>CM057455.1:1184600000-1187100000 GCA_016271365.2 Neoceratodus forsteri
CCATAGCACTGTTCCCCACGTTGTCAAAGGTCTTGGAGAGATTGGTACACAAACAGTTGAGTGAGTATGTGGAAAATAATTCTTTGATAATTAGTTACCAATTAGGTTTTCGAAAAGGCCATTCCACCAACACAGCACTCACTGACCTTGTGGATAACATCGCCACACATTTAAATGAGAACTAGTCGGCGGGCGCAGTGTTTGTGAATCTCTCCAAAGCCTTCGACACCGTGGACCACAATATATTGTTATATAGGATGGCTGAGATGGGAATAGATGGAGAAACCCTACCATGGTTCCAATCCTATTTGACATCTAGTGCACAAGTACAGGTGGGAAGTTCCCTGTCCACTCCAATGCCTGTTTCAAGAGGAGTGCCGCAGAGCTCTATTTTGGGCCCATTAATATATATATTAATATATAAATGTTCTGGCCAATATAGTTGAACATAGGAGTTTAAGAATGTATGCAGATGATACAGTTTTGTTAGCTCATGGGGAAACCATACAAGAAATGGAAACATATCTTCAGACTGATTTTAGGGAACTAGAACTTTGGTTGGTAAATTCAAAACTGGTGCTTAATAGTAAAAAAACAGAGCAATGGTTTTCTCACATAAGGGGACAAACAATAATGTCCCCCAGGACATACAGATTAGAACTATTACTAACAAAATTCTAACCCAAGACACTTCATTTAAGTACATGGGAGTAATTATAGATGAACATTTGAAATTCAGTTTACACATAGATACATTAGTTAGTAAAACAAGCAAAAAAAAGAAGGGCTTTTAGGAGATCTAAACACTGTATGGATCAAACCATGAGAACAAAAATAGTTACACAATTGATAATCCCATGTATAGATCATGGAAATCATATATTTTTTATTTATTTATTTCAGGGATCAGAAATACCTTTGAGTCAAAGACTCCTTTACAAAGGTTCCACGTCACGTATAATAGTTACAGAGATACAACAAACAGTTAGAGCAGAATAAAGCAATATAGGAAATGTTACAGACGTATTCACATGGGTCCATGTCATATACAATAGAGCAGAGTACACAATGCAGGTAGTGCATACAAACAATACAGTAAGTGTTACAGGGTATGGAAGCTATGTTATTTACAGGACTAGAAGTCTAGCTATCCGAGCTAGTGCGGAAGGTGGCAGTTTAGCAGGTGTCGGGGAGTTAACACCCTGAGGAGACGGCTTTAGGAAATGTAGGAAGAGGCCAGCCAGAGGCCATTGTCAAGGTAGTTAAGGGCAGGGCACTGGTTCATTTACAGCTACAGATACTTAGGGGTCTCAAGATGTGCACCCAGGAGCGATTTGAATTGACCAATTCCTTTGATCAAGATGCAAGGCGTTGGGTAGGGAATTTATCCAAAAGGGTGCCCTGTAGCAAAAGGATCTTTGGAATTGTGTTGTACGACAGGAGGGGATGAAGAGACGTAGAGTATCAGAGCTACAGGTGTGCTGAGCTTTTTGGTCCATGTTGATTAAAGGGGTAAGGGCTGCTGGGGAGAGGCCTAGTGAGATTTTTTTTTGCTAGGACACAAGTGTGGAATTTGATTCTATTGTCCAGATCAAGCCAGTTGGTATCCTGATATAATGCACAGGTATGGGTAAGTCTATCACACCCTAGTAAAAGCTGGCAGGCCCTATTTAGGACAAGTCTAAGACTATCAAGGGCTGAGGAGCTTGCCCCTCCAAAGGTAAGAAGTCCATAGTCAAGCAGGAAGAGTACCGAGGAGGAGATAGCGAGCTTAAGGGCATCATGGGTTAGGCAATGTTTAAAGCAGTGCAAAAGCCCTAATCTAATATTTAGAGCCTTAGATAAATGACGAATATGCTCGTGATAGGTAAGGCCAGTATCCAAAGTTATGCCCAGGTATTTGAAGGAATGGACAAATTCCAAGGGGGTCTGAGACCCAGATAGTATTTATGGGAAATGCCCTATCTTGGAATTTAACTGATGCGCGAAAAACATACATTTGTTTTTTTTATAATTAATGATAAGGCGTTGGGAGGTGAACCAGTTTTCGACGGCTGTGAAAGCGGACTGGAGGGAAAGGTGGAGTTGAGAGAGATCTGGGCTGGAGATGAAGATGACAGCATCATCCGCATAAAGTAATAGATTGGAAGTGCAGGTTGCCGGGAGATAGTTAAGGAATAGGCTGAATAGGAGGGGACCCAATATCGACCCTTGAGGGACCCCTGTGAGGACAGAAGATTTGGAGAAAAGAGTATTGCCAATTTTAACTTGAAGAGTTCGATTGGAAAGATAGTCGGCAAACCAACCTACTGCATCCTTTGAGAGACCTAGGTTGAGTAGGGAGGTTAGGAGTAGTGTATGGTGGACAGTATCGAAGGCCTTGGTGAGGTCGATGAAGATAGCACCGGTGATGTGGCCTTTATCCAGTGCTGTGTGGATGTGTGATGTTAGTTGAAGCAAGGCACTAGTAGTGCTGTGACCTTTGCAGAACCCATGTTGTTGTTTGCAGAGAAGATCATATTTGTTGAGATGGTCAGTGAGTTGCTCCGAAACTATTCGCTCTAAGGCCTGGGGGGGGGGAGTATGGAGATTGGGCAGTAGTTGTTAGGGGCTGAACGATCACAACCTTTAAATACGGGAGTGATAGAGGCCGATTTCCAGATGGCAGGGAATTTACCTAGTGAGAGTGAGAGGTTTAGAATGTGGGTGAGAGGAGCTAGTACTTCCTTAAGGGAGAGCCTGAGGATTCTGAGATCAAGGGAGTCAGCATTGGAGGTGGCGCGACTAAGGGCAGCGGTAAGGTATGGTTCGGCAGATGTGGGCGAGATGTGGTGAAAGTAGAAGGGGGGGCATGTGGGTGTGAGGGGGGGAGCGCTAGGGGCTGGAGGGTCACGGAAGTTTGGGGGGAGGACATGGCTGAGATTGGAGAAAGTGTCACTGAAAACAGCAGCAATGGTAGAGGGGTCAGAGGTCAGGGCCCCATTAGACAAGACCTGGGAGGGGACAAGATTGGGGACCTTACTGCAAATTTCCTTGTTGTTGTTCCAGAACTTACGGCCGCAGCCCCAGGACAAAGTTAAGGCGGTTTTATAGTATTTAGCTTTTGCCCTGCGAATGGCCCAGGTGCACTTGTTACGGGCCGGTCTGTAATTCTGTCTATCATGGGGGAAGGCAGACTCTAAGGAGAGATGCCATAGTGAGTCTCTAGTTCTCATTAGAGACTTGAGTCTTTCAGTGAGCCAGGGTATGTGATTGCCTTTGACCATTCTTTTCATGAAGGGTGCATAGAGGTCACATATATTATTAAAGGCCCGGGAAAATAGATCCAAGGCACTGTCAATGTTTACTGAGGTTGAGATGAAAGACAAATCCATGGCCCTGAGGTGAGCTTTTAATTGTGTCAGTTTACCAGGACCCAGTTTACGTTGCATAATTATTTTGGGCGGGGATTTGGGGATTTTGCAGGACCATGAGCAGAGCACCGGGAGTGATCGCTGAGGGCGTCTGGGAGGATGGACACATTGGTGATCTTAGTCGGGCGATTGGAGAATATGAGGTCCAGTAAGGAAGAGGATCCGGTACGCATATCCCGACGTGTGGGGAAGGTGACCAGTTGAGTAAGGTCTTGGGCTGTAGCGAGATCAATGTACGGTATGGCATCTTTACTTAGCTAATTAATGTTAAAATCACCAAGTACTAATATTTCCGACTGGGATGGTAACGTGTCCAGGTATGACAGAAGTGCTTGGAAGGTTGAATTTTGGTCCTTTGGGGGATGTATACTGTTAGGTATATAGGATTATGGGCTCTTCCCAGAGTCAGCTTGACGGTTAGTGCCTGGGAACCAGCCCCCAACTGGGGGGTTTGGAGTAGGTGACCCTGTAAGGTGTCCCTAGTGTAGAGGGCACAACCACCCCCTCTCTTCCCATGCCTATCTGCACGGAAGAGGATAAACCCAGGCAGTGAGATGGAGGAGTCCGGGGTCTGAGGGGTGAGCCAGGTTTCAGATAGTGCTGTAACATCTGGTTGGTGCATCTGCACCCAACCCTGGAAGGAATCCCATTTTTTTAGGATGCTACAAATGTTGAGAGATGTGATGCGCAGCTGACCCTGGATACTTTGGGGAGGTAGCTTGCTCTTTTGCGGTCCTGGATTAGGATGAATGTTGCCAGGCAATAGGGGGAGGAGAAGTAGGAATCTAAAGGGGGGGTGCCTGAAATCTTTTCTCCTATTAAGGAGGGCAGTACGGGTATGGGGTTTGGAGGAAGGGACAGTGGGAATGGGTAGCGCATGGGAGTTAAGGTAGGCATGAAGTAGGTGGCGAAGGTCAAGGGCATTTGATGGAGTAACCAGTTCGGGCGGCTGAAGCAGGACAGACCATGGGGGGTGGCAAGGGCATACAGGCTAGACTGATACGTATGGCGAGTGTGAGGAGAGTAGTCTATTCCCCAAACTCCAGTAATGGGGTCGTGGGAGAGGCTCTTCGTTACCCAGAAAGTCACAAGTTGCCAAGCATTCTTACAGTAGGCAGATGTAGGGGAGGTGAATAAGGGAGTAACTGGATGTGACAGGGTGGGTGGCTGGGCAGGGGGGAGCAGCTGGCAGAAAAGCAGAATAATGGAAGTAATCATGTCAATTAGTAAATGTAGGCTCTATTCTGGCAGTGAAACTGGAGAGAATTCTGAAGAGCAGCCTCTAGTGGTTGAAAATTATAAGCTGCAAATGGAGAACTTGGCTGATATCAGCCTTACAGCAGCCTATAAAGGGGAGTGCTCACCAAGGGTGGTGGTGGGGGTGGTAGAGAGCCGATGCCCTGCATCGACGGGGCTAGAGTCCAGACAGCTGAAATGCTAGTAGGTAAAAAAAAAGTCTCCAGAAATTAAATGTTACTTACAATAATGTGGCTAGATTTGTTCTGAAGTGTAACTATTTTACTCATCATTGCGATTTGTTAGCCTCCTTACAGTGGATCTCATTAGAACAAAAATGAAGATTAAAATGGCTAAATCAGATATATCAGACTGTTTGACGGGAAACTCCCAGGTACTTGATGGATAAGCTTCAAAAAACTGATTATAAACATGATCATAACCTGAGGGATATAAGGAGTAAATACAAACAAAAGAGGATAAACAATAGATTTGGGACCTTGACATTTATGGATAAAGTTATACATTTATGGGATCCATTAAAAGAAAGTTTGAAACAGATACAGGGTATCAAAAATGTCATGCATGCTGTTAAATGTGAATTAAACTAGAAATGCATGTGTAATAACAGAGTTGGATGATTGATGGACTATTTACATGCCCATGGTTGCTTGGTGAAAATTATAATTTCTTAAGAAGTTCTGTTATATTATAGAATGTTTTTTTCTTTTATTTTTTAACTTATATATGCTCATCTTATTTACAAGCAGGACCATCTTGAAAATGGGTCTTTGACCTAATGATGTGTATGTAAGATCTTTCCTGTATAAAAATAAAAGTTTACTACTACTTACTACTATATCCACCTTAATACAAAATTATGCTAACCACTCACACACCAAACACTCACCCCTACCCAAAACAGACAAATCCACCCCCAAAAAAAACTCTCACCCTCCAAATAAATTAAACAATAAACAGCCAGAAATTAGTCCTCAGGAGAGATCAACACAAGTGCTCCAACAAATGAAATGTAGTCACAGCTCCTTCTTGGGAGCATATACTATGGATTTAAAAATGATTATATGATCAGCAAAGTCAATCCAAGTGCAGTCACTGCTTGAGTGGTAAATTGACAGTTCGCTCTCACCCAACTGAAGAAAAAAGTTCACCACCTGGAGGGTGCTCTCACCACCAAACATCCATGTTCTTAACTACACACAGATCCTACGCTGCTGAAGGATTAGTCATAAACAAGAGGAGACCCTCTGGAGGAGATGGTTATTCCTCTCATCTCTACTTCCGGAAAACACTCTCACTTGAAAACTGGGAGCAGCAGTTTCCCAGAGAACTGAAAGGCAACTTCAGGAGAAATAATTACTTACAGAGCTGAGTCCCCAACATGACACACCGTACCACTCTCACTGGTGCCAAGGCAAAATTCCGGGGCAGTTTTTTCATGGGAGGACAAAACACTCCCCAAACCAAGACCGGCGCTTGCAAGTCCTGTACAATGATAATTCAGTGATCCAAATGCAAAAGCTGCACAGGACGACTCCATGCCGCAGCTCTCACCAGTTGAAGTCATCACAGCATGCAGTCAACATGCCAGAGAATCCACGCTCACCTACCAGAGGTGAGCACTCCCGTAGAGCGAATGAAAGGAGATTACAATCGCTCGCACCAATGAACCGCCACACACCACACTCAGTGGGCTTCAGATTATTAGTCAGTCCTCTGTATTTCTTTAACCGGTGCTAGCCGTCTGGGTAAACCCGGCTGCAAGAATTTCTTTCACTGCAGGAAAGCCTCCAAATGCTGACTTCTCCACTCATTTGCTCAGTCGTTTTTTCCCGAGCAATACTCGGCCATGATCACTCCTCCAGAAACACTCCTCCAATAACACTCAAAGCACTGAGATTTCCCTAACTGAAAACAAAAAAGCTGGCTCCTCGCACTTCCACACTTCCACACTCCCCGTCCCTACCTGTTACTTAAAGCCCTAACCCTAATGTCTTCCTAAAATAACTTAAAATTTGGAGCTCCAGGCACGGAAAGCAACCACAGTGTCAGAGAACCACCAAAATTCACTCATCTCTCCTGAGATTGCAATAAAGCAGTAAAAAGAGTAGAAAGAAGGAGACTTATTCCTCTTTCAAGAGAGGGAATTCCATCTTTATTCCGGGTTAAACTGCACTGAGAGAAAGTGATATTTCTAACATTGGTTCCTAGTTGCATAATTGCGCAACACTAGAGAAAGGAATGTGTGTGTGGCTGTAAGGAAATTCCTCAGACGCTTTGATCAGTGAGCCTGTAGCTTAATGGTTAGAGCGCTGGAACGGCATACCAGAGATCTGAGGTTCGAATCCCAGTAGGCCACACTTTTCCTTTCTCATTTCCATCCTTGATTTAAAAATATGTATACCTTGCAGGGGTTAAACTGCACTGAGAGAAAGTGATATTTCTTTCAAGAGAGGGAATTCCATCTCACAGGTCTGGCTCCACTGGTGTAGATTGGAAAGAAAGACATGTTACTGACAGTAGTAGTAGTAAGTAGTAGTAGTAGTAGTAAATCATTTTTTATTCAAATATGAATAATTGGATACATTCACTTGAGCAAAGCTCATTTTCAAGGAAGTTCCAAGTATCAAATTTCAAAAGAGAACTCAGCATAAAACAATATCACAATCAAGACTAAAGGTTACCACAATACAACAACAATACAAAACAAAAACATAAACATATAAACATTAAAAAGTGGAACAACCATTGCACAATATGCTCTTATTTAGTACAGACAAATACCATTTCTTTAATTCATTTGCATTGTATTTAGTTTTTATACATCTGAGAGTTGGCAGGGATCGATTCCATAAACTAATACCTCTGGCAATAGCCGAAGATCTCCTACCTTTAAATTACAAGTAAAGCGGGACATATTGAGTTCCAGTAGAGGCCCTTAGGCCTCCCTATGATCTTCCTAATCTCAAATAAATCAGAGATATAACTCGCACTTTCATATGCCAGACTTTAATCATGAACTGAACCAGGTGTAATTTCTTCTTACTTTAGGATTAATCCAATCTAATTCTTTAAAAGTAAGCACCTATGTGTTCTATAAGGGACATCTAAGACAAAAAGGGCCAATCTCACGGAAACCAAATCTACACTTTATATATTTTCAAGGGCTCCTGCATAAAGTGTGTCACCATAATCTAACACTGGAATTATCAAAGAATTAACTACAGTCAGGCTTAACATCCTTAGGCATAAATTTTCTATATCTATACAATACACCTATTTTCCTGTTAATATTCTTTATGAGGAATTTATGTAGACATCCCACCCCAAATTGGCATCTAACCAAACCCCAAGATATTTATAAGAATCCACTTGCGAGATGACAATGCCATCAACAGTATGAATATCGAGATACAAATCTCTTTTATTGTTATAATTTTTGAACAACAATAATTGTGTTTTGTTAGTATTTAAAATAAGATGACTCATTTTGAAAAATCCCTGAATTTCATCAAAAGCCAATTGCAATTTCTCATTTATTGATTCCACAGTAAGTCCCTCAACATAAAGCACAGTGTCATCAGCGTACATATGACACCGCGCTGATGTAGATGTAACCTTACAATCATTCATATAGACATTAAACAATAATGGCCCCAAAATAGATCCCTGTGGTACTCCATTATTTATTTCCAAAATCTTAGATTTATAGGGGCCCACCTCCACAAATTGTCTACGGTCCATCAGATAAGAATCAAACCATTTAACTGATCTAGGTGACAAGCCGATCTCACTGACAGCAGCAGTGATGGGAGTGAGTGAGCACTGCTCAGCATGTCCTTACATCAAGAGCAACAGAAGAGGACACAGTCACAGCCTTTTTCTGTGGAACATATCTTGAACAGCTGTTTTGTGGAGTCTCTTGATCCTTTTCTGGTTGATCGATTAGACTACTGGATGCAGAAGATGTATTTATCCTCTCACTTGGCATAATTGGTTGTTAGATACATCAGTTGCCCCACCCCTCCCCCCACGAGAGTGCCATCCATGAGGATGTTTAGCACAGCTGGTGATGCTGTTCAGCCTCATTGTTCAACACTAGACCCTGAACTTGTCCAACAGCTTGTTTTCATCAAGATTAACTTGCCATATCTTGGGTGCAAATATGAGTTGTGCCCATGAAAATAGAACTGTAGTCTTTCAAGTCTGCTTTTGCTGACTGTTTTTCTTTATAAAGTTAACCTGCGTATTTTCCCCATGCTTCGTTCCTGCAGTGTTTAATGCATGCACCGTCATTATAATATAATAAACGCATTAACTTTGTCTGCACCAGATACAACGTCTCTTCTTGTTGTTTTAATACATTATTACCATGTTTCTTAGAAACTGAAATGATGCTGAACAAGAACACAGCTATAATAGCCCCAAGGTAAATTAAACCCTAGTGGATGCTAGTAACTTGCTTCTCATGTTATGACTTCTTAACAGTAAGGTTCTGAAACTGCATGCATTGGCACAGTGCACCACTCACCGCTCCACTTTTGCATAAAACCTACAAAAAACAACATTCCCAAAATCTTTTTGCTTTCCAGTTCCCACATCGCCCCAGTGTTTCACAGATATGGTTTCTTTAGGGGACTGTTTTTGCTGCTTTCATCAATTTGCTGTCCCCTTTGGCTTGTGATTATTTAATCTCACAAATAAAAAAACATTGTTTTTATTGCTGTTTTTAAAATCCATGCCATGGCAGTCCCACAGGGGAACACTGCACCCCCACTTCCTGAGAGAAGAGCCATCCATGGGATGCTTAATCCTTTCTCCCCTGGCTGACTCCCGAGTGACCAAGATCCATTCTGAAACTTGGTTTCTTGGAATAGTTAGCAGTGCTGAAGGTACTGTAGCACTACAGGGCTGTCTCTTTCTTTTCATTTTAAGAAACCAAACATTGTTTTACTTTTATTCTGTTATTTTCCTCTCCTGCTATCCACCAGGGATAGACCCTAAAATCAGGTATGGATGTACCCTCAAAACAGACAGGGATATAACCATTGCCTCGGTGCTTGCGCACAGAGGTTCTTTGTCTTTTAAATTGTTTTTTGTTTTAATTGGGTTCACCACAATATAACCCAGATAGACCATCTTAAGGTAGCTGGTTCATTCCACTGGGGTGTCAAACAGACGAGACATACTGATCAGTCCTGGGAGAATGAAACACATGTCTATGTCTTCTGTTGGCATCCTTTGCAAACTGTATGAGAGGCCTCACGGCACCATGCATTTTGGCTTAAAGTTGAACCAGCATAATATTCTGTGGTGATTTGCATGTGTAGCCCATGATGCTTTGCATTGTGGGGGCATGTGTGATTTAGTATTTCAGGGATATACCCTGCCCTGTAATCAGGAAGTAAAGGGGCTATACCTTGTTTAGGCTCTGTGAGCTGTCATTGAGACAGCAGGGAGGTTTTTACAGTCGGGGGCCTGTTACACCACGTGGCACCCACCTAGCTGTGCTCCTCCTGAACCTGACACATCAGGGCAGCCACACAACCAAAACCTTTTGACTGCGCCATGCTGGTCTCCTAGTGGGCTGGGTATCCCTGCAAGGAGACTAACATGGTGCTTTGTAAAAAAATGTTCTGTGAGGGCTTGCCCTTGGACCCACCTTGAAAATGAAATGAAAGAATGTGAAAACAAGAGCCATAAAAGTAGGCAGCCTTTTTTATTTGTGTGATAAATTATTACATGTAAGAAAAGGATAGCAAACTAATGACAACAATGAAAACACACTCCAAAACAAGCCCTATCAGCAAAACACTGGGGTTAATATATGTGTGTATTTTATGGAAAAAAATTAACAACTTGGTATTGGAAGTGTTCTGTATTTTTTGACTTTTTGCAAGTTGCAACTGCTTACTGAGTGAGTGGCCTCTCTGTGCCACACCACCTAGTGAGATCTTTATCATTATACCAAAATAAGGAGGATTTGCAACAGCAACAGGGCTGTGACTGATTCTTGCTTGCAGAACAAAAACAGGCCTGGCCTAACGGTACTTTTTTTCACTTTTTGGAGAGGGGGCACTTTCCCAGGAGTTCTGATAAATACTGACAATGTAAATTATCACACAGAAGTGAGAAAAAATTACCCACTTCTCCAGCTTGGGATTTAGAAAAGGAACAAAACTGTCAAGATTTCTGATTTTTGGCTAATTTTAACAAGTGGATGGAAGTAGATTGCTCTTTCACAATAAATAATTGCAAGTAAGAAAGGGATAGCAAAATGTCACACTCCCCTAAACAAGCCCTAGTGCTGAGGCTGTGACTGATTGCTTTTGCTTGCAGAGACAGAAACAGGCCTAGTATTTAAGGAAAAAAACACTCTTAGCTGTTCTCCTGAGATACACTGAAAATTATCACACAAAAGTATGACAAAAATAACCCTTTCTAGCTTGGATTTAGAGGGCACAAAAACTGTTAAGATTTCTTATTTTTTTCTAGTTTTAGCAAGCAGTATGGAAGTAGATTCTTTCTCTGTAACAGACAAAGTCATCCATCTCTCCTGCCTGAAGCTTCTATGACTGCTGGGTCACATGATCTGCCTCCAGTGAGCTGCCAAAGTGGACTCTGATTGGACAGGAAATCTCTGGAAATCTTGTCACAGCCATTTCCAGTGACCAAATAATAAAGCATGAAAAACGAATAACTGGAACCCCCAATATGAATGCTCAGCAAATATTTTAAATGAAGTATTTGCACACCCCTAGCAGCAACATTATTCAGTGCCCAAATAATATAGTGCAAATAAAATAAGGCACAAAATTACAATACATTAACAGTTATGCAGACAATATCTGGTACAAAGTAATACCTTACAAGCAATGGGCCCTATGCACTAATGGGTGGGAAATACACGCCTTTGGTGCGTATCCCACCTGCATAACTCCACAACTGTGGACAGGTGCGCACATACCGGTATGAACAGTTGGCAGCCACCTGTCCGCACACCCACCACCATGGTGCACAGGACTCTGCAGGGCAGTGGGGGGCGGTTTTGAGGTCCCAGGCATGCATCCAATTGGATGCCTGTACTGGGCCAATAGTGGATCCCTTGTGCAATGTGGCATGGGTCTAGATGCATGAATGCCTAGTGCAAACACCCAGACCCATGCAGCATGGACCCGATGTCAGGCGTACCCTCTGGCCCGGCCTGTGATGCACAGCACCCTTCTGGTGCACTGCAGGAACCCCAGCAGGTGGACCCCATCCTGCCACACATCTGTGCCCATCCCAATGTACTAAGACTCACACCCTGACCCCTGATCCCAGTGCCCTCAGTGGTAGCGGCGTCACCCCCCCCCGGCACCAACCCCCCTCTACCTGCAGCGTCGGTGCCGCAGTTAGAGACAGCCCATGGCACAGCCCTCTGCACACCTCCATGGACGCCAGCTGTCTGACATATGCGAGCCCACATCGGCAGCATGCCCCTGCGTACATCAGATGGCCAGCAGCCATGGAGGTATGCGGAGGGCTGTGCTGCTGGGCGTCTCCGACCGTGGCACCGATGCTCCAGGTATGGGGGGGGTGTTGCCACGGAGGGACCTCAGGCAACAGGGGAGTGGTACCAAGTCGGGGGTGGGACACAAGCACCCCTGCCTGTGTGGGATTGTGGGGGCTGCCGTGTGCTGCCCAGGTCAGGTGACCCCTCGGGGGGGTACGGTACATGGACAGGAGCCGCCAGGTGGGGGGAGTCGGCCATGTCTCAGAGAGTGCCATGTTGGCACTGTGTCCTGATGGGCTGCATGGGCACTGCGGTGCAGCCCTGGGATGGGGGGTGCAGCATTGGGGGGGGACTGCACTGTTGTGTGTGTGGGGGTGTCTGCCACAGGGGTATGGGGTCTGGGCCAGCCCAAGCTGTGTGTGGGGGGACTGCCTGCTGGTAGCAGGGCCGTTCCACTGTTTGATGTGAGTGGGGCTGGGCACATGGGGGGCACTTATGGCAGGGCTGTCCCTGGCGTAGCGGCTGGCCCCCTACACGGCCCGGTGCACAGCCCTACTCTCCATGGTGCATGGTGCATAGTGCTGATTACTCTATTGCTGTACCTTCAAATAGCTCCATTTTGGAACCTACATGTGTCCGTGGTATACCGAGGCCAGGCACAGACCGACAGGCACCCTGGCAGTCTGTACCTGCTCTTGGTATAGCGCGGGGGAACATTGGCTCCAAACCGGAGCTATTTGAAAGTACTGGCATACAGTAATTCTATGGACATGCTCCGGCTGCTCCCCACAGGAAATGTCATGCTGGGAACAGCCACAGGTGGTTGTGAGTGTGCTGGGGAGGGCTCTTGTTTGTAAAATGCTGGTGGGGAGGGCGCAGGATCAACCAGATAAAATTTAAAATATAATATGGCATGAGTGTTCAAAATTGTAGTATTTATTTAACTCCTAATCGGGCCCTGCTTCACGTGGAGGTGGGGCCCGCTGCAACATGGACGTTTCCCTATAAGGACTGCTTGGCCCACCTAGTCTGCTCATTTTCTCTACTTACTATAACACCGCAGACCCTACTTGATCTCTGACTTTACCCCCCCATCCCTACCTCTAAGGTTCCCTTATGCCTAGCCCATGCATTCTTGAAGCCTGTTACTGTTTTTGCCCCCACCACCTCTTCTGGGAGTCTGTTGCAGGCATCCACCACTCTTTCTGTGAAGAAGTATTTCTTCACATCTCCCCTTAGTCCCTCCCCAGCTTCATAGCATGTCCCCTTGTTCTTGAGCATCTTTTTTTCTGAAAAATGCTTCCCTCTTGAACCCTATTTATACCTGTGAGGTATTAGAAGGTTTCTATCATATCCCCCTGTCCCCCCTTTCCTCCAGGGTGTACATATTGAGGTCTTTCATTCTCCCCTCATAGGGCTTGTGATGCAGACCCTGCACCATTTTGGTTGCCCTCCTCTAGACCACCTGTACCCTGTCTATGTCCTTCCAGAGATGTGATCTCCAGAATTGGACACAGTGGTCTAGGTGAAACCTCGCCAGTGATCTATCCAGCGGCAACACCGCCCCTCTCTCTCTTTCTGCTGGTGATACCCCTCCCTATGCAGCCTAGCATCCCACTAGCTCTCCCCACTGCCTTGTCACACTGGCTGTCCACCTTTGGGTCATCAGATATGATAACTTCCAGGTCCCATTTCTGTTTGGTGGTGGTTAATACTACACCCCCATTGTGTACTCCGCCCCTGGGGTTTCTATGCCCCAAGTGCATCATAATGCACTTCTTAGCATTGAAACTCAGCTGCCACACCCTTGACCACTCCTCCATCTTTCCTAGGTCACTATTCATCTCCCCTCCCCCCGGAGAGTCTACCCCACTAGAGATTTTAGTGTTATCTGCAAAGAGGCACACCTTCCCTTCTAACCCCCTCTACAATGTCGCTAATAAAAACATTAAAGAAGACCGATCCCAGTACTGATCCTTGTGGCACCCTGCTGGTCACCCTCCTTTCCCTGAAGTGAACTCCATTTACCACCACCCTCTGTCTCCTGTCCCCTAACCAATTTTTCAACCAGTTTATCGCCTTAGAACCCACTCCTAGGCTTCTCAGCTTGTTTACAAGTCTCCTATGTGGAACGGTGTTGAATACCTTATTAAAATCTTGGTAGGCCACATCCACCGCTCCACCCTGATCCAAATCCCTGGTCACCCAGTCAAAGAAATCTATCAGATTTGTTTGACATGATCTCCCCCCATTGAATCCATGCTGACTCAGATTCTGAAGGCCACTGGATTCCAGATATTCCACAATCCTCTCCTTCAGTAGTGATTTCATTACTTTCCCCACCACCGAAGTCAGGCTGACTGGCCTGTAGTTGCCAGCCTCCTCTTTGCTTCCACTTTTGTGCAGTAAGACTACATCTACCCTCCTACAGTCCTCTGGAATCATTCCCGTCTCCAGTTAGTGGTTGAACAGGGCTGTCAGAGGTGCAGCCAGCACTTCCCTGAGCTCCCGCAATATCCTAGGATGCATCCCTTCTGGCCCCTTGCCTTGTCCACGTTCAGATTTTATAGTTCCCTTAGAACCTACTCCTCCGTAAATGGACTAGTGCCTCCCTGTCTTCGTTTGATGCTCCTGGTCCTTGTCTGTGGTCCCTCACCTAACCCTTCCTCTATGAACACTGAACAAAAGTACTTTTCACGATGTCTGCTTTTTCCTGGTCCCCCCTCCACACACTCCGCTCCTTCCTTCCTAAGCCTTACTATCCCTCCCTTGGTCTTTCTCTTTTCACTTACGTACCTGAAAAATACCTTGTCCCCTTTCTGCACTGCTTGGGCTACTTTCTTCCCCATCTGTGCCTTTGAGCTTCTAATTGCTTTCCTTGCTTCCCTCTGTTTCTCCAACTAAATCTCTGTATCTTCCTCTCTCTGTGTCTCCATATACCTCCTGAATGTTAACTTTTTTGCCCTTACCTTCCTGGCCACATCTTTTAAGAACCATAGCGGTCTCTTTTTCCTCCTGCTCTTGCTTACTTGTCTGATGCAGAGATTTGTTGCCTTCTCTATCCATTCTTTTAGATTTGCCCACTGTTCCTCCACTCCCCCTATGTCCTTCCCCCTGCCAGGGCATCCCTGAGGTATTCCCTCATCTTTTTAAAATTGGCTCTCCTGAAGTCCAGGACCTTTGCATTTGGGTGGTTCGATCCTGACGTAGTACTTACATTGAACCACACTGAATGGTGATTACTGGTCCCCAGCTGGCCACCCACTGTGACATCTGCAACACTGTCCCCATTGGTGAGTACAAGTTCCAGTACTGTTCCCTCATGAGTGGGCTGTTTTACTACAGTAGTTGCCTGAGGAATGCCCCCTGCAGGGAGTCCAGGATGTCCCTGCTCTTAGCTGAAGCTGCAACTGGCATGCTGCAGTCTCCATCCAGCAGATTGAAGTCCCCCACCAGCAGCACCTCTCCCTTGTTTGCCATCTTTTGAATGGCTTTCACTAGAACCTTATCTACCCCCGTGAAGGAGGTCTGTAGATCACACCAGTGCAAATAGCATCTCCCTTCCCTGTTTGTAGGGTGACCCACAGTACTTCCAACCTTTATTGATTTCCTGTATCTCAGTAGCCTTTATGCTGTCCCTCACTTAAAGAGCCACTCCCCCCTGTTTCCCACCTTATCCTTTCTGAACAGAGTGTAGCCTGGTATGGTTATATCCCAGTCATGGTTCTCGTTCCATACATGGCGACAATGTCCAGGTCAGCTTCTGCCATGTTGGCCTCTAGATCCATCCAGGAGGGGAAACACAGTCCTTAATGAATGGTTTAAATGTTACATTGATGGGCATTAAACCTAGCTGAGGGGCATGGCGGAAGGAAACAGGGAAACAAACTGTCCTGTCCTATCCGGGATATTGTTTCCCAGACTTCAAGCATTTGCATACATGACCTTCCAGAATGTGCTACCTCCCTGTCTGTCATGATCCCCTGTCCCCTTTTGCCCTCTCTCCATCCCCCCATCCCCATTTGCCCTCTCTCCTTACCCCCCGTCCCCATTTGACATCTCTCCTTATCCCCTCTGCCCTCAGTCCCATCTTTCTTACTTCTATTGCTTTATTCCTTCTTTTGTTGGGTACCCTTAGGGATTTTTTTCCCCTTTGGTCTGTCCCTGCTGCCTACTTCAGTTTGAGGGGGAGGACAGTTTGTTTCCCTGTTTCCTTCCGCCATGCCCCTCAGCTAGGTTTAATGCCCATCAATGTAACATTTAAACCATTCATTAAGGACTGTGTTTCCCCTCCTGGATGGATGCAGGCCATCTCCCTTGTATAGGCCTCAATCCCTCCAGGTGGGACCCCAATCCCTAATGTAGCTGAACCCCCCCCTGTCTGCACCAGTCCTTTAACCATGTGTTGAAGCCTCTGGTATGGAATACTCTATCCTTCCACCTATCGTAGACAGGTAGCACCTCAAAAAAGGCCACAGAGCATTCTGCCTGTTTAAGACTCCACCCCAACTTCCTAAACTCATCCTGCACTATCCTAGCCCTATCCCTAGCCAGGTCATTGGTCCTGAGGTGGACCATGACATCCAGCCCCCCCATCATGCTTCCCTAGCGACCCTCAGGATCCACTCCCCGTTCCTCTGAGCCGTGGTGCCGAGTAGGCACCTAACCTCTCTCTCTCTTCCTGCCCTCATATCTATTTCTCTAACAGTTGAGTCCCCCACCAAGAGTTTCACAGGTTGAGAATGACATCCTGCTCCCCTTTCTGCCCCGCCATGCTAGCGATCCCTAGAATCTGCTTTCCATCCTTCTGAGCCGAGGTGCTGGGTAGGCACCTCACCTTCCTCTTTCCCCTTCCTCCCTTCCTGTTCCCCAGTCTACCCCCTGACAATCAAGTCCTCTACCAGAAGCTGTTTCCTCCTCTGCTGGGGTCCTTTACATCCCACCTTAGGACCTCCTTTATGGAGGACCCCCATATCTTCCCTGCCCAAACCATGGGTGCCTCCTCCCAGCAGTCCCATCCCACCAGAGAAGTGACTGAGTGTCACAATGGCACCAGCTAAGGTATGTGTCCCTGACCTGCCACCCCTATCCTCCTGGAACCCAGTACAGTCCCGTTGGCCCTCCTCTTTGGGATCTTCTGGGGCAACAGTGGTAGATTTTGTGGCCCCTGAGTGGACAAAGAGGTCCCCCAAATCCTATCCAACTCAGCTCGGAGTCTAGTGACCTCCTCCCTTAGCCCAGAGAGGTGCATGCAGATGGGGCAGCATCTCAGTCTCCAGAAGTTCTCTCCGAAAACTGCTGTTCCACAACCATTGCACTGCAGCACTTCCACCATGTCCATTCCTACACTCGCTATGCTAACTGGAAATAACTTTACCCCCTTACCCTAGGTAGGGTGTTTCTAATTTTCCCCTTTTTTGTTTTGCCTAACCCCTTGTATTTCCTTTCATCATTAAACTAGATAGGACGTTTTAAGTTTTCCACTTTTTTCTTCTTTGTCCTTTTTTTTACCCTTACCCTAGACTGGGTGTTAACTCTGTTCCCACACCACAGGTGATCCTAGTTTTCCCCTTTTAACTTTGCCCCTTTATATGCTTGCCCTAGATAGGGTGTTTTCTCACTTCTCACACAACTGGTAGTTTCTGCTTGTATGAACTGTGTTCCCTGCTATAATCTTTTTACCTTCCTCTGTACTCTTCTGCACAGGCAGCAACAAATGTTCAGGTAATCTACCTTACCTCAGTGTATTGGCAGAGTTCCTTGCGTAGCTGCTGTCACCTGTAGACACCTGTAGTTGCCTAAGATGCCAATCCTGTTCCACTCCTGCTCTGTTCCACTCACACTCTGGGACACGAATGTGAATGGGACATGTTAGGAGGGAGTGTTTAAATACTTCTGTGAGGTCTTCCTGAACATCCTTGATTGGCTGCTGCTGCCCTAAGTCCCGCTTTCCCACCCAAACCAGACTTTGAGTCTCATCTGCACCAATGACTCCTGTAAGGGAAAAATGCAGAAAGAAATCCAGTTGCTGAAGTTTTTAGAACTGCTATTCCCCCTAGTTTCTCGTTTGAGGTAACTAAAATAAATGCACCCAGAAACAGATCAGTGCTCTGGTGTTTGATGGTGCACCAGCTCTTCTCCAGTCAATGTCAGGCCTCTCCTGACATCAGAAATATGCCATTAATTAGTTTAGTTAGTTGTTAGGTTAGTTAGTTATGTATTTATTTGTGTACATATGTATGTAGTTATTAGTTTGAAAGTTTCACCAGGAAAGACATACTGAGCTAGTAACTGCTCTTTTCTAGACATGTCCTGGGGGTAGGGAGACAGAAAGGACAACAAGGAACATGAAAAACAATAATATGAACATACAAACATATGAAAATTGCCAGCAGATAAAGGCCTTATGGTCTATTGAGTCTGTTTGATTGTGCAGCTAGCAGCCCTATGCTGCAGCTGCTTCCTCCTCCCCTCCTGTGACCCTCCCCTTACCCTGTCCCATCCCCTTTTGAAGCAGTCCATTGTTCTACAGGATACCACTTCCGCAGGCAATGCGTTCTGCCCAGATACCACCCTCTCCATAAAAAAGTGTCTTCTCATTTCCCTCCTGAACTTCCCCCCTTCAATCTCAGATCAAGGCCTCGAGTGTCCCTTCCCTCCCTTAACTTGAAAATCCCCTCCGTGCCTGTCTTGCTTATTCCTTTCATGCACTTGAAGGTTTCAATCATATCTTCCCCGTTCCTCCTTTCCTCCAGTGAGTACATGTTCAACTACCTCAGCCTGCTCTCGTAGGGTATGCCCCTAGCCCCTGGATCATCCGTGTTGCCCTGCACTGTACCCCCTCTAGTAAATTAATATCCTTTTTCAGGCACGGGCACCAGTACTGCATGCAGTACACCAGGTGTGGCCTAACCAGTGACCTATACAGCAGCAGGATCACCTCCCCTCTCCTGGACGATATACCTCTGGCTATACAACCCAGCATCCTGTTGGCCTTTGCAGCTGACCTCCTACACTGTGCTGAATTATTCATTGATCCTGCAATGATCACCCCAGATCCTTCTCCTCCTCATTTCTTGGCTAGCTGCCCCTCCCCCCCAAAGCTGGTAACTCCTCCTTGGACTCTTCACACCAAAATGCAGCACCTTGTACTTTTTGGCATTGAACCCTAGCGGCCAGGTGTCTGACCAGGTCTCCAATTTTGACAGATCCTCTTCCAACCCCTACCACCCTCCTAGGTCATCCACCACTGCTCCCATCTTGGTTTCATCTGAAAATAGACTGATCTTGCTCTTGATGCCCATCAAGATGTCTGCTATGAATATCCCAAACAACACCGGCCCCAGTACCAAGCCCTGTGGTACCCTGCTTGTCACTGCCCTCAAAGATGAGAGCTCCCCTCCCATCACCACCCTCAGTTGTCTCCCTTGCAACCAGTTCACTACTCATCCCACCATCGTTGCCCCCACCCCTGTGCCCTCCAGCTTGCTTCCTAGCCTCCCACGTGGCACCAAGTCAGATGCCTTACTGAAGTCCAGTTATAGGACATCTACTGCATGGCCCTTGTCCAACTGTCTAGTTACCCAGTCATGGTATTCTACCAGGTAGGTCTGACAGGATCTGCCTGCAACAAACCCATGCCGTCTACCGTCCTGCAGCCCATTGGTCTTCAGAAGAACCACCAGCTTCTCCTTCAGGATTTTCATCCTCAGCTTACCCATGATGGATGTGAGGCTTACCAGTGTGTAGTTCCTTGGTTCATTCTTGGGGCCACTCTTATGGAGGGGTACCGCGTGAGCCATTCTTCAGTCCTGAGATATACTCCCTGAGTCCAGGGAGGCATTGCGTAGGTCTGCCAAGGGCTCTGCCAGGACTTCTGCCAGCTTCTTCAGCACCCTGGGGTGTATGCCATCTGGCCCTGGCACCTTGTCCACCCTCACTGTCCTCAAGCCCTCCAGTACTCTGCCCTCTGTTATTCCTCCATCTGTCACATCCCCCCATGCCTGCCCTCCTACCCCCATCTCCCCTCCTTTCTCCTTAGTAAATCTTGAGCAGAAGTATTCATTAGGAGCTTCTGCCTGCTCTGCCCCTGTTTTCACCCACCCCTCCATCTCTCTTAATCCTCATGATTTGGTCCTTACAATTTCTTTTCTCCCTGATGTACCTGAAGAAGCCCTTCTCCCCCACTCCCCCAATGCTCTGAGCCATCCTGAGCTCCTTAGATGCCTTGGCTGCCCTCTCTGCCTTTGTCTCGTCCTTAGATTTCTTCAGGTAATCCTCTCTGTCTTCCCCGCTTCCTGTTCTCTTGAACTTCTTAAAGGCAGCACTTTTCATCTTTACTTTTTTATGACCCCCCTTCTCACCCAGCTCGGTTTTTGTCCCTAACCCTCTTACTTTGGACCCTGAGACAGGATTTAGTTGCCTCCTCAATCCCCAGTTTGATGCCTTCCCACCTCAGGTTAGTGTCCATATTAGAATGGATTCTGGCCAGATACCCCCATCCTCCCAAAGTTGGCCCTCCTGAAGTCTAACACCCTTGTACCTGTTTCTACTCCCTCCCTCCTTATCAATATTTAATGTGAACCACACTGAATAGTGCTCACTCCCTGCCAGCAGTTTCTTTCAATGCTAGCTCCCTCACAAACTTCCCATTAGCCAGCATGAGGTCTAGGGCGTTCCCTAACCTGGTTGTCGTGCTGACCATTTGCAGCAGGAAGCTATCCTGGATGGTGTCCAGAAGTACCTGCTCCCTTCTATTCATGATGCTGGGGTACTCCAATCCACGCCTGGCAGGTTGAGTCCCCTACAATCACCGTGCTACCCTTCCCCCAGGTCTTTCTGATCTGCCCCACTAGTTCCCTGTCTAAGTCCTCAGTCTGACAGGGTGGCCTGTACACCACTCCCATCCTGAGAGTCCCATTTTTGGAATCTTGGATCTGCATGCATAATGACTCCGTATTACCTTCCTTCCTCTCCTCTCTAAAACACTTCAGTCCTTCTCTCACGTGCAGCGCCACCCCCCCTTTCCCTTTTACCCTATCCCTGTGAAATATCTTATACCCCGGTACTGCCAGGTCCCAGTCATGGTAATGGGTGGCCCATGTTTTGGTGATGGCTGCCATATCCACCTCCCATTCTGCCATGAGAGCCTCTAACTGCAGTTTTTTCCCCAGGCTCCTAGTGTTCAAGGTCACCACCTTCCACCCCTTTTCCTTCCCCCCTCTTCCTTCCTGCTCTCCCTTTCTAGCGCCCCCTCTAGTACTCTCCCCTAGTCTCTTAGTTCTAGTATAGGGGTAAGCTTGTTCGGCTTCTCTTCCATGGATTTAACATGCCTCCTGCCCACTTGCCACCCCCCAGTCCCAGTTTAAATTCCCTTCCTTTGCTATGTATTCTCCTAATCTCTGTTTCAACACCTTCTTACCCTCCTCACTTAAGTGAAGCCCATACTTAGCATATAGAGCACTGTCCTCCCAGGTCTTTCCCCACTCCCCCACCAGCCCATACCCTTTGAAATGACACCAAGTTCTGAACAATTTATTAAAATCCTTTATCCTCAGTTTCCTTGCAGTGCTCGCCTTGGGCACTGGAAGCACTTCCGAGAAAGCTACTGATCTTCCTGCCTCCTCACAAATCAGCCCCAGGTCCTCAAAGCTCTTCTGAGCTACTTCTACCTTCTTTCCCACCAGGTCATTTGTCCCTAAATGCAGAATGATATGAGGTTTCACCCTCCCCCTCCTAGAATACTTCAGAACAGATTGACCCACCTTATCCGTTGTCATTCCTGGTATGACCTCCACCCAAATGTGACTATATCTCTCCCCCTTACTGCCCCATCTGACCCCTTTTAATATTGAGTCTTCCACCAATAAGATTCCACCCTCTTTTTCATGTTCTGTACTCCCTAGCCTCCCTTAATCCCATCCCCTTTCTCCCCGCACATCCACTTCCTCCAGCACAGTTGTGCCCCCTTCTGCCCCAGTTGTAACATCCTCATGCCCTTTCCCCTCCCCTCTCTTCTCTTCCTCCCCCCTTTTCCCCACTGACTCTGTCTCCCCTCTTCACAGGGTTTCATCTGCCTCCTCCCCTTGATGTTTCATTACCCCTCCCATGTGATGCCTCATCTCCTCCTCCTGCTCCCCTTCTTTGACCTACCCCTCCCATTCCTCCCCACCCCTTGTCACTCCACCCATTCCATCCTCTTCTGGTCTATCTTCATCTCCTCTGCTGGGCACACCACCTATCAAATCCCCCAGTCCTGCCAGTACTGCGAAACAATTTCCCAATGACCCTTCACTGCCATTTACTACCTTTTTTCCTGTTGCTAGCCTCCCCTCTGGTATTGACTCTGTGACCGTTATCGCCCTTCATCCTTCCACCTCTTGTTGTTGTCGTTTGTCCTTTGACTTGAGTTCCCCTGTCTCATTACTCCATCCTTCTCCCTTTTCCCACTCCTCCTCCCTCCTATCGGTTTGATTTGTCCTCCCTCCTCAGTCACCCTCTTACCCACTCCAGCTGTTGCATTGTCCTCCTCTGCAGCCTGCCATCCCCTCCTTAGCGCCACTTGAAGGCATCTGATCTCGTTCTTAAGCTGCATTATTTACTCACACACCAAACATCCCCCCACCCTCTGTGCAACTCTAAGAAAGACTGACGCTCCACAGTTGCTGAAGCCTACCACCCTTCCCAACACTATTCACCCACCAGCATCCCCCCACCTTTTCAGATGACAGATGCCCATCCCACCTGCATGCCTCTTCCCTTCCTCCTTTACCAGTTCTGGCCACATTCCACCAGCTCCCCGATACCTTTCCCCCTTATAAAATTGGCAAATGAGCAAAGTTTTCCCTACCAACCAAAGTGTCCCACCCTTTAAACATCTGAACTGTTCCTTGCGCTGGTGTCATTTAGAGGTTACTGTTCTCTTTGACCTCAGCTAGTCCCTGTACCTCAAGCAACCCCTTTATCCTCCACACTCACTCCCTAGCACATCCAGCACCTGTAGTATAATTTCTTAAAAGTTTCTTTTATCTTTATACCTGTGTTTAATAATTCTCTAAACACCCTCTAAGCAACCATTACACTTTTAATTGGGATCTATGCCAGCAGTTAGTCTCGTTAGCTTATTCCTATAGAGTGCTTCGAGATACAGTGACAGCCCTTTCCTGCTATCATCTAGGAAGCCCCTCCCTAGACCCAGGTGGTCAGTCAATAAAGGTGGAGCATCTGGGGAGTGGGGGGAGGGGGACAATGGTGGGATATTCCGCCCTGGTTACTGAAAGTGAAAAACACAAAAAATAAAACAATCAGCTCACTGTGCCCCATGCAACATTCATCCCCAACTTGGCCCCATTCACCCGTTACTCCCTGGTCCCTATAGCTAATCCCCACCAGGAAGAAAGCAAGTAATAACAATTAAAACAATTAAAATAGTCTAGTCAGCCTACACATGGCAGAAACCCACACAGAGCAGCCCCTGCTGTGCAGCGTTGGCTTAACTACTTTCTCTGGACAGCAGACAGCATCAACATCCCGAACCCCACCAAAACCGTACTCCTGCTCCATTCACTGACTCCCTTCTCAGCACTGCTGGACGAAAAGGGAAAAATGGCCCCAGTAGCCACCGGAGGCCCCGATCCCCACCCAACCACAAATGTGCCCAAGATAATACAATAATAACAATAATAATAGGTGAATAATCATCATAAATAACAATTGTGCAAAGACAGGGATTGTGAGTAGTAAAATTCATAACTATACAATAAAGTGCTGAAGGATATCTGCATCTGCAATCACAGTACAATAAAGTGCTGGAGGATATCTGCATCTGCAATCACAGTACAATAAAGTGCTGGAGGATATCTGCAATCACAGTACAGTAAAGTGCTGGAGGATATCTGCATCTGCAATCACAGTACAATAAAGTGCTGGAGGATATCTGCATCTGCAATCACAGTACAATAAAGTGCTGGAGGATAACACTAATTGTAAATGAGTTTCACTCAATGACTATTCCCAACTAAAACTTGAAACAACATTTGAAATGTGCAGAGGTAATACTGAGTCAAGGGTGTAAGAAAAGTTTGTTGACTGGGGAGGGTGAAGAGTGGACTACACTAGTATAGGTGCAAGGTGAAGGGGAAGCAGAAGTAGGAGGGTGGTGAGCAGCTGCCCAGGGACCAGTATCTGGAGTGCCCATGGAAACTCTGTCTGTGGAAACCTGATTCTATCCATCCCACACATCACATCCCGGCATATAATCACTAGTGTGGGACAATAACCAATACCAGCTTAAGGTACTGGCTAGGTAGCTTCCCAAATTAGCTGCAGTTTTAGATGCAGTTTCTGGCTGCAGCGCAGCAAAAGTCTCTATTCAGATTTTGCTGCAACCTTCACCTTCAATTTCATGTGGCACTAAGCACATGATTACTTTCTTTTTCTGTAACAGCCAGAGTTCTGCTTCTCAATTCTGATTATCTGTCAGATGTACAGTCTGTTTCTACACTACACAGCAGCAAACTGTCTCTATAAACGGCACACAGGCACCAGTCTGTTCTGTATCCAGCAGCTGAACATGGATTCTGGAACAGCCACACTGTTCACTGGGGAAAGGCAGCTCCTGGTGGTTGTTCAAGCTATCAATCAAAGTTCCTCTGCCTGGAGGTCTGTCACTCAACAAGTGATTGGTTGCTGCACAGACACCTGAATTAATGAAGTCCATTACAAGTCTAAAAGCCCTTGTGGCTCTTTTCTCAGGCAATCTGACCCTGATTGGTCCCCTGGTCACCATTTAACCCATCACTATGCCAACTCATGTTAGCGGTGACAAAGATGACTGCCAATTTGTAGTCCAACTTGAGTTTCTTCACAAATGCCATGTTTACACAAAGTCTTGAAGTTGTACAATGTTTCAAACTGCAAATCAGTCCAATGCAGGTGTGCTTACATGTCCGGTTTGGTCAGGGCAAGGATCAGAAAAAATCTTGGTCCACTCGGGAACAGTGAAGTGGTGGCTGTATCAGTGGTGGCTGGCATCGTTGATTTGTGACTGCATGGGAACCTTAAAGGTAAAGCTGCCATTCAACTGGGTTACAAGGTCAGTGGACAAGGATCACATGGTGGATGTCCTGTAGCTGGACTTCAGCAAGGCATTCGATTCAGTGCCTCATGGCAGGCTGATCATCAGGCTGAGGGACCTGGGTATAGAAGACAAACTGCTAGGGTGGGTCGAAAGCTGGCTATGGGACAGGAACCAAAGAGTGGTAGTAAGAGGGGAACTATCCAAACCTAGGCCTTTAACCAGCAGGGTCCCACAGGGCTCAGTACTCGGACCTGTACTGCTCAGCATCTTTATAGGGGACATAGCAGTGGGCATCAAAAGTAAGACCTGCCTTTTTTCAGACAATACCAAGCTCAGTGGGAGGGTGGACACAGTGGAGGGGAGACAAGAATTATAGGAAGATCTGTCTAGGCTGGAGAAATGGTCGGGCATGTGGCAGTTAGGATTCAATGCCAAGAAGTGCAAGGTCATGCGCCTGGGGGCCAGGAACCCGGGGCCAGCTACTGGCCGGGGGGATTCAGGTGACCATATCAGAGTAGGAAAATGACCTTGGAGTGTTGGCCAGGGGTGACATGATGCATTCTGCACAATGCCATAAGGCAGCAGCCAAGGCTAATAAAATGTAGGGCTGCATATCCAGAGGAATCACCTCTAGGAAGGAAGAAGTTACTCTGCTACTGTACAGGTCTCTGGTGAGACCACACCTGGAGAACTGTGTACAGTTCTGGTGCCCTTATCTAAAGAAGGATGTCAATCTACTGGAAGGGGTCCAGCGAAGGGCAGCCAAGATGATTCAGGGCATGGGGACAAAACTTATGAGGAGAGGCTGAGGGAGTTCAACATGTACTCCCTGGAGGACAGAAGAGAGAGAGAGAGAGGGGACACGACAGAATCCTTCAAGTACCTCAAAGGCATAAACAGGGTTAGTTTGGAGGGTGTATTCAACCAGAGAAAGGAGGGTACTACAAGAGGGCATAGCCTGAAGCTGGTGGGGGTAGATTTAATAAGGAAATGAGGAGACACTTTTTCACGGAAAGGGTCGTAAAGGGGTGGAACGAGTTGCCAGGGGAGGTGGCAGCTGTGAATACAGTAGGCAGCTTCAAGGAGGGGGACAGGGTGAAAAATAAAATCAAAACAGGAGGAAGCAGTTCTGGGAAGGGGACAGGAGAGTGTATGGGGGGGAGATGGATGACTCCAGGAGGAGTGGGGGGGGCAGCTCCAGGGATATAAACTGAGCTGCACGCTCAAGTAGACTAGATAGATCACTATGGCCTGTTTCTACTGGCAATTTCAAATGTTCTTATCAATCAATCAAATCTTAATTTATTCAGGCGAACATCATTGAGCAAGCTCATTTACAAGATGGACCTGAGACAAAAGTACAAGTAATAGTACATTCCAGACAATATACAGTAGTGGCAATTCAGACAATATGAGGAGCACATAGGTACAGTACAGGGAATAAGAAGTCCTTTGGGGGGGAGTACAAGCAGGGTTAACTAAGGGGCTAGCACAGTGCTGAGAGTAAATGCCTTTCCGTGACTTGGGGAGGACATGTACTGATGACGTTTTTAGTAGGTCAATCCTATCTACTAGTGGGCAAAGAGGGCTGGAACTATAAGGGAGTTTTTCAATTATGGGTGGTGAAAGCAGTTACAGATTTCTTTAACTAGGCTGTTATATAAGGACTTCAATGAGGATATACTGATTAAGGAGCTAAGTTTCAGGGGTTTTTGTAAGGTGTTCCATAAGGAAGGTAGTGCAAAGGACATAGCCATTCTTCCATAGCATGTTTTTGTTGTGCTTTTGAACTTTGTTGATAAAATATGCATATGATTTATTACATATAATTTATTTTTGCAAACAGGAATCATCTTTAAATCTGACCACTATACCTTTACAGCAGTTTTTATTTGTCTTCTAGTATTATGACATTATTTTGTTAAAATATTGAATTATCTCTGTAAAACTAGTTTCTTTAAACATGATTGATCTTTTCCACCTTCTGGTATGAAACGTGACTTTGACAATAGAATGTAAGACAACAAATAAATGAAACTGCATCACCTGGAGGAATATTACGCATGCTTCATAAAGTAATCATTCGTATTTAAATGTGCACACAGAGCATCATGTTAAATGGGTATCAGTGAGGAAGAGGAGGAAAATCTTCCTATGGCAAAGTGCTAACTGAGTCAACAGAGCTTTGCTCATTGAAAAAGCTAAACATCATAAGGTAGAATGTTCTGGGTCATCCATCATCATGGTGCCCATATTGAATTAAGGCTCTGAATTCTGTCATGGGTATTAGAAAACCAATTTCTCTTGGACCACACATAAAATAAATCCTTCATTCACAGTTGCCATGACACAACCAGTCATCTCGGAAAAGATCAATAATTCTAGTTTTCCCACAAGAACTCAGAAAGACAAATGTGCCCACTCACAGTGAGTAAGGGCGGTAGCCCCTGTTGTCCAGAATACTATAAAATGAATGTATACACTGGCCAGTAAAAAAAAACACTATTAAAATGATTGCAATATCTTTACCATCCAAGCTAATAGGGAAGGCTTCCAACCTTGCAACCAGCTTGAGGGGCATAATCACTTGAAAGATTTGCACTTTCTTGGGATGACTTCTGATCTTTTTTTTACCTCACTCATCCCCCTGTTGAACATAAAGTGAATGTTTCTTTCACGAGAAAAAGCGTACCGTCTCTTCTGTCAGTGAACTACTTGGTCTTGAAAGACCAAGTACTGCATATTCATCAGATGGTGGTCCAAAGAATGACCACGGCTGAGAAAAATCAGTGATTCTCCCAATAACTTGTAAACTTGCTCTTTCTCTCTTCCTTTTTGAATCTAGAATCACCTGTTTGGCAGAAGCATTTTCTGCCGTCCCAGACTTACATTATGAGGAAGCATGTGGTATCACTAGCCCTGATGACAACAGGAAGGTTAACAGAGGAGCAGACATCTGGCAAAATGGGGAAGGTTTCAAACTGGCGTAAGTTTCTTAAAAAAAAAAAAAAGAAGCATGAACTGATGATACAAAAAAATCTATTTTTTTTAAATATTTCTTTACTCAGTATACTCCGCTGATATGAAAAATCTCATGACATTTTTCATATCAGCAGTGATATCCTGGGTAACTACATAAGTATATGTTCTTTAATGGATATCAGTGTAGTAGTTTAAATATAATCTCCTGGTCATTTTTACTTTAAAACCAAGAATGATTCTATTTGCTTTGTTTTGTGAAACCTAGTACTCAGTGTCCGTGTTGCCCCCAGATAAGGTCCGCATAATCCAGCATAACCAAAGTGGGGCAGAATTAGGGCCAAGAACTATAGAATGTGAAATAATTGCTGTCTTAATAATTTCACTATATTCGCACACTAGGTGTGGTACACAAATTATTTTGACAACGGCTATTGTGTAACATGAATCACACCACATGATTGTTTGTTTCATTCCTACCATTCTGTCTGGTGTATGTGTTCAAACCTAAAAGCACCAAAAAGTAGAAGAAAGCCACTAAAGCCTAAACTCTTATTATTTAGAGCCCTTTATTAACATTTATTTAAAATTAACATAAAAAAATGGGGGGGGGAGGGAGCACAAAGCATTGGTTGGGAGGGTCAGGACAGTCAGGAATGAGCCAGGGACCACACAGGGACAGCAGCAAACAGGCTACAGGATACATCAAGTAACACAAGGTCTCTCAATCTTCTCAGTTAAGTTCAGTAGCAACAGAAAAAAGTGATAAGCAAACACCTGTTCTCTCTCCTTTGGGTTTCTGCAGTAAACATTGACCAGGCACTGGATTGTTTTAGTGCTATGTTTAATGATGCCTGTGACACCTATGCTCCGATTAAAAAGTGCAAAATCAAGGGAGTCCACAACTCATGGGTCACCCCTGCTCATCTGAATTGGTCAACAGAGACCATCTTTGGCATAGAGCCAAGGCTACTGGTACAAAGGCAGACATGCAGAAATATAGATCTGCCAGAAACATCTGCACCTGCGAAATCAGACATGCGAAATTTCAATATTTTGAAGACTGCCACACCCATTCCTGGGGTGATAGCAAATGATTCTGGGAGAACTTGAAGGATGTTACTGGTAAAAATAGCAAAGCCTCCCCTGCTATGCTGCAGGTGAATGGTGTGATCACCCAGGACCCTAACACCATTGCCAGTACCTTTAATGTTGCTTTTTACAGACCACGCCTTAGCAGCATACTGCCAACTGATCTCCCTGTATCATTTGTCGATAATATACCAGGCCCTAAGACCACACTCAGCATGTTCCCATCACTAGAGGGCATGGGATGAAGTTGGAGGGAGGACGATTCAGAGGAAACGTGAAGAAAAATTTCTTCACAGAATGGGTGGTGGACAAGTGGAACACCCTGCCAGAGGAAGTGGTGGGGGCTGAAACAATCATAGGATTTAAGAATGCATGGGATAGACATAAAGGAATTCTGGAGGTCAGGGGTAAGGAGCAACAGGCTTCTTGGAAAACATAAACTGAACTTAGAAACTTAAATGGGCAGACTGGGTGGGCCATAGGCCCTTATCTGCCGACACTGTCTATGTATCTATGTATGTCCCCCCCCCTTCTACTTTAAAGCAGTCACTGCACTCGAAGCCAGAAAGTATCAGTCACAGGTGCTAGGTAAAGCTAGACACAGTAGTGACTCGCTGGACCTCAAGTTATTGGACCTTACCCTTGAAGAAGTGCTCCTACCTTTAACTAAACTTTTTAACCTATCTCTCCAGCTGGGGACAATCCTCCCTGCTTTGGAAAGCCACAGTGGTCACCCCATTCCACAAAAGTGGTGACAGAGCTGTACACGCAAACTACCATCCAATGTCGATACTGCCCCCTCTCTCCAAGGCATTCGAAAGGATAGTTGCTGACCAACTTGTTGCTTATTTAGATAAGTATGGAATCCAATGCCCACAGCTAAACAGGTTTCACAAGTGGCATAGTACCTCCACCACCTGCTGGAGTACTCAGGATTCCTGCACAGGGCTTTAGACAGTCGTCAAGTAGCCGGGATGATTTACATTGACTTTACCAAGGCTTTTGACACTGTTAGCCATAAAACACTTCTTGCTGAACTTCTCTCTGTTGGCTTTTCCACAAAAGCTGTAGGGTGGTTCCAGAGCTATCTCAGCAATAGGTCTCAGTGAGTAAAAATTAGTAGGACACTCTCCAGTAGTTGGGAGGCACTCATGGGGTTTCCCAGGGGTCAGTTCATGGCCCACTCTTGTTCAGCCTCTTTATTAACAAACTTCCCTCTGTCTACAAAGAACATATCCTTCTCTACACAAATGAAACTGTCATCTTTTCTAAAAACTCCAACCCACACCAACTTGAGTCTCAACTACAAAGTGATTTCACTACTGCTGAAGCTTGGTTCACCAAGTACAAGCTTATAATGAACTATAAAATAACTAAATTATTATTTGTGAATCCTCACAATAAGTATAAAGACTTTCAACTGGCAAGCCACAATAACCTTCTGACCCCAATAGAGCAAGTGCAAACCTTCAAATATCTTGGTGTCACCCTAGACAGCTCTCTCTCCTTTGCTCAGCATACAGAAAAAATCGTAAAGGTAGTAAATCCTAGAATTGGCCTTCTATACAGGAAACAACATTGCCTGACCCAAGATGCCTTGTCTCTCGCCATAAAAAGTTCCATACTGTCCATCATTGATTATGGATTAGTGATCTAATGGGCAGCCCCAGACTCCACTCTGAAAAGGGTTAGTGTTGCCCTAAATAAACCTGCAGGCTGCTCCTTGGTGCAAACAGGCTAGCCCACACCTGTGACCTCTATGCTAATCTCACTGGCTAAACCTTCAAGGCAGAGAACAGTACCAAGTATGTCTACTAGGAGGAAAAAACTTGTCTTGGCCTATCCCCTCTAGCCGTCTAGAACCTACTTGTCACAGCCCCAACCCCCGCTGCACAAGAAGCAATGCCAGACAATCTCTGATTGTCTCCTTCTTTCACACCTTTCATGTGCAAAGGTCATTTACGTATCGAGATCCCCTTTGGCTGAATTAACTCCCCCAGGACTTAACCTGTGAGGCCAGGCTGGGGCCATTTAAAAGAAACTTTCACCAATACCTCACCAGTCAGAGCAGATGTGACTGCTGGCCAACCAGAGCAGCTGTGACTGCTAACCCCATTTCTTTCCTTTGCTTACCCTCCTCCTGCCCACATTCACCCCTTGCAGTCCCAGACCCCTCCCCAGTGACCCCTAGTTTACCCCACCTAATCTCCTCCTTGACACATCTTATCTCCTTCTTGATGCACTTATTCCCACCCCTCCATCTCTCCCCCTTCCCTGTCGCTCCCTATACCTTGACAATGAATTGTTATTCTTCTTAATAAATCAAGTATTACAGCTCTATTCTCGCATTGTATGTAACCTTACATTCACCTGTATTGTTAAATGTTTTATGCTTCACTGCACTTAGATTCTCTGTGCTGTCCCATTTTTGAAATTCATGCACTGTTGTCTATTTGTTATTGAAATGTACATAATTTTTTTATCTTCTGCTGATGTGAGACCTTTGTAAATGAGCTTCAGCTCAAATGAGTACTCCTAGAACTAAATAAATGAACTGTAATCACTAATGGAAAATTATGAAATGGGTAGAAAGAATACTGAATTCTGATTGGCCGAGAGCTGCTTTCAGCTGGGCCGTTATCCCAGCACAATGGCCCACCTGAAAGTATTATGTTTAAAAATGCATAAAATTTACTAAAAATTACCCAGTTCATAATTGCAATGAGACACTCCAGGGGGTGTGTTATGTAAGTAATAATACCCGACAGGGTGGGCATTACTGGGATATAACGGACCGCCCAGGGGCGTAATGAGGCCCGACGCCACAGGCGGAGGGCCTTATAGCCCCTGGAAGGTCCGTTATAGCCCATAATGCCCACCCTGGAGGGTATTATTACACTTAGAAAATGGGATATAGGTGTAATTTATAAATTATGTATATATAAAAAACAATAAACATATTTAACAAATAAATAGAAAATAAAAAAAGTAAACTTTATAGAAAAATAATCTGTGTTGTTGGAATTACCACAGGAGGGCGCTGCCGTGTTTGTGTGTGGCACAACTGTTCGCTCGCTCTTTTTGTTTACAGTGTCTCACAGAGAACGAGAGCTGCTTCCTCAGCTTCTTATTGTTTCGGTTTCTACGGTTTGTTGCTCAGTGGCACAAAGAAAGACACAGGAGAAATGTTTATTTTAGATGTTTGGGTCGTTCATTACAATGGGGGAATAGTGCATGATTGTTTATATTTGAAAAGAGGTACTGTGTTTTTCTTGTACTCTTGGAGTTGCAACGAGTCTACAGGTTAGTGTAACAGTCAGCTGTGTGTTGACATGGAGCGCAATCGCGTTTGGTAAAGAAAGTTAAATTAGTTAAAAAAAACAATTACTGTTGTTGCAGGCTTTAGAAGTCAGTCTCGGTAAGGGAGTGGGGAGAAATCTTAGACTCACATTTGACATACATACTGATTTGATGTGTTGCATATTTTGTACTTTGTATGATGGGATGGAATTAGGCCTTGGCCCATCTACTCCGTCCCCCCACTCCATGTGGGGCAGGTTTCAATACCCCATATAGTTGTCTAGAGCTTTTTTTGAATTTATTTAATTCTGTAATAGCAACAACATTTTTGGGGAATTTATTCCATACTGCCACAGATCTCAAAGCGAAGTTGTTAGGTCTTTTTGAATTTGTCATAGAGAGTTCAAATTTGTTATTGTGGGATCTTAGGTTTTGGCCCCTGTTATTTGGTGTGATGCCACATGCATTCATTAGTGTTTTATCTTTTAGAATATTGTGAAAAAGGAGGCAATCCCCTCTAAGTCTTCTGATTTCTAGAGGCATTAAATTGAGGCATTGTAGCCTAGTATGGTAGGATAAAGTTGACAAACTGGGAATCAGCTGGGTGGTCCATCTCTGCACCCTCTCAATGAGGTCAATTTCTCGTCTACAGTTGGGAGACCAATAAGGGAAGCATAATCAAGATGGGGCGTTCATACTCTAGTTTCAATAGAGGTTAAGAGTGCTTTGCTCATCGCGGGATATAAATGATCTTTTTATAATATTTATAATTTTATTTGCTTTTTGGACAATGGACCTAATATGTAATCTGTGTTTTAAAGTATTGTCTGTTATTATGCCTAGATCTTTTTCAGATTTCACTATCCTTATAGACACAGAGGGCCAGATATTCAAAACTTTGCCCCGGGGCTAAATAGCACTGCCCGGTGTGCTAAATTAGCCCAGAACAAAGAGCCTGCCATATTCAAAAGGATTAGCCCCGGTGCTAAACCTGCTGAATATAGCATGCTAAGGAAGCTGGGCAAACTGGGCTGGGAGTGCAGTGGTAAAATAGCCCGGGAATAAGATAGCACTGAATATAGCAACAGGGAAGTGCAAACTGCAACAGAAGTTCAGTAGACTCTGGAGCAAGCCAGTGCTACAGGTGGAGAACAGTGTGTATGATTGCACAGAGATGTCTCACATCTACTGCAAACAACAATGCAAGCCACACACACTGCAGAACAGTGCTATGCTGAAGTGAGGTTTGCTCGGGGCTAACCCGATTGCACACTGCTAACACAGTAGCCCAGTGCAAACTGGTTAGCCCGGGGCAAACATGTGCTATATTCAAAGCTCCCATGCAAATGAGCCTACTTAGGTAATCCGTGGACAAACAAGCACATTTGCATCTCATTATGTGTTGCTTAGCATACATTACTATACAGTTTGCCTGGTGCTACTGCATGGAGCACACAGCTCCACCTTTTGGTCAGAATGGAAGTACAGGCTGGACGCTGCAGGCCAAGGCGTGCTCACAGCATCCCCTATTGGTCGGAGTGGAAGTACAGGCTGGAAGCTGCAGGAAATGTGTGCAGGCAGGCACAAACAGAGCAGACAACTCACTCATGCAGCATTGCAAGCAGTACAAAATAATATATATATATATATATATATATATATATATATATTATAGTGACACGGTTGTGCCACTAGAGTTAGGGTTGAGTACCCCATTTAGGGTTAAATCTGAAATTTGACAGCTTAATAACTTTGCCACCATATGACAGATTTGCCTGCATGGTCTGGTACTATAGATCCTGGACCTGTCAAGTTTTGTTATGGTCAGATGTACAGTTGCAGAGTTACAGAGCGCCAAAGAACACAAAATTACGCATTTTTGTGCATTTTTTGCTCACGTCTACAGGTTGCACGGTTTCACAACCGGTCCAAACCTTCAGAAAACATGCAACCAGGTTCCCTAATGTGGCTTTCAAAGATATCATGAAATAATAATAAACGGTTCAAAAGTTATTCAAAAAACAACTTTCCCATTATAGACAATGGGAAAAGTTAAAATATGCGAAAGTGTCGCAAATGCACTTTTTACTTTGGCAAATGACCCTTGTAGTGTCGCAAATCGGCCATCTTGTTTTCAGTTGGTGGTCACAGAAATGCTTGGCATTTAAATTTGGGACCCACTAGGGACACAATTCTTGTTGTGTTCACCTAGTCGAGCCCTGAGGATGATAGCCATGTCTTTTTGGGGGTAAATGCCCCAGAAATATGTTTTAAATTTTTGTAAAAGTAGTATCACAAAGTACTTTCGCATGTGCAACACTTCTTGATTTTCAGAAAGTGTCTAATTTTATGAAAGTACTTTGCCATACCATACTAAAACATTAGGGAATCTTTGCCACCTTGCTGCAAAGGAACAGTTTGGTCTTTTGGGCTGAAATTTGGAGGGAAGAAAGCCAGATCCCATAGATGTGCCTTTTGGTAGTTTGGTAACAAAATATTAGAGGGCTGCAAAGTTACAGCACTCCAAAGTTGATGATTTTCCCTTAGGCTAACATTACGGCATCCGTCATGCTTTTCAGAGCCCGTATCTCGAAAATACTTTGAGATGCAGACTTTTTGTCGGAAGAATGCTTAGTACCCCACTAGGGGGCTAAGTGCAAAACTAGCCTAGAAAGTCATAAATAATATGAGATTTTACATTTTTTTTCTATGTCGTACGGTTATTGAGATATAAGCAATTTAGTATTCCAACGGCTCATTTTCTGCTCTGAGGGCCATTATTATGCATACATTCTTTGTATTCGCTGTGTTTCTGAATGCACCTTTTTGGGAAACAAAAGGATGTGCGTTTGCGTTACTGCTACCGTTAACGTTCCCGCTTGCATTTCTGTAACCGTTTGCGTTAGTGTTTCCGTTTATGTCAATGTTTGCGTTTGCACTTGCATTTGCATTACTGTTACCCTTTGCATTTCCATTACTGTTTTTGTTTGCGTTTACTTTTGTGTTTGTGTATGCGTTACCATTTGCATTTGCGTCCGCGCTTGCGTTTGTGTTTTCTTTGGTGTCATTGTTGGTGTTTCCATAAGCATTTGCATTTCCAATTGCATTACCGTGACCATGTGTGTTACCATTTGCATTTGCGTACATGCTTGCATTTTGCGTTTCCATTTGCGTTTTTGTTTCCTTTGACATCATCGTTGGTGTTACCATTACCATTTGTGTTTCCAATTGCATTACCATTACCGTTTGCATGTTTGTTACCATTTGCGTTTCTGTTGGCCTTAGTGTTTGCGTTTTCGGTAGCGTTTCCATTGTCGAATGCATTACTGTTTCCTTCTGCATTGCCGTTGCCGTTGCCGTTACCATTTCATTTCTGTTTGTATTTGTGTTAGCATTTGCATTTTCATTACTGTTGCCATTTCCATTGCCGTTAGTGTTTGCGTTACCGTTTTCATTACCGTTTGAGTTTCTGTTGCCATTAGCATTTGCATTACCATTTCTATTTTCATTTACGTTTGTGCTTGCGTCTCTCATACCATTTGCGTTATCGTTTCCATTTGCATCACCGTGTGCATTACCGTTTGTGCTTGCATTTGCATTACCATTAGCATTATTATTTTCTTTTACCTCACTGTTTCCATCACCATTTACGTTAACCTTACATTTGTGTTTTTGCGTTTGTGTAGTGCAGTGCAAAACATTGTTTTTGTTATTTTTCGACACTGTCTTCCGTGATGCTTAGTGCAGCCAGTGTGTAGTTGATTGGTCTGAAACTTGGCACATAGAAAGACCTTTCTTCAAGGAACGTGCATGTTTCTGTTTGGTGAAAAAATGTTGTTCCATTCCAGAGTTATTGCTATTTGAAGTTGCCCCACTTCACAGTTATTGATTTTTCGGCTGCCAGGTCCACCATTTTAGTGCATTTTTGGCCGCGATTTCTACCATTTTGTAGTGGAAGACTTCTTAAAGGTGCAGAAGCGTAAAAATTGAATATCTCATGAATGGTTTGGTCTTTTCACATGAAATTTGGAGGGTGTTGAGTGGATGTGGGATGTGAATGATGCTGTTTACATGTTGGAAAAATACTGCACCACCTCAGTTTATTTACACAAGGAATGGGGTAGGAGTTAGGGCCAACGACCCCATGCACACCCCAATGCCTGTTGGTGGGGGCAGGGTGGGCATGGGGTGCAAAGGGTGGCAACCCTAACACCGAATTGCCTCACTTTTGTCGCTGTGGAACAACCCTAACTGATGCATTAAATGGAGTTTTTTTGCCATGAATATATATATTGATACATAGTTCTCTCTCTCTCGATACGATATAGATATATATATGTATATATATATATACACACACACAAACACACGTCCTGTGGCCATATGTGCTCTGGAAGATGCCCCCCCACACACCAACATAGGCACCTCATGGTAGGTGTGGGTGGAACACAGTGGGAAGACTCAAGAATGCATGGGACAGGCAGAAGGCAAACCTGGTGGGGTGGGAGGACGTAGGCTGCAGGATAACCAGGTTATGCAGCATATCCATTATATAGGGCACTAGGCAGACTGGCTAAGCCAGGCAGTGCTTCTCTGCCGTCATGGTCTCTGTTCCCATGTGTGCCTGTTGCACACCCTGGTGGTCTAGCGCCCCCCAACATGATTCCCTGACTCCCGTTCAGTGTAAAACAGCATTGTTTCCAAGTGGTTCCCCAACCCCCAGCACGATCAGACTTCCTTTACATATAAACATGCAGATATCTCCAAGTGACCCCCCATGCCCAGCCTGATCCCTGACTGTTTCGTATAATAATGCAGTCATCTCCAAGTGATCCCTCAGCCCCCTGCATGATCTCTGACTCCTGTTACATATATAAATGCAGACATCTTCAAGGGACCCCCACCACACGATCTCTGACTCCCGTTACATAAATAAATGCAGTCATCTCCAAGTGATCCCCACCCCCCCACACGATCCCTGACCCCAAAGCACATCTTTCCCTGGTAGTCTACTGACCTGCCCTTGATGACCCCCGCTCCCCCCACCAAACATCCCTGAACTGAGCTGGAGGCTGGCTCAACCCTCCTCTCACCTCCATGGCCAGCCGCTGACTGGGTTATGATTGAGTGCGTACCATACTGAATGAGCGTCCTCAGTCATTTGGAGATGACTGCATTTACTGTATACATGAAACGGGAGTCGGGGATCGTGCAGGGGGGTGGGGGTCACTTGGAGAAGACTGCAGTTATATATGTAATGGGAGTCAGGGATCATGCAGGAGTGGGGGGGTCACCTGAAGATGACTGCATTATTATAAAAAACCGGAGTTGTGGAACATGCTGGGGGGGGTTGGGGGTCACTTGGAGATACCTGCATGTTTATACATAAAGAGAGTCAAGGACCATGCTGGGAGGACACTGCCCTGTTACTTAGTACCACGCTATGGGTGGTGCTACATCCTGTAGCGTGGCAGTATCCTTTTGAATATGCCGCTGCGCCGGCATTCATGGCCACTCCCCTGACTCCCACCCCTGCATACATTATCTTTTAGCATCAGCACTACCACACTGCACCGGCACTCTTGGGGCTTTTGAATATTGCAGCCTGGTGCAAATCCAGTGCTATTCCTGCGCTATGGATTCGCGCCGGGTGCAAAGCTTTGAATATCTGGCTCACAGTCTATATAATATGAATTTAGTGGATTAGTTTTACCTAAATGCAAAACAGCACATTTGTCTATGTTTAGCTCCATATTGTTTTCTTTAGACCATTTATAAATATTATCTAAATTATTCTGAAGGGATAGGTGTTTGGATGGAAGGTCAACTGCATCAGCAAGTTTAGTGTCATCTACAAATTTTGTGATATTTGATGTTATACCATAATGTAGGTCAAAGATGAAACAATTGAACATGAAAGGGCCCAAAACTTAAGCTCCGTGGAACACCACTCATGACTTTGACTGTATGTAATGCTTTGGCATGAAGTCTAACCTGCTGTATTCTGTCATTCTACATAGAAAATTGGGTGCCCTTTATTCAATCAAAAATTTGCTTGCAGACTCCTCAAGAAAGATAATATATCAGTCTTGTCTTTTGCCCATTTTGGATTATGGGAGTGTGGTGTGGGGTGGGGTGTCTGAAAGAGTCTGTAACAAAAGAATTGTAATGTATAATGCAATTGCCAGATTTGCCTTAAGGGTCAGATATAGTGAACATCATTGTAACTTGTATAGTAATTTAAATTGGCTGTCATTAGACCTTAGGGACAGGTATGTCAAGGTGTCAGCATGGCTCAGTTAGTAGCACATCTGCCGCTGGACCAGAAGGTCATGGGTTCTCGTCCCACACCGGGATTGGACTTGCACTTAAAAATCGATGGCATCCGAGTGCAGAATTGGGGGGTGCTGTACTGCTGGGGTGTGCAGTCCTTCAGATGAGACGTTAAACCGAGGTCCCTTCTGCCCATCCTGGTGTTGTCCAGGTGGAAGTAAAAGAACCCAGGGCACTCTTTGCAAAAGAGCATGGAGCATTCCCGGTGTGCTGGCCAACATTCCCCTTCCCATAAACCGGTTCATGCAATTATCCAGGCTGTGTGTGGGTGGTGATGTGCGATATGGCAGCCACCACACATTCAGTCACTTCACTACCACTCTAGCATTGCTTGTAAAGCGCTTTGGGATACTGTGCATGAAAAAGCGCTATATAAATGCTTCTTCTTCTTCTATTACATAAATAGATTGACATACAGTAAAGTAAGGAAAGGCATGAATGGGCCTTTGGCAGATATTGTTATGTTAAAGAAAACACCACAACATCTAAGATCTGATGAGGCCCTGACACTCCAAATACCCCGCTTCAAAACTGTAAAAGGTCCAAAGTATTTTGCTCTTAAATTGGAATGCAATAAATTCTGACATAAAAAATGCTAACAGTTTAAATCATTTTAAAAATTGTTATAAATTTTGCTTATTTATTTATTTCATTTTGGTAATCAGTTAAGCCCACTAGGACCAAGGTTTCTTTTTTCAGGGGCAACCCAGGATTAATGTACAATTATACACTTGGTGTGAAATTGCACTTTACACAGTTATACAATAAAGTTTACACAATAAGTGCTATTACATAGGAGGAATGGAAGAATAGACATGGATTAATAAAAGAAGTCAATTGGTGGGTGGAACCCCACAAGTCCACAGTCGATCACAGATACACACACTTCATTCAACAAGAGCAGTAGTTACATTATAATGAGTAGATATATTTATTGAGATTAGATAGCTGATCAACGATAACATGAACAGAGGCATTTTTCTAGAAAGTACACTTTTAACCCCTTTTTGAAATTATCCAAGGAGCTAGATACTTCTAAGGCATTCCAAAGGGTGGGAGCTGAATATGTGAGTGAACTACTCCCCATTGTGGTCCTGACCCTGGGTACCACTAACAATTTTTTGTTGGAGGTTTGTAGTGTTCTCCGGGGCCTCTTAGAGCTAAGCAAGCGTGATAAACTAGGAGGCTGGTGCATGGAGGAGAGTTTGTAAGCAGTGCATAATACTGAGTACTGCAGTCGATGCTCTAGAAACATCCAGTTGAGGGAGGCCAGCACCTCACAATGGTACTTCCCTTTGTGAGACATAATTGCAAATCTGCCTGTTTTGTGGTAAAGTATTTGTAGCCTATTACTCCCAGATTTGCCAAGGGATTGCAGAATAGGGGTAGCATAGGTGAGTTTAGGAATTAGCACACTATTTGCTATGGCAATTCTTGTCTCCAGGAGGAAGAGGTTGTTTAATCTGTATCATACTCCTAGTTTCTGGTGGACAGAAACGGTGACCTGATCTACATGTGGTTTAAAGGTTAGGGCTTGGTCAAGTGATAAACCAAGATACTTAAGAATGCATGGGGCAGACATAAGGCAATTCTAGGGGGTGGGGGTAGGAGGAAGTAGCCTGTTGGTTAACTAGGATCTGCAGCTTATCCATTAGGTCGGGAAATGGGTAGACTGGGTGGGTCAAGCAGTCCTTTTCTGCTGTCAAATTCTATGTTTCTATGTTAATTGAGTCTGCAACCTCAATGGAGGAACCAGTGGAGGCTGTCAGGGTGAATAGAGCAGATCTATCAGGTCCAAGATTCTTATTGTCTGAAGCAAATTGTAACTGTTTTTAGTATTTGTTATTAAGTTACAGTCTATATATGTATTTGTATTTGTGTCCCAGTTCATGCCAGTAAAAGAGCCATTGGCCCAGTGTGCTTACCCAACTAACAAAATAAACATGAAATGAACTCTATTTTCAATTGTAACCCCTAGGTGGCGCTATCACAAGGGCTACTACCCCTGCCTGCTTGGCTAGTAGCAGGTTAAGGGGCCTGAGTTCTGAAACGGGTGCTTCCACCCGGAGGTCAGAGTTGTTAGAGATCAAGCAAACCTGGGCACAACCCTCCGGGACACTGTAACCCGCCCCCCCTTTCCTTACTAGTGGTCAGAAGAATACACAATAATCACTTTCACAATACCCCTGATGCATCACATTAGTACCCACACTGTTTGCACTTACCACCAGGGCTTTCCTCTGGCTCGGCCCTGGGGACCCCCTGTAAAACAAGGTTATACACAGCAAATAACAGCAGTACAGTACTCTTGCACAGACTGGAACCACAGTCAGGGTAAATGCAAAAAAGAGTTAGATCTGATTTATTTAAGGGACTTGAACAATGGAGGGGCATAATCAGGTCAATTTGCTCAAAGGCTCTATCAATCAAACAGTTATGCTTGCACTTCAGGGTCCATAAACAGTCACACACTCTGGGTACCAGATGGAGAATGGTGGGCTAGCCAGGAATGTTGCAGCTGGTTGGGGCCCTGTGATGGAAGAAAACAACATGCACAACATACACAATTTGTAATCCAGAGCCGGAGGGCTCAGTTCCTGAAAAGAAAACAACAAGACAATCAGATGACACACTTTTAGATTAGGCTGTTGTTGCAGGGAGCTACCCTGATGATTACTCATGATACCTAAGACTGGACACAGGCTGGACAAAAATTGAGACAGCTGGTGGTTAATCTGAAGTGCCAGGAGAAGCAGGGCCCACACAATTCACCGAGGCATTGTTCCTGTTCAAGCGTGGAGCAGGGGGCTGATCCTCAGGCAGGTCTCTCATCAGTGGCTTTCTCTGTGCAGTGCGGTAGTCTGGCAGGGCCAGCATGGCATTACCCAGGCCAAATGGAGACGAATGCAGATTCAGTCCAATTAGGCTGGATAAAGCTTCCAGCAAGCAGAACACAGTTCACATAGTGGGGAACCAAATCACGACTCACTTTCAATACACAGCACATTTACATGTAAAGGATTCCATGGTACCAGCAAGCAGAACACAGTTCACATAGTGGGGAACCAAATCACGACCTACTTTCAATACACGGCACATTTATATCTAAGGAAATTCCACTGTACCAGACAAACCGCTCTCTGGTCATGATCACAAGGTCTCTGCAAAAACCAGGGATTCAAAAGCAGCTGGAAATCCTGACAGGCCGATCGCATTCAGCAAAATCTTCGGTCTTCTTCGGGTATGAGCCTGGTAAAAAAATCAGTGGCTTATTTCATTCTCACAAAATTGGATTTAGTCTGAAATAATTCTCTTTTCTCCCCCTCAGGGGTAGCAGGCAGACATGCAGGCCACAACTCAGGCCTTTCCACAGTTCTCCCACACGAAACAACTCAGACGGCTGCTTGACTGTCTCCAGCTCTTGCTCCTTCAGCTCCCAACTGAGATCTGACTCAACTGCCAGAAAGCCTGGGACTTTCCTTTGAATCCAAAAGGTTCAGTTAGCTGATCTGTCTGTCAGTCACAACAAAGGCTCCCCCTTCAGGTGCAAAAAGTCACCAAAAGCCCAAAACTACAATTCCTACAGATTTTGACTCCAGACAGCTCCTGTAGTCTGGCTTCATTTTAGGTCCTGCCAGAAATGATTGGTCCAATTCGCAGTCCAGTACCAAGATAGTGGAGAGAAACAAAATAGTCCTTGCTGCAAAAAAGGGAGGTTAGACAAACTACATTATCATTATCACTCTAAATGATTTTCAGCAAATTGTTACATCTTTCAACAGAGTTCCCGCTCAGATTTCTTATGACCGCAATCCAGGCAGCTCTTAAAGAGACAGTACACAGGGGCTATACAGGCACTTTCTGGCAGTCACATTTAAACTGCTAAAATGCAGAACACAAGCCTGGCAGTGAGCATTTAGGCAAGCTCAAGAAAGACTTTTCGGGAACCCCCCATTTGTAGGGGGGTTACACAGACATGCCAGGACATAAATTACAGATAAACAGAATACTGTATTTGACAAGAATGAAAGATTGGTTCTTGCATATTTTTAACAAGTATAAGTAAAGTTGAGTTCACACAAACGTTTCTTAGAAAAACAAGCAACTCTGTATGACAGATTGACGCCACTTAGCAAGTTGTTCAACAGTTTAGGTGCCTAGTGGAAAAATGCCCACTCACCTAATTTTTCTATTTTTTTCTTATCAAGTGAGAATATTTTACTCAAAGATGACCTCAAGAGTTGTTTATTCTGACAGGATGTCAGGGTATGTGTCAGTGCTGTTGGCTGGTTTTTCTGATACGTTTTAAAGGCAGATGTGTACTGATTGTACAACATTCTGTTGGAAAGAGATAGAATATTTAATTTATGATGCAGAGTACTGTGGTGAGTGCTGAAGAGGACAGCAAAAGGACATATATTGTAAAAGGAGGTTTTGTATCTTTTAAACATTCTATCTGAGACTGTGTTTAAAATTAGACTATTATATTCCAGTGCAGGAAAGACCACCCATTTTGCTATCAGTATCCTAGCAACACTGCATCAGTACAATGCAGTATGGCACTGGGAAAGGCAAATTAGATGCTTGGGTGCATACGCAAGAGATTTATTAGCAGGTGAAAACAGGTGATACTGCCCCTGTATAGATCACTGGTGAGCACACCTCCAGAATACTACATGCAGTGCTGGATCCCACACCTCAAAAAAAGACAAGGGCAGGACAGAATCGGTACAGAGAAGAGTAACACAAATGACTCAGCCGGGGAGGTTGTACGAGGAGAGGCTGTACAGTCTGGATATGAACATGCTCAAGACCAGAAGGGAAAGGAGGATATGACAGAGACATACAAATCTGTGCAGAGAATCAAGCAGAGAGCAGTGAGCTGGTCACCAAACATGGCAACAGTAACACCAGGGGCAACACAAGAAAACTGATGGGAGTAAGTTAAAAAAGGATATCCGAAAGTATCATCTCATGGAGCAGGTGGTAGTCAAGTGGAACAGACTGCACAACAAGGTAGTCAATGCAAAAATAGTGCTGGGCTTTAAACAAGGGTAGGACAGCCACATGGGCTAGGTAAGAAATGCAGTGACTATGAGATCAGAAGGGGATGACTGAAGACAAGTGGGGTCCATGGAACATATGCAACTCTAGGAGGACAACTGGGCTGACTGGTTAGAGCCTTCTTCTGTCATCAGTTTTTCTATGTTTTTAACTTCTGTTGTCAAAGAATGGTAGCGGCAGCAGTGGCGGCTGAATCAGAATGACAAAAGGGCTGTAAATCCTCAATCTGTTGTGAGCAGCCACCTTCCCTACATCAACTCGCCCTAATGTTCCACTCGACTTTCCACACTAGGCTTCTACAAGACTTTTTCCCCCCAATTGGCTGTTTCCTCTAGGCTTCTCTAAGGGGCAATTAGTGTGTTTCGACAGCAGCAGTAGAGGAGTGAGCCAGACCCAGAGTATTACGTCCCAGAGCAGCTCCAAGGGCTCTTCAAGTGTCAGCAGCAGCAGTGGCTGAATCAGGACAAAAGGGCTTTAAATCACTAAGTGACCCCAAGCAGCAGCCTTCCCTACCTCAGCTCACCCCAGTGTTCCACTTGACTTTCTATCCAGGGCTTCTACAGGACTTTGACATCAATCGATGGCTCCTTCTGGGCTCCTGCAAGAGCCAATCAGCAGCTCCTCCCTAATCTCTTAAACCTCCCTAACTCTAGCAGTCCTCCACACTGTGGCCTTCTGCACTAAGGACCAATTGCAAAGGCCATTGTAGGACTCTGTCAGGGAGTCAGCCAGGAAAGGCAGCCAGCAGCCAGGAACTCTGCCTGTCTCATCCCAGGTAAAACTGTATATACAGAGTTAACTTCTTTGCTTCTGGGAGTATTTATTGGGGAGCATACTGCTACTAGGTTATAATTGTTTCTAGAGTATTGATTGAGGAGCATAGTGCTACTAGGTCCTAGCAATAATCTATGCGGATGTGTACTGAAGGTCAGTGGAGTAGCCTACATCAGCTATGGTTAATACTCATTGCTTGTGGAAAGTCAAATGTTATACCTATGTTGTGTGCTATAGCTAGTGTACCTTTAATTTATAGGGTTGTTTTGTGCTAAAGTTAAATCTTACAGCTTCTCTCTATCTGGGTGAGCACTACAGAACATTTGTTACTCTTGTTTTCTGTGCTGTAGCTACACCTACAGCTGCACCCCATGTGGATGAATCCTGCAAGATAGTTTGTATCCTTTTGTTCTGTGCTAAAGCTGAGCCTAACAGCTACACCCTATCTGGGTGAGCACAATGAGTTAAATTGATTGTCTGTTTAGTACAGGTCTTTATGGGTATAGGATTCGGGTGGGAGGCAGTCAGTTGTGGTGGCTGTGGGGTTCTCTTCTGTAGGGAAATGCTCTGGAGGAAAGGGTACTGCCTCATCTGCAGGAACTTAGCCGAGCTCCATGGTCAGATAGTGGCAGCAAGGGTAGAAGTATCTCAGCTGCATCATCAGCTCAGCTGGAGGCCACCTCCCACAACCCCACTCCTCCAGAGACCCATTGGTCCAGCGAGGTAGAGAGTGGTAGAGCAGAGGACGGGGGGTCATGGGTAGCCACAAGAAGGTTGTCCAGCCCCACACTATCCAGATGGGGAATCACTTTGCATCCTTATAAGAGGTTGAAGCACCTGAATCCACTGGGGGGGGACTCTGATTCAGTCAGTGGGAAAAGGCAGGACAATGTGATGCCACCCAAGGGGAGCGAATCTACCAACAGAGTCTTAGTGGTTGGGACTCAATGATTAGGTGGTAGAGAGGGTGGTGGGTGTGTTGGCCCAGAGGAGGTGGTCTTGTACCTTCCTGGGCTGTTGGCCATCGAGGATTAGACGGGATAGGGTGGATAGTGGAGAGGGAACAATCAATCAATCAGTCAAAATCTTTATTTATCCAGGCAGGCACCATTGAGCAGGGCTCATTTGCAAGATGGACCTGGTCATACAAAAGTCATAGTACAGTAACATGGTAAAACATAATGCAATATTATACAAAGAAGAAAAATATACATATGTACATCAACATTTGAGTGAGAGGGCCTTTACAACAGATAGGCTCATAACTGGGTACAACCGGAATGTTCACTTAAAAGGAGAGAGAAAGGCAAGAATAGGGATACCAGCTTAGGAAGTAACGACGGGATTGAAATAGTTAACTGGCATACTTCAGGGAAGGGGGTGGAACTTGGCCATGGCTAAAGAGAGGCCGAGAAGCCGGTATTTTGGTAGGGAGAGAGAGGCAGGGGCAGAGGCAGGGCAAGAGGCAGGATGGGCAGGAGGGAAAGTGTAAAATAGGTGAGCTAGTGATGTGGGAAACATTTGCAGGATTCCTTCACAGAGCGGTCATAGAGTGACTTGAAAATATTCAGGCTAACAGGACAGCTCAGCTTTAATTTTTTTTGCATATTGTTCCACAAGGATGGCAACGAGAAACTTATGGCAGCTCTGCCGAAATGAGATTTGACCTTAGGTAATTGCAAGGCAATTAGGGAATAGCTTCTTAGAGCATAGGCAGGGCCCCTAGTGCTCTGCAGTAAAATTTTCTGATTTCTGCAGCAGGGCTCCTTGGCTTCCGCGGCAGCATTTTCTGATTTCTGGGGCATGATTTATTTATTTTTCTGGCAAAACGCAGTCCTGCCATTGGCTAAATATGATGTGATATCATCGATGACATCACATGCTGAGTGCAGAGGAGGGTCTTCAGGATAAATGAGATGGGAAAGAAAGCCTGACACTATGGAAAAACAGTATATTTGAATGAAAATTTACCAAAAACAATGAATTCTGCGCCACTATATATATTCTGCAGCATGATGCAAATTCTGCGGAAAATTCTGCAACCACAGAATCGCAGAATTCAAGGGGCCTTGAGCATAGGCAGCTATCACACTCAGGGGAATACAATCAGAGAAGTATAGGGGGAGCTTGTTGATAACCGCTCTGAAAGCCCATAGAGCAGCATTTCTATTTCTCCTATAATGAAGGGAAGTCCGGCCCACCACAGTGTACAAGGAGCAATGGTGTGTGGAAAGTGGAAGGCCATTATGAACCTGATTGCTGTGTGATATATGGTGTCCAACTTAGCCAGGGCAGAGGCAGTACAATGGCTATAGAGAAGGTCCACGTAATCTATTAATGAAAGGAACGTGGCTTGAACCAACTGCTGCTTGGTATCCCTAGTAAGGAAGTGGTAAATTCTGTAGAATAGTCCTAGTCTTTGTCTTAGTTTCTTCTGCAGTTCTTCGAGATGTTCAGAGAAGGAGAGTTTGTGAGCGAGCTATACACCCAGATATTTGAATTTTGGCACATACTCTAGATTTTCTCCAAGTACTGTGGTAATCTGAGGGATAGCCCCAATGCAAGCGAGGTTCGCTGCATAGGAGGAAGGGGAAAAGAGCATCAGAACAGGGGAAGCTGGGGATGCTGGTACACCTGGGTATCATTGATCTGTCAAGGCAGTCAGTGGAGAAAGTGAAGCAGAACTTATGTAGACTGGGGTACAGACTGACAGCATTCTCAGCCTCCCTGGCCTTTTCCAAAGTTCTCCCAGTCTGTGGCAGGTAGGGGAAACAGGATAGGATAAGGAGTGATGTAACAGAGGAGTTTAACAGATGACATAAGGGATGGTGTCAGGAAAAGGGGTACCACTTTTGGGGGACTGGGGGAACTTCTGGGATAGGAGACTGTTCAAGGGTGGTGGACTTCACCTGACAAGAGAGGGGCCTGTGCTCTGGGGCAGAAATTATACGCCTATATCAGACATTTAAACTAACTGCAGGGGAGATCAGGTCTAGGGGAACCATGGTGGCAGGTGAGAGGAGGGGTTCCTAACTAGTACTGCCCCATATCTGGGGGCTTGTAGCAGCACAGTGGGTATAATGAGAGCTATGGCACTTACTGGACTAAGTGAAGGGATGTTAGAGGGGAGAATACAAAGGGTGCAAGTACCAAGAAAAACAAGGGGATGAGAGACAATGAAAGCACAAGGGTAAGTAGCAAAGCAGGATCAGGGATCAGATGGACGGGGGTATGCCTTAATGCCAGGAGCCTAGGTAACAAAATCAGTGAACTCCAGGTGCTGATAGCAGCAACCGAGATGAAGCTTCTGGCTATCATGGAAAGATGGGATTCGGAAAATAATGATTAGGAACTGATGGTCCCTGGGTACTCAATATTCAGGAAGGATAGAGGAACAGGTAGAGAGGGAAGAGTAGACCTTTTTGAAAAGGAGGGCATCGAGGTGGCAGAAGATGAGTGCATGAGGGGTAGTAATGGGGAGACAGTCTCACTGTTGATAGAGTTTATGATAGCCTCAGGCAAGAAACTGTACTGGGGGTGATCTATAGACCTCAGGAGCAGGGGGAGGAAAGGGACAGAGAGCTCACAGAAGAATTTAAAAGAGCGGTAGTACAGGGAGAAGTGGTGATGGGTGATCCGAAGCTGACAGACATTGAAAGGGGTATTCCAGTGGACAGGAGTACCAGAAGTCAGGCCTTTCTGGACACGTTCCAAAACTGTCTTCTGGTACAGCTTGTTAGGGAACCCACCAGGCAGGTCACAATCCTGGATGTAGTGCTCACTAACTTGGAGGCAGTAGGAGTTGTGGGAGTAGGAGATTCACTGGGGAACAGTGATCATAACTCCATTTGGTCTGAACAGTCCCTCAGGTCCGGTAAACCACAATCGAGAACTAAAGTCCTTGATTTTAGAAGGCAGATTTAAATAGGCTAAGGAAGCAGATCAGGGATAAGTTTGAAGGGGTGGATAGCATAGGTGGAGTGGAAGAGAGATTGGGTCAATTAAATGAACCATTCTCAAGGCACCTAACGTATGCACGAGAACAAAAACCAAAAAGAACAGGTTCTCAGCAAGGGTCAGGGAAGTGGTGACAGCAAAGGAAAAGGCCCTGTGCAAATATTAAGAATAGCCAGGGAGAAAGAATGGGGATAACATTTACTGAAAAATAGGGATGCAGAGAGGGCAGTTCGGGAGGGAAAAGCAAAAACAGAGCTGCGTATTGTGGAGGGGGTCAAGAGCAGAGAAAAACAGTTCTTCAAATATATTAGGGGGAAAAAAGGAAGAGGACTCAAAAAGCTAGCTGAGGGGACCGGGTGATAGTGGAGGATGGGCAAAAAGCCATCCTTAATGATTACTTTTACTCAGTTTTTACTAGGGAGGATGATAAGCCCTTGCCAGAGGGTGTCATCAAAGTGGCCACTCAAGGGTTTCTGAAGATGAGGCAGCCAATATTTGCTAGAGAAAGGGTCCTGAAAGAGCTGGCAGCCCTAAAGATAAATAAGGTCCTGGGACCAGATGGGTTGCATCCAAGGATACTCAGGAAATTGGCAGCAGAAATGCTGAACCCCCAGTAGATCTATTCAACAGCTCTCTAAGGATAGGGATAGTTCTGGGTCCTGTCCTGTTCAACATGTTCATCACCGACATTGGTGAGGGGCTTCAGGACAGGCTATGTCTCTTAGCCGATGACACTAAGCTCTGTGGGAGAGTGGATAGTGATGAGAGAATAAAAGAAATGCAGAGAGACTTGCAAAAGCTGGAGGGGTGGTCAAGGGTTTGCCAGTTGAAATCCAATGCCAAAATGTGCAAGGTGATTCACCTAGGGAACAAGAACCCAGGATGAAGTACTGGATGGGAGGAATGAGACTTACTACTACAATTGAGGAACAGGAGTGTGGAGTTATCAGTGACTTCCTAAAGCAATTGAGTTAGTACAACAATGTTTCTAGCATGGCAGGTAGGATGCTGGGATGCATCAGAAGGGGTACTGATAACAGAAGGAAAGAGGTAATACTTCCCCTGTATAGATCCTTAGTGAGGTCATACTTGGAGTATTGTGTCCAGTTCTGGAGTCTTCACCTGAAGAAGGATAGGCTGGAGATGGTACAGTGCAGTGTAACTAAAATGATTTAAAGCCAGCAGGGCAGATCCTATGAGGAGCACCTCAAGCCACTGAACTACCTTCAAGTTCCTAAAAGGAATTAGCAAGAAGAACTGTAGGAAACTATTTAGCTTGAATACTAGCTCACTAGTCACAGAGATGAGTAGAAGCTAACAGGAGAGAGGTTCTGGAGAGACAATAGGAAGTATTATTTTACAGAAAGGGTGGTGGAACCATGGAACAGTCTGCCAGCTGAGGTGGTGGGTGTGAACACTGTTAATGGTTTCAACCATGGTTGGGACAGAATGAAGTGTATAGTGGTTGCTCAGGGTGCCAGAATCAGGAAGGAAAATGGGGAGGGCCAGGATCCTGGAGGGACAGTGGGTACCAGGGCTAAATAGGGAACTCGAACACACTGGCTGGATTCTTGGTCTTTTTCGGCCATGTTTGTCTATGTTCCTACAAGTGTTTGTGTCTAAATAATCCAATTTCCAATTTACTTTTTTCATTATGGAATGTACTTGTGCTGCCATTGACAGGCTGAGATCCAGCATTACTCCAAGATATTTATAATTATTGCACCATTTACAAGGCAGGAAACTAGGACACAGATGGTAGTGGTAAACAGAAGTCACTCTGAGGCCAGAAGTGTAACTAGTGATGGAGTGCCTCAAGGGTTGGCTGTTGGACAAAAATTCTTCAGTGTATTGATCTGCCACATAGGATTGAGAATACAGGGTAAGACTGGTTTATTTGTAGATGATATAAAATTATACAACAAGGTAGACGTGGTGGAGGGAATCAAGGAATTGGGAGAGTGACATAGCAAAACTGGAGAAATGGTCTGGAGTATTGCAGCTCAAATTCAATGCAAAGAAATGCAAAGGTATGCATATGGGAAATGAAAACCCTAAAACAGAGTAATAGATAGGAAGTGTCAGTGTAAACCAGACTATGGAGGAAAAGGACTTGGAGTAAGCATTAGTAACAGACTTAAGCCATGGCCTAGACATATGCGAAGGCTAATCAAATGCTGTACTGCATCGGTTCGAGCATCACCAGCGGGAGGCAGGTTCATACTTAGGGTCACAGGAGCTTAGAAGGTAAGATCCAATGATTAGATCCCATATTTACATATAGTAATCTGGAATACCTCCATTTAGTAGATGCATATTGAGTCTGATTTTGAATTCAGCCAAAATTCTAATAAAGATAATATCAGATGAGTAATTCCAGATACTTATTACTCTCTGTGTGAAGAAGTACTGTATTTAAACTTATTGGCTTTAAATTTTCTTTAAATTGTAATAGGTGACCTCTTAAGTTTGGATACGAGACCTTAAAGTTGAATTGTATTTCCATTATCAAGTATAGGTCTAGTAAAATATTATAAAGCATCAAGAGAACTCCTCTGAATCATCATGTTTGTAATGGCATAAGGTTAAGTTGTTTCCATCTATTTTCGTAAGTAAGATGGTCTAATCCATTAATTGTCTTAGTTGCTCTGCTCTGCACTGTACCCTTCCCAGTTCCTTAACCTCTCTCTTTTTATATGGACACCACATCTGGCTGGCAAAATCCAGATGTGGTCTAAAATAGGCTTGGTGCAATGGAATTAGTACTTCTGCTTCTCTACACCTAATGTTTTTATTTTTGCTAGATCACAGTATTTTGTTGACCTTGGGTATGGCTGAAGTACATTGTCATTTTTGAGTGTGTTAGTGGTTATTACCCCCAGGTCTCTTTTGTTAGTTATGGATTTCAATAAGGCATTGCTTAGTATGTATGTAAAATGCATATTGGTTCTCCCCAAGTGCATGACATTATGTTTTTGAAGGTTAAACTCCATGCTCCAACTGTATACCCGTGAAGAAATTGTATCCAGGTAATTTTGTATTGTGTTGGCTTGTCCAGTGTTCTATGTAGTCCTTTTAGCTTTGTGTCATTATCATATTTTGTATTACAATTCCATAACTTAGTCTTTATGTCTGAGATGAATAATTCAGAAATTATTGGACTCAAAACAGGTCCCTGATGAACCCCACTGGTCACCATTTCATATCCTGAGCAAGTACCTTTTATAATTACTCTCAGTGTCCTATTCTGTAGCCAGTTGCTAGCTCACGTAATAAGTGTAGTTAATCAAGATTTGTCATTGTCCATTACAACCCAGTGCAATACCATGTTGAAGGTTTTGCAGAAGTCCAAATAAACCATATCAACAGGTGACAGGTTCTCCAGGGCCTTACTTATTTTTTGTAAAAGCGCAATAAATTTGTAACATATGACCTCCCTGTCATGAAACCATGTTGACTTGGATCTGTTTTTCTTTGTGTTAGATAAGTGAAAATTATGTTTTTAGCCTTAATTATTGCTTCCTATACCTTGTCTGGGACTGATGTGAGACTGATAGGGTGGTAGTTTCCAATATGATGTTTAGGTTCTTTTTTGTATATTGGGAAAACATCTGCAGCCCTCCAATCCCCTGGAACTTGTCCCTGGTTAAATGATCTTTCAAACAGTAATGTTAATTTTACTGAAATATTGTCTGCCATGATTTTAAGCACATCTGTGAATATATTATGTTGTCCCTGGGGCTGTGTTTTTTTTAAGCTGTTAATTTTTCCCATTATTTCGGATTCATGTATTTCAATATACTCACTATTATGATTTATGCCTCCATTGTTTTGTCTTGCAGATTTTGAGAACACTGAACAGAAATAGTTGTTAAAATGGTCTGTCATTAGATCACTAATTATTTCATTTTTCACTGTAATAGGTCCTATTGTTGTATTTGTATTCTGTAAGGAGTTTATATATTCAAAAAAACTGTGTACCATTTTGACTCAAAGTTTCAAAGGTGGCTCCCAAGTGTGTGCGGTGCAATCCCAGAAAAAAAAATGCTGCAACACAAGATCGGGGCGCTCATAAACTCCAGGAAATATCCATGCTTGTACTTTTTTTAAAAAATTGGTAAAGCCTTAATAATCCAATGTTAACAATCCAGCCAGTGGCAGCACATAGACTGCTCCCATCTAACAGTCAACAGTTTCGCACTGTAAGTGCTTTATCACGACTGAATTCAGAGACAGAGTTTGCGAGTGCCCCATTCTTGTGTCACAGCATGAGTACTGTTTTGTTTTGAGGCTGTTTTTGCTGGTCTCAGTTATGTGGCTTTTTTTATTTCTTAATTTTATTATTACATTTTCAGTGCCATCTTACACACTTCCCAACTTTCCTCTGATTTTGTCTTTACTTGTCTTGCATACAGCTTTGTTTCTTAATCGGGGATTTTACACACTTAGCCATTTTATTCCTATTTCCTTACAGTCATATTCGTTGCTGATAGTGGTAATGGTATCTTTAATATCTTTAATGATATGCCATGTATTTTCAACTGATTTATTTTTAATTTTGTAGGCCAATCAATTTTGTTCAAGTCTTCTATTATCCTTCCTACATCTGCTATATCATATAGGTAAATTTCAATAACACCTGGTAGAGTTTTTTGATTATCATGGGTTATAAATGCCACTTCATTGTGATTGCTGTCCCTAAGTGGCAGAATAATTCACATTTGTCTATGTCTGCACTTTCTGTAAAAAGAACTATATCTAATATATTTTGTTTGTGTGTATTACTTTTTTACTATTTGTCTTAAGGTTCAGTTGGGCACATGTTTTCAGGAATTCATTACCTGCTCTAGTGTATGCTGTATGTGTATCCCAATTTATATCCCCAAGATTTAAATTACCTACAAGATTGTTTTCCCCATTATCGTACACAGAGTCTAATTCCTCAGTGATATTTGGTACATGTCCCCTGTAGTGTATGGCGGTCTATAACAAACTTTATAAATTTGGGTTTTGATGTTTTATTATTTCTAGCCACAATGATTTTGTAATAGTCCATTTGGTCTTAATTTTGTGTGATATATCAGTTGCATTGGTATTGACTGAGGCAAAAATAGCTATGCCCTCTCCTTTTTTCTGAGTTCTATCATGATGGAATAACTTGTAACCTTCTATATTCTTCCCCCCAAGTATCTTCTGGTATCCACCATGTTTCAGTGATGCATACTTTATTTTATTTATTTATTAAATCTTGGATTAAGAAATATCTTTGAGCAACAAAACTCTTTTACAAAGGTTCCACGTCTGAAGAATAAGACATAGACATAAAATGGTAGCAACAGGTAAAGCTGAATAAAGGGAACAACATATTAATAAATTGAACAATTACATTGTAAATAGAATTAAAAAACCAAAACTGGTAAGCACTCAATGCAACAGAATAAGGAGTAGGAAGAGAAGAAATCCAGCAGAGGGCAGCCAAGAAGGCCTTGTCAAGAAAGGAAGAGTAGATAATGGGTGTGTCAGGTAGGTGAAAGAGAGAGTGGAAGGGGGGAGATAGAGGAAGATGGAAGGGGCAGGGAGGTGGGAAACTAAATAGCAAGAGAATGGAAAGGGGAAAGGGGGAACAGAGTAGAGAGTGGGGTAGAGGTGGTGGAATGAGAGGGAAGAAGGGGATAATGATGGGTGGAGGTGTGTAAGGGACCAAGGCTCATAATTTTGGGGTAGGAATTAAGTGCAGGGGATATATAACACTGGGGGGGGCTACAATGAGAAACAATCACAGCTACGGCTAGCTATGAGGTGATGATGGAGCTTGTGTTTGAAAGGGCCCAATTTTGATTCGGTGGAGATATCCCTGTGCAGTGAGTTGAACCAGATGGGTGCTCTGTAAGCAAAGGACCATTGACCTTGTGTTGTGCGGCATCTCGGGACCAAGAATGTCTGGGTTGTCGAGCCGCAATTTCATTGTGAGTTGCAAAAGGGGCTAATGAGCTTTATGACCCTAGGAGGTGTGAGTCCAAGTTGAGCTTTCTTAGCTTGTAGATAGGTTTGGTATTGGATCCAGCCTAGTAATTGGAGCCACCCGGTATGGGCATACAGGTCGCACCTGTGTGAAAGGCAGTCCACTCGTGTCAAGAATATGCAGGCTTTGTTAAGACAACAGTGATCCTATGAAGGGCCGTAGCTGAAGCCGAGCCATAGATCACCAGTCCATAGTCAATTATGAAGATGTCGGAGCTGTAAATCGCTATTCTCAGTGCCTCTGGAGTCAGACTATGCTTATGCCAGTGGAGTAATCCAGTCCTTGTGTTGACAGCTTTGGCTACATTCTCAATATGTTGCATGTATGACAAATTGCTATCAACCGTGAATAACCCAAAATATTTGAAATATTGGATCTGTTCAAGGGGGGTGCCCATGCAGTTACTGATGGTCAATGGTTTGGATTTGTGCTTATTATGGGGGCTGCTGAAGAGCATCACTTTTGTCTTTTTGTAGTTTAGCACCAGTTTATGAGTGCTAAACCAACTTTCCACTTTTTCAAAGCTGAGCTGCAGGTTGCGCTGAAGGAGCTTTGTGTCAGGGTTACTCATGTAGATTACGGCATTGTCCACCAAGAGCAGGATCTGTTCTTGGCAGGTGCTTGGGAGCTTATTCAAAAAGATGCTTAACAGAAAGGGTCCCAATATAGAACCCCGAGGTACTCCCGAGTGGACTGGCTTCCGTTTGGAGAGAACATTGGAGATCTTATTTGTTTATTTATTGAAATGTTTCACCAGGAAAGGCACACTGAGCAAAAGAGCTTGTCTCCCGGTGCAACCTGGGGAGGGGGGTACAGAGGGAGGATAACTTGCAGGTTATCAAGTCAGGTTATTAAGTCACATTGTACAAATTACAGTAGAATACCACTTGGCACATTTAGGTACATAGAAAACATGTCTGTGAGGCACATAGCGCATATAGTAAAACATTGAGGCAGTGTACAACATAGAATACTAAGCGCAAATTGGGGCAGGACAAGACCAGGTATGAAACAGGAGTTGATAAATACATATAGGCCGAGATCTGTAGCTAAGCTTGTGGTGCCGTCACGATAGTCGGGAGGTGGGTTGAAATGGCACTTAGGGGTGTCAAGTGCAGGAGCAGTTCACTGTAAGGTAGTTTGACAAGGCGGTAGATAGAGTGAGGGTGCTGGAGGAGAAGTGAGTTTGAGGGGGAAGATCATTCCAGAGTTTGGGGAGGCGGTGTGAGAAGGCAGCCTGACCTACATTGGTCCTGTGCCTAGGGATTAGTAATTGATGGGAGTCAATGGACCTGAGGCAGTAGAGTGACCCCTCCTGAAGTCAGACTGGAATGGCGTGAAAAAATTGGAGGATGAGAGATAGGAGGTAAGTTGGGTGAGCACTAGGTATTCTTGTAGTTTTGCAAGAGTTGGGAGGAGGGAGAGAGGGCGGTAGTTGAAGTGGAGGTGGGAGTCCCTCCTTTGGAAAGGGGGATGACGACAGTGTGCTTCCATGATTGGGGGGACAGTTGCAGTGGCAAAAGGGAGGTTAAGAAGGTTGGCGGGTGGGGTTGCTACTGCTGGAGTGGAAAGATATAGGAGCTTGGTGTCCAGCCCATCTGGGGATTTACCTTTCGAGGGGTTGAGTGACAATAGGGCATCAAGGGCATCAGTTGGTGAGATATCTTTGAAGGTGAAAGTGCATGGCTCATGTGCTTTCATAGTGTCTGAAGTAAATCCACTTGGAGCAGGATTGGGCAGGGAGGAGAGAAGAGTTGAGGCACAAGAGGAGAAATATGTGTTGAACTCAACAACAGCTCGTGGATCCGAAATAGTGGTGTTGTTTACAAGTAGGAGCGGAGTGGGGTTAGCAGTTGGTGGAGAGAAGAGGGATTGAATAATCTTCCAGAATTTGGATGGGCTGTTTAAGTTAGTCTGGGGGAGGAGCTGAAGTATTCTGCTTTAGCTAGTCGAGTAGCTTTGGTGCATTTGTTGCATAACATATGGCAAGTGGAGAGGTCTTGGGGGAGGTGTGAAGATGTATGTGCTCACCATGCTTTGTCGCATGCATTTTGGCAGGCTATGAGCTCCTGGGTGATCCATGGCAGGTGGTTGCCACGTACCCTTGGGTGACGTAGGGGGGCATGTGTGTTCCAGATGTTGAGGAACGTGTTTTGGAAATGCAGAAGAGCCTTGTCTATGGATGTGGCTATAGCGGGGGGGGGACCCAGTTAGCCAAGGCTAAGTTATCAAGCAAAAGGGCGAGATTAAGGGATTTATAGGAGTGTTGTATGAGAAATTTAGGGGGGGTTGGAGCGGTGAATTTTCTGGATTATGTATATGGCACAGTGGTCACTCATGGAGTCAGGGAGTAAGCTTGCGTTGATGACTTGGTGTGGGTAGGTGGTAAGAGCCCAGTCTAATAGTGAGTGGTTGCCAATTTTGTGGTTAAGGTGGGTGGAATTGGTGATGGTTTGTGACAGGTTTAGTGAGGAAATTTCAGTACGGGCTTTTTTCAAGGATGGAGCTAGCCAGTTGTGGTTGAAGTCACCTAAAATATATAATTCGCCTTTGAGGGTTAGGGAGGACATATGCGAGAGGAGGTCAGTAACTGATGTTGTCAGTGTACCTGGCCAGCAGTATATTCCTGCAATGTAAATAGGAATTGAGAAGGGCAGTGTCCGCTGCACCAGTAGAAGGTTGTAGGCATTGGGTTCAGCCTTGGCTAGGACTACAGAGAAGTGTAAGTCTGAGTTTACATAGATGGCCACTCCGCTGCCTCTGGCTGAGCTGTCCTGACGAGCCAGGATATAGCCTGGTATTGCAATTGAGGATCAGCTATATTTTTGTTTAGTCATGTTTCAGAGAGGACGATGACATCTGGGTCATAATGTGCTGCGAATACTTGGAGTGAGTCAAGTTTGAGGGGCAGACTTCTTATGTTTAGGTGCAGGAGTTGCAGGCCACAAGGGAGGAGGCCTCTAGCTAGATTTGTAGTAGTTGATGTATAGGTGGAGGGGCCCGCTACATTTACCGAGGTGGAGGTAGATGGGGGCCGGGGTTTGGGTACATGTCCCCTGCAGCAAAGAGCAGGAGGATGATTGTTAGATGGTGTGCTACCAGCTGAACACGCCATGCAGTGAGCGGGCGCCATCTCAGTTGTGGTCAAGAGTGACTGTGGGTGGTAGGACGGAAGGTGATTAGGTGTATTACCCAGGAGTGTGAGGGATTGAAAAGAAAGGGGCAGGGACATGAGGGGAACTGAGTCAATTTTTGGAAGAATAGAGAGCTGGTCGCTGGGTTGGATGAGTAGGGGAGCCTAGTCAGCTCAGGAAGGATAGCGGGTGGAAGTGTGGGGCAAGTTGGACAGGTGAGATGGGAGGCAGAAGAATAGGGTACGAAGGAAGAGCAGGTATCTGAGTACCAGAGGATCTGCAAGCATTGTAAGCTGGAGCAGAAATTAGATGTAAAAGGGCAGAATTTAGTGAGATTTAAATGCTGAGATCAGGTAAGCTTGACTGGGCAAGAAGGGAATAGCTTAAAGGATAGGGTAGGTCAGTTTAGAAAGTTAGCTTTAGAGAAGTAGGTGGGAGAAATGCTAGGGGAAATAGCTTAAAGGATAGGACAGGTAGGTTTAGAAAGTTAGCTTGAGAGAAGTAGGTGGGAGAAATGCTAGGGGGACACCTAGTGGAGAGCACAGATAAGCTGCTAATGGGAAACTTGGGTGATTGGTTTTTACTAGTCACATGACCTGTAGACCTGTATAAATACAATTGCTCATCAAGGATGGTGGTGGGGAGCTGACGCATAGCGTCAGCGGGGTACTCCTCAGCCTGAGGGTGACTGCGGCTGAGAACACTGTACCTTATTTGCTTCGGGTGGGCGTGGTAGAATTCAGGGGAGGGCAGCTTCAGGAGCCCTCACGATCTCCAGCAGGGAGCTGCAGAGAAAGATAGAAGAGGTGAGTAATTGCAGGACAAATTAAAGTTTGAAAAAAGGGGGGCTGGTCTAGCAGGGGGACGGAGAATACAGTCACTGTGGGAGGGCTACTGAAACCCTGTACTGCTCAGTACATGAATTACTTCAAAATGCCCAGCTTATAATCTAAACAAATGTGTTGTTGTTTTTTTCTGTTTGTTTGTTCTAAATACCCCGGCATTTACTGAGCACTTAGTTAAAACAAGCACTGAGGGCTAGGAAAATTGATCTCTAGTTCCCTTAATAATGCAACTTTAAATAAACTTTACAGCACAGAGAGCTTAAAAGCAGTAATTACCGAGGAACTGCAGAACAGTCTTATAAAAGGCAGAGAGAGCCAGGTGACATTATTTCATTAGCCCGCCAAAAAGTAATTCCTGTGCAGTTACGGTCCAAGTTTGAATTTTTAAAATAGTGCCAATAAAACTCCTCAGCCTGAGGGTGACCGCGGCTGAGAACACTGTACCTTGTTTGCTTCAGAGCTTTGGGTGGGCATGGCAGAATTCCGGGGAGGGCAGCTTCAGGAGCTCTCACAACCTCCAGCAAGGAGCTGCAGAGAAAGAAACAAAAGGTGAGTGATTGCAGGACAAATTAAAGCTGGAAAAAAGGGGGGCTGGTCTAGTAGGGGGAGGGAGCATATAGTCACCGTTGGAGGGCTACTAAAACCCTGTACTGCTCAGTACATGAATTACTTCAAAATGCCCAGCTTGTAATCTAAACAAATGTGTTATTTGTTTTATTTTTGTTTGTTTGTTCTAAATACCCAGCATTTACTGAGCACTTAGTTAAAACAATCACTGAGGGCTAGGAAAATTGATGTCTCTAGTTCCCTTAGATAATGTGGCTTTAAATAAACTTTACAGCACAGAAAGCTTAAAAGCAGTAATTATCAAGGAATTGCAGAACAATCTTATAAAAGGCAGAGAGAGCCAGGTGACATTATTTCATTAGCCCGCCAAAAAGTAATTCCTGTGCAGTTACAGTCCGAGTTTGAATTTTTAAAGTGGCGCCAAAAAACTCCTCAGCCTGAGGGTGATCGCAGCTGAGAATGCTGTACCTTGTTTGCTTCGGGTGGGCGTGGCAGAATTTGGGGGAGAGCAGCTTCAGGAGCCCTCACGATCTCCAGCAGGGAGCTGCAGAGAAAGATCTTCACCTGTTGTGAATGATCTTCTAAGTAATTTTTAAACCAGCTGATAGTATAATGGGATATACCTGTGCCAGGAAGTTGCTGAAGTAACAGTGAATGGTTCACTGTGTCAAAGGCCTTCATCAGGACAATGAAGGCAGCACCTACCAGGTTACCTTGTTCCAAAGATTCATGGATGAAGCCCATACGTTCCAACAGTGCAGTGGTGGTGCTGTGACCCTTTCTAAAGCCATGCTGTTGGGGGCATTGAATCCTGTATTCATCCAGAGAGTCAACCAGTTGATCCGTAACTATACACTCGAGGGCTTTTCACAACAGTGGGAGAATAGAGATTGGTCTATAGTTGGCATGTTGTGCCCTGTCTCCACTTTTGTGCACAGGGGTTACTAGGGTTGATTTCCATTTATGTGGGAACTGAGATAGTTTTGGAGAAAGGTTCAGTATCTTGGTAAGGGGAGCAAGAATTTCCTTCAAGGTGAGGTCAATTAATTTCAGGTCTAGGGAGTCCCCACTGTGTCTAGATTTTCTGAGTACTTTGCATATGTACTTTCTAGCCTCTCATTTAGAGACCTCTCTGAAATAGAAAGAGGAGGGGTGTCTGGTGCTTAACTTCACTGTCCAGGGCAATAGTTGAGGTAGTCACATTGAAGAAATCCAGAGGGAGGACATTACTGAGGTCCATAAAGGCATTGTTAAATGTGTTGGCTATAGTAACTGGGTCAAGTGTCGGTGTACCATTAATGTTGAGCATAGTGAGTGCCAACTTGGGTTCTTTCCCTGAGATGTCCTTTATGTTGTTCCAGAAGTTTTTACTATCCCCCCAGGAGTTGGAGAGCGCTTCCCTATGGTATTGATTTTTTGCAAGTCAGATGGCCTGGGTGCATTTGTTCCTGGATGTTTTGTATTCCTGAATATTGGCCTGCTTGCCTGTGGCTCTAGCTCTTTGCCAAAGGTGATCCCTGGTCTTCATATGTCCCAAAAGGTCAGATGTTATCCAAAGATTGTAGACACCCTTGACTTCCCATTTTTTTTATGGGTGCATGGATATCGCAAGCAGCATTAGAGTGACTGATGAAGTGTTAAAGCGCCTTGTCAATATCCTTAGTGGAGTCAAGCAATGGCCAGTCTTGCCTTTTTATGTGTGATTTGAGAGGTTCAAAGTGTCCATGTGTGAGGACCCTGCTGCAAATTACCTTAGGTGGTGGTTTGTTGAATTTATTAGACCAGTAACATAAAACGGGGCAGTGGTCACTTAGTAAATCAGGGAGCACAATCACGTTGGAGATGCGTTCAGGCTGATTGGATAGTACCCAATCCAGTAAGGTACTTGACCCTGTCCTATAGTTAGTTCTTGTTGGAGAGGTAACTAGCTGAGTGAGGTGGAAGCTGAGGCAGCATCCTTAATGGAATCTATGTCAGGGGAGAGCCAGTTTACATTGAAATCACCCAGTATTATGGTTTCAGAGTTCAGGGACATGCTACGGAAGTATTCAATGAAGATATTAAAGTCAGTAGCATGCTCCTTCGGAGTTATGTACACGGACACCATGGTCAATGTTTTGTTATGAGCCCCTAGTAGTACTTTATACTACGTCTATTTCTTTTATACTAGCATTGTCTCTAATTTTTTTTTTATTATTCTAACTTCTTGTATTGAATAATAAACAGTTCAGTCTGCAATCAAGTTTATCTTTCCGCTTCTTTTTACCCCTGAATGTGACTTTTTTATAATTTGATGTTATACAAGTATCTTCCTGGACTACCACAAGACCCCTTTTCCTCTGCCTTATTAGTTTAAATGCTTAATTTGCTGTTTGTGATTCTGCCAGTGTATAGTTCCCTGGTGAGGCGACACCTGTTGTACTGTGTACAGTTGTGGAGCCCCTATCTCAAAAAGACCAGGACTGCTTGGAAACAGTTAGAGTAGGATCACCAAAATGGTGCATGGGCTGCAAGGAAAGTTATATGAGGAGAGGCTGGGCAGCCTCAACATGTATTTGCTTTAGGTAAGAAGGGAGAAGAGAAACATGATGGTAACCTTCAGAACTATCAATGGGATCAAGTGGATTGGAATGCACTGTTCAGGCGCATTGATGGGTTGTGCCCCAGGGGTCACAAGTACTAACTGGTAGGGGGTAAATTTAGGAAGGAGGAAAAGGGGTATTTGTTTATGGAGAGGGTGGTAAACAACTGGAATCACCTACCAAGTGAATTGGTAAGGTCAAGGACAGTCCATGGATTTAAGGTGGGCTAGGACAGGTACAAGTGTCAGTGGCTCAGCAGGTAGCACACTCACATCTGAGGCCAGGAGATCAGCAGGCTGTGGGTTCTATCCCCAGTTTACAAAGTTGTCCTGTTATAATGGCATTGTTGTATAAATCTTATAAGAGGTACAGCCTTAGAATTTTCATAAGTCTAAGCAAGACCTCGACAGTACATAAAGGCTACTTTTTTAATGGTGGTAGTGATAGTAGATAATAGCTGAACAAAGAGAAGGTGTAGTGGGATAGTTTTTTAACAGTAGTGAGCAGTCCAGACAGTGGAAGGCCTTGTTCAGTTACAGTACCTTGGTCAAAGGAACTATACTGTAAGTAAGGTTTTATTTCTTAAACACCCTTTCTCTTGGGCTCAGGGTGCTGCACAGGATACAGGCAAGAATTAAAAAACTTAAAATATATATATATATATATATATATATATATATATATATATATATAATCCAGCATTAAAAAGTTACAGCAGCTCAGCTAGCAAAGAGGTAGAAGATTACATCATCCCAAATGCTTCTCTAAACAGATGTGCATTCAGACTCCACTTGAAAACTTACACTAAGGAGGCCTCCCTCAAAGACCTTGGAAGCAAGTTCCAAAGGGCCAGCACAACAACCTCGGATGAACGGTCTCCCACGGTTTTAAACCGGACCCTGGAAACCACTAGGAGGCTTTCAGAAGAAGAGCAGAAAGAGCACAAGGAGTGGGCAGGAGTCAAGGGTTACTCAAGTAGCCAGGGCCTGGTCCACATAGGGTCTTATAGGTGAGTAAACCCACCTTGAAGGTGACCCTCTACCTCACTGGCAGCCAGGTCATATCAAGCAGAACCAGGGTTACATGACAGGACCTCAGAAGGCCTGTCAGCAACCTGGCCGCTGCATTCTGCACTAGCTGCAGGTGATGCAGGACCCCTCCACTGACCCTGAGGTAAAGAGCATTGCAGTAGTCTAGGCCGAACATCACAAAAGCATGCACTAGTGATGACAGATCATTAGGTGGGATTAAGGCTTTAATCCTGGCAATGTTCCTACAGTGACAAAAACCACTCCGGACAACAGACGGCACCTGAACCTCAAATGACAGTCCATCGTCCAGGATTATGCCCAGATTTTTTACCTTCACTGACGCTGTAAGAGAGATGGGCTAAGCATCAAGCCAGTTTCCACCTCAACAGCAACTGCATCCCACTGGTGACCAGGCTGAATCACCAGCGCTTCCATCATACCTGGACTGAGCCTCAACCAGTTAGAAGACATCCAGTCCTGGATCTTGGCCAGACATTTATTTAGCACCACCCCTGCATCATGTGTCCCAGGTGCAAATGACACATACAGTTGAGTGTCATCTGCATAACAGTGAAACTCCATACTGAAAGGAATCAGCAAATGTGATCTTTCAACTGGAAATAATATGATATAAAAGGGTTGATGTAGTAGTTTATTTTTTGATTGGTCTGAAAAACCATTACAAACATTAAAATACATACCAAACAAAAACCCATTACACCCTCTTTTGTTAAAAATGTACATCAAGCAGAGAGAAGCATGACATGTACACTATAAATTGACAGATTAACAAAATAGCATAAGAGGAAACCATATCCTAATTGATGTCCTATCCTAATTAGAATATGGGACTTAGCGATTTTACCATTTTATAGAAATGGCAATTCCTACAACTTTGTTGCCACCATTCAATTCTAATTATTTACAAACTGCTAACACAGCAGAAAGTTAAAAATTGTTTATATTCTGAATCTAGCCCAAGCCCTTATAATCTTTGGGCTTGGGCTACTCTGATAGCAAAATTTGTTTTTTAAGTACAGAAGAGACATACCGCAATATAATTTAGAGGAGCCACTTTTAACTTTTCATTTTAGTGTTAAATCAGTTTTTAGCCCATACAATACCTTTATCATTACATCTTATAATGTAAAAATGTTACTTATACTTTTATAGCCTCTTAATGCACCAAAATATGCCAATAACGTTCTGGCAATATGAGTTCAATGGCTTTTGAGCCCAAAAAATGAGTCAAATTGTTCTGCCATCTGTGACAGGGTTGAATAGGATCCTGTTCCAATTGTTATGGATAGTTTGAATGCAGGGATCTGTTCTGTTCTTTCCTTTCCTGTCTCTTGTCTGTCTGGTGCGCAACCAAATTTTCTCGTGAGACCTAGGATTTGATCACCCTGACAGTCTCGCAGTTCTTTGCCTCTCACTGTCTCTCAGTCTTCCCCTTGCTGTTTCTGTCTTTTCCTCCCTTGCATATCTGCTGATATAAAATTATATGCAAATCATTATGTGAAAATGTAACTGATATTGGGATATTCTGATTAGAAATTATAGTGTTACTGTTGACATTTATATACAGTACTTATAGTTTGAGATGATTGCAAAAAGCTATTGGTAACTCAAGGGGTTAACCTGAGAGCAGTTTTAAAGCCCTTTTTCAGAAGCTGTGGAGAAGGGGCCTCAGTTCTGGGACATTGTGTTCTTGGAGCAACTGCCTGAAATTTACAAGAACATTTTAGAAGAAAATCAAGATGCTTATTGAGGACGGGGGTTGCAAAGACTTAGAGAGAACTGCAATGTTTTGAGAGACACACAGAGATTGAAGTAAAATGCAGATGGATCTTCTCTGTTTATTCTGCCTTTGTAAATAGTTATTCTGAACAGTTTTATTTTTTTACGTTACTGCTAGTACTAATAACTACTTTTTGTGAATTCTACAGCTGCTCCTGGTTTTTCATATGCTTCCTGACCTCTGCCTTGATGACACCAACCAGGAGGAGGCAATCTGGGATCTTATAGGGTGTAACCTGCTATATTAGCAGCTCTTCACCTCATTCAGCAGACCATCCCTGTACCCCACATGAAGATAGAACCAAGTCACGGCAGAAAGCACCTCCTAACCTGGAATTGATGGTTAATGTACAAGACAACTTTGACCCAGACAATTTTGAAAAAATGCACATCCACTAGGCCTGAATTGTCAATCAGTGCCACCAGATAGAACTTGCTGACTTCAGGGAAGCTCCAAAGGGCATCATGCAGTGAACGCTGCTCCATGCCGTCATTGGCCACCCTCATGGCAATCATTCCCTATCAGTCACACATTGAGCACCAAGTAAAGGGCCCTGCAAACTGGGCATGTTCCCTCATGTCAGGTCATTTTGCCCCAAACTGAGGCCAAATAACCTGTAATGGGCCAAAGCCACGATTCCTATTCCATACCCTAAAGTTTGTCCATAGATGTCTACTTATTAGAGGTGATGTAACAACTGCACTATGTTACGCTCTACCACATTATCCCTAAGGTGCTCTCTGAACCCACTGCAGACAACCTCTAATGTGGGTCCCCACTGTACTAAGCCAAAATTGCAACAGTAATAAAAGTGTTATTGTAGCTTTCTGTCCTTTAGAGTCACCTCCTGCTAGTCCTAGTGACTCAGAATGTTTATAATACAGTATTATTATTACTGTAATATTAAATCACTAATAAAACAAAGAGTATCTGATATTATACTCAGAACATGTAACGTATATCATGTAGCATATAACATAGAGTTAATTTGCAAAAAAGTGCATGCAGAGCATATAGACTATGGCAACCACTCATAGAGGGGCCATTAGTTCATATAGATCAAGCAACTCCTAAGCAGCTTGTGGTTTGCTGCCTGATCCCACCTTGTGCTCCTAGCACCACTTAAAGCAGTCTTTAAAGAATTATTTAAGGAGTTCCCTTTATGAGACTCGAGTTAACATCCAGAAGGTCTGAAGAAAAATCAGATTTTCCTAATTTAGACCATATCTTACTTTATCATTCCATGGCCACAATTACCAGTTAGCCTCACAGGCAGTGTCAAAATACATCAAACTCTCTTTTTAAAATAATTCACCAGAAGTGTAAAGCTTCATGCATAGAACTGCCAAATCCAGCTTTGTTTTCAGTGCCTTCCCCCCAAATCTCCAATATTTTAGCTCCTTGTCCGAAGTGTAGCCTCATACAAGAGAAGCAAAAAGAGAATCATGCAATCGGAGTGCAGTAAATTTTGCAAATTAAAGGCCCAGTCCCTATCATCCTTAGGCAGTGCTATAATAACTTTTATATTTTAGGTTCTTGCACATAAGCACTCACAAGCACGGTATCCTGTGATAATAGTGAGTGAATGTCAGGGACTATCAAAACAGCAACTCATATTCAGTGCTATCATCATGGGCTACCCACAAGGGTAGCGACGCAGTGCAACCACGAGGATAGGGGAGGGCAACCGGAAAGGGAAGATAGCGAGGGGAAGGGGAGGGATAGGGAAGAGGGTTTTTAGTAGGTAGTGTGCCTGCTGCAGCTGAGACAGCCATGTGATGTGGTGGTGAGTATGGCTATCTTCGGCACAGCAGGTATTGGGTTTGGGGCTGGGGACTGGGGAACTTTGCCGCTGGCTGCCACCGCCATTTTTTTTCTAAACTCCAGTGTGTTGCCCCTCCTGACATGCACCCCTGAGTTAGGGATCTTTAGTAGGGTATCGAAGAGGGGTGAGCCGCTCCCCCCACATAGACACTAAGTCTAGTTGCCGGATATTTAGTCACTGGCATGTGTATATCGCCAATTTGCTTTTTGGTGATATACACGCGAAATAATAGTGATCGCTGTTTTGCGTTCATTATTATGACATAGAACCCACAAGCGCAACTCTCCTTGATTGGACCAACTCAGGATTCCATCCAAGTCACCTGCTACCAAGTGAAAAGCACCAAACCCCAACCATCCATCCAGAGTGACAACCGCAAAACAGGGGTGCTGCACATAAGCACATGAGCACCACCATTACAGTGAACCAACAAGCTGAATGGTCTTATCAACTGGAGCATGCAGGCCTGAACTCACCTCCCAACTCATCCAACACCAGGAATCCCTCCAAAAAGAAAAAAACTCTGATGTTTGTCTAAGGTTTCACAGCTTCAGATTCCAAATTCACTGAAAGAGTGGTGGACATCTGGAACAGTCTTCCAGCAGAGGTAGTGGGGGCAAAAACAGTGGGTGCTTCAAGCACACATGGGATAGATACAGGGGAGTATTTGTAAATAGAGGTAGGGTCTGTGGAGACAGAATAGACAGTGAACATCTTGGCAGATTGGGTGGGCCAATCGGTCTTTTTCTGTTGACAAATTCTGTGTTTCTATGTTTCCAGGTTTTTAAAGTTAAAAGTGTAAACCAGACAACAAGAACTAAGATGTGTAGTTGAGATGAGGAGCTGGGTGGAGCAGCTCAGCTCAGCTCCGCCTTGCTGCTTCACCCTCAAAACGGTTGACAGTGTCCCTTTAAGAGGAAATGTGATACTCCTGTTGGGCTACACTGAAACATAGAAACATAGACTTTGACGGCAGATAAGGACCACTTGGCCCACTTAGTCTGTCCATTTCCCTACCTGTTGGATAAGCTGCAGATCCTAGTTAACCAACAGCCTACTTCTTCCTACTCCCCATCAGAATTTCCCTATGTATGTCCCATGCATTCTTGAATTCCCCCACAGTTTTTGACCCCACAACCTCCTTAGCAAGGCCATTCCATATGTCCACCACCCTCTCTGTGAAGAAATACTGCCTCACATTGCCCCTGAGCCGTCCCCCCCATCTTCAAATTGTGTCCCCTTGTTCTTGCACATATCTTTTTCTGAAAAATGCTACCCTCTTGGACTTTGTTGATTCTCTTGAGGTACATATTTTTTTTTCAATTTAATCTTTTTTATGCCTACTCCACTTGCCAGGCATCCACCCAGTCACAGACCCCCTTGGCTGCGGCATCCTCACATGAGCCGCACTCTGGGGACCCCTTGGATTGGGCGAAGACATGGCACCCAGCCCTAAGGTGCCACAAACAACGGGACAGAATGGGAGTCAGCCTGGGAGCCGATTGCAGCCAAGGGGTGGGCTTCATGTAGGCAGTAGAGACAGACTTGTTTTTTTTCCCCTGTAGGGGGGCCGGAATGTGCAATGACACCAGCGTCCGTCCTGCCCCGCCCCCTTGGAACCTTGCTGGTGTCACATGCTGTGGCGTCCCTGGCCTCTGCCAGGGGTCTCCCCTGCACCAACAGTGTCCCACACCCTCCCCCGGAAAAGGAGAGCAGTCATGGACACTCAATCCTTCTCCCCTGGCCAACCCCCCGACAACCCAAGTCCATTCCCGAACCCGGGCCGCCGGCACCACAAGCAGAAATCCAACTAATATGTCAACGGGCCAGCCTCCCTTGAGGTACCTGAAAGCTTCTATCATGTCCTCCCTTTCCCTCCTTTCCTCTAGGGTATATATATTAAGCTCTTTTAATCTCTCTTCCTATGGCTTCTGTTGCAGACCCTGCATCATTTTAGTTGCCCTCCTCTGAACTGCCTCCATCCTGTCTATGTCCTTGCAGAGATGGGGTCTCTAGAACTGCACACAGTACTCCAGATGGGGTGTCACCAACTGCTTGTACAGAGGGATAACAACTTCCTGTTTTCTACTAGTGATGCCTCTCCCTATACATCCTAATATCCCTCCAGCCATCCTTACTGCCTTCTCACATTGTTTGTTTACCTATAGGTCATCTGATATGACTACCCCCAGGCCCCTTTCCATTTTTGTTGTTAATACCTCCCCCCATTGTGTACTCTTCCCCTGTGTGTTTTTGTTTCCCAGGTGCATTACTTTGCTCTTCTTTGCATTAAATCTAAGCTGTGATACTTTTGACCATTCCTCCAGCCTTGTCAAGTCTCTTCTCATCCTTTCCACACCCTTCCCTTGTGTACCAAACCTGTTTCAGAACTTTATGTCATCTGCAAAGAGGCATACTTTTCCTTCCAGTCCCTCTGCAATGTCACTTATAAAGACATTAAAAAGGACTGGACCCAGTACTAAACCCTGCAGTACCCCACTAGTAACCCCCCTTTCTTCGGAGTGGACTCCGTTTACTGTTACCCTCTGTGTCCTGTTGTCCAGCCAATATTTTAACCAGGCTACCACCCTGGGATCCACTCCCAGGCTGGCTAATTTGTTTATTAAAATTTTGTGTGGGACTGTGTCAAATGCTTTGCTAAAGTCTAGGTAGGCCATGTCCACAGCCCCTCTCTGGTCTACTACTTTGGTCACCCAGTCAAAGAAATCTATTAGATTCATCTGACATGACCTTCCCACTGTGAATCCATGCTGCCTTGGGTACTGTGCCCCGCTGGCCTCTAGGTACTCAACAGTTCTTTCTTTCAGAAGTGATTCCATCATTTTCCCTAACACTGAGGTCCAACTAACAGGTCTGTAGTTTTCTGCCTCTGCTTTGCTCACACTTTTGTGAAGGGGAGTCATATCTGCCCTCCTCCAGTCCATCCTGCCATGATTTGTTAAAAAGGGTAGTCAGTGGTATCACTAGTTCTCCCCTTAGTTCTTCTAGAATTCTGGGGTAAATTCCATCAGGCCCCATTGCTTTGTCCACCTTCAGTTTTAGGAGTTCTTTCAGAATCCTTTCTTCTGTGAAAGGACTGGTATCGACCCCCTATCCAAAGTGCTTCTATTGATTGGATTAGGTACCTTCCCCTCCTCTTCTTTTGTGAATACTGAGCAGAAGTATTCATTCAGTATCCCTGCTTTTTCACTGTCCTCTCTGCCCACCCACCCTCCTTTATTAAGCCTCACTATCCTCCCTTGGTCTTTCTTTGCTCCATAATGTACTTATAAAAGGTTTTATCCCTTCTTAACCGAGTTGGCTATCTTTTCCTCAGTTTGGAGCTTTGCTATTCTGGCTGCCTTCCCCACTTCCTTCTGCTTTAACTGGTACAGTTCTCTGTCCTGCTGCTCCTGTGTTTCCTTATACTTCCTGAATGCTGTCTTTTTCTCCCTAACCTTCCCTGCCACCTCTTTTGCGAACCATTGTGTTTTTTTCTTTCATTTTGATTTGTTTGTTTGCTTCACACTAAGGTTTGTTGCCTCTGTGATGGCAGTTTTGATGTTTCCCAATTGTTCCTCCACCCCTCCTTCTTGCCTGTTTGCTAGTGCTTTTCTGAGACACTCTCCCATTTTGACAAAGTCAGCCCTCCTAAAGTCCAGTACCCTCACTTTTGTATGGCTTGACTCTGTGGCTGTGTTTATCGTGAACCACACTGTTTGGAGGTCACTTGTTCCCAGATAGCTACCCACTTCTAAAGCTGAGATCCTTTCTCTGTCCCCATTTGAGAGTACCAGGTCTAAGATTACTCCCTCCCAAGTGGGTTCCAACACTAACTGTCTGAGGCATGCCCCCTGCAGGGCATTGAGATGAGGCATGCCCCTTGTAGGGCATCGAGATGGCAAATAATCAAACCTACCCTTAGTGCCGTTGGTACACGCATTTACTGCACGTATCCAAGAATAGCAGAGACGGGGACAGAGTCAAGGCCTTTTTACAGGTAGAGAGGCAACTCGTATATGTATTATATGCTTTATCCACAAACGGGTGAAATTACATTTGGAACTCCCCACTGTATTTATGATGAAGACTGACATGTTTTGGGGATAATACTGCTTTGTTGAATATATGTTGTTCAATAACATTCCCCTCCACTTTTTCCTTTTATGGCCTATGAATTAAAATATAGTATTTACTTAGTTATCTGTCTCTCTGTCCCTTCCCTATTCTCTTTCCCTCATTTATCCTTCCTGTCTTGCCCTACTTGTTCTCCTCCTTACTGCTCAGTGGCTTTTTGTCCCCTCCACATTCCTTTACTTCCTGTCCCATTTACACCCTATCCTTAATCTTATCATTGCTGTCTTTTGTATTTATTTTCTAAGGTTTTCCATACTTAGACATATTTCCTTAGATTTTTTGAGGATATAATAAAATAATATAAACAAATTACATGATATAAAAGTAAATATTTATTCTATTTTGTAATTATTTATAACTTATAGTGGAATGCATTTACATTGGTTTATATAGTATTTATTAGTGATAAGATAGAAGTAATGTTTATAGGTAATAGATCCTCATTTCATCTCCTTTTTTTACCAACTCTCTCCTTTAAGTGCCATCAATAATTTTAATGTATTCATTTTTTCATTTTCTTTTTTATCGATTTACTCGTCAGTTTTGTAATGCCCTTGTTGACACTTTATAATGTACAGTGGAGTGAATGAGTGAGCTGTACCTATTAAATGATTTATAGTGTTGAATTTGCAATATATGACTACTGCAGCATACACATTGTATATAGTATTAGATGTCAACAGCATAACAGTTAGCACCTATTCTGGTCATCCATACTCTTTCGTGCATTTAGTCAAGTTCAGGGTTATTTTCAGTGTGAGTCGTTTGGCTGCGTGATGTCATTGATGATATCAGTAATAGGGCTTTTAGTTGTAGGCATTGGGTTTCAGACCTACACAAGCCTGGGCTTGATCTGATATATTTCACATTTTTAATTTGTCACTACAACTTTTGTTTTGTCAGAGAAATTGTTAGATGTCATTACTGAAGAGTTTCAGCATAGCAAAACAGTAGACTTTCATGTAATTTAACCTAGTTCTACAAGTATGCTATAGTCAATTAAAGTAATCCTAGCAGAGACATGTCTTGGTTCAGATACAATTGGACTATCTATTAGATTTGATAAGGGTAAGAAATGTGAAAAAAAGGCTTCTGCACTGCAGGGGCTATTAAATTTAATGTACCAGTTATGAAAACTGCATAGGGCAATTCTAACTTCCTTTGTATGGGCCCCACATTGTGGAACAACTTAACAGGCCATTTGAGACCTCAAAGGGGAACTATATCCTGGAGCTCCATAAGAACATGGATTATAAATATTGCTAAGCTGCCATACGTTTGTTGTAAACAGTTGTATGATGTAATTCATTGTGTCATTGTTGTATTACTTTTGTATTATGTGTATGTTTGTAACTAGTATCTTGGGATATGAAACTGTTCCTTGCACTTGTGATCCCATTGTAAATTAACCTTGGCTCAACTGGGCTAGCCTTTTCTGGAAATACAGAATAAACTATTTTACTACTACTACTACAATTCAAGTCAGCTGTTGTGCCAGTTGTGACATCCTCTTCACCATAGGAACTGCAGCACACTCACCTGTAGCTTAATGGCACACAAAATATATGTTTATTTGGCAGACAAAGGATCAGTGGTTCAAATCCTAGCAGGGACACAAACATTTCTTTTTGTTAATATGGAAACTCACTTGAGTGCCGATTCATGGTTGAGTGAAATTGGAATAGTAAAGTATATAAGAACTAAATTTAGCTAAAAACAGCAATTGTGAATGTAAATTGCCTGCTGAGATTAGATCCCCAGTCACCTGTTTTATTAGATTTACTAGGATCTGAAGCTTATCCAGTATGTAGGGAAATGGGCAGACTGGGTGGGCCAAGCGGTCCTTATCTGCCGACAAAGTCTATGTTTATAAGTTATTGTGACATAATCTCTAAACAATAGGAAATAAAACTCCCTTACCTGCAGCTCACTGGCACACTGAATGTGTGATCACTTAGGAGGCAAACGATCAGTTATTTAAATTTAGGAAGACAGATTTTGAATCCTAGAAGTGCCTTAAACTTTTTTTTTAACTTTTTTTGTTGGACGCAAACTCACTTGAGTAGCAATTCGTGGTGCTGTGGAGTGGAATAGTAAATTATATAAGAAGTAAATTTAGTTAAGAATAACAATCTGTGAAGGTAAATTGCCTGTTGGCATTAGATACCCAGTCACCTGTTTTGCAGATGTGACATAACCTCTACATCATTGGAACTGCAACTCTTTTACCATTAGCTCAGTGTCATACTAAATATGTGTTTGCTTAGTAGGCAAGGGATCAGCAGTTCAAATCTTGGCAGAAGTATAAGTATTTTTGTAAGATGGACACTCACTTGAGTTATGATTCATGGTGGTGTGGAGTGAGATAGTAAATTATATTAGAAGAAAATTTAGCTAAGAACAGCCATTTGTGAAGCTAAATCCTCTGCTAAGATTAGATCCCCAGTATCTTGTTTTACAGGTTGTGACATAACTTCTACACTGTAGGAACTGCAGCCTGCTTACCTACAGTGCAGAGGCAAACTGAATGTGTATTTCTTAGTAGCCATGGGATCAGCAGTCCAAATCCTGGAAGGGACTTAAACATTTGTTTCAACTGTTTTTTGTAAACTGGAAGCTCACTTGAGTGGGGATTCATGGTGGTGTGGAGTTGGAATACTAAATTATGTAAGCTATAACCCACAACAGGCTATAGGTGTATGGAGCATGCCCCTGCTGTGTTGTGAGGCATGAGATAGAAAGCCAAGTGCCCTGCAGCCACCCGTGAAGTGCATTAATGCATCCATATACACATGGCATGGAGTGGGTTATTGCACTTGTAAAATGTTTTTTTTTTTTATGAAGTCTTATTCTTTTCTTTAAAGAGGGGTAATTTATTGGTATCCTGCAGCTTTTAAAAGAAGTCTGTCACAGTATTTTAACATACAGTAACTTTCATACTGACAGAAATTGCAGGAATAATGTGCTTAGCACATTTCTGAAGTTTATTTGAAAAGAAAATACATTCTATCTCATTTTATAACAGTTTCAACATTTTATGACATAATACATCATGATAATTTAAACCACAAACTGCATTTTTTATGTTATCTGACAGTCTAACAAATTGTGAATGCAACCATATCGACCCACCCTATGGCACTAAGTGTGCCAAACATGTTAAACTTTATAGGCACAATGTTGCTCATGTTTCTGTCAGTTTCCATTGCTGAGAGTGGCTTTAAAGGTGGCACTTTTTGTTTATTTTTAGGAGGGAACATGTGTTGTGATTTGTAATTTATGTTCCCTCCAGCTCTGTTGATGGCTTATATATCTACCATGCAGGTAAGTAGAGAATTTATGAACGGTCATGTAACCTGTCTTGGGCAATAGATTTGATTGATTTTGCTGTTATTTCTAAACTCATTTTATAAATGAGAAGTGCATTTAGCTAAGAACAACAGTCTGTGAAGGTATATTGCCTACTGGGAATAGATCTCCAGTAGTCCTATTGCAGGTTGTAACATATACCATAGGAACTGCAGCTCACTTATCTGTAGCTCAGTGGCATACTGAATGTATGTTTGCTTAGCAGGAAAATGATAAGTGGCTTAAATCCTGGGAGGGACTTAAACATGTTTTTCTCAATTTTTTGGTAAGATGGAATCTCACTTTAATGGCAATTCATGGTGATGCAGAGTGGAATAGTGCATTGTATGAGAAGTAAATTTAGCCAAGATCAACAATTCATGAAGATAAATTGCCTGCTGGTATTAGATCTGACTGCAGTTCCCTTTCCTGTTGCTCAGCGGCACACAGAATGTGTGTTCACTAGGCAGACACAGGATCAGTGGTTTGAATCCAGGTACAGTATTTTGTATTTAAATACATAATTGTTTCATACTTTACAGACCTTAATTGGCATCTTTAGTACCATTGGTACTTTGATGATAAAACTGTGCTCCTGTCACTTTAATTGGATTACTTAACTTGACTGTGCTCACTTGGAGTCCCTGCTTCCTGATGGAAAATCCTGAGTGGTTCAAAATGCTAGGGTACCTTTTTCTGTTCTCCCCACAACACTTAAATAAATGGTGATATATACACCTATGCCTTCTGCAGTATTGGCTTTCTAAGTGAACCAAATTCTGTGTTTCATGATTAGTGTCTGTTTATGTATTGCTATGTACACACATTTCCATGTATGATTTTGATAATTTGATACAGTTCTTTGTATGTATTTACTATAACAGAATAAAAATAAAAATTGTTTGAAAAAAATTATTGGTGTCTGTGTTTTGGTTGGTGCTTCTGGCTGGCTCTAAACATGCTTATCTTTTGTATTGCTATGTCTTATGACAGGAAGCTAAGCCTTCAGCATCAAATGAATAACTATTTCAACCTGTAGACACTTATATTTTCTGGCAAATAGCATGTGAATTAAAAAGTGGGATGGAGACAATTAGTTTAACTCTTAACATTTAGTTTTTGAGTTATACAATTTCTATCTGCAAAATACCTCTTAATTGATCAGCTTCCATTGGTTGATATCTAATGTATTAATTTGTGTCAGGAATTTGTCTGCTTCCATTTCTAACTTCCTGTTGTTTATGTTATTGTTATGCCACTTATTTGCTAACCTAATCCTAGAGTCTACCATAACCAGGAAGGGATCACTGACAAAAATCCATTCTGTTGTCAATTTGATCACCTTCTGGAAGCACATAAATTAATGACATGTCTGCCTTTTAGAAATGGATAAGTAATGGCTCCATCTACATCTCCATAGGATCAACCATTTTAAATATGTAACCATATTTAGCATGTTGTCCCTTAAACAACCATCTTATCCACTGAATTTATTTTGGGGATTTAATGCATTATCAATTTCTAATCGATATGACATTTCCCCATTTAGTTCCAAAATATGCACATCCAAGTCCTCATCCATTAATATATCTGTTCCCTCATATTCAGCCTTAATACAAACCAAAATATTCTGTAGAGATAAAAACAATTTATCATCAATGGTTCCATAGATTGTTGGTGATGCGTACATGTTAATACAAATAAAATTCAGTTCCATGTCTGTGTAGACACCAAATAGTTGGAAGTATGGTTCCAACATTTCTAAATTGAAACAATGAAAATGTTTTTATTGGAGACCAGGGTCAGCATTCCACCATTTGATCTCCCATATTGACTAATCTCTAACTGTGTACTGTCCCAGGAGGTGAAATCCTCAATCACCAGCCATTTATTAGATGATACCTATGTCTCCTTCATTATAACAATAGCAAATTGTTTAATAAAATTCTGACCAATGACAATCATTTATTTTAGTATGCAACCCAGCTATATTCTAAGAGAAAATGTTTATAGACTGCATACTTTTCTGGCCATGTGGAATTCCACTGAGTCTTGGAGTAATTCATTGTTCTGGATATATAAACCTGTTTTTATCCCGAAACATTTCCATGTCACTTTTTGATTCCCTTCTGCAAAAAGAACAACCCCTGTGATTAGATCATTTTCAAGAACAATATTATTGTTTATTCTTCCATCGTGCATTCTTCTTCCTCTAGACCATGCTTCATGAGTCTCTTCTCATTGAAGGTCATAGATTATTTACTCTGGTTTCATAAAAGCAGTGATTTGTTGTTTAGGTTTCGGCAAATTCTGTTGGCCTCTGGGCCTATTTTGCTTAGATTGTAATACACTGTACTGACTTTACTACTAAAGATCACTGCTACAGTATCATTTGAAACTACACAAGATTCTTTCAGTATGAAACTCTTATTTAAAAATCTGGTCTATAATGATAAACCTTTTAACTACTACACATTTCCAGCCCCTAGCTGCTTGTACTTGATATCTGTAAACAGATACAGTAGTACTGTATGCCATCTCATTTATATTTACTTTTCATGAGACCTTTGAAAACATCATACACCATGATTCTCAATGATTTTCTGCTTTCTCTCCTTGGCCAGGTTTTACCTTTTATTCATATGGTAGGCAGGCAGAAATATTTTTTTATACAGTAGGGGTGAGATGATATGCCATTCTTTATTTCCGTGTAAAACTACCACCATGAGATATCACACTCTGCTGATATCACCAGAGTGTGATAACTGTAGTTTTCTCCAGTTATAACACTGTAATGACATCATCACAGTGTGATAATGGATTTCTCTCCAGTTGTCATGCCCCTATTGTATCAAATGGATAACATGATATGCACTCGTATAATATGGAAAATATTTTCACTCCTATACAGTGACCTCTGGATACTCACTCTTGGTTTCACCACTCATGAATACCCAGAGGTCACTCTAAAGGAGTGAAACTATTTTCTGTATCACACTCATGACCATCATGTATCCCCTTATTTAATCTTTTCTATGGGCTAGGTAGTAATTTAAGGGCAAATAGATTCCTGTTGTCCTGCTATCAAGTTGAGTCATCAATAACAACACTGTCCTCAGTAATATGTTTACCACTTAACTTTTACTCCCTTTTCTTTGTATTCCCATTTCACTTACTCCGTTGTACTGTAACTAGTGTTTATGGATTCTATTTTTCCTTGCAGCCATCTGTCTTATTAAGACCTCTGTCTGTGTTGCTTTTTTGTTTGCTGTTTCAATTGTAATGTTAGCAATTGCCTTATTTTTACATCAAGTATTACCAAACCCTGAGTATTCTTTTCTCCTAGTTTTACTATTTCTCCCTCTTCTTTATTCCTCTATGGCCTGTCCACCTCATTTTGAAATTTTTGCATATTCATTACAGACCTACTAAAATCCTACACATTTTCCCTACCATCAACATTCTTACTCACATCCTGACCCCCTCCACCCCCCCCAACCATCTTCCAAAACAAATATCTAATATACTGTACTTAAGGAGAGTAACTACTTTCTCCAATATGATGCTCAATCTCTAGCAATTCCATTTGTAAATTATTTTATCCTTTTCCTGTCATTGGGTAGGTCAAACATCTTTTAGACTCAAATTGGGTACATATGCCCCGCTAGTGCAGGAGACAGGTGCCATAGGCTTGAGCCTTCTGCCTGTCTTACAATCCTAGTATTAGTATAGGTCCTTTATATAACCCCATTTGACTATCTGAGGAATTGTCTCCTTCATAAATATTATCCTCACGTCTCAGGCCATCATCTGACTATAGAAGAGGAATATCAGTAACAACTTTCAGGGGTTCCAGTTTGTACCTTTTTATATATGCTGTTAAGAAGGCATCAGATTCATCCAGGTTATTATAATCTACCTTTGTCTCTTATTAATGATCTATTGAGAAAATAAATTTGGAGTTTCCCAGATCAATATTAATATTTTCCCAGGGCTCTCTAGTCCAACCCTTATTGAAAGAGCCATATGTTTCTGTGATCCTGGAGAATGTACTAAAACCTAATTAACCATTGCATTGTCATCTAATGGTATTGTTCTTCCCCAGGTTTCTATCTGAAACAATATTTCCAGGCTGTATGTAGTTGGGACTAATGCCACACTGGTTGATTCCAAGTTCCTAATACTTTGCCTTAGTGGATTTTCTTGTGTGGTATTACATGTTAATAATGGGACGGCCTTAAAGGATTATCTTTTACAGTTTTATTATTCAAACATTATGCACCATGTTTGAATAAAATCTTGTATTGGTTAAAAAAGATTATTTTCCTAAGTTCAATTTTGCTTCATTGATTCCTGTTTTTTTTTTTTTCCCTTTTATCTTGCTGTTTCACTACTGGGACCTTGGATGTGTGTACTGAACCCACTTCTTCCAAGTCATTATAACAAAGATACAGGGAGAATAATCTCAGTGGGGCATAGTAGACTGAGCCTCTGCAGCTGATAAGAAGCTAGTTGGGTACTACGCATTTTTACATATTATAAAGGTCACATGGTATGTCTCAGTATAATAGTAACAGGAAGCCTGGTTTGTCCCTGCTTATAACATTAATCAGTAAAGGCAGATTATTCAACAATATTATACCACCAATGGGATAAAAATGCTTAGTTCTCACAACAGAGTATAATCAATGTTATTCATGTAGACTCAGAGATGAATTACGTAAGGCAGATAAAAGTCACTGAATGTCATTGACTGGTGCATACATTTCTTTAGCTTCTTTCAAATCAGTTTCGGCAGGTTAATCCAAGCAATACAGTCAGTGCAGTCAGATTCAACATTGGAGTAATGGCTCAATGAAAGTACTCTCAGGAAAATGCTGAGTGTAAGGTGAAAATATATGCCAGCTATAACTAATATCTATAACTTACAACACATTGTCTGCAGCTTGAAAACCTTTCAAAGGCAATCTATTTAGGTCTCACCAAATAATGCAGACCACTGAGTTTCCACAGAACCAACTTCTGCAACAACAGCAGGAATACCAGTACACATACATGCAAAAAACAGAGGAACAGTAGTTAAAAAAGTATACCTCTCGCGGGGAGGAGGGGGGAGTGGTGATGGGACTTGTTGTAGAGAAACATTTAAATGAAAGCTAGTTATTTCAAAAAGGAATACAAACAACAAATGAGTATTAAGTGTAAGGGGGCTGCAGAGAACAAGAAGTGAGGAGCAGGAACAGATATGTGGCATGTGATTCCGGAGGAAGAATTTCAGAGCAACGTAATAGGCAGAGGAGCTTAGTTGTGCAGCCAATGAAAAGCTGCTTTTAATGAGGTACTGTGCTTCCCTGTAGTTGACAGCAGTCCTGAGGTGCAGATGACTACAGGTCTGATCAACAGAAATAGGCCAGATATGATCCATGAGTGCATATCTGGCTTCAGGGTGTTGTACACTTAAAGGCTCATGCCATTAATTGCTCTCAGCACAAAGACACTAGTGTGCAGGGTGGTGGGTATGATAGTTGTGGCCAGGATATCAAAGAATAAATGAATGTGTGATCCAGCTGTATGCTGGTTCTCCAGCATTGCATGGGGCAGAGGACTGTGGGATATGGCAGTCCCCCTAGGGCTGCCTTATCCCTTAAAAGGCACTGCAAGAGGTTTTTTTTTTGTTTGTTTTTTTCAGTAAAAAATACAGGACATTGCCGCCAGTCTTCCATGGCAGCTCAGAGAACTGAGAGCTGTGGGTGCTGGGGCTGAACAAACCCTGGGATGGACCAGAAAAATACATGAGTTACATCATGCATAGAGACCAGTCATCTATTATAGAAGGATCCACCTTGCTTACCACAATGACCCTCCTTATCCGCTCACTGGTATGCACAATGCACTTTGCATTATGGGGATGTGAATTTCTGCCCCTGATCTCGCCTCTGCACATAGCTGAGCACTGCCACAAATGCAGTGCAGAATCAGGTGTGGAAGGCTAAACAACAAATATTGTATATTCCATGGGGTGCTCCACAGGTGCAAAGTGGTCATGTTGGCTTTTGCTTACCAAACATACTGTAAGTGTGGAGTGGGTCCCAGAACCTCTTCAGCTTTAGGCATCTGCATACAGTAGTATCTCAGCACTGCTTCCACCTTCAGGTCAGCCCAATGCCTCATGTAAAAGAACTTTTCAGGTGCTTTCAAACCATGATAGCCACTGTACATGACTGTTCCCTTTTAATGAATGAAAGCACATTTTTTTTAATAAACAGAACTATGCAGTCATAAAAAGATATCTGTAAAGAGAAGAAAAGAAATGACTGAACAAATTAAACATTTTTAAGGGGTAAATGAAACTGGTACAAAGTACTAGTACAATACTGTCTAAGAAAATACAAAATGCAAGATTAAATTTACACTCCCTACTTTCCATCCTTCTGTTTTTTTAAGTATATACTGCATTTCTTTCAGATTGTTTTTTGCCTTTTAAATGATCCATTACGAGATAAGATACAGTATTTAGGTCATATTTATCTGATTCTGTTATTAAGTATTTATTTTTTATTTATTTATTGAAATTTCGGATAACACCTTTGAGAACACACTCATTTCATAGGTTCCACGTCAGATGAACAATACATATTGGAAAAGTATGAGACGGGGAATAAACAAAACAAGGAATTATACAAGACATTACAAGAGTATATAACTAGAAAAGTTCCAATACATGTTGCATTGTACAGTGTATGCTAAGGTACATATTTGATTAAAACCTGGAATTCAAAAGGCCATATTGGGGGTCTTATGAAATGACCCTTTACGGGAAAATGAGAACAGACTCAGCCTGATAGCTAATAATCAACAAGGTAAGGTAAGGCGTCAGCCCAGGGGCCTCGTCAGAGGTGAGAAGGTATGGGGCAAAGCATTTTAAAGTGAGCGAGGGAGCCCAAGGGATATAACGGGGGGGGGGGGGGATATGGGGAAAGCCATAGAGGGGTGAGGGGAAAGAGTGGAAGAGATCAAGAGGAAGTGTGAAAGGAGAATAATTAGCAACTTAAAACAGTTACTAGCATGCTGAGAACAGTTATGCATAAGGTCAGGATAGCATAAATTTAGAATAAGTGCTGGTCACACGAAAGAAGGTTATTAGTTACAGTACTCAATGTAAACTTTATCGTTATATTTTATTTTATTTCCTTTCATCTTTGCACTGCATCTATTGATCTCCTACACAGCCATGGCATGACTTTTGAGTAGGCATGCTTTTCATCATTACTCTCTTGGCTGTTCAGCCCTGGGACTTACTTTAATGCTGAAGCATTTTAGATTAAGCTTCTCTGCTTTAATAAGCTGCCATGCAAAGTATGCATATTTCTAATATAGCACACTAGTTCATGCACAGTTTATTTAACATATCAGCAGCTTCTCAAAAGGTTAATAAAAACTGCAGTGCTCAGTGTACTGTGGGAAATCAGAAGCACTCAGCTGTAGAGCTCAGTGAAGCAGACATGCAGCCAACTAACACACTGACATAACATGAATGCTTTTCCTTTTTGTATATCTGAATATACTGAGGTTTTCAGCTGTTGGGGGCTGAGCCAAAAAGCTATGCATAAATGTCCTATACTATGGCATGGTTTCATGTCCAACAGTGCCACTGTAATGTGGTATTAGATTCACCACTGGAGATTCCACTCTTTAGATAAAGCTGGGTTACCGCTTATGATCTCCACAACCTGGGTTCTTGAATGAGTCCAGGACACTGGGGATAATCCGGAAGAGGAAATTTGAGAGTCTCAGAGGACACTATCCTCCTCCTCTGGCAAGGAAGGCTGGTGTGCTCTGCACCTCTACCACCATCTGGGACTTTCCAAGTGGTGGTCCAGCTGAAGCCACAATACAGGTAGGAGAAATGCTGCCTGATGTTAGTACAGTGACATGGCCAAGTGTGTGTGTGTGTGTGTGTGCGCACGCGCACTGATGTCCTCTTTCAGTGGCATCCCAGGGTAGGGAGAAGAGCAGTGGACAACAATCTGACCACAACAGGATGATGGGACAGTCCCTAGCAGACCCTACACTGCAGATCAGGAACCTCCTTTATTGAGTCCAGTCTCTGGATGGCTCTGGCAAGCCCAGTGACCCCACCATGGGGAGGAGGCTAAGCTGAGGGAGCTCAGAGATGTATGCCCTGCAGACAGCAGGTGATGGGGCTGGGGGAGTGGCCAGAAGGAGCATGTCAGTGGCAAGAAGACAATAATAACTGATATAGAAGAAACCTTAAGTCAGGCTTCCTTTTACACTTTTCTGGTGGGGTGTCCAGGTAGACATTTATGATTGCTTGACATTTTTTTTAAGTAGAAGATAAGCCTGCTATCCTGAGCAATGTTGTCTCTCAATTATTGCCACTGAATACTGCATAAACAGGTACTAATGCAGTGGTTGTTGACTGCATATGTTTTTGTTTTTTTTTTCAATTCTATTTTATTCACTCGGTTGGCCGAGGCATCTCTCAGAGGTGCCCACTTGACCAAAGCCTCTACTCTCCGCCTGAGACCTCCCTCCCTGGGGACCCCCACCCAGGGCCTTATAGCCCCCCATATCACCCCCCAGGGTAGGGTCTTCCCACCTTTCTGGTGGCCTTTCTGTCATTAGAGGGTAGGTCCTAGATGGGAGCCAAGGGGAACTGGAAGAGAAATGGTCCAGAACTGGGGATGTGGGCTTGGTCCCTGGAGTCCTCTTCACCTCCCTGGTGCACTGAGGGGTTTTCCATGATGGTTTCCCCCTGGAGCACTGATGTGCAATGACGTCTATGGCACTGGTGTTCTGACATCTGCCACCACTCCACCCATCATCTCTTTGCGCCGCATGTTCCTGGCACTACTCCGGTTACCACCAAGAGCTGCCTAGGAGCGGTGCTAGGACAGGATCCCTCCCCAGGAAGGGAGAGCAGTCCTCCAGATGCTTGATCCCTTCCCTTCCCTGTCAATCCCTGGCAGCCCGAGTCTATTCCCAAACCCGGGTTACCAGCATGGTGCGAAGTGTAGTGTCCAGTGCCTCAACCCTCAGTGCCACCAGGCCAGCATTGTTGACCGCATATGAAGTGTTGCTAAGTATGAACTGAGTGATGTGGTTTCCTCTATACAGTCCCTTACTGCAGGCATTTATAAAATGAGTAAGAACATACCATAAACTTAATTGGCTAAAAGCAATTATCATTATTTAGATTTTTTAAAGCACCTTATCCCAAGGGCTCAAACAGATGCTCAAATAGCCACATAAAATATACCATGTGATGTACAGTTAATAATGTACTGTACAGAAACAAACCCTTCTATCACAGAAAGCAGCAGAAGTCACATTAGCTAAGATGAAGGAGACATGGGAAGCTGAAGCACAATGTACTGTAAGATACGGAATATGAAATGGAACATGAGGTTATAGAAAGAATGGAGGGTCTCCTCTTCACCAAGCTGGAGAGGGTTTGAGTGGAAGGTACTTATATGCTATTTTAAACACTCACAAGCATGACATGGGGCCATAATGTCATGGGCATAACCGTACAAAGACACAACCACGCAGATACAACAGTGTGCGCTCTATTAATAGTGTCGGGACAAAATCCTGACCAATACAACAAGAGCACATACCATGCAACAAACACTAACTGTCTGTTTTTGTGGGGGCTTTGCCCCCCGCATCCCTCACACCCTCCAAACTTATTATAATCAGCTCTGGGGGGTCATGGACTTTGGGGGAAAAAGGAATCCTTGGCATGGGAAACACTTTTTTTTTTAAAGCTGTATTACAGTGGGACCTGGAGAGAACTGAACCACAGCCCCACGTCTCCGATGCCACGAGAGGCAGATACTCTAGCCACTCCACCACAGGAGTGCTCAGCCAGGCACCACCCTGGCAGCTTTCTTCATGTTCCGGCATTGAAGCATACACAACAGGGGTAGCAATTCTTACCACACACTGAAACAACCTCTGTCACTCATTCATGCTATTCCATGTGCATTATTCCACTTGTGGTTTTGTCCAAGCTATAATGACTCAGTACCACAAGCACAAAACACTTCCAAGTGACAAACACAGAGAGCTACTGGAGTCACTGTGGGGAAGAGGGAAGCCACTGGCACATACTGTATTTTGAGGGTGCACAAAATTATGGGAATTTGGAGTAGCATACAGAGACATGTACACCGAATAACAGGCATTCCGATTCCATTGCTGTTCGCAGAATGGATATTGATAATCTATACTATACTGAAGATGAACTCTGACAAGAGAAAACTGGCTCTAAAGTTAATAGCAGCAACACACAAATGCATCACAGCCAGCTGGATACAGACAGAAGTATTGAGTGAAGTAGAATGGGAAAGCAGAGTATCATGCATACAGAACATGAAGCTCATCACGGTTAGACTACATCTGACAGAGGAACAGCACCTGGAAAGGTGGCAGAACTGGCAAAGTTAGGGATCATCAGAGGGAGAGCAGGATGAGGAGGAGAAAAACTATGCAAACCAGGAGGGGTAAGAGGAATACAGAGGAGAGATCGAGGAATAAATGAAATATACTGGGACAGATACATCAAAATTGAAAAAAGATGTTGCTATAGAGGAATAAAATAAGACACAGAAAGCATGCCATTTTGAAAAGTTTTATTGTTACTTGAAGTTATTGGGCTTGATTTTAGAAGGGGATGCGGTGGCGTAATAGACTTGCGGTTGGGTGTTTGATGCAAGTTGTGACTTGTACCAAACATTGCAACAAGTGTGATTTTAAATGAATTGTGCCACAAATGCCCACCGCAAGTCCAGAACATGGGACACAAGGAGTTAGACCAGGTACTCCCTGGTCTGGTCTAACTTTGTGTCTGCGATCACTGCACTTGCGTCAAACTTTTGGTGCAAAGTGCCGTAAAGTGGAGAAAGTGTTGCAACTGTGTCGGTCCTTCTAAAATTGGACTGCACTTCATCTGAGGGGCTTTGGCGCAGCTATGTCAAACTTTGCGGTGGTTGCAGGGCTTGATGGAAGCCATGCATCCAGCTTTTAAAACTTGAGTCCATTTTTGTATTTTATTTATAAAGTTGCTTGTCAACCACCTGACAAAATCAACTATAACAGATTGTAGGCAGACATCATTTATTGAATGTAAAAAACAAATATGGTCAATTATTTTTTTAATCAAATGTAAAACTATTATTGTATTTAAAGCACCTGTTTAAATTAGAGTTTAAAAAAATTAATCCCTTGTATCACTATGCAAAATTAAAAATGTACCGTTAAGTCAGATAGAACAGATGGATCTTAATGACCCTTTTAAAAACTCCACTGAAGAGATTTGGCATAGCTGTGACAGTAGAGTTCTACAGACATGGGACAGTCACAGAAAATGCCCTATCCCACAAAGACCTCAAACTGGCATGTGGAACTACTACTAGATTCTCCCTGGAGGAGCGGAGAGGCCGATCCAAAGTATATGAGTGCAGTAAGTCTTTTATGTAGTCAGGGCCCAACCTGTGCAGGGCCTTGAATACCATCAAACAAATTCTAAAGGAGTTGTGTCATCTAACTGGTCACCAGTACAGTTCATGCAGCATGGGTGTGATATAAAAGAAATTGCCTGAACCAGATGTCAACCATACTGCAGCATTCTGCACCAGCTGGAAATGATGCGCCAAGCCTCCCAAAAGCCAAAAATAAAGTGCATTGCAGTAGTCAATGCAGGAAGTCACAAAGGCATGGATTACAGTCACCAGGTCATCATATGGAAGATAGGGCTTCAGCCAGGCGATATTTCTCAGATGGAAAAAAAAAACAGAATGGGACACAGCTGACACATGATGTTCCAGTGTCAGCCTGCCATCTATTATGATCCCCAGGTTTTTGGCCCATCCATGACTTGAAAGGTAGAACCACCCAAAGTAAGTAGGGTAAGGCCAGCCCTCCATTGCTAAGATTTGAGATCCTGGTTCAATAAACAACAGCTTTGTCCTTCCCAGATTCAGGCTCAGTCAGTTAGCAGCCATCCAATGATTTAGGTCAGATAAATATTGATTTATCACAGATACAAGGTCCCCTCATTCTGGTGCAAAAGAGAGGTACAACTGGGTATCATCTGCATAGCAGTGGAAACCCAAGTTATACTGTCTCACAATTTCTCTCAGTGGCAGCATGTACACCCTGAACTTGGGTGGTGGGATAGTATTGAGTGGCCCCATGAATGCAGATGACACCAGTACCTGGTCCTTTTGCACACTGTTTTCCTAGCACTTCAACATGCACCAGGGTCTGTCTACTTCCCAAATCTATAAGTCCTATCACAGTCTTGTCTCCCACCATGACATCTGTTACGTAGTTGCCCTATTTTGCTAAGGACAAATCTGTTCCAGTGTTACTCTCCTCATTACGGCAGTTTCTTGCAGTATGGCCTGGCTTACTACAGTTACAGAAAACAAAATCGTTGGGGGCAGATTTGTTACCCCAACTAGAGTTCTTGTCAAACTTGGAGTTACATTTGGAAAAAGAGGTTCTGGGCTGTTACCTCGCTGCTGTGGTGTCTGTCTGTCCATCTGGTAGTCTTTAGCCAAAGAAACAGTCTTTTTTCCACTTTCTGGAGCCATTTAATAAGCAGTTCTCTGAGTCTGGTGAAAGCTTCTCGAGGACTGTCAACTGAGTGGTACTTCAGGGACTGGAATCTTTGCCTGTAAGTTTCTCCTGAGCTGTCATATCTTTCCAGGATTTCTCTTTTCACAAAGTCATAGTTTTCTGACTGTGCAGTGTCCATATTGCTGTAGGCACATTGGACTGTACGGGATACGTAAGGTGCCAGCCTGATTGCTCATTGCTGTTTCGGCCATTGCCAGGCTGTGGCAACCCTTTCAAAAGTTGTCAGTTATGCTTCAATATCATCCAAGGGACACTACTTTGTCAGTTTAATGTCTTTTAAGTTGTTTGTGTCTTGTTTCTCTGCTGGACCTGTGCCAGATCCTCCAGCTTGATAACTTGCAAGGCATCTAACCATCGCTGCATCTCTTCTTTTCTTTCCTGCTCCTGTCACTGCATCTCTTCTCTTCTCTTCTCTGCTTCTCGAGTTGCTGCATTTCTTCTTTTCTTTTTTTCATGAGTGTAACAATCTGGGCCAGAATTATCCCCAAATATTTGAGCTGGGTGGTACAGATTAGACCCAAGTAGACAATGTCTGATTTAAATACCCTAGAATTTAGGAGCATTACTACCATTTTGTCTAGATTAAGTTTATAGTTAGAGAACATACTAAAATCTTGGATGAGAGTTAACACCACAAGAATGGAGGTAGTAGGATCAGAGACATGCAGCAGAATATCATTTGCATATGCGAAGAGTCGGAGGTCAAGGGGGCATACCAGAATGCCCTTTATAAGGGACGACGTCTTAAGATGAAACAACAGGGGCTCCAAATATAAATTAAACAATAACAGGGACAGTGGGAAGCCTTCAGCACAACAGAAATGCAGATGAGAGCACACCATTACAATATATCTTCATACTGGACTGGGAATACCAAACCTGGATCCATTTTATAAAAGCAGAAAGGAAACCAAATTTACGCAGGATGTTGAACATGAAAGCCTAGCGAATTGTTTCTTCTTTTCTCTCTGCCTCTATACGTTTAATCTCTTTTTTTTTTTTCAGCTGCATCTCCTCTCTTCTTTTTTTTCCTCATCATTTCATAGTGTGACCTAGGGGAAGGGAGAAAGGGGAAGTACACAATAAATATGCTTACAAGTAAGATACAATGATATATATACATAGAGGTAAAAGTAAACCATTTAAAAGAAAGGCAGTCTGGCTTTCAGGTTCTGTCACTGGTGCTGGCTGTGCAGTCTTAGCTTGGACTTCTGTCTCTGCTAGTTTGGCTGCCATTCTTCTGGCAATGACTCTGTCATTGAGTCACAGGTCAGGAAGCATAGGAAAAACCAGGAGCAGTTGTAGAATTTGCAAAAAGTGTTTATTAGTACTGTGACAACCCACCTCTCCCTCTGGGCTGAAACAGCTTTTAGAGAGGTGTCTGTCCTCGGGTATTCACTGCCACCAGCTGGACTGTTTCCAGCGCCAACCTTCAAGCTTACAAACTTGAATAATCAAACGTGCAATTGCACCAATTAAAGTCTGGTAGTGTGTCTCTCTTGGGTGGCGGATGCTACACAGAGTTTACCTCAGCCAGTGGAAACCAAATATTACCTTAGAAAAATGACATCACAGTCACAGCTGTTGAGCAAATAAATAGCTTTTTACTTAACAGAAAGTGCAATGAGCATTTAGAGGATATACTGTATATTTACAACACAAGAGAATAACACTCATGCAGGAAAAGTAAACAAATGTTTTTAAATAACAGATGGCAAAAGAAGAAGGCTATAACTGAGATATGCTATCACTAAACATACCCTTTCCTGTCCTTTTAAGAGACACTAGACCCTATTCTAACTGCCAGCTCCCACGGACATAGCTACAAGGCAGGCTCCAAACTTATGTTTCCCCTTCCAGCTTCCCAAAGCAAGAGAGCCTCTGTCTTTCAGAAAGTTATTTACTCTGTGGAGAATAGGTCATTCCTATTCTCCCTTTGAATGCACCAACCAACTAACATGTATGTATTTAATTGTCCCAATCAGAGTGAACACCTATCAGTGACCAATTATATTCCCTTTTCACCTTAAGTTTATATTTGAATGATCCAGTCCATTCAAACTGCCCTGTGTACGTGTCTGCAGGTCTGTGTGTGTATGGAGATGTCCACTCGAAATTTATGACCCAGCTCTTATCTAGCAGCTAGGAATTCCACAAGCTGGATGCTGCTGGACAGAGGCTTTTAGCCTGAGTGTATTTTTCCCAAACTGCTAATAAAATAAGGCACCTACAGAATCCAAACCATTAACTCTTTCCTTCCCATTTCTGTCACAAGTACTAGTAGTCAGTGGTGCAAGTGGTAGACAAGAAGTACAGGAACTCAGGCACTGTCAAATATGAAATTCAGAATGAAGATCTTCAATCTGAAGGATAGCTGTGTGAAGATACGTCTATCTGTTTAGACACTAGTAGATTCAGTTAGAGATATTGAAGTATTTCTAGCAAAATTGCACTGTTGTGCAAGTCAAATGTTGTTATGGAAACCCTGATTTTAGGTCACAGGGCCAGAAACTGTCATTATGTCGTTGATTTAATAATTTCAGATCTTACTTCGAGAAGGCTCTTGCAGTAGGTAATTACATATAGGACTAACACCGGCCGGCGGCAGGACCCCACGGAAAAATTTCTAGCCAGCAGTCCCTGGCGAGGGACCGCCCCCACGTCAGGTGACCGGCATCATGCGACGTCGGTATAAAGGGGCGTCCCAGACGCCCGCCTTCCAGTTCTTTCCCAACGTTAGCTCGTGCAGCGCCTCGCGGTAAAGTTTGTGCTTCGTCAGCCTTGTCTTTCTTAGTTTTTTTACCGAAAATTAGTTATTCTTTTTCAATCGTCAGGTACTTCGTCGGTGTATGTCGTGTCCTACACCCTCTGAGCACAAAAACAAGTGCGGCTCATGCGGCGCCCAACTGCCACACAAGAACGGCCATTCCCTGTGCCTTTTCTGCCTGGGCCCCGATCACCCGGTCGATAAGTGCCAGCATTGCCTCAACTTCAACTCGGCTACCCATAAACGGCGCCAACAGTCCCTGGAAGCCCATCTCCTCAAGAAAAAGATGTCTTCTATGGAAAAAGAGTTGAAAAAGTTGAGGCAGGCATCCACTTCCCCGGAAGGACATCGGAAAAAGAAGGACAAGGAGAGGCACCGGGAGAAGTCCTCCTCTACCGCGTCTCCCGCTGGAGTCGTGGCCCAGGTAACATCCCCTCCGGGGGTCCATTCGACGGCAGCCTCCAAGGGTTTGGAGGAGGCATCGGCCTGCCCGTCTGGCTCATGCTCGGGCCTTGCGGGCGCCTCCGGGTGAATGGAGGCCTCTGCCCCCGGCTCGGCCGCAGGTCTGCAGCCTACTGGCATGGGTGACTCCTCTAAGTCGGACATCAGCTCCTCTGACATCCGCATGGAGAGGGTCGATAAGATGCCCAACCCTTCAGGGCGGTGCATGACCACTTCCCCATCGGGACCAGGCCATCCCTTCCCCTCGGCCCACCTCCAGTGAGGGCTCCCATAAACCAGACGCCGGCTCCTCCGCCGCCCACCGGGATCTCGCCCCTAAGCCGCACGTTGGCTCCTCTGACATGCGCCGGGTGATGGAACTGACGACGGATCCCCTCCCACGTCCATCGTACCCAGTTCCCCACAGCCTTCGCTGCCGTCTGGGGAGCCTGAGTCACCCCAGCCTGACCCCGGGGATTTCTCTCCTCCTCCTTCCCCGGGCAATGCGGGAGATCTTCCACCTCCATCAGACCCTCCTCCAATGGAACCGGATCTGACGTCGGCCCCCCGGACACCAGTACCTCTGACGTCTGTACCTCCGACGCCGGCAGGGGATGTTCCCCTTCCATCAGGCCCTCCGCACCCTGGGCCCATTAACGTGGATCTGCCCATGGGGCTGCTGACCGGGCCATCTGCTCCGGCAGCTCCCCCAGCTCCCGGGTACCCGCTGTCTTATCCGACGCCGTCGTACCTGGGACCGCAGTATCCAGCGCCGCAGTACCCGACACTGGTCCCTCCGACTCTGCAGTACCCGACGCTACATTACCCGATGCCGGGTTTCCCACAGTCGGGTTATGGATACTCGCATTATGGGTACAACCTGTACACATTCCCCCCTCCTCCTCCACCTCCACCTCCCCCCCGGCCGCTGGTGGATCTGCAGGAGACTCTGGCCTCTTGGTGGGCTGAGGCCAAGGCTGAACTCACCAAGGAGGTGGAGAGCTGCCTTACGATGATGGTGCTAGCCCCGGCTCCCATACGTCCAAGGTGGCAGACTCCAGGGCTCTTCCCTCTGGATCCAGAGAGGGGCAGGATACGTGTTCACGGGTACCACCCAAGGAACCCGTTCCTTCCCCTAGTCGTGTGAGGGAGTCTTATTCTTCTTCTGCTTCTTCTTCCCTCTTGGATTCCTCTGAGTCTTCCAAAGGATGTTCCAAGAGAGACAACGAGCCCCGCTCTCCATCTAAGCCCCAGCCGAGGACCCCTCCGAAGTCTCTTCCGGAGGATCCATCCTTCACGGAGTTGCTTAGAAAAATCCAGGAAATTCACCAGTGGCACTCTTTGGAAGCAGATCCCCAGTGTCTCAAACTCGCCGAGCATCTGGACCTGCCCGTGACAGCTCCAACTTTAGTGCCACCCTGGATCGAGCCTCACACCCACCTTGTTACCACAATTTTGAAACAACCATCGGCGTTAGCCCCACTTTCCAAGAAGTCCAACAGGCTATACCAGGCTCCCGAGGGTGTAGACTATCTTGACTCTCACCCTCGTGCTGATTCAGTTGTGATTAGCGCCGGTCACGGCCGGTCGGCACATCCAAAGCATCTGAGCTCGTCTCCTCCGGATAAGGAATCTCGCCTCCTGGACCAGTATGGAAGAAAGATTTACGTCTCTTCCACACTGGGAATTCGGGCCCTGAATTACGTTGCCCACATGGAGGATTACCAGAAGGCCATCCTTACCCAGGTGGAATCTAAACTGGACTCCTTACCTGACTCTCAAGTCAAACAGGAGTTAGCAGATCTTGTCCGCTCTGCTCATTCGGCCAGTCGCCACATTTTACGCACAACATATGATGCAGTGGACACTGCCAGGCAGAGCTCCACTTTTGCCGTGAGTCTACAGCATCATGCCTGGCTCCGCATGTCAGGTTTGGTCCCGGAGGTACAATCCGCTATTCAGGAGGCACCTTTCAGGGAGTGGGTGTTTTTCAGGGGTGATGTCAAAGACATCATCACCAACTTGCAAGAGAAGGGGACCGCCCTGAAATCCGTGGATTCCATGTACCGTCCCCATCCTCAGCAGCACCGTCCTTTTTGCAGATGGACTTGGCCACAAGTGAAACCCCAAGGAAGGCGGGCCATTAAACGTCGGGCCCCCGCAGCTGCCAGGCCCCATCCACCCAAAAAAGCAGCGGATGCCTCAGCTGCGGCGCTGCCCCACACCACCTTTCCTCTCCCACCACCTCCGGATCCACTGGAGGAACCGGTAGGAGGGAGATTTTCCCTCCACCTTCCGGGTTGGGAGAGGATAACCACGGATTCTTGGGTGCTCCAGCTTATAGCGGAAGAGCACTCCATAGAGTTTCTTCAGAAACCACCCTGCCACCCTCCTCCGAAGTCATCATATTCAAGGGACCATCTTCCCCTGGCCCAGGAAGAAATCTCGGCCCTTCTCGTGAAGCAGGCAATAGAACCCATCCCCCTTCATTTCTGAGGGATGGGTTACTATTCTCATTTCTTCCTGGTCCCAAAGAAGACGGGAGATCTCAGACACATTCAAGATCTCAGTTCCTTGAACCTTTATGTGGAATACAAAAGGTTCAGAATGCTCTCCCTGCAGAGCCTTCTGCCCCTTCTTCGGCCGGGTCAATGGCTTTGTGCACTGGATAGGCAGGATGCCTATCTGCACATTCCCATTCACCTTTCTCACCGCAAGTATCTTCGTTTTGCATTTCAGGGGGACCACTACCAATTCAGGGTGCTCCTTTTTGGTCTTTCCTCGGTGCCCCGAGTATTTACCAAATGCCTGGCTGTGGCAGCGGCCCACCTGTGTACAATGGGAGTACAGGTGTTCCCTTACCTGGATGACTGGCTCCTGGCGGCCTCGTCCAGGGAGGAACTCCTGCATTTTCTCTCCCTCACCCAGCAGGTTTTCACTGGCCTGGGTATTACCATTAACCATTCCAAGTCCCATCTGGACCCCTCCCAGAGGCTACAGTTCATCAGGGCTATCCTTGATACGACGGTGAGCAAGGCCTTCCTGCCTCCAGACAGGGCAGCCTCTCCTCAATCCCAGATTTCCCTGCTATCAGAAAGCAGGAGGGTTCTGGCGAGGTCGGTCCTCCGTCTTCTGGGGCTCATGGCGGCTGCTATTCCGACGGTCCCCTGAGCTCGGCTCCACATGAGGATCTCTCAGTGGACTCTTCACTCCCAGTGGGATCAACTTGTAGATGACCTAGATCAACTAGTTCTGATCTCCTCGCCGATGGCACAGGACTTGCAATGGTGTATGGTTCGAGAGAACCTATTTCGGGGGTCCCTTTCTTTCATCCTCCCCCCTCCCAGACTCTGACCACAGATGCATCAGGCGAAGGTTGGGTAGCCCATCTGGGCCCTCATCGAACCCAGGGCTTATGGTCCAGACTGGAACTAGCTCTCCACATCAACGTGCTCGAGCTTTGAGTGGTGCTATACGCTCTCCAAGCCCTTCACCAATACATTCTTCCCAGCCACCTAGCCGTCCAGACGGACAACATGTGCATGGTGTGGTACATCAACAAGCAGGGAGGAACTCGTTCCAACCCTCTATGCAGGGAAGCAATGAGGGTTTGGGATTGGGCAACTCATCACAACCTTCACCTCACGGCGATTCATGTTCCAGGAGTCGACAACACCCTGGCAGACAAGCTAAGCCACTCCTCTGCCCGGGCACATGAGTGGGAATTGGATCAAAGGGTGCTCAATGATATCTTTCAGCTTTGGGGGACTCCGCAGGTAGTCCTCTTCGCCTCCCCCCAAAACGCAAAACTTCCCAGCTTTTGCTCACTCGTTCCAAAGCAAGGCGCTTTCTGGAGCGACGCTTTGTCTCTAGACTGGAAGGACAGATTCGTCTACGCTTTTCCCCCAATTCCTCTGATCCCAAGAGTTTTGCAGAAACTAACCACAGGAGGAGCGAGAATGATTCTGATCACTCCTTTCTGGCCCAGGCAAATCTGGTTCTCTCTTCTACAACAATACTCAGAGGTTCCTCCTCTTCCTCTTCCTTTATCTCGAGGTTTGCTGACCCAGGATCAGGGGACCCTGGTCCATCCAGGTCTCAAATCCCTTCAACTTCATGCATGGCTCCTGCAGACCTAGCCCAATCCCATTTTGACGTCTCTCCAAAAGTGGCGGAGATTTTGGTGGAGGCTAGAAAACCCTCCACCTGGTCCACTTATGCCGTGAAGTGGAAGAGATTCTCTATTTAGGCAGCCTCTAGGAACGTGGAGCCTTTCTCCTGTTCAGTGGCTGTTCTGCTGGAGTACTTACATCATCTCTTCAACCTGGGTCTCGGCCATTCCTTCTTGAAGGTTCACATAGCTGCTATCTCAGCCTACCATGTTCCCTTCGCAGATAAAGCTTTTGCCCAACTGGAGGTCTCTAAGACCTTTCTCAGAGGGATCTTCCATCTGAGGCCCCCCATCCGAACTCCTGCTCCCCCTTGGGACTTGAACTTTGTTCTTGAAAAACTTACTCTTCCTCCCTTCAAACCGGCAGCTTCTGCAAATCTGAAGTTTCTTTCGTGGAAGACACTCTTCTTGGTAGCCATCCTTCATCGAAGGAATTTCGAGCTCAGGCCCTTATGTATAAAATCCCTATTTGATTTTTCACAAAGAGCGAGTTGCTCTTCACACGATCCTAAATTCTACCTAAAGAGTAGCAGAGTCTACCTTAAATCAGTCCATAGAGTTACCTGCCTTTTCATGCAGTACTCCAACCAAGGGAATATTTACTCCATACCATGGATGTTCACGAATTCTGAGATACTACACCAACAGGACAAAGGATCTCAGAAAGACTGATCAGTTGTTCGTCTCTTTTGCTCACAAAAGGGAAGGCAATGCTGTTTCCAAGCAATGCCTGTCAAAGTGGTTGGCTCATTGCATCACTTTCTGTTACGACAAGTACAACAAGACCCTTCCGGGTCAGGTCAGAGGTCACTCCACCCGTGGAGTAGCGGCGTCTCCGGCTTGTTTCAAGAATGTGTCTGCGGCAGACATCTGCGCTGCCACCACCTGGACTTCCGTCCATACCTTTACGAAACACTACAGTGCGGACATTGCCTCTCGCCGTAGAGCAGGCTTCGGGCTAGCTGTTTTGCAACGCCTCCTGTCTTGAGGCCTACAAGGCTACTGCTATTTGCTGGAGTAGTTTCCTCCTCCCAGTGCCTTTTATTTGTTCCAGACTGCTTGGGATTCAGTCCTATATGTAATTACCTACTGCAAGAGCCATTTTGAAGTACGATAGTACAGTTACATAAGAACTTACCGTAACAATAGATCTTCGAGAGAGGCTCTTGCAGTAGGTAATACCTTCCTGTCCTCCATCCCCCTAGCCTTTTTCAGCTCCTTTTCCATTGAGGGAAATATCCACTTCTCTCTCATCAGGCCTCTTTTGGCCTGTGGTGGGAAAGAACTGGAAGACGGGCGTCCGGGACCGCCCCTTTATACCGACGTTGCATGACGCCGGTCACCTGACGTGGGGTGGTCCCTCGCCAGGGACTGCTGGCTAGAAATTTTTCTGTGGGGTCCTGCTGCCGGCTAACATCAGTCCTATATGTAATCACCTACTGCAAGAGCTTCTCTCGAAGATCTACTGTTACGGTAAGTTCTTACGTAACTGTACTTTCCAGTGTCAGTGGGAAGAAGTACAGGAACTCCGATCCTGCTGCAAAAAAGGTACAGGAACGGACTTCCTGTACGTTCCTGTTCACTTTCATCACTACTAGTAGTAACATAAAAAAATAAAAGTGTTCAGAAAAACTATTTACAAAGGCAGAATAAACAGAGAAGATCCATCTGAGTTTTCCTTCGATCTCTGTGTGACTCAAAACATTGCAGCTCTCTCTCTTGTAAATCTTTGCAGCACCCCTCCTTAACAAGCATCCTGTTTTTTTTTTCCTAAAATGTTCTTATAAATTTCAGGCAGGTGCAGCAAGAAAACAATGTCCCAGAACCGAGGCCCCTTCTCCACAGCTTCTGCAAAAGGGCTTAAAAACTGCTGTTAGGTTAATCATTTGAGTTCCCAATAGCTTTTTGGAATCATCTCAAATTATAATTATATACATTTCAACAGTAACACTGTATCATTTCTAAACAAAGGGATCCCAGTATCAGTTTCATTTCCACATAATAATTTGCATATATTTTTTATACCAGCAGATAAGCAAGGGAGGAAAACACAGAAACAGCAAAGGAAGATTGAGAGACAGTGAGAGGCAAAGAATTGTGAGACTGTCGGGGTTATCAAATCCCAGGCCTTACAGGAAAATTTAGTTGCACAACCAGACAGACAAGAGACAGGAAAAGAAAGCACAGAACAGAACAGATCCCTGCATTCAAACTCTCCATAACATCTGGGACAGGGTCCTATTCAACCCTGTCACAGACTCCTGGGATTGCTGTTGCAGAATCCATAGCTTTCTGCTATACTTTCCCGGTACCAGGTCCAGTACCTATGCATAAAACTTATAGCTTAGAGTTTGCATGGTATAAATCCCACTGCTAACACCATCTGTCATCAGGGCATTGGTCAGGAAGCATAGGAAAACTAGGAGCGGTTATAAACTTCACAAATAGCATTTTATTAGTATCAATAATAATAGAATAAAAATAAAAAATAAAATTGTTCAGGATAGCGAAATACAAAAGCAGTACAAACAGAGAAAACAAAAGTCCTTCATCTGAGGGTTTCTTTCCAGTTTCCAAGAAGTCTGTTTGGCAAAAATATTGCTGCTCTTTTTGTAACAAGTCTTTGCCTGACAATTAACTTCTTCATCCTGAGTTTGTTATAGAGCAGGGGTTCTCAAATGGTGAGGCCAGCCTCCCTGGGGAAGCCCCAACCTGTTCCAAGGGAGGCTCAAGCAAGTCTGAAAAAGTAATGTATTTAAATTTTGAGTTTTATGTATTTTGTTTGAAAGGATGACACAAACTGAAGGAGGATAATAGTAGGTGAAATTTATGTATGTATTTACAAATCAGTGACAAGGGGATGTGAATGAGTTGATGCTCATTTCAGGTGAATCAGAGAAGGGTAGGGAGTGAATACAATTCAAAGGTAGAAGCAGTCAAGCAATACAGAATGAACACTCATGTAAACAAATATGAAGAATAAACTAATAATGAGTGGTGGTAATTGATCAATTTGTAGACTGATGGTAGAACAGCCCAAATACAAAGGGTTGAGCATAGAAGTGTTAAAAGCAATAGCAGGAAGGAGCAAAGTAATACCACAGAAGTTGCTTAAGAACAATGAAAGAGGGAGAGGTGAGGTATGTAGGAAGATTATTCCAGATAGACAGGAAAGCGGAGAAAGTAGTCTCACCCCATGAAGGTACGCAACAAGGGGTAACAAAGGTTCAAGTATCAAAATAGAGGAACAAGTAGGTGGAGGGGTTTACAGTAAGCTGAATAACATTTATTGTATTTTATTTTATTTGTTATTCAGATTACACCTTTGAGCACAGATGCTCTTTTTTCAAAGGTTTCACATCTGTAAAAGACAAAGAACTGAATGAAAACCAAGTACACAAAGCGGTTTCAATTTATTCATGGTGTACTGCGCAGAAGTACAGTATGTTAATTTTCTTTGGGGAGGCCCAAGATTATTTCAGTTTTTGGGGAGGCTCAACATTTTTTCCATGGATTTGGGGAGGCTCACTGTGACAAAGTCTGAGAACTGTTGTTATAGAGACATCCTGTTTCTCACAAAAAGTATTAAAGTTCTTGTCAGTTTCTTTGCAGAGCAGGCTTTCAAATAGAACAGTGTCCCAAGCTGGATTCCTGCTGACAGCTCTGCAAAAGAGTTTGCAAACAAGCCTGAGAGGAGCTCAAACTGCTTCTCAGTTTAACCCCGTAAATTCCAGATAGCCCTTTGCAATCATTTCATCAGTGTAACCATATACATTCCAAACCAAGGGATCCCAATTTCACATAAAGATTCACATATATTTTTATAACCACAGATATACAAGGTGGAAGAAAAGACAGAAACGGCAAATGAAGGCAGAATGTGAGAGGCAGAAAATTGCGAGAATGTGAAAGTGATCGGTTCCTAGATCTCATGAGAACATTTGGTTCTGCAATCAAATAGACAAGAGACAGAAAAGGAGAGGACAGAACAGATCCTTGCATCTAACTCTTTCTGCATAACAAATGGGACAGGGTCTTCTTCAACCCTGTCACAGTTCACATTTATTAATTATGTCCAGTAGTTCTGCCCCTAAGAAACTACTCGCCATCTTGTTTTGCCAATTTTTAGATGAAATGGTATTGAATTGTAGGAGCAGTGAAGGAGTGTGCATACTTCTCCATTGCCCATCAGCGAGGTAGCTAATATAAATACTCACCAACGGCAGTGAGTGTTTAAGTCTGGGGACAGATGTAACACCCCATGTTGGGGGTGTGCAGGTTACATGGGGAAAGGTATTAGGTTTGGGCTATCAGTTAAATGGTTAATTTTTCCTCTGTGCACTGGTGGAAGCTACGTAGGTCAGAGGTCACCTCTGGTGCTCAGGGCTATAAAATAGGGTTTTAGTGCCTGAGAGATGGTGGATGAGATGTACAGAGGTGTGCATTGAGGCAGTGTAGGACAGCAGGGCCATTTGCCTACTCTCAAGGCCAGCCGTTCATGTTTGGGGTGTCCGAAAATCAGTCCAGTGGTGGACATGGCTGCGGCCGTTGGTCAGCCATTGAATGTTCCCTCCATAAAGCCACCCCTGTGGAGTAATGTCCAGAGTGCTCCATGGCTCTTTTGGGTGCTCCACAACACTGGGCCATAAGAGAGAATGAGAAAACCAAGGGGAGGATGGAAACCTGAAAGGAAGAGAGTGGAGAAAGCATTTGCTCTGGAGAAAATGTGCCAACCCAGTTAGTGGGCAACAAGAAGCATGTGGGTCACAGCCATGCCCAAGTATCTCTGGGAGCCAGATCCAGGGAGGGAGAAGCCAGTTCAGCTAGGGGGTCTCGTGGAAGCCGAAGCTAAAAGGCAGGTCCCAGAAATCCAGTATGCACTCCCAGAGGTTGCCAGTTGGTGGGGACATCTGCCTGTGTGCCACAGTTGGGTCACTCATTATGGCTAGACTGTATAGAGATCCAGTGGTTGGGAAGTTTAAGAAGTGTTGCCCTAGTCTGGAGTGAATGAAAGGTTTCAGGTGCCAGAATGTGAGGGAGATATGTTGCCTGCTGCTGTAAAAGGTCTGTCCAGCCCCGTTGAACTACTGCATAACTTCATTGTGGTTGTTTCGGCCCAGAAGTAAACTGCCTAAGGATTAGTTGGGTCTTCTCCGACACAAACTGTATCCACTAAATCCAATGTAAGGTCCCCTGCAGTCCTGATGTACAGGCAAATTGTTCACGTGGCGCCATGAAGTTTGTTAATTAAATTGGATCCACCTGTTGACTTTTCAGCTTGTCTGGACTTCAGTTATTTTAATGAGACTATGTATGTCTGCTATTGTGAATTACCTTGCAGCCCAGCACTAAAAGATGGTACCCCTCCACTGTGAACACTCCAGTGCCAGCCATCCCAGTAAGGTACATCTAATTTTGTTTCTTCTGCTGTTGAGTGCCCCCTTCCCATGGAACTTTACCACCTCATACCCCTAGATGCCAGTGAGGGGGTCTTACACATGATAAAAGCTTTCAGTAGCAGGGAGAGAGTAAATGTAAGCTGCTTTGCACACACATTAAATTTAGTTATCCACCTGCTGATGCCTCTCCCTATACATCCCAGTATACCCCCAGCCCTCCCTACTGCCTTCTCACATTGCTTGCTAACCTTAAGGTCATCTGATATGATTACTCCCAGGTCCCTTTCCTTTTTTGTTGTTGTTACTACCTCTCCACCCATTGTGTATTCTTCCCCTGGGTTCTTGTTTCCCAGGTGCATTATTTTGCACTTCTTTGCATTGAATCCTAGCTGCCATACTTGACCCATTCCTTCAACCTTGCCAAGTCCTTTTCATCCTTTCCATGCCTCCTTGTGTATCAACCCTGTTGCAGATCTTTGTGTCATCTGCAAAGGCATACTTTTCCTTCAGTCCTCTGCAATGTCACTGATGAAGACATTAAAAGGACTGGACCCAATACTGAAACCTCGCGGTACTCCACTAGTAACCCCTCTTTCTTCAGAGTGGACTCCATTTACAATTACCTTCTGTGTCCTGTTGTCCAGTCAATGTTTTACCCAGGCTACCACCCTGGGACCCACTCCCAGGCTGGTTAATTTGACTATTAATCTTTTGTGTGGGACTGTGTCAAATGCCTTGCTAAAGTCTAGGTAGGCCATGTCCACAGCCCCTCCCTGGTCTATTACTTTGGTCACCCAGTCAAAGAAATCTATTAGATTCATCTGACATGACCTTCCCGCTGTGAACCCATGCTACCTTGGGTCCTGTGCTCCACTCGCCTGTAGGTACTCAACTGTTCTTTCCTTCAGAAGTGACTCCATCACTTTCCCTACCACAGAGGTCAGACTGAGAGGTCTGTAGTTTCCTGCCTCTGTCTTGGTCCCACTTTTGTGAAGGGGAATCACATCTGCCTTCCTCCAGTCCTCGAGTACCACACCATCCTTCCATGATTTATTAAAAAGAGTAGCCAGTGGTTTCACTAGTTCCTCCCTTAATTCTTTTAGAATTCTGGGGTGAATTCCATCAGGACCCATTGCTTTGTCCACCTTCAGTTTTAGGGTTCTTGCAGAACCCTTTCTTCTGTGAAATGACTGGGATCGACCCGCTATCAGAGTGCTTCTGTTAATTGGATTAGGCACTTCCCCTCCTCTTTTGTGAATACTGAGCAGAAATATTCGTTCAGTATCCCTGCTTTTCACTGTCCCCTCTGCCCACCCACCGTTCATTCTATTCAGCCTCACTATCCCTCCCTTTGTCTTTCTACGCTCGCTGATGTACCTATAAAAGGTTTTATCCCCCTTCTTAACTGAGTTGGCTATCTTTTCCTCAGTTTGGGCCTTTGCTATTCTGACTTCCCTCCCTGCTTCCTTCTGCCTTAACTGGTACAGCTCTCTGTCCTGCTCCTTCTGTGTTTCCTTATACTTCTGGAATGCTATCTTTTTCTTCCTGACTTTCACAGCCATCTCTTTTGAGAACCATAGTGGCTTTTTCTTTCATTTTGATTTGTTTATTTGCTTCACACAAATGCTTGTTGCCTCTGTGATGGCAGTTTTGATGATTCCCCATTGTTGCTCCACCCCTCATTCTAGCCTGTTTGCTAGTGCTTTTCTGAGGTACTCTCCCATCTTGCCAACGTCAGCCCTCCTAAAGTCCAGTACCCTTGCACGCTGGCTTGACGCTCTGTAGCTGAGTTTAACGTGAACCACACTGTTTGATGGTCACTTGTCCCCAGATGGCAACCCACTTCTAGATCTGAGATCCTCTCCTGCCACCGTTTGAGAGTCGAGGTCTAAGATTGCTCCCTCCTGAGTGGGTTCCGAAACTAGCTGTCTGAGGCCTGCCACCTGTAGGGCATCAAGAATGGCCCTGCTCTTGGATGTGGCTGCAGCAAATGTGCTCCAGTTAACATCTGGTATATTCAGGTCTCCCATCAACAATATCTCCCCTTTCTCTGCCATTCTAAGAATGCCTTCTATCATATCCTTGTCCATTCCCTCCCCCTGACATGGGGGTCTGTACACAACCCCTGTGCGGCTTGTGGTGCCCTTTCCAGTCTCCAAGGTGACCCACAGTGCATCCTCTCCTCCCTGTTTACTCTTTTATTCAGTTGCTTTTATCCCTTCCTTTACATAGAGAGCTACTCCTACCCCTCTTCTCCCCTGCCTGTCTCTCCTGTAGGTTATGTACCCTGGTATGTTAACATCCCAATCATGGTTCTCTGTGTACCATGTTTCTGTGACTGCTACGATATCCAGGCATCCCTCTTCCATCAAGGCCACCAGCTCAGGGAGCTTGTTGCCCAGACTATGGGCATTGGTACTCATTACCCTCCATTTCCTGATGGCCTTACTCCCTTTTGCCCCATCCCTGTCCTTCTTGCCTTTGCCACTTTCTCCATTTACCCCTGCCCTTCTCCCTATGTGTTTGACGCACTTACTACCGTGATTATTTGGGGGGGCTAGGATTTCCCTGTTCCTTTCCAGTGCCTCCCCCCTTGGCTAGTTTAAATGCTTGCCAATGAAGCATTTAAACCTATCACCTAGGATCCTGGTTCCCCTCCCGGACAGATGCAGCCCATCATGCCAGTATAGGCTTGCATCACTCCAGGTGGACCACCAGTCCCCAATGGAGCCAAATCCCTGAGCTCCACACCAGTTTTTCAACCACTGATTGAATCCCATGGTGCGGAACACCCTAGCCTCTCCTATGCCATAGATGGGCAGCACCTCCAAGAAGGTTACCATGCGTGCTACTTGACTAAGGCCCCTCCCCAATTCCACAAACTCTTCCTGCACTTCTCTAATCCCTTTCTTAGCCAGGTCATTTGTCCCAAGGTGGACATTTGGCAACCTGTTGTTCAAGTTACTGCCTATTATCTTGGTTGTTCACTTACCAGTGTACCTTCAGAAAGGATATTCGGCAGCACTGGTGATATACTGTAGTATTTCCAACCAGAGCTACACTTCTCCCTGAACATGTTAAACAACTAACTGGCATCTTTCAAAGAACAGAATTACAGTTATGACCTGCACTATGTAGAGCAAGATGAAAAGGGTCCGATATCAAAAGGATAGATGACTAAACAACTCCATGCTACCTACTTTCTCCTGGTTGGAGGAAGTACAGGGAAAATGCACCATGGATGCTAACATTTGATTTTCAACAAGATTGAAATCCATACTGCTGTATGCTGCTGCTGAGTTCTTCAAATATGCACTACACTGTCCAGCACTGTTTCTAAATGAAACCTTCACTAATTGTGTGACCCAACGAAACATGTTCCCTCATTGTGTCTGGCAGAATTGTGAGTCATTTATCTTCTTTGTGCACAACCCAGCTTTAGTGATACCTTATTCTTCACATACAGTATGTAGGTGACCACTTGTCACCTTTCATTATTCTGTTGCTCCACTGAACACCCCAGACGACTGTTACTCCTTCTGATGTCACTGTCACTGAAATTCATTATAAAATGTTCACCATACACATACTGGCAGCAGTTAGATGCCACCGCCTTCACTGATTTGGAAAGAAGGTTACATACAGTACCGCAGGTATCTGTTTTTGTTTACTGGACAAAAATCTGTTGCACTGACCAGGCCAAAATATTACACCAGTGTGAGGCTATATCTTGGTATTGTTAAGACAAAAGAAGGCCATTGACCCATTTCAATTGTCTCCCACCATATGGTGGGTTATTATACCATCCTTAGGTAAATGATGTATTATATCAAGTTCTCTCTCTGGAAGTTATCAACTGTCTTTTTGTTTATTACAAAAACAGGGAATGAATTCCAACTTCAGGCTGACCTGATGGTAAACAAATTCAACATTTTATTAATTTTAGCCTTTTGCACTAATAGTTGCCTAATGTGTGATCTTAACTGTACTGTTCTGTTATTACATTGTATACCTAGTTCTTCCATTAGGTCTGCGTTCTGTAATAGTTTGTAAAGAAACAAGAGATCTCCCCTAAGTCTCCTCTCTCTAAGGCAAGAAATAGATTCCAAAGTCGGTCTTTATACTCTATGTTTGCAATGCCATATAAACTTTTTGTCAGCCTTCTCTGTGGGCCCTACAGTAAGATCACATCCTTTTTCAAGTGAGGACACCAAAAGGGGAAACCATAATCATAGTGTGGTATAACAAAAGTTTTATATACTTCCAAGATACACTGTGGGTCCCTGGTCACAAAGGGCAACTTTATTGCCCTGGTCAGACAGTTGACCTTCCTTACTACCTGCGCACAATGATCCGAGTGGGATAAAGTGTTGTTGACATTCACTCCAAGATCCCTCTCCTTGTACACAGATGTCAATGAAGTCCCATCCATGCAGTAGATATACCCTGGATTATTTTCACATACATTTCTGGGGGTTGAAGTTCTTTCTGATCTTAGTTGCCCAGTTTTGAATTGAAGCCAAATCATGACACAAATTGTTATATTTTTCGGTAGAATCCACCTCTTCTCCAATCTTTGTGTCATCTGCAAATTTTGCTATTTGACAGAATTAGATCCCATGTCACTAATAAATAATCCAAAGAGTACCGGTCCTAGAACAGAGCCCTGGGGCACACCACTGGTCACTCTCCCCTCACGCGAAAACTCACCATTTAAGCCAACTCTCTGCATTCTATTGACAGCCAACTTTTAATCCAGGTAACAATGTAAGTGTTTATGCCCATATGATACAGTTGAGTGACTAAAATATCCTGTGGTACAGTGTCAAATGCTTTTCCCAAATCTAGCATCACTATGTTGTATGGTTCCCCCATCTATACTCTTACCGACATGCTCATAGAAGTATATTAAATTTGTACTGCATGAGAGCCACTTTCTATACCCATGCTGAGAAATGTCCTGCAGATTTAGTCTAACCATCTTATACTCAACTAGTTGTTTCAAAAATCTCTCCATTATTTTGCAGCAAATGGAGGTTAGACTAATTGGTCTATAATTCCCCATTATTCTTTTCCTGTCCTTTTTATGGATTGGGACCACAACAGCTTTATTCCAGTCCCCTGGGATGATTCCACTTCTCAATGACTCACTGAACAAGATAGTAAAGGAAAGTGCCAAATAACTGGGCATAGTTTTTAAGAACTGAGGGTGTAGTACATCTGGTCCAGGGGAAGTGTTATATTTTACATTTTCAGCATATCCAAAATCTGTGCTGGTGAAAAAGGTTCAGGAGGAGACTACTGTTGGGTAATATAGTCTCTTGCCCTATCCTATATTGAACACAGAGACAAAATAATCATTAAACAGATCTGCCATTTCTTTTGGGTCTGGTGTATCAGCCATATTATGGGATAAGGGACCAATTACCTGAGATGAAGTTTTATGGTTATTTATATATGTAGAAAAAGCCTTGTCGTTATCTTTTGAAAGGGCTAATCTACGCTCCAGGTTCTACATCTTTTTCCTTATCTTTTTTCAACTTTTGTAATTCTCTTTTTAAATTCATGTTTTCTCCTGTAGGTTTCTTTTTGGATTTCCTAAATATTTTTTCTTTGACTTTGATCTATTTTTAGATAGATTTCATAAGCCATATAAGTATACGTCGTTTTTTGTTATATTTCTTTATACACAGGACAAATTTATCCTCTTGTTCCAAATTGACTTCCTTGATGGTTTCCCAAATGGCTGCCATTTCTATTCAATAATACTTTATGCCAGTTTATAGTATCCAAGGAATTTTTTATTCCCTCCCAGTTTGCTTTATCATAGTCCCTAAAAATTGTATAGGTAATGTTGGTATATTTTCGAGCCATAACTGATCCTGTGAGTTTGCAGTGGTCTCTTGTGCCTAGAGGACTGAGCACCTTTATGTCATATAAGTTGCTTCCAAGATTAGTGAGGACCAAGTCCAAAATGTTAATACCTCTAGCTGAACTGCCAACAGGTTGGTCTATGCTATTTGAGTTAGTCAATCTAAGAAGATTTTTTTTTTATTCAGTGGTGCCAGTTAATTCCTTCCAATAATACCTGGAGCATTGAAATCTCCTACAATGAGCACATCCCCATATTAAAGGCATTTTCTAGTTCTTGCAGTAGCTCCACATTATGATTCTTGGTGCTGGCCGGGGGTATATAACAATTGCCTAATATTATTTTTTTCTTGTTTTTGAACTTAAGTGCAATCCAGACAGATTCAGTCTGCTTAGAGGGTTCACTATGTACATCAATTTGATGACAACAGATTCCATCCCTTATGTAACAACATGCACCGTCCCCTTTCTTCTCTGTCCTGTTCTTTTTAAAAAGCTGGTACCCCTAGATACTGTTCATTCAATCATTGGATTCGTCCCACCATGTCTCTGTAATTATGGCCATATCGATATTTTTTTGTACCAAAAATGACTTGAGTTCCACTTTTTTACTTATGTTTAGGCTCCTTGCGTTTGCTATTGGAAAAGAGCAGATACTAGTTTTTGTGGGTTCAGAGGATGTAAAGTGGCTATTTTTAACCCTCCCCCAAAAATCTAGTTTAAACATTCCAGAATTATTTTTTCCAGTTTCTTCCCTTGAACTCTAGAGCCCCGCTTGTTTAGGTGCAGCCCATCCCAGCAAAAAAGGCCCTTGTCCACTTCAAAGGTTTCCCAGTGTGGTATGCAAGAGAACCCCTTGTTCAAACACCACTTTCTTAGCCACTCATTTATGCACTTAATATTTCTTAATTTCCGGTACCCTGCACAAGGCATGGGCAACACCTCTAATAAAAAAAATTCACACCCCTTGTCCTCAAGAAGCTTGTATAGCTTTATGTAGTCATTTTTAATCTCCTCTACTGCTGTTATGTTAATGTAATTTGATCCCATGTGCAATATTACTACAGGATTGTCCCCAGCAATATTAAGGATGTTGTTAACCACTGGTGTCAGTTCTTTAATTCTGGCAGCCCTGAAGCTGCAACGTGTGCGATATACCTTGTCTGGATTACATATAATCCTATCAATATGCTTTATGATGGAATCTCCCAGCGCAAATGATTGTCTTTTGTTCCTAACGTAATTAACTTAGTGTTGTGACTTGTAGTGGGGATACTCCGGTCCTGAACAGAGTTAGCTGAGTGATTTGGCTGCTGATTAATGATACAACTGCTAGTGGTCATATCCGTATGCAGATCTTGTTGATTAACAATAGTTATTGAGGGGGTGGGACTGATGTTATTATTAAATGGAATGTCATCCCTTAGCAAGTTAGGTGGTTGGGTTATAGCTGTTTTTGTTAACAGTTCACAAGAGTAGGTACCATGTCTTGACACCTGAGCTATACCTGTCGTATTAGTGGAAGTGTTACCGATGTCGATTCAGGGACTGACACTAATATCCACATTGTCATCCCCTTCAGTGTTAATCTCCACACCCATACTGTTAATTTGCTTTTCATGCATATGGGTTGATAGATCTCCATCTTCTAAATAGACTAATGGGTCATAACCGTTTCTGGCAGGGACGCTAAGCTGCATTGCTTTCCTATCCTTTTTAGGTTTTCTTTTAAAGTTAACATGTTCTCAGTCATTCAATAAATTGGCATCACTTTCCTCTTCTTGTCTGATTTGTTTTATACCCATGGTAGTGGGGTTGGCCATAGTCACAGTACCACCTGTATCATTAGCATTAGACCCTACATTCGGTCCCTCTATTGATACACTACTGTCTGTACTAGAATCATTAGTTTTGTTAATAGTGAGAATCTCCACAGCATTGATTTTCCTAATTTTGGCTACCATGTCCTCCTGATTTCTTTCAAGTGTGGCCAATTTAATATAGAAGATTTTTTATATATTTTGCTAGCACACTGTTTATTGATACATTTGTCACAGATAAAAAATGTTACAGGCTGGGAGGGTCTCTACCAGTTTGTACATTTCACAACCCATACATTTGATTCCTACCTCCCCATCAGTAGTTATGATCTTATCCAACATTTCTTTTTTTTCTTTTTTTTGAGTAAGTATATGCCTACTTTTACTCCTCAGTCTATGCAAAGAACCATTGCAGAACTACCCTGCAGTGTAGTGAAGTAATGAGATAGATAATGTTCAAAGCACAGACTTACCAAATGTCTCTCTAATCACTCTTTTCATTCTAGACATGCTTGACATGTGCTAAGACGCATGTGTCTCTGCAGGCGTCTCCATGCACATCACCTCACGCACACCCCACTCAAGCTCGCTTGGCTTGCTAGAGGCTGTGCAAGATATAGTCCATGACCCAGACGTAGCTCCCGGGGTCACGGAATGTCCACTTACACAAACACAGGAGAAATTCCTTTAAAGTGATTTTGCTGAACCTTCACACAGCATACAGTCCAAATAAAATAGTGGCGCAGGGTCGGTAGGATGGAACAGATAGCAGAAGAAGTGATGCCACTGGTCCACACCAGCCTTTGCACAGCAGCAGATCTACAGCTGCTGTAAGTGTAACACTAACAGTATTACTGGGTAAATTCACGAAAAAGGGTTACCAAAGTGTGACATGAGGGTCAATTTTTTAAATCCAGAATAGATCAGTTTTAATATGTTGGTCAAAACACTGTGACTGAAGAGTCAAAAAGGAACCAGATTATGAGATAACTCCCTAGCAGGGATTTAAGAAAAAATCACCTTCAATGTTACACGTGCACTGGGGACACCAAACACTGCACATGCAATAGTGGATACAACAGGTGTTTAACTTGAAAAAAAAATTGTTACTTTTCACTTTATTTTACTAAGCATTTCAAGACACTATGACCCAAGAATGAAAAAGGGACTATGCTGTGGGATAACTCCATATTGGACTTGAGAGAAAAGCATCTTTAGTGTTGCATGTGCAATGGGGACACCAAATGTTGCAGGTGCAACAGTGGACACAACAGGTGTTTAATTTGAAAAAAAAAATTTACTTTTCTTTTTGCTTTATTTTACTAAGCATTTCAAGACACTATGACCCAAGAGTGAAAAATGGACTATGTTGTGGGTAAACTCCACATCAGACATGAGAGAAAAGCACCTTCATTGTTATGCATGCTATGGGGACACCAAACATTGCATGTGCAACAGTGGACACCACACAAATGTTTAAGTTAAAAAAAAAAAGCATTGCCTGCACCCCCTCTAACTGATGTCCTGCAGTACTTTTAAGACCCCATCCCAAAAGAAAATCGCCCACTCGAAAAGTGATGCTTTTGCTGAAAATTTGGGAACATGTAAAAAATGCAGTTTGCTTGGACAGCAGAGTTATACGCACCACGCAAAACTTTGAGTGAACCAGAAATTTTATATGCATTGAAAAACTAGGGTGAAAATGTTTTCATTAACAAAAGACTACACCTGAGGCAGTTTTCAACACAAATTTACTGAAATGCAACTCAAATAGTCTTCATAGAAGCAATGGAATGTAATGTGGTTTTTCATGTCACATTTTGCAACGGAAAATCTGACATTTTGGAGCTGGACATGGAATAAAAATAAAATGGGTGCACCTAGGTGTCTCAAACTATGAAATGTATCTGTACTTGTGGCTACCTTTTAAATTTACTTATTCTGACTGCAGTGGCTGTTAATTTTTTTTCAATCAACATACAAAGTATTGGGCACATTGGTACCCCCATTTCATGAACTTAACCTATTCTGAGTCATCTGTTTTTTTTTTCTACTGATGCCACCATTATGCCAATTACAGTTAAATTGTTCCTGTGTGATTAGATAATTTCCATAATTAATTCTGCTGCTGTCACAGTATGGTCCAGACCACTGCCATTTTTCCTGTCATAAATTGCCCCATGTGACTCCTCTTAGCATTTCTGGTATGATTCTGTTGCTGCTGCTTGATGCTCCAGGCTTCTGTCACTCTTTCTGTTGTAAATTGTCCCTATGTGACTCCTCATCTCATTTCTTCATAATAATTTTGTTACTGCCACTGCATGCCCCAGGCCACTGCACTGTCACTCTTTCTTGTTGTCTCTGTCACTGAAACATTGTAATACATACTGGCAGTTAGGTGCCTGTCACTGATTTTGAAAGAAAGTTAAATACAGTACTGCTTATTGCATGTCTTTCATTCCTCCCTCACATGACAAACATCTGTTACGGTGACAAGGCCAATGTTACATCTGTGTGAGACTGTACCAGTGGAACAGGGTGGGTGGGATGGAACAGATGGAGGAAGAAGTTATTCCACTGGTTCATACCAGCCTGTTCAGTGCAGCAGATCCAGTCCTGCTGTGTAATCCTAGCATTATGTTGTTATACCGATTGCACCACTAATTATTATTATATAATATATCAGAGAGGGTGATTAAGGATGGAATTCGATGAATTACTATCCTTGTTATGATATCGTTGTGATGTCAAGAGGCTGTTATAACCTCTTGACTACATCACAACAATACCATAACAGCACCAGTGGATTTGCACACGTGCGTCTCTCAGGGCTTCCGGCTGCTTGTTTTGAGCTGATGTCGATTTACATGCCGGAAGAATAAAAAGGTACATAAATGTATAGGGGGGGCCGGGTACGATCTAAATGGTGCTGGTAATGGATCAGGGTGGGAACAAAGTTGGGGCAGTTGAAAACAGTCAGTGGTATTGGGGCTTGAACAAGGCGGTAGGGATTGAAATCAGTCACTGGTTGAAAGTGAGGATTAGAGGCAGAGCAGGATGGGCAGTACGGGAGGGTAAACTCGGAGTGTAAGCTGCAATTTCGTAAATTCTCAGGAGCTCATACACTAGAAAAGCTAATGTATGGGCTTTGATTAATAACTGTGTTGAATCACTTTTCGAGGTTGCCATGACTACTGTAAACCTCTCAAAGTGATTACAGCGCAGTTATTACTCAAAGCCCGCATATTACTCTCTATATATTACACTTTTGGTTCTGGTTATAGGTTCAGTTCAGGTTCTGATTTGCCCGACCTAACCCGGCTGATCTAGCAGAACTGGAAAATCTGACCTACACATCCCTGTTAATATGAATGTTTTTACAGTGCCACCCACAAGGGCTCTCATAGTTCAGCCAGCCATATTTTGTAGGATCATGCAGAAACACAGTGTAATCCTGGGGCAGGTAACCCAATTAATCACATAGAAAACTGTGACATCTTTATCAGACTACTTCATCCTGGTGGGCTACATTGTACTGTATGTGTGTACGTAGCTACTGTATAGAGACATATATTAAATTTATATACAATGCTGACAGTTCTCAATCTCAGCACTAATAGGCTGGCAGTATAGCCTAGACTAGAGGTTAGAGGAATGAGGTGTGAATGAGCTTGGTACATCCAGCAGACCAGACCTGAGTTTGATTCTCACAGCCTCCACTTGCACACTGTGTGACTCTGAGCAAGTCACTTAGGCACCCAGTGCTTCCAGGTCGCCCCTGTAAACAGGCACTTGTGCCTAGTGGGCCTTAACCGGTTGCCAAAGACTAAAATTAAAAAATAAAAATAAACAATGAAGTGTGATAAATGTCATGCTATTTTGGCTAACAGCAACCAGAGGCCATTATTTTCACTGGAAATTATGACAGTCCAAAATGTCCATGCACATTGCCCCCACAATGCACTGTATACATTGTTTCTTTGGCAAAGAACTTACCAAGTTGCCACTGTAGAAATTCTTACCCCCTAGTAGGCAACTCTCTGTTTTCACTGATGAAACAGTAGCAATCAGAAAGTAGAGGTGTACTTACAGTGACATGCCTATCTGCAGCATTTATAGTACAGAATGTTATTTGTACAGTATGTTAGTTTTGTAGTTATGTAGCAACTCCCTCCTACCAGTGTGTGAGGGAGGTTGTATTACTGTGGGTGCCCAAACATAGGTATAACTGTCTTCTATCAGCCTGAAGGGATAGCTTGTTGGTACTTGCTTAGAGTAGAAAAGTATGGTACTCACATAGAAACAGAGGGAGGCTTCTTTGGGTGACACTACTCGAACACCGGCAAGAGGTGTAGTGCCAAAACCTAGACATATCCTGGGGATGGAGATCTGGTGACATTTCATGCTAGCTTGCCCATAGTGGGAAGTACATAGTAGAACCACGTGGAGTATATGGGGACCCGGGGGGGGGTCCACTAAAGGGAAACAACCTGATGGCCCACGGGCCAATGGTGGGTTCCTCTGAAGACATTGAGGGAGACCATGGGGGGAGGGCAAATATTAAGAAGCGCTCATGCAGGCAACCCAGCACTCAAAGACTCAAGCAAGGCTCTGGTAAGACAGAATACTGCAAGACAAGGTAGGATATTCATCTCCAACATGGACAAGGTGGCCCGAGACAGTGTGCCCCTCTGTGTGGCTGCAGCTGTCCAGTTCTGCAGGAACTCTGGTTTGCAGGGGTACAATAGCCGACTAGGCCTGAATTAAAACACAGCTGCGTATAACTGTCAGCCGAGTAGCACACTCACTAACGCTAGGCAAGGGTGGGATCGGCAGGTGACCACATGGGCAGAGACTGAGTCCCCAGTTACTTTCCCTGAATCCTTAAAGTGTAATTGCATTAATGTGAAAACAAGGGAAGCTGTGGATTGTGCCTTCATGGTAATATAGCCTGACAGAACATGGAAACAGCATTAAGCATTTAACTGACAAAGTGCAAGATCCTTGTTAGGACAGCAGGAGGTAGAAGCCAAGTTAAAATACTGCTGTGGAAGAAGAGACTGGAAGAGTGGGACCATCAAAATAATTGTTCCAGTAATTTAGGAACGTGCCGGGAGATTCAAGATGCCATTGTATAAGGTGTAGCCATCAGCACCATAAGCAAAGTGGAAATCACTGGGGCAAGGCAGGGTGAGCATTCATCTTGGTGTAACCCCCCTACAAATGGGGGTTCCCAAAAAGTCTTCCTTGAGCTTGCCTAAATGCTCACTGCCAGGCTGGTGTCCTGCATTTTAGCAGTTTAAATGTGATTACCAGAGCCTGTATAGCCTCTGTGTACTGTCTCTTTAAGAGCTGCCTGATTGCAGTATAAGTAATCTGAGAGGTAGCTCTGTTGAAAGATGTAACTATTTGCTGAAAATCATTTAGAGTGGTAATGATAATGTAGTTTGTCTAACCTGCTTTCTTTGTAGCAAGGACTGCTTTGCATACCTCTCAACCTCCCTCATCAAAAATCAGGGACAAGGCTTAAAATGATCAGGGACAAATGACCAAAATCAGGGACACATCTGAAAAATTAATAATATAAGTTCCAGAAGCTGTGTACAACATGCTTCTTAGTATGAATAGCATTTTCTTAATGAGAACTAGACTGTAACACCAATGGCTAGTATTATTTTGTGATTCAGATCCCCATTCTTCAGTGACAGAAATGCCAAATTTAGGAGGGACAGAAGAAATTTCAGAGGCAAAATCAGGGACATCCCTGAAAATCAGGGACACTTGAGAGGTATGCTGCTTTGTTTGTCTCTACTATCTTGGTCCTGGACTGCAAATTGGACCAATCAGTTCTGGTGGCACCTAAAATATAGCCAGACTACAGGAGCTGTCTGAAGTCAAAATCTGTAGGAATTGTAGTTTTTAACTTTTTGCACCTTTTTTGCAACTGAAGGGGGAGCTCTTGCCTTGACTGACAGCCAAATCAGCCAACCAAACCTTTTGGATCTTGAGGAAGGCCCATCCTGCTTGCAGTTTTCAGTTAGTTCTGAGCTGGGAAGTGAAATGAGAAGAGCTCAAGTGTATTTTGGGCAGCAATCCTGAGTGGATTCTCATAGGAAAATTGTGAAAGGGCTGGGTTTTTGGCTTGCATGTCTGCTACTGCTCCTGACAGGGAGAGAGGATAATCATTTTGGACTAAATCCAAGTTTGTGTGACTAAAGTAAGCTTCTGAAGTGGGCCAAGCTCAACCTGAAGAAGACCGAAGATTTTGTTCAATGCGATTGGCCTGTCAGGAGTTCCAGCTACCCCTAAGCTCCTGGTGTTTGCAGAGACTTTGCGATTTTGACCGGGGAGCGCTTTGCCTGGTACAGTAGAAATCCCATACATGTAAATGTGCTATGAGCTGCTAGTGGGTTGTGAGTTAGTTCCCCACTGTGTGAACTGTATTCTGCTTGTTGGAAGCTGTATCCAGCCCAAAAAGGACTGCATCTGAATTTGTCTCCATGCGGTCTGGGCCTTGCCAGACTGGCCCAGCCAAACTACCCACTGCACAGAGAAGCCATTGACGAGAGACCTGCCTGGGGATCAGCCCCCTGCTCCATGCTTGAACAGGAACAATGCCTCTGTGACTCATGTGGGCCCTGCTTCTCCTGGCATTCCTGATCAACCACCTGCAGTCTCAATTTTCGTCCAGCCTGTGTCCAGTCTTGGGTATTGTGAGTAAATACCAGGGTAGCTCCCTGCAACAACAGCTTAATCTGAGTGTGTCATCTGATTGTCTTGTTGTTTCGTTTCCTTTATGAACTGAGGCCTCTGGCTCCTGATTACAAATATTGTGTACTGTGCATGTTGTGTTTTCCATCACAGGGCCCCAACCAGCTGCAACCCCAGGCAACTGTTCTGGCTAGCCCATCTCTTCTCCACCTGGGTACCCAGGGTGTGACTGTGTGGGGGGACTCAAAGCACATGCATAACTGCTTGATTGATATAACCTTTAAACTAATTAACCTGATTTTGCCCCTTCCTTGTTCAAGTCCCCTGAATAAATCAGATCTAACTTTTTCTGCATGTAATCTGACTGTGGTTCCAGTTTGTGCTCAAAGTACTGTACTGTTGCTATTTGCTGCACATTAACTTGTTTTACAGGGGTCCCCAGGGTCGAACCAGAAGAACCAGCCTTGGTGGTAAGTGCAAACAGTGTGAGTACTTGTGTGGTGTACCAGGGGTATTGTGAAAGTGATTATTGTACAGTGTTCAGGCCACTAGAGGGAAAAGAGGGGGGCTACAGTGTCCCGGAGGGCTGTGTCCAAGTTAGCGAGACCACTACCAACCCTGACCTTCAGGAGGAGGCACCCGTTTCAGAACTCAGGCCCCTTAACCTGCTACTAGCCAAGCAGACATGGGTAGTAACCCGTGGGAAAGCGCCACCTAGGGGTTACATCTTTGGAGGTACTGCTGGGATTAGCCTCCCCTAGTGGCCAAATTTGCGAATTGCTGTTAAAAATAAATGGTTATCCCAACAGAAGTGGCTGTACACCAGTTGGTGGGATGGTGTACTGAGCGGGAGATTGACCCCCAAAATGCTATACTTATCCTGGATATTCCCCTGGGTACCAATAAGGACACTGTAGAGGGAGTACTTTCCAAGATGGAATGTTTACAAAAGCCTGTGGTGGTGGGTCGACAAGCTAATCTGCTCACCCAGAGTTTCATGGCGTTAGAGGAGTGTCAGGATCCAGTAGACAGTTCCAAAGTGCCACGGACTATCACCCCCAAAGGAGCCCTCATTGCCTGGAGAGTGATAGCTAAAGACAGCAAAGACCCCAGGGAGAATGAGCCCCCCTTCCCACTATCTGAGACTTTTGAGGAGAAATTTGCTAAGTTGTTGCTGGAGGAAGGGAAAACTGTGGAGGACTTAAAGAAACTATTCCTCCCCCAACACCCCCTCCTGCTCCAGCACCCGTTATTGCCCCTTCTTCTGTGCCTGTGCCAATGCTGGCTGCTATGTCTGTACCTGCCATTAGTCACAACTCTTACCAAAGGTTGAGAATCTTCTCTGGCACCGTCCCCACCCCCCAAGGGGAGGATGATTGGGAGACCTGGATAGATTGTGTTGCCCCTTTGGTACCTGAATGGCAGTGTGCAGAGGCTGAGAAATGGAAAAGGATCATAGAAAGTTTGAGGGGTCCCACCCTAGAGGCCATTAAATTTCTGAGGTCCATAAACCCTGATGCATCTGCCCTGAAGCACCTATCTGCACTCGAAGGCAATTTTGGGAGCATTGAGTCAGGGGAGAACTTGATGTGGAAATTTCAAGGTAGAAAACAATGGCAAGGGGAAAGTTTGTCCGCATATGTTACTCATCTGGAAAGAGCGCTGCAAAAGGCTTACCGAAAAGGTGGGGTAGCCACCAGTGACTTAAACCATGTCAGGTTGGGGCACATACTGCAACATGCAAAGCATTCTAAATTGCAGCTCCTTCAATTAAGGCTCCCAGATAGAAGGGGTAACCCACCGGACTATTGTGACTTAATAAAAGAACTCCGGGAGGTTGAAGATGAAGAGGGGGATTGTAATTCTAGGGTGAGCGCAGCCCAAGTGATCACGGCATTGGAAGGCCCTTCCGAAGTGGAGACCAATGAGGGTGTGCTGCCATGGGATGAACTGCTGAGGGAGTTCAGAGAAACAGAAAACAGTCTCTTTATGAAGGCCACTTCTGCAAGTATAGGCACCAACTCTTATCCAACTGCACCTGCTATGGGGGTGGGGGTGTCCACCCAGGCATTTCCTGCTGACAGCAGCTCAAAACTCGATGCCTTGACTATGGAAGTATGAGAATTGATGAGATGTCTCCAAATGCTCACCACACAGCAGACAGAGATGGGACCAAGGTTTTCAGTTGGTAGTACCACCGCCCCAGCTCCCAGTGTGATGCCTTGGCCACCCCAAATCCCAGAAAACATATTTTGCCTTAATTGTGGGAAGGATGGGCACATGAAGAGAGAATGCTGGTCCACAAAAGACCTAGATAAAGTTGTATACAGGCTTCAAGGAGAGCTTCGGAGAATGAATCAGCAGTCGAGGAGTGCCCAAAATGACCGCAGTGAGGGTTCAAGAAGTAGTAACTCAAATCTCTATGTGGCTAAATCATCTGTCCAGGCCCTGCTGCTGTCCCTCCAGACTTGTCCAAAATAGTGGGCCCTTCAATGGAGACTACCGTGGCTATGAATGGTATTCCTGTTCGGGCTGTGCTGGACAGTGGGTCACAAGTGACCATTGTATTTAAGGACTGGTATGACAAACACTTATCTGCTGTGCCCTTGCAATCCCTGGAAGGCCTACATGTGTGGGGGCTGAGTGACAAGTCTTATCCCTACCTAGGATATGTCTGCCTCTGGTTGTCATTTCCTGTAGCTGTAACTGATGTATAGGAGCAAGTCGAGACACTGGCCTTAGTGTGTCCCCCTACTGAACTGTATGATGGGGTTCCCCTGTTAACTGGGACCAATGCCCATATATTTGGGAGACTGGCACAACTCTGTCGCGAGAAACAAGTTTGATGGACTGGGAGGGCCCTAAGAATTCCCGCTGTGATCAAGAGGGCCTATGATCAAGGCCACTGTTTTTCGGTTTTTACTGGAAAATCCGGTAAAATTCCGGAATTAGGGCTGCCTGAAAACTGGTAAAAACAAAGATTTCATGGAATCTGGCATTTTCTATCAGATCAGTAAATCTATAAAAAAGTATGTTTTTCTTTTAATTCCTTCCTGTACTGTTTTCAGTTTGCTTCATTTAATGCTCTGTATATTAAGCCTTCTTTAATTCTGATTATTTATGCACATGCTAAAAAATGATAAAAGAATCCTGGTAAAATCCGGAAATTAAAGTAACAATCATCGGTGAAATTCCGGAATCTTAAGTCTTGAAAACGGAATTTAATTGTTTTAATCACCGTAAATCAGTGGCCTTGCCTATGATTAGCAGCAGAACCCCAAGGGAGTGGACCAGGATGAACCGGTAGGGGTCATGTGGAAGAAAGATCCCGATTCAGTGGTACTGGCCTCAGCCCCACAATTTGAAAGAACTACAACATTTCCTGGGATTCTGTGGCTACTGCCACCTGCTCATAAAGGACTATTCCAAAGTAATTCGGCCACTCTTGAATCTTACCCAGGGTTACCCTCCTACCAATCAGAAATACAAAAAAGGGTCCGTCAAAGAACCAGACAAAGTATATTTCCACCCAGGTGAACGTTTCGGGTCCCGTTGGACACCTGACTGTGACGCAGCTTTCCACTAAGTCATATACCAGCTCATCCATGCTCCCATCCTCGCTTATGCTAATCCCACCAAACCCTATGTGCTGCATACTGACGCCAGTCTGCAGGGTCTAGGAGCTGTACTGTATCAAGACCATGAGGATAGTTTGGGACCAGTGGCATTCACCAGTAGGAGCTTGACCCCATCAGAGCAAAACTACCCAGTGCACAGGTTGGAGTTCCTTGCATTAAAATGGGCCATTGTCGACCAGTTTCATGATTACCTCTATGGGGTAAAAATATTGGTGAGGACTTACAATAACCTGTTGACCTATGTACAAACTTCAGCTAAGTTAGACGACACAGGGCACCGGTGACTTTCTGAATTGTCAACATATGATTATGCTGTCAAATACAGACCAGGTCTTAATCATATTGATGCTGATGCCCTATCTCAGATGCCCATTTCCAAGAGAGACTGGGTCAAGCTGTCTGAACCTGACATCCAAGCATTGTGCCAAAAGTTTGATGGAAATGAACAGATGTCTACGGACACAGCAAACTGCTTAGTAGATTGCTTGGGCCCCTCTGACACCCGCATACCGGCTGTATATTGCCACTTCTCTGCTCTAGATATTAGTGCAGTACCTCAGTTTGACAATGACAGCATTCAGTGGGCTCAATCCCGAGATCCTATGATTCAGCCAGCACTTGACGCCCATCATGCAGAAAAAGATGTGTCCAAGTTGCATTCCTCTGATCTGCGAACTGCTTTATTGTTTAAAGAAGGCCCCAGGTTGAAGCTGCTTAATCATTTGTTGTATAGAGAGACTGTAGATCGAGGTGGCTAAATAGACAAGCAACAATTGGTCCTGCCCACAGCCTTTAAAGATTTGGTACTGAGGTCCCCCTACAATAATATGGGCCACCTCGGTATCGACCGGACCCTTGACCTAGTACGATCTCGATTCTACTGGCCCAAGATGGGGGGGCCGATGTTGAGCACCATGTAAGGACTTGTAGTCGCTGCCTGCAGAGAAAAGCCCTGCCTCAGAGAGATGTCCCCCATTGTCAACATTACTACTAGCACCCCAATGGAACTAGTCTGCATAGACTTCTTGATTTTAGAGCCTGATCAGCGAAACACTGGCAATGTGTTAGTGGTTACAGACCATTTGTAGGAGTGAATGAATGAATACTTTATTTTTAAGAAGCGCCTTTCCAAAACCAAGGCACTTTTAAAACAGATCAATACATAAAACTTAAACAAATTCTTAAAATCAGTCTATAAATATATTTTAAACATCTGGATATGCTAAATTAAACAAATAAGTCTTTAGGGCTGACTTAAACTTTGGACATGATGTGCACAAGCTTTTCCCACTAAAGATCAAAAAGCATCTACTGTGGCCAAGGTGCTAGTGGAAAATTTCTTCGTCCACTATGGTGCCGCCCAGTAAATTCACTCTGATCAGGGCCGGGACTTTGAAAGTCGGCTAATCAAAGAAATGCTCTCTCTATGAGGGGTCCAAAAGTCAAGAACTACCCCTTATCACCCGCAGGGGAATCCTCAACCAGAACTCTTTAACTGCACCCTACTAGACATGCTAGGCACCCTCCACCCAAAAGATAAGCATAAATGGAGCCAGCAGATTAGCACCTTGGTACACACATACAATTGCACAAAGAATGATGCTACCGGGTTCTCTTCCTATCACCTCATGTTCAGGAGAGAGACCTGGTTGCCTGTTGATGTCTGTTTTGGGGTTTCTCCCGATGGGGTCCGAGACGAAGATTACCTGCAATATGTACAAAAACTGAATGCTCAATTGAACCATACCTATCAACTGGCCAGACAATGGGCGCCAAAAGAAATCTAGCCAACAAAGAGAGACATGATAGAAAAGTAAAGGCTCAAGAGCTTAGGCCTGGAGATCGTGTGTTGTTGTGAAATTTAGGACTGCATGGTAAACACAAAATTGCCGATCGATGGCACCATCTTCTCCATGTCATAGTTGGAAAGTTGGATGATTTGCCAGTGTGCAAAGTGGGCCCACAGAATAACTCCAAAGCTGTCAAGACCATACACCGTAACCACTTGCTACCTATTGGTCAAGTTGTAATTAAGGCTGAACCCACCAAGATTGATTCCCCTGGACCAGTAACTCATGCTGCTGCAAGAAAGAAACAGAGTCAGCCTGCCCCCATGGTTGCCGATTTAAGACTTCCTCCGTGGCAAGCCCAGAATGATAGTGACTGCCAGTCTAACTCGGATGACAGTGAGTGTGATAATGCCTATTAGCCCTCATATGAACTGAGTCAATTGTTTCGTTGAAATCTTATGTTGAATTATGGAGATGATGCTGGGCCTTCTGGACTGCCTAACACCCCGGCATCATCCTTGGAGCCAATGCTCCCTGAAATTGAAGTGCAAAGTATCACGTCTGAGGATGCTGAGTCTTTGTGTATCGTGGAACTGTATGATTTGCCTGAAGGAGAGGCTGATGGTATGAGTCTTTCTGGTGACATGCCAGAACTTGAGGAACACTATGAGAGTGCTGACAACCCCCCTTCAGTATCAGAGTGTCTTCAAAATGAGCCAAGTGTTGTAGAAACAGAGACTACACAGCAAGGGGCTGACAGTGCTCCCAGCTTGGACATTCCCCTTCATGCAGAGGCACCTCTCACAAGTGATGAAAGCTCCAAGAACATTGCTGAAAGTACAGAGACTGTGGTTGTTCACCCCAGAAAGACTGGCCGAGCTGTCAAGCCAGTGGTGCGCTTCAGTTATGATTCCCCTGGGGGGCCAGTGGATTTGCCTCTCAATGTAGTCCACAAATGTGTTTACGTCTCTCAGAGGTCACTGCCCAAATTGAGCTTGATGGCCCATTCCAGGTTACTTGTTCTGCCCTCTCACCATAGTGCCCCTGCCCCATCTAGCCCCATGTTAGCTGATAGGGAAGGGGCCTCTCTTGCATTGTTTAGAGTACAAGAAGTTATTACATGATTCTGTATAGTGATGTTCAATTTACCTGTGTGAACTATGCATAATGTATTGTCAGAATGGAAATGATGTAGTGAAGTACATTGAAATGTATAGTAAAGTGGCAAGTTATGCCAATTGATGAATCAGATAGTACTTGTATAGCATGCTAATGGTATAAATATCTTGTATATGTTGCATTTTCAATGTTATGATGGTACAGACTTGACTCAGACGTCAAGTTTTCCCAGGCAGGGAAGGGTGTAACCCCCCCCCTGCAAATGGGTGTTCCCAAAAAGTCTTCCTTGAGCTTGCCTAAATATTCACTGCCAGGCTGGTGTCCTGCGTTTTAGCAGTTTAAATGTGATTACCAGAGCCTGTATAGCCTCTATGTACCGTCTCTTTAAGAGCTGCCTGATTGCAGCATAAGTAATCTGAGAGGTAGCTCTGTTGAAAGATGTAACTATTTGCTGAAAATCATTTAGAGTGATAATGATAATGTAGTTTGTCTAACCTGCTTTCTTTGTAGCAAGGACTGTTTTGTTTGTCTCTACTATCTTGGTCCTGGACTGCAAATTGGACCAATCAGTTCTGGTGGCACCTAAAATATAGCCGGACTACAGGAGCTGTCTGAAGTCAAAATCTATAGGAACTGTAGTTTTGAACTTTTTGTGCCTTTTTTGCAACTGAAGGGGGAGCTCTTGCCTTGACTGACAGCCAAATCAGCCAACCAAACCTTTTGGATCTTGGGGAAGTCCCGTCCTGCTTGCAGTTTTCAGATAGTTCTGAGCTGGGAAGTGAAATGAGAAGAGCTCAAGTGTATTTTTGGCAGCAGTCCTGAGTGGATTCGCATGGGAAAACTGTGAAAGGGCTGGGTTTTTGGCTTGCATGTCTACTGCTGCTCCTGAGAGGGAGAGAAGAGAATTATTTTGGACTAAATCCAAGTTTGTGTGACTAAAGTAAGCTACTGAAGTGGGCCAGGCTCAACCTGAAAAAGACAGAAGATTTTGCTGAATGCAGTCGGCCTGTCTGGAATTCCAGCTACCCCTAAGCTCCCGGTGTGTGCAGAGACCTTGCGATTTTGACTGGGGAGCGCTTTGCCTGGTACAGTAGAATTCCCATACATGTAAATGGCTATGAGCTGCTAGTGGGTTGTGAGTTAGTTCCCCATTGTGTGAACTGTGTTCTGCTTGCTGGAAGCTGTATCCAGCCCAAAACGGTCTGCATCCGAATTTGTCTCCATTCGGTCTTGGCTTTGCCAGACTGGCCCAGCCAGACTACCCACTGCACAGAGAAGCCACCGACGACAGACCTGCCTGGGGATCAGCCCCCTGCTCCATGCTTGAACAGGAGCGACACCTCTGCAACTTGTGTGAGCCCTGCTTCTCCTGGCATTCCAGATCAACTTCCTGCAGTCTCGATTTTCTTCCAGCCTGTGTCCAGTCTTGGGTATTGTGAATAAGTACCAGGGTAGGTACCTGCAACAACAGCTTAATCTGAGTGTATCATCTGATTGTCTTGTTGTTTCATTTCCTTTACAAACTGAGCCCTCTGCCTCCAGATTACAAATATTGTGTACTGTGCATGTTGTGTTTTCCATCACAGGGCCCCAACCAGCTGCAACCCCAGGCAACAGTTCTGGCTAGCCCATCTCTTCTCCACCTGGGTACCCAGAGGTGTGACTGTGGTGGAGGGGACTCAAAACACATGCATACTGCTTGATTGATATAACCTTTAAACTAATTAACCTGATTTTGCCCCTTCCTTGTTCAAGTCCCCTGAATAAATCAGATCTAACTTTTTCTGCATGCAATCTGACTGTTTGTGATCAAAGTACTGTACTGTTGCTATTTGCTGTGCATAACCTTGTTTTACAGGGGTGCCCCAGGGTAAAGCCAGAGGAACCAGTCCTAGTGGTAAGTGCAAACAGTGTGGGCACTTGTGTGGTGTACCAGAGGTATTGTGAAAGTGATTATTGTACAGTGTTCAGGCCACTAGAGGGGAAAGAGGGGGATTACAGTGTCCTGGACGGCTGTGCCCAGGTTAGCTTGACCACTACCAACCCTGACCTCTGGGTGGAAGCACCCGTTTCAGAACTCAGGCCCCTTAACCTGCTACTAGCCAAGCAGGCAGGGGTAGTAGCCCTTGGGATAGTGCCACCTAGGGGTTACATCAGCAAGAGGCGGTGTTTGGATATTGGCTTGACCGAGTTCAGCCTGGTATTGGGGTGTAAGTCAGCCCAGGACACTGGAAATAGAATATAACATAGCTTTAAAAGAGGGGCTGGAATATAATTTAACTCTAGAGGGGGGCTGGAATACAATGTTGCTCTGTAAGGAACTGAAACATTATAGTTGCTCTGAATGAGGGGTTATATGTACACTATAGCACTGAAAGACGTGCAGAAACCTAAAGACTCTGAAAGAGGAGTGATGATCTGTAAAAACACAGCTGCATGAATTTTGATCGTTAGATCTGACACATGAACTTGTAAAGGTAGTCAGTAAGGATACATTTACTAGAGATATTTGGTGCCTGAAAATCAGGGATATGAGGAAAGGTTTAAATTCACTCCCACTGGAGAAGCCAGGGGAAATTGGTGGGCTAGAGGCTAGACTGCTAAGATATGCCTCTGACATAATTGCATACCTCCATCTCTTCTGATTTAACCCCATTGGCTATTACCCTCTGCTGCCTTCCTTTAGTCAATTACCTATCCGATTTACAATGACTTTAGCCGCACTCAAATCCTCTATCTTCTTTGTCAAGTATCTGTGGGGTACCGAGTCAAAAGCTTTGCTGAAGTCGTAATAGAGCAAATCCACAGCATGGCCCCTCTCCAAGTCCCTCATCACCAAATCAAAGAAGACTGTCAGGTTAGTCTGACAAGACCTCCCTGCCACGAATCTGTCCTGCTTACCATCCTGCAGACCGTTTCTCTCCAGATCCCCTTTGACCAGTGACTCCATCAGTGTTCCTCCAACAGAGGTAGGATTGACAGGTCTATAGTTCCCGGCTTGTTCCTTGTCCCCACCCCCCTTATAGAGGGGAACTATGTCTGCCACCCCATCCAATCCTTCAGAAATTACCCGTCCTTAGAAAGGTGTTAAATAGACCTACCGGGGAACAGCCAGATCTGCTGCCAATTCCTCGAGTATCCTGAGATGCAGCCCATCTGTTCCAGGTGCCTTAACAACCTTTAGGGCTGCCAGCCCTTTCAGAACCCTTTTGCTAGTAAATGCTGGTTGCCTCATCTTTGGGACCCCCTTAATGTCTGCTTTCATGCCACCCTCCGGCAAGGGCCCATTGTTCTCCCTAGTAAAAACTGAGCAAAAGTAATCATTAAGGATGTTGGCCTTTTGTCCTTCCACATCAATCACCCTATCCCTAACTATTAGCCTCACAACTTCCCCCTCCTTTCTTCCTTTTTTCACTAATATACCTGAAGAACTGATTTTCTCTGCTCTCAACCCCCTCTGCAATATGCGGCTCTGTGTCTAATTTTGCCTCCTTAACCACCCTCTTTGTCTCACTATTTTTCAGCAAATATTCTTACCATTCTCCCCCTGCTTTTCTTTAATTTTGTAGAAGGCTTTTTTGTTGGCCCTCAGTGCTTCCCTTACCCTTTCCAAGAACCATAATGGTCCTTTGAACTTTTTCATTTTGGTTACCATTCTCATGTATACTTTAGATGCCCTGGGAATGCATTCCTTAGTTGCCCCATCTCTCTGCCACACCATCTATGTTGTCTACCCCTACTAACTTATCTCTGACTAGCTCCTTCAGCCTTTTGAAGTTTGCCCTTCTAAAATGAAGGACTTTAGTGCTCAATTGCAATTTACCAGACCCAAGAGCCGGTTCAAACCAAACAGAGTTACGTTTGGTGGTTCCTTAACTAACTGTACCAACAGACAGTCCAGGAATGCATCCAGCAAAACTTGGCTTCTGGTGCTCCTTGCCACTGGAACATACTAATTGATGTCCAGCAGGTTTAGATCAACCACCACCACTACTTCCCTCTTAGCTATCCCTCATTCCAGTTCTTCCATGAGGTGTCTGTCCCTTTCCTCCCCTTGTCCTGGCAGTATATAGATCATTCCCAAATGCAGTTTCTTGCCTGAGGCTACCATGAGTTGCACCCACAGTGACTTTGTCTCCCCATTACTACCCCTGATGCACCCATCTTCCATCGCCTCTATGCCCTTCTTGACAAAAAGGGCTACTCCTCCCCCCTAGCTGTTCTTCTGTCTCTCCTAAATGTCGAGTACCCAGGGACTGTCAGTTCTCAGTCTTTATTTTCCAAAACCCATGTTTCTGTTATGGCCACAATTTCCACCTCAGTGTCTGCCATCAGCGCCTGGAGCTCACTGATTTTATTACCTAGGCTCCTGGAATTAAGGCATACCCCCTTCCATCCGACCCCTGATCCTGCTTTTCTACTACCTTTGTGCTTCACATGTCCTCTCATCTCCTTGTTTTTCTTGGTGCTTGCAGCCTTTGCATTCCCCCCCCCTCCAAAGTCCATTCAGCTAGTCCAGTACGGGCCGTAGCTTTCTTTGTACCTGCTATGCTGCTACAAGCCCTCAGATGTGGGACAGTACTAGCTAGGCTCTGCTTCCTCTCCCCTGCCATTGAGGTTCCCTTAGATCCAGTCTCCACCACAGTCAGCTTAAACGTCCAATATTGGCATCAAGCGTCTGCCCCAGCATGCCCCAGGTTTGAACTACTAATGTGGAGAGTCGTGGTTCTCAGGTCTGACCAATCACTGTGAAGAATCATAGGTCTCAGCTTTGGCCTATTAATGTGGAGAGACATGGTTCTCAGGTCTGACCAATCACTGTGAAGAATCATAGGTCTCAGCTTTGGCCTATTAATGTGGAGAGACATGGTTCTCTCAGGTCTGACCAATCACTGTGAAGAATCATAGGTCTCAGCTTTGGCCTACTAATGTGGAGAGACATGGTTCTCAGGTCTGACCAATCACTGTGAAGAATCATAGGTCTCAGCTTTGGCCTATTAATGTGGAAAGACATGGTTCTAAGGTTTGACCTATTACTGTGAAGAATCATAGGTCTCAGCTTTGGCCTATTAATGTGGAGAGACATGATTCTAAGGTTTGACCTATTACTGTGAGGAGGCATGGGCTGTGTGCGTGTGTATCCTGGGTTTGAACACAGTGTGCTTCCTATATATCTGCTTGACAAGATGCATGTGTTATATTATACATACTATCTGCAGTCTTTTGGTGCAATAGCAACAGTCCCCAGAAGCTGCCAAAATTGGATTAAATGGCATGGGTCCTTCCTGAAACTGAAATCATATCTAATGAGAAAAAGAACAAAAATTAATTACACACACACATCTTTCTTGGTCATGAAGTATACATTTTAATGTGCAAGTTGGTTTCAAGCCTTTGAATATTCCTTCTTAAGATGAAAGAAAAATCAAACGATTATGAGGAGGATTACACTTGGCATTGCAATACTGTAGATGTAGTAGCAAAGATATTTCCATAGTAACAGCACAGAATAGCATTACAGTCTGTTTGGAGTGGATAGATCCATCTTAGTTTCCTCAGTGATGACAATATCAAGCAATGCCACCCGCAGCTACAGACACTGTGTCAGTAAGAGTTATGTTCATAATAATTCAGAGCTTACTTATAAATATGGAAAGTGTGCTCACACATATTTTAGCACTTCTGCAGTGGCTTCTATTTTTTAAGAGTATTCTCAGGGGGTTTGTATTAGACTTTTGTGACTGACAGTAAATTTTACATGTCTAAACATCAGGGAGTACCATATTTCTGAATTAAAAAGTATGCTACCAAATGTTTACAGTACTAGTATTCATAACGGTGAAAAAAAAAAAAAAAAGAAATGGGTTCTTGTTAACAGGAAAATAGCTCTAGGTCCCAGATTAGTACAGTGAAGTTTCTGTTACATGAAGTAGGCGACATGTAGCTCTTATTGAACGTTTGGGAGGAAGAAATCATTGTCTATGTGCTTCCAGTAAGTTCCAACTGATCCTTTTCTCATGTAGCCATCAGTGAGGCTCAATGAAAGAAGTATTTTATTATCAACCTGCAGTAATGGTCAAAATCCAAAATGCAAAATAATACTAAACTGTGATTTATCCAGTGTTCTTTATTTACAAAGAAACTTTTGGTCAGCTTTCAGGCCTAAGAGAATTTTATTTCTTCTATGAGTAAAAAAACAATCTATTTACAGGAGAGTGCAGTGTTTAATTATTCTCAAGTTTCAGTCACTTGCAACAGTACTGGAAACGGAGAGCTCTGAGAGTCTGCAGCACTCAGGCAGACACCTGCTTGATTAGCATTTAGAACCCTCATGACAGCAATTATGTAACTAGCCAGACAGAACTCTGATGGTCATGTCTTAAAGATATAACATCCTATGTTGCCATTTAGGACATGAGTATCTCCAGTATTTGGGTTTTAAAAAAAAACATTTCCCTCTGGTTTCGAGTTCCATCCCTTTGGAGGTATTTATTTTGATGCCCCCACACTTGGAGGAGGGTTTTATAAATGTTCCCAGCAGGGAGATCCAGTTGTCCATTCCTATTGTGCAAGTCTCATCTCAGCATTGACCACAATTCTGAACCTTCACCATCAAGCAAACAGGACCTATCCAAAAGGCACATATCCCTAATTTTTTTTCAACCGGGGGTGAGCTGGGCAATGACCTTTTTCAGTCACAGCTGATGGTGCATGCCAGGGGTGACCAGTTCAGATGCTGCACCTGCAAACTAGCTTTCCTGTACTGAGACTTCTGCTATTGGAACTGCTGTTGTTGTTTGAGTAGCCTTTTGTGCTGGACCCTGAGCAGGGAGAATAGGACAGCAGATGCAGCAGCTTGGACTGATTCTCTCACAGGTACTTTTAGGAGCAGAAGGAGTCTTGTGGGTGGTGGATCACAGCTTGAATGGGGGTTTGGGTTTGAGGTCAGAGTTGGGACCCACTTTTATGAAATAGGGCACAGAGTGTTAGTGGAATGCATTTAAATAAGCATTCTCACAAAGTGTGTGTGTGTCGGGGGGGACATTGAAATTGTACCCTACCAAACTAATCTGGATCCAGACTCCCAGACCCCACCCTTTTGTCTACACAGGGTACACCTGTACATCAGTAAATCACTTAGGCCCTGTCAACACTACCCGTCTGTAACATTACAGAGTGCCCAAACCGTTACCGCAATGGTTTGCATTTACACCTGTAACGTTACAGAAGGCGTTTTCGTAACAGTTGTTGAAACCACATATTAGGTGGTTTCAACAACGGTTATGAAACCGGTCCTGCCTCGGTAACGTTACCGGTGGTAGTGTGGACGGGCGGTAAAGGTCCCCTGCAGGGCCCGTAGTGCAGTGCGAGCTGCATTGTGGGATTGAGCGCAATGGTAACGGCCGCCCGGTTCCCGAGGTGTGGACTGGTGGTACCGGTATCGTACCAGTCACCACTGCAGTGTAGACACACTGTACCGCTCCCTGGCTGTAACGGTTTCTGTCCATTACGGGGTCTGAGCGGTGTAGTGTGGACGGGGCCTTAGTGGGGCCTCATGGGGTTGGATTTTCAAAGCCCTCACCGGGCTTTGTGACATACTTCTGCCACTGTGCAACATTCCCGCAATTTGTGTTCAACTACAGTACCTATAAGGTGATCTCACTGTCTGGCACAGTTGCCACAGTTTGCAGCACTTATGTTCCTGCTTGCATCATAACATGACATGGGCATAATTTTTTAATGCAAGCTGCTGAAACTGTCAAAAATCTGCCACAAGTCTAAACAATAGCTTTCATGTAGTTTGGCCAATTTAATTTGACTCAGGTTCAGCCCATAATCAGGAATTGTGTCTGCATCAACAGCGTGAAAATCCTGCTCTTGATTTCTTAATCTTCAAGTTAATCTCAGGCTGTAGATGCAGCTTGGTCTAGTGGTTACAGCACAAGATTTGGAACCAGGACATTTCAAGTTCAAACCCCACTAGTGCTAAATACTCACCGTGTCACCCTTGGGCAAATCACTTAGCCTAGGTGTTCCAACCCACCTAGCTATACTTACATATGGAACAGAGAATTGCCTCATGCTCACACAGAGTGTGAGTCACAATGGCAGTACACAAAATTTACTTTCATTTTCTGTACCTTCCACTGCTACTTGCTGGCTGTCAGTCTCTATACCAGTAGTTATAAAAAATAAACCATGTGTTAAACTTGTATTTTTTATGCACTTTAGTAGATAGCCACTGAGTCCACTCTGAGTGTGATAACAGCAGAAAAACTCCCTGAAATCCAAATGTCCAGCCATGATACTGAAATTTACCTTCTCTATGTGAGAGGAGATGAGAGGTTGCCAAAAGGCACTGGTCTACTAACTCGGCCAGATCCTATAAGTGATCGAAGCATTTCTGGCAGTGGCACAGGGTTTGGTCTCAGCTTCCCTCACACAGAGAAGGAAAATTTCAGTGTCACAGATGGAATTTTAGATTTTAGAGGGATGTGTTGTGTTGTGTTCAGACTGTTAATGGACCCGGGGGATAGTGGCTACTCCCTGATGCTTGCAGGGATACTAGTGGACACGGGGGGGCGGTGTTTGTAGAGTCAGGTAGCTTAGGATTGGGAGGGGGATGGGAGACATGCTGGAATAGAGAACTCACCACTATCACCACAGGTGAACTGACTGACTGACCACAACAAAAGTAAGTTACGGGGGGGGGGGAGTTGAATTGGGTACTATGAGGGCTGGGAGTGGTTAAAGTTTTAAATGCATGCTGGAGGCATTAAAGTACAGTTTATTTTAGGTGGACCTATTTGTAAGTAGTATTTGGGTGCGGAATCAGATTCCAGTTCTAAATCCACAACCTTTTTCGTAATTAGGATTTGGGGCTTTCAATCCTGAAAGTCTTCATGCTGAAAAACGGTATCCTGTTATATGGGCGAACCAATTTAGTGACTTGAAAATAAGCAACTCAATTTGGGTGCCCGTAGGGGTAGCGACAGTGGAAATATAGTGAGGGGGTTGGGATAGTGATGGATGAGGGACAGAATAGTGACGGTGAATCACAAGGCTTTGTATGGTGATGTGACTGAAATAGATGAGTGCAGCCTGCTGCTGCCAAGCTGGTCGCCTGGTGTGGTGGCTACAGACGCTGCCTACAGTGCCGATGGTCCCAGGTTTGGGACTACCTGCGGGTACTGTTTCAGAACTGTGCGGGTGTTTTTTTTGCCTCAGTCGCAGTTTCCTCCCATTCAGTGTCCGCCCCCTGGAGTTGATTATATTAAGATGGGGGGTTGGGGGCATTGTCCCCTGCATTAAACATTAATTCCTTGCTATCGCCATTTTGGTAGGTGTGGAGGTGGATTCCGTGCTTATTTCGGATTTGGCGCTATGTACTTGCTCTTGTGCGAGTCACCAAAGTTTTTTCACTATTATGACATGGAACCCTATAAAACATCTTTGAATCAGAGGTATCCAATTCCGTAACTTGGATTCTGAGCAATCTTAACTGGCACCAGTTAGGTAGGTAGGTGGGTAAACATTTTTATACGTATACAAGGTAAGCCTGTTAGGGTAAAACCCTATTTTCACAGTTGCCCTGATAGTAGGGTGGGTTCTTAGCAGCTGGGTGTGGGGTGGGTTCATGTTCGGGATATTTCTCTCGGCAACACTTCTCTTTTTAAAGTTTATTTTTACAAAACAGACACTATAAAAAATAGTGGATGAGTAACCACTTACACAACAAAGCATTTTTTCCATCTCAGGGTTTTACCAACATCAGAGACCTCTCAAGCTTCTCTGTCAAGGTCTATAACGTCATCAGAACCACCTGGATGGAAACACAGCCTTGTTGTGCATGGTTGCTCATCAACTATTGTACAGTATATAGAAAATGTAGAAAGAGGGCTGGACGGTTAGCAGAGCAGTAGTACTACTGCTTGCCAGCCAAACAACCTGAGTTCATGCCCTGAATCCTGGACATCTGGTGCCAACCAGTGAGGGGGAGTTCTGGTGTCTGTCTGGGATGCCTCCTGCCTCAGGACAAAAGGGCAACTACTCCTGCTACAGGACTGCCCCAGTACCCCAGGAGGATGGCGTGTCATGTGGGAAGGAATAAGTGGTCCCTCTGCACTGGTCTTACGTTGGTATGCACATGTTCACCTGATGAGTAACATAGAGGCATCCCATGCCCAGAGTGAGACACCAGGGCAATGTTGACGGTAGGGCAGGGCTCACCAACCATTCCAGAGGCCCTGATAGGCACTCTACCAGATCAGTCATCAGAACCATGCCCTGAGGAGGGATAAAGGAGGGTTTAGTGGAAAAAAACAGCAGCCCCAGTCAGATAAAACTGCTTTGCTACCCACTTCAATACAGGGTCCTACTGACTCTTCCCACATCTCACCGGTTCCTTCTCCCAGACCTTGACCATCAAGTAACGTATACTTGTCCTGGCTTGGGGAACAGAAGACAAGCTATGGTTTACGGTTGGGAATCTGGAGATGATGTTGAGCAGAGACTGGTGCTGGATTGGACACTCAGAGGACTCCTACAGTGGGCATAAGAGCTTGGGCTGGTGGAAAGAGGACCTGGCAGCTGGTGAGAAGAAATGGGAGGCACAAATAGAAAATAAAAGGAAAAAAAACATAGAAGAGCTACAGGCAGAAAAAGACATGAACAGTCTGTCTAGTTTACATCCTCCCTCATAATCCCCTTTCCCTTACACATCGCATCTGACAAATCCTTTATATCCACCCCATTTACTCTTAAATCCCACTGATGTCTTTGCCTCCATAACCTTGTCAGGAAGTTAGTTCCACCCGTTCATCATCCTTTCCATGATGTAAAACTTCTTAATATTGTCTTTGAACCTTCCCCCTCTGGTTTAAACACATGCATCCTGGTGGATGCACTCTTTCTTCATTTGCACAGCCTTGCTGTGTACATGCCGACTGCCCCTTTCAAGACCTTGAATGTTTCTTCATAGCCCCCCTCCCTTTGTCCTCCAGAGAATACATATTGTGACATTTCAGTCTGTCATCATATACATTGCCCTGCTGACCGTAGATCATCTTTGTAGACCTTCGTTCCTCTGTCTCTAATCTATCCTTGTCCTTCCTTAGGTATGGCCCCACAACTGGACACAGTATTCCAGAGGTGGACTCACCAGTAATCTATTCAGAGACAATGTCACCTCTCCTACCATGCTAGTAATCCCTCTCACTATGCACCCAAACTGTGTGATAGCCCTCCCATATACCCTGTTGCAATGAGCAGCCGGCTTTAGTTTATTGCTGATCACCCCCATGTCCCTCTCCTCCTGTGTGTTTTCTGCCGGGGCCCATCAATATAGTACACTGTTCCTGGATTTTCCTGTGCATTACCTTGCTAGATATATGTAACCCCCGTAAAAGAGGGGCTTATATTCCCATTTAGGCATCCCTTTCCCCTTCCTACCCTCCCCCCGAGCTAGGGAATGTGTTTGTGCTCTGGAGGATATTGGCTGTTGGATGCTTCAAGGTGGCAGCAGAGAGTGGGTTTTAGGGAGTATCTAAGGGAGCAGATAGAAAGTATTGGGGCCTTTCCAGTCTGGGCATTAGGCCTGGGGCTGGAGGGGGGTGGCTGGAAGTGCAGTGTAAAGACTAGGGCTGGGAGAACACAGAGAAGTTCTGACCCTTATTAAATAAGAACCAGAACACGGTGAAGTTCTGATTTATCCTGATCAGTTCTGATTTATTGACCAATATTTGAAACAAATGCGAAAAATGCATAAAAGTGGCCAGAGTCGCTCACATTTGACACACAGGCCCAAAGGAACTAATTTAATGTACTATTTGTATAAAAATTAAAGTAAAACTGCTAAATCAAAAAGCAATCTGTCATTACTAGCCCCTTCATGGCTGGCCTATAAGGGTGGCATATCCTGCTCAATCTGTGACATGAGTGTGCTGGGAGACAGAGAGACAGACAGACAGATGCTAATACCTATATCAGAGCACCACCGAGCACTGCAGGCACTGCCAGGCAGCTAAGATTTCTTTTTTATTAATGGTGCTGTGTGGGTGTTATTTTGATGGATGTTCCAGTCAGAGCCAAACAAGCCAAAGAAATGGATATGAATGATTAAATGAGCAGCACTAAGAAAGCCCACCCACCCCACCCATGTGAATGATGCAGCTGCTTTGCATGACCCAGTGTACTGTGGTATATGGTACACTACCTGGTCCAAGAGGTGGTAGTGTTTTCTAGTACTACGACTACTTCTACTGAATCTGATCAACATCCTGAGGATGCTGAATCCTTAAAGAAGAAAAATGAAAGACATACTGCTCACCACCCAGGCAGGCAGCCAGTCACACATTGCATTGGTCAAGTGCAGTGCAGTCATAAAAAAGTTTGCCACTGCTACCTGAAGACCTGATGACACACAACAGAACACAATGACATCCTTCCTAGTTCCACAATTTCTTGTTGCCAGCCACTGCCAAGTAGTTTAAGTATTACAAATAAAATATAGTAATATAATAATCTCAGCCCAGTTACTATAAGTGAGATGTAACCAGGCTAGCATACCACATACACACACAAACAATAAAGAAATTATATGAATGTTCAATTTAGTAGCATTTTTTTCTGTGAAGTATTTGCAGCCAAATATTGGGGACATGAGAAATATACAGAGTATTCAGTTTCTGAACTTTCAGGCATCTGCTAAACCATGACCGTACGAAAAGTAAAACAGTACAGTCAGGACTCAGAATCAGTTGCAATGTGCAAAGCAGCAGATGTGAACAAAGCCCCCCTCCTCCAAGGCCTTCCTTATGTTGGACCCATTATCTGAAACTATAAAGCCCACTGACAGTCTCTGTGAAGTGAGCCATTGCTGTATTGGTTTTTGGAGCTCTTCGTTGATGTTGTATGAGGTATGTTTAGATGGAAAATAAAACATTCTTAGAACAGCAAACTGTGATGCTTCACTGTCCTCAGTCCCACGTGAATTATCGAAACATGCCCAATGTGCCATGATAGGCATGAAGGGTTCAGACTGACAACTTGTCCAGATATCTGTTGTGAGATGCACCACTCTCCCAACAGCACTGCACAACATGCATTTTAATTTTTCACATACAACTCATAAAGATCTGGAATCCCCGTTGTCGAGAAGTGTCTCTGCGATGGTATACTATATCGTGGTTTGAGGTACTCAAGGAGCCATCTGAATCCTATATGTTCAGCCACATTATATGGCAGCAAATCAACAGCTATTATTTCTAAATTTTTGGAGGTTATTGTAACAGCCACAGGGTGAGTCGAGGCATATTTGGCTTTATGCTCATATGTTTCTGAGATGGTAATCTGTCTCCTTGAAGGAGGAGGGCTTTTGAACACATGGTCACTTTCAGTAACAGTTGGAGGAGTCCTTCAAATGACAGCAAGTGGTGGTGGAGGTGTAGTGCTGCGGGGGCTACCACTGCTTTCATCTATGGGTGTTACCCCTGAGTGTAGTGAGCTATCACTGTCACTTTCTCTTCGAGACTCACAGCTGGAGTTCTCATTAATGTTATGACATCTGTCTAGGTGCCTTTTCAGTGTTGAAGTTCCCAATGCTCCTTTCTTTTTACCCCTGCTGATTGGCTGCTTACAAATAGTGCATGTTGCTATCAACTCATTGGAAGCATTAATGGAGAAGTACAACCAAACAAAAGATGATATTTTTTTAGATTTTTTCCCGGGAAGGCAAAACACCTTGGTCACCTTTTCAGGGTCCCCTCCACCCGGATTTTTCTTGGGCCTGTTCTTCTTGTGATTTATTCCCACTGTCCCCCTCCACAACCAAAACATTTATGCCTGTTTCTTCTTCATCTGCAATTTCCATCCCCTCCTGTAAACCTTATGCTGCCTGATCATTCTCTTCATCTTTATTATTAGTATTACCCTCGTCAGGTTCAACCTCAGAAGCCGTTGGGTGCCTCTATGGGTGGTACCCACCACTCCTTTAGTTTTTTAACTACATAACTGTTTTGTACTTGGGACTGATGATGATCAAAGACATTCACCTTTTTTGGATTCAAGCATTCGCTTGGAAAATGAAACCTTAGACATGAAAAAAAATCACTTTTTGGGTTTGATTTTGTTTTCCCTTTTCAGGCTGATTGCTGTCTTTTTCAGTGCCACTGCCTATCTGAAAAATAGAATGCGCCTCATCAACACTTGATCCATTTTTTTTGTGCTTGTATATTTCTCCCCCCTCCCGACCGACCCCCTTCTACCAGCCTCCACCCCAGCCTTGTCACCTCAGCATCCACTGGATTCACCTTCCAGCTCTTACAAGGTGCCATCTAGCCAGGTGTAGTGCCTGCAAGGGGCTGGCATCATCCCACCAATTGGGATATTTTCTGACTTTTGTTCCCAGTCCCCGAGTGCAGTGCCGAGGCGTGCAGTGGCACCAATGGCCAAACCATGCATGCTTCCACATGCAGCATGCCGGGTGTCTGCCCTGTAACCGCCCCCTTCATCTGTGGGTCAGTTGCACCATCCCCCAACCACCGCTAGGGGACAAGCAAGCAGCGGACACCATCCCCACCCCTCCCCAGGAGAGGAGAGCTGTCCTCTGGATACTCAATCCTCTCTCTCCCCAGCCAACCCCCGGCAGCCCGCTCACACCATGAACACAGGTCACCGGCATGGCAGGAGGTAAGGCATGGATGCCTCAGTCCTCCATGCTACTGGGCCAGCACTTTGATCCATTTTGTAACAAAAGATCCCTCTAACGTGATGTTCCTCTGATGACTGCCACCCACAGGCCAGGAACGAATTTACAGTCTTGACTCGTGACTATACAGTGTACACACTGACAGCACACCAACAGCACAGCAGTCCACCACCACTTCCTTTCAAGATTGACGGACTGGCTCCTACAATACAGTTACTGTTAAGTGACCAAATTCAGCAACTGTTAAGTGTGTCTCAGAATTTGAATTGGAGATGCAGACACATCTGGTACATTAGCCGCATGCAGCACAGTCCCACACTGGGGGTTGGTTAATGCTTATACGTAATGTAAGTTTGTAAGGCAATATACTAAAAAACTAATGATAATAAGGAATAATGGGGAATGAGTAATGATGATGACACTTGTGTGTAGTGCTTGTGTTTTACTTGTGTTGTAAACACTCAGCCTGCTACAAGTCACAGTCAGATTATCCCCTGGGACACCCACAGCCAGCAGCACAGGGCAGGCGCCTTAACTTGTATGTTGTTTGAACAGTAATTTTTTTTTTTATACATGAAATCATGATTTGTGAATGAACATAGGTGATGATGATCCTTATTTGTGATTGGATGGCACAAGTCAAAGATTTATTTTGTCACCCTGCTGCACTTGCTCTGTACAGACAGCCGCACTGAAGCCAGGAAAAAAAAATTATTTGGGATTTCTGGGACTGTTATATTTATTGTGGGCCACCCTGCAGTCTGTCTCCCTCTCCCCTCTGAGTCTGGACTGGACGTCACAAAGATTTATTTTGCCACCCTGCTGCCCTTGCCCTAATGTACACACAGACACACTGAAGCCGGTAAAAAAACTGGGGATTTTATGTAACTGTAAAACCTCTCTGGTATCTGCAGTAGTCTCTCCCTCTCTATTCTGGATCTGGAATGGCACAAGTCAAAGATTTTGACAGCCTGCCCTTTTTATACACACAGCTATTGTCTGAGGCCAAGAAAATAAATTTAATTTGGGATTTTCTGTAACTGTAATCTCTGCCCCCCCCCCGTACTCTGGATCTGGAATGGCACAAGTCAGATTTTGCCACCCTGTCCTTTTTTTACACACAGCTACTGTCTGAGGCCAAGAAGCTTTGTTTGGGATTTTCTGTAATTGTAATCTCTGGGCCCCCATACTCTGAATCTGGAATGGCATAAGTCAGATTTTGCCAGCCTGCCCTTTTTAAATACACAACTACTGTCTGAGGCCAAGAAAAAAAAATTTCATTTGGGATTTTCTGTAACTGTAATCTACCCCTCCCCCCCTTGGATCTGGAATGGCACAAGTCAGATTTTGCCAGCCTGCCCTTTTTGTACACACAGCTACTATCCACGGCCAAAAAAAAAACAACTTTCATTTGCGATTTTCTGTAACTGTAATGGGCCCTCAGTACTCGAGTCTCCCTCTCTCTCCACACTAGTCTCACTCTCTCTTCTCTGGAATGGCGCAAGTCAGATGTTGCCAGCCTGCCCTTGCTCACACACAGTCACCAGCCCAGCATTGCTAGCTTCCCCACACCACTATTCCCCAGTCCCAACTCCCTTCCCAATTCGACTCCCAGTGCTCCTTCCTGAGCCCCGACCCCAACCGCCTTCACCCACTCCCACAATCAGTTCTCTCTCCCGCCTTAACTTCTTGTTTGCCCCACTCCCTTCCCTTCCCTCTGGCTGGAGAAACTCTTGTTTTGTTTTTTTAGGGTGCATTTTTTTGTTTTGTTTTGGCTCTGCAGCTCAGCGCAGCTCCTCCACTCCTCTTTCTTCCTGGTCCTCCTCATTCTGGGTCACGTGGCGCACACAGCACGGTTATACACCATGTGTCACGTGACCTTCTGTTGCCTGATTGGATGCTGCTGGCTGCCTGTACATGCAGACAGCATCTCCATGGCAATAGAAAACAAAATCAGGGAAACAGCATTTCCAAGGTCCCAGAACCGGACTTCTACCTTAAAGTACATATGTATCCAGGTCCGTGGATTGCAGGTTCGATCTGGGGGTCCGGATCTCCCTCGGAACAGTCTGCCCCACTCTAGTAAAGAGCAGAGATTAGGTGGGCAAGTAAGGGAGCTCAGTGGTCTGGGAGGCCTAGTGGGGGAACCCCCCCCCCCAAAGTAAAGTTCAGGATGGCCTTTTTCAGCATCATGGTCAATAAAGAGCTGGGGGAAATGGAGTTCCGTGGGGGAAGTATGGGTAGCCAGGTCCTACGTCATTTGGGAGCAGGGAAAGTAGGTGGTCTTACAGGCCAGGAAAGGTAGATGCCCTTTAGAGACCCCTATACAGTGTTCCTAGGTCACATGGGCTGTGGGGAAAGTGGCAGAGCCCTCATAGGAAGGAAGCCGGTGGCAGTGGCTCCCTATGCACTGGTGTGGCAAGGCAGCCTGGGGGTAGAGGAAGCTGGGGGGCCCTTCACCCAGACATGAGGCCTGCTTTGGAGGGGAAGGTCCTGGGGCACCAGTACATTGAGGGCTGGGCAGGTCACAGGCCGTAATGGCAGACCTTGGAGGGTAGCCTTCATGTTGGAGCTTAACACAAGCTCAGGAGGTGTAGAAGAAGATGTGGGCCTGGCAGAGATCCCCAAGTAACATGAACAGCAGAACCGGAGCAGTTTGGGCCATACGTGAGAAGGCAGGATAGCCCATTGCATGGGCCGTGAGTACTGGAGCAGGGCCAGGTTTTGGGGCCACTGCACCAGTGGGGCCGGTGAGTGGGTGAGGCTGAGCCGAGTGAAGGTGGCAGATGCTGAGTTAGCACCGGCACAATGCCAAGTTGTGGGTTACAGGGCCTGGGCCATCAGAAAAAGTTCCTGGAAGCCCCCTGTGGCTTGGGCCAGTGCCCAGGGGTTCAGGTACGGAAAGCAGTCCGCTTTCCCGTGACAGAGTTTGGGGGAATGACCAGTGCCAGTGAGAGAGTTGGTAACCCGGGTAAGAAAAAAGGTTTGGCTTACCAGATCCAGAGAAGCCAGGAGATTGCAGGGATCTGAGTTCACGAAGTCTTGGGTAAAGTATCTGAGGGAGAGAGAGAGAGAGAGAGAGAGAGGAGAGAGAGAGAGAGACTGCTGCCTTACAGTGTCTAGCCAGTATGTGTAAAATGTTGATTAGCCCCATGGAGCTGCTTTATGTATTTCAAAATGAAGTGTGTGACCCCTGCGTTGCTGGGAATCATTTGCTGTGCAGGAGCAAAATAAAAAAAAGCTACTTGGGAGGAAATAGCAGTGGTGTGCCTTATTTAACTGAAAGAGGGAAGCAAATGAAATGAAATCCTTCTTTTCCTCTTTATGTTCAGTCAAATTAATTTCTTATGAGTTGCATTCCAGATAAAGTTTCGTCCTGCCTGGGGCGGGTCCAAGAGGCCCAGTGGGGGGGTTCCAGAGACAGTATAGGTGCAGTGTGGAGGTCCTGGTCTGGTGTGCAGTCTTCTGGGTGAAAATCAGAGTCTGAGGGTGAAGGCGAGAGTGCACAGATGTTGAAGACACCAGAAAGGTAGGATTCAACTTTCCCTGCCTTATTTGAAGTGCATTGGTCTCGTATGTTAGCACTTGGGGGTACCCCTCCTTTATTGCCCAGGACCATCTGCGACAGAAGTTTATGCCCCTAGATGGGGGCACGGAGGGAGGGTTGCATATAGATATAGATATAGATATAACATGCAAACATAGAATTTGACAGCAGATAAGGACCACTTGGCTTATGCAGTCTGCCCATTTCTTCCTACCTATGCTATTACATCAGACTGCGCCTGATTTACAGCTTTTCCTCCCTGCCTCCATCCTTTCCACTATGATTCCTTTGTGCTTATACCATGCATTCTTGAACCTCACCACTGTTGTTGTCCCATCACATCCCCTGGAAGGCTGTTCCAGGAATCCACCGCTCTTTCTGTGAAGAAATACTTCCTCACATACGGCCCTGAATCTAACCCCCTCCAGCTTCATAGCATGTCCCCTTGTTCTTAAGCACCTTTTCTTCTGAAAAATACTCCCTTCCCATACTTTATGTACCCCCATGCGGTATTTAAAGGTTTCTATCATATCTCCCCTCTCCCTCCTATTTTGCAGGGTGTACATATTGAAGTTTTTGAGTCTCTCCTCATAGGGCTTTTGATGCAGATCCTGCACCATTTTAGTTGCCCTCCTCTGGAACACTTCCACTCTGTCTGTGTCCTTCCGGAGATATGGTCTCCAGAACTGGACACAATACTCTAGGTGGGGCCTTACCAGTGATCTATACAGACAGAGGCAACACCACCTCCCTCTTTCTGCTGGTGATACCCCTCCCTTTGTGCCCCAGCATCCCACTTGCCCTCCCTACTGTCTTGCCGCACTGCCTGGCCACCTTTAGGTCATCTGATACGATTAACCCCAGGTCTCTTTCCTGCTTGTTGGTTGTCACTACCACTCCACCCAGTACGTAGAGCTTTCCTTCAGGCTCCTCTGCAGTGTCACTTATGAAGACATTAAAGATGATCGGTACCAGCACTGATCCCTAAGGCACCCCCTAGTCAGCCTCCCTTGCTTGGAGTGAACTCCTTTTACCACCACTCTCTGTCACCTATCCCCTAACCAGTTTCTTATCCTGTTCACTACCTTTGGACCCACTCCTAAGCTACCTAGCTTGCTTACTAGTCTCTTATGTGGAATGGTGTCAAGATATCTATAGATACAGATATAGATATAGTGGCTATGCAATGGCCTGACTCAAACTATGCAATTTATCTTCAAGTGTGAGGGGGCCAAGTTATAAAAGTCCTGTCCCATCACAAGTGATGATAAACTGCTTATTCTGAGTTGGGCCATTGCATATTGAATTTATAACATCAGTTTTCTAATTTAACTTTTAAGTGTGCTGTTTGTTTGAAGTTGTAATGGTTTCCCTTTGATTTCAGCTGCTGGCATCTGTGCTGCACTAGGCAGTTGTGATACCATCAGAATTGTGATAGCTGCCCTCTGCTCTGACTAGCTTAGCATTACATTGTGACATGTGACAATAGTAAAAGCAGCATATTTTTGATGTCTTGTTACTGTTGTCACTAGAAACATAGAAACATAGAAACATGGACTTTGACGGCAGATAAGGAACACTTGACCCATCCAGTCTGCCCATTTCCCTACCTACTGGATAAGCTGCTGCAGATTCTAGTTAACCAACAGCCTACTTCCTGCCACCCCCCACTATAATTGCCTTATGTCTGTCCCATGCATGTTTGAATTCCTCCACTGTTTTAGACCCCACAGCCTCTCCAGGAAGGTGGTTCCATGCGTCCACCACTCTCTCCGTGAAAAAATGTCCTCACATTACCCTGACCACCCCCTCTATCTTTAAATTGTGCCCCTTGTTCTTACATCTCTTTTCTGAAAGATGCTACCCTCCTGGACTTTGTTGAGTCCCTTGAGGTATTGAATGTTTCTATCATGTCCCCCGTCCTCCTTTCATCAAGGTATGCATATTAAGCTCTCTCAGTCTCTCTTCATATGGTTTCTGATGTAGACCCTGCACCATTTAGTTGCCCTCCTCTGGACTGCTTCCATCCTGTCTATGTCCTTGCGTAGATGAGGGTCTCCAAAACTGCACACAGTACTCCAGATGGGGTCTCACCAACTGTCTGTACAGGGGATAACCACTTCCCTTTTCTACTTGTGATGCCCTTCCTGTGCATCCCAGTATCCCCTGGCTCTCCTTACTGACTTCTCACATTGTTTACCCACCTTTAGATCATCTGATATGACTACCCCAGGCCCCTTTCCATTTTGTTGTTGTTAGTACCTCCCTGCTATTGTGTACTCTTCTCCTGGGTTTTGTTTCCCAGGTGCATTACTTTGCACTTCTTTGCGTTGAATCTAAGTTGCCATATGTCTGACCATTCCTCCAACCTTGCCAAGTCCCTTCTCATCCTTTCTACCCTCTGTGTATCAACTCTGTTACTGATCTTTGTGTCATCTGCAAAGAGGCAGCCCTTTCCTCAGACCCTCTGCAATGTCACCTATAAAGATGTTAAAGAGGACTGGACCTAGTACTGAGCCCTGAGGTACTCCACTAGTGACCCCTTTCTTCGGAATGTGTTCCATTCACTATTACCTTCTGTGTCCTGTTGTACAGCCAGTTTGCTACCCAGGCTACCACCCTGAGACCCACTCCCAGGCTGGCTAACTTGATTATCAATCTTTTGTACGGGACTGTGTCAAATGCTTTGCTAAAGTCTAGGTAGGCCATATCCACAGCCCCTCCCTGGTCTATTACTTTGGTCACCCAGTCAAAGAAATCAACTAGATTTGTCTGACATGACCTTTCTGCTGTAAATCCATGCTGCTTTTGGTCCTGTGCCCCGCTGGCCTCTAGGTACTCAATCACTTTTATCTTGTCATATCTTGTAAAGGGAGGGCAGTAAATACACTGTCATGTGTTGCTAAGGGTTTCCAGCTGATCCATATCTAGGGTCAGCTTGTAAGTGTATAACAGATTAAGGAATTGCTAGGGAGGGCAACTGGCTCCTCTAGTGGCTCACACAGTACACAGGAGTTACAGCCCCAATACCCCACGCATACACACTGTCACTCATAAAGTACCACTTACCCTCGAGACTGATTCTGCAGCACGTCTCTGAGGACCCCCTACAAAATAAGGTTAAACAACATACACGGCGAAATACAATACTGTTTCCATAAGTACCAACACCACAGACAGTATATAGTATAACGACAACATATCTGATTTATTTAGGGGACAGTAACACGGGAGGGGGAAATCAGGTTAATTGGTGGCATTAAATCACAGTACTGAGCACACATACAGGGGCTGAAAAGTCACACTCTGGGCACCCAGGTTGGGGGAGGCTAGCCAGGTCCATTGCCCGGGGTTGGCCTGCAGGTGCAGATGGATAGGGCCCTGTAGAAGAAAATATATGCACAACACCCAATTGTAATCCAGAGCCGGATGGCTCAGTCCATGAAGCAGTGAAACAACAAGAATTAGATGACACACTTGTGATTGAAAACAGGCTGCAGAGGAATACCCTGATTTGTACTCACAATACCCAAGCTGAGGACCAGATGGTGGATATTCTTCTGGATTGACAGAACAATAGGGCATGGAGACAAGGTCCTTGTGACTGGACCCCACTGCAGTTGACAGCAAACGGATTCAGTCCGAGACAAGCTGGGGTTTGCTTCCAGCTTCAACACACAGCACACAGTACAGGGGATTTGAAATAGCAATTCCCCACAAGCACTATGCACATTCATATATAAAAGGAAAGTACTATACCAGGCAGGCTGCTCCTCAATCCCGATCGCACTTACTGCAAAATACCTGGGAGCACACATAGCAGCTTCAGTTCCTGACAGACCGAGCGCGATTCAGCAATTTCTCCAGTCTTCTACAGGGTGAGCCTGGTTTCCACACTTCTGGTGCTTCTTTCTCCTCACAACTTGGACTGAGTCCAAACTTCCACTCACAATGGCTGCAGGCCAAAACTCAGGGCCTCACACGCGCTTCCCGCGTTAAACTACACACCGTAGAAGCACATAGCTCCTTCTCGCTTCACTGTCACAACTGATCTGATCTTTCCAGTCACAGAACAGGACATTTCTTTAGCTCCACGCCATTCTGTTGGCTGGTTCAGCTGTCACTCACAATAAGACTCCTCTGTTGGTGGAAAAGGCCAAGGTCAAACTACATTTCCAGAGTCACTGCCCATACAATCCCTTGTGGCTGGCTCAAAATTAAGGTCAAGTTCTGATTCGTCCACAGGCTCCATTTTAGGGAACCCCTTCCCATTGATTGGTCCATTTCAGCAGTTCAGGGCCAAAATGAAAGAGCTACACTGAAACAGTTCGTGCTGAAATGAAGACAGGTTAGACAAACTACATTTTCTCAGTCACTCCAAATGATTTCTGGCAAATAGCTATATCTTTCAACAAGGCTTCCTCTGCACATGAAGCGACGGCAGAAACGGAGCGAATTGACAGCAGCTCAGGCAGGATTCGAGCATTAAATGCACAGTCCCCCCATACAAACTAATTAAGTCTGCAAGCAGACAGCTCTTAAAGAGACAGTACGAAAAGGCTCAAATAGCACTCACTTGGAACCACATTTAAACAGCTTAAACGCCGAGCACCGCCCAGACTTAGAGCATTCAGGCAAGCTCCTGGAAGACTTTTGGGAACCCCCATTTGCAGGGGGTTTACACTCTGTTTAAAAAAGTCAGGGTAGGTAAAAAAGGGGGAGGAGTAGCCCTTAATGTTAGGAACAAAATAAAAGCTACGAAAATATAGAGAGTTCAGGGAGGAGCGGAGGTACTGTACGTTGTTTGGGGTAGTGTAGGTCACCCTGGAAACACTTAAGGGGGCCACTATTTGCATAGGAGTGATTTACAAACCTCCAGTACAGAGGGAAGAGGCAAATAAAGACATGACGGAAGCCATCCAAAGGATGGTATGCAAGGGGGAGGTGTTGCTGGTGGGGGACTTCAGTCTATCAGACGTGGATTGGAGCCTACCAGTTGCAGCAACAGTCAGAAGTAGGGACATCCTGTATTCCCTGCAAGGGGCATTCCTCAGGCAACTATTTAGGAAGCCCATTCATGGGTGGGGGGGGCGATACTGGACCTGCTACTGACAAACAGGGATGGTGTTGCTGATGTCATGGTGGGTGACAACCTGGGGTCCAGCAATCACTGTGCAGTGTGGTTCAATATAAGGACTGGGCCAGAACCAAGCCGTACTAAGATGAGGGTCCTGGATTTCAGGAGGGCCAATTTCAGAAAAATGGGATAATACCTTGGGGATGTCCAGGCAGGGGTAGAGGATCTGGAGAGAATCAAGGAACTATGGGCAAAAATAAAGGAGGGCATTGAAAAAGCGGCAAATCTCTGTGTCAGACAGGTTAACAAGGGCAAGAGAAAAAAGAGACCGCTATAGTTATCTAAAGATGTAGCACAAAAAGTAAGAGCAGGAAACTACCATTTAGAAAGTATAAAAAGGCACAGAAGGAGGAGGATAGGGAAAACTACCAGGAGAAATGAAGGAAGGCAGGGAAGGCAGAAGCACAAAAACACAAATAGAGGAGAATATTGACCAACCAGTAAAAGAAAGGAAGAAGAAGACCAAAGGGGGATTAGTGAGGATAAAAGGGGAAGAAGGGGTTTTCGAGGAGGAGGACCAAAAGAAGGCAGACATATTGAACAAATACGTCTGTTCACTATTTACAGAAGAAGGGGTAGGTGACGGGCCAAAGATAAGGGACAAAGGCATAAATGGTAGGGAAGTGGACACCAGTCCTTTTACAGAGGAGAAAGTCCTCAAGGTACTAGCACAATTAAAAGTAGACAAGGCAATGGGACCTAATGGGGTGCACCACAGGATACTGAGGTAGCTCAAAGAGGTGCTGGCTGCGCCTCTGACAACCCTGTTCAACTTATCATTAGAAACAGGGGGGGGTTCCGAGGGACTGGAGGAGGACAGATGTAGTCCCACTTCACAAAAGTGGGAACAGGGAAGAGGCAGGAAATTACAAACCTGTCACAACCTGACTTCAGTAGTGGGCAAAGTAATGGAAACACTACTGAAGGAAAGGATAGTGAAATATCCTGTAACCAGTGGATTACAGGATCCAAGACAACATGGTTTCGCAGGGGGAAGGTCTTTCTAGACAAACCTAATCGAATTCTTCCACTGGGTGACCAGGCTAGTGGGTCAGGGAAGAGCGGTAGATGCCTACCTGGATTTCAGTAAGGCCTTCAACACCATGGCACACAAAAGACTGGTGAACAAGCTGGCCTGTCTGGGAGTGGGTCAAAAAGTTATAAACTGGGTAAGAAGTTGGTTAAGAAACAGGAGTCAGAGGGTGGTGGTAAATGGTGTCCACTCTGGAAAAGGCAAGGTGATCAGCAGGGTGACTCAGGGCTCAGTACTAGGCCTGGTCCTCTTCAGTGTCTTTATTAGTGACATTGTGGAAGGGCTAGAAGGGAAAGTATGCCTGTTCGTGGATGACACAAAGATCTGCAACAGAGTAGACACACCGGGGGAGGGGCGATGAGGGACGATTTGAAAAAGTTGGAAGAATGGTCAAGGGTTTGGCAGCTGGGTTTCAGTGCAAAAAAGTGCAAAATCATGCAGTTGGGGCACAGAAACTTCGGGACTATGTACCAGTTGGGAGGGGAAGTACTGGCAACCACCAAACAGGAAAAGAACCTATGGTAATCATTTCTGATGTTCTGAAGGTAGCCAAGCAGTGTGTTAAGGCAGTGGGGAAGGCTAGCAGGATGCTCGAGTGCATAGGGAGGAGTATCACCAGTAGGAAGAAGGAGGTAATATTACCTCTGTGCACATCACTGGTAAGACCCCACCTCAAGTACTGTATCCAGTTCTGGGGGCCTCACCTCCAGAAGGACATTGATAGGGTGGAGGTGATACAAAAGAGGGCTACCAGAATAGTGCAGGGCCTGCATCAAAAGCCCTACGAGGAGATACTCAAGGAACTGAATATTTACTCTCTGGAGGAGAGGAGGGAAAGGGGAGATATGGTAGAAACATGCAAATACCTAACAGGTATTAATAAGGTACAGAAAGGTAGCATTTTCCATAGGAAAAGAAGCTCGAAGACAAGGGGTCACACTATGAAGTTGGAAGGTGGGAGCCTCAGAGGAAATGTGAGAAAATACTTCTTTACGGAGAGTGTGGAGGATGTCTCAAACAGCCTTCCAGCAGGAGGTGGTGGGTGTCAAAACTGTGACGTGATTCAAACATGCATGGGACAGATGCAAGGGGACTTTGATAGTAAGGCAAGGGGAGGAGATGACCAGAAATCAAGTGGGGTATACAGTGGCACAGTAGTCAAGGAAAACTGGGCAGCTAGGTGGGCCAAGAGGTCTATATCTGCCAACAACTTCTATGTTTCTATGTTCTATCAGTGCAGCTGGTCCCTATCTAGGATCAGCTCATATTTGTGTTGAAGACTAGGAAATAGGTAAGATTGCAGTTGGTCCAAATCTAGGGTCAGCTTAGATTTGTATTGAGGTTCCTGGAAGTGGTAGGGGGTTGGAATATCTAAGTTTCGCTGACTAGACTAGCAGGGAATTGTGGCTTTTGCAGCCATCCCCATCTGGATTATATACAAAAGTTCCTGCCTGGAGGGTGAGTGGGCCAGGGGATATGGGAATGCAGGAGAATTGAACATGTACAGGCATCAGAAGAGTGGGAAGAGGGTGGTGTGCTACAAAGGTTGTGGGGGCAACAGTATTCTTGAGGACAGTGTGGGTAATGGGGTTGTCCAGTGTGCAGGAGCCTAGAGCACCTAAGGGCAGAAGTAAGGATGCTCAGATTAGAGCTGGGAGGCTGGCATGAAGTGTAGGAGGAGCAGGGCATTAGAGAGAAAGGCAGATGGGGGATGCCCGGGGAGAGAAGTCGACAGACAGGGAAAGGGTGTAGAGGGGATCACTCAAGTTCCATGGGTACCCCTACCTCAGAGGGCAGGGGAGCCCAGGGAGGAGGAATGCAAGTGGTATGGGCAAGGGGGGAACTGCAAGAGGTGCAACAGGATTAGGAGCATTCAAAGGGGTGCCATTAAAGAACAGATTTCTCCCACTGTCTGGAAGTGAGAAGGAGGGATTAGGAAATGGGGAAAAAGGTTGGGTACAAGCAATGGGGTCAGAGAGAGTAAGACAGGAAAAGTGGGGGTAGGACAGCACAAAGTACTCATGGTGGGTTGGGTAGAGAGACCAGGAAGAGTGGGGTAGGAGTTGGGGGAGGTGGGGGTAAGATGACAGGAGGAGGAGGGGGAAGGAGAGGGTATGTGTGGATGGCCAGAAAGGTAAGGTCAGGGGGGTGAGGCTGACAGAGGGGCAAGTTAGGGCGGTGTGGAATTTAGTCATGGAGGGATTGAGGAGAATAAAGGTGGGGTAGGGTGGGGTGATGCCTGTGGCAGAGGAAGAACAGATAGGTGGGGGAGAAGCTTATGAAGCACTCAGAGAAGAAAAGAGGAACTTAGGAATGCAGGGGAGGCAGAAGGGTTGTATTCTTGGGGAACTCCATAGTTAAGGGTATTCACTGGGGAAAGAAGGGAGACCTAAATAGAGGGATGAAGGTGATTTTTATGTAGGGATGATGGCAGAGAGGGTGTGCCCAAAGGTTAGGGAGTTGGTGAAGGGTGTTAGGGGAACCACATGTAGTTATATAACTAGGTACCAATGATCTAGCTAGGGAGTAAGTAAGGGTAGTACAGGAAAGATTCAGGGTGGTGGGGAAGACCTGCAGAGAGGTCAGTTGTATTCTCTGAGGTGTTGCCAGTACAGAGAGCCAGCATGGAGTTCAATGACTGGCTGAGGGAGTAGTGCAGGGAGGAAGACTATAACTGTACTGGGGGCTGGGGGAGACCTGGTCAGATAAAACACATTTTGAAACGGACAGGCTGCACCTCAGTAGAAGGGAGTCGGGAGTCCTCAGGGACAAGCTGGGGAGGCATATAAACCAAAAACATATTTAAACTACTGGGAGTTGGGGGACAAGTGGGCTTACAGGCCTCAGGTCTCCGGGGGGGGGAGGAGGAGGTCAGTAGGGCTCACTCCCCACAATAGTAGAGGAGGACTGGAGGGTAGAGGTGGAAGAGCAGTGAAGAGGTTAGCAGCGGGGGCAGGGGATAGTTTTTGATGATTGACTGACCCTACATTCTCAGGTGTCGGCTGTCATCAAAACCTCCTTTTATCATCTTAGGAATATCGCCAGGGTTAGGCATCTGGTTCCGTCTGATGACCTTCCCATCTTGGTCTACGCTTTTGTGTCCTCGCACATGGATTACTGCAACTCCCTTTATCTAGGGCTTTCTGGGGTTGAAATCTGTCGCTTGCAGCTGGTGCAGAATGCGGCAGCCCGGCTTTTGACAGGTTCTACTTGATCCTGCCATATTACTCCAGTGCTGCAAACTGCACTGGCTGCCAATATGGTGACGGATCACCTTTAAAGTCGGTTTAGTGACTTTTAAGGCCCTACATGGATAGGGCCCGGGCTATCTGAAAGAGCTTCTGGTTCCTTACTGTCCTGGTCGATCACTCCACTCAGCTGACGAGGGGTTGTTAGAGATTCCAAGGGTAAATTTGAAGTCATCTGGCTCAAGAGCTTTTGCCTATGCAGCCCCTACCCTTTGGAATTCTCTACCCCATCGGTTACAGGAGTGTACAACTGTGGAGGAATTTAAGAAGGGCTTAAAAACCTATCTGTGGCAAAAAGCTTTTTTAGATAATTGAAGTGTCTATTATTGATTGGTATATGATCTTAATCTGTATTGTTCTGTCATTTAATTTTATATGCTGTTTTTATATTGTTAGGCGCCTTGGCAATGGAAAGGCGCCACATAAATAAAATTATTATTATTATTATTATACAGGCAAAAGGCAGTAAAGAGAGTCAGACAGGTGGGAAGCAAAGGAGACTCAGACTTTAGGTGGAGAGTGGTGTCTCTGAACACTCAAAGTCTTGGAAACAAGATGGATGACCTGCAAGCATTGTTGGCAGAGAGGGACATGGACATCACAGCAGTCACAGAGACATGAGCCATACCTAACCATGACTGGGACTTCTCGATCCCTCAGTTTAACTTATACAGGAGAAGATCAGTAGGGCTTGCTCCCCATATCAGTAGAGCAGGACTGGAGGGTAGAGGTGGAAGAGCAGTGAGTGGGGTAGCAGCGGGAACAGGGGGTACAAGCAAGGGCAGTAATGAGACAGGCAGACAGGTGGGAAGGGGAAAAGGCTCAGACTCAAGGTGGAGAATGTTGTCTCTGAATACACAAAGTCTTGGAAACAAGATGTATGACCTACAGGCATTGTTGGTAGAGAGAGGAGTAGACATCATAGCCATCACAGGGAAATGGGCCTAACCTAACCATGATTAGGACCTCTCGATCCCTAGGTTTAAATTATACAGCAGGGACAGGGAGGTAGGATAAGGGGGAGGGGTGGTAGTTTACATCAGGGAGGGTATTACTTGTACAAGGGAGCAGTCAGAAGAGGGGAAGGTGGAAGCAATGTGGATTCAATTACTGTTGAACAGAGGGAGAAAGGTGAGGCTGGGGGTAGTTTACTAACCACCCAACCAGGAGGAGGAAAGAGACAGAGGTCACCCAGGAAGTAGGGTAGTCTGGCGGGCCAAAGCTGAGGAGGAACTGCAGCTAGCTGAGGGAATTAAAAATGTTGAAAAGGCCTTTTTTTGCTGTGTTAGTAAGAAAAGGGTCAAGAAGGTTGGTATTGTTAGGCTCAGGAAAAGGGCAGGGTGGGTAAAGGAGAATCATGCAAAGCAGGGGCAAAGCAGAGGTACTGAAGGAGAACTTCTGTTCAGGCTTCACCAGGGAGAGAGACAGACCAGTGCCAATAGGAGGAAGGAGAAGAGATGGGAGGAGGGCACATGGATGTCTTGATAGAAGCAGATTGGATGAGGGAAGGGTTGCTAGCATTAAGGTTAGATAAATCCCCAGACCCAGATGGTATACACCCAAGGGTGCTGAGGGAGCTGATGGAAAAGCTTGCAGGTCCCTTAGCTGACTGCTTAATAGTTCACTGGAGTCGGATGTGGTACTGTAGGACTAGAGAACTGCACATGTGATGCATCTCCATAACAGAAGTCCCAAGAATGACCAAGGAACTACAGACTGGTCATTCTGACCTTAATCATGTGCAAGTTCATAGAGACTATACTTAGGGAAAGGTTAGTAGAGTATCTGGAAGGGAATGACCTCCAGGATGAGTTACAACACAAGTTTATGGGAAGGAGATTGTGTCAAACAAATCTGATTGACTTCTTTAACTGGGTCACTAAAACAGTGGACAGGGGCCAAGCAGTGGGCATCCTTTACCTGGACTTCAGCAAGGCCTTTGACTCTGTACCCCACAAAAGGTTGATCAGAAAATTGGTACTGTATATCTTGGAGTTGGTGAGAAGTTGACTGGTGGGTAGAAAACTAGCTAAAGGGCAGGACCCAGATCATGGTTATAGGAGGTAAGTTCTCAAGTACTAGGGAGGTCATAAGTGGGTCCCACAGGGCTCGGTGTTCAGACTTTCAGTGTCTTCATGAGTTAAATTGGGGATGGCTTTAAGGGCAAGATTTGCCTATTCGTGGATGACACCAAGCTCTGTGGGAGGCTGGACACACCCAAAAGGGTACAACCACCTAAGGGAAGACTGGAAAAACTAGAGAGGTGGTCCAGGATTTGACAACTTGGCTTCAGTGCAAAGAAATGCAAGGTTATGCACAATGGAGCAATAAGCCCAAGGACTGAGTACAGCCTGGGTGGGGTCTGGGTATCTGCCTTCCAAGGAGGAGAAGGACCTGGGGCTGATGATCATTAGTGACCTGAAGCACTTCATTCAGTGTAGGAAAGCAGCAGCAAAGGCAAGCAAAAAGTTGGGCTGCATTGCCAGGGGGATCAGCAATAGGCAGGGAGAGCTAATACTGCCACTCTGCAGGTCATTGGTGAGGCCACATCTGGAGTACACAATAGAGTACATGTGCCCATACCTTAAAAAGGACAAAAGCCTACTGGAGATAGTCCAAAGGAGGGCAACTAAGATGATCATGGGCTAGTAGGGTAGGACGTATAAGGAGAGGTTGGAAGCCCTGAACATGAGAGGAGAGAGAGAGAGGACATGATTGAAACCTTTAAGTATTAGAAATAAAAAAACAGGGTGACTAAAGAGGGTCTTTTCAAACTTAGTGGGAATCGAAATGCAAGGGGACACCATGTCAAGTTGAAGGGGGAGGTTTAGGAGATAGGCTAGGAGGAACGTCTTCACAGAGGAGGTGGTGGCAAGTTGGAATGAGCTTCCTGAGGAGGTGATTTCATTGAAAATGGCAGACAGCTTCAGGAGAGTCTGGGATACAGTTAAGGGGAAAATATGGTTGGAGGCGGACAAAGGGAAGAGCTGATTGGGGAGGGGGAGGGTCTATAGCTGAGGATCCTGCAATACAAGCAGGCTAAACAGACCTAATGGCCTTATTCTGCTGGCTTTATCATATGTTTGCGTGTTCATATTTTTACCCCCACTCCTGAGCCATATGTATCCAGCTGTCAGCACAGCAGGTTTCTAGGATCCATGTATGGGTGCTAGTGTTTGAAGCTATGCTATATGGCCAGTAAAGTAAAATAAGTTGTCAGTACAAGTACACTTATAGGTATAAGGCTAATCCTGCTACAAGGTTCTGAAATGTGTTCTGTAATGTTACATGGGTTTATAGTTTATACAATGTGGGCTGGATATTCAAACTGCACCATTCATAGGCGCAAGCCCTTGCGCTGCGCAAAATAGTTGCGCAGGGGTGTGTCCGGGGCGATATTCAAAGGAGCTGTGCTTTTGAGCAACTCCTCTGATATCACCCCAACCACAACCACTGTGCATGGCGCCCAGTGGAACTTGCGCCACCCAGAAGTTGACAGAGTGGAGCATTCAACTTGCGGTGGCGCAAGTACCATTGCGCCATGCGCAAAATCCCGATATTCAAAAGGTGACATGCAAATGGGGCTATAATTCGTGCAAGGCGCAGGGGGGGCCATTTGCATCTGATTATGGCCCCATTCGCATGCCATTAGCATGCAGGTGCTCCGATCCCCGAGGACTTGCACCTGGTGCCCTGCCAGGCAGCAGCCGTTGAGGACCGGCGCCCCCTGCAGCCCGATCGCGGGCAAAACAATGTAGAATCCTCCCACACCCCTCACTGGCCCGATCGCGGGCATGGTTTATCTCCCCCAACAGCCCGATCGCGGTCAGCAATGTGCTCCCCACCCCGAATGTATCCCTGGTGGTCAGTGGACGAAAAGCCCGATCGCGGGCAGTAGTAGTGAATCCCGAATTCAGCCCTGGTGGTCTAGTGGCACATCGATCGCGGGATGTAAATGCTACTAAATCCCCAACATTGCCCTGGTGGCTGGTGTCCCCCCCACCCACCCACCCCACCACCCGCTCCCCCCACAGCCGGCGGCGGCAGCACCCTCCACCTGCAGCCCGCGCCCGACCGACAACTACCTGGTAGGGCTGCATGCCCATTGGTGCAGAGAAAGAGCCAATGGATTGTGCAGCCCATCCGACCTCCATGACAGTCCAGTTTGTGGATGAATCATTCACCAATGGGCGTGCAGCCCTACCAGGCAGTCAGTCGGCGGGCGGCGGGGCGGCAGGCGGAGGGTGCTGCCGCCCACCAGCTGTGGGGAGCGGGTGGTGGGCTTCGGGTGGGTGGGAGGGGGAACTAGCCACCAGGGCAACGCTGGGGGATTTGTGTAGCATTTACATCCCGCGATCGGATGTGCCACTAGACCACCAGGGCTGAATCTCGGAGGGGATTCTACACTACCGCCCGCAGTCGGGCTTTCGTCCACTGACCACCAGGGTGATTTCGGAGGGGTTTACATAACTACTGCCCGCGATCGGGCTTTTCGGTCCACTGGACCACCAGGGATACGCTCGGGGTTTACATAACTACTGCCCGCGATCGGGCTTTTTGGTCCACTGGACCACCAGAATACGCTCAGGGGAGCCTACATTGCTGCCCGCGACCGGGCTGGTGGGGGTGATTAAGCTATGCCTGCAATCGGCCAGTGGGGGTGGTGGGGGGGATTCACAGTCGTCTGCCCTCGATCGGGCTGCGGGGGGGGCACAGGGACTGGGTTGGGGCCAGCCACAGGTGGCAGCTGCTGTGTTGCGCCCTGCAATGCAGCAGCTCACCTGTGGGTGGCCCTCGACTTAAGCCTTTTTTTGCTCAAAGTTGTGCAGGCGCAGGTTGGGGGTTGCGCCTGCACAACTCTGCACAGCCCGGCTGAATATCGGGCAGTGCAGTTTATGCATGGTTCCTCCCCCTCCAGTTCAGCATGCATTCATTTGCATTGCGCTGTTGCTCAGCATGTTTTCTGTGGTGCAACTGCCTCCTGCTGAATATCGCAGAATGGAGCAAGTTCGGACTTGCGCAGGCGCAACCCTATTGCACATGGCGCAACCCTTTTGAATATCCGGCCCTGTGTGTTTGTGCTTGATGTCACTGTATTTAAGTGCAAGCCATGCACCCATAATTGCCTATTGGTTGGGAGGGTTCCCTGTAATGTTTACCGCCCACTATGGGGCATATAAATAGGGTCTCTGGCCCTCCAAAAGTGTGTGTTCCTGCTTCCCCATTCTGGGGTACTACATGTAGTTCCAGCTTTAATACCTACAGATGTGCTTCTCTGGCTGTGACCAGCTGGAAGGTGTGACAGGGAGATCCTGCCACTCTTGAGGACTGACCTTTTCTTAAATCTGTTGCAATAGTTCTTCTATTTCTTAGCCTAATTTATCCTTTACAATTTCTACTCCATAAGGTTGGCCACCTATGGGCACCCTCTCACCTTTCTTGACTATGCTATAGTGTCCTCTTTAATTTTTTTCCCTCTCAGGTCCTCGTACAGGGAGGTTTTTATGGTGACCTCCAAGCTGATGTAAAACAACAGGCTGTGTTCCTCGTTGTTAGATTTAGTATGCAATAGCACTATGTCATAAAATACCTTGATGTATATGCCTTATGTGTATGAAACCTGTAAATGTTGAAAATACCACGGCACTAGGTGTTTTTGAAAAAGGCAATAAGTTACTAGGGGACTGTATTATAAAAACTAAGTTACCAGGGTAGAGAGATCAGAAAACTCCCGTTGTGTTATTTAAATGCATGTAAATTACAGATTGTTTGAGAGGCATCATGCATTCCTGCTTTAAGCTGATCCAGCCTAAAATGTCGTGGTGATTTGCATATACATCTCATGATGCTTTGCATTATGGGGATATGTGTGATGTTGTGTTTCTTTGAAACTTGGCTTTATTGCCAATGTCCTTTGGGGTAACCCTTGCTTCAATGCTTCTGCACTGAGGTTCTTTGTCTTTAGCTTGTTTTTTGAGTTTTTTTTTTTTTTTTTTTGAGCTCCCCATCACTCAAATACTCAAGACCAACATAGGGAATTAAATAATTTTCACTAAAGAGATAGATCAGTGGGTTAGTAGATGCTGACCAAGTGCAGAGGAAGGACATGCATAGTCTGTTGCCGCAGACTAATGTCCTGAACACGGGATATGCCATTGCTTAAGGTTATCTGCTGTGTTTTAAATAAACATCACACAGAGATTGTGTGCTGAACCTGAAGTTCTGTGTCTGGTCCATCTGTTATCACACAACCCCTCCACATAAGGGTCTGTGGGACCAGAAATGGTGGCAGGGTCCCATGGTCTGGGTGGCACTGATCCCCTTTGGTGCAGGTCTCTAGAGGCTCAGACCCCAGCATGGGTCTGAGTTCAAGGACAGTGGGAACCTGTTGAGAACTTACTCTCAAGAAGGGTCTCTTGAAGGTGTTCAATGATACTGTCCTGTTTTCTGTAATAGCAGAGTGTATAGTGGTTGGTATGTGCTGGCAAGGGACTCTGCATAAAAAAAGAGGCCTTTCTGCATGACTGATGAAGATCAGGACAGCTGGCGCTGAGGATCCCATCCCAAGCAGGAGATGGTCCCATTCAGTTGGTAAGCCACTGCTTGCTGTGATGGCTATTAAGGTGTTGACTCCAACTCCATAGAGGTATGGGGCTTGAGGCAGCCCTGTGTTGAGTGCTTCCTGCTAGAGGATGCAGTGAAAATGTACATAAGCTGCCTGTGCACAAGTGAAAGTAAAATTTTGCAGTTTATGCAGCTCACAGTTAAACTGAGTTAAGGCCTACCCCATGTTGCCTTGCTGTTGGGCCAAATATGTACACTGTGTTGTGCAAAATAAATATATTTTCTGACCAACAAAGGTAGCTATGTTTTACTCTCAGCACCAAAGGGGCAGAAGAAGAGTGTGGACGACTCGTTGCTCAATGACTAACAAATCCCTTCAACAGGAGGAAGAACTGAAGTGCCATGCATGATACCCACACCATGCTGTAGGGCCAAGCAGTGGTGTAGCCATGAGTCTCCTCCATCCTTACAGTTCTAAGGCTGCCAATTGAAGAAGATGCCTTGAAGGGCATAGACAATCATGATGCCTGAGCACAGACATTTACAGCTATATTAAATCTGGGCTCCACCTCCAGGGGTGTGGTCCAAGTGCGAAGCGTGGGAACTTGACAAAGTCAGGGAGCCATGGTTTGCTCTAACCACATTAAAAGTGCTGACTCCAACTCCCATGGAGACTTGGCACAGACTGTCAAGATAGATGCCTACACTACCTCAATGTTGTGTGTGTGTGCGTGTGTGTGTGTGTGTCTGAGATTAGAAGGTTATATCCCTTCTTAGCCCTTTGCCAGGCATCACTAGTACTCCTCTGCCATGTTCATGCCCCAAGTCACAGTTCCAATTTTAAAAGCAAAGTTTAAATGTTCCCAAGCTTGGTTTTCAGTATAAAACATACTGTCATGTTCCGGTGAAAGCCTAACTTGAGGCCATATATTTATCTCAGAGTGCTTAAAGTATGCATAACTCGTGTGTGCATGAGTTCATATCAGTTTGGGGCCACCTTGTTCAGATGTGCGTTCTCTTATCCTCATGAAAGAGCAGATGCATCAGGGGGGTATAACTTCAGATGAGCTACGAAGTAAGAAGCTCAGGCCAAGTAAAATCACATTTTGATAACAGTAAATTAATGAATAATTCAAAATGCTCAGCCTTGATACAGTCAGCAAGTATGTAGTCTTTGACAAGCACACTGCTCCCATAGGACAAAAAATAAATAGTAAAAGATGGCAGTGTCCTAATGTGAACAGAAAATACTGTCTATCCCTCCCCACCACACACACACAAAGAAATGGGTCACATTTTTTCTGCTTTAGCAGCTTGGTTTAAGACCACAGTAACAAACATCAACAACATATATGCATATTTCAACATCATTTCATCAGAGAAATTAAAATGAGAGACAATGTTAAAAGTACCTGTAAGCACCAAGTCCCATTGTCATAGAATGCCCTCAGAACGCACATGTAATTGTTGCACTATCAATGACCAACAACGACACAGCGAAAATCAGCAGGTGAATGTGGTTCTCATTGGCCAGTGCTTGTTTTTGAACTGGTACTACAGTTCTGTACTGCCATTCTCTGGGGACTCTGCCTTCCCTCATAGTTTGATTAAAGGGCTGGGGCTGGATTTTCAAAGAGCGGAGAACGCCACAAGCCCTGGGGGTCCTGAAAATATGGCACACGGGACTTGCAGCATTCTCATGGCCATCGAGCAGGATTTTTGATCCCATGTGCCAATTGCCACAAGTTAGACCAACGTTTCCTGGTCTAGTTTGCAGCAATCCAGGTACCTTCTAGGAGCTTGTGCCAAATATATGGCACCAGCTGCCGTAAATCAGGTCAACTGTCGTAACTGCACCCGAACTACTAAACTCGGGTGCAGTTTTGGGAAACATGTTGGCACAGCTGTGCTGACAAAAAGGCTTGATGCAGGGCTTGACGTAAGCCCTAGGTTGCCTTTTGAAGATCCGGCCCCTAGCATACTACCTGGCAATAGTAGTCATTTTCGGAAGTAGTCAGCTATCACTTCTTATAGCTAAAGTATTTTTTTTGTTTTCTGTTTTGCTAATGAGAAGATCTCATGCCTGCCTGACCTACATGTGATGTGTGGAACAGCACCCTACCCGGAGGCTGACATAGTTCTGTTTTTCCCTCTACATCATCAGCATTGTGACCTCACTGACTGTAACATCACTAGTAACCGAGAAGAGTCACTCTCCTACTGCTTGATTGGTAACTGGTGACACGTTACCAATCATGGGGCGGCAGGGCTTGTGATGTAGCAATGAGTGAGGTCACATGCTGATGATATAGTGGGAAGAATAGGACTACTGTAGATATGCCTAGTGGCAGGTAAGGCACTGCTTTTCATGTCATAACCAATTCTGTTGGGTAGGCATGTGCGAAAAAATAAAAAATCTGCCGGCAGAATTTCCGGGAAAGTGCGACTTTCACTTCCGCGAAAGTTTGGAAATTACTTTGGCAACTTCCGTGGATATTCTGCCTTAAAATGGCAGAAAAATGTGCCAACTGCAGATTAATAATGTATTAAACTGCGGGCAAAAAAAATTCACAGAACTGATCCTGTCAGTGGTCAGATCTGAGGCTTTTTTGCCTGCAGTTTAATACATTAAGTTCCCCACCAATCGATCATGGGTCCCATTTAAGCAAAACAGCTCCCTGGTGGCTAGTGGTCCCACCTCCACCTGCCGATCACAGGTCGGGTCCCATCACATAAAAAAAAAAAAAACACTCCCTGGTGGCTAGTGGTCCCACCCCTACTCGCTGATCCTGGGTCCCATTATAATAACAAAAAAATAAAGCAGCTCCCTGGTGGCTAGTGGTCCCACCCCACCCACCAATTACGGGTCCCATTACATAAAAAAAAAACACTCCCTGGTGTCTAGTGGACCCATCCCCACCCATCGATCACAGATCCCATTATGATTAGATAAAAAATTAATAAAGCAGCTCCCATCTTGCTGGTGGCTAGTGGTCCTGCCCCCACCCACCAATTGTGGCCCCCCTTAAAATTATAACTCCCTGGTGTCCAGCGGACCCTCCCTCCCTTTGACTCCCTCCCCTTAGTAAAACAAATGCAGAGTAGATAGTCCGTCATCTTATTCCCTGGTGTATAGTGGACCCCCCCTCCCTATCCCCGATCCCAGTAAAAAAAAAAAAAAGTAATCCCCATTCCCTGGTGTCTAGTGGACCCCCACCCCGACAGTTAATCCACCACCATCCCGCTCCCCCCATCCCAACCATGAGTGGACCACCAGCGCAGCCCTTCTCTCTCCTCCACAGCCAGTGGCCCACTGAGCTGTCAGTGAATTAGCGCGTGTGTATCACATGTTCATTCATTGACAGCTCAGTGGCCCGCTGGCCATGGAAGAGAGAGGAGGGCTGTACCAGTGGTCTGCTCGGGTCGGGATGGGGGGAGCAGGGTGGTGGTGGACTAACTGTTGGGGGGGGATCCACTAGACATCGGTGAATGGGGATTACTTTTTTTTTTTACTGGGATAGTGGATAGGAAGGGGGGTCCACTAGACACCAGGGAGCTGCTTTATTTTTTTTTATTATAATGGGACCCGTGATTGGCTGGTGGGGGTGGGACCACTAGCCACCAGGGAGCTGCTTTATTATTTATTTATTTTTTTTTTAATCATAATGGGACCTTGGATCGGTGGGTGGGGTTGGGACCACTAGCTACCAGTGATTTATTTTCTTTTCTTTACGTTGGGACCCCAATCTGCGGGGGGGGGAAGGGCATTAGACATCAGGGTGGGGTTTCGTTTCCATATCAAATAATTCATCAGAACTACGGATGGAATAAATTCCTCAGTTTAGATGAATTATTCCGCAGTTCTGAAAAAAGTCCATGGAATGTGGTGAAAAATCCACAGAATATCCAAATTTTGCTGATGGCAAAAGTGTGAAAAAGTCCACGAAATTTTCAAAATTTCACAGAAGTTCCGTGAAAGCGGAATTCGCAACTTTTGCCCACCCCTATTATTAGGTAGAAAACAATATAATGACCATATAGAAAAGAGAGGAGAGGATTATATTGTGTATTTATGCACATTATATCCCAAAGCGCTTTACAAACAATGATACTGAAGTGACAGTAAATGTGTAGTGGCAGACATTTAGCATATCGGCACCCACTCGCATCCTTGCAAAGTTGCATGAACCAGTTTTTTGGGAAGGGGAATATTTGCCAGGACACTACAGAACTACACCTTCCTCTCCCCATGGAGTTTCGACACCTCCTACAATTCTCTTCCCTTCTACCCAAATTCTAGCTCTCTACCCTTCCCTTCTACCTGTCTGCCTTTCTCTCTGCCTCGATCCTCTCCTCTGACTCCCTTCTTTCCTCTGATTCCTTTACATTGCCACCCCTTGCTGCAAAACATCAACTGATTAGTCTGCCTTCTCTTAATATCCTCCTCAACACTAGAACAGCCTCCGCCTCCCCAGTCCTCTCTCCCCTCCCTCTAATTTCTCCTCTCAGGTCTCATCACCCCCTTGTGCCTATCATTAGCATTCATTGCAGTCTTTCCATCTTTACCGTTCACTTCTCCCCTTCTTGTTAGTGTCCTCTGTCTGCCAATATTGCTTCGACCTCTGCCTGCCGCTCTCCTGAATTTTGTCAGCCTACTGTACCCTTTGTTGCATTATGTTGCATTACTTTACATGTTTGCCTCTAGGATAGTTTTGTACTGTGTGATTGTTTTTTACCTCCTTACATAGTATCCTGTATTTGCTTTTACAAAATATTTTTGCAGTTCAACTGGAAAGCATATGTAGTTCCCTCACAATGTACTAAGCACTCTTTTTAATTCCTACCAATAAAGTAACTTTAACCATACTATACAGACTTTTTAAAACTATGGGCTTTTGAGGTGACAGCTTTTCAAGAGTTTGTGTTGGATCACTCGTGCAGCTCATTGAGACATGCTAAAACAAGTCATACTATAGCTTTTGGCCAGCACTGACCTGGGCTAGAATCAGATTAATGACCGTTATTTATTATTTTTACATAGAAATATAGAACATGGCAGCAAATAAGTGCCGACTGGCCCACCTAGTCTTCCTATTTATTGTTAAACTGGTAAATGAGAGAGGCATGCAGAACTCAATTTCATTGACAGGTGTGACCTGGGGAGAAGGGGTTACAGAGGTGAGGGACAAATGCAAGCAATAAGGCACATGCAATAATAACAACTAGAAAACATGTGTGGCTCTCCTTGGTGAAATGTCACTAGTATCTTCCAGTGCAGCAGCTATTATTACATCAAATATTGTCGGTCTCAAAGGAGAAGTTGTATACTTGCTTTTTTTTCATAAATTTTAAGGGCGCTGACTGATGTTAAACTAAATAAGGTTAGGGTAATAAGTCCATTGATGTAATGAGTTGTTCACCCTTAGTACAAACACATGCACAAGGGGAAATCCACTAAAGCTGGCTGGGGGATGTCTGACAGCATGTCTGCAGTCCCTTTTCACAGAGAAAGTGGTGGACAATTGGAATGGACAGCTAGAGGAGATGGTCTGTGCCAAAACAGTGAGTGGGTTCAAACATGGGTGGGACAGGTACAAATGCCTGATAATGGCAGGAGAAGGTGGAAGGCAGATGGGCATTAGGTTTCACGGCAAACTGTCCTGGGTGGGTTCCCTTCAATATTAGTTCAGTTATCTGTAGTTAGGGGCCACTCAGGCAAAAAATCCAAAACAAAAGCATAGAATCCAGACACTCTTCAAAAATTCTTTTTTATGTAGTTTTTATTCTAACTACAGGTAGTACCAAGCAAAGACCCTCGTCACAAGCCCAACATTTCGCCACTCTGGGCTTCTTCAGGGAAATGAATCTAAAGGTAAAACAATTATATATAATTATATACATTGCTATAAAATACAGTATTTACATAACATTTAAAATTCCTCATCAGTAATCCCAAATCCTGTACCAGGAGAAAAAGTCTAAACATTCTCTTACATCTCTCAAGGTATTAAAGCTGTAAGTTATCAGTGCTCTTAATACACTTTCATTATAAGGTTCCTAATCAAATGTAATTCAATGTGTTTAACTATAAAACAGTATTCTTCTATTGCAAGTATCAGTTATTTCTTTTCAGTTTTACAGCACCCCTACTGGTGGAGCAAGTGCAATACAGACATGTTAGGGGTAATACACACACTCTGCATTAAAGGAAAACTGTAATCAACAGGATTTCTTAATGTCTGAAATCCCATAAAAAGCTAATTTGATTGAGCCATTGTGTTTATCTGTGAGTCTTTGCAGTCCAGAGTTATCCCATATGTAAATCAGCCTGTAATTAAGGGCTGGTGGCAGCCACATGTTTTGGGATCCTGACAGGAAATAATGTCACCAAGGGTCTAGGTCCTCCTTTGATTATATTTAATCCAACAGGTTAAATAGGACATCGCCTGTTTTATTAAGTGTGTTTTAAGGTGTTATTACAACACTTTCCACATCCATAATAATTGTTTTGTATGTGCATTGAAACTAGTGAGTTATCACCATTACATTTCAAACTGTTAGTAAAAATAATCCATCTTCAGGATTGCTATAATCTCTAGGATATACAGTACTGCCAGCTGAACATGTCAATACAGATTTCTGGGGCTGCCACAGTACCACCTTCTGTCTTTTTCCGTTCCCTGTGTTATAGCCTTTTCTCTTACAATTTTGTGTGTGAACTTGGGTCTACAAGATACGAATGTGAACACAGTCAGGGTTTAGAAATCCTGACATGGGGCCCCAATACCTGTTGGCACCACAAAGCCAGCCTTGAGATGTGTAGTTTTTGATGGTAAGCTGACAGTATAGCCTAGAGGTTAAAGCAATCCTGAAAATGGATTATTTTTACTAACAGTTTGAAATGTAAAGGTGATAACTCACTAGTTTCAATACACATACAAAACAATTATTGTAGATGATGAAAATGATGTAATAGCACCTTAAAGCACACTTAATAAAATGGTGGATTTCCTATTTGACCTGTTGGATTAAATACAGTAAAAGGAGGACATAGACCCTCAGTGGCATCATTTCCTGTCAGGAGTCCAAAACATATGGCTGCCACCAGCCCTTAATTAAAGGGGCCCAGATATTCAAAAGGGTTGCGCATGGCACAACAGTGTTGCACCATGTGCAACCCACTGATGTGCCCTGGCACGATATTCAAAAGGGAAAAGTGCGCGGAACAAATCCCGATGTGCCGGAGCGCATCAGTAATGTATGCAGGCACAAGTGGGAGGGGGCATGCCCATGCATACTCTGCACAGCCCGATATTCAGCCCGGGATGTGCAGAGCCATGCATGCACAACCCCTACCTGCGCCAGCACAAAGTTACACCAAAAAAAAAAAGGAACAACCGATGGCCACCCACAGGTGAGCTGCCGCACTGCAGGGCGCAACACGGCAGCTGCCACCTGCGGGTGGCCAACTGAGTTCTGGCTGCACCTGGTGGTGCCCCCCATGCCCGTTTGCAGGCATTTGTAACAAAAAACTATGTCCCATATCCCTGGTGGTCCAGTGGACCGCTATCTGCCCTATCGCAGGCATTTGTAGAAATAAAAAAGAAATATATGTCCTATATCCCTGGTGGTCCAGTGGACCGCTATCTGCCCGATCATGGGCATGTGTAAAAAGATAAGACCTCGTCCAATATCCCTGGTGGTCCAGTGGACCTCTATCTGCCTGATCACGGGCATGTGTAAAAAGATAAGACCTCGTCCAATATCCCTGGTGGTCCAGTGGACCTCTATCTGCCCGATCGCGGACATGTGTAAAAAGATAAGACCTCATCCAATATCCCTGGTGGTCCAGTGGACCTCTATCTGCCTGATCACGGGCATGTGTAAAAAGATAAGACATCATCCAATATCCCTGGTGGTCCAGTGGACCTCTATCTGCCCGATGGCGGGCATGTGTAAAAAAATAAGACCTCGTCCAATATCCCTGGTGGTCCAGTGGACCTCTTTCTGCCCGATCGGGGCATGTGTAAAAAGATAAGACCTCATCCAATATCCCTGGTGGTCCAGTGGACCTCTATCTGCCCGATCGCAGGTATGTGTAAAATAAAAAATTCTTCCAATATCCCTGGTGGTCTAGTGGTACCCCCCACCCACCCACGGGCGGCAGCACCCCACTGGCCTGCTGCCCCACCGCCCGCCGACTGACACCGTCGGTAGGGCTGTACACCCATTGGTCCACAGCGTGAGCCAATGGGCGTGCAGCCGATACCATATATTCATTCCAGATATGTGAATGATCCATCACATATGTGGAATGTAGTACGGTATAGCGCTGAAGCCCATTGGCTCATGCTGTGGACCATCGACGACAGCCCCACGATGGTGTCAGTCGGCGGGCGGCGGGTGGCAGGCAGGTGGGTGCTGCCGCCTGCCGCTGACTGGGGGCGGGCTGGGGCTCAGTGGGCGGGTGGGGGGCACCACCAGACCACCAGGGATATTGGAAGTATTTTTATTTTACAAATGCCCGCGATCGGCAGATAGAGGTCCACTGACCACCAGGGATATTGGACGAGGTCTTATCTTTTTACACATGCCCGCGATCGGGCAGATAGCGGTCCACTGGACCACCAGGGATATTGGACGAGGTCTTATCTTTTTACACATGCCCGCGATCGGGCAGATAGTGATCCACTGGACCACCAGGGATACTGGATGAGGTCTTATCTTTTTACACATGCCCGCAATCGGGCAGATAGCGGTCCATTGGACCACCAGGGATATAGGACATATATTTATTTTTTGTTTCTACAAATGCCCACGATCGGGCAGATAGCGGCCCACTGGACCACCAGGGATATAGGACATATATTTCTTTATGGGACAGAATAGTTTTTGGTTTTACTACAAATGCCCGTGATCGGGCTGCAGCGGGGCATTGGTCCCCAACGGCTGCTGCCTGGCAGGGCACCAGGCGCAAGTCATTGGGGATCGGCACACCTGCATGCAAATGGAGCCATAATGACATGCAAATGGACCCATAATGACATCCAAATGGCCCCATGTGTGCCTTGCATACATTATGGCCCCATTTGCATGTCAAGTTTTGAATATCGTGGTTGCTGTGCATGGCGCAATGGAACTTGTGCTAGCGCATCTCCATGCTCCACTCTGGCCACTTGCGCTGGCGCAGTGCCACTGCACCATGCACACTGGGGCCGGGCCAGGGTGCGATATTCAATGCTGCTGAGCCATGGTGCAGCTCCATTGAATATCGTCCAGTCCACACCCCTGTGCAGCCAAGTTGAGCTGTGCCCAAGCTTGCGCCACAGCCTGGTGCAGTTTGAATATCTGGCCAGGGTGCTTTACATATGAATAACTCTGGACTGCAAAGACTCACAGATAAACCCAATGGCTCAATCAAATTCGCTTTTTATGGGCTTTCAGACATTAAGAAATCCTGTTGATGACATTTCCTCTTTAAGAGTATCTTAGTGTGACAGTATTATGCTTAAATCAAAAGTATTGCAAAGTTATAATAATATACTTGAACCGGGGCACCTACCTAGGCTCTGAAGTCTACTATAGAATTTATAGTTCAGCCAGCTTGGTGATTTGTGTTCTCTTAGCTAATGCCTAAATAATGTTTTTGTTCTTTTTTACTTGTTAAATTCAAAACTAATTTTTATTCTCTATGGTTCTACACCCTTAGTATCCCTTAAATATGAAAACCTTAGTTGGTCGTGTTTTCTATATGTCTGTTTTATATACTTAATTCAATATTATGTATTTATATCAATTACACTACAAACTATAATTCAGTCTCACCATCATTTCTCATCCAGCAGCCTGGCATATCATGACCCTTGCAGCCCTTAATATATTAAACCTGTTATAGGAAATGTAAATCATTTTTTTTAAAGAAGACATTTTACCACATTAATACAATTACAACCTCTCATCCAGCAACTAAACTCTATGCATGAATTTATACTGTACAGGTATTCAGTGCGACCTGTATGGCCCTTAGTATGCTGCACATTCTGCAAACAAATTATCTCTATTTTGACCATTTTTCATACTGCTTCACTCAAGTTTCTGTCAATAGAAATTCTCCATACTTTATGGTTCCAAGTGCTTTGCTTTTTTGTCCATAAAAGTGACTCATTTTATAAACATTTTCATGGTATTCCACACGGGTTTCCTTTAGCAACTCCCTATACCTTATGTCTCTAAACAGTATGCGTTTTCTTCAGTGAGTCATAGTTATAGATCCCCTAAAAGAGAAAAGGGTACCTTTTAGTATCAGTTCTGGTAAACTTTTTTCAGTAAACACTACTAGTAAACTCTAGTGCTAGTATTCCCCTCTCTGGTCCACTCACGTTTTAGTATCTGCATGTTTACACGGCAGTCTGCAAGGGTAAACTGCACTGGCTGTGTGTAAGTCTGCTCTTCAAATAGAACTGAGACATACATGCCACCCATTCGTACTCTACTGGAGCTGGCAGAATTGGTACTATACAAAAACTGCTTTCATTTTGATGGGAAGTGCTATAAACCAAAGGGGACAGCAATGGGCAGCACAATGGCACTAACTCATGTCAATCTTTATATGGAACCATTTGAAGTACAATTTATAGATTAGATACAGCATTTAGAGACTGGCAAAACTTGTACCTAACATACCTACATCAAATGTGCACACTGGGGATTATGAAACCATTCACAGAACTGCAACAGCAGTTTGGATTATCACGTAGGAACTTCTATAGATACTTACAGGTCAGGCATTACTACCATGTGCTGCCCACCGAAGCCAGAGACCCACGAGAAAGGGCAGCTCTGATAGTAGCTTTGGCCAATCATATTGCCAACTACAATTCGACATACCTTTTCTCATACATATGTAAGGCACTGCAGCTCACCTACCAAAAATGGACAAAGTACTACATGTGGCCCAGAAGTGGCAGAAACAGACAAGCATACATCTAGAGCTGAGGAATGGGAGAGGGGATGCTTTGAGGTTGGTAAAGTTACCTCCTCTCCTCACATATATGGAGAGAGTATGCCTGGAAACACATATCAGATTCCTCCACACCTCAGTCATCACAGCAAAGCATGGGATGCAGCGGAGCTTGGTATGTTGGAAGGGGTGTGGAGAACCTTAGGCCAATCACACACATCATGTGATCCTGCCCTGTACTAAGAGCCTTCTACAAGAACTAGAGCAGGCCTTAGGAGAATTGATAACATGCCCCCATACAACTGACATCATAGATCTACTTACAGTACTCCATATCTACCCTAGGGGAGTCAAGGATAGGCATATTAAATACTTGCTGCGGTGGCCCACTCTAGTGCAACACACAGACAGTGAAACCTGAAAACAGACCATTACACTGACAGTCACTGTAATGGTCTGTTTTCACCGTTGTGGCTTCTCACGGTGTTCTGCCCCCTCCCTGGAACAACTCCAACCTGGAGTTGATTATGTGCCTCATCGCATATTTTGTCATGAATCACACTGTTTTGTACCTTGCTGTCATCACCTTCCTTGTATTTTTACTGTAAAACCTTGTCTTGTTTCTGTGTTTAATATAATTCCACTCTGTAACCTCCCAGGTTGTACCTGAAAATAGTAAGTTCTATGGCTAGCGCACCTACCCGGTAAACAAAAATGAAATAAATCGATTATAATTAAATGTAGGGAGTGTGGGGGGATGCAAAAAACACTGTCTTTTGGGATGGTACAATACCGGTGTTGGTATTGTGCCATTGTTGTGCAGGACATCAGGGAATTTTGTGTCAAGCACAAATGGTGCTTCCCTTGCTGGGTATAATGCTGGAAGCAGCTAAGAAGTGTGTAACCAGGAGATGGTTAACCAATCAACAAGTCACAGTGCAACACTGGAGGGTAACAATGAATGCAAAATACAGAATGGAAAAAAACACTTTTAGTTTAAATGTCAAAAAGGAGGTACACACCTCTAGGTGGACCTCATGGGTCGTGTACGTCATGCAACATGACCCTATATTCATTTCTTAATAGTCAGGATGTCCTTACCTCAGGAATTCCTATAGAGACAAGACTCCAGAGTGGAGAGTCTGGATAAAGGATGGGAATAACTGATTCCATCATAAGGTAGACAACTTTCCAGACAAGCAGAGACACGGAAGAGCAAAACTCTAGGGAGTACCCAGGACCCCTCTATGCTGAGAAATGAACCTTACTAAGTTACTTGGTTACCAATACTGTTTATCACTAAATGGTCGATGTCTACAAACCCACATGAAAAGATTTGAAACAAGGACTGGAGACGACGCCCCCAAGCTGAGTAGGGTGGCATGGTTCGCCTCTAGTTGAAATGTCTATTATTTATTCCATATTGATGAACTCGTCTTTGAACAGAACAACTGAATGTATTTAAAGGTTAAAATGTACATTGATGTATGTTGTGTAGTTGTTTGTAAAATAAAAAGATATTTACAACAAAAAAGAAGTACGATTTATATCTAATCCCAGTTTTTACAGCTGTATGGGCGGAGCCATGCTGACATTTTGCTATCACTGTAAAAGAGAGAAGGGATGGTGACCAGATTCCATACCAGTTATCTTCTACAGTGCAGCAGTTATCTTCTGAACTGCTGTGCTCATTGGTGGTGTATGGTGTTTCCCCTGCCCTTCCCCTCTGTGTCCGCAGTTCCCCTTTATGTGTGCACTATTTTACCTCGCAGTGGAAACATCCGCTGTGCCCAAGATGGCTGCCACAGCTCAGTGTGCATACGCAGCCTTACTTCTGCAGTTTCGGCGGGGTCTTGCATGTGCACCGAGCTCCAGTGACCATCTTGGATATGGCAGACTTTCCGCCATGAGCTCCATGCATGTGCAACTTCACCAGAGCTTGTTTAAAATAGCTATTATGGAAAGGAAGCATTTTGCATTTCTGATTTCCATTTTAAACAACCAGATTGCAACGGCCCAGCAGCACTAAGGGCTGAGTTGCTGGATGCCTTACCTAGCACCATGCCAGCAACCTGGGTTCGAGAATGATCAAGGGTCATCGGGAGTCAGCGGGGGGGGAAGGGAGGGAGCAGGATTGAGCAGCTGCAAGGCATGCTCTCCTTTCCCGGGGAGGGATTGTGTCCTCCCCCCTTAGTTCCACTGCCTCCAGGTGGAGGCCTGGGGGTAATGTAGGTGGGTGGGCAGCACGGAGAGGGAGGGCACTGTGGAACTGCAGCATGCGTGTGCCTCCACACGCACGCAGCCGCGGTATGGGGTGAGGGTAAACAGGCATAGAAAAACTGGGGAAAAAGTGTTGATTAAAAAAAAAAAAACTTGCATTCATGAACGATACCATCAGATTGGGCAGTAAAGTATGGTGGTGTGTCCAAGTCATACAAAACTTTTCTTGTTACATTTTTGTGATGTTACTCTTACTAGTTTCAGAATTACTGTGCAATTAAGTATCTGCATGCCTGTAGACATCTGATAACATTTTTGTCCCATTTATTATAAAACCCCACTGACAAAATGATTTTATTTAAATATTATGTCATAGCAGCAGTACTGTGAAAAGTTAGATTTTTATATTTTATTAAATACAATACTGATAGAAATTAAGTTCACTGGTGAACCATACCATTAGATGGGTAGAATAGGTCAGTCAATGTAACCCATACAAGACACCAGTGAGATTACACAAACAGTGCTGCACTATACCACCCATTCCAAGCTGTATGTATATGTGTGTGTGTGTGTGGGGGTGATCCAAGGCTCATGCCAGAAGAAAAGCAAAATTCCATGTATTGACTGGGCTAAAAAATAGAAGAAATCTGCAGTTATTTGTCTGATAATTATTTGGCCAAAAGTGATATAGAGAGTCCCTATACCTGATTAAATGTAATCATATCTTCTTTGAGAATATAGTTGGGTGAGAGTCCTGCCTGTCTGCTGACAGTCATTAATTTTATCCATTGAACTCCCTTGGGAGGAAACCTGATCTTCCCCGTTCTATTATTTAATTTATCTCAAAGACGCAGTATTGTGAAAATATGGAATAATGTATAGGCAGTCATACAACCTGCAACCGATTTACAGTGAACAGACCCCAACAGTCTGACCCACTCATTTGCAAGGTCATATAGCGCTTTCTCTATTTTATCTAAAGAGAAAAAAATGTACTATACTAAACAGTGATTAGTTAGTATACACCTGGAAAGATGTGCAGACCACAAATATCATTGAGAATGCAGCTGGGATAATACAGCAGCAAACACCAATTGGATTTGACAGGAATGGATGCCAACATGCATCAAAGAGCAGAACCACACAGAAACATAGACTTTGATGGCAGATAAGGACCGCATGGCCCATCTAGTCTGCCCATTTCCCTACCTACAGGATAGGCCGCAGATCCTAGTTAACCAAGAGCCTATTTCTTCCTACCCCCCACAAGAATTGCCTTATGTCTGTCCCATGCATTCTTGAATTCTCCCACAGTTTTAGACCCCACAACCTCCTCAGGAAGGCTGTTCCATGCATCCACTACCCTCTCTGTGAAATAATACTTCCTCACATTGCCCCGGAACCACTCCCCCATCTTCAAATTGTGTCCCCTTGTTCTTGCATGTCTCTTTTTCTGAAAGATGCTACCCTCTTGGACTTTGTTGATTCCACTGAGATACTTAAAAGTTTCTATCATGTACCTCCTTCTTTCCTCAAGGGTATACATATTAAGCTCCTTTAGTCTCTCCTCATATGGCTTCTCTTGCAGACCCTGCACCATTTTAGTTGCCCTCCTCTGGACTGCCTCTATCCTGTCTGTGTCCTTGCGGAGATGGGGTCTCCAGAACTGAACACAGTACTCAGATGGGGTCTCGCCAACTGTCTGTACAGAGGGATAACAACTTCCTGTTTTCTGCTGCTGATGCCTCTCCCATGCATCCCAGTATACCCCAGCCCTCCCTACTGTCTTCTCACATTGCTTGCTAACCTTAAGGTCATCTGATATGATTACCCCAGGTCCCTTCCCTTTTGTTGTTGTTACTACTCCTCCCATTGTGTATTCTTCCTCTGGGTTCTTATTTCCAGGTGCATTATTTTGCACTCTTTGCATTGAATCGTAGCTGCCATACTTCTGACCATTCCTCCAACCTTGTCAAGTCCTTCTCATCCTTTCCACACCTCCTTGTGTATCAACCCTGTTGCAGATCTTTGTGTCATCTGCAAGAGGCATACTTTTCCTTCCAGTCCCTCTGCAATGTCACTTATGAAGACATTAAAAGGACTAGACCCAATACTGAACCCCAGGTACCCCACTAGTAACCCTCTTTCTTCAGAGTGGACTCCATTTACAATTACCTTCTGTGTCCTGTTGTCCAGCCAGTGTTTTACCCAGGCTACCACCCTGGGACCCACTCCCAGGCTGGATAATTTGACTATTAATCTTTTGTGTGGGACTGTGTCAAATGCCTTGCTAAAGTCTAGGTAGGCCATGTCCACAGCCCCTCCCTGGTCTACTACTTTGGTCACCCAGTCAAAGAAATCTATTAGATTCATCTGACATGACCTTCCTGCTGTGAACCTATGCTGCCTTGGGTCCTGTGCTCCACTGGCCTCTAGGTACTCAACAATTCTTTCCTTCAGAAGTGACTCCATCACTTTCCCTACCACAGAGGTCAGACTGACAGGTCTGTAGTTTCCTGCCTCTGTCTTGGTCCCACTTTTGTGAAGGGGAATCACATCTGCCTTCCTCCAGTCCTCAGGTACCACACTATCCACCCATGATTTATTAAAAAGAGTGCCAGTAGTAGTGACGAGATAGCAGCAGGAACTGGCACGAATAGACAGCATGGACAGTGTACACTTATGCACAATACTTACCTTAATAAACCAACTGGCCAACCCATTGCACAGTGGTAGTGCTACCGCCAGTGCTAATGGTGAGTCAGGGTCATTGAGGGTCAATCGGGGTAGAAGGTTTGGAAGGCAGGGTTTGCAGAGGGATACTTTTATTTTACTGAAATGGAAAAGCCCGACACCCGGAAGCCCGTTGCCACATTCCCGACACATGATATCCCGACATCAGAATTACAGTATGCCCATGGTGGAGTTTGTTATATTAAGTAAGGGGATGTTCCTGAAACATTAAAAAAACTCCGCCACCGGCTGTTGGGATTTTGTGTGTCAGGAAAGCAGCATCAGGATACTGGGTGTCAGGGAAGAGCCTGTCAGGCTCTCGTAGTAAATCCCTTGCAGACTGTACTATCACACTGCAACCCGAGTGAATGCAGATGGTCAAGCAGCAGCTGTCTCTCAGGAGGGAGGAGCATATTTCTGCCAGGCCCTGTGGCAATACGCTTCTGCATGAGTGTGTGTGTGTGTGAAAAATAAGAACATAACAGCAAGAAGGATGACAGAGCATGCTCGTGCTCTGCCTCACGTTACTTTTGACTCCTACATTGGAGGTACTTAGTGTGGCAGGGCCAGCACTCTACTGGGCAGTGACCAGGGCTGGTGGGCCCTACCTTGAGAGATAAGTCAGGTGGTTCAAGGAGGAGAGGTGCAGGAGATATCTGGCACAAGGCTGCGGGATCACTGCCAGACGGTGGTTACATGGAGAGAAGGTTCAAAAACCAACTGTAAAAAATATTGAATAAGCTGCTCATTAAAGAAAAAAATTAAAGGCATCATCAAAAAGTACTAGGAATTAAAACACACTATGGTCCAAGCCAAAATGGCTGGTAGTGCTTTACCCAGTTAAGTGGTGTAGAACTAATGTGTGGTTCAGATTGTAATTTACTTGCATTGTTATGATGCAATAATCCCACTCTAACAATCTATTTATTTGTCATTTTTGACCAGAAAGAGAAACTAAGCTGTGACAACTTGTTTCTAAGTGTGTCTTGGAGGGTGGGATACATGGACCTGCTCTATTGATATAGTAGGGGGAAAGTTGGCCATGATACCAGGCGAACTGCACTACTCCCCTTTAATAAATGCCATGGGATCTTTAACTTCAATCTGGACAGTGACCACAGAAAGGCAGAATGGACCTCGGTTTAACATCTCATCCAAAGGACGCCACCTCAACAGCACAGCACCCACCTTGCACTGCACTACAGTGTCAGTTTTGGGTAATACCCAAGTACTTGGTGTGGGGCTAGAACCCATGAGCCAATCTAACAGCCTCAGAGATGAGGGTGGTGCCTACTGATCGACTGAGACTGGTGTGTCACTGTACTTACAGCACAATAATAAAACCAAAAATATAACTTTACACATAAAGCTAATGCAGAAACTGTTGTTGGCTCTTTCACATACATATATACATACTTTAATACATACTTACATACATACATGTACACAGAGGTGGGATCGTGAACACAGTGGGCTTTATTCATGCCACTTTGTCCATGGTGGGCTGGTTCCACCCTAGTAAGCCTTCCCAACCATGCTGATGTCGCTCCTTTCTTGTGACAGCAATGGCATTCTCCCCCCATCCCCCGGCACCATAACGTTGGACATTATAGGATGGCTGCATAATGATATGCTTACAAAGAGATAAATTGTGGTCTGCCCATACCCCAAGGTACTTCTTATATATATATTTGGGGTTTTGTGTGTTTTCAAAAGGTGTGTCAGATTGTGGGAAGATCTTTCATGAAAATTTTTATTAGCAAATTTTTTTGTGACTAGTTTAGAGCTATTTTGCAGAAAAATAACCGAATTTTAGTTTTAGTGCTACTTAGCAGGAGACCATTTTCATTCATCCATGTGTGTTTATTGCCAAAGACTACATGTAACAAACAATGGCTTTAGTGTAGATGACAGTGCTGTCAGTATAGAGGTGTATACTATACTTAAGCAATAAGGCATGACAGGGTGTGTGTTATTATGGGCCAGAAAATGGTCTAAAAAATCCTCATTCTCTGATTGGCTGATAGCCCAGGCAAGGTGGGCATCTATCAGGCAACAGAGCCTGGGTATTAAAAGTGCTGTTCTGAGCGGACCCATTACCAATATCAAGAGGCACTGGTTAATTGGAAAGTGCAGACCGCCATTGTTTTTCCCTCCGTAGCTGAGATCTCCGAAACAAGTGATACACGGCAGTACCCCCCACCCCTGCATAAACTCATCAGCACACAAAAGAAACACAGGTTAGACATAAAGCCAAACATTTTCTCAGGCATAAAAAACTTTCCCAACATAACAGAAGGTCTCGAGTCCCACACACCTCCCAAAGCCGGTCGATAAAGTAAAATCTCCAAGCCAGCAGCTTGTGCCTGTTTATGGGGATTGCAAGTCAGGAGAGTGCAGTCCCCTTTACTCAGGCTGATTCTCTTAATCCAATAAACTCACAGAATGCTTCCCCTGCTGACTACCACAGCCCCCCCCCCAAAAAAAAAATACAGAAAAGCAGCACACTGTACCCCTTTCTGCAGTTATTTTTTATTTATTTTGCAGCCAGTTCTGTATACTTCACTCCATGTAAACCTCCGGATACTTCAAGCCCTCTCTCCTTGGCAGCTCCATTGTGTGGTCACCCGACCAGCATCTAGCCTGCTCTAACCAGGAAGTCAGTACTTCCCTTAGTGTAAACCTCTGAATGCTCCGAGTCTGTCTTTCCTTTGCAGCTGCATTGTGTGTTCACCTACCCAGCATCTAGCCTGCTCAAACCAGGAAGCCACAAGTTGTTGGAGAAAAATAAAACACATGACGAGTGCCTGTAGGAATGTCCACGACAACAAGCATCATTGAGCCAGTCTGAATTTAAACTGATAGGCAGCCATTTTTTTTTAATGCTGTGACCCCATATGAAGAATACAACAAAAATATGGGGCGGTCCAATTATATGAACATTAACGCCTGTGGTGTCAGGCCTCATTATGCCCCTGGGCAGTCCAGTATTGCCCAATACTGCCCACCCTGTTGGGTATCATTGCTTGCATAATAGCATGCCTCAGGAAATGAAGGCCTCAGCTTTGCCTTGGGTTTTACACACCCGAGAAGTGCCGTTATCCCACAGTAACGCACACCCTGGAATGCCTTATTGCAATTATAGAATGGCTTCCCTGATTTTTTTATTTTAGGACCATGTAAAGAGGCTCAGAAAGTCTAGCATTTCTGACCTGTGCTATTATGCTGGGATATTGGCATGGTCACGGTACAGTATTTCTCTTACCCCTTTTATAATTACTGTTATCACCAGTATATATATGTTATCAATTCATTTAAAACAAAATCCATAGTATGTTGCTTTAGAGCTTTGAAAGAAAGCCCTGAATAACTTTTGTTAAGTTATTTTGTTTTTTCCAGGTATGGTAAATATTGACAGTATGCAGATGAACACAGAAATGGGAGTCAGAGTACTATGAAGAAAACTAAGTAAGATAATTGATAGAGTAGAATGAAACAAAAAAGAAAAAGTCAAGAAGATCATGAAACTTGATGCTCATGCATGTTGATACCCTAAAGTACATGAATGAAGTCAATATAAACCAGCAATATGGTGAAGTAGGATTAGGTAGATCACTTGTTAACCCTTTCACATACCAACAAGGCCTTTGTAAAGGATATAAAGTCTACTCTGGGGATCAAGAACATTTCCAGTCATATATCGTGGTATAAATGCTTACTGTACACCACTGATATAAACTAAAGGCAAGCAAACCTCAGAACATTAAACACTAGCCAGCCCAATGGCATGGAGGGTGAAGTGTTGAACACCTTACCTACTGCTGCAACAGTGACCCGTGTTTGAGAACTAGCATGGGTCACTGGGTATCGACCGGAATGGAAGAGGATCAAGTATCTAACAGACTGCTATCCTCTCCTCCGGAGGAAGGGCATGTGGGCACCACCACATGACTGCCACCAGGTGGCAGCCTGGTGTTAGTGTGAAACAGGACTGACATGTAAGGTAAGGGAGCAGCGGGACTCTTCGACATGTGCATGCCTCCACATGCATGTGCCAGTGTGCATGCCCCAACCAGGGGGACTGGGAGAAAAAATATGGAAAATAGATGATGGGGCAGGTGTTCATGGCATTCTGCCCACCGACCCCTCACTAACCCCATTACAAGGAGCCCTGTTGGCAAATATCTGGATGAGAATCTCAGGTGGGGGAGGAAGGCCCGCCCCCTCCTGGCTCCACCACAGGGTGCAGTCCGTGAAGGAACACAGCTGATCAGCAGGTCATGGGGAGGTGGTTACCAGTGGGGGGTGTGGCGACAGAGCTGAAGAGAGCCAGCGTGCCCTAGCTGAATGAGAATAAACACCTTTATATATAAAGAACATTAAACACTGCAAACATCATGGGTAGAGTAGGGGTTCCATATACAGTTGCATTGTCTGGTGGCACAAAAGTGGGGTGTAACAGTCGTCCCGTTGCACCACCGCAGTTTTGTACCATACACAACATCAATGCACTGTTGCCAGGGGTAAGAGTCTCCTCTGCAACAGCATCGCTCAGCACATGCAAATGAGCTGATCCAGATGGTGCATTGTAATTTAAGGTCAGAAGGGACTCAAGGTCCATCATGTCACCCCCCCCCACTTCCAAAACAGGAATGCAGGGGAATGCTGTGCAAACATGTACTCATTTTTTTATATAGCTTTGTACCCCAGTGGGTGGCTCTTCAGTACTGTCCCTACTTCCCCTCAGCCACCATCCATTTCCCTCAACCAATCTGGAGCTGATTCCCCCACGGCTTGCCCCCTCTGGCAGGCCTGGAGGAAGAAAGACTGTCCTCTCCCTCCAGAGTCACAGATCCAGAGGCCCAGTGTCGGTGTGGGTTGGGGGAGAAACACAGGGCTTCATGCAGCCTACAGGTCCCCATTTCTGTTTTGCTTCCCCTGTCCCCCTTGCCATGCGGCATACACACACACACACACACACACACACACTAGCATTTAAGTGGCATGGGTCATATATTTTAGCAAAGATGGGGCAGTCCAGACACAGGTTACCTCTTTGTTTTCAGTTTGGTCCCCTCCACCAGTATTTAGTAATATACAGTACATACTGGTATTGCACAGCCACTAGGTACACACACACACACACACTCTCACTGTCTGTTTCTTCCCATCTGGAAATCTAGACCATTAAACATCTATTAGCCTTTTTGTTAAAGAGAAATATGATTTTCTTATTCAAATAACCTTTGGTTTGCATGCAGTTGAAGAGCTGGTTAAGCCCCGTACTTAAGAAAAAAAATTATATATTCAGGTCCCTCTTATTTAAAGCTTGCCTAATTTTTTACAGCTGCATGGGCAGAGCCATGCTGATGTTTTGCTGTGATGTAGGAGAGAGAGGGGACTGTGGAAGAACATGACCAGATGTCCTTCCACAGTGGAATCAAAGCACAGTGTTGCTCACCCCCTTCTCCCCCGCACATTATTTACTAGTTCTGTGGTCATTTCCAGTTCACTTCCAGGTTCGGAGCACTGCTGTTACTTTTAAACCAATTCCACTGTAGCTGCAGTAGCAATAGCCACCCCAGAGACTGTCCATATACATAACAGAATACACTTCCAGACTTTACCGGCCCCTGAGTACCCCCGTCCCACCAACAGTGCTCCCTGCCCCATCAAGACTGACAGCTCTTTCCCTTTAGTAGTGGAGTTCATGGTAAGCATGAAGCAGATGAACATTGAACAGCTAACTACTTGCCCAGTCAGAGAAGGAGCACTCATTGGTGGTTGTCTGTTGAAATGATTCATCGCCCTTCTTCAGTAAAGGATTTGTACATTTTTTGTGTATATGTCAACTGCTTAATTTACTGCACTGTTAGAAGAGGAGAAGTCTTGTGAATTTGGCATGAGCATGATGTCAATGGACATTTATTTTATTTCCCTTATAAAGTTAATGCATTCGTAGCCATAGTGACTCTGACCAGAATTTGTTTACAGCAAACTCAACATACTAAGGGCCATAAGAGTCACACTGAATACCTGAACAGTATAAATTCATGTATATAGTTTAGTTGCTAGATGATAAGTTATAATTGTATTAATGTGGTAAAATGTATTTTTTTTTAAATGAGTTACCGTTCCTATTACAGGTTTAATATATTAAGGGCTATAAGGGTTACGATACTCCAGGCTGCTGGATGAAAAATGATGGTGACACTGAATTACTGTTTGCAGTGTAGCTGATATATAAATACAGAATATTGAATTAAGTATATAAAATAGACATACAGAAAACATGACGGAGGTTTTCATATTTAAGAGATACAGTATTAAGGATGTAGAAGCATAGAGAATGAGAATTTGTTTTGAATTTGAAAAGTAAAAAAGAACAAAAAAATATATATTTTTTATGTACGTGTTAACAAAGAGATCACAAATCGCCAAGTTGAACTATGAATTCTATAATAGACTTCAGAGTCAAGGTAGGTACCACTGTTCAAGTATATTATTGTAACATTGCAATACTTTTGATTTAAACATAATAGCGTCACACTGAGATACTCTTAATGCAGAGTGTGTGTATTAAATTACCCCCTAACATGTCTGTTTTGCACTAGCTCCACCAGTAGGGGTAGTGTAAAACTGAAAAGAAAGAATTGATACTTGCTATAGAACAATAGTTCTCGGACTTTGTCACAGTGAGCCTCCCCAAATCCATGGAAAAGATTTTGAGCCTCCCCCAAAAACTGAAATAATCTTGGGCCTCCCCAGAGAAAAATAACATACTGTACTTTGCGCAGTATACCATGACTAAATTGAAACCCCTTTGAGTACTTGGCTCACATTCAGTTCTTTGTCTTATACTGACGTGGAACCTTTGAAAAAGAGCTCCTGTGCTCAAAGGTATTATCTGAATAACAAATAAATAAAATAAACAAATATTATTATTCATCTTATTGTGAACCTCCCCAAAACAGGCCAACCTACGTACTCCGCTATTTTCATTCTTGAACCATTGTTACCCCTTGTTGCAATACCTTCATGGGTCAGACTACTTTCTCCATTTCCTCTCTATATAAAATAACCTTCCTACATGCTTTGCCTTTCCCCATCCTTCTCTGCTCCTAAACAACTTCTCAGGGATTACTTTGCTCCTTCCTGCTTTTGCTGTTAGCATTTCTATGCTCAACCTTTGTATTTGGGCTGTTCTGCCATCAGGCTACAAATTGATCAATTACCACTACTCATTATTAGTGTACTGTTCATATTTGTTTGCACTATTGTTCATTGTGTATTTCTTGATTGTTTTGCAGTTACCTTTTGAAATGTATTCACTCTCCCTATCCTTCCCCGGGTACACCTGAAATAAGCCTTTCATTCACCTTCCCTTGTCACCTATTAGTAAATACATTTAATTCGCCTACTATTACCCTCTTTCAGTTTGCATCATCTCCTCACACAAAATATATAAAACTCAAAATTTAAATACAGTACTTTTTCAGACTTTCTTGAGCCTCCCCTGGAACAAGTTGGGGCCTCCCCAGGGAGGCTGGCCTCACCATTTGAGAACCCCTGCTATAGAAGAATACTGTTTTATAGTGAAGCACATTGAATTAAATGGTAGATGAAAAAATGCCCCCACTGTTGTTATTAGGTAGAGCCTGATTTACTGTGAATAGAAATATCTTTATGCTGTTTTAATCTTGCTAGTATAACAAACAGGTTTGCTTTATAACACGGATTAATGAAGAGAGGGAGGGGAGAGTTATTCTTACTGTACCTAATGAGAAAAGAATGTTTATCTTCTGCAAAGATGTGTATTTATGTTCCTTATATGAAAAAGAAAGGAAGATAAAATATAGGATAAAGTATGGGTCTCGGTGTGTAATGAGAATTTACACACACCCGAGGGGTTTGATGCTACATAAACCCCGAGAGCGAAGCTTGAGGGGTTTATGCATAGCATCAAACCCCGAGGGTGTGTGTAAATTCTCGTTACACACCGAGACCCATATTTTATTTTATATAATTGCCAGGATTTCCTTTCTTCCACACAGCAAGTATATAAAATAAGAAAAGCAGTCTGCTTTGGTGTGATTGTGCGCTCTATCGGTCGCTCGCTCGTTTTTGTGAAGATTTTTTTTTTTAATTATACTTTAGTTGGAGCTAACATTTTGAGGGTATTTCCCTCATTTCTGTTACTGTCTGCCTGCCAGCACTTACCGCAGAGTTCGTGCTGCAGTCCAAAGAGGAAAAGATGACACGGACAGAAGTTAGAAGAAACAGCTTCAGAGGCTGGGGCGCCTGTGCAGTGCGAGGGAAACCGGGCGCGTGTTCGCCGTTATAAACACTCCTTTATAACGGTGAATTATGCCATGGTTTCCCTATGGGAAAAAGGTTGTCCCGATTATTATATAAAGATTTATGCATTAAAAAAAGTAACACACTGAATTACTTTTAATTAGGAACCTTATAATGAAAGTGTATTAAGAACACTGGTAATTTACAGGTTTAATACCCTGAGAGATGTAAGAGAACATTTAGACATTTTCCTTCTGTTACTGGATTTGGGATCACTGAAGAGGAATTCTAAATGTTACAGTATATAAATACTGTAATGTATAGCAATGTATATAATCTAAGATAAACATATATATCTATATAATATAATATACATATATGTATATACACACACATGCACAATAATTGTTTTACCTCTAGATCCTCTTCCCTGAAGAAGCCCAGTGTGGCGAAACATTGGGCTTGTGATGAGGGTCTTTGCTTGGTACTAGTTAGAATAAAAACTACGGTACTTGAAAAATAATTCTTGAAGAGTGGCTGGTTAATACGCTTTTGTTTTGGATGGTCATTAGGGCCATCACCAGAGTAATAGTAGGGAAAGGCAAACCGGATGGGCCAGTGAAACATAGAAACATTGAATTTGACGGCAGATAAGGACTGCTTGGCCCACCCAGTCTGCCCATTTCCCTGCCTACTGGATAAGCTGCAGATCCTAGTTAACCAGCAGCCTACTTCTTTCTACCCCCAACCCCTAGAATTGCCTTATGACTGTCCCATGCATGCTTGAATTCCACCACTGTTTTTGACTCCACGACCTCCTCCGGAAGGCCGCTCCATGCATCCACAACCTCTCTGTGAAAAATACTCCTTAAATTACCTCTGAGCCGCCTCTATCTTCAAATTGTGCCCTTGTTCTTGCACACTTTTTTTGAAAGATGCTACCCTCTTGGACTTTGTTGATTCCTTGAGGTACTTGAAAGTTTCTATCATGTCCCCTCTCCTCCTTTCCTCGAGGCTATACATATTAAGCTCCTTAAGTCTCTCTCATATGTCTTCCGTGCAGATCCTGCACCATTTTAGTTGCCTCCTCTGTACAGCTTCCATCCTGTCTATGTCTTTGCTAAGACTGGGTCTCAGAACTGCACACAGTACTCCAGATGGGGTCTGACCAGCTGTCTGTACAGAGGATAATAACTTCCTGTTTTCTACTGGTGATGCCTCTCCCTATGCATCCCAGTATCCCCCAGCCTCCTTGCTGCCCTCTCACATTGCTTGCCCACCTTTAGGTCATCTGATATGACTACCCCCGGTCTCTTTCCATTTTTGTTGTTGTTAGTATCTCACCCCCATTGTGACTTCTTCCCCTGGGTTTTGTTTCCAGGTACATTACCTGCACTTCTAGCACTGAATCTAAGCTGCCATACATTTGAACATTCCTCTAACCTTGCCAAGTCCCTTTTCATCCTTTCCACCCCACCTTGTGCATCAACTCTGTTGCAGATCTTTGTGTCATCTGCAAAGAGACAAACTTTTCCTTCCAGTCCCTCTGCAATGTCGCTTATAAAGACATTGAAGAGGACCGGTCCTAATACTGAACCCTGTGGTACCCCACTAGTAACCCCCCTTTCTTCAGAGTGGACTCCATTTACTATTACCTCTGTGTCCTATTCTCCAGCCAATTTTTACCCAGGCTGTCATCTTGGGACCCACTCCCAGGCTAGCTAACTTGTATATTAATCTTTTGTGGGACTGTGTCAAATGTCTTGCTAAAGTCTAGGTAGGCCATGTCCACAGCCCTCCCTGATCTACTACTTTGGTCACCCAGTCAAGAAATCTATCAGATTTGTCTGGCATGACCTTCCCGCTGTGAATCCATGCTGCCTTGGGTCCTGCCCTCTGACCTCTAGATACTCGACAATTCTTCCTTCAGAAGTGATTCCATCATTTTCCTACCACTGAGGTCAACTGACAGGTCTGTAGTTTCCTGCTTCTGTCTTGCTCCTACTTTTGTGAAGGGGAATCACATCTGCCCTCCTCCAGTCCTCGGGTACCACACCATCCTCCCATGATTTGTTAAAGAGGGTAGTCAGTGATGTTACTAGTTCTCCCCTTAGTTATTTTAGAATTCTGGGATGAATCCATCAGGCCCCATTGCTTTGTCCACCTTCAGTTTTAGGAGTTCTTTCAGAACCCTTTCTTCTGTAAATGGGCTGGTATCAACTTCATCCAGAGTGTTTCTACTGTTTGTTTTAGGTACCTCCCTCTTCCTTTGTAAATACAGAGCAAAAATATTTGTTTAGTATCTCTGCCTTTTCACAGTCACCTCTGCCCACCCTCCCCTTTATTAAGCCTCACTATCCCTCCCTTGGTCTTCCTTCGCCTCCTGATGTACCTATAAAGGTTTTATCCCTTCTAACTGAGTTGGCTATCTTTTCCTCAGTTTGGGCCTTTGCTGTTCTGACTGCCTTCCCAGCTTCCTTTGCTTTAACTGATACAGTTCTATGTCCTGCTCCTTCTGTGATTCCTTGTACTTCCTGAAAGCTTTCTTTTCTCTTGAACCTTCACTGCCACTTCCTTTGAGAACCATAGTGGTTTCTTACATCGTTTAGTTTTGTTTATTTGCTTCACACAAAGGCTATTTACCTCTGTGATGGCAGTTTTTATTATTCCCATTGTTCTTCACCCTCCTTCCTGCCCATTTGCTAGTGCATTCCTTAGGCACTCACCCATTGGCAAAGTCAGCCTCCTAAGTCCAGTACCTTTGCCTTTGTATGGCTCGACTCTATTGCTGTGTTTATTGTGAACCATACTGTTCGATGGTCGCTAGTTCCCAGGTGGCTACCCACTCTACATCTGTGATCTCTCTTCATCTCCATTTGAGAGAACCAGGTCTCAAGATTGCTCCTCTCGAGTGGGCTCCAATACTAGTTGTCTAAGGCATGCCCCCTGTAGGGCATCTAGAATAACCCCACTCTTCGAAGTGGCTGCTGCAACTGCACTCCAGTTAACATCTGGCATATTCAGATCGCCCATCAGCAATATCTCCCCCTTTTCTGCCTTACTAAGTATACTTTCTATCATTTCCTTGTCCATTTCCTCCCCCTGAGAAGGGGGTCTGTATACAACCCCTGTGCGGATTGTGGTGCCATTGCCGGTCTCCAAATTTACCCACAGTGCTTCTTCTCCTCCTCCTGTTTTCCTTTGTTCTGCTGCTTTGATTCCTTCCTTATGTAAAGAGCTACTCCTCCTCCTCTATTACCCTCTCTGTCCCTCCTGTAGATAGTGTATCCTGGTATGTTTACGTCCCAGCCATGGTTTTGTGTGAACCATGTTTCTGTGACTGCCACGATATCCAGATGTTTCTCCTCCATCAAGGCCACTAATTCAGGAAGCTTGTTACTCAGACTACGGGCATTGGTACTCATTGCTTTCCATTTTTTGATGGCTTTACCTTCAGTTGCAGCATCCCCCACTGACTTTTCTACCTTGGTCTTTTTCTCATTTAGTATCCTGTTTTGTAGGGAGAGGCTGGGATTTTCCTGCTGCTTATCAGTGCCTCCCCCCTTGACTAGTTTAAAAGCTTGCCAATGAAGCATTTAAACCAATTTCTCAAAAGACTTGTTCCCTTCCTGGACAGATGCAGACCATCCTGCCAGTATAGGCTGGTGTCCCTCCAGGTGGAACCCCAGTCACCAATGAAGCCAAACCCCTGTGTTTCACACCATTTTTTCAACCATTCATTAAACTGCATGGTGCAAAGTACCCTCGCCTCACTCATGTCATTTACAGGCAGCACCTCTGAGAAGGATACTGTGTGTGCTACTTGTCTTAGGCCCCTCCCCAGTTCTACAAAGTCCTTCTGCACTGCTCTAATCTCATGTTGAGCCAAGTCATTTGTCCCTAGGTGGACAATGACGTCCAGCTCAGACTCCCGTGCAGCTGTTCTAGTGATCCTGAGGATGCGCTTCCTGTCCCTCCAAGCCATGGCACCAGGCAGGCACCTTACTTCAGTTTTCCCTGCTCCCCCAGTTCTATCCCCCTAATAATTGAGTCCCCCACCAGGAGCTGCTTCCTTTCCTTGTGGTGTCCTCTGCCTCCTTCCTGTGGGCCTCCCTTGTGACAGGTGTCCTCAGCCTCCTTAATCTCCTCTGTGGTGCATCCATAGGGAGCTGTGCCCCAGAATGGTGTATTGATTGTGGAGTGGAACAACTGACTAGGTGTGCCTCTGTTCCACCATCCTCACCCTCCCTGAGCCCACTGTGGTCCAACTGCTGTGCTTTTGCAACCTCTGAGGCAGTGGTGGTGGCTCTGGTGCTCCCTGGATGGGGAGGTTCCTTCTACCATCCAGTCTGGCCTGGGGAAGGTTCCCTTACTGCTGTCCAGTGTGGTCTGAAGACGAGCAAATTCTCCCTCAGGGCAGAGTTGTTTGCAAATAGGGCATCTCAGCCTCCAGAAAGTCTCCCGGAAGACTGCTGCCCCACAGCCATTACATTGCACTACTCCCCACATGATTATGTACTTTTTTTTGTGTGTGTGTGATTGATTTGTTATATAGTAATATATATATATATTATACAATGTGTATGCTTATATTCTCAGTGCTGTGTGCTAGAGAGGATATGACATTGATATGCACCTTGCACTCTTGAGGAAATGATGTCAGAACCCCAGGTATAAAGGAACTATTTCCAGGGGTGGGTGGGGTGAGGGGTGGGAAGGGGTTGGGCCTAAACTGTGCCCTCACAAACAATCAGCTAAGAGCTCTGACCCACCGCTGCGATGAGTGCCTTCCTGTCAGCAAGATACCATACACAACAATTTGACAGAGCAAATCCCCTGCTAATCAAACAGAGAAAATCCAGACATCCAAGTCAGACACAGGTAAACCTCCCCAGCCCCAAAACAGCCTGGTGGTTTGTGCTTGAAAGCAGTCACCCTAAAATAAGTCAGCTGTGCTTAAAACTCTTCCTGCACTGAAAATCTAAGAATTGTAACAAGACTGTCTTTTCCTGATTAAGTTCCTTATTTCACCTTTCAGTTAGAAGTAGCCTCCACCTGTAGAATATCTGCTACAAACCAAAGACAATTGCAAGGTTCACTCCTCTGTTGTGAGCACAACTCGCTTTCTTGCAAATCCTATGTTCCAGTATTGTAGCTCCCAGCAAGAGGTAGCTTGCCTTAAAAAATATTAGCTGTTCTGATGAGTTTGCTATAAAACACTTGCTTATAATACTGTTGTTCTCAGGTCTGTTACCAAAGCTATTGGCTGATTAAGTAGCTATGGTGTAATCACTTCCTGAGAAAGTCTGGAATTTCCTTTTAAGGCACACAAAAGATAAACCCAAAAAAAAGTTTACTGTCTGGGTCAAATACACAACCTGTACCTGCACTTTTTTCAGGACTTGTGACAAATGTTTAGCCCAGGGTTTAAACTCTTCCTGCACTGAAAATCGTAAGAATTGTAACAAGACTGTCTTTTCCTGATTAAGTTCCTTATTTCACCTTTCAGTTAGAAGTGGGTCTTTTTCTGCCGCCATGTTCTATGTATCTATGTTTCTATGTTTATGGACACATGGAAATTAAATATTTTGATAGGCTACAGTCATGCTGAAATGACTCCAGGCTTTAATTTAAAAAGTGTGTTCTGTTCCTTTGTGGTTTCAAATTTTGGCCACCTTAGAAAGGTCTGTCATTGGAACTTCTAGGGCTAGGAACATAATTTTATTAAATGAAAACTTAGAGCCAAGGCTATAGAGCCTAATCAGAGGCATCTTGAAAGTGAGGCTTGGAACACAAACAAAAGAAAGTTTGGCAGCCAGTACAAGAAGTACGATTACGTCTTATGTTGGCTGGCAATCATTTCTTTTGTCTGTGTTCCAAGCCTCACTTTCAAAGTACCCTTAGATAGGGAGTCCTGTTGAGACGTTGTAATGAAGCAATATAATGAAAATGCAGTTTTATTATACTGATATGTTAAAAATGTTTGTTTTTTTTACCTTTGTAACCCTTCAGCCCCCATGACTGACTGAGGTTATTATGAGGCCCTCTATTTTAAAGAAGGGGCCAGCCAGGGATTATTTATTGTGGGGACACAGAGCACAGCTTAGAAAGGCAATAGACTTGTATTGCAGAAATGAACTTTATTAGTCATTCCAAAAGGACAGTCAAGCAGCAGGGGCTTTATTAAAAATACTTGATGAATTTGTCATTAGATAAGGACTGCTTGGCCAACCTAGTTTGCCCATTTTGTCGCTGCCTATACTGTCACCGCAGACCCTACCTGATCTCTGACTATCCCCTTCCCCCGCTTTCCCACCAAGATTCCTTTATGCCTATCCCATGCATGGTTGAAGCCCATCACTGTTTTCACCCCATCACCTCTGCTGGAAGACTGTTCCAGGCATCTACCACTTTTTCAGTCAAGTACTTCCTAATATCCCTCCTAAATTTCCCCCCTTTCCAGTTTCATTGCTTGCCCCCTTGTTGTCGTGCACCTCCTCTTCTGAGAAATAGTCCTCTCCTGTACCTTAATCACCCCATGAGCTACTTTTAGGTTATTATGTCCCTCCATCTCCCTCCCATCTTCCAGGGTATCTGCTCATAGGGCTTATGATGCAGCCCCTGCTCCATTTTAGCTGCCCTCTTCTGGACAGTCTCTAGCCTGTCTATGTCCTTTCAGAGATGTGGTCTCCAGAACTGGGTACAGTATTCCAGGTGGGGTCTCACCAATGACAGATACCATGGTAACACCACCTCTATCCTTCTGCTGGTTGTTCCCCTCCATATGCATCCCATCATCCCACTGGCTCTGCCTCCTGCCTTGTCACACTGCCTTGCCACCTTGAGGTCATCAGATATGATACCCCAAGGTCCCTTTCCTGTTTAATGTCCGTCAAAACTTCTTCCCCTATTTTATACACTGCCTCTGGGTTTCTGTGCCCTAGGTGCATGATTTTGCACTTTTTTGCATAGGAACCCAGCTGCCATGCCCATGTCCATTCTTCGAGTTTTCTCATGTCTCTACTCATTCTCTCTACCCCCTCTGCAGTATCTACCCTTTTGCAGATTCTGGTGTCATCCACAAAGAGGCATACTTCTCTTCCAGCTCCTCTGCAATATTACCTATAAAGATATTGAAGAGGACTGGTCCCATGCCAAGCTCTGAGGTACACCGCTAGTCACTCTTCCCTCATTAGAGTGAGTGCTGTTTACCACCACCCCCCTCTGTTGCCTATTCATCAACCAGTTCCTTACCCAGTTTACCACCTTTAGTCCTACTCAAACTGCACAGTTTCCTTATAAATCTCATATGTGGTACAGTGATGAAGGTTTTGCTGAAGACTGAGTTGACCACATCCACAACCCCACCCTGATCTGATCCTGGTTTGTTGGGAGGCATAGAATTCCACCACTGTGGAGTGGCTCCCAGAGATAAGGACATGTTAAAGCACTTTACAGCACTGTAATTGCAGCATGGTTACTCTGACCACTGTACAAATTTCAATCTGCTCTCTGTTCTCTTTTCACTTATAGCAGCAGTGCAACAAAAATGTTTGTCCGAAAAAAGCTAGTTTCAGCTACCTTTAATAAAAATATTATCATGCCTGTCAAATCTACTTTTCAAGGTACTCCTATGCTGTGTACCATAATTTGTTTTGTTTTTATATTGTTCGGTTACTGGGTAAGACCCATTAGGCACAATCCTTGTTTTCAGGGGCAACCAAGGAGTACTTGAGAGCTTACATGACTTGCTCAGGGTGACACAGGATGCAAGTGGAGATTGTGGGAATCAAACCTAGGGCTGCTAGATGTACGAAGCTCATTCGTAGCTCATTACTCTAACACTGAGGATATACTGCTGTACCACTTTCTCAATCCTAACCCTTACCAGGTTTACAGTGAAACATAGAAACATAGACTTTGATGGCAGATAAGGGCTGCTTGGCCCACCTAGTCTGCCCATTACTCTACCTACAGGATAAGCTGCAGATCTTAGTTAGACTATTTCTTCCTACCCCCCACAAAAATTGCCTTATGTCTGTCCCATGCATTCTTGAATTCCCCCACGTTTTAGACCCCACAACCTCCTCAGGAAGGCTGTTCCAATGTGTCCACCAGCCTCTCTGTGAAAAAATAGAGGCAGTATAGTGCAATGATTTAAGGCTCTGAGCTGCAAATCTGGTGACATCCAGCAGACCAGACCTGGGTTTGAATCCCACAGCTTCCATTTGCATACTGTGTGACCCTGAGCAAGTCACTTAACTTCCCTGTGCTCCCAGGTCATTCCTGTAAAAAAGCTTTCAGCTTAGTGTGCTACTCCTGGTTAAACAACTGAAAAAAAAATACTTCCTCACATTGCCCCTAACCGCCCCCATCTTCAAATTGTGTCCCTTATTCTTGCACATCTCTTTTCTGAAAGATGCTACCTCTTGGACTTTGTTGATTCTACTGAGGTACTTAAAAGTTTCTATCATGTCCCCTCCCTCCTTTCCTCAAGGATATACATATTAAGCTCCTTTAGTCTCTCCTCATATGGCTTCTCTTGCAGACCCTGCACCATTTTAGTTGTCCTCCTGACTGCCTCTATCCTGTCTGTGTCCTTGCAGAGATGGGGTCTCCAGAACTGGATGCAGTACTCCAGATGGGGTCTCACCAACTGTCTGTACAGAGGGATAACAACTTCCTGTTTTCTGCTGGTGATGCCTCTTCCTATACATCCCAGTATCCCCCCAGCCCTCCCTACTGCCTTCTCACATTGCTTGCTAACCTTAAGGTCATCTGACATGATTATCCCTAGGTCCCTTTCCATTTTTGTTGTTGTTACTACCTCCCCCCCACCCCATTGTGTAATCGTCCCCTGGGTTTTTGTTTCCCAGGTGCATTATTTTGCACTTCTTTGCATTGAATCCAAGCTGCCATACTTCTGACCATTCCTCCAACCTTGCCAAGTCCCTTCTCATCCTTTCCATGCCTCCTTGTGTATCAACCCTGTTGCAGATCTTTGTGTCATCTGCAAAGAGGCATACTTTTCCTTCCAGTCCCTCTGCAATGTCACTTATCAAGACGTTAAAAAGGACTGGACCCAGTACTGAACCCTGCGGTACCCCACTAGTAACCCCTCTTTCTTCAGAGTGGACTCCATTTACAATTACCTTCTGTGTCCTGTTGTCCAGCCAATCTTTTACCCAGGCTACCACCCTGGGACCCACTCCCAGGCTGGTTAATTTGACTATTAATCTTTTGGTGTGGGACTGTGTCAAATGCCTTGCTAAAATCTAGGTAGGCCATGTCCACAGCCCCTCCCTGGTCAACTACTTTGGTCACCCAATCAAAGAAATCAATTAGATTTGTCTGACATGACCTTCCCGCTGTGAGCCCATGCTGCCTTGGGTTCTGTGCCCCACTGGCCTCTAGGTACTCAACAGTTCTTTCCTTCAGAAGTGATTCCATCACTTTCCCTACCACAGAGGTCAAACTGACAGGTCTGTAGTTTTCTGCCTCTGTCTTGGTCCCACTTTTGTGAAGAGGAATTACATCTGCCTTCCTCCAGTCCTCAGGTACCACACCATCCTCCCATGATTTGTTAAAAAGGGTAGTCAGTGGTTTCACTAGTTCTTCCCTTAATTCTTTTAGAATTCTGGGGTGAATTCCGGCAGGCCCCATTGCTTTGTCCACCTTCAGTTTTAGGAGTTCTTTCAGAACCCTTTCTTCTGTGAAAGGACTGAGATCGACCCCCCTATCCAGAGTGCTTCTGTTAATTGCATTAGGCACTTCCCTCCTCCTTTGTGAATACTGAGCAGAAATATTCGTTCAGTATCCTTGCTTTTTCACTGTCCCTCTCTGCCCACCCACCGTCCATTCTATTCATCCTCACTATCCCTTCCTTTGTCTTTCTACACTCCCTGATGTACCTATAAAAGGTTTTATCCCCCTTCTTAACCGAGTTGGCTATCTTTTCCTCAGTTTGAGCCTTTGCTATTCTGACTTCCCTCCATGCTTCCTTCTGCCTTAACTGGTACAGTTATATTTATAAGCCAAAGTGGTGGCCATCTTTTTTCCTGAGGAAGAAAAATTAAATTAAACATTTATAAAATACTTAAATGTTGGTGGAACTAGACATTTTTTGCCACCAAATAAAACTGGAAGATGCCCAGAATATTCACAGTAAAAAAAAGTAGGGCCAAATCGTTTGCCCGATTTCTTTGCACTGCTGCTTTAAGCCTTTCACAGATTTTGCTCATAGCTTAGATACTGATGTTACGGCCAGGCACAACTTGTACACAATTTTATTTTCATAGTATTCCTATTTTAAATGCTTTCTGCTGTTTTATTCTTTGGGGGGGTTCATAGAAACTTAGAAAGCGACAGTAGAAAAAGACAGAGGGTTCATCGAGTCTGCCCATAAAATTACCTGGGGCCTAGTATCAATCCGGGGACCTATCCCTCCTCAATAGCTTATCCTTCCCTGCCCTTGTACATACATGTCCTGTACTTATACGCTTTCCACTTCTTTCTGTTCTCACACAGGGTTTTATACTTTTACAAAGGAATTTAACCTCTCTGCAGAAGCTGCCTCCTTCTTGCAGGAACTGGGACTCTCAACTTGGATGCTTTACCATGCTGACAAGGACACCCTCACTTCTCAGAGTACAGGCCGCAATACTTAACACAGTTGTACCCGTAAACAAATGAATTTCAGCCGGACCCCAAGACCATCTACAATTATTAATCCCTCCAAATGGTCACCCTGTCCAGCTCAAGAGCCACAACATGAAGGGCTACTGAAAATCCCACTTGTGGGAAAATCACCCCCCCCCCAGCTTCCAGTTTACAATTAACACTTGCACCAAACGCTGGAGAACATTGGTTTAACATATATGGCATTAGATGTTTAGCTTTCCAAACCCATTGCTGCTACACATTTTCATTAGGTCTCGCACATTATGGAATACTTTCTCTCTGGGATACGGGATCTGATGTTATTTTCTCCTTCTCTTAGGACTGCACAATTACTTAATAACATTAATTATGCAACAGACGCGGACACACAAGCCATTACATAAATGCTGTTTTTTGAGGTGTTGTGTACTTAAATAAGGGATATGTCATGCCCCCAATGAAGGTATCTCTGTTATTTTCCCTGAGTGCAGTTTGACATTATGATATCATGAGTGGTGGAGCCACAAGTGATGTCACAAGGCCAAACTGCTCGATGGGAAAACAACAGAGAAATTTTCAATGGGGGGGTATGGCATATTCGATTTATGCAATACCCCAAGTTTCTGTAACTTAAACTGTTATTTTTTAAAGCTTACTTTTTAGTTTGGGGGTTTTGGATGACTGAGCGTGAGTTTTCAGCATAAACGAGTGTGTTTTTTTGGGGGTTTTTTTGAGGCACCTGGCATCAGTGCACTGTTACGTCATCATGCTCCTGAAGAGGGAGGGCATTGGTGCCCAACAAACATCAGAGGATGCGGCCAAGTGAGGGGAGTGGTACAGCTTGTGAACTGTGACCACGTTAATTACCAGGGTTGTGGCAGTTACATAAATGGAGTGGCAGTCGGGATTGCAGAGAGCATCTGTGAATGCCACGGAGGGAGGGAGGAGTGCCCCGGGTGAGGGAATGTGAAATGTGGAGACATTTAGGGGAAACTAAGTGTTTCAGACAAATGTAAACAGTAATAAAGTGCAAATAAATAGTTTGAAATTAATGGGGCTGAGGCACTTAACCAGATGTACTGGCGCAGGAGCTGGCAAGTGAGTGATCAGCTAAGGTAGTAAAATAGAACTCTGCTGCTCATGCTGCCGGCTCTCGCCATTCACTGCTTACAGTGAGTATATTTTTTTCTCCTGGGGACTTTGAGTGAGAACATTTTGATATTCTCACTCTAGGTCCCAGGGAAGGACAAATATCACTGATACGTGCCCTTTAATATCGCACAGGTTTTGCATAAATTTTGCTTATGTGCACAATAGACTTGTCATCAGCATTTATGTATCCCAGGCTTTATACCGCAGAAATTCTTCCACAGGTTAGTTTAGATCATGCCCCTGTCAAGCTTGATATTTGTCTAGATATACATATGGAAGTGGATAGAATCTGGCATTTAAATAATACCCGTCCACATTCTGAAGAGGTGGTTCAGGGATTAAACATATTTACGGAACAATTTTTTCATGAGAGCCAAGGATCAGTGAGTAAGCTAGATGTTTTGTGGAGTGCTTACAAATGCAGTGCAAGGGGAGCTTATTCGTGTTGCCACTCAGAATAATAAACAGAAGACTGCCCTGTCTACCTTGCTCCTTAGTCAGATTAGGGATTTGGAGTGCCAGATTTCTTCCTCTCCAATGTATTCCCTCAGGCACCAATTTATGCTTTCTCATAACTTGATCAGGAACAGGCCAAAACTGCACTTTTTCGTGCTAGAACTAAATATGTGTCTCGGGGGGGAGGCTGATTGCCCTCTTGCCTTATGGCTTAAAAAACAGGAAACAGCCCACACGGTTAGGCTTCTGTGGCAGGAGTGGTCTTCTCTGACTTTGACTAAGTCTCGGGATGTTGTGTAAGCCTTCCAAACCTATTGTGCACGTCTTTATAATGTTGCAGGTACACATCCCTCTGATAGCGTGATTAAAGAATATTTAGCAGGAATTATGTTGCCTTTTCTTTCAGAGGAAAGTCAAGAGCTGTTGAAACAGCCTCTGACAATAGAGGAACTTCTATAAATCTCTATAGCGTCTTCTTCTCCAACCCTTGAAAGAGATGTTCTTGGCGGCATATGAAAGAGGGTCCTTGCAAGAGTCGATATTGCAGGCTGTTATTTCAGTTTTGCCAAAACTGGGCACTAATAGCTTGGTGATGAATTATCGGCCAAATTTCATTGTTAAATACTGATATTAAGATTCGGGCCAAGGTCCTTGCTTTTCATCTTTGGAAAGTCTGGGTGCCTCCCAGATTGGCTTTATGGTGGGCCGTGTCTCCTCAGATCATCTCCACAAACTCGTTCGTGTTCTCTTTCCATCCAGGGAGACGGATGCCCCAGTGATGCTGGCCTCCCTGACTGAAGACAAAGCATTTGACTGGGTTTCATGACCTTTCCTTTTTTTAGTACTAGGGCACTGTAGGATCCCTGCAGAATTTACTGCTTGGATTCAGCTTCTTTACTCCAGTCCCACAGCAAAGATACAGTGAAATAAGGTTCTATACTCCAGTTCCCCCTAAGAAAAGATACTCACCAGGGTTGTCCCTGTCACCATTTTTATTTAATTTATACCTTGAACCATTGACTCAATGCCTTTTAAAATGCCCTGATATCGAAGGCATTGAACTTGACAGAAAACCGTATAAGATATCACTGTATGCCAATGATATTTTGTTACATCTTAAAAACCCGGCCACTTCCTTTCCACGTGTGTTGGAGGAGATGCAGGTTTTGGTTCTTTATCTTCTTACAGACTAAATTTAAGTAAAACAGTAGTTATGCGTTTACATTCTTGTGCAAGGAAATGGGACTTGGAGCACCTGGGGCTCTCTTGGTCTGCTCACCAGCTCCAGTATTTTGAGCTCCAGAGTTCACCATCCCCCTCTCAAATGATCAAGGATACTCCTACAGCTTTGTTACAGCACATCCAAGGAGACTTGGACAGATGGCAGAATCTCTCTTTCTCTTCCTGGGGGCGTATCAATCAGTCAATCAATCTTTATTTAACCAGGCAGAACACCATTGAGATGAGCTTATTTACAAGATGGACCTGGGTACAACACAACAATAAAATGCATATAGTACAAAATACAGTGTAAACGAGCAACAAAAAACAAAGGTCTACTAATAGAGCTACATAAGTACATACAACAAATGATCCTGTCTGAAACATATTTACAGAGGTATCAATATGGTTAAAGTGAATATCCTTATATCTTTTGTATCCCTTAAATACGCTTACACTTTATTTGCTACTGACCTGGTTTAAACACATTCAAACAATGCTCATATCTTTACTCTGGTAAGTAAAAAGGCTGAGGCAAGCTTATTTAGAATGTACTGCAGATAAATCTTCCTGGGGTCTTAATCTGCCGGATTTTCTTTTCTATTATCTTGCACCCCAAGGTGCTCAGTATTTTAGATGGAGTATATGGCCCAAGGGAGAGAGTACCACTTATATCCCACAATGGGTTATGATTGAGCGCAATATCTGTGCAGCCCATGGTGTAGATACGGTTACTTTATTTTACACAGCAAGTTCCAAAATTGCTCATGGCACTGGTTCACTCTCCAATAGGTGTTTCAATATCCATTTATAGACAGCTGTGCCATGTACTGAGGTTTTCTCCAAGTCAACCAAGGGATCAAACGGTGTGGAGATATCCTAATTTTAAAATCAGGGGTAAAACTGTTTACAAATAGGATTGGGCTGAGAAGGTGGTTACTTTGGTTTCTAATTTTTTAATGGGTGATAATTGGCTACATTTTTGTCAATTTCATTAACTGTTTGGGCTTCCTAGCAGGTCGTTGTTCCCTTTTTACATGTGCATCATATGCTAATTAAGGCACTGGGGAGAAAGGTGACCTCTACAGAACACCCGTTCACTATACAAGACTTGGGACAGATAGTTATAAAACAGCATGCTATCTCTAATCTTTACCATGCACTTCATTCTTCCATTCCTTTTAGATATGATTTTCCTTCTAATTATTGACCTTCTGCCTTGGACAAGGAATTTACTGTGAATCAATAAGACTAAATCGAGATGAACATGGATAAATATATTACACCAGATGATTATCTCTTAATGCAATTTAAGATTGTACAAAATCTCTATCATACTCCCAAGAAATTGCATGCCTGGGGTCTTTTGGACTCACCTTTATGCACTACGTATGGCACAAAGGAGGATACCCTGCATCATATTTTATGGGATTGTCCCAAATCTCAGTCTTCATAGCAGGTGGTTCAAGCAGTCCTAGACCCCATGTTAGGCCTAGAAGGCGCCTTTACAATGGAAAGATGCCTGTTAGGTTTTGAATTGCACTCTTTACTGGGGAATTGTAAATGCCATTTTCTTTTAATAGTTTTGGTGATTAAGTCATTTATCTTCTGCCATTGGATGATTCAGATGATCCCTGCACTCTTAGAATGGCCCTAGGAGATTTGGGCTGTCTTATTGATGGAGAAGATGGTGCCGTTGCTTAATCACAAAATGTTGACCTGTCATTGTCTCTGGGATATGTTGGAGGCACTCCTTCCTCACATAGACTGTACTAGTTAAATAAGATGCCAATTATTTTATCTTACCTTGAGTACATGGCATCACTGCCTTTGTTTTTTGTAGATTTGGGGCTGTACATCTGTGGAAGGGGGTGGTAGGAGGGTTATTTTGTTTTGTTTTTAATTTTGTTTAAATAGTTTTATGGCGTGTTAATTTGTATAATTGTCTGCTTATTTTTCTTGATGTGGTTCTTTTGATAAAATTTAAGAAAGTATACTTTCTAACAAAAAAGAGCATTTGTGTATACAGTAGACATGTCACTATGAATGTTGTGCACAGTAGACACATCACTGCCTCTCCTGTCCTCTCCACCTGCCCTCCAGGACTACTTACATTTTAAACAACAGTACTTCACACAGCATTTCTCTTTGTAGTACAGTGACATGCTCATGTTCAATTCCAGCTCCTCTAAACAATACTTCACAACCTGTAAACTAAACTATAGCAGCCGTAATTCAAAATGCTGTAGAACATGTTTTTTTCTTTCAAAATGCAAACCCCTCACTACATTTTCTTTGCCCACCTGCCCAACGTCCCTGTGCTCACTCACTTCCTCACTCGCTTTGCATCTCAGTGCACTCTAATACTGCTCCTGACCCTTCTGTTGTGCTCCTACCAAACACAAGAAATAACACAACCTTATATTTAAAATTTTAAAAAGTGTCCTCCAAACATGCTCTTCTGTTCACAAACGTCCTCTGAAGCTGGTGGCAATGGTCACTCTCTCATGGCTCTCTGTAGTTGCCCTCCATCCTCGACACAAATTGAGAAAACACGTAATACCAGTTAGTTTAAAAAAAAAAATAATAGCAGTCAAGGACCTGCTGCAGCAAAACACGGCATCACCGAGTCTCAGTGGCTGTCCCTAAAATAAAAATGTAGCTGCCATTTTTTTTTCAATGCAGCAGTCTGACATAGCTGCGCCTACAAAATCCAATCTGTCAAGAGCAAGATGTGCTCTAAATGTAAGGCCGTTGTGTCCTTGCACATCCATAGTAACCACCACAGCAACTAACCTCCATTTCAGACACACTCACAGCAGCTCACCAAAGAAGTCCTTCCTACTTTAATATCTTAAAAGCAAACCATAATATTTATAAAAAATATATATATATACTTTAAAACACACACTTTTTGCATGCATGAGATATGCAGGAGGGAACCTGTGGAATAAATTATGTTGTTTCAGTTGAGCTGTTTGACCTTGGATACATCACTCATGACTTAAGCCCCTTATGAGGTTACCCGAGGTCAAACAGCTCTTGTGAAAATAAGTCATTTATTCCACAGATCCCTGTTGCATATCCCTTTTCTCTCTCTCTCTCTCTCTCTCTCTCTCTGTGCAGGCTCTCTGCAACCTACCCTCTGCTCTATCACATTGTGGGGCTCACCTTCTTGAGAACTCACAGGGCACAGACAAATACTTTGACAGTCCACACTCTGAGCACACACAAACACACACACACACACATGTGTGTAACCTTCACTAGTGGGTGTGATCTTGATGGCCAGCTTGATGAAGGATTTCTCCTGGACCCCCCATGGCTGCACATGAGGTCCAAGGCTGTGCTTCCTCTTCTACCTTGGAGCCTGGAGTGGATCTTCACAAACCCCAAGCAAATCCCTTGAGGGGACATCCCCAATTCAGCATTCCTCTGCTGTGTTGGAACTGTTCTATTCTCCTTTTTCCCAGGCAAGCTCTCAGGGGACCAAGAGCCATGGGTTTACCTGTGCCACATTCTTGACCTGGTGCCCTGCAACCACTCCAGATATAGCAGGCTCATCCCAGCCTGGCTACCCAGTGGCCTGGGCTTCTCAGTGGGGGATGAAGAGTTAAAACTCCTGCTTCTCTGCAACATGCTCAGCATTCCGATTCCAGAACGCTAACATTCTCTGTCTGCCATTTTATAACTTAACTCTGCCCATTTCCTGTATAACATTTGTTTACTACATTCCTGAGAATATTCTGTACTCTTCTTATCTGTTCTAATCTGTCCTGTAAAAGGAGTACTGCAGTCAGAATTTTCAAAAACATATGTTGTACAGTGTTTAGATTTTCTGTGTGTAGTCCTATTGTGTTCTTCCCATTGTTTGCTATTAGGCATTTTTTTCTAAATTTGACTGCTAGTTTTATGGCATTTGAGGATCTCCATGTTTGCATTTTTTTATTTCCCTTCTTTTTCCTACAATGCCTCTTGTCCCATGTAACAGTGATGCATCTGGGACCATAGATTAAGTTAGTATAGGTTCAGAGTCAATTTTATAGCAGTAGAGCTGTGATTGTAAGTAATTTTCTTCTTCCAATGAGTATTAATAAAGGCTCTATTTACAGTTTTGCAAACACCTGAGGGATAATTGAATTAATTATTCTGTAAGAAAACAGCTAGTCTTAAATAATTACAGCATTGATGGACCTGTGGTGATATGTGTGCTTTTTTTATGGACATGTTTAGTTTTATGAAATGAAAAACTTTAAAACCAAAACATTTAGTCCTGCTGATGCTGACTAGACCTAGATACATACCTAGAAAACAAAAAGATTGAATTAGAGCTATTTAGTTGAGGCCAGAACATCAGGCTGCTAATAGCAGATTACTGCTGCAGCACCCTTCCCTCACTGAATAAGTGATCCTGGATGCATCACTGTCGCATAAGACAGAAGGCATTGTAGGAAAAAGAAAAGCAATAAACAGGGCTAACATGGAGATCCACAGGGGCCATGAAACTAGTAGGCAAATTTATAAAAAACCCCTAATAGCAACCAAAAGGAAGGATGTACTAGGACTAGACACAAATATAACAAAAAAATAAATACATCTGCACAACATATTTTTTTTGAAAATGTTGACTGTAGTACTCCTTTAACTGTTTCCTGACACTTCTCTGCACTAGCTCACTAACAGCTTCTCTAAACTTTTAGAGGGCCAAATTAGTTCCCTACCTTTTGGTTCCGGGGTACACTTTATTGATCTATATTGATCTGTGTCATTGAAGCACAGGTCAGGAAGCATAGGAAAACCAGGAGCAGTTATAAAATTCACAAGAAGCATTTTATTATTATCAATAACAGTAAAATAAAAAATAAAATTGTTCAGTATACCTATTTACAAAGGCAATACAAACAGAGAAAACAAAGTCCTTCATCTGAGAGTATCTCTAATTCTAAGTTTCAGTCTCTCCCTCTAATGAAAGATTGCTGCTCTTTTTATAATACGTCTTTGCCTGGCAGTTAACTTATGCAACTTCATCTCATTAAAAGGCATCCTGTCTCTCACAAAATGTATCAGAACTTTGTCAGTTTCCTTGCAAGTGCAGCAAAATAGAACATGATGTCCCAGAACTAATCTTCTATTGACAGCTCTGCAAGAGAGTTCATGTAGGTCAAACTGCCTCTCAGTGTTAACCCCCTGAGTTCCAAATAGCTTTTTGCTATCATTTCAACAATATAACTGTATACATTTTCAAACAAGGGGATCTCAGTTTCACACAAAGATCCACACATATTTTTACAACCACAGATACACAAGGGGGTAGAAAAGATAGAAACAACAACTGAAGGCAGAGAGATAGTGGTAGGCGGAGAACCGCAAGACCATCAGAGTGGACAGTTCCTAGGTCTCACAAGAAAATTTGATTGTGCAATCAGACAGACAAAAGACAGAAAAGGAGAAGATAAAACAGATCCTCGCATTTAACTCTTTCTGCATAACAAATGGGATAGGGCCTTATTCAACCCTGTCACACTGCATATATGAATTCATTGAAAGTATATCAACATGATCTAATTATATACTGTAGACCAGACATCATGTTTTCAGTAATGTTAGGAAGAACTTTGTCTCCCAGATGGTGATGCACCTATGGAATGACATACCAGCAGAGGTAGTGGGCATGAAGACAAAATAGGCCTTCAAGATAAGCCAGGATAAATCCTTGCTTACCAAGATACTCACTGGGTACTCTGGGTAAAGGAGTGGGTGGGGAACCCCTTTACATTAGTACATGCTTTCACAACATACTTATCTGAGCAATAAGACATGACAGGGTGTTGGTCATCATGTGGTAAGGCACACTGTACTTGTGCTGGGCACACCGTGCTTGTGCTGAGGGCCTTCAGCACGTAGGAAGTGCATTTTCTACATGACAACCAACACCCCAAAACTTTCTTAGTAAGCAATAACACATGACAGGATGTGTGGTAATGCTTAATTACCACATGACCGAGGTGGGTTATGAGGCACAAGGTGCAGCCGAGTCCTTTCAACCACCTGGGAAGTGTGGTAATTTATGGCATTATCGCACAAACTGGAGTGCATTATTGCGCTTATAAAATGGTTTTAAGCATTAAAAAAGCATGAAAAAAAGAACGTAAAATTTGATATGTGTAGTAATTGAAATTATGGCATGGTCATGTGACCAGTTTTGACCAATCAGATTGTTTGTTTGATTCAAGCCATTTTATAATTGTGCTTATAAAATGGGTCTACACCCCTTCCCCATGTCCCAGCGGCAATTCATCATGCTGCTGTGCAGGTGACCCAAGCACTGGAAGGGACTCAAGACTCTGCATCGGGAGTCAAGCCAGTGCATAACACCTGCCACAGTCAGGAAGGGATGGTGTTGGTCTCCAGTGCCACAGAGACCCCTGCAATGGGCTGGCTCCTTCCACAGGAAGTCATTATGTGCAGCCGAGGCCACTCTATGGGCTATGCCAACACCAAGGGAGGAGGAAGGAACCAGGGAGAAAAGCTAGGAAGAAAACTCAGGATCTATATAATAGCTGGGGCTCCCACAGTCTCTGCTGGATGCTAGTGCCTACTGAACCTGAATCGTGAGGGCTCCCACAGTCTCCACTGGGTCCTAATGTCTACCGAACCTGAATCATGAGGGCTCCCATGGTCTCTGCTGGGTCCTAGTACCTACCGAAGCTGAATCATGAGAGATCCCACAGTCCACGTTGGGTCCTAGTGCCTACTGAAGCTGAGTAAGTGAAGTCTCCCACAGTCTCCGCTGGGTCCTAGGCCCTACCGAAGCTGAATCGTGAGGGCTCCCACAATCTCCACTGGATCCTAGGCCCTACTGAAGCTGAATCATGAGGGCTTCTACAGTCTCCGCTGGGTCCTAGGCCCTACCAAAGCTGAATCTTGAGTGCTCCCATGGTCTCTGCTGGGTCCTATGCCCTACCAAAACTGAATCATGAGGGCTCCCATGGTCTCTGCTGGGTCCCAGGCCATACCAAAAGCTGAATCATGAGTGCTCCCATGGTCTCCGCTGGGTCCTAATACCTACCAGAAGCTGAATCATGAGTGGCTCCCATGGTCTCTGCTGAATCCTATTGCCTACCAAAGCTGAATCATGAGGGCTCCCTCTGTCTCCGCTGAGTCATATTGCCTACCAAAGCTGGATCATAGTCTCCATAATGAACTGCGTCATGGGAGTAGAGGGCTCTCTCACTGGAGCCCCTACCATGGAGAGGAGAACCATGGGAGATGTCAGAGGGGCAGGGACCATGGGGTTCATGGGCCAGAATGGTATACTCCTGGGAACAACGTGTATCTCTGACAGGTAATGACCAGGGAGAAAATGCTCTATAGGAAAAAAAATTACATAAAATGGGTCCGAGTAAATATTTTGAAAAATAAACACATTTAAAAAAATATTAAAAAGCTGTTGTTGTGGTACTTTACAATAAAATAGTTAATTGTGCAGTAGCTGTATATAATTCTGTGGTGTGACTACAAGTATCGCCTCCAATTGTATTTGTTGTTACATATGTACTATCTGCTGAATCTCATATATTCATGTATTGTATGTGCCATCTAAATGGCCCGGGTCATTCCTGAAAATAGTCCCTGGGACTAGTGTACCTACCTGGTTGTCAAACAAAGAAACAAACAAATAAATAAGGAATTTAGAGGTTTAGGTGCCACTAAAGGGCATTCATTACACTCTTTTCTGCCTGCTGTGTTCCTGCAGAGACTGTTGTAGCCTGCCCACCAGGTAAACATGTAAGCAATAAAGACCTAACAGCCGGTCATTTCCTGGGATTAATGACTGGCTGTGGGGGAGGGCCCCTGGCCATTCATTAATCGCCAGGAAATGACTGGCTGTTTGGTCATTATTGCGATTATAAAAGTCTAATCGCAACAATGAGAGTTTTTTTTAGGTTTTAGTGCCCAAAACGGTTCTTGTTTTGCCACCGCTGCTGTCAGTATACAACGCACAATCAGCTGAGTGTCACTGTCATGCTGGGTGTTTCTAAAATTCAGACCAGCATGGCAGCCAATCACTGAGCTACATTAGCTCATGAATAATGAATTTATTGCTGTTCCCCCCCCCCCCGCTCCAGCTCTGAATTAGCCTCTCATGGTATGTATATTAACCAAAGGAGTGGCAATAAACATTTTACTCCACTTGATGAGTCAGTATTTTCCCCCTACTAAGCAGCGATGATTGTATTTAAAATGTGCATATGCCTTTTATACTCACTGTTTGTATGTATGCTTTGGTTACAGTTGTAAAAGAGGGGTCTCCCCTCAATTTGTCTACCAAATAAAATTGAAACTGGAACTGAAAATGAGGTGTGACCTTTTATTTTGGCAGATTTTTCTCCTCTCACGCTGGTGTATGCACCTGTACACTTTAACTGAATGCAGACACTGTTATAATATAAAAATGATGAACGTGAACATTTTAGACAGCAATCCAATCTTTGTGCTTGGCAGGCAAGGGAGTGGAGATGAATGAGTAAGTGAGGGGGTTGCAGGGAGAGTCAGCAAGGTGGCCTGAGAGAATCAGCAAGCCGTAATAGGCAAGCTGGTGGACATAACAGAAACTTGGGAATTGAGGATTACAGGCCTGCAAAAAAGAAATAAAAATATAAAACAGGTCAGTTAATGGGTTTATTTATTTATTTATTTTTTATACTTGGTGTTTGTTAGGTGAAGGTGTGGAGAGTTATCCAAACGTTTAAAAATATTATTTAATAAGTAAGGACAAATATTGTGTGTAAAGTTTTTTTAGTTCATCAACATGGTTGCCAGAAATATTTTTTATAAGCTTTTTTTTTGGGGGGGGGGTTGATAGCTGGGTTTGCTGCATTCAGGTTGCCAGAAAAGTATGTGGTGTATAGTTTGACTCCTTAAGGATATGAGTCTGGGTACCTTTCATTAGGACAAAGCAAATGCCCTACCCATTTTAACCCTGCTTATGAAGACTGTATGTCAAAGCGCTTTGCAATCCAGGAAAGCAAAGGGAGAGAATGTTGCTGCTTTTTTCAGCACACAGTAATATTCAAAGAACACAGAGACAGATACATTAACAGAGAAGTTAGAAAGAGGTTGAACACAGGGAGATTAACAGACTTCCTCAGGGTCACATAGTGAACAAGCATTTGTCAATGACGAATGTTTGCTTGCTGGCATTGGCATTGGTGGGGTGTGCCTTTGGGCCATCAGGCATAACGGCCATGCCATTTCACCACACCCTACCCTGCAGACACCAACAAGTGTTACGGTGTGCCTTGGGGTTTTTGGCCCTTATGCTCACCCCATTCCATCAGAAAATATGGTGAGATGGGTGCAGTATAGGAGAATAGGGTGAACTTTGGGGCCGAACAGACCAAGCCACACCTCGATGCCTCTCACTGGCTGCAGGGTGTGGGTGGGGGTGGAATGGTATGAGCATTACAGGTGACAATCGTAAGTCACACCCACGATGCCTGTCAGTCTTATGGTCGGAAGCCCTAACACCTCAGGCGTTCGTTGGTATTTTCACTCCAAATTTTCAACATGGGTTTTTTGTGACCCCCACCTTATGAACAGTGGTAATATCAGTTTGTTAGCCGAAAGCTGATTTTGCACAGTGACTACGGCATTTGGCACCACAGGTGCGAAAACACATTTCTAACAGGATGTGAAAAATGACAGCTGTACTGTTCATGGGGAGGTGTAAAAAATGGCAATGTTGAAAATCTGCAGTGAAAATAGTAAACATACTGGTGAAGTCACGAGCAAGCATAGAAACTGCGCAACGCACACCCTTAATGTAATTACTTTGGGGATTTTTTACAGCAGATTGTCAACACAGGCATTTTGGGACCTCCGCTCATGAACAGTGTCACTGTCATTTTCTTAATCTGTTCCGAACAGTGATTTCCCACAGCGACCACGCATTTCTGCGCAGAAAGTTTGAAAACACATTTTGGCCATGTTGTGAAAAATTACAGTTGTACTGTTCATAAGGAAGAGTGGAAAAATGCCAGTGTTGAAAATCTGGACTGAAAATATTACAAATTCATGAACTTACGAGGGTGCGTGGAAACAGCGCAATACTCGCTTGTAACACAGTCATTTTATGGACTTTTGTCACCAAATTTTCAACATAGCCATTTTAAGACCTCTGCTCATGAACAGTGTCACTGTGATTTTCTTAATCTGTTCCAGACATTGATTTCGCGCACTGACTGCGCCATTGTGCGCTACATGCACGGAAACACATTTTGGGGGAGATGTGAAAAATGACAGCTGTACTGCTCATAAGGAGGTGTGGTAAATGGCAATGTTAAAAATTTGGAGTCTAATATTAAAAATTTACAAACCTACGAGCGTGCGTAGGAACTGCGCAACACACGCTCGAAAAACAGTAATTTTGGGGAATTTTTTGCCAAATTTTCAACATAGTCATTTTAAGACCTCTGCTCATGAACAGTGTCACTGTGATTTTCTTAATCTGTCCCAAACATTGATTTTGCACACCAACTGCGCCATTGTGCGCTACATGCGTGGAAACACATTTTGGAGGAGATGTGAAAAATGATAGCTGTACTGCTCATAAGGAGGTGTGGTAAAATGGCAATGTTGAAAATCTGGAATGCAAATATAAAAAATTCGTGAACTTAGGAGCGTGCGTAGGAACTGTGCAACATACACTCATAAAACAGTCATTTTTGGGAATTCTTTCACCAAATTTACAGCATATCCATTTTAAGACCTCTGCTCATGAACAGTGTCACTGTGATTTTCTTAATGTGTCCCATTATTTATTTAGTTTTTGTTAACCGGGTAAGTGCAGTAGACAAATCCTGCCTATTTTCAGGCACTACCCGTGGGAGGGGGATACAGATGAATGCCAACTGACCTTGAACCAGATTAAGCTGTTGGTGGTATTTTTAGTGAACAAGAGAAATTTGGATAGGACACCGGGATATTCCCCTACTCTTTTCGATAAGTGCCATGGGATCTTTAACATCCACCTGAACTACCACCAATCCAGGCAGATGGGACCTCGGTTTAACGTCTCATCCGAAAGACGGCACCTCAGAAGTGCAGCACCCCTCTCATGCTGCACTACAGTGTCAGTACTGGGATATTAAGCCAAGTGCCAGATGTACGAACTGAACCCACAGCCCTCTGATCTCCCGGCCTCAGAGGCGAGTGTGCTACCTACTGAGCCACTGACACTAAGATGTCTCAAACATTGATTTCGCACACCGACTGCACCATTGTGCGCCACATGTGCGGAAACACATTTTGGGTGAGATGTGAAGAATGACAGCTGTACTGCTAATAAGAAGATGTGGTAAAATAGCAATGTTGAAAATCTGGAATGCAAATATTAAAAATTTGCGAACATACAAGCGTGCATAGAAACTGTGCAACGCACGCTCGTAAAACAGTCATTTTTGGAAATTTTTTCACCACATGTTCAACATAGCCAATTTAAGATCTCTGCTCGTGAACAGTGTCACTGTGATTTGCTTAATGTGTTCCAAACATTGATTTCGCACACCAGCTGCACCATTGTGCGCTACATGTGCGGAAACACATTTTGGATGGGATATTCAGACTGCGCCAGGCTGTGGCGCAAGCCTGGGCGCAGCGCAACTGGGATGTGCCAGGGCACTGACAGGGTGATATTCAGTGGTGCTGCACCCTGGCTCAGCACCATTGAATATTGCGCTGTGACCACCTGCAATGTGCGTGGCATAGTGGCACTGCACCAATGCAAGTGGCCAGAGAGGGGCAGGGGGATGCGCTGGAGTAAGTGCCGTTGTGCTAGGTGCATCACCCGTGATATTCAAAAGTGCATATGCAAATGGGGTCATAATGCATGCAAGGTGCAAATGGGGCCATTTGCATGTCATTATGGCCCCATTTGCATGCAGGTGCACTGATCCCCGGCGACTTGTGCCTGGCACCCTGCCAGGGCTGCAGCCGTCAGGGACCAACACCCCCTGCACAAGCGGCAAAGTGCCCCACTGCCCAATCGCAGGCATATATATATAAAAGTAAAGGTCCAATATCCCTGGTGGTCCAGTGGACTGCATCCAGCCCGATCGCAGGCATATGTATAGAATTAAAGGTCCAGTATCCCTGGTGGGCCAGTGGACCGCGTCCAGCCCGATCGCAGGCATATGTATAGAATTAAAGGTCCAATATCTGGTGGTCCAGTGGACCACTCCAACCGATCACGGGCGTCCACGATAAAATCATATGTGGGTCTGTCTTTGGTTCATCCCCACCCGCCACTGAGCCCCACCACCCCATTCCCCATCTTATCATGGCGAGCTCTTTCAACCCAAGATGCCGCTGTTCATGCCGACTGACGAGGTATGGTTGATGTTGGTCGACAGCGCAATAATGGGCGGCAGCTTCTCTAGATATATCACAGTCCAGAAATGTGGACACATTTCTGGACTGTGTAGTACGGTAGGGGCTGCACACCATTGGCTCGCACGCCAGACCAATGGGCGACAGCCCTACTTGTACACAGCCGCCAGTCGGGCGGGCGGCGGGTGGCATGCGGTGGGGAGCTGCCGCCCCGCCATACCGACCGGGGCGGATGGTGGGGCTCAGTGGGTGGTGGGGAGGGGTACCGCTGGACTACCAGGGATGGATTGATTTTAATATTTTATCACTGACGCCCACAATCGGGCTAGGAGCGGTCCACTGGACCACCAGGGATATTGGACCTTTAATTTTATACATATGCCTGTGATCGGGCATGGGGGGGTGCTACCACGGAGGTGCCGCCGGACTTCGGGTGGACACCCACAGCTGGCAGCTGCCGTGTTGCACCCTGCAATATGGCAGCTCACTTGTGGGTGGCCAGCTGTTGCTCCTTTTATTTTTTGCTCAACTGTGTGCGGCGCAGGTACGAGTTGTGCCTGCATCTGCTCAGCACATCCCAGGCTGAATATTGGGATGTGCGTAGTGTGCATGGGCATGCCCCCCCTACTTGCGCTGCCTACATTACTGATGCACTCCGGCGCATTGGGATTTGTGCCACGCACATTCTCCTTTTGAATATCGCACCGGGGTGCATCAGTGGATTGCGCAAGGTGCAACTGTGTTGCGCCATGCGCAACCCTTCTGAATATCCTACCCTTTGGGTGAGATGTGAAGAATGACCGCTGTACTGCTCATAAGGAGGTGTGGTAAAATGGCAATGTTGAAAATCTGGAGTGCAAATATGAAAAATTCGGGAACTCATGAGCATGCGTAGGAACTGCGCAATGCACGCTCATAAAACAGTGATTTTTGGGAATTGTTTCCCCAAATTTTCAACATAGGGTTTTTGGGGACCTACCTCATAAACTGTGACACTGTCGTTTCGTACATCGGTCCCGAAAGGTGGTTTCGCGCAGTGACCACGAAATCACCTTTCGGGACCGATAACAAAATGACAGTGCAAGAATTCATGAGGTGGGGTCCAAAACCCCATGTTGAAAATTTGGTGAAAAATTCCTAAAAATGCCTGAGATATGTATCAAAGTTGAAAACCTATTTATTCCATTATACAGCTCTGGCATTTCTCAGTTCGCGTCGGCTTTGAAGAGTGCAGACGTGAGTTCCAGTCCACTCGGAGATCGTCGCGCCAGACTCGGAGGTAAGTATGGGGTGAGACGGGGTGTGGGAGGCAGGGAGCGTAGAGGGTGGGCGTGAGGGGAGGGGTCAAGACAGTCAGCAAGGGAATGTTTTTCTTTCTAGTTTTTTTTCTTTTAGGAAGGCGACACGGGATGTTTGCCACGCTGGGGTGGGCTCCCAGCGTGGCACCTAAAACTGTTTTGGGGAGTACAGCATAGCCGATAGGGATTGGGCACCCTACGGCCATACTTGTGTGTGGGTGGGGCGCGTGAGCACGCTTGGGTGGGCTCCTAGTGTGTTACTTGTTTGGGGGGGGGGAGTTGCTGTCTATGACAGCTCTTTCACTGCAGTGCCGACTTGTAGGCACTTTGCATACTGCCGACGCAGTATGCAAATTGCCTACATGCTGCAGTGCTTTTCTTTCAACTGTATGCCTCTGCATTTGCAAACGCTGTCATAAACAGCTCTTACATTCATTGGTGCGGTGGGGCCATGCCTGCAAAAGACAGCAGGGCATTTGAAGTAGGGAGGCACACCTACGAATTCTCGTAAGGTGGCACTATGTTTCTTGCACATGCGTGCAAGCAAACATAATAAGAGGCAGCTATGAAATTCAGACCTCAGCCTCCAGGATCACAGCTCTGTACTCTAACCAGTAGGCCATGCTGCCGCCCTGTAGATAGTAGTGTTTCCCATTTGAACATTCTCACTTCATTTAAATTCACATTTATTCACATTTATGTCTGGAGATCCTGCAACCCCGTCCCCAATTTGTGGTCACACAGCAGGAACAGCCAGTAGAGATTCAATTAAAACACATGCACCCCAGAGATTTCTAATGCACTAACACACTTGTCACTGGTTCCACACTACTACAGAGGCTAAGTAGGTGATGGGTGTGGTTGGGGGAAATCACAGGATCTCTAGACGTAGACGTGAATAATTGTTAAAGGAACTAAGAGTAGTATAATGGACCTTACAGTGTACACTGGAAACAACCTCACTCAGTAAGGGTTGAACCAGAAAGGGGGCTGAATCCTTCAGCACATGTGGAGGGCCAGTGAAAATTGTGGGTTGCCCTCTCCGAGCATGCTGAGCACCCCATGGCACCCACAGCATAACTTAGGCAGGCAGTCTGTAACTAGCCCCATTTTACCCATATGTGTAACACTTGCAGTCTGGTTGGGAACATGTTTGTGATCCACAAGAAAAACAAAACGATTTCAGCGCTGCATAGGTGAGTGCAGAGGGTGCCAACGTTATGCCAGGGGAGGCCTTTCCACAACTCTTATGCACCTTTCCTGCATTCTTCCACCTCTGGACCTCTGTGTAGCTCAAATCTCCAACCTCCGGCTATTGCTCACAGCCCTCTGAGGTGACATAGAGAGTTGGGACTTTGAAGTGCCTTTTTCTTTCTTTCTTGCTTTCTTTCTTTCTTTCTTTCTTTCTTTCTTTCTTTCTTTCTTTACATACTTTGTCTCCTCTATGGGGATATAGCAGTCATTGGAGGACTGTCATATCCCTCAATCCTCTGCTCTGAATAGAGCAGAGGACCTACTCTGTCAATGACATGGGCATCTTGCTGGATGCCTGATATCTGGCCCTGCTCTGCACCCACGTGTTAGGGCTCCCAGGGTCTAGGGATTCTGAAAAGAGGGTCTAGGACCTGAGTACAGAGCACCATGCCAGTTTACTTTGATTTGCATGTATCCTAGGCAGTTTTGTGGATCTGTTCCTAATTATGGGACTTCATAGTGGAGCAGTCCCCTTTAATTTTATACAATGAAGGTCACAGCCACTTTCACCTTAGATGGAAGTTTATTCCCCAAGTCCAGCACCCTTTATATGAAATATTCTTTCCGAATATGGCATCCAACATTCAAACACAATTTGCCACTATGTAGATGGCATGCCTTCTTTCCCACGTGCCTGGAACATGACTTGCAGGTGCAAGGGAGTGGTTTGCAGTCCCACTGACTGTGGCTCAACATGGTCATAAAGACTGCACCAGCAAAGAGTGCTCTTTGGGACCACTTTGCATCAGCCCATTGTGTTTGAAAACGGGGCCCCATATTTGGAAAGATTCTTTCACAGAAAGATTAAAGAATCTGTGAACTAGATCTACAGTGGTGCCCAGCATCAGATTTTCTCATGTCTAGTCTTGTCAGTCAGTGTCTTGAATGAAGTACCATCAGGAATGGTCAAGGCCATGCCAGCCCATCAGTGCAGTGGTAGCGCTACTGCATGCGATGCTGGTGACCTGGATTTGGGAACAAACCTCAGTCCTCGGCAGCCAGCTAGGAGGGGGAGGATTGAGCGTCCCAGCAGACACTCTCCTCCGGGGTGGGAAGGTTGCCACCCTCACTGCAATACTGCCACATGGGCGACCACAGGTGGCAGTGCAGTTGAGGTCGCCATGGGAGAGAGGGACACAGGTTGAGATCTGGTGCGGCAGCACACCTATTCATGCACACACACACCTTGGATCTCCTGCATGCCCCTGCATCCTGGGGGGAGAAGAAACATGGGAAAATGACCCCACAGCCAGCCCAATGATGGTCTCCGGTGACCGACCCAGAGCCCTCAGCTGCCAGCCTGACAGAGATTGTTCAGGTAGGGGGCTTCCCCCTTCCCCACCCTGGGAGGTCTCTTACTGTAGTAGCATGGAGGTGGGTAGTTGGAGAGGACTAGAATTCAGCTCAGCCAGGCACCGTGGGGGACCCTGAGGGATAGAATCGGCTGTGGTGCTAAAGGGGGCATAAAAAGAGAATTAAAAAAATAATAATAGTCAAGGCCATTATTTTTTACTTGTCTTCTGGCAATTTACCATCTTACTACTAGAGTAAAGAGGCTAAAGGGCTTGTGGAGATGCACACACATGCACCACTATTTCTGTACAGTACCATTTAACTCTTTAACAACCATGCAAGTGATAATGTATGGTTATAGCATTTAAAAACAGGGAAACCAAGTGACACCAAGTATTACAACTAGCTGAGACTGAAGACACTGTGACAGTGGTATCTGAATATCTTTGGTCACAATGGAACCTGATGCTGCACACTGCTGTAAAGTAGAAGTCACAGAAGAACCTGCCTCTCCAGCATGGTAGCAGGGGCACTGGGCCAGGCTTTCATATCTCCTCTTAATCTTCCTTTCAATACACACAAGTTCATTGTTATTCCAGTACACTCTGGGTGTTACATTAATAGCCATTATAACATGGCTTGGATCAAATAAGCAATTTGATTGGTCAAAACTGGTCACATGACCATGCATTAGTTTCACATTTCCTCATGGTTCAAATTTTAGTATCTTTTTCTTGTTTTTTTTTTCTTAACTTTTAAAACCATTTCATAAGCACAACATACACTGGAGTGTGTGACAATAATGTAGCAAATTACCACACTTCCTAGGTGGTTAAAGGCACTACAAGCACACAGAGTCAGCGATGCTACACGTTAAGCTGGGTGCTGAGTAAAAACAGCAAACCAAATCAACACAAAGACTTGCATTCTTATCCATAACATCCCAAGACCAGGATGTGAGACATGAGTTTAGTGCTTTTGCATTGAACATTAAGCTACTGTAGCTGTTGATAACATCTCCATCAGGCCTCGGGGCATAAGTTAATCATGGGATGTAATGACCCCTCTGGGTCTCCTGCTGATGATGTCATAGAACATTTTCTTTTGACTTACATCATCATAGGATCAGTGTGGTTATATACACCTGACCCCACGTTACTCCAGCCACACCTCCTAAGGGAGAGGGTATGTCCTCGAAGCGCTGGGGTTCATGCAAGTTGGCAAGTTCGAGGTATGCCCAGTTCATTTTCTACTTTTTGCACATTCTTTGCATTTTTGCACATTTTATAGTGGATGCACAAATGTATATTTATTTCAATAAAGTACCATCAGTCTTGTTACGGACAGGAGTGTGAGTCTCTGTGCAGAGTCAGTTAAAAGCACTGGACTGCACCTCATGCCTCACAACCCATCTGGGGTGAGTGGTAATTTAGCATTACCACACACCCTGCTGTGTGTTATTGCCTATATATTGAAGCAGACTACTCCCTAAAAGAAGTCTTTGGTTTTCCCATATGAATAGTGGGCTATGCAGGAGTCTACACTAATGATGTGTACTTGCCTTATTTGTCACAGTTTGTTTGCTTATAGTAACATGCACGTCCTGTTCTTGGTCTGTGGTAGCAAACAGAGGTAATTTCAGTTTTTCTGTGTGAACATTCAAGTCCAAGAGATCACACGGGAATAGCAATTTTTTGAGGATTATCCTTCCTCTCACTGCAGTTATTGATTACTGTGCCTTAGATGTCCACTTTGCCAGTCAAATATTCATGTAACAGGCCGGCCCGGTGGCACTGAGGGTTGAGGTGCTGGACGCCACACCTCGCTCCATGCCGGCGACCCGGATTCTGGAACGGAATCAGGGTGCTGGGGGTCGGTAGGGGCGGAAAGGGATTGAGCATCCATAGGACTGCTCTTCCTCTCCGGGGAGGGGGGCTTCTAGGGGTCAGCGCTCTGGTGACCTCTAGCAGAGGCTGGGGAGTGGTGCACTGATGCCTCACAGAGGGCCGGTGAGTTGGGGCATGACGCCAGGAGGGAGTGTGTATGTACGTGTGTGCGTGCGCTCCCCCCTTGGCATCATTGCACACCCCACTCATGTATAAGTGGAGAAAATAGGAACTAGGGTGCACGGTCGCGGTGGCTTGATGGCCGTCTAAAGGGATGCATGGCCTGAGGACTCCACCGTGGCTACTGGATCCTGGTTCAGTGGGGAGTGAGGGGGGGCTCCCCGTTGCCCCACCGTGGGGGGCAAGCCGTGGGGGTAATTAGCGGTGGGGCTTTCTGGGCTGTGGCAGACTGGACGGCGGCTGGATGAGACGGATGCCGGGACGTTGGAAGCAGACCGGTGCCAGGTAAAAAGGATCAACAAAAAAAAAAATGCATGTAACATCAAGAACCAATTGCCAGCCCCAGCACTCAGCAGATGCTCTCAAAGGACTCAATTGCCATGGATGCTATAGCTAAGCATCAGGAATTCTGGAATTTGAAACATTAATAGTTGCTTTTAGTTTCTGTTTTACTCCTGGCTTTTGCAGAGTATACCAATAGAACTGCAACAGCTCATGCTCCTTGAGGGTTATGCTTCTACCTAATTTTACAGTTGTGAGAAGTGAAGCACAGGCAATTGATATGACTTGCCACAGTCAAATAGTAAGTGTTTTGGTAGGATTTAAACTTATCAACTCTTGTTCACGGCTCCATGTTCTTAGCATTAGAGCATACCATTGTCTCTAGTGTTGCACATGGACAGCATAATGGACAGATCATAGAGCAGAGTTTGCTGAACTAGACGAGGGACCCCAAACTCAAGGAGAGATGGAGGACTCACTATTATTGTTTCACAAGAAGAGTCATGGATGGCTGGAATAAACTACCAGATAAGGTTGTGGAGGCAATATCAGGGTTCAAGAGAAACTGGGATGCATTTAAAAGTGTTTTAAGAGGGAATCATGTATTGTAGAAAGAACTGGGGGTGTATGAGGGAACTACTGTATTTAATGTTAGAAAAATTCCAAGTGGGGAGGAACTCTTGGGACAGACTAGATAGATTATTCAGGTCTTTTTCTGTCCCTCTCTTTTCTCTGTTTCTATTAGTATCTTCTTATTTACGTCTTCTAAAAATCCCTCTGACTTCTTCTGTTGGAGATTGAAAGAGAAAAAGATGAGCTACCACCCTGTTGCTTCTTTGTAGACTAGTAGACTAGATGAATTGTCAAGACTGACACACAAAGTGTAAGAACAAAAAAACCTAGTGCTGTGTCAGTTCAGTTCAGTTTTGTTGTATTGATAACAAGTATGCATAAAATCAATTTGTTACATACAACATTTTTATAAAAATTAATCGTACAGGACACACACTAAAACATCACTTCAATACAGTACTCTTATATTATTATATATAAGCAAATTAACTCCCTTATAGAGTTAGAAATTTATAAGAAAACATTTTTTGCCCCAGCAGTATGAAAAGGAAATCTTGACTTGAATATAGGTTTACATGTATTATATAAATCAGTGTTATTAATATCATTCCCTCAAAAGCATTTCATGACATTAAGTTATCAAATGTTCAGGTGGAGCTTACAAGCTACCCTGTAAGTGAAACTGACAAGTGCAAAGATTTGTGTTTTAGTATCCATGGCAAATAATGTACTTATTCTAGATTTTTGTTTCATACTTTCTTTAAAAACTGGAAACAACAGTTTTTTCTCTCTTATCTTTAAAATTTGGACAATCCCACAACAGATGAACTGCACTTAATTTGATGTTTCCGCTGCAACAGTATGGTGTGCTTGCTAAGCGCACATTATCCACCTTCCATATATTTTCAAGAAGTTCAAATCTTAACTTAGTGAGGGCTCTTCTGCATTTTATATTTTCTCAGAATTCTAAATACGTTTCAGTGCAGAAGGTTCCTTTGACCTGTTTCAAATTTCTATGTTCCTTGAGTCTCTAATGCGTGCTATATCTTTTTTGCATTGAAATAGCAATTATTCTTTGGTTAGCTGTTTTAACAAACCTACTGTACTATAGTGCAGATAGTATTCAAGTAATGCATTATATACTAAACCAGCTTTATTAAGCTCCTGATTTAGTCTCATGAACCAGCCTACAGTATACCTTTCTTGTGTTTTTTTAACTTGTCAATGCTACAGTGAACCAACACACCATCTATAGGTGCGCTATAAATGTTTTCCAAATAGCAGATACATTTTTTTAAACCCTCATTTGTATTGATAGTGTGCCAATTTCTGCCTGTACCGCACTTTTTAGGGTATATTTGGGAACTTCCAAAGCATTCTTCAAGAATAAGTTCTGCGTCAACTCCAACTTACTTAAGTTACTATATAAACCCCAGACCTCTGCTCCATACTGCATTTGGGCATTAACTTTTGTGTCAAAACATCTATACTGTGCTACATATGGATCTTTTACATATGATTATGCAAACCGGTTTATTCCTAGCATAGAACTTTTCACATTTCCTTTACTTTTTTAATGTGTGATTTCCATTTAAGGTATCTACTGAATATTACCCCAAAATACTGGAACTGAGTAACTTCTGCAATATGTATACAATTGATATTCCGTGGTTCTAGTTTTTGCTTTGTAGCTCCAAAGGTTACTATCTTTGTTTTTTCAACATTTAATGTTAAATCTAATTTCTCCAGAGAGTTCATTACTGAGATCATTAACCTCTTCAGGTCTACTGGGGTCTGTGTTAGAAGGATCGCATCATCTGTGTACATTAATATTTTGACTGGTATTGTATTGATTTTTGGAGGAAAGGTGTCTATCTTAGCAATGTCATGAACTAAGGTGTCAATATAAATGTTAAAAAGTGTAGGTGCCAGGAGGCAACCTTGCTTTACTCCAGTGTATGCCTTGAAAAGTTCCAACAGGGCCCCATCCTTACTGTATCTTACTCTTAAATTGGTATCATTATGCAGCAACATTATCATGCTAAGTAGATTTTCTACCATACCGCTAGACTGCTGTAGGTTCCACAGAATACTTCTGTTTACAGAGTTGAATGCTGCCTTAATGTCAATAAAAGTAGCGTATACCTTCCTATTTTTCTAACATATTTATCTAACTTGTCGTTCAGGATAAACATTTGATCCACTGTAGATGTTCCCTTGCGGAACCCTGCCTGAAAGATCGATAAGATCTTAAAGTTCTCCATCCAATACTGTAACCTGCTAAGAAGTAATCTCGAGAAAATGTTCAAACTAACATTCAGTAGGGTAATTGGACGGTAGTTTGTTGGCATATTAATTGAGCCCTTCTAGTAGACTAGATGAGTTTTCAAGATTGATACACAAAGTGTAAGAAAAAAATGTAGTGCTGTGTCAGCAAGTGGGCTGCAAATAAAACAATGCAGAAATGGTACATAATAAAGCAAGGAATCATAGAAGCGATGGAAACATGTAGCAGACTACAGAGTAAGAAGAGTGGAGTAAACAGACCATGCTGGCTGAACAGGGAGGTGATAGAGGGGGTGAGGGCAAAAAGAGTGGCATACCTGAAGTTTAGAAAGACGGGGAAGGAGGAGGCAGGGAGGAGTATACCAGATGGTCTAAGGAGATGACCAAGAGGGTAAGGGGAGTGAAGGCCACAAGGGAACTCATATTAGCTCAAGGAATAAAAAGGGGAACACTTTTTTAGATATGTCAGGGAGAAAAGAAAGTGCAGGGACAGTATAGTGAGGAAAAAAAGGGGGGAGGAGTAGGTGGAAAAGAGGAAGGAACAAGCAGAAGCACTGAATGAATACTTCTGCTCAGTGTTCACAAAGGAGAAGGGGGGTCCATTACCACCCTGGTCTGGGAGGAGGGGGAGTGGGGGGCTGAGGTAATGGATAGCAGGATAGAAGGTAGTAGAGTTTTGGAGGGGCTGAGGGTGCCAAAAGTGAATAAAGCACTGGGGTCAGAGAGATGGCAGAGGTTCTAGCAGAACCATTGGCGGGACCTGTTCAGCATCTCCCTGGAAATGGGAGAGGTGCATCAGGACTGGAGGATGGACCATGTGGTACCATTACATATAAGCAGTCCAAGGGATGAACCAGGGAACTATAGACCAGTCAGTCTAATGTCCATAGTGGGAAAGCTCATGGAGATGATACTAAAAGAAAGGTTGATGGCATTTGTGGAGGGTAGTGACCTTCAGGATGGGAGGCAGCACGAGTTTGTTTCAGGGATATCCTGCCAAACCAGTCTTATATAGTACTATGACTAGGTGACAAGGGAGCTGGATTGGGGCCATGCTGTGAATGTGCTGTACTTGGATTTCAGCTAGGCCTTTGATTCAGTGCCCCATGGGTGACCAGGGGTGAAGTTGTCCGGGGTGGGAGTGGGGACAAAGATGGCATGTTGGATCTCAAACTGGCTATGGGTAGGCTACAATGGGTGGTGGGAGGGTCTCGGAGCCTAGATCTGTGACGAGTGGGGTGCTGCAGGGCTCGTGCTTGATCCAGTGCTGTTTGGGCTATACACCTTTGACATTGCACAGGGGGTGGTGAGCAGGATTAGCCTGTTCGCGAATTACATCAAAATGGGTGCAGTAGTGGACAACGAAGAGGGATGGATGCAACTACAGAGGGACTTAACTAAGCTGGAGGAATGGTCAGGGAAGTGGCAGCTGGAGTTCAATGAGAAAAAAATGCAAGGTGTTGCATTTTGGGGTTAGGAACCCAAGGAGAGAATACTGGCTAGGAGGATCAAGCTTGGGATCACCGACGAGGAAAAGGACCTGGAGGTATTGGTAACAGGGAGCATTATCAATACTGCCCAATGCAGGAGAGCAGCAGAGAAGACAAACAAGATGCTGGAGTTCATAGCATGGGGATTCATGTCCAGGCGCAGGGAGGTGATCTTGCCTCTCTACAGGTCACTGGTCAGGCAACACTTGGAGTACTGTGTGCAGTTCTGGAGGCCATACCTGAGGCAGGATGTCAATCTGCTGGAGGGAGTGCAGCGTAGGGCGATGAGGATGATTCAGAGGATGGAGGGAATGGACTATGAAATAAGGTTAAAGGAAATGAATATGTACACACTGGAAGAGAGGGGGGATGGGGGGACATGATCAAGACCTTCAGCTACCTGAAGGGTATCAACAGGGGACAGAGGTGTGTCTAAACTAAGGAGCAGGAGGAAACTAGGGGCATGGGCTGAGAATGAGGAAGGAGATTCAGGAGGAGATGAGGTATTACTTCACACAGAGAGTGGTGGCGAGTGAACACACTACCAGAGGCGTGGTGTCAAGCAAAATGTGTTTGGCTTTAAGAACACTTGGGACAGAGTAGAGGGTGGGTAAGGGTGGGCAAGAGGACAACAAAGGAGGGCAAGGGGAATAGGGGAGGGGCAGCTGCTTGCTAGAGGGCTAGCTGCACAATCAAGCAGATCTTGATAGACCAGTAAGCCTGTTCTGCTGGCACTTTCATGTGTTCATATGTATGTTCGTAATACAATATAGAAACATAGAAACATAGACAATAATGGCAGAAAAAGACCAAGTGTCCATCTACTCTGCCCGTAGTTCCCTATTTGCTCTACAACCTATTGTCCATACAGGGTTCTTGCCCGTATGGACAACAGTATTGAGTATTTAATCTAATATAGTTACATTAAATTCTTGATGAAAATAGAAAATAGAGAAATTAGAATCAACTTTTCATTCTACAAGAAACCCACCTTCATAGGGAGGATATTCTTTACTTTCGAAGAGAGTGGGTAGGCCAGGTCTTTGGAGCTGGACATAGTAACAGAAGGGGGAAGTGGCCATTTTGGTGGACAGGAAGACCCCTTTTAATTTTCTGTGAGAGTGCTGGGACCCAGAGGGCCACTTTATCTTGGTGCAGGGGAGGCTGGGACTATCGAAGGTGGTGTTGGGTTCCATTTATGGCCCCAACATAGACTCGCCCCAGTTTTTTACCTCTCTTGTGTCCCAGTTAGCTCCCTTTACTCAATTGCCAATCCTTTTGGGGGGGATTGGAACCTGGTGGTTGATTCAGATCTTGATAGATCAGGTTCCATTAGGAAAGGCCTTTCGCTAGGGCAGTGTAGCCCGCGGGAGCTAATGGATACAGCAGGTCTTATAGATCCGTGGCGCCTATTATACCCGTCTCTTACGCAATATACTTTTTACTCCATCCCCCGTGCTTCCCACTCCAAAACTGATTATTTTCTCCTCAGCTCCACAATTTTGGTGGGCCTGCAAACCTGTGACATCCAACCCCAGATGATTTCAGATCATGCAACCATGTCCCTGGACCATAGCCTCTACGGGTTGGAGGAACGGGACTCAGTTTGGTGCCTTAACTCCACCCTCCTCAAGGATCTGGGTGCACACTCAGCAATCAAAAGTTTCTTGTAGAATTTCCTTCTGAATAATGAGGGCTTGGTGCAAGATCTAGATATGCTTTGGGGAGCAGCAAAGTATGCGGCGCTGGGGGTGTATTTATTAGAATTGCCTCTAAACTTAAGAAGCAGAGGGCGGAAAGGACTGACCAAGTGCTTCAGCAAATCAGGTCTCTAGAACGATCATTGTCTGCCTCATCTGATCCTACGACCTGATCACAGCTGAGTGCCTTGAAAGCATGGTATTTTGGTATCCTTGCTGAACAGGCAGGCCTAACCCTTCAGGGTACGAAGCTGCGCTACTTTGAGACAGGTGAGAGGTCTGGGAGGCTTTTGGCCTTTCGTTTACGACATGTTGAAGTGAAGAAGGCCATTCCTTCCCTACAACCTGACCCCCTGGGTCCAATCTTTGCCCGTCCATGTGAAATTGCGGGCACCTTTCATGATTATTATCACATTTTATACGCTGAATATTTATCTTTACCTGATCTTCCTAATAGAATCGTGGCTTACTTGAACCCCCTAAACCTCCTGCAACTTTCTGCACCCCAACAAGAACTGTTGGAGGTGTCCACAACAGAGGAGGAAGTTTGGAAAACTATTATGGGTCTTCCAAAGAATAAGGCCCCCGGTCCTGATGGGTTCCTTAATAATTTCTATATTGAATGCTGTGATATTGTAATGTCCTTTTTAACCTACTTATTTAATTATTTGCACTCCTCTGGTTTGTCTGATCCTGATTTCACTCAGGCATGAATTACACTTCTCCACAAATCTGGAAGGAATGAATTGATACCTAGTAATTACAGACCAATATCCCTACTCAATTCAGATCTGAAGATTTTGACGAGGGTCCTGGACAATTGACTACCCCAAGTATGGTCTGTCCTGGTCAGCCCTATGCAAGTGGGGTTTATGGCCAGTCGATCTTCATCCAATCACTTACAGAAACTGTGGTATCTGATTTCCACGTCAGGGGAGGACAGTGTCCCTGTTGCCTTGGTCTCCCTCGAAGTGGAAAAAGCTTTTGACCGGGTCTCATGGCCCTTCCTCTTTGCCACCCTCCAGAAATTCGGCTTCCCTGCAGGTTTTTGTACTTGGGTATGGGTTTTATATTCTAATCCCTTGGCTAGAATTCACTGCAATGGAGTCCTCTCAGCTCCAGTGACCCTCCAACGCGGAACCCACTTTCCCCCTTTCTGTTTAATATCTGTCTCGAACCACTGTTTTATAACCTCCAACAACATCCTGATATTGAAGGAATTCAGGTGGGAGGGATCAGTCTTAAGTTTTCAGGTTATGCTGGTGACTTACAGTATTATTACGTTTACAAAATCCTCACTCCTTCATCCCAGCTGCTCTAGAGGTGATTCAGAAGTTTTCTGAGGTGGCGGGTTACAAGCTTAACCTTGATAAAACTAAGGTGCTGCCTTTAAATGCCTCAGTTTCTGGACAGCATATCTTAGATCTGGGCCTCCTGTGGGAACCTAAGGCATTGACCTACCTAGGTGTTAAGGCTACATGTACTCTAGGTGTGCTGGTAAAGGAGAATTTGGTCCCCCTGCTAGCAGAGATTAACTCTGACCTACAACGATGGATGAATCTTCCCCTCTTGCTATGAGGTTGAGTGAGTGTTATCAAGATGAACATTCTCCCATGGGTCCTGTACCAGTTGGGCATGCTGGTGGTGGTTCTGCCCAAGTCTTCATTCTCTAAACTGAACTCCCTTCTCTCTACTTTTCTCTGGAAACAGGGGGCCCCCCGTAGAGCATATTTTAAACTTACTCTTGCTAGAGAGTGAGGGGGCTTACGACTTGCTGACTTCTTTCTTTATTACTGCGCCATGCACAACTCTAGGTGCTTTCAGTGGGGTAATCTCTCACCCTCTTCTGAGAATTTGGAATACAAGCCCCTCTGGCTGTCTCTGGAGTGGCGTTTATGTAAACAAGCTGGCCTCCAGTTCAGTAGTCTTCTTAATATCAAACCCTCCCAGCTACCTCGTAAGTTTCAGGGGACGCCTATGTGGTGGTCGCTCAAGGCCCTTAGACAACTTTGTTTATATAAGAGTTTTGATTGGTGTAAGGGCCTATCCCACTCCATTTTGGGCAATCCTAATATCCAGATAGCAAATCACCCAATTTCCTCTAGTTTCTGTTCTCGTTTGAGATCTGCTTCCCTCTCTTCACTTTTCGAAGGCGTGGCCATGGCGCCACTTCCAGTTTTTACAAAACCGATTTGCCATCCCGCTGTACCATCCTTTCAAACATCTGTAACTTACCGGGGCTATTACCTCCTTTTTAGGCCCTCCTTCCTGGTCCCCTCTTCTTAATGAAGCCCCTGCAGATCTTCTTCAAATGGCTACCCAACCCCGGGCAGTCTCTAGATTCTACGGATACTTTCTATCGAAAGATCCCACTAATTTGGACAGCATTTGTTTCTATTGGCAGCACTCATAGAGGTATCGGGCAGATGCTAAGGGCGTTGCAAGATATTTGGCGAAACCTTTACAAATACGTTAAACAAGATCACTACAGGCTTTTGCAGTTCCGTATCCTACACAACTTGTACTACACACCCATTAAACTTTTTAAGATGGGTAAAGATGCATCTTCCACTTGTTCTTGCTATGGGCTGTCTGAGGGGCATCTGCTACATATTCTTTTGGAGTGTCTGAAGGTGGTCCCTTTTTGGAACTCCATTTAGCTCACGCTGGATCCCTTGTTGAGACTGGAATCCTGTTTTACTCCAGAAATCTGTCTCCTTGTTTTTTTCCCAGCGGAGCTTGCTGGGCCTAGAAGAGCTTATATGTCCCTGATCTCCATCAGGACCAAATTAATAGTCTGTCGACACTGGCTGGATGACAGTACTCCTTCCTATAAAGAATGGCACCAGGAGATCTTACTGGCTTTAGAGATGGAAAAACAGATTTCCTACCATCAGGATAGAATTCAAGCCTTCAAGGCCCACTGGGAAATATGCTTTACCTCCGACCTCGGCCAGTCCACAGCAGTCTTAATCTGTTTATTTTTCACCCAGTACTTCATTTTTTCTCCTTCTGTGGGCACTAAGATTGCTTATTGTTACATCTTGTTTTGTGCTTTTTCCTCAGGGCTATTTTCTCACACGGTGAGCTACAGGTAGTGGGGAGAGGGGGATCCTTATGGGGGATATTTTGTGTTGTTATTGTTTAGAATAAACATCTGTTTATCTCACAGTTGATTAGAATGTTGTTTGTATTCTTGTGTTTGTTGAAAATCAATAAAGTTAGTTAAATTGAAAAAAAAAGAATCAACTTTTCAACCATAGGTCTGTTTCAGAAATTATCAAAGAAAAAAGTAAGCATAGTTACGCAAGACTGAATCACAGAAATCTGACGGCAGAAAATGACCTCATCAGCCCATCTAGTCTGCCCTTCCCCCTTCCCTACTCATCTCCACTCTTACGGGACCTCCCCTTCCCCCTACTCCCCCAACCTCATATGTCTGTCCCATGCCCTCTTAAATCCCTCCACCGTTTCACCCCCACCACCTCTTCTGGTAGTTTACTCCAGACCTCCACCACTCTCTGTCCGTAAAGAATCATCCCCTCACATTGCCTCTGTAACTTCCACCTTCCAATCTTAGGCTATGCCTTCTCATTTTAGCCCATTCCTTCCTTCTGAGCAAGCTCCCCTCTTTCACCTTATTGATCCCCTTCACATATTTAAAAGTTTCAATCATGTCCCCCCCCCCAGTCTCCTATGGGTACAGATCCAATTTCCTCCACCTCTGACCGTTTGGTTTCCCCTGCATACCGTGTACCATCTTGGTTGCTCTTCTCTGAACCCTTTCCATCCCATCAATGTCCTTGCATAGGTGCGGTCTCCAGAACTGGACCCCGTACTCCAGATGTGGCCGCACCGTGGTCTTGTACAGAGGCATCAGCACCTTCCTCCTTCTGCTAGTTATGCCCCTCCAAATGCATGCCAACATTCCATTTGCCTTCCCCACCGCTTTGCTGCACTGGCTATCCACCTTACAGTTAATTGATATTATAATCCCTAGATCCTTCTCCTGCTCTGTTTTTTTGATTTCCTCCCCTCCTAGAGTGTAAGCTGTTCACAGAAACACAGAAATTGACAGCAGAAGGAGACCGTTAGGTCCATCTAGTCTGCCCATTTGTTTTAGACCTATTTTGACACTCTTGTTCGTGGGTTTTTACACCTCAGATGCATCACAGCACACTTTTTGGCATTGAATTTCAGTTGCCAAGTTTCTGACCACCCCTCCAGAGTACATAAGTCATGCTTCATGGCCTCAACCCCCCTGGGGTGTCCACCCCATTGCAGATTTTTGTATCATCCACAAATAGGCAAACCCTTCCCTCCAGACCTTCTGCTATATCACTGATGTATATACTAACAAGCATTTGTCAATGCCGAACGTTCGCTTACAGGTATTTGCAGTGGTGTTTGGCACGTATGGTGCTTTACCCTAATGCCCTGTGCGATTGCTGGTATTTGCACAATAAATTGTCAGCATGACCTATTTGTTACCCCCATTGTGCGCTACATAGGCGGAAACACGTTTTGGGCAGGATGTGAAAAATGACAGCTGTACTGCTCATAAGGAAGTGTGGTAAAATGGCAATGTTGAAAATCTAGAGTGGAAATATTGAAAATTCGCAAACCTAGGAGTGTGCGTGGGAACTGTGCAATGCACGCTCATAAAACAGTCATTGTTAGGAATTTTTTCACCAAATTGTCAACATTGGCATTTTAAAACCTCAGCTAATGAACAGTGTCACTGTGATTGTCTTACTGGTGTCCATACATTGATTTTGCACACCGACTGCGCATTGTGCACTACATGGGCAGAAACACATTTTGGGCAAGATGTGAAAATGACAGCTGCAGTGCTCATAAGGAGGTGTGGTAAAATGGCAATGTAGAAAATCTGGAGTGAAAATATTGAAAATTGCAGAACTTACAGTGTGCAGTAGAACTCCACAACGACGCTCATAAAACAGTTATTTTTAGGAATTTGTTCACCAATTTTCAACATAGCCATTTTAAGACCTCTGCTCATGAACAGTGTCACTGTGATTTCTTAATGTGTCCCATAATTGATTTCACAAGACCGAATGCGACCATTGTGCGCTACATGGGCGAAACACATTTTGGGTGAGATGTGAAAATGACAGCTGTACTACACATAAGAAGGTGTGATAAAATGGCAATGTTGAAAATCTGGAGTAGAAATATTGAAAATTCGCCAAACCTACGAGGTGTACGTGGAACTGCGCCGCTAAATGAAGCAGTCATTTTGGAATTTTGCGCAAATTTTCAACATGGGGTTTTGGGATGCCTTCTCATGAATGATGTCACTGTCATGGCACTATTCAGGCCCAAAGGGTGATTTCACACAGTGACTGCGCAGTGACTGCGAAATCACCCTTCGGGCCCGAATAATGCCATGACAGTGACATCATTCATGAGAAGGGGTCCCAAAAACCCCATGTTGAAAATTTGGTGCAAAAATTCCCAAAAATGCCTGAGATATGCAATAAAGTTGAAACCCCCATCTAGCCCATTATACAGCTTACCGGCATTTCCTCAGTTCGCGGTCGGCTTTGAAGAGTGCAGACGTGTTCCCGGTCCACCGAAGATCAGCCGCACGAGTCCGGAGGTAAGTATGGGGTGAGGGGTGTGTGGAGAGGCTGGGTGCGCAATGGGTGGGTGGGGTTGTGGGGGCTGGAGACGCTGTGGGACCGTTTTATTTTACAGGTTTTAAAAAAGATGATGACGTGGGAAGTTTGCCACACTGGGGTGGGCTCCCAGCGTGGCAGAAGATGGCTGGGGGGCGAGGGCGAGGGGTTGGGCACCGATCGGCAAACTACGCGAGGCGCCGAGGAGCCAGAGGATTGGGCACCCCCGTCGGCAAAACAAAAGCGGAACATTTGCCACGCTGGAGTGGGCTCCAGCGTGGCAGCAGGATGGCTTGGGGGCCGTGGAGCCGACGATTGGGCACCTCTGGCCGGCAAACAATGTTTGCCATGCTGGGGTGGCCCCAGCGTGTCATCAAAGCTTTGGGGGCGGCGGACGTGCATCGCTGCTGGGGGGAGCTTGCTGTGATCGCGGTAAGCCCGGTATGGCAGTGGTGGCTTTGAAGCAGAAGACCACCGCTGTCATACAGAGCTCCTGCACCCATTGGTGCAGGACCGCCACGCCTGCTCAACAGAGCACTGGATTGAAAGGGAGAGGCACACCTCCAAAGTGTGCTACTCTCCCAAAACGTTCCTTGCGCATGTGCGCAAGCGATCGTAAAAATGAGGGGTCCCAGTACTGACCCCGGGGCACCCCACTCGTTACTCCCCCCACCTTGGAATGCACCCCATTTACCACCATTCTCTGACTTCTGCCCGCCAACCAGTTTGCCACCCACCTAATTATTTTCTGTTCCACCCCTAAGCTTTCCAGCTTATTTACTAGCCTTCTGTGAGGGACGGTGTAGAAGGCCTTACTGAAGTCCAGATAGGCTATGTCACAGAAACATAGAAGTTGACGACAGATAAGGACTGTAAGGCCCATCCAGTCTGCCCATTTTTTCTGCCTTATGAATGTACCATAGACCTTTACTCTGTCAATGGCCTATCTAGTCATAGTCATCGGTATTGCTCCCTTATGCCTATCCCATGCCTGTTTGAAGCCCTGCACTGTATTCATATCCACCACTTCCTAAGGTAGGCCGTTCCATGCATCCACCACCCTTTCTGTGCAAAAGAACTTCCTCACATTACCCCTTAATCGGCCTCCCTCTAATCTCATGCTGTGTCCTCTTGTCCTGCTATTTTTCTTATATTGAAACATGTTAGACTCTTTCACCTTGTTAATGCCCTTAAGATGCTTGAATATTTTGATCATATCACCTCTCTCCTTCCTTTGCTCTAGGGTATACATACTGAGCTCCATTAATCTGTCCTCATATGTTTTCTGATGCAGTCCCTGCACCATTTTGGTTGCCCTTCTCTGGACTGCCCCCATTTAATTAATGTCCTTGTGCAGGTGTGGCCTCCAGTATTGCATGCAGTACTCCAGATTGGGCCTAACCAGTGTCTTGCAAAGAGGGATTATTACCTCCCTCTTACAACTTGTGATACCTCAACTAATACACCTCCAACATCCCTCTAGCCTTACCTACTGCTTTAGTGGTCTGCTTAGATGATTTCAGGTCATCTGTGATGATGATGCCCAAATCTGTTTCTTCCCTTGACAACTGCCCCCGGTCACCCAGTTGCATCACCAAATTGAAGAACTCTATCAGGTTCATCTGGCATGACTCCCCATTCGTGAAGCCATGCTGCCTTTCATCCTGCAGTCTGCTATCCACCAGGCAGTCTACCACCCTTTCTTTTATTAGTGCCTCCGTCTCCTTGTCCACAACCAAGGTGAGGCTGACCGGGCGATACTTTCCCGACACCTCCTTACTGCCCCCCTTGTGCAGTGGCACCACATCAGCCCTCCTCCAGTCCCTTGGCACACTCCCTGTATCCATGGATAAGTTGAACAGTCTCATCAGTGGGGCTGCCAGCTCCTCCCTCAGTTCCTGGAGTACCCTCGGGTGCAAGCCGTCAGATCCCATTGCCTTGTCCACCTTTAACCTGCCCAGTTCCTCCCTTATCCTGTCTGTGCTGAACATACTAGGATCCGCCTTTTTGCCTTCCCTCCCCCTCGCCCCTGCTTGGGTCCCCCACCCCCACCTCCTCTGTGAAGACTGAGCAGAAATATTTCTTTAACACCTCTGCTTTCTCACAGTCCCCTTCCAGTTGTATTCCTCCCTTCTGCCACAACCTTACTATCCCCTGCCTCGCCTTCCTTCTTTCCCCCACATACCTAAAAAAAGTTTTATCACCCCTTTTGGCCCGCTTAGCTATTTTCTCCTCGGTATCCACTTTAGCCCTCCTTATCTTGTGCTCTGCCACTCTCCTCTTCTCTCTCTATAAGCCTCCCTGTCCTCCCCCCTTTGTGTCTTCTTATATTCCCTGAATGCACTTTTCCTTTCCCTGACCACCCCTGCCACCTCCCCTGTAAACCAGAGTGGGCTCCTCCTTTTTTTGTTCTTCCTCACCTTTTTAATGCAAATTTCAGTGGCTTTCAATATCCCTTCTTTGATAGTGCCCTATAGCTCCTCCACATCCCCTATATTCCCCTTCCCTGCCATTTCTTCCCCAAATATCCTCCTCATTCTGTTAAAGTCTGTCTTTCTGAAGTCCATCACCCTCGTTCTAGTCTGATTTGTCTCCCTCCCTGTTTTACCCTGAACCTCACAGTTCTGTGATCACTAGTACCTAGTCCGTCACCCATCACCACCTCTTCCACACTCTCCCCATTTGTGAGGACCACGTCCAGCAGGTTATCTCCCCTAGTGGGCTCCCTGACCAGCTGCTGGAAGAATACCTCTTGTAGTGCCTCTAGGATCCCCCTGTTCCTAGCTGATACTGCAGCTGGGATCTCCCAGTCCACGTCAGGGAGGTTTAGGTCCCCCACTAGCAGAAGTTCCCCCTTGAGAGCCATTTTTGTAACTGCCTGTATCAGCTGTCTATCTCTCCCCCCCCCTGCATCGAAGGTCTGTAAATCACCCCTATCCTCAATGATTTCCCAGTCTGTTTGTCTAGCATGACCGAAATGAGCTCTGTCTCCCCTTCCTCCTCCTGTCCTTCCATTTCCCCTAATATCCTCTTTGATGTATAATGCCACCGCACCCCCCCCCCATCCCTGTCCTTCTTAAACAGTCTGTAGCCTGGGATAACTGTCCCCAAGGCAAGATATTTTGTCCACCATGTCTCACTTACCGCTACTATGTCCAGTCCCTCATCCACCATGATGGCCTCCAAGTCCACCATTTTGTTACCCAAACTCCCGGCATAGGCTAATAATCCCTTCCACCAGGAACCCCTTACCTCACTGCTCTCCCCTACTAACCTTTGCTTGTTCTTGTTTTTTCCAGTATTTTGTCTCCATTCTGGGGAGGAGGCTGATATCCTCCCATCTCTCCTACCTCTTTGAGTGGCTCCTTCCTTAACCCTCCCCCCAAAAAAAATCAGTTTAAATTATACTTTCTTTCAATAATGTCCCCTAACTTTCTCTTTAGTACTGCTTGTCCCTTCCTGCTCAAGTGTAGCCTGTTAGGGGCAGATAGGCTCTCATCCTCCCACATTGATCACCAGTCCCCCACTAACCCAAACCCCATCTGCCTGCACCAACCCTCCAGCCATTGATTAAATTCTTCAATCCTCTGCTTCCTTAATGTGCTTGCTCTTGGCACAGGCAGAACCTCTGAGAAAGCAATAGAATGAAACCTTGTAGTACTGCCGAATCTGCAAGCTCCTTGAACCTTGCCTGCACCTCCTTTAGACTGTTTCCCTCCAGATCATTGGTGTCTAGGTGGAACACCAAGTGTGACCTCTCATCTTGCTGCTTGCCCCATGAGGGTATATTGTGCCTCACCTCTAGCGCCGTCATTCCTGCCATACACTCAACCCAAATGGTATTGCTCCTGCCTCCCTCTCTCCCCATCTGATTTCCTTTAGTATTGCGTCCCCTATGAGCATGACCTTGCTATTCCCTTCCTTTTGCTTGTACTTTTGATTTTCCAGCTTACACCCCTTCCTTAGCATCCCATTTCCCCTTCCTGTTCCCATTTTCTCCCTTGTCTATCTCCTTCCCCTGATTTTTGCTCTCCCCCGGACTACATCTTTCACCCCACCCCCTCTGGTGTCCTCAACAGTCTGACTCATCCTTGCCACTCTTTTCATGGGCCAGGACCCCTCCCTTTGCTCGTTTCCTTCCTCTCTACTGCCTGAATCCCTCTGTGTATGGGTACCATCTCCCTTCCCCCCTCCTTCGATCCTCTCCCTTCCTGAGCTCAATGTAGGCTCCCTCCCTGTCTCTTCTGTGCAATGTGTACCCCTTGAGATTGTTTTCACCCCCTCCTTTTGCTCTTTTTGGCTACTTCCTTCCCGGTCCCCTCCCAAAGGTGCATCTCCCATTCCCGAACCTTCTATCACCTTAACCCCCCTTCATCTCCTATGAATTCCTCACAGCCGCACTCCTTGCTGTCATCCTCCTCAAGTGCCCCCAGGGGTGCAAATCTGTTTTCCTGCTCTGCACCCTTGCTTTGCAGCCTGCTTTCTGATGTGCCCCTCCCCAATTCCTACCCCTTGCATGTTGGTGCTTGATGTGTTTTTTTTTTTTATTCTACCACCTGCCATGTCCCCTGACCCCTCTTATCCTCTACTTCCCCTGTACCTAAGTCTCCTGTGGCCCCCTTTGTGTTCCCCCCTTCTCCTCTCTTCCCTCTGGTGCATCCTTTGGACCTCCACCAGTCCTCTCCCCTTTTTCTCGCCTCTACCTCTACATCTGTTCCAAATACCCCTGCAGCCCCACCAACATTCTCTCTTTTTCACCCCCCCCCCACCAAACTGGTATTCTCTTTGGACCTCCTCCAATCCTCTCCCCTTCCCCTTTCCCCTACCCTGCTTAGTGCCCACCTCAACCACCTCACCTCCTCTCTCAGCTGTGTAAGCTGTCTGCACACTGTGCAGCCCCCAGCCTCCATGCTATATCCAACACAATGGCCATCCCACACCCACTGCACCCTACCACCATCCCAAAGATTCCTAGTGGCCCAGAGACCATACTCAAGACCTGATTGATCCCGCTTCAGGCTACCTCTCCAGCTTCGTTGCCCATCCATTTGATCACCTTAGTCTTAAAAATAATGAAAGAATGCCCTTTAAAAAATAAAGGACACAGAATTAGCTAGTACTGTACCTTTCAGCTCTCCATACTACAGCCCTTGTGAAATCATTACCCTACCAAGGTCTTTATCCCCTTCAGATCACATAATGCATTCTACCTTGTAAATGCCCTTATAAAAGACCCAGAATCAGTCTTTGCTGTACCATACAGTTCTCCTTACCACCGCCCTCCTGCAATCACTAGCATTTACTGTACCTTTCAATAATAAAAGACAATAACTAGCCTTTACTGCACCCTTCAGTTCCCCATACTACAGCCCTCCTGCAATCAATTGTTACTACCACTTAAATCAAGTCACTCTAGAAGATAAAACAATATATCAATTCTCACAATGACACTCTATAAGATAAAACATTTACAATATAACAGTCCCCCATAAGATAAAACAATAGCGCTATAAAACAATAGAGATATAAAAGTCTCTTTTCCACTGCCTCATCCCCTATCTGTGAAAAAACTCCCCTCCTTCTTCTCCGATGTTGGTAGCTACCACTGGGAAGAGCACAGGGAGCCTATTTAATTAATGGAGGAGGTGGGAGCAGGGCGGCTGGTAATTTTTCTTCCCCAGCAGAGACAGCAGAAACAGAAGTGGCTCCACTTTTATAGCAGAGCCTCCCTTTTCAATGTTGGCACCCTGCACCCTGATTGGTTCTCCTAGAGTAGGGAGCCCAGTCTGCTTGCAGCAAACGGCTGCCAAGTTTTCCTCCTCCGGCTATGGTTGCTGACTCCCCTCCTAGCGTCTATGGCTATCAAAACTCTTGAACTGTGGCTATGCTGCCAAAACTCATCCCCTACAGCTACAGCTGCCGAACCCCCATTCCTGCAGCAACAGCCGCCAAAACCTCCCTGCATGGATACGGCCACTGACTTCCCCAGCAGAGACAGCAGAAACAGAAGTGGCTCCACTTTTATAGCGAGCCTCCCTTTTTAAAGTTGATGCCCAGCAGCCTGATTGGCTCCCCTAGAATAGGGAACCCATTCCACTTGAGGCAACAGCCGCCGAGTTTTCCTCCTGTGGCTATGGCCACTGACTCCCCTACTAGTGGCTACGGTCACCGAAACTCCTAACCTGCAGCTATGGCTGCCAAAACTCCTGCCCTGCAGCTACAGCCACCGAACCCCCAGTCCTGCGGCAATGGCCACTGAAATCTCCCTGCGCAGCTATGGCTGCCAACTTCCTCAGCAGAGACAGCAGAAACAGAAGTGGCTCCACTTTTATAGCGGAGTCTCTCTTTTCAAAGTTGGCGCGCAGCAGCCTGATTGGCTCCCCTAGCGTATGGAGCCCAGTCTGCTTGCAGCAACAGCTGCCAAGTTTTCCTCCTCCAGCTATGGTTGCCGACTCCCCTCCTAGCATCTATGGCCATCAAAACTCCTGACCTGTGGCTGTGCTGCCAAAACTCATCCCCTGCAGCTACAGCTGCCGAACCCCCAGTCCTGCAGCAATGGCCGCCGAAACCTCCCTGCACGGATATGGTCACTGACTTCCCCAGCAGAGACTGCAAAAACAGAAGTGGCTCCACTTTTATAGCGGAGCCTCCCTTTTAAAGTTGGTGCCCAGCAGCCTGATTGGCTCCCCTAAAATAGGGAGCCATTCTACTTTGCAGCAACAGCCTGGTTTTCCTCCCATGCTATGGCCACTGATTCCCTACTAGTGGCCCACGGCCACCGAAATCTCCTAACCTGCAGCTATGGCTGCCAAACTCCTGCCCTGCAGCTACAGCTGTCGGACCCCAGTCCCAAGCGGCAATGGCCACCGAAATCTCCCTGTGCAGCTATGGCTGCCAACTTCCTCAGCAGAGACAGCAGAAACAGAAGTGGCTCCACTTTTATAGCAGAGTCTCTCTTTTCAAAGTTGGTGCTCAGCAGCCTGATTGGCTCCCCTAGAGTATGGAACCCAGTCTGCTTGCAGCAACAGCCACTAAGTTTTCCTCCTGTGGCTACGGCCAACAACTCTCATCCTAGCAGCTATGGCACCGAAACTCCTGACCTATGGCTATGGTCACCAAAATTCCTGCCCTGCAGCTATGGGTGTAAAACCCCAGTCCTGCGGCAACGTTGTCGAAATCTTCCCGCGTAGTTGTTATCACTTCTAGCAGAGCTGGGGAAAATACCGATGCTGTGGTATTTTTTTCTCTCAGTTAGATACAGCCACTTGGATTACCAGGTAGACACATTTTAATAACTCCATAACACTGAACAGAACCATTTCCAATACATCTAGGACAGATTTTGTTCTGTACACACACTAAACCTAGAGTACCTAAAGGATAGCTCATCTCCAGTCTATGTGCCCTGAACTGGTATAACAAACAGTGATAGCCACAGAAGAGTTCCTCACAGCTGTGGAATGCTGCAGCAAATATGGTACTACATGCCACAGAAACCTAGGCGATGAGTAGAAATCTCAAAAGAGCCCTAGCAGCGGAAGGTATGGGGGAGATGTGGAAAAACAGTGGTCTACACTCAGGAGAGTCATAACAGAAGTACCAGGTCACTGTGTCAAAATGCATAGCAAGAGTAAAAGAAAGAAAAGGCTATTATGGTTCTCAAAGGTAGTGGCCAAGAAAGTAAGGGAAAAGAAAAGAGCCTTCAGAAGATACAAGGAAACACAAAAGGATGAAGACAGAGAACAATATCTGGAGAAGCAGAGGGAATCTGGGAAAATAATTAGAAGGGCTAAAGCACAGACAGAGGAAGGTATAGCCCAAGCTATTAAGAAAGACAACAAGACCTTCTTCAGATACATTAGCGAGAGGAAAAAGTACTTTTGCTCAGTACTCACCAGAGAAGGAGAGGGTGAGGGACCAAGACTCAGTAAGAGGGGTATTCAAGGGAGAGAAGAACACACCAGCCCATTCACGGTGGAAAGAGTCATAGAAGAAGTCAGGAAAATAAAAGCAGATAAGGCAATGGGGCCAGATGGGATCCACCCCAGAACACTAATGGAACTCAGGGAAGTGCTGGTGGAACCACTGGCTGCCCTTTTCAATGCATCACTAGAGATGGGGCAGGTACCTGAGGACTGGAGGAGGGCAGATGTAGTCCCTCTCTACAAGACTGGAAGCAGAGAGGAGGCAGGCAATTACAGGCCTGTAAGCTTGACCTCAGTAGTGGGGAAACTAATGAAGTCCTTACTTAAGGAGAGGATTGTGATGTTTCTGGAGGATAGTGGGGCACAGGATCCAAGGCAACATGGATTCTCAGCGGGAAGGTCCTGTTAGACGAATCTTGTAGATTTCTTTGACTGGATAACCAGGGTGGTAGATCAAGGAGGAGCGGTGGATATGGCCTACCTGGATTTCAACAAAGCCTTCAGCACCGTCCCACACAGGAGATTGCTAAGTGGGGTGCCACAAGGGTCAGTGCTTGGGCCAGTCCTATTCAATGTCTTCATTAGGAACATTGTAGAGTATCTGGAGGGAAAGATGTGCCTCTTTGCAGATTACATCAAGATCTGCAACACAGTGGACACACCAGAGGGGGTAGAAAAAATAAGAAAGTACCTAAGCCTATTACAGGAGTAGTTGGGTGTCTGGCAGTTGAGTTTCAATGCTAAAAAGTGCAAGATCATGTACCTGGGTCACAGGAATCCAAGGGAGGAGTACAGGATGGGTGGGGAAATTCTGGCCACTGCAAGTCAGGAGAGAGACCTGGGGGTTATCACATCTGATGACCTGAAGGTGACCAAACAGTATGAAAAGGTGGTGGGGACAGCAAACAGAATGTTGGGGTGCATAAGGAGGGGCATAACAAGCAGGAGGAAAGTGGTGATGCCACTGTACAGATCACTGGTGAAGCCTCAGCTGGAGTACTGTGTCCAGTTCTGGAGACCACATTTCCAGAAGGACATTGACAAAATAGAGGCAGTCCAGAGAAGGGCAACGAAGGTGGTGCATGGACTGCACCAGAAGCCCTACGAGGAAATATTTAAAGACCTTAATATCTATTCACTGGAGGAAAGAAGGGAGAGGGGAGATATGATAGAGATTTTCAAGTACCTTAGGGGAATAAACAGGGTACATGTGGAAAGCATATTTCATAGAAAACTCTGCACAACTACACAAGAACAAGGGGGCATGATATGAGGCTGAAGGGTGGATGGCTCAGGGGTAATGTTAGGAAGTACTTTTTCACTGAAAGGGTGGTGGAGCCATGGAATAGCTTTCCAGCAGAAGTGGTGGGGGCAAAAAACAATACAGGAGTTCAAGAGTGCATGGGATAGACATAAGGGTACCCTGGAGATGTGCAGAGCAGGAGAGTCACAGATCAAATAGGATCTGGGGCTTCAGCAGTGAGTAAGGAAATGGGCAGACTAGGTGGGCCATATGGGCCTTATCTGCCAACAAATTGTATGTTTCTATTGTTTTCAAAGGAAAGTTAATCTAATTCGTCTGAGGTTCCTTAAGGCATGCTGCAGCAAGTGGGATCTTTTTTATGGCTGCCACTGTGCTACACAACAGCAGAGCCCCATCACCTGTATAATCCTTCAGATATAACTAAGGAAGAAGTATACCTCCTTTATACTTTTTAAAAACTAAATATAGGCATGAATCAAACTCCTGTTTGTTTTATTCCTTCTGCATTGCTTTGTTTTGGCATACAGTAAAGGGACATTGAAAATTATTTGATGGTTTCATTTCTATGTGTTCTAAATCTGTGCCCCCCCTAAAAAGTAGTTTCAAGTTTCATTAGTTAGCAAATTGAAGGTGAACTACTCCTTTATACTTCTAAACATTTTAACCCATACACAATAACAAAAAATTGCGCACAACAGCAATTCAAACATTAAAAATATGCAACTTGACATACATGTCACAAAAATACAATTAATTTAGAACAACTGCAATGTTTATACAATAGCCAAAGATTAGGCATGGAGATGTGATGTTACTTCATACTGTATGTGTTGCTTTCACAGCTCTCTCTTTTAAAAGGTGCTAAAGAATAGGCAGCCATATGAAAAAGATTTTCCAGCTGGTCGCAGTCATTATTCTGCCTTTTGTCAGAAAAAAAGAGAGATTTTATTGCTGTTGTGAATGCTGTGCATTGGAAAGCAATACCTGGCAGCTATCTGAAGGCCCACACAGCACTTACAGGCTTAGCAAGGCACCACAGTCTCAATTTGCAGAACCCAGGGGTCCTTTTTGAGTTCTGAATCATAGGTTTACTGCACATCAAAGGAAAGCTCTAGAGGAATTTGCGAGAATGAACTGATGTCATTAAGACATGCCTTGAGTGGGATAACACTGTCACCTATAGAAACAAAAGTTATTTAGATAATGCCCTAGCCAGAATTCTAGAACATAGCTATATTTTTTAATTGTTCATTACTCGTTTGCTAACCCTGGTGTTTTCCTCCTGAAGCTTACTAAAGGTATTCTGTTTGGAGCTGTAAGCTGCATGCATCCTAGCTGGAATCTGACTAATTATCCACAACATTTGTTATGTCACACCGAGCACAGAGTACAATACCTGCATATAAAGTGATAAGATAAGTTGTTTTTTAATGTCGAGCTAATTGTCTACAAACATTTAGATTTCCACGTGGGCACTTCATTATACCCTGCTGACACTAGGTATGCCTGAATTCTAGAATTAGTCATGGGCAACAGCAACTGACAATGTGGAGTTCTGAGTGTTGCGATTTGGATCCCATGTGTTCTGATTCAAAAGCTAAACAAGGATTCTGAGTCAAAATTTTATTTCAAGATTCTTTTTTGAAATCGGAAGTCAGCACTTCTCAGCAAGTCACTGCTGTCCAAAATGAGCATGTTTTCCATTTAAAACTTTTTTTTTCTTATTGTTCTTTCCCCAGTTTGAATGGGAGTCTTTAGTGTTTCATGCTCTTGAAGAACCACTGGTAGCCACTTAGGAAACATGTTAGATGCAGGGAGCCACACCTCTGCCTAATAACAAACAATCCAGAATGTGACATGTTCAAAACAGGGCCCTTTAAATATTAGTATTATATAGTTATCATTTTCCACGAGGTGCACACAAAGTGGCTAATCAATAAAATCAGAATTCAACACTCCAGATCAAGTCATGCTAAGGGCCTGCTGTTCATTTCAAACTTTTTTTCTGTTTGCTCATCCCCCTGTTTAAATTGGGGATTTAGTTTCCAGATTCTAGACTGAAGTGTGGGCAAGCATAGCTACCAAAGTCAAGGTACCTCCAGGAGGCCAGGTCCTATGCTGTTTTACTGTATATTTGAACGTGCTATAACAAGCTGAAGTATGACTGCATTCTGTGTTTCTACTGTCAATCAACTCTCAAAGCAGGGTTTGTTTTTAAAGATCATGTGCAACGGTTTTTGCAAATTTTTAATAAAAGCTTTAAAAGCTGAAATTCAAGTCCTTGCGTCATGATTAGTGTTTCCTGAAAATTTCATGCTGTTTGGTTTTGTGGTTTTCTTTAAATCAGCATTTGTTAACTTGCTCTACAGTGGCTAAAAACAGTGGAGTTATTTCTGTCCTCAGTCAAACTTGGAGTGCGATGACATCATTTTGGAGTAGCTTGCTGTTTCAGATTCCCAATCAGAGCAGCACTCTGTAGAGTTTATGGTTTGCTGAGCTCTCCAGGTTCCTCACAAACCCAGTCTCTGGTTTGTGTTTAGATAGATCAGTTTAAAATATATCACTCTCTTCCTTTACAAAGCTGATCATTTCAGTTCCAATGCTGAACTGTAGTAGTGGAAACCTTTTTTCTGTGAGAAATCAGCCTGTCTGTATCACAGCTCTGTTCTTTCTAATTGAACCTCAATTTTTTTCTAACTATATGACACAGGGCTGTTTAATGAATATAAAATAAATCTAAATTTTGTTCATTCACAGAAACAGTTTGTCTTTGATGTAACTTTCATAAATACAATCATGTAAGAACATTTTTTTTCATGTCAGATTGACAAACAGGTGCTTGTCACACTCTGCTACAGTATTTCAAGCACATGTACTGTCAGAACTCACAAATTTAAGCTCTTTGGTGGTTTCTGTGTGAAAATACATCATGTACGTGTACAACTAGAACCACTATGTGGCATCCTGATGCACTGTGTCTCTACCCCACAGTTGAGGCAGCTGCGGTCTACTGCCACCAGTCCCCTGCCCCACAAGCCCCCTGCCTTCTGCTCCACATTCGAGGCTGCTGCACCCTGCTGCCCACTGTCTTTTCCCACACAGTCATGGATTGTGCACCCTGCTGCTTCCATCCCCTGCCTAAAGAATCAGGACTACTGCACCCTGCTGCTCCCTGCCCAAGCAGTGGGGTTGCTGCACCCTGCTGCCCTATCTCCCCCACCCTCACAGTTAGGGAAGCTGCACCTGTTACCCCCTGTTCCTGTCTCCACAGTCAAGGTTGCTGTGCTGTGCTAGGCTCTAAAGTGCCATGTTCCCTGCCTCCATGGGCAGGGCTGCTGCACCACATGTACCCCATCTCACAGTCAGGGCTGCTGTAGCCTGATGCCCCATGTGTCCTGCCCCACAGTCAAGGCTTCTGCACCATGCTGTTTTCTATTACCTATCACCACAGACAGGGCTGCTGCACCCTGCTCCTTTCTATACAGTTGTGGTTGCTGTGGTGTGGTGTGCCCTAGAGCCCCATGCCTCTGCAGTTAGGGCTACTGCACCATGCTGCCACTTGCCACAAGAATCAGGGCATTTGCTGCACCCTGTTGCATGCCTCCACAGCTGAAGCAGTTGGACCCTGCTGTCCCCCTGCCACCAGAGTCATATCCTTTGCTACACTCTGCTGAGGCAGGAACAGGGGGCAACATGTGCAGTGTCCCTGACTGTGATGGTGGGGGGGTAGCAGGGTGCAGCAACTCTAACTGTTTGGGAAGGGTGCAGCACAACAGTAACGGCATTTGTTGCACCCTGTCCCCTGCCTGTGGAGACAAGGGGCTGTGTGGTGCAGCGGGACACAATGCTGCCAGGGGACAAAGGACAGCATGGTGCAGAAGCCTTGACTGTGGGGCAGGACACAGGTGGGTATCAGGATACAGCAGCCCTGATAGTGGTACAGGGAGTACATTGTGCAGCAGCCCAGCCCATTTGGGACAATGGAAATGTGCAGCAGGACTCAGCAGCCCCAAATGTGGATGCAGGCAGCATGAGACTGTAAGGTGTAGCACAGTACAGCACAGCACAGTACAGCAGCCCTGACTGTGGAGACAGGGACAGGGTGCCGTGGCCCTGACTGTCAGCGTGGGGACAAAGGGCAGCAGGGTGTAGCAGCCCTGAATGTTCAGGCAGGAGATAGGTGTGGCATCAGGATACAGAAGCTCAAACTGTCAGACAGGGTGTAGCAGCCATGCCTGTCTGGGACAAGGGATGTGGGCAGCAGGATATAGCAAAGAATGTGACTCTGGTAGCAGGGGACAACTGACTGAACTGTGGAAGCATGCAACAGAGCACAGCAAATGCCCTGCATCTTGTGGCAAGTGGCAGCATGGTGCAGCAGTCCAAGCTGCAGTGGCATGGGAAACTAGAGCACAGCAGGCCATGGCAACCCCAACTGTGTAGAAAGGATCAGGGTGCAGCAGCCCTGTCTCTGGTGACAAAGGATAGAGGACAGCATGATACAGAAGTCTCGACTGTGGTGCAGAACACAGTGGGTAACAGGGTACAGCATCCCTGACTATGAGATGGGGTACAGGTGGTGTAGCAGCCCTGCCCATTTGGGGCAATGGAAGTGGGTAGCAGGGTGTAGCAAAAGCATCTCCTCTGGTGGCTAGGGCAGCATGGTACAACAGCCCTAACTGTGGAGACAGAAACAGGGGTCAACAGGTGTAGCTTCCCCTAACTGTGAGGGAGGGAGAGAGAGCAGCAGGGTGAGTCATCCCCAACTGTTTGGGCAGGGGGTGGCAGAGTGCAGCAGCCCTGATTCTTTAGGCAGGGGATGGAGGCAGCAGGGTGTATAATCCCTGACTGTGTGGGAGAAGACAGTGGGCAGCAGAGTGAAGCAGTCTCGCATGTGGAGCAGAAGGCAGGGGGCTTGTGGGGCAGGGACAGGTAGCAGTAGACTGCAGCTGCCTCAACAGTGGGGCAGAGACACGGTGCATCGGGATGCCACATAGTGTTTCTAGTTCTACACGTACATGATATATTTTCACACAGAAACCACCAAAGAACTGAAATTTGTGATTTCAGACAGGTGCCTGTCACACTCTGCTACAGTATTTCAAGCACATGTACTGTTTGTCAGTCTGACATAAAAAAAAAATGATCTTACATGAACATATTTATGAAAGCTACATCAAAGACACACTGTTTCTGTGAATGAACAAAATTTAGATTTATTTTATATTCATTAAACAGCCCTGTGCTATATAGTTAGAAAACAAATCAGATTTTTGATTAGAAAGAACTGAAAGCTGTGATACAGACAAGCTGATTTCTCACAGAGAAAGAGTTCCTCTACTTCAATTCTGCATTGAAACTGAAATGATCAGCTTTTTATCAGAAGATAATGATATGTTTTAAGTTGATCTATCTAAACACAAACCAGAGACTGGGTTTGTAAGAAACTTGAAGAGCTCAGCAAACCATTAACTCTACAAAGTACTGCTCTGATTGGGAATCTGAAACAGTAAGCTACTCCAAAATGATGATAACGCACTCCAAATTTGACTGAGAGGACAGAAATAACTCCACTGTTTTCAGCCACTGTAGAGCAAATTAACAAATGCTGATTTAAAGAAAACCACAAAATCAACAGCATGAAATTTTCAGGAAACTCTAATCATGACACAGGGACTTGAATGTCAGTTTTTCAAGCTTTTATAAAAAATATGTAAAAACCGTTGCACATGATCTTTAAATTTATACAGCCCAGCTCATGAAGAACCTCTGGTAGCCATATAGGGAACATGTTAGATACAGAGTGCCACACCTCTGCCTAAATAACAAGCAATCCAGAATAACACATGCTCAAGCTAGGGTCCTTCAAACAGTAGTATAATTTTAAATATATATTTTTTTTTTTTTTTACAAGGAGCTAACAAAGTGGCTACTCAAAAGAAAAAGAAAATTTAGGGTCAGCCTGTCGGCGCAGTGGTAGCACTACCGCCTGCGACACTGGCGACCTGGACTCGAGAATGAGCCTGGGTTATCAGGGGCTGGCAGGGGGAGGAGGTCTAAGCATCCCATAGGACACTGTCCTCCTCTGTGGGGGGAGGGCTGTCACATAGCCCCATTACTGTGGCCTGTAGATGCATGGGTGGCAGCACGTGACTCATGGTCTGGGGAAGGGAAGACACAGTTGGGCACTTGGCTGAGACATGCACCAGCACGTCTGCAGCCTGGACTTATGTTTTTGGTGCCAGTGTCCTCAGGGGTGTGGTTTCAGGACAAAGCAACCTAAAAACATGAAAAACAGTAACCAGCCCCCACTGCCACACAGCATGATCCCCAACAGCTGGAATAGGAGCGGAGCACGGATAATCAGCGTAGCCGCCACTGAGCTCTGCCAGCAGTGGGAGGGACAATATGTTAATAAAAAAAGAAAAACAAACTTTAGCACTTCTCATTAAGTAAAAAGTATTTAAAAATCAAAATAAACAACACATAAATACATGTGTGGGGTGCAGTAGGGTGGACCATACAGATCTTTTTAAAATTACTAACAATCCAATCACTAAAGATCACAATCTCAGGCTGGCAGGGGAAAGTAAGAGACATCAGGAAGCATTTTTTTTGTGGAGAGGATGGTGGACAAAAGGAACAGACTGCCAAGCACTGTGGGTAACACAGGGACCATAAATGATTTCAAGTAGGGATGGGCAGACTGGCTGTGACTCGATTCTGATTCCAACTCTGATTTATTTCCACAAGGTTCTGATTTACTCCAATTTACTCTGATGGATTGTAGATCTATTTTAGTCTATCTGAGTATGAGAAATGCAGCAGTATTATTCTTTTAGAACCCTCTGTTAAAAAAAAATTTACTTTAAAAAAAAAAATTGTGTCATTTGTTATGTTTTTTTTTCTTTTTGGGTTCGAGAACCCAGATGGCATCCTCTACTTCATCGGTACCACATTTTGATTTGTCACCTTTGGAAGAGCATAACTGTGATACATCATCACGATGGTGATCATATTGTTCTTGTACATTAACATTTACAACATCTTCATCAGAGGCTCTGCTTTCTGATAAAGGAACCAGACCTGCATGAGTGGCATACCATGGAATGCCATGTATAGTGGCACTAGATAGAGCCTTTTCCTTAATCATTGACTTTCTAGGTCTAACTGTTCTGGCTACCTCTTTTTGTGTTTTACTTTTATCTGTTATTTCTAGTAATGCCAGCAGTGTTGCACTACTCATGTCAGGGATTCACTAACATTCTTTAATTTTTCTGGTTGTGCTACTTCATCTTTTTCTGGTTGTGTTCCTTCATGTTTATCAGCTGTATTAATTATATCTTCAGCAGTGAATTTCCCTTTTTTTCTGAATTTCTTTTTAGGAATTATTTTTATTGTTAAGTGTACCAGTTTCAGCCATACTGCTGGTGTTAGTCACATGTTCCATTTCCATAACAAACTCTGATTCTGAATCCATTTTGGGGGGTCCAATTTAATTACTTAATTAGTAGTATTAGTTTGGATGCAGAGATGGGCAACAAAGAGTCTGAGATGTGACACCACCTCTCAAAATACTCAAGACAGTATATGACCTAGTAGTAGTTCCGTCACGGAGTCTGAGACGTGACACCCCCCCCCTCAAAATACATGAGGTGCTATGACCTAGTAGTAGTTCAGACACAAAGATGGGCAACACAGAGTCTGAGACGTGACCCCCCCTTCAAAATTTGTATGGCACTATGACCTAGTAGTAGTTCAGGCACAGAGATGGGCAACACAGGGTCTATAGCAATATGACCTTTCAGGGCAGCACAGATGGGCAACACAGAGTCTATGGCAGTATGCCCTAGTAGTATTTCAGGCACAGACATGGGCAACAGAGTCTATGGCAGTATGCCCTAGTAGTATTTCAGCCACAGACATGGGCAACAGAGTCTATGGCAGTATGACCTTTCAGGGCAACACAGGGATGGGCAACATGGAGTCTGAGATGTGGGTGGCACTCCCCCTTCAAAATCTGTTCTGCATGGCACTATAAACCCCCCTGAAGATTAGTCAGGGACGATGACCTTCAGACAAAGTCCTCCTGTCAAGCCTGCTCCGCTTATTAGTTCTTACTTTCTTAATATTTTTTAATTTTTTTACAAAAACATAAAAGAAAAAGAATTATCAAGTTGTTTGCATGCTGTACACTAGTGATGTTTACACTGTTTTTCAATGTTATTGATTTTGCAAGAAAAACAGACTGAAATAACACCTAACCTAACCTATCACATTCAGTACTATATATTTTTTTGTTGCTGGATGATTTCATGAGAACTGCACCTGCCTCATGGCACTGCAAGCCATGCTTTTTGTAGTACCCCAATCCCTGTCCTTTTATCTATAGTTTTTCTAAAACTATGAAAATGTCTGCAGTATGCACCCTGCTATTGTCTGCACTCGGCTGTTGTCTGCTGTTGAATTCATTGGTCTCTCTCTACTCTCTCTCTCTCTCTACTCTCTCTCTCTCTCTCTCTCTCTCGCTCTGTCTCTCAGGGAAAACATTTCAATTTTTATTTTTTTAACTGTGGAGTTACCATCTGCAACATCTGCAGCACTCTGCTGTTTGCTTTTGAATTTGTTGATCTCTCTCTCTCTACATATATATATATATTCTCCCACTCTCTCTCATTCTGAATAAGGAGGGAAAATGTTGTTTCATTTTGCTTTTTTGGGGGGGGACCCTCCACACACACATCTGTCTCCTTTCCATGCAAAGCCCCAAATGAACTGGATACACTGTTTCCTATGGGATATCCTGTAGTGGCTGACACACAGGATTGGCTAGAACATGAATCAATCACAGACAAAAGACCTTAATTGGTTGTCTCCCTACAGAACCCCAGCATCATGAGTGTTTGCCTTTGTTGGTCATGTGACAGGGACTCAGGAGTATTCCGTAGAGAATCTATACCCTGCCCTGCCATCTATGGAACAGGCTGCTGCCTGTTGTCTGCCAGACCAGACCGGACTGCACTTCCGAACCAGGTCAACTCAGGCCGAGTCACGAAAGTCTCAGTAGTCCCGAAAGGGCAAAGTTGGTCCGGTCATGGAGATTTGGAAGTGCACCAGAGCCAGTTCACCCACCCTAGTTTCAAGACATAGTGGGACAACTGCAAGAGAACTTCAAGAGAATTATCAGAGGGTGGTGGACACATGGAATGGCCTTCCTGAGAAGGTTGTGGGGTCAAAAACAGTGGGGGAATTCAAGAATGCATGCGACGGACATAAGGCAATTATAGTGGGGGGTAGGAGGAAGTAGGTTGTTGGTTAAATAGGATCTGCAGCTTATCCAATAGGTAGGGAAATGGGCAGACTAGGTGGGCCAAGTGGTCCTTATCTGCCATCAAAGTCTATGTTTCTATGTCTATAGAAATAGGAGGAGGAGAGTAATCACTGACGAAAACACAGGAGAGGAGAGGGTAGAAGTATTAGTACTAGTAGTAGTGGTAGTAGTAATAACAGTAGTACTGGGAACTAAAGAAAAGCAATGTCTTAGGGCAGAGTCAATGGACTTAAACTCTTCTTCTTCTGTCCATACTGTTTCTGTTTCTTTTTCTGTTTCTAAGTCATGATCTGAAATCTGCATTTGCGGGGATAATGTAAATGTCTTTGGTGATCAGCAGGAAACTCACGGTGCTAAGCAGACAACAGAAAACATGATGTTATGTGAAAATGGGGCGGTGACAGCCCTTCCTCATAATTTGAGCATCATCCTGTTGATCCAACAGAAGCGATCTGTAGCCATCTGGAAGCAAGTGTCACTCACCAGACTTCAGCCGAACGGTGCAATAGAAAAGTTTGAGGAATGGTAGCAATGTCTAGCTCCACAGCAGGTCAATTAGGATTGTCAGACGTTCATTACTAGAACCAGGGTTCTGGTTTATTGACTGTCTTGCTGTCTGAAGCCATCCTCTGCCATGATCAAGATGTACAGACACCTTTGGGGGAAGTGAACTATATGAAATGTGCTCCAACTCACTTCCTTGGTTATCATGATAGTTTGTTTACACTGATTCAGAGTATGGTCCTGTAGGAATCAGTTCCCTAATTTAGTCTATTGGGCCTCCTTCTGGAGCCATGCACTGTGATTCTTCATCACATAGTCCAAAGTAGCTCCTGTTAAACAGGGCCATTCAGAGTCCAATTTGGCCTCAACCTTCTGTCAAATGATGTGCTAAGCCTTGTTAATCTTTGATAACAATTAATCAAGTGGCACCCAGCTTAGTAGTACATTTATAACTTGGGTATCATGCGGTAGAAATCGTTGGTAATACGTACAAAGACACAAATGTCTATCAGAATTATGCGCCATTATGCAACAAAAATATAATTTATGCCATTTTTACCATAAATGCATCAATGTTCTTTTCGAAAGAGTCTAAATAACTACTCTGAACTATGTTTTTGGTAGACAATTCCATTGGGAGACCACTCTTTGAGAGAATCATGCCTGCCTTCTATATGTCTTGAATAGCTCCCCCTTTTAACTGCCAGTTGTGCCCTCTAGTATTGATACCAGTAATGTTTAACTGTAAGGCTTTCCCAGAGATTTTAGTCATGGGTTGCTCTGAAAATTAAAATCATGTAGCAGTAGGGAAGGCAACAGAATGCTGGGGTGCATAGGAAGGGGCATAACCAGTAGGAGGAGTGAAGTGGTGATGCCACTCTATAGATCCCTGAAGAAGACCTAATGGTTGAAGCTCAGGGGGCTTCTGGTAGAGTGTTTGCCTGTGGTTGTAACTCTGATTTTCTACAAATAAATATATGTTTTGCATCAACTTGGTGAGGAGTAACTGTCTAGGAGTGCTGACTTTTTTCCATTCATTTTCAAGGAGGTCCTGGGTGGACACAATCAGAAAAACATTTCAGTACACACATTGGTGCAATGAGAATAACATAACACACTAAAATACAGCTAGATAAGGTTCTGTCTAGAACAACAGAGGACACAGAGCAATGGAAGAATATATAGCCAGAGTCTATATAGCATGTATACTTGATGAGAAAATAAATATATAGTGTATGGTAGAACGTCGTTCTCCACCGAAATCCATCGTTGTCGAAACCTTGTAGTCACATACTAGTGACGTTTGCAGTGCAGCAGAACGATTTTTTCTACTGCACTGCGAACGTCACACACTGTGTCCTCGAGCAGCATTTGACAGTTAGGTCTCACTCCTTAGACAGGACACATAGCGAAAGCAGCAATGTTGGCGGCAGTACTAATGTTTAGCGTTAAAACGTTCAAAATGTAAAGTTCTTGAACAGTTAAAATGTCAACCGTGAACACGTTCAAAATGTAAAGTTATTTTTTCCTTCTAGTAACCCAGTAAAAATGTTTTGAAGCAGAAACATGCTGTAGTGATTTTTTTCCCCCAAAAAACGACTTTCCACCATACACTATAAAGAAAAGTGCATGGGGAACAGTAGACAACAGGGCATCTTTCACCTCGTTGGCACTATGAGGACAGATTACCTCTCAAGCTGCGCTCTCGAGGTAATCCGTCATCATAGTGCCAACTCGGTGAAAGAATAGCCCTGTTGTCAACCTTTCCCCATGCACTATCCTATATATTAAGGACTGCAATCAAATAGGTACAAAGTTACAAGTACTGTACAGGCAGTTGTACACAAACAGGCATCCCAAGGAGAGTAGAGAAGGGCTGTAATGTAACAGGAGGAAGAATATGAGTTATGAGTAGCAAATATATTTCTCCTGTATAAAGTGGTCCAGTAAAGTTTTGAAGATCTGAAGACAGATAGTGGTAGTATGTTTTAGGGAGTGCTGGAGATTATTCCACAAGCCAGGGAGAGCATGGCTAACCGCAGCTTTGCCATATCGGGACTCTAAGCTAGGTACATCTAGGAGTATATAAGAATATATCCTCAACGAATAGGCACAGGGTGTCCACTTAATGAATTCTGTGATATAAGGAGGGAGTTTGTTTAGGATAGCTCTGTAAGACCATAGTATGACAATTTCTAACCTTCTATGGTGAAGCGAGGGCCAGCCAAGTTGAGCGTGAAGAGCACAATGGTGAGTTCTGAAGGGGACATTAAGTAATGAACCTTAGTGCTCTGTGATAGAGTGCATGCAATTTATTAAGGGCTAATTTAGAGCAGTGACTGTAAATGAAATCTACGTAATCGATGAGGGGAAGAAAAGTGGTCTGGACCAGCCGTATTTTTGCTTCATAGTTAAGTAGGTGCTTAATTCTAAAGAAGAGACCAAGCCTCTTGTTTAGTTTCTTGGAGAGTTCCTCGATGTGTGCTATGAATGACAGCCGACAATCAAGCCAGAACCTCAGATATTTAAATTTGTCTACTACCTCAAGCAATTCACCTAAGAGGGTCATTATCCGGAAGGAGATGCAGGTGGTAGGAACACTTACTGCTTGGGCACGGGGGGGGAAAACATAACCTTTGCTTTTTTTTTCATGTTTAACAACAATTTGAGCTGGAAAAGATTGTGTTGGAGCTGGTTGAAGTCATGCTGCAGGTCTGCACAGGCAAGCTCAGAAGTGGGCCTGCTGACATATAGTACTGTGTCGTCGGCGAAAAGATGCACATTGGCCATCCTAGCATTAGTGTTAATATTATTTATATGTAACCCCTAGATGGCGCTATCCCAAGGGCTACTACCCCTGCCTGATTTGCCACTAACAGGTTGAGGGGCCTGGATCCGATGGCGGGTGCCTCCACCCAGAGGTCGGGGTTAAGACAGTCTGATATGACTTGGTCACAGCCCTCTGGGTCACTGCAACCCCCCTTTCTTCCCACTAGTGGCCCACACAAATCAATCACAGTACCCTTGCAATATACACTTACCCCCAGGATTGGTTCAATCAACTTGACTTTGGGGACCCCCTGTAAAGTAAGATGCAGTTATACAATAACCACTGTACAGTAATTCAACACAGACACACAGTTCAAGCAGTGTAACTTTGCTAAACAACCAAATCTGATGTATTTAGGGTATAGTAACAAGGACGGGGGAAATCAGGTTAATTGATTCAGTCACATTAATAATCACAGTACTGTGCACATATTTCAGAGTCCCAAATGTCACTCTTACTGGGTACTCAGGCAATAAGAGGCTAGCCTATTTGGTGCAGCTGGTTGGGGCCCTGAGGATGGAAAATGCATGCACAATACCCACTTTGTAATCCGGAGCCAGTAGGCTCAGTTCGTGAAGAAAGAAAGGAAAAGTAATCAGATGGAACACTTGCAATTAGATGATGGCAGGGAGCTACCCTGATTTGTACTCACAAATTCAATGCTGAAATGAATGGAAGGCAGATTGTCCTGGATTGCCAGGAGGAGCAGACCATGTGGACAAGGTCCTTGTGACTGGACCCCACTGCAGTTTAGAGCAAATGGATGTAGTCTGGATTTAGCTGGAGTTTATTTCCAGCTTCATGCACTCTATTCACTGTACAGGGGATTTGAAACGCGATTCCCCACAAGCACTACACACATTTATATGTAAAAGGAAAGTACTATACCAGGCAGGCTGCTTCTCTATCCTGATCGCAATTACAGCACAATACCCGGGAGAACACACAGCAGATTCAGTTCCTGACAGACCGAGCAGGATGAAGTTTTCCAGTCTCTAAAGGGTGAGCCTGGTTTCTCACTTCTGGTGCTTTTTCTCCTTATAACTCTGATTCAGTCCACACTGGTACTCACAAACAGTTGTAGGCCGAACTTCAGGGCCCCACACGAGCTTCCCGTGCGAAAACTCAACAGCGCAGGAGCCCGGAGCTCCTTCCCTCTTCACAGTCACAACTCATCTGATCTTTCCAGTAGGCAGAGACGGGCATTTGCTTTGAGTTCCTCCCAGTTAGTTGGCTAGTTTTGCTGTCACTCACAGTAAACTCCCCCTGTTGGTGGAAAAAGGCACCGAAGTCCAAACTCCAATTCCCAGAAGCATTGGCCATACAGTACATAGGTGGCTGGCTCCACAATGACAGTCCAAGTTCTGATTTGCCAGCAGCAGGCTCCATTTCAAAGGTTCCCCCACACTGATTGGTCCAGTTCAGCAGTTCAAAACTAGAATGGGGGACTAGGCAAACACAGTTCTGATTGCAAAGAAAAGCAGGTTAGACAAACTGTATTTTCGTTATTACTCTAAATGATGTCTGGCAAACAGTTATATCTTTGAAAAGTGCTCACTCTGCCCACTTAGTGATAACAGAAACAGAGCGACTTGACAGCACCTCGAGTGGGACTCAAGCAGGGAAACACACAGACCCCCATCCAAATTAATTATGTCTGCAGGCAGACAGCTCTTAAAGAAACAGTACCAGAGGCTCTAAAAGCACTCACAGATAAACGGCTTAGACACCGAACACCATCCAGGCTTGGGGCATTCAAGCAAGCTCCTGGAAGACTTTTGGGAACCCCCATTTGCAGGGGGGTTACGTATATAAATTGCAAATAGTAGGGGCCAATGTACAGACCCCTGGGGTAATCGTCTGGGCAGAGTTTTGAGAGGGAAGAGATAATCTTGTGCCTTGACTTGTTGCTGTCTGTCTGTAAGATAACATGAGAACCATCGCACAGTGGTACTGTTCAGGCCGATATCCGTTAGCTTATGGAGAAGTATTGTGTGATCCATGGTATCAAAGGCCTTACTCAGGTCCAAGAATACTGCGCTGACATGATGTTTAATATCAGGTGTGGATTGACAATCATTGGTGACTTTTCCCTGAGTGGATACGGTGCTGTGTTTTGGCCTAAAGTTGGACTGTAATGGGTTAAGGAGGTTGGAGGAGTTCAGGTACTGCCTTGGCTGCATATTGACTAATTTTTCAAGTAATTTAGATAGTATAGGAAGACATGATATGGGCCAGTAATTATTGAGGTCACAGGGGTCGCCTGACTTAAAGAGGGGGAGTATATGCACCATTTTCCAAGATGAGGAAAGGACCCTGTGTGTAAGAGACAAATTGAATAGGTGTGTGATGGGTGCTGTAAGGTAAGGGTGGCCTAGTTTGAGGAAAAGAGGTTTGAACCGGTCGGCACCAGCACTTTTTTTGGTATCTAGAGAGATTAAGAGGTCCTCTACCTGCTTAAATGAGATAGGATTGAAGCTAAACTCAGAATGTGGCTGGGTGCTCATGTGGTCAGTTGGAAGGGGGTCGGTATAGGGGGGCTGTGTATGAAGGTAGTTAGCTGGGAACATATCAAAAGCAAGGCCTGCAGTGGCAAAATGGTTATTTAATTGCTCTAGTATGTGATGCTTATTTGTGACGGTATCTCTGTGAGAAACTATCTTAGTAGGCAGGGAGGGAGATGAGCTATGCCCTTCGATCTCCCTTAGGATTTGCCAGAATTGTGTGGCATTATTTTAAGAGAAGTCCAGTGCATTTTGGAAATACTCTGCTTTAGTGGACCTTATGAGTTTGGTAAAATAATTCCTTGCTACCCTGAGTGCTGTCCAATCAAATGTAAGCTTGGACTTCTGAGCCTTTTTCCAAAGTGCACCTCCGGCCTGTAGTGATGATCTTAGTTCTCTGGTAAACCAAGGGCAGGTCTTTTTCCTCGATCATGATTTCACTAAAGGGGCATGTTTGTTCACCACAAACAGAATATTATTTTGGAAAAGAGTACAGGCCTCAGTGACTGTGGGGGCAAGGTAGAATTCTTGCTATCTTAAGAGGCTCAGCTCGGTCAGGAAGTCAGTGCTATTAAACTTGCGGAGGTTCCTTTTGTATATAAAACTGGAAGCAGATGCATGTTTTGGGGAGGCCCTCACACATGTAATAACCCTGTGGTCGCTGACATTGTTATGAAACACCCCGATTTGAGAGATGTTGTAAGGTTTGTTTATGAGGATTAGATTGAGGAGGCTGCTATTTGCCAGGTTTTTGGTATTTGGGTAAATATGTTCAGGAATAAGCTGCATGAGGCCAAAAGCATTACATGATAGCCATTTCACACAGAGTACACTGTTCAAGATTACTAGACACAATTACTCTCAAATCTATGTCATTACTGGATACCCACAACTGTACCCCAGTCATAATGTATCTAACCTTCATATTTTTTGCTCCAAAGCGAACTATGCATTTGCCCACATTAAAGTTCAGTTTGGCTGTATTTGTTCACCTTCCAATTTCTACTAATTCCCTTTGCATGTTAAGGATTACCTCTGGTGTAATTTACAACAAACCCATTTTTCATGTCATCTGCAAATGCAGCCATCTAACCCCTGTATAAGCAATGCATCCTTGACAGTCCTAACACATACCCCCTTGGGCAAGCCACTTATCACCAAGTCCCAGCCTGGAAGATAACCATTAACCCTGACTCTCTGCCTTTGATGTGACAACCATAAAGCTACCCAATTAATGAGTTGATCCTTACTACCCATGCTCCTTAGAGTTTGTGCTAGCTCCACGCGTAGCGCAGTGTCAAATGCTTTACTGTTAAGATGCACAATGTCCACTGGCTTTCCTTCATTAAGCACCCTACTCACTGGGCCAAAACAAAATGTATTAAGTTGGATAGAACAGACCTGCACTTACAGAACCCATGCTGAGTTCTGTGTTCTAGTTTGTGTTAAAATACTCCTCAAATGTTTTCTCTAGTGATGGTTTCCGATAGCTTTTCCATTACTGATGTAAAGCTAACTGGTTTATCATTTTTCTTTACATATGTCTGTTTGCTGCTGTCTTCTTCCTTTTACACTCTTGTACAAGTTTCCTATATACTGTAATTCACAATCCCTTTCCATCTGGCACATTTTTGCTGATTTTAATTTTCTTTGAAGTCTTTATTTTTTTAATAATTTCTTTGACATCCATGGCGGAATCTTGCCCTTATTGTTATGTTTCTTGCAGGCTGGGATAAACCTTGACTCCAAATACTGAATGTTCATTAGAAAACATGCATCTATTCCAGATTCATATAACTAAAACCTCCTCCTTTCCTGTCCCACTTAGCCATAACTCTCCTGAAATCTTCAAAATTGGCTCTTTTAAAATATACAGTATGCAAGTTTTAGCCCCATGCTTTATGTTTTGTTTCCCTCATGATATTAAATGTTACCTTGCTCTAATCACTATTATTTAAGGGCAGTCTGACATGACACTCCCCTAGTTCATCACATTCGAAGGGATATGCAGAGGGGAGCTGTGTGACACATGATTTGTGTATACGAGTGCTGTGGCGTATACCACAAGTGATGTGTCCAAGGTCAAACAGCACAAGTATACATAAAGCATGTGTCCCACAAGCTGCTCCCTGCCCATTTCATTTATGCAATAGGGACTATTAATGATACTGTAGTGAGATATTGTATACAATTTTTTTTTTTTTTTTAAATAAATTATAACGGACTTCTTGTAATGTAACTTGTGTACCTCTGCTGTTGTGAGGTTGCTAGGTTATTGCTAGGGAAGTAGCAGCATCCCAATGCTCCTACTACACGGACATGTTCTGCTGTTGGTGACTTGGGCTGTTTGGAAATAATTTACTGTAGAAAATGGCAGTGCCTCTTAGCGAGAGGCCAAGCCACCTGTGATCTGCTGTTCATGTAGTGAATGTATTTAGTTTTGAGAAGAGTTATACATCTTTTTTTATGTTCATTTCTTTAGAAAGCTATGTGGAGTTTTTTGAAGGAGGGAACATTCTGGACATGTTTCCTTCATTTAATTTCCTTGGAGGGAGTGGGCAGGTTTCTGCTGCGTGTCAGGAGAGAGCGGGTGCGGTTCAAGAATTGCAGTTCAGGAGATGTTAAATGAAAAAAACTGTGAGCGAATAATGTTTTCTACTTTGTGTATGTGCTGGTGTAGTGGGGATCAGTGGTGGCTGGTGTTTTGCTTGCAAACTGTGTGACGTGGGCTGATGGTGGGGAGCAGTGTGAAGAATCGGAGGACTTGCCAGTGCTACTATTTACAGGTATTGCTCCATGCTATAGAATATTGTTTTAGAAAACAAACTCTTTCTGCTTTTTATATTAAAGATCATGTGCAATGGTTTTTACATATTGATAATAAAAGCTAGAAAAAGCTTGAATTCAAGTCCCTGTGTCATGAGTAGTGTTTTCTGAAAATATCATGCTGTTTGGTTTTATGGTTTTCTTTAAATCAGCATTTAACTTTCTCTGCAGCAGCTGAAAACAGTGGAGATATTTCTGTTGCCTCGAGTGAGGCTTGGAGAGCGATGAAATCATCTTGGAGTAGCTTGCTGCTTCAGCTGTACTGCTTCATTGAACAGCTGTTTCATTTCCCAATCAGAGCAGCCTGTAGAGTTAATGATTTGCTCTCATTTTACTAACTCAGTCTCTGGTTTGTGTTTAGATAAATTAGCTTAAAATCTCTCATTCTCTTCTTCTAAATGGTCAGAGCCAGTATGGCTGCTTAGAAAGGCAAGACCAAGTGATAAGAATACTCAGAGCTCTTGCCACGCCAGAGTCTGCAATATCCAAGATAGCCACAGTAACAGAACTGCTTTTGTGCGATACTTGCACATGCCCAGTTTGAGATGGCGGCTGTCACTTCCGCAGTTGCATGAGAAAAAAGTAGTGCCCCATGAAGGGAGTGTGTTTATGTGGCCAGCAGAGGGGAAGGGCCATTACAACACAACCCAGTGAAACTGTGCCACAGCACTGTGGAAGCACACTGGAGAGTTGTCCGGTCACATGCTTCCACAGTGCACCTTACAAGAATGTTAGCAATACATCTGCAGAGCTCACCCATGCAGTCGTAAAAATTGATCATTTGAGTTTCAATGCTGAACTGAAATCATGGAAATCTTTCTCTGTGAGAAATCAGCTTGTCTGTATCACAGCTGTCAGTTCTTGCTTATCAAAACTCTTTATTTTTTCTTGCTATATAACACAGGGTTGTTTAATGGATATAAAATACATCTAAATTTTGTTCATTCATAGACGTAGTTTGTCTTTGATGTAGCCTTCATAAATACATTCATGTAAGAACATTTTTTTTGCATGTCAGATTGACAAACAGGTGCCTGTCACACTCTGCTACTTCAGGCATAAGTACTGTCTGAACTCACAAATTTCAGTCCTTTGGGGGTTTCTGTGTGAAAATACATTGTGTGTGTGTAACAAGAAACACTATATGGCATCCCAATGCACCGGGTCTCTGCCCCACAGTTGAGGCAGCTGCACTCCGCTGCCCCCGTCCCACAAGCTCCCTGCCTCCTAGCCCACATTTGAGGCTGCTGCGCCCTGCTGCCCACTGTCTTCTCCCACACAGTTGGGGATTCTGCACCATGCTGTTTCCATCCCCTGTCTGAACAATCAGGGCTGCTGCACCCTGCTGCCCACTGCACAAACAGTTGGGGTTGTTGCACCCTGCTGCCCTCTGTCCCTTGTCCCCACAGTCAGGGACACTGCACCTGTTGCCCCCTGTTCCTGTCTCTACTGTCAGGGCTGCTGTGCTCTGCTAAGCCCTAGAGTCCCAGGTTACCTGCCTCCACAGTTGGGGCTACTTAACCATGCTGCCCTAGGCCACCAGAGGTGGGGCTTTAGCTACCCACTTCCATTGCCCCAAATGGGCAGGGCTGCTGCACCAGGCACACCCTGTCTCACAGTCAGGGTTGCTGTACCCTGATGCCCCCCTGTGTCCTGCCCCACAGTCGAGGCTTCTGTACCTTTCTGTCCCCTGTCACCACAGCCAGGGCTGCTGCACCCTGCTCCTGTCTGCACAGTTGGGGTTGCTGTGGCCTGCTGTGCACTTCCATTGCCCCAAATGTGCTGGGCTGCTGCACCATGTGCAGCCTGTGCCACAGTCTGGGCTGCAGTACCCTGATGCTCTCCTGTGTCCTCCCCCACAGTCAAGGCTTCTGCACCATGCTGTCCTCTATCCCCTGCCACCACTGTGCCCTACTGCACCATAGAGCCCCTTGCCTCCACAGTGAGGGTTATTGGACAATGCTGCTCCCTGCTACCAGAGTCAGAGTCTTTGCTACACTGCCCAAACTGTTCAAAAGACAAAATGGAAAAATACTTTCATCTTGTATTATGGAGTGGGGAACAGAGGGCAACAGGGTGCAGCAGCACTGACTGTTTGGGCAGGAGATAGGGGAGGCATCAGGGTATAGGTGCCCAAACTGTGGGACAGGGTGCAGCAGCCATGCCTTTTGGGACAAGGTACATGGGCAACAGGATGTAGCAAAGGATCTGACTCTAATGGTGGTGGTGGGGGGGGGAAGGCAGCAGGGAGAAACTGACCCAACTATGGAGGCATGGGACTGGGTGCAACAACAAATATCCTAACTCTTGTGGCAAGTGGCAGCATTGTGCAGCAGCCCTAACTGTGGAGGCATGGGGATCTAGGGCACAGCAGGCCACAGCAGCCTTGACTGCATTGACAGGAGCAGGGTGCACCCACCTTGGCTGTGGTGGCAGAGACAGAGGACAGCATGGTGTAGAAGCCTCGACTGTGGGGCATGACACAGGGGGGCATCAGGGTACAGCAACTCTGACTGTGGGACAGGGTGTATGTGGTGCAGCAGCCCTAACCATTTGGGGCAATGGAAGTTGGTAGTAGGTGCAACAAAAGCCCCACCTCTGGTGGCCTGGGGCAGCATAGCCTAGAGGTTAAAGGAACGAGGTGTGAACGAGCTTGATACAGCAGACCAGACCTGAGTTTGATTCTCACAACCTCCACTTGCATACTGTGTGACTCAGAGTAAGTCACTTAACCACCCAGTGCTCCCAGGTCACCCCTGAAAACAGGCACTTGTGCCCAGTGGGCCTTACCCGGTTACCAAAGACTAAAATAAAAATAATAAAATAAAAAAAAGCATGGTGCAGCTGCCCCAACTGTGAAGGAAGGGAACCTGGGATTCTAGGGTGTAGCAGAGCATAACAGCCCAAACTGTGGAGACAGGAACAGGGGGAAAAAGGATGCATTGGCCCTGACTGTGGGAGTGGGGTACATAGGGATGCAGGGTGCAGGGTGCAGCAACCTCAACTGTTTGTGCAGGAGGCAGCACAGTCAAGGCTGCTGCACCCTGCTCCTGTCTACACAGTCAAAGTTGCTATGGCTTGCTGTGCTCTAGAGCCCCATGCCTCTGCAGTAAAGGCTGCTGCACCATGCTGCCATTTGCACCCTGTCCCCTGCTTCCATAGTTGGGGCAGTTTCTCCCTGCTGCCCCCTGACACCAGAGTCAAATCCTTTGCTACACCATGCTGCCCATCTCCCTTGTCCCAAACAGGCATGGCTGCTGTACCCTGTCTCACAGCTTGGTCTGCTGTACCCTGATGCCTCCTCTGTCTCTTGCCGAAACAGTCAGGGTTGCTGCACCCTGCTGCCCTTTGTCTCCCACCCCATAACACAAGATGAAAGTATTTTTCCATTTTTTTATTTTGAGCAGTTTGGGCAATGTAGCAAAGTATCTGTTTCGGGTAGCAGGGAGCAGCATAGTGCAATAACCCTAACTGTGAAGGCAAGGGGCTCGATGGTGCAGCAGGGCACAGTGGTGGCAGAGGACAGTATGGTGCAGAAGCTTTGACTGTGGGGGAGGACACAGGTGGGCATCAGGGTACAGCAGCCCTGACCGTGGCACAGGGTGCACATGGTGGAGCAGCCCAGTCCATTTGGGGCAATGAAAGTGAGCAGCAGGGTTCAGCAGCCACAACTGTGGAAGCAGGGGGCATGGGACTGTAGGGTGTAGCATAGCACAGCAGCCCCAACTGTGGAGACAGGAGTAGGGGCCACAGGGTGCCATGACCGTGACTGTGAGGGTTGGGGACAGAGCAAGGGCATAGCTACCGATACGCCTGGTAAGCCACGGCGTACTCACCAAGTGCAGGGGGTAGCAGAGCTGGCCAATCCCGGCATGTCTTTTCCATCAAGGCACTTTCTTTTTTGTGTGCCTTCCCGGGCATTGGAAACCTTTCCGGGGAAAATCACCTTTGTTTCGGGAGCGGTGCTGCCTTACTGACATTACCAATGTAGTGTACTCAATCAGGTCCGCCAAGTTGGTGAAGGACCCAATTGGCTACAGCAGTCAGCTTGGAGGCGTTGCTGGTGCAGGGCACCCTGTTTAAAGGTCTAGGGAGCCCAGCTTCATTCCTACTACTTGGAAAACTTTTCCAGGTGAGGACTTGAGTCGGAGAGCTGGAGCGTCTGAGAGAGCTGCACAGATTCAGGTGGGAGACAGTTAAACTTCGGCGGAGCAGCACAGTGGTGGTGACCTAGGTCCGGGCAGACAAGCAGCGAGCGGTAACTTCTTGGAAGAGCGACTGGTGAGCAGGCTGAGCAGCTGCACGGCACCGACCCCCCAACAGAGGGAGAGAGACCAGACTGCGACAGCGGCATTTGCAAGAGCTGAGCGAGAGCAAAGCTTAGAGGAGCTCTATTTTGTTTTTTCAAAGTAGAAGAGCTGGAAAATCACTTGCTCTGCTCCTCTTGCCACTTCGGCTGCTAGCGCTAAACCTGCCTAACTGCTTGCAGTGCCACTGCCTTGCGTTGACCCGACAGTCAGTCAGGTGTTTGCTGTCTCCTGGGTGGCTGGGAGGGCTTGGCCTTTGCTTTGGGCAGATTCAGAAATGAGGGGAGCAGCCGAGCAGTCCACTACAGCCAGAAGAGTCAACCTGTTGAGCCTGGAGGCAGCAGAGGAACTTGTCAGCGGTGCCGCAGCAGGTTGCCAGGTGTTGGTCGGCTGAGCGCCCTAGTTTCTTATCTTAGTGTGACAGTGGCACCACCATTTGGGAGAAACGACTAATCGCACTGTACCAAACCGATCAAGGGGCTGGGAGCCAGCCTGCTGATGCCTACCAGTCAGCACCTTCTTGCCTTGCTACTGCTGTGTGTTGCTAGTGAGAGAGATGGCTCGGCGGTAGCATCGGGAGTCCTCAGTCATCCGTCGGTCGAACTTTACTGCGTTGCGGTTGTCACTGCCTGAAATTGACTTTTTTGCATCCGAGATCCCATCGATCCAACCACCAGTGACTGTTCCTGGAATCCCGGCAGTTCTTCTAGTCTGGGTGGGTGATAGAGTACAGCGAACAGCGGACTACAAGCTAAGGCCTTGAGGTAAGTAGTACTACTGACTACTGTCTAATTTCTAAAACCCATGAAAGAATGTACAGCTTTCCTGTATTACTTGGGGTCATAAGGACAAGGTGTTTAGATTTTTTAGAGGTAGCTTTTCTGGACAGGGACCAGCTGCAAGGTTGGCTTAATGGGTGGAGAGTGTGTTCTCCTGTCCTGATTTTGGCTGTCTATATCATGCAAGAGTTAATACCTTTGCTTGGGCTGACACTGAAAACCAGAACCAGAGGGGTATAACACAAAATTTCAAATGCATATTGGCAACTGGTGGGTCTGTAGTAAACGTGAGACACAGAGCAAGTATTGAATTAACTTAGGAATTGGGTCACTGTATATATTATAGTGTTTGTGTTGTGTGTTGCACATGTATGTGAAATATATATATGAACAAGATTGTCCGCCTCAAACGCAGTATTGGACTGCTTCCAGAGCTCACATTTTGAGCTGCAATATGAAGTAGCTCACCTCAGGTTGTAACGAACGTCTAATACATTATAGTGAACAGCAATGTGGTTTCAGTTTGGTGACATATTGCATCTCAAAAGTGTGAGCCATGCCTTATGCATCCCAGTTCTGAGTTTGATAAAAATCCCCAGGTTTCTATAGTAATCAATTGAAGTGCAGCACTAAAGGCTTCATGTAGTAGTGTATTGAGTTGTGGAGCTATTGTCACAGCAGGGATGTTATGTGCCAGGTTATGGGTCGGGGGGCCTGATTGCAAGATGCCACTCTTGACCAGGCTATGGATGGGAGGGGGGAACTGGTTGCAAGATGTGGCTCTTGACCAGGCTAAGTGTGTGTGTGTGTGTGTGTGTGTGTGTGTGTGTGTGTGTGTGTGTGTGTGCTTGGTTGCAAGATTCCACTCTTTGATTCTGTGAGCGTGACTCTGATTGAACTAAAATATCAAAGGTGGTGGTGGTACGAGGCACTGTCAATCTAAGTTATAATACTGGGGCATAAAATGCATTTGTTTAGTTTTTGTTGACCAGGTAAGTGCACTAGACAAATTCAGCCTATTCAGGCACGACCCGGGGGAAGGGGATACAGGTGAATGCCAACTGACCTTGAACCAGATTAAGCTGTTGGTGGTATTTTTAGCGAATGAGGGGAAATTTGGCCAGGAAGTGCCATAGGATCTTCAACATCCACATGAACTACCACCAGAACAGGCAGGTGGGACCTCGGTTTAACGTCTTATCCAAAAGACGACACCTCAGGAGTGCAGCACCCCCTCATGCTGCACTACAGTGTCAGTATTGGGATTTAACCCAAGTGCCTGATATGGAGATCAAAATACAGGTGAATGTATGGTCTTTGGTGAACAGCAATGCTGAAAACACCTCAAAGTTGCCACAACATCACTGATTTAATTACTTTACTGAATTCCTTAACAGAACATTTATTCTGTTTTGTGAAACAATTGCTATGACTCCAGAAGACCCAAGTGATGTCATACCAGTGGTATAACATAGAGGAGAATGAAAACACCTGCCATGACATCATGTAAACCTCGTAAGTGCAGCTAGAGATTTTCAGATGTCATGGGAACCTTACTGTTTCCAGCGCAGTTGTTAACCAAAGAGCATGGGTGACCAAGCTTGTAAATTATGGATTGAATTACTTTTAATTAATTCTGATTTACCTTACTGAATTACTTACAGAACCTTGATTGTTGTTAGCATTCTGTTTTGTTATGTCATTGATATGACACTCGGGAAGGGTTAACAACAGAGTGTCATAACGATGGCATAACAAGGTTGTAATCTGCTTGATTTCAGTTAATATCAAGGGCTCCCCATAAATTATATAGTGAACAATGTATGGGCAACCATACACAATGCTGCCTCCATTGAGGGGTTGAGATGACAGCATATGAACTGAGAGCAAAACTCAAGAGGTCCATGATGTCATCTCAAGCCAGATGATTCCACTGCAGTGGGTGATTTCTGGATATAATTGTCTTTGCTTTTGCATGTAGTCAGTTTGGAACCTGAAAACTCATTAGCTGTGGCTGGAAAGGAGCTTTTTGGTGTGAATGGTTTAGGTGGTTAATGTAACTGAACCAAAACCAGAGCACAAAGCACCATCTGGCTTACCACAACCCTCATTGTAATGTGTAGTAAGTAATACTACTCTGCTGTGGATATGTTTCAGTGGTTGAATTTGGCATGCATGTTGTGTGGTGTGGGTGAGTATTTCCATCTTGCTTACATTTAAAAACTGGTAATGGTACTGAACTGTTGGGTAAGGAACAGTTTAGGTGGTTAAGGGAAATTTACAGAAACCTGAGCAACAGCTAGCTTACCCCACTGCTATAGTACTGTAGTGTAAACATGTATGAGTACATGACTGATTGTTGGCTGGTGTGGGTGCTTGGACTTAGGGATTGTTGAGTGGCTGGTGTGGTAGCTTGGATTTGGGTCTTTTGTGTGAGTGGATAAAACTGTAAGGTTAAAGATACTAGTGTGTGAGTGGATAAAGTGTGTGTGTGTGTGTGTGTGTGTGGATAAAGTGTGTGTGTGTGTGTGTGTGTGTGTGTGTGTGTGTATAAAGTGTAAGATTAAAGATACTAGTATGAATGGACCTCTGTGGGACTGGTTACCTTGATGTGGTACAGAGGCTTGTCACAATGTAACATTGTAACTAAGCCAATCTGTGATACAGAGGCATGTCACGATGCAACATTTTAACTAAAGGCCAATCCGGTGGTCGGAGCTAGTGTGAATGGACCTCTGTGGGACTGGCTACTTGATGTGGTAGAGGCTTGACACAATGCTTCATTATAGCTAAAAGCCAGTTTATTAATCTGACATTGGTTACTGAAAGGCTTTCTTTATTGTATGAGAACGCAACTGTGGTTGCTTACACTCCATTTTCATTACTGAATGCCACAGATAGGATGCTGGCGTCGGTGGGAGGCACATGGTTGGATGGATGTACTGGGAGGGACGGGAAGGCACACAGATCGACATACTGGGAAGGGTAGCAGTGCGTGTCAGCCTGGTGTACAAATCTGAAATGCCTGGCTACACCCCTGGCACAGAGGGCAGCAGGGAGCAGCAGCCCCGACTGTTCAGGAAGGAGACAGGTGTAGAATCAGAGGTGGGAGGGGACGGCAAGTCAGGGAGGGCATCTCCCGGACCATGGCGTCTTGGTGCCTCCTACGCCATGGTCAGAGATGCCCTCCTAGCTTGCCACACCCTCCCACCTATGCCACCACCAGACTCCACCTGGTGGGAGTGGAACTATGGGTGGAGACAACCACCCGAGAGGGAGAGCTGCTGTTAGGCGGCTCGATCCCGCCCATTCCTCCCCATGCCGGCACCCCAGATCGACCAAGATCATTCCCAACCCAAGTCGCCGTGTAGCGCAAGTTAAAGCATAGCGCCTCAGTGCCACCAGTGCCATCATGACTCAGGTGGGGGGGGCAACAGGGTGCAACTGCCTTAGCTGTGGAGGCAGGGGACAGGATGCAGCAAATGCTCTGACTCTGTGGCAAGTAGCAGCATGGTGCAGCAGCCCCAACTGTGGAGGCAGGGGACCTGGGACTCTAGGGCTTAGCAGGGCACAGCAGCCCGTAACTGTGGAGACAGAGCCAGGGGGCAACAGGTGCAGCGTCTCTGACTGTGGGGGGTGGGGGACAGAGGGCAGCAGGGGGCAGCAACCCTGATTGTTGAGGCAGGGGATGGAGGCAGCAGTATGCAGAATCCCCAACTGTGTGGGAGAAGACAGTGGGCAGCAGGGTGCAGCAGCCTCGAATGTGGGACAGGGGGCTTGTGGGCAGGGGACAGGGGGCAGCAGAGTGCCGCTTCCTCAACTGTGGGGCAGAGGCACCGTGCATTGGGATGCCATTTAATGTTTCTAGTTACACACATACATGATACATTTTCACACAAAAACCACCAAAGAACTGACATTTGTGAGTTCAGACAGTACATGTGCCTGAAATAGCAGAGTGTGACAAGCACCTGTTTGTCAATCTGAATGAAAAAAAATTTCTTACATGAATGTATTTATGAAGGCTACATCAGAGACAAAATTTAGATAAATGCAACATATGTGGACATGCATCCTGTGTGATAAATCTGTGTATCTGAGCTACTATGTGTATAAATGTGAAATCTCACATTTATACACATAGTAGTCATGTCATCACAGATTTATATATATAGTAGAGACGTCACCAGTTAGTCCCACCCCCTCCCTTCCAGCCATCCTGCCGGCACTACTTCTGCAACCATTGTATCCCATATACTGCCTAACAGATCCCTGAGAACTCCACAACTCCCCATCCTTGACAAGCTCCTAAATATTTCATATCACACAAATCTTGTGTGTCACGCTTATACATAAGTACCGTTTTCCTATACCAGCAGAAATCATTACTTTTTTTTTTAAATTTAAATTTTTTTTTACTACTTTTCCCCCCGGTTTTTCACCCTTCCCCTTCTCGGGCATGCACGTGCGCATGCGCATGTGGAGGCACTCGCACACCATGGTCTGAGATGCCCTCCTGGCTTGCCGCCCCCTCCCACCTATGCCACCACCAGACCTCCACCTGGTGGCAGCGGAACTATGGGGGGGGACGACAACCACCCCCTGAGAGGAGAGCTGCCATTAGGTGGCTCGATCCCGCTCCATTCCCCCCCATGCTGACACCCTGACAACCCAAGGTCATTCCTGAACCCGGGTCACCAGTGTAGTGCAAGGTAAAGCATAATGCCTCAGTGCCACCAGGTCAGCCCCGTCATTACTGTTTTTTTTTTTTATCATGACACAGGGACTTGAATTTAAGCTTGTATTAACAATATGTAAAAACTGTTTCACATCTTCTTTAATGCCAGAGTTTGAACAGCTATATGCAGGCAGGGAGCACTTGTGCTCCTAGTGTGAGACCAGAGCAGGACTGGAAAATTGTATTCTGGTAGACTGTAGGCAGTGAAGTGAAACTAGTAGGTAGTGTCAGCGGATGGTTGGTGGGGGAGGCATGATTTCTTCACTGTGTACATAAATAGAGGATGACAAAGTGACTGTGTACAAATGTAAGATTCTACATTTATACACATAGTTGCTTAGAAAAACAGATTTTTCACACTTCAGTTATGTCCACCCCCTTTTGCATAAAGTAGATTACTTACACCGCATCCAATATTATTACTTGCTCTAATAATGTCATGTACAGCTTATGCCAAACCATTACTTTCTAGTGTGAGCAAACGCTCTTCTTTAATCCTGTTATTTCCCCTGTTATTGCAACAGTCTATTCCTGGTAGGTTAAAGTTGCCCTTAATGACTATTTTGTTTCTCAGCCTTTATTAATATTATGTTTTCTAATAGCTTGTCGTTCTGCTGAAGAGATTGGTTTGGTGGATTATAAAATACTCCCAAACGAAAAGACTGTGTCCCTTTAACATCAACATTTAGCTAAATAGCCTCCTGATTATCAAAATTTGGCTTAGGCGTTTTTATGGCAATGTCATTCTTTTCATAAATTGCCACTCTCCCTCCACAACTTTTTTTTTGTCTTTCTGGAACAAATTGTACCCCTGGATATGCCCAAAGGTCATCATCAGACCACCAGATTACTGTTATGCCACAGATATGTATATTTCCATAGTCATCAGGACCCCAGTTCCCCATATTATTTAGAAACATAGACTTTGATGGTAGATAAGGACCGCTTGGCCCATCTAGTCTGCCCATTTCTCTACCTACAGGATAGGCCGTAGATCCTAGTTAACCAACAGCCTATTTCTTCATACCCCCCACAAGAATTGCCTTATGTCTGTCCCATGCATTCTTGAATTCTCCCACAGTTTTAGACCCCACAACCTCCTCAGGAAGGCTGTTCCATGCATCCACTACCCTCTCTGTGAAATAATACTTCCTCACATTGCCCCCGAACCGCCCCCATCTTTAAATTGTGTCCCCTTGTTCTTGCACGTCTCTTTTTCTGAAATATGCTACCCTCTTGGACTTTGTTGATTCCACTGAGGTACTTAAGCGTTTCTATCTTGTTCCCCTCTCCTTCTTTCCTCAAGGGTATACATATTAAGCTCCTTTAGTTTCTCCTCATACGGCTTCTCTTGCAGACCTGCACCATTTTAGTTGCCCTCCTCTGGACTGCCTCTATCCTGTCTATGTCCTTGTGGAGTTGGGGTCTCCAGAACTGGACACAGTACTCCAGATGGGGTCTCACCAACTGTCTGTACAGAGGGATAACAACTTCCTGTTTTCTACTGCTGATGCCTCTCCCTATGCATCCCAGTATACCCCCAGCCCTCCCTCCTGCCTTCTCACATTGCTTGCTAACCTTGGTCATCTGATATGATTACCCCCAGGTCCCTTTCCTTTGTTGTTGTTACTACCCCCCCATTGTGTGTTCTTCCCTGTGTTCTTGTTTTCCAGGTGCATTATTTTGCACTTCTTTGCATTGAATCGTAGCTGCCATACTTCTGACCATTCCTCCAACCTTGCCAAGTCCCCTTCTCATCCTTTCCCACACCTCCTTGTATCAACCCTGTTGCAGATCTTTGTGTCATCTGCAAGAGGCATACTTTTCCTTCCAGTCCCTCTGCAATGTCACTTATGAAGACATTAAAAAGGACTGGACCCAGTACTGAACCCCGCGGCAATCCCCACTCAGTAACCCCTCTTTCTTCAGAGTGGACTCGCGTTTACAATTACCTTCTGTGTCCTGTTGTCCAGCCAATGTTTACCCAGGCTGCCACCCTGGGACCTATTCCCAGGCTAGTTAATTTGACTAGTAATCTTTTTGTGTAGGACTGTGCCAAATGCCTTGCTAAAAGTCTAGGTGGCCATGTCACAGCCCCTCCCCTGGTCTACTACTTTGGTCACCCAGTCAAAGAAATTCTATAGATTCGGCTCTCGACACCTCCTGCTGTGAACCCATGCTGCCTTTGTGTCCTGTGCCCCACTGGCCTCTAGGTACTCAACTGTTCTTTCCTTCAGAAGTGACTCCATCGCTTTCCCTACACAGAGGTCAGACTGACAGGTCTGTAGTTTCCTGCCTTTGTCTTGGTCCCACTTTTGTGAGGAATCCTCATCCTTCCTCCAGTCCTCAGGTACCACACCATCCTCCCATGATTTATTAAAAGAGTAGCCAGTGGTTTCACTAGTTCCTCCTTAATCCTTTTAGAATTCTGGGGTGAATTCCATCAGGCCTCATTGCTTTGTCCACCTTTAGTTTTAGGAGTTCTTACAGAACCCTTTCTTCTGTGAAAGGACTGGGATCGACCCCGCTATCAAGAGTGCTTCTGTTAATTGGATTAGGCACCTCCCCCACCTCCTCTTTTGTGAATACTGAGCAGAAATATTCATTCAGTATCCCTGCTTTTTCACTGTCCCCCTCTGCCCACCGACCGTTCATTCTATTCAGCCTCACTATCCCTCCCTTTGTCTTTCTACGCTGGCTGATATACCTATAAAGGGATTTATCCCCCTTCTTAACCGAGTTGGCTATCTTTTCCTCAGTTTGGGCCTTTGCTATTCTGACTTCCCTCCCTGCTTCCTTCTGCCTTAACCGGTACAGCTCTCTGTCCTGCTCTTTCTGTGTTTCCTTATACTTCCGGAATGCTATCTTTTTCTTCCTGACTTTCACAGCCACCTCTTTTGAGAACCATAGTGGCTTTCTCTTCCTTTTGATTTGTTTATTGCTTCACACAAAGGCTTGTTGCCTCTGTGATGGCAGTTTTGATGATTCCCCATTGTTGCTCCACACCTCCTTCTAGCCTGTTTGCTAGTGCTTTTCTGAGGCACTCTCCCATCTTGCCAAAGTCCACCTTCCTGAAGTCCAGTACCCTCACTTTTGTATGGCTTGACTGTGTAGCTGAGTTTAGCATGAACCACACTGTTTGATGGTCACTTGTTCCCAGATGGCAACCAGCTTCTACATCTGAGATCCTCTCACTCGTTCCTCGTTTGAGAGTATGAGGTCTAAGATTGCTCCTCTACAAGTGGGTTCCGAAACTAGCTGTCTGAGGCCTGCCACCTGTAGGACATCAAGAATGGCCCTGCTCTTGGATGTGGTTGCAGCAAATGTGCTCCAGTTAACATCTGGCATATTCAGGTCTCATATCAACAGTATCTCCCCTTTCTCTGCCATTCTAAGAATGTCTTCTATCATATCCTTGTCCATTCCTTCCCCCTGACATGGGAGTCTGTACACAACCCCTGTGCAGATTGTGGTGCCCTTTCCAGTCTCCATGGTGACTCACAGTGCCTCCTCTCCTCCCTGTTTACTCTTTTGTTCAGTTGCTTTTATCCCTTCCTTTACATAGAGAGCTACTCCTCCCCCTCTTCTCCCCTGCCTGTCTCTCCTGTAGGTTATGTACCCTGGTATGTTAGCATCCCAGTCATGGCTCTCTGTGTACCATGTCTCTGTGACTGCTACGATATCCAGGCATCCCTCTTCCATCAAGGCCACCAGCTCAGGGAGCTTGTTGCCCAGACTATGGGCATTGGTACTCATTACCCTCCATTTCCTGATGGCCTTACTCCTTTTTGCCCCATCCCTGTCCTTCTTGCCTTTGTCACTTTCTCCAATAACCCCTTCCCTTCTCCCTATCAACACCTCTATGTTGGTGTTTACCGCACTTACTACCGTGACTTTTTTGGAGGAGGGCTAGGATTTCCCTGCTCCTTTCCAGTGCCTCCCCCCCTTGGCTAGTTTAAATGCTTGCCAATGAAGCATTTAAACCTGTCATCTAGGATCCTGGTTCCCCTCCTGGACAGATACAGCCCATCATGCCAGTATAGGCTTGCATCACTCCAGGTGGACCCCAGTCTAATGAAGCCAAATCCCTGGGCTCCACACCAGTTTTTCAACCACTGATTGAATCCCATGATGTGAACACCCTAGCCTCTCCTACGCCATAGATGGGCAGCACCTCCGAGAAGGTTACCATGCGTGCTACTTGTGTAAGGCCCCTTCCCAATTCCACAAACTCTTCCTGCACTTCTCTAATCCCTTTATTAGCCAGGTCATTTGTCCCTAGGTGGACAATGACATCCAGCTCACTCCCCTGTGCAGTTGCTTCGGCAATCCTGAGGATTTGCTCCATGTACCTCCAAGCCATGGCACCTGGCAGGCACCTTACCTCCCTCTCCCCTTCCTCCCCCAGTTCTACCTTCCTAACAATGGAGTCCCCCACCAGGAGCTGTTTCTTTCCCCTGTGGGGTCCCCTGCCACCCTCCTGTGGGTCTCCTTTGTGGAGGTTCCCAGCATCCTCCTTGGTCTCCACTGCAGGTGCCTCCATAGAGGAACCACACTTTGCCAGAATGGCATAGGAATGTGGAGAGATACAACTGGAGGATGCAACTCTGTTCCACCACCTCACCCTCCCTGAGCCCACTGTGGTCCAACCACTCCTCTTTCTTGGCAACCTCTGAGGCAACGGCAATGGCACTGGTGGTCCCTGGATGGAAGAGGAGGTCCCACAAATCCTAGCCAACTCAGCCTGGAGATGAGCAACCTCCTCCCTCAGCCCAGAGAGGTGCCTGCAGATGGGACAACACCGCATCCTCCAGAACGTCTCCTGGAAGACTGCTGCTCCTCAGCCACTGCACTGTCCCACTCCCATCATGTCTAATTTCTGGCCCCTTAACTGTTTGCAATCCTTACTCTTTCCTCTGTTTTTTTTTCTCTCTCTCTCCTTACTTTCTACCTGTGTGCCCTTTAAGCTCCTGATTGTCCTGTTCTGAGACAAGAATATCCTATATTTCTCAGTAGACCGCTTACTTGCTCAGAGGCAGAACTCCAGCAGCTAGAGGTGGCCGGAGAGCTACTCTTGCCCTTCTAGGATGGTGGGTCTTTGGTGGCTCTGTGATCACTCACTTCCTGCTCCCAAACAGGAAGTTCCTGTTGTCAGTCAAATTCTGTGCCTATCAAAATAGAACTAGCTTTGGGTGGGAGGGTGGAGGAGAGGAAAGGAGGGCAATATAGTCCCAGTAGAGAAGTCCAGTCACACAGCAGTCCTTTCTCCTGGTGTCTTCTGCCAAGCTACTAGCAACATCTTTCTAAGGCAGTCTTTAAATGTAGCTTCCTTCTAGCTAAGCCACTTCCCCTACTTACTAGATCTTTCTACAAGTAATTTAAACCTCACAGCTATCAAGTCCTTTCAATCACCTGAGATTTACACCTAGATAACTGTTCAGATAACCATTCAGTTCAGTTAACTCAGATACACATTTTTTTTTGTTTTCTGTGTTAGTTTTTTTTACCCTAAATTAAAGTTCCAAGTACAAGAGTTCTACTTCTTTAGTCCCAGTAGAGAAGTCCAGTCACACAGCAGTCCTTTTTTCTGGTGTCTTCTGCTGAGCTTTTATAGGTTTTTTGCACTAAGATATATTCCACTTGTTTTTGACAAGATGCAGACTCCTTATTAGTTTTGATACTATCAATAATCTTCCCCTGTAAATAGCAGTCTTATTGTTCACCACTTCCATTAAAGGTCCCCTTCTCTAGTCCTCCTCTCCATTTGTTTCAATGTTTACTGATCTGATAGTTCAGTCTCAGGAATAAACTGCCCGGATGAAAACTGAAGTGATTCTGAAGTAATTGAGGGAATGTTTACTTCCTACTCTGAAATTTGAATGTATTCCATGTATTGATGCCAAATTTGTATGTAATGCTCCAGGAAAGTCTAAATAATATCCCCTTTATACAACATTTGGTCGCTTTTGAATCTCTCTGTTTCTTTGATATGTGAAGCCTTCCCTTTTGGCCCAGATTCTGAGGAAGGCATCAGTCTTTTTAATAATGTACACTCCTCTGCGTCCTGCCCTTGGAAATGGTAATTTCTCTAATACAATTAATGAGCAACCTCTATTTTTAAGTTCCTTTCTAATAGCCTTAAAATCTCTCCAGTGTGTCCTCATCCAACCTCATTCCTACATCATTATCCCAATATGTAAGGCAACACCAGGGCTCTGCTCTGACCCTTGCGAACAAATCTTCCAGAGTATCCTTGATGTGCTGTGGTCTGTCCCCTTGTAGACAGCTGACTGTTGTGATTACAAATGCATGAGTCTGTGAATCTCAGTACTGAATCTCCAGTCACCACAATGTTATATGCCAAGCATATATTCTCCGTTGGAAGTCATGAATCCTCAACATCATGTCTAGTGTGTCTATTTGCAGTTAATTGTATCACATTATTTTCAGTTATTTCATCAGCAGTTATCCCACTTAAAATCTTGTACCTATTTCAAGTGCTAATAAAGTGGCAGTCAGCTGCCGTATCCCTGTTTCTTCATTTCTCTCCTTGCATGAAACACCAGCTTGCCTGACTCTCTCCTTGGTCACTCTCACCCTCCTCTATCTTTGATACTCTTCCTCTTATCTCTAGGGGCTCTATTGTCTAAGACAAATTTGTTCTCAGTGTCAGTCACTCCAGCTTGCTTAATTTATTGTTATACACCTGTCCCTGACTAGTTTACAGAGTAATGATGGTATGCATACCATCTACAAAAGCTTCCAACTCCCTGAAACTGTTTGATATATTTAATAAAGATAATGATGATAACCATGGCTGTAACCTGCTCACACACCTGAAACTACACTATAACCCAAGTCTTTCTCTGTATGAAAATATGTATTGCCATCCCTGGTCGCCCCTGAAAAAGGGACCTTCGGGGCTCAGTGGGCCTACCCGGTCACCAAATTTTAAATAAATAAAAAAAAAAAATCGCTAAGGCAGAGTCTGCCTGCATTTGCCACAGGTGGAACAAAAAAAGTCATGTGGTTTTCAGAGACAACATAGATGGGGTAAATTGTGAAACGTGTTTGAATTATTGTATTTATTAAGTATATGGTAAAATAGAGACCAGACAGAGTAGCCCACATTTAGGGGCTACATCATAAGTATTATGTCTAGCCTGTAGTTGGGGTGAAGGGTGCTAATTGTCTGGCCTGGTGCCTCACCCTGTTGATAACTGGATGTAGGGTTGTGTCAGATTTCTGATAGCAGGGTGCTTTTGGCTTGTTACATAAGATCAATTTTCCTCCAGATGCTGTCTTAAACAGAGTCTGCTTGCATTTGCCACTGGAGGGACAAAGAGAAGGCTTGTGTCTAGCCCTGTAGTTTGGGGGAGGGGTGTTAATTGTTTGGTTTGAGGCTTCAGCTAGTTGATAACTGACCTCTCACAACCAATAGCATACCACCAAGAATGGAGCAGGTTCTGCATGAAAGCAGCCACTGCCAACGTGTCCCACACGTTCATGTCCCAGCAACAGAGTGGAACACCGAAGGACTGGAACAGATGACTGACATTGTAGGCATCAGCAAGCATCAGCAGAAGGAAGCAGGGTCAGACTGGGGTAAAGAGGGCCCACCTGGAAAGAGGATACAAGGGCCCACCTGGAAAATCAATACAGGAGGGCCCAGGGTGACACACTCATATCAGTATTCCACTTCAGTTTGATACATTAGCTCTGAGATTACATCTTACATTTATCTACAGTGTCCCAGATACCCCATTTAATTAGAAAAAAGATGATAAATACAAAAGTTTTCAGAGTTCAGAAGGTGACCAGGTACCCAACTGAGGGGGGCCCACCTGGAAATTTCCATGTATCCAGGTGGGCCAGTCCGACCCTGGAAGGAAGTGGAGAAGCGGAGGATGCTGTCAGTTGACTAAGGTGAGGCACTTGTTCATTACTGTGTAATAGTCAGTGCTGGGAAGGGTGGAAGATCAAAGGTTGGCCAAAACATGGAATAGGAGCAACACCAATCTAGCGTAGGAGTATAAAAAGATTTAAACAAGGTGCGGTGGAACACAGATACTGTAGAAACAAACAAGAAAGGGGAAATTAGAAACACCCTATCGGGGTAAGGGTACAAAAGTATTTCCAGGTAACACAGAGAGAACAGAAGTTGAGAATACTGGGAGTGGTGCAGTGCAGTGGCTGTGGGGCGGCAGTTTTCAGAGAGACCCTCTGGAGACTGCAATGCTGCTCCATCTGCACACATCTCTTTGGGTTGAGGGAGGAGGTTGCTGGACTCCAGGCTGAGTTGGCTAGGATTCAGGGGACCTCTTCCCCCATCCAGCGGCCACCAACTCTGCCGTCATTACCTCAGAGGCCAGGGACATGAAATGGCTGGACTATGGTGGGCTCTGGAAGGTGGGGGTTGTGGGACAGAGGCACATTCCTCAGTCATTACCACTATATAATTCTTATTCTGCTCTGGTGGGGCAGAACTGCGAGGAGGAGGCACCCACAGTAGTGACCAGGGAGGATGTGGGGACCCTCCATAGTGGAGATACCAAGGAGGGCTGTAGAGGATCCCTACAGAGGAGGGAGCAGCTTCTGGTGGAGGACTCAATTGTGAGGGAGATAGATTTGGGAATAGGAAAAGGGGGAGAGGCAGGTTAGGTGCCTAACTGACTTCATGGCTCAGAGTGATGGGAAGTGGATCCTGAGGATCGCTATGGCAACAGGCCAGGAGGGGGAGATGGATGTTGTTGTCCACTTGGGTACTACCCAGCTAGGAACAGGGCTGAGATAGTGCAGGGGGAGCTTAGGGAGCTGGGGAAGGGTTTTAGACAGGTAGCTCACTCCGTGGCTTTTGCTGTGGTACTGCCTGTCGATGGCAAAGGACAGGAGAGGGCTTTCCAAGCCAGGAGCTTCAACTCTTCACTGAAGTAATGGTGCAAAGAGGAAGGGTTCAGCTACACTGGGGACTAGATAGCTAGACAGATGCTTTATTTATAAAGCACCGCATTCCTGGGACTCTGGACGCTGTACAATATTAACAGTAAAAAATAGCACATAACATATACTGTAATACACGTTATCAAAATATCATATAAAGCCACAAGAGACCAGCAACATTAAAACACATCTATCTGTAATAACAAGACAATCAATATAATATCAATTACAGTTCAAATGTCTGCTGAAATAAATATGTTTTTAGACCTGTTTTAAAGGCTTCTACTGAGGGTGCCTTCCTAAGATATCTAGGTAATGAGTTCCACAGGGTAGGCATGGCAACCAAGAATGCCCAATCCCCAGAATGCCACAACCTAGCCCTGGAAACTCCAAGGAGGCAACCCTCAGCAGAACGGAGAGCTCGGATTGGGCAATGGGGCTCAAGGAGATCTTGCAGGTAGACTGATCCTCTTTCATGTAGGGCCTTGTAGGTAAGGCGCCCTACCTTGAAAACAATCCTCCACCTAACAGGCAACCAGTGCAGTTCACGGAGGACAGAAGTAATATGCATATTCCTTTTCACTTCTAATAACATTCTTGCTGCCGCATTCTGCACCAACCCAGGAAGATAAGGAAATACAGTCCTCAGTGGATGGTTTAAATGTTACTTCGATGAACATTTAAACTAGCAAGTGAGGTGCCAGAAGGATCAGGGAGTCAGAAATTGCACCACACACACACACACACACAAACACACACACACACACACACAGGCTGAAGAAGAGAGTGAGGGAGAATCTGAGGGGAGAGGAATCCCTGTGGTGAAAATTAATAAAGGAAGCAGGGTGGTAGAGATAAAGGGGAAAGGAACAGGAGCATTAAAAAGAGAAGCCAGAAGGAGGGAGGCAAAAGGAAAAATTGGGGCAACAAGCAGTGTGGAAACAAAATCTGGAAGGCCATGTGTGCGAACGCTATAAGTCTAGGAAATAAGATTCTGAACCTAGAGGCCATCATGGCAGAGGCCGATCTGGATATTGTGGCCATTGCTGAGTCATGGTGCACTGAAAACCAAGACTGGGACATGGCCAAACCAGGCTAAACTGTGTTCAGGATGGACCGGCTGGGAAAGAATGGAGGGTGCGTGGTGCTGTATGTGAGGAAATGCATAAAAGTAACAGATACAGAAAATACAGGGGGAGGCAGAGGTACTGTGGGTCACCTTGGTGGGGGATGGAGCTACTATTTGCACTGGAATGATCTACAGACCTCCAGCACAGGGGGATGAATTAGATAAGGTACTGATGGAAGCCATTGTCAAGATGGCAGAAAAGGGAGAGGTGCTACTGGTGATTTTATAAACATGGATGAATACTTTCAGGATGACCTGGCAAGGGCATGACCTGGGTGGAGTGGAGGAACAGTGGGTGAAGATAAAAGGGAGCATAGTAAAGGCAACAGACCTCTGCATCAAACAAGTGAACAAAAGCAAGAGAAAAAAGACACCGCTATGGTTCTCAAAAGAGGTTGCTGAAAAGGTAAAGGCCAAAAGGGTAGCATTCAGAAGGTATAAGGAGATGCAGAGGGAGGAGGATAGGGAGCTGTATCCAGGGAAACAGAGGGAAGCAGGGAAAGCAGTAAGAAGTGCAAAGGCACAATCAGAAGAGAGACTAGCCCATGAGATAACGAAAGAGGACAAGACATTTTTTAGGTATGTGAGTAAAAAGAGAAGACTGGGAGTGGGATTGTAAGGTTAAAAGGGGAAGGAGGTACTGTGCAGAGGGGGCGCAGGAGAAGGCAGACATCCGGAACAAATCCTTTTGTTCAGTGTTCCCAGTGAAGGAGAAGTGGAGGGGCCACAAAAAAGTAACAAAAGCTTTAGAGGGAGGGAGGTGGACACTAGTCCTTTCATGGAGGCAAGAGTCCTAAAGGGACTTGCTAATCTGAAGGTGGACAAAGGAATGGGGTCAGATGGGGTGCATCCAAGGGTACTGACAGAGCTCAGGGAAATACTGGCTGCACCTCTGACAGTTCTATTTAACAGCTCACTGGAAACAGGAGTGGTTCCAGAGGACTGGAAGAGGACGAATGTAGTCCCACTACACAAAAGTAGTAGCAGGGAGGAGGCTAGCAATTATGGGCCACTCAGCCTGAAATCTGTGATGGGAAAGTTAGTGGAATCCCTGCTGAAGGAAAGGATTGTGGAATATTTTGAATCCAGGGGGTGCCTCAGGGATCAGTGCTGGAACCAGTCCTCTTTATTGTCTTTATAAGTGACATTGCAGAGGAGCTGAAAAGGAAGGTCTTCCTCTTTACAGATGACACCAAAATCTGCAAGAGTGGAAACTCCAAGAGGGTGGAAAGGATGAGCAGTGATCTGAGAAAACTAGAGAAGTGGTCAAGGGTATGGCAGCTGGGGTTCAATGCAGAAAAGTACAAAATAATGCACTTAAGGCACAGAAACCCATGGGCAGAATACAAAATGGGTGGAGCGGTACTGACTACCAAGCAGGAAAGGGACCTGTGGGTAATCATATTGGATGACCTAAAGGTGGCCAGGCAGTGTGGCAGTGCAGTATGGAGGTCTAGTGGTATGCTGGGGTGCATAGGGAGGGGTATCACCAGCAAAAAGAAAGAGGTTGTGTTGCCTCTGTATAGATCACTGGTAAGGCCCCACCTACCATACTGTGTCCAGTTCTGAAGACCACATCTCTGGAAGGACATAGACAAAGTGGAGGTGGTCCTTTGGAGGGCTACTGAAATGTTGCAAGGTCTGCATCAAAAGCCCCACGAGGAGAGACTACAGGACCTCAATCTGTACACCCTGGAACAAAGGAGGCAGAGGGGGATATGATAGAGACCTTTAAATACCTCACAGAAGTAAATGAGGTACAGAAGGGAAGTATTTTTCAGAAGAAAGGTGCTCAAGAACAAGGGTACATGCCATGAAGCTGGAGGGGGGATAGATTCAGGAGAGATGCAAGGACATACTTCACCACAGAAAGAGCGGTGGATATCTGGAGCAGCCTTCCAGTAGAGGTGGTGGGGTCGAAAACAGTGGTGGGGTTCAAGATTGCATTGGATAAGCACAAGGGATTCATAGTGTAAAAGGAAGGTGGAGGGAGAAAGACCTGTAGGTTGGGCACGGTCTGCGGTAATAATGTAGGTAAGGAGAAATGGGCAGACTGGATGGGCCAAGCGGTCCTTATCTGCCATCAAATTCTGTTTCTGTGTTTCTACATTTTCTAGTTCTAGGATATAGTCACATTTTGATAACACAAAAATACTCTACATCTCAATTTCTGCACCCTACTAAAATATTTTACAATTGCTGTATTGACGTAACATGTTTGAAATTGCTTACTGAATCTCCTGGTGGTTCTGTTTGCCTGAGTCTTGTGCCCTTATTGTTGGACACTGGCAAACACTGCCTTCGGTACTTGCCTCCACTTCTACAGGCATGTTGTATGTACACCATAAGGAGAAGTACTAATCAGCTGCTTTCTGTTTTGCAACCTGCACTCAGAGTGTCCTGAGTGAGTGGTGCTGCTTCAGGGAAGAAGGAGGGGAACGAGGAGATAATGCCTTGCATGCTACCCCTGAAACCATCAGAAACTACCATTTATTTATTTGTTTGTTTATTTAAAGGTTTTACGAGGAAGGCATGCTAAGCAGACTACTGCTCGATTCCAGATGTGTCCTGGGGGTAGGGGGAGAAGGAGTGCAGACAATAATACATAGTCAAGTCAATTACATGATAAATATACAAGATAAACATACTCAAGTCAATTACACAATAAACATACTTGATAAGCATACAGGGCAAAGTGCATAACCAGTAGAAGAACAAGGCATATGGCAGAAATAATAACTACAGGTTTGATTACTGTGATAAGGCATAGGACAGAAAAAGAAGAATTGGAACAGTATGTTGTAGTGTTTTCTGCCCTATTTCAGAAGGTACCGGACACCTAGTTAAGAGCTCCTATGGGTGCATGTGCAGACGGGGTTAAAATGTGTTTTGATGAGGGAGTTAAGGTGCTGACTTGGGGAGGCATGCCGGATATCCGAGGTGAGTGAGTTCCAAAGTTTGGGCATGCGATAATTGAAGGTTGCCTGACCTGCCGAGGTTGACATGAGTGGAATGGTCAGTAGACATGAGCCGTTGTTCCTCAGTGCATAACCCTGGGTTGACTTAGGTGCGGCACTGTAAACTACGTCCCCGTAGTCGAAGATGGGGAGAATCATCCTCTGCACAATTTCCCATTGAGCCAGCAGTGGGGATGCTACCATGGTTGCGATAAAAAGCACCTAGTTTGGGGTGTAGCTTTTTGTGGATGGCATCAATATGTGTGGAGAAATCTCGATGCTGGTCAAGCCAGACCCCAAGATATCTGCAGGAGGTGCAAGTCTCAAGAGTAGTCCCATCCAGGATGTGGAAAGAGGGGTGGAGGGTTGCCCAGAAAGTCTCTGCCTTGTGCTGAAGGTCATAGAAATGGTTTTCTTGGTGTTGAGAAAGAACTGATTAGAGCAAAACCAGCACTGACCTGCGTTGAAGTCCTGCTGGAGTCTGGTTGCTACAACAGAAGACAAGAGGTCGGATGTGTACAGTACTGTATCATCCGCATACATGTGAATGAGTGTGTGTGGGCAGACAGAGGGCAGGTCATTGAGGAAAATGAAGAACAGGAGTGTGGGCCAAGGACTGGGTCTTGCGGAACACCAGAGGTAACAGGAAGGGAAGCAGAGGTGGCTTTGCCAATTCTGACAGCTTGTGATCGGCCTATCAGGTAGGAATGAAACCAGCTGGTGGCCATAATTGACAGCCCAGCTTGAGAGAACTTGGATTAAAGGAGTGAGTGGAAAACAGTGTCGAAGGCTTTAGCCAGGTCGACAAAAATGGCTGAGGTGATATGGCCCTTATCCACACCCATGAGGATGTAATCCGTGAGTCTAAGGAGAGAGGTGGTGGTGGAGTGGGGCTTCCTAATGCCAGACTGGTAAGGGGTGAAAAAAGAGGAGGAATCAAGATAGGAGGAGAGTTGTGAAAGGACTAGGTGCTCCTGGATTTTGGCCAAGATAGGTAGGAGGGAAATTGGGCTGTAATTTCTGGGAGCAGAGGGGTCACCGTCTTTGGGAAGTGGGATGACTGTAGCATGTTTCTGCTCAGTGGGGACAGCAGCTAAAGTAAATGAGAGGTTAAGTAGTGATGCGAGAGGGACGGCGATGGCAGGAGCCGACAAGTATAACAACTTGGAGTCCAGGCCAGTAGGGCATTTGCCCTTGGTGGGATTTAGGGCAAGTCATGCTTTGTAGACTTCAGCAGGGGAAGTCTGATGGAAGGTGAAAGGGGTACCATCTGGGGGAGCATTTGGGGGGTGGCAGGTTTGATTGGATGGCCTGGGGCTTGAGGGAGGCCAAAAGTGATGAGGTACATTCCGTAAAGAAGGAATTGAAATGAGAGGCAACTTCAAGGGTCTGTAATCGTGGAGCCACCTACGTTGAGAGCAGGGGTGGGGGTTGAGAGTGAGGGGCAAAAAGAGATGTGACAACCTTCCAAATTTTAGATGGTCGGCTTAAGTTAGACTTGAAAGTGTCACTGAAGTAATATGCCTTTGCCCTGCGGATCTGTCTAGTACAGGCATTACATAGGGCGCAATACTTTTGTTGATGCACCGGAGAGCCGGAGACCTTGAAAGCCTTCCAGGCTGCATCCATGCCTTTGAGGAGTGTCATAATGTCCGAAGTAATCCATGGCAGATGAGTATCCCTCACCCGTGCACGTTTGAGAGGGGCATGTGAGTTCCAGACAGCAATGAACCGTTCCTTAAAAAACTCCCAGACAGAATAGCTAGAACTAGTCCCGGGGATGTAAGACCAGTCCATGCTAGACAAGTCATACAGAAGAGATGCAAGGTCCAAGGATGTGTAGGATCTTGTAAGGATGGTTCTGGGGGGGTTGCTTTGGGTCGATGGATTTTACTAACTGAGTATATCATATTATGGTCGCTTAGAGAGTCTGGTAACAGTCCTGAGGTGAGTATACAGTGAGGGTATGAGGTAAGGGACCAGTCCAGTAGTGAGTGGTTAGATGATTTGTGGTTTAGATGAGTGGGCTCGGTGATTTGCTGGGACAGGTTTAATGCAGCCACTTGGTTCCATAAACTGGAGCTGCTACTTGAGAGCCAGTTTTGGTTGAAATCACCGAGGATGTGCATCTCGCCTCCAGAGGCCAGAGTTGTTAGGGTGTTCAGGTGTTCCAAGATGGAGGGTGTGGTTGAGTCAGGAGAGCAGTAGGAGCCTGCAATGAATATGGAGGAGTTGTGGGTGAGGGAGAGTTTGATTAGTGTGGCATTGATGATTTACGTGGGTCTGGGCAGCTGGACCAGTGTGAACTGCAGTGAGGAGTTGATATACATGGCAATGCCTCCACCTCTTTTCGTGCCAGGGCGGAATTGTGACTTCCTCATCCAGATAGTGTGGTTTCAGCCATGTTTCAGTAATGGTCAGAATGTCTGGTCTTAGTGAGAGAGCAGTTGGTTGCAGCAGACTAATTTTGTTTACTATGCTGCAGATATTTAAGTGCATGAGTTTAAGGCCTCGGGCAGTGAGAGACGGGGGTAAGACTTGGACGGGGGGTGGGGTTTGGGCCGGGCTATGCTCAATGTCCCCAGATAGCAGGAGCAGTAGGGTAATCAGGACCCTGTTTTTTGGCAATGCCCATAGGAGTTTGCGACATGACTATGGTGACTGTTCAGGTGCTACTGAGGAGGCTTGTGGCTGCATTTTCAGGGCAAGTGAGCTGGCATGGAAGGAGGTCTGTAGGACAGAAGGACCAGCAAGCAGATGTATATGCAAGGGGAACAGGGAGTAATTGTACAGTTGAGGTAAGGGAAGGGGGATATTGGGAGGCTGGGGTAAGTAGACATGGCAAATAAGGCTGCTCCTCTGGGACGGAGGAGGGAGGTAGCAATGCTAGTGGAGTGAGAAGAAAGATTGCTGCTGGACCAGCAAACCATATTTTGGGCATAGAAAAAGGAGGTGGTTACAGTAGGTTGCAGCCTCCAGTGGTGGATGCTGATAACCAGCAAATTGTAAAGTGGGCTGATAGGCTTTCACTTTCATGTGATCACGCCTATAAAATGAATGGGATGACCAAGGGTGCTGGCGGGGGAGGTGGGGAGTCGACGCAAAACGTCGGTGGGGCCAAAAAATGGAGTTTGAATCCTGGTCCCTTTCGCGCCTCACAGCGTCAAGGAGGTTCCACGGTCCACGGTTATACCCAGTTGGCTCTTTGAGAGGGCTATGGCCTGATGGACTTTTAGTGGTACTGTACACCTCAGGTATGATGGCAGCTTGTGCTGAGGGCATGGAGGAAGCACTGGCAGCCTACGATAGAGCCATTGGTGCAGCCTTTGACCTTGCAGCACCACTCCATTTTCACCCAATAGTTTCTCACCTCAGCTTGCCATGCTTTTGACAGCGAGCTGAACATGATGAGAGCTAAGAGGTGTAGGTTGGAACAACGTTGGAGGAGATCTTGGGCCCAGGAGGACAACCTGGCTTTGAATACTCATTATGGTGAGAGTTAAAAGGCAGTCTCTTGAGTGGAGGGGTTGTGGGATAATAGATGAACTAGACACCGAACTTCAGGTTCAACACACAATCTCTGTGTGATGTTTATTCAAAATACAGGAAATAAGCTTCTGCAATGCCATATTCCTTCTTCAGTACATCAGTTTGCAGCAACAGACTATGTATGACCTTTCTCTGCACTTAGCTAGCACCTACTGATACTGATCTCTGATCTAACTTACCGGTTGTGATGCAACCTCCACTCCTGTGCAGGTCCCATTTGCTTGGGTAGTGGGGGCTCAAAAAGAAAAAAACAAAACAAGCTAAAAATAAAGAACCTCAATGCAGAATCACTGAAAAAAGGGTTAACCCAAAGGGCATTGGCAACAAATCAAGTTTCAAAGAAATACAACATCATACATACTTCCATAATGCAAAGCATCATGGTATATATGCAAATCACCATGACATTTCAGACTTGTTTAGTTTACGGCAATTTGCATTCATTTTAAATAGCACAACTAACTTAATTTCTATAATAGTTATCTAGTACTTTTTTACCATTATCAAAAACACCTAGTGCCATGGTATTTTCAACATGTACAGGTTTCATAAACATAAGGTATATACATCAAGGTATTTTATGACATAGAAGTTGATGGCAGATAAGGACTGCAAGTCCCATCCAGTCTGACCATTTCTTTTTCTGCCTTATAAATGTGCCATCGGCCTTTGCTCTGTCAATGGCCTGTCTGTTCATACTCATCTGTATTGCTCCCTTATGCCTATCCCATGCCTGTTTGAAGCCCTGCACTGTATTCATATCCACCACTTCCTGAGGTAGGCCATTCCATGCATCCACCACCCTTTCTGTGAAAAAGAACTTCCTCACATTACCCCTTTAATCGGCCTCACTCTAATCTCATGCTGTGTCCTCTTGTCCTGCTATTTTTCTTATATTGAAACATGTTATACTCTTTCACCTTGTTAATGTCCTTAAGGTGTTTGAATGTTTTGATCATATCACCTCTCTCCTTCCTTTGCTCTAGGGTATACATATTGAGCTCCGTTAATCTGTCCTCATATGTTTTCTGATGCAGTTCCTGCACCATTTTGTTTGCCCTTCTCTGGACTACCTCAATTTGGTTAATGTCCTTGTGAAGGTGTGGCCTCCAGTACTGCATGCAGTACTCCAGATGGGGCCTAACCAGTGCCTTGTAAAGAGGGATTATTACCTCCCTCTTACAACTTGTGATACCCCTACTAATACACCTTAACTTCCCCCTAACCTTACCTACTGCTTTAGTGGTCTGCTTGGATGATTTCAGGTTATCGGTGATGATGATGCCCAAGTCTCTTTCTTCCCTTGTGACTGCCAGCAACTCCCCTCCCAGCCTATAGGTGGCTTCAGGGTTTCTCTTCCCTATGTGCATGATCTTGCACTTCTTTGCATTAAACCCCAGTTGCCACTCTTCTGACCATTTTGCTAGTTTATCCAGATCTCTTCTCATTCTGCCCACCCCATCTGGATCATCTACTCTGTTGCAGATCTTGGTGTCATCTGCAAACAGACAAATCTTACCCTCCAGTCCATCTGCAATGTCATTGATGAAGATACTGAAGAGGGCTGGCCCCAGGACTGATCCCTGAGGTACCCCACTTGTGACTTGCATCTCTTCTGACTGTATACCATTTACCACCACTCTCTGTTTTCTGCCAGTCAACCAGTTTGCCACCCAGTTGACCAACGTCTGACCCACCCTGAGCGTACCTAGCTTATTAATCTTCTATGTGGAACAGTATCGAAAGCTTTGCTGAAGTCAAGGTAGGTGACATCAACTGCTCCTCCTTGGTCCACCACTCTACTTACCCAGTCAAAGAAATCTATGAGATTAGTTTGACAGGACCTTCCTTTTGTAAACCCATGCTGTCTTGGATTCTGTGCTCCTATGGATTACATACTAAATCCAACAATGATAAACACAACCTGTTTTACATACATTTAGAGGTCACCACAATAACCTCCCTGTATGAGGACCTGAGAGGTAAAAGGAAAATTAAAGAGGACACTATAGCATAATCAAGAAAGGGAAGGGGTGCCCATAGGTGGCCAACATTATGGACTACAAATTGTAAAGGACAGATTAGGCTAGGAAATAGAAGAACTGTTGCACAGGTTTAAGAAGTAGTATACCCCCAGTCAATACTGTTAATAGCTTTAGTTGCATCAATACAAGAAAAAGTCCCTTCAGCCTCATAGGCTTCTTCTTGCTTGTTTGGAGTCTTCAACCCCAGCACCATATTACTAGGTACAGTCTTACCTGGGGTCTCACATTCAAGTTCCATACTTGTATCTCCGACCTCCAACAGGTAACATCCTGGGAACACAGGAAACAAAGGAATATCCTGCTCTGTCAGGGGGTCCTCCTCAAATTGAGTCCATGAAAAATCTTACTCTGACTCTTTATCCAGACTTTCCAGCAGGGACCTCTCGAGCACCTGGCATTGGTGTTCCACCTCTCTGCATAGCTGGTCTGCCTCCAGCCATTGCCCATTCATCCAGTGGATCATCCTCATCAGGGTTTCCACCTCCTGGGTGTTGTCTTGCACCTCTGGTCTACCTCAGCCCCACAGTAGTTCCTTGTTCCCTTTGCATCTCTTCATCGTCTTCAGGCTAGGCCACCCTCTGAGCTCCCAGGCCCAGTCCAGGTAGCAGCTTCTCTCCCAGTCTGTCAGCCATGGTTCTGGTCAGAACTCCATGGACTTTCATCTCAGAGTTTCTATTCTGGCAACTACTGCTGCATCGGTCCACCTGAAATATCTGGGCAATATTCACCAGAAAACATCCCTCTTCTGCCAGTCCAGATGCTTCCAGCAAGTTATCCCACTTCTCACACCAAGTCTGTGGAGGGGTTGTGGGATAACAGATGGACCAGACACTGAACTTCAGGTTCAATACACAATCTCTGTGTGATGGTTATTTAAAATACAGGAACTAAGCTTCTGCAATGCCATATTCCTTCTTCAGTACATCAGTTTGCAGCAACACACTACATATGTCCTTTCTCTGCACTTAGCCAGCACATACTGACACTGATCTCTGATCTAGCCACTTTTCAGTGAAAACCCTTCATCCTTATGTGGGCCCCGTTTGCTTGGATAGTGAGGGCTCAAAAAGGAAAAAACAAAACAAGCTAAAAATAAAGAACCTCAATGCAGAAACACTGATACATGGGTTACCCCAAAGGGTATTGGCAACAAATCAAGTTTCAAAGAAATACAACATCATACATACTTCCATAATGCAAAGCATCCTGGGATATATGCAAATAACCATGACATTTCAGACTTGTTCAGTTTGCAGTAATTTACATGCATTTTAAATAGCACAACTAACTTAATTTCTATAATAGTAACCTAGTATGTTTTACCATTATCAAAAACACCTAATGCCAAGGTATTTTCAATATTTACGGGTTTCATAAACATAAGGTATATACATCAAGGTATTTTATGACATAGTGCTATTACATACTAAATCCAACAACAATAAACACAACCTGTTTTACATACGTTTGGAGGTCACCACAATAGCCTCCCTGTATGAGGACCTGAGAGGGAAAAGGAAAATTAAAGAGGACACTATAGCATAATCAAGAAAGGGAAGGGGTGCCCATAGGTGGCCAAACTTATGGACTAGAAATTGTAACGGATAGATTAGGCTAAGAAATAGAAGAACTAATGGACTCGGGTCATTGGGGGTTGGAGGGGGGAAGGAGGATCGAGCGTTCCCACGGATGCTCTCCTCTCCTGGGTGGGGTTCCTGGGGTGCCTGGGCTAAGACCATGCACCCATATGCCTGTAGAAGCATGGACATCGGGGCACAGGTGACTCTCTGGAGTTGGGGTGGGGAGGACATTGTGGGCACCTGACAACAGCATGCATGAGCACGCCATCTGTCTGGACGTTCATCCTGCGTGCCGACGTCCTCAGGTGGATCGGTGAGAAAAAGGGAGAAAAACACCCTCATTGGTCCTAGATGATGACCGATCCATGCCTCCCAGTCACCTACCCACAGGCGGAAACCGCTGTGCAGGCTCTCCTATGAGGGTTGAGGAAGGGGACAATGGAGAAGCCTGGCACTCTAGGGGCAGACTCTGTGACGGTGGTCTGGGGGGTTGACCAGTCTGAAGGAGTGGACAGAGAGGGCAGATAGGTGGGATTAAAAAAAAAAAGAAATAGAAGAACTGTTGCAACAGGTTTAAGAAAAGATCAGTCCTCAAGAGTGGCAGGAGCTCCCTGTCTCATCTTGTAAGAAGGCAGAATTCCTATACAGTAAGATTGCAGCTCGGAGGAACCAACCAGCTCAGCTTTTTTGGACAGTGGACATGCTTTTACATCTGTCTGAAGCCCCTGAAGGCTGTTTCATTCTCTAAATTCGAGGAGTTTGCTCGGTTCTTCTCAGACAGAGTGTCCTCTATTAGGGCCAGGATCTCTCCAACCAGGCAATCTCTGCCTAGCAGTGTTGAGAATGGATGCTACAATAGTGGTCAGTGGTCATGGGGTGAGTTTCTGTCAGTAACGACTAAGGAGGCCATAGGAATGATCTCAGGGCTGCGACCAACATACTGTGAACTGGACCCAGGCCCAACGCGACTCTTGGTTGGCTGCACTGGGCAGCTGGGCCCAGTGTTCCCTGGGATTGTTCGATGTTCCCTGTTGGAGGGGGTCTTCCCTGCGGCATTGAAAGCAAGCAGTGAGACCCTTTGAAAAAAAAAAACAATGTTAGACCTGGATGTCCTAGCGAACTGTAGGCCTGTCTTGAACCTGCCTTTTTTAGGTAAGGTTACTGAGAAGGTTGTTGCATTGCAGCTAGAGACTCACCTGATGACCATCGATACATATCAGCCTCTCCAGTCGGGATTTCGGTCTCCTGGATCTGTCCTCAGCATTTGACACCATTGACTCTGAGCTTTTATTGGATGAACTCAGGGAGTACGTTGGACTCTCTGACAAAGTTTTGAGCTGGTTTGAGTCCTAGCTCAGACGCAGGTCTCAGAGGATTGTGATGGGTAATTTCTGATCTCGTCCAATGGACTTACACTGTGGTATACACCAAGGGTCGGTCTTTGTGCCCATGTTGTTTTCGGTACACATGCTGACCTGGGCAGGATAATTAGACAGTATGAAGTTGGGTTTCACTGCTATGCTTATGATGCCCAGTTCTATCCGTCCTTTGCACCCCATGACCGAAGAGCGTGGATGTGATGAACCAATGTTTGGCAGAGCCAGGGCTGGATGTCATTGAGCTGGCTGAGACTCAACCCGGAAAAAACCTGAAGTACTGTTTATTGAGCTGGTCTGGGGGGGGATTGGCAGTGTTGGAGAGGAAAACAAGGTTTTGCCTTGGTACTTCTAGGCTTGACATTGCCTAAAAGATGAGGAATCTGGGTGTCATCCTGGACAAAGGGCTGATATTTGAGGCTCAGGTGTACACAGTCATCTGGAATGGTTTCTACCATCTTAGAAATATTAGCCAGATTCATTCCCTTATTCCCCCTGTGAACTTGCCCTCTTTAGTACATGCATTTGTGACATCTCGCCTTGATTACTGTAATGCCCTCTACCTTGGGGTCAGCGGAGGTGCACTGTGATGCCTGCAGCTACTGCAGAACATGGCTGCGAGGTTGTTGACCAGACCTGCGAGGGTGAGTCACATTACCTCTGTGCTGCGAGAACTGCACTGGCTGCCAGTTAAGTGGCGTATCTCCTATAACGTTGGTTTGCTAACCTACTGTAAAAGGCCCTACATGGTCTGGGTCCAGGCTACTTGTGTGAGCTCCTACATCCTTACCTCCCTGCTCGTCCCTTCCATTCTGCTGAGGAGGGCCTCCTGATCATCCCCAGGACCAGACTTAAAACCTCTGGGACAGAGCCTTGGAAGTGGCTGGTCCACTACTTTGGAATTCATTGCCGAGGGCAAGTTGCGTCACTCTAGGGCTGTGGCGAACTCCAGGTACATCAGGGATCATGCCCCTGATTTTATAACAGTGGGGTCCCTGTGCCAAAAACCCAGCAGTTGCCGCAGCCACAGGCTAGCGCCATACATAGAGTGCACCTGCGGGAATTGCCACAGGGACTCTCCCACCCGGTGCAACAGTAGACGAGCCAGGATGGATGGAGGGTGGTGAATCTGCATGCAGGAAGGGGGCCAGGGACAGATGGAGCATGGGGGTGCCATATGGGTTCAGAGGGACTGTAATCATACTAGGTTGTGATGTGACACCCAGCGGGGGTGTCGTTTGTTGAACCATACTGCCCATGGGATGGGACCACTTATGGGGGTCCAGGGACAGACATTGACATGGCCCCAGGTGGGCACAGCCCTGGCAGCTGCCCCATAGGCAGCCAGCCCGCGTAAGCCTGTTGGCAGGAGACAGCCTGCCACAACATGGGAGGGTGAGTATGAGGGGACTGTGGCAGTGCCCAGAGACATTACCCCACCCCTGTCATCCCTCACCCTGCACCTCCAGCTTACCGTTTACAGGTATATGCGAGCTGGCTACCTGTGGAGTAGCTGCCAGAGCTGTGCCCACCTGAGGCCATGCAATGTCTGTCCCTGAACCCGCACCCAAGCAGTCCCATCCTGTGTGCAATAAGGCTCAGGAAATGGCACCCCCGCTGGGTGCCACATCACAACCTGCTATGCCTGCAGTCCCTCTGACCCCCTATGGCACCCCAATGCCTCTTCTGCCCCCAGCAGCCCAGTTTCAAACCCCATCTCCCTTCTCCACAGAGTGTGGTACTAGCACACGTCCCTTAGACCACCTCCTGGGTGGTTTAAGTGGAGCCCCTTGCTATATCCATGGCAGGGCTTACAAATCACAAAAAAGGGGATGTTGCAGCCCCACTGTGGTACAAGCCCCATGAGACCTGAAGCACCTTGATTTGAGTCGCAAGGCTGGTGCAGTGTGTCTTTGGCATAACGGCTCCCCTTTTCGATGCAGATCACAATCAGAAATAGGGATTGCTGCATCTTTTGACACAAGGCGCCACTTGCATCATTATGCTTGACCCAGGCACCTTGCGTCTTCCACCAAGCTTTGAAAATCAAGCCCCATGACTCTAACATATTTGGTGCTCAATTTGGAGCTAGAGAGGGACAGAACCCTTGACCTTTTCCACTGGGATGTCTGAACACCATTTAAGGTAATTGCTAGCATGTGCTGCAAAGTAATACAGCCCAAAATGTGGTAGCTTAAAGAGCTACTGACACCTCAAAGAAAACTTTGAAAAACAATAATTAGATATAATTCAGCTTGCATTAGCTTACATTCCAAATATATTCTATAGATTTCTCCTCTCTATCTTTTATTACAGAAGAAATGTGCACAGATACATGATCTTTACCTGTTAGAGTTCATCTGCCTCTATAGCATACTCCATACTTCATGTCATAATCATCTGGTGTGACACCACAATCTGTTGCCATGGGAGTAACTGATGTCACAAGCAGTGCATTTTGACGTCAGGTGGGGAGAAAGTAACAGGAATAGATGAACTCTTCAGGAGCAGAGATCCTGTTTTCATGAAAATAGCCTCAGTAATAAAAATGGGGAGGAAAAATACAGAACTAGTGTGAAAGATAAACTGCACTGCATCTAAATATATTTTGTTTAAGTTATCATGAAGCCGTCAGTTGCTCTTTAAGACCTCTGCACTTGGGTCTCGCAAGTTTCTTATAGGCTCTACGGCACCCCTTGTGAGCCCATATAAATGTATCTATATGGGAATGCACATTGTGAACCAAGGTGGAGCAGACAAAATTTGAGCATATTTAGGGGGTATAGGAGTGTAGGAAGACCATGCATTTGAATAATGGTAATGTGCTCCCAGGGTGTCAAAGGAAAATGGCCTCAGTGCTCTGAATCCTGAATGATTCTGGTCACTAAGTCATCCAGGTTGAGGCTTTTGAGGGAAGCCAGGTGTTTACTTAGCGCAATCCCAAGGTGTTGAAGTGTTCTAGGAGACCAAATAAGCCCCAGATGTAGTATCTTATCTTGATACAGCTGCTTTGAGGAGCATGACTTGGGTCTTTCCCAGACTGAGTTTATAATTGGAGAGGACTACATATTCAGCAATTATTAGCTAGTGTGGAAAGTAAGGAGGTGTGGGGTGACTGACATGGAGCAGAATGTGATCTGCATAAGCAGATATTTGGTTGGATTCCTGTCCCAAAATAATACCCTGTCTAGTCAGGTTGGATTTAATATTGAGACTCAGGGGCTAGAGATACAAATTAAACAGGAGGGGTGAGAGGGTGGTTTCCTGCTTAGTTTCTTAATGGAGCCAAATGTGGTTAGAGAAAACACCATTGAAGTAGGCCCAGGCTTGTGGTTGGATGTAAAAAACGTACACCCATTTGATGAATTCATCAGGAAATCTAAACCTCTGAAGGGCTGCAAAGAGAAAGCCCCAGGACACCCAATCAAAGGCTTTCCTCCATATCCGGGGAGACCTACATTGCAGGGGTGTCAGGCTCCAGGGATGCAGAGAAATTGTCCAACTTTTTCAGATGGTCCAAAGAAACACTACCCAACATGAACCCGGCTTGCTCAGGGCACTCCGGAAAACACCAAACCTCATTCACTCTATTAGCAAGAATTTTGGCAAGTATCTTCCTATCCTGATCACCTACCTGTTCAGGATCTTTCCCAGGCTTAAGGATTAAAGTTATCATTGCTTAAGTTAGAATACTGTTTATGATTCCATATTCACGCATATGAATAAAGGAACAGGTCAGAAGGTGGGAGGCAGTGTTGGCTTGAAGCATTTGTAAAAATTGGATGATAAGCCATCTGTGCCAGGGGCCCTATCCAAAGCTAGTAACAGAATTGCTTTCTTAACTCCTTCCCCCTTTCTTAACTCCTTCCCCATTATGAGTGTAACCCACCTGTTGGACTCTGCACAAACTGTGTGGGACTGTTTACATCGGCCACCATGTTTTGCAGCCATGTGACACCAGCCAGCCAATCACCAAGCCAGGATTCTTGCCAGGGACTCTGGGACTGATAGAAAGGACTTTGGGAGGAAAATACCGGGGAAAGTTTAGGCGTCTTTTTCTGCACCAATGAGGCATTGAGGGAGCTTCATACATATTCATTTTTGCCTAAGGACAGTGGATGTAGCCAATGGGGAGTGAGGAAAGGGCTCCCAGTATAAGCCAAGGACAGTTAGAGTTAGAGTCAGTTCTGTGGGAGCTCCTCCAGGATGAGGGTGGCTCCTGCTCCTAGAGGGAATGGGGTTGTGAGATGGGCCTGCCTGGGGGCTCCCAGCAATTTGCCCCCCAGGGCAGGGAGTGTCTGCCCCATCTGAGAAAAGAGAAAGGAGAAGCTTGAGAGAGAAAAGAAGCTAAAGCAGCAGCTTTGGAGAGAAAGAGAAAAGCTGCAGGAGAATGGACCCTGTGTTCTGAAATTGCACCACAACAGTGAGAAAAAAAGGCAGCTTAGATGGAGAAAGGGAAAGCTGCAGGTTACAAGAATTTGAGCTGAATTGAAAGTGTACCCAAGCAGTGGAAAGAAGAGAGAGAAGGTTGTGTCTTGAGCCAGACTAAAAGGACAAAGGTTGGGTCTAAACCTGGAAAAAGATCAAGGTGGTGTTCTCAGCATGGAAAAAGTATGAAGGTTGTGTGTAAGCCTGGGAAAAGATGGAGTATAAAGGATGAGGAACAAGAGAATATAAATGTGCTGAGAAAAGGAAGAATAAGCCTCTTCGATTCAGTACCTGCACGGTGAGAAAATGGACTGTGAGTGCAGATGATACGTGTGAGCCAGAGTGAGAATGTGGCTGTTTTAAAGTTAAGAGACTGCGGAAAGCAGATGGATGGACAGGTACTATACCTCTCAGGGTCAAGTGTCTGTTGTCTGCTCCTGAGATACAGTGAGGAAAACAGAGAGACAAATTGCTATGGCTACACACCATGGCAGAAAAGATGGAGAAAGGAAGAGAAGCAGCAGAAAAGAATGTGCTGAATGTTTCTATTGTCACCCAGGGCCAGGTGGGGAACTTGCTAACCCCCATCAAGTGGGGTCTGCCGCTGCACTGGATCATGGGTCTTGTACCTGAGTGCTAGGGCGCTCTGATCGGAGGGAGCCGGGCCATGGGGCCACTTCCTGGTCTGGGTCCTCTGTAGTTGGCAGGCCTTGTGCACATGCTCTGCAATGGGGCCTATAATGGGTCGAAGGGGACAAACTGCAAGATCTGCAAGAGAAAGAGTTTGCAAACTGCAGCCTCTGTGCCCCCTGTTTCAAGCATCGGAGCCCAGTTCTGCCCGTGTGCCATCAAACCCCAGGACTTCAGTGAACTGTGCCATCAAAGGACTGATTCTGCAGAACCTTGAGTAAATTGCAGGAATTGCCCTGTACCTGGCGACTGTAAATAGTTTAAGCACTCACACTGGGGCTGGAGGTAGAGCCAAGGAAACAGGAATGTAAAAAGTTACTTAATTCAAGTAAGTGCGCCAATGCGGCTACCAGCTGCACCTCAGGCCTACAACTAGAATCTGGATACCCAGTGAAGAGCTTTTGGGTTTGAAAGGGACTGGGACCTGTGTGTCTGAGTTTGGGCAATTCTGCAGCAGTTAGCTAGCTTACATAGACCTGGTGGCTGCAATGATTGAGATCTGGGTTTGAATCAAAGGGAAATGTGAAATTTGGGAAATACCAATCTTTAAAATACTTGCTTGAACTCTATTCCACTTACACCATTATAAACCCTCCCCCTGTAAATAAACCATGAAGTTACTGTTCTGCAGCAGAAATGGATCCAGAGCCTAATTTTAGTGAGCAGGTCATTGAATGGAATGGAAAAGGTAAATGGTGTAATGGAATGTGGGGAGGTTCGAACCTGGTAAGACCCTGTCTGCGGTAACTGTTGGGGAGGTGGGTTGGTACAACATCCCAGGGGGTTCTACTGCAAGCAGTCAGACCCATTGATATGTACTCTGGTTGAAGGCACCACCATTTTTATTTTAACTTTTGGGAAAGGACCCCTGTAGGTCAGCTTTGAGAATCCAGGCCCCTTAGCCATAGTCAGGCCTGCATGGCAGGGGCAGTGGCCCTCTCCAAGATGATGCCGGAGAGGGGCTACATGAGATTAGTCAGTAATGCTTGGTGCTCAAGGGCCAGGGTCAGAAGGGGTATCAAGTCTAAGTACTGGCTGATCACTCCCTGAGCATGCAGATATGTAAATTTCCCATACATGAATTGGTAAAAAGGCTGAAGGGCCTGTGCAGTATTTCTGGGGACAGTAGTATGGAGAACTAGATGCTGTGGATGTCTAAGCACTTTAATTATCCTGGCAACCTCTTGTTATTTTAAGCAGAGCACCATGAGCCTACCAGAGTTCTCACTCAGATCCATGTATTTGGAGTGGATTCTGAAAACGGCATTCTCAGCCTGTTCTCTGTTACGCTCCTTGTAGAGAGCACACAGACTATGACATTTAAGCCAAGTTGCTTCTGGGATCCATGGTTTCAGTTTAGACCTTGTGCTTTGGGTTTCTGTAAGTAAGGAGCTAGCCTGTTTAGCCTTGCTTTTTTTCATCACAGAAGTGAGCCTGATAAATTCACCTTTCATACAGATTTTAAGAGTAACCCAAAGGACATCTAGTTTATCTAGCCAGCATTCATTAGATTCTAGAAACTGGGTAAGGGAAGCCTGGAGCTTGTCCATAATTTGCTTATCTTTTAACAGCTGGATATTGATCTGCCAGACAGTATCTCTGTTAGTTCCAACTGTGACTGAATGCTGGAGGAGCGCTGGGGAATGGTCCTAGATGACCCTAGCTAATATCGGGCAGGTATGCAGACCATTTAGGAATGTATGACTGGTTAAGAAGTAATCTACGTGGCAGAACAATTTGTGATGTGTAATCGATGCTGGTGGGTTCCAACATCCTCCATGAGTACACCACGCCTAGCATATTGATTCGCTCTCTCACAACTTTTGTGCTGGAGACAGTCCAACTCTCCTTTTACTGGATCTGTTTAATTCATTATTAATAACCAGGTTCCAGTTTCCTGCAATGAGGATAGGTAGACGGGCGTAGTTTGCAAGAGCCATAAGAATCCCCATCAAAAACCCTGGTGCATCAATATTCAGCCCAGAAACATTTCCCAGCACTTGCTCTGTGTTTTCTAGGGTGCCTAACAGAAAGAAATAGTGCCCCTCTAGAAATTGCATGACTCAGTTTGAACTTCACTGACTACGCCAGAAGAGTAACAACTCCCTGTTGAGGCATAATATTCCCAGCCCCATATGTTTGCTCCATCCAGTACCTACAGAAGAGCGTCACATCTTGCTCTAAAATGTATGTCAGCATTACAATTTGTGCAGCACACTGTTTAACATGCTTAATAATTTGGTATTGCTTACCCTTATTCCCGGCCCCCTTGACATTCCAGGTAAGGTATCTAACTGAGTTACTCATACCCCCATAAATGGATGGCATCAGATACTTCATTTCTGCCTTACAATTCACTCTTTCGTTATCCACCTGTACATTTTTGAATTTCTGACTCAACAAATTATCCCCCCCGAACACAATAACACATACTATTTCCCCAGTAACACAGAAACAAGCAACAGTGAAATATACCCTCAGATGTCAGCTAGTTTCAGTGCCCAACTAGTCCTGAGGATGACTAGTCAGCACCCAACCCCCATGAATAAGTAGTGTCTGGTCCTTCTGGATGTTCAGAAAGATCCACAGCCAGGAGATTGTTGCGGCACCTGCAGCCTTCCTGGTTCTCGAGCTGCTCTTCCAATTTCTGCAACTTCCTCTAAACATAAATCTGTTCTGGCTCCATGTGCTTGGCTGTGTCTTCCAGAGTACTAAATGTGCCCTTCAGCATCTGATATGCTGCAAGTGAGCACCTCAATCACCAGCTATATTGTTTTTAAGTCACTCGAGAGGTCCATCGGGGTTCCTTGATGGAACCTAATTTGTCAAAGTTCCAGCAAATTGGAGTCAGCTGCAAGGCTGGGAGGAGACTGGGCATGGGCTACCCAACAGGTAGCTGGGTGGGGTAGTGCGGGTCTCGCCTGTTTTTGGCAGGGTACGGTAGTCCGGGTAATGCACTACCCTACCCAACATAATAGTGTAATTTTCGGGTTGAGTAGTTTAAGATGGGTAATGAGTAATTAGGACAGAGCTTCCAGGCTGGGAAACAGGCATTAAAGGGACAGCCTGTAGAGTCCTTCACAGAGCTTACAGAAAAATAGGAGCACATGACAGTGGGCTGATGCCTGATTGGTCAGTGGTGTCTAAAGGGCTGTGCTCCATCTGCTGTGAGCCTGTGTGGTATGGAATCCACAGATAGAGTGTAGGCAGCCGGTAGAAGTCTGGAAGCAGCTCCGTGAGCGCTTGCTCTGCAGGACAAATCATGGTCGTATTAAAGACATGTCTTTAAAAGTTGAATCAATCAACAGTTGAAATTAAAACCTACTGTACACTACACGAAGGAGCAAAGGGAGAAATAGTGGGAAACAAACAATCTCAGCCAGGGGGGAGGGAAGATCAGCCTCAGTTGAGGAGGTGGCGTTGAGGAGAGAACAGGGAAGGAACAAGGAGGAGGAAAAGACATGAACAAAAACACAGAAGGCAGATGGTTTGAAAATAAAAGTTGAAAGTATTACACTGTTTGTTAAGTGCCCTGAGCCCTGTCATTCATTACTGTGACATAGTCAACTACACTGTCTGTCTCTGCAGCAGTTAGTGAAAGCCTTTTATGGCTGTATTACACTGTTTGTTAGGTGCCCCTGAGGCCCGAGCCCTGTCATTCTCATTTATTACTGTGACATAGTCAGCTACACTGTATGTCTCTGAAGCAGTTAGTGAAAGCCTTTTACAGCTGTCTTACACTGTTTTGAGGTGCCCTCAAGGCCTGAGCCCTGTCATTTTCATTTATTACTGTGACATAGTCAGCTATGCTGTCTGTCTCTGCAGCTGTTAGTGAAACAATATCCTTTCATGGCTGTGTCTACTATGTCTCATATTTCCCAGTCTAAGTCAACTAAAAGGAAGCACAGTGCTGCTGCATGTGCAACTGTTAATGATATGGACAATATGAATCATACCACTAATAACGAACGTATCAACAATAATAATAACATCACCAGGACTGGCACTAAATGTCCTGAACAAAAAAGCATGTTAGCAATGAAATGATAGTAGAGTTTTGGAAAGAACTGACTGGAGTTACTCTTAGAGGTGCTGAACGTTTTGCCACTTGTGCCAGGATACTCCCAGCTGCTGAAGCAGTGTGCAAGGAGGCATACTCCTCAGATATAAGGTCAGATGCTGAGGCAGCAAATGTTAATAGAGATGGTGGTGATGGGGACTGGGACTGGGATAGCCCGGGCTACAGTATGTCCCACATAATGATGATGGCACTTCCAGTTCTTCTGAATATTGTGATAATGAGGGGGTAGGAGAGGATGCCACTGTAAGACATGAAAGGCAAGTGCAGATAAAAAAATCATATGCTAAACGTAAGAATAAGAAGGTGAGTATGAATGAGAACAATTCACTTCAACAAGGGAATGGCAGTGTAGGATTTCCTCCAAATCCTTTGACTATACAAGGAATAGTGCCAGGCACCATGGCACACAGCAAAAAAGGTAAATCTTTAGTGTGGAATTTATTTTATATTGACCATGCGGATAACTTTCGAGCTGTGTGCAGTCTGTGCAAAAAGAGCATCAGTCATGGTAGCAAAGCGGCAAATTTTGGGACATCAGTAATGATGTGATGTGCAAAGACAAAACTCCCAGTTGAGTGGGGAAGGGCAAGGGGAAGCATGGTTGGTGTGGGTGGTTGTGGAGGTGACCATAGTGACAATGAACTGGTAGCAGAACGTGTTATTGAATCACTTGATGTGTCCTTGCAGTCTTTCCAGACAAATAAAGACTGTTTTCTGGCACCATCAAGTACTGGAAAATCCCAAAGTAGTATTCCACTGAAAAAGGCATGAAAAATACATTCCCCAATAATTAAAAATATCTTGACAACTAACATTAAAAGAAAGTGTTGTGAGGACATCAAAATTTACCAAGCATCCAACATGCCGCTGTTAAATAAAGCCATTGCAAAGCTGTTGGCTGATTTCCCATTCCCTTTTGCTTTTGTTGCCCAAAAAGGTTTCCTCAAGCTCATGAACTGAATTGAACCATGGTACACCATTCCCTATTGAACATATTTCTTGAAAAAGGTTGTTCCACAGTTGTATGACTTGTGTGTACTGAAGTCATTAAGCAGTTGAAACTCTCTAAGATGAAGCAGGTTCACGTAACTACAGATATATGGAACAGCAACCAATTGACTACATGACTATTACAGCTCATTGGGCAAGTTTTCAGTCAGAAAGTAATAATCCCTGCTCTGCCATAAGCAGTAGGAAGCAGGCTATATTATAAGTCACCACTTTTGAGGAAAACCACACTGCTGTAAATATTTTGCAGTAGCTGCAAGAACAATTCCAGAAATGTCTTACTCTGTGTTCTTATCTCCAGGGTTCATAGTATCAGATAATGGTGCCAACATAGTCAACGCTGTTAGAGATGGCAACTACCAACATACATCTTGTTTTGCACAATGTCCTCATCCATAATTTCTTAAGTGGAAAGAGAAATGCTGAAAACCTGTTAGGTCTTGCTAGGAAAATATGTGGGCATTTCAGCCACTCTGTGAATGCACAAAAAATCCTGAAGGGGCTGCAGAGGTCAAACTACTTACCACTGCATAAATTAAAGCAGGAAGTTCCAACACACTGGAATTCAACATTTACCATGTTGGAAAGGCTTCTTGAACTGAAAAAAGCTGTACATGACTACACCATGCAGAATCAAATATCTAAAGTAGACATTGTGCTCAGTTCCATCACTTGGAGTCTAGTTGAATCTTTGTTCACCTTATTGGAGCCATTTGAGGCTGCAACATGTGAAGTCAGTGCGGACAGTGCAACTCTGAGTCAAAATCTTCCTCAAATAAGATTTATTCACATTTTCCTTGATGACATTAAGAACGACTTTATGTCAAAAGAAGACACCACCACTTTTATGCTGGCAGATGACTTGAGTCTCAGACTGTCAACTGATCAGAGAATAAATGCCATGTTTAAGAATGACACCTATGTATTGGCTACGTTGCTAGATCCCCACTTTAAGGGGAACATTGAAGCCATCCGTCATGCAGGGGAAGACGTTGAGTACTGGAGAGATCTTCTGCTAACCAAATGTGACATTGCCCCACCAACACTATTAAATGATGTACAGCAGTCAAACTTTGTCAAACCATCAGAGTGCACCTCTGGTGCAGACAACATTTTAACAACATGCAACAACATGATGCAGGTTACGCAGCACCTGAGAAAGGAATGTGTGTGTCTAGAGGAAAGCCTGGAGGCCTGCTAACCATGTGAGCCCAAAGCTTAGTGGTTAGAGCACTGGCACAGTATTCCAGGGACCTGGGTTCAGTTCCCAGTGGGTCACATTTTTCCTTTCTCATTTCCATTCACGATTTAAAAATTGCCTAGCAGTGGCTATACTGCACTGAGATGTTATCTGGCTGTCTCTATGATGTGTGCCTAGTTTCAGGTTGCACAACACTAAAGAAAGAAAGAAATGAGTGTGTCTAAGGGAAGGCTGGAGGCCTGCCAACCAAGTGACCCCATAGCTTAGTGGTTAGAGCTCTGGTACGGTATGTCAGGGGCCTCGGTTCAGTTCCCAATGGGTCACAAGTTTCCTTTCTTATTTGCATTAATGATAGCACGTCTATAAATTCTTCATACTCACCAGTGTCATCAGTGAGGGAAAGGACATCAACCGCTACTTCTCAGGCATCCTATGTTCAGGGTCTGAAAGGCAAATCAGTTCTGAGTCATCTGTAACAACATGAACTAGTATCCTGTAAAGAAAGTGCAGCTAGTTTATCTTCCAGACTGGTAACCGTCTCACACAGTACAATGATCCAGGAATATTTTGCAGACCATACTGTGATTGGTCTCGAGGAAGATCCAGTACTCTATTGGAAACTAAAGAAAACAATATGGCCAGATGCACCAAATCTTGCAATAACGTACCTCAGTTGTCCACTTTCAAGTGTATATTCAGAATACATATTTAGTGCAGCTGGAGGAATAGTCACTGACCAAAGGACACTGCCAAGTCCTGTAAATGTGGAACGGCTTACATTTCTCAAAATAAATGCTGACAATTTCCCAATTGTCCAGAACACTGAATTATGTGAGTCTGACTCTGAACATGAACAACAGCCTGCAAACAGTGATACTGAATATGATGACTAGGTTGTGTACAAAACAAATCTTTCAGATGAGACATTAAACCGAGGTCCCATCTGTCTGTTCTGATGGTAGTTCAGGTGGATGTTAAATATCCCATGGCACTTCTCGAAAAGAGATGGGGAATTTGTTTTATTAAGAAAAGTTCAACAAAATCATAAAACAAAAACATAAAGAAAACATAGTGAAAACATAAATTATACATACAGGTCTAATCAAATCTTACATTCAGATATTTATACATAAGAAGGGGGGGAGACAGAAAAATTCCTGGTAAATCCTTAGAATGACTGTATAAAAAAAAGAAAAAATATTTTTTACCAACTCATTCAAGTAATGGGTACAACACTGTCAGTTATCCAAGGCACAGTCCTCCATAATTGTAACAATGCTTGCCTAGTAAGTCATTGAGCCTCTGCATAATACATTTCCTTAAGTTCCCCTGTAATTTTATCTATCAATTCAGTATTGGTGATGCACTTCTGTTGCAAGGTAAATAAACATCTAGCATTACAAATAAACCATTTAATGGTTGAAAAAATAACATTAAGAGTTATTTTATCCCATTTTCCCCATACTTATATATAATACTCATAAACCAACACAGTATAGGTTACTTTCTTAAAACAGCATTATTTCCAATACTGAGCTAAGTAGCTCCAGAAATCTGTTTTATATAATCACATGAAAAAAACAAGTGATCCATAGTTTCGATCTCTTGGATACACTTCTGCCTTGAACACATTCGCACTGCAAGCTGCTTATGTTTTTGGTTACCTATTATGTTGAGGTGGTCATGGTCATATAGCCAAATAACATCTTTCATCTTGAGAGGTATACGTTTATCTGTGATGAGAGCCTGTACTGAGGTTAGACATTGTTCTGGACACATTGGAACGACAACAGTCTCAGAAAAGTGCATATGTAATAGTTGATTGTAAAGCTGTTTCTTAGTACCAGTTAATAACTGCTGGGGTGTCAGTTTCCATGTTTTAATTTTAACAAAGACTTCTCTTAAATAGCCTGGTGCCCTGTCCGAAGTTCATACTACTCTCAGCCTATTGTCTTTCCAAAGTGTGAACCATACTGAAATTATCAATAGTACGCAGGCAACTCATTGTTTTCTTAAACTCTGCAGTGTGAGCCTAATATTAGTACAAAAAACTGACAGTAGAAAAAAACAATGGGGTTCACTATGTTTAGGCCACCTTCCTTTACTGGTAGGTACAGAATATTGCATTTCAATGGGGTGAGACGGCTACCCCATACTGCCTGGAAGAAAATGCTTAATATAGTTGCTTCTCTACTCCTGGGAGGGGGAGAATACTGCTGATAAAAATATTGGCAGAAGATAAGATTTAATTAAGTAAATGCGTTTAGCGTTTGTCATTTTCCATTTATTCCACTGTTGCACCATGGTTTTTCCTTGCTCAATTTTCCTATCCCAGTTTAAAGTCTCAAGAGAACTTGTAGTAAAATAAATTCCAAGAATTTTCATAGGTTCACTCTCAAGTCTGATACCAGCTACCTGTAGGTGAGCCATTTGTTGTCCAAGTTGCTTCCCTGAACATTTTGCCATGTTTAATTGCACACCAGATACTAGATCATACTGGTCACAAGTTTCAAGAGTCTGTACTATTGATGGTGTGTCATGCACTAATACACAAACATCATCAACATAGGCCATGGCAGAAAATTCCAAGGGGCTATTGGGAAGTGAAAGAGGGGCAATATCAGCTCTGGAATTCAGGGACTGGATTAAAGGGTCTATGCAGAAGACATATAAGAGTGGACTTAAGGGGCAACCCTGTCGCACTCCTTTCTGTATAGATATGAGGCCCACATCTACCATTCACCAAAGGTGTAACTGTTGCATTCTTATACAATGTCTGCAGCCACTGAATAAAGGTAAGCAGAGTCAGTAGTGGATCTAGGGGGTTTTAGAGGGTGCAGGTGCCCCCATTGTAACTTACTTGTCTGCTCCTTCTGCATTTCACTTTGCTGGAAAAGTCTAATGTATTGATTGTAAGAAAATATACATTTAAAACTATAGATTGTTTATATTTTCAGTCAAAAATGTAATGAAAAGAATAGTATAAAGGATTAAAAACAATATAAAAAGTTGCATATCAAGAAGGCACACCACCACAGCACCCCCCATTGTAAAATCCTGGATCCGCCACTGAGCAGAGTGTGGTAACGCTGGAGAGTGCACCATAAAAAATTGTGACATACCATATCAAATGCCTGATGCTGATCAAGAGACAAGACATAACCTTCCAAATTAGTGGATTGATTAATTTCAAAAACTTTCCACAGTACAATAAGTCGATCAGTTACTGTACTGTCAGGCACCGTACAAGACTGTCTCGGTGATATTAGATGTTGAGCAATCCTAAGCAACCTGTTATTTAAAAATGTTGCTAGAATTTTAAAATCTGTGTTTAGGAGGCTAAGTGGCCTCCAGTTACCCATAGTTTGCTTGTCTCCTGCCTTATGCAAAAATATCAGAATACCTTCTGCCACGGTTAATGGTAGATTGGCATTGTGCAGAATGGAATTGTTTATACTTGCCAGTTCTGGTGCAAGATCTGTTTTAAAAGTTTTGAATATTTCTGATGTGAAACCATCTTTTCCTGGTGCTTTCCCTGCACCCAGGGTTGAGATGGCCTGTTGCACGTCAGAGCTATCTACATCTTTAACTATTTCTATAACCAGTTCTGCTGGATAGCCTGGTATGTCGAAGTCTTCAAAAAAATGAGGAAAGGCTGTAGTGTCAGTTTGTACCTCTTTAAATAAATTTAGAGAGTATCGGGACACTACTTTTAGTATGGTCTCAGTAGTGTCCTGTACTTGGTTGTTATCATCCAGAACAGAGGACATTGTTTTTTGTTTTTGGACTCTGTCTTTATAGCTAAAATAAGGGCAGATTGTCACAGTTTTACCTTGTGTGCCAGATTTTTGCTGCATTTTTAAAACTTCCCACTGCTTTTTATGAAAACTTAGCATGGATTACTTAACAGATTTTATTTGGTCTGAAAAGTTATGTCTTGTACCCTGTGCTAAAGACATTAAATCTTGTCATTGCTGTCTTTGTTTTAAATAAAGTATTCTTTGTCCCTGTTTGCCTTACTTATAGTAATAAGTAAAGTTTTGAGGTCAGTTTTTGTGTTCCTCCACCATTGGATGGGATTATTACACATTTAATAAACAGTTTTTCTTATAACTATAAAATACTGTAACTGTTTCAGTATTTCCGCTTTTTGCAGCAGGGAGGAGTTTAGTCTCCAAATACCTGCTCCATGTGCCAAAGGGGGGTGGGTTCCAATCATAATCTGTAATTCCAAATGATCGGAATATTCAATATTTTGTTTACAGCCGATTGGATAGGGAGAGTTTTATTAATAAAACAAATCAATTTGTGTTGCAAGATTCCCTTTGTGGAAGGTAGGGTCAGGTGTGGTATTTTTGCTACAAAAAACATCTATTAATCCAGCAGTGTGAACCGTGTTTTTAAGACACATCATGTCACAAAAATTTTTTCTAGTGGTTGTCATTTTACTTCTATCTTTGGAGGACATACCACAATTAAAATCTCCACACCAAATTATATTTTGTGAGGTGAATAGATATGGCCAAATTTCTTGAAACAGATTTATTCCATCAGTTTTTTTTTGTGGGCCATAAATGTTTATTATTCTGAAATTGGAATTGTGGTATGTTATATCAAGGATTAATGCTCTGCCTGGAACCAAATCTATTAGTTTCAAGACTTTAATTGTAATGTTATGAAACAAGATTCCAACCCCAGTATAGGCTTCAAGTCCAATGGACCAGTAGGAAGGACCTGTAAACCAATCTTTAGCTGCTTGCACAGTCTCATATGTAGTATGTAATCTAGTGTCCTGCAGTACGATTACATCAGCTTTGTTAGAACAAATATGTGAAAAAACGGCCCCTCTCTTTGATTTATTTTTAAAACTGTTTACATTAATTAAACATAATGTAAGGGGTTGTAACATGGTAAGTGCAGAAAAAGAAAACAGGCCTAGTCTCATGGGGGCTTCCCTTTTCTTGGCTGTTTAGCTTGTTTCTTCCTTCCTTGTTGATTCTTGACTACATGCTGCTTTCCCTTTTCTCACTAGACTCACTATCTGATGTAGGCTCAAGTTGTTCTGTACTTGTTAGGGAATCTTCAGAATCAATATCAGAGGCTTCAGGATGTCTGAGTAAAGCAACATACCTGTTTGAGGTTGTAACTTTTGAAATTTTGGGTACTTTGGAGGCACGTTGCTGCCATGCTTGATGACATCTTGTGACCATTTTTTTTCAGTTCTGGTGGGGGGGAGGCATAGAGGATTTCTCTACAGTAGTATGATGGCTCACAGTGTCTATCACCTCAGTTTCTGCACTGTGGGTGCTCATGTCCCCTTCAGCCACACTACCAGCTGAAAGATCTGTGTCTTGTATTACTGTGGCTTCAACCCCATCAGTGTCATTACATTCAGTCTCCATCTCTTGATTCACTACCTGTCAGTCTCTTGTTATGGGGAGGGAGGGGGGTTGTCTGGGGCTGCACAGGTCAGTTTAGAGTGTGCTCTCTGTGCTATCGTGACCAACAGGCATTGCTCCTCAGAGTCAGTGGCATTGGTCTCTGTGTGCGCTGCCCATAGGCAGGATGTGTATGTCCCCTTGACTCACATAGGTTACATACTGGTTCACTCCTACACTGGCTGTTAGTGTGTCCTAATAAATTACACAAAGTGCAACATAACTTATCACATACATTACTGATGTGCCCAGTCCTACCGCACTTGTAGCAGGTTTTGGGGTTGGCCTGCATAAAACAGTACACCCCTGCCGTGCCCAGAAAAAAACAGTTTGGGAGATGTTCCAATCCCACATCAGTAGATCTTAGTATTACTCTGATTCTTCAGCCGCCCCATCCAAATGTTTTCCAAATCAAAGATAGCCTCCAGGTTTCCAACTACTGTACATCTCTGCTTGAGCCAGGAGGTGAGGTCAGTGACTCTCACCCCCTCATTCCTGAACAGAACAGTGATAGTTTTATGAACAGGCTTTGTTAAAGGTATGGCCTCAAAGGGTAACCATAATGGGGTTGTCTTAAGAGCATGATACTGGGACCAAACTTTTTCCAAGCCATTCTACATTTTAAAGCTAATATTGAAGGAAGCCTTCCCCAACACATGGATCAAAGCATATATTTCAGCCACGTGAAAATGCATATTGTTTTTAAGCAAAGTTCTGGCCACAAAGAGCCTATCAGGAAAGACTTCCAGACCACCTTTATAAAGTAGCCATACAGCATTGTGACATCTGGCTGGGTATACAGGTTAATGAAATAGGGAGGCATAAGGGCACAGTTGCAGCCTTGTTTGCTCAGTTCCTGTATTGTTGCTGTCTGTATTTTGATTGGAAGTATCCCCTCCGATAATGTCAGATTGAGACAATATAGGCATTTGTATAGATCCTGTTGCACACATATTATCCACTGGTAGTTCTATTCCAGTCAAATTATTACCCAAATGCAAAGTGGGGTTTTGTGTCAAAGCCAGGTCTTGTGTTAAAGTTAGAGGAGAGTCAGTTATTGCTGCCTGGTCATTAATGTTACCCTCCGTTACTGGGTCTTCTACAGGCTCCTGTACAGTTTTGGCAGCTGTGTGTTCAGTAGCAGTAGCTTTGAAAGACAAAATGTCTGAGTCAGAAATCAGAAATAAAAGATGGTGTTCTTACCCCAGGAATACAAATCGGGGAGAATCCTGAGATCCATTTGGTGGGGCTTTCGCAACAGCCACTAGCTCGTACAGCTTTTTCCACTGACCAAGGGACGTTGTCCACAGCCTCGGTATCTGCCCATGCCTGATGTTTTTCAGCCATTTCGACAGTAGCTTTGACAGATGTCTTCCACTGAAAGTTGAGACTTCCTCGTCAAGCCGCAAAAAGGAAAAGACCGTTGTGTTCTGCTGGTCTTGCTGCTTCTGGAAAATCGTCTCTGGTTCAGACATGGTAGGCACTGCTTTTTCTCCCAATACAGTCATGCTGCTGGCATTACTCGGATTATTGGTCTGATTGCTAGGGAGGGCCTCTCCCTCAAGCAAAGCAATTTGTTGATATTTTCCCGGTTACCCCCCCGACAGCGATATTTCACCAGCAAGGTGCCACACAGTGACTACAGCGCCATGCCGCTGTGGGAGACCCGCTGGAACCCGGCGCTGTCTGTCGGGGGTCCTGCACCCACCCAATCAGCTCCAACTGGAGTTGAGAGTCCTTAAGTGGGGGGGTGCGGGCGGCACAGCCCCCCACGTGGGGGGTTTCGGGGGTGAATCCCCCCAAAGAAAACAAGGAGTTACACTGCGAACCGGCAGCCGACTGCAGAATGCGGTCGACCTGCTGGTGTCGCTGACAGGGCGTTCGACAAAATTTTTGTCAAGCTCCCGGCATGGATCCATATTTTCCAAAGGATTCTGTAATAAGTTTTTTATGCTCTTGGGAGCATTCCTCTTCTTTTCGCAACAACTCTTGCAGCTGTTCTGAAACATCAATCTGTGTTCCTGCTGGTATAATATTGTTCGGGGGGTTTCAGAAACCCATCCCGTTCCAACCTCTGAAACCACTTCCGTTTCCATTAAAGATACCTGGTTATGTCCTCCCTCAGGGGGTCCTGTAGCATCAAAAAAAAATTCCAGCCTCTTGCAGTTTAGGGGCAGAGGAGGAGACCTGCTCCTCAACCTCCCGTCTATCCATCACAGTTGGATTCCTCAGTCAAACTGACTAATGGCCATAGATTCCCCTACTGGCAAAGTACAGGAGTTTCCCCGGTGTCCTGGCCAGATTTCCCCAGTTCACTAAAAATACCACCAACAGCTTAAAATCTGGTTCAATTTAAGTTGGCATCCATCTGTATCCCCCCCCCCCGGGGGACGAGGCTGAAAATAGGCAAAAAGATTATCTTGTCCTCCTTCCCGGTCAACGAAAACGAAATAAATAAAATATATAGAAAATCCTATGTGGAGTGGCGTACTGCCAAATTTGGTAACGTAACATTGCTAACACATCTGTCTCTCAGCAGTTGCAGTGGTCCCTCTGAAATAAATTCTGCCATGGTCACAGACAGTCCATGGACAAACAGACATGTTTGTCACTTTTTTGACAATGTTGGCACCACTATTTAAATCTGAATTCACATGCTTTTTTAATTTTTACATTTTCTTGTCAAACGTGTTCCACATGTCACATACTGTTCCAGTCCTGTTCTATATGACCACTACACAAATTCTGGAAGGACTGTTGATAATAACTTACAGGCCTTATATATCATAGTTGTTACTGCAGTTTGTTCTACTGGCATCACTTTCCCTCAGTTTTCCTGTCATTCTCCTTAGTCACATACTACTGCAAAATATGCCATCACCACTGCCACCATGTCAACCACATGTGCCACACTACTCTTAGTTTTGTCAAGTCATCAGTTTATTATGTTTGATGCCCACCATGGGTATAATGTTTTGAAACAGCCTCACTCAGAGAAGCTGCGCCTCTTTTATTTACCTCACCAATGCCCGCCATGGGTATAATTTTTGGAAACAGCAGCAGACCCATTAAGAGCAGCTGCACCTCTCACACCTGCCTTATCAATGCCAGCCATGTGTATAATTTTTGGGAACAGCTGCAGCCTCATTCAGAGCAGCTGCACCTCTCATACCTGCCTCAGCAATACTTGCCATGGGTATAATTTTTGGAAACAGCAGCAGGCCCATTAGGAGCAGCTGCACCTCTCACACCTGCCTTATCAATGCCAGTCGTGTATAATTTTTGGGAACAGCTGCAGCCTCATTCAGAGCAGCTGCGCCTCTTGTACCTGCCTTAGAAATGCCCTCCCTGTGTATAATTTTTGGAAACAGCAGCAGGCTCACTAAGAGTAGCATGCCTCTCATACCTGCCTCAGTAATGCCTGCAGTGGGTTTAATTTTTGGAAGCAGTAGCAGGCTCAAGTCAGAGCAGATGCTCCTCTCGTACCTGCTTCAGCAATGCCCACCATGGGTTTAATTTTTGGAAACAGAAGCAGGCTCACTCAGAGCACCTGCACTTCTTGTACCTGCCTCAACAATACCTGCCATGGGTATACTTTTTGGAAACAGCAGCAGGCTCAGTCAGAGCAGTTGCGCTTCTCATATCTGTCTCAGCAATGCCTGCCATGAGTATAATTTTTAAACACCTAACAAATAGTGTAATATAGCCTTAAAAGGATATTGTTTCACTAACTGCTGCAGAGAGAATCAGTGTAGCTGACTATGTTACAGTAATAAATCAGAGGGCTCAGGGCACCTAACAAACAGTGTAATAGTATAGTACAGCTTACAGTCAAAAACAGTCTTTCACATTTTTGTTATAGTCAGGGTAGAGTAATAGGGTAGTAGAATGGGTAAAGTAGTGAGTGCTCGACCCTAACCAACTACCTGTTTTTCATTAGGCTATTTTTAGGGTAATTTTGGGTAGTTTAGAAGTTCCCTTAGGTAGTATTTAGGTTTGGTATTTCACTACCTGCCCATGTCTAGAGAAAACCATGGTGGGGTGTCTGGTTTAAGTCTTTTAGTGCCTGAGATCTCTTGGATACCATCGGGGGCATAGAGAGCAAGTCTGCTAATTCACTTCTTGCTCCATTTTGTCTACCATAATTGGTACGTGCCATTGCCGACTTAAGTAGGCAATCAAATAAGTGCGTGCTGAGTACTGTTTCACCACTTTTAGGTGTATTTAAAACAATAAAAACGTTGGTGCCACGAGAAGCAGACCCAAATGCAGCCTCTCAGATCAGTTGCATCACGTGACTCTCAAAGATAACAAGTATAAAAAAATATAATCATGATCATATTTACAAAAAGAAAAATCACAGAGTTCCACTTACAATATTTTATGTGACATGACTTCATCCCTGACTAAAAGCCACAGCTTGCCTTGGAGGAGGGGCCACTGCCTCATCTACAGGACCTTGCTAGAGTTCCTGACTCAGCTGGTGGCAGCAAGGGTAGAAATATCTCAGCTACGTCATCAACAGCCCACCTCCAACTCCTCCAAAGACACACTGGTTGAGCGGGGGTACAGAGTGGTGAGATGGGGGACTGGGGGAGAGCAGGGTTAATCACAAGGAGGTTGTCCCACCCCTCACCATCCAGATAGCAAGTAGCTTTACACCCCTAGATATGGATTGGGTCTTCGAGACAGTTAATGGTAAAGGGCAGGACAAGGTGTTGGCACCCAAGGGGACCAAGTCTGCCAGGAGAGTCCTATTGGTGAGGGTCTCAATGATTATGGGGATAGAGAGGGTGGGGGGGATGGATGAGAGGAGATTGTCTGGTGCCTTTCTGGAGCATCTGCCATCTGAGATTTAGACAGGATGCAGAGGATGATGGCGAGGGAGCAGTGGGAGCTGGGGGTGCTGTTACACATGGGTACCAATGATCTGGTGAACCAGTTGGTGGAGATGGTTAAGCATAACTTTCATAGACTGGGGGATAGATTGGTAGCACACTCAACATCCTTGGCCTTTTCTGAAGTTCTCCTTGTGTGGGGCAGAGAGGGGAAGCAGGATTGGATAAGGAGGGAGGGAGGTAATAGAGGAGTTTAATGGATGGCATAAGGGATGGTTTCAGGATAAAGGGTACCACTTTGTGGAGGACTGGAGGACTTCTGAGAAAGGAGGCTCTTCAAGGGTAATGGACTTCAACTGATGACAGAGGGGGGCCTGCACACTGGGGCAGAAGTTTGACATCGATATCGGGTGTTTAAACTGACTGCAGGAGAGACTAGGTCTAAAGGAACCTCAATGGCAAGGGATAGTAAGGGGATTCTAGCTAGCACTTCCCCACATCTGGGGACTTGTAGCAGCATAGCAGGTACAAAGAAAGCTGTGGTCCATACTGGATTAGGTGAAGGGATCCTGGAGAGGGGGAAAGCAAAAGGTGCAAGCATCAAGAAAAACAAGGGAATGAGAGAACATGGACATCCCAAGGTTAGTAGCAAAGCAGGATAAGGAGTCAGATGGAAGGGAAGGGAGTATGCCTGTATGCCCGGGGTCTAGGTAATAAAATCTGTGTGCTCTAGGGACTGGTGGCAGACACTAAGGTGGATATTGTAGCCATAACAGAAACATGGGCATTGAAAAATAACAGAAAATAACGACTGGGAACTGACGGTCACTGGATACATGATGTTGAAGAGAAATTAGCGGGACAGGTAGAGGGGGAAGAGTAGCCGCTTATGTCAAGGAGGACACAGAGGACTTCAATGAAACACCCTGATAAAAGCGGCCATGCCTTAACAAAGCTCTAGAGCCAGCACTGCCAGATACTTTTTTTTCAGCTTTAGACACCTAACACGAACTCCCTCTACAACACTCAATCACTGCTCTCTTCACTGCTCCAGTGGTCACTGCTACAACTGCTAAAATTCAACTATGGAGCTTCAACAGCCTGCATTACTACTGGACCCCACTCAACCTCTGCCAGTTCCCATGCGCTCTCAGGCCCCTAAACACCACAAGCTAGACTCTCCTCTCGACTCACCTCTGAGCCCAGATACGGAATCCTCAGTCCTGAAAACAATTTTGTACTGAACTCACCTCCATAAAATTGTCACAGCAAGGACAGGAACCTCAGAAATGTCAAGAACTCCCTCGACTCCCTAGCCTGCCACGTTTGTGATGTTGATAGCAAGGTCAGCTCCCTTGAAGATGGCATGGCTAGGGAAGAGCATACTATTGTGGAGCACTGCCACAAAGTCCAACACCTTGAGAATAAATTGAATGACCTGGAAAATAGAAACCAGTGCAACAATTTGCTCATTGTAAGCATACCCGAGCAAACAGAGGAGAATGATCCTGTAGCCTTTGTTAATTGTCTGTTCATCCAAATAGCAGGCCTGCTGGAACATGCCGTCACTTATCAGATCCAATGGGTACACAGAGCTCTATGCCTATAGCCACCACCAGGAGAGAGACCAGGACAAGCTTAAAGATGACCTTCCTCAGTAGTTTTAACATTCATGTATAAAATTTTCCTTCCTGCATTGATTCGTGTTTTGTATTTCTGTAATGTTCTCTGCAATTAGTATTTGCATTCTGAGCTACTAAAAACTGTCATGCACCAGAGCTTCTACACTAAACCTGGTGTTGCTGCAGACCCTGGGTTGTGCTGGTGACATCACTGGATGGAGAAGGAGTGAATCACATTGTGCTGTACAATGAAGATGCAGTGGTTTCACTAGGGGAAACTTCCATAACTTTGTGTACATGCTATGCTGAGCATTGTCCCCCCTTCCCCAAGACACCCCATTATCAATGCAATATGTCAACTCCAGTGGTTAATGATTGCCTTGTATCTCATTTTATAAAGTGGATATATTCCATGCCTTAGTAGCAAAGCACAGTGAATTAGAGTTGCTGTAAACTGTGACAGCTCGCTGTCAGTTTTTCATCTGTGTTTAATGCCTTTGTAATCTGTGCTAAGTAATGCCTCCCTGTATACCTCATACCATTTTGACACTGAAATATTGGATACAGACACAACATGTAGGAAAATGAGAGGTATTGGTCTTAATAATGTGGGACAAATTGTCAAACAGAAACACATTCAGAAAGCTGGGAGTTTCCCTTGATCTTACCCTAGATGCTATCTGAATATTCTGACAGTCGAGTGCTAATGATGACTCCCTTTGATGTTTTTGTCCTTGAATTACCAGATAACTGTAGCTCTTAATGAGCTGTCAATCACATCAGGTCATCTGTAATATTGAGAGAGGGAGTAGCATAAGGACTAGAGACTACTACCATAGGGTCATTTTAACTTCATTTTCAATCAAGAAAAAACTACACTATTCAAGATGGACAAGTAGAGAGTAAGCTACACTAGCCCTTGTCAATTTGTACTAGATCTTGGGCTAGTAAATAATGTTAAAATCGACCCCTTCCTCTCCTGGTAGCACTGCAGTGAACACATTACCAAACAACAACAACAAACAATCCCTAACAAAAGTTTTCACAATTTTATTTATTTATTTTATTTATTTGTGAGAATCAGTTTTCAACCTTTGAGCCGGGGCTCGTTTCCAAAGGTACCTCGTCACATTGAGGACATACATAGCATTTTAGCTTACATAGTACAGGTTTTCTACAAGTAGGCATTTGTTAGAGGCGCCACGTCACACTGTGGTCAAACAACATACATTTGAGTTACAGGGTACAGGTAATTGAAATAGGTCTTACACAATTGGTTTCATATATTGAGCAATCAACAGGCCTTACCATAATACAGCAGGCTCAGGCCAGGTATACTTAGGTATGGTGTGCTGGGAAAGGGCGGAGGGGTTGACTAGGTGGGGAGCAGCCTGGCGGGCATTGTCACTAGTGGAGAGGTCGAGATAAGGTCTCATTCAGAGACAGGAGCAGCTACGATTGTTGAGGAGTTTGCTTCAAAGGGTGGTTTTGAATTTGGAGATTGTGGTGGCATTGGAGATGGTGGCAGGGAGAGAGTTAAACCAGAATGGGGCTCTGTAGCAGAAGGACCTCTGACCATGAGTGGTTCTTGATCTGGGGACCAGTAAGGTGGTTTTGTTGGAGGACCGTCTAGCAATTGTAGGTGGGACCCGGTGGATGGATGCAGTCACCCCTGGTGGGGAGAGCCCAAGTAGGGTTTTTTTAGCGAGGAGGCAGGTATGATAGCGAAGTCATTCATCTAGGGTCAGGAGTTTAGCATCGTTATACAGTTAACAGGTGTGTGTGAGCCTGGGGGCACCAGTAATCAGTCTTCAAGCCTTATCTAGAGTTATGTGAATTTTTTTGAGGGCAGTCGTGTCGGCAGCACCATAGACTGGTAAGCCATAGTCTACAAGGGACAGTACTGAGGATGTAACTGCGAGCCGGACAGCATTTGGGGGGAGGCAGTTTCGATGGTGGAAGGGGATGCCAAGCCATATGTTGGTGGTGGATGCAAGGGCATCAATGTGGTTGTGGAATGTGAGGGCTGAGTCGAAGGTAATCCCAAGGTATTTGTAGGAGCAGACTTGTTCCAGAGGTTGTTTGGTACTAGGAAGAATATGGAGTGGGTGGTTGCTAGCTTTGTTTTGGGGGTGGGCAAAAAGCATAGCTTTGGTTTTTTTAAGATTAATGATAAGTCTGTGCTCCTTAAACCAGGCATCTGCCTCATTGAAGGACTGTTGTAGGGAATCCTGAAGGGAGATGGGATTGCGGTGGGAAGCAAAAATGACAGCATCGTCAGCATACAGAAGCATTCTGCCAGAGCAAGCACTGGGCAGGGTGTTCAGATAGAGTGAGAAGAGGAGGGGGCATAGTATGGAGCCTTGGAGAACCCCTGAGTGTATCGGACGGGTATCGGAGAGTGTCCCATTGATTTTAACACACTGTGACCGAGTGTCTAGGTAGCTTGAGCACCATGCTAGAGGGCCAGCCGCGAGACCAGTGTGGCAGAGGGCGTTCAGCAGAAGAGGATGGGAGACAGTGTCGAAAGCCTTTGCTAGGTCGATGAACACTGCACCAGCTAGGGAGCTGGTGTCCAGGTAGGAGTGAAGGAAATTGGAGAATTCAATTAGCACAGTGCTGGTACTGTGGCCAGCATGGAAGCCATGTTGCTCTAGGCATAAGATGTTATGCTTGGATAGATATTCAGTGATTTGAATGGCCACCACTTTTTCCAGGGCTTTTGGGGGGGGGGGATGGAGATTGGTCGGTAGTTGTTGGTTGAAGACCTGTCACCACCTTTATGTATGGGTGTGACTATGGCTGTTTTCCAGGCAGTAGGAAATTGTCCCAGGCAGAGCGATCGGTTTTGTAGGCTGGTGAGTGGGGCAAGGACTTCATCTAGCACCAGCCTGAGGATACTGGGATCCAGTGAGTCACTGCTGGGACTGTTGCCATTTAAAGCTTTGATAAGGATGGGTCTGGCCTCTCGGGCAGATACCTTGCGCAGGTGGAAGCTGGGATGGTGGCGGACGGGGGGGGTTGGTTTGGGGGAGGTTCAAAGAAATTACTGGGGAGGACTGAGCTAAGGTCAGTGAAAGCGGTGTTGAGGCAGTTAGCTATGAAGGCTGGATCGGTGGAGGTAGTACCATCACTAGTGAGCTGAGATTGGGGAGGGGAGTGTGACTTACCATTTAACTGTTTAATATTATCCCAGAACTTCAGGGCCGAGCCCCAGGAAGAGGTGAGGGTGGCCTGGTAATAGTCGGCCATGGCTTTACGGACCGCCCAAGAGCACTTATTCCGGGGCTGCATTGTAGGCTTGTCTATCAGACAGCCGGCCCGTATCAGTGGCATGGTGCCAGAGGTTATCCCGAATTCTAAGCAATTGAAGGAGGGCAGGGCTGACCCAGGGTGCATTCTGTTTTTTGGATCGCATTTTTGTGAAAGGGGCAAAGAGATCACAGGCATTGTTGAAAGTTTGGGAGAAGAAAACGAGGGCAGTGTCAATGTTGGGTGCATGGTGAATGGGGGACCAGTTTATCTGGGTGAGAAATTGTTTAAGTTTTTTCAGTCCACCAGGGCGGAGGCGCCTGCGGAGGGTGGTCTGTGCTTTGGGTTTGGGATTGGGGGCTGCCCAAAGAAATAGGATAGGGGAGTGGTCACTTAGGGAGTCTGGTAGGACCTGGATGTTTTGGATATTTTTGGGTCGGTTGGTGATGAGTACATCCAGTAGGGTGCTGGTTCCTGTTTTGGGGTTTATTCTAGTGGGTTGGGTGACAAGTTGCATCAAATCTTGGGCGGCAAAAGTGTCTCGGATTGAGGAAGAGGAGGTGCTGAGCCAATTTATGTTGAGGTCACCAACTAGGATTTGCTCCGCCGTTTGATGAAGGGTGGCCAGATAGTCAGTTAGTGATACCAAAGCTGGGTTCTGGTTTTTTGGGGGAATGTAGGCAGTGGTGAGATAGAGAGGGCCCCTAGAGGGATCAGGGGTGAGTTTGAGGGTGAGGGCCTGGGCCCCATTTACAAGGGCAGGTGTAGGGAGTGCTTGTCCAGTAATTGTGTCCCTAGTGTAGATTGCACAACCTCCCCCTCATTTGCCTACTCGGTCCTCCCAATATAGGGTATAGCCAGGGAGGGAGACAAATGAGTCAGGGGTGGATTTGGACAGCCAGGTTTCTACCAGGGCTATGACGTCCAGTTGATGTGCCATGGCCCAGCACTGGAGGGCGTAAAAATTTTCAGCAGGCTGCATATGTTCATAGAGGCTATTTTAAGGCCAGTGGGCCAGTTGGTGGGTGGAGGGGCTGGGCCTGGCTGGGATGTAAGTTGCCAGAGAGTAGTAGCAGGAAGACCAAGGCTCTGGTCTGGCATGGCAGCAAGTCAACTTCCTTGGCGTACGCTGGGATGGGGAGGTGGCCATGGTGGTGCAAGGAATGGGCAGGGTTCGAAGGTTTGGGAGGGCATGGACGAATTCCAACCAAGGAAAGTCAGGGTGGACAGTGGGGGGGTGGATAGGGGTGGGTGTCGTGGGCCAGGGTACATGGTCAGAGTAGGGTGCGATCGGACTAGGTCAGGGAGTGCTGGGATAAGTGGGCCTGTGAATATACTTGGCTGATGGGATGTGTGTACTAGCAGGAGAACAAGGGGGAGACATTTGAGGAGAAGGGGCGCAAACATAATGCCTATGTAAGCAGCAGGGCAGGAAGGGTTCAAGTATCTTGTCTGCCCCCCAGGAAGCGTGGATACCACTTTGGATTAGTGGTAGGGTCACGGACTCTGGCGGACAGGGTACAAGGTTCTAACCCCTGGTAGGGCAAGAAGAAAAAGGACCTGGGCAGGTGTAGGTTCTAGTATCCCGATGGCTCAAAACTGGCTGGTCCTGGGCCAAACCCAGTGTGAAAATAGTGACTCCTAGTGGTCACTGAAGGTTAGCGTCAAGCTAGGGTAGGGTCTGACAGTTGGGTCAGACCAGTGTGCCAGGCTAGCTTGAAGTCTGAGGGTACATATGTGGGGTGTTCAGAGACAGGATTGGGTGTAAGAGGAGAGAAGTACTGCGTGTGGGTAGAGGGGTTCCAGGAAGTAGGAGGAGGGAAGTACAGGTAGTAGTGAAAGTGATGTGAGTAGTCAGGGGTCCCTCTGGTGGCAGGCTGGTATAAGCTGCTAATGGGAAAGTGGGGACTTAGTAAAAAATAATGGACAGGATGTGATGTCATAGGTAAGAGACTATATAAGTAGAGCCAACCCTGGGTGGGGCAGTCGACACGCACAGCGCGTCGACGGGCTAACACCCCCCCAAGGGTGCACTGTAGAAGGTAGTTTAATTACCTCTGCGCCCGTCGGAGCTTGCTGCTGTTGCTGCTCCTCAGTGTTTTTCTCAATAGGGTTTTTAAAAATCCCTTGACTAATTCTGCACTACTACTGTAGTATGCACACCAAGTTATGGAAGTTTTCCCCTAGTGAAACAGCTGTAATGTCATTGCACAGCACAGTGTGATTCACCCCTACTCATACAATGACATCAGCAGGAGCCAGCAGCTGAACAGCAAAGGCAAGTGCAGCAGGGCTAAAAAAAACAATTCAAAATATGGAAAGAAGAGCAAACCTTTGACAAAACTAACACATGCACACAACATTTGAGTTACATTACTGCATAAAATGACTACAGGATTAGTTTTTTGGACCATTGGGGAAGGTACTCTTTAAATGTCTTTATCACATCTCCCCTCTCCTTCCTCTGTTCCATGGTATACATATAGAGGTCCTTTAGTCTCTCCTCATATGGCTTTTGTTGCAGACCCTGCACCATTTTAGTTGCCCTCCTTTGGCCTACCTCCACTCTTTCTACGTCCTTCCAGAGATGTGGTCTCCAGAACTGGACACAATACTATGGGTGTGGTCTTACCAGTTATCTATACAGAGGCAAAACCACCTCCCTCTTTTTTGCTGTTGATACCCCTTCCTATGCACCCCAGAATCCCACTGGCCCTCCCTACTGCCTTGTTGCACTGTTTAACCACCTTTAGGTTATAGGATATGATTATCCTCAGGTCTCTTTCCTGCTTGGTGCTCATCAGTACCACTCCATCCATTTTGCATTCTTCCCCTGGGTTTCTGTGTCCTAAGTGCATTATTTTGCACTTTTTCATATTGAAATCCAGCTGCCATACCCTTGACAACTCCTCTAGTTTTCTTAGGTTTCTGCTCATCTTTTCCACACCCTCTGGAGCATCCACCTTATTGCAGATTTTAGTGTCATCCATAAAGAAGCAGACCTTCCCTTTCAGCTCCTCTGCAATGTCACTTATAAAGACATTAAAGAGGACCTGTCTCAGCACTGATCCTTGAGGCACCCTACTAGTCACCCTCCCTTCCTTGGCACCCTCTGTCGTCTATCCTCTAACCAATTTCTTTTCCAGTGTACCACCTTTGGACCCACTCCTAAGCTACTCTGCTTGCTTACTAGTTTCCTATGTGGAACAATGTTGAATGCCTTACTGAAATCTAGGTAGGCCACATCAACCATTCCACCCTGATCTTGTTCCTTGGTCACCCAGTCAAAGAAATCTATCAGATTCATTTGCCATAACCTCCCCCTTGTGAAACCATGCTGCCTTTGGGTCTTGTAACCCAATGGATTCAAGATATTCCACAATCCTTTCCTTCAGCAGTGATTCCATTAACTTTCCCACCACCAATGTCAGGCAGACCGGCCCATAATTGCCCGCCACCTCCATGCTACCACTTATGTGTAGTAGGACTACATCCACCCTCCTCCAGTCCTCCGGAACCACTCCTGTTTCCAGTGAGCTGTTAAATAGAAGTGTTAGAGGTGCAGCCAGTATTTCCCTGGAGCTTCCTCAATACCCTTGGATGCACCCCATCTGGCCCCATTGCTTTGTCCACCTTCAGATTAGCAAGTCCCTTCATAACTCTCTCTTCCAAAAAAAAAGGGCTGGTATCCACCTCCCTCCCTCCCTCCAAAGCTTTTGTTAATTTTATGTGGCCCTTCTCCTTCCTCTGTGAACACTGAACAAAAGTATTTGTTCAGGATGTCTGCCTTTTCCTGGTCTGCCTCTGCACAGTCCCCCCCCCTTCCCTTTTTAACCTTACAATTCTACCCCGGTCTTCCAAGTCTTCCTCTTTTCTCCAAGGACACAGTGGTCCTTCTACAGATTATCATATACCATGATCCCCTGCTCCCACAAAGCAGGGTAGCTACTATGGGGCCATCTGTGCCCACCGATTGGAAGTCAGCGGTCTGGCTCAGGCCTGCCCCACCCATTTGCTTCGACGTAAAAATTTGGCACAGTAGATTGACAAGAAATGTGGTTTTCCTTAGAGATGTGCAGTAGTTTATGCTATATGTTGTATATGAGAACGGCATTCTGTGAAAAGCAATCCCATCTAGTAGCTGCAGTTATGAACAGAGAAAGCAGCTCTGTGCATAATTAAAACATCTAAGTAATCATGCGGTCACTGTTTATTATAATAAAGCCTGATGTTTTTCACTAGATGACAGAGTCCAACATAGTTCTGTTATGTTTTTACACAAGGTTGTTCTTGGCTTGACAGTGGTGGATATAAGGGGGAGCAAAGGGGACAGCTGCACCCCCGTTGAAACTTATTTGCTTGCTGCTGCTGCATTTTACTTTTTTGAAGAAGTCTGATTTATTGATTGTAAGAAAATATACATTCAAAATATTGCATTTGTATTTTCTGTTTAAAATTGAATGAAAATTATATTAACAGATAATATAAAGGATTAAAAAACATTTTAGAAATTCCATATCAAGTGTGCACACCACCCCAGCATCCTCCCATTATAAAATCCTAGATCTGAAACGTGGCTTGATGCCTGATGGGATTTTGGAATTGTTTCAGAGGTCTATTGGTGGTTAGGGCAGGAGATTTCAAGAAAGATATTTTCTTTAAAAGTACTGTTCAGATCCATTGTCCTTGGTCAGAAATCCCAGCTGTATCAGGTAATTGATCATTACAACAGTCTGCCTTAAGAGTTTTTTTTTTTTTGCAATAAAAGTTTATTGTTTTTTTTTTTTTCAGTAACACATTACGACCACCATTACATACAGTTAAAACAGACCCAAAAAGAACATATATACAAGAATACACAGGAAATAAAATAACCATTTTAAGAAACAATAGCACAGCTCATCTGGTACATTCAGAATCTTTGAAGAGTAGTCACTGTCCTAGGCACTGCTGTAATATGGCAGATCATTATTACTAAACTAATACAGATTCTCCCCAAATTTAAGCACCCTGTATGTTTTCTGGGGATCCTGCTCACCCTCGATGGAGTTCATTCCAGTAGCACCAAAATGTGCCATAGGGTGGATTCTCCAGGTGGGGTGGAAAGGATGAGCAAAGACCTGAGAAAACCTGAGGAGTGGTCAAGAGTATGGTAGCTGGGTTTTAAGGTGAAAAAGTGTAAAATAATGTATTTAGGGTATAGAAATCCAAGGGCATAGTATAGAATGGATGGTGTGTTGTTGATGACTACCAAGCAGAAGAGAGACCTGTGGGGGGGGGGGGGGATGGATAATTTCTGAGGACCTAAAGGTGGCCAGGCAATGTGACAAAGCAGTTGGCAAGGCTAGTAGGATGCTAGGTTGCATAGGAAGAGGTGTCATCAGCAGAAGGAGGGAGGTAGTGTTGCCTTTGTATAGATCATTGGTAAGACCTCACTTAGAACACTGTGTACAATTCTAGAGGCCACATCTATGGAAGGATATAGACAGAGCAGAGATGGTCCAGAGGAAAGTAATTAAAATGGTGCGTGATCTGCATCAGAAGCTCTAGGAAGAAAGATTGAGGGAACTCAATATATACACCCTGAAAGACAGAAGGGAAAGGGGGGGATAGAACCCTTTAAATACATTACAGGGATGAATAAGGTACAGGAAGGAAGTATAAAAAAAAAGATGTGTAAGAACAAGGGGACATGCTATGAAGCTAGAGAGCTAGGTTCAGGAGGAAGGTTTGAAGTACTTCTTCACAGAAAGGGTAGTGGATTCATGGAATAGTCTACCAGCTGAGGTGTTAGGGATGAATATGGTGATGGGGTTCAATAAAGTATAGGATATGCACAAGGAGATCACAGTGAAAAGAAATGGGGGGAGGCAAAAAGAGCCAGAGATCAAATAGGGTCTATGGTGATACTGTAGGTAGGAAAATGGACAGACTGGGTGGGCCAAGCAGTCCTCATCTGCTGACAAATTATGTTTCTTTATACCCACCTCTGTTTCCACCTTTGTTGTACTGTCTTACATGCCTCTTGATTCTGCTCCTCACACAGGCCCTGCAGTCGAGACACCAAATCGGTTATTTCTGGGCTATCCCAGAGACCACTTATAACCTTCATGATTGTGTTTCTCTAGCTCACCACTGCTGATATTTGTGGTTTAACCAAGAAGTAGTGGTGCAGTTGTAGAAAACAGTAGAAGTCTTTTTGTGGTATTTGGAACTCTCCTTGAAGCTGTGCAAAGGAGTTAATGCTGTCATTCTCAAATGCCTGCCCCACCAGTTAAAACCCTCCTTTTCCCCATCTTCTGTATGTGGGATTAACTTTTCCTGGGTGAAATCCCTTTGATAATTTGATGGAGGATTACCCACAGCCTTAAAGATCATGTGCAAAGGTTTTTGTTTATTGTTAATAATGCCGGAATTCAAGTCCCTGTGTCATGATTAGTGTTTCCTGAAAATTTCATGCTGTTTGGTTTTGTGGTTTTCTTTAAATCAGCATTTGGTAACTTGTTCTACAGTGGCTGAAAATAATGGAGTTATTTATGTCTCTCTCGGTCAGGTTTGGAGAGCAATAACATAATTTTGGAGTACTATAGCCTGCTGCTTCAGATTCCCAATCACAGCAGGCTGCAGAGTTGATGGTTTTCTCTCCAAATTTCTTACAAACTCAGTCTGTGGTTTGTGTTTAGATAGATTAGCTTAAAATCTATTATTCTCTTCTTATAAAGGATATGGCAGGTCACCTCTGGAATTGAGCAGTACTCTGCTCAGTATGCCTTCCTGGTTAAACTCTTAAATAAATAAATAAAACGTTGATCATTTGAGTTTCAATGATGAATTGAAGTAGTGGAAATATTTGTGAGGGATCAGCTTGTCTGTATCACAGCTCTTAGTTCTTTCTCATCAGAACTCTGATTTCTTTCTAATTATATAACGCAGGCTTGTTTAATGAATATAAAATAAATCTAAATTTTGTTCATTCATATAAATAGTTTGTCTTTGATGTAGCTGTCATAAACACATTCATATAAGCATATTTTTTTCATGTCAGATTGACAAACAGGTGCCTGTCACACTCTGCTATTTCAAATACATGCTGTCTGAACTCACAAATTTCAGTTCTTTGGTGGTTTCTGTGTAAAAATACATCATGTATGTGTATAAATAGAAACACTGTATGGCATTCTGATGCACTGTGTCTCTTCCCCACAGTTGAGGCAGCTGCACTCTGCTGCCACCTGTCCCCTGCCCCACAAGCCACCTGCCTTCTGCTCCACATTAGAGGCTACAGCACCCTGCTGCTCACTGTTTTCTCCCACACAGTCAGGGATTGTGCACCCTGCTGCCTCCATCCCCTGCCTAAAGAATCAGGGTTGCTTATCCCTTCTTCCCCCTGCCCAAACAGTTGGGGTTGCTGCACCCTGTTGCCCTCTCTTCCCCAGCCCCACAGTCAGAGATGCTGCACCTGTTGCACCCTGTTCCTGTCTCCACAGTCAGGACTGCTGTTCTCTGCTAAGCCCTAGAGTCCTAAGTCCCCTGCCTCCACAGTTGGGGCTGCTGCACCATGCTGCCCTAGGCCACCTGAGGTGGGGTTTTGCTGCACCTTGTTACCTACTTCCATCGCCCCAAATGGGCAGGGCTGCTGCACCATGCACATCCCGTCTCACAGTCAGGGCTGCTGTAACATGATGCCCCCCTGTGTCCTGCCCCAGTGTTGAGGCTTCTGCACCATGCTGTCCTCTATCCCCTGTCACCACAGCCAGGGCTGCTGCACCTTGCTGCTGTCTACAGAGTTGGGGGTTGTTGTGGCCTGTTGTGCCGTAGAGCCCCATGCCTCCGCAGTTAGGGCTGCTGCACCATGCTGCCACTTGCCACAAGAGTCAGGGCATTTGCTGCACCCAGTTGAATGCCTCCACAGTTGAGGCAGTTGCACCCTGCTGCCCCCCTGCCACCTGAGTCAGATCCTTTGTTACACCCTGATGCCCATGTTCCTTGTCCCAAACAGGCATGGCTGCTGCACCCTGTCTCACAGTTTGAGTCACTGTACCCTGATGACACCCCTATCTCCTGTCTGAACAGTCAAGACTGCTGCCCTCTTTCCCCACCTCCACAGTCAAGGCCATGGCACCCTGGAGCCCCGCCGCTCACTCCACCAGTTCAACATCCTCCTGGGGGCTGATTGAACTACTGATCAAGGATGCCATTTTAGTCATGACCCCACCAGTGCTGACCACAAAAAATGAACACACCATGGCCTGCTGCACCATGCATATTACATCATGAAGAAAGCGCCATACGGGCTGAAGCTGCGGGAGACAACCAAAATGAGTAGCATGTTAGTGATGACCCCACCACTCTACCTCCCGGCTTCATAGCACACACTGACAACAGGGAACCACAGTAGCCCTATGAAAAGGCTTCAAGAATTGAGGAGGAAAAATTAAAAGCAAGTACACTTCCACAACCCTGTACCATGGCAGGCAGTGTTGTATTTAATTTTAATTAAAGTTAAAAATTATCCTTGCGATTGTTCTGCTTCCTACTGCCAGACTGTCACTGAGTGCTGTATTAAGCACAGTTAAGTTCAGGTTAAAACAAAAGGATAAAAAAAAACAGTGATATACTGAATTCCAAAGTTTACAGTTAAAGTGAGTTTTATTAAAATGTCAGCTACTGTTATGTTGTCCGCTACTGTTATGCTGCTAACTCAGAGTTAAAGGGACTACTTTATGTCCCAACACAGTTCCCACAGTTAGAAAAATAGATTTTAGTGTTTCTAAAGAAATATCTTGACTTTGTCTTTATTTTTAATTTTTCTGCATGTGTTGTAAGTGCAGTAGGGGATGTGTGATTATGGTCCATAACCACATCGCTCTCAAGGGTGTTTAAAGGCTCTCGACATAAGCACCTCATGCCTAACAACACCCTCGAGGGGTGTGTGATTATTGATCTATAATCATACACCCTTTCGTGTCTTACTGCTTACATGAAACATCCAAAAAGACCTCTAGTGGGAGTCAATGACACTGTAAGTCCGAAAGTCAATAAAGTCAGTAGTGCACTCTGACTTCCTATCTAGGGGTACCTTCCCTTTAGCTGAATGGTTAGAGCAGCTGCTGCCTCCAGGAAGAGGGTTTGCTTCCAGGTTTATTCCTCCCTAGCAAGGGCCAGTGGCTTATCTATCCTAGTAGAAGGAACATCGAACAATACATCGTACTTACTTTTCCTCCGCCGTTACCACATTCACTCTTAAGATTAGTATCTGTACCCTTGGTGTCAGTAGTGTACTGTACCAGGCAGCACCAGGTCTGACTCTACAAGGGCAGATCTCTTGCTCATATTTTGCCTGAAAGCATAAGAGATTCACTTTGTACTTACTACAGCAATCACAAACATAATTAGTCCCGCAGTAATGATTTCCCCAAATACTGTATCAGGTGTTTGCAACATACGAGGTACCAGGAAGTCAACGGTAAGCAATGCAAGTTAGCAGGCGAGTCACTGTGTGTTATCATCCAAGCATCATGCATCATGCTGGTAGGCTGCACTCTCTCTCACATATTCTTGTAGGGCAAGAAAAAGCAACGTGTTCTCTCCAACTTCTCAAGTTTTTTATCCTAACTGAAAGACTGACATTATAGGGCTAGAAACACTCATAGTGCCTTACTTAATTTTTTTGAGATGGGAGACTTAGAAACTCAACACTCTGAAATGATTGCTTTTAACAAAATCAATATGAATTCCCAAACCTACTGACTAAAGTAAAATAAGGTCTATTCTGGCATGTTGAAAAAACTTGCATTCAAAATGCGTAGGTGCATGCAGGGGAAATCAGTGTGGCCAAATTCCTGTAGAAAAAAAAGAACAGTAGGAGGAGTCTGTTCTAATTTAGCAATATACTACGACAGGGTGTGGATATATGGTGGGATTTACCATGCCTGGTGTGGTTTGGTCATGAGGCATAGCCGAGTGACCAAATCCACACCAGAAATGGGTATACCATCATATACCCACACCCTGGAGTGGCATATTGCTATTATGCAATGTTTTCCTTTTTTTTGTTTTTTGGTTTTTATTTATGAGATAAAACTTTTTTTTATTTGTAGTCATTTTTGTTGAGTATGTTGGTGCCCGACAAAAATAATACAGGGTTGCTAAGGTTGGTATCCTGGGTTGCTAGGTTTATTTAGTGCACATGCTCAGGACTGTTTTGGTGTTTTGAGACAAGTGCTTTTTTTAGGGGCCTGGGAAATGTAAAACTGTGCTCCATGTTGCCAGTGGACTTTGTTCCCAGCTCCGTTTGTGTCGTAGGAGCCTGGACAGCCTTGTCAGCTTGCTCCATGGCCAATTTGAATTAAGGAGCACTGGCTCTGTTTGTGGTGCAAGCATGGAGTGTATATTTGTGCCACCATGTGTGACGGCGGTTCCCCGGTCTTCTCGCGGTTCTGGGCCAGGGGGAAAAAATACATTTTTGGGTTGACTTTTTTGGCATATGCCTTGTTGGTCATGGGAGAGGGAGCGATGTGAAACCGGTCATGGATTTCAGCTGTGGAACCGCAGTGCTGAGTATGTGACGTAAAGTTGGTGAGTGAAGTGCAGGAGGCTGCAAGTGGGAGATAGGCTCGCTGTCTTTGCCACTCCATTGTCAGAGTGATTTCAGTGGGGGTTCTTGCTGTGGCTGACTGGTGGCTGGCACATTTTCCAGCTGGTACACTGGAGGATTTACCACACTGAAAAGGTGCCAGCCAACCATCAGAATGCAGGATTTGGGACTTTTGATTTACTCCATTGTATAATACCCTGTTTCATATTTAAACCTGCCAAGATTGGGAAAAGAGACCCACTCACCAAAGCTGAACTCTAGGCAATATGTATTTATTTTATGTTAATGGTCTTTTTGACTTTTTTCCCCACTGAACATGAAATAAATGCGTACAGTCTTGACTGAGTTAAATTTTAGTGAGTGGATAATTTTCTCCATTCTTGGTGGGATTCAGAATGCTTAGAAACCTTTAAACAGGTTTCAGTACAAAGAAAGATGGACTGCTTTGTAAGCTGGTACACGTCTCTTCTAGTACACTCCTTCCTCAGCCCCTTCCCTCCAGCTGGACCTCTGTTTATACCCTTACTTTACTGTGTTAATTATGATATTTCTCATTATTTTGTATTGCATTGATTCTGTATTGTTCTCGGCTTTGCCCGTTGAAGTGAGGTAATTTAGTAATGTGGTAATTCCAGGTCAGAAGGGACTCTAGGTCCATCAAGTCTACCCACCCTGCTTCATAAGTAGGAATTACCAAGAATGCTGTTTAAAAGTACTAATTTATGGGTATTTCCAACCCATCATACTAGCCAGGGTATCCTGTAATGCCCTTTGTAATCAAAAATCTGTCCAGGCTCACCTTGAAGGCTTGTATTGTCTTCATGTCCACTTTTTCTGCTGGTACACTGTTCTATAGATTCACCACTCTATAGGAAAAGAAGTACCTCCTAATGATACCTCTTAATCTACCACCATTGACAGGGGTGGGCAGGCCAGTGTGCTACCTGAGGAGGACAGGCCACATCTGTCTGGGCTGCCGGGTGCCAGCATACATGAAACATAATTATTATTCTTACACTATCTGTAGTAATGGAACTTGTCCTAAAGTTACAAGAAGACCAGACATATCAGTATTAAACATCACAACTGTTAAACCTTACAGCAATTTAAAATGAAACCACACATACATTAAGACAAAATCTTTTTACTGAACCATGCTGATATCATTTTGCAGAGTAATTTGATGCACAGAAACTGTATCTTTTGTGATGATTTGACATGTCAATGCCACATTAGCAGACTTTAAAATGTTCTTTATAATGAGTATGTTAAAGAGCAACTCTCTATTATAATAAAAAGTTTAAAAACACTAGATTTACACCAATTATGTTTAACTTTATTGTTTTCTAGTTGTTATTTTGTTTTTACTTTCCCCTGCTGTTGGTCTACTAAATATTGTAGATAATGCAATAATTATTTCACGGAGTCATTCAAAATGTATCTGACTCTCCCCTGCTCACCACACAGTTGCTGTTTGTGACATCACAGCCTGTTGTCATGATGAGCGGTATGATATCGTAAACCAAGGCACTGTGAGGTTAACAGGGGAGAAACATGTTTTCAGATGGTTTCCATAAGACTTTTTAGATGGACTACCAGGATGTGCTGTAAATCTTGGAAAGGAAATTTGAAATAGAAAAAAATGTATTCTCTGGTAAATTGTAACAGCTGAAACTTCTTATTTATGAAAGCACACGCTGAAGTGCAGAGTGGCTCTTTAAGGAGGACAGCACTGAACTTGTAATTCATTTGGTCCTAAGTAGCTGTATGTTAAATACTGGATTCACATTCTGTTACTGTACCGTCTTTGCTGAACTTTGCTTTTACTTAAAGAGCTACTGATATGACAGGGGCATGCAGGCAACCCGTGTCCAGTAGCTGCCTGTCGCAGGACCTAAACAAGCTATGTATAAAATGTTTCTGTTCAGTGAATGATTACTAATTTCAGCTTACTAATAGTGCCATCCTACTTTCAACTTTACACTAAGCCACTGAGCACCCACTGCAGCCCCATCTAGAATATAGCGTTTTGATGATGTCACTGAAGTGGGAAGGGGCAGGGCAGGGCTGCATGGCTAGACATACAGTAGCATTGTAATGCTATTGGTGGCAGTGGCAGCATTTGCATACTACTACAACTTATAAAATGCACAGGTACATGTAATATCATTGCATTTTATAAGTTGTAGTATTACACAAATGCCGCCGTTGCTGCCAATGCATTACAGTGCAATGTATAGCCCTGCAGCCCCTTCCCCACTTCACATCATCAACATGCTGTATTCTGAGCAGGGCTACAGTTTCCTGCACTTCATCCCTCACTACAGTCACCTAAGCCAACCAGTCTACAGCAGTAGTCACATGGCTTTTTGCTTACCATCTTGGTCCGTTGCTGTCCAAGTGTCAGTAAGAGAGTTAATAGATTAGATGTTACATCTGACCTGGCATCAAACATCACATCAGCTATCACCATACCAACCACCTACCAAACCAAACTTTCATACTAACACAGCCTCACATGGGCCACACACCCAGCCTTCAAAGTATGAAAAAAAAAAAAACTATGACACACATACTAAAACCTATTACTACATTTAGTAAACATTAGACAAAACATACTGAATATCACAGCACACCAACCAGTAAATTACATATAATGCTGTGGGGTCAATGAACATTTACTGTACTTGCTAGCTTGTCAGACTTTCAAATCAAGTTTATTTGTATGGCGCTTTTCGAGATACCAAGGCGCCTCACATAACAATAAAACAGCTACAGCGCATAGTACCAACTTTATAAACAGTGTAAAAATACAGGTAATAAACAGTAAAATTATCCGGGCTATTCCCCAAATGCTGGGGTCCACAGAAAGGTTTTTAAGGCCTTTTTAAAGCCCTCCACTGTTGTGCGCTCACGTATCTTTCACAATAGCTAGGAAAATTTATGATGAAATCCTTATGAAATACTGATTTTGTAACTCTACACTACTTCAGAAATGCAATATGATTTCAAAAGTACCAATTCTTTACTGTGATTGTGACCCCCCCCAAAAAAAGTATTTCATGTTGTTATAAGTCCCAAAGACTACCTGTGTTTCTAATCACTGCCACACATGTAGCTGTGATCGTCTTCTCTCCTGGATCATGCCTGAAAATATGAAAATAGACATTTTATGTCTAGTGCACTTACTTAGCAAACAAAAACAACTAAATCAATTAGCAATAATCACCAGACAAGACATCAGAAAAAAAATGATGTATTGATAAATGCTTAGCCAGAAGATTTAATGCATCTATCATCCCTTGGACAGTATCTAAATTTAGGTGAATATACATTGGAATTGTTGACAAACACCACTCTCAGAAGTCCGTGGACGAGTTAAGAAGGGTCTTATTGTTTCTGTATTTATTTTAAACTCCAAAATATGTAAGAAATGATCTAGTACAGTAGGTTTAAGAGGGCAGATATCAGTTCCCCTGACTCTGTAAGGGTCAAGAGGATATCATCTGAATATGGTGAAGCTTTAGATATATGGTACAGACCTGAGCTCCATCCCTTTAATGGAGGGCTCCCATCTTATGGCCATGAGCAAGGTTTCCACTACAAAAGCAAACAACAGGTGTGATAGGGGACATCACTGTCTTGTTCCCCAGGACAGCCAGGAGAATGGTAGCAGAAGACTGTACTTGGTACAGACTGTAACAAGCATTTGTCTGTGTGGATGTTCCCCACTTCCAGCGTTCTGTTTTATGGGGTCTTGCTTGTAAACATAGCTGTATGTCCTCACAAATTGTGGTTTTGTTTTAGTACTGCCACATTCCATTTCCTCCAACATTTCAATGTCATCCTGTGTCCTACTGGTATTTTTTCATTCACATACTCCTGGTACCCTATTTCTTATTTTTCTGTGATAAATTATCATTGGATTTTCCACCATTATGGAGATAGAAAAACAGCCATGGACATGAAAAGAGTACTTTAACAACAGTTCCACTGGTTCTTCCACGGGGCATGGTATTAAACAAGAGATGCATATTGCATGCTCCATAAATGGTTACTTTTAGTAATCAAAATAAAATTGAAATATGCCATGTGTGGTTTACAATCCATTAACACCAAATGACATAAACTGATAAAAAAAATAATAACCTTCATGAACTATTTGTGACACATGATTCAGCATTAAGCAGTCAATTATTGTAAGAATAGGAGGCCGACAGTAAACAAAACATGCATCAGTTTGTTTTTATATGGAGTACACCATAGCATATGTTGGAATGCTTCACTAAATTAAAGGTTTCGGGGTGCCCAAACTACAATATAATTGATTACACAAACCATAAAAATGTTGCCAAACATCTTATTAGGCTACTTATTTTAGCTGTACACCAGCCTAATCCCAGATTCATGCAATTGCTTCCACAAGGCCTAGTCCTCCCACACCCCCACACCCCCCCACACCCTCTCTCTCCCCCACCCCCCCTTCTAAAGCTCCTCCCTATTCTTCTATCATTCCTCTGGTCCTTTCCACATCAAACCTCAAACATATATGCCCACCCATGTACCATTATCCAAGCCTTATCCCTACCAGACTGTTTGTTTCTCACCTTTAATAGGTTTTTGGTTTACTGTCCTTTGCCTTGTATATATGTAAATAATTGTACATCTATCTCACTCATAAATGTTTGTATTTGTGCTATTTCAATATCATGTTTTTGTATACACTCTGTAACCTTTTTTGTTATGACCACTCAGGTCCATCTTGTAAATGAGCTTTGCTCAATGATGTTCGCCTGAATAAATAAAGATTTTGATTGATTGATTGATTGATTGATTTTAACAAATATAAAATACATAATGGCTCTTTAGGAAGCCTATGGAAAGAAACGTTACTTTCCACTTAGGCAGCTTTGATTCCCACCTGCTCCTGTGTTCCCTCTCCTGATAAACTTATACCTCCAGTTTCTAATGTAAGCAATTATCTTCTGTTGCACTTATCAATTATGGGTTTTTGCCTTAATTCATAATTAGTCTAGCCTGGAGCTTCCATCCAAAGTTTCTTTGGAGAACATTCCTTTTGGTCAAATTTTAAGGGCCAAACTGGAATTAGTCAGATGTTAATAGTTTTGAGAAAGAGGAGAGGTTATGATAGTCACTATTCCTGGACTGACCTTAATGTGGTAAATAAATCCTTAAGCCTGGTTGACTGAAGAGCTGGGGGGGGGGTATCATGCACCAACTACTGTGCGACTCCTCCAGTCAATGTCTTCCGTGTGGGTCTGCTGCTGCTCACCAGACACGACAGTGGATTGTGAGCTGCTCACTCAGCCACTCCTCAACTTCCCGCCGGCCAGCAGTCCCAACCTGGACCCTCCTAATGATTCTATGGTGACCATGAGTGAGTCTCTGCCAGCACTGCTCTAGGCTGCTTGTAGACCTTGCAGTGGTTTACAAGTGCTACATGACTGTCAGCTGCCATGCTGACTCTGACTGCCGAAAATGGTGCTTGGCAGCAATAAAGAGACTGCACTATGGCAGTGAGTGAGCAGCACAGCCTCCTGACGATTATGTCATGTACTGATGTGCTGTGCTGTAGTTGGCTGGTTGGAGCCAGGGAGGAGGAAAGTCCGAAGCAGTGTGGTAGCTCAACTCGTAAGAGCTAGTGCTATTGATGAGATCAAAAAAATCACCCATCATCCAATCGTTTCCTCATTTTTTGCCTTTTGAGGGATGGGGTTCTAAGCAGGTGACCTAGACCCAGAGGCAACAGACTTACACCCCCCCCCAAAGAAAAAAAAAACTCTGTGACTGAGACGTGGCAGGGAGTAAGCTAAAAAAAAAAAAAGGAAGCAACACACAGAGCCAGCATCACAGGCCATACAGCTGACAGGCCAGGATTCAATTAGCATCCCAGGCACTCTGGCCAGTCCATGCCTGGGCAGTTGTATAAAAGCGGATTACTGTCCCTTAGACTTCATCTATTCTTTCTGCTTGCCTACACCTGATGTCATAGTGCCCTGTTTATGGCATCATAAGTATTTCCACAGCAACAGACTGTGATGTCATAAACAAAACTGTAATGTCATATGTAGGCAAGCAGCCATGACAGATAGGACAGCGATCCTGTTTCCATGCAAATGTCCTTAATAATAAAGAAGTAAGGGTGAGAACTAAGAAAAATTATTAAATATAAGCTAAATTATGTCTAAATATTAAATTTTTTTAAAGTTGTCACAACAGCATCAGGGGCTCTTTAAGTTTCTCCAATCATTTGTTTAGCAAAGCGTTAACCATAGGACACAGCCATTTGTTTGCCATGTGGATCTTGCTAGGTATTAGGTAATCAAAGGGCGAGGAGCCATTTCTAGGGGGCTACAGAATCTGCAGAGCTGTAGTGCAGGCTAGTTCAGTCTGCACAATAGGCCTTTGGCATGCTAGTGGCATCAGTTCTTCTTTACTTGGGTCTGCTGCCAACCCCATCTATAGTATTAGCTAGGGTCTCTGGTCATAATGGATAACCTACATGTCTTTTTCTGCCTGTAAATGTCCATATTTGTATGAAAGGATTCACTAATTCATGGTACAGTGGTACACATCCTAAACTTCTCCCTTACTGCGGTGTCTTATTAGCCTAAGCATTACATTATTGTGCTTAGAGAAGCAGCTGCAGGTTTTTTAATTATCTTTAGAAAAAAGGGTTGAAAAAATCCTGAAACCTGATTGGCTGACAGCAGTCACAAGGTCTATGTGTATCAAGCAAAAGAGCTCTTTTAAAAAAAGAGCCAGCACTGTTCCTGCATAAGGACTATTTTACATATAATACTTATTCTTTAAATGTTTTTTTTGGTAAATTTTGTCACTGCAAAAGCCCATTTACTAGGTGCAATAAAACCCTTCAGGGAGTGGAGTGTTGGGAGTACCTGTGCTTCCAGGGACTGTAAGGTCCTCACTTTGCCTTGTGTGTGGGTATCCTCTAACACATCATACCTTGTTGGGTTTTATTGCTTATGTGATAGAATTGTTAATGAGATGTGAATGCTGTTCTGCAGCACCTTAATGTGGTACCAGGGGTTTAGTTAACTCCATTTCTGGAGTATTTGACTTCCAAAAATAAGGTAAAAACTTCCAAACTAAAGGGGGAGGAAGTCATTGACTTCCAGATGTAAAACAAAAAAAAGTAAATGACTTCCAAAACTGTAGGGATGGAAGTCAGAAATGATAGATTTTTCTGAAAGAAATTGTATTTTACGACCAATATGTTGTATTAACGTCTGTTAAACTGGTCCTTCCTAGAATATTGATTTCTACAAGGGGGATTCTGGAAGTATTCTGTGTTCCAAAAAATTGGAATGACTTCCAGATTTTGACTCATGGAAGCATTAGACGCCCACCAAAAATAAATTAACTGAACCCCTGTGTGGTACCACAAGTTCTGAGGTAAGAGGGAAATTTGGGTAGCCACCACTGCAGGAACAAGGGGGAGACTTGATAGACTTTTAGTCTTTTTTTATCCTTTACCATCGCTGTATCTGTGTTGCTATGTAACAGTCTTGAGGTGAAGTTGCAGAGGTGTGAAACAGGTACCCCTCAGAGGTTGGGTGGTGGATCATTGTCCCCGGGCGAGTCAGAACCAGAGATTAGATCATTTAGCAGCACGCATCCAGATCTAAAGAACCAATGCTAGGAGACTTGAAAAAAATAAAGTACTGAGAGAGAGCAGTGCCAGCTTTCTCATGGGGCCAACAGGGCAATGTACAGAATGCCTGGGTCCTAGTCCAGTCGTGGTCCCCTGCTGGGATTTACAGGCATCTCATTTATCTGAAAATTGGAAACCTTCTGTAGACAGGCACTTGAGAAAACAAGGTAACAAGGCATGGTTGAGTAGAAGTTGTAGTTGAATGGGGGTGCTGTGAGTAGCAGGGGAATTCCTCCTCAAGAGGGTTGAGTAGGAGCTGTAGTTGAATGGACGTGCTGTGAGTAGCAGGGGAATTTCTCCTCAAGAGTGTCCTCTGGAGGCTCATGCAGGTCTCAGTGCCAGCTCACAGGCTCTAGATGGGAAGGCAGAAGGATGGGTGCATCCCGGTCTGTTGTGAGGTTGAAGGTGCACCCTTTGTTCAGCATTATTAGGGGCACTGTTTTGGCTGGGTGGAATGATCCTGCACAGGTTGATTTTTGCATAAGTGTGGAGTTGTGCTAGTCCAGGGCAGACAGGTCTGCCTCGATGTTGCCCCATCTGGCACTTTGGTAGGATTCCACAAAAAACAGGTTCCAGGTAAGGGCTGCCTGTCCTGAGATCCTGAACTAGACCCAAAAAGCTGAGCAACATGTCTGTCTGGCTTTCAGTTCAGGAGCCCAAGTACCTGTAGTTCCCTGGGTAATGGCGAACTCTCTGGAAAGAGGGCATCTTAGATTCTATACAGTGAGATACTGATCTGGGGTCAAAAGGCAGGCTGCAGTATACATTTGTAAAAGTAGTCGAATGGGGCAGCATCTGTGGTCAAGAGGTGTGTTTGTACCAGCTGAACTGAGAATGTTTATGCTAACCTATTGTCTGAAGTGTGAATAAACTCCTTTGCTGCTTTGACCATGATTTCACAGTATTGGACAATGAACTTAATCACTTTTGTGCTAGACAAGTGTCTATCTGAAGCCTGAGAGTTGCACTGCCCAGAGTCTAGATTGGTCTGAGATCTAAACCCACACTCCAGTCCTGCTCAGACTAAATAGGACACGCCCTCTGATGAAACCAGGTTACAAATAGAATGTGAGCCATTTAATACTGTGGAACTTTAATTAGTAATAGTCCATTGCCATTTCTTTGCATCCACCTTGGGTAATACAGCAGCATTAGAGTATATACTTTCACATGTGGTGACTAAACTCATTTAGCACATTTTTTTTCCCTGCTACTTGCACAGGATGACTAATTTTCTCAAAACTAAATTAGACTGCACACCTGTACCTTGTCCAGAGTCTGAGTTGCATTATCAATGGCAACAATTGGTCTAATGCCATATTAGAAGCAGAAGTGTAAACAACTTTGCAGTTGCTTGACATCTTCCTAATCGGCGCTACAGCGATAAAATGTAACAGCTTATTTTTACTCAGCATTTTAAATGAAATGCTCTTGCTTGTTTTTTTTGGTTTTTTTTTTATGTACTTGTGCTCATTGCAGTCAGGGAAGTGCTCCAGACCCTGAGGAATGCTGTTGTCACAGTTTTGTAGGTGCCTCAAAGGAGGCAGCATTCCTTCGGGTTCAAAGCACTTTTACTGTGCTTATCATAAACAGATTTAACATGCCTTGTTTCTAAAATAGTGAGAACGTTTATTCTTCTGCAGGCTGTAGGACTGGTAGGTTGTTACAAAGGGAGTCATATTGGATATATACACTTAACAGTGTGAAACCGTGGGGTCTTAACAATGAATGTGATATTAAGCCATTCATTAAAAAAATCCCAAAAAATGAAATAAGGCACTTGTATTTTACCTGGGTCTCTGGAAAGGCTATTATGGATGTAGTAACTGTTAGAATGTATGTTTTTGAACTAAAAAGAACTTAGTATTAGCTAACCTGACCACCATCGGTAGTAATGAATACCCCAGACTGTTCCTCCTAAAAATTGAATTGTAATAAAGAAGTTGTCAGTCATAGAAAAAATATATTGGGAACCTTTTGGGGCTCTGTAGCTATGATATATTTAATATAGTTTGAACTTTGTAGCCCTTTTTATTATTTTATTTTACCTTTTCTCCCCCCTTAATCATTCATACTTTACCTTCCTTTCATAGTTTTTGGGAGATATTAATTTAGATCTGTAAAGAGTAAAGTTAATCTATATATATATGATTTCAAAAAATTTAAAGACATGGAAAATATAGAAGAAGTATTTAGATTAATTTATACTATTAAAATACAGTATGTTTTTGTTCCCCTCCTCCCCTTGTTTACAGTAGCTAAGCCGATTGGCACTCCAGGTACATGGATATTTGAAGCAGACTCTTTGCCTCCAACATGTCTTAATTCATAAAGTCACCTCTGGTTTCATGTGTCATCACTTTAACTTCTTTGGCCTGCCACTCCTAAATAAGACATTAGTCTAGTACTGTCAAGTCAGTGCTAATAAATGCACAACAATTTCAATAAAATATGTACTACCTGTAACAGGTTTGGAGAATGAATATGCTAAACTGAAGTCGTTTTACTGTGTATAATTTAGATGTGTTTGTTGTTTGCATAGTAGTAGGTTATATCTCTTTAAGAAACTATGTCACAAATGTTTAATTGTTTTACACACCAGGTGAATGCTGTTATTAAGTTATTAGCATATAACAAAATCGTTCACTACTGCTGTTACCTCACCCCCTGACGAAGGGTTAGTTTGACCCGAAATGCCGGGGCAAGTAATGGTCTCCATTACATTTCCTGGCCACATATTTTTTTGAATGGAATTAAATCCATGAAATATCGGTGTTGTGGTCGATCCTGCTTTTCGCGTGCACTCTAGTTTGGAACTGCTGTTGTGTGTTGGGCTTGCCAGCCCTTGGAGGTGCACCACACCAGATTCTCAGTGTTCACAGATAATTTGGATTTCTTATTAATAAAACAGGGACTACTGAAAGTTCACTTACAGCTACCAAGGGCATGGCCAGTGATTCTACTTTACCTGAACCTGAGAAAGAAAAAATACAGAAATACCTACAAATGCTATTCCTCCACTTCCACTAGAACCAGTCAGAGTTTTGGACTCTGAAATGAAGGAAGTGAGTCGAGGTGCTCACTCACCACTGTCCGTACCAGAGGCTTTACAACTCATGCAAAACCCAGTATTTGTCTTACCACAGAACCTTACTGCAAGGGCACATTCCTGGAGAGCCCAAGTAGATCTTGTAGACCCCCTGCCTGAAGCTACCACACAGCAGCAGTTTGCAGCAACAGCCCCCACTCTCGGTTCTAGCCCTGCTGCAGAACGAGAGTCTACAAGCTCTGGTGGATCCTGACCACCACCAAGAGGATCGGCTTCCAGACCATATGCCTTTTTTTTCAGAGCTCCTGTATATCCAGCTAAAAGACATAATGCGGTCTGCCTCCATTATTTATTTATTTTTTATTTCTTGAAATTTTGGAATTACAATCCTTTGAGTCAAAGACTCCTTTGCAAAGGCTCCACGTCAGTACAAAACAGAACATTACATATAGACATATTGTACATAGTTTTCAAAACAGAACATTACATTTCAACAAATTTTACATAATCACAGTACAAGGTATTTACATTGATTGGTTACCATCTCAAGGGTTGTTACAGGACCCTGGGTCATCGAGGTGTGGTGGGACAGGTTACCGATTCAGAGGGACTTTACCAAGCTCTATGTTGAGGTATAAATATCACAAGGTTATAGGCCTAGATGTGCACTTATGGAATAAGCAAGTTTTTTTATCACATTTAGCCTAGGGAGGACTGTTGGTAACAGCCACAGGTCTCCGAGTCAAGAAGAAGTCTCTTGACACCAGTTTTGAATTGGCCAAGACTAGGAGCCAGTGAGATGGAAAATGGTAGGTTGTTAAGCCAGAGGGAAGCACGATAATGGAAGGATCTTTTCCCTAGTGAGATCCTACAGTGGGGGACTATGAAGGAGGTGCTTGCCTGGCATCTAGGGGTACTTCTATGGGGGGCTGGTTGGATGAGGGGGTGCAGACCATTAGGTATAAGCTTCATTAGTATCTTTTTGGCTTGGAGGCAAGTGTGGTATTTTAGTCTCCCTTCAAAGGTCAGCCAGTCTGCTAGCTTATAGAACACACATGTATGGGTTAGTCTTTCCCTGCTTGTGACCAGTCGGCAGGCTTTGTTGAGGGCTAGATTGATGCAGTTAAGGGCTGTTTGGTCAGCGGCGCCATAAATTATTATCCCATAATTGACCAACGAAAGGACTGAGCAGGTAACAGCCAGCCATAGGGCCTGGGGGCGTAGGCAGTGTTTATGTCTGTATAGAATCCCTAATTGGATGTTAACAGAGGAGGAGAGGTGTTTAATGTGGATGTGGTAGGTGAGGGATGTGTCCAGTGTGATACGTAGATATTTGAAATGTGGGACCTGTTCAATGCGGATGCCCTGCGAGTTTGAGATAGATAGCAGGGCATTACTGAAGGGGTTTTGGAGGTGAGCAAATATCATAGATTTCATCTTGTTGTAGTTTCGTATTAGTCGATGGTCAGTGAACCAGTATTCTAGTTCTCTAAAACAGCCTTGAAGGGCGTTTTGGAGAGAGTTTGGATTGGTGTGTTTCCAGTATAATACGGCATCATCTGCATAGAGCAACAGCTTTCCACTACAGGCCTGAGGGAGGGACTTTAGAAACAGAGTGAACTGTAGTGGGCCTAGGATCGACCCTTGAGGGACACCCGCTAGAACTGGTTGCTTGGAGGAGAGGGTGGTGCTAATTTTGATTTTGCTGTGTCCTGTCTGTGAGATACTTTTTGAACCAAGAGATAGCTTCAGGGGCAAAATGGAGGGAGGTGAGAGAATGGAGAAGTAGTGCATGATTGATGGTGTCAAACGCTTTGGTCAGATCAACATAGATTGCCCCTGCTATTGACCCCTGTTCTACTGCTTCATGAATGTAACAGGCAAATTCAAGTAGGGCTGAGGTAGTGCTGTGTCTGAAACCATGTTGTTCATGGCTAAGCAGGTTGTGTTTGTCCAGATATTCAGTGAGCTGGTCTGACATAATTATTTCGAGAGCTTTTGTGGGGGAGAAGGATAGCAATGGGTCTATAGTTATCAGGGGCAGTCGGATCGCCATTCTTTAGGATTGGAGTGATAATTCCTCTTTTCCAGAGAGCAGGGATTTGACCTAGGCGCAGTGAGCAGTTGAGTAGTTTGGTGAAGTGAGGTAGGGTCTCATCAAGGGTTAGTCGGAGAATTTTGAGGTCTAGGGAGTCACTGCTGTAGCGCAAGTTGCACAGGGCTTTGGAGAGGTAGCGTTTAGCCTCTTTGCAGGAGATGATTCTCAGCCAGAAGGGAAGGGGTATAGAAGTAGGAGGGGTGACAGAGGGGCGGTTGGTGATGGGGTCAAAGAAGTTTTGTGGGAGGATGTGACTAAGATGAGAGAAGGAGGTTTTTAGGGCATTGGATATGGTGGTAGGGTCCTGAGAGAGGGCTCCCTTGACTTGTAGTTGTGTTGGGTCAGGGGAGATGGCTTTTCCACAGAGTTCCTTGACTTTGTTCCAGAAATTTTTCCCAGAGCCCCATGTGGAGGTGCTTATAGTAAGTTGCCTTAGCTAGCCGAATAGCCCAGGTGCATTTATTTCTTACCTCTCTGTAAAGCTGCCTGTCTTGGGGAAGCTGGGAGTTCAGGGCCCTATGCCAGAGGTTATCTCTGTGGTGCATCAGTTCAAGAAGGGTCTGCGTGATCCATGGGGTATCCCTGGTTTTGATGGCCTGCTTTGTGAAGGGGGCAAATATGTCGCAGGCAGTACTGAAGGTGGTAATAAATGAGGTGAGCACAGCATCCATAGTCTGTGCAGTGTGGACTGGTGACCAGTCACAGGTGGAGAGAGATATATTTTGAGGTGAGAGAGGGCACCTTTTTTGAGGCACCTTTAGATGGAAATTTTAGAATGGCTGGGAGTGATTTTAGTTGTCCACCAGCAGGAGACAGGAGAATGGTCACTTAGCACGTCGGGGAGCACTTTAACTTTGGAGAGGTGGTTCGGGAGGTTTGTAAAGATAAGGTCAATAAGTGTGGAGGACCCTGATCTAGGGTCATGTCTAGTGGGTGACTGGACAACCTGGGCAAGGTCGTAGGCTTGGACAGTGTCTTTGAAGGTAGCTGATGCAGGGGATAGCCAATTCACATTAAAGTCCCCCATAATCAGTTCGCACTTGGGGGGAGACACATAGGTGCCGGAAGATGGTAAAAACTGAGGGGGCGGAGGATCAGAGGGGCACTTGTGAGTGGAAAAGGGCACTTTCGACACTAGTTTTTGCCATACAAAAATACAATAAATCATGTATGCACATCATAACGTTAAGAATGCAGTCCCATTTAGGAAGAATTAAGTGACATACAAAGGTGCCAGCAAAAAGAGACCACCCAGTCCAAGTCTGCTCAAGTGTACAGCTATATTAAGAAAGCTGCTGTCGACCCATTCCCTCCAATAGCTCCACATGATATTTGAACCACACATTCCTTAATCTATTACAGTGGTTGTCCAGGTGAAACAGAGATGCCATAGTAATGTGCATCACCAGTCCCAAGCATGCAGTCTTCACACTAATGAGTTAGGAGTTTTGGTTCCACTAACTTCAGGATAGAAGTTAGTAGTTAGCCAACCACCAGCAACAAGGTAAACTCCTGAGGCTGGGGAAATAAAGACAGAGCCATTATGTTTGTTTACACAGCTTATTTATTAATGAATCACAGTGTACATCGTAAAGTGTATTTATTAATGAATCATAGTATACAATGATAGTAAACAATATTGTACAACGACAGGGGTATAAACAGATTTTTACAGCAAAGTCTGGATGGATGGATGGATGGAGAAGTGGGGTACATTTGGAAATGAGCCAATTTACCATCACATCTGTACTCCTGCCATGCTCTGGTCACCACTTCTGGATGGTAAGCCTGTGCAAGCCTCCACCAAGCCCTGGTGGCCACCAAATCATCCCATGAATGCTCTGGTCACCACTTCAGGCTGGTAAGCCTTGCAAGCCTCCACCAAGCCCTGGTGGCCACCAAATCATCCCATGAATGCTCTGGTCACCACTTCAGGCTGGTAAGCCTGTGCAAGCTCCACCAGGCCTGATGGCCACCAAATCATCCCATGAATGCTCTGGTCACCACTTCAGGCTGGTAAGCCTGTGCAAGCCTCCACCAGGCCCTGGTGGCCACCAAATCATCCCATGAATGCTCTGGTCACCACTTCAGGCTGGTAAGCCTTGCAAGCCTCCACCAAGCCCTGGTGGCCACCAATCATCCCATGAATGCTCTGGTCACCACTTCAGGCTGGTAAGCCTTGCAAGCCTCCACCAAGCCCTGGTGGCCACCAAATCATCCCATGAATGCTCTGGTCACCACTTCAAGCTGGTAAGCCTGTGCAAGCCTCCACCAGGCCCTGGTGGCCACCAAATCATCCCATGAATGCTCTGGTCACCACTTCAGGCTGGTAGGCCTGTGCAAGCCTCCACCAGGCCCTGGTGGCCACCAAATCATCCCATGAATGCTCTGGTCACCACTTCAGGCTGGTAAGCCTTGCAAGCCTCCACCAAGCCCTGGTGGCCACCAAAATCAACCAATTTACCATCACATCTACACTTCTTCCATGAAGTAATCCTTGATGCTCTGGTCACCACTTCAGGATGGTAAGCCTGTGCAAGCCTCCACCAAGCTCTGGTGGCCACCAAAATCAACCAATTTACCATCACATCTACACTTCTTCCATGAAGTAATCCTTGATGCTCTGGTCACCACTTCAGGCTGGTAAGCCTGTGCAAGCCTCCACCAAGCCCTGGTGGCCACAAAAATCAACCAATTTACCATCACATGTACACTTCTACCATGAAGTAATCCTTGATGCTCTGGTCACCACTTCAGGCTGGTAAGCCTGTGCAAGCCTCCACCAGGCCCTGGTGGCCACCAAATCATCCCATGAATGCTCTGGTCACCACTTCAGGCTGGTAAGCCTTGCAAGCCTCCACCAAGCCCTGGTGGCCACCAAATCATCCCATGAATGCTCTGGTCACCACTTCCGGCTGGTAAGCCTCGCAAGCCTCCACCAAGCCCTGGTGGCCACCAAAATCAACCAATTTACCATCACATCTACACTTCTGCCATGAAGTAATCCTTGATGCTCTGGTCACCACTTCAGGCTGGTAAGCCTTGCAAGCCTCCACCAAGCCCTGGTGGCTACCAAATCATCCCATGAATGCTCTGGTCACCACTTCAGGCTGGTAAGCCTTGCAAGCCTCCACCAAGCCCTGGTGGCTACCAAATCATCCCATGAATGCTCTGGTCACTACTTCAGGTTGGTAAGCCTTGCAAGCCTCCACCAAGCCCTGGTGGCCACCAAAATCAAACAATTTACCATCACATCTACACTTCTTCCATGAAGTAATCCTTGATGCTCTGGTCACCACTTCAGGATAGTAAGCCTCTGCAAGCCTCCACCAAGCCCTGGTGACCACCAAAATCAACCAATTTACCATCATATGAATTTCTCTGTAAAGTACAGAATTTCTGTATCACATTTTTCCAAAAAAGTTAAGTTGTCTCTCATTTCGTTGCACAAACTCCCGAACAATTAGTGTCCGATCCAAGTTGTCTGTTCTCTCTTTGTGAATGTTCAACAGCATTAGGTGATTGTACCTCTTCTCTGTCATGGTGCTTCTTAAGTAAGACTTTATCCTCCGCTGTGTTGAAAAAGATCTCTCCCCAGCTGCTGTACTCATTGGGACAAGGAGGTAAATTTGAATGAGCTTCACTACTTCTGAATACAGTATCTGCTGCTGGCAGTCTTTTCCCACTAAGGCATCAATAATGGTGTTGATTGAAGTTACTGCCCTCACGTCTGGCAAAACCTGCTGCACAAGTCCTGGGAGCAAGTTCAGTTGTGCATTCAGAATGTCAATGTCCAAGTCCTTATCTCCATACAACTGTGTGATCTGACGAGGAACTGAAAAAGTCTTTGCATTGGCTGCTTGAAGCAACAAATTCTCCATGGATGACAGCAAACTGTAGGTTTCTTGATCAAAACGTCGGTCTAGTTCAACAAGACAAGCATCAATGGCTTCATAGTACATCTGTCGATACCAGTCCTTAGCAGATTTGGGATGGTGATGGGGTGCACTACCATGTTGCAGCCTTGCTGGCACATAATGCTGTCTGGGAAGTTTTGGCTCCTTCACTTTTCTCAGTAGTTGCGCTCTCTCATTGATGCCTTCATAGACCTGGTCAAAGTCATCGCACTGGTGTTGGAAATTCTTCTTCAGGGAGTTTATGCTCATCATTGTAGTTTCTGCTGTCAGCGTTTTTGTTTGCAGGATTGAAGCCACTTGTTCTGATACGCTGAATATGTTGTATGATACAACCAGTACAAAATAGGTCCGAAACTTTTTCATCACTGACATCAGGCCTTTGACCTTAGTTCGTACATCTGTAGCTTTGTCTCGTTTCAGCTCCTCTAAGGTGTCATAGAGTGCTCCATATTTTTGAGAACCGACTTGATACTCTTTGTTCTTGCTGTCCATCCTGTTGGACAAAGTAAGTGCAGGCCTTCTACCATCATGTAAGGGTCCTCACTGTCATTCACTGCAATATTTTCATAAAGAGCCAGCCTCTGTGGGGATCCTGAATCAACACACTTAAATTCTGGACAAAGCTGAGGGCATCATCAATGGCATCACTCTGTTTGCTACAGTTTTGCAACACCAGGTCCAAGGAATGACTTGCACAATGGACATTCAGTGCTAGTGGATTTTCTCTTAATTCTTGTTGCAGTTCCAGAAATGCATCCACTCATATTTGCTGCTCCATCATACGCCTGTCCCTCAAGTTGTTGATTGGTAAGTTACATCTTACTAGAACATCCTTAATGGCACTGGTGATGGATTCTGCATCAGTCTTCGCCATTTCATACATCCCAATAAAATCTTCATGTATAACAAAATGGGCAGGAAACCCATCGATACATATGGTCATCTGTTCATGTTGGCTAATATCCGTGATTCATCTGCGAGATTGCATACTGCTTTGATTCATTGCGATCTCTTCCAGAAGTTTCCTCAGCAGCTGATGTGCCATGATTTCCATGATTTCATTCACAACATCTGAACTCTGGTACTTTCCTTCTTGGATCCATCCCAGTTCTAGCATGTCAACTGCCCTACTCAGCATTTCCGCCTCAGGTTGCTTTCCTGTTTTCGTGGCCACAATTGCTAGTCCTTGCCGAACTAGAAACCGTGATGCATTTACCTGTTTCAGGAACCGGTCTCGGTTTCTTGCCTGTTCCTGTGCAAGATGCTGGCTGAGCTGAGCACCAACATTCATCCTTGTGTTGTTGAATGCAGTATACTTCTCAACAGCTTCATGGTGGAATAATGATGTCTGATGTTTCTTGAATTTGTCAATTGCTTTCTTCCAATCACTAAATCCTGCTGAAATGAATGTAGTTTCACCACGACTGCCTGTGATTAGTTTTCTTTCCACTGTTGCCCGACAGTAGTAGCAGAACACACATCCTTTTGAAACACAGTATGTTAGCCAGTTGAAAGATGAAAACCACCGTGTTTGACAAGTTCTTGTTTCACTTCTCCCCATTGGTGCGCAGAATGACTCATTTGATGGAAGTGTCTATAACACTGCTTGGTTGAAAAACACTGTTAATATTGTGGCAACAAACAGAAGAGCAGGAGGGGAGAGACAGAGACAGCAGATTCAGGCACGGTTGGTTCAACTGCAGTTACCCAGGTTTTCTCAGAACAGGAGGGGAGAGACAGAGAGACAGCAGATTCAGGCACGTTTGGTTCAACTGCAGTTACCCAGGTTCTCTCAGAACAGGAGGGGAGGGAGAGACAAAGAGACAAAGAGACAGCAGATTCAGGCACTGGGTCAACTGCTGTGAGCTGGGTATTCTCAGAGACATGCATGATGTTGCCATCACTGTTGCTGTTCATGGGGAACAGCTCTGCAGCTCTGTTTTCTGTATTGGAGAAAGAGCAGGCCTTACCATCCAGTGGCACTGGAATAGCAGCTGCAGGACAATCATCAGGCAAGGAACATGTTAGTTCTAGCACTGATGCAGCATTTGAAACAAACATGGCTGCATTTGACTCTATCGAAGCCATTGGCAGCGAAAGCGGTATGCACAGTTACATTGGCACTTACAATACCGGTACAGCTGACAGCTGCAGTGCTTGTGGCAGTGTCAATGGTATTCTTGGCAGTGATATCCCTTGCATGCTCTGAAGCAGTTGGTATCTGGGCACTCCCAAACCAGTAATTTAGTTTTCTTGGCATCTTGGCAGCAATATCAGCCAGTTGTTTCTCCATCTGTCGTTTTCGTCTCTCAGACCGTGGCATATTTGAATGCAGTGAGTCCGTGCAGGCTGAGAAAGAATTGCGTTATACAGTTTAGTGAACCCATCCGATTACCATCTTCTAACATACTACAGCATGAACATTAAGCATGCAAGCAGTAAAATTTCTATGGCAAACATTTTATATCTTGCCCTTCCTCATCCACCCAATCTTTGTCAATTAGTTATCAATCCGCAACTACTGGGCCTACATTAGATATTCTTGGCTAGTGATCCATGCAGCAAAATGCTTGTGTAATGCACCACCAGTGTACAAGACAAGTGTCCAATAAAATTTATTAGGGCTTTGGCCAGGACACTGGGAATGGGACTAGGCGCCTCCTGAAGACAAGCCAGCAGTGAAGGAAAAAAAAGACGTATTCTGCTTAATAAGGGAAATCTGGTCAGTAAAGCGATGGGTAGTAAGACGAGAGGGAGTATAAAGTGTTGTACTTGTTTACGCACATTCAAATAAGCTACATACTCCTTAGAATGGACACATCTACCGGCTCTAATAAAAAGGTATCAGAGGTCTGATTTCATGTCCAGCCACCAATCAACTGGATTCTCGTAGAGATCAAAACCCAAGTTTTTACTAACCAGGTTAACCTTTTGGAACTAGGTGGACTCGAGTGTGATGCTGGTACTGACAGTAAAATTTTTGTATGCCACCAACACTGTTGCTCAGCTTCCCAACTGTTACAACGGCAGGGCTTTTGTTATGTCCATGACTTCGGTATTGTGAAATTTGCCTCCTCCCCCTATGTCACATATCAGCCAACCTCTCCCAGCAGCTGCAACTCAGAATTTTCAAATGCCCCCAACTTCCCAAACTCTTCCTTCTCCAAGATGACCCAGCAGCAAGGGGAGTAAGCAATTCCCTATCACTGCCTGGCTCTTCAACCAAGGGTGGGGACAGAGAGGCTAGCTTTCAGTGCATGCATGCACTATATGCTATTCACCCAACATTGAATTGTTTTTATACACTAATCACATCAAACCTCAGTTTTATAAACGGTGCCCATAGGGAGAACTTTGACAGTGGTTTTGCTTTTTAACACTCCCTATACCACCCAGTGGTCTCTCAACCAAGTCATGAGAAGTGCCAACTTCATTCACCACCGCTAAACACAACAGTGCCATACTCCAATCCAGTCCAACATGCAAGGCAGATTTCATGCCATGGTCTGCCAGTGCCACCACAAACAAGTGGCACACTACGTAATAATGTAAAACATGCATCATTAATCATTCTAAGCACTCTTACAGCTGCCTCCTCCACACCCAGCTCACTTTACTGACACATTTGTACATCACTACTTTTTAATGCACATGCTCCCTAGATCTGAGATGTCAGTCCTGGAAATCCAAGCTATTATAACAATTACACAGTTACTTGCACAATTTCAGTACATGCTATGCTTTGTTTACCTGGGAGATTTTCATCAGTTTTAGCCATGCAAATATTTGTACACATCTGTACATAAACTGGCAGTATTTATAAGCTGCGTCAGCCAGCATGACCTGTTTGTCCATTTTGATGGCACACGTCAACAGGTCTTTAGCCTAGTGTGGCTGATCTGTTAACTAAATAAAAAATGGTGCTAAAAAGACTATACATGCCTCCGCCACCAAATATTTCCATTCCAGCTTATTTACTCAGACTACCTCAGCTTTATTACAACATTCCACTTCCAGTGGGCTCCTGCTTTAGTTCTACCCAAGATCATATCCCAGTCAGTGTCCATAGTGGGATTTGAACCTTTGATCTCCAGTTTCAAAATCTGGTGCTCTAATCAAATGGATAACAATCACACTGTGCACCACAGTTGTGACTACTTTTCCTGAGCTCAAGCATAAATACCCAATAACTGGGAGTTTTCTCCATAGGAACCCCAGTTATAATTCACCATTATACACTGGGGTTCCTCACTCTATGCATGCACCTCCTCCACTTTCCCCTCATATAGCGCCACCAGACACCTGACCACCACCATTACTCGATCGTCGGAGGTAAGTGCATTTTAATTTAGAAAAAAAACTAGCCACACAGCAGTCGACTTTTCCGCCTCAGTAAACAAGCAATAATCCATTAAAATAAAAAAAAGCAAGAAAAGCATTCTGCAGCTGCTTAGCCACCAATCGCAGACAGGCTTCATCTGTACAATAATGCATTGCTGCCTTAGGAGCCCCCCATCTTCAAATTGTGCCCCCTTGTTCTTGCACACCTTTTTTGAAAGATGCTACCCTGTTGGACTTTGTTGATTCCCTTGAGGTACTTGACAAATCCCACCTATTTTCAGGCATGACCCAGGGAGGGGACACAGATGAATGCCAAATGACAACCAGATGTTGGTGGTATTTCCTAGTGAATGATGGAAATTTGGCCAGGACACTGGAAATTCCCTACTTTTCGATAAGTGCCATGGATTTTAAACATCCACCTGAACCACCACCAATTCAGGCAGATGGGACCTCGGTTTAATGTCTCATCAGAAAGCCGGCACCTCAGAAGTGCAGCACCCCTGTCATGCTGCACTACAGTGTTAGTACTGGGATATTAACCCAAGTATCAGATGTGGGAACTGAACCCACAGCCCTCCGATCTCCCGGCTTCAGAGGCGAATGCACTACCTACTGAGACACTACACCACCCCATAGCCTAGCCTCTTCTCCAGCCATCCAGTCTCTCCCTGCATCTGGACCTGCATCTAACCTCATGTCATGCAACCTCTATATAGCAGGATTACCCCAAGTTCTCAGACTGTTCTCTCTCCAGCAGACAACTGTCTCCAGCCGACATCCCAACCACACAAACTAGCACCCCTCTCGTCTACCCCGTATCAACAGCTGGACCCATCCTAAGCCCTGTACCAGCTCCCTAGCCTGACCACCCACCCTGCATTTGGACCTCCCTTACATCCCCTGGACTTCCCTCCCCAGCAGCTGGAGTACCCTTCCATGCTCCTCCCCAACAACCTCCAACAGACATCCCACCTTGACCTTTCCCCCCCGACCATGGACCAGCCCCGCAAACCCCGAGCACCCTCCCAGGAACATGACCATCCCTTCCACCTGCAGACCAGCCTCTCACCCTAGATGACCAACCTCCTGGAGTTGAATACACCAAACTACCATTTCCATTTCAATTATGAACTAGCCACACTTCCTGCAGTTGGACAATGTTACCAGTCCTTGAGCAGCCTTCAATAAATCTCCCTGCAGCTGGAACAATCCCCCACTCGTTGTTGGACCATCTTTCCAGAGCCAGTACCAGCCCTACCCAAACTGAGTACCCTTCCTGGCTGGAGCACCACCCCATCTCCCACATACACCATCCCTGGCTAAAGTCTACCACCTTTTACTATTATGCCCATCTCCATCAATGCAACAGCCTCCCTACCCTACTGCTCACCATGCTGACTTTGCCTGGCGCTTGTCATTGGGTCCAGACAGATCCTCCCCCCCGCTGCTTTTAAGTGAACAACCCACCCATTTCAGCTGGATGCCCCATGCCCCCCACAGCTGGAGCACAACTGGAAAAAAGACTACCCGTGTCACTGTGCTCCCCAGCCCCTATCTGTAGTTCAGGATGGGGAATGGAATATACCTGATGTTTTCAGCAGCATTGCTGTACCAATGCTCACTGTCCCCGATTCATAGTTCAAGGGGGCCAGTACAGCTTAACAATGGACTGAATACAGTTTTGAGGAGTTAAAGCAGTGTTAGAAACACCAAGCCAAAACTGCATACAAACTGCTGGCAGCAGCACATTTTTGCCCTCCAAAAGATGGTGGTGTGCTTTATGTGCCTCAGAAGGGGGTGTTGCCATTTTACTCTTTTGAGTTCTGTGCCAATAATGGACACTGGTGCAGCACAAGGTGGGGGGTTTGTTACTGCTCTGCTGAGGAAGTGTCATTTTGATGAGACATTAAACTGAGATCAAGTCTGCCTATCTCTGGTCACTCACAGTCTAGGTGGAGTTAAATATCCAATTGTACTTATTAAAAAGTAAGGGATTTTATTGAAAAGAAATTCAAAACACACATTGTTTACAGATGCATAACAGTGGGCGATTTATATTAGGGATACATAGTGCCCTGGATCTGGATTCTGTGATTATGGTACTTGTTCCTCCAAAGCGGCAGCAGTTAGCCACGCACTCTTTCCAACGCCAGTTCTTCCTGCCCCCAACACACCTCTTGCAGGCAGCCAACTCTGATATCTCCACGCCCATGTTACTGAACTGCACTGCCCCCCAAACAGGTATTACAACATCACAGCATGAGACTCACTTATTCTTACACTTATACTGGACTTCTGAACATGAAGAATCGCTGGAAATACTGGTTTAACCAAACAAAATGTGACACTCAGACAACATTAGCAGCGCTAACAAGATTATCTTCTAATATAAAGTGGGACAGTGATCGAGTGCTAATCAGAATATAACTAACACTCCCCCCACCTGTGTCCTCAAAGGTGAACAGAAATATAAGTGAATTTCAGAACAGTCAAAATGCAAAGTAATGACATCAATCTTTGTACTGTGGTGGCGCTCGGCCCTCCCACACCACTGGTGTCCTCAACAGAACAAACAAACAAAGCTATCGCAAAGTACTAAAGCCCAAACTACTATTTCATAAAGCCGGTGCCTCCCTTGTTCCTGCTAGCAAATAATGTTCAGAAGTCCAGTATAAGTATAAGAATAAGCGAGTTTCATTTTGTGGGCATTGCATTATTTTTAACCATGTGATTTAGACGGAGAGATTATCGTAATGATGTTACCTAGGAGCAGTGCAATTCAGTAACACTTATAACCATGTAAATTAAATAAATAAATACAGGTAATGGGCGTGGAGATATCCGATGCGGCTGCTTGCAAGAGGTGTGTTTGGGGGCGGTGAGAACTGACGCTGGAAAGAGAGCGTGGCTAACTGTCGCCGTTTGATGAACAAGTACCGTAATCCAAAATTACAGAACCAGGGCAATGTGTCCCTAATATAAATAATCGCCCTACTCCTTACATAAGAAAAAGGTCATTTTACACCAATAGTTTCTGGCTGCTGAAGATGGAGCTGGTGGAAGAGATGGAATGACAAAGGAGAATGTGCTGGGGGCAGAAATCAATGATGGTACCATTTAAGACTGGCTTCTAGAGAGAGGGAGGGGAGAGCCTGGGGAGAGCCTCAGCCTGGAGAGGGAGGGGGAGAGCCTGGAGAGGGAAGGGGAAGAGCCTGGAGAGGGAGGGGGGAGAGCCTCAGCCTGGAGAGGGAGAGCCTGGAGAGGGAAGGGGAGAGCCTCAGCCTGGAGAGGGAGAGCCTGGAGAAGGGGAAAACGGCGATTATTTATATTAGGGGGCACATAGTGCCCTGGATCTGGAATTCTGCAGACTACGGTAGTCGTCCCTTGAAACGGCGGCAATTAGCCATGCCCCCTTTTTTAACGTCAGTTCTCCACGCCCATGTTACTGTACTGTCTCCCCCCCCCGAACAAATAGGTAACATCAAAGCATGAGACTCACTTATTCTTTCTGTTATGCCTTTTTATTAGGTTTAACACTGAAAGCAAGAATATACAACCAGCTTCATAAAATAACAAACATGGATTGTATACAATATTTACAACAGCATGTCTAGTCCGGGAAAATAGAGTCACTCAGGGACGTTTCTTCATTCTCTATAGCGGGATTGCTGTCCTGGTATGTTTAGTGATTACAAGATTAGCATCGAGTGCAAATGTGTATCATTAGGATTAGCATCGCTGTATACTATAAAGTGATTACAAAATTAGCATTGCTAACAAGATTAAACTATAAAGTGGCACAGTTTATCGCTGCTTGTATTACAAGATTAAGTATGTTTTGATATTGCAAAAGCTAACATTTTGGTTATTTGTTCTGTGAGGCCCGCCCCCACGCCTCCGGTCCAGGAATATGTTTAAACAATTAAACTGAATATTTTACGTTAGTTTAAACTACACTTTTTGGTCGTTCTGTGTGGGCGTGACTTATCAGTGACTGCGGCCGTATTTCTCACTAGGAGCACTCACTTCCAAGGTGTGTCCCCTAAAGTAAATATATGCTGGGAAAACAGTACTGCTTTGGCCTGGAGAGGGAGAGCCTGGGGGAAGAGCCTCGGCCTGAAGAGGGAGAGCCTGGAGAGGGAGGAGGAGAACCTCAGCCTGGAGAGGGAGAGCCTAGAGAGGGAGGAGGAGAACCTCAGCCTGGAGAGGGAGGGGGGAAAGCCTCAGCCTGGAGAGGGAGAGCCTGGAGAGGGAGGGGGAGAACCTCAGCCTGGAGAGAGAGAGAGCCTGGAGAAGGGGAAAACAGTACTGCTTTGGCCTGGAGAGGGAGAGCCTGGAGAGGGAGGGGGAAGAGCCTCGGCCTGGAGAGGGAGAGCCTGGAGAGGGAGGGGGAGAGCCTCAGCCTGGAGAGGGAGGAGGAGAACCTCAGCCTGGAGAGGGAGAGCATGGAGAGGGAGGGGGAGAGCCTCAGCCTGGAGAGGAGGGGAGAGCCTCAGCCTGGAGAGGGAGAGCCTGGAGAGGGAGGGGGAGAGCCTCAGCCTGGAGAGGGGGAGAGCCTGGAGAAGAGGAAAACAGTACTGCTTTGCTGGCTATCTACCTTCCAAATAAACAGCAGGCTGCAAATATACAAGTTCAGCAAAACTTTGATTAGCAAGCCAAGATGAAACAAACAACTAAAGAGAACAGCACTGCAGCTTACCCGAAAGTCTCAGAGTCACAACGCGACCAGGAAGTTCTTTAGGCTGGCTACTCAGGCTCCAAGTTGAAGTTAAAATCCAGAGACTAGTGGTACTCTAAAGTTAAAGCTGCTGCCGCTCTTCGCTCCGACCGACTACTCTCCATCCTCCAGAAGAAGTTAGAGGCACTGCTCTGCTCGCGTCGCTACCCCACGCAGCGCTCTCAACCCGACGCCAACTTAAAAGAAGACCGCCGCACACTGCACACACACCACTGCTGGGCTGGCTGCTGTACTCGCCGACCACACGCCACACCACGTCTCTCTGACTCTCGCTAACTCGCGTTTGCTCGTCGCTCCACGTCTGATGTCACGTCTCGCTCCCTAGAAGCCAGCAGCTGCAGCACTCAGTCAAGGATCCGATTCACCGATTGTTGCAAGGGAAATGGGAATCCGAATGGAAAGAACAAGGCCAGGAAAATCTTGGGCATTTAAAGAGCCCGTGCGACACGCCCCCAACTCTAGTCACGCCTCCAACTCTAGTCACGCCTCTTAATTTGTTAAAGCGGACCTGATTGAGAGATGTGTTTGCCATCTCAATCAGGTCCGCTGGCTGGGTGGGCGCGCGAAACAAAAAAAAAAAAAAAAATTTCAGATGCTGACATGCACGTCACGCCTGTCGACTCAGGGGCACAATCTCCACTGCAGAGAAAAGTGGTGGGTGGCGCCCTCCCGCCCCATTTCCGGCGCCTATGGGGAGACATGTGGTGCTGGACAGGATAGAATCAAAGGCGTGTTTCTGGTTCAAATGGGGATGTAGACTGCCATAATGTATAGCGGTTTACCAGGAGTGCCAAGGGTAACTTTGATAGTTATGGCTTGGGCGCCATACTCAGGCGTGGGCAGGGGAACTAAGAGGGGTTGCAAACAAGTTCTAGCATAGATGGCACAACTCCCTCCCCTCCTCTCTTGCCTGTCCTATCAGCTCTGAAGATGGAGTAGTTACTGAGGGAGACAGAGGCATCTGGGATATTTGTAGAGAGCCAGGTTTCAGATAAGGCCAGGATGTCAGGGGAGTGCTGAGCTATCCATCCCTGCAGCGGCATTAGCTTTTTAGGTAGACTACAGATGTTAAAGGGGGACTATCTGTTTTCCCCTACGTTTTGGATTACCTGAAGTCTATAACCAGACTACTCCACTTAGTAAAACATGTACAGTAGAATGTTCTGAGCATGTAGGTCAACAATGGCATCTGCCTTTATCAGTCTTAATTGTGGCCCTCTTTCGTTTGAGACTCACATCGGAAAGACATATTGGATGTGAAGACATGCTGGCTGGCGTGATATTTGATACACTGGCCAATAAGATATCTTTGTGCCGTTTACTAAAACGCTTTCGGTGCTTAAATTAGTCAGCACTGAATATCACACGAGACCGTAGACTTAGCCGAATCCCGCATACGCGCTTAAGGCGGTATTTTATTGCGTGATGCTGGGATCTTCACCCGTGTCTCTTTGCACATGCGCGGGATTTCGGCTGAAGTCTACAGTTATAAATTGTGATATTTCGAGTGCTCGGTTTGGGATTTTAAGCACCAGGAGCGTCTTGGATTAGTAGACGGCACAAAGGGATTATCTTGTTGGCGGTGTCATGGTATCAAATCACACTTCGGGACAGCGAGCGTTCATGGTGCGCGTTCACATCCAATATATGCTTCCAGTGGCGGGTCAGGTCTCAGCGGCCCGAGTGAAAGGGGATTTTGGTTTAAATTTAATAAAAACAGGTACGATTTGTTATTTTTACATCTATAGGGGCATTCTACTGTACATGTTTTACTAAGTGTGTGGTACAAGTTTATAGACTTCAGGTAGTCAAAAACGTAGGGGAAAGCTGATAGTGCCCCTTTAAGGGAAGCCAGTAGTAGGCCACCATGCCTGCACTCCTTGGAGACACTAGTTAAGGTGGTTTCAGACGATCATGTGATCGTCACTATAAAGCCCGGTGTTGACCAAGGGTGGTGGTGGGGGCAGTGGGGAGCCGGCGCGGAGCGCTGGCCGGGACCAACTTCAGAGCTATGCAAGCGACAGCAGCACTGAATGTGGCAGGCTCCTCTGCATTCAAAGATCCCGGGCATACCTGAGTTTGCCTTTGGTGGGGGAGGGCTGCTGAGTGACACCCTCACAACCTCAGGCAACAGCTGATTTCGACTTTGGTGGGGGAGGGCTACTATTGAGACCCTCATGACCTCTGGCCCAGCTGTGGACAAAGGAGAGGGAGAAAGGAGTCAGATTAAACAGGTTAAAGTTAAATCAAACAACAGACTTAAACTTCGAGGGAGGACTTAATTATAGCACTGGCGCTGCCTTGAAAATGGAGCAGACTCTCTGCAGACTTAATTCACTACCATTTACTGGTAAATTTGGATTAATTACTGGTAAATTTAGGTTAATAAAGGATTTAATTATTTTAAGGCAGGTAGTTACACTCCCAGAGCACACAGTTAGGCAGGTTACTCTTTTTTTTTTCTTTTAAAACTTAGACTTGGCGCCAAAACACAAGCGATATTACAGGGCAGCCAGTTAGATGTGGTGAACCCCTGCTTATAAACGGAATTTTAGGTAACAAAGGAAATAAACTATCTTCACATGTGTGGGGAAACAAAATGCAATTTGGACCCTTTAGCAGTAGAACAGAGTAGATTTAATCAGAGCTATGCAAGCGACAGCAGCACTGAATGTGGCAGGCTCCTCTGCATTCGAAAATCCCCGGCATACCTGAATAAAGAAGGGATGGACTCTTTTCCGGATAGAATATACAGTACATGGCTAAAACCTTATTGAAGGAGTCAATGGGTTTTAAGGCGGCAGAGATATATGCGGTCATCCATGTGTCGGGAGAGCGGACATTTGATGTTAGTTTCAAACTGACAAGTGGCTTGGAAAATTTCTGGTCAAAATTTCATCTGCTGAAACCACCACCCTTGTGGGCACCTTTCGAAGTGGTACCACTTACGAAGCCAGCATGCAAGACTATCGCAGTGCTTTTCTGCAATGAAGGAAAAAGCGTTACTGACCAGTTGTACTGGTTGGGGCAATGATGTACTGTCCAAGGGGCCCCAGAAGCTATCCTGGACACAGAACAAATATGGACTGGAGGATGGCACATTCGTGTACTTCTGAATTCAACTGATACTGGACTGGTACATCTCCCAAACAGTTTTTTTATGGGGAGAGACAGAGGTGTCCTGTTTTATGCAGGGCAGCCAAAAGCATACTACCACTGTGGTTCAGCTACTCAGTTGAATAGTTTATGTGACAAACTCCATTGCACACTTTGTAATGAACTTGGACATACTAGCAACTATTGCACAAATGATCCCCCAATGTAATTTTTGTTCCTCTGCCGGACACACTTATAATACCTGTCCATGGGCAACACACACCCAGAATGGCCAAGCAGATAGCAAAGAGCAGTGCTTAGCGATAGCTCTGGCACAATGGTCCAAAACAAATCAAAATTACAACCCTTCTAGACCACCCCAAGGAACACCTGTCACTCTTGGAAGAACTCATTTGCCAGCTGCCCCCCCTCCAACCTCAGGGGACAGTTCCACCACCTACAGCCCAAGAAAAACAGTCAGAACCCATAGCTCCACTTCCTCAGGATTCCACAGATATTACTGATACTCCCAGCTCAGAGGGCCCCCCACTGAAATAGAGGATCAAAGCATGTCCCCACCCCCCCAGAGTCGGATAAACAATGGATGATCACTAGGAATAGACATGATCACACTCCTCTGACTAAAATGTCCAAAACAATGGAGGTTTCACTCAGGAACAGATTTGAGACCTTAACAGAACCCACACAAGCCTCAGGGAATGAGTCTAACATCTCTTCCCTAGGCTTATACCAGATTGATCTACCTTCAGACATGGAAGACTCACAACATGAGATGCCTATACAGCGCTGAGCAAGAAATAAACTAAAAAGAAAAAACTGCAGAAGTCAAAGCCACCTTAACAGGTAAAGAAGGATAGAACCCTTCCCATAATTTCACTATGACTTTTCTATTGTCTATAAACACGAATGTTAACAGTATTAAAAACAACAGAAGGAAAATAACTATATTCTCACATTTGATTGATTCCCGAGCCTATATAATCTTCTTACGGGACACAAGGCTCCATTCTTTTCCAGAATTATCAAAAGCCATAGAATCATGGTATGTAGGTCCTTCTTACTGACAAAAGGCCAAGATACATGTTCAGGCTTGGGTATTCTGTTTCAAGGAGTAGACTTTCACCTCATTAAGCCAATATATTTAGTACCAGGAAGGGTATTAATTTTAGATGTCAGAATCTATAATAAATTGTACGGATTAATAAATGTAAATGCCGCTCAATCTAAAGCTGATCGTATAGAGCTTTTCTCAGCTAGTACAGACACATTTATTTACTCCATATTATGTCATATTGGGGCCAGATTTTAATTGTGGGCTTCCTTTTTCTGATAGAGGTAAACAAGCAAAATCAAAGAAAGTATTTTGTGCTATGTCTTATCTGGCTAATATGATAAAAACTTCCAGTTTGGTATTTTTTGTTTCATCACAAATCTGACCCTACTGTTTTTTAAAGGGACTTTGGCAACAAGGATCGACTTCTTTTTTTATCTCTAGATCCTTGTCTAATTAGCATGTTACAAATAACATAGCAGAGTTTTCAGATCATGACATGCTAAGCTTGTGTATAGGATACAGCTCAGAACATACACATGGGCCGGAGGTATGGAGGCTCAAGTCTGATTTGTTGTCTGGTTTAGAACTTCAACATAATCTTAAATCCTTTTTCTAAGCCAGAAAGTTGGTCTTTCCTATGACTTCTTAACATGGTGGACAGATATGAAAACGGATTTAGATTCCTTACTGAATTCAACTACAAAATCTCATCAGAATAGTGAATATATTCAATATTTAAATAATACAAAACAACTACAAAAATTTATATCGCTTACTAATTAGACTGGGGGGTTTTCAAGTCACAGACCCAAGCTATTAAATAGGACATGGTGTAATTTCATTCAAAACAAGCAGCTCGTTTAAAAGCACAACAGTACAAAAAAAAAGCACAACAGAGATTCGGAACACAGGGTAAAAAAGGGAAAATATGCCCATATGATAGTTGTAAGGAAAGAGTTAATAAGAAATCTATGGATTGTTTATTTGAACAGACAGAAACACCTACAGTGTTTATAACACCACATGACAGAGCCCCAGGCATAGACAGACTGCCAAACAGGCTTTATAAACTATTAAGTAATGAACTGGCAGAAAAAGAATTGGCACAAGTGTTTATGGCAATACTAATGAACCAGACTGTACCATTAGACATGTCTGAAGGGTTACTTATTTACTTCCACAAAACAGGAGATAAAAAGAATATAAAACATTGGAAACCTAAAATTCTTCTCAATATGGACTTAAAATTAATAATGAAAATTTTGAACACTAGACTTTTGCCTACCACTTAAACAGTAATCTTGAGGGCACAAGTATGCTCCATCCCAGAACAGCCTATAACAGACCACTTAATTTTACTGCGAGAAAGTTTTGAGAGAGGTAACTCAGACCAACTCCATGGTTATGTTTTGTCCTTAGATAAATCAAAAGCATTCAATTCTATAGATCACGATTATCTCTGGCATACTTTAGAACAATGCGGCATCCCACTGAAATTTATAGGATAGATTAAATGTTTATACAAAACAGCTACAGTCCAACTCCTAGTAAATGGGTGGACTGGTCCCCTTATTGCAGTACAACAGACCCTTTGTAAATGTTTTTAGTATAGACCCCCTTCTACGAGCACTGAATCACTCTCCAATTATACAACCCTTACAGATGAATGAAGGCCTCCTGCCTTTCACAGCATTAGCATATACAGATGCTCTTTGTATCATGACTGTGACCATATCTTCAGTAGAAGAAGCATTAAACCTATGCCAAACATATGGCACCTTTTCTGGAGCTTCCCTGAATCTAACTAAAAATAAAGGATTTTGAATATGGACACCACATCCTACTATTTCTCAAATAGTGGGTATACAGATAACAGTTACGCCAATTAAACATCTAGGCATTACTTTTGGTGCAACAAATATGGACATATTAAACTGGGAACCCAAGCTAAATCAAGGTAAAGCCCTAGTGGCAAATTGAAATAGATGGCAACTAGGAACAAAAGAGAGCAGTATTAATCAAAACATTCTTAGTACCTACATTTTTATATTTAAGTCATACACCCCCGCTGAAATCTTTAGAAACAATGCTTGTTTGTTTTTCAGGGGATTTAGGATAGACAACTTAATGCCATAAAGAGAAATATTTTGTATCTCCCCGTGCAGAACGGAGGATTAAATATGGTTAACCCTGTGGTTTTCTTTTATACAATCTTTTCATATGCTAATTTTAGACCCTTACTTTTCTGTACAGGTAAAAGCTGGTGTAACCTAAGGTTTCTCTCTCTTGAAAACCTTGGTTTGGCAGGTGGGATACAGGCACACTCCACAACCTGACCTCTTCAGTGTTAACCCCTAATGGGAATGGATGAATGCCAAAATTAGTTCAGACAGGAGTGTAATCTGAATGCCCACCCAACCTGCCAGTATGATCAGTTCAACCCACCAGAAGGACACCATGCCAGAATGCACACCCAAGCTTGCAGAAACTGCCAGAATGCCCACCTAACCTGCTTTAATCACCAGAATGGAATGTGTATTTGATCTGCTGCTGTGCCTTTCTCCACCGCCACCCCACTTCCCCATCGGCCTGACCCCTGCCTCTCTGTCCTATCAGGCTTGTCTTGTGCTGCCTTCTCTGGTGCTGTGCAAGAGTTGGACAGGCTCAGGTGGCTCACACTCGATGAAGTACTGCATGTCATATGGACTCTATTAGCTTGTGTTTTCACCCTCTGTACTGTATGTCTTGTGCTTGACACGGTACTGGGGCTCTGGTGGCTCGCATTACCTGTCTTATCCCATATCTTGGGTTGCTCGGCTCGTGCAACATTTGTGTCCTGCTGCAGTATGTCGGGCAAGCTCAGGTGAGTCATGTTTCTTCATTCTCCCAGCTGTGCATGCCGGTTCACGCCGACCTCAGGAAAGTCACTGACTGGCGGCAGATTATTGGGAGGGGGTGTGTATGAAATTAAGGTTCAGGGACCATGAGGACCACATTCTATGCACTAGCAGGGATTTAAAGGGACAGATAAAAAAAGAAGGGGATTCAGAAAGGGGGGTTTGTTCAAACCGGACAATCCCCAGCTGGCAACAGGCCTGATTCACGTACAAGACAGAAAAAGTACAGCTCTAAAACTCTGAAAAATGAATGACATCGCTGATACTATACAACTTACACTAACATAAATGTTTCCTCTACTTAGCAATTGTAAGCTACATATTACCCATTAAAACAGCATAAGTAAATATGCACAAACAAGATAAAAATAAAGCAGAACAAATTAATTTAAAAATTAAACACAATCAACTGTTAACAGGTAACAACTCTGCTGGATCCCTATCACCTACACCCCATATGCATACACAGTGCATTAGCACAATTACAAGGATGAGCCAAAATAGTCTTTGCCTCTGAGAGTCTCATCTATAATTATGTAGTCTTAGCAACTAGCCACAGTTACAGAGTCAACCCCAGATGCAGTATGGTTGCCTCTGTGGGGGAGAATGACTCTATAAAGGTGCCTCCACATCCTCTCAAATAGCTCTCCTCTGTCTTTCAATTCATATGTGGTCCATTCTAGGGGAGGTGTTCAGGTGACCAGTTCTAACCACATACCCACCGTTGGGGCCTGGCACGATACCCATGCATTTTGTATACATTTCTTTGCCAGGACCCGCAGCACCCTGGTGACCCTGGGATAGAAAGTCCTCTCATCGTCCTCCAAGGCATCCACCCCAAGGAGGACAGACTGGGGAGTGTCTGCTATCAACTTTCCCAACCTCTGCTCTGGCTACTTCTTAACCCCTGTCCAGAACTGTCATATAACTGTAAAGTTCCAGAAGTAGTGCAGGGAGATGCCTCACTCTTCTCCACATTTACCACTTATGGGGAGATCCCCAGGGTACATCTACTCACCACAGCTGCTGGTAGGTGAGTTGGTGTGTAAATTTAAATTCAGCCTCTTTATATTTATTACACCACAACAGCCCCTAATGAGACTCACAAATCTTGGCCCAACTATCTGCTGCAATATCCACTCCCAGCCAGCCCAGTGGCGCTGAGGGTTGAAACGCTGGATGCTACACCTTGCGCCACACCGGTGACCCGGGTTCAGGAATGGACCCATGTCATCGGGGGTTGGCAGGGGAGGAATGGATCGAGCATCTGGGGGACAGCTCTGCTTTCGTGGGAGGGAGGGGGTTTCTGTTCTCGCCATCTAGTGGCCCCTAATGCAGACATGAGGGCTTTCAGCAGTCAGAAACCAGCTTGTAGGGGATTGGCTATATTGGCACTTCTGTGGGCATGCTCAGGAGTGAGTATACACTGCACTGGAGTGCATTGCACCACCAAGCCAATGGGGGGAAAGAAAGCCTAAAATAACCCCCTCCCATTGGTAGGTGAAGGTGGATCTAACAACTCCAGGCACCACGTCCAATGTTGTGCTGAGGTGCCCTTCCGGTCTCTCCATGTTCATTCTCCGCTAAACACTATAGAAAGAGCTCCAGTCAGAATCAGCGGTCCTTGCTCCCGGGGGATGTAGATCTGGGCAGGGGATTTGGAGGCGGACTGTGGAGAGTGGCCCTAACTGGGAGGAACACTCTGGCTTCAGGCAGACAGGATCAGCCAGGTAAGCCCCACAACTACGCTGGAGAGAGAGAGTCCAGTGGGAAGGGAGAAGAAATAAAGTCCACAAAAAAAAAAAAAAAATCCACTCCCAAATCCCATTCCCAAAGCTGATGCACCCTGTCCGATTGATCTGGGAAAGCCTCCCACAAAGATGAGTAAATGCTTGCCATGGATCCATTCAGGTCTGCCCTAGCCCTCAAAATCTCCCTCTCTAGCCCACTAATCTTAGCAGCCCCTGGGGTCCCATCTGTTCATACCATGGAAGCTGACCAAAACCTGCGGGTATCTAAATCTCTGCAAACCCCAGTTTGGCTTCCAACTCCACCTGAGTACAAAGCCCAGCTGTTCCAAGCAGATCCCCAAAGCAGACTGCTTTCACAGTTTTTCACTCTGTGAAAGCCCCGATCTAATCCCGGGAGAAAGTCTGAATTACCGTAGATAGGTGCAAGGAGGGTTTTTTCTCTCTCCTCCTTCCATGATTTTAATTGCTGCTCCCCATGCTTCCAAAGTATATATTACTAGGCATGGGGTCATAATGCCATATCAATAACAGCATAAACAATCCTGCAGGCACAATGACACGCCCTGAAATAAGGTCAGGAAAAACACCGACCACAACAGAAACAACGCACGCCATTGAAAACAATGGCACTGTCTTCTTTTTTGTGGGGGGGCTCTGACCCCTGCACTCCCCGACCAGGGGAGCTTTTCCCCCCACACCCCTCAGACTAAATATAACTAACTCAGAGGATGTGTGGACTTTGGGGATGGAGCAAAACTCTGGAGGGGGGAAATTTATTTTATAAAGAAAAGAAAAAGCAGCAACACCATGAGACCTGGTGGGAACTGAACCATGGCCCCAGGTCGACTACGCCACCGGGTTCTTGTGCCTTAGCCACTCCATGATGGGAGAAGCTCAACCAGGCACCACACTGGCAGCCACTAAAACACTCCCCCATCTGAGCGTTACAGCAACAAGGGTAGCGGTTATTCCCACATGCTGCAAAACCCTTATCGCTGTACCCGATTATGTGCTATCTGCAGCGCAGTTATTGCTGTACTTTTTAGGTTGCAATATATTGACCTGGTACCATATTACTAGTGGGTTCACCTCTCAGCATGCCTTGTGCTTGGCCAGGCCACCTTTATCTAAGTAACAGAAGGGTGTGGCATACCTGGTGCCCATCTCAAGTGTAATCCAACTCACCCCTTTTTCCCCTAACATCTATTCATACAGCAGCCTAAGCTGAGCTGCCATATGATACTGTTTTAGATCCAGAAAGTGAAGTCCGCCCGTAGCAGTGGTGCCTTTCAGTCATGCCAGTGCTGCTCAAGGTCTCCTACCCTGCCACAGAAATTATGTGCATCTGGCCTCAAAGAAATTAATATATTTAGTATTCAGACCCATGGGCAGAATTTTGATCGGGTATAACATACAAAGGAGGACGTTCATTTTAAGTAAGTTAATATGTCCCATCCAAGATATTACATATAAACATATGAAGGTGCCAGCAGAACAGACCTACTGGTCTATCAAAGTCTGCTTGATTGTGCAACAAGCTCCCGAGCAGGCAGGTATAGTTGGGATAACGGGAAATATTGGCAACATGTTCCACCTGGCCACATATCCCACTATCACCCTCAACAGGGAAGGGAGCATAGTTCAGCTTGTGTAGGCTAGAGAGTACTAGACTCTTTTTAATACCCAGGTATGTAACAGAGGTCTCCACCCATTTGAATGAGAGTGCTGATGTCCATACCGGTTCCCCCCACCAGCTGCATCAGTTCAGATTTATCATAAGTAGTTTTATATCCTGAAAACCTAGAGAACTGATCAATAAATTGAATAATCTCTGGCAGAGACTTCTCTGACGTTGTAATGAAGAGCAAAAGATCATCTGCATGGAGTGAGACCTTACTGGAATGTCTCCAATTTCCTGTTATCCCAACTATACCTGGGCTTTGCCTAATATGCTCTGCTAAAGGTTCTATCACCAGGGTGAAGAGGAGAGGGGGCATCCCTGTCTTGTGCCTCGTGAGAGAGCAGATTCTTCAGAGACCCCCCCATTCATCAAAACCCAGGCTTTAAGTGCTGCATAGAGCAGCTGCACATATTTTAGAAAGCCCTCCCCATATTGAACTTCTGCAGCACCGAGGTCAAATAAGGCCACTCACCCCTATCAATGGCTTTCTCGGCATCCAGGGAGCACACAAACGCCTCCGCCGAACATCAATAACTCCAGTGAATAACACTGAGCAGTTGTCACATATTGTTGTAGGAGTACCTACCCTAGACAAAGCCAGTCTGATCTGGGTTTACTAAATGTGGGAGCAGGATCTCTAATCACCTGGCCAGCACTATGGCTATAATTTTGGTGTCACAGTTAAGCAATGAAATAGGCCTATAGGCTGTACAAGTTGTGGGGTCCTTCCCCAGTTTTGGGAGAACTGTGATTGTAGCCTGATAGCATGACTAGGCCAGGGAACCTTGTTTCAGTGCCTTGACTAGCAACCCTCTCAGATTCTCCAGTAATAGCGTCCCGACCACCTGGTAGTATTCTATGCTTAGATCATCTGGACCTGCAGCATTCCCTTCCTTCAATGTCCCCAGGGCAGAAGCAAGTTCTGTCACCTGTATAGGGGCCCCCAACTGCTCCACCTGCTCCTCCATGAGTTCCGGGAGTGTAATGTCCCTCCAAAAGGGATTCACCTCACCACTATCAGGTGCACATTCTCCCATGTATAACACTTTATGGAGCTGCCTGAACTGTGCCCTAATATCTGTTTTAATTTTATGTCTTCCCCGCTCTATCCTTAAGAGCTACAATGAGGGTTGTGGTCTTTTTACCTCTGGCTAAATGTGCAAGAGGGGGCTAGGCTTATTACCCCATTCATAGATGCACTGCCTAGCATAATATACAACTGTACTAGACCCATTCATAATGGCTAAGTTCAGCACCTCATGGGCTATTCGCAGTGACCGCTGGGCTACATCTGAGTGGTAATCATAGACTTTCTACTCCAGTCCCTTCACAGCCTCTTCTAGCTTTTGTATCTTGGCCTGTTTCACCATAAAAGAAAGTATTATTTCCCTCATGTATGCTTTCCCTGCTTCCAAGAGATTCCGCTTTGACGGTGTGGTATCCTTATTGGTCCTAATGTAGAGACTCCATTGCTCTTGCAAAAACTCAACAAACTCCTTCAGGGAAGTCATAAAGGATGGGAACCACTAGATGTGTAGGCAATCGTTTGTGTCCCCAGTACTCGGTGTCAAAAGTACCTTGGCATGATCAGACACAGAGATGGCTGTTATTTTGGCATGGATGACCCTATGATACAGGGACCTACAGGTAGGTGCAATTATGACCAGGATTTGTGGAGACTGGAGAAGAAATTATACTCCCATGACCCTGGATTTGCCTCCCACCATACATCAACTAGATCTAGCTCTACCAATCCCAGTCCCCATCTCTTCACCCCCGGCTCTTTTCTCCCTTCCCCATTGACCTGTCCAGGGCAGTATTTAGGGTGCAATTAAAGTCACAAAACTGCAAGAAAAAGGCTCGCACACTAAGTGCACAAACGCATCGTGACCACAATATATCCATATAAAAGATATTTTATTGCTCACCATAAAAGTCAAAGGACACAGAAACAGGCACTCCTACAGCCCAACTAAATGACCCGATGGCATTTCATACCTACAATGGCACTTTGCCAAGGATGAAATTCACATAGTAGGTTGTTGCTTAAATACATATAATAATTGATGTCATAACAGGTGAAATACATAAACAAGTGAATGACGCTCCACATCTAAAAATCAACACCTCCTTAAACATCATTAAAGTGCAACACAAGTAAGGACCTAAAATCTATTATCTATTAACTGCAACCAATGTCGAAAACCACATTACTTCAGAATTCTCTTATCATGCATTTAATTATTTCTTTTGGTCCCAATAATGTAATGGGTAGATCAGCTCCTGCTTCCATCTTTGGCTTGCTCTGTGGTTTTCACAAGCTGTTCCTTTTTACTGTCTTGATTGCTTCCATCATCAGTGGTCCCACAGGATTAAATTACTATACCAACCAGTGTCTAAACACAGGGAACAATAAAAAACACAATTACATCCATTAAACAAATTATTCATTCCATTTTCTTTTTTTATTTAAAAGAATATTTATATATGTATATAATAACCAGGATGTCCTTTTTGCCATAGGGAAACCGTGGCGTAATTCGCCGTTATAAAGGAACATTTATAATGATGAACATGCGCCCAGTTTCCCTCGCACTGCACAGGTGCCCCTACCTCCGAAGGTCTTCTTCCTAGTCACTGTCTGCCTCGTCTTTCCCACTGTGAGCCGCTATTCTAACTGCAGTAAGTGCTGCCTGGCAGGCAGAAAGGAATCAAAATGAGGGAAATATCCTCAACATGTTGGCTCCACACAAAATGAAATTAAAAAAAAAAAAAAGTAAAAAGCGAGCGACCGACAGACCATAGAGCATGCGCTGAGACCCAAGCAGACCACCGCAGTCGCATAAGAACGTCTTTTTTTTATATAGTTGCTGTGGGGAAAAAGGACGTCCCGGCAATTATATAAAATAAAGTATGGGTCTGGGTGTGTGTAAACTTGAATTTACAAACACCCTTGGGGTTAGATGCTACACATAAATCCCTTGAGCTTCGCTCTCGGGGTTTATGTAGCATCAAACCCCTCGGGTGTGTGTAAATTCTCCTCGTTACACACCCAGACCCATACTTTATTCTCTATATAATACACTTCTGGCAACACAGGCACATAAACCAACAGAATTTGGCTGAGGCAATTATAGATAATGACTTAATTCAAAATGTTTATTTAGGCCTGGAAGTTTTAAACTGTCTAAATAAAACATCCATTGTCCCACTTTTTATTTTAATAAAATTTCATCTAGATTTCTACCTCTAGCTCCCAGAGTAACTTGTTCTAGGCCATAAAAACACCACTTATGCAGTCATACCTCTCAACCTCCTGCCTCATAAATCAGGGACAAGGCTTGAAAAAATCAGGGACAAAGGACCAAAATCAGGGACACATCTTCAAAATTGGAGATATTAATTCAGGAAGCTGGTAGAATAAGGGGCTTAGTGTAAAATGTATTCTCTAAGGAAGAACAAGGCTGTAACTTTAAGGTTTGACATTATTTTGTGCTTACAACTCCCACTGTTTGATCACGAAAACACAATTTTTAGAAGAGACAGAGTAAATGTTTGAGGCAAAATCAGGGACATCCCTGAAAATCAGGAACAGTTGAGAGGTATGTATGCAGTTCCTTATTGGTACTCAAACCTATATGTCTGCTAGCACATTTTCATTCCCACCATTACCTATATCCCTTATGTGTTCCCCTATGCGTAACTTTAGGGTCCTTGTGGTCTTTCCTATATAGTTGGCCCCACATTTACATTCTGCTCGATACACTACACCACTGGTGTCACAGGTAATCAACTGATTTATCCTGTTTTCTTTCCCAGTGGTATAGTTCTTAAAGGTTTTAAATTTTTTTATATAAATGCAGAACTTGCATTTACCACAAGGGGCACATCCCACAATAACTACATTCTCATGTTCTTTCCTCCTAACTGGTTGTAAGTAATGTGTTAACACATCGGCCAAGTTTCTGACTTTTTTTTTTACAAACAAACATTGGGTGCTCTTGTGTAACTGGGCACATACAGAATCAGCTTGTAAAATACGCCAATGTTGTTTTAAATTGGCACTTTGTACCTCATTTGACCTTTTATTATAAGTAGTGATATATTTCAGCCTGTCTGAATTTTCAGTCCCCTCCATCCTTTCTCTTGGAGCAAGTAAGGTGGATCTGTCCTGTGTTGCTGCCTAAGTTCTTGCTACCATTAAGTCATTTTTAGCATTGCCATGTTCTTGAAATCTAAATGTCATTTCAGCAGCTCTCTCCTCATAAAGAATGTCACTATCACAATTTTAACGTAAATGTAGGAATTGTCCTCTGGGTATATTTTTCACCACGTGTCTAGGGTGGCAACTTGAAGCCTGTAACACTTAATTGGTATCAGTCTCTTTTCTATACAAATCTGTCCATATAGCTCCATCTTGTTTTTTGTTAATAATAAAATCAAGGTAATTAATAGGTGTCTGGCTATATTTTGCAGACAATTTTAAAAAAAATTGTTGGAATGATGTAAATAATCTAAAAACTCATGTAGTTTTTCTTCAGTGCCACCCAACACAAAAAACAAATCATCTATATATCAATGGTGCAAAGTTACGTATCTGAAATATGGGTTTAAATCTGGGTCCTGTATTGTAGTCAATTCCCACAAACCCACGTACAGATTTGCATAACTTGGAGCAGATGTTGCTCCCATTGCTGTTCCTGTAAGTTGAAGATAGTATTTGCCCAGAAAAATGAAGTAATACTTTTTTCAAAACCAATTCACAACATTTGATCAAAAACCTGATGAACGCTATATCACATTCGCCCAGTTGTTCCAGGTAATATGTAACTTGCGTTTGAATGGATCCACACTCATATGCAGTACATTCTCATTTCTTTTTGCAAAAAAATGTTTTAAACTAAGTTTCCTGGTGAATTTATACAATTCATTGACACTATCAAATGGATTAATATCAGTAGTAGGGATAAATAACAAACCTTTAGAAAGAACTTGTATTTCAGCTTCAGGAAGGACGTGGATGGAAAGTTTCACCACAGTCAGTATCTCCTGCCCTTCTTGTACTGATGTTGATGTTGATTATGTTGCCAGTTCTGCTTCCTGCAGAATTGTCCCTGTCCTCTCCCTCACTGCTGTCATTGCTGTCTGGTTCCCCGAGTGTTCCTTGTTCCCTCGCTGGTTTCCTCATCTCCCCTGTCATTGGCCGCTCCTTCTTCATCCGGTGTTTGGAATCGGATCTGTAGGCTCCGTCTCGGTCCTTGTGTTGATTGGTCTGCCATTTCTTCGGGTAATAAAAAAGTAGAGCCTTTACTGTCTGCATCTGATTCACCATGGGTATTATCACCCGTTGATGCGGCTTTCAGAGTTGACTTCTGTGGCTGCTGCTGGTTCTTTTGTTTAGACCAATCAAAGATCCAGCAATTTTCATTATCACACTGGTCCCACAAAAACTTCTTTTGTTTAGTGGCTTTAACTTCCTTATCTTGCCACACAATTGACTTTCTAAGTTACCCAAGTGTAACTCTGTTTAAAAACTATAGTTAGTAAATTATCAATTACAGATACTTAGAAAGGAGACGAACGGAGATGAGACTGATGGCGGAAGAATTTAATGATTATAATAATAATCACAGCGAGAAATTACAAGTGGTACATTCTTCAAAATAACAGGATATACAGGCTTACTTATATAGTAAAAGACAGTGTGCCTATTTTTAGAATTTTCTATGATTGGTTTAAAACAGCACAAACATCAACTTATAAGGTAATAAGGTACTTTTTCTTGGTATGTGTATGATCTCACCCTTGGTCAGCAAGAATACAGATAGTGTACATTCCATTACTACCTATGGCTAGCAACAACTGCTACTACCAGTCACCAAAGCCCAGGAGGAAAAGATAAGCGTTAACTTAAGAATGTGCCAACAAGCATTCTGGACTATCCATATGCAGACGAACACTAAAATTAATTAAAAGGGGAATTTTGGACACTGTCCTGTATCCCTGCTTGCAATCACGTAGGCCAAATATGTGCTATTACTTACATCTGCAAAATTACAATGTTAGAAGGCACATTAATATTGTAATTGTGGCTTAGCTCTTCTCATGGCTTTATAAGCTTTTTCATAACCTAGCTCTATAGGCCAGCATTTGTTATACATGCACAGAATGTTTTCAGACCAAAATAAGGTTAGGCTGCAATACGGGGGACAAACTTCTTTGCCCCCTATTACAAGCCCCCCTTTGGCCCCATATTGCCCAATTATTATTTGTGCAACAATGCAGCTCCTCGGAGCATGTACATCTCACTGCATACATTACGAATGGTTAGTCTCAATCGACACAGGCCTATAATTAACAAGAATACTAAGACCACCTGCAATACAAGTAAAGCTTTAAAAGAGAGGACTCCCTAAGGGCCCCCCTGCATAGCTATAAATTAAGTGCTCATTATCACTTCCACTGAGCAACTCATTCACAGCTGCTTGGGCTTTATGGGCGGAATTTTGGATTTGTATTAAATGAGTATCTTTTCGGTTTAAAAGTGACTGCACGTTAAGGGACAGAGGAGGTATCACAGCTCCAAATGATGGTGAATACTTGTTAATATCATACACCTGGTGTGGGGTATCAAATGTTACATTATAACTTTTATCCTCCGAGTTGGTAATAGGATGCAACACCTTGTCACCAATATATACATTATGTTTGGGAATGATACAAAAAGTTTGGGTTGTAAATGGTACACATTTGTCCTTCATAAAATAAGATGGGTATATTAGTAACAACACAGTATTGGTTAGTATCATTATAGGTTACAACGACTTGTGGAGTGTACCACCGTCTTAACTGAACGGGGCACCAGGCAGTATTTTTTTCAGCTTGGCCTATGGGGATTTCCTCACAGATTGGTTGCGTTTGTGACATGACGTCACACTGGCATATCCATTGACTGTTTATTTCCTCACAGCAATGTAAGTTGGGCGCTACCCCATGACCCATCATTGCTGCGCACTAGGATCTCTGGGGGCGAGACTCGATATGCATAATACTGACCTTGTAGGTACCCTACGGAGTGTACTTTAACTGTTTGAGAGTACACCTCCTTGTTATACTCAACTTGCGGTAGTCTTACCACGAGGGACACCCTCATGGTGCTATCAAGTGTACTGTTGGGTTCAAATACTTGTGGTTTAACATATACCTTGGTTACCTTGCGAATCCACCACATAGGTGGGGCTCGAGCTTTAATACAAAAAGTTGTACACTTACTATCATTAACGTTAAGGCAATCTGGACAATACCACAATTTTAACTGAGTGTCAGAAATTTGATTAGGCAATTGATTATTAGTAATTTCCTGTAGCAATTGGCTAACTTGAGTTAAAACATAAGATCCATAAGCACTACACACTATAGCTTTATGGTATTATTAAAAAACTTCATTATGCTCAGCCACAACTTCACTAAATTTGTGCTCTACCTCTTTAAACAGGCGGCCCACCTCATGTATATTGTACACAGATAAACGCTCTTCCATTGCCAAACCTTGCTGGCCTAATGTAAGTGGTAGCAAGATCCTTTCTCCTGTGTTAGTATTAAACTGGTTTTGGTACCGCTTAATTGCCTCTAGGTCCTCCTCTATTCCATATGCTCATTCCTGATCCAAAAAGTCCAGCCAAGTCTCCCCACAAATCTCGTTTTTCCTAGTATTACTAACCCTTTCTTTACTAATAAGAGGGGTAATACTCCCAGTTTTAGCATGGAAGGCGCTTAACATATCAACCAACATAGTGGCATAAAACTTTGACACACTAGTGTCAGCACAACTACTGTTAACATTTATATTCCAACCAGAAAAATCTAAGTTTATGTGCACTCTACTGTACTTCACATTATTTACAAGCATTTGATCAATAGGTGTTGATGTAAGCCCACTCTCTGGCCCAGTCGTCACATTTGGGCATTCGGTCGGTGTTACAGTTAAATGTATGGCATCCGAAGCCGCAAAACGCAATGAGTTGTTTACACTAGCATAGTTACAGACACTATTGTTACCCCAAAGACAGTAGGATAAAGTTAACACATAAACACCATTGTCCTTTGGTGTGGCCCTGTTTATAACAAGAGACCCATTTTTTTTGTTTCCAGTCCATGTAGCTTTGCTGTGATCCAGTCTTAAGCTCTGATGCACAGCTGGACCAACTATTAAAAATGTCCACACACCAGTTTGTAGATATAAAAGTGCGGTTATTTTTGGTCCAGGTGGCTTTCCATGCTCGTGTCGTGTAGGTGTCTGTATTAACAGGGTCCCAGTTCCAGCTGACTAACAGTACAACGGGCTGTTCATACTCACATGTGACATTAGTTTGTTCCACATTAATGTGCAGGCTGAGGATTATAGAAAATCTTATGGCTGTTACCAAGCCGATGATAATGATGCCTTGAGTCTTCATGGCTATAAACATCAAGTGTAGTATTTTAATTTTCAACCAGCTTTGTTTGACACTTTTTTTACACTGATCAACATGTACCCAAAATTCTTGTTTTCTTCCTCCAGCCCCTCTTTTGCCACCTACTTTAACTACATATACCGTACTCTCACCTAATCTTTTACACACTTGGTACGGTCCTAACCAATTAGCATCTTTCCAAGGATTTTTTTGCTCCCAATTTCGTACCATTACTACATCTCCCTCCTCTATAGGTAGCCCCCATCCTGCTACCGGCTGTCTACCTTGTTTATTTTGCTCATGTGCCACCGCCATGTTTCTGGCGGCAAAGGTCAAGTATTTGTCTAGTTGGTATTGTATTGCCTTTAGAAACTGCTCGTGTTTGACCTTGTCTTGGGTAGCTGAGCTGGGTGGGGGTACATCCCGTGGGTGAACCAACCTCATTTTTCTTCCTGTCATCAACTTGTAAGGAGTTAATCCTGTACTAGCCTGGACAGTCCCTCTAATGGCCATCAAAATTCCCGGGAGGTGTGTAACCCAATCCTTCCCTTCATCCAACACTGCCTTCTTAAGAGCATTTTTCAAAGTCCGATTTAGTCTTTCTACCATACCCGAGGCCTGAGGCCTATATGGCAAATGTAATCGCTGCTGAACTCCCATTATTTTGCACATCTCCTGCATTACTTGATTTACAAAATGACTTCCTCTGTCAGATTCTATGATATTAGGAAATCCCCACCTAGCACAAACTTGTGTGTATAAAATTTGAGCTGTTGTTATAGCATTTGCACTCTTAACTGGGAACGCCTCTACCCATTTTGTAAACATATCTATCACTACCAGCATATACTTATATCCCCCTTTTGCGGTGGGCAACGGCCCAACGTAATCAATTTGCAATGCATCCCAAGGTCCTTCTGCTAAGGGTAATCGCTGTAGGGAGTATTTTTCTCGCTTGGGATCCTGCTGAAGGCATATTAAGCATGTTTGTAATACTGATCGAACAGTTTTAGATATATCAGGCCAGTAGTATTTACTTTTAATAATTTGGCATGTCTTGTCTTGTCCTGGGTGCCCTGCCCATCGATGGTTTTCTAGTACTATGTCTTTTTGTAGTGATTCGGGCACTACCCATTTTGGGATTTTATCTTCTCCCTTTTGGTATAAAACACTATCTATTACCGTAAAGGCCCCATGGACCTTTGGATCTTTTTGCACTTGTTTTATTTTCTCTTGGATCCATTGGCCCTGTTTTTGGAGCTCCTGTAAGTTAGGCGGAATATCCACCCTTTTAACCTCACTAACGCTACTTGGATCTTGCCTGTCTTGTGGCCTGATTCCCTTCCAGGGGTTCCCTTCTTTGGCGGCAATTTTAGCCCATTTATCTGCCTTTTCATTTCCCCATTCTTCAAAGGACCCATACTTACTATTAGTGTGGGCTTTTACTTTAACTAAGGCTATTCTCCCTGGAAGCTTTTCCCCTTCCTTTAAAATTGCTTTTAAAAGCTGTCTGTGTCGTACATGCTCCCCTGTGGATGTCTTCATGTCCCTTATAGCCTATAGCGAATTGCGAGTCAGTACAAATTGTGATGCGCCCGTATGGGACCGCCTTTATTGCCTCATATATGGCTACCAATTCTGCATATTGAGACGAATCCCCTGGTGACAATTTAATGAGTAACCGCTGCTGATCTAGGGGCCTCATTTCGTCATCGTCCCCAGTATTAAAATACACAGCTGCTCCAGTATAGGCATTTCCCTTTTCCCAATACCTTGATCCATCAACACACAACATTGTGTAGCTTTTATCATCTCCATGTCTCTCTACAAAGGGGGACAAATATGCCTCTTGTTGCATGAGTTCCCCACAATCGTGGGTTCTCCTTGGTAGTCCAAGTACTGCATCATGGGGCTTATTGAGCTTTTGTACTGTAACTTGTTTATCCTGTAACGCTAGCAGCCACTTAGCCTGTCTGCTATGGCTGACTCCCTTTGCCTTTCCTTCCACTAACAATTTAATGGGCGTGTGAGTTGTTTGGATAATCACAGGACTAAACCCAACTATTTCTTCACAGGCCTGTACTGCCCATGCAATTGCCAACAATGTTTTTTCACACTGGCTAAAACCTTGCTCCACTTTAGACAACTGTCTGTTTAAATATGTTATTGGGACCAAATTATCCCAACAATTTTGTAATAGCACTGCTATTATGGTGTCGTCTGTTGCTACAGCTTGTATTATAAATGGCTTTGCATGATCTGGGATGGCTAAGGCTGGAGCTTGCATTAACACGTGCTTTAATTTTTTAAAACACTGCAACTCTTCCCCTTCCCATATTAATTTGTCCTCTTTCTGTGGGTTGTCTCGGAGTAATGCATACAACGGCTTAGTGATCTCAGAATACCCTTCAATGTAATCCCTACAAAAATTGGTCATCCCTAACAGTTTCCTAAACCCTGTTATGGTCGTTGGTAAAGGTAACTTTTGTATAAGGGCAGCCCTGGCAGGGTCCACATGCCCTCTTCTCTGACACTATGGTACCTAAAATGTCACTTCTGGTCTAGCAATCTGTACCTTTTCTGGATTGATTTTGAGACCTCTTTTAGCTAGGGCTCTGAGCACTTGATCTAATAACTGGGCGTGCTCCGCCATATTTCTGCTTTGCAATAACAGGTCATCCACGTATTGGATTACCTCATGCTCCAACCCCCTCCTCTTGGAGTACTTGTTGCACATAGCGATGGAATAATGTTGGGGAGGAGTGGAACCCCTTGGGCAAACGAGTAAAGGTGTATTGTTGATCTTTAAAAGTAAAAGCAAACTTTTACTGGTCTTGTCGTCTGAGGGGCAGGGACCAAAATCCGTTTGCCAGGTCGAGGACCGAAAAAACTTTACTTGTAGGTTTAAGTTTGTTAAACATTTCAATTGCCCTACTTATGATGGGGCTAACTTGTGGGGTTACTTTATTTCATTTTCTGTAATCTATAGTTAGTCGATACTTGCCATTGGGTTTTTTAATGGGCCAAATAGGGCTATTTGCTATTGAGCAAATGGGTCGCAATACCCCTTGGGACAATAAATCATTTATTACTGGCTCTATCCCTGTTACTGCCTCCTGTGGGATGGGGTACTGTTTGGTATGTCCAGGGTCGGGTCCTTCCACTGCTATTTCTGTATCACTAACTGTCCCACAATCAGTGCCAGACACCGCCCAGACACTGGGGTATTTGTCTATTATTTGTTGTAACTCTGTTTGGCTCACCTCGGGCCGATTATATGCTTTATTGGATTTAACTGAGGCCCAGATATAACTCTCAGGTACTGTTGTAGTACTATATCCCTTAACTGTCACCTGCCACAAATATTTGTTGACTAAATCAATAATTAAATGGTGTTTCTTCAAAAAGTCACTCCCTATTATATTTTGCTCTGCGAGGCTTCCCTCCATCACTATAAATCTTCCTTCCCCAACTACCTTAGTTCCTAAAACAACTGTTTGAGGGTGAGTGATGTACCCTTGTACTGTGTGTCCTGTACAACCCTCTATTTGTAAGGGAGGTTTTCCTGGATCCAGTGGTATGTGCATAGTGGTAAGTGAGACAGCTGCCCCGGTATCAACTAAAACCATCACCCGTTTTTTTCCCACTTTAAGTGGCACGGTCGGTCGCCCCTGTGTATCAAATGTTAGTGCACATACCCATCATGAGTCAGGGGCCCGGGGGCCTCCGCATCCCTATTCTTCAGCCAACCGTCTGATTGCCGTCAGCCGCCTGATGATGTCATCATCATCAAATTCTTGGGGCGGGGCGGGTGGTTTCTTTCGTTCCGCTGCGTCTAATATTGTTTTTAACCGATCCAGTAAATCCTGTGCACTATCACCCCCTTGACCTAGTTTATCTCTCGTGATCTTGCCTTTTTGCCCACGGCCTCTCCCATTTGCTGTGGCCCTTGTCCCTCCTACCGCCTCTTGCCCAACAATCACTCATCACATGCCCAGGTTTTTGCAATTAAACAAGTTCTAGTTTCTTTGTGGCCCTCATTTGTCCATGTCACGGCGGCAACTTCCGCTTCGGCTGTTTTTCATTGAGGTAGGTTTCTAGGAGGGTTATGCTCCTCCTGGGTTGGGGCCAATTTAACAACTGTCCGTAATGTGGGATCCAGATCATACGCCCTGATCCATAGGTCCCGGAATGTGGTATCATCTTTGGAAGGGCAATCTTGCCCTCCGTACCTTTGATAAACCTCAAAGAGCCGTGGGATAAAGACCCGTGGCCCCTCCCCTGCTTGTGGTTTCGTCTGCAGTATTCTATCCCAATCAACCTCTTGTTTTGCCGATTCCCCTCTCGCCTTCCTAATAGCTTCAACTACTTCATTATAATCTGCCCACGAGTTTGTATTTTGCATTGCCCCCTCATGTGTCCCCTGGACTTCCTCAGGCATGGCTTCCGCCAGGGCGGGAGACAATTTAAACATAACCAGCCTACATACGTCCTGGTTGGTTAAGCGGAGGGTAGTTGTTAACTGTTTGAGTTTTTGAGCGTAGTTCAGGTAAATTAGTTTTGTGATCAATTGGACCTATTATTTGACCTAAATTTGTTATTTCTTCTATAGTCAAATCTTTAACTATAGGTCCCTGACTTTCTTGATTTTCTGGGGTCTCTGGGGTTTCTCGAACTATTTTCTCAGTTCTTTTGGTCTTGCTCCCCACTTCCTTCCACTCCTCTCCATCTTTTTCCAATCCTTGTTCTTCCTCCTCCTCTAACCATTCCTCCTTTGTGGTTTTAATCTTATCACTGGTTTTGGGAGTGGAAGGGCTGCTGCTAGTAGAGCTGCCCTCCACCGTGGCTTTGCAGATCTCTTCATCCTCGTCTAACGCTGCCTGTGCCTTTTTAGCTTTGTTCTTGTAACTTTCCTCTTGTTTTTTATGCCTCTCAGCTTCTTCCTTATGCCCAACCTTTTCAGCATACTCTTTTTTTAACTTATGTTTTAATTGTTTGGTAGTTAACACCAACAAGTACTGCTCCTGTTGATGTCGGGTTGCAGCTGACATGGCTCCCCCAGCTGCGGTCATTCCCCATGTGGTTACAGGTGCCATTTGAATGGTTACTGTCCCACCCCTTTTTCCAGTAAGGAGTTCATCTAACTCATCCTGTTTTCCCTGTAACTCCTGGATCTTACTTGCGGCATCCTGGAGTTCAGTGTACAGGCGTCTAATCTCACTAGCATGCTCTTGTGACTGTTGGTCTAACTTAATTTGTAGGAGGGCATAATTCCTGTTTAACAGACACAAATCCCCTTGTGCTTTTATTAGCTGTTCCCTAAAATTAATACACTGCTGCTCTAATTCTTGATGTTGATCTATTGGGACGCTATTTTTATACTTTAATGTTAATTCTTCTAACTATTGCTGTAATTTAGCATTTTGATCCCTTTCGTCCCTTAGCTGAGCCACTTCTTTACCTAGGCAGCACACAATAGTTTGATTATACTGCCACAACCCCTGCAATGCATTTGCAAAGATTTCTTTTTCATTTTTTACTCCCTCATTACGGAGGGACACTTGCTGAGTAAAATACAGTTGTGCCTGTTGATCATCAGGCACTGGTTTGTATGCTCCCCCCTTCAGGTGCTTTCCTAGAAAATGACCTATTATTGTTTCCATACTCATTTTTATCTTATTTGCCTGCCTAGCCTTCACAGCCGGGCTCACCCATGCACTGGTGTCCCAGCCTGTTTGGCTACGTCTTACAGCTCCCTTGTGAGGTCCGGCTTGCAAGTCCCAGTACCTTCACCTACCTACTCTGCCCCATGAGTTCCTACAGAGTTAAGTATTACTTTTTATTTCAAGTAAGTTGAGAAGCATACATCACCTAATTGTCAAGTGGCTGTGGCCGTCTGTGTGTACCTTTCCTTCTCGCTTTAAGCCAGCAGCACCACGTCTCCAAGCATCGTCACCCTGCAATGGGGCTCGCAACCCAACCAACCAGCAGTTAGGCAGCCTCCTCAGCATGCAGCACCAACGATCTGAGTCTTAAGGCACCAATTGTAACTCTGTTTAAAAACTATAGTTAGTAAATTATCAATTACAGATACTTAGAAAGGAGACGAAAGGAGATGAGACTGGTGGCGGAAGAATTTAATGATTATAATAATAATCACAGCGAGAAATTACAAGTGGTACATTCTTCAAAATAACAGGATATACAGGCTTACTTATATAGTAAAAGACAGTGTGCCTATTTTTAGAATTTTCTATGATTGATTTAAAACAGCACAAACATCAACTTATAAGGTAATAAGGTACTTTTTTCTTGGTATGTGTATGATCTCACCCTTGGTCAGCAAGAATACAGATAGTGTACATTCCATTACTACCTCACGACTAGCAACAACTGCTACTACCAGTCACCAAAGCCCAGGAGGAAAAGATAAGCGTTAACTTAAGAATGTGCTAACAAGCATTCTGGACTATCCATATGCAGACGAACACTAAAATTAATTAAAAGGGGAATTTTGGACACTGTCCTGTATCCCTGCTTGCAATCACGTAGGCCAAATATGTGCTATTATTTATATCTGCAAAATTACAATGTTAGAAGGCACATTAATATTGCAGTTGTGGCTTAGCTCTTCTCATGGCTTTATAGGCTTTTACATAACCTAGCTTTATAGGCCAGCATTTGTTATACATGCACAGATTGTTTTCAGACCAAAATAAGGTTAGGCTGCAATATGGGGGACAAACTTCTTTGCCCCCTATTACACCAAGTAAGTCCCATATTCAGGATGTTGCTCAAACGCTTTAGTCTGCTGCTCGGAAGCCTTTAATTCATTTTCTATTTCAATTTATAACTTCTTTGAGTAGGTAAGTAAGGCTTGAATCAGGAGTGCACTCCCCATTAAAAATGCCTCTTTCCAAATTTCCATTAGGCTATCCCTATTATGCCCGAAGGAGGGCCATTTCAATATGTGGAGCCCCTGTGGAACCTGGTTAACTGTTAAATAATCTTCCAGGGTCAACTGCTCCCAATAGACCCATCATGCAATTAAAGTCCCCCACTAATAATATGTTTGGGAACTGTTCCTTTTGTAGGATGGCCAACATGTCATCAAAAACTCAGGGTCATGCTGCGCTGGTGCATATACATTCCCAAATGTGACTGGTTCCCCATATAACTGCCCCTGAACAAAAATGTAACATCCATCACTTGGACTGCCCACCCTTTTCCGGACCAGACCACTGAGGCCGCACCCCTCCTGTACCCATTCTGAGATGCAGCACAGCACTGACCAACCCACTCATGGACTAGTTTAGCATGCCCCTAGTCCATGTTGAGTGTCTCTTGTAACAAAGCAACATCGACCCTGTGTTTTTGAGAGCACAGAGCATTTTCTTCCACTTGGTCACAATGGAGAGCCCCTAAACATTCCAGGAGCCCACTGTAGCAGTCAACATTTTATCTATGAAAAGACTTAGGTGGCACTGCAGGAGGGGCCAAGCCCCTACCAAACACAGACCTGGCCACATCCCTCCAGTGTCCATCTCCTGCCATCCAACATCCCTCATAATCTGTGTCCCTACACATAAATGAATGTAGCAGAATATTTCAACAAGAAACTGACCATAAACATAACACAGAGCGAGAACATATAACATAACTACTTGATATCATCCTCTCACTACAAAGAAGAGCCCCCTATCACCCACCACCACACAGATCATCCCCTCCTCACACAGGGGATTACCTCCTGCCATAGGCAAATCCTAATAGGAGCACATTGTGAGCACAAGAACAAATAAATATCAGTGTAACCCCCAACCCCACAAAAGTAAATTCATAATCTCCCAGTATGTAACTTGCCCCATACCTCATGTCACATGACTAAGGCAGAGAACCCCCACAGTTCCCCACCTTCCATTTTGGAACATGTCACAGCCACCACATCCCAGAATTAAAGAGCAGCCACCATGACGTCCCTCTCTGCTCAGGTTGTAAAACTCGCATCCACATATATTAAGCAGCAGTATTCTCCCCAAATTGTGTCCCCTAGCATAAGTCAGAGAAAGGAAGACAACACTAGAGATTTTACCTTCCAGAGATAACTGGTTTCCCATTAGGTGACATGGGGAAGGAAGACTAACCCCCCAACAGAGCCACTCCTACTCCTACTCATACACCCTGCCCCCATATGGACAGCAGGGCAGCATTCAAATTGGACCAGTCATAGGAATAAATCACAGCAGTACTCTGCTAACACTGCCAATCCAGTGGGGAGGGATACGCTACCCCTTACGTGTATCCTTTAAAGACACTTTCCCGCATGCTGGCTTTGTCCTTGCGCAGAGTATCCAGTACAGCTCCTCCAATCTGCACCAGTATGTAACCCTGATGTTGCCAGCCATTACTGCCCTCCCTTTTTGACTCCTTACCACTATCAGTATCCTTCTTCCCTTACAGGTTAGCATGTAACATACACCAATGTAAACTGAACTGTTGTCTCTGGATTAGTCCTCTGGCCAGCGGCTCAACAAAGTATGTCCACAGTCACATAGATGAGGTGTCAAAGGCTGCCCCCCCCACTTCTTCACTATAAGCTGTAGCCCTGAGAAAAGTCCAGGCAGCATATTACACACCAGAGCTGCACCTTAGCTGCACAATGTCCAGACTGCAACTGACCCAGTTTGCCGAAACCCCTAATATGCATTAGCAGTGTACAGTCTACTGATGAGCTGGGTATGACTGCCGTCCAGCAGTCCTCTCGAGTGTCTGCCACTGGGAGATCAGTCCAAACCTGTGTACAGCCCGAGGTACATCTGGGGCTCTCCCTGCCATGGGAACAGAAATTCAAAAGTAAGGAAGAGAAAAAAGGTGCCAATATCACACATTCACCTCTCCACCATTGCATTTCAGCAATCCAATAAAGGTCCAACTGTTTTCATTTCTCAAGCAGCTCCATTTGTATACATGAAGATCTCACCTTTTCAACATCCGAGAAGGTGAAGGTCTGCCCCATATGATTTACTTTGATGACCACAGGGTAAAGGATTCAAACTCCACTGTGTGCTGTCTAAGGTCATTTAGCAGTGAAGTGAAAACTCTCCATTTATTCTCTACCAGAATGGAAAAATCCTGAAAGATTGTGACAGGGTGATCTCTGTATTTCAGCAGGCTGACCTTGCACACTGCAGTGAGGATCCATTGTTTATCCGGGTAGTGATGCAGCTTTAAGATGATTTGCCATGAAGGAGCATTTGCAGGGGGTTTTGGCACCAGTGCTATATGAGCTCGGTCAGTTTTAATTCAATCTTGGTAACTTGGTGTATATAGACAAAGTAGGCTAAAGGCCCATTAAATTGTCTCCCACTCATAGAGGGTTTATTTATTGACAGTCTTGTGTAATAAATGTTCATCTAACCTTCTTTTAAATATCTCTAACGACGAAGACTCCACTATATTCGCAGGAAGATTATTCCAGATCATTGGAGTACGTATATTATAAAAATATTGATGCCTAGTGGTTCTTGCCCTATGTATAAATATTTGTTTATCATGTAATCTTAAATTAACTTGCTTCTGAATCCTTATTATATTACATTGTTCCATTAATGCCTTGTCCTTCAAAATTTGATACAATAGGAGTCAATCACCTCTAATTCTTCTGATCTCTAAGGGGTATAGATTTAGACTCATAAGTCTTTTACTATACTGCAAATGGTTTAGTCCCTTAATAGATTTGGTCATTCTCCTTTGAACTCTTTCAATCTGTGTGATATCTTTTTTAAGATACGGGTTCCAGATTGGGGAGCCGTAATCAAGATGTGGTAAGACATATGTCCTGTATAATTTTTTTTAAACTTTCTTTATTTAAAGTATTTTGTTCAGACATACAGAACATACAAGACACAGACATATCCATAACAAATACAATTATACTTTTTTTTTCCCCTTCTCTTTTGTTTTCGAAGGCATTTCATCTAGCATAATACATAATTAGGCCAAGCAGTCAACAGTTTATACAGAGAGGGTGGCACAAGACATCCAAAAATTCCTTTATATTTATAATCTTTAAGGCTCATCTAAGTTGATTTCCATATTGTACCTTTATACGTCCTGTATAATTTAAGGACACAGTCTTTATTCCTAGAGATAAATGCCCATTTAATGGAGTGAATAATACTATTACTTTTCCCCACAGTCTTAACTATATGTGAACCCAATGGCAATTGTGAGTTTATCCATACTCCAAGATCTTTTTCACATGTACTATTTTTTATGAGTTTTCCATTTAGGAAATATGGATATTTATGATTTATTTTACCAAAATGTATCACTACACATTTGCTTTCATTAAATTTCATATTATTTATTTCACTCCATATTTCAATTTTCCCAAGGCTATCACTTAGTTCTTTATACTTAAATAATGATGACACTTCTCCACCTATTTTGGTGTCATCTGCACAATTAGTGATGACTGAATCTAGACCATCGCCCATGTCACTGATATATAAACCAAACAAAATCAGGCCCAACACTGAGCGCTGGGGGACTCCACTTAAAACGTTACCTTCATCCGAAAGAACAGAGTTTATTCTAACTCTCTGTTTTCTATTGGATAACCAACTCCCAATCCATCTTACTATATATGTATTTAGACCTAGATTTAATAATTTCATAATAAGTTTATTATGTGGAACCATATCAAATGCTTTTCCCAAATCCAAATAAATCATATCCACTGGTTTCCCTCCATCCAAATTACAACTAACATGATTATAGAATGATAGTAAATTGGTATTACATGAGAGTCCTCTTTTGAAGCCATGTTGAGAAAAATCCTGCAATCCCAATTCAACTACATCAATCTCAGTTTTATTTTTAATCAACCGTTCCAGAATCTTACAACAAATTACTGTTAGGCTAATAGGCCTATAGTTAGCCATATTAGATGTATTTCCCTTTTTATGTATTGGTACTATTGTTGCACTTTTCCAGTCAAGTGGAATCATACTAGTTGAAAGAGATTTATTGAATATGGAAGTCAAGGGACTTACTACCAAATCTGAAAGATGTTTCCAAACTACCGTGTCTATGTTATCTGGACCTGAGGAGGAGGAAGAAATTTGTGATTTAGATAATTCCTTAAGTACCATATCTCGACTAATACTAAAAACTTCTGTGTTGAATACACTGGGAATAGTCACCTTTGATTTATTCACCTGATAGATTGACTTGAAATAATTATTAAAAATATTTGCAATTTCTTTATTACTATCAATTATTTCTCCATTAACTATCACTGAATTTATTTTTTTCCCAGTTTGCTTATTATTATTAATGTATGCATAAAAGGCCTTGTGATTTTTGTTAGATGCTAGTTTATTCTCGAGTTTTAACTTTCCTTTTTTAATAATGGATTTTAGGAGTCGCTGTTGGATCTTATATTTACTTAGGTTATTCTGAGATGGAAGAGATTTATATTTTCTGAAAGCTTTATTTTTCCTTCTTATTTGAGCCTTAATATTTTTATTAAACCATAATGGAATAATACTGTTATTATTTTTATTATTTCGCCTTGGGATAAAGTGATTTATTATTTCTTGAATTTTTGATTTTAATTTCTCCCACATTGAATTTACATCTGGTTTACAGAATGATGTTCTCCAATCTATTTTATTGAAGGCTTCTATAATTTTCATCCAATTGGCCTTTTTGTAATCAAATGCTAAGGAGGATCTATTTGATTTAGGTTTTCTAATGTTGATAGTACACTCCACAATCTTATGATCACTGCATCCTAGATGGGGGAGAATTTCTATATTACTAATTCTATTAATAGAGTTAGTTATTACTAAGTCCAGAATATTTTTGTCTCTAGTAGGAACATCTACCAGTTGATGACAACCGTGGGATACAAATGTGTCAATCAATAATTTCTCAAAAGTGGTAATTCCTTTCATTTGGTCCCAAGTAATGACTGGTACATTAAAATCTCCCAGAAATAAGATATCACCTAAACTGCATGCTTTATCAATTCCATCTATTAAGTTATTGTTATAATTACTGTTACTATTAGGGAGTCTATAACAGATTCCCAGAACTATTTTGGGTGAATGAGGAAATATTAAGTTTATCCACAATGTTTCAGTTATACTTTCAGAGGTATTAGGTACTACAATTTCTTGACACTGTATATGCTCAGAAACATAACAAACACCACCACCCTTCCTGCCAATATGATTTTTTAAGAAAAGATGATACCCAGGAATGCTGTTGGACCAGTTGTTGCTCTCATCCCACCATGTTTCAGTTACACAAATAATGTCTATACTATATTTATTTACAAGTGTTTTTAATTCGACATTATTAAGACTTCTGGCATTAATATTCCATATTTTAAGTTTCCTGGATTTTAAATTATTAAGGCTAGGATCTAATTTGACACCCTCATCCCCCATATTTTCTAGTTTAAAGCTTGATGTATAATGTTTTAAAAAGTTCTGCCCAGTTTGTAAGTACCTTGCTTACTTAAATGAAGTCCATCCCAACAAAACAATGATGGATTTTCACAAAAATGTTCCCAGTGAGGAATAGACCGGAAGCCTTCTTTAAGTGTTCATTTACGCATCCATTCATTTATACATTTAATCTTTCTGGTAGTCTGGTAATTAACTCTAGGAACAGGTAGTATTTCTGAAAACCATATCTCGCATTTAAATTCAACCAATGTTTTGCCCAGATTTATATATTCCTGTTTGATTTCATCAATAGACAACTTTTTTAGGTCATTTGTACCGGCATAAATTATGACTAGTGGATTGGGGCCTGAGTTGTGTAAAATATCAGAACACATTGTATTTATGTCCTTAATTCCTGCTTCTCAAAATGATGAACATGCTATATTGTGTTTGTCTCTTCTACACATAATTTTATCTGTGTATTTAATTATTGAGTCACCAAATACAAAATATTGCCTATTTGAGTCATTTGTTGGTTGTGTTTCCATAAAATATGGATCCTCTGTTGTGCCTAACTGTACTTCTGCTGTTTCATGAGTGGAACTCCCATCTACTATTTTATCGATTTTACTTGCTTTATTTTTAAATTTCCCTTGATTATTTGTTACTGTAATGTTTGGATATGTTACAGCTTCCATTATGCAAGATGAGGGAACCTAAATGCCAGTAGTCAATGTAGCTGCTTGAGATTCTGTATCAACTGTATTGGAGAGGGAATCAATTGGTCATTCATTTAGGGTGCTGTCCTGCACATTTTCCATGGTATTATCCCCCATATCCAGATCAATCAGGGCTTCATACCTATTACTGAGGGTGATATTGTTACCCAAGGCCCTGCGTCTGGATTTAGATTTATGGCCTATAACAACATCAGTCCATTCTTCAGACTCATTGGGGATACTGTTCTCATTTGACTCAGTTCTTTTCCTTTTTTCATATACACTGACTTCACTATGTGGGTCCGATTCGCCTAATTCTATATTGTTACCTGATTTTTTTGAAGTACCTTCCTTCAATAAACTACCTGTAGTTTGACTCAAGGTTTCTTGGTATAGTTCAATAACTGCTAATCTTTTATAGAAATTATCGATATCTTCCCTCAAAACACTGTTATTGATGCATTTGTCACAGACATATATAGGTATTTTGGGAAGAGAATCAAATAAGGTATACATAGAACAGGTGTTACATTTTAAACCTGTTTCCCCATCAAGAGTCATAATAATATCTCTCCTTACAGGCTTAGATACAATTGTGGGGGCTGTACTGTTGCACAGTGCATTATCCAAAACTATTAAGTCGGTCATGTTTCTTTGTTTATAGTCAGTGGTAACAATACTTTAAATATTTTGTACTTACTCTTCTAGTTAACTAGTCCTCTCCTTTCTGTCCCTCTGTCACTCTTGACACACGTGACATGCAACACTGCGTCTTCTGTTACATGATCTTCATGGCCATAGGCCTGCTCTCAGCAAGACTTCCTAATATAGTCCTGTACAACCCTGGAAGTTACTTGCAGAGGTCACCGAGTGGATGATCTGATTTAAACAAATTAAAACTTTAAAAATTTTTTTAGACCACACGGTGTAGTTAAAATAAAATCAGAAGTCTCCCAAGCAGTTAAAACTGCAAGAAATCCCTCGATAAAAAGAGTTGTAGTTCTACTATTCAAGTTACTGAACTGCACTCCTCTACCTAGCGTTGCTAGGGCTCTGAAACCTCGTGATAGCGAGTACAGTGCTAGTTTGAATTATAGCAACATACAATTATGGTATATCAGTTTGGCATAAATTTTAAAGCAGTATTTCAGCAGCAAACAGTCATAAACTGAATTTATTATTTTGCACAGAATCTTTGCATGTGAGCTCGAGCACCTGCACCAGCCATTTACCAATGAAATCCTTCATGTCTACTCCCTCTACCCCCTCCAGGATGCCATGTATCTGGAGACTACTGCAGTGCTGGAAATTTTCTTGTGAGTCCACATTGTCCTTAAGAGTTGCCATCGCCTTTTCCAACTGGGCTAGCTGAGCCAGGAGCTCCACCAAAGTCTCCTCAAGCACCGCTACTCATGATTCCACTTCCTTAATATGGTTTTGCTGCTTCTCCAACTGGTGTGTGTGAGTTTATCTAATTTAGAAGCCACTGCTTCTATTTTTGGGGGCAGAGCTTTCAGATCTTTGTCTGATACCATGTGGTCCAAGCCCACTGCTGCTTCCAATGAGCCCTCCATGTCCTCGTCTGAGCTTGCCACAACCTCCAATGACCTTTTCTTGCCCATTTGCTTGGTGGAATGGATGGATTTCTCTCCAACCAATGCCAAATACCCATCCATCTTTCACTTGCTCACCATTCAGATCCAGTCAAAGCCCGGTGTGGAGCAAAACTTTTAAAATACGAGCTTTTTTCTCAAGCGGGGTTCATGAGCATGTGAAAAGGCTTCTATTCAAGTTGGTTATGCATGCGCACCCCTCCGTGTGAGCAATTTTTGAAAAATAATCTAGCTTTGGGGTTCCCTCAGAGCTACATAGAGTTCCACTTGCCTCAGCAAGTACAGTATTACTCTTTCTTTTCATATTTCTAAGACATTCCCTGACAGTAGTTACACCTTCCATGCTATTCATCTGAATGGCCTGGAATGTTGTTACTGACGTCATAAACTATTTCCACAGTTTGAAAACAGAGAACAGCAACTTCTGAGAAGAGCTGGACACCACAGGAGAGGAACATTGGATCAAGGGAAGGGATGGAGAATAACATGAGGACACCACATGGGAGGAACATTGGATCGAAGGAGGAGACGGGGAGGGGGTGTGGGGGCAAAATGAACAGGAGTCCTGGCACTGAAGGGAAGGCTCAGGTCAGGAGGAAGGAGCCAATGCAATTATTGCAGAGGAGGTAGGTAATATGTTTGCAGTGCTGGCAACATTGGGGGAGGAGGAGGGGTGAAGGATCTCCAGGAGGGGGCAAGAGAGGGAAGGGGGGAGGAATGCACAAGGGACAGTAGTTGGTCAGAGGAGGGAGGCAGGGGTGAAGGGGAGGGGCATAGCTGGAGGGGTGTCCAAGGGAGCAGGGGTACAGAGGAGGAGCAGGGTGTATACAGAGGTCAAAAAGGCATAGTAAGAGGATGGCGAGGCAAGGGTTGTGAAGGAAGCATATGGCAGATAGTGAGAGAACAGTGAGGGGAGGATAGGTCAGGTGTGGGGAGAGCAGCAGGGAAGGGTGGAGTGTACAGAATGTGGTGGGACTTGAGAGATAGGTACCTAGGTATTAGGGTGGGGGTGGAGATGAGGAATGAAATGGGGGGGTCTGCTGATGCTGAGGGATTCCATATTAAAAGGGATCAAATGGGGCAGTAAGGAGGAAAGGCATAGTCGCATATGGGTGGAGTCCATACCTGGGTTAACAGCAGGCAGGGTGGGACAGCCAATTCTTAAGTGCGTAAAGAGGGGTAGGAAGAAACCGCATCTCATGGGCCATGTGGGTACAAATGACCTGGTGGGGGAGATGGTGAAAGTAGTAAGGGAGAGGTTTGAGGAACTAGGAAGGCTGTGTGAGGAGTTGGTGGAATCGGTGGCATTCTCAGAGGTGCTTCCAAAGCCTTGCACAAATACAGTGAAGAAAGGGAGGATTGGGGAGTTCAACACGTGGCTGGGGGCAGGGATGTGCAAATTCCATTGCCCCCTGTTGGGGCAAGTAAATTTCATTGAAGGGCAAGTACAAAAACAGAGTTAATTTCATTGTAATTAATAGGGGCAAGTGAAAATTCAGCTACAGTCATGGCAGGGCAAGTAATAAAAGTTTTGAGTTAAACACCCCTGGCTGGGGGAATGGTGTCGATCAATGGGGTATGGGTTGATGGGTTGCTGGGGCAGAACCTGGGACAGTAATGATCTATATGCAGAGGATAGGCTACACTTGAGTGGGGAGGGGAAAGGGGTATTAAAGCAGAAGATGGAGGGGTACATAGCAGCAAAGGTGGATTTAAACTAAGTGGGGGGGGTGAGTGGACAGCTGGTAGGCAGAAATCCCACAGAGGGGGAGACAAAAGAGCTTACACCCCAAGCTAAAGGAGAGAGAATCAGGGTAGTGGCACTGGGGGGGAATTAGGACTGGGAAAAAGCAGGGAGAGGTAGGGAAGGAAACAGGGTGGATGGTGGTGTCACTGAATGCAGGAAACCTAGGTAACAAGTCGACTGAGTTGCAAGCCCTCTTGGCAATACGGAGGGGGGACATTATGGCCACCATGGAAATGTGGGCCACCCAGTACCAGGACTAAGATATGGTGATCCCAGGGTATAGGACATTCAGGAAGGATAGGGATAAGGTGAAAGGTGGGGGCATGGCAGTCTATGTATGAGAGGGGATAAGGTGTATAAGGGACAAGGGGGAGGAGGGTAGAGCAGAGGCCCTATGAATGCAGTTTCAAGGCCCGGAAAGTAGGACATTGAGGATGGGGGTAGTATACAGACCACCAGCTCAAGGGGATGATCTGGATAAAGAGTTAGCTAAGCAAATTAGAAGGGTCTGTGGAATGGGAACACTGGTGGTGTGGGAATTCAACCTACCTGGGGTGGAGTGGAGCACCCCAGCTACCACAAGTGCAAAGGAGCAGGTCATATTAGAAGCATTTCATGACAGCTTCCTGGTGCAGTTGGTCCACAAGCCAACTAGATTGGAAGATGCTCTGGACCTGGTACTATCAAATGGGGAGACTGTAAGGGATCTGGGGGTTGAGGACCCTCTGGCTGGGAGTGAACACCACTCAGTGTGGTTCACACTCAATATGGGTAGGGAAACAGGGGGCACAGGAACCAGGTGATTGAATTTAAGGGGGCGGACTTTAAAAGGATGGGGAAATTTTTGGGTAGTCATCTGGCAGGAATTCAACCAAGCATGGATGCTAGTCAAAAACGGGACATTATTAAAAAAGCGCTGGGGGAGGCTACTGGGACATGTATAAGGACATGGAGTAAGAAGGGAAGGGCAAAGAAGCCCAGTTGGTTGACTCAAGAGGTCATGGAGAGAGAGAGAGGACCAAGAGAAAAGCATTTCAGAGACTCAAGAAATCAGGAGGGGAAGATGACAAGGCTGAGTATACAAAGAAGTCCAGGGAGGTTACCAGGCTAGTTAGAGTGGCCAGGGCTTCAAGAGACCTGAGACTGGCACAGGGTATTAAGGATGGAGAAAAGGACTTTTCAGATATACAGGTAAGAGAAGGAAGAACAAAGACCAAATTGTGAGGATTAGGCAGGACGGAGGATGGGTAGAGAAGGGAGTGGATCAGGCAGAGGTACTAAATGAATACTTCTGTTCTGTGTTCACAAAGGAGAAAGGGGGGCAGATACCACAAGGAAGGGGTGGAGTGGACTGTGGGGGGAGGGAGTGACTGATATAGGGATTACAGAGGACAGTGTCCTAGAAGGATTAAGGGCACTAAGGGTAGACAAGGCACTGGGACTAGACAGCATTTACCCTAGGGTACTTAAGGAACTAGCGCAGATCCTGACATGACCACTGGTTGACCTGTTCAGTACCTCCCTGGACACAGGATGTGTACTATAGGACTGGAGGATGGCCCACGTGGTGCCCATTCACAAAAGTGGCCCTAAGGATGAACCAGGTAACTACAGACCAGTGAGCCTCGTGCCAATTGTGGGTAAGCTCATGGAGGCAATCCTAAAAGAAAGGCTGGTGACCTTTTGGGGGGATAATGGACTCCAGGACGGTCAACAGCATGGGTTTGTCTCGGGTAGATCCTGCCAGACAAACCTAATTGAGTACTACAACTGGGTGACCAGGGAGCTGGATAAGAACCATGAGGTGGATATCCTGTATTTAGACTTCAGCAAGGCCTTTGATTCTGTGCCGCATGGGAGGCTGAGGGAGCAGCTGGTGTATATAGGGGTTGGAACAAGGATAGTTAAATGGATCAATAACTGGCTGAATGAAAGGCAGCAAAGGGTGGTAGTGGGGGGACTCTCATCCCCGAGGGCAGTGATGAGTGGGGTACCACAGGGATCGGTACTGGGACCGGTGCTGTTTAGGATATTCATAGCTGATATCTCACTCAGGATCTGGAGTAAGATCAGTCTGTTTGCAGACAATATGAAGATGGGAGCTGTGGTAGATGATATTGAGGGTTGGAGGGGGCTGCAGGAAGACCTAATCAAACAACAGGAATGGTCAGAAATATGTCAGTTGGGGTTCAACACCAAGAAGTGCAAGGTGCTGCACTTTGGGGCTAGGAACCAGGGAAGGAGTTATCAGCTGGGAGGGGTACAGTTGGAAAGCACCAAGGAGGAAAGTGATCTAAGGGTGTTCATAATGGGGAGTATGAATAACTCGGCTCAGTGCAGGAAGGCGGCAGCAAAAGCCAACAAGTGAGGGGAATCTCCTCCAGAAATAGGGAGCTGATCCATCCCCTGTACAGGTCACTGGTCAGTCCGCACCTGGAATACTGTGTGGAGTACTGGCGCCCATTCCTGAAGAAGGATGTCAGATAGTTGAAGGGGATGCAGCATAGGGTGGCAAAGATGATCCAGGAATTAAAGGGAAAGCCCTACGAGGATAGGCTGGGTGAGCTGAACATGTATTCCCTGGAGGAGAGGAGAGATAGGGGGGATATGATCAAAACCTTTAAATACTTAAAGGGGATAAATAAGACTAATACAGAAAGGATTTTACTAGCCCCCACCTGTTGTCACAGGGGCAGGGCACCGACCTTCGACGCTGGTGACCCGGGTTCGGGAATGGGCCTGGGACGTCGTAAGGGCCAGCCGGGGGGAGAAGGATTGAGCATCTGAGGACTGCTCTCCTTCTCTGGGGGGGTGCGGAGTGTGTCGGCACTATACTTTCACCTGGCGGAGGCTGGGTGTGCTGCTTGCATCAGTACTAACACGTTCGGGAGGTGGGGTGGATGCTGGTCATCATGCACATCCCGCCCATGAAACCTCAGGAGAAAACCTGCCACCCTCCACCTAGATGACACTCGCCTCAAGCTGCAATTAACTCCCAGGCTGACTCCCACCCTATCCTGTGGATTGTGGCACCCTCAAGGGGGGGGTTCGGGTTCCGCTACCCCAGCCTGGGGGGTAAGCCAGGGGGTATTGGGAGGGCAGCTGATATGGGAGTGGCAGCTGGGGTCATGACAGAGCCAAAGAATAGCAGCGGGGTGGCACCAAAAAGAAAATTAAAAAAAAAAAAAAGAAGCGATTTTCCTGATTAGAAGAAGGAGGCATACAAGAGGGTACCAGCTGAGATTGGAAGGGGAAGATTCAGGAGAAATCAGGAGACATTTTTCACAGAACAGGTAGTAGACAAATGGAATGCTCTGCCGAGGAGGTGGTATTCTGTAGAACGGTGGGTGATTTTAAGAGGGATGGGACAGAGTGGGGGTAAGATGAAGAGGGTGGGAGGGTGGGGCAGCTGCAAGTTGAGGGGCTAGCTGCTCAATGGCAGACTCGATAGTCCATGAGGCCTGTTTCTGCTGGCGTTTTTGTATTTTCATATGGACTCAGGGTAATAACAAAGGCAAAAAAATGTGATTATTAACAAAATAAGGCCAAAGCCTATCAGAATATTGGATAGACACAAAAAGGAAAACAAGAGGGCATCTAGAGGTGTAAAAAACTGTTTCTATCACCTTCAAAGCAGACCCAGTCTAAGGTTTTTCATTGTGGTTTGCATACACTTCCCGTGATGCTTTGTATTATTTTGATATGTACATTATAAGTTTGTATTTCTAAAGAGTAGATGAACTTTGATGCACAAACTGGCCTTAATAATAAAAAATAAGGTGAGACTAACACTTCAAATATCTAACTTATAAGTCTGATTTTGTCTAAATACTGTTAACAGATTTTTCCAAGTTTTCATTGAGGTGTCAGTTGCTCTATAAGGGTGACTAGTGCATATTTTTCAGTATTTCTGTGCCCACCAGCACTGGAGTGACAGCATTCTCCGTCAGCTGTGGCAGGTACAGTAAACAAATGTTTTAGGTAGGGCCACATAGAAAACATTCTTTTTAATCTAAATTTAACATGACAAATGTATACATACTGTTGGTGAGGCCCACAGGCCATATCCAGTGGAAGGGAGATAGGGGTATAACTAGAGACCCATGTTTTTCTTAAGTAAGAAATAACAAGAAATTCAAGGTATAAAAAGAAATAAAACAAAAATAAACACATGAAAAGAGTTAAAAAATGTGCTTGTTGTTTGGGCAAAAAATAAATAAATGCTTGCAGGAGTTGTTGTTTAGGCTCCGTTGTTACCACAGAAACGGTCCGCAAGGAAGCGGTAGCGGAATTGTCTGATTCACAAAACTTTTAAGACCGTAACATAATGCTGCTTAATACGGTGCAGTATACTAGGAATGTGATTTCCAGTGTGTATAAGGTTATTTTGAGGTATTTTATGAATGTAAATGTGATAAATAAAACTACATTTTCAATGAATAAAAAGAAATAAACACAAAATTCCAGAAAAATAAAAATAATTTCATGGGGCTGTAGGTATGACCTATTAACAAGAGTAAGGCTCCCTCCAAAATCATATGAGAGAGTGTGTTATTTATCTGCCTACATAGTAGATACTAGTACAGCAAAGTCTAAATCTGCATTTACTGTACAGAGTTAATAATGCATACAGAGTACACGGAGTTAATACTGCATATAGAGTACACTGAGTTAATACTGCATACAGAGTACATGGTTCTAAGTGGCAGCAGCCACCTATTCCCAGTTGCACAGAGCTATTTTGCTAGAAGCAAAATAGTCAGTTTGACCGAGAGAAGATTTAGGAGGACTTGGAACAAGTCTCCCCAAGAGGCTTGTTCTTAGGGGTGTTCAGGCCAAGATTTCGGCTTGGGGGTAACTACATCAGAGCTCGGGGGGTGAGTGGTGCTGGTAGAGTGATTTAAAACCCAGTGGGGCTATGTGCCCGGGGCTGTTCAGTAATTACATTCACTGGATTGAGAGGTAGCTCCGGCAAAATATTGCAGAGGAAAACTGAGGAGCAATGTTTAGTGGAGTTTAACCATTGAGACGGAGATAATTTAAGTTCTGGCAGGTCCCCAGTCTGTGTAAAATAGGACTGGGACTAGGAATAAATAGAGGCACTGTTTGGCAGCTCCCATGGAAGTCTCTGGACTTGGGACACCAGAGGGGTAAGAAGTCCTGAAAGGCCTATGGTCTGGAACCACAGTTGGGAGGGCCCTGGAATCTCTGCATTTCCACCCAGGCCCAAGGTGCTATAGGTGTCTAGTAGGGCAGTGGTTCCATGCTTGCAGGCTGGTAAGGCTATATGTCTGTGTCTTCCCCTAGAGAGAGTGGCAATACTGTATTCATTCTCCCCAAAGGGAGTTGTAGAAAAGTCTAAAGACAGGAAACCATTTAAGAAGGTTTTCTCCTCTCAGGCCGTAGGTCCAACATCTGTTACAACTGGGGTATGCTATGACAATGTTATGATGAACTGACTGCACCAGCTCAATAAAGGAAACCACTGACTCGTAGCGTAGTTTTGGACAGTGTATTATTTGGAGTCAGTGTGTTTCACTGGTGCCCTGCACCCTGGGTTCCAGCTGGTTCCTTGGCGCTCAAAAACAAGAATCTGGTTTGGTATCCTTGGCATTTGGTGAGCCCCCGCTGGCTCCCTGGATTACACTTTCTTAGATGATAAAATAAGTTATAAAACTTTTGCAAAAATAATTGAGGACTCACTACTGATAATTAAAAGCAGCCATAAACTTGAAACTTAAAAGTAAATATGCATGCGTTCATGTAAAATCAACTTATCCACATGCATGCAAGGACCCTCGTAGCTCCTGACACGTTTGGGATCTGACCGTCCCTTTTTCAAAGGCCCTTGTAAAAGGGTAGGTCAGATCTGAAATGTGTCAGCCACTATAGGAGTCCTTGCATGTATGTGGTAATGTTGATTTTACTTGAATACATGCATATTTACTTTTAAGTTTCAAGTTCATGTGGCTGCTTATGATTATCAGTGGTGAGTGCCCAATTATTCTTGCAAATGTTTTACATGTGTTTTCTTGGTAGCACCACCTTCCTAGTGTGGCTCTTTTTTGGTATGTTAAAAACTCTGACCATGGACACTGGGAGTTCATACAGAATCAATGATTAAATGAACCCTCCAATCATGCGCCAATCTCACAAGCCCAGAGCCACACCATTAAAGAGTGGCAAACTACAGCAGTGATCAGAAACTTGGCAGCTCGGGTTCAACCCCAAGAAATGCAAGGTACTGCTGTTTGAAGCGAGGAACCAGGGGAGGAGCGATCAGCTGGGAGGTGTACAACTGGAAAATATAGAGGAGGAAAAGGATCTGGGGGTGGTTATAACAGGCAGCATGAACAACTCTGCTCCATGTAGGAAGGCAGCAGCAAAGGCCACTAGAATTCTGAGGTATGTAGTGAGGGGAATCTCCTCCAGGAGTAGGGAAATGATCCTTCCCCTGTACAGGTCCCTGGTCAGGCCTCACCTGGAGTACTGTGTGCAGTACTGGCACCTGTTCTTGAAGAATGATATCAAATTGTTGGAGGGGGTGCAACGTAGGGTGACAAGGATGATCCAGGGATTGGAGGGAAAGACCTATGAGGATATATTGGGCAAGCTGGACATGTACTCCCTGGCGGAGAGGAGGGATGGGGGGATATGATTGAAACCTTCAAGTACCTGAAGGGGATAAATAAGGTGAATGCAGAAGGGATCCTTCAGCTTAGAAGAGGGAGGGATACGAGATGTCATCAGCTGAGGTTGGAGGTGGGGAAGATTCAGGAAGGAAATCAGGAGACATTTTTTCTCAGAAAGGGTGGTGGACAGGTGGAATATTCTACCCAAGGAGGTGGTTTCCTGTAGAACATTGGGCAGCTTTAAGAAGGCTTGGAACAAGGTATGGGGGGGGTTGTTAAGATGAAGGGGGAGGTTAGGGCAGCTGCAAGTTGAAGGGCTAGCTGCACATTCGAGCAGGCTCGATAGACCGTATAGGCCTGCTTCTGCTGGTGTTTTCATATGTTCATATCTCCAGCCAGCTGGTTCACTTATTTTATTGTAAAACTAAGGCCTAAAATCCCAGCTGGTTCAGCAAGGAGATAAAATGTTGTCCCATTGTCTGTTGTCCAGTATGCCCCAATGTCCAGAGGGGCACCCTAGTTCATTTCCCTGTTCCTGGTCCTACATTTAGGAAAATTATGCTGGTGGGGTGATTTCACTCAGAGTTGGCCACACAGAAAAAAAAGTGGCCATATGTTTTTGTTTTTCCTGTAGTCTTTCAGCCTTATTACATGGCTGATATAAGGGAATAAGCCTGCCTAGTGCATCTTTCCCGAATGAGAAATGCCATTGTAAAATAAATAAATAAATAATCAGGACTGTTTGCTGTCAGACTGTGTGATTCATTCCATGTCACACAGACCAGCACCCCCCCAAAAATGACCTGACCTGCTACAGCATTTGTTTGTGGAAAACAAATCAAAGCAACTATCTGTTCAAAAAGTTAGGGAAGGAACAAATATTTTAATACTGTATGATGCATGAAAAATGTAAATCCCGGACACTGTAAGGGGAAGTATTACAAATCATGATGCAGACATTTACCCCAACTGGGAGGCAGGCAAATTAATGTTTGCGTCAAAATGGGGCTTTAACAGTTTATATTTCAGTGTCCTGACTGAGCTCTCAGGACTGTGAAATTTGATGTGCACCTTCCCAGTCTTAGGGACTTACAGTATTTTTTGGCAACTTTTGTGTAAATCAGTTTGGTGGTTCGAAAAATTTTTTTTTGCATAATCCAACATGCAGATACACAAAGTTCCAAGTTCCCTTGCAGGGTTCCTCGCATCCTGAAAGGGTCTCCAGGGACACGACTCTTCCCCCTCCTCCCACCTAACCCCTTCCTCTCCTTTCCCCCTTTTCTTTCACGTAAGCACTTGCTTACTTATTAACCCGGCACTTAATATTGTCCACTCTTTCGACCTATTATGTGCAACACTGTTGTAACACTGTAATACCCACCTTGTAACTGTATGTTAATGTTGATCTTGTAACTTGAATGTTTATTGTCTTATTCCTATTGTACCCCTTCCCTCCAGGTCGCACTGGGAGACGAGCGACTTGTCCCTCAGTGTGCCTTCCTGGTGAAACATTTCAATAAATAAAAAAAATAAAGTAGGAAGAGCGCATTATCACCGTCTTGTATGGTGAAGTGGGGTCCAAGGGTCAGGAAGAAAATGCAGACTTTCTTTGACGAAAAGCAGTTTTTTCAAAGGACTGTAACCTAGTTGCTATATTTTGCACCATGACCTGCTGTTTTGCACTCACAAGTCTGTTCTGCACATTTTACTACAGCACTTCAACCACGTAGCCATTTGTGGCTTTCAAAGGTTAGTAGGCTAGTCTGCTAAAAAACTTGAGTATATTTTGCATATGCAGCTGCATCGCATTGGACCATTTTTTTAACAAAGCACAAGGCTTTGTTGCACTGAAGTTCCCTTATTATTGCCTGCTATCAGCTTACAAAGATTCTTGTTGTCAAAAGGAACAGGCCTGACCCAACCAGCTGGTTATATTAGCATAGTGCATTTGGCTATTTCACTTCATTATGATATGCAAGACTTTGGTTAAAAGTGTTTCAGGTTCTCTGTTTGTTACCAACTTACATAAAATCCTTCAAAACAAGTGAACTACAGCATTTATTAACCAGTGGCTTCTTGCATGCCCTGATCTTGGTATTAAGTGTCGCTATTGAACTTCACTGTGAATAAACTTGATAGAGGTTTTGTGACAGCAGTGATGCTCAACTTCGGAAACCCATGCAAGACAGGAGATATCGCCGCTTAGCTCCTATAGTGCACTACTTGGCAGTTGGTTACAGCTGTACACCCTTCCAGCGAGGCATCTGTCTTCCCATTCAAAGTCATCTCTAACATTTTTTTTCCCTTGGAGTCAAGGGTTGGGTGGGGAGACCTAACAGAACTTTGTTTTATCTTCACTGTAAGCTTTAAAGTGCAACACAGAGCACCTGTGATGGTCTAGAGGTGCTCGGTGAGGTACTCTACTCTAAAGGTGGTGAAAAGAAATGAGTGAGGCAGCAAGGTCTGAATTATGTGGATAGGATAACCATTACCCAGACAAGGAGAGACAGGAGTCAACCTAGTGCTTCAATGCCTGCAGGGCGTTTATTTTGTACCAAGGGTAGAGAGACACAGTCACAAAAGGAAGGAGGGGTTGCCCGAGAACAATAGGGCAATAAACAGAGAAATACTTTATCTACGACTATTAAGATTATTACCACAAGAATAGACTATAGGCCTACTGTCACTCTTATTCTGAAATTATTCTACACTTCGATACTCTTAGATGAGGATCAGATGACATAAGCCACTCAGAACTGTACTAGGGTAATTATCACCACATATTTCCATCAGAGTCTAGATATTGCAAGAGTCCAGGGATCCGGCATCTTCGTGTACACTGTCGTTCTTCGTTGGTAGCTACAAGGGAAATAAAACAGAACTGTAGAACCCTAATCACATTTCTCAGCAAAGACCTAGTTAAGGCCACTGGGGTGGTGAGAGGTTTGGTAAACAGACCATATGTTTCTTCAGCAAAAGCCCACTCTCTCCAAGGCTGCCGGAATGAAGAACCAGAGCAACTGGTTCCTGAGATAACACACTGAAAACAAAGGGTTCCTCAGCCAAAACCCACTTCCAGGGTTGCCAAGGATGAAGAGAGATCAAGACCTGCGTGGCGATGAATCCAATGGAGGACTACCATGACCTGACTGATGCTGCGGCACTCCAAGGGCCAGCTAAACTCAGAACGAACTCTGACAGGACCAGGAACCAGAAAAATCTGAAGAGATGATGGTTGATTCTGCAATCCTAGGATCAGGAACTAACAAAAAAACAAAGAAACGGCGGATGCGTCCCTTACTGGGCTTCGACGGACTCGACTTTCGGCGAACGACCAGGAAGGGCACATACCAGGTTCTCCAGGATGAGCACACTCTTCTGTAGAGGGCGACCAACTTCAGGACATCTGGAACAGGAACCATACGGAACGACACTGGCACGGCTGTCGTGATGCGTTTCGGCGGACGTAGCTTCGAGCTGCGAAAAACAAGAAACGGCGGGTACAACTTGAACGACTGGCGACGGACTCGACTTCGGCGGACGACACAGACGGACATGATGAGCTGATGGATGATCCCACAGGAGTGAAGAATGCTGAGAGGATGTCTTCTTCTGAGTAGAGACTGATTCTGAGTACGTAGTATTACAGACCACTCTATGGGACTGCAGTGTGATAGAAGATTGAGACTGTCGTCATACAGTAGTGACCATAATAACTGAAAGATGCCCAGAGAACTGTGGAATGATACAATAATTTGCCGGGAAAAGGGCGAATTATAAATTTAGGGGTAATTATTACCGATGAGGACCAATGTCCAGGTGCTTAGAGCAATAGTTCAGATACTTAGGGCAATAGTTCAGGTACGTAGAGCAATAGTTGTTACAGTAGCTCCACAGTATAGGCAAATCGAACACTCCTAGACAAACCCCTCTTCCTAAATGTAGGGTCTTCCTGAATAGGATCTCTTCCTGAATAGGATCTAGCTATCCCTGGACGTTTCGGCTAAAGCCTCCCTTTAGTGCCACTAGGCTGGCTTGCCCTATTACACTAAGCCAGGGCCTCCCTTTAGTACCACTAGGCTGGCTTGCCCTATTACACTAGGCTGGGGCCTCCCTTTAGTACCACTAGGCTGGCTTGCCCTATTACACTAGGCCGGGGCCTCCCTTTAGTACCACTAAGCTGGCTTGCCCTATTACACTAGGCTGGGGCCTCCCTTTAGTACCACTAGGCTGGCTTGTCCTATTACACTAGGCCGGGGCCTCCCATTAGTATCAAGCTTTACCTCGGGCCTAATGCCCTACTTTTACCTCGGGCCTGACGCCCTACCAAGACTTGGGCCTGGTGCCCTACTTTACATTGGGCCTGGAGCCCCACTTTACACTGGGCCTGGTGCCCCACTTTCTATTGGGCCTGGTGCCCCACTTTACATTGGGCCTGGTGCCCCACTTTCTATTGGGCCTGGTGCCCCACTTTCTATTGGGCCTGTATTGCCCCTTTAAGTCTGAAATGGCTAAGAGTGGCAGGGCCCCTTTAAATCCACAGCTCTTTAAGAGCTGCTGTCACTCAGTGGCCAAAACACGCCCCAAGTCCTGCCCTAAATGAATATTTAACAGGCCGCTATACAGGCCTCGATGGTTGGCCCCTCCTTTGGGCGTCACATTACCCCGCCTCCCTCCGCATAGTTAATTTGGTCCTAATGCCCCCTCCTGCGGCGCTGGCATTTTCCCAGCGCCTTCTGCTTGCGTAAAAAACAAAGTTTCTCTTCTACAGGCGGTCAGCACGCTCAAGTGCTGCCGACTCACCACTCTGCCGTCCTCTGGAGGGTTGCTGTGCTGTCGGAAGGAATGTGCAGGCAGATGAGGGATGACATGGGCCCAAGACGGCTGACAGATGAGCGGCGATGCAGCTGGCAGGGCTGCCGATGGGGGACCGCAAATTAACTATAAAAAAAACCACAAGGGGGGGTCAAAACAATAAATCGACGGGGCTACACAGCCCAAACCGCAGCAAATGGCCGGTCACTTTCTTCTGGTGCCTCGATGGCACTGCGGACCAAAATGGAGCTATTGAGGACTCTTCACTGGCTGGAGCCAGAGCAGGCACACAGACTGGCCCTCGGGGAACCGCTTCAACCACAGGTAAGCTCTACTGGTTCCCTTAACCATCTGCGCCTCCCTTCTGCTCCACAGCCAGCAGGAACTACCCAGAATAACTGTTAAACTTTTTAAAACAAACCCCCAGGTTCTGGAGTGTTTGGACTGGAATGCTGTGCATGAGCAGCTCAGCACAGCATTCCATTCAAGCCATTGTGACATGTACTGCTATTAAATCTGCCTTTTGACCATACTGTAAAGTGCACAGGGCACTTTTCTGTACTATTTTACAGTTTCCCTTTATAAGGAGATGAATCTTTACTTTTAGGGGCCCCTTATCATAGTACCCTGCTGCCTACACCCACAGCAGGCAACCTGAGCACCTGTAAACCCCTAATTTAGCTGCTGATTCTAGTTTTTCTGTGATGCCCCAAATTTGGGGCATTACAGACCTAAAGCCACAGAGCATTTGGGGGTCTAGCAGCACCCAGAACCCCAACTTTTTATGTCAATTTTTCACACGTTATGCATGCAGTATGCCCCTACCAGTCACTAAAAAAAAATTCCTGTGCAAAAATCCTGGCAAAAACTCTGTGAATGCACTTTTTATGGAATAAACTAATAAAAGATTTTTAAAAACAATTTGCTCACAGTGTAGCTGAATACATAACTGTTATGGAAAGGAGAAGGGGAGGGCAGTAAACTAAGTGTACGATACCAAATGGCTTCTCACACAGTCTGCAAAAGCTGAAGACAGAAGACACAGGCATGTGTTTTGTCTGGCTCAGTACTCATCAATGTGCCTGATATGTACCTCAGCCCAGGGGATGGAAGAAGCAGCCGTATGACAGTCTTATGGGTTTGGGTCATGGTGAGCCCAAATGAGAAGGCAATCTAAAAGACAAAGAACCCCAGCACAAAAACAAAGAGGCAAGGGTTACTCAGTGCATGTACTCCTCCTGGTCGTTCCTCACATGAAGTCATAATCCTCCCTTTGTGACATTGCAGTCTGCTAGCAAGAAAGCAGCTGTGATGCCACAAGCAAAAGACTGTGATTTCAGATAGAGATGCAGATATTCTTAGCAAGAAAGAACAAGGAACAGATGTAAGCCCCTCCCCCCAAGGCTTATCTGAGTGGTCTCTCAGGCCTCTGTCACACCTCTCAGCCAGACCTGGACTTTTGCCATGACCGTCCAGTCCCTTGTGAACTGCACTGCTGCAGTAGGGATTGGCAGGATGACAGTGGAGTCAGCAGTACTGGGACTGAAGCCACGGCTCCCCCAGCCTTTGTGGCTGCTGCCACACAGAGTGACCCATACTCTCAGCTCCAGGACTGTGCTATGGGGCTGAAACCAGATTGAAAGTAGTGGCATCAAGTGTGCCCTAAACCCCAAGGTGGCAGTGGGGTTGCGGATAGAAGTTTTCAGCACCGAAGTGTCCACAGCACAGCTCTGTGCATTTATAGCTACCAGCCACACTAAATGGAGAAACCATCTCAGCTGACAGTTCCTTTCACTTCAGCCCAGCTCCTCAACAGGCAGAGTGCCTGCAACATCAAGTACCCTGCAGGGCCCAGGACAAGCTTCAAGGTCAGGTTATAGCAACAGTAGTCCCTCAAAGCTACTCATACAATAGCAGGAGTCTGCAGAAGGAACCGCACCCAATGTAGACAAACATGGCTGTTGCCATGCAATGCAAGGACCTCTGACCCCGACAGTGACTGCTGGGAAGGGGGTCAGAGGCACACAGAGTTGTTTGCCAACAAATCTGAGCCAGTCTTTAGTTCAGGTTTACAGAGAAGCATACAGACAAACATGGCTCAGCTGGATAAAAAATCTAAAGCATGGTCTACCTGGGAACCTTCTGTGAAATCAGACAAGTTCAGAGCTCTATAAAGGAGAGTGAAGCCCATAATCTGGGCTGTTTTCTCAATCTGCATGACCAGGGAGACTGTGAGCAACAGACTGGCTGCAGGAGACAGCAGTCCTGGTAGGACACTGAATATGTGCACATTGGGGCTTTTTGGGGCTACAGTTTCAATCTGAAGCTGAGAGAGAGGGAGGAAGAAGAGAGAGAGACAGAGATGGCCATTTGAATGGAACTGTTGCGATTTGCCCTAAGAGGTATATCCCCTCAGGAAGTAATTCCAGGCCATCTGCAACTAGTGATGCCATTGGCTGATTGAAAGGCTTCTGTGGAGCCCCAACCAGCACATCAACCGAAAGAGTGACAGAAGGAGGAGAGCAGCAGTCCAGTCACTGATGTAGGTGCGGGTAGGGGGTAGGCTGGTCTCCTGGTTGCCTTGCTATGGGGAAGTGTACTGGAGATTTGAGTAAAGAAGAGAGGACATAAGAGACAGAAACAGAAGAGAAAGACACTTCATCCAAGAGCCAGTTCTGAGTGAATTCCTGACTCTGTGACAGGAGGAAAGCTTAAATCAGTTGCGACTGCACAACTATAAGTAATCTTCAGGGTTTGGACCCTGTAATTGGGGGGTTAGTTAGTTTCATGGGTATCCAGTGCTGAGAGCGACTCAGAGTGAATGATTCACTTTTGAGTGACTGAATTTGACAGTCTATTAGGACAGTGACTGTTACAGAATAGCGCATGTAGGGAATAGCAAGAATGGGGCAACACTATAGTGAAGAAAGAGTGATGGAGCGTTATGTAGTGTTACTGTAGGTGGATTCAGTTATGAGGATTTATTGGAGGGGGCAGTGTTGAACTGCTCATATGGCATAGTGGTGAGTGTCCCCATCTGTGATGCAGTTGGATCCGGGTTTGGGTCTAGACATGGGTTTATTGTTTTGTAGTTTGTTGGGGGTTTCCATGTTGTGTGTGAAGTCCCGTTTTCCCCCACCCCTCAGGTTGCCCCCATGTTCTCCCCTTGCAACTGTGTCTCCTTCCTGAGTTGCACTCCTCCTGAGTTTCACCCTCCCTGACATGTACCCCCCCTAAAGTTGATAATCCATATATAGGGGACTGCACCCCACATAGAAAGTTAGTTAAAGTTGTTCCTCCATTTCAAAGTTTAATTTGTTGTTGTTTTTGTATTCAGTGGGGAGTGTACATCACCGTTTTGATTTTCGGCAATGTACACTCACTGTTATGGCAGTTTCTGTTTAGCTGTCGCTGTTATGACATGGAACCAGTTTAATAGGATGGAGCATCAGAGGTTCTGAGCAGGTTTCTGCATTATGTTAACAGGCCCAGGCCAAAGACCATCGGTATCACTCTAATTTAACTGTTGTTGCAAGTGCATGCCAACATATTTATCCATAGTGACTGCTGTATCGATGGACCTGCAATGCTCATCTGGTTTTGAACCCACCCAGTGTTATCTGAAAGTTCCCTAAGGCTTTTGGAGGGATAAAGTATTGTCACCAACCAGGTCGAGGACTTGATAAGGACTGCCATGAGGGATTCGGGCACCTATTGAGACGTGTTTGATGTACTGCTATTTCACTGTTCCCATTTTCCCTGTTGTCCCCTTGCCTTGTCTTTCCTCTTACTTTTAATAAGTATTATTACATTTTGCCTCACATTTTCTATGTTGAGTTTTTCTTGCGAATATAGTGTCATTGCTGTGGGGAGAGTATGTGTGCTCCAGCATAACTCAGTAATGCCTTGGGGGTGATAGCACATCTGCTTTCAGTTATCCTGTATTGCTACCCGCTGATAAACTGAGTACCCAGGTCAGCTGCTCCTTAAGCCATATTGATGACCTGACCTGAAACATCCTGTCAAACAAACTTGATAGAGTTCTTTGACTGGGTCACCAAGGTGGTGGATCGGGGGGAAGGGGCAGTGGATATTGTGTACCTTGAAATCAGGAAGGCATTCGACTCTGTGCCACACAGGAGGCTACTGCATAAATTGGGATGTCTGGGGCTAGGGCAGACGTTAGTACGGTGGGTGCAGAACTGACTGGGGGGTAGAAGACAGAGGGTAGTAATAAATGGAGTACCCTCAGGGGAGGAAAGGGTCATCAGTGGGGTTCCCCAAGGGTCACTGTTGAGCCCACTACTATTCAATATATTTATAGGGGACATAGCAAAGGACCTTGAGGGGAAGGTGTGTCTATTTGTGGATGACACAAAGGTCTGCAATTGAGTAGACACACAGGAGGGGGTTGAGAGTATGCATAGGGATTTGAGGAAACTAGAGGAATGGTCCAGAGAGTGGCAACTGTCTTTCAATACATCAAAGTGCCAGATCATGCACCTAGGCAGGAAAAATTGGAGAGCAGTGTATTGCATGGGAGGACAACCACTAAAGGTAACCAAACAGGAAAGAGACCTTGGCATCAACATTACACGGGACCTGAAGGTAGCAAAACATTGCAAGAAGGCAGTGACAGGAGCCAGCAGGATGCTCGGTTGCAATGGGAGGGGGATCACTAGTAGGAGGAGGAGGGAGGTCATAATACCCTTGTACACCCAGCTGGTTAGGCTGCATCTGGAGTATGGGGTCCAATTCTGGAGTCCATACCTCGGGAGTCCATACCCCAGGAAGGACGTGGAGAGGGTTGAGCGTGTCCAGAGGAGGGTGACAAAGATGGTTAAGGGAATCAGTCACTTAACATACGAGGAGAGACTATGGGTCCTAAACATGTACTCCCTGGAACAAAAAAGAGAGAAGGGGGACATGAATAAGACATTCAAATACTTAAAGGGTATTAACAAAGTGGCAGTAGAGAGCATATTCCAACTAAAGGGGCAATCGAAGACAAGGGGCCATGATTTGCAAATTGCAGGGGGGAAGTTCAGGGAAAACATTATGAAGCACTTTTTCACAGAAAGGGTGGTGGATGAATGGAATAGGCTGCCAGAAGAGGTGGTTGGAGAGAGGGCAGTGGGAGGGTTCAAGGGGGCATGAGACAGGCACAGGGGCCTGTTGACAAGGGGGGTTACAGTTAAGTCCTAGCAGTGGTCTAGGCAACCTGGGAAGACTAGGTGGGCCTGGCAGTCCTTTTCTGCCATCACTTTTCTATGTTTCTATGTAAAGTACTTCTATTTGCTTACCATGCCTTCATTAATGTGGGCTCCAGCTATCCAATCTCATGCTTACCGACAGTCTCTTAGATTGTCTGGAGGAAGTCTGTTTGAGGTGCAGGTGTTCCATTTACAATCCACAAGGGACTTGACATTTTCTTTGTTTGTAATTTTCAGTTATTACATGATTTCCCCTCCCCCATATAAATTACCTTCACTACCTATAGATCTCTTTCATCCCAACTTCCCATAGAAATACACCTGTGCATCATAGAAACATAGACAATTAAGGCAGAAAAAGATCAAACGTCCAGCTAATCTGCTCATAGTTCCCTATCTGTTCCAAGATCTATTGTCCATACCGAGTTCCATCTCCCCCAATGCACCCTCTGCTCTTCTCCCTACAGTTACCGACCTAAGTAATCACCAAACCGTTCACTGTGTCCAGCCATGTTTGAAACCATTTATGGTCTTAGCACCCACCACTTCCGCTGGCAAACTGTTACATGGGTACACCACCCGTTCCATAAAATAGAGCTTCCTCACATCTCTCTGACAGTTTCCACTCATGACCTCGCGCTCTTGAATCTGTACTCCTGTTAAATATTTCCCCACAGTTCACCTTTTTTATTCCCCTCAAACACTTTAAAATCTCTATCCTATCTCTCCCTTGCCTAGTCTCCAGCGAGTACATGTTCAGTGCTTTGAGATGATCCTCGCATGATCTGCCCTGTTGGCACTGAATCATGTTAGTTACCCTGCATTGCACTGTCTCCTGCCTGTCATATCATTCTTTAGGTGAGGACTCCAGAACTAAGCACAGTATTCTAGGTGCAGCCTCACCAGTGGCCAATATACAGGTAGTAATACCTCCTTTTTCCCTGTTGTCTGTACCTATCCGATTACCCCAGTATTCTATTAGCCTTACTGTAGGCCTTGTTACACTGGCTTGATTATTTGAGGGAGTCACTAATGATGACTCCCAGGTCCCTTTCTTCTTCATAGTGCTCAGTTTTACTTCGCCCATTCAGTACTCTGTTCTGGAGTTTTTGTTTCCTAAGTGCATTACCTTGCACTTCTTGGCTATGAATTTCAACTGCTGAACCTTAGATCACATCTCTAGCCTTTGTAGATTCCTCTGCATCTCCCTGATCCCTTTGTTGCAATATACCATACTACAGAGCTTTGTGTCATCTGCAGAGAGATGCAGCTTGCCCCAGATGCCCTCTCCAATGTTCCTGGTCAACATTTTGAAGAGGACAGGACCCAAAACAGATCCCCATGGCACCCCACTCATGGCCTCCCTCTCTTCTAATTTGAACCCTTTTGCCACCACCATCTGCTGTCTCTCCTTCAGCCAGTTTCCTACCCATCTAACTATGTCCCTAGCAGTGCCCAGGTCCTCCAGTTTCTCCAGCAGTCTTCTGTGAGGCATTGAGTCAAAAGCCTTACTGAAATCTAGATAGATCAAATCCACTGTGTGGCCCTTATCTATTACCTTTGTTACCAAGTCAAAGAAAACTGTCAGGTTGGTCTGACAAGACCTCCCTGCCGCAAAGCCATGCATTTTGCTATGCTGTAGACCACTGCTTTCTAGGTAGTCCACAAGGTCCTCTTTGACCAGTGACTCCCATCAATTTGCCCACTATAGAGGTAAGGCTAACAGGTCTCTAATTCCCCGGTTGCTCCTTGTTTCCCCACCCTTGTGTAATGGTACTGCATGTGCAACCCTTCAGTCTTTTGGAACTATCCATGTCTGAAATGGGCTACTGAACAGCCCTACCATGGGTTCAGCCAGTTCCACTGCAAATTCCTTGAGCACCCTTGGGTGCATCCCATCTGGTCCTGGGGCATTATCCACAGTACTTTAAAGGCTTCAGTCCTCTTCTGGACACTTTCTCTGGTAAATACTGGCTGCCTTATTTCAGGAATGCCCCGATAGCTGCCTTGATGCCACATTCAGATAGGGGCCTTCTGTCTTCCCTTGTGAAGACAGGGCAGAAGTAATTTTTAAGGATAGTTGCTTTTTGTTCATCCTCCCTTAGTTCACTCCCCATCTTGTAGCCTAACAATACCTCCTTCCTGCTTCCTTTTTTTCCTTGATATATTTGAAGAATTGTTTTTCACCACCCTTGACCCCCTCCGCAATACATAGTTCCATGTCTCTCTCTGCCTCCCTGACCATCCCTTTTGCGTCCCTAGTTTTTATTTGGCACTCTCCACATTCCTCCTCCTACTCTGCTTTCCCTTGCAGCCGGTGAATGCCTTTTTCTTGGCTCTCACTGCTTCACTGATTCCTTCTGAGAACCATATTGGTATCTTGAACCTGTTTTGTTTTGTAACAATTCTCATGCATGACTTTGTTGCTTCGAGAATGATCCCATTGATTGCATTGGAATCAGCAAAAAACAGCACCACCCAGCCAACCACTGTCAGCTCAGTAATATGCATACATTTTTTTAAATACAAAACTAGCGTACATTACAATACAAACAAAAAGGGACTTACAGTGCATTTCATGCACCCACATGATACACTGAGGCATTCAGACAAGGCTCTGACCAGTTTCGCACATGTGCTTTTCCTCAGGGAGGCTGGTCTGTTCACTTGCTTGTTCTTAAATAATGAGAGTGCTAAGGTAACAGTTCTGTAGTCCAAAGTGCAGTGGAACTGAATCCATTAAAAACAAGGAAACAATTCCAATGCCCAAAGTTGATCAAAGGTAACATAAGCGTCGGTAATGGCAGCCTGATCTCGAGCGCTGAGAACCCAGCGGCTAAATCTGCAACAATCAGCATATTTATAACAATTCTTTTGTCACTGTACCTTTCTACAAGTCTGCTGAGTGTGTAGCCTCAGGAAAAATACAATGACTACCGCCCGTAGCACTCCCTGGTCCAAGAAAAATGAGATGGCAGCATCATGGCTCAGAGACAGAATCCCTGCAGCCTCCCACGCTTCCACCTACATGGGAGGCTCTGGAGAAGAAGACAAGGTCTTTGGGCTTGAGACAGGCACCTATTCGGGCGGAGCCAATGGCCAGATTATCATGCGGATGTTTACACCACATCAATGGCAATGTTTCGGGGATCAGAAAGGACCTTAGAAAACTGGAACAAAGAACGGCAGCAGTGGAAAATCCTATAAAAACCATACAAAATGAGCACATGGCATTTGGACGCTCTGTGCTGTACCACTACAGAAGGGAGCGAGACCTTACAGCATGGGCAGAAGATGCGGAGGCAAGCTCCAGGAGAAACGACATTAGAGTATTTGGGATCCCTGAAGGAGCTGAACATGATGATACTGCAACATTTATGGAGTGCTGGCTGCAAAAGGAACTGGATTTCTCGGCTGATTCAGAATTGGGCATTGAGCGAGCACACAGAGTGATGTCCCTAAGCCAAAGCAGGGGGGACCCAGCTCGATCCATTATTATTAAGTTCCTGAGTTATCCAGTTAAGGAGAAAATCTTATGAATGGGATGGGCTAAGAAAGATCTGAACTTAGATGGGCAACGGGTGTGTGTTGATCAAGATTACCCCCTATGCTCTTGGCTAAGAGAAAAAAAGTTTTACAAGTAGTGAAACAACTGAAGGGCAAAGGGCTGAAGGCACAGGTGTGCTGTCCTGCCCGACTCTGGGTTCAAGACAAGGACACTACCAAGAGTTTTGACACACTGATGGCAGTTTCTTCTTACCTAAAGGCTCTGGATATTTCCCTTCTTGATTTAAAGGATGAAGTAGTGGAAACAGAGATAGAAGATATGTTATGGTCAGTAGTTTCACCAGACAGCGCCAGGGGCAACAGAGGACAGGGCAATATTTTGCCCCTGCACACCGAACTTACTAAGTGGCTGAAGAAGGGCTCCAACACCTGAAGTCCAAATGATTTGCAAGGGTTTTATTCCTATCTGGATGCAGCTTGGAGGTACAGTAGTAGTTCCAGGGAAAGGGCACACCCTGATTTGGTTTGTTGTTGTGTTTCCCCTTATTTGGACTCATGCTTCCCCCTGTTGGTTTCTGTTTGGGGGCTGCATGTTTGCGAGGTAGGTGAAGAATAAATGCTCCTATTACCATGGGACCTTAAAAGGGTGTGGTTGCCCGCCACCCGGACTTTACAGGAAGTGCACCCATATGTGGTGGGTTGTGGCTGTTTTGCCTGTGTCCTTTTCCCTTGAAATACTGAACATGTTTAACCAAATGGAGATTTAACTATAAACACGCTGGCATCTGAGTGCAGTATTGGGGGGTGCTGTACTGCTGGGGTGTGCTGTCCTTCAGATGAGACGAGACATAAAACCGAGGTCCCTTCTACCCATCCTAGTGTTGTCTTGGTGAGTGTCCAGGTGGAAGTAAAAGAACCCAGGGCACTCTTCGTAAGAGCAGGGGACATTTCCAGTATCCTGGCCAACATTCCCCTTCCCATAAACCGGTTCATGCAATTGTTCTGGCTGCGTGTGGGTGCTGATGTGCGATATGGCCACCACTACACATTCAGTCACTTCACTACCAGTCTAGCATTGCTTGTAAAGTGCTTTGGGATACACCGTGTATGAAAATCGCTATATAAATGCTGATTCTTCTTCTAAAATCTGATGAGAGTTGGGAATGGGTGGAGGGCAGGGAGAAATTATTAGAACCTGAAATGGTGTCATTCCAGAGGTAACATTTTTTGATTATTTTGGACTGGAGTAACCCTGCTAGAATTCCCACATGATTAATGAGAAATTAGGTGGGGCTGGGGAACCGTGGGTTACTGGCTGTGTTTTTCTTTTCTCCTACACCCGAGGCACATTTCACAGTCTGAGAGGTTGGGTGTATGTTAAATTTTTGATAACTCATGTTTATAGAGCAGGAGTCCCACCCCCATTGTACCTTAGAGCAAAATCTCACTAGAGGTAATACAGTACGGGATGTTAATTTAACTGCAACATTTACTGAGTATTCACTTGGTGCTCAGGGGTTTAACTGACTTGTTTAATTTAGGCCGTATTGGAGTGAGGCATTGCACTACTGCTTATAAGTTGCAAAAATGGGTTTAAAGAAATGGAGGGGGGAGGAGGAGATTCATAGCCACAATTAGGATCTTTTAATGCTTAGAAGACACTATTTAGCAGATAAGGGGGTCTTTTTTTTTTTGTTGTTGTGTTATGTGGCAGGTCAATATTCTTTGACCAAATCTTCTGGTAAGATTGAGGGGTTGGCTGGACTGGTCATGATGGCCCCTCCTAGGGGAAACTTAAATGAAGCTCACAGATTGGTCACTGGGGGGAGTGAGGGGTTCTCCTCCTTCCAGTCCAGTCAAAGGGAGGGGCTCCTCCCCACCTCAAAAAGCCATCAGCTGCTGGAGATCTCGCATACAGGGATTCCGGAGGTCCATCCCTGAAGGAAGACTAGCGAGTTAGTCTGGAGACTTTCTTGCTGTTTATACCCTGATTATCAGGGTGCTCCTTCAGGGGTATTTACCACTCATAGGGTGCCTACGGGTGCCTTGGGAGGACTTATTTTCTTCTGCAGTTTGTTCTATTTCTGTTTAGTGTGTACTCTGTCAGCATGTTTGGACAGAATGCATGACTGGGATGTTCTTCACTGTTATACTGTTTATCTGTTATTGTATGTATTAGTTTTTTTTGTACTCTACTATTTTCTTTCTTTTTTTCTTTTCCCAGAATGGTGTATTATTGATGGGAGTGAGTGGACCACTGGTAATATTATTATTGTACTACATTTCCTATTATGAATGGTATAAAAGTTTGTACTTGGAATGTTAAGGGGGTAAATAATGTAGTCAAGAGAACTCGTATTCTGCAAGAGCTTCAGAGGGCCAACTGTGATATAGCCTGCTTGCAGGAGACAAAACTTTCTGCTTCGGAGCACCTTCAATTCAGGCACATGTGGGTGGGAAATGTATATGCTGACTCACACGCAGATGCCAAAGCCAGGGTTGCTATTTTGATCAGAAGAGGTTTACCTTTCCAAATAACTAAGGTGTATTCTGAGGGGACAAGGAGGTTGGTTTACATCTCTGGGGTCCTACTTGAACGACCGATTTAAAAGGAGAAGAAGAATCAGCATTTATATAGCACTTTTTATACACAGTGTATCCCAAAGTGCTTTACAAGTGATGCTAGACTGGTAGTGAAGCGACTGAATGTGTGGTGGCGGCCATATCGCACATCATCACCCACACCCAGCCTGGACAATTGCATGAACCAGTTTATGGGAAGGGGAAGGTGAATGTTGGCCAGAACACCGAGAATGTTCCCTACTCTTTGCGAAGAGTGCTCTGGATTCTTTTATTTCCACCTGGACACCCACCAGGATAACACCAGAATGAGCAGAAGGGGCCTCGGTTTAACATCTCATCCGAAGGATGGCACACCCCAGCAGTACAGCACCCCCCAATACTGCACTTGGATGCCAGCGATTTTTAGGTGCAAGTCCATTCCAGGTGTGGGATGAGAACCCACGACCTTCTGGTCCAGAGGCGGATGTGCTACCAACTGAGCCACGCTGACAGCCAAGACACGCAGTACAGACAGTTGGTGAGACCCCATCTGGAGTACTGCATCCAGTTCTGGAGACCCTATCTCTGCAAAGACATAGACAGGATGGAGGCAATCCAGAAGAGGGCAACTAAAATGGTGCAGGGTCTGCAGGAGAAACCATACGAAGAGAGACTAAAGGAGCTTAATATGTATACCCTTGAAGAAAGGAGGGAGTGGGGGGACATGATAGAAACTTTTAAGTACCTCAGTGGAATCAACAAAGTCCAAGAGGGTATCATATTTCAGAAAAAGAGATGTGCAAGAACAAGGGGACAAATTTAGGGGATTTATGTGGTTTCAATATACGCACCCACTCCTCCTTAAGGGGAATTCTTCCATCTAGTGTTTTGTCACTTGGCCTCCCTTCCAGAGGAACAAATAATATGTCTGGGGGATTGGAACTGTGTAGAGGACTTGCTCCTGGACTGTAGCCCTTCACAGGGAAAGGGACAAAAAGCATGTTGCAAATTATTAAAAACACTGAGGGAGGAGGGAGGTTTTGTAGACCCATGGAGAATCCAAAATCCTAGTCTGGTAGAATTTACCTTTTATTTGGTAGCCTCCAACTCCTACTCCAGGCTAGATAATAATAATAATAATAACAATATTTTTATTTATATTGAGCCTTTCAAGTGCCAAGGAGCATTCCAATAAAATAAGATAAAATACAAAATACAGAAACAGAAATACACACATAATATTATAAAAACGCGCAAAACTAATTAATAAACAGTAAAACCATATGCCTTTTCCCACAAAAAAGATTTAAGAGCCTGTTTAAAACTCCCCACAGTCGTACACTCCCTAGTCCGACGGGGTAGAGAGTTCCAAAGGGAGGGGGCCGCAAACATAAAAGCCTGGGCCCCAGCAGATTTTAACATCACCCTTGGAATCTCTAGCAACCCCTTGTCAGCTGAGCAGAGCGATCTCATAGGGTGGTAAGGGATCAGGAGTTCTCTCATGTAATCAGGGCCCAGATCATGCAGGGCTTTAAAAGTCAGCAATCCGACTTTGAAGGTGATCCGCCACTGAACTGGCAGCCAGTGCAGTTCCCGCAGCACCGGAGTAATATGGGAAGATCTAGGGGTACCCATCAATACTCGGGCTGTGGAATTCTGCACTAGCTGTACGCTGCAGATATCAACCCCCAGAAGCCCAGGGTAAAGCGGGTTGCAGTAGTCCAGGCGTGAAGTCACAAAAGCATTGATCAAAGTTGGCAGATCACCGGACGGAACAAGGTGCTTGATTCTGGCGATGTTTCTTAAATGGTAAAAAGAAGACTTTACCACTGCTGACACCTGAGATCGAAGAGTCAGCCCCACATCCAGTATCACCCCCAGATCTCGCACCCATTCAGAGACCTGTAGCTCAACATCCCCAAAACACAATCCAGATGGGGTGCCGGCCATAGGTCCCCCTATCCGGTGATCCGGATCCAATACCAACACCTCCTTCTTTCCAGAGTTCGACTTCAGCCAACTGGACCTCATCCAGTCCTGGATTTCATTTAGGCAGCTGTTAAATACCGAGATAGCTCCTTCCTGGTCAGGTGTAAAGAACAGGTACAGCTGGGTATCATCTGCGTAACAGTGAAACCTCAACCCACACTGTCTCACAAGGTCTCCGAGGGGAAGCATGTACACCGCAAACAACATGGGGGACAATATAAAGCCCTGAGGAACCCCCAAAAATAGGGAGATGGGATGAGAGGAAAAAAACCCTGACACCACCCTCTGAGTTCTTCTGGTGAGGTATGAAGTGAACCATCTGAGAACAATCCCAGAGAGCCCACAAATACATCTCAGGTGCTCCAGTAGGACCCCATGGTCAATGGGGTAAAATGCTGATCACAGATCTAATAGTACCAAAATGGACCATTTTCTCTGGTCTCTCGCCATCAGGAGATCATTGAGCACCCGAACCATTGCAGTCTCGGTACTGTACCTCTTTTGAAAACCTGATTGGAGAGGTTCATAGATGCTATGGATGGTCAAATGGTTCTCCAACTGGGCTGCCACCACCTTCTTGATCACTTTCCCTGCAAAGGGAAGGTTCAGGATAGGTCTGTAGTTGGCAAGACAGTCTGGGTCCAAAGATGCTTTCTTCAACAAGGGTGTCACCACTGCCTCTTTCTAGGAATAGGGATACTCACCCAAGTCAAGGGAACACCAGACTATTTGTGCTAGAACCAGAAGAATGGATTCCCCACATCCCAAAATTAGGGAAGTAGGGCCTGGATCTAAACTACAGCAGGTAGGACACAGCCCTTGGACAACCCACATAACATCCACGATTTCCGGGCGGTTGAAAGGAACTCCAGGAAAATGAAGGGGCAGTGACCCGATCCTGGCCACCAGCAATCCGCATAGAACATGTCACACAGATCTCTGACCTAATGTTGGGCACCTTATCAGCAAAGAACTGAGCAATCTCATCACACTGTAATTGCGAAAGTGCTCTACAGAGCTGTAGACAGGTTGGGTTGCACAATCTGTCCACAATTCTGAATAGCTGAGCTGGTTGGTTCTGAGTGGCAGAAATTTCCCCGGACAGGAATTCTGCCTTCTTATGAGAAATTTCTGACTAATAGAATTGATAATGTTCTAACAGTCTAAGGTGATCGGCATCCTGGCCAGATTTCCGCCAACAAAGTTCTAACCTGTGTCCAAGTCGTCGTAACTCCCTCAATGCCCCATCAAACCACGGGGCCCGAGGTCGAAGGGAGAGAGGACGAACACGAACTGGAACAATAGAGTCCAGGGCAGAGGTAATGGCAGTGTTATAAGCCACAACCAATGCCTCTGGATCATTGCAATGCACAGGAAATTGTGATAGGTCAAAAACCGCAGCAAGGCCATTGGAAGAAATATTCCGCAAAGGGCAGTACTTGACCATCTCCACAGGGATCGGCCTACAAGGCAGGGCACCAAAATTGAATCTCACAATGTAGTGATCTGACCAGCTGACTGGTTCCACCCCCATGTCAGATGCCTCGATCCCCAGGAGGAAGACCAAGTCAAGAGAATGGCCACCTTTATGTGTAGCAGTGGTAACCACCTGTGTTAGGCCCAGTGAATCCATTAACTGGAGGAAGTGTTGTCCAAATTGCGAGAGTTCGTCATCGACCCATGCATTAAAGTCACCCAGAACCATCAGCCTGGGAGACTCAAAGGCCAAGTTGACAACAAAGTCCACTACTTCCTTAAGGAATTGCTTCTCATCTCCTGGTGAACGGTAGACGAGAGCTATTCGATAGCCCACACCTGCTACAACAGCACATTCAAAAGAGATGGTCTCCTCAACTGGAACACTAGTGAGAGCCAATTCGGTCTTGAAACAGATCGCAACCCCCGCCCCCCGCGGTCCAACCTCGGGTGATGTATCACTGAATACCCGGCTGGAATTACGGCCTCCAGTATTGGTCCCGTATTATTATCCAGCCAGGTCTCGGTAATGCAAGCCAGATCTGTCAAACCAACAAGATCTGAAATCACAGCAGTCTTGTTTCAGACAGATCTGGCATTGCACAACATCGCCCGGGTTGGACAAAACTCCTGGGCTGCCCCGACTACCTGCCCATCACTAATGATGGTGCCCTTGGGTATGGGGAACAAACAAGGTGGTCCTCGCTCCAAGCTCCACTTCACCCCAGGGCGCCTCCTGGGCTTAATCACCCTAATTGGAGTGCTCCGCTCCACTCGCCTCCACTGTTCACCCTCCACCCCCTTCCCCCCTCCTACGGGCAATGCCTAGAGCCCGACAGTGTTGGTAGATGGAAAAAAAACAGAGGGGTATGAAAAGGGTGGAGGGAGTGGAGGGCAGAGGCTGAGTAGCGCATGACCGGGGGGGGGGCAACAGGTAGGCACATCTCGTAAATTACAAATCCTCAGATTTAAACAATTTTAAAACAAAATAATATGCACTTAAAAGTCAGTCCCTAATACAATTAAATCCAACTAAATAACTGAAGTTACTAAACTACTAATTTAACATAATCTAAATTAAAAAAAAAAAAACTACAATAATAACAACTAAACATAACCAATTTAACCCCCCCCCCCAAGACTCTCTCACAGTATTTGGGATGGGAGGAAAAAAAAACAAAAACAAAAACAAATTTCCTGCTAAAAGTCCTCTCACAGCAAGTAGGAGAGAAGTATACACAATATTAGCAATCCATTTGAAATAATTGGCACTCTCACTGCCAGAAAGTTAGATTTTTGTCAAGAATCTAGGGCTTTAAGGTTAGTGGGGCTCTCTCACCACCCACACTTTCCTTCAAATAGTCCCCAAATTCAGTAACAGATCAAAGGTATTACTCAATAAGGTGTACAGGCTAAATACAGGTCCATAAAAAGTTAAGTTAAATCTTCTTGAAAAGGTGTAAGACTCGATAGCAGTCCAGCTCTAAAAGACAGCTGGATTTCTTAAAACCCTTCTGTGAGGCCCAACCACAGGAAAAGTGAGCCCCACCACCTCGACACCTTACTTATGCCAGCCCACCGACTGGCCAGCAAGAGGCCTTGGAGAAACCTGAGTACCAACAGCTGGCTGCCCAGCTCGACTAGGCCCAGCCTCCCTGGTAGAATCAGACTCCCGTGACTGGCCACCCACACTTTCAGGGTCTTTAGTCCCGATCTAATGGACTCTGCATATCGACATCAGGGACCCCCAACGAAAACAGTAAGTCAGACCAACAAAAAATAAAATTCATATGGTTTCCGAATCATCCAATCTTCGCGCTCTTCTTAGCACTACAGATCCCTAAGCACACACACTGCCAAATCCTCAGTTTGGTCACAATCCCGGCAAAGACCAAACAGTTAATCGGGCAGTATCCACTATCACAAACAATCCCACAGTAGCCAGCAATTCCGTAAACAGTTTACATACAGACTCCAATGATCTCCCACAGTCTGTAATTCGACAGGACCGAAGGCAATGAAAATCACCCCTGAGAACTGCCACGGAAAAAAGTAGCCCAAACAATCCCAGAACAAGCAGACTGTAATACAGCAGTCTTCACCCTTAAACCGGCAGTCTGTAGTTCAACAGGACCGGAGGCATTAAAAAACACCCCCCGAGAGCTGCTACGAAGGAAAAGCGGCCCAGAAAATCACAAAACGAGCAGGCTGCAGTCCGACAATCCTCAGCCCTCAATCCAGGGGAAGGGCACACTGCCGCTTCCAAACACACCATGTATGAAGCAGACGAAACCTGCGAGGCAGTATATGATCCACAGCTCCAAGCCCTCAAACAAAAAATAGGGGGCAAACAACTGTGCCTTGCAATACTAAAATTCTTAAAACAAGGCAAACTAGAAAAAGGACATAGATACGAAAACGGTCAAAAATAATACTGTATGTAGTGCAAACATAAATTAAGACTACTGTGCAAAACTATGCTACAGCCAGTGGCCAGCCCAGCATGGCTGCCAATAAAATGTGTTTTGTGAGAATGGACTAGATAGGTTATACATCCAGAAAAAGTGGATGCATACCGTTCAAGATGCAAGAATACATGCCATCTCAATGTCAGATCGTGCTTTGGTATCTTTTGATTTGCAGTGGGGTTCAACATGTTCAGGTGGGGGGATGGGGACTTAATGCAGGCTTGCTACACGATAAGTGTCTTGTGACTTCCATGACAGACCTTATTAAGGGGTTCCTCATAGATAATAACTGCTTCCATCACTGAACCACCATCTCCGTCATACTACTGCCTGTCCCCCCACTCTGACTAGATACTAGGGGACTCGTAGGTGCGGTGGCTCTGGGGTCACCCGACTCTGTAAGTTCTGCTGTCCCTGTTGACCATCACCTCTATCCTCCATCTTTACATATCACTGATGATTATCCACTCCTCTGTCTGATTTATCCTGCATTATCTTGCACTTGTTGTGCCTTATTTGCTGCCTTGTACTTTTTGCCCTTTCTGCATATATCAGGGCACTTAGCTGACCAACTGCTATACTACATTTTGAACTTATTGTACATATATATCAATTCTTATTGTATTAGGTGCCTCACTGTTTTTGTATACTATGTTCTTATCTGTTAACCTGTTACAACCCACGTTCTGTTGTCGTATGAAATGCCTTATTATTCTGTATTATATGTAATTTGTATTATGTCCCAGGTCCATCTTGTAAATGAGTTTTTCCTCAACGATGTTTCGCCTGGTAAAATAAAGATTGATTGATTGATTGAATATAGTTTAAGTTCAAAATAATGCACCTGGGAAACAAAAACCCAGGGGAAGATTACACAATGGGGGGGGGTAATAACAACAAAAATGGAAAGGGATCTGGGGGTAGTCATAGCAGATGATCTTAAGGTCAGCAAGCAATGTGAGAAGGCAGTAGGGAGGGCTGGGGGATACTGGGATATATAGGGAGAGGCATCACCAGCAGAAAACAGGAAGTTGTTATCCCTCTGTACAGACAGTTGGTGAGACCCCATCTGGAGTACTGCGTCCAGTGCTGGAGACCCCATCTCCGCAAGGACATAGACAGGATGGAGGCAGTCCAGAGGAGGGCAACTAAAATGGTGCAGCATCTGCAGGAGAAACCATATGAGTAGAGACTAAAGGAGCTTAATATATATACCCTTGAAGAAAGGAGGGAGAGGGGGGACATGATAGAAACTTTTAAGTACCTCAGTGGAATCAATAAAGTCCAAGAGGGTAGCATCTTTCAGAAAAAGACATGTGCAAGAACAAGGGACACAATTTGAAGATAGAGGGGATGGCTCGGGGGCAATGTGAGGAAGTATTTTTTCACAGAGAGGGTGGTGAACGCATGGAACAGCCTTCCTGAGGAGGTTGTGAGGTCTAAAACTGTGGGAGAATTGAAGAATGCATGGGACAGACATAAGGCAATTCTTGTGGGGGGTATGAAGAAATAGGCTGTAGGTTAACTAGGATCTGCAGCTTATCCTGTAGGTAGAGAAATGGGCAGACTAGGTAGGCCAAGTGGTCCTTATCTGCCGTCAAAGTCTGTGTTTCTTTAGAGAAGGACACATCCTTAAACTATATCTGGGATAGCCTTAAGGCAGTGGTGAGAGAACACAAAATATCATATGCCTCTTATAAGAAGAAACAGCACCAAGCCATGTTATTAAAGGCGGAGGAAGCTTTATGGCATCTGGAGACTGAACATAAAAAGCTCGGGATCCAGCCTTGTTGCCACAGGTTAAAAAAGCAATGGACGAATATAATGCAGTTCAAGCCAGAAAAACTGAAAACGCTCTCTGCTTTACCGGGCAAAAACATTATGAATGGGGAGATAGGGCATGCAGGTTATTGGCTGTCCACCTTAAGAAACAAGAAGCTGAGAGATATATACCCAAGATAAAAAAGGGGAGGGAAAATAGAGACTTTGCTGTTTCCCTGGTGATATAGCAGAGGAATTCCAGGAGAGATGAAGACCACTCAGAAAAAGTTGTGGAGTTTTTTGGTAAAGTACAACTCCCGAAACTATCCCTGGAACAGCACCAGTTTATGGAATCCCCATTTGCTGAGGCACAAATATTGGCGGTAATAAAGTTCCTTAAGGGAGATGAGGCCCCTGGCCCAGACAGGTTTACAGGGGAGTTTTACAATACACTTGCAACAGAACTCATGCCAATGTTAACTAAACTTTGTAATGCTGCTCACAAAGAAGGCTCCATGCCTGACTCATGGAATAGGGCCTTGATCTCAGTGCTGCCCAAGCCAGGTAAAGACAATACTATGTATGCCAGTTATCACCCTATTTCCCTTTTAAATCAAGATGCCAAGATATTTGCGAAGACCATCGGGATGCGGGTGCAAAGAGTCATTACTGATCTAGTACATCCGGATCAAACTGGATTTATTCCCGGGAGACATATTCAGGATAATATCCATCTACTTCTGAATGTCCTCACCTCAGCTAAATCCTTTCCTTCTGATGTCTTGGGAGCTATCATTTCAATTGACACAGAAAAAGCGTTTGACAAACTAGACTGGGAGTTTTTAGATATCACATTACAACAATTTGGCTTTGGGTCTAAATTCTGATGGTGGCTTTCTAATTTATATAGCCATCCCACAGCCCAGATAAAAGGGAATGGTGTTTCCAATTCATTCAACATTTGGCAGGGAACAAGGCAGGAGTGTCCCCTTTCCTATTCACCCTTAGCATCGAACCTTTAACAGCCTTTATCCATCAGTCCTCTGATTATGAAGGTATCTGGGTGAGGGGGAGGAACTCTGGATATCATTGTATGCAGATGATATTTTTCTTTGTGTGTCGGATCTGGCTGGGGCAGTACCAAAGGTTTTAGAAATATTAAAATATTTTGGATCTGTTTCGAGATTCAGAGTAAATGAATCCAAGACAGAAATGCTGCCCGGTGGGACAATACCCCGGTCCCCTCCCTTCAGTAGGGGGGAACTTAAGGTGGGTCACAGTGGGATGGAAATATTTAGGAATTTGGGTCCCGAGAGACTTAACAAAATTTTATAGCACAAACCATTTAAAACTGCTGAAATAAACTCAGGCAGACTATAGGAGATGGAAGGAGTTGCCGCTGTCCCTTTTTGGCAAAATTGAAACAGTGCATATGAATCTATTACATTTCTTTTTTATTTTCTCAGCAATTCCACTTTACTCTCCTAATTCATTTTGGAAGGCTATAAGAACCATGCTAACCAAATTCATATGGGGAGGGAGGAGGCCCCGGATCAGATGGCCAATACTGATGACTCCTAAGAAATCGGGCAGACTGGGTCTCCCAGAATTTAAGCAGTACTTCCATTCCGCTCAGCTGCAACATTTTGTTCCTCACCTGGCTGCAATTGAGTATCCCTTGTGGGTTATTTTAAATAGAGATACACCGGGGGGGGGGGAGCGCTAGATTGGGGGACATCATATATTTGGATACCCCTAACATTAAACAAGCGGATACTGATAACACCTGAGCTCTGTCTCTTAAACAGGTACACTATCTACAGGAGGGACAGGGAGGGTAAAAGAGGAGGAGTAGCTCTCTACATAAGAGAAGGAATCAAAGCAACAGAACAAAAGGGTAAACAGGGGAGGATAAGAAGCACTGTGGGTCAATTTGGAGGCAGGCAATGGTACCACAATCCGCACAGGGGTTGTATACAGACCCCCCTCTCGGGGGGGAATGGACAAGAAATGATAGAAAGTATACTTAGAATGGCAGATAAAGGGAGTTATTGCTGATGGGTGATCTGAATATGCCAGATGTTAACTGGAGTGCAGTTGCAGCAGCCACTTCTAAGAGTGGGGTTATTCTAGATGCCTGCAAGGCATGCCTTAGACAACTAGTATTGGAACCCATTCAAGAGGGAGCAATCTTAGACCTGGACCTCTCAAATGGAGATGGAGAGAGGATCACAGATGTAGAAGTGGGTAGCCATCTGGGAACTAGCGACCATCGAACAGTATGGTTCACAATAAACACAGCAATAGAGTCAAGCCATACTAAGGCAAAAGTACTGAACTTCAGGAGGGCTGACTTTACCAAAATGGGTGAGTGCCTAAGGAATGCACTAGCAAATGGGCAGGAAGAAGTGGTGGAAGAACAATGAGGAATAATAAAAACTGCCATCACAGAGGTGACAAGCCTTTGTGTGAAGCAAATAAACAAAACAAAACGATATAAGAAATCACTATGGTTCTCAAAGGAGGTGACAGTGAAAGATCAAGAGAAAAAGAAAGCATTCAGAAAGTACAAGGAATCACAGAAGGAGCAGGACAGAGAATTGTATCAGTTAAAGCAAAAGGAAGCTGGGAAGGTAGTCAGAACAGCAAAGGCCTGAACTGAGGAAAAGATAGCCAACTCAGTTAAGAAGGGGGATAAAACCTTTTTTAGGTACATCAGGGAGCGAAAGAAGACTAAGGGAGGGATAGTGAGGCTTAATAAAAGGGGAGGTGGGCAGAGGGTGACGGTGAAAAGACAGAGATACTAAACAAATATTTTTGCTCGGTATTTACAAATGAAGAGGAGGAGGTACCTAAAACAAACAATAGAAACACTCTGGATACAGAAGTTGATACCGGCCCACTTACAGAAGAAAGGGTTCTGAAAGAACTCTTAAAACTGAAGGTGGACAAAGCAATGGGGCCTGATGGGATTCATCCCAGAATTCTAAAAGAACTAAGGGTAGAACTAGTGACACCACTGACTACCCTCTTTAACAAATCATGGGAGGATGGGGTGGTACCTGAGGACTGGAGGAGGGCAGATGTGATTTCCCTTCACAAAAGTGGGAGCAGGGCAGAAGCAGGAAACTACAAACCTGTTAGTTTAACCTCAGTGATAGGGAAAATTATGGAATCACTTCTGAAGGAAAGAATTCTCAAGTACCTAGAGGCCAGAGGGGCACAGGACCCAAGGCAGCATGGATTCACAGCAGACAGGTCATGCCAGACGAATCTAATAGATTTCTTTGACTGGGTGACCAAAGTAGTAGATCAGGGAGGGGCTGTGGACATGGTCTACCTAGACTTTAACAAGGCATTTGACTCAGTCCCACACAAAAGATTAATATACAAGTTAGCCAGCCTGGGAGTGGGTCCCAAGATGATAGCCTGGGTAAAGAATTGGCTGGAGAATAGGACACAGAGGGTAATAGTAAATGGAGTCCACTCTGAAGAAAGGGGGGTTACTAGTGGGATGCCACAGGGTTCGGTATTAGGACTGGTCCTCTTCAATGTCTTTATAAGCGACATTGCAGAGGGACTGGAAGGAAAAGTATGTCTCTTTGCAGATGACACAAAGATCTGCAACAGAGTTGATGCACAAGGTGGGGTGGAAAGGACGAGAAGGGGCTTGGCAAGGTTAGAGGAATGATCAAATGTATGGCAGCTTAGATTCAATGCTAAGAAGTGCAAGGTAATGCACCTGGGAAACAAAAACCCAGGGGAAGAGTACACAATGGGGGGTGAGATACTAACAACAACAAAAATGGAAAGGGACCTGGGGGTAGTCATATCAGATTACTTAAAGGTGGGCAAGCAATGTGAGAGGGCAGTAAGGAGGGCTGGGGGGATACTGGGATGCATAGGGAGAGGCATCACCAGTAGAAAACAGGAAGTTGTTATCCCTCTGTACAGACAGCTGGTGAGACCCCATCTGGAGTACCGTGTGCAGTTCTGGAGACCCAATCTCCGCAAGGACATAGACAAGATGGAAGCTATCCAGAGGAGGGCAACTAAAATGGTGCAGGGTCTGCACCGGAAGACATATGAAGAGAGACTAAAGGAGCTTAATATGTATAGCCTTGAGGAAAGGAGGGAGAGTGGGACATGATAGAAACTTTCAAGTACCTCAAGGAATCAAAAAGTCTAAGAGGTAGCATCTTTCAGAAAAAGAGGTGTGCAAGAACAAGGGGGCACAATTTGAAGATGGGGGGGTGGCTCAGAGGTAATGTAAGGAAGTATTTTTTCACAGAGAGGGTTGTGGATGCATGGAACGGCCTTCCGGAGGAGGCTGTGGAGTCAAAAACAGTGGTTGAATTCAAGCATGCATGGGACAGCCATAAGGTACTACTGGTGTTGAATTTGATAGAGGATGCCCTTACATATAGTGTAATTCTGGACAATCTTACTTATAGGCTTCAGTGTTCAAAAATGTTATTAAAAAGTAAGATATAATCCAAAGTCCATCAAAACTCATAATTTATTAAACTCTTTTTCTTCATACCTATATACATGAGGCAACAGTTTCATGGCTTAACGTCACTTCCTCAGGCCAATCGTATATGAACAGTGTTGACACTTAATTTTCATTTATTTGAACTCCACTGATCTGGAATTCCTGATATATTACTCTCAAAACGAGCACCATGCCGCCTGTCCTATTACCATCTGGTCACACTCTATAATGGGCCAGTTCACTTCTCAAAATTTTCATCCACTTAATAGTAATCTTACTAGGAAAACCACATCTAATGTATCTTTGGCAATTGTCCTCATGAATTGAAAGCGGCTGCTGTTGCCTATTCTTACATGGAGCTCAAGTGCTCATTGCTTTCATTAAACCACGTTCTGGGATAGAACTTAGTGTCTTTGCGTCTTTTTCAACTTACTTGCTCCACGCAGTGCCCCTCATCTCAGGCAAAAGACTGTCTTTTGCTTGAGATGAGGGAATTCTGCGGGAGCAAGTAAGTTGAAAAGACGCAAAGACACTAAGTTATATCCCAGAACGTGGTTTAATGAAAGCAATGAGCACTTGAGCTCCATGTAAGAATAGGCAACAGCAGCCGCTTTCAATTCATGAGGACAATTGCCAAAGATACATTAGATGTGGTTTTCCTAGTAAGATTACTATTAAGTGGATGAAAATTTTGAGAAGTGAACTGGCCCATTATAGAGTGTGACCAGATGGTAATAGGAACAGGGTGGCATGGTGCTCATTTTGAGAGTAATATATCAGGAATTCCAGATCAGTGGAGTTCAAATAAATGAAAATTAAGTGTCAACACTGTTCATATACGATTGGCCTAAGGAAATGACGTTAAGCCACGAAATTGTTGCCTCATATATATGGGTGTGAAGAAAAAGAGTTTAATAAATTATGAGTTTTGATGGACATTGGATTATATCTTACTTTTTTATAACATTTTACAGCCATAAGGCAATTCTAGGGGGTGGGGGTAGAAAGAAGTAGGCTGCTGGTTAACTAGGATCTGCAGCTTATCCATTAGGTAGGGAAATGGGCAGACTAGATGGGCCAAGCAGTCCTTATCTGCCATCAAATTCTATGTTTCTATGTAGGTATGGATAGAGGTTTAGAAGAAACATTAGCTTCCCAGTACCCTGGGGAGAGACACACCTCTGCAAGCCTGTATGGATTTGCTACCCTTTAAATTAGATGGAGGGTTCTGAGGGTGGGAAAGACAAGGTCTGTCTAGGCTGGGTCAATTTTTTTAAGGGAATGAGTTTAAATCCTTTCCTCAATTGAGACAAGAATATCATCTTTCAGCTAATGATCTGTTTAAGTACATGCAGATTAGGCATTACTTACTGGATCCAGTGAGGAAAACTCAACTGTCGGTCTCCTGGAACCCATTAAAAGACCTAATAATTTCACTTGCTTCTTCTCCAGAAATAAAGGGAAGGGTTTTGCAGATAGTGCAGTTGATAGCTGGTCTGGTACCAGATACATTGGAGTTGTTAAGGGTGAAATGGGATTCAGAGGCTCATATAGCCATGGTCAAGCCAGAATGGGGGGAGGTCTGGGAAGGAATATATACCACGGATGCCTCTCCTTCCTGGAGTGACTTTTGATGGTGAGTGGCTCTCAGATACTTTCCTACACCTGTGATAACAAAACACTTTGAGGCCCACTCATCGGATAGATGCTGGAGGGGGTGTGCAGATGCAGGGACACTCACTCACATTTTTTGGGCTTGCCCAATTCTGAAAAATGTTGGAAAGATGTTGCTGCGGGAGATATTTGAAGTTATTATTCCTGTAGAATTTCAAAATTGGGTATTGGGGTTGCCCCTTACAATTTTAAGAACAGAAGCAAAAAAGTATTTACACAACACTCTGGTGGCATCTGCTCTGAAAGCAATTATTCAAAGGTGGTTAACCCCCACTTCCCCTACTATAGGATCTTGGCTTACTAAGTGTAATCGCATTTTGGAGAAGTAATGGCTGACAGCCAAAGTGCAGTTGAAAAAAGATTTATTAGTTGATGGATGCCTTTTTTCATTATTTGGCAGCCACCCAAGATAAAGACATTCTTGAAGTTTTAGCAGACCAAGGTAAAGTAGGGTTCCCAGTTTGCTCACTATTCAGTGATTACCCACTAGGTCCCAGGCTGTGACTGCCCAAGGTCGGATTTATGCCTCAGGTCCCTGCCTCTGCACCCTCCATTTTACCAACTGCCACCAACATATTCAAAATAATGAGTTACAATATACTGAAGGAATTCCTTCTTGTTAAATACACTGACTCTTAGGTGATGTAATGTTATGTTCTGTTACAGTTGTGTAATTTGTTTTGCTTTTGTATGCCTTGTCTGTAAAAGGATTGTATAATGTAATTGTCTTGATATGGAAAACTTGAATAAACTATGATTTCCAAAAGTATCAACATTAGTAGATAGCAAAGCAGGGATTTTCATTATTAAATTATTGCAAGTCAGTCACCAATAACTATTAAATCCAGCTGCTTGCAACAGGAATTTGGAAACCTTCTGTGGAGTTACTCAATGGCATAAGAAAACTATGAAGAGATTGCACTGAACAAGTTCATTTTATCAGTATGAAAACAGCTACAAAAAAAACTTTATTGCAGGCAGTAAAACAGCTTCACAAAGTAAATGTAAAAGGATGACTATAAGGGATATAAATGCAGAGGGACATGAGAGGTGAATGCCCAGGTTAGAGAGGTGGGGATGGGTGTGGGGGGTACACATAACAGGACATGAAATGGAGGGTGGAATGGGAGGTCTCTTACTGATAAATGGTAGCACACAAAGTGACAATTCAACCCTGGGTGGTTCACAGCTTCCAACTGGAAAATTAAAAAAAAATTCTCTTTGGAAAATTTTGGTTTCCAAATTACCACTACATGGGCTTAATGAAAGGTTTTCAATTCCAAATTTATGTTCACATTAGCTGATTCTGAGAGGTGTTCATAAAGGACATTGTTGTTTCTCCTGGTTTCTTATCTCACTTAAATGCTGTCCCATTCAAACCTTAAACATACAGATTGTTTTTCTCATGTAACAAGCCTTGCACTGACAAGTTGCTAAGTAAATACTCCCAGTGGAAGAGCAGCTAGTAAAAGCCCCTTTGTAACCTGGCTCTGGACAGAGGACGGAAATGGAGCTCACCAATTGGTGGAAACGTGTCATCTGGTCGATTCCCAGCGGTGGGTAAGCCAGCAGTAGAGCCCGCTACATTAGTACCCACACTGTCCACACAAGCACCAGTCATTAGAGCCCACTGGAGTAGTACCTGCACTGTCCATGAGCCCCAGGGTGCAGCACTGCACAGAGAAGGGAGAGCTCACAGATGTAGAAGCGCTGTATTAGACCCATTGGCGCCGTTCCACGACTAGCCATATGGTGCAGCACTGGGGTGGCAATCAGGGGCTCACAGACGCGATAGGCACACACACCGGGCTCGGCATCGGGATCGCGGAAACCAAAAGTACAGGACAAACAAGTACTAGTTGCTGTAATTTGTCTTTCAGCATCAGAGTCTGTTTCTATCTAGATCAGGGCCCTCAGGCAACACAATGAGTCCAACAGAACACAGCCACACAGCAAAATAGGGAAGCAGTACACAGAGACAAAGAGGAGACGACCCGCCGCCAAACAAAGACAACAAACGAGACCATTACTTTTCTCCTTACCGGTATATCTCGATCTGAAGTGTAAGTGTAGCGAAATCGGTAGACATACCCATGCAACACAGTGACAGCTACTCACATGCATAAGTTCTACGCTCAGTGCATCCACCCAAACAAATCACCCACAGTGCAGTGCTGCAATACAACATCGGGATATCACGGAGAAGCAGAAATCATGAAAACTGTCAGAACAAATGACTGATTTCTAGCGCCGTTCTCGTCTCACAGGTTGTACTACTCTCGGCATCGCAACTCTGAAATAGCGGACGCTATCTAAATAAATGTGTAGCACGAGGCATGCACGCGCATAATTTCAGATCCTCTCACTGTGCTGCAGCAATAGAAGCGGTCGAAACTGTACCATGCTGCAGTACCACTGCCACATACTGTTCGTCTCCTCCGAATGCAAATAGGAGCTGCACAAACTCACACTTGCACTTGCCATGTTACAAGCGCATTAATCACCTCCAGCGTCGGGCTCCACCGGGGATTAATGCCCGCTGGTTGGTTGGAAGCCCTTGGCCTTCGGCCTTGTGCACCACCACCACCCCCGGCCCCAAGCAGGGCATTAATCCACCGGTAGAGCCCTCCTCTGTCGGTGATTAATGCTTACATGTCAGAGGTTTGCTGACTATTCACTGTACTGAAAGTGGAGCTCAGACAGAACCACAGTGTTTACAGTGACTGCACTGAAAATACCCTTTCCGTGGTGGAGGTTACCATGTCCTGACCTTCTTCGGAAATGCCTGGAGGCTGTGTACTTATTTATCAGCCAGATTCTGTCCTTTTTTGTAGGCCATGCGGAGTGTTTGCTTAACTTCCCCCTCCAGTAATGGTTCTGAGGACAGAGTATTCCAGTTTTTTCCATGACTTGCATAATCCTTTTAGACTGTACCATGTATGCTGTGACAAAATTAAGAGCCACATCTGTGTTATGTCTAGTTTTGTACTGCAAGAGATGTTCCCTATTCGTTTCTGCTGCCTGTGCCCTGGCTTACTTCACAATGGTACTGTTGTAACATCAGAGTGGTGAGTGTGTTTCATACAAATGAAACTTGCAGCTACAGCATATGCTACATTTTCTTTATTTGTGTTTTAAGGTTGAAGGGAGGATCTAGCCACTTTGCTATCACAGGAGACTTGGACAGTTCTAGGGAAGGGACAGTAAATTTCAGTATTAATAAGTTACATAAAACTGTTTTCTGTTTTTTTAAACAACTATGCTCATTTGACAGTCATATGATTTAGAATGAATGTAAAGCAAAGGGGTTGACTCCAAACTAAGAGAAAAGGTAACAGAAAGGGACAATTTTTTCCTCATAAACCAGCAAACTATAGCTGGTAAATTAAAAGATTATATCTCTTTGAAACTTATGTAGAAAAGTTTCTGTATAGCTGCTCATTTTTGAGTTCGCGCATGCACTGCAAACTCCCTGGAATAGTGACTTTTGAGGGGTGTGACATTGTCTGGCCAATGCAGAGTAGTCTGCAAGGGGCTCGACAGTATCACACCAATCATCAGCCAGGCTGGTCCTGATGCTGTTTTGCCTGAAGTGGTCTGCACTTGAAAAGAAAAAGCTGCACCAATCATGTGGCGGTTTTTCCTTTTATTTGCAGGTTACCACAGAACAAACAGCTGTTTGTGGCATGACATCTCCGACCACCCCACCAGCCCCTGCCTGAAAGGTGGGAGGAGGTGCTTTCCTTGCCCGTCTCCTCCACGTCCTGCTGTCTCTGTTTCTGTATTTTCTTAGCAGGCCACAGCCTAAGCTCCGTACAGGCTGAGAGTATTCAGTGCTCAAAGGCACTTTTACTCTAAGCGTGATTGGGCGCACTAGCAGATCCCCTCCCCCCACCTTCCAACACTGGGTGCTCAATCCCCATGTCAGCATGTATCCCCCCTCATCCTTTATCGTGGCACACTGGGAGCCCACCTCAGTGTGCCAAAAACTACCTGTGGTGTTTCCGACACTGGGATGCCCACTCCCGATGTCAGATGCACCACACGCTCCTATATTCTCTGACCTCGGGGTGCCTAATCCCCATGTCAGCATTGGTCCCCCCTTGATCCCCAGTACTCTGGCACACTGGGAGCCCACCCCAGTATGCCGAAATCCATAAATAGTTTAAGAAAACAGACCAAAATATCTTTTTTTTTAAACCTAAAAAAAAAAAAAAAAAAAACGGTCCTTGTCATTCCTGCCGCCCCTCCCCAACCCACACCTCCCTCTGTGCACCCCACCTTCCCGCACCCCCACCCATACTTACCTTCGGAGGTCAGGAGTAGCAATCTTCAGTGGACCAGGAACACGTCTGCACTCTTCAAAGAGCAACCAGGAATTGAAGAAATGATGGTAAGCCCTATAATAGCAGTGAATGGGGGGGGGGTTCAACGTAGTTTGATATCTGAGCCATTTTTGGGAGTGTTGGTCCCAAATTTTCAACATGGGGGTTCTTCGGACCCCAGCTCATAAACACAGTCACTGTCATTTCATTTCATTTCTCAGTCCTGAAAGGTAATTTTGAGGTCGCTGCGTGGAATCACCTTTCGGGATGAAATAATGAAATGACAGTGCCACTCTTCGTGAGGTGGAGTCCCAAAAAGCCCTTGTTGCAAATTTGGTGAAAAAACTTCCAAAAATGACTGCGTTATGAGTGTCTGTTGACCAGTTTCTACGCACACACGTAATGTCATCCATTTTTATGATTTTCACTCCAAATTTCCAACATTGTTATTTTTTCACACCACCTTATGAACAGTACAGCTGTCATTTTTTGCATCCTTTCCAAAATGTGTTTTTGCACCTGGGGTGCAAAATCCATCAATCAAAATCTTTATTTAACCAGGCGGACATCATTGAGCAGTGCTCCTTTTCTAAGTGGACCTGGAAGGGCAAAAATACAAGATAACAAGGTAATACACAAAAATAGCAATACACAGGCTTGATCAACACAAGCACGGACAATAAACTGTAAGGAAATACAAGATAAGTAACACAATATTTTGCAAATAGTAAACTGTGCTAGTAACAGTAATACAGATAAGGTCAGCAACTGTGAAAAGATGGGGTGACAAGAGCCATGTCGACTTGACAGGGACCCTGGAGCACAAAGACAAATAGACTGTGCCCTGGAACACCGTGGCAAATCGACTGGGCCCTTAGACACATGTAGGGGGATGGAATAGGGGCAGAGGAGTAGGGAAGAGATGGCGTGCGCATGGGTCGGAGGCCTAAGGAGAGGGAATATGAGTGCACAGGTGAAGAATCAGATGAGGGAAACTAGGCGGGGGGCAGGGTGAAGGGGAGAGTGAGTACAATATAAGGAACAGAGCGGTGGGTAAAAGATAAGGAGGAGAGAAGAAATGATGGAGGGGAAGGGACAGGACCAGGCAGAGGCTGAGTACAGGGAGAATGGCGCGATTGCTGTGCGAAATCAACTTTCGGGACATATTAATGAAATTCCAATGCCACTGTTCATGATGGGAGGTCCCAAAAAGGCTGTGTTGAAAATTTGGTGAAAACATTCCAAAAAATGACTGCGCTGCAAGCGTGCATTGCGCAGTTTCTACGCATACTCGTAACTTCACCACTTTTTCTTATTTTCACTCTAGATTTTCAGCATTGGCAATTCTTCAGAACTCCTCATGAACAGTACAGCTTTCATTTTTCACATCCTGCCTGAAATGTGGTATGGCACCGAATGGCACACTCGCTGTGCAAAATCACCTTTTGAGATTGAGTAACAACATAATACTGTCACTGTTCATGAGGTGGGATCCCAGAAAGCTCATGTTGAAGATCTGGAGCAAAAATACCAACAAATGCCCGGGGCATTAGGGTTTCCAACCATAACGCCCACCCTTAAAATGCAAGGCAGAGGAATATACACAGAAAAATATGGAGGCATGTACAACAGCAATACCAACAGAGAACATTTGGCTTTGACAAATGCTTGTTTTATAATAGCATTAAGGTACTCCCAGAAGCTGGTTTATCAGTCCAACTCCCAGGTGCATGAGATCCTTGGCTATACCTCAGGGCTTCATTACACACCTGAGGGTTGAATTAACTACTGATAAACCAACCACTGGTCATACCTTAATGCTTAATAAACTAAAATCAGTGCCAGTAAAGTCTCATGTAATATGTGAATTCCTTTTATAATGGAGAGGATAGCCCTTTGGCAGTTGTGTAGTAGCCCCCGTCTGCAGTGTAACCAGTCATTTCTTGTGCATGCACAAGACCATTTTTCTTTTTTGTAGTCCAGTAAAAATTAAATTGCAAAAGCAGAGCTGATAAAGGTTTGTAACTTGTGTGAATTCTTTTTGGGGGAGTGACAGCTCTTTGGTAGTTGCATAGAACCCCCAACTTGTAGTCTTGCTGTGTTAGCCAGTTGTTACCTTGTCTTGAGACGTCCACTCATTATTGCCACCTGTTTCTCCAAGGTGATTGAAGAAGATATTGAGGGTGTTCAAGGAAGGGAGCTGGTTTAGTTCATGATCAGCAACTGTCATTTATATTTTAAAACTTATTAAACGATATGAAGATGAAATAAAGACGGAAGGGAGTGGGCCTGTGAAAGAAGCTTCCAGCAGCAGTAAGTAAAATACAAAGACAACAACTGAGAAGAAATAATAGAGGATAATGTATAACCATCAGTTAACAACCAGGCTGTACACACCTCAAGAGGTTGGCATGGCAACCTAATAGACCTTAAGAGTGCAGCTTGAGAGGTCTTTGGTTGCCATGCCAACCTCGACAAGTATGCAGAGCTTGGTTGTTAACTGTGGATCATACATTATCTTGTGTGGTGTATGGTCTACAGCAGAGTTTCCTTTGTTAAAAATTGTTTCAGACTATGCACCATAGAAAACATATGCCAACACAGTTACTGGTAATCTGTTCATGACAGCACCATCACCCACCCACCCACCCCCATCTTACTGTTTACCTATCACACAGGAACAAATGAGCAGCTCCGTCAACTCCAATAAATGTTTTATTTTTTTCTTAACAAACTGTGCGATTAAACTGAAAATTAGCATTTACGAGGACAGGGACAGTGCTGGGCTCCCCAGTGATGACAAACTGTTAATGTTCCCTGACCGACCTCCCTGCTGACTCCACACATGCCCACCCACCTGCCTGTACTGCAGATTAGCATCGGCTCTGTGGACTGCCCTGTGTGCTAACGGATTTGGCTGCCAAGCCATAAGGAGAAGCAGTAGGGCTGTGGAAGCCGATGGGAGGTTCAGGGGTTACATGGCTATCCACTGTCTGCTCTGGGTAAAGGCAAGATAAAACAAAATAAGCAATCGGAGCAGCCTTTTACAAATCTTATGTTTCAAGTGTCTTGGTGCTTTGCTGTTCATTTACTCTAGTCAGCTTTAAACTGGTATGCAAGAGAAGCAATCACCGATCGCTCTTTTTTTCAACTGAAACTAATGAAGGGACAACAAAAAAGAATGATCGGGTGGCTCTCCTGGTTACATGACCACGAGGGCATTCTGTTTCATTGTACCATCAATGTCACGTACCCAAGATGGTACAACAACACTCTGACGTCACATCGATGGTACAACAAGCATAGGAATTAATCGAATTCCATACTTAATAGCGCTCTCTCATACACTATAAACTCAGCTGCGAAAAGTTCTTCTTCTGCTGCAGTAGGTGCATCCTCTTTCCCCACTGAAGCTTCCTCATCCTCTGAGTCATTATTGTCTTCTCTGAGATCCCATTATGTTTGTCTGTTGCTGCTGGTGACACTCATTCAACAGATACATGCCAATTAAAAGTAAGCAAAGCTTGGATGATGAACCAGCAGTTAAGAAAAGTAGATTTGACAGTGGTGCAGTTATTTAAAAACAAAGGTAGTTGCAGGCACTACACATAGTGGAAGGAAAAGAATAAGCACGCATGCATACAATGTGCCACTTTCTCAAGGTTCTACCATGTCTAATTGCTCTGTGAGCTCTTCAGAATCAGGCCATGTGAATAGCAGTGGCACTGAGCACATTCCTGAGGCAAAGGCAGTGCATGATGGGAACTCTGATGATCAGGACTAAGAGCCAGAGAAACCTGCTGTAATGAGATGTCAGGCCCAAAAAACTGAAGAAAGGTCATCACCAGAGGAAAGGAAGATTTGCCTGTCTCCTCTGTGGGGGTGAGCCTAACACCCACTCTTCTACTGAGGACAATGAGGACACTATAGAACTGAACGTAGGCATGCAGGGTGATGGTTCAGGAGTTGCAGTGCCAGGGACAAAAATGAAAAATGTATTCTCTTTCAGTTGGTTTTTTTTCACCTTGACCATTAGACGTTTTTGGTGCAGTGTTAGTTAATGCTAAGCAATTTAAGCCACAAATTACCAGATAACAGTACCAGAGAAAGGAAGTGTGTTCAGGAGCCCCAGGCCAACTATGTGAGCATGTAGCACAGTGGTTAGAGCACCAGGATGATATTCCAGGGGCCTGGGTTCAAGTCCCAGGAGGTCCCATTCTTTCTCACTACAAATTGTGGTTTAGATTGTTTAGCAGTGGATAATAATAACCAAAAAACATTTAATTGTCATGTTGGTTTTCCTAGTTGTAGGATATGTAATAGCAGAGAACAGAAGCACGTCCAGGAACCCCTGGTCCAACCATGTGACCGTGTAGCTCAGAGGCTAGAGCAATGGGACAGTATTCCGGGGGCGTGGGTTCAGTTCCCAGTAAGTCACATTATTTCTGTCTCACTTCTCACTACAATTTATGATTTCACCTTGACCCAAAGAACAATATGCTGTTTATGTAAGGCCTCTTTCAACAGAGGAAGACAGACAAACAACCTTGGCACATCAACCTTAATAAAACACTTATAGCGAATACATCCACTTCAGCAGGCCAGGAATAAGTCATGGCAAAGGATGTTACAGAGGTTGACAGTGGTACACAGACTGACTGTACAGTGCTCCCTCTTTTATCTGCCAACCTCTGTACATCCTAAATTTTGATGGCTAAAAGATGGTGGTGGATAACAGGGAGTGGCAGTTAAAAGGAGAGAACATTTCTGGAAAATGTGACAGGACCTCACATTGAATTTAAGCAAGGATGGCAGATGGGGGTGAGCAGATAAATGAGTGAGCACTGTAAATTGTAGAGATACATTTCCATATCCGGCTCAAAGCTCCACAGACACCGGTCAGGGCTTTGAATGTGCCCACCTTATCATCACCCCCTTTATCTGCTAGGTCCTTTTCAGAATCCAAAAGCTCTCCAATAGAAAACTGAAAGATTTTGTCATCTGTGTCTCCTCCAGTCTTTTTCAGTGTCCCAGTTGCACTTCAGAAACAGTTAACGATGCATCAGGCTTTTGAATAGAGAACTAAATATGACCAAAGCCACCCAGCTGCTCAGCAGTTAAAGCAGTATCTGCAATGAGTGCACTGGGCATGCACCCCTCTTCTATTGCTGACTCTGTTGGATTTTGCGAGGAGATGAAACTTACTGCCCCTTGGTACCAGCTGCCATCACGGACATATTTTTCCAGAAAGGCTGTGCCAGCTCTTTATAGGGAACCGTGTCAGGAAGTAAACTGTGCCTTGCAGTCATCGGCTATTAAAAAGAAATACATATAACAGATTTGTGTACAAACGGTCAAACAGCAGACTACCTGACTGTAATCTCCCACTGGGTATAATTTTCTTCTGCAAGTATCCTCTGCCACCATTAGGTTCCAACAAAATCCTCAAAAACAGGCTGTCCCCTGTATAGTAAGCCTTGAGAAAGAAAATCACTGTGGTGTGAGCATCTTACAAGAGCTAAAGAAATGGTTCTCAGAATAGATTTCCCCTGAAAGCTTTTCCCCAGGATTTGTAGTTTCAGACAGTGGAGCTAATATTGTGACGGCATTAAAGGATTGTGGGTTTATGCATTCTGTCATGCTTTTCACATACACTCAGTCTAGTGGTACAGGGTTCCTCAGTGAATAAAAACATGCACAGAATATACTGGGTGCAGCACGAACGATATGTATCACTTCAGGCACTCTGCAAAAGCTTGTAAAATTGTGTGTGATCTGTAACAACAGAATAACTTACTGGTTCACCAGCTAAAACAAGAGGTTGCCAGCAAGTGAAACTCCATGTTTTTCATGTTGCATGGACTCAAAGAACAACACAAAGCAGTGTTCCAGTACACCACGGACCATGCAGCAGGGAAAGGCCATGTCACACTCACTTTTGGGCAAGAGACTCCTATAGCATACTTATGTCAGTTACTACAGTCATTTGAGGAAGCAACACGTGAAGTGAGTGCTCACAGCACAACCATAAGACAAGTCATTCCACCGATACGTTGTCTCATACAGAAACTAGAAAAATTCCTAAAAACATTTGAAGACCAAGGTGCAAGCGCGGGTGTTACTCTTGCTCAAAAGCTGTCTCTGTCTTTAGAAACAGACCACAGGGTTGCCATGATGTTGGAATCTGAGCATTATGTTATAGCAATAGTGTTGGATCCACAATTCAAAACCAGATTGCCAGATCTTCTCCAGTCTGGTGTCGTAGAGCTCACCCATTATAAAGAACTGCTCCTTAATGAAGTTGCTCTGAAAATGATAACAGTGACTCCATCAAAACATGCTGGAGCTGCTGATTATGAAGAGAGCCGTGCTCCTTTCCAAGAAACAAATCTTATTGTAGCTATAACAAAATACTTGCATTATGATTTGGAACCCAGGGGTAATTTGTCTCCCACCTCAATGGATAACACGTGGGCAGGACTGGATGACCTACAGAAATGCAGTGCTGTTACTTCTCCCATCACTCGCTACTAAGCAAGCAGTATGGTGGATTATTTCTTAAAGGACTCCTGAAAGAAAAATGTTAGAGATGATTCACTTCAATATTAGCACGAAAATGGCATAGTCTGGCTAGCATTGCAAAAAGTGACCTTTTACCCCAGTGTCAGTGGCTCAGTAGGTTGCACACTCGCCTCTGAGGCTGGAAAATCAGAAGGCTGTGGGTTCTATCCCCACTCCAGGCACTTCAGTTAAATTCCAATATACTGACACTGTAGTGCAGCTTGAGGGGGGTGCTGCACTCCTGAGGTGCCATCTTTTGGATGAGACATTAAAATGAGGTCCTGTCTGCCTGTTCTGGAGGTTGTTCGTGTGGACGTTAAAGATCCCATGGCACTTCTCAAAAAGAGTAGGGGGAATCTCCCTTGTGTCCTGGCCAAATTTCCCCCGTTCACTAAAAAAAATACCACCAACAGCTTAATCTGGTTCAGTTTTAGTTGGTTATCATCTGTATCCCCCTCCCCCCGGTCGCCCCCTGAAAAAGAGACTTCTAGTCTCAGTGGGCCTACTGCGTCAACAAAATTCAATAAATAAAAACAAATAAAGTTGCCCAGCAATGAGTGTCTATTTAGAAAGAACATTTAGCACTTTGGGCTATATTGCTAGTAATAGGAGGAAAAAACTCCCTCCAGAAATATGTTGACCTCTCATTTCTATTAAACTGAACTGTAGTGTATTTTCTGGATACTCAGGGTCACTTCCAAAACACTGCTCAAGCAGTAGTCAAGATGAGCCTACTGGCAGTGAGGTTGAAGAAGAACAGTACAGGGGAATGTTGCCACTTGCTTCCACCTGTCTGTCATGCCATTCATGTCCTGTCTCATGCCAGTCACCATTTTGTTTCTTCAAATTCCAGCGAAGTACTGTATAGCAAGATTAAAAGCTATCTGACTCTAAGGAATATATGAAAGAATTTCGTGCTCACACGTATGCCTCTCTATTTCTCATTATTTTATTTATAAGGTCAACTTAAAGAGATAGTGTACTCCTTAAAACTAATATTAGTTTTTAAAAGCAGTCAACTATTACCTTTTCTATCTGAGGTACTTTTTGTGTTGCTTGCACACATGTGCAAGAAACACATTGCGTCAGTCAACAGTTAGGGAGCAGGCTACAATGCGTCCAGAAATTCGTCCATGTCACCACGCAATCAGCTGTTTTGGTGCATTACAGGCTACAAAAACAGCTGATTGTGTGGTGTCTCCATGGCAACAGCTTCTCCGTCGACCTCTCACAGTCCCCAGGAAGCTGATGGAAAGCCGATGCCCGCCATTCAGTGTGCCTTCCTGGTGAAAAATTTCAATAAATACAAAAAAAAGTCGACGGGGTGCCCAATCCCCCTGTCAGCATGACCCCCTCCCCAGTTCATTTGCCGATGGGATAATCCAATCCCTGTGGGCATAGTGCACCCTCCATGGCTCATGTGTCCCCCTTCCCTCAGCACACTGTATGGCCGACAGGGGTGCCCAATCCCCAGTTGGCTTCACTGCCCCCCCAAACAAACTTCCATCTGCCATGCTGGGAGCCCACCCCAGCATGGCAAAAGTCTCCTTGGCCAACTGGGGTGCCCAGTGCCCCCTTGGCTAAACTGCCCTCCCAAACAAACTGCCTGGTGCCACACTGGAAGCCCACCCCAGCATGGCAAAAGTCCCCCATCATCTTTAAAAAAAAAAAAAAGACCTAGAAGAAAAATAAGTCCCTCGTTGATTCTCTTGCCCCCCCTCCCCAACCTGCACCCATCCTCTACATACCTCATTTCCCCACACCCCCACCTCACCCCATACTTACCTACAGAGTCCAGTGCAACAATCTTCGGTGGACTGGGAACACATCTGCACTCTTCAAAGCTGACCGCGAACTGAAGAAATGACGGTAAGTTGTATAATGGCATAAATGTTGGGGTTTTTTCAACTTTGGTGCATGTCTCAGCCATTTCTGGGAATTTTTTGACTAAATTTTCAACATGGGTTCTTGGGACCCCACCTCATGAACTCAGTCACTGTCATTTTGTTATTTGGTCCCGAAAGGTGATTTCGCGGTCACTGCATGGAACCACCTTTCGGGACTGATTAATGAAATGATAGTGTCACAGTTCATGAAGTAGGCCCCCAAAAACCCTACATTGAAAATTTGGTGAAAAAATTCCCCAAAATAACTGTTTTACAAGCGTGCATTGCGCAGTTCCTACGCACGCTCGTATCTTCGAGCATTTTTAATATTTTCACTCCAGATTTTCAGCATTGCCATTTTACCACACCTCCTTATGAACAGTACAACTGTCATTTTCCACATCTCACCCAAAATGTGTTTTCGCACATGTAGTGCACAGTGGTATGCGAAATCAATGTTCGGGACAGATTAAGAAAATCACAGTGACACTGTTCATGAGCAGAGGTCTTAAACTGACTATGTTGAAAATTTGGTGACAAAAGTCCATACAATGACTGTGTTACAAGCGTGCATTGTGCAGTTTCCATGGACCCTCGTAAGTTCATGAATTCATAATCTTTTCAGTCCAGATTTTCAACATTGGCATTTTTCCACACCTCCTTATGAACAGTAAAGCTGTCATTTTTCACACCCTGGCCGAAATGTGTTTTTGCACTTCCGGCACAGAATAGAACGGTTGCTGTGGGAAATCAGTGTTCGGGATAGATTAAGAAAATCACAGTGACACTGTTCATGAGTGGATGTCCTAAAATGCCTATGTTGAAAATGTGCTGTAAAAAATCCCAAAACTAATTACATTACAGGTGTGCGTTATGCAGTTTCTACACACACTCATGACTTCCCCAGTTGTTTTATATTTTCACTCCAGATTTTCAACATTGCCATTTTTTACACCTCCTCATGAACAGTACAGCTGTCATTTTTCACATCCTGTTCAAAATGTGTTTTCGCACCTGTGGCGCCAAATGTTGTGGTCGCGGTGCAAAATTACTTTTCGGCTAATGAACTGATAGTGTCACTGTTCATGCGGTGGGATCACAAAAGGCACATTTTGAAAACTTGGAGTAAAAATACCAACAAACGCCCAGGGTGTTAAGGTTTTTGACCATAACGCCTAACCCTGTAGGGACTGACAGGCATCAAGGGTGTGACTTGGGATTGTCAACAGTAATGCTCATGCCATTCCACCCCCACCCTGCAGCCAGTGGCAGGCATCGAGGTGCGCCTTGGACCCTTTGACCCCAGAGTTCACCCCATTCTCCTATACGGCACTCATTTCAGTGTATTTCCTTATGGAATTAGGTGAGTGTAAAGCCCGAATACTTCAAGGCACACCTCGACACTTGTAAGTGTCTGCAGGGTAGGGTGAGGTGAAATGTCATGACTGTTATGGGCGAAGACCCAAAGGCACACTCCAATGTCTGTCCATCTCTGCAGGGTGGGAGTGGAGTTGGCGTCAGTTCAATACTTCACTGCCATTCCTATACTGCATCTAACTCCTGCACTTCCACTGCTAATGCCAGCAAGCAACACTTGGTATTGACAAATGCTTTTTTCCCTTTGCTTAAAGGTGACAGGAAACAGTTTGTACACCTCTATATGCCCTCCAGTTGTTCTTTTATTGGCTACCCAGTATTCTGATATGTTTTGACCTTTTTTGTTAAATTAATAAGCATAAATTTATTGACCTTTGTCACTACCATGAATCCCTCTGTCCTCAGCAGTTGCTGCTGTCTCTTTTTATACTGCCTGAACATTCTGTGATATCAGTAACACCATTCCAGGCCATTCAGATAAGTAGCACGGAATGGGGGTCATTGATGTCATAGAAATATAAAAATCAAGAGCAGCAGTTGATGAGGAGAATGGAACTCTATGTAGATCTGTGAGAATCCCAAAGCCAGATTATTTAGTTATCAAAAAATCATCAAAGCATATCAAACTGAACTGTAGTGTATTACTGACAGCATGGAAAGGAAGATGGAAGATCAGTTAACTGTGTACAAATCATGTCCTATTTCCTTTAATTAGAAGATTGTTTACCTGCTGTTAGTAGGTGAGACACGTGGAACTGCACTCTGCCTGGCAGCTGACATGTCTAACTGTGTTCCATCCATTACATATCAACATTATGACATCACTGACTGTGACATCACTGCTGGTTAGAAGCAGCCACTCACTGGCTGCCAGGTCAGTCATCTGTGATGTCACTGTCAGTTATATTACAATGCTGCTGATGTATCAGGGGAATAGAGAGAGATTTGGCAGTTGCCAGGCTATGAGCTATTTCACACATCCAGCACAATATTGTCACATAGAAAACTGTCTAATGAATAAAAGGAAAAAAAAATACTTCCAAAATAAAAAGTTACAGCTGATTACTTCTTAAAATTTGTGTAATTTTCCTGTCTTGTCTGTTTTGGCTCCACTAGCTCTTTAAATTTGTAAATGACTAATGGCTGTACTCTCTGGAATAGATTTCTTCTAGTCATGTACCCTATGCCAAAACTATTTTTCTTGGATAACATTTTCCTGAATATGACTCCACTCTGTATTCTGACTGATCTGCCGTTCTTGAATGGATAGTCAACTATGAAAGAAAAAAAATTAAATCAAGACTATAACACCACATCAGAGTGAATCTTCTCTTTCATACTACTACTGTAACTCAGTCTGTCTTCATAATTAGACTTTTTATTCATTGCAGTGTACTAAAAAAAAAAAAGTAAAAAAAAATTGAAGTGTTCATGTGCATCATAATTAATGAGAGTAAAACACATAAATAGTTGAAACTGTGGGGGTCCATCGAGGGCAACACAAACAACAAAGTTGGCTTATACTGTAAAACAAAATAACATCAGCTCAAAAGGGTGGGTGGGAGGGAGGGCCTACATATACTCCCAGTGCATGCTACTACACTTTTAAATATATGTTTCCTCTCAGATTATCACCTGTCATTCACTGTGTCCTCCTATTACCCTTCAGTCAACAAGTCACTTTTGTCAACAGCAAATAAATGGCTTAACAGACCAAACTAGCCAGAGGCCACTCAACTATTACACTGCCTCAGCCTGTGTCCCACTATTCACTATGTCTTTCTTGTCCCCTGTCATTTACCTTTCCTCATCCCATGCCAGTCACTATATCACATGACTCTTCTGCACAGATGGCTAGGAATTCAGACTCCAAGCAAATTAAGCTATGTGCTACTCATCTTCTGCACATAGTACTGTGTCAAGTACTTTACAAGACTTCCTATGACCTTACCGACAGATGGGGCTTGCTACTGTAGCTACCATGTTAGTAAACTGTTTTTCTATAGATGTGAACCTGTTTTCCTGTTTATTATGCCATAAAATGAAGTTACAGAGAAAGTATTATATTGAATGCATACTGGCCTATAGGAAGGGGGGGGGGGAAGAGCTGTAGATCAAGTACGATCTGCAGTAATAGTGTAGGTAGGAAACACGCATTTGTCAGTGATGAATGTTCACTTGCGGGTATTTTCAGCGGTGTTTAGTACTGGTACTGGCTTCAGAGGAGTGAGGAGGCAGTAGTGACAGCAGCAGATGCCGCATGGTGGAAGGTGTACCATAAATGGAGGCAGGAGCTGCTAATCAGAGACGCCGCTCCTACTGACCTTAGCAGAATGGAGAGAGAGAGAGAGAGAGAGAGAGAGAGAGAGTTCGCTAGGCACTAGGAGCAGCCCATAATTTAATCTGCACCATGGCTAATGTAGAAGTCTTTGGGGGGCGGTTCAGAGGAGCAAGGACCGGGGAGAGAGAGTGTGCCGGGCGGCAGAAGCCACCAATAAGTAAAGCCGCACTGCAGCTATTGTAGAAGCCTGGGGGGGATTTCATAGGAGCGAGGATCGCCCCCACACCTCCCTCCTTCTGCTAGTGATACCTCTGTCTGTGCACCCCAACATGTCACCCCCCCCCATCCTGTGACTCTCCCCAGGGTTCCCTCTTCTCAGGTGCATTATTTTGCACTTCTTTGCATTGAACCTTGGTTGCCACTCCTCAGACCAATTTTCAAGCCTCTCCTGGTCCCTCCTAATTTTCTTCACCCCTTCTGCAGTATCCACTCTGTTACAGATCTTGTTGTCGTCTACAGGCAGACCTTTCCTTGTAGGCCTTCCACAATGTCACTAATGGAGACACTGAACAGGATTGATCCCCGAGGTATCTCACTGGTCACTCCCTGCTCCCTGGATTGAATCCAATTTACCACCACCATCTGAATTGCTTGCTCCCACCACCTCTTATGGCACACTATTCTATGTGACCACCACCTTCTCTGTGAAGAAAACTTTTCTCACATTTCCTCTTAATCTACCGTCGTCCAATTTCATATCATGCCCTCTCATTCTTCTACTCCTTCTACATTGGAAGTGTCTACCCCTGTACCTTAAACGTGTCTGTCATGTCCCCCTGCTCCCTCCTTTCCTCCAGTGTGTACATATTGAGGTCCTTTAATCTCTCCTGATATGTTCAGTATTGCAAGCCATGTACTATCTTGGTTGTCCTTCTGTGGACCGCCTCCACCCTGTCAATGTCATTGCACAGTTGCGGCCTCCAGAATTGCACACAGTACTGTAGGTGAGGCCTCAGCAGTACATTATACAATGGCATCACCACCTCACACCTTCTGCTAGTGATACATCTGCCTACTGCGTGCACCCCAGCATGCCACTGCCTTCCTTGCAACATTTCTGCTCAGTTTTGACACCTTTAGATCATCAGAACTGGTAACTCCTAGGTCTTTTTCTTCCTTGGTGTCACCTCCCCACCCCACCCCCAATTTCAGTAAAATATGCATTAAGCCAATAATCACTATAGGAGTACTATTTTATAGATTTACATTTTCCCCTGACACATACAAACAGAAGTTGGCTGGCTTTTAGTTACAATGTTTAAGAAACATTGTAATAAGCCTCTGTACCACATCAAGGTAGTCAAGCCTAACAGAGGCCCATTAACACAAGCACTCATGCATGCATACAAAATGGGCCACTGTAGCCTCTAAAGTCCCACTCCCACCCCCTACACACACACACACACACACAGACTCACACACACACTCCCCCATCTCAGTATCACACTCTCCCCACCCTTGTCCCCTCTACCAGAACTAGTAAAACCCTTCTCCCATCTCAATGGCTACCCACCCACCCCATCCCCACTCATAGGGTACCTGCAAAACCCCCACCCATCTCAACCTCCCCAGCCATTGCCCCTTTGCCAAAAACTAAAGCTCTGACTCACCTGCCACAACCCTCCTGCCACCACATCTCTCAACCATTGATGGCATTTACTGCCAGCTAACAAATACTGCTGCTTTTATCCTTAGCCTCACAATACTGTTGAAACCATTGCCTTTACCTGTACACCATTTATTTTTTCCACTTTAAAGCCTGAATTTACAGCTACTTCTCTGTGTTGGCAGTATCTTTTCTATGAAGGACCAAGGAGGGACAGATCAATTTTGAGGGATGAAATGAGGGACATCCCTCATAATCAGGGTCAGTTGACAGGTATGAGTAGTCCCAAGCCCACTAATGCCAGAATTCTCCCCCCACCCATCTCAGCCCAACCACCCTTCGCACCCATGTCCACACAGACACTCACCCACGTAAAGTAATTCAGAGTGCTGACCAGTCTCACCGCCGCGGCCCAGAAATAAATCCCAGCAATCGCTGCCTTAGCTCAGTGCATAACTAATCCACTTGCTTAATAGTGGTATCCTCATCCTCACCGCCACGGCACCAAATGCCAGCTGACAATCACTCCCAGTACTGCTTTGCGATCAGACATTTAGAAAATGTTTAGCTGTTTCCCTAATCCCAGTAAGGTTATGCTTAAGATAATGAGGTACTGCAGTAAGAGAGAAGTTTGGGAGGGCTAACAGTGTAATTAAAACTGTATTTATTATATGTGCTGGTGTTTTATACAGATGGCTTCATTTTATAATTGCAAATAGGCACTCTAGGGAGTGGGTCATTGTGGGGTTTACCCACGCCTCATTTGGTTTAAGGCACTCTGTTATTCTTTGTGCCATATCACATGATGCATGAATAAATCGCACAACAACCCACACTCTGCTGTGCTTTTTTACTTAACTATAAATTACTTCATTGCAGGGGCAGTTTTCCTCCCTTTTCACAAGGCCCTGGTCAGGCTCCACATGGAGTACTGTGCACTTTTCTGGGGTACTGTAAAAAAGCACACTGAGGCAGTAGAGAGTATGCAATGCAGGGCCACTAACATGATTAAAAACTAAGATGACAGGCCTGGTAGCACTGAGGGCTGAGGCATCTCTGCTTTACCTTGCGCTACGCCGGCGACCCATGTTCTGGAATGACCTCAGGTTGTCAGGGTGCCAGCGGGGGGGGGTGGATCAGGATTGAGCCTAGCGGCTCTCCTCTCCAGAGGTGGAAGGTCGCCCTCCCGTAGTCCCACTGACACCTGGTGGAAGTCCAGAGGCAGCACAGGCAGTTATAGTTGATGGGTAGGGTGGGGCATTCCGCAGTGTGCACTCATGCCAGGGATGCACAGGTGAGTGGGTATAAAAATGGGGTTAAAATGCATAAACATTATAAAAAAAAAAACTAAGATGACAAACACCACGAGAAGAGGCTGGTGAACTTTATCATGTTCGAGATTGAACAGACAAAGATGTTTGATCTGGTATCCTCCAGCAGGACACAAAAACATGCTGTAATTCTCAGTGGTGGGGAAGTCACAGGTAACACTGGGAAGCCCTTTTCCTTGCAGAGAGTGATGAACCTGTGGAACAGCCTACCAGTAGAGACAATAAAGATGAAGAGGAGCAGGCCTCTTTGTGAGCCTGGACAAATGTTTGACTCCTAAAGCTGAATTGTAACAAATGCATGCCTTTCTGTGACATCAGAGCATTTTTAGGTATAAATAAAATAGGAGGTATAGATATATAGATATACATAGATATATACAGTATATGCAATCTCCACATATGCTCTGGCAGGCATGTTCACCGAGTCATTCAACACAGGGGTGGTACCAGAGGATTGGAGGAGGGCACATGTAGTACCTCTACAGAAATCCAGCAGCAGGGAGGAGGCAGGGAACTATAGGCTGGCCAGCCTCACCTCAGTAGTGGGGAAGATCATGGAGACATTGCTTAAAGAAAGGATAGTGGGGCATCTAGAGCCATCAGAGCCCAGGACCATAGGCAACACAGATTTTCAGCAGGGAGGTCATGTCAGACAAAGCTGGTTGACTTCTTCGACTGGGTGACAAAGGAAGTAAATCAGGGTGAGGCAATGGACATCGCCGTACCACATAGGAGGCTGATAAACAAGCTGGGTAGGCTGGGCATGTGGGAAAGGGTGGTAAACTGGGTTAGAAACTGGCTAACAGACAGGAGGTAGAAGGTGGTGGTAAATGGGGTGCACTCTGGGGAGAGGGGGGTGACCAGTGGAATACCTCAGGGATCGGTTCTGGGGCCAGTCCAGTTCAATGTCTTCATTAGTGACATTGCAGAGGGGCTGGAGGGAAAGGTCTGCCTGTTTGCAGATGACACCAAGATCTGTAATAGAGTCAATACCCCAGAGGGGGTAGAGAAAATGAGAAGAGGCCTGGGGAAGCTTGATAAATGGTCTGTGGACTGGCAACTGAAGTTTAATTCAAAGAAATGTAAAATTATGCACATGGGACACAGAAACCCTGGGGAAAGCTACAGGATGAGGGGGAGTTGCTGACAGTCACAAAGGAGGAAAGGGACCCGGGGATTATTATTTCAGACAACATGAAAATGTCAAAGCAGAGTTCTAAGGCAGCTGGGAGGGCCAGTGGCTTGCTGGTGTGCATAGGCTGGGGTATTACCAGCAGAGGGAGGGAGGTAGTGATGCCATTATATAAAACCATGGTCAGGCCTCACATGGAGTACTGTGTGCAGTTTTGGAGGCGCACCTTTGTAAGGACATTAACAGGCTGGAGACAGTCCAGAGAAGGGCGACTAAGATGGTACAGGGCTTGCAGCACAAGACTTATGAGGAGAGATTAAGGGACTTCAATATGTACTCACTGGAAGAGAGGCGAGAAAGAGAGGATATGATAGAAACATTCAAGTAGTACTTCAAGGGTGTAAACAAGGTGTAGGGGGGGAGACATTTTCCATTACAGGAGGAGCACAAGAATGAGGGGTCATGACATGAAATTGGAAGGTGGGAGGTTAAGAGGGAATGCGAGGAAGTTCTTCTTCACAGAGAGGGTGGTGGACGCATGGAATGGTCTGTCTCAGGAGGTGGTGGGAGTGAGCACTGTGGATGGATTCAAGCAAGCTTTGGACAGGCATAGGGGAACTATAGAGGTACAGCAGCGGGTGGGTCAGAAGCAATAATCAAGGGTTTACGGGCAAACTAGAAGGGCCGGGCGGTCCTTATCTGATGACAATTTCTGTGTTTCTGTGTTACACATTAACAGCTCAAGAGTCAAGGCACATTCTCTTTGGTACCGTATGTAGGAACAAGTCTAAATATGCACTAAAACGGTTGATACCATCTTCCAAAGTTCTGAGGAGAGACCATGGAATCATAGAAAGCTGGTGGCAGAAAAGAACCACTCTGGCCCACTTAGTCTGCCCTCCCCACCCCCAAACTTGTCACCTTTCTGATATTTCCTGTATGCTGTATTCCACCAAACTAACAGTTTGCAGCTGAACACTACTGATACAAACTGGTCTGACCAGATTACAGCACATGCAGCTGTTCCCAGCTCTTTCTGCAGAGCCAGAGCAATGGAAAAGGCGCAGCTTTTCCCAGGCACTACTAACATTCCTGATTAGTGCTTTCAGACTGTAATTTTTTTTTTTTTTAATTCCTCTAATTGCTTTTTTAGAGATTTAAACTATGGCCTTCAGCTTTCACTTTCTATTGCTGGCAGCCACTATTTCATGAGTAGCAGAGAGCTTCCTGAGCTCACCTTACGCTAATATGACCTGCCAACCAACAGCAGAGGTCAAACAGGCATATTAGCATACAGTGAGCTCTTGAAGCAAACTGCTGCTCATGAAATGGCTGCTGCCAGCAACAGAAAGTGGAAGTTGTTGGTAGCGGTTCTAAGTAATTTAAAAAAGTTGTTACTGTCTGAAAGCACTAACTGAGAATTTCTGTAGTGCCTGATGAAAACTGTGTCTTTTCCATTGTTTCCCTCTAATAAGTTTCTGTACTTCAACTGCTGGAAGTAGCTAAGTAACAGCCTCACCTACCCTCACCCACCCCACTACCAATCAAGACCATTTACTGTCTATCATTCAGGGAAAAATCAATATTTGAAGACTTAATCTATCTGTTTGTTCCCTCTATTTTTGACCAGCAAATAAAAAGCATGTTGTACATTACTCCAGGTAAGCACAGTGCATTGTTTTCTATTCACTACTTTGCAAAATAGCGAAAGGAGTTTATGGAACATTGTTTTTAATGACTGAAGTGGCACTCTGCCACACACAAAGACAGTGAAAGAAATGTGGAGTAGCAGATTGTACAAAATAACATTTAAGTTGTTCACAGAGCACATACTGTAAAACATTATGGCATATGAGGATTACGTCCTATGGTCTATGATACTCTTATATTAGGAAAAAATAAAAATCTAGGCATGTACAGAAATGCAAAAATTGTTTTCCTACAGTACTTTGTATGCAAGCCAAAACATTTCATCTTCCACGTTGCATGTGTTGTAATACCTGCACTGTTATACCTACATAACTCATCAGAGAGACTTAATGCCAGCATAAAGCAGTGGTGCCAGCTTCGGTTTGTACACATAAGAGTAAAGCATACTCTTCTAAATTGTTGCATATACTTACGGCTGCGGTTTGAGTCCCCTTCAACTACTCACACAGCAGAGACGTAGCATGGTTGGCATGGGCCCTGGAGCAAGGAATGAAGGTGGGCCCCCCATGAAAGGAATGAATGCCCCCCCCCATGAATGGTCAAACTCCCCCCCCCCAGCCAGACAGTCGGATCACCTGTGTCTCTGAATTTAAGTATTTGTTTAGTTTTATTTAATCATAACACTAACAGGATGACCACCACTGCCAGATAGATTAGCAGCTGTTGCTCATTTGCAACTCGAAGCAGACAGCTGCCTGCAGCACTTTCTTGCTGCTGTGTCTGACTCTGTCAAGTCTGAACTTGAGGAACAACCTTTGTTTTATTTTATCATTCAGTCTTTAACAGGTATAGGTATTATTTTTTTAATGAAACTGTTCCCCCTCAGTCTCTTTCTCTCGCCAACCAAATCTTGGTAATCTTCAATCCAGACTCCTCTCCTTATCCTCCTTCCCCAGTCCCTTTATTATTCAGTCAGTTCAGCTCTGGGTTGGTCCAGACACTCAGTCACCTGTCTCTGTGACAAAAACCTTTCCTTATAGTTTGGTTAATCCACCAACTAAATCTTAATATATTCATCTCAGTTCTCATCCACTCCGAGTCCTCCCAGTCCCCCAAGTCCCTTATTCAGAATTCAGTCTGCTCTGGCCGCTGGCCTAGACAGAGTCCCCTCTATCTCACGCTGTCTGTCTCTTTAACACTTGTTTAACTATTGTTATTCCATCCTAACCTCTCCTCTCTCCTCTCAGTCTCTATCAAATAATATTTTTTTTCTTAATCAGAATCAGTCCTCCCCTCCAACCGTTATTATCCTCCCTCCCTCTCCAGTCCCTTGTGCTCATCCTGTGAGTTGGTTGTTATTGTGACTGACAGCACAGAACAGCAGACTGTTATTTGTTGTGAACTTGTGTTCTTGTCGAACCTTGACTTGCTCTCTCACACTGTCTCCTAATTCCATTCCAGTTTCAATTCAAATTCTCCCCAACCCCAAGTGCCCAATTCCCTAACTTGCTGGCTGGGCCCCCCAAGCAGCAGCAGAGGCCCACCCCCGCCCAGTCGGCTTGCTGAGCTGAAGACCGACCCGTCACCCACCCACTCAGTCTCACAGCATGAGGAAATTCACGCACGGTGTGGCACGGTCTGACTTTTATTTTTCCTAGTCAGCCAGACAGCCACCGACCTAGCTGGAGTGCACAGAATTGGATGGATCCCCTTCCCCAAGTGCCGTACACACCTGCCCCAGGCCAAGCAGCAACAGCACTGCACGAGATGATGAGAGACAGTCCACAACCCCACTCCAGTCTGGTGAAGACAGAGAGATGCACAGTGACACACTGTCACAAGCAAATGGCGGATTACACTTAACTGTACAGCTCGGAATCGAATGGGAAGAGAGCGGCTGCTGACGGACGTGATGTGATGATGTCTCCCTCTCCTCTCTCCACATCCTGCCTGCCCCAACACTACCTCGCCGAGATCTGATTGGTCACTTAATCCACCAGGCAGCAGCACTAAATTGCTGGTCGCTGCCTAATCTGTCAATCTTCATGACAGATAGGCAGCTCTGGCGGCCCATCATCCACTCCTCCTCCTCCTCAGCTCGCTGGCTCCCGCCTTCTGTCTCTTGTCGGCGCGGCTACTAGCCGATGCATTCCTGAGTCCCCCTGGCCCCACATGGTGTACATCAGCAACATCTAGACAGTCATGTGGGGTCATAGGGGCACAGCTGGAATGCACAGCATTTATTTACTATTTTATTTATTTCTGCAACCATGCGAGTGCCGCCAGCGGTAGCGGGACGGTCTGGCAACCAGAGAAGCTAATTTTTTTAATGCAGCAGCAGGCAGGGTAGTAATCATTGGGTCCCTCTTAGTACTGGGCCCCAGTGCAGGTGCACCACCTACACACTCCATTCCTACACCCCTGTCACACAGCTATTAAAAGCCGCAGGACTGGGATTCGAAAATATATTTTATCGTTGATTGACTTACTTGGAGCAATGGTATGTTGGTGGCGGGGCTGTTGAAGGAATCCACATAGGAGAGGTATTCACCAAAGAGGACGAGCTGCATCGAGAAGCCATGTCATAGTCTCCACCACCAGGAAACCCTGATACATCTCCAGGAGTCCAAAGAGAAGGGGAGCCGGGTTTGGGGGATGCCTCAAAGCCACCACGGATGCCAGACAGCTGCCACACTCGTCTGAATAAAAAAAAAAAGAACCTATCCCCATCCAGTCCATGACAATACTGTTACTCATGCTAACTATGAGACATAATTTGAAAATGCCTCCAATGGCGGCCATGCTGGTCGGGCTACACACACACATATGCTGGCACCGTAGCTAACAGGAAAACGGTGTGGCATAATGCATCTATGCGTGTGACGTACAAAGAGTGTAAAAAACAAACAGACCAGGAAAGGTTGGCGATTTGGCAGAGCAGGGCTGGGGTTCTCTTCTGAATGCAGACACAGACCTAAATTAGTTGAACAAAGTCTGAAGACAGGAGCGCCCTCCCCGCTTCAGTTGCATAACAAACTTGAATCGGAGAGCACAGCATGCAGACGTTTTATCTTGTTGCTGTGGCAACCTTATAACATGCATTCTCGTTTGTTGCCCCTGCTGCTGCCTGATTGCTCCAGAGTATGCTGCATATGCCTGCCGACATCCATGTCTAGAGCAGGACCGGGAGAAGAAGCCGCACCACAGCTAATGTTGAAGGGGGGGGGCAGAGGAGCAAGGATGGGGAGAGAAAGTACAGCAGCCGTAACTCTGGCCAAGCACAGTAGTGTGCACTCTAATGCCCATGGCCGGAGTTATGGCTATTGAAGAGCGGTTCATTTCCTTTAACTAGAGAATGTGCGACGTCAGCAAAGCTGAACTTGTGTCATGACCAGAGTGCTTGGTCATTGGTGTACACTGCCAAGCCCATTGCGGTTTCAGCTGTAATTGGCTTGGCAGTGACACACCACTCAAATGCCGTATTGTCCCAAGAAGTTCCTTGCGCAAGAGAACACAAAAATTAGCAGACTGGGTGGGCCAAGTGGTCCTTATCTGCCGTCAGATTCTGTTTCTGTGTTTGTATGGCATGAATTTAAATCCCAAACCAGGGGTGATCTTGCAAAACCAAAACAAGAACTTCCCTGGTTTTGCATACCACTTCTTTCAGGTGCAGATCTTGCTTCTGGACTGGCCCCAACAGTTACATGCTACAGGTCCTCTCAGCACTTTCATTTGATGCTTGTTCTTTTTGCATTGAACCAATGCTTAAATCAAAAGTAGCACTATCTGAAAATGTTGTCGACATTTTAAGAGATTCTGTGTATTTTATATTTGGCTGTATGGTCAAAAGGCCACCTAATTAATTAAAATATTGCAATGTGACTCATAAGAGGGTTTGGCTAACAGTAATTAAAGGGCTTTGGCAGCTGACAATACATTAAATGCCCCTCAGCTACTGAGTGGTATTTAAAACATGCATGTTCAAGCTTCCTTTGGACGCTGATGCCTTTGCTTGCAGTCATGCTGCTGATTGTTCTCCTGCCCACCCTAATACCCTCCTGCTACTTGCTGGTTGCCATGTGGTTGCAGTTCTGAATGTTTCAACATCATTCTGTCGTTCTACCTTGCATGGGCTCTTCTTTGGCTGCTGCTATGGGTTGGCAGTTTCACTCTGCCACCTGCTTCTGGCTGGTACACTGAGCTTTGCTGCTGTTGTGCCAGGATACCCTTCCTGACCCATGGTTGCCATCTCCAGCAGCTGTGGACTGCCACTCAACTCCCCTGCTCACTGCCTCCTGCCTCAGAGGTCTTCTGGAGGGACTATCGACCTACTGCCCTGCTTAATACTTCATGTCCTGCCAATCTGCTTGCTGGCTTCCTTCCCTCTGCTGAGCTTCTTTACCTGGCTGACTGCCCAGGGCTGCCATGGCTTTATCGATCTTGTGGCCTATTCACCTGCCCCCTGCCTGCCACCTTTTGCTTTGCCTGCTTTCTCTGCCCTGTTTCCTGTGCCCCCTGTTCCCTACTCCTATGTTGCTCGATGCTGTTCTCCTTCCCCATCCATCTCCCTGACTGCTGCCTCTTCCCCCTTCCTGTCTGGCCCCTTCTGCTGTGGCTGTGCTCCACCGTCGGTGTTTTTGGCCCTTCTGTCTGGATTGCAGTGGCGGCTCTACACCAGGGCCCACCAGGGCACGTGCCCCGGTTAAAAAATGCTGTGCCCCAGTTGGTGCCCCATATGGTGCAGAGCTTTCCCCATAATAACAATATATCAGTGCCCTGGCTGCCATCTGTTGTGCCCCAGCTGTGCCCTGGTAGCCATTTGTGGCTAGAGCCGCTACTGCTGGATTAAGCCCTCATCCTGCTGCTTCACACTCCAACATGTCCACCAGCCTGCTAAGGCGGTCATCCAGGTACTCTCCTCAAGGCTCTGCACTTATACTATGCAACATATACCAGGCTTTGTCCTCTATATCATGCTATATCTTAGACATGCTGTATGTCCTCACCACCATGCTCACAATGCAGTACTTTCTATCCCAGGCATTCTCCCTCCTTATCCTCATATCTCCCTAGGCTTCCCCTTTCCTTGCATTCCTTCCATCATTAGCATCATAGCCTATTCAGCTTCTACCCCTCAAGAACCATCTACTGCGGGCCTTCCCCCTCAAGGGCTTGGCTTCAGTGCTGTCCTTATACTTTTACACTCAGGGGTTTGGCTCCAGCATCTAACATGAACCTTGATGTTGGAGGAGAGTAGCCGAACCTGAAGTAACTGATAGTGATCTTCCTTCTTCATGGGGTTAATTCAGGTGATTTCCTTGACACTGGTTTTGTATTTCAGCACTTTCCCATGGGTAGAATCCATCAACATAGGGATTCCTTCAGTTGTATGGTCAGGTTACAAAACACAAGCATAACAAGACTGGGTGCACCATTAAACTAACTACCAAAAAAAAAAAAAAAGAGAGAGTGGGCAGTCCAACAAGGTTATTAAATAGAAATGAACTGGTAACACAAAGTGTGAGTAACAGACGTTACCTGCAGTGCAATCAAAAAAACTCAAGATGCCCCAATGGTATACTCTTGTATCACCTTTTGGAAGGTGGAAGTCTTCAGACAGAAGGAAAGACTCTTCATCCTGTTAACTGAAGCAGCGTGTTTCTTGGTTTAGGTCCTATCCCAAACATAATAAGTAATCCGCCAGGCTGAGAAATGGCAATCAAAGCCTTAGTTCCCCAGAGGTTACCTCCGCAAGTGGTTTTTCGTCTCCTCCATGCCAATGTTCATAGTTGTTATAATAAAAAATAATTATTTGTATTTATTTATTTAACATTTTGTGACTAGGATAAGCACACTGAGCTAGGGCTCATTTCCAGGTATGACCGGGGAGGGGATACAACAGGGAGTGAAACAGCAGTAACAAAGTGACAACAACAACTGCACAAACATGTACAATAAAATCACAGAACAAGTTATGAATTTCAGAGAAAGACAAAAAACAATGAGAACAGTGGACTTGTACGTTGGTTATGGGGTAGCCAGGTTGAGAACTAAAGGACTGTGCCACTAGTATCTGCCAACATACTTGTACAGAACCAATGAGGTGCAAAATTCAGATTACAGTGTACAATGAGTTGTAAGCTATACACTTGAGTAGGCAAACATGGGTAAAGCAAGTAAAATAGCAGAAGGTGAATGGATAGGACATGGGTGGTTATAATGTGGAGAAAAGAGGAATAAGTCTATCTACAGGTGCATTCTTTGGTGAAGTGTGTCAGCAGTGAGAATGGTTTGAGAGAGTGCAGGGAGGAAGAGAGACAGATGGAGAAGAGGAAGGCTTTTCAAAAGTGTAGGAAGTCGGATGGAGAAAGAAGACTGGCCTGCTACAGATTTACTGTGAGGGATATAAATGAAACAAGCAGCAGAGAAAGTAGGAGATGGGGATGGCAGGGTTAAGGAGAGGTAAGTGATAACTGTGGCAAGCCAATATTTGGCCATGAAGGTGGAACAGTGAAAGACGCTGGGCCTCAATAGAGGAGCAAGAAAGACAAGCATACAGAGAGCAGTAATGGCTCAGCCATGGAGCACTAAGGATACAACAGCAGAAGGAATGAAAAGCGGGTTCCAGTCTGGCAAGTGTAGACTTTGGGGCAGTGCTTAATTATTCCACCGAGAGCTGAAGCTGGATGGTGGCCTTACATCTTTGATACTGACATCTCTTCCCATGACTGTGTCTCTACTCTCCGTACAGGAAGTTTTTGTGTTTGTGTTATTCACTCAAGCTTTGAGTTTCCTCCCCTAAGGTACCATTTGTCTAAGGGGACCTTGACCTTGCAGCAGCTTTAGGTATGGAACCCTCCCCAAGAGGGTTCCTGTGTCTTCAGGGCACCCCAAAAAGAGTGGTAGTCCCTGTAGCAGGGACAGAGAGAGTGTACGCCAAAGTTACAGTCATCTCACACAAGCATCTACATACTAACTACCCAGGGCCGGTGTCAGCACCCGGGCAGCTGCCTGGGGCCCTGACACCAGAGGAGGGCCCACCAGGGGCTCAATTTTTTATTTTATTTATTTATTTACAATTTGACAGCTGCTATGCTGCTTGGGCTCCGCTCTGCTTCTGACCACTAGTGACAATTTAAATCAGTGCTGAGCTCACTGAGTGGAAACTAAAGAACCCAGGATTCCCCTGACAAAAGCAAAGGCTGCAAGTCCTGCTTGACCGGTGGGGCCCCGATCCATTTGTGAGACTAGGGAGCGTTCTGTGGGACAGGGTGTGGATGTGCAGGCTATTGGCTGGAGAGTGTGGCAGATGGGTGGACCTAACTGGCCCAGCTGGCTTTAGCTGTGTTGTTGTGAAGGAATCTGGGTGGAGTGGTGGCAGTGAACTAGGGCAGCGTAGAGTGAGCAAGAGGAGAGTGAATTGGTTGTGCGTCGGATGGGAGCTCTGAAACGGCACCAACAGCAATGGGAGATGGATGAAGCTCCTTGTGTGATGACCCGCACCACACCAGGTAGTAGAGCCCTGGAGGGAGGCTACACGATGAAAGTTTAGGTGGTTGCGGTCCAAGCATTGAGTGGCTTGGGGTTGGTGTGGAAGTTGCTAGCTGCTGTGAGGAGAAGCCAGTTAGGGGGTGCAGTGGTGCTTGGGGGCAGCAATCTCTGCTGCTCTCTTCCGGGTACTACTACATCAGCGGCTGGGTGGCGCACTGCTTGGGGGGGGGTTGTTGCAAGATTTTTAATTTGTTTCTGATTGGTACTGTACTTTACTGTTAGGTTTTGACTAGTGGAGCATCTTTTGGAGGCGTTATAAATGGCACATTGTTGGTGGGGGTGGCTACAAGATTTTCAATTTGACTGCCATGGCTGTGCATGAAAAATGCCCTCCAGTCCTCTCTGAGGGTGGGAGGGGGCTGTCTGCATCTCTCTGAGACTCTGCCAAGCTGGGGCTGTTTTTTTTGTTTGTTTTGTTTTTACACAGATAGATGAGTCTGAGGGGAACCCACTGGAGGTCCATTGCCGGGACCCATAACAACCTGACGCTGGCCCTGTAACTACCTCAGTTCCTACCTTTCTCTTACCAATCATTTGCTTCCCAGCAATGTTTCAGTCATATCAAACCATACCAATCACTCCCCTAGGTTTCCTAAGCATTCTAATATAAGAAGCCCAAGGCCAGTTAAATTTAAGAGCTTTGCTACTACCATCCGCTCCTGGCAACACCTTTCTTTCTGTAGTAGTTTGGCCTTCTTCCGTAAGGTACCACTGATCTAGGAGGACCTTGTCCCAGCGTTACCTCTATGGGTGGAACCCTCATCAAGAGGGTTCCTGTGTCTTCAAGGCACCCTGAATGGCTGGTAGTCCCTGTAGCAGGGATAGAGAGAGTGCAAAAAAAAGTTGCAGTCATGTTGCACAAATATCTGCCTACTACCTGGCTTTAGAATACTTCAGTTCCTACCCCTCCCTTAACAGAAATTTGCTTCTTAGCGTAATAATCATATCAAACCATACCAATCATTCCTGTATGTTGTCTAAGAATTCCAATATAAGTAGCATGGTGGTCCGCTAAACCGAGTTAATGCTGCACTATGAAACCAAACTTTGAAGTTTGCCGACTTTGTGAGGATTGCACAATATTCAACTTCAGCCAACAAAATTATATTAGTGAAGGTTTCCCTAGTGATACACTACAACCGAAGGTGGGTAGTTTTAATGTATTTTAATTTTTTGTGGAAGAGGATTTCATCACCCAGATGACAATGATTAAATATTTTTTCCTTATTTTAATGTGCTACTGTGTATCCTATAATGTTATAACTTATGACATAGTGTATATGGTATTAGTAGTTTATATTCTGCCTGGCTGTTTTATCACTTAGTAACTATGAAGTACAGAAAAATATGAATGGTTCATATTTAAGTGTCTTGCTTAAAGACGTTAAAAGAATTTGTTTTCCCCCCAGCAACATCCTGCTTAGTGGAGACCACAGCAGCATTTGTTTTCATGTCGATTAAGCCAAACTTGTTTCTCTAAACTTGACAACACAGCTTCACCTTGTCAACTAAAAACAGCTCCTGCCTGAAGTCTCATATAGAGCTAATGACTCTAATAAGCAGCACGTCAGGAAAATTACAACAAATGTTAGTGGGGTGCCCACAGAAAAATAGCTTGGCTGTCATACTGTAGCTTTATCTGGTATTTATTATCCGAGTATGTCTCCAAGTCCAGCATTTATGTGTCATTCTAATAAATGCTGATATTTTATTATCTGTAGGTCTCTACTGTTGTCACTTGTTTATGATTTCTTCAAGCAAAACCTGACAGAGCAATTCAAGTCCTATAAAAAAAATTGTCCTCCTTTGCACTTGTTTTGATGTGATTAGATAAATAGATATTGTTGCCATTCAGTACACAGTTAGCTTGGGGCACAGAAAATCCATCACCTGAGGTGATAAGTACTGCATTTATTTGGCAAGCAGTCAGAATTTTACTGAGCAAGTCTGAAGAGGACTCGGCAGTGGCAGGGATTCATACAGAGACGTCATATAAACAAAGGCTGTCTAACAGGCGGTGGTCTGTGGAAAGCATTACCTAGCCTAGGGATACTTCAGGCAAGGTCATCTGTCAAATCCATGCTTTATATAAGGCTGCCAGACTTGTCTTCTTTCATCTGTAAAACTTCCTATTCACGATAAACACAAGTCTAGTTGACTTATAAGATATGTGCTCAGCTATGCAATCCACTGAGAATGTCCATGCCCTCCCCCTCCCCCCAACCCTTTATTTCTCTCCAGTGAGTAGCAGGGCAGGCATTGCTGACAGGAACAATGAAAAGCTGGAAGATACCTCGGTCCTTGGGTGCCCCTGGGACATAGTTCCTCTAAGAGTAAGCTCAGAGCGGGCAAGCGATAAAGGCACCAGCACAAAGATTAACTGTTATCTGTGTTTTATTTACAGGCGGGGGACAGAGAAGCCAGAGGTGCTGTCAATTCAGTGGTCAGGAAAACGATCAAATCGAAGACTACAGAGGAATAACAGCTTATCTCCAAGCAATCCCCATTTTAACATCCTCGGCTCTGGTAATATCACTGTAAAATACCAGTATTTCAGGTTAACATTTCAGAAAGGCTTGCTTCTTGTATATTTTCCTGAATTTCCTTTTCCCCCAAAACACACATTCAATAAACTGTTGTGATTCCATGATGGGAGTCTTCTCCAAGTTACAGTGTTTTATTATAGGTCATGTCTATTTTATCTCCTCAGAGATAGTTGCCCAGTTCCTTAAAACAGATAATTCAGTACACACACACACACACACACACACACACACACACACACACACACACACACACACACACTGGAAAATCAAGTCTCATAATAATCTTTCTGCCTGAATTGGCTATTTACTTATTTTATATCCAATTGGAGTAGATGTCTTTTGGTGTTCATATCGCTCTGCTGTTTTATTTATTTATTTGCACAATCGAATTTACAATCTTTGAGACAAAGACTTGTTTACAAAGGCACCTCATCACAGAGAGGACAAAATAGTGATACAAGGTTATAGAGTGCAGACAGACAGAGTTACATAATTTAAGTACAATCTATATACATAGTTATATTTGATACATAGTTACATATGTGTCCTATAGGACACCCCAGATAAACAGATGACTAGCAGGGGGCAGGGATAGGGGAGCCAGAGGGGAGGAGGCAGTCCGGAGGACTTTGTCGAGAATTGAGTGCACTGGGGGGCATGCGATCGATCACTGGTTAGTGACAATTACAGCAGCGGGTGTTGAAAAGGTGGTTCTGAAGAGATATTTTGAATGGGATGATTTTGGGAGTGTTAGTGATGATGACAGGAAGGGAACTGAATAAGGAGGGTGCCCTGTAACAGAAAGATTTCTGAGTTAGGGAGGTCCTAATTCTGGGTGCCATTAAGGTGGTCTTGTCAGAGCTGCGGGTGGAGACTGTGGGGCAGGCCTGTTGAAGAGAGGCAGACACCCCAGGGGGGAGAGCTCGAGCAGAATTTTCTTGGCTAGTAGGCAGGTCTGGTAGTAGAGTCTTTCTTCAAAGTTGAGGAGGTTGGCAGAGGCATAGAGATGGCAGTTGTGGGTAAGCCTAGGAGCACCGGTCAGGAGCCTACAGGCCTTGTTGAGTGAGAGTTGGATCTTATTGAGTGCAGTATTATCGGCGGCTCCATATATAGGCAGGCCATAGTCCACTAGAGACAGGACAGAGGATGTGATGGCCAGCTGGAGAGCATCAGGTGGGAGGCAGTCCTTGTGGCAGTAAAGGAGGCCAATCTGGGTGTTAGTGGCAGTCGAGAGGGCATTAATGTGGGCATGGAAGGTGAGGGCAGTGTCGAAGGTAATCTCTAGGTATTTGTAGGTGACTACCTGCTCAATGGGGTGCTGAGTGCTGGGGAGGATAAGGGGGGGGCATTTTTTGCTTTGTTTTGGTGGTGGGAGAAGCGCATCAACTTAGTCTTTTTTAAATTAATATCAAGTTTATGATCCTTGAACCACTTTTCTGCCTGGTTGAAGGTGTGTTGGAGAGAGTCCTGGAGGGAGGCAAATTTTTGGTGTGAGGCGTAGAGAATGGCATCATCCATGTATAGGAGAATTTTGCCAGAGCAGGCACTGGGCAGGGTGTTTAGGTAGAGACTGAAGAGTAGGGGACCCAGGATGGAGCCCTGGGGAACCCTGGAGTGGACAGGATGGGTGTCGGACAGTGTCCCATTGATTTTTATGCACTGGGATCGAGCTGAGAGGTAGCTAGAGCACCAGGCAAGGGGACCAGTGAAGAAACCAATTTGGTGAAGGGAATCAAGTAAGAGGGGATGGCAGACAGTGTCAAAGGCCTTGGAGAGGTCAATGAACACTGCTCCAGCAAGGTTGCCAGAGTCAAGGGAGGAGTGCAAGAAGTTGGAGAATTCTAGGAAGGCTGTGGCAGTGCTATGGCCTGCATGGAAGCCATGCTGCTCAGGGCATAGGGTGGCATATTTAGTTAAATATTCGGTGAGCTGTGTGGCCACCACTTTTTCTATAGCTTTGGAGAGTAGGGGAAGAATGGAAATTGGCCAATAGTTACTGGGGGAGGATCTGTCTCCACTTTTATGAATGGGTGTGATGACAGCTGTTTTCCAAACATTGGGGAATTGATCTGGGTAAAGGGATCAGTTTAGTAAGTCCATTAGGGGGACTAGGATATCATCCAGGACTAGTCTTAGGATCCTGGTGTCCAGGGATTCATTGCTTGGGCTATTGCTGCCTAATGCTTTTAGCATGAACGGCCTGGCTTCTAGGGCAGATATTTTGCCTAGGTGCAACTGAGGGCGTTGTAGGACAGGGGGTTGGGATTCGGGTACAGGGTCAAAGAAATTCCCGGGAAGGACCAAACTGAGATCTGTAAAGGTGGTGTTAAGGCAGTTTGTTATGTTTAGTGGGTCCATGGTAATAGAGCCATAAATGGAGAGCTGGGAAGGGGGGGGTGATTTACCATTCAGTTCTTTAATATTATCGCAGACGGTCTGGGCTGACCCCCAGGAGGAGGTAAAGGTGGCCTGGTAGTAGTCCACCTTGTCCTTGCGGATAGCCCAAGTGCACTTATTGCGCGTGACATTGTAGGCTTGTCTATCTGCCGCCCTGCCAGTCTCTGTGGCTATGTGCCAGAGGTTATTCCTCTCCCTGAGTTTTTGGCACAGGGAGGGGGTGACCCATGGTGCATTTTGTTTTTTGGTGCGGAGTCTGGTAAGTGGCGTATAGAGATCACAGGCCTTGTTAAAAGCCTGTGTGAAGAGATCGAACGTAGAGTCAATGCTGGGAGCTAGGTTGATGGGGGACCAGTCAATCTGGACAAGAAATTGCCTAAGTTTTTTCAGGCCACCAGGGTGGAGGCGCCTGCAGAGAGTGGTTTAAGCCACTGGTTTGGGGTGGAGGAGGACCAGAGAAATAGGATTGGGGAGTGGTCACTTAAAGAATCTGGGAGAATTTTTATGCCCTGGATTTTGTGGGGGCGGTTGGAGATTATGACATCCAGGAGGGTGCTGGTTCCACTAGAGGGGTTTAGTCTAGTGGGCTGGGAGACTAATTGGGACAGATCAAGGGCATTGAAGGAATCCCTAGCTAGGGAGGCAGAGGGACCAAGCCAATTGATGTTCAGGTCCCCTACTAGGACTTGTTCTGCTTTGTGTGGGAGAGTTGAGAGATAAGCCCAGCTACCAAAATGTCACGTGGACCACCATCAGCTGGGTCCCTATTCTAAAATGTAACTGGTTGAATCAGCTTCTTTTATATAAGGTGCACTGCCTAAATTGGTTTTCTTTAAAGGGACACTGTCCACTTTTCAGTATTTGTCCTAAATGCACTGTAACGTGTGCAGCTGGCATTATCGAGCAACCAAATGCCTTCATACTAAAGGGAAAGGAATATTGTTTAACCAGGAGTAGCACAGTAAGCTGAAGCTTGTTTCCAGATGTGACCTAGGAGCACAAGTAAGTTAAGTGACTTGCTCAGGATCACACAGTATGCACCTAGGCGGCTGTGGGATTCAAACCCAGGTCTCCAGATCTGCGGCTCAGAGCCTTAACCCACTGCACTATACTGCCTCGAACTACAGGATTACCATAAGAATTCAGTTTTTCTGTTTTTTGTTGAAAAATAAAACTTGAGCGGACTGCCTTGAAGTCCGCTGGCTGATGCTCCCCCGCGTCCCCGAGTGGGATGGCGCACCAAGCCATGGGTAAACTTGTTTGTGAATGAATCTGACATTTTTTGAGGGGTCTGAGATAAATACAGTGCTTAATACTGTAGTAGCTTTTCTGCTGATTTCAAGTAATTTGGCTCTTTTTTGGAAACAAGGGCTTTTTTACATGTTGAATATTGAAACCATACCGAATGTACATGCCCATGTGTCATCGCTAATGCACATGCACATAGTCATAGTTTAAATATTCAACATGTAAAAAAGAGGGTTAGAGCCCCATTTCCAGAAAAGACCCACATTACTAAAATCAGCAGATAGGCTACTATTAGACGCAGTATTTATCTCACACTCCTCAAAAAATGTCGGACTCGTTCACGACTGAGTTAGCCGTGACTTGGTGCATCATCACACTCAGGGACGCGCAGGAGCATCAGCCAATGATCTTCAAGGCAATCAGCTCGGATTTTTATTTTTTTACAGAAAAACTCAGTTGTTAATGGCAATCCTGTAGCATGAAGGCATTCTGCTGCTTACTAATGCTAACTGCACACATGCTGCAGTGCATTTAGGACAAATACTGAAACGCGGACATTGTCCATGGACCGTGCCCCTTTAATAAGATGCAATCCCAAACAATGTGTAGGTACTGTATCTGATGAGGAGACTGCTAATACAGTGAGCCATACACCTCCCAAGTATGAAACTGCCTAAACCAACCTGTTGCTCCATTCCCTGTTCAGCTCCACTAAGCCATAATGGGGCCTCAATTTGGTTCCCTTCCCCCAGTGCCCCTTCAGCTTCAGCACCCCACAGTGGTTCTAGTTACCATCATAATCAGAAGGAACCAGTGCAGGGGTGGGGGCCCCAAGATGTGAGTTCGCCGTTGGGATGTGGGCTAGCTGGAAGTGCCAGTTTGCCATTCTGGCCCTTAAATATCTCACTGTAAGACCCTCTCATCTTCTGGTCAGTTTTGATATTCCCACCATACCTGTCCAGATGGGGAGGAAGATACTGCGTGATCACTCACAACATCTGTGATCCCCCCAAAACCCTCTGAAAAGAGGTGTTGTGGCAGCAGAATGAATGGTACCCTAACCACAGAGTCTGAACATGCCATTTCTGCAGCATATTGAAGACTCTCCCTGCCTCATGTAACATATCTCAGAGCCTACACAACTCAACCCACCCACAACCAATCATTTCCTTATTGACTGGATCATCTCCTCTCATCTCTATTGCATCCTGGAAGCTGACCCCTCCAGGACGTATTAAGTGATTAATGAATTTTAAATAGGGTCATTTGGCAGAGGTTACTCAAATGCAAGGAAGCTGGTTCCTTTTTAAGCCATTTAATGTTCCCAGTCCCGTCAGTTCCAGGGTAGGGAAAATGGTTCTGCTAAAGAATACACAGGCCTCTTGGTATGCCACTGAGCTGGCCCACACAAATTAACTTATAGAATAAAAATACTAAAGCCACCCTACTTGAAATCTTAGCATTTTACATCTTTTGATACCACAGTGGGGCTCAGTGACAGGTTCCATTATAATAACTATTGATATCCTGATAATATTATCATGACGCCCTTAGTCATAAATAGTTACAACACCAGGAATCACTAATTGTTGATAAGGCATCAAGTTGATAGGATTAACCATTGTTGACTGGTGTTATATTAAATGCATACTAAAAGTGGGGAAAAAAAAGAATTAGAATCAATGTTTCTAACATAGGTCATCTATAGGAATTTTCTATAAAGAAAAAAAGTAAGCAAAGTTAGTGTTGTTAAGTTAGAAACAGAATTATTTTTTTAACTTTCTGTTTATCAGCCTCCTCTGTTGCCACATCCAGCCCCTCTCTCAGGGCTCCCAATGTACCACCCAGGCTGCGCTGAGAGGACCGGGGATCGCTCCGCTAAGTGCCCCGCTCCCTGACATCTAGGGGCCCGGATAACCCCCCTGGCTGGGGCGGAGGAGGCACTCCCCTTTACCCCCTCTGAACTTTCAGAGGTACATGGTGTCTTTCTTTTTTCTGCTCCCCATCCCTTGCAGGTGTCAGCACTCAAGGAAGACCAATGAGTCAGAGACACTCAGCCGGTCCTCGGCAAATGCCCGCCCCTCCCTAATGTTACGCCTCCTCAGCTGCACCAGCACCACCCATGGTCAACCAGGTGGTGGCGGTACTGCAGCGAGGAGAGATGCCCACCCCTCCTGGAGAAGCAGAGCAGCCCGTTGGGCACTCATTCCTTCTCCCCCCCCCACCGGCCGGCCCTCCGACAACTCTGGATCACTACCAAACCCGGGTTGCCAGCATCGCAAGCGGTACCACTACCGCTGCACAGGCAGACCGGCAGAAACATAGAATTTGATGGCAGATAAGGACCGCTTGGCCCACCCAGTCTTCCCATTTTTCCCCTAACTACATTACATAGACCCTACAAGATCTACAGCTTTCTCCCCCCTTCTTTTCAACTATAAATCACTTGTATCTATCCCATGCATTCTTGAACCCCACCACTGTTTTTGCCCCCACCACATCCACTGAAACAGACTGTTCCAGGAATCATGTCCACAACCAGCTGGAAGGGCAGCTTTCCTAGAGGTTTGGCTTGTTCCAGGAATCCACCACTGTTTCTGTGAAGAAGTACTTCCTCATGTCTTTCTTGAATCTACCACCCTTTGGCTTTATAGCATGTCCCCTTGTTCTTGAGTACCTTTTTTTCTGAAAAATACTCTCCTTCCTTACTTACCCCTGCGAGGTATTTAAAAGTCTCTATCATACCCCCCTTCTAGGGTGTACATATTGGGATCCTTTAGTCTCACCTCATAGGGCTTTTGATGCAGACCCTGCACCATTTTAGTTGCCCTCCTCTGGACCACTTCCACTCTGTCTGTGTCCTTCCAGAGATGTGTTTTCCAGAACAGGGCACAGTACTCTTAAGTGGGGTCTTCCCAGCGATCTATACAGAGGCAGCACCACCTCCCTCTTTCTGCTCGTGATACCCCTCCCTATGCACCCCAGCATCCCACTAGTCCTTCGAACTGCCTTGTCGCACTGCCTGGCAACCCTTAAGTCATCAGATATGATTACCCCAGGTATCTTTCCTGCTTGGTAGTCATCAATAATACTCCACCCACTTTGTACTGCGCACCTGGGCTTCTGTGCCCCAAGTGCATTATTTCACACTTCTTTGTACTAAAACCTAGTTGTCGTTCCCTAGACCACTCCTCAAGTTTTCTCAGGTCTCTGCTCATCCTTTCCACCCCACCAGAGTGCCAGTCCTATTGCAGGTTTTGATATTATCTATAAAGAGTCAGACCTTTCCTTCCAACTCCTCTGCAATGTCCCTTATAAAGACATTAAAGGGGATCAGTCCCAGCATATTTCCCTGAGGCACTTCACTGGTCACTCTACCTTCTTCAGTGTGAACTCCGTTTACCATCACCCTTTTTTTGCCTATCACCTAATTAATTTCTTATCCAGTTTACTACCTTTGGATCCACTCCTAAACTATCCTGTTTGCTTACTAATCTACTGTGTGGAACAGTGTTGAATGCTTTACTGAAATTTAGATAGGACACATCCACCACTTCAACCTGATCTAATTCCTTTGTCATCCCGTCAAAGAAATCTATCAGATTTGACTGACAGGACTCCCTCCTGTGAACCCACGCTGCCTCGGGTCTTGTAACCCAATGAATCCAAGATATTTCACACTCCTTTCCTTCATCAGTGATTCCATTAACTTTCCCACCACCAATGTCAGGTTGAGTGGCCTATAATGGTCAGCCTCCTCCCTGCTACCACTTTTGTGAAGTGGGACTACTACGTCTGCCCTCTGCCAATCCTCCAGAGCCACTCCTGATTCCAGTGAGGTGTTAAATAGACTGTCAGGTGCAACCAGTACATTCCCAGAGCTCCTTCAATACCCTTGGATGCACCCTGCCTGCTCCAGTTGCTTTGTCCACTTTCAGATTAGCAAGTTCATTCAAGACTCTCTCCTCCAAAAAAGGACCAGTGTCCACCTCCCTCCCTCCCTCCAAAGCACAGCCCCCCCTTCCATTTTTCACCATACAATCCTATCCCAGGTTTTCTTCATTTCACTTACATACCAAAAATATTTCTTGCCCCATTTGTTTACCTTCTGGACTATTCTTTCTTCAGTTCGTACCTTTGTGCTCCTTACTGCTTTCCCTGCTTCCCTCTGTTTCCCCTCATACACCTCCCTATCCTTCTCCCTCTGCATCTCCTTATGCCTTCTGAATGATCCCCTTCTAGCCTTTACGTTTTCAGCCACCTCTTTCAAGAACTATAAGCAGTCTCTTTTTCCTCTTGCTTTTGCTCACTTGTTTGACACAGAGGTTTGTTGCTTTTACTATGCTCCCTTTTAGCTTTGCCACTGCTCCTTCACCCTAGCCAGGTCATCCCTAAGGCATTCACTCATCTTTATAAAATCTGCTCTCCTGAAGTGCAGGACCCTCGTCCTCATGTGGTTCGAGTCCAGAGCCATCCTTATGTTGAACCACACCATACGGTGATCACTGATCCCCAGGTGGCCTCCCAACTTGATGTCTGCAACACTCTCCCTATTAGTAAGTACCAGGTCCAGTATTGCCACATCACGAGTGGGTTCGCTGACTAGCTGCCTGAGGAACACCCCCTGCAGACAGTACGGGATGTCCCTGCTTCTAGCTGAAGTCATTGCTGGGAGGCCCAGTCTACATCCATCAGGTTGAAGTCCCCATCAACAGCACTTCCCCTTTTCTGCCATTTTGACAATGGCTTCCACCAGTACCTTATCTATTTCATCCCACTGTACTACTGGATATCTGTAGATCACTCCATTGCAAATAGTGGCTCCATTCCCCATCTCCAGGGTGACCCACAGTACCTCTGCCTATCCCTTTATTCCCTGTATCTCCGTCACTTTTATGCTTTCCCTCACTTAAAACAACCACAACCCCTCCTTTTTCGTCCCACCCAGTTCTTCCTGAAGAGAGTATAATGTGGTATGGTCATGCCCAGTCACAGTTTTCAGTGCACCATGTTTCGATAAGGGCCGCAGTATCCAGGTTGACCTCTGCCATGATGGCTTGTAGGTCCAGAATCTTATTTTCTAGACTGCTAACATTCGCACACATGGCCTTCCAGATCCTGTTTACATTCTGCTTATTACTCTCTTTTTTCTTTTTGCCCTCCTTCCTCCCCACCACCACCCCTTTTTAATGCTCCCGTTCCCTTCCCCCTTTGCTACCACTCTGCTTCTTTTATTAATTTGTACCCTGGGGGATTCCTCTCTCCTGGGGTTCTCCTTATACTCAACTTCAGCGTGTGGGGGAGGCCTGCCTCCCCTATTCCTTCCGGCACCTCCCTTGTTCATCAAAGTAACATTTTAACCCAGGGCTGCAGCTATGAATTTTGGGGCCCCGGACAAGTCACTTAATATGGGCCCCCGTTTCCCAAACCACCTAATGCCAGGGGTAATGCCAGCTCTTCAGGTGGGCCCCTCCTGAGCTTGGGGCCCCGGACAGCATCCCCACTTCCTCCCATTAATGCAGCCCTGTTTTAACCATCCACTGAGCACTGTGGTTCCTCTCCCCAATGGATGCAGGCCATCATCACCCCAGTCCCCAGTGTAGCTGAACCCCTCCTTTCTGCACCATTCCTTCAGCCATGAGTTGAATCTCCTGGTGCAGAGATGCCTTTGCTCTCCTGTTGTAGACAGGCAGCACCTCAGTGAAAGCAATTGAGGGTGCTGTCTAAGACCCCTCCTCAGCTCCCTACCCCCTCCCCGCCCTGCACTATCCCAGCCCTGGCCCTAGACAGGTAATTAGTTCCCAGGTGGACAATATTAATTTTCTCTTAATAGATAATTCCTGAAGAAGACCTATGGTCAAAATGTCAATTCTAACTCTGTTTTCTGTTTTCAGCATACATTTAAAAGGACACTTTTTGTTTCATTTACAGCCCACACACCAACACAGAACTTTGTTTTTTGTTAACTGAATTTCCTGCTTAATATGCTGCAACATGATCGAATGTATGGGAGCCTAGGCAGTGCTTTTCAGTTTGCAAGCCTTCATCCTGTCTCCACTTTGCTATATTTGCTCAACAAATTAGTTTATTTTTATCCCAACTGGAGTCCTGGAGTGTGTAATTCTTTATGTTGTTTAGTCCAGGCCTGCAGGATACTGCAGCTTTCTCTTTACTTTCATTTTATATATGGCAGTTGTCATGCAACATAAAACCAGCAGAATCTGCTCTAAGAACTCATGCCTTGAGAAACTCATTCTTCTTGACCTTTTGGACGTGGAAACCTGTCAGCATACACTGGGTTTTTCTGATATACATGTATTGACTTGATTGCATCTGACATTTATTTTTACAAAGTAGCAAAAGGAATGCTGTAAGCTGCTGTATGCAGAGTTTATCTCTCACAGAACACCAGTTCTAGTCTGTAGTTTCTCTTATGTTTGGTGCCATTTCCCATAGGATTCCATGACGAAGACAACCAGTGGATGATCCAGATAAACAGACTTCAGAAGTTGATTGACAGGCTGGAAAAGAAGGTACAGTGTATTGATACTTGATAGTCTCTCTGTTTTTATTTTACTTAAAGAGCAACTTTAATACCTCACCCCCTCCTTTCCATCAACACAGGTGTCCCCCAAGGCTCAGTACTGGGACCAATACTCTTCTCCATTTTCTTGAACGATCTCCCTACCACCTGTTGTTCTACATGCATCCACGTGTATGCATATGACACAGTGTTATTCTCATCTGGTAATTCCCCCACTGAGGTGGCATCCACCCTTCAGCAGGACCTTAACGGCGTCCAGCACTGGTTTGTCACTAACCAACTCTCAATGAATGTCAAAAAAACTGTCTCCATGACCTTTGGCTCCAGACAAAAATTGTCCAGGCTTGTCTCCAAGCCCACCTTTACCACCCTCTCTGGTACTACACCGGATGATGTCCCCTCCTATAAGTATCTTGGTCTGTGGCTAGACAAGCATCTAGACTTTGGGGTCCATATTGACGCTCTTCACAAAAAATGATTCCCTAAACTCGGTGTTCTGTACAGACACCACAGCTGCCTGCCACTGCAAGCCAGGAGAAAAATCATCCAAAATGTGATTCTCCCTGCCCTCGACTTCGGGGACATTGTTTACAGTTCTGCTTTAAAAACCTCCCTCTCCAGACTGGACACCCTCTTCAATTCCTTCTGTCACTTTGCACTTGGCTGCCCTCCACTTACTCACCACTGTGATCTTTACACCTCACTCTCCTTCCCTTCACGCCCGGCACCTCTTACACAGCACTGATTTAGTTGGGAAGTTCTGTCTCGGTTCTCTACCTCCATACCTATCCTCCCTCTTATCCACCACCACCCCCCGCTATCCCCTCCACGCATCCACCCACAGAACTCTTTCACTGCCCACTTGGCATACTTCTTCTGGTCGCGCCACTTTGTCATACAAGTTCCCCAGTATCTGGAATTCCCTCCCACTAGATATTCACTCTGCTACTTCCCATCGCTCGCTTTCACTCCTCCTAAGGAAATACACTGTTCACTGCTGCGACTGCACCTAACTTCCATGCCTACCAAACTCTCTTCCTGCCTCCGATTGCACACTACTCATTGCTGTATCTGCTCCAAACTTCCCCTCCCTCCCAATTCCCTTCCCCCTGCACTGCCTCCCTACCCTCATAAATCTCTATAATTAGCCATGAGTACTGCTTCCCCAAACCTTCTGCCCCTGTGATACCCCCCTTGCTATTTCCCCTTCCCCTTACTTCTATTTCCCCTTCTCCCCCCCTTCCATCATTGCTGGTCCTTGCCTCCATGCAGGTTCTCTGCATCCTGAAGGAGGAGCTTTTCTTGGCATGTCTCTCTTCCTTCGGCTTGCCTTCGTCCCTCTCCTCCCCCCAAATTTCCTGTTGGGTCCTTATCCCCTTGCAGGGTTCTCAGCATCCTGAAGGATGCTTTCTTGCATGTTCCCTTCCCCTCCACCCTTCCTTGCCTTTCCTTGTCCCCTTGCAGGGTTCTCCAGCATCCTGAAGGGTGTTCCTCGGCATGCTCCCTCTCTCCCTCCCTCCCTTCCCCCACTCCTTTCCCTCTCTGCTTCTAAATAGGCAACCTATGCCCTTACTACCCCTGTGCTCAGTCCCCCCTCCCTAGTACTTCAAGGTCTACACCTGCTATGGGCCTACTCCCAAACTGTAATACTTGTTATTAAATATTGTCTGTGCTCATGTTTTTTGATGCCGAATAGGATTTCTAATTAGTACCGTATGCCTCGGCAACTGTTCGGGATTGTAATCCACTGTACTGCATGTCGCATGTTTTATGTTAATATGTATATTCTACTGCATGTTGCACTTTTGTAAATATGTATATTTGTATATATGCCTATATAATTGCTGTAGCTGGTTTACCTATGCCGAATTGACAACACTGTTGTCAAAGTTCGGCATAGCGAGATCTCAATGTCACACAGGCTAAATTGCCTGTCTGGATATTGGTGGTAGCTTCTTCCCAGGCTATGCCCCTGAACACTCTATGTGGGGGTTGTGCCCCTGTACCCTCCCTTCTATAGATTACCAACTCAGTGGAGATGATTTGAGCAGGGGGGGAGACAGCTGTATAGTGAAAGAGGCGAAATTTGGCCCACAGAGTACCCTCACAGAAACAATCTCGAAACCTGTCGAGATTGTCGCTGTGAGGATTTTACTGTGAAAGTTTCGCTGTTCGATTGGCACACTGCTGTAGCTTAGCCTGGTTGTATTTTTTGCTTGTACACATTTTCACTTGCTCTCCCACTTATGTAATCCGCCTCGGAAGCATCTGGAAACCAGCTGTTTACAGCTGAGTGTTTTCTAGTTTCTTATTTCTTTACCTTTCCATGTTGCTGGTTTACTACATATTGCAGATAATGCAGTACTTTTCTTATTGAGTCTTTCAAAATGCATCTGATGCTCCCCTGCTGACCTCACAATTGCTGTTGTGACATCACAGTCTGTTGTCATAGTGAACACTGTGATGTCATAAACATAAGCACTGTGAGGTTAACAGGGGAGAGACACATGCTTTTTATACAGACTTTTTCAATAGACTGCCAAGATGTGCTGCAAACCTTGAAAAGAAACGTAAATGAAAAAAATATTCTCTAGTAAGTTGCACTTGTTAGTATTGAACCTAGTTGCCAGACTCCAGACCACCTCTCCAACCTTGCTTGGTCCTCCCTGAAATACATTTTGCCTTCCTCAGTGTCCATGCTCCTGCACGGCTCGGTATCATCCATGAAAAGACAAACAGTATCTTGCCTTTTGTACTGTCTTCAGTAGAAACATAGAAACACACAAATTGATGGTAGATAAGGACCGCTAGGCCCACCCAGTCTGCCCATTCTCCCTACCTGCCACAAAAACCACAGACCCTACTTGATCTCCAGCTTTATTCTCTTTACTTTCGCTAGGGTTCCCCCATGCCTATCCCATACATTTTTTAAATTCTCCTACCAAGTTAGCCCCCACCACCTCCACTAGGAGGCTGTTCCATGCATCCACCACCCTTTCCATGAAGAAATACTTCCTTACATTACCCCTTGGTCTATCCACTTCCAGCCTCATATCATGTCCCCTTGTTCTAGAACAATGTTGTTAATGAACACATTGAACAGGACCAGATCAACCACCGACCCCTGTGTAACCCAACTAGTAACTTCTCATCCTAGAGTGCTCCCTCCACCACCACTCGCTGTGTTCTACTTCTTAGCAGTTTGCCACCCATCTGGTTAGTTTCTCCCTTGTCCCCATGGGTACTGGGTTATTATAGCACAGATGAAACCGCACATGAAATACCACGCATGGAATAGTGCAAATGGGTTTACAACGACAGGGGGTTTTATAATGTGCGGTAAGAGCCACTACCCCTGTTGCTCTACAGTGCCATACAGTAATGTGAAGGACACTGCCAGGGTGGTGCCTGGTCGAGCCGCTGCCATGGTGGAGTGGCTAGAGCACCTGCCTCTGGCAGCGTCAGGGACCTGGCACTGTGGTTTGGTTCTCCTCAGGTCCCACTGTATTGCAGCATATTATTTAAAAAAAAAAGGTTTTCCCTGCTCAGGGGATTCCTTTTTACCGCAAAGTCCACGACTCCCCTGGAGCTGATAATAAGTCCGGGAGTGGTGGGGGTAAAGTCCCACACATTGGGGGTGCGGGTGGTGAACCCCTCCCCACAAAAACAAAGATATTGTTCTGGTGTGCGCATTGCTGTACTGGTCGGTGTCTTGTGCTGACCTTATTGTGCCACATGCTTATTTGCCTGCGGCATTGTTGATGTGTGCATTTTTTTCTGCGACATTATGACCCAGTGCCATCCCCATGTCTGCCAGAGACTGAATCAAAGGCCTCACTGAAGTCCGGGTATAGTGCATTCACTGGCTGGCCATTGTCCACTGCCCTAGCGTCCCAATCGAAGAAGCTGATCAGATTTGTTTGACATAACCTGCCTGCCGTGGACTCATGCTGTCTGCTATCCTGGAGCCTGTTCACCTCAAGGAACTTGACCAGTCTTTCCTTTAAGATGCTTTCCATCAGCTTGCCAACAATTGATAGCAAGTTGAGTGGTCCACAGTTCCCTGGTTTGTCCCTTGGTCCACTCATGCAGGGGTACCACATTGGCTATTCTCCACTCTTGCGAAACCACCCCTGTGTCCAGAAAGCAGTTGAACAGGCCAGCCAGGGACACTGCTAGGACTGCCTCCAGCTCTCTTAGCACTCTCAGATACATGCCATCTGGCCCTTAAAACTTCTGCGCCTTGAGGGCCTTGAGCCCTTTGAGGACTCTGTTCCTTGTTATTGGTTCCTCCCTCATGTCCTCTGCCATCCCCAATCCCTGTTTTCCCCTGTGGTAGTTGCCCATCTTTCTCCCTTGTGAAGACTGAGCAGTAGTATTCATTCAGTATCTCTGCCTTCTCCTTATTTTCCTCCACCCACTTCATCCCCCTTCTCAGCTTCACTGTTTCCTCTTTAATTGTTCTTTTCTCCCGGATGTATTGGAAAAAGGTCTTTCTTTTTTTTTTTTTACTTTTAATAAGACTTTATTACAAACATGACAAAATCAGTACCTGAGAGAGTACAGATAGAAAACATTATAAAATGGCAAGAAAAAATCTAGAAATTTCACTGGCTGACAGACATCTCCTGACTGTGTATTAAATCTCTATAAACACATGGTTAGGGGCTAAATTTCATTTTCCTCCTCATAAAAACTACTTAGGGCCATTTTATAAGTCTAATAAGCACCTGCAGGGTGTGCATCATAGGATTTTAATGTACTTACCAGGGGTGTAAGGATACTCGGCCTTCGGCCTCATGTAATGCACACCCTGTTGTGGTTTATTACTTAATTTGACAGCAGTGTGTCTAGTACAGGTGTGAAGGGTATCCTCTCTAGTGTAACATCTTATTGAGGGGAACTACTAGAAAAAAAAATAGGAAGAAAGTCTTGTCAGTCTCTGTGACCCCCTTCAGCTGTTCTAAGTTTTCTCCCTGCCGTTTCATGCTTTACCACCCTGTAAGTCAATTTCAGCTGCCCTGCATATTCTGCCCTGTCCTCTTGATGCTGTGACTTCATGTATTTACTATATGAAGTCCTTTTCTGCCTCACTACTCTGCTCACTTCCTCTGTAAACCACAGCAGCTTCCTCTTCTTGCTCTTTTTGCCCTCCTGCTTAAAGCAGGTTGCAGTGACTGCCTGGACCTCCTCCCTAATTATGGTCCACTTATCCTCCACAGACATATCCTCCCTGAGTTTAATCAGTCTTTCCCCTAACATCATCCCCATGCATACAAAATCTGCCTTTTCGAAATCGAAAATGCATTTCATGTTCAGCACTTCATGTCCCATGTCCACCTGAAACCACCTAGATTGTTGATCACTCCCCAGGGGCCCGGCAACCCTGATGCTTTTGATGTGATCACTATTCATTGCTATGTCCAGGATGGCCAACTCTCTTGCCAGCTCCATCACTCCATATCAAAAATCCATTCAGGAATCCATCTACAGTGGGATTTCTCGGCTCCTGCTGCTGCTGGCCTGTGGGAATCCCCAATCCACAGCAGGTGTGTTAAAATTCCCCACTATTACCACTTCCCCATCTCCACAGCTTTTCTTATCTCATCCCTCAGCTACCTATCTTTGGTTTCATCTTGACTTGGCAGTTGGCAGGTTACCCCTACCCTTATTTTCTTCCTCACACTTGACTGCAGCTGTACCCATAGTGTCTCTGCACCCTCTCCCCATATCTTCTCTTATAACCTTAATCCTTTTTCTAACATAGAGTGCCACTTCTGCCCATACCCTTTGTTCTGTCCTTCCTATGGAGGGTGTATCCAGCACAACCAGATCCTAGTCATAGTTCAGGGTTGCCCAGGTCTCGGTGACCGCCCAGATCTGCTCTGCCCTCCATCATGACCTTGAGGTCATCCATTTTGTTCCCCTGACTTCTGGCATTCGTGGACATCACTCTCCACATCCCACGTCTCCTGCCCACCCCTTCCATTCTCAGTCACCCTCCTTCCTCTGGCTCCCCTACTGGCTTCCCTCATTCCTGCTTCTTCTCCCACTTCCCTCTTATCTTTCCACCACTGTGTTCACCATTCCCTGGTCTCACCCCCTCTTCCATTTACCTTTTTGCTTACTGTCCCCTCCACGTGTGGGAGGAACCCTTCCTGCCTCTTCCTGTTATGAACCCTGGGTTCCATGCCCTCAGGAAATCTGCCCCCACTCAGTTTAAATTCAGGCTTGTGCTGATGTACTCCCCTATCCTGTTACATAGTGCAGCACCATGGTCTCCCGCCCCCCCCCCGACGTGTAGCCTGTCTGGTGAGTACCATGATTTCCCATACCAGACTCTTCCCTAGTCCCTCACACAACCAAAGTTCTCCTCCTTGAATTAGTCCCTTAGGCTTTGGCTGAACTCTGGATCTTCCTATAGCTGGCCCTTTGTACCAGTAGCACCTCCAAAAATGCCACCGACCTGGACACCTCCCTATCTTTCCTCTCAAGGTCCTTAACCTACTTTGTTCCTCCCCTAGTTCACACTGCAGGATAGTCTGTGCCCAAGTGGAGGATCACATCAGGCTCCCCCCTCCTCCCTGCACTAGTGTGTACACCGTAGTCATGATCCTCTTGGCTGTCGTACCTGGGAAGCACACAGCACTCCTCCTATGTGGTCTCCCTCTCCCCTGTGGCCTTCTAAGTCCCTTTAGAAAATGGATAAGGAGAATTCTTGTATTTCATTGGCTAATGCCACCAAGTAGCCGGTCCAGTATCGGGCAACAGAGACGGGGAAATAATGAGTCCCAGTATCTAGCTGGCTGATTACATTCTAATTCACTGTGCCCATAAAATTTTCAGTTTAAAATAGCCACCATGTTGTTCTCTTGCTTAGCGAGAAATACAGCCCCCCCCCCCATGAAACGATCAGTTACCAACTACTAAAACCTTTCAGTAAAACAACACAGGTGTCACACCCTATATCCCTTGTTAAACATTGAGATTAGTTTGTCAAACAATAGTTTTTGTTGTTTGAGCTTGTAACGCTAGCACGTCATATGCTAAGCGCTGCCAGAGACGGCTTCCCTGACTTGTACTGACTCCACCGCCGCACGACCCAATATGAACTGAAGTGCTGATCGCCAGCCCTTCAATTCTGTGACAGTTAGAAACCAACGACAAACACAAACAAGTTGTTTTATGTTTTTTGCTGAAAAACAGCTTTGACATTAATGTACAACGATACAACTGTGGCAATAGCTCGGACTTTCAAGCTACTTCCTGGCAGTTATTAATGATCAGCTCTAACCCTTGCTTCCCTCAAGATCCACATTGAATCATTGACACAGAACTCTAACCCGCTCCTATAAATCCCTTGACACTACCCCTCTCCTTCAAGACTTAGCAAATACCGACTGGTCTCCGCTAACCAAAGCTCCATATGTGGACACTGCCCTAGTCTACTTCAAAGACAAATTCCTCTCTATTTGGAATCATTATGCCCCTCTAAGTCGTACTAGAGTCTGAGGTAACCATTTACCGTGGATCACCCCAGAACTTCTGGCCCGTCTCAGAGCATGCGATCAGGCATGGAGACAGCACAAGGCAACCAAATTACCTAGTGATTTTACAATATACTGAAAATTTTGAAATACATGCACCAAAGCAGTTAGGTTAGCCAAAGCAGAGTATTTCAACTCTACGTTCCACACCAACCCAAATTCCCCATCTAATTTTTGAAAGTTGTTCATGCACCTCCACCCCCCCCACCCTACTCCCGGTCCTTAAAATAAACAACTCCTTGTTGTGGATCATGCCTTAGTGGCTGAGGAATTCAACTCCTACTTCACATCATGTACCTCCACCCTATTAGCCTCACTCTCTCCCTCGGTTCCCCTTCCCCAACCATAGGAGCCAATCTCGACCTCCGCAAATTGACTGATTCCCTTCCCTTTTCATTCTCCTTGATCTCACTTGAGGAGGCACTCACTGCCCTACTATCCATTAACCCATCTAAAAGCAGCTCCCCAGATGAACTAGACCCTAAGCTCCTCTTCCTCTCTCCACCCCTGCGATTCCCTACAGTATACACCTCCCGCCGCAAACCCCCTACAGTGACGTGTCACTGCTGACAACAGCACCATGTTGATGTAGAGGTTGAGACCAGGACTTGGCAACACTTTCCCCCGTCCTGCACCCCCTCCCTGCACCAACTCTGGCTCAGAGTTGGTATTGATAGAGACGGGGGGGTGGGGGGCAGAGCCCCCTGTGTGGGGAGTTCAGGGACAAAGCCCCCAAAGACAAACACAGACTCTGCTGTGCGTGGCTCCTTGCCAACCACAACTCGCAGTTGACAAGGAGCCTGGTGCTGCGATGCTGGTCAATGAGTTAGTTGTCAACTTGACATCGTAGAGCCATCACCTGCCCACTTGCCGAAATTCTTAATCTTACCTTCATGCTAGCTAAGGTCCCAAAGTCCTGGAAACATGCAGTCATTCTCCCCCTCCCTAAGGGTGGAGACTCCATTTCTCCTGGAAATTATCACCCCATCTCCTTGCTCCCTCTTCCCTTGCCAAGCTCCAGAAGCATCTTGTCCTCTCTCAAATATCCTCCTTTCTCTCTGATACCAACTTCTTCACCCCGTACCAATCTGGATTTAGGACAAACCACTCTATCACCACCTCCTTACTCAGGCTCACTTATACCATTCTCACAGGACTGGACAATGCTTGATCACCTCCACCATCTTTGTCGACCTAATCCAGGCCTTCAACATGGTTTCCCACCCCCTGCTTCTCCACTCCCTCTCTGCTGCTGGCCTCTCCCCATCTGCTACTAACTGGTTCAGAGATTACCTCACTGGGAGGACACAGTCAGTCAGAATCACCAACTCCACCTCCCTTCCCCACCAAATACATACTGGTGTGCCTCAGGGCTCTGTGCTGGGTCCACTTCTGTTCTCCTTATTCCTAAATGGCTTACCGTCAGCTTGCTCCTCCTCCCACATCCACATGTACGCTGATGATACCGTCTTGTTCACCACTAGCCATTCTCTCTCTGATGTGGAAGCCAGACTTCAGCTTGACTTCAGCAAGATCCAGCACTGGCTCACCTCACATCACCTCTTCCTGAATGCTAAGAAAACAGTCTCCATGACCTTCGGCACTAGGCAGAGACTTACTTGGCTCCTTGTTCTGCCCACTTTCCACATCCTGTATGGGACACAACTTGAGGATACCACCTCATTCAGATATCTTGGGGTTTGGCTGGACCAACACCTCAACTGCTCTGGACACATCAACGCTATCCTGAAAAAACTGCACCCCAAGCCCTCTACAGAAACCGTAATTGCATCCCTCGCACGGCCAGGTGTGCGATTGTCCAAAAGATGATTCTCCCTGTTCTTAACTGCTGTGACATAGTCTACAGTGCTGCTCCCAAATCCACCTTATCCAGATTGGACCCCCTTTTCAATTCCTTCTGCTGCTTTGGCCTTGATTCCCCTATGCATACTCACCACTGTGACCTCTATCACTCTCTTTCCTTCCCTTCCCTTCACTTGCTAACTGGCGTCTCTCCCACTGTGTCAAACTCATCTCTAAATTCTGGCTAGGCTCTTTACCTCCATATCTAGCTGCCACCCTCTCTAACCCTCCTCCTTTTGCTCATGCTTTAAGGTCTTCTGACTCATGGACCCTGGTTGTCCCTCGTTGCTCCACGTTGTTAGGTCAGTCGGCCTTCAAACACCGCTTTCCCAAAATTTTGAATGCCCTCCTTCCTCAAATTCGGCACTCATCATCCCTTCATTCCCTTTCCACCACCCTTCATAATTTCTTCTCCTCCAACTGTACCTGTTTCCTGCAATCCTAATGCTGCTCCTCACCTCTCCCTTGTTCCCCTCTCCTGTCTAGTCCTACCTTATGTACCACAGCACTTATGCTTGTAAATATCACCTACATGCCAGCCAACTATCGTTATGAGCTTTTACTCTGTAACCTCTGCATTGTTGCAACCTGTGTTTTGTCTGTTATCAGCAAAATTGTTATATTGCACTACTCTGTTCATTGTATTATATTATCTTGTATTTTTGTTTGTAACCCTATAACCTTCCCCCAAGGACACCCTGGGAGATGAGCAACTTGTTGTTCAGTGTGCCTTTCCTGGTGAAACATTTCAATAAAAAAATAAATAAATTGCCCCAGCACTCAGGCCCTTACCCCAACAGTGCTTCTTTAGCGCTTCACTTTCTGACTGGAAGCTCCCAAATGTTGCTGGCACACACATCCGCCTGCCAATCTAAACTATCTGTCTTCTAAGTGCACAGTAACTGGTCTCTGTATGTTCCTCAGTGCTGCTGGTGACACTGTCACCTTAATCACTCCTGGGAATTCTGCTTAATGCTCACTGCGCTCCTTTATCGACCATCCGAGCATCTCCGATCGCACTGCTACATGCAGCCATACCTACAAAGAAAACAGTATGAAATAAAAAATAAAAACTGACTGTCAGAAGTCAGCACAGCCTTGTGCAAACTGGCTCACAAAGCACAGCGCCCTCTAGTAGCAATAGTAATGTAATGAAAGAAGGACTATTTTGACTGAAGACTGTTTTTTTCAGGTAGTTAAACATTTTATTTTATTAAACATTGCATTTTTTTTTTTTTTACATTTTTTACCAAAACCCATTTCCTAAGCACAATCATGAGTGGTATGGGATGTAACAGACCTTCCAGGGACTATGAAGTCCTCCTCCTGTGGTGTCGGTCCTCTTTACGTCCCTGCGCAGTCCAGTATAGCACAGTACCACCAATCCTGCCAGGTATTATTCCTTGCATACAACTGAATCCCCGATCACTAGAACTCTGCCAGTTTCCCTTGTTTTCTTCTGCATCCCCCTCCAGATACCCTCATCTTTGTATCCTTCTCTCCCACCCACTCCTGTTTGTTCTTCCCGATCTACCATTCCCATATCATCTACTCCCTTACTCATTCTCTGCTCCTGATGTTCCCCACTCCCTGTACTAACCCTTCCATGCTTAATATCACATGCCCCATGCTGTCTTTCCTTTACTAGTTTGGGTTTTTTCCCTGTTGGATTCTCCCTTAATTACACCCCTTAAACCTCCTCCAGATACTCCCCATAATCTTCCCCCTGCATCCATTTCCTGGCTCACTTTAGGTCTAACCTCAGGGTCTGCCTGCTGCCCCCTGCTGACTTTTTCCCTGTGTCCCATCCATGCTAGCCTGGATACTTTCCTTCCAGGAGTCCAGTATCAAGTATCTATTTTGTACAGGCACTCCACTGGGGTGTCTGTTTCCTTTGTTGCCCGGCTTCCACCCACTTCCCTTACCAACTGTTCTCCAGCCTGCCTCATTTGCCCTGTTCTCAGCCCTTAGCCCACTAACCACCTATCTGACTGTCACCACCACCCCCAACTGCTGGGCCCCTGTGTCCCATTTTCAGCTTACTTTCCCTGCCCTCTGGGCTCTTGTGACTTGTTTAGTCCCTCTGCCTCCTGTCCATGATACTTCCTTACAGATCTGTTCATTTCCATTCCCTGAATCATCAGTAACAAGTTTAGTTATGACCTAAGCATCTGCGCCTCGACCCTCATAATCCCCTGCCTCCCAGAGACATCCCTTGCAGCTCACCACTCCCTCCCCCCGCCCCCGTGCCTGATCATTTTCTTGTTTTTATGTGCCTATCCCAGATAGGAAGTAGCTCTACATTTTACTAACTTGCCTCTGTGGGCCTACCACAGATAGGGAGTAGTTTAAATGCTGCCTCTAACCTGTCAGCACATGCCTACCCCAGATAGGGAATAGTTTAAATCCTGCCTCTAACCTGTCAGCACAGACCTACCCAGATAGGGAATAGTTTAAATCCTGCCTCTAACCTGTCCATGCAGGCCTACCGCAGACAGGAAATAGTCAAATCCTGTATCTAGACTGCCTCTGCAGCCTACCCCATATAGGGGGTAGTTTAATTCTACCTGTAACTTACCTTCAAAGGCCTACATCCCTTCTGGCTTACCATAACAGAGGTTCTTACCCTCCTCACTCCCTGTCTCCAGTACTTTACTACTGCCTGACAGCTTCCCCAGTTCCCTTAACTCCCTACTTACCTGTTCCTACTGGGCAGAGTCCCCTGCAGACCTGTAGCTGTCGTGTGAAAGCTCTCCAGACATCCCTAGGTAAAACACCACACTCCTGCTTCATGGCACTCACGCGAGGGGTCGCTTGGCTTTCTGAGAGATTTAAGGAGGACTGCAGCTGTGCTAGTGGCTTGATGCAACCACATGTGCACCCCCTCACCAACAGAGCCAGAGACAGATGCTGTTTAGCCCTCCCTTAACCAGCCCGCTACATATACTTCCCTCTACCATCTCTCTTTCCCCATACACACTTGCAAACACACTTGTTATGCAGCACCACAAGAAGCAAGTAGAACAAATGGTGATCTTTAAAAAAAACACTGCTTTTCTGCAGCATTTACTGTCTCCCACTGAGCTTTGCTCTGCTTTCCTTAATAGAACACTAAGGGATATGCACAGCTATTAGAATGGCATTTGAGTGTAGCTATAAGCAGTTGGGAATGTGTATGTTACAAACAGATGGGACCCTGCCATAACTCCTTCTGAACCCCCATCTCTTAGGGATAGGGCATCTTACAGGGTTAGGAGTGCCTCAACAACAGTTGCCAGCCCGTGACCAGTCCTCCTCCTCCTTGCCATAGGGGGCTGGGAGTCATGAGGCTGGAGATCCTTTTTTTTGTGATTAGTCAATGATGGTTACCTATGGTGAGGAACTATAGTAGACCTGTCTGCAGACTGCAATTTCCAATTATTAAAAACATGAGAAAAATAAATGAACCCTGTGGGTGTGTTGCATGGAACCCACTAGTTTGCCTGAGCCATCATGGCTGCACCCCCAGCCCCCTCTTCAAGGACACGGGTGCAGCCAGGGAGCACGTGTGCTACTGTCTACCATGGAGCACGACACAGAATCGCTGTGCAGAGCTCTGTGGGCTGCAGTGTATGAGTCACACATATGCTAGCCCCCAATCATACGTAGGGCCTTAAGGTAAAGCACATTGTTTTTGTTCTGTCTTGAGGTCTGTTTAATATGTGCCAAAGGAGTACAGTACTAATGAACTGAATATTGACAGCTAGTTTATAACTATTAGTGTATTCTGGGAGCACTATAATTGTGCTCCATGTTGATGTGGTTCAGCCTAGGGTGTTTCTTTTAAGACCCAAGGAAGTTACAGTATTTAATAGAGTATGAACCTTCAATGTGGTGTACTCTGCCAAATGCAATAATCTTAAATTAGCAGGTTAGTCTCTTGGTAAAGATAAGAATAAGAAGCCCATCAGAACATAGGACTTGGAGATGGCATTCCAAACAGTCAATAAACACCCACTCCTTCTGTTAATCTAGGCTCAGCATTCATTGCCTCCATGTAAGTGAGTGAATTAATAGTTCCAGTTGGACCCACCCACTCCCTCATCCTCTAAAGAAATGGCCAACTCTTTCTTACTGTACAACTATTTGTACTGTACTTCTGGTTCTATTATTGTTTTGGGAATATTGTTACAAATATTACCTGTCCTCTCTATGAACGAATTTTGTAGAAATTATTTTAGATCTAGGTCCCATCTGAGAGACAACAACAAAACGACAGCCTTCAAGGTGTGTATGGTGATATTCTCAAACAAACTGCCAATGGAAGCAAAATAAAATGCATACACCCATACTGGAAGAAATGCAGTAATAAGAAACTGACCTCTATGCACAAACACTTTTTGGCCCTACGTTCCACAGTACATTGCTCCTAGGGAAGAGATACACAAATTCTTGGTGCACAGTGGACATGCACACTGCCTGATTGTTCCTAATAAGACTGGATTCTGCACAGTTGTGCAGCTGATCACGGATGGGAGTGGGCTGGAGGCATGGCTGTGGAGTGAATCCCAGTATGCAGAGACATAAAGCCCTCATTGAAATGTTTCAGCTGTGTAGTGCGGTGCCCAAATATGCAAGTGCTATGCACACTCTGCAGTTGCAGCAAAAGGGAAAGATAACCCCCTGATGCTAGCCTATGCCCGTTGCCTCACCATAATATGGAGGGTTGGGTGCCTGGGATTTTTCTGCTTTTTAAAAAACGATTAAGTGTCCATAAGGGGATATGGCAGTTGTGTCTGCGGACTGCCGTATCCCATGATACTCTGTTCCTGCAGAGCAGAGGATATACTGCAGGAACAGACTGAGCTCTGATTGGAAGCCCAGTGTCCAAGCCAGCTCCACCCTCTGGATGCCCAAGTTGTTGAGAAGGTAGCTGCTGCACAGCTTGTGACACACCTGAAAAATAATGATCTTCATGAGTCATTTCTATCTAGTTCTTATATGTAAGCTGATCAGGGTATGCAGTGATCTTTTGTTAGCAAGAGACTGAGGAGAGATTTCGATTGAAACATAGAAACGTAGAAGCTGTGGGGCAGATAAGGGCCTCCAGGCCTAGCTAGTCTGCACTATTCTACCTACTGTGCTCTTGCATGCCCCACTAGTATCAGGTCCCCCCCAAACATCCAGTATCCCTTTGTGCCTATCCTATGCATTCTTAAATCTTGTAACTGATTCTGCACCCACCACCCTCTCCATGAAGAAGTACTTCCTTATGTTTCCTCCGAACCTTCCTCCCTCCAACGTCATCTTATGTCCCCTTGTCCTTGAGCACCGTTTTTTTTTTTTGGAAAATGGTATTCTTCTGTACAGTACCTTGTTCTTCCCTGCGAGGTATTTAAATGTTTCAGTCATATGCCCCCTTTCCCTCCTCTCTTCCAGGGAGTACAAATTTGATTCCTTAAGCCTACCCTTGTAAGGATTTGTGATGTAGGCCCTGCACCATTTTTGTAGCCCTCCTTTGAACTGCCTCCACTCTGGCAATGTCCTTTTGTAGACGAGGCCTCCAAAACTGGACACAGTACTCGAGGTGAGGCCTCACTAAAGTTGTATACAATGGAATTATTACCTTCCCTCTTCTGCTGGTGATTCCCCTGCCTATGCACCCAAGCATCCTGCTAGCCCTCCTGCTGCCTTGTCACACTGCCTACCTACCTTGAGGTCATCGGAGATGATCACCCCCAGGTCTCTTTCCTGCTTGGAGAATCCTATCCCCCCCGTGGTATGTTGCTCCTGAGTTTTTGTGCCCCATGTGCATTATCTTGCTTGATTGTGCACTTTCTTGATCTGTCTTCTGCATTTGACACTGTAGACTGTTCAGGGTTTCTGGCTAGGCTTGAGGGGCTCAAAGGAGTATCAAGTACTGTCTTACGATTATTCCAGTCCCTCCTGAGCACAAGAAAGCACTTGTTGGTGATTAACTTTTGCTGGTCATAGCCAGGAGTGCTCAACTGTGGAATCCCTCAAGGGTCTATTTCTGTCTCCTGTCTTGTCTGCAGTGTGCATGATTCTACAGGGGAAGATCATTAGGCACTGCAGTGTGGAGTTTACTGCTATGCAGATGATACCCAGCTGTATGTGTCTGTTGCTCCTAACAGGACATCATCAATGCTAAGGTTAAATTATAGCTATGGGGAAAATTGGGATTTGGATGGCCTCCAACTAGTCTGCACTTAATCCCTCCAAAGCTGAGTTGCTAGTGATGGGCAGACAGACAGAAACAGACAGACCATTCACAGTGATCTAAGTCTACTCAAATTGGGTGGGGTAAGACCTCAGGGGGCAAATGAGGTTTCAGATGTGTTCTGTAGTCAAGAACTATTTTTTTCCATTTGAAAAATATTGCCAAACTGTTCCCCCTGCTCTATTCTCCTGATCTTGCTACCCTAGTAAATGGCCTTGTGTTTTCCGCATTGTCTACTGCTGTGTGCTGTACAAGGGCATACCTAGCAGTCTATCGCACCACCTGTAGCTGGTTCAGAATGCTGCAGTGAGGTTTCTGACCTCCCCTTAGAGACTGGAACATATTACACCATTGCTAGGAGCCCTGGCCTGGCTGCCAGTCAGGTGGAGCACTGATTTACAGGGTTTCTTTTTCTATTTGTATTTTCTCCCTGGCCATATTCTGCCAGGTATTTACCCTGGTCCCAGGGATGTACCCTGATCAGGCCTGTTGGTCACCAGCTCCCTCATGGCTATTCCCCCACCACTGGTGGGGCCCCAGAGGGAGTGACATCCTACCTCCAGAGTAGCTCACTATGTGAGGTAGAATCCAGTGCTGGCAATCACTACAACCCAGGGGAGCCAGGAAACCTCAGACCATCATATGGCAGTGCCATGGGTTTTTTTCCCCTAGTTTTCCTCCCGAGTTCCTTCCTCGCATGCAACAGGATCTGGGCCTGGAATGCGTGCAGCAACATCCCTGAGGAAGGAGCAACCTCCTCTGGCCCACTGCAGTGGGGCACTGCTGCACCAAGGTGCAACACCAACCCTCCCTGACCAGCATACACTGCCAAGCAGCAGCTGCTGTGGTCAGGCCCAACTCCCCTGGCACAGCATCCCGAGCTCACTCCCGAATTCAGGTTGCCTGCATGGCAGAGTGATGCGTTACTGCTGGCCAATGGGGCAGCCATATTTCTGGGTTTTTTAATACCATATAAAGCCCTAAATGGACTGGGCCCCCAATACCTCAGTGAGCTCCTCACTCCCTACATGCCTTTCCGGAACCTGAGATCCAGGGGACAGGGTTTACTTCTTGTGCCACCAGCAAGTTTGAAGTCAGCATGGGATCCAGCATTTGCAGTGGTTGTCACATCCTATGAAATTCACTGCAGGAAGAGATCTGCACTGCCAGAGCTTTTCCAACCTTCAGAAATAAACTAAAGAATCACCTTTATGTTTGTGTTGTTTTTGTGCCTGCTTTGATTACTTATATTGTAAAGGTGCTTAGAGCCTGGGAATGGTGCCTTTTTATGAAGAAAAGTCCCATCCAATACCAATCCATATACATGAGTGAAACAAAGTGAGTATACTATTACAACAAGAAAAATAAACACACTATCCTAAATATATGCAAAGCAATAGCTTTGTGAACAATGCTACAGAATGTCGGGTACGTAAGTTCATCATCGCATATTGTACATACATAGAATTTAGGGAGTGCAGGGTGGAGACTGCCATACATGAAGCGGAGTGCCGCAGTACTTGTGGACACCCCCCCCCCCCGCCTGGCCTGATCCAGTGCAAGACAAGCAGTTGGGCAGGTAGCCAAACCAGCCAGCAATTTGTATTTAGTACCAGGAAGCACATGGAGAAAGCTAGCAGCCACATTGAGGGATGGAATAGTTTAATAATAATAAGAATGCCCCAGAGGGCATGGATGCAGCTGTATTGATAATAGACTAACAGTAAAATTACACTGGGGGGCAGTTGCTCCGAATGTGCCACTAGATGGTGTGTTGTACTATATATACTTTTGAAAGCATTCAAGAAAGGTTGTTGCTGAGTAGACCTACATGGTGTGCAGAACTGCTATCATTACATTGTGCCAGGAGTTAGACTTCATTGCCATCTGGGGAAAATATGAATGCAGTCCGGCAACCAAGTGAATTAATCTTAACAAGGAAATTGTATGAACATTGGAGAACCTTAGACACAAGAGACCAGCAGAAAACTGAATTGCTGTTACACATAGCAGGCCATGCAGCTCTAGAAGTCTGCAGTACTTTTGACTTCAGTGAACAAAAAGAAGATAAATACTGTGCTGTGATGAGAAAGTTTGAATCTTGCTGCACACCTCAGAAATGAAATATATGAAAAGTATGTTTTCAGATCTCAAAAGAAGCAGAATCTATTAAGCAGTATGTTACTGATTTGTGTCTGAAGAGCCAGTCATGGAACTGTGGGCCTTAAGGTTACTCAATGATAACAGACCAAACTGTATTTGGCATCTGTAGTAACAGAGTTTGTGCTCGTCTCCTCAGAGAAAATCAGTTTAGTTTCAGTTTATTTTTTATACTGGAAAGGCATGTCCGCAAAATTGCCCATTTTCACAAGCATCCAGTTAAACACAGGCATCAAGTACATTACAGGTTATACAAGAAGTGCAATAAAGACAAGGTATAGGTTATAATTTAAAGGGTTACAAAGGGTAATCAAATAAATATAGATACAGTAATAAACAAAGTAGGCAGTAGTGGGACGGTAAGAAGGAGGAGTCTAAGACAGTCAGGGATGGGAGCATTTACAGATTCGGAAACTTGACTGGTGAATCTTTAGGTTGTACTTGAAGGAAGCCAGCGAGGTACATTGGACTAGGGAGGGGGACATGCAATGGAACAGTTTCACACCCTTGTAGGAGAGGGTGTGTTGACCTTGGGTGGTCCGACAAGAAGGGAGAGTGAAGGAGTGTGTAACAGATTGTCTGGTGGGTCTTGTGTTGGCCAACCTAGGAAAAAGGGAGACTGTGCTGCTAGATAATAGTCCACAAGTTATTTTGTAGAAGAAGGCCAGGATTTTATTGTCCAGCCTGTCCTCTAACAGGGGCCAACTGGAGGTTTTGTATAGGTCACAATGGTGGGTAGATCTGGGAAGACTGGTGGCAAACCAGATAACATTGTGATAGGTGGTCCTAAGCCTTGAGAGGTTTCTTTGAGATAGAGAGGAGTAGTAGACCAGGGCCCCACAGTCAAAGAAGGGGAGCAAGAAACTGTTGGCACGCAGGGTCCTGGATTCGGGGATAAGGTATGGTTTAATTCTGTAGAGCATGTCTAGTCTTTGTTGTGCTTTTTTGATGAGCTGATTAATATGGGGTTTGAATGTTGGGTGACAGTCAAGATGGAGGCCAAGGTACTTCTACTCTGTGACCCTTTCAATTACATTGTCATCATTATCCAGGAGGGTGAAATCAAAGGCAGCGTTTTTTCTAGACCCCAAGAAAACCAGGGACTTGGTTTTTTTGGAGTTTAGGACTAGTCTCTTGGAGCTGGTGAAAATCATGTTGGAGTTTGACTAGGAGGATGGCTGGGTCCTTTTCTTTGCAGAACAGTGCTACATTGTCTGTGTATAGGATGATTTCAGTGTGCTTGCAAATCTTGGGGAGGGAGTTGACCATAACGGAGAGCAGAAGGGGTCTGAGAATGGAGCCCTGGGGAACTCCATATTTGATGGGACAGGCATCAGAGAGGACTTCTTCAATTACAGTTTTGTGAGATCTGTATCTGAGGTAGTTAGAAAACCAGTTTACCACATCCCCAGAGAAATTGAGGCTGGTGAGAGTGTTGAGTACAACCATGTGGTCGAAGGCTTTTGTGAGGTCCACAAACAATGAACCGGTGTAGAGGCCTTCCTCATTAGCCTTGTTAATGAAGTTGGTAAATTTGATGAGTGCTGTCTCAGTGTTATGGACGGCCATAAAACCATGCTGTGAATCTGTTTGGAGGTTGTATTTCTCAAGATATTCAATGGTTTGACTGAGTACAATTTTCTCAATAATTTTGGACAGTGGAGCAAAGAGAGACATTGGCATGTATTTAACCACATCATTTCTAGGGCCGGATTTGTATAGGGGCTTTAAGGTGGCACATTTCCATTTAAGGGGATAGGAACCTGTGCAGAGGGAGAAAATGATTTAACTTTAGCTAAAGCTGTCCAGATTTGTCAAGCTTCAGAAACAGAAAAACTGCAAATGGAAACCTTTAGTGAGGAGGTGAGACTGCAGTCAGTGTTGTACACAGAGCCCCAGACAAAGCCAAAAAGAAAGCTTCTCTGAACAAAGTCAGTTGGTCATCATGTGGAAGATGTGGAAATCAATAGGAACCAAAAAGCTGTCCTCCTTTCAAACAAACTTGTTGAAAATGGTGATGGCAAGAACCATTTTGCAAAAAATACTTTAACAAACAAGAAGTTCAGCTAGTGGGCCAGCAAGATACGGCAGATGACTCCAGTGAGGGAGAAGTTCTGTTTACTGGAGCTGTGGGAGCTGAAAATTGCGCCAAAGATGGTTGGGTCTCTCCTTTGGAAGTTAATGGATCTATTATTCGCCTTAAGGTGGTCACTGGAGCACAGGTGAATATTTTGCCAAGGTCTTACTACAGGCAGCTTAAAGAAAAGGGAAGAATGTTCCAGAAGCAAGTTTCACTACGTGCTTATAATAATGAGCCAGTCCCTACCAAAGGTATGTACAAAGCAAAAGTAACTTGTAAGGGGCAGTCCACTGATGTACTTTTTGTTATTGCGGAAGGGAGAGACAGGTTATCTTAGCTCTAAAAATGTGACAAAATGGGTTTGGTGAAATGCATCCAAGTAAAAAATACCAATGTGATTATGCTAGCCATAAGCCCAGCCACTGCATAGACACTGCTTGAGGCTGATAAATTAGGAAATGTGGCAAAACAGACTGCAGATATTTTCGATGGGATTGTGTGTCTATCGGTACAATTCATAGAAACACAGAAAAATAGACAATGATGGTAGAAAAACACCAGTGGTCCATCCAGTCTTCACATTGATTGCCCAGTCCCGGGATTGATGGAATTGTATGACTATTACTTGGTTTAGATAGACAAAGTAGGCTGTGAGCCCATTAAATTGTCTTCTACTCATAGTAGGTTTAGTGTTTGAAGGTTGGTAGTAACAGTAATTCATCCAGAAGTATTTTTAAGTTTCAAAGATAGAAGCTTGTACCACATGTGTAGGTAGGGAGTTCCACATTCTAGCTGTTCGTACAGTAAAAAATACAACTTAAAGATAACACAAGCCACTAATTCAGGCTGCGAGAAATGTTCCAGTAGCATTAAAGGAAAGACTGCAGAAGGAACGAGATACACTAATCACCTTGGGTATAGCGAAAAAGATAGAAGAGCCTACAGACTGGGTTAACTCCTTTGTCATAGTAGAAAAGAAAAATGGTGCTCTGAGACTTTGCATTGATCCAAACAATCTGAATAAGTGGATAAAAGGAGAGCATTACTGTTTTCCTACCAGATCAGATATTACAAGTGCCATCATGGGTGCTGCATTCTTTTCTAAACTGGATACCTCATTGGGTTTCTATCAGATTCCTCCGGATGGGGAAAGTGCAAAGATGTGCACATTTAACACACCATTTGGCAGACACTAATTCCTTCACATGCCCTTTTGTATATGCTCAGCCCCGTAAGTATTCCACCATACAGTGCAACAGTTATCTGAAGGCATGAAAGGAGTGAGTGTACTTCTGGATGATATTATAGTGTGGGGAAGAACAACATTAGAGCATAATCAGAGACTGACCCAAGTTCTACAGCAAGTACAACAAACAGCGTTGAAGCTGAACTATGAAAAATGCCAAACTGGGGTACAAGAACTGACATACATAGGGAATAAATTCTCACCAGACAGGATTTAACCTATTCCAGAACAGGTAAAAGAAATTACTAACCCAAATAATAAAATGTATCTGGAAGTAATTTAGAAATGGATTATCATACCAAGGGACATTTGGTACTGGGAATAATTTAGAAATGGACCAGTGTACCAAGAGACATGTGGTACCTGGGAGTAATTTAGAAATGGACCAGTGTACCAAGAGACATGTGGTACCTGGGAGTAATTTAGAAATGGATCGTACACCAAGGGATATTTGGTACCTGGGAGTAATTTAGAAATGGACCAGTGTACCAAGAGACATGTGGTACCTGGGAGTAATTTAGAAATGGATCCGTATGCCAAGGGATATTTGGTACCTGGGAGTAATTTAGAAATGGAGCAGTGTACCAAGAGACATGTGGTACTTGGGAGTAATTTAGAAATGGATCAGTATACCAAGGGATATTTGGTACCTGGGAGTAATTTAGAAATGGATCAGTGCTCAAATGGACATATGGTACCTGGGAGTAATTTAGAAATGGAAAAACATACCAAGGGACATATTGCACCTTTGAGTATTTTAGAAAAAGACCAGTGCTTCAAGGGTCATGTAGTATGGGGGAGTAATTAAAAAATGGATCAGCACACCAAGATACACACAGTACCGGGAGTAAGATAGAAATGGATCGGCATACTATATCAAGGTACATACTGTTTAGTATCTGGGAGTAATTTAGAAATGGACCAATGCCCCAAGGGACATATGGTACAAGGGAGTAATTTAAAAATGAACCAATGAACCTAGGAAGATGTGGTACCTGGGAGTAATTTAGAAATGGAACAGCATACCAGGGAACATACTGTATGGTACCAGAGAGTTATTTAGAAATGTATCAGCATACTGAGGGATACAGTATATAATTCTTGGGAGTAATTTAGAAATAGACCAGTGAACCTAAGGAGATGTGGTACCTGGGAGTAATTTAGAAATGGAACAGCATACTGAGGGATATACTGTATGGTACCTGGGAGTAATTTAGAAATGGAACTGCATACCAAAGGAAATACTGTACTGCATCTGGGAGTAATTTACAAAATGGATCAGCATACCAAGGGACATTTGGTACCAGGGAGTAATTTTGAAATGCACCAGTGATCAAAGGGACAAATGGCACCTGGGAGTAATTTTGAAATGGGCCATTGCCTTATGGGACATATTGTGCCTGGGAGCAGTTTAGAAATGAATCAGCATACCAAAGGATATATGTTACCTGGGAGTATTTTAGAAATGGGCCAGTACCCCAAAGGACATATGGTACCTGGGGGTAATTTAAAAATGGATCAGTACTCCAAGGTACATATGGTACCAGGAAGTAATTTAGAAATACATCAGCATACCATGGTACATACTGTTTGGTATGTGGGAGTAATTTAGAAATGGACCAGTGCCCCAAGGGACAGATGATACCTGGGAATAATTTAGAAGTGGACCAGTGAACCTAGGGACACATGGTACCTGAGGGTAATTTAATAGTGGGTGTATCAAGGGACATATAGTACATGAGAGTAATTTAGAAAAGGAACAACATACCAAGGAACATATAGTACCTGGCAGTAATTTTGAAATGAAACAGCATACCAAGAAACATACTATATGATACTGAGGAGTAGTATAGAAATGGATTAGCAGACCAAGGGGCATATAGTATCTGGGAGTGATTTAAAAATGGAACAGCATACCAAGGGACATACTGTATGGTACCTGGGAGTAATTTAGATATGGACCAGTGTACCAAGGGACATAACTGTACCTGGAAGTAATTTAGAAATGGAACCACATTGTTTAACCAGGAGTAGCACAATAAGTCGAAGCTTGTTTCCAGATGCAACCTGGGAGCACAAGGAAGTTAAGTGACCTGCTCAGGATCACACAGTATACACCTAGGCAGCTGTGGAATTCAAACACAAGTCTCCAGATCTGCAGCTAAGAGCCTTAACCCACTGCACAATACTGCCTCCATTTCTAAATTTTCCCCAGGTACCATATGGACTGCTGATCCATTTCTAAATTACTCCCAGGTACCACATACCAAGGTACACACTGTATGGTACCAGGGAGTAATATAGAAATGGATCAGCATACCAAGGGACATTTGGTAACTGGGAGTAATTTAGAAATGGATCAGTGTAACAAGGGACCTACTGTATGGTACTTGGGAGTATTTAGAATTGAACCAGTACCCCAGTGGATATAAGGTACCTGGGAGTAATTTAGAAATGGATTAGCCTACCAAGGTACATACTGTATGGTACCTGGGAGGAATGTAGAAATGGGCCAGCATAACAAGGGACATTTGGTACCTTGGATTAATTTAGAAATGGAACAGCATACCAAGGGACATATGGTACCTTGGATTAATTTAGAAATGGAACAGCATACCAAGGGACATATGGTACCTGGGAGTAATTTAGAAATGGAACAGCATACCAAGGGACATATGGTACCTGGGAGTGACTTAAAAATGGAAACACATACCATGGGACATGTGGTGCCTGGGAGTAATTTAGAAATGGAACAGCATACCAAGGGACATATGGTACCAGGGAGCAATTTAGAAATGGACCAGTGTGCCAAGGGACATATGGTACCTGGGAGTAATTTACAAATGGATCAGCATACCAAGGGACATTTTGTACCTGGGAGTAATTTAGAAATGTATCAGCATACCAAAGGACATTTTGTACCTGTGAGTAATTTAGAAATGGATCAGCATACCAAGGGACATTTTGTACCTGGAAGTAATTTAGAAATGGACCATTGCCTCCAAGGGACATATGGTACCTGAGAGTAATCTAGAAATGGAACAGCATATCAAGGAATATATGGTACTTGGGAGTAATACAGAAATGAACCAGTGTATCAAGGGACATATAGTGCATGGAAGTAATTTAGAAATGGAACAGCATACCAAGGGTCATATGGTACTGGGGAGTAATTTACAAATGGAACAGCATACCAAGGGACATATGGTACCTGGGAGTGATTTACAAATGGAACAGCATACCAAGGAACATATGGTACCTGGGAGTAATTTAGAAATGGAACAGCATACCAAGGGACATATGGTACCGGGGAGTTATTTACAAATGGAACAGCATACCAAGGGACATATGGTACCTGGGAGTAATTTAGCAATGGAACAGCATACCAAGAGACATTTTGTAATTTAGAAATGTACCATTGCCTCCAAGGGACATACGGTACCTGAGAGTAATCTAGAAATGGAACAGCAGACCAAGGAATATATGGTTCTTGGGAGTAATACAGAAAGGGACCAATGTACCAAGGGACATATGGTACTTTGTAGTAATTTAGAAATGTACCAATGTGCCAAGGGACATATGGAATCTGGGAGTAATTTACAAAGTATCATCATACCAAGGGACATATGGTACCTGGGAGTAATTTGAAAATGGACAAGTTGCACCAAGGGACAAATGGTATTTAAGAGAAATTTAGAAATGGACTAGTATAACAAGGGACTTATGGTACCTGGGGTTTTTTAGAAATGTATCAGCATACCAAGGGACATATGGTACCTTGGACTAATTTAAAAGCAGTCCAGTGCACCAAGGAACATATGATACTTGGGGGCAATTTAGAAACTGACCAGTGCATGAAAGGACATATGGAGCCTGGGAGTAATTTATAAGCAGACCAGTAGACCAAGAGGCAAATGGTACTTTGGAGTGATTTCATTAATGGCCCAGTGTACAATGGGGCACTAGAGGGAGGCAGGAGGCTGATTGGGAAGCAAGGAGTCTGGTGAAAAGAGAAGGGGGCAGGGGAAGCAAGCAGGTAAAATCAACAATAGGGCATAAATTACCTGGGAGTAATTTGCAAGCAGATCAGTAAATTAAGGGGCAGATGGTACCTGGGAGTACTTTTAGAAATGGCTCACTATACCAATGGTCATTTGATACCTGGGAGTAATTGAGAAATGGACCAGGATATCAATGGGCATATTGTACCTGGGAGTCATTTTAAAAATGAACAAGCATACCAATAGGCATATGGTACCTTTGAGTAATTTAGACATGGGCCAATGGAACAATTAGCATTTGGTTCCTGAGAGTAATTTAGAATTAAACCTGCATACTAACTGATATATGAACAAAATGGGTGATTTGATACCTTTTATTAGACCAATGTTTTAAGCATTCAAACTTATACAGAGTTCATCAGAAAAATTAATAAAAAAATTATTGGCATATGGTAATTGGGAGTAATTTAGAAATGGACCAGCATACCAAGAAGCCTATACAGTAGTACCTGGGAATAACTTATAAATGACCAACATATCATGGGAGACATGGTACTTGGAGAAAGCTTGTGACCACCTATACATCATATAGGAAGTATTGGATGTCCCAGAAGGAGGAGGAGGACAGGATAACCTATGTGGAGAACGCAATGGAGACTGGAAGGTTAGTGAGGCAGGCAAAGGCAGAGAAGGAACTGCAGATTGCGGAGAGATTCAGGGAAGACGACAAAGTCTTCTTCAGATATATATAAGGGAAGAAAGGGCCACAAAAGGGGAATTGTTAAACTTAACAGGAGGGATAGGTGGGTAGGTGGAAGGAAGCAAGAATAAGGCAGAGGTTTTAAATGAGAACTACTGCTCTGTCTTCACTAAAGAGAAGGCTGGACCACTGCCACAAGGGAAGATGGGCAGGGGAATTGGAGCTCGTATGTGTGGTAGAGGACAGGAATACTGTGGACTGGGTTATGAAGGGACTCAGTGCCCAGATGGTGAGCAAGTCCGCCAGACCAGATAGCATGCATCTATTGAGTGAACTGGTGGCAGAGCTAGAGGGGCTGCTGGTGGACCTTCCTAACAGTTCACTAGATATGGGAGCGGTACCACTGGAATGGAGAATAGCTCATGTGGTACCACTGCATAAGAGCGGTCTAGGCATGACCCAAGGAACTACAGGCCTGTCAGTTTGACATCTATAGTTGGCAAGCTGATGGGGACCATCCTGAAAGAATGGTTGGTAAAATTCCTTGAGGCAAATGGACTTCAGGATGAGAGACAGCATGAGCTGATTGTGCAACGGTCATGCCAAACAAACTTAGATGATTTGTTCGACTGGGTAACAAAGTCTGCTCACAAGGGGCAGATAGTTAATATATATATACTTGGAGTTTAGTAAATCTTTTGATTCAGTTCCCCACAAGAGGTTAATCAAAAAGTTGAAGGACTTAGAGGCAGGTTGCAATTTTTTTTTGTCAATATATTGTTATTTTTCAAATTTCAAATAAGTTATAATCAAACAAATATACAACATAGAAACACAGAACATAGAAACATAGAATTTGATGGCAAATAAGAACCACTTGGCCCACCCAGTCTGCCCATTTCCCTACCTAATGGATAAGCTGCAGATCCTAGTTAACCAGCAGCCTACTTCTTTCTACCCCCACCCCCTACTTGGAAATGTTGGAAATGCATTGTAAATAATCTATGTCAACCAAATCACTATGCTACATACACAGAATCATTTTCTGTAAACATTTTTATGCAAATTCTGTAAAGATTGCAGGTAGCAATTTGACAAGGGGAGTGGCAAACTGGCTCAGCAGGAGGACCCAAAGGGTAATGGTGGAAGGGGAGTTATCAGGATCTTGGCAGGTCACCAGCAGGGTCCTGCAGGGTTGGTGCTTGGACCAGTGTTGTTTAATGTGTTCATTAACAACTTAGGGGAGGGCATTAGTAGTAAGATGTGTCTCTCTGCTGATGACACCAAAGTCTGCAGGAGGGTGGACATCAAAGATGGAGTCAGGCACCTTAGAGAGAACCTGCAAAGCTTGAAAGGTGATCTGATATCTGGCAGCTGGTATTCATCACAAAAAAGTACAAGGTTATGCACATTGGTTATAGGAACCTCAGACCTGAATGCTGGCTGGGGGGGGAGTTAAAGTCACGGTGACAGAGGAGGAACATGATCTTGGAGTAGCCATAACCAATAAGCTTAAGCAGTCTGTGCATTGCAAAAAGGCAGCAGCCAAGGCTAATAGGATGTTGGGGTGCATAGCTAGGGGGTTCAGGAGCAGAAGGAAGGGGCTGATCCTGCCACTGTACCGATCCATGTTACTGTGTACAGTACTGGAGCCCGTCTGAGAAAGGATGTAAATCATCTAGAGGCAGTGCAAAGAAGGGCAATGAAGATGATTCTGTGTTAGCAGGGCAGCCAATATGAGGACAGGCAGAGGAACCTAATATGTACTCGCTGGAGGAAAGAAAAGAGAGGGGGGCATGACTGAAACCTTCAAGTACTGTACCTCAAAGGTATTAACAAGGTGATGCATGGGAGCCTGTTTATGTTGAGTGGGAACAGGAACACAAGGGGGCACAGCTGCAAATTGGTGGTGGGGAGGTTCAAGAATGAGGTCAGGAGGCACTTCTTCATGGAATGGGTAGTATCAGGGTGAAATGAAATGCCAGCAGATGTGAACCAGACGATGGTCACCGGATTCAAGAAGAGATGGGACAAAGCAAAGGGAAGGGTCAGAGTTAAAGGGGAAGGGGCAGGGACCCACTGTAATTCAGTGTACAAAGCGCCCACTATGAGCAGATAGTTAGACCTTACAGCTTCCTTCTGCTGGCAAATTCATAGGTTCATATACCAGACATTGCAAAGTGACAATGTAAAGAGGTCCAGATGGTCACTATATAAACAGGGCCATTGAAGTGTGTGTATTACTTCAGTGAAAACTCTGAAAACATAATATTTAGGACCAATTCAGTTTACATTTGATAGATTTTCTGTATTCCTATTATTTTTGTTCTTCCTTACTAAGCTAATTTCTATGGAAACAGGAACTGTGTCCCTAGAAGTTACTGTTTAATCTTTTCCTGAAGTCACAGTACTCTGTTTGTAACATCATAATCATTTCCACAGTTGCCAACCATGATGTCGGAAAGAATTATTATTTCAGCAGAGAACTAATTAGTAGAAGTAGATGGAGTCCCGGGGACAAGGACAAGGGTCCGGTTTCCACGACAATTAACATAGTGATAAAGAATGAGAAGAATACTGCAGACAAGCTATAAAATATAAGCACAGAGGCTTAAAATGTTTTTCAATGTTTTCTCAAAAGCGAGAGACTCACTTTAAAGAGAATGCAATTGCCTTCTCCCTCTCTTTGGAGTCAAATGGGCAGAATCTTCTGCAACTGTGTAGCCTTGCGCTTTGGACTCCTCATAGACTTATAATTTTTACCAGGCCACGAGAATAACAGCTCTTTTATGTTTATCTTCTAGTTTGCTTTCATTGCTGCAGCCTTTCCTTATGATTTTAGAAGCTTTGCCCTGCTCCGTCATAGCTCAAGTCTGACACCTTGCCAAAATGTATCATTTTCTTTTTAAGATATTGGATCTCATGGTGACATTCAGCCATCTGTTACAAATAAAAAAATGCACATTTAAATGAATCACCAAAATCACGTCCTTAAGACATGGCTTTTGAAAAACCTCTTGTGAAATACACAAATTCACACACTTTCATTGAAGGGGACAGGAAATTTGTGCTAACTGGCAGCAGTTAGTAATATTCCTATTTACAGAAATGAAATTCATACCTCCAAATGATCCATATTCAACTTAACCTGGATAAACACTGATGTGAAAAACCGTGTTTTCAGCTGTTTTCTTTTTATGGAAAACATGCTGCACAGTTCTCTTCACAGACTCAGTAATTTGGCATTTTTACTATGTTATATTTTGGTACAGAATGCTAAGTATGTAAGCAATAACACACAACAGGGCATGCAGTTATTGGGTAATTACTGCATGCCCCTTCCCACTCCATAGGTCAGAGGGACAGAGCATTAGATGTGTGCTCTTCAGCCATAGGGAGGGGTGGAATGCAGTAATCAGTCGATAACCACAAGCCCTGAAGTGTGTTATTGAATTTTTAAAATGGCACCAAAAAAATACAAAGCTAAATTAATCTTTTTATTTTTTTTTTTGGCAGCTCCTGTCTTTGATCCCCTACAGGGGATCTCAGATCCTGCTCGCCACCTCCCCATGCCCAGACTTACCCCCCTCCGGGTGGGGCTACTGGGTGAGCACCCCTCCCCAAGTTCAATGGTAATGTGCCCTGGCTTACCCCCCAAGGTGGGACCACAGGAGCGGGACCCCACCTGGTGGACATTGTTAGCAGCAGAGGCAGCGGAGTGGAGCTTCACGCTCGGTGCCAGTATTTTCTTTTGTGTGCTGTACAGGGGGTTGGGACATGCAATGACAGCCCATGTCTACCCCCCCCACTAGTATGGCACCAGCACAGTGGTGCACTAGACTGGTAGTGAAGTGACTGAATGTGTGGTGATGGCCATATCGCATATCATCACCCACACACAGCCTGGATGATTGCACGAACCGGTTTATGGGAAGGAGAATGTTGGCCAGGACACCGGGAATGCTCCCTGCTCTTTTGCGAAAAGTGACCTGGGTTCTTTTACTTCCACCTGGACACCCACCAGGACAACACCAGGATGGACCTCGGTTTAACGTCTCATCCAAAGGACGGCACACCCTTGCAGTACAGCATGCCCCAATACTACACTCGGATGCCAGCGATTTTTATGTGCAAGTCCAATCCCAGTGTGGGATGAGAACCCACAACCTTCTGGTCCAGAGGCAGATGTGCTACCAACTGAGCCACGCTGACACCAATAGGTTTCAGTAGCTTTTGATTAATTTTAAAGCTGGGAAGTAAATGCTTGGAGCCCATTGATAGATAGATAGATAGATAGATAGATAGATAGATAGATAGATAGATAGATAGATAGATAGGTATTTTATTTATATAGCACCCTCTACAGAGACTCTGGGTGCTGTACAATATGACACATATAACATATACCATACAATAATACAAATCTAAAACTAACTACAACAATATACAAAACATAACTATGCTACGTTAACTTATCACACAATATACTATTTTATAAACTACCAGTTAAAAGCTTATTGAATAGGTTGAGCCTCTTGTCACCATAAGCCTCTAGATGGTCAGGGGGAGTTCCACAGGGTGGTCTGAAATGCTCATCAGAAAGCCTCACCTGAACCAAGGAGGCCACCCCACAGAACAGAGCCGGGGCGAGCGGTACAACACAAGAAGCTCTTGCAGATAGACTGGGCCCCTCTTGTGCAGGGATTTATAGGTTAACAGCCCTGTCTTGAAGACAACCCTCTACTGAACTGGCAGCCAGTACAGTTCATGGAGCGCCGGGGTAATATGTTCACCTCTTTTCACCCCCAACAATAATCTTGCTGCTGCGTTCTGCACCAGCTGCAGTCTGCGGACGTCACCTCCAGAGATCTCTAGGTATTCAAAGATGATTATAAAAATAGATATTGTAGTAAATGCTAAGGTACAGATAAATGTTGTATTATTTTCTTAAATCCCCCCTTAAAAATCTTTAAAAAAATTCCTTTATGCTTTATTAAGCTTATTGTTAACGTGGAAATTTTTATGTTGTCTTCTGCCTGCACAAGAAACATGTTGCAGTAACTTTGGAATAGTAGGTTTTGGAGGCACAGTCGTGTTATGGCCAGTGGCGCCACTGCTTTTTCAAGCTGGGCTCCGTAATTAATTTAATTAGATTGCATGTTGTCTATGACAGCAGTGCAAAAGCATGCCACCAACTAGAAAGAATTTAGCCGCTGCAATGAGGGAGCACCCCCTCATTGCTGGGCGTGCCTTCTGTGGTGTAACATTTCAGTAAACATGGCGGGCTCACTGACGGCCGCTCACAGTCCCTAGAAGCCGACTTTGGGGTGCCCAATCCCCTGTCGGCAAATGTAACCTTGTATACGTGCAATGCGAGGGGTGCCAAATCCCCCGGCATCATGCCCTCAACACACAGAATATGCTTGCCGGGGGTGCTCAACTCTGTCTGCATGTTTAACCCCCATCGCGCCGGCATTGTCTTGTGCAGCCCCACCCTGATGGCCTGATTGTGTGCACACTGGGAGCCCACTCCAGTGTGGCTAACATGCCCTGCAAAACAAATGTGTCACACTGGGAGCCCACTCCAGTGTGGCAAAACTCTATAAAATTAGAAAATGGTCCACGGTGGGGTTTTTCTGTTACCTGCAACAAAGGAAATGGTCCCTCTCCATGGTCCCTTCCCCAGCCCGCACCCACCCTCTGCACCCTCCACCTCCCCACACTTCCCCCCAACCCATACTTACCTCCGGAGCCCAGCATGACGATCTTTGGTGGACCAGGAACACATCTGCATTCTTCAAAGCTGACCGCGAACTGAAGAAATGCCGGTAATCTTTATCGTGGCATAAATAGGTTTTTTTCAACTTTGGTGCATTTCTCGGCCATTTTTGTGAATTTTGGCACCAAATTTCCAACATGGGGTTCTTGGGACCCCACCTCATGAATTCAGTCACTGTCATCTCATTATTACGTCCCGAAAGGTGATTTCACGGTCACTGCGCAGAATAACCTTTCAGGACTGATTAACAAAACAACATTGTGACTGTTCATAAGATGGACTCCCAAAAAGCCTGTTTTGCAAATTTGGTGAGAAAATTCCAAAAAATGATTGTGTTACAAGCATGCGTTCCACAGTTTCCACCCACGCTCATAATTTCAAGAATTTTTAATATTTTTACTGCAGATTTTCAACATTACCATTTTTTCACAGCTCCTTATGAACAGTACAGCTGTCATTTACCACATAGAAACATAGAATTTGACTGCAGATAAGGACCGCTTGGCCCACCTAGTCTGCCCATTTTCCTACCTAACAGATAAACTGCAGATCCTAGTTAACCAACAGCTTACTTCCTCCTACATCCCGAAATGTGTTTTCATGCATCCAGCGAACAATGGCGCAGTCACTGTAGGAAAACAATGTTCGTGACAGAGTAAGAAAATCACAGTAACACTGTTCATGAGCAGAGGTCCCAAAATGCCTATGTTGAAAATTTGATGACAAAATTCCGCAAAATGACTATGTTACGAGTGTGCATTGTGCAGTTTTCACGCACAGTCGTAACTTTGAGGATTTTTAATATTTTTACTCCAGATTTTCAACATTGTCATTTTTGCACACCTCCTTATGAATAGTACAGCTGTCATTTTTCACATATAGCCCGAAATGTGGTTTCACACATCTGGTGCAGAATGACACATTCGCAGTGGGAAATCAATGTTTGGGACAGATTAAGAAAATCATAGTGCCACTGTTCATGAGCAGAGGTCTCAAAATGCCTATGTTAAAAATCTGGTGAAAGAATTCAAAAAAAATTACTGTGTTATGAGCATGCATTGCGCAGTTTTCACGCACACTCATAACTTCAAGAATTTTTAATATTTACATTCCACATTTTCAAGATTGCCATCTCTTCACACCACCTTATGAATGGTGCAGTTGTAATTTTTCACATCCTGCCCGAACTCTGTTTTCACACATGGCGCAGAATGGCACAGTCGCTATGCGAAATCAACATTCTGGATAGATTAACAATATCACAGCGCCACTTCATGAACAGAGGTCCCAAATGCTTTCTTGAGGTGGGATCACAAAAAGGCCATGTTGAAAATTTGCAGTGCAAATACCAACAAACGCCTGGGGCGTTAGGGTTGCTAACCGTCATGACCCACCCTGTACAGACTAACAGGCATCAGGGGTGTCCTTTGAATTGTCAGCTGTAATGCTCACACCATTGCCCCCCAACCCCACCCTGCAGACACTGACAGGCATCAGGGTGTGCCTTGGACTCTTCAGCCCCAAAGTTCACCCCTTTCTCCTATACTGCACCCATCTCAACATACTTCCTTAAGGAACGGGGTGAGCGTAAGGCCCAATGACCCCAAATCACAACATGACACTTATCAGAGTCTACAGAGTAGGGTGAAGTGAAATGGCATGAGCGTTATGGCTGACAACCCAAAGGCACTCCTTAATGCCTGTCACTCTCTGCAGGGTGGGGTGGGGTTGACGTCAGTTCCATACTTCACTACCATTCCTATTATGCATCTCTCTAACTCCTGCACTACCAATGCCAATGACAGCAAAACAACATTCGGCATTGACAAATGCTTGTATCTTAATGTTTTTTCAATGATTGAATATTATAATGCTTCATTTATTTTTTTTCTTAAGAAATAAAAAAAAAAGAACAGCATTTCACAGATGTGTCACTTTCGGGTCCAATGCAGCTCAGGCTGCAATGGGCTCGACAGCAGTAGCCCAATGATCAGTGAGGTTGATCCTGGCATGTTTTCCCCCTTTGTGAGGGTGTAAACTTTGTGTGGTTGAAAGAAGCCAACTGCTTAATTCACAGAATGGCTGGCTTCTTTCATCTGCATAAACCCTCCCAGTGCCTAAAAGCTGAGCACAGGCTTCTTGCTGGTGTGTAAAAGTTCTTCTACTACTTGACTGATGACACACAGTCCTCACATGATCATCTGTCTCAGTCTCCAGTCTCTTCTCTTCTCTCATGGTAAACAGTCTGAGTGGTACAGCCTGGAAGAGAGACTGACAGCAGTGCCGTAGGAGCAGTAAAATCTAACTGATGAGAGGCTGGCTGCGAGGTGGGGGGGATGTTAAGGCAGGGCACTGACTGGGAAGCACTTATAGGAGTCAGTGGGAACTGAGGCTCACTGCTGTGCTGAGCTCTAAGAGTAAGACTGTCTGAAAATAGTCTGGGGTGATTTCCAGTCTGTGTGGTGCTAGGCTGAGGGAGAACGGGAATTCTAGAGAGGATTGAGGAAGGAAGATGGGGCCACAGATTAGTAGCCTGTGTGTCTAGAAAGCCCTGCTACAGCCCAAGTCGACAACCAGAGGGTGAGAGAGTATCCAGTAGTACCTCCTCGAAGGAACAGCAGAACCAAGGAGGGAAGGCTGAGACTTAATACACGAGCCCAGCAGCAGTGAGGGGGCATCAGCAGCAGCTCTATGCTATGCGCACATAACAGCCAAAAGCCAAGCCTGCAAAGATCATTACCCCAGCGGTGAGTGAGTACCTGATCGGATAGTAATGATTATTCCAAACTGCCGCCCATCACCCCACACAGGCTCTTCTTAAAAGTCTAGGCTATAAGTTGCATTCATTGTTGGTGGAAGTTATGGGAATTGGTGCATCCTCACTGGAGTTAACCGTACATGTGATCATCTCTGCTACTCTGAACTTGACCAGTTTGGAAATACAAAATCACTTATATTACAAAATGAATGATAGACACTCTTTTGGGTGTGCAGTTTACACCCCCAACACACACACATGCCTATACACTTTATTTTAGAAACATACTTTGTTATGCAGCAGTAACAATATTCTAAAGCCCCGGTGTCTGAGGGCTGTGAAAATTAATAATTTCATAAAAGGCAGAATTCGAGACCGATGACTGAACACTCACTCTGTTTTAGTTCAACATCTGTCTACTTACAGAGCTCTGAGTGAACGCTGTTTCACTCACAGATCATAAAATTCTCAATGCCCCAGAAATACATTTTCATGAATCAACAGCAATCATAACAGACAAATCAATTTTGGCGTAATTTAAAGATATTAAACCTACCTCACCATAGTTAACTCTGAAATTTTAGAATGGTCTGGGATGGTGCTGTCAGATTTGATATTGTCAGTCCAGATGTTCTAATAACAGTCCACCATCCACTGAACATTTCAATACTAGCTAAGAAAAACTAAATGTAAATTACATAGACAACCTCAATTAGTACTCAAGGTATAATCAAGGAAGGGGTTCTGTTCTTCCCTTTCCTTAAAGCACATTTTCTTTGAAAAATGCAGATTGCATTGTTATTAGTTAGTTGTCTCCCTAAATATATGGAGCTTAATTCTTTTGCCAGAAGTTCAGGGCACACGTGTCATTATTACTAGTTTAGAAAATGGGCTTGTAAAATATTGCAACTGGATTGGCTGAAAGGCCATGCTAGGTATGCATTTATTGTTTATTTATTTTACAATTTCTTTGCCAGAAAAGGCATACTAAGCCAAGGCTTGTTTCCAGGTGCATCCTGGGAGCACAGGGAAATTAAGTGACTTGCTCATGGTCACACAGTATGCAAGTGGTAGCTGTGGGATTCAAACCCAGTTCTCCAGGTTTGCAGCTCAGTGCTTCTAACCACTACGCTACACTGCCTCTCATTTATTTTTTCAGTAGAGCCTGCTGAAAAACAAGTTCAAATTCTGGGTGCCCCATTACTTAGGGTATCCATGGGCACCACAAATTTTCAAAACTGACAAGCTGCCATTTTATTCTGGCTCACTAAGTGAGGGACATGCCCCCCACACACACACACACATACACACACTGCAGATGGTACTATCAAGACCAAGTGCTTCAACAAACAAATATAATTTCAAGTTTTAAAAAGAAAAAGAAACTTCCCTTTCTACAAGCCCTACTGCCGCCCCTTTCCACTTACATCCACTGCAGACACAACTGTCATTATACCGCAGTCTCGCTAGTATCCGGACTGCATATTCAGAGCCATTCCAGCTTATTCACGACACTCAGAAGTATTTATAGTCACAGCGACTCCTTCACCCACACACATATATGGCAGCTCAGCTCCACTGACTGCACAACCCAGAGTAAAACATCTCCTGAGAGTCGGGGAGACGCCAGTAGCCACATATTACAAAAAAAAAATGAATGATGATTAACAAAGCTGTCAGACCGATTGGCTTCACATAACTGGTGGTGAGCAGAGCTCGCCTCCCTATGGCAACCACACTCACAGTACTCCTCCTCTATGGTTCCTCTGATAACCAGTAGTGACCCATTTTTTCACTACATTCTCTATCCACACAGAAATTACCGCTTTTTTACATACCAGCATAACTGTCCCAGTCTCCCCTGCAGCCCAGAGAAAACAGTTGCCTCCTCGACCACACTCAGTCTCCCAAACGTGCACATAATTCCAGACCACACTTTGTTCTCCCAGTCTGAATCACAACAGCTCCTGGCCCCAGTATTAAAAGAAACGGACACACACACAAAAAAAGAATTATACTTTCTCTCATAAATTTAAATTAACACTCTGCATGACGACGGGTGTAAACAGACTACTATGGGAGGGTGTAACTGCATACAACCAGCTTTTTTTTTTTTTTCAACTACAGAGTCTCCAGTAGGACAAAATTCCATAGCTCATGAAGGCAGAGGAACTATTTTATTACAAAACTGATCTTGAACATTTATTACCACCATCCCGGTGGCACAGAGGGTTGAGGCGCTGGACGCCACACCTCATGCCATGCCAGCAACCCAGATTCGGGAACTAGCCTGGGTCATCGGAGGCCGGCAGAGGGGGAGGGAGAGGAAGCAAGTGGCTGCCGGCTGGTGGCCCTCCACCTCGGGTCAGAGATCTAGGTCTCCTCGGAGCTTGGCTGCCCTCTGGTGGAAGCCGGAGTGGCTGCATCACTCCAAGGAGCGCCGGTGTTAGGCCAACGGAGGGTGGAAGAGGCTGGTACTGGAGCTGCGGTGCACATGTGCACCTCCATGTGCATGTATCACTGCTTCCAGGGTCTCGGGAGTAGGAACAGGCCATGGGGAGAAAACAGAGGAAAAATCAGGAGTCATCCAAGGATGAAGTCTCTGGGCCGGCTCAGGGGCTCCACCAGGGCTTGCAAGGTGCTACAAGCCCCCGAACAACCCTGAGACCAGTAAGTTGGTAGATGACCATGCAGCTTGCCGAGGAGGATAAATACAGTTGAAAAAAAAAAACATTTATTAACATTTTTTTATTAAGCTTTTTTTTTAAATGGTGCCCATTTTCTGAGCGCAATAATAACCTCCAGGGTGGGCAGTATGGGCAATACCAGACATTCCGGGGCTATAAAGCACTCCTCCTACAGCATTGGGCCTCATTACGTCCCTGGGCAGTCTGGTATTGCCCAATACGGCCCACTCTGTTGGGTATTATTGCTTACATGTTAGTGTGGCACTCTCAAAAGCACTGATGTACAGTATATGCTTTAAAGCTGAACTGCAGACCTACATACAGTACCAGTTAATATTTTGTGTACTTTTTGAATGTCAGTGGAGATATAATTTATTTATTTAAATTTTGGTAACAGGGTAGGCCCACTGGGACCATTACAGTCCCTTTTTCAGGGGCTTAACTGCTATGGTTATAAGCTGACTATCTCTATAAACATCAGCAATCCAGTTCAGATATCTGAAGGGCATAGTATCGAGACACACAACTGATTAGGAGTTTTGGCAGCACTGTGCATTTGAAAGAGCGTGTTGCAGTTTACTGTCTACTTGAGTTAAAACAAAACAGTTAAGTGATAACATGTTTCAGCTTAACAGGACTAACAAGGGTAATGTACCTACCTGACTTTTTTGTAACAAAAATTATAAGAAAGATGTGCCTTTATTGCATTTTACATATCCATTAATGCTGGTAAATTACACTTTGAAAGTAAAACATTCATTTAATCTATTACTGTTATATTAACTAAGAAAGATGCATCATGATCTGCAAAATTAAGTTTGGGTAGTCTAAGGGACCCTTGCAATGCTTATAGAGCATGTACTGTGCAACACAAGACTTAAATACTCTTTTTGTAAGCCACTAGTTTCATAAAAGGCATGTAATTGATGAGTCCCCCCTCCCAATAAAATATTTAGCAACTACTCGGAGGAAGAGTGGTCTGATTTCAAGTGCATGGATGTTTCCACAATTACAGCAACTTCAGAATTTACATTTTCTGTAAGATATTGAAATGAGAAGGGAACTGCAGGACGGTTTTGCTGTCTAAAGCATGGCTGGGGGGAATGCACAAATAAAGCGATAAAGAAAAGGAGACAACAAAGAAATGGGGATCTTTTCTAGACTATTAATAAGCAATTTGTCCCACTGAAATTTAGAATGCAAAGGAAATTGGGAACAGCATCACATATTCACACTTCTGTTAAAGGAGAACTGTGCTGAATCTGAAAGCCATTTTTCCCAGTAGAAGCTGTTTTTAAAGTACTGATTAAAATTCTATTATTCCATCTATACAGGCATTTTAGTAACCTCTATAGAGTTTTCTACTTTACAGGCTGGTGGTAAATGCCATTTTAGAACTGTATGATATAGTTCATGTCCCTCTCAGCCACTGAGTTCTAAAGTAGAATATGGATGCATTGTGCCAACAATCGAAGAGTAGAGCAGGGGCATAAACTACATCATACAATTCTAAAGTGGCTCTTACCAACAGCATGTAAATCAGAAACAACCACTAGGATTATTAAAAAGCCTGGACAGCCAGAGCAATAACAGAATTTGAACCAGTATTTAAAAAACAGCATTTACTGGGAAAACTGACTTAGAAATTCAGCACAGTTCTCCTTTAAATACTTTGCGGTTACCTTTCTGAACAGGGGATATATAGAATGTTTTGTATACTTAATATCTAATAGCACATGGTGATTTCTTATCTTAGAAATGGAGTAGTCGTGTCAATGAGCGATTCAGTCTATCGGCTCAATGATGTTAAAATAGAATTTCTACAAAGTGTACCTTGCATGCACTTGTGCTACTTAAGTGGGTATTTATATCCTTATGTTTGATATTTCACTACTAAAATTTCAGATATTATTGTCAATATTTTTATTTTAGGTTTTGTTAAAAAAAAAAAAGTCACTGTTGTGCATCACATTGGCCTGATGTGAACTGGGGCCCCGTTTTTATTTACATTGTTCTCAACAGTTAGAAAATAGGATGGTTTCTCATACTTATTTTAAAACAGACTCTTTAGAGCAGTGGATTGTGGACAGACGACATGCATTCACTTGATCTGATGATCAGAGTCTCAGATACTAAGAACAAGTGTTGCCTCAAACTTCTAACAGCGGCAATAAACCGATGTAGTATTCTGACCTGGCTGACTCATTTGCATTTACCGTGGTGATAGTGATGATAGTGTGCCATCTTCAGAACTCTTTTAGATAGCGGCTACCCACCAGATGCTCACGCATGCATGCGCACACAGACACATGCACGTGCACACACACACACACACACACACACACACACTTTATTTTAGAAACACATAATATCTTGGCTGCCCTCTGGTGGAAGCCAGAGTGGCTGCATCACTCTGAGGTGTGCCAGCACTAGGTCGACGGAGGGCGGAAGAGGCTGGTACTGGAGCTGTGGTGCATATGTGCACCTCCCAGTGCATGCATCACCGCTTTCAGGGTCTTGGGAGTAGAGACGGTCCACGGGGAGAAAACGGAGGAAAAATCTGGGGTCACACAAGGATGAAGTCTCTGGGCCGGCTCAGGAACTCCGCCAGGGCGTGCAAGTCATACAGTAACAATACTCAAATGCTCCTGGTGTCTGAGAGCTGTGAAAATGAATAATTACTTGCATGAACCCTTAAGGCAGCATTTGAGGTTGATGGTTGAGCACTCTAAAGTCACTTGTTCCATTTCAATCAGAGTTCGTAAAAGTTCTACCCATGAGATGGCGAGATATTTCTCTTAAAGATAACGGTATCTGATTTGTCAGTCAGAAGTGTATCACTTGATACCTCTCCAAAGATTTGCCTAGATTTTTTGTCTTTATTTTAGTTCCACATCAGTCAGAAGCTCTCAGTGAACTCCATTTGACTTGTAGATCATAAAGTTCTCAATTCGTCAGATATATACCTTCATAAATCAACAGCAATCATAACAGACAGACAGAACAGTTGGCTGGTGGATAGGATCCAGAGGGTGAGAGTTCAGGGATATTATTATCAGAGGTGGTAAGGGTGGAGAGTGGGGTGCCTCAGGGCTCGGTGATGGGACCATTGTTGTTTGGTATATTTATGAGTGATCTAAAATTCAATAGTGAAAATAAGTTAGTTAAATTTGTGAACATTGTTAAAGTGGGGGGGGGTAGTCGATACTTTAGAAGATAGATTGAGGTTTGGACAGGATTTATTAGACATTGGGGAGTGGGCCAAAAAGAACTGCACAAGTTTTAATGCCAACAAAAGTGTAATGCTGAATATGGGAAAGGGTAATATAAAACAGGATTATTATATTCAGGGTAGTAAAATAAGATCTTCCACCTGTGAGAAAGATCTTGGTATATATATCCAACAAGTTATGAAAAATGGAACATACTGTAGAATTACAGCTAACAGATCTATGCATTTGGTAAATTGTATTAGAAGAAGTTTTCATACTAGGAATGCAGAAGTGCTCACTAAAGTGTTTAAATCATATGTCAGACCAACTTTGGACTACTGTTCCTCACTTTGGAGTCCTTGTTTAAAAAAGGATAGAGTTTTGCTGGAACGTCCTCAAAGAATTCTAACTGAAATGGTATCAGATCACAGGAACCAACCGTATGAAACCAGATGAAAATCAACGAGGCTGTGGTCCTTGTCAAATAGAAAGATGAGGGGAGATTTACCGTTTCTTTATAAAGTTTTGCACCAGGATAGTTTGAGAACTGAATTATATTTGCAATATAGGGAAAAGATCTTTAACTGGAGAAAACATGATCAACAGTTAGTGAGGGAAAGGTGTAGAACTAATTTAAGAAAATATGGGTTTGCATGTAGGGCAGTAGAATACTGGAATAAGTTACCGACATATGCTGCGCAGGCAGATTCATTCATTATTTTAAGAACAGGTTGGGTAAACGTATGACAGTTGGTGACCTTCGTTACCTCCACTGAATTGCGGGGATAGCCTTTGGCCTCCTTGACTGCCTTATGCAACCGTAGTGTGAACCGTAGTGTGAACCTTAGTGTGAACCTTGGTTTCATGGTAATCTGAAAGAAGGAGTTTCACTCATTTCTCTTAGAGCTGACTCCTTTCAAGTTGTTTCAACCCGGCTGCATGTTTGACACGGAAAGTTTACCTTTCTGAGTAAAAGGAGTTACTGCAATATGAATACATAGTGTCAGTTAGGTAAGTTCTTCTTCCAGCATTAAAATGGCACCAAAACACAAAGTCTGAGCCCACAGAATTATTTTGGCAGTACTGTACCCTAAACTTCCCAACAAGTTCAACCCTGCATTGATATTCATTGCAGTAGTGCCTATGGAATCTGTCTTCTAACTTGGCTCAAGTCACTATAGTGATTCTCAATATTTCTGTACCTTACCTTGGGCTTGCTATAACTTTATCACTTTAGTGCTCCAGATTGTATCTTTAACTGTTTCTGTTTCCTCAGAATGCTTTTGTTTGTAAGTTAGGCATGGGAAAACTGCAAGAAAAAGTGAAGAAGGCAGCCCGCAACATGGTGCCTCACAATCATCGGCCATGGTGCCTAGTTTACAAAGGCCCTGAAAGCTGTGCAGTCTCTAGATCGGAATGTAGAGTCAGTCCCTTGATGCAAAAGTGAATTCTTTAACTCTAAACTGCTTTACTAGAAACCAAAGCGAGGATAGTTGCATCAGATGCCCAAGGGACAACAACCATGGCTAGAAAGATTCAGTTTCTTTTGGCATAATTAAAGGGAATAAAGTTCATCACCAGCTGGCCCAGCAGGTAGTGTGTCATGCTCCCATGCTGACAACCCATGTTCAGAAGCGGGCTCTGGAGCAAGCCTGGTGGTCTACAGGGACTGAGGAGATACTGCCGCTCAGCAGCACTGCCACTGCAACCCCTGTGGTTGGCCAGGGAGCAGACCTCCTCTGCAGGAATGCTGTATGATTGTGAGACACTGCCTGGTGCTGTGGGGTGGGAGACAGGTAGAAAAGGCAGCAAAAACCAATGACAAATGAGTCATCTGTATGACAGTCACTGGTGCATTCTCAGGCTTCACCCTGTGTAGATCCTTGCCGGCCAAGACAGCAGGGGAGCAGTGGTTTTGGGTTGGTGGGAGACTGAGACCCGATTGCAGGAGTAAGGTTGACAGCTTGGGGGCAAACGTTAAACAAAAAAAAGGAAACAATGTGCCACACGCAGTTTAAGGTATGTGAAGAATATTTTATGGGCAATGCATGTATGGCTTATTGGTCTTCCTGAGAAATGCAAGGGTCTGGATCCAGATGCTTTTATTTCTCACTCCTTGCCAGATTCTTAGCTTTGGATCCTTTCGTGCCGCTCCTTACAGCATGTTGCAACAATCCACAGAGGTAGTCAGATAAAACTAACATGCCAAACTCTTCTTTTTTTTTGTGTTATTTCTTTATTACCCTTACATGTTCCATGGCAGCCACTCCTTCGGGCTTGCCAAGGCTGACCTTCGACCCATCCATCCTCCAAGCCTCCACTCCCAAATCGCAGACAGCCCCCACGGTAACCCAGTGTAACCCTTCGCCAGATGGGTCCCCCTTCTCTGAGGGAAAAGTGCAAGCCAAGGGGGGCAGACCAGTACAACACTTGGCCCCAGGGGTGCTGCTGAGGTGGAGAGCTCGGTAGAACCTAGATGGCCTCAGAGAGCTGGGCAGCCATCATCCAGCTGACATGGAGCGGTATTTCCACTTTTCCAGTTGGTCCCTCTTGTGTGTGTCTGCAGTGCTCCTGGTCTCCACCAGAGGCAGCTGCAGCACGACGGCAACCCACTATCCACCCCGGGAGAGGAGAGCAGTCCTACGGATGCTCGATCCTCTCCTGCCCCTGTCAGCCCCCAGCATCCCGAGTCCGTTCCCCAACCCGAGTCGCCGGTGTGGGTCAAGGTAAGGCATCAGCTCCTCAACCCTCTGCGCTACCAGGCAGGCCCAGACTCTTCTTTTGGTCACGGCAGGTCCTCATGCTCATCCATGACTGGCTACTTGCAGTGGCACATTGTTTCTTTAAAACCTGAAAGGTGGACTGGGTTACAAGCTCCGGTTATCAGCCGTGTCTGGGAACATCATCTGGTGGAACAGCTTCAGGAGGACTCTTGCGAAAGTCTTTTTCACTTCCCAGATATAAGTTTCATGACTTGTAAATGGCATAGGGCTGTTAATGATGTTCAAGGAGGGTTGAGGAAGCACAGTACAGTATCTCTCATGCTCTCATGCCTTCCAGTTGCCCAAAAAAATTGCTTTACTTGTGCGAGTAATAGCTATCTTTATTGAGGACCAGGTTGAAGCAGGCAAACTCCTGATGAAAATCATTCATTTATTTAGAAATTGGAGACCAGGAGAGGCACAATGAGCCAAAGCTCGTCTCCAGGTGAAACCCAGGGTAGGTACAAAATAGGAGGGATGGTGCAATCACAATACAGTGTCAAGCAACAGCTGCAAGGCTGCCTTATGTTTGAGAAAGTGCAATTATATCATGCAGCCAGTAAGCTGTAAAATTGCAAAATGGCAGTAAACAAAGAAAAAATACAGCTGTAATGACGTAAGGATCTGAACAGCTGAAATCCAGAAAACTGTACTGTAGCTAAACATGAGGTACTGTATCCAGGCTTCTAAGCAACTCAGGGGTGAGTAGTGTATGCAATATTTAGGCAACAGTGCCAGGGGAGGCTAGAGGTAGGAGTAGACTGGGGTGTAGTGAACTCTGAGGAGCTGTTTGAGAGAGGAGTATGAGGAGGAGTGGTGGACAACAGGAGGAAGAGAGTTCCATAGAGAGGTCAACCGCACAGAGAAGACAGATTGGCCAGCAGAAGTGTTACACCAAGGACTGCTAAAGGACCATGAGTCCAAGGAATGGAGTGAGTAGGGGAAGGGGATATTACAGCCAAGTTTGAAGCCAGAGATGAAGAAAATGCCTTGGATTTAAATATTCTGGACTGAACTGGTATTTGAAATTGTTTTCCATTTGTAGGATTGGGTGGACTTAGGCTTATTACCTGCTTACTGTTATTTTTCTGATTTCGATTATCCATTTAATATTCAAAATTGTTAAGTTATGTACTGTTATAAGGATTATTGTTTAGAGTATTGTTTAGGGTTGTTATTGATCTTGTCATCCTGTATGTGGTTTACATTACTGTATACATAGGGATCATTTTCTCCATTTAATGTTTTGACTGATGGCTTTATGGATATTTACTATACCAAAGAAGATGGCCCCATTTTCAACTTATCGTGACACTAGTAATTCAGTACAGTCCTTTGCTATGTGGTTCATTTGGACTTGTTTATGCAAACAATAATACCCGACAGGGTGAGCGCTTTGAGGCAATACTGAACCACCCAGGGCTGTAATGAGGCCCGACACCACAGGCTGAGGGTCTTATAGCCCCTGGAAGGTCCACTGTTGCCCAATATAGCCACCCTGGAGGGTATTATTGCACTTAGAAAATGTGCTACATGTGGCATTTGTAACCCCCCTGCAAATGGGGGTTCCCAAAAGACTTCCCAGGAGCTTGCTTGAATGCTCCAAGCCTGAATGGTGTTTGGCATTTAAGCCATTTATCAGTGAGTGTTTTTAGAGCCTCTGGTACTGTCTCTTTAAGAGCTGTCTGATTGCAGACATAATTAGTTTGTATGGGGGGACTGTGTGCTTCTCTGAGTACCACTCGAGCTGCTGCCAATTCACTTCATTTTGCAGTCACTAGGGTGCAAAGGAACCTATGTGAAAGATGTAACTGTTTGCCAGAAATTATTTAGAGTAATAATGAAATTACAGTTTGTCTAACCTGCTTTCTTTGCAGTCAGAACTGTGTCTGCTAGTTCCCATTCTAGTTTTGAACTGCTGAACTGGACCAATCAGTGTGGGGTAAGCTAGCTCTAAAATGGTGCCTTGGACGAATCAGAACTTGGACTCATAATCTGAGCCAGCCACAAGAGGATTGTATGGGCAGTGACTCTGGGAGATGTAGTTTAGACTTCAGTGCCTTTTTGACCAACAGCAGCAGTCTATTGTGAGTGACAGCCAATCCAGTCAAGAACTGGGAGGAACTCAAAGGAAGTGCCGTTTTGTCGGTTGGAGTTTCAGTTGAGCTTTGGCAGTGAAGAAGGAAGGAGCCCTGTGCTTTTCAGTGTGCAGTTTTAGTCAAAACGTGTGTAAGGCCCAGAGTTCCGGTCTGCAGCTTGTTAGACTGAATCCGTCCCTGTGAAAAGAATCAAAGGATCTCTGAAGAGTAGAAACCAGCTCACCCTGTAGAAGACTGGAGGAATTGCTGAAAATTGCACTCGGTCTGTCAGGAACTGAATCTGCTGTGTGTTCTCCCGGTATTGTGCAGTAATTGTGATCGGGATACAGATGCAGCCTGCCTGGTATAGTGCTTTCTTTTATATGGATGTGTGAAGAGGTTTGTGTACCTCAAGTGAGCCCTGCTGACATTGAAGGACCCTATCTTATTTGGAGGTCGTGAGTACTAATTCAGGGTCGCTCCTGTTGAATTGCCACATTAAATCCAAATGGAATTACTGTACTGCTGACTGTTTAATTCTCCTTTTCTCTGTGTGAAAGGGCCCCACCAGCTGCCACGGTTTGACTAGCCACTAGGGCTTGGGTACCCAGGGACAGTAACTGATAGGGATAGGCCTGTGCACAGAGCCATAGGTAGATTATTAGAGTGATAAGCTAATTAACCTGATTTCCCCTGTCCTTGTTATATCCCCTAAATAAATCAGAGCTGCTTGTTTCAGCAAAGTTATACTGCCTGAGGTATTTGTCTATGTTAAAGTACTGTACTGTGATTGTTGCACTGTATCTCATTTCACAGGAGGTCCCAGTGCGGAACCAGACCTGGGGTAAGTGTATACTGTGAAGGTAATTCTGATATATTGTGTGGGCCACTAGTGGGAAGAAAGGGGGGTTGCAGTGTCCCAGAGGGCTGTGACCAAGTTAGTTTAACTATTGCAAACCCTGACCTCTGGGTGGAGGCACCCGCCATTGGATCCAGGCCCTTCAACCTGTTAGTGGCAAATCAGGCAGGGGTAGTAGCCCCTGGGATAGCGCCATCTAGGGGTTACATCTTGGAGGCTCACCGCTGGGATTGTGTGTCCTCTAGTGGCCATATTACTGAACCACTGTTAAGAAAAAATGGGTACCCCGACAGAAGTGGCTGTGCACCGGCTGGTGGAGTGGTGTACTGGGAGAGATCGACCCCAAAATGCTATGCTTATCCTGGACATCCCCTAGGTATCAATACGGACACTGTGCAGGAGGTACTTTCCAAGGTGGAAGGTTTACAAAACCCTGTGGTGGTGGGTCGGCATGCTAATCTGCTCACCCACACTTTCCTGGCCCTAGTAGAGTTTAAGGATCCCATAGATAGCTCCAAAGTGCCACAGACCATTACCCCAGAGGGAGCCCTCACTGCTTGGAGAGTGATAACTAAGGACAGTAAAGACTGGGGAATCAGCCCCCACCACTATCTGAAACTTTGAGGAGAAATTTGCTGAATGGTTGCTGGGAGAGGGAAAACTGTGGAGGACTTGAAGAAACTATTCTTGCCACCTGGGGTGTTCTCTCCCAACACCCTCTCCTGCTCCAGTGCCCGTAATGGTGGCTGAACCAATGCAGACTCCTATTTCTGCACCTGCCATTAGTCACGACTCTTACAAAGGTTGAGGATCTTCTCTGGCACCTCCCCATCCCCAAGGGGGAGATGACTGGGAGACCTGGATAGACTATGTTGCCCCCAAGTGCTAGAATGGCAATGCTCGAGGCTAAAAGCGAAAGAGGGTTAGTGAGAGCCCAGGTCCTGCCCTGGCTACCATCCGTGCAACGGGCCAGTAACCCTGAAGCGACTGCACAGGCTATCTTGAGGCCTTGGAGAATGTGTATGGGAGCCCAGATTCTGATGAGGACCTATGGTGGAGAGTAAGAAATGCACAACAGTACCAAGGGGAGTTGTTGTCTGTGTATGTCTCTCGGCTGGAAAATTGTTGCAAGAATGCCTCAGAAAGGGTAGTTTGCCAGCGATTGAACTGGACCGAACCAGACTGGACAGAATCCTTAAGTCTGCCCCTTCTCAGAACTGCTGTTGCTTCCAGTTACGCCTGGCAACCGACTGGAATCCCACCCTCCATGATGAGTTAATGAGAGAAATTCGAGGAGTTGAGAAAAGGCGACCTCGGGAGGTACCTGCACCAACAGCTGTGGCTACGACCCGAGTGACTGAGGGTGACCCATCAAGTGAAGTTCAGGGGCAGAGGTTGACAGTCAATGAGTGCTCTGACAAGGAAAAAGATATGCCACAATGGGGCGAACTGTTGAGAGAGATCCGGGAATTCAAAAACAGTCCCTTTATGAAGGCCACGCCTGCAAGTACGGGCCCTGACCTATATCCGACTGCATCTGCTATGGGGTGGGGGTACCCACCATGTATCTCCTGCTGATAACAGCTCCAAACTCAATTCCTTGACCATGGAAGTGGAGAAACTGACGAGATGTCTCCAAATGCTTATCACGCCCAGACAGAGATGGCACCCAGGTTTCCAGTTAGTAATACCCCGCCCTGGCTCCCAGTGTGGCGCCTCGGCCAGCTCAAACTCCAGAAAGTATGTTTTGCTATAATTGTGGGAAAGATGGGCACATGAAAGGGAATGCCAGTCCCCAAAAGACACTGACAAAGTTGCATATAGGCTACAAGGAGAGCTTGGAGAAGAAATCAGTGGTTAAGAGGTGCACGACATGATCCCAGTGAGGGCATCAAAATGCTAATCCACGTCCTTTGTGGCAAGGTCAGTTGCCCAGGCCCCACTACCGCCTCTCCAGACTGGTCCAGAATAGTGGGTCCCTCCATGGAGACCACTGTAAAGGTGAATGGAGTGTCTACAAGAGCTGTATTAGACAGTGGCTCCCAAGTGACAATTATGTTCCAGGACTGGTATCAGAAGCATTTGTCAGGACGTACCTTACAACCATTAGAAGGACTGCATGTATGGGGGTTAAGTGAGAGGCCTACCCCTATTCTGGGTATATCCGAATTTGGCTGTCTTTCCCCACCTCCGTGGCTGGGTGGCGAACAAGTAGAGACCCTAGCCTTAGTGTGTCCCCCACTGGACTGTATGATGGTGTCCCTTTGTTGATTGGAACAAATGCTCATATGTTCAGAAGGCTGGCACAGTTGTGTTATGAAAACAGGGTCAAAGACTAGTAGAGCTTTAAGAGTTCCGGCTTTAATTAAGAAGGCCTATGAGGCACAGAGATGCTGAAAAACAGAACCAGAGGAACCGGTCGGAATTGTATGGAAGAAGGATCCTGAGTCTCTGATCCTGGCGCCAAATGCCCAGTGTACCTTACAGGAGAGGTCCATATCAGAAAGGATGTTAAGAATAAAATATTAATGTTGGATGCACCAGGCGATGGAAAATTGCCAGAGGGACTGCTGGTCAAGCCTAGTATTTTGCCGCTAGAGCCCATGCTTATGCCAGAAGGGTAATGGTCCAAGTTCATAATGTGTCTGAAAGAGACATTCGAGTAAACAGAGGTTGCATCCTGGCTAATGTGCATTGTGCAGACACTGCAGTGCTACCCAGCAGCAAGAGTTCAAGGAAGAATGACAGAGTAACGCCTGACTTGTTTGATTTCAGCGACTCCTGCTGCCAGCTGAATGGAAAGTGAGGATCAGTGAGAAGTTTGCCCAGAGAGACCAGGTGTTTTCTTTAAAGGAATGGGATGTAGGATGCGTGCAAGGAGCTGAGCACAATATCCGCCTGCATGACGAAGACCATTTCGTGAGAGGTCTCACGCCTGGCACCTGCTGACATAGATGATGTGAGATGGCATCTGCAAGAGATGTTAGCTGCTGGTGTAATACAAGAATCCAGAAGCCCTTATGCTTCCCCATTGTGGTAGTGAGGAAAAGAATGGAACAGTAAGGATGTGTGGATTATCGCACCTTAAACTGGCGGACTATCCTGATCAGTACACAATGCCCGCATTCAGGATGCTTTGGACTGCCTAAATGGGAGCAAGTGGTTCTCTGTGCTGGATCTCCGCATGGGTACTACCAGATCCCGATGGCCCCAGAGGACCGTGAGAAGACGGCTTTATCTGTCCGCTTGCTCTATGAATTCATGAGGATGCCTCAAGGATTTCAGGTGCCCCAGCCACTTTTCAACGATTGATGGGCGTGCAGTGGGGACATGAACTTACTAGAGTGCCTGGTATACCTAGATGATGTTATTGTGTTTGGCAGCTCACTGGAGGAACATGAGAGCAGATTATTTAAGGTATTGGACCGACTGGAGGACTTTGGCCTTAAACTGTCCATTGATAAGTGTCAATTCTTTCAAACATCAGTAAAGTATGTGGGACACATAGTATCCACCGAGGAATAGAGACCGACCAAGTAAAGTTGAGGCCTTGACCACCTGGCCACAGCCCAAAATCTAAAAGAACTGCAAAGATTCCTGGGATTCTGTGGTTATTATCGGCGCTTCATCAAGGACTATTCAAGAGTGATCCGCCCTTTACTTAACCTTACTCAAGGGTATCCCCAACCCACAAAAAATACCAAAGTCAGCGCCCTCAAGACTGAAAGAGTGTATTTTCATCCGAAAGAAGTATTTGGGGCCCGCTGGACTCCTGATTGTGAGACTGCTTTCATGAGATCATATATCAACTTACCCATGCTCCAGTGCTGGCCTATGCCGATCCAAGAAAACCTACGTCCTGCACACTGATGCTAGCTTGCAAGGGTTGGGGGCTGTGTTGTACCAAGAGCACGAGAATGGCCTGAGACCAGTGGCCTTTGCCAGTAGAAGCCTGACCCCATCCGAAAAGAACTATCCTGTACATAAGTTAGAGTTCCTAGCTTTGAAGTGGGCTATTGTTGACCAATTCCATGAGTACTTGTATGGGGCTAAAATACTAGTAAAACTGACAATAATCCTTTGACCTATGTGCAGACCTCAGCTAAGTTGGATGCCACTGGCCATAGGTGGCTTTCTGCATTATCTACATATGACTATGCTCTCGAATACCGAGCAGGTCTGAACCACATAGATGCTAATGCTCTCTCCGGAGGCCTGTTCCCCAGAATGATTGGGTCCGATTAGAGAACCTGACATTCGGCACTCTGCCGGAAGTTTGACAGGGAGGAACAAATGTCCAGGACGAGTGGACTGCATGGTGGATTGCTTGGGAGCCTCTGAGAATTGCATACCTGCTGCTTATTGCCACTTTTCTGCAATAGACATTGGTGCACTGCCTCAGCTGGACAATGACAGTATTCAGCGGCTCAATCTCAGCGATCCCATGATCAAAGCAGCTTTAGAAGCCCTCATGCAGAAAAGATGTGTCCAAATTACGCCCACTGATTTGAGAACTGCACTGTTATACAAAGAAGGTCCTAGTTGAAACTGATCAATAAACTGTTATACAGAGAAACAGTAGACAGAGGGGGACAAGTAGACAAACAACAACTAGTGCTGCCCACTGCCTTTCGAGACTCAGTACTGAGGTCCTTGCACAACCACATGGGGCACCTTGGTATAGACAGAACACTTGACTTGGTGAGATCCAGATTCTATTGGCCTAAGATGGGGGCTGATGTGGAGCAACACATTCAACTTGTAGTTGCTGCATAGAGGAAAGCTTTGCCCCAGAGGGCTGCCCCTTGTTAACATCACCACCAGTGCACCCATGGAGCTGGTCTGTATTGATTTTCTGAGTTTGGAGTCAGATCAAAGAAATATCAGTAATGTGCTGGTGGTCACTGACCATTTACGAGATATGCCCAAGCTTTCCCACCAAAGACCAGAAAGCATCCACTGTGGCCAAAGTACTTGTAGAAAACTTTTTGTTCACTATGGGGCTCCACAAAGAATCCATTCTGATCAAGGAGAGACTTTGAGAGTCGTCTGATCAAAGAGATGCTTTCTCTGTGGGGAGTGCAAAGTCCAGAACCACTCACCACCCCAGGGGACCCACAGCCTGAACGTTTCAACCGCACTTTGCTAAATATGCTAGGCACCCTGCACCCAAAGGACAAGCCTAGATGGAGCCAACAAATTAGCACCCTGGTACATGCTTATAACTGCACCAAAAGTGATGCCACTGGATTCTCCTCCTACCGCCTGATGTTTGGAAGAGAAGCTCGACTACCAGTAGATGTGTGTTTTGGGGTCTCTCCTGATGGGGTTCAAGCTGACAACTATTTACAGTATGTGCAAAAGTTAAAGGCCCAGCTAACTCATGCGTACCAACTGGCTCAAACCATGGCTGCCAAAAGAAATCTGGCCAACAAAGAAAGGTATGATAAAAAGGTGAAAGCACAGGAACTCCAGGAGGGAGATCGGGTATTGCTAAGAAATCTGGGACTGCATGGCAAGCACAAGATTGCTGACAGATGGCACCATCTCCCTCACATTGTAGTGGGCAAACTAGATGATCTGCCAGTGTACAAAGTAAGGCCTGAGAATAATTCAAAAGATGTAAAAACAATGCATAGAAATCATTTATTGCCCACTGGACAAATCTTAATTGAGTCTGAGCCCCTAGAAGATGCCCCTCTGGACCAGTGACTAGAGCTGCTGCTAAGAAAAGATCAAGAAAGTCTGCACCTACAGAAGCAAAGTTAAAGTGTTCCCTCCACAAGTCCCAGTTGAGCATGACTGTCAGTCCATATCGGAAGAAAGTGAGAGTGACTTTGAATACTATCCTTCTACGAACTGAGTCAATTGTTTTGGGGCAATCCCTAGTCAATACTGGAGATGAGCTGGGCCTTCTGGACTGTCTAAGCCCCAGCTTCATCCCTGGAGCTAATGCTCCCAGAAAGTGAAGTGCAAAGCATCAGATCAGATGAAATGGAATCATTGTGCATGGTTGAACTGTTTGAGCTTTCAGGGAGGAAAATGATAGATTGGGGCAGACTGGTGATACACCCGAACAAGAAGAGTATTTTGAGTGCCCTGACAGTCCACTGCCAGTGTCCAAAGCTCTCCATGCGAGCCAAATGTTGTGGACTCAGAAACTGTAACTCCTGGAGCTGAAAGTGCCCCAAGTTCTAGCCTCTCTACCCCATGGAGACTCCCTGACAAGTGAGGACAATGCTGAAAATGAGGCTCAGAGTGCAGAGACTATAACAGTTCCCCTAGAAAGACTGGTCGAGCTGTAAAGCCTGTGGTGCACCTCAGTTATGATTCACTTGGGAGGCCTGTGGACTTGCCTCTCAATGTTGTCCATAAAGGAGTGTATGTGTCCCGAGCTCATTGCCCAAACTGAGCATCAGTGCTAACTCAAGTTACTTGTGTTGCCCTCTAGTATGGTGCCCTTGCCCCATCCAGCCCCAAGGTAACTGATAGGAAGGGCCCTCTTCAGGTTTCATGTACAAGAGGTATTAACTTGAGTTATGGCACAATGTGTATGTAATACTGTGTAAAGAGTGACGACTGCAATGTTTCAGAAATGTGTTCTTGGTAAAATGATATATTGACTGATGATTACATGTGCGAGCCTAATGCAAATGTATATGGTTGCAGTTGAAACTTATGGGTACTTGCTTGACGCCGGACGCCAAGCTTTCCCAGGCCAGGAAGGGTGTAACCCCTGCAAATGGGGGTTCCCAAAAGACTTCAGGAGCTTGCTTGAATGCTCCAAGCCTGAATGGTGTTTGTATTTAAGCCATTTATCAGTGAGTGTTTTAGAGCCTCTGGTACTGTCTCTTTAAGAGCTGTCTGCTTGCGAGACATAATTAGTTTTGTGGGGACTGTGTGCTTCTCTGAGTACCACTCGAGCTGCTGCCAATTCACTTCATTTTGCAGTCACTAGGGTGCAAAGGAACCTATGTGAAAGATGTAACTGTTTGCCAGAAATTATTTAGAGTAATAATGAAATTACAGTTTGTCTAACCTGCTTTTTTGCAGTCAGAACTGTGTCTGCTAGTTCCCCATTCTAGTTTTGAACTGCTGAACTGGACCAATCAGTGTGGGGTAAGCTAGCTCTAAAATGGTGCCTTGGACGAATCAGAACTTGGACTCATAATCTGAGCCAGCCACAAGAGGATTGTATGGGCAGTGACTCTGGGAGATGTAGTTTAGACTTCAGTGCCTTTTGGACCAACAGCAGCAGTCTATTGTGAGTGACAGCCAATCCAGTCAAGAACTGGGAGGAACTCAAAGGAAGTGCCCGTTTTGTCGGTTGGAGTTTCAGTTGAGCTTTGGCAGTGAAGAAGGAAGGAGCCCTGTGCTTTTCAGTGTGCAGTTTTAGTCAAAAACGTGTGTAAGGGCCCAGAGTTCGGTCTGCAGCTTGTTAGGACTGAATCCGTCCTGTGAAAAGAATCAAAAGGATCTCTGAAGAGTAGAAACCAGGCTCACCCTGTAGAAGACTGGAGGAATTGCTGAAAATTACTTCGGTCTGTCAGGAACTGAATCTGCTGTGTGTTCTCCGGGTATTGTGCAGTAATTGCGATCGGGATACAGCTGCAGCCTGCCTGGTATAGTGCTTTTATATGGATGTGTGAAGAGGTTTGTGTACCTCAAGTGAGCCCTGCTGACATTGAAGGACCCTATCTTATTTGGAGGTCGTGAGTACTAATTCAGGGTCAGCTCCCTGTTGAATTGCCACATTAAATCCAAATGGAATTACTGTACTGCTGACTGTTTAATTCTCCTTTTCTCTGTGTGAAAGGGCCCCACCAGCTGCCACGGTTTGGACTAGCCACTAGGGCTTGGGTACCCAGGGACAGTAACTGATAGGGATAGGCCTGTGCACAGAGCCATAGGTAGATTATTAGAGTGATAAGCTAATTAACCTGATTTCCCCCTGTCCTTGTTATATCCCCCTAAATAAATCAGAGCTGCTTGTTTCAGCAAAGTTATACTGCCTGAGGTATTTGTCTATGTTAAAGTACTGTACTGTGATTGTTGCACTGTATCTCATTTCACAGGAGGTCCCAGTGCCGGAACCAGACCTGGGGGTAAGTGTATACTGTGAAGGTAATTCTGATATATTGTGTAGGCCACTAGTGGGAAGAAAGGGGGGTTGCAGTGCCCCAGAGGGCTGTGACCAAGTTAGTTTAACTATTGCAAACCCTGACCTCTGGGTGGAGGCACCCGCCATTGGATCCAGGCCCCTCAACCTGTTAGTGGCAAATCAGGCAGGGGTAGTAGCCCCTGGGATAGCGCCATCTAGGGGTTACACATTTTTTTGTGCAGGATTTATAAAATGAAGAAAAAGTAAAAAAACTGATAAAATTAATACAAATTTATTCTGTTAATAAAGTAGTCCCAGTACTGGTATCCTTGCCAGCCAGTAGAGGGCACAGTGTTGCCACAGATTTGTATTGGGAACGGAGCTTTGTGCTCTTTTTTTTTTTGTTATGTCCTGAAGTTCAGTCTTTCTTTGACTGCTGTCAGTTGCGAGTTTGGAATACCACCACTATGGTACACCACGATTGGCAAGCAGTGAGGGGGCATTGTCTATTACTGAATGGGGGAGCAGAAAAGCGGGAAAGAAGTTCCCCTGCCTTAGTTTCCAGGTGTACTGCTCTTCAGTTTTGGCAAGAAATGAGGGACCGTTGTCCATCAGTGAGTGGGGGAGCAAAAAAGGGAAAGACGTTACCCTGCCTGAGTCTCCTGGTGGACTTCTGTGCAGTTTGGGCAATGCAGAGGTAAAAGAATTGACTGCAGCTCTTGCCAAAATTGATGATAAAAGCTATGTCACAAGCCGGCCCTGTAGCACTTAGGGTTGAGGCACTGGATGCCACACCTCGTGCCACACTGGTGATCCGAGTTCGGGAATGAGCCTGGGTTGTCAGGGGTCAGTGGGAAGGGAGGGAAAAGAACCAGACTGAGCTGCCACAAGGTGGTTCTCCTCTCCTGGGGAGGGATGAGGGATTTCCAAGGCCACTTCCTGGAAACAGAGGTGCTCAACCAGAACTGGGTTCTCTGTGACAGAAACCAGCGCAGACAGTAGTAGAAGTCATGGAACTCACTTCCACAGGCTGAAATTCACAGTAAATTTAATGTCCAGGCATCAAATAACTTTAATTCATACCAAAATTTATTGCCATAAACACTCCACAGAGTAGAAAATGCATGACTAATGTTTCACCTCAAAATGAGGCTGTCTCAAAGTGACTGCTGTCTATATTCCAAAGCCATATATAGCATTTCAACCTCATACATGTTCAAGTTTATTGTAGGAAAACTCCATTGAGCAAGCTCATTCACAAGGAGGTCCTTTGACACAAACAGGTAGTTACAGATTGCGTAATTGAAACAGTACAAATTCAAGTACAGAATTATGGGCAAGCATTAACATGTTGTATAACAATGACAATGACAGAAAATACAAGTACAGAAAAAAGGCACAAAGTGCTTGTTTCGGAGTATCAAGGCAGCTAATTTCTAGGTAAGTAAGAGGAAGCAATGGGCTAGGGTTAGAGCAGTGAGCTGGGATTTAGAAGCAGCTGCACTTATCTTTTATTTTTGCTGCAGCCAACCTTTTAAATAGGCTGACAGACAGTACAGGAAGTTTCAGTACGCCTTGGAGCTGGTTCCAGATAGTTGGGAGTACGCTCGATATGGCCCACTTGCCGAGTGAGGTGCGAGTTCTCAGTACATTGAGGAGGAGGAGGTCATTTTCCCTAAGAGAGTAGGTGCTATGGGAAATACGGAAAAGGGTTGTGAGATAGTTTGGGAGCTTGTTCAGGAGTAGCTTAAGAGTCCCGATACCAGCATGAAGTATGCATCTAGTTGAGAGTGATGTCCAGCCAGCTGCTAGGTACAAATCACAATGGTGGGTTCGGTAGGGTAGGTTTTTCATGAACCGTATAGCGCTGTGGTCGAGGACGTCTAGTTTGTTGAGTCCTGAGGCCACTGCGAAGGAATAGATTAGATCTCCATAGTTGAGTAGCGGCAAGAAAGCGGCCTGGACCAGCTTAGTTCTGGTATCCAATGGAAAGAGGGACTTCTAACGGAAGAAGAAACCTAGCCTAATATTTAACATGTGACTGGTTCAGCCAGTAAGTGCAGGTCTGCAACAGCCGTAGAGAAAGTTCCAGGCCTGATACAGATCTCCTGGTGGATATAGCACAGATTGTCCTAGAGGGCAATTATTTTGTATTTATGGGACAACATTTCCACCAGGAGAAAGGCACAGCTATGGACACAACATTTGCGCCAAGCTACACCAATCTATATCTGGGGTACTGGGAGGAGGAACACATCTGGAACAGAAGAACAAACCCATACCTTGAGAAAATCAAGGTATGGAAGTGTTTTATTGATGACGTGTTCCTCATTTGGCAGGGGAATCAAGGCTAAGCTACAAGATGTCATGAAATACTTGCATGACAGCAGCACACAGCTCAGGTTTACTTGCCATTCAAGTCTAGAAAAAGTTCAATTTCTAGATACTGTAGTTGAAAAAGGCAGGAAAGGCAAGCTCGTCTCCAGTTTGTTTAGAAAACCAACAGACAGAAACACCACATTATTAGCCAGTAGTTGCCACCCAGGACATACTATCAGGAGCATCCCTCTGCACCTCCCACCTCACCTCACGCTGCCCTTCTCTTCGCACCACCCCCCACCTTTGGAACCCACACCACCTCCCTTCCACCCCCTCTGCATTTTCTTCTCCTCCTGTCAGCTCTCCACATCCTAACTCCCCCAATCCCTGCCTTCGTACCAAACCTGTGTGCATACCCTGCCAAGACCACCATCTTAATTAACTGGCCAGGAATGCTCTCCTCGGGTCTCTCCTACTCCTGGCTAGCAACATCCACACAAATCCTGGTCCACTAGCTGCCACCCCGCCAGCCCCATGTCTGACAACGGGCTTTGCATTGCTTCCCTTAATGTCTGCAGCCTGCTAAGAAAAGTGGGACTTCTTCCAGGAGTGGGTATACCAACATCTTCCTGATATCATTGCCTTGGGAGAAATCTTTGGCTATAACCTCTTTCGAGCCAACTGTCTGGGTAAGTGAGGGGGTGGCTGCGCCCTCTATCTTAAGGACTTTCTCTATGGTTTGCAGCTTCCCCGCAACTGGAATCCGAGGCACAGGCTCTTACTTTAAAAATAACAATCGGATGATCACCTACCCCCCTTCTCATCACTGCAGTCTACTTCCCTCCCAGGTACCAGAAGCAGGCCTTTCACTCTGTCCTGTCCTATCTCTCATCACTCCCTCCACAAAATGAAAAAATTGTCCTTGGCAATTTTAACATCAGTTGGCTGGCCAAGACCACTGCACCTTACATAGATGCCGCAGCCACCCTAGACCTAACCCGAGGTGTCTCTTCCACAACACAGCTAAACAACCGCACGTGGTCCTCCTGCCTTCTTGACCTGGTTTTCACCAATCGCCCCCCACAGAATCATAAACACCACAGTGCTTCCAAATGCACTTTGTGACCATTCTCTTGTTCTCTGCTCCTGGTCCTGCAAAGTCCCAAAGACCCCCCAAAAATAACTGTCCACCGCAAGTTCTGACCTGGTAAACTCACCCAACTAAAATCCCACCTTAGAACATGGGACTGGACCTTCTTAACTAATACCCTCGATCCTGATCATGCCCTTGATCTTTTCATCCTTACCTCTAATGCAGCCTGTGACAAATTCGCCCCCCCTGACTCAAAGGATGACTAAAGGTTGCCATGTCCCTTGGATCACTGACCACCTCCTTGATTTTATGGGACATTGTGACTCCCTATGGCATCTTTCCAATGAGACTGCCCGTCCAGCAGACAGGCAGCGATACCGTGAGGCCCGGAATAAATGCACGTGGGCCTTATGCAAAGCCAAAGCCGAGTACTATAAAGCATCCCTAACGTCCGCCTGGGACTCCAGCCGTAAGTTATGGAATAATAAAAAGGAAGTTTGTGGCAAGGTCTCCAAGCCACCCTCTGCTCAGATTGTTGTCAAAGGCAACCTCACCTCAGATCCCACTCCCATCGCTAACGTCTTTAACTCCTCCTTTACCGACCTCAGCCATGTCGTCCCCTCAAACTTTTTTGATCCCCCACCTACCTGGCCCCCCCTCCCCCCTTTCTCCTCCCTTTTGCCTAAAATCCACCACCCCCAAGAAGGCCAAACCCTAACTTATAAAAGTCCTGAGCGGCTCCTGCTACAGTAGCGACTCCTTAGACCTGAGACTTTTCCGCCTCATGCTACAGGACATCCTTAACCACATTCTCAACTGCTCCCTCTGTCTAGGGAAATTCCCCACCCGCTGGACATTGGCTTCCATTACCCCATCTTAAAGAGCAGGGACCACACTGCAACTAACAACTACCGCCTCATCTCCATTCTCCCCTCACTATCTAAAGCATTGGAGCACATCATCTCAGATCAGCTCACCGACCACCTCACTAAGTACAACCTCCTCTTTTAGCAACAGCATGGCTTCTGCAAGGGCCATAGCACCACTATGACCCTCCTTGAGTTCACCTGTCATGTCCACTCCACCTTGGACAGAGGCCACATCACTGGTGCCGTCTTCGTGGATATCTCTAAGGCTTTTGACACCGTCAACCACTCCCTTACTGACCACTCTCTCCACCATTGGTTTTTCCCAGGACACCCTAAACTGGTTCACTGACTATCTGACCAGACCCAGCTGGTCAAAATCAGTACCACCCTATCCACCAGCCTCCCAGTTCATTCTGGAGTCCCATAGGGCTCTATTCTAGGCCCCCTGCTCTTTAGCCTTTACCTCAACTCCCTCCCTTCGACCTGTTCTGGCAAGTTGCTCCTCTACATGGATGATGCCGTCCTTTACTCCTCCAGTACTGACCCCATGCAAATCCACAAATTCCTCCAAACCTTCTTCACTGAAGCGGAATAATGATTTCCCACCCAGCGCCTAATACTAAACTATAAAAAGATCAAGGTCATGTTTTTTTTTTTTCGCATCCTCAGAGCACTCTTAAGAACCTGTGTCCCCAAATTCTTAATGCCACCCAGTCTCTTCTCGAACAAGTGGAATCCTTTAAGTACTTGGGCATCACCCTTGACCCAGCCCTTAACTTCCACCAGCACATCCATCTCCTGTCCACTGACCTTAACACCATAATCAGCATAATCTAGCAGTATAAACACTGCCTTACTCCCGACACCCTCTGGCTTGCCGTCACATCCTTGGTTCTCTCCCTCCTGGACTATGGAATACTCGTATATAGCGTGGTGACCACCTCTTCCCTCAGCAGACTCCAGCTATAACTAAACAAAGCCTGCTGCCTCATCTTTGGCTGTGACCATTACACCCATACCTGCTTCCGCTATAGGTCCATAAATTGGCTTAACCTGGACAACAGGATCAGGTTTCACACATGCCTCATGGCCAAAAAGATCGCCCTCGGTCTCCCCCCAGCCTCTCCTCAGTCATACACCCTGCTCCGGCGGGTAGAACCAACAATAGTTCAGACAAGTCCCTTCTACTGGTTCCTCATTGCCAGACCTCCCAACTTCAAAGAACCTTTAGTTACAGGGCCCCTTCCTGGATGAATGCCCGCCCCAGCTCTATAGCAAATGAAAAAAGAATTGGCTCCTTCAAATCCCTGCTCAGGGAGCACCTTCAGTCCTCCAACTCCTGTGATTGCCCCTGACCCCAACCCTGACACCCCTCCTGTTACTACCTGCCTCCTCCCCCCATCCGTGACAATGGCCCTTGGTCAGCCTCTTTCTCCCCCCCCCCCGTTCCTCTTAGGGTGACTATACAGAACTGATTGTTAGCCGTTAAATGGAATTCTAATGTACTCAGATAACTGTGTTGTTGTACTGAACCTGTAATTATGTTGTCACTGTAATTTGTCTACCCTGACATGGAACCTTTGTAAATGAGTCCTTGACTCAAAGGTACTTTCCGAATCTTCAATAAAAAAAATAAATAAAAAAAGAGTCAATATCTTAGCGTTAAAGAGAAATTGCAGTTCTGAGGCAACATTTGAAAAAGTATCTGAAGTACTAACACAAAGGTTCAAACAGAGAGGTTCTGCCATGGCTACTCTGGCAAAAGCCAGGGTTGAGTGTGCTGAGATCACCAGGGACTCCCTGTTAACCAAAAGTGACAGCAGAGGAGACCAGTCAAAAAAACAAAGTGATCAAATTAGTTTTGTAACTACCTATAGTGTACGTTCATGGAAGGTGAGGGAGATCATTTATGAAAACTGGTACATTCTGGGTACTGACACCAGACTACTAAGTACCTCCCTGGTACCGCCAAGAATGGCCTATAGGTGAGCAAGTAACTGGAGGGACATACTGGTGACCTTAGTACACGCAAAACCAGAATATGAGGCATGGTTTCCACCTTTACTCAAAGGGTGCAAGAAATGCAATGGATATAAATACTGTACATATGTTAACCAATGTTTAGAGATAACAAATGGCTACAATGGAGAAAGAATTGGCATCTCACTATTTATAAACTGTGATGCGAAATGGGAGGCATATCTGGCAGAATGCGAATATGGTGTATACTATGTTGGTAGGACAAAGAGAAAGCTAAAGGAGAGAATCAGAGACCATGTAAGAGCCATATTAAATGGCAATCTTGAAAATGTACTAGCTGAAAATATGCAGGGTGTTAGTAATAAACAGGAACACACTGTCCGATTCATAGGGATTGAGCAAGTCTGCTTAGGCCCAAGAGGTGGAGACAGAGAACTACCCCTGAACAGGAGAGAAGCATACTGGATTTTCAGACTAGGTTCCTGTTTAGGACCAATGGGCCTTAATGACCAGATTGAGCTCATTCCCTTTCTGAAAGATGGATTAACAGAAGATTGTGACTTTGTTTAGGTTACAAACAGTGATTGTGTAGTTCTTTTATATATATATATATGTATACACACATATATATGTAATATATTTGGTAGTTGCCCCTTGAGATATTGCAACTAACTATGATCTTTGGTTTTGTTTTTCTTCTCTCTCCCTATTTAGTCGGTCTCCTTTTTCCAGTTTCCCATCTTTCTCTCATGTATTGTACTTTCCCTGCATTTATCTTCCTTATACTCTTTTCTCCCAGGATACCGGACGTCTCATCCATGTGGATGTATATACCCCACAAGATGTTAGAGTTGGCACATCCGAAGGGCTTGGTGACACTCTCTCGAAAGGATCATAACTCCTTAAAACTGGACATTAATTTGTTTGTGTGTTTTCCTCCCAGGCCCTCACCCCCAACCCCACCCCTCTTTCCCCTTCCCCCATTCTACTCTTCCTTGCTCGATTGCCAGGGAAGGGGGGGAAGGCACTGGAACCGGCTTCACGGGGTGCATGTGGGCCTCCACATACATGCGCAGCCATGTTCTGGGGTCCCAGGACAACAGGAAGAAAATCGGGGGGAAAAAAATGTAAATTTAAATAAATAAATAAAAGATATGTCAGAGTGGGGAGAGGTGTGGGCAGCTTACTCAGTGAAGGAAGAAAACATCAGACAGTACATCTGCCATGCTACTGCTGATGATGGGATTCACCTTTTTTGCTTTTGGCAAAAAAAAAGACAACGAACAGCTATGGATGAACAGCGCTACAAATACTGTAGGCTAGCAGTACTTGGGAGAGCAGTAGGGGATAGCATATTGGGAGTTGTGGTGGTGCCAGAGTCAGATCCAGCTTTGTGAAATAAAAAAAAGGTAGTTTTTATGTTGTTTTCTATGTATACTTCTCTTATTCCTTAAACTAGTGGGTGTAGGGATTGTTTATGAACTGAGTTGGGGGTCTCTCACTCTCTCTCTCACTTGCTCTGTAACTAAGCAAGTAGAAAAAATGGTGGCTACTGAGTTTTGAATTTCAAACTGTCACAAAGATACCAGTTTGACATTTGGAGCATGGCAGGCTGGAACTTTCTATTTCCTGGGCTGTGGAGGGGTTGTGAGATAACAGATGGACCAGACACCGAACTTCAGGTTCAACACACAATATCTGTGTGACGTTTATTCAAAATACAGGAAATAAGCTTCTGCAATGCCATATTCCTTCTTCAGTACACCAGTTTGCAACAACAGACTATGTATGTCCTTTATCTGCACTTAGGCAGCACCTACTGACACTGATCTCTGATCTAATCACTTTTCAGTGAAAACCCTTCATCCCTATGTGAGCCCCGTTTGCTTGGGTAATGGGGGCTCAAAAAGGAAAAAACAAAACAAGCTAAAAACAAAGAACTTCAGTGCAGAAACACTGAAACATGAGTTACCCCAAAGGGCACTGGCAACAAATCAAGTTTCAAAGAAATATAACATCATACGTACTTCCATAATGCAAAGCATCATGGGATATATGCAAATCACCATGAAATCTCAGACTTGTTCAGTTTACAGCAATTTACATGCATTTTAAATAGCACAACTAACTTAATTTCAATAATAGTCACGTAGTACTTTTTACCATTATCAAAAACACCTAGTGCCATGGTATTTTCAACATTTACAGGTTTCATAAACATAAGGTATATACATCAAGGTATTTTATGACATAGTGCTATTACATACTAAATCCAACAATGATCTACACAAACTGTTTTCCATATGCTTGGAGGTCACCACAATAACCTCCCTGTATGAGGACCTGAGAGGGAAAGGAAAATTAAAGAGGGCACTATAGTATAGTCAAGAAAGGTAAGGGGGTGCCCGTAAGTGGTCAACCTTATGAACTAGAAATTCTAAAGGATAGGTTAGGCTAAGAAATAGAAGGGGGTGTACTTGGAGGAGGTGGGAGGTCTGGATAGTTGGCAACATGGGTTTGTGCCAGGTAGATCATGTCAAACCAACCTTGTGGAGTTCTACGAATGGGTAACATCAGAACTGGACAGGGGAAAGCCTGTGGATGTATTATTCTTGGACTTCAGCAAGACGTTTGACTCTGTCCCCCACAATGGTCTGGTGGAGAAACTGATGGGGTTAGGAGTAGGCCCTTTGATGGTCAGATGGATTGAAAACTGGCTAGCTGGACGCACCTAGAGAGTAGTGGTCTGTGGGGAGCTCTCAAACCCTAGAGAGGTTGGTAGTGGGGTACCGCAGGGCTTGGTCCTGGGTTCAATCCTGTTTAATGCATACATATCGAACATCGGGGAGGGTATAGGGTGTGAAATGAGTCTCTTCGTGGATGACTCCAATATGGGAGCAGTAATTGAGGGAGAAGAGGGGAGGTTGGCCCTGCAAGGGGACCTGGACACCCTGGAAAGCTGGGCTCACACATGGAAATTAAATTTCAATATCACCAAGTGCAAGGTGTTGCATCTTGGTCGGGGAAACCCTAAACACAGGTACAGCCTGGGAGGGGAGGTGCTGGAGGCCTCAATAGGGGAAAAAGACCTAGGGGTCATGGTGGATGCATGTATGAATAACTCTGAGCAATGCAGGAGAGCAGCTAGCAAGGCAAACAGGATGTTGGGATGCATCATAAGGGAATCACCTCTAGGAGCAAGGAAGTGATTCTGCCACTGTACAATGGACTGGTTAGACCACACCTTGAGTACTGTGTACAGTACTAGAGACCACACTTGAAGAGGGACAACAGCTCCTGGAGAGGTACAGAGGAGGGCAACTAAGATGATATGAGGCTAGGGATTTGGACGTGATGAGGACAGACTTGAGGAGCTCTGCCTGTTTTCATTGGAGGAGAGAGAGAGAGGAGAGACAGGGGGACATGATTGAGGTCTTCAAGTACCTCAAGGAATAAATAGGGTAAACATGGAGGGATCTTTAGACTAAAGCAGGAGGTATCACCAGAGGGCATGGTTTGAAGTTGGAAGGTGGAAGGGTGAGGGGGGAAAAGAGGAGGAGGTTTTTCACTGAGAGGGTGGTGGACCCTTGGAATGCACTGCCTGGCGAGCTGGTTCAGAGATCCACAGTAGAGGGCTTCAGGAGATGGTGACACAGTAAGTGGATGTATCAGATGTGGCCTGTCCCAGGGGGGTTGGGATGGATGATAGGGGTTTCTGGAGCACAGGGGATGGGAAGGCCTCGGCACCCAACTAAGGATCTAAGGTTCGAGCAGACTCGATAGACCGTAAGGCCTAATCTGCTGGCAAATAGTATGTTAGTAACTGTTGCAACAGATTTAAGAAAAGGTTGGTCCTCAAGAGTGGCAGGAGCTCCCTGCCACATATTTCCCACCTTAAGAGGGAAGCAGTTATTGCAGACTGCTTACCACCTTCCTGTCCCAGGAAGGGATGGAGCTTCCACCCATCCCTTTTCCAAAGATCTGTCTCAGGGTCCCTATTAATGATAAACATTCTATCATAATCATAGTGGATATCATCATTCTTTACCCTGAGGCATTAATTCATTTCTCAACAAAGACTAACGGTACCTTCCCATCTCCTTTTAGGGAAAGTCTGTTATATTTCTTAACCAAAAATCTGGACAGCTGTAAAGTCCAGTACCATAGAAACAATTTCTCTGGGGTGAGTAATTACCTGCTCCAACCCCACCAGATGTGTCAGTTTTAAGCAGGGGCCCAGTCCTAGGTTCAGTCCCTCTACATAAACCCACTATGTCTCTTGATTCATTTCACTTGCTACAGATATAGACACCTGAGAGTAGACACTCTTTTGGTGTTACCCCAACACAGGTTCCAATCCATTTTCCACCCAGTTCCTCCTTTGTAGGCTTTTCATCAAAAAATAAAACACATGTACCACCTCCTTGCTGTTAACATACTGTAACATTTTGGCAATATTAGCATCTTTAGCCTGCAGTATACCCCAGTCATTACTGTTAATAGATTTAGCTGCATCAATACAAGAAAAACTCCTTTCAGCATCATAGGCTTCTTCTTGCTTGCTTGGAGTCTTCAACCCCAGCACAACACCATTAGGCACAGTTTTACCTGGGGTTTCACATTCAGGTTCCATACTTGCATCTCCGATATACAGCTGGTAACATCCTGGGAACACAGGAAACAAAGAAATATCCTGCTCAGTCTGGGGGTCCTCCTCAAACTGAGCCCATGAAAAATCCTCCTCTGACTCTTTATCCAAACTCTCCAGCAGGAACCTCTCGAGCATTTGGCACCAATGTTCCTACTGTCTGCATAGTCGGTCTGCCTCCAGACATTGCCCACTCATCCAGTGGATCATCCTCATCAGGGTCTCCACCTCCGGGGTGTTGTCTCTCGCACCTCCAGTCTGCCTTGAATTGCATCTCTTCATTGTCTTCAGGCTTGGCCTTCCTCTGAGCTCTCAGGTCCCGTCCAGGCTGCAGCTTCTCTCCATCTGTCAGCCATGGTTCTCATCAGAACTCCACAGGCTTTCTTCTCAGGCAACTCCTGGTGCATCAGTCCACTATCTGGGTGATATCCACCAGAAAATGCCCCCCTTTGGCTAGTCCAGACGCTTCCAGCAAGTTATCCCACTTCTGAAACCAAGTCTGTAGAGGGGTTGTGGGATAACAGATGGACCAGACACCAAACTTCAGGTTCAGCACAGAATTTCTGTGTGATGTTTATTCAAAATACAGGAAATACGTTTCTGCAATGCCATATTCCTTCTACAGTGCATCAATTTGCAACAGCAGACTATGTATGTCCTTTATCTGCACTTAGGCAGCAACTACTGACACTGATCTCTGATCTAACAACTTTTCAGTGAAAACCCTTCATCCTTATGTGGGCCCCATTTGCTTGGGTAGTGGGGGCCCAAAAAGAAAAAAAAAAAGCTAAAAATAAAGAACCTCAGTGCAGAAACATTGAAACATGGGTTACTGCAAAGGGAAATGGCAACAAATCAAGTTTCAAAGAAATACAACATCATACATACTTCCATAATGCAAAACATCATGAGATATATGCAAATAACCATGACATTTCAGACTTGTTCAGTTTACAGCAATTTACATGCATTTTAGATAGCGCAACTAACTTAATTTCTATAATAGTAACCTAGCACGTTTTACCATTATCAAAAACACCTAGTGCCAAGGTATTTTCAACATTCACAGGTTTCATAAACATAATGTATATACATCAAGGTATTTTATGACATAGTGCTATTACATACTAAATCCAACAATGATAAACACAACCCCTGTTTTACATATGCTCAGAGGTCACCACAATAATCTCCCTGTACATGGACCTGAAAGGGAAAAGGAAAATTAAAGAGGACACTATAGCATAGTCAAGAAAGGGAAGGGGGTGTCCATAGGTGGCCAACCTTATGGACTAGAAATTGTAAAGGATAGAGTAGGCTAAGAAATAGAAGAACCATTGCAACAGATTTAAGAAAAGGTCAGTCATCAAGAGTGGCAGGAGCTTTCTGTCACATGGGCACCTATTGAAAGTCAATGTACCCCTCTGGAATGGGTGCCAGCCAATCAGAGCCCAGGAAATAAAAAGCCCATTTTCTAAATAGTTTCAGGATGTTTCTGTTGTTGGACTACCCCACATATTTATTTAATTGGGTGTTGGGTTACGTAGACCATAGAATTTGACAGCAGATAAGGACCGCTTGGCTCACCCAGTCTGCCCATTTCCTACCTAATGGATAAGCTGTAGATCCTAGTTAACCAACAGCCTACTTCTTCCTACCCCCAACCCCTAGAATTGCCTTATGACTGTCCCATGCATGCTTGAATTCCACCACTGTTTTTGACTCCACAGCCTCCTCCGGAAGGCCGTTCCATGCATCCACAACCCTCTCTGTGAAAAAATACTTCCTTACATTATCTCTGAGCTGCCCCCATCTTCAAATTGTGCTCCTTGTTCTTGCACCCTCTTTTCTGAAAGATGCTACCCTCTTGGACTTTGTTGATTCCTTGAGGGTACTTGAAAGTTTCTATCCTTGCCCCCTCCTTTCCTTGAGGCTATACATATTAAGCTCCTTAAGTCTCTCTTCATATGTCTTCCAGTGCAGACCCTGCACCATTTTAGTTGCCCTCCTCTGGACTGCCTCCATCCTGTTTATGTCTTTATGGGATTGGGTCTCCAGAACTGCACACATTATTCCAGATGGGTCTCACCAGCTGTCTGTACAGAGGGATAACAACTTCCTGTTTTCTACTGGTGATGCCTCTCCCATGCTTCCCAGTATCCCTCCAGCCCTCCTTACTGCCCTCTCACATTACTTGCCCACCTTTAGGTCATCTGATATGACTATCCCCAGGTCCCTTTCCATTTTTGTTGTTGTTAGTATCTCACCCCCCATTGTGTACTATTCCCTGGGTTTTGGTTTCCCAGGTGCATTACCTTGCACTTCTTAGCACTGAATCTAAGCTGCCATACATTTGACCATTCCTCCAACCTTGTCAAGTCCCTTCTCATCCTTTCCACCCCACCTTGTGTATCAACTCTGTTACAGAGCTTTGTGTCGTCTGCAAAGAGACATATATTTCCTTCCAGTCCCTCTGCAATGTCGCTTAATAAGACATTGAAGAGGACCGATCCTAGTGCTGAACCCTGCAGTAGCCCACTAGTAACCCCTCCTTTCTTCAGAGTGGACTCCATTTACTATTACCTTCTATGCCCTGTTCTCCAGCCCCTCCAGTCCTCAGGTACCACCCCATCCTCCCATGATTTGTTAAACAGGTAGTCAGTGGTGTCACTAGTTCTATCCTTAGTTCTTTTAGAATTCTGGGATGAATCCAACAGACCCTGTTGCTTGTCCACCGTCAGTTTTAAGAGTTCTTTAGAACCCTGTCTTCTGTAAATGGGCTGGTATCAACTTCTGTATCCAGACTGTTTCTATTGTTTGGTTTAGGTACCTCCTCCTCTTCATTTGTGAATACTGAGCAAAAATATTTGTTTAGTATCTCTGCCTTTTCACAGTCACCCTCTGCCCACCCACTCCTCCCCTTTATTAAGCCTCACTTTCTCTCCCTTGGTCTTCCTTCACTCCCTGATTACCTAAAAAAAGGTTTTATCCCCCTTCTCAACTGTGTTGGCTATCTTTTCCTCAGTTTGGGCCTTTGCTGTTCTGACTGCCTTCCCAGCTTCCTTGTGCTTTAACTGATACAATTCTCTGTCCTGCTCCTTTTGTGATTTCTTGTACTTCCTTTTACTTCCTGAATGCTTTCTTTTTCTCCCTAACCTTCCCTGCCACCTCCTTTGAGAACCATAGTGGTGTCTTACATCGTTTTGTTTTGTTTATTTGCTTCCCACAAAGGCTTGTTGCCTCTGTGATGAAAGTTTTGATTATTCCCCATTGTTCTTCCACCACTCCTTCCTGCCCATTTGCTAGTGCATTCCTTAGGCACTCACCCATTTTGGCAGAGTCAGCCCTCCTGAAGTCCAGTACCTTTGCCTTTGTATGGCTTGACTCTACTGCTGTGTTTATTGTGAACCATACTGTTCGATGGTCACTAGTTCCCAGATTGCTACCCACTTCTAAATCTGTAATCCTCTCACCATCTCCATTTGAGAGCACCAGGTCTAAGATTGCTCCCTCTCGAGTGGGTTCCAATACTAGTTGTCTAAGGCATGCCCCCTGTAGGACATCTAGAATGACCCCACTCTTAGAAGCAGCTGCTGCAAATGTACTCCAATTAACATCTGGCATATTCAGATCCCCCATCAGCAATATCTCCCCTTTTTCTGCCATTCTAAGGACACTTCCTATCATTTCCTTGTCCATGTCCTCCCCCTCAGATGGGGTCCATATACAACCCCTATGCAGATTGTTGTCATTGCTTGTCTCCAAATTCACCCATAGTGCTTCCTCTCCTCCCTGTTTACCCATTTGTTCTGTAGCTTTGATTCCTTCCCTTATGAAGAGAGCTACTCCTCCTCCTCCTCCTCTCTCTTTACCCTCCATGTCTCTCCTGTAGATAGTGCATCCTGGTATGTTTACATCCCAGTCATTGTTCTGTGTGTACCATGTTTCTGTGACTGCCACAATATCCAGATGTTCCTCCTCCATCAAGGCCACTACTTCAGGAAGCTTGTTACCCAGACTATGGGCATTGGTACTCATTGCTCTCCATTTTGTGATGACTTTACCTCCTGTAGCACTACCCCTGTCCTCACTGACTTTGCTTTCTCCATTCATCCCTGTCCTGCTCCCTACTGACCTTTGTACCTTGGTCTTTCCCTCATTTAGTACCCTGTTTTGTAGGGGGAGGCTGGGAATTTCCTGCTGCTTATCAGTGCCACCCCCCTTGACTAGTTTAAAAGCTTGCCAGTGAAGCATTTAAACCGATTGCCCAGAAGACTTGTTCCCTTCCTGGACAGATGCAGACCATCCTGCCAGTATAGGCTGGTATCCCTCCAGGTGGAACCCCAGTCCCCAATGAAGCCAAACCCCTCTGCTCTGCACCATTTTTTTAACCATCCATTGAATTGAATGGTGCAAAGTACCCTCGCCTCACCCTTGGCATAGACAGGCAGCACCTCTGAGAAGGATACTGTGTGTGCTACTTGCCTTAGGTCCCTTCCAACTCCACAAACTCCTCCTGCACTGCTCTAATCTCATGTTGAATCAAGTCATTTGTCCCTAGGTGGACAACGACATCCAGATCAGTCTTCTGTGCAGCTGTTCTCGTGATCCTGAGGATCGCTTCCTGTCCCTCTAGCCATGGCACCAGGCACCTTGCTTCCAGTTTTCCCTGCTCCCCCCAGTTCTATCCCCCTAATGACTGAGTCCCCCACCAGGAGCTGCTTCCTTTCCCTGTGGTGCCCTCTGCCTCCTTCCTGTGGGGCTCCCTTGCAACAGTTGTCCACAACCTCCTTAGTCTCCTCTGTGGATGCATCCATAGGGGAACTCTGCTCCATCAGAATGGTGTATGGATTGTGGAGTGGTACAATTGACTGGGTGTGCCTTTGTTCCACCACCCTCACCCTCCCTGAGCCCACTGTGGTCCAACTGCTGTGCTTTCTTCGCAGCCTCTGAGGTAGTGGTGGTGGCTCTGGTGCTCCCTGGAGGGGGAGGTTCCCTTACTACTGTCCAGTGTGGCGTGAAGATGGGCAGCCTCCTCCCTCAGGGCAGACAGTTGTCTGAAAATAGGGCAGCATCTCAACCTCCAGAAAGACTCCCAGTAGACTGCTGCCCCACCACAGCCATTACATTGCACTACTCCCCACATGTCTGTCTAACTTCTTGTTTATCCTGTTTAATTTTTTTGGGGTGTGTGATTGTTTTGTTATATATAAATATATATATAATACAATGTGTATGCTTATATTGTCAGTGCAGTGTGCTTGAAAGGATATGACAGTGATATGCACCTTGCCCCCTTGAGGAAAAGATGTCAGAACCCCAGGTATAAAGGAAATGTTATCGGGGTGGATGGGGTTTGGGCCTAAACTATGCCCTCAGGAAACAATCAGCTAAAAGCTCTGATCCACTGCTTGGATGAGTGTTGACCTTCCTGTCAGCAAGATGCCCTACACGACAATTTGACAGAGAAAATACCCTGCTAATCAAACAGGAAAAACTCCAAACATCCGAGTCAGACACAGATAAACCTCCCCAGCCCCAATACAGCCTGGTGATTTGTGCCTGAAAGCAATCAGCCCCAAAACAATCAGCTGTGCACAGAGACAGACACAGTAAACAGTATTTAAATCCTCTGGGTTTAACTCCCAATCTGCAAAGCAGTATTGCAAGTCCCTGCACTAAAAACAATAATAACAATTGTAACAAGTGAAGTATGGTACACTCCCTCTGCTGAGAGCAAGACTGTCTTTCCTGATAATTCTAAGTTCCTTATTTCACCTTTCAGTTAGAAGTAGCCTCCACCTGAAGAATATTAGCTTTTCCGATGAATATGCTACAAACCAAAGAACAGTTGTAAATTGTAAGTAAGATTCACCTCCCTCTGCTGTAAGCATGACTTGCTTTCTTGCAGATCTAAGTTCAGTATTGCAGCTTTCAGTCAGTAGCTTCACCTCAAGAATATTAAGTATTTTATTGCAACTGATCTTCAGAACTTTTGCTATTCCTTTCACTTTGCATTTTTCTGTATTTTTATTATTTCATATTGTAAATTATAAGTTTTAAAAATCCATTTCTTCTCTAGTCACCCAATTGCTTTTGCAGGCCTTGCCTACCAATGCAGCAGAAGTTAAAACAAGAAGATATACTTAAAAGAATATGAAGTAAGCAATAACATACAATGAAGGAATTAGACAGTTCTAACAAATGACCAGGAGTGTACTAAGCACGAGGCTGCACTTCAAGTTACTTTACTTGGCAGTTTATTAGAACTGTCTAATGTACATCCCTGCACTTATAAAATGGGTATTTTATGTCATTAAGAATATTAAAAAGTTGTTTAAAGATCAAAAATAGTAAGCAACACGGGTTTGTAGTGGGCAGATCATGCCAAAAAATTTAATAGAGTTCTTTGACTGTGTCACAAAGGCAGTGGACAAGGGCCAGGCAATAGATATCATTTACCTGGACTTTAGTAAACCGATTTGGTGCCACACAGGAGGCTGATAGCAAAACTGAGGGGCTAGGGTAGGGGAGAAATTAGTAAGATGGGTTGAAAACTGGTTGAGGGTCAGGACACAGAGGGTGGTGGTAGGGGAGGTAGCCTCCAGTACAAAGGAGGTCACAGGTGGAGTTCTGCAGGGGTCGGTGTTGGGGTCTGGTACTGTTTAATATATTTATAAGCAACACTGGGAAGGGCATTCAAGGCAAAATGTGCCTTTTCGCTGACGACACCAAATTCTGTGGGAGGGTGGATACCCGGGGGGGATACAAGAGTTAAGGGAGGACCTAGCCAGCCTGGAGAAATGGTCAAGGATTTGGCAGCTGGGGTTTAATGTCAAAAAGTGCAAGGTGATGTACATCAGAGCAAAAAAACAAGAATAGAGTACTACATAGGAAAGGTGCAGCTAGCTCCATCTGAAGAGGAAAAGACCTAGCCGTAGTAATTATTAGCGATTTGAAGCAATCCACTGAACACAAAAGGCAGTGAAGCCAATAGGATGCTGGGATGTATTGCAAGGGTTTCAGTAGTAGGCATGGTGAGGTTATTCTGCCATTATATAGATCACTGGTAAGACCTCACTTGAAGTATGGAGGAGGTAGTGGCACCCGTACATAAAAGGACATTAAATTGCTGGAAAGGGTGCAGAGGAGGGTGACTAAAATGATCAGGGGAGGCAGGACAAGTAATACAAGGAGAGGCTTGAAGCCCTGAGGATGTATTCCTTGGAAGAGGGAGGAGGCAAGGGGGACATGATAGAGACCTCAAGTACCTGAAGGAGAAAACAAGTAGAATGTGGGGTCTCTTCAGTAAGTGAGAGAACACCACCAACAGAGGACACAGCCAAAAGCTGGTGGGGGGAGATATGAGGGAGGTGAGGAAGCACTTCTGCACAGAAAGGGTGGTGTCAGCCTAGAATGAGCTACCAGAGGAGGTAGTAGCAGCTAGAACAGTGGAATGATCCAAAAGATCCTAGGACAAACACAGTGAGAGATCATGGGACCAAGAAAGGGGGAAGGGAAAGGGAGAGGGGGGGTCAGGGACACAGGTGTAGGGGTGAAATACAAAACCCTACAGCAAATCAAGCAGACTAGATAGATCAGGAGGTCTCTTTCTGCTGGCTACTTTCTTATGTTCTTAAATATTCAAGAGTATTGCTTACTTTTTGATTAAAAAAAAGTCCTTCCGCATGTATGAACTTGAAATTTTTTTGTTTGTTTTTTTGTTAGGACTTTTGTCCTATTGCGATCTCTGGAGCTGTAGTTTTATATGGTTACAGAACTGCAGTCCTCAACACCTCAACAAAAACTCCATTTAATGCATCAGTTAGTGTTGTTCCTACGCGACAAAGTGAGGAAATTTGCGTTAGGGTTGAAGGTCCCTTGAATTTCAGCTCAATTTCAACCGGCATCAGGGTGCACATTGGGGTCATCTGCCCTAACTCTCACCACATCACATGTGTAAAGCAGAGTATAGGAGAATGGGGTGAGAGTTGGGACCGATGACCTCAAGCGCACCCCAATGCCAGTTGGGGGTGGGCTGAGGGAGGCAAGGGGCTTTCAACCCTAACACTGAATTTCCTCACTTTTGTCACTGTGGAACAACCCTAACTGATGCATTAAACAGAGTTTTTGCCCTAATTTCCTTCTTTTTGAGAATGAGGACAATAAATAGTGAATGGAATGTGGTGGCGGGAGCACAGGCCTTTGTGCCCCACACTCCCACTACATGATGTCTTGTTACATAGTAAGAGGAACTGCAAAGCAAACGAAGCAGCAATGGTGATGCACATGGTAAAGCAAATGGAAATGGTAAAGCAAATGGTAATAGAAACGCAAGCAAAGTGACGCCAAAGCTAACAGTGACAGAAACGGAGACACAAGCGCATACAGAACGCAGAACTGGGTAACGGACATGGTCACGGTACCACAATTGGAAATGCAAATGGTAATGGTAACAGCAACAATAATGCCAAGGAAAACAGAAATGGAAACCAAAACGCAGGCACGCATAGAAACGCAAATCGTGATGTGCACGGGTCACGGGAACCACTATTGTAAATGCAAATGGTAATGGTAACAGCAACAATAATGCCAAAGGAAACAGAAACAGAAAGACAAATGGAAGCAAATATGGAAGCACAAACTGTATCGCATACGGACACAGTACCGCAATTGTAAATGCAAATGGTAACGGTAACAGCAACAATAATGCCAAAGGAAACAGAGATACAAATGCAAACACGCACAGAAATGCAAACCATTATGCGCATGGTCATGGTACCGCAATTGGAAATGTAAATGGTAACGTAACAGCAACAGTAATGCCAAAGGAAATAGAAACGCAAGCTGTATGGAAACACAAACCGTAACGCACGGTCATGGTAACGCCGATTGGAAAAGCCAATGGTAATGGTAACAGCATGATGACGCAAAACAAAAGACACATGCAAACGGAAGGTCAACCGCAAACGCAAATAGCAATGCACAGGCTGATACAAAAAAAACGAGAACATAAACAGTAATGGAAATGCAAATGGTAACAGTAACGCAAACAGAAGCGCAAACGAAAATGCAAACGGTAATGCACACGGTGGTGTACACGGGAACGGTGACACAAACGGTAACAGAAACGCAACTGGAAATGCTAACTGGCATAGTAATGAAAGGGCACAACCTTCTTTTCCCCCAAAACTGCATTGAAAAAGACAGTGAATACAAAGAATGTATGCATAATAATGGTCCTTGAAGCAGAAAAGGAGGACTTGGAATACTAAATTGCTTATATCTTAGAAACCGTACGGTGTAGAAATAAAATGAAATTTCATATGCATTATGACATTCCTGGCTAGTTTTGTACTTAGCCCCCAGTCAGAGGGCTAAGCATTTTTCTGACAAAAAGTCCATATCTCGCACCGTTTCCGAGATACAGACCAGAAAGGCGCAACGGACGCCGTAATGTCATCCTATGGGAAAAAGTGTCAGCTTTGGAGTGGCATAACTTAGCAGCCCTCCAATATTTTTTCACCAAGCCACAACAAGGCACATCTGTGGCATGTTGGCTGTCTTCCCTCCAAATTTCAGCCCAATAGACCAAACCGTTCTTTTGCAGCAGGGTGGCAAAGAATTCCTGTTATTTTGGGCATAGTGTGGCAAAATAGTGACGCAAATCACGACACTTTTGCAAATGAAATTACTAAAGTGTCGTGAGTGTGACACTACTTTTTCCAGAAATTTGAAAAACATATTTCTGGGGTGTTTAATCCCAAAATAAAGACATGGCTAGCATCCTGAGGATCCGCCTAGATAAACACAAAAATAATTGTGTCCCTAGATGGTCCCAATTTTAAATGCCAAGCATTTTTCTGATCACCAACTGAAAACAAATGGTGGGTTTGCAACACTACTAGGTAATTTCGACAGTAAAAGTGCATTTGCAACACTGTTGAATGTTTTGTTAACTTTTCCCATTGACTTATAATGGGAACTTGTTTTTTGAATAACTTTTGAACTGTTTAATATTTTTTCACAAAATCTTCAAAAGGCACATCGGGGACCCTGATCACACATTCCCTGAAGTTTTCGGACCAGGTGCGCAAACCATACAACCTGTAGGCGCGAGCAAAGAATTCACCAAAAACCGTAAACGGACATGCAGATCTCACCTAATAACTCCGCAGCCATTTATTCGACCACTACAAAAGTTGGTAGATCCCAAGATGTATGGTTCTATCATGCATTCCAAATTTCAGGCAAATCCATTGAATGGTGGCAAAGTTATTAAGGTGCAGAGTTTGACCTTTAACCTTGAAAGGGCTACTCTACCATAATATATATATATATATATATATATATATATATATAACATTTGTAAGACTATGGGATGGATTTTCAAAATGTTGGGTACAGGGCTTGCGCCAAACCCTGCACCATGACTTAGGTTCTGTCAGTGTGCTAAACCCCTCTGCCACAACTGCACTTGATTTTAGTACATCGGGTGCAGTTACAACACTTTACACAATTTACAGCAGCTTGTGCCAAATATTTGGCACAAGTCCTATGAAAAGGATACCTAGGATTGACGCAAGCTAGACCAGCACAAAACTGGTCTAAGTTTTGGCAGTCAGTGCACGGGATAGAAAATCTTGATTGCCAGTGGGTGAATGCCACAAGCTTTGTGTGCCGTATGTGTAGTACACTTGGGGCTTGCGGTATTCACAAGCATTTGGAAATCTGGCCCTATGGCTTTGGAAGATGCTAGTGTTTTTTTAAATAAATGAGAACCACACCATTTTTCACATTAGTATGGTGAGTCACCCATTGCAGAGTCTAATGTTTATGGTACTGAACTGTGAAACATGAGTTCTCAGAATTATGCCACACCATAGCCATTGCCTCCTTTTGACATTGAGCAAGTCTTTGACCTCACTGTGCTTCATTTATTTACAACTAGAAAACTGACGCAATTCAAAAATTGCATGTTTTATCTCAGCTAAGGTACCCAGTTAAGAGTATTGTACAAATAAAGAAAATGTATTGAAAAAAACAACATCACATTGCAGTCCATGAAGCATACTGTATATTTATTCAGAGGGTGTATATTTCTAAGGTTGGAAAAATACCCCATCTCTCCCAAAACAGCATCACACTATTATTATGCAGTAGTTTGAGAAACACACCTCACTGTATTCAGTGGCAGATTTCCATATCCAACAATTGGGCACATCACGGGCTTTGTTGGTATTAAACAAGATTGAGTAAAGCCAAAGGAGCGACCCAAATGTCAGTTTCAGCCTGTACCACATCTAGTAGATGGTCTCTGCCAGAAAGGCAAAAGATGCAAGAAATGGGTATATAACAGAAATTGCATTATGAAACACTGACGTGCACCCTACTATGAAGACAGGGATGTACTGCACAAATGACCTTTGAAGTCATCTTAATTGCTAGTCCTGAACTAAACCAACGTATAGCAGTTCCTTTGCTTTTTCTAGCACCACTTCTCACATCTGCATACAACAGAAATATCTACAAGGGTATAAGATAGGTAACAGTAGCTCTTTTGTCTTCTTCTAGATGATTGCACAGAAAGGAGTGTGTTACAGACAAAAACTGCCCTTTCCATTTATGCTGTCATAAAGCAATAACACACAACAAGGTGTGCAATATCATGGGATTTTTCCTACCTCAGATACATTGTGAGGCATGATGCCATTGGCCAAATGGCTTCAACCACCTGAGAAGACATGATATCCCATGATATCGCACACCTTGGAGTGTAGTATTGTGATTATGAAATAGATCAGTTTTGATTTTAACTGGTGGAATGACCTAATTTCAGAACGGGATTATGTACTGAGCTATCATCCTGGCTGAATGTGGTCTAGGCCAATCAGACATAAGGATCTTAACCATATATTGCATAATTTCCATATGATAACTGGTTTCCCTTTTGGCCCATAGGAAAGCCGTGGTGTAATTTGCAATAATAAAGGAGTGTTTATTACAGCAAACATGTGCACAACTTCCCTTACCACCTGTCATCAAGGCACATGTCAGGAAGCATAGGAAAACCAGGAGCAGTTTCAAAATTCGCAAATAGCGTTTTATTTTTCTCAAAAATAGCAAAATAAAAAATACAAATTTGCTCAGTATAACTATTTACATAGGCAGTACAGAGAAAACAGTTCTGAGTGTCACTTCTCAGTTTCAAATCTCAGTCTCTCTCTCTTGCAAAACATTGCTGTTCTTTTTATAACAAGCCTTTGCAGGGCGCTTATTAAGGAGACCCTTTTTTCACAGAATGTTCTTGTCAGTTTGCAGTGTTCTTGCAGGTGCAACAAAGGAACATAATGACCCAGAACTGACCTCTTATTGACAGCTCTATAAAGTTTGCATACCAGCATCTCAGTTTAACCCCTTGAGTTCCAAACAGTTTTTTTGCAATTATTTCAACAGTATAGCTATATACAGTTTTAAACAAGGGATCCCAGTATCAGTGACATGTCCACATACAGATTCACATATATTTTTATGCCAGCAGATATGCAAGGACGAAAAGACAGAAATAGCAAGGGAAGACAGAGAGATGGCAAGAGGCTGAGAAACGCAAAACTGTCAGAGTGATCAGTTCCTAAGTCTCGCAAGAAAATTTGGTTGCCCTACCTGACAGAGAAGAGACAGAAAAGGAGAGGATAGAACAGATCCTTGCATTTAACTCTTTCTGCATAACAAATGGGGCAGGGCCTTATTCAGCCCTGTCACATACCCCCCTCCTTAAGAGGGAACCTGTTTTAAAAACAGGTTTCCAAAACTTTATTTTAATTATCTTCTAGCATTAGCTTATAACTTTTAAAGTTCAGTGCATATGCAACATAGCTAACAGTGAAATTTAAACTCACACATTTTTTTTCAGCCTTTGGAATTCTCAATTCCTGTTCCATATCTTGACAGAAAATCAGCATTAACATTCTCTTTTCCAGATTTGTGCATCACTTTATATTTAAATGGCTGTAGTGCCAGGTACTACCATGTGATTCTGGAATTTTTATCCTTCATTTGATTAAGCCAACAGAGATGATTGTGGTCTGTTACAAGTATAAAGTCAGTTCCTACTAAGTAAAACTTAAGGGACTCCATAGCCCACTTTGCAACAAGGCATTCTTTTTCAATGATGGAGTACCTTTTCTCTCTGTCATGCAATTTCCTACTTATGTATAGAATAGAATGTTCTTTCCCATCTATATGCTGACTCAAGACTGCACCTAGGCCTACCTCTGATGCATCAGTCTGTAACAGAAACTGTTTCTCAAAGTCATAGAAATATAGAAACATAGACTTTGATGGCAGATAAGGACCGCTTGGCCCACCTAGTTGGCCCATTTACCTACCTACTAGATAAGCTGCAGATCCTAGTTAACCAACAGCCTATTTCTTCCTACCCCCCACAAAAAATTGCCTTATGTCTGTCCCATGCATTCTTGAATTCCCCCACTGTTTTTGACCCCAAGACCTCCTCAGGAAGTCTGGGCTTTGTAACACAGGGGCTGAACATAATGCAGCCTTAATTACCCAAAAAGTCTTATCACACTTTGGGGTCCATTTCACATTATTTGAGAACTATTTCTTTGCGAGTTCAGTAAGGGGAGTAGTTAACACAGCAAAGCTGGGAACAAATGTCTGATAATAACCAGCCAGCCCTAACATGTTTCTTGGTTTTGAGGACAGGGCTGTTAGCTACAGCTTCTGTCTTGGAAACCTCTGGCTTGTCTTCTCCATTTCCTAAAACATAGCCCAAATATCTGGTTTTCTGCATGTCCAATGCACACTTGGTAGGATTAATGGTCAGACCTGCCCTTTTGATCAGTTGGATAACTGCTCATAGGTGTTCCAGATGGCTTTTCCAGTTTGGACTGTATATCACTGTACATCATCGAGGTATGCAGCACAATAACCAGTGCGAGGGGATATAATTACATTCATGTCCCGCTGGAATGTATTTGGTGCACCATGTAAACCAAACGGCATGGTGGTGAACTGATAGAGTCCTATAGGAGTGGCAAATGCAGTTTTATCTCCAGATTCTTTATCTAGGTGGATTTGCCAGTAACCCTTGGTGACCTCGAGGGTAGCGATATACTTGGCACTTCCCAGTCTATCCACCAAATCATCTATTCTGGGCATAGGGTAACTGTCAAATTCTGACACCTGATTAAGTTTCCTAAAATCAAGGCAGATTCTTACAACCCCTTCTTTTTTGTTTTCAATCACCACAGGTGATAACCAAGCACTTCTCGACTCTTCTATGATACCCAATTCTTTCATCTTTTGTGTTTCCTGAACCACATCTGTTCTTAACCGCTCTGGTAATCTGTATGTCTTTTATCTAATAGGGTGAGCATTCCTTGTCACTATTACATGCTCAACACCTTTAGCTCAGCCTGGCACTGTGGTAAAAGTACTATTAAATGTCTTTAGCAAGTTATGAATTTCTGCAGTTTGTTCGGAGATTAAGGAAACATTCACCTTTACAGCATCAGCAGTTATAGTTTGTTCCAGTCTGTCATAAGCTACATCAATATATTCTTTATCAGTTTCTGGTAAAACCAGCATACAGCTTTTGGTGTTTTTTAAACCCATTTCTTGAGGAGGTTACCATAGTATATCTTAGTAGGATTTTTTCTGTCGGGGATCTCAGTCTCATAGTTAACTGTACCAGTACATCTAAGCACTTTACAAGGCTCTTGCCACTTTATTAATAGTTTATTTTCTGTAGTGGGTAACAGTAGCAAGACCTTTTCACCTGGCTCAAAAACGTTTTCTTTTACCCCATGGTCATAATACACTTTCTACTGGTTTTGGGCCTCTTACTGTTTGCTATGGGTGATTGCAACATATTTTGCCAGCTTATCTCTCAGGGCACACATATAAGATGAAATAGATTATTTCTGATTGGGGTTATCTTCCCATATTTCTTTTATTACATCTAGAGGCTCTCTAGGTTGTCTACCATACAGCATTTCAAATGGTGAAAAACCTGCTGATGCTTGTGGCACGTCTCTGTAAGCAAAAAGCAGGTAAGGTAAGTATTGGTCCCAGTCTTTCCCTTCCCCTTTTACAAACATTTTTAACATGCATTTTAGGGTTCGGTTAAAATGCTCAACAAGACCATCTGTATGAGGGTGATAAGGGGAGGTTCATATGGAAGTGATACCTAGTAGTCGGTGTCACAAACCCACTCAGCAGGTCAGCCCTCTACTCCCAAAGTGCCAACCTCCAAGCGTAGTCTTGTGAATGGTTAACAGAAACAAGGTAACCCTCCTGTCTGTTTTTGTGGGTTCGAATAAACCTTTGGTCTCAAGTCTTGGAGGGATTCAAACTGTGAACCTCTTGCTAGTGTACCCAATGCACAGGCTCAGATAATTCTGTCTTTGGGGGGGTCAGATATCTTTGCCTACGGGCACTTAACCAGGTGTACAGAAATGAACCCTTAAAAACTATAATAAAAGACCTCAGATTAAAACTCTTACCTTTTCCCAGTTTGGTATCACCGTTCAAGCTTATGCACAGTGTCTGCTTTAACCACATACAGTATATTTCACTTGTTAAAGGAAGAAATTCAAAGACAGACCAAGTAAGCTCTAAAAATAGAGTTTTACTGAAATAGATAAACAAATATGTAAAACATAAAATAGAGAACCATATATCACAAAACATACACATCTTTTAAAAGAACAAGGTTTTAACAGTGTAATTCCTACTACACTACTTAGATTTTGTCTCTCTCTACCTGTATACTTGCTTAAAGTGCTCAAAGATGTTTCTTTGTCAGGATGTAGATCAAAGTCTCTGAAGGAAAACAGAATTTTGTTTAAAAGCTGGCTTTGCCCACCTCTTTGCATAAGGTCACCTAGCTCCTCCCTGTCAGAATATATAAAACAATATATCTTTATAAAAACAGGATGTCTTTTCCAAGTATTAAATTCTGTAACCTCAACATAATTCATTTTCTTTTTTCAAATGACATTTCTTTGATCTTATGATCAGCTTTCCCTTTCCAGGACATCAAAGCATCTTTTATGACTTCGCACTAAAATGTCACAACCTGCTCTTCTTCCTCTAAGCGTTATAAAAGTTTATGATCTATCTTGGCAGTTAGGTATCTTCTAGCCTGTAATTAGCTTCTGGCCTTCCAGGTAACACCTTGTATCTAAAACTGTGAGTGTGTGTGTGTGTGTGTGTGTTTGTGTGTGTGTGTGTGTGTGATCTCACATGCTGTCTTAGCATCTCTCATGAGAGACAGTCAATAACACATTTTTATATTACAAAAATGATACAGTGATCAAAATCAGCTGTCCAAGTGCCACAATTCCTCCCCACCTAGACTGAATTTGGGGGCTATATCCCCTGTATAGGATGAGCTTCCTAAATCAATTCACTCCTCATAGACACTAGACAAGCCATCTGAGTTCTGATTTTTGGCTCCAGCCCTATGTAATATTGCCATATTATACCCGTGCAAAGCTAGACTCCATTTTAGCAATCTACCATTGTTTTTCCCCATCTGCATCAGCCAAACCAGGGGGTTGTGGCCAGTCTGCACCTCAAAATGCTGCCTATATAAGTATGGCTCTAATTTCTTTGGGGCCCACACTATGGTAAGATGCTCCTTTTCCACCGTGGAGTGTGTCTGCTCCCTGGGAAGTAACTTTTTACTCAGGTATGCTATTGCGTGATCCCTCCCTTGTCTGGATGTCTGACTCAGTACTGCCCCAATACCCATGTCTGAGGCATCAGGCTGAACTATAAAGGGTTTGTTATAGTCAAGACCTGTCAAAACAGTAGCACTGCACAGTGTCTCCTTTAGTTTGGAAAAGGCTTCCTCACAGGCTGGGCCCCTGGTAATTTTCTTGGGCATCCTTTTCTTTGTCAGGTCAGATAGGGGAGCAGCCAGGGCACGTGTAATTGGGTACACATTTTCTGTAGTACCCTGCTGTCCCTAGAAAACTCCTGACCTGCTTCTGTGTTTCTGATCTGGGCCACGCCTGGATTACCTCTATCTTTATTTGGTTAGGATGGAGCTGTCCTCGGCCTACCACATGTCCGAGGTATGCCACTTCTCCCATGACCACCTGGCACTTCCCGGCTTTGACAGTGAGCCTGGCCCTCTGTATCCTGCACAGCACTTTCCTAAGGTGGGATGGGTGTTCCTTCCAGCTGGTACTAAAGATGGCAGTGTCATCCAGGTACACCATGGCATATTCCTCAGCACCATTTAACACCTGGTTCACCAACCCTTGGAAAGTGGCTGGCGCATTCTTCATTCCAAAAGGCATTACTTTAAATTCAAATAGGCCTATCGGAGTGATGAAGGCCAACCTCTTCCTAGCTCTGTCCATCAACTCTACCTGCTAATACCCCTTTGTCAGGTCAATGGTCTTATGGTAGGTCGCCCCTCCCAACTTGTCCAGGAGTTCATCCATCCGGGGCATCAGGTGGGCGTCTGACTTCATGACTGTATTCAGTCCATGACAGTCCTCACAGAAATGAATAGAGCCATCTGGCTTAGGCACAAGGACTATGGGTGAGGCCCAGGTGCTGTGGGATCTCTGGATTACCCCTAAATCCACCATCTCCTCCACTTCCCTGCTAATGTCCTTTTGGACACCCGATATGCTGTCCGCTGTATGGGCGTCTGTGTCCCTGTCTCAACATCGTGTGTTGCTAATGGGGTTAGTCCGGGCTTGGAGCTAAACAATGGGGCAAATTCTGCTAAAACCTTCCCCTTACTTTCTGGAACAGGTCTGGGGCCAGCTTGGGAGACAATTTTACTGCCTCCACAAAGGACTCTCGCTTACTTTCTTCCAGCAAGTCCAGAAGGGGGTCTTCTTCATCTGTCCCCTCACCAGGACTACACACTGCAAACACCATGTCAGCCCTATTTGCATATGGCTTCATCATGTTGACATGGTACATCCTTTCTGTCTGTCCTTGGTCAGGTAACTGTATGATATAGTTCAAGTCATTTACATTCTTAACCACTTTGTACGGTCCTGCCCACTCAGCCTGCAGCTTGTCTTTCCGGACCGGAATAAGGACCATGACTTCCTGACCCACCATGTACGAGGGAGCTCTGGCTCTACAGTCATACCACACTTTTTGTTTTGTTGGGCAGCTGCTAGGTTGCTCTGGGCTATCCCCATAAGCTCCTTCAGCCTTTCCCTAAACCTAAGGACGTAATCCACAATGGGAGTTCCCTGGGTGGCGTGCTTGCCTTCCCAGTTCTCGCAGATCAAGTCTAGGGGCCCACGTACCTGGTGTCCATATAAGAGTTTGAAGGGGGAAAAGCCTGTCGACTCTTGGGGCACCTCCCTGTATGCAAACAACAGGTGGGGAAGGTATTTCTCCCAGTCCCTCCCATGCTGTTCAGCAAATGCCTGGAGCATTGACTTCAGGGTATCATTGAATCTTTCCACAAGCCCATTGGCTTGTGGATGATACGGTGTTGTGCATCTCTGCACCACCCCACCCTTCTCCCATAAACATTTCATCAGGTCTGACATGAAGGAATCCCCTCGATTGGTGATTACCTCCTGCGGAAACCCAATACAGGAGAAAATCTGAAGTAAGGCATCTGACACTTTGTCTGTCCTCAGTGAGGATAGGGTGACTGCCTCTGGGTACTGGGTGGCATAATCCACCACAGTCAGTATGAATCTCTTCCCTAAGGAGCTGGGGGTATTTAAAGGCCCCACAATATCCATTCCCACCCTCTGCAATGGCTCCTCCATGAGGGGCAAGGGAATCAGGACAGCTTGGGTTTTCTTGCCCGCCTTCCCTATTTCTTGGCACCGGTGGCAAGACCTGTAGTACTCCTTCACCTGCTGGGTGAAGTTCGGAGAGTAGAAATTCTGGGACAACCGCTGCATCGTGCGCACTATTCCCGGATGACCAGACAAGGGAATATCATGTGCAGTCTTGAGCAACTGCTCTCGATACCCCTGGGGAATGATAAGCTGCCTGCCTAGCACCCCTCCCTCTGTCTGCACTGCCTGAGTATACATAAGTCCATTCTCCCAATAAACCTTATGTCTGTCTTCACTTCCCAGTGCTCCGTCAGAGTCTGCCCAAGCCCTCAGCTTCTCTAAATTAGGGTCACTTCTGTGAGCAGCTGCAAATCCCTCACACATTCCCAAGGCATGGGACAAGTCCTCTTCAGTCACTAAACTAGGGTCCCTAGCACTAGCATCGAGGTACTCAGGATCACTGTCAATCCCAACCCTCTGGCAAGGTGTCACCCCCCCCTCTTCAGAGTAACCCTCTGTAGCTGTGTGGTTACTTGCTACTGGGGAAATTTCTACCCACTCTTCATTAATCTCCATATTAGGAGACACAGGCTGGGGAACCAGCCTCTCACTGGTTTCCACAATGGCTTCTGTGGGGTTCAAGGAACTTCAGTTTTCCCTTGCCGCTTAGCTACGGGTAAATGCACATACCATCCCTTGTTTGAGATTGTTGCCCAGGATCACATCCACTGCTAACCTTTAGCTACAGCCACCTGTTGCACAGTTCCCCCTCTTTCACCCCAGTCTAAGAGAACACTAGCGAGGGGCAATGTTTTCCTTCCCACCCACAAAGTCCTGTACAATGACGTATTTATTGAGTATAAGCTGACCAGGCTGTACCAGATCCCCCTTTACTAAGGTCAGGTATGCCCCTGTCTCCCTTAACCCCTGCGTCTGTATACCATTCACCATGACTGGGTGCATGTGTTCCCTCATGTTCACTGACATGCTTCCAGGGACACACAAACAACCCACTTCTTTTCTAGCACCCGGTTGTGTATTATTGCTCGTCGTTTTGGGACCCTGTCTGGCAATATGCCCAGTTTCTTTACACAACCAACATTAATTTCTTCTCTCAGAGAAATTTCTTCTCTGAAACCTGGGGCTAACTGGTTTCAGTGGAGGCAGTGAGGGTTTTAGCTGCCCTGAAGGTGCGCTTTTCCCTTTCTTCGCTGCCACACCCACCCCATTCGCTCTCAGAGCAGGTCTACTCTTGGCATAGTGGTCCAAGATTTCATCAGCCTCTTGCACTATTTTGGGATCTCGGTCCTCCAGCCAGGTTTTCAGCTCTGCTGGGCATGCCCAGAAAAACTGTTCTAACAGAATCACATTTTAAATTTTATCAACAGAGTTTGCCTCAGTTCCTTCCCACCAATGTTTTAAAAACTGATGATGTTTCGTGGCTAGCTCCTCGTAGCCCATTTCAGGGCTTCTCCTGATCTTACTGAATTTAGTTCTGTATGATTCAGCAGTTAATTCAAATTTATTTAACAGTGCAGCTTTACGTTTGCTGTAATCATCACTGTCCTCATTTTCCATTTGACCCAATGCATCCCGAGCTTTCCCGGTAAGTAGAGGGGATAGCTGGAAGCTCCAGGACTCTCCAGGAATTTTAGCCTGAATACAAACTTTTTCAAAATAATTTAAAAGGGCATCCATATCCTCCCTCTCTTTAAATTCAGCTATTAATTTGGAATTCAATTTGTAACCCAGTCCTGTAGTCCCGGTTAAACCCAAGCCACTTACCTGCTCTGGTGCCGCTAGTTGGAGTCATAGCTTCTATAGTTCATGTTGCCTCTGGTGCTCCTGCTCCTCACGGTCTGTGTCTCGGTGTTCTCACTCCCTCTTCTCCTCTGCAGCTCGCTGGCACTCACGCTCCTCACGGTCTGCCTCCCACTGTTCACGGTCCCTCTCCCGCTGGAACTCCAGCTCCATTCTGCACAATACAATTTGCAGCCTGAGTACTTCTGGATCCAGGATACTGGTGACCTTCCCCTGCTGCTGTGGCCCTTCACTGACAGTGGCCCTGCTGTCATCCTCACCAGATCTGGACACTGCACTGGCCGCTGGCTCTGCTACATCTGAGGTTTGGTCCTTTTCACTCACAGTCTGTGACTCGCTGCTCTGAGTATCTGCTACCATCAGGGCATCTATGAGGTTCTGCTTGCTGGTTTTCACCTTGAACGGGACTCCTCTGTCCTTGCAAAACTGCCTTAAGTAGTCTATAGTGTGCCTGCTGTAGTTGGAAGCGATCTTCCCTACTACTGCTACTCTGACTTGCACTTTAAGAGAAAAAAAATAAAATGGGTAGGAACTTGACTGTACACTAAGTGATACAGTTCTGTTTCCTTTTTTAAAAATAAATCACTGCCTTTTACTTTCTTTGCAAGTGAGCTGACTGTCTCAAGCTGACACACTGAACAATAAAAGCTTATAATACCTTATCCACACCGCTGCTAACCAATCTGTCACAAACCCACTCAGCAGGTCAGCCCTCTACTCCCAAAGTGCCAACTTCCGAGTGTAGTCTTGTGAACAGTTAACAGAAACAGGGTAACCCTCCTGTCTGTTTTTGTGGGTTCGAATCAACCTTTGGTCTCAAGTCTTGGAGGGATTCAAACTGTGAACCTCTTGCTAGCACATCCAATGCACAGGCTCAGATAATTCTGTCTTTGGGGGGGCCAGATATCTTTGCCTACGGGCACCTAACCAAGTGTACAGAAATAAGCCCTTAAAAACTATCATAAAAGACTTCAGATTAAAACTCTTACCTTGTTCTAGTTTGGTATCACCATTTAAGCTTATGCACAGTGTCTGCTTTAACCACATATATTTCACTTGTTAAAGGAAAGAAATTCAAAGACAAACCAATTAGGCTCTAAAAATAGAGTTTTACTAAAACAGATAAAAAAATATGTAAAACATATGATACAGAACCATATATCACAAAACATACAAATCTTGTAAAAGAACAAGGTTTTAACAGTGCAATTCCTACTACAGTACTTATCTTTGAACACTTTAAGCAAGTATACAGGTAGAGAAAGACAAAATCTGTTTCTTTGTCAGAGTGTAGATCAAAGTCTCTGAAGTAAAACAGAATTCTGTTTAAAAGCTGGCTTTGCCCACCTCTTTGCATGAGGTCACCCAGCTCCTCCCTGTCAGAATATATAAAAACAAATATCTATATAAAAACAGGATGTCTTTTCCAAGTATTAAATTCTGTAACCTCAGCATAACTAATTTTTTTTCGAATGACATTTCTTTGATCTTATGATCAGTTTCCCCTTTCCCGGACATCAAAGCATCTTTTATGACTTCGCACTAAAATGTCATAACCTGCTCTTCTTCCTCTAAGCATTATAAAAGTTTATGATCTATCTTGGCAGTTGGGTATCTTCTAGCCTGTAATTAGTTTCTGGAATTCCAGGTAACACCTTATATCTAAAACGTGTGTGTGTGTGTGTGTGTGTGTGTGTGTGTGTGTGTGTGTGTGTGTATGTGATCTCACATGCTGTCTCAGGATCTGTCATGAGAGACAGTCAATAACACATTTTTATATTACAAAAATGATACAGTGATCAGAACCAGCCGTCCAAGTGTCACAGTAGGTACAGCTCTTTCAGTAATGCAGCACCAAAATTATTACCCTGACCAATAATAATCATTTTAAGTATGCCCACCCTGCTTAAAATTCTAGCAAGCTCTGCTGCCACTTTTGGGGCTGTGACAGTAAGCATTGGAACTGCCTCTGGGTATCAAGTAGCATAGTGACATACTGCCAAAATGAATCGATTATCCTTTTTACTTTTGTCTAAAGGGCCAACCACATCCATTGCAATTCTTTCAAAAGGCACATCTATCAAGGGTAGGAGCACCAGGGGCACCTTGTCTTTTTTAATCACTGGGGCTACTTTCTGACACTCAGCACAGGAACTGCAACAGCTAATAACATCTTCATGAATTCCAAGCCAATAAAATCTGTACAGCAATCTGGCAAGGGTGCAATCCCTCCATGAATGACCAGCCATAGGACTATCATGTACTATCTGTAACAACACAGATTCTGTGGCGTAACCAATTATTCTGTCTGATCCTGTGTCTGAGGTTCAACCCAAACTCTATATGGTAGCCCATTACATTTTTTTAAATATAGGTTTACCCTGTTTTGGTTTCACCCCCAGCTGCTTAAAATAACCCTGGAGAGAAACATTATTAGCTTGTTCTGAAAGAAAATCGCAATCAGTGATCAGTTTAGTTTCAGCATTTTCATATGTTAACCCTTTATGTCCATCAGTCTTTTGTTGCCACTGTTTCTTCAGGCATCATCTTTCTTACCTGGACTTCCAGATCTTGAAGTTGTGCTCAAACATGTCTGAATCAAACTCAGCGAAAAGAAAAAGAGTTCCCACCATTTGAGATTTTCTTTGCTTGAGCTCTTGTCACCACAGCTGCTGAAACATCAGGATTTACTCCCTCTTTGATTAACTCCTGGAAAGTCAGTTCCAATAACCACAGGTACAGGTAACTTAGGTACTACCCCGACTTTCATTTGGTGCGACACACCCTTAACGGTCGGAGTCACTTGGCTGGTGGGATAGTATCGAGCGTCCTTGTGGATGTAGATGACACCGGTGCCTGGTCCTTTTGGACATTGTTTTCCCAGCACTTCAGTATGTAATATGGTCTATCTGCTTCCCAAATCTATAAGTCCCTTTACAGTCTTATTTCCCACCTTCACATCTGTTAAGTACTTCCCGCGATTTGCTGAGAATAAATCTGCTCCAGTGTCACTCTTCTTACTATGGCAATTTCTTGCAACATGACTTGGCTTGTTACATTTACAGCAAATAAAGTCTTTGGGTACAGATTTGTTACCCCCACCAGAGTTCTTATCAGACTTGGAGCTTAAATGGGAAAAAGAGTGTCTTACCGGTGCTTGGCTGTTACCTCGCTGCTGTGGCATCTGTCTGGCCATTTGGTAGTCTTCAGGCAAAGAAACAGTCTTTTCCCCACTTTCTGGTTAGTGTTCTTTTACCCAAAGTTGTATGTCTATGGGTAGGATGTTGATGAACTGCTCCATTACAAATGTTTCAATGATCTGTGGGAGTGTCTTGCCCTCTGGTTGGAGCCATTTCATAAGCAGTTCTCTGTTTATTGTTTATTGATGAATATCGGCTAATACCTTTGAATCAAAGACTCCTTTACAAAGATTCCACATCATTAAAAACAGAGACAACAGGGACAATAGTAACAACTAACACAATAATTACAGAAAATGGTTACAAAAAAGGTTACAAATGGATAAGAAAAAATGTTTACAAAATAACACAATATAGCAGGTGAGAATACAGAGTTACAGAGAGCTGCCAAGCATAGGTACAAAGTGCAAAAGGTAGCAGGTACAAGCATACACTGCAGGACGGTGGCACAAGCCATGCCCAGGTGGCTATTCGCTGGCCAAGGCTGGGCTGAGAAGTCCATTGTCATGGTATAGGCACACCCAGGGGCGGCTGGACCAGTGTTAGGTCCACAGTCATGGAGGGTGGAGTGGGGAGAGGAAGGGTCGCAGACTGATCCCTGGGTGATTATGTCTCTTAGTTGGGACTTGAACCGACCAAGTTTGGGTTTAGTGAGGAGGGAGTTTCAGAGTGAGTTGAGCCAATATGGGGCCAGATATCTAAAGGTTCTTTGACCTGAGGTGGTCTTGCAGTGAGGTACCCTGAAATGGGTTGTCACTGATTGCCGTGTGAGGTGGGTGGACAATGGTGCCTGAAGTAGTGGGGAGAGGGCAGGTGGGAGTAACCCTGATGTAATTTTCTTAGCGAAGAGGCAAGCCTGGTATTTTAGCCTCCCATCAAAGTTTAGCCAGTTTGTTGAGGTGTAAAGGGTGCAGGTATGTGTAAGCCTATTACACCCTGTAGCAAGTCTGCAGGCCTTGTTAAGGGCCAGTCTAATTTTGTGTAGGTGTGTGTTGTCGGCTGCACTATAGATGATGATTCCGTAGAGATAGAATGGATACAGAGACAGCTAGGTGGAGTGCTTCTGGAGGGAAGCAGTGCTTATAGCGGTGAAGGAGACCAATACATACGCAGTTGAGAGCAGTGCTCAGTATCTGGATGTGGTCATGGTAGGTGAGACCAGAGTCTAGGGTGATACCAAGGTATTTGAAAGTGGTAACCTGTTCAAGGGGGTCATTTAGTGAGTTCAGTAAGAGCAAGGGTTGTCCTAAGTTCTTGTTTTGGGAGTGTGCAAACATCATGGATTTAGTTTTTTGTAATTTAATACTAGCCTGTGCTGAATGAACCAGGATTCAGCTTCAGAGAAGGATTTCTGGAATGCTGAGTGGAGGGCTGTAGGGTCAGTGTGAGAACTGTAGAGGATGGCATCATCCGCATACAATAGAAGTTTCCCAGAGCAGGCTTTGGGCAGGGAGTTGAGGAACAGGGAGAAGAGTAGTGGGCCAAGAATAGAGCCCTGAGGGACCCCTGACCTGACTTGGAGGGGGGAGGACAGGGAGTGGGCAATTCTGACTGTCTGGGTTCTCTCAGACAGGTAGCTGGCAAACCAGTCAGTGATCTCAGGGGATAGGCCTATCTGAGTGAGGGAATCCAGGAGAAGCGAGTGGTGTACTGTATCAAATGCCTTAGAGAGGTCTATGAAGACAGCGCCAGCAGTGTGGCCGGTGTCCAGGGATGTGTGGAGGGCATTTGTAAATTACAAGAGGGCAGTGGTGGTACTATGGTTATGGTGGAAGCCATGTTGTTCAGGTGAAGGCTTCTTGAGGATTATCAACTGAGTTGTATTTCAGAGACCGAAATCTCTGTCTGTAAGTCTCTCTTGAGATGTCATATATTTTAAGGTCCTCTCTTTTCACCAGGTCATGGTTTTCTGACTGTACAGTGTCCATATTGCTGTAGGCAAGTTGGGCTTTCCCTGTCAGGTAAGGTACCAGTCTGATTGCCCATTGCTGCTTTGGCCACTGGCAGGCTGTGGCAACTCTTTCAAAAGTTGTCAGGTATGCTTCGATATCATCCGAGGGACACAACTTTGCAAGTTTAATGTATTTTAAGTTGTTTGTGTCTTGTTGCTCTGCAGGACCAGTGCCAGATCCTCCAGCTTTGATAACTTGCAAAGCATCCATCTATTGCTGCATCTCTTCTTTTCTTTGCTGCTCCTGTCACTGCATCTCTTCTTTTTTCTGCTTCTTGAGTTGCTGCATTTCTTCTTTTCTCTGTGTCTCTAAACATTGAATCTCTTTTTCTCTCTGCTGCATCTCCTCTCTTTTCTGTTTCTCCATCTCTGTTTGTTGTATAGCCCACCATTGAAAAAGGCAGTCAGGATTTCAGGTTCTGTCATTGCCTGTCCTTTTTTTTTTCCAACGTTGGTGCTGGCTGTACAGTCTCAGCTTAGGCTTTTGCTTCTGCTTCTACTTCTACTTCTAGTTTGGCTGCCATTCTTCTGGTAATCACTCCTGGACTTCCTGCTGCAGAATCCATACCTTTCTGCTGTGTTTTCCTGGTACCAGGTCTAGTACCCATGCACAAAACCCCTGGCTTAGAGTATGCATGGCTTAAATCCCACTTAGGCTGACACCAACTGTCGGCGAGGCACAGGTCAGGAAGCATAGGAAAACCAGGAGCAGTTTCAAAATTCACAAATAGCATTTTATTTTTTTCTCAATAACAGCAAAACACTATAGGAGCTAATAATTGCACAGGGGGGTAGACACAAGCCCTTTCACAGTAGAGAGGTTAAGGAATGAACTCAATAACCTAAAGAAAGATAAAGCCATTGGGTCAGACGGCATCCACTCACACATACTGAGAAAACTCAGACATGAATTGGTAGCACCTCTAACAGATCTTTTTATCAGATCCCTGAGAGGGAATTGTTCCACAAGACTGGAAAAGGGTGATAGTGGTTCCCATACATAATGGAGGGAGTAGGGATGTGGCGGGCAACTACCGGCCTGTCAGTCTCACCTCAGTGGCAGGCAAGATGATGGAAACCCTGCTAAAGGAAAGAATTTAAATTTTCCTGGAAGAGACTGGACAGCTGGACAGCAAGCAATGTGGCTTCATGGTGGGAAGGTCCTGCAAGACTAATCTGACTGAGTTTTTTGACTTGGTTACTAAGATAGTGGACATGGGGGGGAGCTGTGGATGTTACCTACTTCGACTTTTGCAAAGCCTTCGACTCAGTCCCATGCAGAAGGCTACTAAAAAAGCTTGAGCATACAGGAGTAGGACAGGACATGGTATCATGGGTTAGAAGCTGACTTAGTCAGAGGAACCAGTCGGTGATGGTTAATTGGGCAGCATCAGGGGATGGGGGGGTGACCAGCAGGGTGCCACAGGGGTCCGTCCTGGGTTCTTTTCATAAGTAACATCACTGTGGGGCTGGGCAGGAAGGTGAGTCTGTTGGCAGATGACACAAAGATCTGCAACAGAGTGGACATTGCTCAGGGAGTGGAACAAATTAAAAGTGACTTGCTCAAACTAGAAAAATGGTTCAACATGTGACAGTTAAAATTGAATGCAAAAAAATGCAAAGCAATGCATCTGGGCCAGGAGCAACCCAGGGACGGTTTACTATCTGGGAGGGGAGCAGGTTACAGCCACCTGACAGGAGCAGGATCTTGCGGTCATCATCTCTGATGACTTAAAAGTGGGCAGACAATGTGAAAAAGTGGCACAAAAAGCCATCAAAATGCTGGGATGAATAGGAAGGGGCATCAAAAGTAGGAAGAGGGAAGTGATCATGCCACTATACAAGTCCCTGCTAAGGCCCCGCCTTGACTACTGCATACAGTTCTGGAGGGCTTATCTCAGAAAGGAAATGGATAGACTAAATATGGTACAGAGGAGGTGAACAAAAATGGTACAAGGGCTCCATGAAATGCCATACGAAAGCAGATTACAGCAATTCAACATGTACTCACTGGAGCAGTGCAGAGATGGGGTGGCATTATAGAGACATTCAGGTTCCTGAAGGGCATAAACAGAATCCCTGCCCAGGAACTCTTTCTGATCAATAGCTCCACAATGGCAAGGGGTCATGAAATGAAATTAAGGGTAAGGAGGTTCAGGGGTAGCATGCGTAAGTTCTTCTTTACAGAAAGGGTGGTGGCTTCATGGAATAGCCTACCTGCAGAAGTCATGGACTACAAAACAGTAAGGCTATTCAAATCTGCACAGGATATAGTAGGCATAAGGGGATTGTCTCTAAGAAAGTCTAAGGGGGACAGCACTCAGGGAAGACTAGATGGATCTTTGGTCCCCATCTGCCGTCACTTTCTATGTTTCTATGTTAAATAAAAAATAAAAATGTGTTCAGTATAACTATTTACAAAGGCAGTACAGAGGAAAAAAAGTCTTCCTTCTGAGTGTTTCTTCTCAGTTTCAGATCTCTCTCTCTCTCTCTCTCTCTCTTGCAAAATATTGCTGCTCTTTTTATAACAAGTCTTTGCAGGGAGCTCGTTAAGGAGATAGTGTCTTTTCACAGAATGTTCTTGTCAGTTTCCAGTGTTCTTGTAGGTGCAACAAAAAAAACATAATGATGCAAAACTGACTTCTTGTTGAAAGCTCTGTAAAGTTTGCATGCCAGCATCTCAGTTTAACCCCTTAAGTTCCAAATAGTTTTTTTGCAATCATTTCAGCAGGATAACTATATATAGTTTTAAACAAAGGGATCTCATTATCAGTGACATTTCCACATAAAGATTCACATATATTTTTATACCTGTAGATATGTAAGGTGGAAGAAAAGACCGAAATAGCAAGAGAGGGCAGAGAGATAGAGAGAGGCGGAGAATTGCAAAACCGTTGGAGTGATCAGTTCCTAGGTCTCACAAGAAAATTTGATTGCACAACCAGACAGAGAAGAGACAGAAAAGGAGAGAATAGAACAGATCCTTACAGTTAACTCTTTCTGCATAACAAATTGGGCAGGCCCTTATTCAGCCCTGTCACACCACCATAATTCTTCACTTCCCGACCTCTCACCTCTCACTGAATTGCTAACGAACAATGAACCACCAGAGTCAGCAGTAAGTAATGAAATAATTGAAATTATATACCACATGGAGTTCAGTTAACTTGTGGCTGCCCACCACATTAAAAAAAAAGTTTTAAAGATAGTGGACCGCGGCTGTGCACTGTAACTTAACCAGATCGCAGCCACACAGCAACTTTTTATTTTATACAGTTACTGAGGTGAAAAAAGGGAAACCCGTAATGATATAAAGTAAAATATGGGTCAGCATGTGTAAACTTGAAGTTTACACATGCCTCAGGCTGTTATCTCATAAACCCCTCGAGCTCGGGCCTCAGGGCTTATGTAGCATCTAACTGTGTGTGTGTGTAAATTTCTTGTTACACACACTGACCCATACTTTATTCTATATTTAATTGATTTACATCAATTAACATATATTCAAACATAGAAACTTAGGAAAGAAAGCTGGCCCTGATGATCCTGGGCCCTCTGTATGAAAAACTAGCATACACATTAAAAGTGGGGCAGCTTCCTCCGTCATTCACTCAGGTCAGAATATCAGTGCTCACTAAACTGGAGAAACTGAGACAAATGACCACATCACACAGGCCTATTTCTTTGTTTAACTCAGACTTTAAAATATTGCCAAAATTCTGGCAGGGAGGTTGAAAAACTTTCTACCAAAGTTAATACATGAAGACCAAGTGGGTTTTGTGAGTGGGAGGGGTGCACCATCAAACTTCAGAACATTACTGCAGGTCTTGCCTTGGGGACAGAAACACTCAAGTTACTGCCCTGTGGTGGTCTCACTCGATGCAGAAAAAGCTTTTGACAGGCTCGAGTGGGATCACCGCTGGTGTATGATGAGGAAAACGGGCTTTGGTGAGAAATTCCTTGGCTGGGTTCAGGCTATATATTAAAGCCCATCGGCGGCAGTACAGACTAGCACATGGCTATCAGACCACATCCCCCTATATAGGAAAACCAGACGGGGTGCCCTCCCTTCCCACTTTTGTTTGACTTGGCACTGGAACCACTGGAAAATGCCCTTAGACAACATGAAAACATAAGAGGGTGACACCTGGGAGGAGCAACAGCCAAAGGATCATTGTACATAGAGGTTCTCCTGGTATGTGTTACTAAGCCGGATACATCCCTGCCATGTCTGCTTGATGTGATGCACACCCTTGGAGCTATATCAGGCTACAAGGTCAACCTGGGTAAAACTATTGTGCTACTGCTTGATAATTGTGATCACACTGATGATAAAAATGACTTGCCCTTTCAATGGACCGACGTAGGCTTTAAGTACTTGGTGGTGCAGATTAGAAAGCAAATGAAAGACATATATGGGGTCAGCTATGTCCCAGTACTTAATAAGGTCAGGGAATTATGTACAACATGGCAAAATCTTCCCCTATCCCTCCTAGGCAGGTCGAACGTGCTTAACATGATGATCCTCTATAAGTTCTTTTATCTTTTTCAGGTCTTGCCAATGCATATACCCAATACTTTCATTAGGTATCTCAGGGTGTGTGCCACAACTTGGCTCTTCCAAAACAAGACACCTCGAATCACAAGTTAACGCATGCCTTGAATAGGGGAGGCATACTGTAGGCAAGGCCCCTAGAATTCTGCAGCCGCAGAATTTTGCGCAGAACTAGCAATCTACCGCAGAACTTCTACGATGCCGCAGATTTCACTCTTCTTGGTGATTTTTTATTAATATTTCTGTTTTTCCATAGAATCTGGTTCCCTTCCCCTCTTTTTATATCCAAAACACCCCATATGCTCAGAATGTGATGTTATTATTGCTATAACGTCATACATTAGCTAATGAAATGGCTGCAATCTGCAACAGAAATGAACAGTCACTTATCTACTACAGCTCCCACTGCCAGAGACAGTGGCACAGCACATCAGGCATGGTGATATTTGCTCAACCTGCACTACAGCCTAATATAATTTTCAGTCTTACATTGTTGCATTAGGGCCAACTTAAACAAAATCTTGTCAATGGCATAGACCTGTTAAGTCCATACCTCACTTTGTACAGACCTATTTGTGCGTTTAAAGTATAGAGACACTGTCTGAAATGAATAATGGTAAAATGAATTTAACTGTCTAACTTTTTAAGAAAAATAAAGTAATTATGCCCAGAAAAGTGATTGAAAGAATAGACCTGTTAAATAAATAATTGCACTGTACACATTTTTGCCAGGGTTATTGATTACATATTGTCACTGGTTGATAGAATCACCTAAAAGTTATTGAGAAATGTTCTGTGCAGGGACAGCTGTTGGGCCAGAGGGTAGTATGCTGTGTTTCCGTGCCGGCAGCTCAGGTTCAGAGATTAGCTCTGGGAGCTGGCTGGGCAGCACAAGGATTGGTGGAACACATCACTGCTCGGAGCCTGGGAAGGTATGGTGCAGTGTTCTGTCACATGGTGAACACATTGTTATGGGCCGGAGAGCTTTATCTCACAATTGGTTCACTTGCATGTCATGGCCTGATGGTGTTATGCATTGTGTCAGGGAAAGCAGGTTGACATGAAAAATGAGTTTTGCAATAACTCCTCTATTCCATTTCCAATGGGACCTGTATGAATGAGGGTGCAAGTTCATGGAAATTAAAAAACAAACAAACAAACACAAAAAAAAATATATATATACAGTATATACACACACACACACACACACACACACACAGTATCTCTGTCTCTCTCACCACACACACACATATAATTGTATGTATGTTACAGATTGCAGATAAATATATGTGATACACAGTGGGAACCTCATGAGTGGTGTAGAAAGCACATACAAATATATAAGTGATAGACAGTGGAAACCTCATTAGTGGGATAGATAGCATGCATATAGAAATACCTTATTTATCACATAAGATGCCCTCTGCATATGTCATTTATGCAACAGGCTAGGACCTTAAGGGAGAGACATTTGTTATGCTTTTTTAGGCATAACATTATTTTTATAAGTCTGTTATTTTTTGAACTAGTGTTACTGTGCTTTCCACCACCCTGATTGCTATCACTACTGCTATGAAAGTGAAGTCAGGATGACAAGCTGACACTGTGATGTGGCAGTTTGCTAGTGCCGAGAAATTACAACCATCATTGAAGTTCTGCAGCAATGGTAATTCACAGAACTTGGTCCCACTGTGCCGCAGAAAAGTAGGGGCCCTGACTGTAGGTGCTCCACACTTTAAAAACTATTATTGGACTTTACAAATTGCCAGTGTGAGGGACAGGTATAAACCCAACTGCCAAAATGCAGGAATACCCCTAGAAGGAGAGTGTACCTCAACCAAGAGGCTGACAGACCTTCTGTATTGTTTAAATAGTAAGGACACCAGATGTGCTAAGAATAATCTCATAGTACATCATCTTCTATAGGTCTGGCACCAAACCCACAGTTTTAAAAAAGCTGAGTTTCGGCTTATCACAATTACCCTCATCTGGAACAACTATCGCTTTCCTAAATTTGTATGTAAGGACCCCACCCCTGCCTTTTTACTAAAATGGCAGGTGACATGCTGTTGGTGTTGGCAGCAATACCTGGTGGGGGACCTGGGTTCGGGGAGGATGAGGTTACCTGGCACAAGGGACCTAGGTTTGGCTACTCTGCACAGGGGCACCCAAGTAAATCCAACTACAGGAAGCAATAAGTGTAATGTCCAGAACCAGAATTGGGATTTTTCAGTGTGGTTTTATTTAACTAACTGAACATAAACAAAGCATTGCATGGTCCCCCAAAGGGCTACGTTCACTGTATGTGCAGATTAGAGGTTAACCAAGTGGTCCATTTGAAGAATGAACACATTACTACTGTTGTCTGGCTTTGGACCCACCAGGCACTCAGCCCGGACTTTGCATGCGCTTTGGATACATAGCTCGACTGGCCCGGCTCCCCTGCCAGCCACTTGACTGACGGTCCACTTGAAGAATGAACCCAAACTTTACTTGGAAAGACATCCCATCAAACAAGGAGACTCCCAAACTGTGGGTCCCCACACCACTTAGAGTCTGTGACTCCTAGAGAGATTTGTTTTCTTACTTCCAATCGAATTCCCATCAAACAAGAAGGCTCCCATCCAACAAGGAGTCATTTTCCCATCCTGTGGCTCCCCACACCACTTAGAGTCTGCGACTCCTAGAGAGATTTTCAAGTTGCGACCGACGTCTGGGTACCCACCCCATCACTGGCCAAGTGCATGAGGCAAGTAGCAAAACACAGAAGAAACTGTAGAGGTGGACCTGGTTACTAAAGATGGGTTTTCCACCTCCAGCTCCCATAGCCCATACCCGCCATTTCTCTGGATACACACAGAAAACTTTAGAACTTTAAAATGTAGATTGAACAGTGGATGACCTGAAGTACCCCTCTACAGCATTACTTGAAATCCAATAAAACTTTAGACTGTTTGACTGCTCCATTTGTTCATCCTAGTAACATAGTCTCCCAAATAGCAGTCCCCATTACTTGAAATCCATTTAAAACTTTAGACTGTTTGACTGCTCCATTTGTTTGTCCTAGTAAACATAGTCCTCCCAAATAGCAGTCCACATTCATTTCCCAACTGAAGAAAACAATTTGTTTGCCTTCAAATGGAGCCAAACACTCACCCATTCGTTGCAGGTGCCCCACAGGCGAAGTACTATAACCTTTGCTGTTATACAAGAACAGACTAAATAAAACCAGGCAGCTTCCTTCCATGGTGGGAGAAGGATTGCCCTGAACCCACAGAGAACCCCCGGAGGGAGGGGCACTGAGACCAGAGGAGCGGTCTCCACCACTTTAAAAAAAAAAAGGTAAACACAGGAACACTTCCTTCTTCTTTGAAACAAACTGAAGACTGACCGACTTCCTTCCTGTTTGCTTTAGGACAAACTGAAGAATGACTTTAAATTTCCCAAAGTTCTAAACTCACTCCCTGAGCTGTAGATTCCAATGTGGCTCATGCAGCTGCGACAGTTCTATGGTGATGTCATCGCTCAAGTCTCAGCTGTGACTGAGGACAGAGTGAGACAGTGTGAAACCCATTTAACTGGAGTTTCACAAGCTGCCTTTCCTGCCTACCACTAGGTCTTACTGGGATTCTAGTAACCCCGGGTAACAAAGGGGTTACATGTATGTGATCCAGGGTTTCACATTTGGCAAACAAAGGCATAGAATTGCTGGGCCACATATATGGGGGGGGTGTAGTGATGTCATTCGAGAGTATACAACAATGATATGCCCCCCCCCCATTCCTTTAGACACCTTCAACTCAGACATTTCCTAGGAGGGGAACTAAGACCTAGCTGCAAACTACAAAACCCGTCTCACATGGCTAGTGCTTTGGATGGGGCAGAAAATACTAGGGGTCCTCCTGAGAAGCATATACCAATCATTAATTAACTCACTACCCAGCACCTGTCAACAGCACAGGCAAAAGTGGGAAGAGCTCTTGGGGGAGAATATCACAAAGGAAGGAGACTGGGCAGAGATTCTAGAAGATGGATGGAGACAGACTATATAAAGTAAAATCCAAGGTTATACATTTCATGACTACTCAGAGGGCATATTACACCCCAGCCAGAGTAGCCAAATTCAACCCCAGGTGGAGGGAAACTGCCCCAGGTGTGAACAATAAACAGATCTATTACACAAATGGGCTAGATATTCAAAAGTGCGCCTGGCATTGGCGCAAGTGGTTGCTCCGTGCAACTGAGTTGGCTGGAGCAACAAAGGGATATATATTCAAAAGATATGTGCCATGGCACATCTCATCTGAATATATCAAAAAATATCCGCAGCACAAGGTCTGAATACCAGGAATAGGAAATGCACCAGCACATCAGAGATACGCCATGCGCCAATTCCTGATATTCAAACACAAATATGCAAATGGGACCATAATGCATGCAAGGCACACATTGGGCCATTTACATGTCATTATGGCCCCATTTGCATGAGTTGTGCAGGGCTGGCCAATGAAATGTACCTGGCACCCTGCACAGCATGCAGTGCTGTCAGTGGCGGACCAGTGGTTCACCCCTCCCCACCCGTAACCCCGATCACTGTTATAAATTAGTTTACAATCCCTGGTGATCCAGTGGTACCCCCGCTTGTAACCTCGATCACCCGAACAAATGAGTTCTGTACTTCCTGGTGGTCCAGTGATTCCCCTCCCACCGGCTACCGATCACTGTAATAAATTAGTTTTACAATCCCTGGTGGTCCAGTGGTTCCCTCTCCACCCGTAACCCTGATCGCTTGAAAGAATGAGTTCTGTATTTCCTGGTGGTCCAGTAGTTCCCCACTCCCCGCCCCCTAACACTGATCACTATAGAATATTAATATCACATTCCCTGGTGGTCCAGTGGTTTCCCCTTCCCTGCCCGTAACACTGATCACCATTCGAATGAATGATATAATTCCCTGGTAGTCCAGTGGCAACCCCCACCCACACTGGACCCCTAGCCTGCCTAGCTCCCCTTCCCGGTCATCGACGGGCAGCAAACCCACCCACATACCTCCACGGCTGCCCTCAGAATGACAGTTTACAGTATCTGCTGTAACTGCAAGCCCATTGGTCCACGATGGACCAATGGGCTTGCAGTATCTGTAATAGGCATTCACAACTTTGTGAATGAATGACTTCATTTGCAAAATTGTAAAGGCTATTATGGTATCTGCAGCAAGCCCATTGGTCCATTGGACCAATGGGCTTCAGTCATACTACAATAGGCATCCACACCCTTGTGAATGAAATGACTTAATTCACAAAGTTGTGAATGACTATATAGTAGTGTATCGAGCCCATTGGTCCGTAGTGTGACCAATGGGCTTGCAGTTGCAGCAGATACTGTAAACTGTCATTTGGCAGGCAGCCATGCAGGTATGAGGGTGGGTTTGCTGCCTGTCGATGACTGGGGGGAGCTGGGGGGGTTGGGGGTGCCACTGGACTACCAGGGAATTATATCATTCATTCGAATGGCGATCGGTGTTACGGGCAGGAGTGGGCCACTGGACCACCAGTGAATGTGATATTAATATTCTAAAGTGATCAGTGATATGGGTGGGGAGAGGGGTACCACTGGACCACCAGGGTTGTAAATAATTTATTTTATTTATTTATTTATTTTTTATTTATTCTTTTTGGTGCCCGCTCCGCTTTGCCAGGCATCCGCCTGGTCACAGACCCCTTAGCTGCGGCATCCCCAGATGAGCTGCACTCCCGGACCCCTGGATTAACCCCCAGGGGTGGAGACATGGCACACCTGGCCCTTTTAAGGCGCTGCAAACAATGGGATAGGATGAGAGTCAGCCTGGGGAACCAATTGCAGCCCAGGGGTGGGCTTCATTAAGGCAGCAGAGACAGGCTATTTTTTCCCTCTGTAGGGGGGTGGGAACGTGCAATGACACCAGCGTCTGTCCCACCCCCAGGAACCTTGTGGATGTCGGTTGCTATGCAGTGATGATGACCCTCACCCTCCCCCCGGAGAAGGAGAGCAGTCGTAGGATGCTCAATCCTTCTCCCCCGGCTGGCCCTCCGACGACCCAAGTCCATTCCCTAACCCGGGTCGCCGCACCGCAAGAGGAAATCAACTTGTGCCAGCAGGCTGGCTTATAATCTTTATTTTAGGTGATCAGGGTTGTATGGGTGGGGGGTACCACTGGACCACCAGGGTTGTAAATACTTTTTATTTCGGTGATCGAGTTACGGGCGGGAAGAGGGGTACCACTGGACCACCAGGGCATTTGGTGGGAGATTGTGCACGGTGTTCGGGAGGAGTTGCCACCACAGCTGGCGGCTGCTGTGTTGCACCCTGCACTCAGCAGCAGCTCGCCTGGAGGCTACCAGTTGAGCCTTTTATGGGCTCAACTTTGTGCTATGTATGGCACATCTCTGAGATGTCGCTGGCAGATGTACCGCACATCCTGGGCTGAATATCGGGATGTGCCACATATACATGGGCACGCCCCCTGGAGATGCGCCGTATACATTATCTTTGTGCTGTGGCACATCGGGAATTGCACAGCGTGCTTCTCTTTGAATATGGCCCTGGGGCACATTTCTGGTGCAACTCCTTTGAATATGTAGACCTTAATGTATAACTGCCAACCACTACATGCCTATTCTAATGAAATCGAAAATGCCAGTGCAGCAACACTGAACAAGCAGGTGTCCTTGTCACCTAGAAAGGTCTTGCTGGGTGACTGGGAAGACACAGAGTCGCTGCAGCATAAAAACGTCATGCTCATGAGAATTAACACTGCCAAAACTGTTATCTAAAGGAGTGAAAACAAGAAAAACCTGCAACGTGCAGTATCTGGCTAAACAGGATAAAATAATGTATGATGATGGAGAAAATAGTGTACATGACCAGAGGGAGAGAACATGCCTTTAACAATATTTGTGAGAGCTTTGAAGCTTACTTAAACAACAAACCAGGGGCACAAGCGTTGTATCATAGCAGGACTCACAACTCAAAAACCAGTGTACTTCTGTCTAACTAATTCAATAAAGCTAATGAAACGCTCAAATGAAATAAGTGTAAAAGACAGTCTGACACAGTTAGGAATTTGTTTATTCAGTTTTTTATTTTTCTATAACATTATATGTCTTCATTTTTGTTCTTAATGTTTTAAACCAGAATTGACTGCATAGCAGATTTTTGTAAGAGTCAACCATTTAATGATTTTTGTTTGTTTAGTTTTTTGTTTATTACTATATTTATCCACCCATGGGGCTGGCAGTGACCCCACCCCACGGAGTACAGTCCAGAAGCCGGAAGCCAAGTTTCCAGTGGCCAGGCCATCATGGAGCCTACCAGCTCCATTTTCCAGAATTTTCTCCCAACCCTTGCTGCAGGCATGCACGTGCATGCACGCTGCTGCCCATAGCACCCTCCCTTCATGTCGCTGCCCTGTCCCACACTACAGTACCCTTCAGGCCTCCACCTGGGAGCAGTCATTCAGTGGGGAGTGGCAACCCACCCACCCGGGAGAGGAGAGCAGTCCTTCAGATGCTCAATCCTCTCCTCCTCCCAACCAACCCCAGGCAACCTGTGCTTGCTCCCGAACATGGGTCATTGGCATGGAGCGAGGTGTGGTATCCAGTGCTTCAACCCTCAGCACCACTGGGCTGGCTAAACCATTCAATGTTTAAGGTTTTCAGGTATCGTAAAACTTGTCAGAGCCCAGAATCAAATGTTATGAAATATGGTACCATTGTATTGAACTCTGACCTTAATAAAGTATATTCAAAAAAAAAAAAACTTATTAAAGAAAGAAGCCCACTGGCCCATCAAGTTCTTTCCCACAACAACTCCGTGGGAATACCCTGCCCCCCTCCTTTTCTTCAAAGTACTTATCTAGTTTATGCTTGAAGGTTGAAACTGTTGACTGACAACATGCATTCTGGAAGCCTATTCCAGATGTTCACCACTCATTTGTTAAGTAGTTCTTTCTGATATTTTCTTGATTCTGCCTTCTTTCAAAGACATGGAGTGCTCCCTTGTCCTTTCATCCCTGTACATCAGGAAGAGCTGCATTTGGTCTGATGGCACTATCCCTTTCTGATGTTTGAAAACTGTTATTATGTCACTCCTGAGTCTTCTTTTTTCCATGGAGAACTGTTCCATCTCCTCCAGTTGGTCCTCATAGCCCATGTTTTCTAAGCCTTTAATCACCTTGGTCATGCTCCTCTGCACCTTCTCAATCTGGGTGATACCCTTCTTCAGATGTGGGGATGAAAATTGTTCTCTGTACTCAAGGGAGGGTCTGACCTGTGATCTGCACAGGGGTATTACGAATACAACATCTCTCGATCTGCTTCCAAACTGTCAAAGATGACTCCCTCTTCCTTGCACAAACACCTGATCCAAGAATTAATGCTTTGAATCCTAGCATTACATCTGTTATCTGCATACTGAATTAGTGATAGCTATGAGAAGATGGCATCTGCTTCCCTCTCTGTAATCGTTTTTTTTTTTTTAGTTGTTTAACCTGGAGTAGCACACTAAACTGAAAGCTTTTTTACAGGTGCGACCTGGGAGCACAGGGAAGTTAAGTGATTTGTTCAGGGTCACACAGTATGTAAGTGGAAGCTATGGGATTCAAACCCAGGTCTGGTCTGCTGGATGTCACCAGATTTGCAGATCAGAACCTTAAACCACTCCGCTATACTGCCTTCGTCTGTCCTAGGTTTCTGAAGCCCTTCATGAGTTAATCGTCCTTCTTGCCAGTGGTGTCATTTCTTCCGCCACCTACAGTACCACTAGCAGAGGGTGGCCTCAAAGGGGCTCCAATAGTCTGTCAAATCTTTCAGTACTGTGCCTAATTCTGTCTCTCAGTAGACAGCAGAATCCTCTGTTTGCTTTGTCTCTATGACACACTTGTCTGTCTATATATATCACAGGACTGTATCACGCACAACCATTGTCTTCCTGTGTTTTGTGTTGCTTGGCACTGTTAGCTTTACATTATTGCTTTTTTTGTTTTTATTTAGGACCTTAAACTGGAGCCACTGGAAGAAGAAATTTTGGATGGCAATACCAAGTCTGTAAGTAAACTGCAAGCACCTATTCTGTTTCTAAAGGAAAAGTCCTCCAGTCAAGATTTAGGCTTTCACGTACTTAGCTGTACTCCATCTTTATTATACGTTATGTTAGAATACTAAATGTAAGTGATAACACATGGCAGAATATGCTACGGTTCTCCCAAAATGATTGTATACCCCAGGTAGGTTGTCAGGCATGATGTGCAGCTGTGAGTGCCTTTCATAGAAACATAGAATATGTCAGCAGAAAAGGACCAATACACCCATCTAGTCTGCTCTGTTTTATCTGCCTAACACTACACCATAGACTTTATCACAGGTGGCCTCCCTTCTCTCTTTCCACTGCCTATTATGTCCATGTGCCTGTCCCACACATGCTTGAAACTCCCCACTGTCTTCACCCCCAGCACCTCTTCTTGCAAGCTGTTCCAGGCATTCACAGCCCTTTCTGTGAAGAAATATGTCTTCACATTTTCTGTGAAGTATTTCTTTACATTCCTCTTAAACACCCCAAAGCTTCATAGCATGCTCCTGTAAGGGAGACTCCCCTTCTGCACCATATTCACCCCTATGAGGTAGTTATGGTTCTCAGTCATATCCCTTCTCACTGTCCTCTCCACCAGGAAGTAAATGTTGAGCTCCTGTAGCCTCTCCTTGTGTGATTTCTTGTGCAACCCCACATCATTTTGGTAGGCCTCTGGACTGCTTCCACCTTGTCAGTGTCCTTGTGAAGTTGCATTGTCCAGAACTGGACACAGTACTCCAGGTAAGGTCTCACTAGTGAGTGATACAGTTGCAACACCACCTCCCTTCTCCTGCTTCCCCCTCCCTCTGCACCCCAGCACCTGGCTAGCCTTACTTACTGCTCTGTCGCAGTACTCTGCCACCTTGAGATCATCTTAAATACAGCCTTCGGGTTTCTCCGCCCCAGGTGCATGATTTTGCACTTTTAGGCACTGAAACCGAACTGCCACACTCTAGACCACTCCTGTAGTTTTCCCAGATCCCTTTGCATTCTCTCTACCCCCTCCTGTGTGACCATCCTGTTGCAGATTTTTGTGTCATCCACAAAAGAGATACACCTTCCCTTCCAGTTCCTCCGCAATATTACTTCTGAAAGCAATGAACTGGAACATGCAGTCATTACACCATAACTGCACACCCTGGAGTGTGATATCATGCTTATAAAATGCAAATTAAGTCCCAAATGCCCAAATAAAATGACATTTTAACTGACCTGTGAAGTTGTACTGTAATTACTACACAGTCATTTGAATGGATTTCGCCAATCACAGTACATGAGTCTCTTACCTATTTTATAAACAATGTATGCAGCTACCTTAAACATTATAAAAATAGTATAACACACATTTCAAGAGCCCATGACATCTCAAGGAAAATTTAAAACATATAAATCTTTCCATTTAGCTTTTTCTTGCATCCCCTGAGTCACCCAGAGATGCACCCTGCATTCGCGGATAGAGCCATCATCCAGATGCAGAGGGTTTTCCTTACTTCCCCAGTCTTTTCCTGCACCATCACTGCTCCCCATGGCATGGACAGTGCCTCTATCGACCTCTCACACACACGGTACCCTTGCGATGAAAGCAAGCTCTTTGGCCAAGTTGCAGGGGTTGCTGTGGCAACAGAACTTGCCACCAACCATACCCAAATGAGGCACACTGCTGCGCAGCAGCAAGCTCAACCTGACCTGCCCTCCCAACACGGCAACCAGAGCTTGCCTTCAGACACAGGTCACCTGCACAGCAGTGCAACGTGCTACCGCTGGGCCATCTGGGTTGCCAAATATGTATAATATGTGTAATTTGGGGGTACAGTTCAGCTTACATGCTTGTATTTACCCCACTTTTTTCAAGATAATTATAGACAACATCTAAGGAGATGATGTTTGTGTGTTAATGTGCACATGTCCACTTTTTTGGCATCAAACCCCAACTGTCATGTCCTTGGCCACCATCACGGCAGTTGGGAATGCTACTGGGCTGGCAGGATGCAAGAAGAGTGCAGCTGCAGCATGCTGACTTAAAAGTGGGCTTCTCTGTGTCCTCATAGGAGGGGCCTCCGGGAGAAAATTAACAAATGGGTAGTCTCCACAGATGGTACAGCCATGCCACTGTACATCCAGTTGGTGCCTAGACTCCTGCCTCCCCTCCTTTACCAGTAGATTCTGATTCCTTCACAAAGCGGTGGAACCACAAAAAAGTAGATTGGTTCTGGTGGAGATACAATACAATGCAATATAAGGCAATACATGTCTACATAGCATCTTTCATACAACATGTGCCTCAAAATGCTTAGTAGTGAAAATAAAAACAGAAAAAACTACAAAATAGAATTATACAAAATGATAAAATTTAATACACAATATGCATGGGCATTTTTTGTGATGCAATGACAGACAATCAAATAGGTAAGAAGATATTTATCTTGGAGAAAAAGAAAATTAGGAATGGCAGGCAAAGGAAAAAAGAGATTTTTTTAGGTGAGATTACAGCATTAGAGAACATTAAATACAATCACAGGGGAAGAACACAACCATAAAAAGAATTGGATCACTGATAAATAATAGCAAGTGCTTTACTCTCAAAACACAGCTGAGTAGTCAAACAAAAGACTGACGAAACAGTCACTAAAATGTTGCCACCTCATGGAAAAGAGGCCTGGCCTTGACAGAGTTACATCTAGGGGCTGATTCTTGAGGCAGGGGGTGGTCGACTGGAGCTTGGAAGCAAGTGCTGGCCACTTCAGCAGAGGTGAAGGGTTTCCGACTAGTGAGCTAACTGAAGGAGGTCCAGGAGAGAGAGAGAGAGAGAGAGACAAGAAGGTGTAAAAATAAAGGGAAAGAAAGAAAGCTGGTATACCGTTCTGAAAAGTTATGCTGTTACAGTTGGTACCTATTATGTACCTACCAGCATAGCTAAGGGATTGCATTCATCAGATCATAAAATGAGATTTATTCTTGAGAAACTCATCTGAAAACTTCCCTTCCACCAGAGGCACCCCACACCCCCATGACAGCATGGAGGGAGGTGCAGATGCTAGTTATACCCTCTCTAATGGCATGGGGGGGTACAGAAATGCCTGTATATCAGTGTATGTGTAGTAAACAGGAGACCATTAAAACAGTCTGTGTCTTGCTTCTTATTGAAAACTAAAGTGAATATTTACACTGGAGGGATGCCTAGCTTGTCACAGCTCTACACTACCTCTTTAAAGACTGAGTAGTATATTTGTTTTAAGTAACATGCTGTAAATTCTAAACTTGGATATTACTAAATATTACAGCTTGATTTTCAAATACTGATCTATTGTCTATTGACTGAAGGCACACCAGAGACGTGTAGGTGTACACATGTTTACACCAGTGCTAATACAATTATAGGTCCACATAAAGTCATCGACGAAGCCCCCTCAGGAGGAAGCCACAGGCTGTGTCCGTAGTTGTGCTGTATTTTAAAAACACCTTACTGTATTTATTTGCATTGGTTTACTAAACTACATAGATGCATAAATGTGAGCATATGCCCACAAGGTCTTGAGAGAACACGCAAGGGGGTTACTATGGCTCATTTACGCAATAACACGCAGAACAAAATATCTAATTAAAAATCCAATAAAACCACATGCTTGCTTAGTTTCGATGATTTATTTCTCACAGTATACTGCAAGCCTTAGGAAATGGCACTCCAGTAGCAGAAACAGAAAAGGAGGCAAAGAAAACAGAAGAAACAAGAAATAAATTACATAAAAGTAATCTAGACTTAGTTTTAAACACCTGCAGTACCTCTATAGACAGATATACAGTAAGTGAGGAAAGTTATTTAAAGAAATTACCTAAACAGTTGTAAAATCTGAAAATGTGATGGAATAGGTACTGTAGATAGATAGTAAAAGAAAGCATATGGAGTCAAAATTGAAAAGCAAGTCTACACTGTTATACACAATATATTTTTTAAAAGACTGTATGTATCTGCATTCTAACATAGTAATTTAAGATGAGCAGGGACTCTGAGTTCATCATGTCTGCACCCCCTCCCCCTTTCGTAAGCTGGGATGAATAATTATGCTGTGTAAACATGTACTAATTTAACGGAATTTCCTACCCACTGCACAACCCAGGGTCTCCTGTGATTCTCATGGTACGCAGGCATTTATCCAGGCTTACTGTACCTTGAAGACCTGTACTGTCTTCATACCCACCATCTCATTGGGTAGGCTGTCCCATGTGTTCACTAACCACCCGACAGAAGAAGTGCTGCCTAATGTTACCCCTGAATTTACCACCTGTGGACTTCATGACGTGTCCCCGCGTGCGGCCAAAGGATACCAGATTAAACATCTGTGTCTGTTCCATCTTGTCGATACCCTTTAGTATCCAGAACGCAGAGATCATTTCCCCTTTCAGACTCCTTTTCTTCAAGGAGAACATGTTAAGTGCCACCAACCCCACCTCATAACGTTTGTCCCCCATATCCCTGATCGTTTTCATGGCCCTGCATTTTTCGCCCTAAAAAGGATAAATAGCTGTGGAGATTTGGTCTTTTTTTGTTGTTCTAGTATTGTGCTAATGTAGTGTTTGTGTCATAATGTTTTACAGCACCTTAATGTATACCATATTTTAAATTTTAATTGATGTATATATACACGTCTGGTAACATTATTTTTTTCTCCTAAGATTATGTAACCAGCATGATTGTATGGTGTCCCTTGTAAATGAGCTACCTGCTCAATGAGAATTTTAACTTGTTCATTTATCAAATGAATAAAAATCATTACTACTTACTACTAGTACTACCCTATCAACTGTCTCAGTGTCCTTTTTGTAATGAGCAGCCCAGAACTGTAAGCAGTACTCCACCCTGATCAGTGACTTGTTAAGTGGCAATATTACTGCCACTGCCCTGCTGGTCACCCCACTTTGACACACCCGAGCATGCTGTTGGCCATCTTGATGGCCGTCACTCACTGCTTCTCCTGCTCTGCCCTTTGTCCTTTATAGTTGCCACCGGATCCTTTTCTGTGCTCACTTAACTGTGAGCTGTGTGAGAAATTCTATATTGCACTTGCAAATTCTATATTGCACTTTGTGCTCACAACAGAGGGAGGTGAACCTTACAATTGTCTTTGGTTTGTAGCAGATATTCTGCAGGTAGATGCTACTTCTAACTGAAAGGTAAGACAAGGAACTTAGAATTGTCAGGAAAAGACAGTCTTTCAAGCAACAGAGGAAGGTGGATCTAGCTTTACGTTTGTTACAACTCTTAAGATTTTCAGTGCAGGAAGAGTTTAAAGCACAGCTGACTTATTTTGGGGCTGACTGCTTTCAGAGCACAAACCACCAGGCTGTTTTGGGGCTGGGGAGGTTTACCTGTGTCTGACTTCAATGTCTGGATTTTTCTCCGTTTGATTAGCAGGATATTTTCTCTGTCAAATTGTTGTGTAGGGCATCTTGCTGACAGGAAGGCACTCATCGCAGTGGTGGGTCAGAGCTTTGCTGATTGTTTTGTGAGGGCACAGTTTAGGCCCAACCCTTCCCACCCTCACCCCACCCATCTCTGGAAATAGTTCCTTTATACCTGGGGTTCTGACATCATTTCCTCAAGAATGCAAGGTACATATCACTGTCATATCCTCTCTAGCACTCTGCACTGACAATATAAGCATACACGTTGTATAATATACTGTATATATTTCTATATAACAAACCAATCACACACACACACACACACACACACAAAAAAGTAGATAAACATGTGGGGAGTAGTACAATGTAATGGCTGTGGGGCACCAGTCTTCCGGGAGTCTTTCTGGAAGCTGAGGTGCTGCCCTATTTGCAGACAACTCTCTGCCCTGAGGGAGGAAGTTGCCCATCTTCAGGCCACACTGGACAGTAGTAAGGGAACCTTCCCTCAGGCCACACTGGACAGTAGGAAGGGAACCTCCCCCATCCAGGGAGCACCAGAGCCACCACCACTACCTCAGAGGTTGCGAAGAAAGCACAGCAGTTGGACCACAGTGGGCTCAGGGAAGGTGGAACAGAGGCACACCCAGTCAGTTGTTCCACTCCACAATCCATACACCATTCTGGAGAAGCATAGCTCCCCTATGGATGCACCCGCAGAGGGGACTAAGGAGGCTGAGGACAACTGTCACAAGGGAGGCCCACAAGAAGGAGGCAGAGGACACCACAAGGACAGGAAGCAGCACCTGGTGGAGGACTCAATTATTAGGGGGATAGAACTGGGGGGAGCAGGGAAAACTGAAGTAAGGTGCCTGCCTGGTACCATGGCTTGGAGGGACAGGAAGCGCATCCTCAGGATCATGAGAACAGCTGCATGGGAGTCTGAGCTGGATGTCATTGTCCATCAAGGGACAAATGACTTGGCTCATCATGAGATTAGAGCAGTGCAGAAGGACTTTGTAGAATTGGGAGGGCCTAAGACAAGTAGCACACACAGTATCCTTCTCTGAGGTGCTGCCTGTCAATGGCATGAGTGAGGCGAGGGTACTTTGCACCATGCAGTTTAATGAATGGTTGAAAAAATGGTGTGGAGCACAGGGGTTTGGCTTCATTGGGGACTGGGGTTCCACCTGGAGGGACACCAGCCTATACTGGCAGGATGGTCTGCATCTGTCCAGGAAGGGAACAGGTCTTTTGAGCAATCGGTTTAAATGCTTCATTGGCAAGCTTTTAAACTAGTCAAGGGAGGCACTGATAAGCTGCAGGAAAATCCAAGTCTGTCCCTACAAAACAGAGGTACTAAATGAGAAAAGACCGAGGTAGAAAGGTCAGTGGGGATGCTGCAAAAGAAGGTAAAGCCACAAAAAATGGAGAGCAATGAGTACCAGTGCCCATAGTCTGAGTAACAAGCTTCCTGAATTAGTGGCCTTGATGGAGGAGGAACATCTGGATATCGTGGCAGTCACAGAAACATGGTACACACAAAACCATGACTGGGACGTAAACATACCAGAATACACTATCTACAGGAGGGACAGGGAGGTAAAAGAGGAGGAGGAGTAGCTCTTTACATAAGGGAAGGAATCAAAGCAACAGAACAAAAGGGAAAACAGGGAGGAGAAGAAGCACTGTGGGTAAATTTGGAGACCGGCAATGACACCACAATCCGCACAGGGGTTGTATACAGACCCCCTTCTCAGGGGGAAGAAATGGACAAGAAAATGATAGAAAGTATACTTAGAATGGCAGAAAAAGTGGAGATATTGCTGATGGGAGATCTGAATATGCCAGATGTTAACTGGAGTGCAGTTGCAGCAGCCACTTCGAAGAGTGGGGTTATTCTAGATGCCCTACAGGGGGCATGCCTTAGACAACTAGTATTGGAGCCCACTCAAGAGGGAGCAATCTTAGACCTGGTTCTCTCAAATGGAGATGAAAAGAGGATCACAGATGTAGAAGTAGGTAGCCATCTGGGAACTAGCGACCATCGAAGAGTATGGTTCACAATAAACACAGCAATAGAGTCAAGCCATACAAAGGCAAAAGTATTGGACTTTAGGAGGGCTGACTTTGTCAAAATGGGTGAGTGTCTAAGGAATGCACTAGCAAATGGGCAGGAAGGAGGGGTGGAAGAACAATGGGGAATAATAAAAGCTGCCATCACAGAGGTAATAAGCCTTTGTGTGAAGCAAATAAACAAAATGAAACGATGTGAGAAACCACTATGGTTCTCACAGGAAGTGGCAGTGAAGGTTCAAGAGAAAAAGAAAGCATTCAGGAAGTACAAGGAATCACAGAAGGAGCAGGACAGCGAACTATATCAGTTAAAGCAAAAGGAAGCTGGGAAGGCAGTCAGAACAGCAAAGGCCCAAACCGGGGGAGTCACGTGATGCAGTGTGACTGAAAGCAGCTCTCTCCTGAGCTCCCGTCCTCCACCGATCAAAGTTAGTATTTTCTATTGAAATTCTGATGTCTTTCTCACTCTTAGCGACCCTAAAGGCTTTCTAATTGCTTCTAGTCTTTTGGAGCTGATTTTTAGGGAGCTCTTAAAGATATACAGCCAGTGGCAACGATGGAGGCTGATATGAAAGCAGCCAACGTGAAGCATACCCCACCAACAACGCCTGAAAAGGCACCTAAAAAAGCAAGGAATGCCAACTTAACACAGTCTGCCAAGCAAGCTTCACCTTTGACTTCAAGCACTTTATTAACCGAAGATCGTTTCTCCAGGAAATGGCATCATTTAGAGAAACCCTACAAGAAATATCAAGTGAGGTCAAAACTATAAGGAAGGACTTCTCAGACCTATCAAGGCAAGTGGGGGACCTGGAAACCAACGTTACCTCACTAGACCGTTGGAGAAATAAAACTGAACCAGAAATCGTCAAATTAAGACAGCAGATACACAAATTGCAGGCTAAAACTGAAGATCTTGAAGGAAGGAGTAGGAGGAACAATATCCTCATCCTCGGGCTACCGGAAGCTGAAGAAGGGAGTGACACCATTAAATTCGTTCAACAGTTCTTAAACAAAGTGGTGGGTCCCTCCGATAAACCATTCCTACCATATTGAAAGAGCCCACAGGTTGTTAAAGCCCAAGCCTCCTCCGAGCTCTCCTCCTAGGCCACTCATCATAAATTCCTCAGTTACCTTGATCGCCAACATGTTTTAACAAAATCAAGGAACTGGACTCTATACATTGGAATCAGGTTAAATTGAGAATCACACAAGATCTCCCGTTTGAAGTCAGGAAGAGAGGCAGCCTACCATCCAATTGTTAAAAATTAATGCACTGATATAAGATTCCGGATGGCCTATCAATGATTCCTATATGGTCTCCTGAATGGTAGCTGGCAAGCCTACGAGGATTCGGAACACGAGCTTCAAGACTTGACCAAGAAACTACCAAACTTATTCAAAGGGGACTGATTCACCTTTTTTGACTCTGGGGTGTTTGAATTTTGTCCTGTTTCTAGTTTTGTTTTGACCATTTTTTAATATTTCCTGGTGCCTTTCTAAGTAGTTGGGGGGGAGTTAGGCCTTAGCGTGGCTTACCTGGGTCCGAGCGGGCACTGTCCGAATTGAGACTGCTGGTTCAAAGTGGCCGAGGTAGGCCGTGAGGCCTGTAAATCAACTAGGCCCGAAACTGGAGCTCCACGTCAGTCGGCTCCTCCTAGGGTTCGGAGCAGCAGTGCGGTTTGAGTTTCGGAGGCACTTTTAGCAGCGGACTGCTTTTGGTCCGGCCCGGAAGATTCCACTCGCTTCTCCACGTAACCCTTCCGGTCTAAGGCCCAGGTTCTAAAGGAGAAAGTGTCTTGTGCTGTCTGCCTAAGGGATCCCTTCCAGGTAATGACTCCATCGGGCCAGTCTCAACAATATCTCAAATTCAGTGTTCCACTTAATACAGGGCCCTCTGTTGGCTTAATGCTAGGAACAGGAAATTGCCTTCTGTGAATTGGGCCTTAATGTTGCCACATCGGAGATGCTTCTGCAACTGGGGTGACGTTGTTTACTTAACTCATTGTGGTGGGTGGGGGGCGGAGGTGATATAAGCTTTGGGAACCTGTCTCACGACTGTGGTTGGGGATTTTGATACCATGGCTATTCTGTTTTATTGGCTCTAACTGTTTCAACCTTGAGTCTAAGAGTCCTGGTAATAGTTTTTATAACTTACGTTCTACTCAAATGCCCAGAAATTCTTGGGCCAAGCCATGGTATAGAGGGGGTGGGGATCTGAATCTGAATTTAAACGAGGTATCTCAGGTTTTACAATGCTACTTATTAAAGGGGGGTATTGTATATAGCTGTATTGGTTTGTGTGGGTGGGAGGAGGAGGGGGACAGGGATTGGTTGGGTAGTTAATGTGTTTCCTGTGTTGCCTGCATTTTGCTCCAAGACTTTGATGATATCTGGTTTAACAAGATTATGTCTCATTTACTGTCTTTGCCAATGCTTTATCCTGCAACACATAGCTTTGTGGAGAGTCAAAGTTGATTATCAGGGTGGGGGTAGGGATGCACGCCAATCAGCTTCTTGGGCAATACTATGATTTTACCTGAAAGCTGGGGTTTCTGATTACTGGTATCAATGGTGTTAAGCCAGGTTAAGTTTGCCACTTGGAACGTGAGGGGTTGAGGAGACATCCAGAGGGTCAGATTCTCCTAAACTGCTCACTAACAGGGTGGACATTCTTTTCCTTCAAGAAACCCATATCAAAGTTACTGAAACAATTTATTATGGTTTAAAGGTTTTCACAGGTTTTGCATCAGGTCAGTCTTCCAACAGCAAAGGGTGGCCATTTTGATCAGGAAGTAATGTCCTTTACGATGAAGAAACAGGTCCAGGATATGAGCAGGAGATATGTTTTGTCCATGGAATACTGTACAACACGGAAATTGTATTAGGTTCTATATATGGCCCTGTTGGCGGAGATTCTGATTTCTTGATGGGTCTAACGGACCTCTTGAGTGTGTTTCTTCCATCTAATTTTGTTTTGGGTGGGGATTGAAATGTTGCACCATCACCGACGTTAGACAGATCTATTAGTTGTACCAGGACCAGGTCACCCGCCCAGCTAGCACTAGCTGATTTGATTTCATTATTAGGTTTGGATGATCCCTGGAGAACCCTGAATCCTTTCAGTAGGACGTATACTTTCTATTCTCAATTCCATAATTCATGGCCACGGATAGACTACATTTTAGTGAGCACCAACCTCCTTGCCAATACCTCCTCCACAGGAATTGAACCTATTGTCATTTCGGACAATGCTATGACATGGGTCAAGCTAGCTCCGGGGCCTCTGGGACAGCGAGACTCCATTTGGAAGCTCAACAACCAGATTTTAAAAGAGGACCAGATCATTTCTTCTTTTAAAGCCTTGATCTCGTCTTTCTTGGAGATTAACCATTGTTCGGTCTCTAGATACAATTTAGTTTGGTGCTCACTGAAATGCTTCCTCAGAGGTGAATTTATTAAAGAATTATCTAGATGGAAAAAATTAAGAGTAGAGAGAACTAACTCCCTAGCTATTCAGATCAAAGCTGCTGAGGAAAAACTTGCTACTTCGCATACTCAAGGGATTATGAAAATCTTTACAGGCTCAAAGATGAATATGAAGATCTAATTGAGAGAAAAAAGTACTCCATCTTAAAATCAAAACGAAATATCTTGATCAGGGGAGAAACCAGGTAGATTTCTAGCCCTCAAACTTAAAGAAGTGGAAAATTCGAGACTGATTCCTAGCATTAGAGCCAGGGATGGCTCCATCAAAACCAACCCGAGAGACATTGCCAGAGTCTTTGAGGATTTTTACAGGGACCTTTATGGGACCAAAACCCTTTCATCGTCACTTTCAGATATATCGGCTTTTCTCGAGAGCACACCTCTCCCTAGGCTTCATACTGCTCATTTGGATGCACTTTCAGCTCCTATCACCTTGGAGGAAGTTACAGGTGCCATTCAAGATCTCACCCTGGACAAAGCTCCTGGCCCAGATGGCTTTTCTCCAAACTTTTATAAAGCTTTCTGCAGTGATTTGGCCCCTGTATTATTAAAATTGTTTAATTACACTCTCATTTCTGGGCCTTTAGACCCCTCCTTGTTGGAAGCAACCATAATTCTTATACCCAAACCAAATAAATCGACTTTAGACCCGGCTAACTATAGACCGATCTCTTTACTTAACTATGACATTAAAATTCTGACCAAAATCCTCGCATTGCGAATTAAACAAGTTTGGCTACCACTCCTAAGTGTGGAACAGGTGGGCTTTGTCCAGGGGAGATCGGCATCTGACCACATGAGGACTCTCACACACATCTTCCATGTCGCCCAAAAGTCTCAACTTCCTATGGCCCTAGTGGCCTTAGATGCCGAAAAGGCCTTTGATCGTGTCAGGTGGGAATTTTTGTGGGCCACCTTAGACAAGATGGGCTTTCCGGCACAATTTATTCAGTGGATTAGGGCGGTCTATAGTTCCCCTTCTGCGAAAGTCTATTGTAATGGGGTTTTTTCCTCCAGATTTCCCCTATATTCGGGCACCCGTCAAGGTTGCCCACTTTCACCATTTTTATTCAACCTTTATTTAGAACCCCTACTGGTGAGCATCAAGTCTTCACTGGACATTACAGGTTGTCTTATAGGCCAACAATCACTCACCATATCGGTATTTGCAGACGACATCCTGTTGCATCTCATGAACCCAGTTAAATCTATCCAAGAGGTTTTAAAGATTGTTACCCAATATGGCGAAGTATCAAATTACAGACTGAACCTGGCCAAATCTGAAATTTTTCCGCTTAACCCACTCGTATTCCAAGCTGATGTGACCCACTTTGGAATGAAATGGGCCCCGAACATCTAAAATATCTCGGTATTTATTTAACCCGTGATAACAGCAAGTTTAAAAAGCTTAACTTGGATGACCTAATAGATAAGATTCAGAGCGATCTTAATAGATGGACGAGTCTTCCCCTATCTCTAGGTGGGAGAATTAACATAATTAAAATGAATATACTTCCGCGCATTTTTTACCCTTTAAGCCTGTTAAATATTTGGTTGCCAAATCTTTTTCAAAAGTCCTCTTTCTTAATTAAATTTATTTGGAAAGGCAAACAACCAAGGAGATCCTTCTTTAAACTTTGCTTGCCCAAAGCTAACAGGGACCTTCGCCTGCCAATTTCGAATTCTACTATTGGGCTAGCCACCTGGCAAAGATGAGCAAATGGCTCTCTCCTTCTAACGATCACTACAGGCCCATATGGTTGCAGCTGGAGATTGATCTCCTGAGAGATCATAATATAGATCCCCAATCCATCTTTATTGCAATCTCGGCTTTACCTACTTGTATAAGTAACTCTGTGATTGGAATCTCAGTTAAGGTTTTAATCAATATTGCACATCAGCTAGAATCCACAATTCTAAAGATCCAGCCCAACTGTTACTTCTTAATCCCAACATTAGCTTGGGTCCAGCTGGCTGCTCCCATCCTGGCTCCGCAAATCCGAGAGGGTACAGTGGATGATACCTACATTCAAAATTCACTTGGCTCCTCCAGGATCTGATGTCAAAATTTAATCTCCTTCACAATGTATTTATAAGATATACCAACTGAGACACCTTATAGCTAAGGACTTTGGTTTAGTGAAGATCACCTCTAAGTTACAATCTTTGCTTGACCTGCTTAAATCCCAGGCAAATGAATCCCATGTCATAGCTAAGCTCTATGTTCATCTTCTTCTCAGTAAAACTCCAGAGGCTTTAGTCGGCTCCAAGGTTTGGGAACCATGGATTGCTAACTCTTCCTTATCCTGGAGCCAGCTGTGGATAGATTTACATAGGTTCCTTTCTTTGGACAGGAATAGACTTGCACAGTTTTCATAATCAATAACATGTATTATACTCCGTGAAACTAGCTAAATTGGAAAGCTAGTTCTGACACTTGTACTAGATGTGGAAAGATCAGGGTAACATAATGCACGTATTTTGGACCTGTGAGAAGGTTGCTCTTTGTGGAGACATTTGTAACAGTTTAGATCCACTATTAGGGTTAAAGGATTTATTTACACCTGAAATTTGCATACTAGGATTTTATTCTAGTATCAAGAATAATGAAAGGAAATACCATATGGCCCTAATCTCGATGGCGGTCAAAAGATTAGTGCTCCGCCACTGGTTAGACCAATCCGAAATCTTGTACCAGGAATGGGTGGCGGAAATGTTCCAAAGCTTCAAAATTGAAAAACTGATTGCTAGTTCCAGACATGCCATGTCAGCATTCCACAAGAAATGGAGCGAACTATATGCCTTGTATCTACACTAAGACCCGGCTCAAGGCTCCTCATACTCCCTCCCCCTTGGTATAATTATAGTTACTGCTACTATCTTTGAATTTGACTCAGACACTTCCCCGGTTTACCTTCCCCTTATCTTCTTTCTTTTTTACCCTCGGATAGCAGCTTCTTGCCCATTGGCGGTTGGTGGCGGCATTCCCCGGAGGGGAAGGGGGTGGGCATGGGGTTTTGTTAAGGTTTTGTTTTGGTTTTGTTTGGGGTTTTTGGTTTTAGTTTTTTTACTGTTTTATGGCCTCCGAGGTTATGTGTCACGATTGTATTTGATTCTCTGTTTTGCTGACTTGTTTATAAAATAAATAAACTGTGAATTTCAAAAAAAACAAAGGCCCAAACCGAGGAAAAAATAAGCAACTCAGTTAAGAAGGGGATAAAACCTTTATAGGTACATCAGGGCAAAGGAAGACCAAGGGAGGGATAGTGAGGTTTAATAAAGGGAGAGAGGGTGGGCAGAGGGTGACTGTGAAAAGGCAGAGATACTAAACAAATATTTTTGCTCAGTATTTACAAAGGAAGATGGGGAGGTACCTAAAACAAACAGTAGAAACACTCTGGATACAGAAGTTGATACCAGCCCATTTACAGAAGAAAGGGTTCTGAAAGAACTCTTAAAACTGAAGGTGGACAAAGCAATGGGGCCTGATGGGATTCATCCCAGAATTCTAAAAGAACTAAGGGTAGAACAAGTGACACCACTGACTACCCTCTTTAACAAATCATGGGAGGATGGGGTGGTACCCAAGGACTGGAGGAGGGCAGATGTGATTCCCCTTCACAAAAGTGGGAGCAAGGCAGAAGCAGGAAACTACAGACCTGTTAGTTTAACCTCAGTGGTAAGGAAAATGATGGAATCACTTCTGAAGGAAAGAATTGTCGAGTATCTAGAGGCCAGAGGGGCACAGGACCCAAGGCAGCATGGATTCACAGCGGGAAGGTCATGCCTGACAAATCTAATAGATTTCTTTGACTGGGTGACCAAAGTAGTAGATCAGGGAGGGGCTGTGGACATGGCCTACCTAGACTTTAGCAAGGCATTTGACACAGTCCCACACAAAAGATTAATATACAAGTTAGCCAGCCTGGGAGTGGGTCCCAAGATGACAGCCTGGGTAAATAATTGGCTGGAGAATAGGACACGGAGAGTAATAGTAAATGGAGTCCACTCTGAAGAAAGGGGGGTTACTAGTGGGGTACCGCAGGGTTCAGTATTAGGACCAGTCCTCTTCAATGTCTTTATAAGTGACATTGCAGAGGGACTGGAAGGAAAAGTATGTCTCTTGCAGATGACACAAAGATCTGCAACAGAGTTGATGCACAAGGTGGGGTGGAAAGGATGAGAAGGACTTGGCAAGGTTAGAGGAATGGTCAGATGTATGGCAGTTTAGATTCAATGCTAAGAAGTGCAAGGTAATGCACCTGGGAAACAAAACCCAGGGAAGAGTACACAATGGGGGTGAGATACTACAACAACAAAATGGAAAGGGACCTGGAGGGTAGTCATATCAGATGACCTAAAGGTGGGCAAGCAACATGAGAGGCAAAAGGAGGGCTGGGGGATACTGGGATGCAGAGGGAGAGGCAGCACCAGTAGAAAACAGGAAGTTATTATCCCTCTGTACAGACAGCTGGTGAGACCCCATCTGAGTACTGCGTGCAGTTCTGGAGACCCAATCTCCACAAAGACATAGACAGGATGGAAGCTGTCCAGAGGAGGGCAACTAAAATGGTGCAAGAGACTTAGGAGCTTAATATGTATAGCCTCGAGGAAAGGGGAGGACATGATAGAAACTTTCAAGTACCTCAAGGGAATCAACAAAGTCCAAGAGGGTAGCATCTTTCAAAAAAAGAGGTGTGCAAGAACAAGGGGGCACAATTTGAAGATAGAGAGGGGGGCGGCTCAGAGGTAATTTAAGGAAGTATTTTTTCACAGAGAGGGTTGTGGATGCATGGAACGGCCTTCCAGAGGAGGTTGTGGAGTCAAAAACAGTGGTGGAATTCAAGCATGCATGGGACAGTCATAAGGCAATTCTAGGGGGTGGGGGTAGGAAGAAGTAGGCTGCTGGTTAACTAGGATCTGCAGCTTATCCACTAAGTAATGAAATGGGCAGACTGAGTGGGCCAAGCGGTCCTTATCTGCTGTCAAATTCTATGTTTCTATGTTTCCTTCTCTACTGCAACAAGAGGAGACTGGCATAGTGTGCAGACCCTACTTCTGTTGTTCTTCCTCAAGAATAACATTTTGCATTTTAATAATATATTGAACCCAAGACTCCAGGGGTTCAATAAATCACCCAGCTTCCTCAGGTCCTCCTGAATTTGGTCCCCATCCTCAAGGGAGTCCACCACCCTGGCCTGCATAGGGTCAGCTGGAAACTTAAGCGGTTTGATGGATACTCCACCTTCCAGATTGTTGATGCCATGAGCTCTCCCAGTGAGCATTCCTCTCTGGCCCTTTGATGAACACTGGTGCAATGTATTCACTCAGCATCATAGAAATGTACAGAAATGTAGAAATGTAGAATATGATGGCAGAAGGAAACTGACAGCCTAAGTCTGCCAGTAATTATTATTAATTTACCCAAAGACCTGATGCCAAGGTGGTTATTCACCCCTGCACCCTCCTTCTGCTTCCTCTACCTCTCAGGTTCACTAAGTGGGACTATGAGTTCCTTGGCCCTGTCCCATCCATGTATGAACCCATTAAGGGTCCTTGCCCCAACAACCTTTGCCAATAATCTGTTCCAAGGTTCCACCACCCTTTCAGTGAAAAATAACTTTCTCACACCTTCTTGAATTTACCTCCCACCAATCTCCAACTGTGCCCCCTCATGACTACATCTCTATTTCTAACAAACAAGTCCTCGCAATTTATGCTGTTGATACCCTTTAGGAGCTTACAAGTCCTTATGATGACCCTCCCCCCTCGTCTTCCCTCCAGTGAGTACATGTCCAGGACTTTCACTTGTTCCTCATAGGATCTGCCCTGCTGGCCCGGAGTCATTTTTGTGACCCTTCATTGCACTAACTCCAATCTATCCGTTTCCTTTCTCATGTGAGTAACATTAGGATTTTGGGTCTCTGGGTATTGACAAATCAGTGGTGGCCTCTTCTTTGGGGTTGTCCAGCCTAATGCCCACCACCTCCCTGAACAAACAAGGTTCCCTATTCTTCATGCAGGACCTTGTGTGCAGAAAGCAACATCAGATAGTTGGGAATGTGTGACAAGCCATACTTCTCTACCTTTGAAGAGGGCATCACTATGAGGCACTGGCTTGGAGCTATACCTTGTGCTTCAGACATGAGGCTATAGGTAGTTGGGGAGAGCAGTTATTAAAGTGCAAAAATTGAGGTTTAACATTAAAGTGTTTGCTTAACCCTACCACAGCTGTATAATAATTGCATGAATATACATTAATGCACCCATTAGGGTTGCAAAAACACAAAACAAAGTAAGGAAATAGGGATTAGAGTCTTGGCAAGTTGGTGGTGTGTATTCCTTGGGATTTTAAACTGTAAAACCCAGCTCCATCCCCAAGCCAAAGGGTGCATAAAGTGAACATTCATAACTTTCTTCACACACAGCACATTCATAACTTTCTTCACACACAGCACATGCATAACTTTCTTCACATGCCCCTGTCCAAACAGGACATCATTCATAACTTTCTTTACAATTACAGTTACAGACCTGTAAGCCTAATATCCATCGTGGGAAGCTGATGGAGACAATCCTAATGGAGACACTGGTGACATTTCTGGAGGATAATAGACTCCAGGACAGCCATCAACATGGGTTTGTCTCAGGAAGGTCGTGTCAGACTAACCTAACTGAGTATTATGACTAGGTAATGAGGGAATTGGACAAAGGAAATGTGGTGGATGTCATATTTTTGGACTTCAGCAAGGCCTTTGATTCAGTGGCGTATGGGAGGTTGGGGGGGGATTGAAATACGTAGTGGTGGGGACTAAGATGGTTAACTGGATTGAGAATTGGCTACAGGGAAGACAACAGAGGGTAGTGGTTGGAGCTTTGGTCTCCAAGGGTGATGCTGAGCCGGGTGCCACATGGATCTGTTCTGGGGCCGGTATTGTTTGGGGTATTCATTGCAGACATCTCTCATGACATCAGGAATAAGATCAGCCTCTTCTCTGATTATACCAAGTTGGGGGTGGTGGTAAATGACATAGAAGGATGGTAGGGACTGCAAAATGACCTCACTAAACTGGAGGAGTGGTCAGAAGCATAGTAGTTGCGGTTCAATGCAAAAAATTGAAAGGTACTGCATTTTGGAGCAAAGAACCCAGGGAGGAGTTACCAGCTAGGTGGAGTACAGCTAGGAACCACCGAGAAGGAAAAGGATCTTGGGCTGGTTGTAACGGAGAAGATGAACAATTCTGAGCAGTGCAGGAAGGTGGCAGCAAAGGCCAAAAGGAATCTGGGGTGTATTGCAAGAGAAATCTCCTCCAGGAACAGGGAGGTGATCCTGCCTGTCTACAGGTCACTGGTCAGGCCACCACCTGGAGTACTGCATGCAGTACTGGTGCCCATAAGTAAGAAGGATATCAGATTACTGAAGGGTACAGTGCAGAGCAACTAAGATGATCTAGGGACTGGGGGACAGGCCATATGAGGAGAGGCTGAGGAAGTTGAATATGTACTCCCTGGATGAGAGGAGGGATCGGGGATATGATTAAGACCTTTAAGTACTTAAAGGGACTAACAAGACAGGAACAGAAGGGATATTTAAGTTAAGGAGGGGAGGGACATGAGAGGTCATGGTCTGATATTGGAGGGGGAATAGAAGGAAATTGAGGAGACACTTTTCAAGGAGAAAGTGGTGGCAGATAGAAACACTTTGCTAGAGGATACGTTATCCTGTAAGACAGTGGGGGGGGTTAAAAGGGGATAGAACAGGTGGGGGGGTATTGTGAAGGAGGAGGGGCAGCTGCAAGGCAAGGGTGCTAGCTGCACATTCGAGCAGACTTGATAGACCACGTGGCCTGTTTCTGATGGCTAATTTGTATGTTCTTTGAGCAGGGCTCTGCAGGCCCCACAAGAAGCAGGACATCATTCATAATTTTATTCATGCAGCACCCTGCAGGCCCCACACAAATCAAGAAATCATTCATTATTTTTTCACTCAGGGCATTGCTAGTGCTATGCAAAGCAGGAGATCAAGATTTTTCATAACTTTCTTCAGGCAGATGGACATTCATTACATAGTCACTGCATGCCCTGGACCTGCACATCATCCTTGGGTCACAAGGCTAGGGACTTGGGAGGGGTTGGTATTAGAGTTGAAAACCCAAGTAACACCATTTTGGTGATTTGCCAAGACTTCTTAAACTCTAGCTCCTAATGTTTTACCATCGGGGAGTGCAGCTAGCTGTGACTGAGGAGAAGAAAGATCTGAGGGTGCTCATTATGGGAGCAATGAACAACTCGGCACAGTGTAGGAAAGCAGCAGCAGTGACCAACAAGATGCTGGATTGTATTGCAAGGTATAAACTCTAGGAGGAGGGAGGTGATTCTGCCATTACACAGATTGCTGGTCAAGCCCCACCTGGAGTACTGCATTCAGTTTTGCACCCTTACCTAAGAGGGACATTAGATTCCTGGAAGGGGTGCAACACAGAGCAACAAAAGGTGATCCAGAGTCTGCAGGAGTTACCATATGAGGTTAGACTGAGGGAGTTGAACATGTACTCTCTAGAGGAGAGGAGGATGGGGGATATGATTGAGACATTTAAGTACATGAGAGGAGGCACCAAGGGACTGTTCAAGGGAGAATGGGAGAGACAGTCAGGGTCATAACATAAGATTGAGGGTGGAAGATTTAGGAGGGAAATGAGGAGGCATTTCTTTCACGGAAAGGGTGGTAGCATTGTGGAATGCACTACCAGCAGAGGTGGTGGCCTGTAAAACAGTGGGATGCTTTAAGAGGGGCTGGGATAGGGTAAAGGGAGGTTCATGAGAGGAGAGAGAGGTAGGGTGGGAGGGACAGCTGCAGAGTAGGGGTGCTAGCTGCAAAATCGAGCAGACTTGATAGACTAAATGGCCTTTTTCTGCTGGCAGTTTTGTATGTTTGTATTTTCCTACTTTGGCCATTTTGTGTTTTTGCAACCCTATTGTATGCATTGACATAGTTTTTCCAATAAATTTACTTACTTTTTGAGATATTAAGTCCTAATGCTTCACGTCAAGATGTACATGGCCCTTTGGGCTCTGTGCCACTCAGGAACTAAGCCAGACACCTACTTGCTTCATGCCAGGATGTGCAGGGGCTGAAGGCCTGGGCTGGGCCCAGTTCAGACTGCACAAAACCAAACTATCCCTTAGAGCCTGACCTCAACAATCACATCTTTCTAAGCAAATCAAAACATTGCACACAATTCCTTTCTTAGATACTCACAAAAACTCAAATCCCTCACAAAACCATTTCCAAACCTCATATCATTAAACCATAAAATTATTTTAGTTTTGTCACTCACAACCTCACAAATTAACAGATTTTTGTGAAAAATTTGCTATTTTCCATCAAAATACAACAAAATAATAGGAACTGCCCCATAACATAAACGATCAAACACACATTGCAATCCTGAAATCCACCTCATTTTCAAATTCTTAGTGAGCAGCTACTGGCATTTCTGATAGTCACAAAACAAAAAAAGTTATGAAATCAGGAACAGGAATCAGGAAACCACACAAACTATTTATGGCTTTGTCACTCCTAAATTTTCAAAATGATTATTAGCACTAAAAATGGCAAATATTTAATGATAATAACCAACAACATAGTTTGTGGAGGAGCTGCGAGGAAGAGAAACGGGGGTTGAGGGAATGCACTGAGCCAGTAAGTCGGTACCCTCCCCTTGCATCATGTGCCTACTACAGGAGACAAATTTTAAATTTTCATCTAAGGGGCAGAAACAAGAACAAAAAATGGAAAGGACAGGAAGAAAAAGAATTTTAAAATATTCAGAACTTGAAGAAAGAAAAAAACGTTAAAGCTCCATTGAGCTTGTTTCTACCAGAGCTTGTCATGGGCAGAGGTTTTTGAAATGCCCACTGTGTCCAACAGGAACCAATCGGAGGGATCGAAAAGACGGCGCCAATTATTTTAGCTAAAGACAGAGGGTCCTTTGTCTCTGAATTCAGTTTGTGGAGGAGTTGCAAGGAGGAGGAGCGGGAGTTGAAGGAGCGCACTGCATTAGTAAGTAGACACCCTCCTCCTGCATCGTGTACCTGCTACAGGAGACACATTTAAAATGTTCCTCTTGGGGGCTGGAAACAAGATGAAATGGAAAGGACAGGAAGAAAAAGAACTTTAAAATATTCAGAACTTGAAAAAGAAAAACTTTAAAGCTCCATTGAGCTTGGTACTAGAACGCTTGTCACAGGTAGGGGTTTTTATCCAGCACACCTCCTCACCTCCATCACTTTGATAAATGGGCTTTTTCCCATAAGGTCCTGCCCTGAGCTGTCTGTCTGAATTGGCAAAGGTTAGGGTGGAGCTCAACTTTGGAACCAAAGGGAAAAAGCCATAGGTTTGTAACTCTGAGGCTTGAGTCATATATAACAGAGGTCGAATATTATATAAGCCTGTTGCATGTTAATAGTTATGAACTAAAAGGAATATGGTATTCTTTACTATTAATGGTGCTATTCAAAATGTCTAAACAGTCATACTTAAATGTGCATTCTGTAGAAGGTGTGTTTTGAAGGTACATTCTTTTAAATATATTGTATAGTCAAAGTCGCTGACAAATATTAGCTCTATATTCTGTAGAGGGGTATGTTTTTGAAGGTACATTCTAAATATATTAAATAGTCAAGATCGCTCTGACAAATTAGCTAGATCTAGGCTCTTTGGGGTGAAAATATCATGTTTGTGATTAAAAGGTACACTCTAAATATTTGGTAAAAGGAAAAAGTCATGCCAGTTTAGATAGGTCAGGGTTGCAATCCTGTCTAGTCAAGAGAGTTAGCAAAAAGGATAAGTGGAACAGGCAATCAAGCAAAATGTGGCATACAATGGGAGGGTATGAAAGAACAAGAGTGGAATAATCTAGAAATGGGTGGTGGAGGGGTTGGGGCACAGGAGTAGGAGGAATATGGAGGACCAACAAAATGGGGAGAATTGTGAGTTGCAGTGGCTGTGGGTGGAAGTCTTTATGGACACGCTATGGAAACTCGGGGATGCTCAACTTGTCAAAGAATGGGACAGCTCGCGGCAGAAATAAGCTGGCTATGAAGGAGGTGGAATGGAGAGTAGGAAGATGGAGGGAGGAGAAAGAGAGGGAAAGAGGCAGTGGCATGGATAGAGCTACAGGCTGGGGAAGGGGTGGAGGGCAGGGAAAAAGTGGGATGAGTGGAAGGATGGGGACGGATCAAGATTCAGGAAGAAAATGGCTGGAAGGATGTGGGAGAAAGGGAGATGGGGACAGGAGAAAGGTCATGGAAGCAGGACAGGGGCATTACACAGGAGTACAGACAGGCAAGCACTGGGGTAATAATGAAGTGTTAAACATGTTCTCACTGTTGGCTGGAATGTGGGAAAAGGGATGAAGAGGAGAGAGGAAAATGAGGATCAGGAGTTGAGACTCAGTAGTAATAGTGGGTATGGGGCGGGAGTGGAGCAAGGGTGAGGGGGATCAAGGAGACTTCAACAGATTGGGAGAGGTAAAGTGAGGTAGGGGTAGCCCAGAGGGTGGAAAAGGAGGGAGGGACAATATGGAAGGCATCGAAAGACAGAGGAAGGTAAAGGCAGAGGAATGAGACTCATCAGGAGAAAAGAAGAAAGAGGAAGAAAAGGAGCTGCTACAACTGGAAGAAGTTGGGGAAAGGGGGATGTAGGAGGGAGAGTTTGAATATAAGGGGGAGCAAATGGGCAGCAAGGGGGCAGAAGTTCAAGAAAGAAAAAAGAAAGGCTGAGAAAGGGGAACAAGAAAGAGGCAATGGGGAACTAGAAAAGACAGAGAATACAGAAAAGGGAGTAGCCTATAAAAGGAGGTCATTCTTTTGTAAGCCTGGGATGGAGGCAGGAAGGGCATTGCCCAAAATAAGGGAGCAGATTAGGTCACTAGGGGGCTAGCTGCACCTCATCCTGCACCTAGGGACACACGACCTGGCAGGAGATGATGTAGAGGAAGTGCAAGAAGGTTCAGAAAGCTACCTAGGGATGTAAGGAGGAGGTTAGCTCTCTGGCCTTCTCGTAGATCTTGCATGTCCACTGTGCTAGCACTGCTTGACAGTTGAGAATAAAAGACTTCAACCATTAGCTAAGAGATTGGTGTATAAGGGAGGGATTCATCTGTTTAGGGGACGGGGTGACTCTTGGGCAGGGGAGAATCTATACACAAGGGACAGGCTACATATAAATGATGGGGGTGCTAGGGTGTTAAGGGGGAATTTGCAAGGATATATAGATGGGGTCCTGGGAAAGGACTTAAACTAGGAGGGAGGTGTATGGAACTAGGAAGGGGATGGAGGAAGAATCTGGAGGGTCTTGCCTAGTTAGCACTCCCCGTAGGAGGGGCAGAGATATATGAAAAGGTTTGAGCGGGAAAATGGTGGAGGGGGTATGCTAGTCAATGCCAAAGGTATGGAAAATAAATTTGGGCAGCTATGGGCCACAAAGGTGGAGGAGGGACTGGATCTGGTAGCCATAACTGAGACTTGGTGGATGGGAAATCATGACTGGGAGGTAGTTATCCTGGGGTATAGCCTCCTAAGAAAGAATAGGACAGGAAAAAGGGGGGAGGGGTGGCACTATACGTAAAGGATGGGATAAGGGTAACACAGAGGCAGGATAGTCTGGGATCGGTGGAGGTCCTCTGGGTCATGTTGGTCAAGAGGACTGGAGAGGCAATACGCCTGGGAGTAGTTTATAGGCCACCGAATCAAGGGAAGGAAGTGGATGAGGAGTTAATGAGGGAGGTACAAAGTATGACAGGCAAGGAGGAACTTCTGCTGGTAGGGGATATTAATTTCCAGATGTGGAATGGAGATTTCAACAACATCTTCAGCAAGGAGTAGGGTGTTAATGGAAGCCATGCAGGAAGCACTCCTGCAGCAGCTGTCAGGAACTGACAAGGGGTGGGACTATATTGGACTTAATTTTGACAAATGGGGACAGTGTAGTAAAAAGGTCTCAGTGAGGGAACATTTGGGGGCAAGTTACCACAGTGTGGTTAGGCTTTGTCTTAGGATGGGGGTGGAAGGGAGTCGAACCACCACTAAGGTGCTGCACTTCTAGCAGGGGATTTCTATAAAATGAGGGAATTTATCTGGGGGAAATGGAAGGCAAGGAAAAACTGGGGAACATGGAAGAACTGTAGGAGGCAATAAAAGGAGGAATTTTGAAGGCCACTGAGATGTACGTTAGAAAGGTGGGAAAGAGCAAACAAGGAAGGAAGCCGCTTTGGTTCTCTAAAGATGTGGTAAGGGCAATGAGGAGAAAAAGAGGGCTTTCAGGGCATACAAAAGAACACAAAGAAGGGAGGATAGGGAGGAATACAGGTCAAAGCTTAGGTGGCAGAGCAAACAATCAGGAAAGGCAAAGAGCAAATGCAGAAGAGAGCAGGCAGAGGGAGACAAAAGTTCTTCAGATACATAAGCAGAGAAGAAAAAACAAAAGGGTATAGTGAGACTAAAGGGAAAGAAAGCAGACTGGCGAGAAAAAGCACCTACAGTACAGGCATTTCTGCTCAGGTTTAACAGTTGAAAAAGAGGGGAGGGGAACAGAAGTGAAGGGAAAAGGCACAGAAGCTAGGGAGGTGGACACTAGCCCTTTCATGGAGAGCAGGGTACTGGAGGAATTGAGTAGGATAAGGGTGGACAAGGCAATGGGGCCAGATGCCATACATCCCAGGGTTCTTTGGGTGCTCAGGGAGGAGCTGGTGGCACCACTGATGAGGCTGTTTGACTTGTCTCCGAACACAGGGAAAGTTCCAGAGGACTGGAAAAAGAGGGCTATGGTGCCACTGCACAAGAGTAGAGGGAAGGAGGAGCTGAGTAACTATCCCCCAGTTATTCTTACCTTGGTGGTATATAAGCTTATGGAGACACTCCTCAAAGAAAGAAATAATTAGTGCAATACCTGGCAGAAGGTGGTCTTCAGGACAACAGGCAACATGGGTTCACGGAGGGAAGATCATGCTAGATGAACCCGGTCGAATTCTTGGACTGGGTGATGAGGGTGGTGGGGGGTGGTGGATGTGACCTATCTGGACTTCAGCAAGGCCTTTGACACCATCTCTCACAGGAGGTTGATGAGCAAGTTGGACAGTTTGGGGGTAGGGAAGAAGATAACAAAATGGTATGAAAATTGGCTAGGGGACAGAAGACAAAGGGTGGTTATAAATGAGGTTCACTCCAGGGAGGAAAGGGTGACAAGTGGGGAACTCCAGGGATCAGTATTGGGGCCGATACTGTTTAACATCTACATTGAGGATATAGTGGAGGGAGTAAATGGGAAGGTATGCCTATTTGCAGATGATACAAAAATCTGCAGTAAGGTGGACACACCAGAGGGGGTGCAGCAAATAGGCTGTTGGTTAACTAGGATCTGCGGCCTATCCTGTAGGTAGGGAAATGAGCAGACTAGATGGGCCAAGCAGTCCTTATCTGACGTCAAAGTCTATATTTCTATGTTAAATGAGAGAAGATCTGATAAAGCTGGAGAGGTGGTTGGAGAGTTGGCAATTGAGATTTACTACAAAGAAATGCAAACTAATGCACATAGGGCACAAGAATCCAAGGGCCACTTACACGCTAGGAGGAGGAAGTTCTGAAAATGCAGCAGGAGAGGATCTGGGGCTCATCATATCAGATCATCTAAAGAGGCGCATCAGTGCACTAAGGCAGCGGTAAGGCAAACAGAATGCTGGCTTGCATAGAGAGGGTATTACTAATAGTAAAAGGTGACCGTGCCTCTATACAGGTCCATGGTACATCCACATCTGGAGTATGGGGTGCAGTTTTGGAGACCTCACCTGAAAAAGAGATCGATAGGGTGGAGAGAGTCAGAGGATGGGACAAAATGGTGCAAGGCATGAAGAGGACATATGAAGAGAGGATGGGGACTCAACCTGTATTCCCTAGAAACAAGGAGGAGAGAGGGATATGATCAAAACTTTTAAATAGCTGAAGGGGATAAACAAGGTGAAGGAAGGAGCATCTTCAAGGTGAAAGAAAATCCAAAATCAAGGGACATAGTTTAAAACTGGAGGAAGGAAAACATAGGGGAAACTACGTGGGGGGCATTGCTTTACTGAGAAAGTAGTGGGCCTATGGAGTAAGCTACCGGAGAGAGTGGTGGATTTTAATATAGTGGAGAAGTTCAAGAGGGCATGGGATTAAACAATAAAGGGAGGGATGAGTACACTGAAGGGAAAAAGGGGATAGGAAGCTACATGGGGGTGGAGATCAAAGGGAGGAGGGAGTAGGAAGAATGCATCTGGGATTCATATGAGAGGGATGGGGCAGACTAGATGGGCCAATGGAGTACTTTTCTGCAGACACATTTCTATGTTTCTAACAAGGAATCCTCCTTTCACCCTAATCTGCTGACCACCAAATCATGATGCCACCCCTCCACTTCAATTTTCTGTTTTCGTTGCAGAAATAATTTTTGTATTTTGTGACTGCTAACTCTCACAAAATCTAGATTTTCTTCAAGGATATCTCTTTCATCAGGCCACACCAACACTACGACCACATGGAAACTTTTTGCAAGCAGTCCACTAGGGCCACCCATGACAACGTCCTACGTTGGTTCTTCCCATATAAATGTGGATGGCCCCTTCCTTAGTTCTTTTCTCATCGTCATCCATAATCATCAGACCCTGCACGGAAACACTGCTGTTATAGTCAACTATTTTCTAACATTTCTCTCCTTAGTTAGCCATCGCTTTTTATAAAGTGATTTTTGACGTCATGTATGTTGACTAAAGAGCCGTGAAACTGTTTTGATATAAGTGTGGTGAGAAAATATACTCTAATAACTCAACAATGTCTGCGCCATGCAAGCGTTAACTCGACTCATAATATGGGCCTGCCAGATCTGCAGAAAATCTCAACACTGCTATGTGCTGATGCTGAGAGAAGGCTTTAGAGATGCACCTTCTGAAGCAGCAGGTAGCCAGAATGGAGAAAGAGCTCAAGGAGAAGAGCTCCACCATGTTGCCGGCCCACTCCTCAGGCTGTCATTCATCCAATTCCTGGGAGAAGACTTCAGGGCAGCACAGGCATAAGCACCAGGAGAGGGGGGAACAGCAAGAACAAGGTCTCCCTGGTTCACTTACAGTTGCTCCTCCACTCAAGTGCAACCACTTCAGTGCTGTTGACCGCGCCAGCAAATGATGCCACCAGTTGCCCAGACCATCAACCCTCCAAGGTCAGGGCAGGCTACAGGTGCCACCAGGCCTAGTACGGCTGGTGTGTCACCATCAACATCCAGGACTGCACCTCCACTGTTGACACCATCCAGTGCTCTCGTCGACCACACAGGCGCTGATGTGCAGGCAGTACTTTTGTCCTTTATGGACATACTTATATATTTGCTATCTCCTCCTCCTCCTGTAACAGGAGATATGTCAACAGGGCCTTCACAACAAACCCCAGCATCGACCCCTGCTAAGTCGATGCGACAGCTTCCCATCTCAGGCATCGACATCTTCAGTTGCTCCCTCCTTGCATCCCATCAAGCATGTTGATGAGGACCAGGAGTACAATCCTGATCTTTTTATGCAGGATAAAGAGGAGGAGGAGGAAGATTATGTGGAAATTTCCTATCATCATCCCGCTCCTTCTACCTGCCTTGGAGGATGCCACCCCTGCTGCCTAGCATAAGCCCAGCATGATACCTGCCACACCTAGGAAGGCAGACAAGATATATCAGGCCCTCTCAGGCAAGTCCTTTTTACAGGCCAACCTGAAGCTGATTCTGTGGTCATAAATGCTGCCCATCACATATCTTAGACACAAAAACACCTTAGTTCTCACCCTCCTGATAAGGAGTCCAGAATATAGATGTCCTGTGGAAAAGAACCTTTGCCTCTGCCTATTTGGACCTTAGGATTGCAAACTACCAGGCCCATATGGTTAAATATCAAAATAACCTCTGGAGGAAGGCCAAGCAGCTGCCCAGGCCCTCACAAAAAGTACACCTAAGCAGGAGCTGCTGAGGGCTTTCACAGCAGGGGAAGACATAAGCAAACATCTCTTCCATTCCACTTATAAAATGGGTAGGCTAAATCAAGGAATGTGATTGGCTAGTTACCCATGCATGAAATATGTTCCTTGCATGGGTAAAAAAAGGTGCTTACAGTAAAGGCCAATATCCATAGTAGCATGGAACGCCGGCATTTTTACTGTCTGCCATCTTTGCATTTGACAAGCGCGAGAAAAACACATTTGAATTATTCAGCGTACTCGTCTTAAAATCATAACGATGCTTAGAGCAAACAAAGTAGATTTCAATATTAGCATGCCGGATGAGGAGATGAAGAGGATTTTTAGCATACCAGAGGAAAATTTTACTGTGGTGGAGAAAAAGCCGGCAAGTCCCACAGTAAGTGTTATTAATTGCACAGAACCTGTCACCATGATGCCACCGCGAATGACAGTGACTGCTATGCCAACACATGTTAATAAGGCAAAAGTTGCAAACACGGCAATAAATAAAGTTAAAACTGTAAACCCGATGGCCAATTCATCACAGTACCTGACAGTGGAGCTGTAATTGGCATCAAATCGCAAATGTCAAAGACCGGGAAATGTCAATTTCAGTGAAACTGACAAGCCAATCGCAAGTACATCATGGCACTTAGCACTAAGCAGTGATGCTATTGATGCAATAGAGGATGGGAAAAATGAAATGAACACAAAAATAAAAACACATTCTGGGCCAACAGTAAAAGAAATTTAAAAACATTTTTCTTGTTCAAATACCTACTCCACTTCCCAGTTATTATTCTATCCCTCCCTTTACCTTTCATTCTATGTAGAACTACTTTATGCTGCGTAGTAATTTTTTCAGCAAAAATAAAAGTTTTATGCACTTAACTTAAAAGTTTTCCTGACTTTTTAACAAAAAATGCATGACCATTTTATAAGTGCAATAAGACATTCCAGGAGGTGCCCAGGAACATATGTTGCACCGCCGAGAGCTAAAACTGCGGGCCTTGTGCCTTATTTCGCGTCCCTGGCTTGTGGTAAAATATTCCATGCACACTCTGTCATGTCTTATTGCTTACATATAATAACTCGGATGCTTCTGCCAGGGCAGCAGCCTCTTGAATATGCCTCAGGACGTATTCCTGGCTCAGGGTGGTGGGCTTTGCAAATGATGTTCAACAATCCATTCTTAGTGCTCCACTCAGAGGATATAAACTGGTGCAGATGTGCAAGATATCCTCTCTAATTTACAGGCCTCACGAAGAACCCTGAATTCAGTGCTTTCCCTCTATCATACCCAGTCAAGGAGTAGACAGAGGGTGCCTTTTCATCCAGCCTGTAATATAAACTGTTCTACTGCCAGATAACAGGGTAAGGGTAGGGGAGCAGGAGCCCTGCCCACCCCAGGAGCCACCCAGGCACCCACTCAAAAGCCCCTAGAGATGGCAGCGTCAGCAGCTGCAGCAACTGGCTCTTCCGGACTCCTTCTTCAGCCCCCAACCACCAGTGCCTCCAGGGGTGGTTGTCGGGGGGTCATCTTTCCCTCCACCTGGACCACTAGAGGATTGTGGCATCAGATGCTTGGGTTCTGCAAATAATAGCTCAAGGTCACGCTCTGGAACTTCTGGAATTTCCTCCAGACCATCTGCCTGTGCCTTCACCATTACGCCCAGAGCACATCCATTACTTCAGGAGGAAATTTGAAACTGTTCCAGAAAAGGCAATAGAACCTGTTCCTGGCAACAAAGGAACACAGGATTCTGTTCTCGGTATTTTCTAGTCCTAAAGGTACAGGAGATCTGAGGCCCATTCTATACCTCAGAGACCTGAACTTTTCATCAATACAGAAAGTTCAGAATGGTCACTCTGCAAGTCCTGCTCCCACTACTTTAAGTGAGGGGCTGGATTTGTTGTCTGGACATGCAGGGTGCCTACCTGCATATCAAGATTTTCCCCTCTCACATGAAATATCTAAAGTTTCTGTTTTGGGGGAACATTATCAGTTCATGGTGTTGCCCTTTGGCTATCATCTGCACCACATGTCTTTACCAAATATTTAGCAGTAGTGGCAGCAGCCCTCTGCAGGAAAGGACTATATGCCTTTCCTTACCTGGCCAACTGGCTTCTCAAAGCTCACTCCAAGGAACAGCTTTTTCACACCCTAGCACGCACCAGGCACCTGTTCAGTGCCCTAGAGATTACTGTCAATGTGCCTGAGTCAGTCTTGACCCCTTGCCAGCATCTACAGTACATATGGGCAATCCTGGACACAGCCCAAGACTTAGCCTTCCTGCCCCAGGACAGGGCCGAATGTCTGATTACACAGTTTCAGATGGTCTACAACAGGTATGTCACAGCTAGGACATTCCTGAGGCTCTTAGGCCTGATGGCAGCAGCCATTGTCACAGACTAGTACCACTCGCCAGACTGCATATGAGAATCCTGCAGTGGGCATTAGTAGTCCAGTGGAACCAGTGCACAGATGACCTAGAACAGAAGGTTCTAGAAACATCCCATGTCCGTAAGATGCTTCAATGGTGGATGGAACCCAGACATTTGCTGAAGGGGTTTCATAGAATCATAGAACTTGGTGGCAGAAAAAGACCCCATGGTCCATCAGTTTGCCCTTAGCCCCCTAGACTACCACTTCCTCCTGAGAACCACCCCTACCCCCATGGCTCTTTATGCCTGTCCCAAGCCCTCTTGAATCCCAGCACTGTCTCCACCCCCACAACCTCCTCCAGAATCATGTTCCAGGCATCCACCATCCTCGCCATAAAGAATCGCCCCCTCATGTTCCCTCTGTAGTGTCCCCCTTGTAGTCTCAGGCTATTCCCTCTAGTAGTGGTGTCGTTTTTCATTTTGAATAAGCCACCCGGGCCCCCTTTGTTTAACCCCCTTACGTACTTGAAGGTCTGTATCATGTCTCCTCTCACCCTTCTAGTCTCCAGAGTGTATAGCCCCAGCTCGCAGCATCTCTGCTCATATGGTTTGCCCTTCATCCCTAGCACCATCTTGGTCGCTCTTCGCTGAACACTTTCAATCAGGTCAAAGTCCTTTCGTAAGTGAGGCCACCAGAACTGGACTCCGTGCTCCAGGTGCGGTCTCACCATAGCTTGGTACAGGGGTACAAGGACATCTCTCCTCCTGTTGGTGATTCCCCTACCAGTACTAACCAGCATCCTGTAGGCCTTTCCCACCCCCTTAGTACACTGTTTCCCCACCTTAAGGTCACTAGAAACTATTATACCCAAATCCTTCTCCTGCTCTGTTGCTCTGATTTCCTCCCCTCCCATTTTGTACTCTCTCCTTGGGTTACCATGTCCAGGTGCACAACCTCACACTTCCTGATGTTAAATTTTAGTTGCCAGGTCTCTGTCCACTCTTCAAGCACCCTGAGGTCCTGCCGCATGTCCTTCACCCTGCCCTCAATGTCCACCCTATTACAGATTTTCATGTCATCCGCAAAGAGCGCCACCCTTTCTTTCAGTCCATCTATAATGTCGCATATATATATAAATACCAAAAAGGAACAGCACCAACACCAACTCCTGGGGTACCCCTCTCATCACTTGCCCCTCGCTAGAGTGCTCCCCCTTCACTACCACCTTCTGGGTCCTGTCAGCTAGTGCTTTGCACCCATCTAGTTCTTTTGTCCCCACCCCCATGCGTTCCAGTTTATTGACCAATCTTCTGTGGGGGACAGTGTTGAAGGCCTTACTGAAGTCCAGGTAGGCCACGTCCACCACCCCCCAGTCTATTTTCTGCATCACCCAGTCGAACAATTCAATAAGATTGGACTGGCATGATTTTCCCCTTGTAAACCCGTGCTGGCTGTTGTTCAGCAATCCATTCCCCTCTAGGTACTATGCTACCCTCTCCCTGATGAGTGCTTCTATGACCCTCCCACCACCTCTCTCCCCGTGTATTGGCATGACTGTGGCTCTTCTCCAGTCCTCCAGCACTTTCACAGAGTCCACGGATAGGTTGAATAGCCTTGCCAGTGGGGTGGCTAACTCCTCCCTTAGCTCCCAGATCACCCTTGGATGCAGTCCATCCAGTCCCATGGCCTTGTCCACTTTCACCCTGCCTTGTTCTTCCCTGACTCCATACTAAATGGTCCCATTTCCACCCCACTTCCCTCTTCCTCATCCTCGGCGCCCCTCCTTCGTAAAATTTGAGCAGAAGTGGAGATCACGTGATGCCTCTGAGCTAGTGGCTGCGCTCTGACACCACTCCTGCCTACCCTACCTATTTTTATTAGTATTTACTGATAAAGTTAGACTTATTATTACTTATTCTCTTGTTTTACCTCCCAGGAGTTGTCCGATTCTAGTTTCATCCCAATCAGTCCACGCGTTTAATTAGGATGGACTCTGAAATGCGGCAGGCCTTGCCATACCACACGCTGCCCCAGTTAGACTTATTATTACTATTCTCTTGCCTTACCTCCCGGAGTCGCCTGATTCTAGTTTCATCCCGATTGGTCCACGCGTTTAATTAGGATGGACTCTGAAATGCAGCAGGCCTTTCCACACCACACGCCACCCCAGATGCCGTAAGAAAGTTCTTAGAAGTCCAAAACCCAGGGGACTTCCTCTAGCCACCCCTCAACTGCTACTGCACCTGCTCTTCCTCTCACTAAAGATAAGTTTCTTCCTGAGATCCAGCCCTTGAAGGACTACATGAAATCACTCACGGATGAGTTGAAATCTTTGAGAGTGGACTTGAACACTACCACATGGAGGGTGGGTGATGTGGAGGTGTGGGCTACATCATTGGAAGGCTGGTGAGACAAACTTGATCCAGAAGTGGTCCTGCTATGTCAAAAATTGGACAAAATGGCAAATAAACTGAAGGATCTGTAAGGGCGTAGCAGGAGAAATAATTTGGTAGTATTTGGTCTGCCTAAGTATGCGAAACAACATCTCCCATTACATTTGCACAAATATTCCTGGAGCACATAGCGGGACTGTCTCCAAACAACTCATGCTACACATTTGAAAGGGCCCACCAATCCTTGTGCCCCAACCACCTCCAGGTGCACCTCCCAGGCCACTAATAATAAAAGCTCTTAACTTCCTGGATAAACAGTATGTACTACAAAAATACAGGGAGCTTAAAGAAATCACCTGGGAAGAGCAGCGGATCCATCTTTCGCAAGATTTACCAGTGGTGACCTGTCAGAAAACAGTTGCATTTCATCCCATTATGGTGAGGCTTCTGGCTGCTACAATTACATACTGAATGTTATATCCAGCCAGGCTTCAGATTTATTGTAAGGATTCCTGGCACTCTTTTGAGATTGTGACGCAAGCAAATTCAGAGCTGAAACGTTTGCTGTCTGATTTATTTAGCAACACTTGATGGAACGGGCATAAGTTGGGTGGCCTCTTTGATTCTACTATGGTTGTAGCTTGTATATTGTATTATGTTCAGCTGGGACTGATTTTCTACAATTTTTATCACAAAGGTCATCGTAGATTATTGGGCTCCTGGTGGCTGGAACTAAACTTCATCTGTTTACCTTGCCCACGACTCACTAGATGTATAACTACTTTTTAACCCAGCAGGTGTCCCTCTGTGTATGATGTTATTAGGGGTATAGTCTTCAGCATGGCCTGATTAATCAGCCAGTGATACTACATCTGACCTGACGGACATTGCTTGGGGACATATTTCTATATGGTGTAACACGGGATCAGCTTTTTGATCTTGTTCCCGTACAGCCTCTGAGACTGTAGAGCGGTCGTTCTGCCGTATATTGCTGGATAGGGGGTTGTCTGACTCTATATGTGGTGGGTCAGCTGCATCAATTTCATCACTCCCCCCTCCTTCATCCTGTGTGCTGCACTACACACAAAGACTTAGTTCAAGGGGCTCAGCTCTTCTTATATTGTTCTACTGCTGGGCAGCACTGTCAAGATCTATTTCAGTCGAACACTGATGGGGTGGGAGGGGGGTTGTGGCTAGCATATCTGTTGGGTCTGTTGTGTTTCATCAAGTTTGGAAAAGAGGGAACATGTTTATATATGGTTAAAAGGTCTTGAACCATTGTTTGCATGCCTCTCATGTTGTTATTGAGTTTTATAGGGAGATCCTACTAGTTCAATATTAGAGTTATGCTTATATTTTTTAGTGGGCGTGGGATCTTGATTGGGTTGGAGACCTGGGTCTGTAGCTGTTTTTTTTTTCTGGCTTAGCCCCATTTTGGGTAGTCCCTGTTGGATGATTCATCCGGATGTCTACTTGGATATTGCTCCTTATATGCCAGACATCCTGGCTGGTTATAGAAGGGTTAAGGTTTAAGGGGGCTGGGACTGTGTATCCCTGGTGGGGTTCACTGTTATTTTCTTAGGGCTCTAGGAGGTGGGGTTTTGGCCCCCTCCATTTTCCCATGTGTCCTCCCCTATGGTTTCTCATGTATCTTCTCTTGTTTACTGATGCCTTCTATTTAACTGTCTCATGAGGGAGGAGGTTGTAGGTGGGCTGTTTTTCTTAGAGGTAAGGTTAGCCTTTTATTTGTCAGATTTACTTTTGGGGTCGAGTTTACGGGAGGGGGGGTGGGAGCAGGGCATGAAGCTATTGATGCTGCCACAAATGGGGTTGGCATGAGCCGAGACATTGGGTTGTCTTCTGCCCAGATAACCTTTTATTTCCTGTATTGTTGGTTAGGTTCTTTATTGTGGGGAGGAGTTTCTTTGGGAGGGGAGGGGTTATGGGATTTGGGGTAGGTACTGGTTTTAGAGATATCTTCAGGGGTTGTAGGGTGGAGGGGGGCTGTGGTGGGATTTCTTAGACTGGTGGGGTTTACCGGGGGTTCTCTACCTGGATTCACTCCTAGGCATTGTTTTATATTGGGTGTGTTTTGACCATGGCTAATACTTTAAAATTTGCTTCCTGGAATATTAAAGAGGCCAGGTCTCCCACTAGAGACACAAATCCTCAAATACTTGCAACATACCCAGTGTCATATTACCTTTCTACAAGAAACGCACCTTTTATCATCAGGACGGTAACTTGTTCCAGAGACAATCGTTGGACAGGTATTTGCAGTGGGTTGTACTAGGGCTAGCAGGGGTGGCCATTCTGATTTTGAAAGGGGTTACCTTTTAACTCACTCAGCCCCATAAGCTCATATGTCGTTATCAGGAAAATTTCTCTAGTCCCCATAGTGCATATAAGGCTGGGTATTCAGTTCATCTCATCCCCAGAGTCCTGCACTTCTTATGCACTTTCTGGATCAACCAATTAGGAATAAGGTTATTGGTAAGTGCAGGTTGGTAGGAAACATTCCTACCTACCAGAATACCGACTTTATATTGAACACATTTGCTACCTTTCAGATTTTTTTTAGGTTTTAATTTGGGTTAAAAAGTGAAGAAAATGCTATTTTTCTCCATTGCAGGTACCGTTAAAAAAAATTGTAATTGCTAGAAATGTGTGATCTCTGATTTGAAAGCTCTTTTCATTGTGAAAAATTAGCATGCTGGTATCTGGGAGCTAGGAGGTGTACTTTTTTTTTTTAGTTTTTGGGGATAAAAAAAGTGTAAAAATATGATTTTCCTCCATTTCAAGTACAGTAAAAAAAAAAACTGTAAATGCTAGAAACATGTGTGACCCATCATTTGAAAGGTCTCTTTAATGTGGACAATTATCATGCTGGTATCTGGGGTCTAGGAGGTGTACTTTTTGTGATGTAGGTTTTTATTTGGGAACAAAATGTAAAAAATGCTCTCTTTATCAATTCAGGAACTGTAAAAAATATCTGCAAATGTCACTAACATGTGTGACCTATCGTTTTAAAGCTCTTGTTATTGTGAACATTTTCGTGCAGGTGTCTAGGGGCTAGGAGGCATACTTTTTAGTTATCGTGGTTTTGCGTCATGTGGGCAGTTGTGCAGAACATTTTCCAATTCAGTAGGTTTACTGGTGTTATGTGTAGCACATGCCTTAGTTTATGGTCTGTTTTATTATGTAAAACAGCTCAAATACTTTAAACTATGGCAGTGTAATGCACAGATGTTGGTGTGATGGAAAATCATACAACAGACATTTGTCACTTCTAAGGTTTTTGTTTTGTTTTGTTTTTAAAAAGAAACATTTTTAATTTTCATTGTTAAACGCTCTGTAAAAAATAAAAGTTAATGCTACTAACATGTGTGACCTCTCATTGTAATGATTTTTTATTGTGAGCAAACTACTTGCTGTAAGTTTTGTGATGGGAGTTATACTTTTTTAGTTAATTATACTCCAAGTCGGAGTGTTACCATTTTAGTTCTGAACATTCTAACTGCTTAGGGAAACAACCATTTTTGCACAGGAATACAGCACTCACTCAAGATTCCATTCTAGAGCTGAGTGAGTTAAAGCTCTCAGTGCCTTTTAGATCCTCAGGGTAGATATGTATTTGTCTGGAGGATTTTAGACCACATGGACATTGTGTTGGGCAGTGTCTGTGGCCCCACAGTGGCCGACCCGTCCTTTTTTTATGGACCTGACAAATCTCCTTTCCGCATTTTCCCCTACCCCGTCAATCACTGGAGGAGATTGGAATGTTTCTCCCTCACCAGACTTGGATAGGTCGGGGGGACCAGGGTAGGACTGTCTTCTGTCCAGCGCTTATTAAGGGACATGACCAACTCCCTGGGGCTATGTGATTCATGCCAGATTCTGCACCCTCAGGATAAAACCTATACATTTTATTCTTCTGCTCATGGCTCTTATGCCAGGCTTGATTATGTTCTCCTAAATCACTCTCTTTTTGGTGGGGTGCTGGATGAGGAGATTGGTCCCAGGGTCCTCTCGGACCACTCTTTGGTGTGGGTCAGGCTTCTCTTTAATTTTAATTTAGACAAGGACATGATATGGAAGCTTAATAACCAACTCCTCAATGATAAGTTAATTGTTGAATGGATTAAAGATCAGATTGCTTTATACATACAGCATAACGCAGGCTTCATTAGACAGGCTGACTTAGAGTGATCTGCATGCAAATGCTTCCTTGGGGAGAACTCATTAGGCTTGCTTCCAGGCATAAACATATTCGTATGTAGGTCTCTGCTGACCTTCTTATACAAATTACCGCTATTAAACAAACTCTTTCCCCACAAACCCCAGAAACCACCTTACAGGAGCTTGCAATATTACGGAATAAGTATGCAGACTTCTTGAGGGAGAGGGCTGAATACATGATCCCTAAAACCAAAGCAAAATATATTGATCAAGGGGGCAAGACGAGTCATCTGTTAAGCTCCGTCTTCAACAACAGGAGACTTCTAGGCTTATGGCAGCTATTAGGGCAGGTGATGGGTCCCTGGGAACCCAACCCAAGGATATTGCTTGGGAATTTGCTTCCTTTTATAAGGAGTTATATAGTCCTAGAGCTTCCCCTCTATCCCCCTTCTGATTGCACAAATTATCTCAATGATATTTCCCTGCCGCAGCTGACCTCAGCCCAACAGGCTATGTTGTTCCAGCCTATTTCTGAAGCTAAAATCCGATCGACTATTTTGAATCTGTCATCAGACAAGGCCTCTGGCCCTGGGCTAGATGGGTTCACTCCCAATTTTTAAAAGCTTTTTGCTAAGCAACTAGTCCCTCTCCTACACCAATTTTATCTTTATGTATATATATATATATATATATATATATATGAATATATATGAACTGGGCATTTCTGACCCCACGGTGTTGGAGGCGTTAATTGTCCTCTTACTTAAACCTGGTAAATCCCCAGGATTTCTGTCTAATTACAGACCCAACTCCCTGATTAATTGCGATATTAAGATCTTATCTTATCTAAAATTCTCGCCAACAGGGTCAATCAGGTTTGGGCGGGCCTTCTTAGTTGACAGCAGGTGGGGTTCGTTCCTAATCGATCCTCTACGGATCACTTCAGGAAACTGGCCCACATCTTCTCCATGTCCAAGGGTTCCATTAGTCCAATGGCATTGGTCTTTCTAGATGCGGAGAAGGTGTTTGACAGAGTGGATTGGGACTTCTTACTATTGATACTGGAAGCTTTTGGCTTTCCACAGGCCTTTCTCTGCTGGATTCATGTACTATATTCTACCCCGTCTGCCAGAATCTATTGTAATGGGGTGCTATCCACTTCTTTTCATTTGGCCTCTGGTACCAGGTAAGGTTACCCCCTACCTCCCCTCCTTTTCAATCTGTACTTGGAACCGCTCCTTCACAAATTGAAAGCCTGGTATTACAGTGGGAGTGGACACATTTTTGTTGTCTGTGTATGTGGATGACATCTTGTTACACACTGCTTACCCCAAGACTTCTTTACCAGCTGCTTTTCATGTTATTGAGGAGTTTGGACTATTCTCTAATGATAAGCTTAATCTCAATAAAATGGAAGTGCTGCCTCTTACATCGACTGTGTCCATGGAGGATGTGATGTCTCTGAGGGTGGCCTAGTCTCCTCGCAACATTAAATACCCAGGTTTGTATCTCTCAAGGGACACCTCTCTTATGCGTAAGTTTAATTTAGATGATTTAGTGGTTTGTGCGCAACAAGATCTACAGCGATGGTAGGCTTTTCCTTTGACTCTCTGGGGACGAATCTCTATTATCAAAATGAATGTCCTTCCCCGTTTAGTTCATCCTATTCATATGTTAAATTGCTGGCTTCCTCTTGCATGGTTCAAATGTGTCCATAGTATGATTATGGAATTGATTTGGTTAAAAAAAGTCACTAGGCATGCTTGTAAGAAGCTTGTTGCCCCCTAAATATTTAGGGGGTCTTAAACTCCCTCACTTCCTCATTTATTATTTTGCTAGTCACTTCAATAAGTTTTTTAGGTGGTTTCTCCCTTCTCCTTTGGACCCCACCATTGGATATATGCCCCTGTGGCTTGAGTTACAGCTAAAGTTATTACAGGGGTCTGAATTGTCCTTGTCATCTCTACTGTTTACTCCTTGGAATTCGGTTCCTTTGGAATTGAAGGAAATGGTCATGGAACCTCTCTCCATGTATAATTACCAATTTTGGTCTTTAATTAAACATCTTATCTCAAAGATATTACCAACCAATACTTTACAGCCTTAATCTTAGAATTCAGGGCCAGACTGTTAAGGCAGATTGGATTCCCCAGTTGGTCAATTTGAGAGTCTGTGATCTGCCAAATGGAGGGATATTATTACCATCGGTAAATATTTAGTGATAATGAAACCCTTAATTATATTTTTAAGGAACTCCCACTACTATCTTTTAAACAACCACCAGGGTAAGGGCCTCACTCTAATCATAGCCTACTTACCCCCTAAGGAAGTAACTGAAGGTTTTAGGGTGTTACATGAGCATCTGGTTGAAATCCACTCTAGCCACGAAATCATAGTGCTAGGGGTCTTCAACATCAATTGGCTGCCTCAGGACTCCGCCACATACAAGGATGCAGTCTCCTCTATCAACTTCTCCAGCTCGTGAACTACCTACCCGTATAAATTACAGGTCAGGTACCAGTACCCTGCTGGACTGGGTACTAACTAACCACCTGAATGCATCTCTGGCTAAAAGTGCTCCAGACTCCCTAAGTGACCACTCACCCATCATTCTTGCCTGGTCTAAGGCCAAAAACCATGCCCAAAGCTGATAATGTCCCGCTTATTAAAAAGGGCATGTTAGGACTCTTCAAGCAGTAGGTCCTGCTACTGAACTGGGCACCTATCCTAAAAGCTAATGACGTTAACACAGCACTGAGCAAATTCAAAGATATTTTCAATTCTGCCTGTGACATATTTGCCCCCCGGACTAAAAGGAAAATTAGTGTCTTGCACAAAAAATTGGTAACCCCTCACCTCCTTGCCCAGATGTGCTCCAGGGACAACCTATTGCATAAGTACAAACATACTCTCTCTGGCCAGGACCTGCAAAGCTACAAGGCTGCGTGGAATAAATGCACCATGGCAATCTGCCAGGCTAAAGCTGACTACCGCAGATGCGAACTTAACTCCTCCTGGGGTGACAGCTGCCGTTTCTGGGATAACATTAGTGCTATCATCAGGAAAAGTGACACCACGGCACCCACCCTGCTGAGCTACAACGGATCCCTCATTCAAGACTTCAGAGCCATTGCAGACATCTTAGCAAAGCCTTCACAGACCTCAGTACAGTGCTCCCCCAGTTTCCTAGACCAAGTCATTTCCACCCAGCCTTCCCCACAGTACTCCCAAAACACTCCAAGCCCTCATTTCTACCTCAGAGTCCTATCTAAAACTGAAGTGAAAAAATACCTCGTCAAAGTCCTCAGGAAATCCAGCCACAGCTCTAAGGGTTTGACCTAAAATTAGTCTCACATACCCTTGATGAACTGCTAACCCCACTAACCTCTATTGTAAATCTTTCCTCGTCACGGTACTCTTCCCAAGCCTTTGAAAGCTGCCATAGTAACACCTGTCCATAAAGCTGGTAGTAAGTCAGACCACACCAATTATTGCCCAATTTCAATCTTCCACCTATCTCAAAAGCCCTCGAGCAAATAGTCTCACGACCAGCTGACTGCACACCTCGACAAATACCAACTACAATGTCAGCAGCAGCACAGCTTCCATCAACGCCACAGTACAGCTACAGCACTTCTCGAAGTTCACGGGCTACATTCATAGTGCCTTCAATCAGGGGCTCTTAGTGGGAGCAACCTTTATCGACCTCACCATGGACTTTGATATGGTCAACCATGACCTCCTCCTGGCACAACTAGAGGTTATAGGACTCTCCCTGACTCCCTTTGCTGGTTCAGGAGCTACCTCTCAGGGCATGTTCAGCAGGTAAAAATAAGCAATGTGCTCTCTGACCCCCTTCAAGTGTCCCTTGGGGTTCCCCAAGGCTCCATCCTTGGCTCTCTCCTCTTTAGCCTCTTTCTAAATAACCTTCCTCTAGCCTGCCGACAAAAAATCCTGCTCTACGCTGACGATGCAATGATCTACTCCAGTCATTCTGACCCTACCATTCTGAAACAGCATGTCCAACAGGACTTCAACAACACTGAAGCTTGGTTTTACAATGCAAAACTCATAGTCAACCACAAAAAGATGAAGACCATGCTCTTTGCCTCAGCACACAGCCGCCATAAGGCCGCAACCCTCAACATACAGAATCTACATAATATCACCATTGAAACAATCACCAATTTCAAATACCTGGGCCTCACCCTTGACAGCTACCTCTCTTACACCGCACACATCGACCAGGTGGCCACTGCTGCTAACAGGAACCTTGGTCTGCTATATAAGCACCGTAGCTACCTCACTCCTAAAGCTCTCCAGCTCTCCGTAACCAGCTCGGTCTTCTCAACCAGTGATTATGGCCTTGCCATCTACTGTGTAGCCTCAGACAGCACACTGAGGCATATCACCACCACACTCAATAAAGCCTGCAGACTCGCACTGGGTGCCCCTCGCCTGACTCATACCTGCTACTTCTACTACGAAACTGGTTGGCTAAATCTGTTCGATAGGGCCCGCTATCAAACCTGCCTCCTTACCAGAAAATCAACCCTGGGCCTATTGCCCCGGGGCCCAGCTCCCTTTATACACCAGGTTGCTCCAACTAGGACCACTAGGACATCCAGTAAGATCTCAATCAAGATCCCTTATCGTCACACTACCCAAGTGTTTCTTTGAATGCTGGCCCCGCTGTATGCTCTCTTCTCTTCCATCTGAACTAGCTACAATAAGCAAATTGACCCATTCAAATCTGCACTTAGGTCCCACCTTTCTGTTCGAGGGAAATGCACCTGTTCTACCAGACCAACCCTCCTGTTTAAATTATGACTACCCCACCTATCTGCACTTCATGAGTAGCTAACTTGCTACCTCCCTCCCTCCCTCCTCCTCCCTACCCCGGCCCACAGACCTGTGCCCATCACGTTCTTACCTCCAGTCCCCCGGGCTCCATTCCGCTCCATGCTCGCAACCCCATCCTCCCTTCTACCTCAGACTTCCCCTCAGACATGGTGACCCCCTAACCAGGAGTTACTGCAAGGCGACCTTCCACCTCCCCCTCTTAAAATCCTTCCTCCCTCCTCCTCCCCCCCACTCTACCTGGCAACTGCTCCTGCTGCTCTGTGTTTGTCTGTCCATTAAGGATCTATCACTAACCAAGATCCTTAATGTCTTTTGTCGATGTTAAATGTACAATTGTTTGTATCTCTGTGATCACCATTGTATGATAACCTTATCTTTCCTGACATGGAACCTTTGTAAATGAGCTTGTAGCCCAAAGGTTGTAATCCGAGAATTCAATAAATAAAAAAAAAATAAACAAAATAAATAAACCACCAAATTTAGCCAGCCTAATTATTAGGAGCAAGCTTTCACCAGAACAGAATACCATGACTCAAAATGGCACACAACCCTGAAATTAAAGCACCTGTAAGACTTGTGAACTCATTTCCACCTCAGACTGTGTGGTTACATCACAAAACAGACAATTCAAGGTGCATGGGGGTTATACATGCACATCACAACATGTTGTTTATGTCATTCAGTGCAAGAGATGTCCACAAACAGGTTATGTTGGAGAGACGCGCCAACAGCTCCGCACTAGGATGAACTCGCACAGACATACTATTAAAACAAAGCAAACTGAAAAACTAGTGGGGCACCACTTCTCCCAGCCTGACTACTCAATTTCGGATGTGTCAGTAATGGTCTTAAAAGGAAATCTCGAAAACACTCAGATGACCTAAAGGTGGGCAAGCAATGTGAGAGGGCAGCAAGGAGGGCTGGGGGGATACTGGGATGCATAGGGAGAGGCATCACCAGTAGAAAACAGGAAGTTCTTATCCCTCTGTACAGACAGCTGGTGAGACCCCATCTGGAGTACTGTGTGCAGTTCTGGAGACCCAATCTCCGCAAAGACATAGACAGGATGGAAGCTGTCCAGAGGAGGGCAACTAAAATGGTGCAGGGTCTGCACTGGAAGACATATGAAGAGAGACTTAGGAGCTTAATATGTATAGCCTCGAGGAAAGGAGGAGAGGGGGACATGATAGAAACGTTCAAGTACCTCAAGGGAATCAACAAAGTCCAAGAGGGTAGCATCTTTCAAAAAAGAGGTGTGCAAGAACAAGAGGGCACAATTTGAAGATAGAGGGGGGCGGCTCCAGAGGTAATTTAAGAAGTATTTTTCACAGAGAGGGTTGTGGATGGCTGGAACGGCCTTCCAGAGGAGGTTGTGGAGTCAAAAACAGTGGTGGAATTCAAACATGCATGGGACAGTCATAAGGCAATTCTAGGGGGTGGGGGTAGGAAGAAGTAGGCTGCTGGTTAACTAGGATCTGCAGCTTATCCAGTAGGTAGGGAAATGGGCAGACTGGGTGGGCCAAGCGGTCCTTATCTGCCGACAAATTCTATGTTTCTATGTTTCAGAGACGAGCTTTTTTGAACTTTGTGTTTATTGCTTTATAGAAAACCAATTACATAAGAGTACAATTCTCCTGTAAGGCATCACGATATATTTAAACGCATACACCCAATGTAATTAGGAGATATAGCCTATACAGTCTTGTATAAGGAGAAGGAGGAAAAACCTAAAACAAGAGTAATAAACAATATGGGTTTGTCCAGAAAGGCTACAGCCGACTATGGCATTGGGGAACAAGTCCAGAATACAGTAGTCCTTCAAATGTGAACAACTCAGCATCCAGTGCTGATGTGTCCCCAAGTCCAGAGAATAGTGACCCAAACATGTTTAGCTCTAATGAAACAGCTAGCACATCTTATTTAATTTCTAATTGTGCTAGAACAATAAACTGATTACAACATTAAATATATATATATATATATGCATTTAAACCAAAACCTGGGGCTTAAAGTACTATATTAGTAAGAAGGATCTCCCTAAGTGACAAACCCTTCAGGTCTCCTCTTCTGACTCAACTCAACCACTTTTGTGTCTCCATAGCTTGAAATTCCCTAGTAATAACTTTGACCTTCTTGCTGGCTTCTAGGGATCTATAAACTGATAGGTGCGTCCACGTAATGGATCCAAAGTCGCTGCTGGCATCAATAGAGAGTGAGAAACTCCTAGGCCCTCAGATGAGCACGGACTGCATCAAACTTCTTTCTCCTGAGATGGGTGGCAAACGATAAGTCTGGGAACAGGTTTATCGTGGCTCCATTAAAAGTCAGATTATCTGCCGATCATGCAGCTTGTAGTAGGGTGTCTCTAATGCTGGGGCTGCCAGTTATCACTAAGACCACTCTAGGAGCGTCTCCTCGTGGTCCAGCTGCTCTCGAGGTTATCTGAAAAGCTCTACAGATATGATTTGCAACACTGTCCCTTGGTAAGTTCAGTACTTCTGGCAGCCAAGTTTGGAGAAAAAGCAATAATTCTGAATCTTCGCTCCCTTCAGGGAGACCAATGATGCGTATGTGTGAGGCTCGATTTGCATTCTCTAATGCCTCGAGTCTGTAACGTAACTGCGTGTTCTCCTGGATAATTTTTGCAGTTGCAGCCATAGCTTGATTCACTGTTTTTTCCGCTGAACTTGCAGTCGAGGATACTGCCTCCAGCTTTGCTTCTTGCTCTCCAAATCGTAACAGGATTGACTCGACCTTCAGGTCAGTTGCCTGCATCGAGGCCTGCAGAGCTCTCCAAGGGGGATCTGTGCTGATGGTAGTCATCGAGGAGGAGGATGCAGCCTGGTCTGTAGTCTGCACTGAATTTTTTGCACCACTTCCAGTTGCCTGCTGATTTCGGCCCATAGTTAAATGTGGTATCTGCCGATGCCAATTGGTCTAAGCTTTCCAATTCTGCTCTTAATATCTTTAAAATCTAGCTAAAATTAGTCGTTTGTAACTTTTTATGCCCAAAAATAAGCCAAGCTGTTCAAAAGTGCGTCTAGCCAGTGAGCTGCTCAACAGTGCCTACCTCGAAACAAGCTTTTGAGATTAAACTTATTTTACATCTCAGTAAGGTAGCAGATGGGATGAATGTTGATCTGGGTTTCATGGGACATTACAGAAACTGACATCCACAGACCTCTTCTTCTTCAGACTGGCATATTATAGGACTTCAGCATGTGTGGGATGTGGTTGCATGTGTGTATGTATGTGTGTGGATATGTGTTGTGAGGCACGTGATATAACCAGTGTGGGGCTTGCTGTCACATTGAGGTAGGGCTCTATTTAGATACATGAAGTTACAGTGTGTTATTACTCTTACTTCACACACATAATGATTATTAATTCCTCCTTTCTTTTTATCTTCACCCGGGAGTGGGGTTGATTCCGTTGCACCATATTCAGATTACCTAGCCTGTTACTGTACATACAGAAGCATTATCATAGACTGTCACATATTTTTTTTTAACTCTGTACATATTGGAGTGCGCGATCTCATTTGCATGGGGGTCCTGGACAGATCTTTTTACATTAGGCTAATATTGTAGTGATTTGTGGAAATGTAGGTATGTTAGACCGCTGGTCTTACATACATACTTGATATTTACTTCTAGTTACCTTATCCTGGGGAGGGTGGCAGTTTTATTTCATTGTAGTTCTATCCAGAGTCCTTGGAAATGTTACTACACAGATGGGAGTACGGTTAAATAGTGTCACATTTTTGCTCTGTAGGTATTAGGATACATGAGCCCTTTTACTTGGGATTTCATGACAAGTTGAATTCCTTTGGGGAGCAATTGCAGTGATTGATGTGAATAAAGGTTCATTAGGGGAGACAGAGAGAGAGTGTGTGTGTGTGTGTGAGAGTATCTCCTTAAAGCTAGTTATCCCCCCCCCCCCCACATTATGGGAATGTGGGATGGGGTAGGGTGTATTGTTTGTGTGAGGAGGAGGAGATAAATTACATTTTTATCTCTTTTTCAGATTCATTAGACACTTCTGGTGCATCAAGTTGTTAAATTCTCAGTGTATGTTGACATCAGTACATATCAGTCTATATGGTCTTAATTCCTAGGTGGTCCTCAACATGAGTTTTTGTTTCACACTAATACTGTCAATTTATATTTATATTATCATTTATAAAGCCCTGTCACTACACTAGAGGTTTTGAAGTTATGGGGCATGATTTCTAGCTGGAGAGTACAGTTGGGAGAAAGGTCCAGCTAAGTTTTACACATCATACAGTGTGCACTGATGTATTTAAGACAGCTTTACTGGTAATTTCTTGTCTATAATGCATACATTGAATCTTCTTGGACTCCTAAGACAATCTTAGAATGTCTTTAATCTGGGTGGGGGTTGCTTTTCAGTAATCACATCATTATACAAACTGTGACACTCATAGCTTGCATTAAGAGTCACCTGCTCCAGCAGTTTCATCTTATGTCAATTAAATTTATATGCAGTGGGATTCTTTGTATGTGTTTTGCACCAAGCACCTTTGACCCTGGGACCCTCCTGGCTGAAGGTAATATGGTATTGTTAAACTTCTCTGACATCATCATTTGTATTTTTCAAATGAGTATTTTAAACCAATGGGGATTTTTTGTTTTTTCTGCATGACCTAGCTGTTAAAAATATATTTTTTTCTAAACAACTGCCATTAGGCTTCTGAAGAAGGACTGATTGTTCCGAAAGCTAGAGCACTTTGTTCTTGTTGTTGCATCTATATTGGCCCATTAAAAGGTATCAAATCATTTGCTTCTGGATCTGTTCTTGCAAGGACCAATATGGCAAATACTAAATCGATATTTTATTCCATGAAGTGTAGGCGTTTTGCTTTGTGGGCCACTTCCCACCAACTGGATCCTTTTACCTGTCTGGCACACCAATTCCTAGAGCCATTGCTGTCCTTGTCAGATGCAGGCCTGCAATACTCTTCTATCAAAGTGCACTTGGCTGCCATTTCAGCTTTCCACATGCCTCTAATGGTCATACGGTTCGCTCAGCAGGAGATGGACCATACATTTCTGAGAGGCATTCTACACTTGAAGTAGTGTTGACTGATGTTGTTAGTTAATCCATTTCAATCCTATTTTGTACTTTGGACTTAGAAGCTTATATGTGAAATAGTCATGTTTAGAAGTAATTTTGACATATTTACTACTGCTGCTCCCCATTCAACAACATTTTATTTTATCACACTTTCTGTTACACTTTTGGTTAATTCTTCATTGGGACATTTTGGTAACTCATTTAAATTGTTAAATGACTTTGAGTGAAATTTTCATGAGTATGGCATGTATATACGTGGATGTATTTGACGGCCACTAGATCTGCCCCCTGATGAAGACCCAGATTGGGTTGAAGTGCCAGGGCATTTAGGATTTTAATTGGCAGCTCTCACTGTTTGCCACAGTAAACTATACAACATACTTTTTGTCTACTACTCTGTCATTGCTCGAGTGCTGTAATTCTTCAAATTGTCCGGCCAGGCTGGCTCCCTTGTCACAGCACCGCCTCCATAGCTCAAGCACATCTTTTTTTGTTTGTTTTACAGTCCTGCATTTGAAGCCTTCTATCCATAATCCAGTCTCAGCTTGAGACCTGAATTGTGTGTTAAAAATGTTTACTTTGCCTCCTTCTGAGCCAGTCACGATTTGTGGCCTCGCTTCCTTTTTGGAAAGCATTATTTTTAGTTGCTATTTCTTCTGCTCAAAGAATTTCAGAGCTTCAGGCTCTAATGTGTGAGCCTCCTTGTTTGATTTTTTACAAAAATAGGGTGTCTTTCTGTACCGATCCTAAGTTTTTACCAAAGGTGGTGTCTGAGTTTACTTTGAATCAAACCATGTACCTGCCAGTTTATTTTCCTGAGCATGTCAATCCAGGGGAAGCGTTGATCCATACTTTGGATGTGCATAGAATACTCAGGTGATATAAACACCATACGAAGGACTGCAGGAAGTCCTTGCAGCTTTTTGTTTCATTTGCCCCTGGGAAAGAGGGTTCTCCTGTTTCTAAACAGAGCCTGTCCAAATGGCTAACTAACTGTATTACTTTCTGTTACGGGAAGTATGGTAAAGAATTTGTTGGGGTTGTTGATGTTCATTCAGCTAGAGGCATGGCCACTTCTGTTGCCTGTCTTAAAAATGTGTCTGCTGCAGAGAGCTGTGCAGCTGCCACCTGAAGTACTGTCCACACCTTCACTAAACACTGCAGTCTAGACAATGCCTCCCTAAAAAGGGAAGGTTTTGGCCTAGCTGTGCTTCAAGGCCTCCTTTCTTAGACCTGTAGGCTCCAGTCACTCAGACTTTTTTACTGTTAGTACTGCTGGGTACTCATTTTATAGAAGATAGAGCAGTTACATATATACCATAAAAATAGATCTTTGAGAGAATCTCTTTCATCAGGCCATGCCACCCCACCCTCCTTCCCCTGAGTATTTAGAGCTCTGTAACTCCTGTATCTTTCTCCAGAAAGGTTTACCTGCTGCATCCTGCCTCGTCTGGTAGGGAAAGTCATGGGTTCTCTTCTAGTTCCCTGGAAGGAGATCATCCGAACATGATCTCTGGCAGGGAACTGAGGAGGGAAGGGGACGGTCACATTTATATGGGAAGAGCCGATGTATGACATCGTCATGGATGTTCCATAGTGCACTGCTTGTAAAAAGTTTCCATGCAGTCCTAGTGCCTGGTGTCTATTTGTTCCATAGGTGTGACCTGATGAAAGAGACTCTTTTGAAGATATACTGTTACAGTAAGTACGTAACTGTTCTTTTTTTTTTTTCACATGGACCCTGTTTGACTGATGAAACAACATAAAAATGGTTTTGCAAAAATTTTCTTATCCTTATAACATTCGATTTCACTACTGAATTTTCACAAAAATGGAACACATTTTTTGTAAATAACTCATAAATTGAAAACATTACAAAATATAATTAGCTAAGAATTATCCTTGGGCCAAACACTATCAAGCCTGTTTCACATTTCGTATCCAAACCATTGTTGTGCTCTTCATGGGCAAAAAAGTTCTCAATTTGAGGAAGTTAAGTATTTTCAGCCCTCTAAATCTTTGCACCCACTGAACTGATTGTTGGCAAAGTTCAGGGAAATTGGTCAAACACTGGCTGAGTTATTAAGGTGTAAAAATAGGGGTATAACATTAACCTACTTACTCAACCCTAATATACAGGTGCTATCATACCCATATATAAGTAATATGTGATGGGGTTCTGTTGTATAAATGATTTATGTTCACAAAAGCAGTTTGACCTCGGGTGACCTCACAAGTGGCATAAGCCACGAGTGATGTGCTCGAGGTCAAACTGCTTGAGTGAAGATAAATCATTTATACAACACAGTCCACATCACATATTTCATTTATGCTACATGTAAGGACCTTGTGAGTTATTTTATTGCCTGCCTGTGCTTTTTAATTTAGCATTGCGGGTGGGTTTATTTTGTGAAAAAGCATGATTGTGCTTTATCTGTGCTTGGTTGCTTAGTATGCTCTGATCATATGCTATGATCTGCTTTCCCTTATCATTTCCCTAAGTTCTGGTCCTCTCTTCTCCTGTCTATTCACTCTGCTTCTTCTGCTTTCTCCAAAAAGTCTCTTCTTCATGGCTTTTGTTCTCCCTCTTGTAACTGTCTTTGACCCACTTACTCTAGTCGCACTTTGTTTTCACTCTCATGTTAGTTTACCATGTTCTATTACTGTGTTCCTTACTTGAACTGTATTCTCTCATCACCAAGACTCAGTTTATACCTGATATGCATATTTTTTTACTGCTGATATTGCTCCTGTTTTATTAGTTTGTTTTGACCTTCCACATCCCCTTTCCCCCGGATGCATCTGGAGACAAGCTGTTATCAGCTGAGTATGACTTTCCTGGTGAAACTTTTTTGAAATATATAAATAAATGCACAAGCTGTCAAGGCCGATGAGCTACGCTGGAGTGTCACTGCCGATTGGTGGAGTTGTGTGAGCTCCCAAAAATTTCAAGGCCAGATGGCAGACACGCTTAGTGAGCGTGAACTTGCTTTCTAAGATGACTAGGAAGAACCGGTGTTAGTTAAATACTTTTATTTTGTGAATATCTATGTTTTTTTTTCTGACTCAGTAATTGAAACCTGGTTTCTGTGATGTTGACCGAGGTTTACCCTTTTTCAGTAGCAAGCGTGCAAGTGCAACTGGTGTAGTTTTGCAGTTTGTGCCTGGCTTGGATGCACTAGAAGAAGAAAAATGCAGTTTTATTTTGGAGGCAACCAGTGACCCTGTATATATCAAGCTATGGTTTGAAGATGAAAAATGAAGAGCTATTGTTCTGCGTACCTTGGAAAGGGGGTGGGGCTTGAATAAGAACTAGTGCTTGCCTAAAAGAAAATGCTTCTCGGAGAACAGCATGTGTGATTTAAAAAAAAAAGCTTCTCATTGAACGGCCTGGGTTTTTTATACTCAGATTGTTCAGTACTATTCAAATTAGTATTCTGATGTTTTGTTAATCCTGTGGGTAGAAACTGGTAGTGGGAAGTAAAGCGGGCTATAGTGTAAGCAGTAAGGAGTGAAGTAGTGCCTGCGAGCAGGTGATGGGGGTAGGGGACCGGGCATTGTCGTGTCTACTATGTACATAAATGTGCATGACTTGTCTACTATACATAAATGAAATTTATATAACATCAGTCTAGGTAAGTTAATTTATACAACAGGTTTTGAGTCTATGTATGTTGGATGGGTGGATAGATAGATAGATAGATATGTGGACTGAAAATAGAAAGATGATATTAAATGCACGCTGACAATAGAAAATAGAGTTAGGATCGACATTTCGACCATAGGCCTTCTTCAGGAATTATGCATAAAAAGATAACTTTGCTCTTTTCTTTTTACTGATACTTTTTGAAGAAGACCTATGGTCAAAACCTCAATTCTAACTCTATTTTCAGCGTGCATTTAATATTACCTTTTTGTTTTGTTTTATAGATAGACAGACAGACAGATAGATAGATAGATTTTTTAGTTTTTGTTGTTCGGGAAAGGAGGACTAGACAATTCTGCCTATTTTCAGCCACGTCCCATGGGAGGGGGATACAGATGAATGCCAACTGACATTGAACTAGATTTAGCTGTTAGTGGTATTTTTAGTGAATATGAAAATGGTATGTTTACAGCCTGCAATGCATACAAATTAAACCTCTAATACATTCAAATTAATCCATTCTTACATCATCAATACACTAACCAATCAGTTATGGCATCACAAACTGACGACTTTTTTAAATTACCTACCTTAACTGTTACAGAAATTAGACCTGTACCAATAGAGCAGACACCAAAGATTTCACTGGTAAAAACATTTATGACCAAGTTACACAAAATAAAGATACAGATAGGTATTACTTAATTCGGGAGATAGCAGGACCCAGCACCATGGTGACTTCTACTTGGCTGTTCCCAGCTAACACATTTTTATGTTTGCTTGCACACATGTGCAAGAAACATAGTGCCATCATCAGAGTTTTCGGAGGTGTGTCAGCCCTCTTCCAATTCAGTCAGTGTGTTTGCAGGTGTGGCCGCAGTTCTCCAATGCCTGCTGGAGCTGTCTATGACAGCTCCAAAATGCAGTGGCATACAGTTGAAAGGGGGAGCTATGCTTCAGTGAGCAGCGATCAGATATCGCCTGCTCATGCGTGCTCCACACACACACACACACATGCTACTACCCCCCAAGCGCCGCATTGTATAGCGGCCAGGGGTGACCAATCCCCATTGGCTGTACTCGCCCCGAAAACACAGTTTCATATGTCACGCTGGCTGCCCACCCCAGCGTGGATATGTCAGACAGCCGACGGGGTGCCCAATCCCCGCCGCTCCACGGTGTCTCCCCCAAGTACAGGGTGCCATGCTGGGAGCCCATCCCAGCGTTGGCAACAGATGCCATGGCTGATGGGGGTGCCCAGTCCCCCGTTCGGCTCCACGCCCCCAGCCATCCTTCTGCCATGCTGGAGCCCACCCAGCGTGGCAAACATCCCGCATTGTCTTTTAAAAAAAAAAACCTGTAAAAAAAAAGCGGTCCTCGCAGTCTTCCTGCCCCCACAACCCGCACTCACCCACTGCACACCTACCTCCCACACCCCCCTCACATACTTACCTCCGGAGTCCGTAGCGCGACGATCTTCTGTGGACCAGGAACACGTCTGCACTCTTCAAAGCCGACCGCAGACTGAGGAAATGCCGGTAAGCTGTATAATGGGATAGATAGGGTTTTTTCAACTTTGTTGCATATCTCAGGCATTTTTTGGAATTTTTGCACCAAATTTTCAACATGGGTTTTTTGGGACCCCCTCCTCATGAATTCTTGCACTGTTGTGGCGTTACTCCAGCCGAAGGGTGATTTTCGCAGCCACTGTGTGGAAATCACCTTTCCGGAATGATTAATGAAATGACACTGCCAGTGTTCATAAGTTGCCTCTCAAAAGCCTATTTTGAAAATTTGGTGAAAAATTCTAAAACTGAACTGTTTCTGACGTCGTTCTTGCAGTTCACACACCTCGTAAGTTCACGAATTTTCAATATTTTCACTCCAGATTTTCAACATTGCCATTTTACCACACCTTCTTATGAGCAGTACAGCTGTCATTTTTCACATCTCACCAAAAATGTGTTTTCGACCATGTAGCGCACAATGGCGCATTCAGTGTGTGAAATCAATGTACAGGACACATGAAAATCACAGCGACACAGTTAATGAGCAGAGGGCTTAAAATGGCTATGCTGAAAATTTGGTGAAAAAATTCCTAAAAATGACTGTTTTACGAGCATGCGTTGCACAGTTTCTATGCACACTCGTAAGTTTGTGAAATTTCAATATTTTCACTCCAGATTTTCAACATTGCCATTTTACCACACCTCCTTATGAGCAGTACAGTTGTCATTTTTCACATCTCACCCACAGCGTGTTTCTGCCCATGTAGTGCACAATGGCGCAGTTGATGTGCGAAATCAATGTATGGGACACGTTAAGAAAATCACAGTGACACTGGTCATGAGCAGAGGTGTTAAAATGGCTATGTTGAAAATTTGGTGAAAAAATTCCACAAAATGACTGTTTTAGGAGCGCACGTTGAGCAGTTCCTATGCACGCTGGCAAGTTTGCGAATTTGTAATATTTGCACACCAGATTTTCAACAGTGCCATTTTACCGCACTTCCTTATGGGCAGTACAGCTACCATTTTTCACATCTCGCCCAAAATGTGTTTCCACACATGTAGCGTGCAATGGTACAGTCGGTGTGCGAAAACAATGTTTGGGACAGATTAAGAAAATCACAGTGACACTGGTCATGAGCAGAGCTCTTAAAATGGCTATGTTGAAAATTTGGTGACAAAACTCCATAAAATGACTGTGTTACAAGTGAGCATTGCACAGTTTCCACGCACCCTCGTAAGTTCATGAATTTGTAATATTTTCAGTCCAGATTTTCACCAGTGGCATTTTTCTACACCTCCTTATGAACAGTACAGCTGTCATTTTCCACAACATGGCCGAAATATGTTTTCACACTTTCAGCACAGAAATGCGTGGTCACTGTGGGAAATCATTGTTCGGGACAGATAAAGAAAATCACACTGACACTGTTCATGATCAGAGGTCCCAAAATGCCTGTTAACAATCTGCTGTAAAAAAATCCCCAAACTAGTTACATTACGGGTGTGCGTTGCACAGTTTCTACGCACGCTCGTGACTTCACCAGTTTTTTTAAGATTTTCATAGCAGATTTTCAACACTGCCATTTTTACACCTCCCATGAACAGTACCACTGTCATTTTCACATCCTGTTCGGAATGTGTTTTTGCACCTGTGGTGCCAAATACCATAGTCGCTGTGCCAAAAGCAGTTTTCGGCTAACAAACTGATATTGCCACTGTTCATGAGGTGGGGGTCACAAAAAAAACATGTTGAAAATTTGGAGTGAAAATACCAACGAATGCCTGAGGCGTTAGGGTTTCTGACCATAACGCCCCACCCTGTAGAGAATGACAGGCATCAGGGGTGTGACTTGGGATTCTTGCCTGTCATGCTCATACCATTCCACCCCCAACCACACCCTGCAGCCAGTGAGAGGCATCAAGGTGTGCCTCGGACCCTTCGGGCCCAAACTTCACCCCATTCTCCTATACTACCCATCTCCATGTTCCTGATGGAATAGAGGAATTAGCATAAAGAACCAAAGACCCCAAGGCACACCGTGACACTTGTCAGTGTCTGCAGGGGAGGGTGTGGTGAAATGGCGTGGTCGTTATGCCTGACAACCCAAAGGCACACCCCAATGCCTGTCACTCTCTGCAGGGTGGTGCTGGGGTTGGCTTCAGTTCAATACTTCGTTGCCATTCCTATTATGCAGCTCTGTAATTTCTACACTACCAATGCCAATGCCAGCAAGCAAACATTCGGCATTGACAAATGCTTGTTCTTTCTGTATTTATAAACTAGTGTTCACAAGGATGAAGCCTTAGCATCTCCTTTGTCAGCAGCTACATGTGCCATATATGGTACATAACATCATGATCAGCCTTTTATGGGGGGGGGGCGGAATAACTGTTTGCATACATTGAGAAAGGCTACAATAGTTCAGTATGAGAAGAGCTGGCCTTGTTGGGACTAGATGAAACTGGAGCCAGCTTCCTTAGAAGTCACAAGGCTGTCTTTAAGTAACCCTTTACTTAAGCTTTTTTCATGTTAGGCAGTGTCACATGTCATCCTGTCTCTGCTACATTATATCATCACGTCCTGACCACTTCACAGACAGCATAAACTTGTACAAAGATTGTATAAAATAAGCTTTAAAAGAAGCTGTATAAAAGTTGCATAAGAATCTTACTAGTGTATTTATAATTCACCCCCTCGTAACCTGGACACCACATTTTCATGAAACTAGTTTCTCATCATTTTGGATTACCCCCAGCCAGCACGAATGAAAACAAAAAACTCAAATTTTAGAAGGATTTCAAATTCCAGACACCTCAGCAAAGTAGCAAAAAAATATATTGCCAATGTAGCCTCCCAACAGTCTTTGCAACAGTGAAAGAAACTTGCAAAACTTAAAACATTAAAACAGACATCTGCTTAAAGTAGCAAGCTGTTTCAAAAGACAACTCACCATTCCCCACAATATGACCCCCCTTCTACTGTTTTAAATTATGTGATGTCCCTTAAAGTTTTGGCAACACTGAATAAAACTTTTAAATGTCACAGAACTTTAAAAAAGTACACAGGTAAGTACTCAGCTTTTGAAACTACAAACTGTATGCAAAATAGTTTAAATCAAAAAGATCTTACCAGGACTGGCCCATTAGAACACCAGCAGGGCTATTGCTTGCTAGGCCAGCAACCCTTATTCAAGAATGAGCGCAGATCATTGTGGGCCAGCCAGGGAGGAAGGATTGAACGTTTCAGGGACTGCTGTCCTTCCTTGGAGAGTTGAGAATACTGTTCCCAAAGCGGGACTACTGCCTGAGTGATAGAGGCCAAGTGTCACTCAGCACAGCTGGGAGTACAAGAAGGGGAGGAGTCACCACTGGATGATGGCATGCTTGCATACATGTGCCACTGTATGCCAGCACCCCGGGGAGAAAACCAGAGACTGGAAGAAAATGCAGGACTGTCTCATGCCAACACCCCCAGAGGCTCTCACTCAACCAACACAGCTGACCGCCCACCACACTGTGGTCCTGGTAAATCGTGGATAGCTGGTAAGTCTGGGAGATGGTCACCGATGAGGTTTATTTAGTGCCATTGGGCAAATCTGGGTCAAGGATGCTGAAGAAATGGCAACCACAACAAAAGCTAAGAGAAATCTTGTTCTGCTCTGAGGCGCTTAGTCTGAAAATCGCATGATCTAACTCACAATTCATAGTGACTAACTAACTAACAATAGAATGGAAAGAACCTCACACCACTTAATTGATCCTCTGATCTTCCTAGACTCATTAAGGAATCTATTCCTGTGCTGCTGGAAAACTTTTAAATAACTAAACAATTTCAAATAAAAAATGTTTTTCCCACCCAAATGAACCATATAAAACAAATGATACAAAAGTTCTGTGAACTCATAAAATGTTATTGTCTTGGGGTCTACTGAGTTAATAATGCCCCCACCCCAACTCCATGGCATTTTGGCATTATTTTTTTTGTAAACAAAACTTGGGGGATATGCAGTGGTCTGACTCAAAATATGCAGTTTATCTTCAAATGTGAGGGAGCAGGACCATAATTCATGATGAGTGGCAGATGACATTAGCGTTTTGAAACCTGCTGTCTGACTGTTGAAATATGACATTTTGAATGATACTAGCATTCAAGATATTTCAGGCATAGCTAGGCTGAAGACATTGCTGAAAGTGAGATATCAAAAATATGTTCCTATAAGAGTTTTAATACACAGTATATGGAATACAAGCAGAAAGAAGAGAACATGAAATATGTGCCTTAGCTCAGATTTGAACCTTGGGATCATTTGAATACTGTGTGCTGCCAACTACTGTGCCACGAAGGCAACAGGAAACCTTGGACTCCCAGAAGCACCTTACTCTTGCTCACATGCACAGCCTGGTGCGGCACAACTTAATTACAGTTTTATTCAGGAAGGTGCGTGTAGCATAGATATGAAATACAAATGGAAAGAGAGAGAAACAGGTGCCTAGCTAAGGCATTTAATTCTTTTCTTTTTCTATCTGTTTGTATACTACAGTATATACCTGTATATGCGCATCGCATCCATGTAGATAAGAATGTAATTCATCTATGCTGCACCAGGTTGTGCATTTAAGACAACAAACAAACTCAGTAGCTACATGATAGGCCCTAGCATGACCCTCTCCCAACAAGCAAACACAGTGTACTGTTCAGACACAACCCCATTCCACATCTGATTCCAGTTGCTGCAATATGGGTTTGTGGCAGACAGTCTTGTCATACCAGCCTAACAGTATTCTTTGACTGGGTAACCAGGGTAGCTGACAAGGCGCACACAATAGACCTACTATACTTCAACTTCAGCAAGGCATTCAGTTCGGTGCCACAGCAAAGGGTGCTGAAGATGAGGGAACAGGGTACAGCTACGGAAATAGTAAAGTGGGCAAGGAGTTTGTTGGGGGGGGCAGCAGAGAGTTGCGGTGAATGGGGTCAGATCAATGGAAACAGACATACCACAATAATCTGTCCTGGGCCCAGTCCTTTTCAATATGTTCATCACCAACATAGGAAAGGGAACCCAGAGCAGGTTGTTTCTATTTGCAGATCACGCTATACTCTGTGGTAGAACTGACAATGTGAAGGGGATAAGGGAACTACTGAGAGACCTGAAAAGGCTGGAAAATTGGTCCAGACTCTGGCAACTGAAATTCAGTGCTGAGAAGTACAAAGTGATGCACTTAGAACATAAGACCATAATAATTTGCCGGCAGAAGGAGACCGTGCAGTTCATCTAGTCTGCCTTGTTGAGGTGACTACATTGAATGTCCCATGCCTGTTTGAATTCTCTGACGATCTTAGCCACCACTACCTCAGGTGGCAGGCTGTTCCAAGGGTCCACTATCCTCACTGTGAAAAATACTTCCTAACATTGGTTCTGAATTTACTGCCAACCAGGCGTAAGTTGTGCCCTCTTTTACCTGCAGTCCTATTTTCCTTAAAGAGGTTACCAGTATGTACTGCGTTTATCTCTTTAACAAATGTAAATGTTTTGATCATGTCTCCTCTGTTCACTTAGGGAACAAAAACTCCAGGGTGTTGTATGGAGAGGTTCAGCTGGACACGACGTCTGAAGAAAGAGACCTAGGAGTCATCATAAGTGATTCCCTTGAACAAACCAGCCTAGTATAACAAGGCCTTCTGCAAGGCTAACAGCATGCTAGGGTGCATTGGGAAAGGGTTCAACAGTAGGAAGCAGGAGATACTGTTGCCTCTGTATAGGTCACTGGTAAGGCCACACCTGGAGTACTATACCTGGTTCTGGATTCCCCACCTAAAAAATGACAGGGACAGGCTAGAAATGCAGGGTGACCAAGATGATTCAGGGTCAGGAAGGCAGATCCTATGAGGATCGGCTAAAGGCAGTGAACATGTATGAACTCTAAAGCAGATGGGGGGTTATGAATTTTGAGTTCCAGAAAGAAACAAACCAGGTGAACTGTGAAGAGCTATTTACCAGAAACAAAGAAGCTAGGACATGGAATCATGAGTGGAGATTAACTGGGAATCATTTAAAAGGATGTGAGGAAATATTAATTTACAGAAGGAGTGACTGAGCCATGGCATGGTCTACCAGCAGTGGTGATAGGTACCCAAACCATAAATGGCTTCAAACACAGTTGGGATAGAGCTAAGGGTGTAGTAGTTACTCGGCAGCATGAGGGAGGTGGAAACATGGAAAACAAAAGGGTGACTAGGATATGCATAGACCCCACAGAGACAGTAGGTCCCAGGGTATGATAGAGTAATATGGGCAGACTAGATGGACTGTTGTTTTTTTGTCTGTCATCATCGTCCATGTTTCTAATACCACTAGTCCTAGGGGACTCTCAGAGAACCCAGGGTACCTAGTTGATGGAGTGTGGCAGGCCTGAAGACATGGCACGTGGTTGGATGTTGTTTGCAATCTTATACAACACATAGTAAACAGTAGATGTAATCCTGGTCAGATGGTGTAGTCTATTTAATAGTAGTTTCAATCTGTGAACCTATATTGACCATAATGGAAGTCTGTGCTGCAGGACCTATAGGCCCTGATACAGTACTTAGTGTTGCCCTCAGGCTGATAGATCTCTGTCTGTACTACAGTCTAGGTTGGATGTACCTGCACCTCCCCACAGTTTTCTATCACAGCTTCCTCTGACAGCTCTCAGCTCTCCTCTGCTGGCGCACTGGATCAGGCATCTCTTGCAGGTCAGCTGGGCTCTCACTCCATCAGACTCTTGGAGTGTTCCAATGGATCTTGGGCTTCTGTCAGCTCCCTTCTGCAAGGCCCCAGTGAAACTCCCTTTGCAGGTCATCAGCTGTGGTGGTTGGCATGACTGTGTCTGGGCCCCCTTCTCAGTTGCCGTTTAGATTCCCTAGGAACGAATGACATAAAGTCTCTCTTCTTCTCATTCTCTCTCTCTCTGGCTAACAGGCTGGGCTGCAAGGCAACTCCCTCACAGACTGGTACCTGACACTGCTGATTTAACAGTGCAGGGGCAGATGTCCTGCATGAAGCACCCCCTCCTGAGTGGCTGTAAAAGCGCACTTCACCCTCTACAAATCTCTGTGCAGATTTTGCTCACTCTCGCAGATTATCTACTCTCCTTCTCTGCCTTCTGCAGACTGAGGACATGCTGTAAAGTTTCTCAGTGACGAAGCCAGCAAACAGTCTCCCAACTGACTGAAGCCTCCTGTCAGTCTCTTGGAAAGGTCTGTCTGTCAAATGATGGCTATTTGGTCACCTCAATCCCAGCTGAATGAATGAAGTCCTGCAGCATCCATATAGACTCCGGGGATCCCTGGCAACCTTCTGGTGCCAGGTTGGCTATTGTTCCACCCTTACCCTATTGCTATGGTGATGAGGGTCAGGATGGGCAAAGATGACTGAAACCTCAGGAGTTCTAGTCCCAGAGTTTCAATTTCAAGGGGCTTCTGTCTTTTTCAAACATTGTTTGCCTCTGTGACTGTGTGTGCACAATCATGATTTAATATTGGGTCAGGCAGGAATGGCTAGTGGGAGATGTCCCAGTTCATCTCAAGCACCAAGTGCACTCTCTGTTGGTGGCAGGCAGTTGTCATTTGATGTGCAGTGGAAGCTATGGTTCAGTTGTACCATAAGCGCTGAAGAGTTGGCACTTTCCTCTCCTGTTCTTACTCAGGTCTCTACCACAAAGTCCAAGTTGTTGGGGGCTGGAGGGACCAAAAACAGGCAGTCTGGATAACTGGGCTTCTAGGAGCATAACAGGTAGGTTTCCATGCACAGGAGAAGGTTACACTGTAGCCTGGCTAAATACTTGGCATCCACCTCATTCTAGTCCTGAGAGTGCAAAGTGCATGCAAACAGCTATACAAGCTATCTAAACAATTGGTTGCTAACTAGCATGCAGCTTAAAAGGTGTGCTTCCAAATGTTTGGGGAGGGGATGCAAGTCCTGTAAAGCAGCTGGAGTTCAATTGTAGTGAAAGACACTATACATAATAAAGATAGTACTGTATTATATCCTATGGTTTAATGTTGTATATTACAATGCTCATTGTGAAGGCTTTCTAAATTACATCATATGGGTATTATCAAAACTTTCTAAATCACATTTGGTATAGGTAGTTGAGGGTAAAAACACCATCAAAATATTTACACAACTCAATGCTGAGCTATTACTGACTGCTCTTTTTATATTTTTTTCTAATTTAAATTTGGGAACCAGGATATGTACACTAAGCCAAGGTTCGCTGTCAGGTGCAATTGGGGTGGGGGAAGGGCAGTGAAATACAAAATATCATGCAATATCATTACATCTTGCCATTGAATGGAGAGTGACCTAAACTTAAATTCAGTCATCCCTTCATCAAAAAACCTGTAATTTTCCTTTATCAAGTAATCCTGACTGGAATTTCTTTTTTCTTTTGTGTAGCATATTCTGATAGTTCAGCGTCAGATGTCTGTGCTAGAAGAGGAGCTGGAAGAATTCCGATTAGCCCTGAAACAGTATATAGAATCAGCAATGTCTCAGACAGGATGTCTGCAGTAAGTATACTCATAATTCTATCTTATAGTTTAGATCATCAGATGTTAGATAAATCCAGGCACAAGATGTTGCCAGACGTGACTAGAAAACACTTTTCTTTTCTTGTCATGAATTAGACCTTGCACTGTTTGGAAGATTTTTCAATTCCCATAAAGCTTGTATGATGTTTGGCACATAAACCTCAAACAGTGCCACTTGCAACTGCCTTTCCAGGTCAAAACTGGTGCAAAAACAAGACTTCAAGGTGTACTGTTAAATAATCAGTAAGTGTAGTTTAAATATGTGTAACATTTACAATTTTCATTCCGCTATTCTTTGTTTTTATACAATTTCCCGGTCACTCAACAATCAATTTTTTTATCTAAAATATTATGTAATTTATATATAGAATATAAAATATGATGTATTTTATATATCTAATGAATGATTACCAACTGTGAATTGCAGGGGTATGATTCAATAGATGAGTTCTGGGGACATTTTGAACCATGACAGAGAAGCTCAAGTACTTTTTAGTCCTCAGAACTCCAAGATTGAATTATACCCTTATGATTTATAGTTTGTATATATTTCATTTTATTTAATATTCATATAATCTATCAGCTCCTAACCCTGTTGTTGAACCTTAAGCTAACACTTAAAACAAAAATCTACTATTCCCCCCCCCCAAGCTCCTCATCTGTCTGTTATGGGGCAGGTGCAAAGCTGGTGAGATGGGTAGGAAACTGGCTTCAGGGAAGGCAACAGAGGGTGGTGGTGGGTGGGGAGCTCTCACACCCAAGGGTAGTGACAAGCGGTGTTCCACAGGGCTCGGTGTTGGAACCAGTGTTGTTTGGGATATTCATTGCAGACATATCATTGGACATCAAGAGCAAGACCAGTCTGTTTGCTGATGATACCAAGGTAGGAGCAGTGGTGGATGACCTAAGGGAATGGTAGGGGTTGCAGGATGATCTGGCAAAGCTTGAAACCTGGTCAGACACCTGACAACTCGGGTTTAATGCCAAAAAGTGCAAGGTGCTGCATTTTGGGATGAAGAACCCAAGGAGGAGTTACCAGCTGGGGAGTGCAGCTAGCCCAGACAGAGGAGGAGAAGAATCTGGTATGCTCATTACAGGGTCAATGAACAACTCGGCACAATGTAGGAAGGCAGCTGCAAGAGGCCAACAAAATGCTGGGTTGCATTGCAAGGGGTATATCCTCGAGGAGGGAGGAGGTGATTCTGCCACTGTATAGGTCATTAGTTAGACCGCACCTGGAGTACTGCATGCAGTACTGGTGCCCGTATCTGAAGAGGGACATTAAGTTACTGGAGGGGGTGCAGCACAGGGCAACAAAAGATGATCAAGGGGCTGGGGACCTATCATACGAGAGGAGGCTGAGGAGTTGAACATGTACTCACTGGAGGTGAGGAGGGACAGGGGACATGATTGAAACAATTAAGTACATGAAAGGAATAAACAAGATAGGTACAGAGGGGCTGTTCAAAGTAAGGAGAGAGAGGGACATCAGGGGCCATGATATGAGACTGGAGGAGGAAGGTTCAGGAGGGAGATGAGTAGACACTTTTTACAGAGAGGGTAGTGGCTGGGTGGAAACGTTACCTGCAGAAGTGGTATCCAGTAGAACAGTGGACTGCTTCAAAAGGGATGGGACAATACAAGGGGAGGGTTAATGAAGGGGAAGGGTGGAAGGGATGGGCAGCTGCAGAATAAAGGGTGCTAGCTGCACATTTGAGCAGACTTGATAGACCTCTAGGCCTTTATATGCTGGCAAATTTCATATGTTCGTAAGCCACCCCAATTATTTTTTTAAATCTGGACTTTGTTATCTTTTGCTGTTTCATAACAGGTCGGCTTGTCTATGTTCACGCTCTACTCTGTAATTCCTCTGCTGGGCTGTGTGCCAGCATAGACTGGAGAGCTTTGGGGGGATATACGAGGTTTGGGCAGCTGTGTGTTTACTTTTAGTTTAGGTGAGCATGTGCTTTTGGAAAAAAAAAATAATTGACAGGAGGTGATAAGAACAAATTACTTGGCATGGTAATGTTGTTTCTTCTAAGGGATCCCTCACTGAGTATCATAAATAGCATCTAGCTCCATGGAGATAAATGTCCTGGAGATTTAGAACTTTATGCTAATTAAGGACTGTGTATTGGAATTAGAATGATGTTCAAACTCTGCTGGGTTGTTACAGCTCCCCTAGTAACCAAACATCAGATTTGTTTCTAAAGCTGGAGTAGTTCTGATAACTGACTCTAGCTAAATAGTTACCAAAATATGACAAAATTCCTAGAATCATTTTTTTTAAACTCAGCTTTATTTATAAAGATGGTTATACTGTATATATGCAATATACAGACTTTCTTATAAATTTCATTCTTTTATGTTCATTTATCTTTGTGAAATTAAAGTAGAAGTGAACATATGTATTCTTTTCATATAAGATCCACTACAGTATTCGCTTGCCTACTACTCCCGCCTTCAGTTGCGGCTACAAATGTGTTCTTCACTGAAGTATATTTCTTTCAAGTTCAAGTTTATTGTAGGAAAACTCCATTAAACAAGCTCATTCACAAAGAGGTCCTTTGGCACAGACAGGTAGTTACAGATTACATAATTGAAAAATCAGTACAAATTCAAGTACAGAATTATGGGCAAGCATTAACATGTTGCATAAAAATGGCAATGACATAGAAAAATACAAGTACAGAAAAAAGGTACAAAGTGCTTGTTTCGGAGTATCAAGGCAGCTAATTTCTAGGTAAGTAAGAGGAAGCAGTGGGCTAGGGTTAGAGCAGTGAGCTGGGATTTAGAAGCAGCTGCACGTATCTTGTGTTTTTGCTGCAGCCAACCTTTTAAATAGGCTGACAGGGACAGTACCGGGAAGCTTCAGTATGCCTTGGAGCTGGTTCCAGATAGTTGGGAGTATGCTCGATATGGCCGGCTTGCCGAGGGCAAAAGTAGTCTGGGTGTACATCAAGGAGGAGGAGGTCATTTTCCTAAGAGAGTAGGCGCCTGGGGAAATACAGAAAGGGTTGTGAGATAGTTCAGGAGCTTGTTCAGGAGTAGCTTAAGAGTCTAAATACCAGCATGAAGTGTGTGTCTAGTTGAGAGTGATGTCCAGCCAGCAGCTAGGTACAAATCGCAATGGTGGGTTCTGTAGGGTAGGTTTGTCATGAACCATATGGTGTGGTGGTAGAGGATGTCTAGTTTGTTCAGTCCTGAGGCCACTGCGGAGGACTAGATTAGATCTCCATAGTCAAGTAGTGGCAAGAAAGTGGCCTGGACCAGCCTAGTTCTGGTATCCAATGAAAAGAGGGACTTGTCATGGAAGAAGAAGAAACCTAGCCTAATTTTTAGCCTCTTTGCCAGATCGTCAAGGTGGTCATGAAAGAAAAGCTTGTTGTCTAGCCACATACCAAGATATTTGAATTTGGAGGTGATTTCAAGGGGTTCACCTAGGAAGGTAGTGTTGAATTCTTTGTGTGTGTTTGCAAGGGAAGTGGAGGTGGTGTTTATGGCAAAGATCATGGCCTTAGTTTTCTTGGCATTGAGGAGTAGTTTGGCATTGATTAGGTTAATTTCTAGTTGTGTGAAGTCAGCTTGGAGTACATCCCTTACTTCCAGCCAGTGTAGAGCCTGATGTATACAGTATAGTATCATCAGCACAGAAATGCAGATGGGACTGGGATATAGTGTGTCAAGGTTATTGATGTACAGGGAGAAGAGGATGGGACTAATATGAAGCCTTGCAGGACTCCCCTGGCAACTGGGAGGGATGCAGAAAAGAGACCACCAGCTTTTACTTTCTGGGTTCTTCCAGACAGGTAGCTGGTAAACCACTGGGCAGCAAGGGGTGGTGCCTACTTTATTGGGCTTGAGACCAACAGATTGTGGTCGACAGTGTTGAATGCTTTGTGAGATCTAAAAATACTGCACCAGTAACTTTCTTGGAGTCCATGGCTGTGATCCATTCATTGGTAACTTTGGCTAGAGCAGTAACTGTACTATGGTTGGGCCGAAAGCAAGATTGCGCAGGGTTGAGGATTGAAGATGATTCGATTTGGAGTTTCATTTGGGAGTAAACTAGCTTTCTGAGGACTTTGGAGAGGAGAGGTAAGATTGAAATGGACCTATAGTTGTTTAGGTTGCATGGGTCCCCTGCCTTGAATAATGGGAGGACGTGAGCAGATTTCCAGCAGGAGGGAACAGTGGCAGTGGAAATGGAAAGATTGAATATGTAGAGGATAGGCGGCGTGAGGTCAAGATAGCTAGTTTAAGAAAAAGGTTCTGGACCATCGTCTCCTGCACTTTTTTGAATGTCTGTGTTAAGAAGTGAATCTTCGACTTTTTTATAGCTAAGCAGGCATAACTGGAGCGGGCTGGTCGAAGTTTGCGAGTCAATGTTATTACAGTCTTGGTTGCTACCACAGGCTGCATAAGGCGAAGAGTCCTTATGTTACGTTTAATACTTTTTGTGTTTTAGGCATTATTTATGTTCATTATCTGTATTTGTTGTCCATGAATGAAAAGCTGCAACTATCCAAATTATTAATTATATATAGGCAAACAGGCCATAACATTTATCTGCTATGTAAAACCATATCTATCTATCTTAATATGGGCATATCAACTTAATTATGTTCTGTTTTAGTTTTTTAATGAATTAAAAGAGAAGAGACTGAGCAGGCTATTGTGTTTATCTTCATACTTCTTGTCCCTGATTTAGGTCCTTCTGGTTTTGGAATGGCACTCTTTCCCTCAACACCCACCTCCCCCAGATGTATCTGTGTTTATCTATTGTTAGCCTAAGCTTGGCTGTGATCTTCTCCATTCTATGTATACTATCTACCCTGATTATCCAAGATTCAAAAGAGGGAGGTGTGGGCCTTTTCAAAATGCTAAGCAAATATGACCGACAAACCACGTTTCTCAATGACACAGTTTGTAAAGTAAAACGAAATGTATTAATTGTGGAAGAATTGTAATAATTAATGCTCAAGTCTTGTTAAGACAAGTGATTCTTGAGAGGATCTTTTTGTCAGGTTCTGTAAGGGCAGGTAGAGATTAGGGAATGTGATTCTGAGTGAGGGATCCCTTAGAAGAAACAGCATTACTATGGTAAGTAATTGTTTCTTCTAACACCAGGAATACCTCACCAATGTATCACAAATAGCAGACTCCATAGCAGTATCTTGGGAGGTTGAGTACAGAGCCTATCTGTGAAAAAAGGATCGCAAGACAGCAGTGCCAAGCCTGGAATCCCTTCTAGATTTCATGTCTAGACAGTCATGTTTTGTGAAGTTGTGTAATGCTTTCCAGGTAGCTGCTTTGCAAATCTCTTAAAGGAAAAGTCCCCTCAACCTTTTTTCTGTTTGCCAGAGTAGTTTGTAGGCATGAACAATGATTTTCTCTCTTGCATCCCATTAATTTCATCCTAATTTAAATTTAGATGTTGTTTCACTCTGTTCTGCCCTAGTGTGAAAATGTGTTTAAAGCCATTGCAAGGACATGACCCCACTCATAAAAAGGAAACATGGGGTTGATAAACTCCAAAGCACCCAACTGTTTCAGATCTGGGGTTGCTCAGGCAGTAAGGGAAAAGAGGTATCCTATAGAAAATTTAGGAAGACCAAGAGAGAGGTGGATAGGAAGGTTACCTAAGGTTGGCTAGTGAGACAAGTAAGGAAGTCCGCAAGCTAAGGCACAGAAGGAGCTGCAGATAGCTGACGGAATTAATGGGAGAAGGCCTTCTTTTGCTGTATAAGAGGAAAAGGGACAAGAAGGACGGATTGCTTAAGAAAGTGGAGGAGTGGGTGGAGGATAACAGGGAAAAGCAAAGATACTAAACAAATATTTCTGTTTCCATCTTCACAAGGAGAAGGTGAACCAGTGCCTTCAGAAGGAGAAGAGGGAGGAGGAGGGGAAACAGATGTAGTGATTTGTATTTTGTCAATTAAATTTTATTAAAATAATGTTATAACAAAAAGAACATCAGTTACATACATCTTTACAGACCATAAAGAAACATTAGACAATGAACGTTCAACACATTTCCTAAATAACTTAAATAGTACTAGACAGAGAGTAAAAATAAGACAGCAACTGTTAAAATTACTGAGAAGTGCTGTACTATTAATAGCATAATACCATGCATTTGAAAGAGATATAACAAAACAAAATTTACATACCTGAGAAACTGTAGCTTATTGTGGCATATTTGCACACAGGTTGAGTAAGGGTAAAGAAAGTGCCTATATTTCCCCTGATGGTAGTAAAACAAAGATCGCAAACAGATGTAGTGATAAAGGAGGATAGAGTGAGGGAGGGGTTGCCAGCATTGAAGGTAGACAAATCACCAAGCCTGGACAGAGTACCTCCAAGGATACTAAGGGAACTGGCTGAGAAGCTGGCAAGCCTATTTAATCATTCACAGGAATTGGGCATGGTACCACAGGACTAGAGAATAGCACATGTGGTGCCCCTCCACAAAAGTGGTCCCAAGGATGACACAGGGAATTACAGACCAGTCAGTCTGACCTCAGTCATGTGCAAGCTTGTGGAGACCATACTTAAGGAAATGTTGGTAGAATATCTGAGGACCATGGTCTCCAGGATGCAAGGCAACATCAGTTCATGGGGGATTGTGTCAAACGAATCCCAGTTGACTTATTTGACTGGGTCACTAAGACAGTAGACAGGCCAAGCAGTATACAGCCTCCATCTGGATTTCAGCAAGGCCTTTGACTCTGTGACTCAAAAAGGTTGATCAGGAAGTTGGTAGGTCTCTGGGTTGAGGATAAGATGGCCAGATGGGTGGAAAACAAGCTGAGGGACAGAACCCAGAGGGTGGTTGTGGGGAAGAGTTATCTGGCACCAGAAGGTTGCCAGTGGGGGCTCAGTGCTGGGGTCAGTGTTGTTAAATGTCTTCATCAAAGACAGTGGGGATAGCATTAGGGGGAAATGTACCTATTGCGGACTGACACAAAGCTCTGTGGGAGCGTGGACACAGCTGAAGGGATACAGGACCTACAGGATGATCTGGAAAAGCTGAGGAGGTGGTCTGGTTCTGGCAGCTTGGCTTCAATGCCAAGAAATGCAAAGTTATGCACATTGGAGTCAAGAATCCCAGGATGGAGTACTACCTGTGTGGAGTCCAGATATCTGCATCAGAGGAGAAGAAGGATCTGGGAGTGATGATCATTAGTGACCTGAAGTGCAGGTGACTATGCAGTGCAAGAAAGCAGCACAAGGGCAAACAAGATGCTGGAATGCATAGCTAGGGGGATCAGTAGTAGGAGATAGGTGGTTATACTGCCCTTGTACAGGTCACTGGTGAGGCCATATCTAGAGTATGGAGTTCAGTACTGGTGCCCACACCTCCAAAAAGGACATTAACCTGCTGGAGAGAGGTCTGGAGGAAGGCTACAAAGATGGGTCAGCAGGGTAAGGTATATGAGTTGCGGTTAAGGGCACTGAACATGTACTCCCTGGAGGATAGGAGAGAGAGAGAGAGAGAGAGAGACATGCTTGGACCTTCAGGTACATGAAAGGGATAAATAGGGTGGATAAGGAGTATCCCTTTAAGCTGAGTGGCAACCATAACATAAGGGGGCACAGTCTTAAGCTGGAGGAGGGGGAAGTTTAGGAGGAAGGTCAGGAAACACTTCTTCACTGAGAGCATGGGGGACACTTGGAATATGCTGCTGGAAGAGGTGTTCCCATTGAAGACAGTGGGCAGCTTCAAGAAAAGCTGGGATAGGCATGGGGGAAGGTAAAGATCATGGGTAGGGAGGTTGGGAGGAGTGGGGGGAGAAGGGACAGTAGCTCAAGCTGTGGACCCTGCAACACGAGCAGACTAGACAGACCAAATGGCCTTCTGCTGGCTTCTTCGTATGTTCATATGATAATACATATTTGCACACCAAAGGGACTGGGAGTAAACAGAGTTTCTAGCACATAGGAATTAATCAATTGAATAACAAAACTTCACAAGTACCAGCATCCTTCCAACTGCATTTTTCCAACTCAGACACACTTCAAACAGAAGCATTAGGGAACTTATCTTGAAAAGTTTTCCGGCCAACACAAAACAAGACTACAGGGACTTCAGAAGACATCCAACAGAACTGACTGATAATAGCACTTTTGCTGACTGGTGCATCTACGCATCAAATCCCATGATACCTTGCATGGGTGGGGTCATTATCTTTGCAATGGCATCAAACAGGTTTTCACACCAGGGCAGAACAGAGTAAAGAAATATCATTTAAATTTAAATTAGGATAAAATTAGGGTGGTGTAAGAGAGGGAATCATTATTCATGACTACAGACTACACAGGTATGCAGAACCTAGGTTGAGGGGGCTTTCCCTTTAAAGAAGGATGCCCCTTATAGCTGCCACAGAGGCTGATTGTGTCCCTTTTGAGTGCAGCTGTAGGCCTCTGAGTGGTACACTTCCAGCCGTCTCATAACAGAATTGTATATAGGAGACTGCCAATGACATATAGTTTCCCTAGTTGCTTAGCTACCTTTTCTGCAGGTGATGAACAACTGAGTGTTGTTGGACCTGACATCTCTTGTGTGGTCCGAGTATAACATCAATGTTCTTTTTGGATGTAGGTAGTGTAGTTTCACTCACCTGCACTGGAATGCTCAGGAAAACATACTGGAAGTGAGTGACTGGTTAAAGTGAAAAACTCTGACACCTGTTTTAGGAAGAAACATTCTGTACTTCTGAGAGCTACCTTACCCCTGTGAAAGAGTATGTAATTTGGATCTGTACACAGGACTTGTAGTGTGCTCGCCCTCCTGGCAGAAGTCATGGCAATTAGGAAAAACTGTTTTCAAGTTACATTTTTAAGGACAGCAGTAGCCATTGGCTTGAAATGAGCTACCATCATCTGGGCAAGGCAACCATTTAGGTCCTAGGAAAGGACAGGGTTCCTCACAGGAGGGTATAAATGATGGGGGCCTTTGAAGGACCTTTGAAAAAAGATTGTGAGGCCAAAGATTTAGGCTTGCCAACTACTAAGTAAGATGAGACTGCTGCCAGGTGTGCTCTTAGGGTAGGAGGCCTGAGGTCCAGTGACTGTAGGTGTACTAGATATTCCAGGGCCATAAGCAACCCTGCCTGTATGAGGATTATCTTTCTAGTGGCACACTAACATGATAATCTCCTCCATTTTGAGGCATATGTAAGCCTCATTGATGATTTTCTGGACACCTTCAGCATCTTCATTGTCTCTTCTGGTAACATGAGAGTAAAGATTTCTAGTTCTTCAAGAACCATGACCTCAGAGGTAGGATACTGGAGTCTGGGAATAACGTCCTACGCTGGCTGAGAGACAGCATACTGTGTCTCTGTGGAGACTGACTGTATTCCTGTTATACTGGGACAGTGGCATGGAGTACCAGGCCTGCCTGTCCCTGTCTGGAACTATCAGTATTATTGTTGCAGACTGTCTTCCCAGCTTATAGTGCACTCTGTTATGATTGAGAATGGTGGAAGGTATATACTCTCCCTTCCCCCACACCACCACATCCTCCTACTCTTGTCATAATGCTTCATCTCACTCTTTTTCTCCATAAATGAAATCTACTGCTTGCCAGGCTGCCGCCTCATTTCATTTACCTACACTTTGCAGCTCCCTTCCCCATCAGTTTGCTCTGCCCCATCCTTTCCCACCCTTAAAGTTCTCCTCCGTGAGTTCTCTACTCACTTCTGTAGGTGTTCTGATATTGGGTTTACTCTTACCTGCAACTTACCTAACCCTCTTCGCCTGTATCAGTCATTGCCACAGTTTTATTTTAAGTTGATAACTACTAAATTGTTCTTTTGTTCAGTTCCACAATTTATTGCTTGGTAACTTTTAGTCAGTTTATTCTTAGGCATAATTATCAAGTTTATTTTTGTTATACTTTTTCCATTCTATGTATTTTATAATTTATATTCTGTGTTTTTGTATCTGTTATCTTTACCCCCCCTTTGCGCTTCCCCAGAACACATCTGGAAATGAGCTGTTACTAGCTCAGTGTATCTTCCTGGTAAAACTTTTGAAATAAATAAATACAGAAATCACCTTGTCCAGTCCAGTGTTAACTCATTCACTCTACACAAGTGCTTTGAGAGTTCCACCACTTGTGTCCTGTATACTCTTAACAGTGCATCCTGGGCCTTTCTAAGAAAAATCAAGCCATAATCAGCACGCCACAAACAAATGTGACTACCTTATGAACCATAAGTGCTACCCATAGTAATTTTGTGCTAAAATGATATGTTTTCAAATATTAAACATGTATTTTTTTCCCATTTTATTCAAGATGCTTAGGTGAGGCTTGAGGGACAAATGTCAACCACACACACCATATCATAAACAAATGTGAATGACTCCTAAAGTATACATGATACTGTTGTGTGTAGTACAGCTTTAAGAAATGTTAAGAGACAGTACAGCTTTAAGAGAATGTACACTTCCTTTGAATCTTCCGGTGTGTGATGCGATCACTGTTCCCCTTCTGTCTGTGCTGAATAGAAGTAAACAGAGAAGGCCTAGATTTCTGTGTGGCATGTTTTTCTTATTACCAAGACCCTGATGTGTTTAAGGTACTTATTTTCAGCCAACAAATACAACAAACTAGCGATGACAGATGGTGCAAATTTTCATAGTTCCAGCTTACTGAATTACACCATATTCTAACTTTCTGTATTGGAGGCAAGTAAGCAATTTGGAACTGTACAATATTATGGAAACTTCAGCCAGCTTTTCGATTTTTACAGGAACGGACTGGGAATCATGGTCCAGATGGTTTGTTCAGTGGCTATTACTTAATCTTGTCATAAAATCTGCAAATGTTGAGTGACAGGATATACTTATTCGAGCTGCTTTTGTACTTTCTTGGGGAGTGAAACCTTCAAACTTTTATGCAGTCTGTGTGCACCGGCCAGCCAGAGGATATGTCATATCAAGAACTAAAGGATAAATTGAATGCACAATACAGTTTAACAACTTTCCCAAGCGCTGAACGTTATAAATTCTACAGTTGCCAGCAAAAATCGAGTCAGTCATTACAATCTTATTTGACTGAGATCAACCATTTAGCTCTCACATGTGAGTGGAGCAGGGAGCATTCTGAATCTAATTTACCTGATAAGTTTGTTATGGGGTTGAATAATGAATGTCATATTCAGCAATTACTTTCTGTAAGTGTCAAGAAGTCTGCTGATGAACTTTTACAGTTAGCACAAATATATGAGGCTGCAGAAAATGAAGCACATGCTAAGATGAACACTAAAAATGAGGTATGAGTAACTGCAGTAAACCCCAAATTGAAACAGTTCAAACCTCAGTTTAAACCACTGTTTTCAAAGACAAATTCAACCACTCCACCCAAACTGCATGACCAGTACACTCGTGCATCATGTGGGTCTTCTCAGCATAGCAGAGACCAGTGCAAATTCAGAGACGTTCAGTGTCATGCATGTAAACATCAGGGTCATATTGCTAAAGTGTGTAGAAGCAGGAGAACTTCAGTGATCAGTTCAGAGAGCACAGACAGTGCAGTGGTTCCTATTGCACCACAAATGCAGACTAGAGATGTTCCTCCTTTCTATATGTTACTTCAGTTGCCACAACTGAGGCATCAGTTGTGTTTAATGGTAGACTCTGCTTCCCCAGTTACTTGTATTAACCATCAAACATGGTCTGATCTGGATAAGCCACCATTGTCTCCTTGTAATAAGTTGCTGCGTGCATTTGAAGGGCAACCAATTCAGCCATTGGGCTCGTTTACCACTTTAGTCCACAGGACTGATTCATCCAAGACTACTACACCTTTATGTTTTCTGGTTTCAAAAAAGGGTGTCAACATTTTGGGCAGAGACGCCCAGGTTCTTCTAAACATTCATATTGATCCAGCAGATTTTGGCCTACTTGCTGCTGTCCAGGTACCACAAAACGGTAATCCGCCCAAGCTTGGGGAGAGTTTAGACATATATCCAGAGTTATGGAAAGGCTGGGATATTGCACAACAGCTAAAGCCAAGCTAGTTACAAAGCCTAATGCAGTCCCTAAGTTTTGTAAACCATGGGAACTTCATTTTGCCTTAAAACCAGTGGTTGGGGCCAAATTGGACAGACTGGAAAAAGCAGGTGTGCTGGAAAAGGTTCCAAGTTCAGATTGGGCCACTCCAATTGTGGTGGTATCTAAACCAGGTGGTAAGGTTCGAATATATGGAGATTTTAAGGTGACACTTAATCCAGTACTTAGCACAGATGTATTTCCTTTACCCTTATCAGAGGGACCTTTTCATAGACTGAATGGTAGTGTGGGCTTCTCTAATCTAGACCTCACTGATGCATACCTTCAAGAGGAACTGGAACCAGACTCTCATAAATTGGTAGTGATTAATACACACCAAGGACTGTACAAGTACAAACGGGTTTGTTTTGGCCTTAGTTCCGCATCAGCTATTTTTCAAAAAGTGATTGAGCAAACGGTGTGTGATGTACCAGGTGTTGCTTGTTATTTGGATGACATCATTGTCATGGGCAAGACAGAAGCAGAATATTTCTTTAACTTACAAAATACTTTAGAGAGACTGCAACAGAGTGGATTTAGACTCAGGAGAGAAAAATGCCAATTTTTTCAACCAGAGTGGTAGCACACACGGTAACCTTCTTGAGGTGCTACCTGTCTATGGCATGGGTGAGGCTAGGTACTCTGCACCATGCAGTTCAATGAATGGTTGAAAGACTACTGTGGAGCACAGGGCTTTGGCTTCATTGGGGACTGGTGGTCCACCTGAGAGACATGGGTCTATACTAGCACAATGGTCTGCATCTGTCCAGGAAGGAACCCAGCTCCTAGGTGATAGGTTTAAATGCTTCATTGGCAAGCTTTTAAACTGGCCAAGGGGGGAAGTGCTGATAGGAAACAGGAAATTCCAAGCCTCCCCCCCCCCACAAAACAAGGTGGTTAGTAAGGTAAACACCAAGGTACAGAGTTTGACAGGGGGCAGGACAGGGGTAAATGAGAAAAAAGACTAGGCAGTAAAGGGCAAGAATGGGGCAAAAAAGGGTAATGCCAACATTAAATGGAGGGCAATGAGTACCAATGCCCGTAGGCTGGGTAACAAGCTTCCTGAGCTAGTGGCCCTGATGGAAGAGGGACACCTGGATATCATGGCAGTCACAGAAACATGGTACACAGAGAACCATGACTGGGATGTCAACATACCAGGGTACACAATCTACAGAAGGGACAGGAAGGGTAAAAGAGGAGGAGCAGGAGGAGGAGGAGGAGTAGCTCTTTACATACGGGAAGGGATCAAAGCAACAGAACTAAGGGGTAAATGGAGAGGAGAGGAGGCATTGTGAGTCACCTTGGAGACAGGGAGTGGCACCACAATCCACACAGGGGTTATATACAGACCCCCATCTCAGGGGGAGGAAATGGACAAGGAAATGATAGAAGGCATTCTCAGAATGGCAGAAAAAGTGGGAGATATTGTTGATGGGGACCTGAATATGCCAGATGTTAACTGGAACACATTTACTGCAGCCACATCCAAGAGCAGGGTCATTCTTGATGTCCTACAGGGGGCATGCCTCAGACAGCTAGTGTTGGAACCCATTCAGGAGGGAGCAATCTTGGACCTGGTATTCTCAAATGGAGAGAGGATCACAGATTTAGAAGTGGGTATCCATCTGGGAACAAGCGACCACCACACAGTGTGGTTCACGATAAACACAACCGTGGAGTCAAGCCATACAAAAACAAGGATACTGGACTTTAGAAGGGCTGACTTTGGCAAAATGGGTGAGTACCTAAGGAATGCACTAGCAAATGGGCAGAAAGGAGGGGTGGAGGAACAATGGAGAAAAATCAGAACTGCCAACATAGAGTCAACAAGCCTTTGTGTGAATCAAATAAAGAAAACAAAACAGAGTATAAAACCACTATTGTTCTCAAAGAGGTGGCAGGAAGGTTAGGAGAAAAATACAGCATTCAGGAAGTATAAGGAATCACAGAGCAGGACAGAGAACTGCATCAGTTAAAGCAGAAGGAAGTGGGAAGGCAGTCAGAATAGCGAAGGCCCAAATGGAGGAAAAGATAGCCAACTCGGTTAAGAAAGGGGATAAAACCTTTTATGTGTACATCAGGGAGCAAATGAAGACCAAGAGAGGGATACCGAAGCTTAATAAAGGGGAGGGGAGATGGGCAGATGGTGACAGTGAAAAGGCAGAGATACTGAACAAATAGTTTTGCTCAGTATTCACAAAAGAAGAAGAAGAAGAGGAGGTACCTAACACAAACAGTAGAAGCACTGTGGGCAGGGGGGTCAACATCAGTCCATTCACAGAAGAAAGGGTCCTGAAAGAATTCCTAAAACTCAAGGTGGACAAAGCTATGGGGCTGATGGGATTCACCCCAGAATTCTAAAAGAACTAAGGGAGACTAGTGACACCACTTATTACCTTTTTAACAGTTCATGGGAGGATGGGATGATACCTGAGGACTGGAGGAGGCAGATGTGATTCCTGTTCACTAAAGTGGGAGCAAGGAAGAGGCAGGAAACTACAGACTTGTTAGTTTGACCTCAGTGGTAGGGAAAATGTTGGACTCACTTCGAAAGAAAGAATTGTTGAGTACCTAGAGGCCAGCAGGGCACAGGACCCAAGGCAGCATGGATTCACACAGCGGAAGGTCATGTCAGACAAATCTAATCAATTTCTTTGACTGGGTGACCAAAGCAGTAGACCAGGGAGGGGCTGTGGATATGGCCTACCTAGACTTTAGCAAGGCATTTGACACAGTCCCACACAAAAAGATTAATAAACAAGTTAGCCACCCTGGGAGTGGGTCCCAGGGTGGTAGCCTGGGTAATGAATTGACTGCACAACAGGATGCAGAGGATAATAGTAAATGGAATTCACTCTGAAGAAAGGGGGTTACTAATGGGGTACATGAGGTTCAGTACTTGGGACCAGTCCTCTTAAATGTCTTTATAGGAGACATTGCAGAGGGGCTGGAAGGAAACGTATGCCTCTTTGCAGATGACACAAAGATCTGCAAGAGAGTTGATACACAAGGGGGGTGGAAAGGATGAGAAGGAACTTGGGAAGGTTGGAGGAATGGTCTAAAAGTATGGCAGCTTAGATTCAATGCAAAGTAATGCACCTGGGAAACAAAAACCCAGGTGAAGAGTACACAATGTGGGGGAGGTACTAACAACAAAAATGGAAAGGGACCTGGGGGTAGTCCTATCAGACGACCTTAAGGTAGGCAAGAAATGTGAGAAGGCAGTAAGGAGAGCTGGGGAGATACTAGGACGCATAGGGAGAGGCATCACCAGTAGAAAACAGGAAGTTGTTATCCCGCTGTACAGACAGTTGGTGAGACCCCATCTGGAGTACTGCATGCAGTTCTGGAGACCCTATCTCTGCCAGGACATAGACAGGATGGAGGTGGTCCAGAGGAGGGCAACTAAAATGGTGCAGGGTCTGCAACAGAAGACATATGAAGAGAGACTAAGAGAGCTTATTATGTATACCCTTGAGGAAAGGAGGGAGAGGGGGGACATGATAGAAACTTTCAAGTACCTCAAGGAAATCAACAAAGTCCAAAAGAGGAGCATCTTTTAGAAAAAGAGATGTGCAAGAACAAGGGGGCACAATTTAAAGATAGAGGGGAGATGGCTCAGGGGCACTGTGAGGAAATATTTTTTCACAGAGAGAGTGGTGGACGCATGGATCCACCTTCCTGAGGAGGTTGTGGGGTCAAAAACAGTGGGGGAATTCAAGAATGCATGGGACAGCCATAAGGCAATTATAGTGGGGGGTAGGAGGAAGTAGGCTGTTGGTTAAGTAGAATCTGTAGCTAATCCAATAGGTAGGAAAATGGGCAGTCTGGGTGGGCCAAGCTGACCTTATCTGCTATCAAAGGCTGTATTTCTATATCAGACTCTGATCTTCAGTATTCCTCACTCAAGGTGCATTTTGGCTGCTATTTCAGCTTTCTATGCCCGTGGATAGACTCACGATTGCCCAATTAGAGGTATCCCGTACTTTTCTGAGAGGTATACTGCACATGAAACCTCCCATTAGAAAGTCAGTCCTGGCTTGGGATTTGAATTTTGTTTTTGGAAAGATTACTTTGGCTCCTTTTGAGCCAGCTGCAAGCTGTGGCCTAAGTTTTCTTTCAAGGAAAGTGTTATTTTTAGTTGCAGTTACTTCTTCTCAATGGATTTCAGAGCTACAGTGTGAACCTTCCTATTTGATTTTCCATTAAGACAGAGTGTCTTTACATATAAATCCTAAGTTCTTACCAAAGGTGGTGTCTGAATATACATTAAATCAAACCATCCACCTTTCAGTGTACTACCCAGAGTATGCCAATCCAGGGGAAGCATTACTCTATACTTTGGATGTACATAGAATTCTCAGATATTATGTTAATTGCACCATGGACTGCAGAAAGTCTTCTCAGTTTTGTTTTGTTCACCCCTGGGAATGAGGGCCCCATGTCTAAACAGTGCCTGTCCAAATGGCTGGCACATTGTGTTAATTCTGTTACAGGAAGTACAGTAAGGAAATTCCTGCCATGGTTTGTAGTCATTCCACAAGAGGCATGGCCACTTCTATTGCTTGTTTTTGCAATATTTCTGCTGCTAAGATCTATGCTGCTGCCACATGGAGCACTGTCCACACCTCCGTTAAACATTACAGTTTGGACATTGTGTTTCATAGAAGAGCAGGATTTGGCTAGCTAGTGTTACAGGGTCTGCTCTCATGAGCACATATGTTCCATCTGCCCAGACTGTTATTAGATTTTTGGTACTGCTTGGGGCTCATTCCAAAGGTCTGGCTTGATGAAAGAAAGAGATATCCTCAAAGAAAATAGAAGTTATGCACTTACTGTAACAATAAATCTTTAAGAGAATTTCTCATCAGGCCACGCCATCTCACCCTCCTTCCCTCTTAGGGTCAGGACAATGGAATTCCTGTGCTGTTCCAGATCTATAGCTGCCTTTTCCAGCTCCCATATTCACCTGGTATGCTGGGAGTTGGTCTGATCTCCTGGTTCCCCACAGAGAGGTCCTCCAATTATACTAACATATTAAAATGCCAGCAAAATAGGCCTAATGGTCTTTTGTGTCTGCTTATTTGGTCAGCCCCCACCCTGGGAGCTGACCTTGCTATCCCTCACCCTCTCTGGCTTCTTCCTTCCCAGTCCGGATATTCCCACTGCACAGGGCTTTGCATCCAGAAACCTTCCCTGTACCTGTCCCACCCCTCTTGAACCCCTCCACTGTCTCTGCCTCCACCAGCCCCCGGGCAGACATTCCATGGCTCCACCACCCTCTCAGTGAGTAGCACCTTCTCCTTTCTCTCTGAATCTCCTCCCCTCCAGCTTCCACCCATGCCATCTAGTTGCCCCCCTCCTTCCTTCAGAGCACCTTGACTGCTCCTCCCCTATTTAACTCCTTCATGTACTTGAAGACCTCTATCATGTCCCCCTGGTCCCTTCTCTCTTCCAATGTGTACATATTTAGCTCTTCGAGCCTCTCCCCATAGGTCCTGTCCCCCAAGCCCCAGATCATTTTGGTTGCCCTCCTCTGTACCCTCTCCAGGAGTTCAATGTCCCTCTTTAAGTGTGGCCTCCAAAACTGCACAGAGTACTCAAGGTGCGGCCTCACCAAGCAGTTGTACAGGGGGAGTATCACTTCCCTCCTTCTGGAGGTGATCCTCCTAGCAGTGCATCCCAGCATCCTGTTGGCCTTGGCCACTGCCCTCCTACAAGTCTCAGAGTTGTTCATCTTGACATCCACCACCACCCCCAGGTCCCTCTCAGCCAGTGGGGAACTGAGAAGGGATGGGGCCACCCACGTTTATGTAGGCGGCTGATGCATGACTTCATCATGGATGGTCCCTAGCTTGCAAAAGTTTCCATTTGGTCCTAGCACTGATGCAAGGTGTAGTTCAAAAGGTGGGGCCCAATGAAAGAACCTCTCTCAAAGATCTACTGTCACAGTAAGTCGCAACTGTTCTTTCCAAACTGTCTGAATATTTATTGTTCTAGTTAGATATATTCCTATCTTCACTTCCACGGTCTTCAAGTGAATCTCTTTTGACTCAACCCTTTGTCTGTACATTTGCAGGTAAACAAACATTTGCATATTGTGCAGCATGGAACTCATTACCAGACCATATTAAGTAAATTTCAATTTATAATTTCTTTCCACCCGTCGGTTCTCAACTTTTCAAAAGTTTTAATACTTGCTCCCGTTACTGATTGTTTCTATAATCTCGGTGTAACTCACTGACTATGAGATTACCTTGTATCACTGTGTATTTTTTGTACTGTACCTATGCCTTGACTTCAGGTCATACCTGAAATAGGGACATATGTTCCTGTGTGTTCTCCTGATATTAAAATAAAAAAGAAATGAAATGAAAACACTTTACCACAAAGCTCAAGGTTCAGGGCAAATCCAAACTCGTATATCCTCTTTATCTGTAGTAACAGTTTGACATGACAAACCTAATAACCAAGTATTTCCAATGGAAATCAACACATTTTATGTAAATAGGATTGCAGAAATACTTACCAAAGCTTGTCCATTCCACAAAATGTCCCAGCCTACCTAGAAAATTAGTGTTAAACAGCACTATTTGTTATCAGAAAAATCATTTCACCATATCTTTTTTGACAGCAGTCTCTTCCTGGCAGACTATAAAATGCCCTTTCTTTTAAGACTAAGCTGTTTTTGTTACTTCCTTGTCTGCAACATTTTATTTGATTTCTCTGTTTGGGGAGTCAAACACTTCCTTCCATTTTATTTTGGAAGTTTTACATTATTCATGGAAATCAAATACCTTGAAATGGAAATAACTGACCACCTATTCAAATGACAGAAATAAATGGGATAATTTAAAACAGCAGATACATTTGCTACGCCCCGACAAAAAAAAAAGAACTATCACCAGATTGGGCTTAAAATCAAGACAACATTATTGATTGCATGCTCATATTTACTCTCCAGTATAGGCAGAGCTTCCTTGTTCTCTTCTGCCCTTCAGTTATAGTTTCTGTGGCGGGGCTCTAACCTTCTGCAGCAGGGTTTTCTTATTCCGAGCCTGAATCATTCATTTCTGTGGTGAGCGTCCAATCCAGCATTGGCTAATATATGATGTGATAGCATCTATGACATCATATTCTGAGCACAGAGGAGGGCTGCAGGATAAACAAGGAGGGCAGGAGCCAGATGCTATGTCAAAACTGTACATTTTAATGAAAAATCACCAAGAATAATTAGTTCAGTGGCATTACATATATTCTTCCACAGAATGCAAGGTCAGTTGAAACTCTGTGTCTGTGGAACTGCTGGATCTAGGGGCCTTGAGTATACCCCCATAAAAATAATAGATGATTGAGCCAGCCCTGTGGTGCAGAGGGCTGAGGTGCTGGACACCTTACCTCACGTCTTGCCAGTGACCTGGATTTGGGAACAACCTCAGGTCATCAGGAGCCAGCATGGGGGGAGGGAGGAGGGAGGGAGCAGGATTGAGCAGCCAAGGCAGCTCTCCTCCCCAGGGAGGTTTTCTGCATCCCCCCCATAGTTCCGCTCCTATCGGGTGGAGGTCTGATGGGTAGCATAAGCGGGAGGGGGCAGCGGCGATTGCCAAGGGTGGGGTGGAAGGGGCTGAGCTGGTGCCCAGAGTGCATGTGTGCCTCCACGTGTATGCACTGCCGCGATTGCTGGGGCCCTGGGCCAGGGAAGAAAATGGGGAGAAAATACAAGAAGTTGTATATAGAAAAAAAAATAATAGATGATCAATAGACAGTGTTGGAAGTAACTACTTACTTTTACAGAGCTGGTGACATGTTCTGGACCACTTTAACAAAACTTAATATTTAGACACAGTCCAGCTTGTATCTCCCATTATGCTGTATTCCTCCTCCCATTATTTATTACTGAGTCATGTGTATGAAAATAGGATATTTGCTCCTGAAGAGTTTATCTAGTCCTGCTGCATTCTCCCTACCTAAAGTCACAGAGCAAGGCTTGTGACATCACAGTTACTCCCATGGTAACAGATTGTGATGTCACAATGGAGGATTATGACTTGTAGTAGGGAGTAAGTTATAGAGGCAGATGGACTCTAAAAAAACTCTTGGGGATAAAGATCATATATTCATGCAAATTTCCTAAGTAATAGATAATGGGGAGGAGAACTACAGTATATAAAATATAAATGGAATGCAAGCAGAATTGTACCTAATTATTATAGAAACATAGAAACATGTCAGCAGAAAAGGACTGCCTGGCCCACCAAGTCTGCCCAAGGTGTCTAGCAGAAGGCTAGGACTTCCTCCCACAACCTCTCGGTACCAGACCCATGTGGCCGTCCCAAGCTCTCTTAAAGCCCCTTACGGTGACCTCGTCTATCACCTCCTCTGGGAGTTCATTCCATTTTTCCACCACCCTTTCAGTGAAAAGTTATTTCTGGTGTTTCCCTAAACCTGCCTTCCTCTATCTGTAGCATATGCCCCTGGTCCTCTTGTGCCCCTTTAGTTTAAAAGCACCCCTTCTTGTTCTCTGTTTATCCCTTCATATACTTAGAGATCTCAATCATATCCCCCCCATCCCTTCTGTGCTCCAGGGGTACATTCCAGTTCGCACAATCTGTCTTATTATGTCAGGTAATGGCTCAGCCACCATCTTAGTTGCTCTTCTCTGCACCCTCTCCAGTCTTTCCTCATCTTTTTCAGGAACAGTCTCCAGAATTGCCCCATATTCCAACTGCAGTCTGACCAGCTGTTGATATAAGGGGATGATACTCTCTCTGCATGCTAGTGAATCCTCCTGATGCAGCCCAGCATCCTGCTAGCCTTGGCAACTGCCTGCCCACATTGTTTAGCTACCCTTTGGTCCCTGGAAACAATAATCCCCAGGTCTCTCTCTTCTCTCTCAGTCTCTTCCAGTGCCAGACCCCCCAGGTAGTAAGTCACATTCTGGTTTCTCCTCCCCAAGTGCATGATTTTGCACTTTTTTATGTTAAAGGCCAATTTCCATCTTTGCATATTTTCTCTCCCCTCCTGATTTTCCACCCCATTACCGATCTTCATGTCATCCACGAAGAGACACACCCTATCCCCTAGACCCTTAGTTATATCCACCACGAATATGTTAAACAGCAGTGGACCGAACACAGACCCATGGGAAACCCCGCTTGTGACCCTTCCCACCCCTGAAGCAACACCATTTACTATTACATTCCGACTCCTATCCGTTAGCCAGTTTTGCACCCATCTAACTGCCCTTACCCCCAGTCCCAGTCTATCCAATTTATAGATCAGTCCCCCATGTGGAACGGAATCAAACGCCTTCCTAAAGTCAAGATACGCAATATCCACTGATCCCCTTGGTCCACTTCCCTACTGACCCCATTGAAAAACTCTATTAAGTTCGTTTGACAGGACCTCCCCTTGGTGAATCCATGCTAATGCCTATCGATAAGTTCATTGTCCTCCAAATACTGCTAAATTATGCTTTTAACGTTTTCTTTCAGGCGTCAGTAGCTCTTTAATTACAGTAGTTCCTGTATATATAATTACCGTTTCTAGTAACTAGCAATAGATTACCTTCAGAGAAATCAATAAGCAACAGTAGCAATATTATAGTCTGTCCTAAAAGTAACCCTCCGTTGCTACACACGTGACAAATCCAGGGCTTGGGTACATCTGGTATGCCAACATTGCTGCCACAGAATTGTTTTTTTTTCATAAGAAAACTCACAATTATATCTGACAAAGACAAGTCATTGAAAGCAATATAGATGCTTGTAGAAAAGCGGAAGGGGGGTGGGGGACCGGGGGAACTCAGTTCCCTAAGTGAAATCAAAATCCGGACTTAGTTCCAGGAGCAAAAGTGGGAAAGGTTGCTCCTGTGTGAAATATACCTGTCTAAAGGCATAAACCGACTCACGTGCAAAAATGCAACATATACTGTCTACTGTACTGAGGAAACATCTCCTCAGATCCCTGTCAGGTATGTTTGATCCTGCATCAAAGGCAGTGGGTTCCCCAGTGGATTTTCGAGATTTCTAACACTGAATATAAAGCAGCAGAAGCACTAATATGTATCACTGTTACAGCTACTTATTACTTTCTAAAAAAGTAAAAAGCAACTGTAATGTAATAGTTTAAAAAAAACTAGTAATCATTATATATTACATTTTAAAAGTAACATCCCCAACATAGTCTATGGATATCAGTGTATTATCAGTTAGTCCTGCTGGAGAAACAATTGTTGATCTAGCTAACTTTTTTAGAACAAAATAACAACAGTGGTTAAGTTTTCCACACTGTCATTAATTAAAGGTTTTTAGGTAACATAGGCACACAAAGAAATAATAAGATTAAAGATTTAAGATAAAGGCAAAATAAACAGCAAATCATAGTCTTCCCTAGAAGTAAAACACAGCAGGATAAATGTTAATCCAATGTTGAAACAGATAAAAGAATGTATTGCCCTTGTAAGGAAATGCCAACATAAAGAACCCATATTGACCAAGTCAATAACTGACTATACAGTTCCTCTAGGGTCCCCGTGGTTGGTGCGTATATGCCTGGCATGTTACCGTGGTAAAGAGTATACCAATCGTTTGAGTGACTCATCCTTCAAGTAATCCCACAATATTTTACACAAAATGGTTATACAGTTGCACTGTGCAATAACTGTGTACTTCTGTTTCCTATCCACAGTGTCGTTGTGCAGAGGTTTTCCAGTGAGCCTCGCTTCCTGGTTTATGAATTCTGGGAAAACAGCAACGTCTGGAAAATGTAAGTAAAAATCTTTTAGAACTGAAAACATCTTTGTTCTCCACAAGTGTCAAACCCTCATTCAAAAAGCATTTGCACCTCTTTCTTTTATTTGAGTGGATTTTTATTTCTTCATATACTGTACAATGTGGTCTAGTGGTTAAGAGCATAGGTTTCGGAACAAGGAGGCCCAGGTTCAATACACCCCCAGCAACTTATTCATAGTGTGACCCTGAGCAAGTCACTTGACCTTCCATTTCATCAGTACTTCCAAATGTAAAATTAGATAGATGAAGGACCCCACTATCAATGAGATGCGGTATCTCAGTTAGTCTATCCTAGGTAGATACATTGTTACATATAAATAAAATATTCACCATAAAAATACAAGGGTTTGCAGATATTGAAAATGAATGGAAATTCAAAGTTAGGGTTTTGACAGATTTCTGATCCACATTCATACCACTGCTGCCATACCTGACTACATCCAATATATTATGTCTAGGCAATTTTTTAAAATACCGTTATTAAAGTAATGCTTAATCAGTTAACAGGCAAAGTTAGGCACTGGGCGGTGCTTTTCTTTTTAAATTAAATGTTCATGAGCTCCGTGGAAGCCCTGATCTGAGGTGAAACATAGAGCTGGGCAGTGCTGTGTGCACTGCCGTCCACTGTCTGTTAATGAAGATATCAAAATGACTATGGAAAAAGCATTTGATGTGAACTGAACTGAATTTCATATGAACCTATGATGAAGTCACCAGAAGAAGGCCATTTGGTCTATCAATCTGCTCATATTGCAGGGTCATAGCTTGAGTGAATGTCCTGCCATCCCTCCCCCTCCTCCCATCCTCTCTACCCATGATCCTTACCTTCCCTATATTTATCTCAGCCTGTCTTAAAGCTGTCCACTGTCTTCAACAAGATGACCTCTTTCAGCAATGCATTTCAAGTGTCCACCACCCTCTCTGTGAAGAAGTGCTTCCTGACCTCCTTCCTAAACCTCCCACCCTCCAGCTTAAGACAGTGCCCCTCATGTTATAGGTTGCCACTCAGCTGTTCTTTTATTCCAAAATGAGTGGTTTTCTTTAAACTTTACATGAATATTATTATACATGAAGGTATGATATGTAGTAGTAAGACACAATGGGGTGTGGGTTGTTGCCCTAATAAGAGCATGCCCCAGGTGTGTAGTGGAGGTATGAGGTGCTTGTGCCCACACCCCAGGAGTGTCTTATTGCTCTTATAAAATGGGTTTCAACAAAAAAAATATGAGATTCAACAAATGAATACATTTAAATAAAAAGAATTCAAATCTTTTAACAAGTGTCTGTTTCTGTTAAAGTAGTCCTGAGTGTTTTATTGTTCCACTGAAGTGGTCATGTCTAATTACTTTTGTTTCAGTGCTATGCTATTTCTTTCTTCTTACATTCTGCCTGCCCCCCCTCCACTCCCACCACTCTATGGTTTTAGTACTGGTGTTAAGCTCAGGACAGTGTTTTGCTAATAATGTTATAGTAGTCAGGTTTTTTTATTCTGTTACTGAGCTGCACTGCTAGAGCATGTCTGTGAATGCCACCAGCTCCTCTTGCTAGCAGCAGTACTTCCTGGTCGGTGACTGGCACTCGTATTTGAGTGCTGCTGAGAAGGAAACAAAAGCAGTGCTTAATGTTGCTTGGGATTCAGGCAGAATGGTAAAGATAGTAGCTAGCAACTTATGTGTCACAGTTACAGAAAGATGCATTCAGTAGGCAATCCAAGAGCTGGTAAATTAATTCTGGATCAGTCTGACTGGTAAACTGTTGATGGGAACAATCCAACTGGAGTGCAAATGATTTGAACTACTTTTGGATGCAGACCAAAAGCAAACTATAGAACAGTTATGTAGAAACATAGAAATTGTCAGCAGATAAGGACCGCTAGGCCCATCCAGTCTGCCCATAGGCCCTACACATGTATGCATTCACTCACCCTAAGTGGTCAATGGCTTTTCATTACTCCATTTCCACCCAAGGTTCCCTTGTCCCAGGCATGCTTAAACCCCTCCACTATGCTTGCCCCCACTACCTCCTGTGGCAGACTATTCCAAGCGTTCATCACTCTCTCTGTGTAGAAAAACTTCCTCATGTTAACTCTTAATCTCCCCCCCCCCTCCAGTTTCATATCGTGCCCCCTCATTCTGGTATCTTTTCTACATGGGAAAAGATATCCCAACTGCACCTTGTTTATGCCTTTGAGGTACTTAAAAGTTTCTATCATGTTGCCCCTTTCTTTCCTCTCCTCCAGTGAGTACATATTGAGGTCCCTTAGTCTCTCCTCACATGTTTTGTGGTGCAAACCATGCACCATCTTTGTTGCCCTTCTCTGGATAGCCTCCACCTTGTTTATGTCCTTACACATGTGTGATCTCCAGTACTTCATGCAGTACTCCAGGTGAGGCCTTACCAGTATTTTATACAATGGTATCACCACCTCCCGCCTCCTACTAGTAATACCTCTGCCTATGCACCCCAGCATGCCACTGGCCCTCCCTGCAGCCTTCACGCACTGCTTTGATACCTTAAGGTCATCAGATATGATAATCCCTAGATCTCTTTCCTCTTTGGTAACCATCAGGACCTCCCTGCCCCCATCCTGTAGCTCTTCCCAGGGTTCCCCTTACCCAGGTGCATTATCTTGCACTTTTTTGCATTGAACCTCAGTTGCCACACCTCCGACCATCTTTCAGGCTTCTCAGGTCCCTCTTCAATTTCTGCACCCCTTCTGGAGTATCCACCTTGTTTGCAGATCTTGGTGTCATCTGCAAATAGGCAGACCTTTCCTTCCAGTCACTCTGCAATGTCACTAATGAAAACATTGAACAGGACTGGTCCCAGTACTGATCCTTGTGGCACTCTGCAGGTCACCCTCTCCTCAGATCGGATCCCTTTACCACCACCTCTGCCTTCTGTCTGTCAGCCAGTTTCTAACCCAGTGTATCAACTCATGCTCCATGTCCAGACTACTCATCTTGTTAACCAGTCTTCTGTGTGGGACAGTATTGAAGGCCTTGCTGAAATCTAGGTAGGCAACATTTGATTCACTTCCCTAGTCACCCAATAAAAAAAAATCTATCTGATTCGTTTGACAAGGTCTTCCTGATGTGAATCCATACTGCCTCAGATCCTGGGCACCAAAGGATTCAAGGTGTGCCACTATCCTTTCTTTCAGCAGTGTCTCTATGATCTTCCCCACCACTGAGGTGAGACTGACTGGCCTGTAGTTCCCTGATTCCATCCTACTGCCACTTTTGTGCAGTGGGACTATATGCACCCTCCTCGAGTCCTCTAGAACCATGCCTGTGTTGAGTGACTCTGTGAACAGGGTGGTAAGGGCTAGGCTACTTTTCCTCCCAGCTCTCTTAATATCCTCGGTGTATGTCATCTGGCCCCGTGGCTTTATCCACCTTCTACTTTGTGAGTTCCTCCAGAACCTCTCCACTGTGAATGGACTGGTGTCCACCCCCGATTGCCTCTGCTCCCCAGCTGTGGTCCTTGACCCTCTCCCTCCTTAGTGAATACTGAACAAAAGTATTTGTTCAGTATTTCTGCCTTGTCTAGATCCCCCTCCTTATACTCTCCCTCCTCCCCTTTGAGTCTCAGAATCCCCCTTCCCAGTTTTTCTTCTATCGATGATGTACCTATAGAACGTCTTGTCCCATTTTTTCACAGTCTGTGCCAACCCCTTCTCTGTCTGTGCTTTGGCTTTCCTAACAGCCTTCCCTGCTTATCTTAGACATTCAAGGTACACCTCCCTGTCCTCCTACCTTTGGGTCCCCTTATACTTCCTGAAATGTTCTCTTTTAGCCCTTACTTTGTCTCCCACCTCTTTAGAGAACTATAGTGGTTTCTTTCTTTTTTTCCCTTTGACCACTATCCTAATGCATTAGTTAGTTACCTCCATAATGGCTCCTTTGAGTCTCCCCCACTGTTCCTCCACCCCCTCCATTACCTGTACCGTCTCCAGGGCTGCTCTTAAACATCTACCCATTTCACTGAAATCCACCCTCCTGAAATCTAATACTTTGCCCTTGTGTGACATGTGGGTCCCTAGCTCCATGTCAAACCATGCCATGTGGTAGTCACTAGATCCCAACTGCCTTTCCACCTGGATTTCTTGACTCTGTTCCCATTGGTCCATACCGAGTCTAGAATCAGTTTGTCTCTGGCTGGCTCATGCACCAGCTGTCTTGAGTCCAGCGGGCATTCCAGAATGGCCATGCTTCTGGCTGAAGCAGCTGCCTGGGCGGTCCAATCTATATCTGGCATATTGAAATCGCCCATCAACAAGATTTCACCTTTAGCTGCCATGTCGTGAATTTCCTCCACTAGTACCCTATTCACTTCCTCCCTCTGTGCTGGAGGTCTTTAGATCACCCCTGTACATATTGCTGTGCCATTTCCCGGTTCAAAGGTGACCCACATTGCCCCAGCTCCCCTCCCTCCTGTACTTCTACAGCCTTTACCTTCTCTGACCTACAGGACCACCTCCCTTTTACCTTCCCTGTCCCTTCTGAACAGCATATAGCCTGGTACATTGACATCCCAGCTGTAATTAGGAGAATACCATGTCTCTGTTATTGTCTGCTCGTCAAGGTTGCATCCGTCATCAAGGCTTCAAGGTCTGGAACCTTATTTCCCAGACTGTGGGCATTTGTGAACACGAACTTCCATCTTTTACACCTGCCCCTTTCTCTGTTCCTGTTTTCTTTACTTTGCCTCTTACCCCCACCCGGTATACAAGCTTATGTGCTCCTGCCCCCACTTATCCCCTTATACATGTTTCGCCTGCCTGCCCCTCACTTCTCTCTTCAGTTGTTCCTGTTGTCAACTTGTACTTTTGCATGTTCCCACAGGAGAGGGCAGTGTTCCTAAGCCACATGTCTCTCTGGCTCTCCCGGCCAGTTTAAATGCTCTCTGCTGAAGTATTCTAACTTCTCACTAGGACTGATGTCCCTTTCCAGACAGATGCAGGCCATCCTCCTGATACAAGCTTGCATCTGCCCAGGTTGGGCCCCAATCCCCTATGAAGCCAAATCCTTACCTTCCACACCAATCCTTCAACCAGGAGTTGAAGGTTCGGATGTGGCGTGCCCTGGCCTCCCCCATGCTTTGGACAGGTAGCACCTCCGAGAATGAGATGGAATGTGCTACCTGTTTCAGGCCCCCAGTTTCTTGAACTCCTCCTGGACTCAGGCTAACTGTACCCTTCTCCTCGCCAGGTCATTGGTCCCCATGTGGACAATGACATCCAACTGCTCCCTCCTGGCTATCACCCTAGTGATCCTTTGGATTTGCTTCCCATCCCTCCGTGCAGCGCTTCTGGGAAGGCACTTGACCTCCTTCACCCTTTGCTAGGTGTCCCTAATTTCACACCCCAGACAGTAGAGTTCCCCACTGAAAGCTTCTCCTCCTCGGGGGTCCATTGCCCCCTTCCTGGTGCTTCAGCTTGGAGGTCCTGACCATCCTCCCTGGTCCCAGCTACAGGTGCCTGTGTGGGGCATTCCTGTTTCTCCAAAACAGCACAGGAGTTATGAAGCTGAACTGGTTGAGGGATGTGATTCTGACCCTCCCACCCTCCCTGAGCCCACTGTGGTCCAGTCACTCTTCTTTCTGGGCAACCTTTGAGGCTCATGTTGTGACCTGATGGTCTCTGGGTGGGGTGGACACTGCCTGTAACCTGGCCACCTCTGCATGGAGACAGACAACTTCCTCCGTCCAGCCCAGAGAAGTGCCTGCACATAGAGCAGCATCGCAGCCTCCAGAATGTCTCCTGAAGACTGCCACTCCACAGCCACTGCACTGCAGCACTCCTGTCATGTCTGACGTGACCTGGCCTGCAATATAATCTAGATATGCCCTCTAGATGAACTCCTATGCTCCCTCCCTGTCCTCAGTGTGGAACCTCCTGTGCGGTGTAGGAAGGTAACATTATGGCCCACACCCTATATAAGGAAGACAAGCCCAGGAGTGGGTGAGTGGGTGGGATTAACCCCTGGCTGAGTCTAGTAACAATCAACTGAGGATCCTTCTACCCTATGTTCACAGAGGACAGGCCCTGATGATCAAAAAAGGATCCCCCCCCAAAATCCACTGAAATGTGAGACCTGCACTTAAGATAACAGACTCAGCCAAGTACAAACAGTTACAAGCTTACCAGCAACTAAATCCTTAACTCCTGCCCAAACAAAATGGGGAATCATACTGAATGTCAGTTAGGAAAAGATCTCAGTTTCAAACCACACTGCATTGTATTGCTCTGAGTACAGCTGTTATCTTAAAGAGCCACTGACACTGTGGGGAAAACACTAAAAAAGTGCAATATTTAGATTGTTTTTAGTTTATATTTTGTGTACTGTATGTTCTAAAACTCTTACCTCAGTTTATTCTTAATGTGGACATTTGCATGAAAACAGGTTCTTGATCCTGTACTCATCATCTGCACTTGCAGCTTGTCTTTACTCAGCATCATAATTCTTAGCTTGTTGAATCACGTTTTCCACAACTACAAACTGAGATGCCTTTAACTGGAGACAGGACTTTACTAACTGAAAAGCTTCAGGAACAGATGACATCCATATGACAGAAAGCCTGTTTTCATGCTGTTGTCCTTGGTACTAAGGAAAGGGTGATAATTACAGAATATGGAATAATAAGCAGAATTGTGCTAAATGATACATTGTTGAATGTTTCTAATGGTATTGAGGGCTCTGCAAAACAGAGGAACCGAATCACATAAAACTTGGGAAGATGCCTAAGTTTCAACTTCATGCCACTGTTTTGCAATTATACTTATCAATGGTATTAGTAATTAACTACAAACTGTCTAGGGTAACAAAACATTATATATATTGGTCTGAGTGTTTGACCACTGCCCTGCTTACTTTTACAAAAAAATATGTCTACTTATATGGTATGGATATAGATATAGATAGGGATAGGCATATTTCTTTATTTCCTTTGAAACATTTTTTTTTTCTTTATGTTTATTTGTTTTTATAAGTAAAGCTTACAAATTTGATCCACAACACAAGAGTTTTAAAGACATGGTATTCAAAATACATTACCCTAGGAAGTGTGGCTCATTGTGCCCAGGTTGTTACTTCCAGAAGGGTATAGATATTGTGACAGGGTAGAATAGGACCCTGTCCCAGTTGTTATGGAAAGTCTGAATGCAGGGATCTTTTCTTTCTTTCTGTCTCTTCTCTGTCTGGTTGCAGCCAAATTTTCCTGTGAGACCTAGGACTTGATCACCCCGACAGTCTCATAATTATTTGCCTCTCACTGTCTCTCAGTCTTCCTTGCTGTTCTGTTTTTCCTCCCTTGCATATCTGCTGGTATAAAATATATGCAAATCATTATGTGGAAATGTAACTGATATTGGGATCCTTTGTTTAGAAATTATATAGTGTTACTGTTGAAATGTGTATAATTATAGTTTGAGATGATTACAAAAGCTATTGGAACGTAGAGGTTACCTAGGTGCAATTTGTAAGCCTTTGCAGAAGAGCTGTGGAGATGGGGTCTCAGTTCTGGGACATTGTGTTCCAGCACCTGCCTGAAATATACTAGAACACTTTAGAAAAACAGGATGCTTGTTAAGAAGAGGGGTTGCAAGGACTTATAAAGAACAGAGCTGCAATTGCTTGCAAAAAGGGACACACAGGGATTGAAGGAAAACTCTGGATCTTTACTATTTTATTCTGCCTTTGTAAATAGTTGTACAGAACAAGTTTATTTATCTTTTGTTACTGCTAGTACAAATAAAAATACTTTTGTGAATTCTACAACTGCTCCTGGTTTTTCTTATGCTTCCTGACCTGTGCCTCGACGACAGATGGTGACAGCCTAAGTGGGATTTACAACCATGTGTACTCTAAGCTAGGAGTTTTGTTTGTGGGTACTAGACCTAGTACCAGGGAAGCGTAGAGAAGGGTATGGGTTCTGCAACAGCAAGTCCAGGAGTGGTTACCAGGAGAATGGCAGCCAAGCTAGCACAGACAGAAGTCTAAGCTGAGATTGTACAGCCAGCACAAGTTATGGAAAAATAACAGGCAGTGACAGAACCTGAAAGCCTGATGGACTTTTTTAAATGGTGGGCTATACAACAAAAGAGATGGAGAAACAGAGGACAGAAGAGAAGCAGCAGATGAGAGAAGAGATGCAGCGACAGGAGCAGCGATGGCTGGATACTCGCAAGCTATCAAAGGCAGAGGATCTGGCACAGATCCAGATAAGCAACAAAACACAAGCAACCTAAAAGTCATTAACCTTACAAAGATGTGTCCCTGAGATGATATCAAGGCATACCTGACAACTTTTGAAAAAGTTGCCACAGCCTGCCAATGGCCAAAGCAGCAACGGACAGTCAGACTGATACCCTACCTGACAGAGAAAGCCCAACTTGCCTACAGCAATGTGGACACTGCACAGTCAGAAAACTATGACCTGGTGAAAAGCGAAATCCTGAAAGGGTATGACATCTCAGGAGAGACCTACAGGCAGAGATTTCGATCTCTGAAGTACAACTCAATCAACCATCCTCGAGAAGCCTTCACCCGACTCACAGAACTCCTGATAAAATGGCTCCAACCAGAGGGCAAAACAGTCCCTCAGATCACAGATGCATTTGCAATGGAGCAATTCATCAACATCCTGGCTACAGATGTGCAGCTTTGGGTAAAGGAACACCAACCAGAAAGTGAGGAAAAGGCTGTTTCTTTTGCCGAGGACTACCAAATGGCCAGACAGATACCACAGCAGCAAGGTAATAGCCAAGCACCGGTAAGACACACTTTCTCATTTAAACTCCAAGTCTAATAAGAACTCTGGTGGGAGTAACAAATCTGTGCCCAAAGACGTTATTTGCTATAACTATAATAAGCCAGGTCATATTGCAAGAAATTGCTGTAAGAAGAGCGACACTGGAGCAGATTTGTCCTTAGCAAATTGGGGCAAGTACTCAACAGATGCGAAGGTGGGAGATAAGACTATGAAGGAACTCATTGATTCAGGAAGCAGACAGACCCTAGTGCATGTTGAGGTGTTGGGAAAACTCTGTGCAAAAGGACCAGGTATTGGTGTCATATGCATCCACAGGGACACTTTGATACTATCCCACCACCCAAGTAACTGTGACCATTAAGGGTCTGTCACACCAAATGAAAGTGGGGGTATTGTCTAAGTTACCTATACCTGTGATTATTGAAATGACTTTCCAGGATTTAGTGAGTTAATCAAAGAAGGAGTAAATTCTGATGTTTTAGCAGCTATGGCGACAAGAGCTCAGGCAAAGAAATTTCAGATGGTGGGAACTCTGTTCCTTTCACGATTTTGATTCAGACTTGTTTGAGCACAACTCCAAGATCCAGAAGTCCAGTTAAGAAAGACGATGCCTGAAGAAACTGTGGCAACAAATGACTGATGGACATAAGAGGTTAACATGTGAAAATGCTGAAACTAAACTGATCACTGATTGTGATTTTCTTTCAGAACAAGCTAACAATGTTTCTCTCCAGGGTTATTTTATGCAGCTGGGGGTGAAACCAAAACAGAGTGGACCGATGTTTAAAAAATGTAATGGGTTACTGTACAGAGTTTGGGTTGAACCACAAACATGGGAACAGACAAAACAATTGGTATACCACAGAAGTATAGAACAGAGTTGATACAGATAGCACATGATAGTCCTATGGCTGGTCACTCAGGGAGGGATCACACCCTTGCCAGATTGCTGTATAGATTTTACTGGCCTGGAATTCATGAAGATGTTGCTACCTATTTTAATTCCTATGCTGAGTGTCAGAAAGTAGCCCCTGTCACTAGAAAAGACAAGGTGCCCCTGGTGCCCCTACCCTTGATAGATGTACCTTTTGAGAGAATTGCAATGGATGTGGTTGGTCCTTTTATCAAAAAGTTAACAGGGTAATAGATTTATCTTGGTAGTATGCGACTAAGTTACTCGACACCCAGAAGCAGATCCAATCACATGTCACATCTTCAAAAGTGGCAGCAGAGTTTGCAAAAGTTCAGCAGAGTGGGCATACTAAAGAAGTTATTACTGATCAGGGTAGTAATTTTGGTTCTGCATTACTTAAGGAGCTATACAGACTACTAGGTATCACTACAAGAACCTCCCTATCACCCTCAGACAGACGGTCTTGTTGAGCATTTTAACCAAACCCAAAAAGCATATTAAAAAGGTTTTGTAAAAGGGGAAGGAAAGATTTGGACCAATATTTGCCTTACCTGCTTTTTGCTTACAGAGAAGTGACACAGGCATCAACAGGGTTTTCACCATTTGAAATGCTGTATGGTAGACAGACAAGGCCACTGGATGTGATAAAAGAAATGTGGAAGATAACCCAACTCAGAAACAATCTATAACTTATATGTGTGCCCTAAGAAAGAAGCTGGCAAAATATGTTGAAATTGCCCATAGTAATCAGAAAGAGGCCCAAAACCAGCAGAAATATATTATGACCATGGGTAAAAGAAAAGTTATTGAGCCAGGTGAAAAGGTTTTGTTTCTGTTACCCACAACAGAAAATAAACTGTTAATGAAGTGGCAAGGGCCTTATAGAGTGCTTAGTCGTACTGGCACCGTTAATCACGTAGATTGAGACCCTGACAGGAAAAATCCTACTAAGATATACCATGCTAAGCTCCTCAAGAAATGGTCTGAAAAATTGCCAAAAGCTACTTTGCTAGTTTTACCAGAAACTGATAAGATATTGAGATATTAATGTAGCTTATGCTGTAAAGGTGAATGTTTCCTTAACCTCAGAACAAACTGCAGACATTCATAATGTGCTAAAGACATTTAAAAGTATTTTTACCACAGTACCAGGCCATACAAAAGGGGCTGAGCATGTTATAGGGACAAGGAATGCTTGTCCTATTAGGCAAAATACATATAGGTTACCAGAGCGGTTAAGAGCTGACGTGGTTAAGGAAATACAAAAAATGAAATAATTGGATATCATAGAAGAGTCGAGGACTGCTTGGTCATCTCCAATGGTAGTTGTAAACAAAAAGGGTGTTAGAATCTGCCTTGATTTTCAGAAACTTAATCAAGTGTCAGAATTTGGCAGTTATCCTATGCCCAGAATAGATGATTTGGTGGACAGACTGAGGAGTGCAAGTATATCAGTACCCTCGATCTCATCAAGGTTGCTGGCAAATACTGTTAGCTAAAGAATCCAGAGACAAAACTGCATTTGCCACTCCTGTTGGATTCTATCAGTTCACCACCATGCCATTTGGTTTACATGGTACGTCAGCTATATTCCAGCGGTACATGGATGTAATTTTATCCCCTCACACTGGTTATTGTGCTGCATACCCTGATGATGTTGTGGTGTACACTCCATACTGGAAAAGTCACATGGAACACCTACAAGCAGTCATCCAAGCTGTCAAAATGCAGGTCTGACTATTAATCCTACCAAATGTGCATTGGGCATGCAGAAAACCAGATATTTGGGCTATGTGTTGGGAAATGGAGAAATTAAGCCCGATGTTTCTAAAATAGAAACGTCAGGTCATTTTATGGCTGGCTGGTTATTATCAGAGATGTGTTCCCAACTTTGCTGAGTTAGCTACTCCTCACTGAACTCATGAAAAATGGTACCCAAATAATGTGAAATGGACCCCAGAGTGTGATGAATCTTTTCAAGCCATTAAGGCTGCATTATGTTTAGCCCTGTTTTAAGAAGCCCAGACTTTGAGAAACAATTTTTGTTACAAACAGATGCATCAGAGGTAGGCCTAGGCACAGTACTGAGTCAAAATATAGATGGGATGGAACATCCTATTCTGTACATAAGTAGGAAGTTCCATGACAGAGAGAAAAGGTACTCCACCATTGAAAATAAATGTTTAGCAGCAAAGTGGGCCATGGAGTCCCTTAAGTTTTATTTGCTAGGAACTGACTTTGTACTTCTAACAGATCACAATCCTCTCTGTTGGCTTAACCAAATGAAAGATAAAAATTCCAGAATCACAAGGTGGTACCTAGCACTACAGCCATTCAAATTCAAGGTGATACACAGATCTGGTAAAAAGAATAGCACTGCTGGTTTTCTGTCAAGATATGGATCAGGAATTGAGGGTTTTGAAGGCTGAATAACAAATGTACGGGTTTGAACTTTACTGTTTGCTGTACTATTATAGAAAAAACAGATAATGCACATGTGCTTAATTTCTGAACGTTAGAAGCTAATACTATTAGAGAATTAATAGAAAGTTTTGGAAACCTGTTTGATAAAACAGGTTCCCTCTTAAGGAGGGGGGTGTATGTGACAGAGTAGAATAGGACCCTGTCCCAGTTGTTATGGAGAGTTTGAATGCAGGGATCTGTTCTTTCCTTTCTGTCTCTTCTCTGTCTGGTTGCCCAACTAAATTTTCCTGTGAGACCTAGGACTTGATCACACCGACAGTCTTGCAATTATTTGCCTCTCAGTTTTCCCTTGCTGATCTTTTTTTCATACTTTGTATTTATTCAGTTTGTAAGCAAACAAATACATATCTTCCTTGATTCCAGGTATAGGATACATTAATAATAATATCATGGTAGACAATTCTTATTCCTTCATTCTCTGATACAACACTGTGGGGTAAACAACTGTTATAAGGTTTCCAAAAGCAAAACAGTACAAGCCATTGCAGCTGGACCATGGACTATCATTCCTAAATTAGTATCCAAAAGTCCAGAGAATTCCTTCTATAAAGATGGGCTTTTGTCAGCAACCTAGCCCAGAAGACCATGATTATTCAATTTGCAGAGAACAAGTCCCTTTCAGACTTTAAAGACACCCCCCAACATATCTCTAGGAGCTCCCCAGAAATTGTTTAGCTAGAAAAATATCACCAATCAAAACTCCTTAAACATAACTATTGTTTAAGATAAATAGAGCACTCTAGAGATAGAGAACACAGAAAAAAACAATAAATAGTATATAAACACATTTTTTGCAATGTTTCTTAGTCCTCAAAGATGCTTGCTTCTAAACATATAGAATAGTAGCTATAAAACAGCTCCCATCATTAGGGAGCTAAGGAACCAACCAGTTCAGGAATAGTTCAGTGTTCAGGTTTCAGATTCATCATCCTCTGATTCAGTCATTTGCTTTGAAGTAGCAAAATCTCTTTGGATACTCTCCAGCTTCTGACCAGCGTCAGCTGGATCACTGTAAATATATGTTTTCCTGCATATAGAATCTTCAAGCGTGCTGGCATTTGGAGGGCATGGTTGACTCCAGATTCTCTTAGGCCTGCTCGAACTGCATCAAAGCCACGCTATCTCATCCCTGTGGCATAACTGAGATCAGGAAGCAACTCAAAGTCAAACCATCCAGCAAGGTAAGGGACTGACAACCTTAACTTTTGCAAAACTAAGTCTGTGGCATGCATGCCCGACCAGCATTGTTCGAGGAGATCCAGGTCGTTGAGCTTTCAGCAGAGTGTAATTCTATATGCTCATACTATTAAATGCTCAGCCTGTACCTTAAACATGTCCAGAAGCATCTGCTGCATATATCCCACTGGGTCTGTCTCAGAACCCTCAGGAATGCAGAGGAAGCAGAGATTGCACACCCAAGCTCTGTTTTGCAGGTACTGCAATCTAGATCTTAACAATTTGTTTTCTTTGAGTACTCCGTCCGTGACTACTGCCATTTTGTTCATGGTTGTAGCAAGTGTAGACTGATCCGCTTCTAAAGCAGCCACTTTTGTTTCAGTTGCTGCCAATCTGGAGTTGTAAGCTTCTAGTTTCTGGTCTAATTGCTGCACTGCTGCAAGGATAGTGTTCATTTTGGCCTCCATATCCCCCAGACATGCCACTCGCTGATGTGCTGCTAGACATGGCGCCAGATAGGACTGGGCCTTTCCCCTTACCGAGGTCTTTAGAATGATCTTGTTTAGTTCTTCCCATCATAGAATTTATACAGATTTGTCTCTGAAGTATCTTGAGGGTATTATCAATCTCTTGAAGCTGTTTATTTAACTTAGTTAACTCTTAAAAGTTAGAGTTTTAATTGTATTTCTTACAAAGTTAGAGAGCTACACGAGGAGCGTCCTCCCTTGTCAGCTGCTGGCCATGCCCCCATCTCCCTTGCTATTCTGTCTTTTTCCTCCCCTTGCATATCTGCTGGTATAAAAATATATGTAAATCATTACGTGGAAATGTAACTGATATTGGGATCCCTTTGTTTAGAAATTATATAGTGTTACTGTTGAATTGTAAATAATTACAGTTTGAGATGATTGCAAAAAGCTATTGGAAATGTAAGAGGTTACCTGAGTGCAATTTTTAAGCCTTTTGCAGAAGAGCTGTGGAGATGGGGCCTCAGTTCTGGGACATTGTGTTCCTGTCAGCACCTGCCTGAAATATACTAGAACACTTTAGAAAAAAAACAGGATGCTTGTTAAGAAGGGGGTTGCAAGGACTTATAAGAGAGCAGAGCTGCAGTTGCTTGCAAAAAGGGACACACATAGATTGAAGGAAAACTCTAATGGATCTTCACTATTTTATTCTGCCTTTGTAAATAGTTGTACAGAACAAGTTTACTTATTTTTTTGTTACTGCTAGTACAAATAAAATACTTTTGTGAATTCTACAACTGCTCCTGGTTTTCCTATGCTTCCTGACCTGTGCCTCTGATGACAGGTATCCATGCATATTCCCAATGGGACCCAAAAATACAAAAGTACAGATAACCAGCAAAACTACCACCAAGTGAGGACCTATATAATAAATCTTAGAGTCCAGGATAGTTGTTAATGAGCTCTACAGCTACTAAGGTTCCTGAAACATCATAAAGTAAAACTTTGGTTTAAATTATTTTTGTGCCTTTATGGCTCCAGCTATACTATGTAATAGTACTATAGGAAAGAATAGTGCTTAACCATTAAACTTGGAATAAATAGCAACAAATTAAGTTCAACTTTATAGTCCACTAATCTGAAGTCCTGCCCTGTGAGGAGAGAGAAAGAACTGTAAAACGTTTAAACTGATACACAATCTTCACTGCACAGTAATTAAATTAAACCATTTCTGAGGAAGAAAAGGCTCTAGGAGTGATTGTCATGGGGGACATGAAACACTCTGCTCAGTGTCGTAAAGCAGCTGCCAAAGCAAACAAAATGCTTGGGTGCATCGCCAGAGGAATCACCTCAAGGAGTGAGGAAGTCATCATGCCATTGTACAGGTCCCTGGTTAGACCACACTTGAAGTTCTGTGAGCAGTTCTGGGGCCCATATTTGAGGAAGGCTATCACACTGCTGGTTGGGCTGTAAAAGTGCGACCAAGATGATCCAGGCCTGGGAGACAAACCTTATGAGGAGGACAGGAGGGTAAAAGAGGAGGAGGAGTAGCTCTCTATGTAAAGGAAGGGATCAAAGCAACATAACTAAAGAGTAAACAGGGAGCAGATGAGGCACTTTGGGTCACCCTGGAGACAGGAAATGGCACCACAATCTGCATGGGGTTGTGTACAGACCCCCATCTCAGGGGGAGGGAATGGACATGGAAATGATAGAAGGCTTTCTTAGAATGGCAGAAAAAGGGGAGATATTGTTGATGGGGGACCTGAATATGCCAGATGTTAACTGGAGCACCTTTGCTGCAGGCACATCCAAGAGCAGGGCCATTCTTGATGCCCTACAGGGGGCATGCCTCAGACAACTAGTATTGGAACCCACTCGGGAGGGAGCAATCTTAGACCTGGTACTCTGAAATGGGGATGGAGAAATAATCTCAGATTTAGAAGTGGGTAGCCATCTGGGAACAAGCGACCACCAAACAGTGTGGTTCACGATAAACACAGCCATACAATCAAGCCATACAAAAGCAAGAGTACTGGACTTTAGGAGGGCTGACTTTGGGAAAATGAGAGAGTGCCTCAGAAAAGCACTAGCAAACAGGCAAGAAGGAGGGGTGGAGGAACAATGGGGAGTGATCAAAACAGCCATCACAGAGGCAACAAGCCTTTGTGTAAAGCAAATCAATAAAACACAACGAAGGAAAAAACCGCTATGGTTCTCAAAAGAGGTGGCAGGGAAGGTTAAGAAGAAAAGGACAGCATTCAGGAAATATAAGGAAACACAGAAGGAGCAGGACAGAGAACTTTATCAGTTAAAGCAGAAAGAGGCTGGGAAGGCAGTCAGAATAGCAAAGGCCCAAACTGAGGAAAGGATAGCCAATTCTGTTAAGAAGGGGGATAAGACCTTTTATAGGTACATTAGGAGCGAAGAAAGACCAAAGGAGGGATACTGAAGCTTAATAAAGGGGAGGAATGTGGGTAGAGGGTGACAGTGAAAAAGCTGGGATACTGAACGAATATTTCTGCTCAGTATTCACAAAGGAAGAGGAGGGAGTTACCTAAACCAAATAAGAAAACACTCTGAAGACGGGGTTGATACCAGTCCATTTACAGAAGAAAGGGTTCTGAAAGAACTAATAAAATTGAAGGTGGACAAAGTAACTGGGGCCTGATGGGATTCACCCAAGAATTCTAAAAGAACTAAGGGTAGAACTAGTGACACCGCTGACTCTCTTTAACAAATCATGGGAGGATGGGGTGGTACCCGAGGACTGGAGGAGGGCAGATGTGATTCCTCTTCACAAAAGTGGGAGCAGGACAGAGGCAGGAAACTACAGACCAGTTAGTTTGACCTCAGTGGTAGGAAAATGATGGAATCACTTCTGAAGGAAAGAATTGTTGAGTACCTAGAGGCCAGTGGGGCACAGGACCCAAGGCAGCATGGATTCATGATGGGAAGGTCATGTCAGACGAATCTAATAGATTTCTTTGACTGGGTGACCAAAGTAGTAGACCAGGGAGGGGCTGTGGACATGGCCTACCTAGATTTTAGCAAGGCATTTGATACAGTCCCACACAAAAGATTAATTCACAAGATAGCCAGCCTTGGAGTGGATCCCCAGGTGGTAGCCTGGATAAAAAATTGGCTAGACAACAGGACACAAAGGGTAGTAGTAAATGGAGTACACAGTGAAGAAAGGAGGGTTACTAGCGGGGTACCGCAGGGTTCAGTACTGGGACCGGTCCTTTTTAATGTCTTTATAAATGACATTGCAGAGGAACTGGGAGGAAAAGTATGTCTCTCTTGCAGATGACACAAAGATCTGCAATAGGGTTGATACACAAGATGGAGTGGAAAGGATGAAAGGGACTTGGCAAGAAGTTGGAGGAATGGTCAAATGTAGCAAAGCTCATATTCAATGCAAAGAAGTGCAAGGTAATGCACATGGAAACAAAAAACCAGGAAGCATACACAATGGGGGTGAGATACTGACAACAGTAAAATAGAAAGGGACCTGGGGGTAATTATATCAGATGATCTAAAGGTGGGCAAGCAATCTGAGAAGGCAGTAAGGAAGGCTGGGAGGATACTGGGATGCATAGGAAGAGGCATCAATAGTAGAAAACAGGAAGTTGTTATCCCTCTGTACAGACAGTTGGTGAGACCCCATCTGGAGTACTGTGTGCAGTTCTGGAGACCCCATCTCCACAAAGACATAGACAGAGTGGAGGCTGTCCAGAGGAGGGCAACCAAAATGGTGCAGGGTCTGCACCAGAAGACATATGAAGAAAGACTAAAGGAGCTTAATATGTATACCCTTGAGGAAAGAAGGGAGCGAGGGGACATGATAGAAACTTTCAAGTACCTCAAGGGAATTAACAAAGTCCAAGAGGGTAGCATCTTCCAGAAAAAGAGATGTGCAAGAACAAGGGGGCACAATTTGAAGATAGAGGGGGTGGCTCAGAGGTAATGTGAGGAAGTATTTTTTCACTGAGAGGGTTGTGGATGCATTGAACAGCCTCCCTGAGGAGGTTGTGGAGTCAAGAACAGTGGGGGACTTCAAGAATGCATGGGACAGGCATAAGGCAGTCCTAGTGGGGGGTAGGAGGAAGTAAGCTGTTGGTTAACTAGGATCTGCAGCTTATCTGTTAGGTAGGAAAATGGGCAGACTAGGTGGGCCAAGCAGTCCTTATCTGCCATCAAATTCTATGTTTCTATGTTTCTATGAGAGACTGAGGAAGCTCAACATGTACTCCTTGGAGGATAGAAGGGAAATGCGGGACATGATAGAAACCTTCAAATACTTAAAAGGTATGAATAAGGTTAGAGAAGAGGCCATGTTCAACTTAAACAGGGAAGGGTCCACAAGGGGGCACAGTCTGAAATTAGTGGGGGGAAGATTTAGAAGGGAAATGAGGAGGCACTATTTCACAGAAACGGTAGGTAGGTATGTACATTTTATTTACATGGCACCCAATCCCGGAGGCTCTGGGCACTTTACATAAACAGAAGAGAGGAGTAGTGCAATAAACATATATTTAAACAACTGTAACAGGAGCACAACACCCACAGTCTAAAAATTCAATAAATAAGCTACTATAAATTAATAATAAATAACCATTTTAAAATCAACTATATACTAGATTGGAATGCCTTTTAGATCCCTTTTAAAAACCTCCACCGAGGGCGCCTCTCTCAATGATCTGGGAAGTGAGTTCCAGAGGGCTGGGCTGGCCATCTCAAATGACCGATCACCTGAGGTTTTCAGCCTGGCCCTTGGAACTGCTAATAAACCCTTGGGGGAGGAACAGAGGGAATGGCCCAGAATGGCTAGAGCAAGGAGGTCAGTCAGGTAGCCAGGGCCTGAGCCATATAGGGCCTTGTAGGTGAGCAAGCCCACCTTATTTATTTATTTATTTGAATTTTGATGACTGGGTAGGCCCACTAAGACAAACATGTCCCTTTTTCAGGGGCAACCTGGGGAACAGATACATTCCAAACATATTAAGAGATACAATATTGACCACTGAATATTCAAACAGACCTTAAAGACAGTCCTCCACCTGGCAGGCAGCCAATGCAGATCACGCAGGACCAGGGTCACATGACAAGACCTAGACAGGCCAGTCTGCAACCTGGCCACTGCGTTCTGCACTAGCTGCAGCCGGTGGAGGCGTCCCTCACTGACCCCGAAGTAAGGAGCATTGCAGTAGTCCAACCTGGAAGTGACAAAGGCATGTACCAGTGAGGGCAGGTCTTTGGGCAGAACTAGGGGCTTAATCTGGGTAACATTCCTGAAATGGCAAAAAACACTCTGGACAACAGATGACACCTGGGCTTCAAGTGTCAACCTGTCATCCAAAATGATGCCCAGATTTTTCACCCTAGAGGATGCCTTTAACAGGGTGGATCCCAGGACAAGGCCTGTTACCACCCTGGAGGCACTCTCAGGGTTTTAGCTCAACCAGCTAGAGGATATCCAGTCCTTTAATGTCATCAGTTGTTCCTGGGGCAAAGGACATATACAGATCGGTATCATCTGTATAACAGTGAAACTCCAGACTGTAACATCTAATGAGATCTCCCAGGGGTAGCATGTACACCACAAACAACATCAGCGAAAGGATCAAACCCTGGGGAACTCCACATGGCAGGTGCTTTGGGGAGGAGGAGTAGAAATTCACCATCACTACTCATTGCATCCTACCCGAGAGATAGGACTCAAACCAGCTGATGACCGTACCATTGAATCCACAATGTTCTCTATGGTGATCCAAAACCACAATTTGGTCTATGGTATTAAACTCTGAAGAAACTCGAGGAGAACAAGAATTCAACATTCTCCCATATCCCTAGTCCTGAGGAGGTCATTTTGCACCCTGACTAACGTTGTCTCAATGCTATGCTTTACTCTAAATCTGGACTGGAATGGCTCATAGATGTTTAGGGTTGCAAAATGTTCCTTGAGCTGCACTGCCACCACTTTCTCTACAACCCTCCTTAAAAATGGGAGGTTGGAGATAGGTCGATAATTCACCAGGACATCAGGGCTGAGCGATGGTTTCTTCAGAAGGGGCCTCACCAATGCCTCCTTCAAGGCATCAGGGAGAACCCCCTCTGACAGCAAACACCAGATTATCCCAGCGAACACTGGACCAACGACTTCGACACATCCCAGAAGGAGACGCATTGGGGTCAGATCCAGTTCACAATAAGTAGGCTGCAGCTTTAAGATCACCTCAGTAACCTCAGACACCTCCACAGTGTGAAACTTGCCCCCAGACAATTGGAGTACCTATGCCACCACCAGGTCCCCCACTATGGGGCAAATCCTCCCCCACTGGGGAGATCCCAGACCGAATAGAGGACACCCTGTCAGAAAAGAACTCAGCAAACTCTTCACACACAATGCAACTGAAAAAGTTCTTTTTGGCTGTAAACAGTCAGGATGAGAAGTCTGTCCACAGTCTGAAATAGCTGAGCTGGTCAGTTCTTTCCTGCAGCAATCCCCTGGACAGAAATTCTGACTTCTTACAGTCAGTTGACCCCTGATATTCATGGTAGTGAATTCTCAAGGCCAGTTTGTCCTCCTTGGAATGGGTCTTCTGCTAGCAATGCTCCAACATATTATCCTTGATCTTCAGCACCTTGGGAACCCTTATCAAACCATAGGGGTCTCAAGCGAGAAGATCTGGGTCGTATATCAGTGCAATGGCATCGAGCAAGGGTGGTGGCAAGGTGAAACAAATTGCCGGAGGAAGTGGTCTCACTGAAAACTGTGGGCAGTTTTGAGAGAGGGTGGGACAAGGTCAAAGGGAAGGTCAATTTTGTGGGGGGAAGGGTAAATCTAGGGAGGAAGTGGGTGAAGGGACAGCTACAGCAGAATAAACTGTGTGCTACCCTCTCGAGTAGGCTGCTGGCATGTTCTTATGTCCGTACATTCGTAATCCTTACAGATGCGCTCATGTTGGCTTATAAAGCATAGGTATCTAGGAAAGGGGATTACTTCCCATCTCACAGTGTCTGGTTGGAAAAGGAACAAAGCCGGGGGGGCAAGGGAGACTCTAACGGCCATGAGGTTGGCGTCATCTTGAGAGAGAAAATTAATCTGAAGGTATATTAACACCTGTCAAATGAACCTATTTCCACATTAGAATACACTGTTTCATTGCCCCATACCTCAGACCAGCCTTTTGCCTTCCAGCCCAGTACCTGTTGCAGTGTAGTCCTCATGCAGGGAAAGTCCCCATTCTTAATCGTCCTCCTCCTCCTCCATAACCTCTGGCTGGGAACCAAAGTCTTTTTTAAGTTTTTCAAGCAAAGCTTCTGCATCTTTAGGATCACTGAAAATGTGTACCTTATTCGCACAGGTGACCTTGAGCTTTGCAGGGAACTGTAAACTGTGGGATATCAGCAAGCTTCTGGTGGTTTGCTTTAATGGCATCAGAGGCTTTGCATCTTGTCTGGGTGGTGAAACTTAGATCTGGGAAGAGAGAGGTTTTCAGCCCATCATCTGATATCACTGGTCCTATCCTTCTAGTGGCTTCAGAATTCGATCTCGATCTGCAGGTGATGGAATGCCACTGGTAAAATCCTCGCTCACTTGACGGGGCAGGGCACTGTGAGGAGTGATACAATAAGCTTTCAAGACTGCTAAATAAGTAGAGAGCTGGTAATGTTCAGTGAGCCAAGCCTGGATAAAGTTCGGGACATCTCCTTTAGTTGTTTCAAGCAGACCTAAGACCCACAGGTTATTGGCACAAAGCTGGTTTTCAACATTTTCTAGGTAGTACCTCAGGACCTTATTTTCTTAACCAGTCCTGAAGTTGCCGTCGTCAACTTCCCAATGAGGCCAACTGCCTTCTTAGCATTGGAGGCTGCCTGAGTCACCTGTAGCTCATAGGTCTGCAGCTTAGACTGGATGTCTGTCACTCTTTGCTCTAGTGCTGTTAATTTACAGTCAATTGTCTTGATTGCCTGCAGCACATAATATAGGGTTGGGTCCACGGCTACAAATTTGGTGCCTTTCCCGCTGGTTACTTAGAGTCTGGCCTGCTGGCTGCACTTGCCTCCACCCTCTGCTTTGGTGGGTTGCCCTTGTAGTCTGCAGGTAAATGGAACTTCAGTTGGTCTTGGAGGTCTTCCATCTGAAAAAAACAAAACAAAAACAAAATATGCTGTTTTTAAAGGGTAATTTCCGTGCTTATTTATCAAAACACAAGTAAGACATGTCTAGTTGTGCTGGTAGCTGACCATGCCCCCCGGATAAGATACTTCAATGGGTGGGGTGACTTTACCAGTGCACTTTTAATTAAGCAATAAGACATGACAGGGGGTGCGTTATGGTGGGATAATGGCCCACCCCGGATGGGTTGAAGCACGAGGCGCAGCCGAGTACTTCTACCACCTGAAAAGGGCTGTTAGCCCACCACAACGCACCCCCTGGAGTGCCTTATTGTGATTATGAAATGGGTCATTTTTAGTAAATTTGATGCCTTTTTGAAACATATTACTTTCAGCTGGGCTGTTGTGCTGGGATAACGGCCCAGCTAAAAGCTGCTCTTGGCCAATCAGGAGCCAGCGTTCTTTCTACCCATTTCATAATCAGTCTTAATAAAGCCTTTGATCTTGTAAACCATCCCCTGCTGTCCACAAAGCTCCGTAACATTGGTAGCTGTCTGACCCTTCTTTGGTTTAATAGCTACTTGAATAACAGTCATCAGAAAGATAAATTTGGGTCCTCCTTTGATTCTGCTGTAACCTCTGTCAGAGTACTGCAAAGAACAATTATTGCCCCTCTCCTCACTACATATAAATTATATCAACCATTGTCTGACCCACAGCTCACTGACTCTCTATGTAGATGACCTGGTACTCTTTCTAAGTTCTAACAATATTGATACTATTAGTAGCCATCTCACTTCTGACCTACAAGTGGTCCATACTTAGCTAGACTTCTTAATTACTTTTGGACTGCCTCAAAAACTCAGTCCATGCTTTTTGGTACAGCATCCAAATTAATAGACTATTCACCCTTCTTCAGATCTCCTATAGCAGTGAAAATTTTATTGCCAGGGTAAATTTGTTCAAATACCTTGAGGTAACATTGGAACCATCCCTTGACTTCTCCCAGAATGTAGCAAGCATATGCAAATCAGTTAAACTACAATTTTTTTTTTTTTACATAAGGTCATAGAAACATAGAAATTGACAGCAGATAATTACCACTTGGCCCACCTAGTCTGCCCATTTTCCCTACCTACTGCAATACTGCAGACCTTACTTGATCTCCAGCAAAGCCCTCCTCCCTTCCCTAACCATTAACGTTCCTTTCACCTATCACATGCTTTCTTGAATCCCATTACAGTTTTTCCTCCACCACCTCCACTGGGAGGCTGTTACATGTATACATTATTTCTGTGAAAGTACTTCCTCATGTTTCCCTGAGTTTTTCCCCCTCCAGCTTCATAGCATGCCCCTTGTTCTTGAGCATCTTTTTTCTGAAAAATGCTTCCCTCCTGTACCATATTTATACCTGTGAGATATTTGAAAGTCTTTATCATATCACCTCTTTCCCTTCTTTCTTCCAGGATGTACATATTGAGGTCATTTAGTCTCTCCTCATTGGGTTTCTGGTGCAGATCCTGCACCATTTTATTTGCCCTCCTCTGGACTGCCAATACCCTGTCTATGTCCTTCCAGAGATGTGATCTCAGAACTGGACACAGTACTCCAGATGAGGTCTCATCCATGATTTGTACAGCGTATCACCACCCTCTTTCTGCTTGTGATATCCTCCCTATGCATCCTAGCATCCCACTGGCTCTTCCCACTGTCTTGTCACACTGTTTGACCACCTTTAGGTCATCATATATGATTATCCCATATCTCTTTCCTGTTTGGCGGACATCAGGACCACTCCCCCATCTTGTATTCCGCCCCTGGGTTTCTGTGGCCCAAGTCGTGATTTTGCACTTCTTCACATTGGAAACTTAGTTGCCACACTCTTGGCCATTCTTCAAGCTTTCTTAGATCCCTATTCATTGTTTTCCACCCCCACCCCCGGGTAATTATGTGAGAATCATAATCTCACTCCTAAAACACGATTAGTCATCGCTCGAGGTATTCTTTTCCCCAAACTTATACATGGGATATTGGTTTATTCAGCAGGTGAAAAATACATATATTAAACAGTGGGATGTGACTAACAACATACGTCATTTTGCCTTTACAAAACCACCTAGTGCATCACTGCACTCTCTGCACTAGGCTTAACTGTCTCCCTTCTCAGTGCCTCACGGATCTCTCTCTGGGTGATGTATATAATATTTATTTTAGTCTTTGGTAACCAGGTAAGGCCCACTAGGCACAAGTGCCTGTTTTCAGGGGTGACCTGGGAGTACTGGGCGGTTAAGTGACTTGCTCAGAGTCACACAGTATGCTAGTGGAGGTTGTGAGAATCAAACTCAGGTCTGGTCTGCTGGATGTATCAAGCTCATTCACACCTCGTTCCTCTAACCTCTAAGCTATACTGCCAGCCCATCCAAAATCAGATCTGCAGGTCCCTTGTCTCTCTCCTTCTTCAAAATCACAGTGTATACCCCTTAAGGTCCTCTGATATGGCTGTCCTCTATGCTCCAAAAATGAGAACGATTGTTACGAACTCTACTTTCTCCAATCTTGCCCCTCTAGACTACGGAACTCCATTCTCGAGGTTGGCAATTGTCAGACCACAAAGAGTTTCCATACTGCCTGCTGTAGGCACTTACATAATGTCTTTACATATGCCTGTTAATAGCCTAGGTTGCTTTAATTGTTGTGTATACTGCTCCTACATTATTTCTGTACTTGACCTTTTGTCTAAACTGTTCCATGAATGCACATTGTTCATACAGTAAATATGCTCGATTGTATATTTTGCGTTCCTTACTAACTTTATTTTTATACCGTATGTTTATGCTGTTAATACTTTGTTTATACTTTGCTCCCTTGTACAAATTGTTGTTATGTGTCTATATTGTGACAATTATTTGACTGTATCCTCCTGGGTCTTGCCTGAAAATAGGTAAACATTTGTCATATGCACTTACCCGATAACCAAAAACTAACTAAATAAATAAATTCTGATCCCAGTCATAAGTGAAATGAGTTTGGTGTTACAGACTGTGTAAGGTTTTTCTTGATCACCGGCTTAGATTTTTCCTGCGGTGTTTGTTTTATTCTGTACATTTGTTGTAGACTGTCTATGATTTTATTACTTTATGCACAAAGGCTACCAGGACAATAAAAACAGGCAGCAGCAAGAGAGAAAGCTACGATTACGTGGTGAAGGGTCAGTGCAAGCTAGAGTGCAGCCAGCCCCAGACAAACAAACACCAGTAAATATGGCATGCATGCAATGAAAATAAGAGTCAGGCATCCAAGATTGCTGAATACTTGGCTGTCTTTAATAACAGCCTTGATCCAGGACCGGCATCGGGGGGGGAGCTGCAAGGGATGCCACTGTACCCAAGCCCTGAGTGCGGAGGGGCCCATGGCCCAGAGTCCGTTTGTCATTTTTTTTAAATTATTTAAAAACGCTAAACACTCTGTGCTGTCATCTCAGTCGCTGCTGTCCACCTGCCCACTCTCCACCACCCTGCCTACTGCCATTTAAATCATTTAAATTATAGCAGTGCTGCCTTTCGTACCTGCTGCTGTGTGTGACTGTGTGTTGCTGGCTCGTGGCTCCTCCTCTCTTGCATGCCATGAGGCACACGCATACTTGGCACTGCACAGTGCCCTCTGTAGACTTTGACCTCTCTCCTAGTCTCCTCTTCCCAGCTGCTGATTTGCAATCCATGCCCAGCCCATGTTCCACCCAGTACACACTGTCTGCTGTCTGTCCAGCCATGGGGGGGTGGTACACTGAGCTGATGTACAGCACTTGAGTGACTGACAGACAGTGAGTCACCTGACCATCTGCTAGTTGGTCAGGTGGGTTGGGTAGCCTCATCAGCATCTCGCTATGATTTGCAGCACTGCAGTCTTATGAGTGAGTCGAGGTCAGATGTGCTGTCTATGCTCTGACTTGTTTTAATCTGCAACAGTTATAATAAATACTTGTGTAATTCTGTGCCAAGGAGGCAGTATAGCGCGATGGTTTAAGGCTCTGAGTTGCAAACCTGGAGACCTGGATTTGCATCCACAGCCCCCACTTGAATACTGTGTGACCCTGAGCAAGTCACTTAACTTCCTTGTGCTCCCAGGTTGCACTTGTAAACAAGCTTTCAGCGTGTGTATCTCTTAGTTAAAAAAAGTGTAACACACAACAACACAGTACTGACGTGTGCTGGGTGATGGGTCAGCAGGAAAGTTAGAAACCAGAAGGGTGGGGGGAGAGGAGGCCCGAGGGAGCGATCCAAAGGATTGGCCTCAGCCTGGCTGGGTGTTGTGTGGCAGGGAGGGTGACTTGGCATGGCGGAGGTGGATGAGAGATCAGATCTCTTTCGAGAAAGGTCAGTCAGAGAGTGAACTACAGACTACTGAACTGAGTGATTCATTCATATTCAGTCAGTCTGTTATTCAGACTCTGTGCTGTGTCTGATGTGATTCATTCTTCATATTCATTCTAAGAATTTTTTGGGGGAGGCCCGCGAGGCCGGGGGGGGGCCCCACTTCACAGGGGTGAGGCCGTGGGGGGGGGGCACTTCACAGTCTTACACCAGGGCTCTGTAAATCCTAGTGCCAGCCCTGTCTTGATCCATATGCAAACTTTCAGCAGACCATTCTAACTGTAAAAATATACAACAGGCCCCAAACAATTTTATTCCACTATTAGAACACACCAGTGACAACCCACGATTATACTAGGCGCCTATTTGAAATTTATTTTTTGTATTGTTGCATTGTTTTGTATTATTATGTGTGTTTTCTACATTTCAATGAATTTTTCCACACTCTGGGTGTTTAGAGATATATACTGTATTTTGAATATATGCAGATCAGCTATGCTGTCATCGTGCAGCTCAGTATAAAGTGATGCATTCTCCTGTAGTCCCACCCCTGACAAAGTTTGGTTGAGTGATGCGCATGTGCTGGGGCACTTGGACTAAGCTGCATGATGGCTGGCTGCTGTCAAGCCTGTTGTGTATTTTTACACTAATTTGGAATGTTTTGCTGAATGTTTGTATGCTGATTAAGATTGCTATTAAAGACAATTAAGTGCTCAGCAATTTTGGATGCCTGACTGGTATTTTTTTTTTTTTTCTCTCTCCCTCCTAGCACCAGAGACCACTCAGTCAGGAGACACCAAGGCACTGCCCACTTCCCCACCTACCTGAATCCCAGGAGACCCCCACGGAGCCCTGGCTATACCCCCAGGCGGGTACAAGGTGGGGCCCAGCACCCGAGATCCTTCATTACTCACAGTCCCATTCGGTGGTCAGGCAGGTTGGAGCAATCAGGGATCATGCCGGCGCTCCTTCCCCTCAGTGCTCCGGTGCTCTTTTCCTCCATTTTCTCCCTAGCATGTGGTGTGTGCCCTTATGTCAAGGTGCTGCGCACCAACGTCTACCACACATCACCGACTCATCCCTCCTGCTACTGCAGGACTTGTCTTACTTGTCTTACCCCGGGCCTCCGCTCAGGGTCAGGCAAACTGCAGACCTTGGTCCCCTCCCTCCCCCCGGAGAAGACGAGCAGTCGTGGGACGCTCAAGTCTTCTCCCCCTGGCCGTCCCTCCAGCGGCCCGGGCTTGTTCCTGACTAGTATTTTTATCGAGTGCATGCTATACTTGCTGGTACTCAGGAAAATAACAATGTTCTTGGATATCCCAATATCTGAATAAAATAAGTACGCAATAACCCAAGACAGAGCATGTGTTGCTTGTGAATTGGAAGGCACAAGGTCAGTGGCGAGTGCCTTTCAACACACCTGTGAAATGCATTCATTCTTTAGAAATGCATGCCCTGGAGTGGTTTATTGTGCTTATAAGATGGAAAAGGGTTTTCTTTAAAAGAAAAAGGTTTTATTTCACATAGTTAGACTGTTACTAGGTGTAACATATACGTTTAGTAAGGAAGGCTAAGTGCTTTTGAATGCTCATAAATGTGCATTAATTTTGAAGAAACCTATGCCTTATTGAGTGATATAGTGTTTTTAAAAAAAAAAGGTTTTCTCTCTTTAATTAGGATGTTGCTAGGTCGATTACGTTAGGTTAGTCGCCAACTGTGCATTTACTGTGAATTAATGAATGGTCAGATAATGTGTTTAGACCAATGAAGTTATTAAAGATTCTGAAGCACATTTTAAAAGTAAATGAAAACAATGCATAGCAGTCATCTACTAGTTCCTAGCATTAGCCTTTCAGCTGCTAAACAATTTCTTATTTTGGGTGATACTGACCTCTACAGTCACTCAGTGGTATTCAAACTCACCCAGACATTTGTAACATGTTTGTTACAAGGCTTCAGTATCTGAATTGTCATGCTGTTTTTCCCCCAATCTATTCTTGAGGTGTAGATAGTAATTTTTAGGGTACTGTAGCTGGATTGAAATGGCCCCATGTATTCAAGAATCAGTCACTCACTAACTTATTCTTGAATCAAAATTTATTAATTCAGCCAGTTTATGTGTATACGAAGATATGCCCAGTGTTTCATGGATATTGTGTTCATTTCTTCATGGATCATGGTTCTATATCTTTGTTAGTTTTAATATATTTTGGGTTTCTTTTTCTTATTGTTCACTCTCTCTAGCTAGTGCCTCTAGATGACTGTCATGTTGGGCAGGCTGTCTGGCTGCTCTCGGTTGCAGGAGCAGTTTATTGGCTTCTGTAACAGACCCCGGCCTTGTATCTAGGGGCATAGCAGAAGTCTTGTCCGTGGCAGGGTGTCTACACACAACATGCACCTTACCTTACCACCATGGGCTTGAGAAGTGGGGACCAGGAACTCATAAACCTCAGGGCACCAGGAACAGAGACACACACACACAGATTGAGTGTCCAGATTTAGAGCTGGAATCAAGCTGTTAGGGGTGTATATTTTATCTTTCCAGAGCTGTCCACAGGGGGCAGCTTCACTTCATAAGCCACAGACAGTTCATGCTTTCCCACCCCATACGTTCATAATGGAGTGGTGACACTTTATCACAGATGCCATCTGTTTAGGGTTCCAGTAATTTACTCACCACTGCTGACACTTGTTTAGAGTTGCTGCTTATTCCACATCTTATAGAATCTCTGGACAGTACTCCACAGGAGGATCCTCCCACAGGGTGCATGCAGGCAATATCTACCCTAGGTAGGGCAAGACACAACCCAGGGCCAGTGTCTGTGCTTAATTACTGGTAAGTTCCATCTGTTGACATTTAAACGGACAAATTGGGTCGAGAGTGGCTCCTTTATAATAAAGAACAATCAGTCCAACCCTTACATGACGCCTCACTTGCGCTATGTGAACCTCGATCACTACTGACCTACTTCGGGACCCTTTAGCCTGGCCCAGTCCTTTAGAACTGGCTAACCTTGACTCTTGCCATGCTTACAAATGGCATGATGCTTATCAGTGCATTTCCTCACAACACTGATGTGCACTCTGGGTCCTTCAACCACATGAGACCTATAGTAATGTCAGACGAGTGTGTCAACTCCGTTGTGTGGTGTTGCCCTGGAGATAGAATGGAGTTTGGAACATAACTCAAACTCTGCTGTGTGGTCACACTCCCCTTTGTGTTCCAGTGTCAGATTTATTTTCTCTGCTGAAAAGAGCATTCCTCCTGGAGTCTTCTCCCAAGAACAGGGACAGGGTGGGTACAGCTGATATGAGGAGAGGGTGGAGATATTCATATTGGGACAGGGTAGGTGTAAGTTGATGGGAGGGGGTAAGGGTATTTGTATTAGGACAGGGTGGGCATCAGAAGATGGGATAGGAATAGTCATTCTGGAACAAGATGGTCATCAGCAGATGGGAGGAGGGATAGTGGTATTTGTATTGGAAAAGGGTGTGCATGCTGTGGTAGGGTGTACATACTAGGCCAGTGTGGGTGTCAGCAGACAGGAAGGGATCAAGGATGTTCTGCATAGTGGGAGAGGAAAGGTGTCATCAGATGGGAGGGCTGAGGATATGCATATCTACTGGTGCAGAGTGGGGGCTTGGGATGAATTTAATTAGAGATACCATACCCCGCACACAAAGGCTAAGGAAAAAGAACACAAGCTGATTATCTAGAACCATCAGATGAATGCATAGAATGGAGTCAGACACACAGACCAGCACACAGGTAAAGAAGAAATACTTCATTTTCAAAGTTTTACTGTGTTTGTGATTACATTCAGGTATTATTTACCTAAAGGATTTATGGCCCCTGCACACCACCCCTGCCTTCTCCAGATACCCTCCAGAACTGATACAAACACAGGAGAGAAAGAAGTAAGTGCCTCCAGAACTAGTCAGACCCCACTTTACCATGATCTTCACACTTCACCATGGAGCCTTTTTGGCCCCTAGAAGGAGTATGGGGTTGAGCCATGTGTCAGGTGGCATGTTGAAGAGGTGGACAACCTGTTCATTTCCCAATCATGACAGTTGTGTTAGTATAACTCATGTTGTTAATGTTTGCCTCTGTGCTGTCTATGCCCAACAACTACACAGCAAATACAAGAAAGCAAACATCTGACATTGGCAATGCTTGTTAAAGTCTGCTATTAGCTAGTGGTAGGATTTCAGGTATGACAGTCATAGTTTGTCACTGCTTCCTCTGATCTTCAGCACAAATCTAATATTGGAACACAAGAGGAGTGTGACCTCACAGAAGACTTTGAATTATGCTTTAAACTTCATCTGTCTCCGGGACATCTCGCAACAGAGCCGATGCATTTGTCTGACTCACTATTGGACCCATTAGAATTAATACCATTAGTACGGTGAGTATTTTTTTATGTTTTACTTGGATGCATCCACAAAGCAAACATATTGTCACAGCAGTGGCATTCAGAGGTGTGTCACTGTTGGATCAAATGCAGATCAGACTGCAGCGGGCTTGACAGTGACAGGCTTATGATCACCAAGGCTGATCGTGGTGGTGTTCTGCTGCATACGGGCAGAAATTTCATGTAGCTGAAAGGAGCTAGCCGTTCCTATCATAGAGCAGCTGGATCCTTTCATCTGCATTACACCGCCCAACAAGCAGCTGAGTGACATCATGCTTAGCCTGCTCCTCTTTCTCCTCCTCCTTCCCAGAATGTACAGCTCTCTCTGTGTTGACAACTGGGCTTGGTATTCTGAGTGTCGAAGCAGTCACCTGATTCTCTAACAGCTACAGAGCTGGTGTCTGGGACACATTTGCACTGGGGAAGGGAATCCAGAATCCAAGCTAACCACCCCTGCCCCCACCCCAGCTCAGCACCCACCACCCACACCCTCACTCACCTCAAAATGGTCCACCGCTGCTCTGTTACAAAGACATCCTTCTCCTTCAACACCATCCTAGAACTAGAGAATCAAGGTAAATCGGATCAATTTATTTTCAATGTGTTTTGAAGTTTTATTCATAACTCACTCCTAAGAGCCACTTTTGTGACTCACTGTGCATTGACTTCTATTTAATTTAGGTGTGAAGGTATTTTTTCATGAAATTTTCAACATAGCCTTTTTTGACCCCAACTCATGAACAAGGTTGATGACATTTTTAAAATACGGCTAAAGATGATTTCACAGTCACTCTGCAAAAGCACCTTTTAAGTGAGTTTTTGAAAATTTCCACCTAATGGGTTCCTGAGGTGGGGTTATAGAAAGACTAACCATTTCAGAGAAAGGGTGCACAAAATCAAATGTACAACAGACAAAGAAGCGCTGCAGTGGATTTATTGTGCAAATTGAATAGGACAAATTCAAAACAAGCCCCTGTTTGGGGCTTGTTTTTGCTTTTTGTCATGCAATTTGCACAATAAACCATGCGCTCTTGTCTATTGTAATGACTTTTGCGCACCTTTTCTAAAACGGTTGGTTTTCCTTTTTTGGATGCTGCATTCAGCCTGAGCACCTCAAATTTCTTTTGTTTATGAGACTAGTTTGAACATTTGGCCATAAAATATGGTAAAATGACAAAGTTGTAAGTGATTGTTGAAATATTTCAATGTCCACTCACAACTTCACTATTTTTCTACCAACCTTTCAACATATCAAGATATTTCAAGATATCACTGTCCTATCTGCACGTGAAGTAGGGATAAGGCTGTAAGTAAGCTATCACAATTTCAAAAAAACACACTCCACTATTACAATTTAACACAGTCACTGACTCGCTCACTGTTCCGAAATATCGATACGGTCCATACTGCAACCATCCTACTCCAAAGGTACCTGACTTTTCCTAATAACCACACACATACCCCTTCCTTATCGCAAATAGCCGAACAGACTAGTAATGTAACTAGCATTTACTATAATCTAAAATTTACAAGACACGATTCAGTCATTCCAAAGGATGCAGGATACCGATTCATTGAGCTCAAATATTACTAAAGACTTATTCTCTCTCAGACTGCTAACACTACTCTACAACTACCAAATAAAATATAATCATAAATTAGTCCACCAGCACACCATAAACACTCATGGCTCACTACTTACAAATAGGAAGAAGCCACAATTTAGATGCAAGATGTGCAAACAGCTAATATCTCTACTTTTCATCTACTCCAGTTCTGTTGAGATTAATCCTGGCCCACTCAATGCAAATTACTCACCCACTGAATTTACATTGCAAAAAAGACTAAAGTTCCTGTTACTAAATGTGTGTAGCTTATTAAAAAAATGATGGGGTAAAAGCATGGCTAGCTTACACAAAGACAGATTTATTTGTACTCACTGAAACATGGCTAAATAATACTGTAGCACACAACCAAATATCTACACCTACCTACAACCACTTCCCCCTAGATAGACAATCCAGGGAGGAAGTATATCATATATGTCTGTAACAAACTGACTGGCAACCGAAGTTAGCTCTTTCCACACCAAACGAATTTGAATGTCTAGCACTAAACCTCAAACTTTCCAAAGTGGAAACCATAAATGTGATAGGATGTTATCGACCACCAAAGGGAGGATTACAATTATTAACTCATATCACAACTATCTTAAACTCCTATTCTAATGAATCCATAATCCTAGGAGACTTCAATTTAGAGTGGCATTCCCATAAATGTAGTAAAACCATTATTTTTTATACAAGAAGATGCTAACTTAACCCCATTAGGACCAAAGGACCTGTTTTCAAGGTGGTCCTGTTTAAAAAAAATTAAGTCAAATGTTCAACAGACAAATCAGACACCTTCAAATGTTTGTGTGACAGTCTAGGTCTGAGCCAACTATCCAACACCCCTACTAGACCTAACCCAAAAAAACTCACCAAATACCACTACCTTAGACCTAATTCTAACAAAAAGACCACACAAATTCACTCATAATTCCATTTTTCACAACAATCTTAGTGATCACAATTTGGTGTATTGTATCAGAGGAACTGTAAAACTAAAGTCTAAAACCAAATTTATTATTAAAAGAAATTTCACAAAATTCATTGTCAAACAAATCATAGCAGATATTGATTAGTTAAACTGCAACCATTTTACCAAGTCCCCAATACCAATGAAGCTTTAACCATTTTTAATAATATACCTTTGAAAGTAATAAATAAACACGCCCACTTCAAAAGAAGAGTCAGAACTCAGCCAAGCCATGGTTCTGTCAGGAACTTAAAATGATGTTATGAAAAGAGACAAACTATGGTCTAAAGCCAGGAGACTAAACACTACTCTGACTAGACAAACTTTAAAAGATTCAAAACAACTCATCTACATTCTGGAAAACAATTAAATCCATGAAAGGCCATAAATCAACCTCTTTATTGCCCGCAAAAATAGAATCACATGGAAAACAATACATGATAAGCAACTTATCCTTGAGGAGTTAAACTCTTTATTTACAAATGCAGGATTCATTCGATACTTCACCAGCAGCATCTCTACTTTCCCCTCTTTTGATTATGCCAACACAACCCATATTGCAGAAAAAATTCACCTTCAAACTATCAACTACAAGGAAGTCAAAGACCTCCCCTAGGATTACATGTAAACAAAAGCTCGGAGCAGATGGTCTTGATCCCTATTTTCTGAAAGTTGCCTATAGACAACTAGCAGCACCCCTAACCCATTTATTCAACCTTTCATTATCCACCAGTGGCTTTCAAGTTATCTGGAAATCAGTACACATCATACCACTGTTCAAGTCAGAGTCATCTGCAAATTAACTAACTACAGACCTATCTCTGTACTGCCAGTGCTGTCCAAGCTTCTTGAGAAACCTGTAAACACACAGCTAAAGATTACTTGAAACATCAAATCTAATCAATCCACTACAATCAGGCTTTAGGGCCAAGCACAGCACAGGAACAGCTTTGGAAGGTCACCAATGACTGGTTCTCATACCTAGATAAGTGACATACCACAGGTGCCATATTCCTCAACTTCAGTAAAGCCTTTGACACTGTTGATCATAACATCCTACTGCATAAGCTGCAAGGAGGGGGTTTGGGTGACATGGCCCATTTATGAGTCACTAATTATCTATATGGTAGGCAACAAGTAAAAGCAGAAGGCTCTTTCTCCACCTGCACAAAAACTCCTAAAGGGAGTACCACAAGAGTCAATTCTAGGGCCTATCCTATTCACAATCTACACTAACGACCTAAATAGGAACATAACAAAGGCTTCCATACATCTCTTTGCTGATGATACAGTCCTATACATTTCTAATCCATCTGTACCCAAATTACTATCTGATTTACAGAGTCCGACATATTACAAGAAAACCTCAACCAAGACAAACTACTACTTAATGCCGATAAGACCAAAGTCATGATTTTTTTCCCTTACCACACTACCACCACAGCTGCCCAACCCCCCATTATATACACACTACTAGGTGACATATTAAAGTTTGAAAATAAACTAAAATATCTTGGTCTATGGATCAATAGCAAACTATCCTTCATCCCTCATGTTGAGACCTTATGTACAAAATTAAGAAGTAGGATAGGCTTTTTCTATTGCAACAAAAGTTGTCTACCTATAACCATAAGAAAGAATTTGGTACAAACCACATTCCTCCCCTTGCTAGACTATGCAGATACTATATATGGAACCTGCTCACTTACATACTTACATGAACTTGATGTATTATATCACAGAGTTCCTAGATCAATCACTGAACTGGAACCTAGAACACATCATTGCATACTATGCAAAACCATAGGTTAGACTTCGTTATTCAGTTAAAGAATACAGAATATATATAAGTGGGCTTTTGAAGTAGTCTCTAATGATGTCCCAACATACGTTTCTGAACTCTTCCAAAAATTACATAGTGCATATGGATTGAGAAAAAATAACATATTATACAATATACCAAAGGTCCACACCAAATATGGCAAAATGGGCATAAGTAATATCATCCCTACATCATGGAACACATTGCAAAAAAGAAGCTCAAATTAACCAGCATAGTCACCTGTACAATGTTCAGTTCTGTGATTGGAAAGTTACTTACAAAGCCCTGTACATGTAACAGGGCAATTACTTGAATCCTTACATGACTGTATCCATACAATTATAGCATAGCTAATTATTTTCTAAATATCCCACCTTCCTTGATCATTTGTACTATAGCACTTCCCTATAAATTTTGCTCCAGCTGTCATGAACTGTAAATGTATACTGTTATATCTTGTTTAGAATTGTAACCTAGTGTCTTCTACAGTCTATTACTATTGTGTATTGTTCTATTTCACCTACTGTATGCTACTGTCAATTGTTGTACAATTTATGCTGTCCTACCCAGGACCTCCTTGTAAATGAGCTTGTTCAATGGAGCCTTATCCTGGTAAACAATAAACTAAACTAAACATGGCCTCTTTGGGATCCAACCTTGTGAACAAGGGAGGCGAAATATTTCAAATCTGTCCCAAAAGGTAAGTTTTGCCATCGCTCCATAAAAATCACCCTTTGGGAAGGATTTGAAAAATTTCACATACCAGGCTCATAAAGTGGGGTCATTAAAAGACTAGGCTGAACATTTGGGGTCAAAATCTTAATACTAAAGCTATGAAGGTACATTGAAATTTTTCAGTGTATATTCACAACTTTCATAGAAACATAGAATCTGACAGCAGATAAGGACCGCTTGGCCCACCTAGTCTGCCCATTTCCCTACCTAATGGATAAGCTGCAGATCCTAGTTAACCAACAGCCTACTTCCTACTACCCCCAGTAGAACTGCCTTATGTCTGTCCCATGCATTCTTGAATTCACCCACTGTTTTTGACTCCACAACCTCCTCAGCAAGATCGTACCATGCATCCATAATCCTCTCCAAGAAAAAATACTTCCTCACATTACCTCTGAGCCATCCCCCTCTGTCTTCAGATTGTGCCCCCTTGTTCTTGTGCATCTCTTTTTCTGAAAGAGGCTACCTTCTTGGACTTTACTGATTCCCTTGAGGCACTTGAAAGTTTCTATCATGTCCCCCGTTTCCCTCCTTTCCTTGAGGCTATATATATTAAGCTCCTTTAGTCTCTCTTCATATGGCTTCTGGTGCAGACCCTGCACCATTTTAGTTGCCCTTCTCTGGACAGCCTCTATCCTGTCTATGTCCTTGCGGAGATGGGGTCTCCAGAACCGCACGCAGTACTCCAGATAGGGTCTCATCAACTGTCTGTACAGAGAGGTAACTTTCTGTTTTCTACTGGTGATGCCTCTTCCTACGCATCCCAGTATCCCCCCAGCCCTCCTTACTGCCTTCTCACATTGCTCGCCCACCTTTAGGTCATCTGATATGACTACCCCAGGTCCCTTTTCATTTTTGTTGTTAGTATCTCACCCCCCATTGTGTACTCTTCCCCTGGGTTTTTGTTTCCCAGGTGCATTACTTTGCACTTCTTTGCATTGAATCTAAGCTGCCATAAATTTGACCATTCCTCCAATCTTGTCAAGTCCTTTCTCATCCTTTCCACCCCTCTCTTGTGTATCAGCCCTGTAGCAGATCTTTGTGTCATCTGCAAAGAGACATTCTTTTCTTTCCAGTCCCTCCACAATGTCACTTATAAAGACATTAAAGAGGACTGGTACCAGTACTGAACCCTGTGGTACCCCGCTAGTAATCTCCCTTTCTTCAGAGTGGACTCCTTTTACTATTACCCTCTGTGTCCTGTTATCCAGCCAATTTTTTACCCAAGCTACCACCTTGGGACCCACTCCAAGGCTGGATAACTTTTTTATTACTCTTTTGTGTGGGACTGTGTCAAATGCCTTGCTAAAGTCTAGGTAGGCCACGTCCACAGCTCCTCCACTTGTCTACTACTTTGGTCACACATTCAGAGAAATCTATTAGATTCATCTGACATGACCTTCCCACTGTGAATCCATGCTGCCTTGGGTCCTGTGCCCCACTGGCCTCTAGGTACTCAACAATTCTTTCCTTCAGAAGTGATTCCATTATTTTCCCTACCACTGAGGCCAAACTAACAGGTCTGTAGTTTCCTGCCTCTGCCTTGCTCCCACTTTTGTGAAGGGGAATCACATCTGCCCTCCTCCAGTCCTCAGGTACCACCCCATCCTCCCATGATTTGTTAAAAAGGGTAGTCAGTGGTGTCACTAGTTCTCCCCTTAGTTCTTTTAGAATTCTGGGGTGAATCCCATCAGGCCCAATTGCTTTGTCCACCTTCAGTTTTAAGAGTTCTTTCAGAACACTTTCTTCTGTGAATGGACTGGTATCGACCTCCTTATCCAGAGTGTTTCTATTGTTTGGTTTAGGTACCTCCTCCTCTTTTAGGACTACTGAGCAGAAGTATTCGTTCAGTATCCCTTCTTTTCACTGTCACCCTCTGCCCACACTCCCTCCCCTTTATTAAGCCTCAGTATCCCTTCCTTGGTCTTTCTTCGCTCCCTAATGTACCTATAAAAGGTTTTATCCCACTTCTTAACAGAGTTGGCTATCTTTTCCTCAGTTTGGGCCTTTGCTGTTCTGACTGCCTTCCCTGCCTCCTTCTGCTTTAACTGATATAGTTCTCTGTCCTGCTCCTTCTCTGTTTCCTTACATTTCCTGAATGCTGTCCTTTTCTCCTTAACCTTTCCTGCCATCTCTTTTGAGAACCATAGTGGTTTTTTCCTTTGTTTTATTTTTGTTGATTTGCTTTTACACAAAGGCTTGTTGCCTCTGGGATGGCAGTTTTGATTTTTCTCCATTGTTCTTCCAACCCTTCTTCTTGCCTGTTTGCTAGTGCTTTTCTGAGGCACTCTCCCATTTTGCCAAAGTCGGCCCTCCTGAAGTCCAACACCCTTGCTTTTGTGTGGCTTGACTCTACAGCTGTGTTTATTGTGAACCACTCTGTTTGGTGGTCGCTTGTTCCCAGATGGCTACCCACTTCTAAATCTGAGATCCTCTCTACATCCCCATTTGAAAGTACCAGGTCTAAGATTGCTCCCTCCCGAGTGGGTTCCAACACTAGCTGTCTGAGGCATGCCCCCTGTAGGACATCAAGAATGACCCTGCTCTTGGATGTGGCTTCAGTAAAGGTGCTCCAGTTAACATCTGGCATATTCATGTTCCCCATCAACAATATCTCCTTTTTCTGCCATTCTAAGGATTCCTTGTTATTTCCTTGTCCATTGCCTCCCCAAGACGGGGGTCTGTAAACAACCCCTGAGCAGATTGTGGTGCTATTTCCTGTCTCCAGGGTGCATCATTTTCAATATTTTGACCCTCATTTTCAACACAGTCATTTTTTTGACACTACCTCATGAATATGACTGGGGTACTTTTTCAAATCCTGCCTAAAATGTGTTTTCACAGTTGTGATACAAAATGATGCTTTAGTCAGTATTTTATAAATTACACCTGTCATGTTCAGAAGGAGCATCTTAAAAAGACTACGTTAAAAATTTATGATCAGAATGTCAAGAAAAAAAGGTATGAAGAAACAGTATGTGTGCAAGACCAGCTGTTGGACCAGCAGGTAGTGTGTTGTGTTCCCACGTTGGTGACACAAGTTTGGAGCCGAGCTCGGGAAACCAGCTGGGCAGCACAAGGATGAGGGCCAGCACTGTTGTGCACCACTGCTCCAAGCCTGGAAAGATACTGTGCAGTGTTCTGTCACACAGTCGACACCCTGTGATGGGCCTGGGAGCCTTCCCACACAAGGGGTTGCCGTCCCTGTCATATCCTGCTTTTGAAATTAATTACTCATGTCACTAAACATGACCACTCATTAGCCTGCCTGGTGGCGCTGAGTGTTAAGGCACTAGATGCTTCACCTTGTGCCACTCCAGCGACCCGGGTTCAGGAACGAGCCCGGGCCTCTGGGGGTCGGCAGGGGTAGGGAGGGATTGAGCATCCGTTGGACAGCTCTCCCTTCCCGGGGTGGGTGTAGGGAACATCATTCCTGACCTCTGCAAAAACACCTTTTGAGTGAGTTTTGAAAATTTCCACCTAAGTCACAAAAGTCAAATGTACAACAGACAAAGTAAATGCTGCAGTGGATTTATTGTGCAAACTGAATATGGACAAAATGGGTGGACTTGTTTTTGCTTTTTGTCCATATGCAATTTGCACAATAAATCCACTGCAGCATTTACTTTGTCTATTGTATATTTGACTTTTGCGCACCCTTTTTCTAAACTGGTTGGTTTTCCTTTTTTTTGGATGCTGCATTCAGCCTGAGCACCTCGAATTTCTTTTGTTCATAAGACTGGCAGTAGTCTGGGTAGCCAGGAATAGGTGACATCACGCATGGCTCTGGGGGCGGAGCTCGGCAGATGCTGGTCTTCATTGCATGTCCGAGATCCACGGGGAGGGGTAGAAAAGCAGAAAAACCCTGGCGCCTGATAGGAGAAGGCAGGACCAGTGGACGGTCCCCACACCCAATGCTGGGTTTCCGAGCTCAGTTCCAGGCACTCCCTCTGCCCCCTGGTCACTCCATTGGATTTAGATAGAGCACCAGAGGAGTTGGCAGTCCCGCCCCAAGGGGCTCAGAGCCGGGGATCAGGCAGCCAGGTGGTGCGGTGAGGAGATGGGCCCTTACCTGGATAGATGAGTCTGGGGCTTCAGTTGGGTGGATAAGACTGTGCCGTGAGTTCACGCCAAGAGTTTAGGTAAGCCAGTGAAAGGGGGTAAAAGAAAAAAAACTACTCATGATTTCTAAAAATCTTTTCCTTGAGCTTACCTGTTCAATGTGCATGCTGGATTCATAATCTGGATGCAGTAGGGTATTATCCCATATTAGTAATGGTAAATACCACAGCACTGTTCCAGTGTATTTCATTTTACATAGCACCCATGGCACAAGACTGGGAACTTCTAAAACTTTCAAAATCCTGCATCTTGCTTCAGAAATGAAAATGCATAAAGCAAACGCTACTACCATGGACTCCACTGCAAACGCTCTCTTACTAAAATACTACTTTCCTTCATCATTCTCTACAACACAACCAAAACCTATCTGGCACAACATGCAAGCAAACATTCAGCATTGACAAATGCTTGTTTGTTCTTAACCCTGGTTACCTGCACTTTCTTGGAAGCGGACTTCTAAACTACAGACTTTTTATAGAGCTGGGAGTGACCTGCTAGGGTCCCAGTGACCTTCTTTGAGAGAGTGTGCACCACTTCTCATGTGGTAAGTTCCTCTTGAGTGGGGATGTTTTGCTGGTCTGCCACTGTGGTGCAGGGTTACCTGGAACTCCGCTGCTGGCATGATACGTACAGTAGATATACAGATATTGTTAGCAGATGAAGGTCTACCAGCCTATTCAGTCTGCCCACCCTTCCTAATTGCTTTGGCCCTAGTGGCTGTCCCAACCCTTAGTCCCCATTCTCTGACTAGGTCTCTATGCCTGTCCCATTCACCCTTGAAAACTGCTTACTGATATGGCTCTGCCACTTCTTCTGTTAGCTTGTTCTACCTTTCCACTACTTCTTCTTCTGTGAAAAAGTATTTCTGGACATCTCTCTTGAATCAACCCCCTGCTAGTTTGAGTGAATTTCCCTCTCTTCCCTGTAGTTGAGTTCAAGGGAAAAGATTTCCTTGGTGTCCACTGTGTTTATCCCATTCAAGTACTTGTACATTTCTATCATGTCACCCCTTTCCCTTCTCTTCTAGAAAGTGTACAGTACATGTCCAAATTATGCATTCTTTCCTCGTATGACATGACGTTAGTGCCAGGACAATCTTGGTTGCACTGCACTGTACTGCCTCCATTTTGTTGTAGATTCCTCAGGTGTGGATTCCAGCACCTTGCAGTACTGCACATTCAGTCTCACCACCAACACCTGTGCAGTGGGAGGATAACCTTCCGACTTCTGCTGTTGACCCTCCTCTCTGTTGCATCCCACCACCCAGTTTGCCTTTCCCACAGCTGCTACAGTGTGCTAGGCTTTCTCATATTATGACCCCTTGGTCCTTTCACTGCTTAGTGCATTCCAATACCACCACCATTTCGTACTGCACCCTTAGGTTCCTTTTCCCAATGAGCATCACCTTGCATTTTTTTGCACTGAAGCACAACTGCTAGATCTCTGACCAATTTCCAAGCCTGCCCAGATCCTCCTTGAGTTTCCTTATCAATCCTTGTACATATGGGGTGGGCCTCTTCTCACTCCAGTGGGCAAAGAGAAAGCAGCATTTTCCTCAGGGTTTTCCTTCATCATCCTCCTCCTCCTCCTCCTCTAGCCACTGTCTCTCAAAAAGGGCACCAAAGGCCTGGTGGCACAGAGGACAGAGGCACCCATGCCTCACCTGCCGTCAAGCTGGCGACCCAGGCTTGGGAATGACCCTGGACCACTTGGGGGTTGGCGGGGGAGGATTGAGCATCCCAACAGATGCTCTCCTCCAGGGAGGGAGGGCAGACTGCCGCTGAAACACTGCCACCTAGTTGACCATGGGTGGTGGTGCATCCTGGTGGGGGACACTACCTGGCGGGAGATGTAAGGTCATTTTCCAATGTGCACACGTCCAACTGCCACCTCTGCAGAGCGTCCATGGGTTGGAGAGAACACCAGAAAATCACTGCTGGCTGTAGGATGCCACCCAACAGAGCCCTGTAGATCCTACATCACCTCTTGGGCACAGGGACCACAGATCTGAATGTGGCACTGGAAGGGGGCTTGTGGGACCCCCCAATGGCCCACCATAGGGGTCAATCTGTGGAGCACTCCTTGGCCCTAAGGTAAGTACAAGGGATGGCAGGTGATGGGATTGGGGGAGCCGTGAGAGCTGAAGGGGACCACCAGCGGAGGGGGAGGAAAAAAAAAGGGCATCAGAATATCTCCATGACCCAACTATCCTTCTCCCTACATGGACAAGGGAGGGAGAGTAGAGCTATGAATATTCTTGCCCAGGCCATATAGTAGGCCATGAGGCATAGACAGACACTTGGCCTCTAGCTGGGCCTGGCAGGAAATGGCTCTAAGGGAACAAGTACACCTGTAGGTGCCCCACTAGTCACCTGTCTCAAGTGAGGGAAGAGAGAGGCTGGTTATGCTCCTAATGTGTTTTAACTTTTTTTATTCCTTTTTTGTTTATATTTGAATTAGCTTGTTTTGTATATAGTGAGTTCGTTGTTAGAAGTTAGTTCTTTTGTGTTTGTTTTTGTGGCTAATTATTTTTATTGAACTTTTAACACATAAACATACAACAGCACAAGAAAAGGGCATTAGTAGCATCAATGAAGATACAATAGGATTAAAAGGGCTATGGACAGTCCAGTAAGGGCAATAATTCTAGCATCACATGAGTCCTTCAGGCCTTCATATTATGCTGGTACAGTGTAGATGGCAAGTGCTTGTCCATATTTGTACTATGAAGTACTTCCAGGTATGCAGACTGAGGCACACAGAGAGACTCAACAAAGTACATCCTGGCATGCTGATTTAGAGAAATCTTTCTTCTTTTTTTTTTAGAGTAAGTTGTGCTAGTGCTAACAGACCTTGGGGTTTCTTAGCCAGTCACACTTTTTTCTCCCCACTTTAAAGTCTGAAGGTAGCTGAACTCAGGCAGTCCTTTGTTTTACCTGACGATGGATGTCCTACCTATCCATCCATCAGTCATCTGAAAGATCTGTGAACTGCTGGCCTGATTGGCAATAAAACAGGCTGTGCTTGGGGCTACATGCCCTTCAGCAGACTAGATTCATGGTGAGGAGCCATTACTGTTCCAGCTTTTTGGAGTGGTGGATGACACACATTGAACAGAACCTGTGTTTAGGGATCCTGATGCCCTCTGGGTTGTGGCAGCCTGTTTTGTATTTATTTGTTTTACCAGGAAAAGCTCCATTAAGCATTGCTCATTTACGAGAGGTCCTCGTAGGACAGATAACATGCAGTGAAATTATAGTGCACATTCATAAATTACAGAGACTTTGAGGAAAAAATAAAACAGGTATAATCTAAAACAAAGGTAAGAATAGTAGAAAATGACTTGATAGAATAGAAACTTTAGGTAAGAAAAAATGTATGTACAATACTGCTATAATGTAGAGAAATTACAACCTCCAATAAAAATTAATAAATTATGCATTTTTTTCAATGGCAAACACATTTATCAACACAGAATTGACCAAGAAGGACCTCAAAGGGAAATGTCCATGTACGTTTGGACCCCACCTCAGTCTGAAGCAGGGCCCAATTAGCATTTTTACTAACTGTAGCATTTTTTACTTACTGTGCCATCTATTATTTAAAAGTTGGTTGATCCTGTGCCCTCCCAGCCAGCATTTTAAAACTGAGCACCCTTTGCAGCATGCCAACAACCACCCATTGCTGTTCCCAGAGTGATGTGTCATGCGGGGAGTGGTAGAGGCATGTCCATAAAAGGACTGCACCGCCAGAGCTTTTAATAGCTCCAGTTTGGATTCTACGTGTCTCAGTGCTATACTGAGGCTGGCTATAGACTGGCAGTTCACCTGACAGTCTGTAACTGGTCTCAGTATAACATCAATGCATATAGGATCCAAACTGGAGCTATTAAATGCTATGGCGGTACTTTTGTGGATGTTGCCCTGCTGCTCCCCACACAACGTGTCTCTCTGGGGACAGCCATGGTGGTTGAGGGCCTGCTGCGAGTGCCAGAGTTTTAAAATGCTGGCAGGGAGGGTATAGGACCATTCAGATAAAATTTTGGCTCAAATGTTGTTATCCAAAACTGAAATTAATTAATTTAAAATAAGCATCATCTTCCGCCAGTGGGTGATGTCCCAGAGATGGAAGTTTATGGTAATTTTAGAACTTAGAATACAAGTTCAAACTCTGCACTGTGGTCATGCTCTCCCTAGTGTTCTAATATCAGATTTGTTTCTATAGCTGTGACCACTAAAACTAGTTAAATGACTACCAAAACTTCATTAAAAATATTTAAAATGCCAGACAAATTTTAAATGCAGGCAGTATAAACCATTAACTGATTACATGTGACAGTTGCTGAGGAACTGCAATAAGGAATGCCCAAGCAACCCAAGAAAATAACTGATTCTTGTGTGAACTTATTTTCAGGTTCTAGAATGCAAGATAGGGTCAGGGTTGTAAATATCACTGAAGTATCCCTGAAAAGAAACAATATTACTACAGTGAATAACTTTTCTTCAAACAGCAGGAATCCATCAATGAAGTTTTACAATAAGCAGACTCTGTAGCAGTACCTTGGTAGGGTGGGTCCAGAACCTAGAGTAGAAAGTTCTTTTACAGAGAGAGTGGTGGACCCATGGAACAGACTGCCCTAGGGGTGGTGGAGACAAAGACTGTCAAGCAGTTTAAAACAGCATGGGACAGACATATCAGTAGGTTAACAAGTGATTCCAATTGGGGGGTAGGAAAAAAAATAAATGGGCAGACTAGATGGACCTCATGCTGCCCATCTGCTGACACATTCTATATATCTACTGTGTGTATCTATTTAGGAAAAAGGCTTTGCAAGACAGCAGTTCCAAAACTGGCATCCCACCTGGACTGTATGTCGAGTCAGTAATGCTTTATGAAGATGTGCACTGTTTTCCAGATAGCTGCTTTTTATACAGTATGTCTAGAAGGGGGACATCCCTTGCAGTTGCCACAGAGGCAAAGATACCCCTTGTGGAACATGCCCTTGGTCCTCTGGGAGGTATCTTACTAGCTTTTTCATTGCAGAAGTGTATGCAGGAGACTATCCAATGAGAGATAGTTCTTCTAGCTGCTGGCTTATCTTTGCCTACCTCTACGTAGATAACAAAAAAACTGTGTATCCCAGGACCTGACACCCCTTGTCTGGTCCAAGTGGTGACTGAGTACTCTTTATATCCAGACAGTGTAATTTCTGTTCACCTGTACTGGAATGTTCAGGGTAGAGCATAGGAAGGGTAACCAACTGGTTCAGGTAGAATTCCAACACCACCTTAGGTAGGAACTTCCTACTGGTCTTAAGGACTACCTTATCTATGTGGAAAATTATGTAGTTTGGATCTGTACAGAGGGCTTGCAGCTCACTTACCCTCCAGGCAGATGTCATGACAATCAGAAAAACCTTTTCATGTGATATATTTTAAGTCAGCAGTCATGGTAGGCTTAAAGGGAGCCTCCATCAGCTGGGCAAAACAGATATTCAGGCCCCAGGTGGTTAAGGCCTTTAAAGAACCTTTTAAAACAGGTTATGTGGCCAAGGACTTGACTTTGCCTGTTGGTGTGTAGGCTGACTCTGCTGTCAGATGTACCTTCAGGGTTGCGGGTCTCAGACATAAGGATTAGTAAGTGTACTAGGTAGTCTAGAACCATATGCAGCCCTGCCTGCATTGGGATTATCTTTCTGGGGCATACAAGTATGAGAATCTCTTCCACTTAGAGGAGTATGCCTTCCTTGTTGTTGGTTTTCTGAAAACCTTCAGCACTGTTATGCCCTGAGACAGAGTCAGCAGGTAGTATCTCAGTGGCAAGTTGACAGGCGTCCTCCTGAATGGGGTCAGGAGCACTGAATACCAAGCCTGTCTGGCCCAATCTGGGGCTATCAGGATCACTGTTGCTGTCTCTCTCCTTTCTTTTTATATTTAATGTTTCATTCGTTTTTCATCCTACAGAGAGTACACAGTAAGAACAATAACAGTGCAACAAGATAAAAATAAACACGCAGCAGCATTAATACTGTAGTCCCTTGACTCACAAAATCTGATAAGTCCACAGAGGAGACATCCTGAAGTCCATAGTAACGCTATCTCTGTGATAGGTGTCCAATTTATAAATGTCTGACCATGTTCTTCAGAATAGAGTCCATATGACATACCTGGAAAAATTCCTTGTTAATGTATCCCAATGATAAATAAAAATATATGCACTGTCTTGCCATAAGTAGTCTCAGTTCATATCTTTGCTATCAACTGACATCTCTTGAGCTTCATACACAGTATCAAATTAGACAACCAATGGGTTATGCTAGGTGGTGTATCACTTACTGAATGCTGGGCAATTGTTTTCCTAACGTTAACTAGAGCCACATCCCATAGCCTGTGGCGCTGTGTGGTTCTCCCATCTCTTGGTTCTTCTCCCAATATAAATTCCAGTAGGGTGTTAGGGAGATCTGTCCCCAATACATTATTGCATATGTGCATGCATATCAAACCAAAATGGGACCACCTTTCTACACATTATTGCTAAGTGTAAAAAGTCACCATCTTTGGTCTTGCATTTAATGCTTTATACCATCATAGCAAGGTTTGATGTAAAAAGACATTATAGCCTCATAGGCCATTAAATCGCACATGTAACACAGTATTAGTGGACCATCCTTGGGGTGTCCAATAAACCTATGAGCTCCCATCCAGACTCATGTTTAGTTGCTGCATAAATGTTTTTTTTAACTCTTGGGAGGGAGAGATTGATTTAGATGTGGAGCTAGTATAGCAGGCCCCCAAAGGATATGTTCTGCCCCTATGATCTTCCAGGTGGAAATCTTGGTATGATTGGTCTTTTAGAAATGCCAATTGTGATGCTTAGTAGTAATATTTAAAATAATGCAGTGCCAGTCCACCTTATTTCAGGGTAGTTGTAAAATGGTTTTTTATATGAGCAGCCTTCCCACACATATAAATCTGTACAGATTATACTATCAAGTTGTTTAAAAAACTGGGGAATCCTGTTGGGGGTATGGGAACAGGTACAAGCACTTGGGTAATACAATAACTTTGATAGTGTTTACTCTGCCTGTGGGCTGATAGGTAATCTTTCCATCATTCGCAATCTTTCTTAATATTGACAAATATTGGAAAGTAGTTTTCCTTATAAATGTGAGGCTTTATTTAGAATGTTTATGCCAAAATATTTTAGAGAGGTGGCCAACTTCCTGTTCAATGGATTACTGGCTAGGAAACTGGTGTCCCCTTTCCCATTGCAATCACCTCGCTTTGTCCAGTTAATTTTATGGCTTGCTATAGCTCCATACTCCTTGAGGAGTTGATGGAAAACAGGCATGCTCTGTTTTGGTGATCACAGGTACACCAGCAGGTCATCAGCAGACAGGACTACTCTATGGTGTGGGGACCCCCTGTCTACAATCCCACAATACAGTTATCCCGCCATATTGCAGTGGCCAGTAGTTCCTGTGACATCATGTATAAGACAGGGGAAAGGGGACACCCTTGCCTGGTGCCCCTCAACAATTGGAATGGTTTTGTGCGGATGCTGTTAACAAGAATTTGGACAATGGACTGGTTGTGTAGTATTTGGATCCATCTGATCATGTGTCTCCCATCCTAAATCTATGTAAGGTGTCAAACATATACCCCACCCCACCCACACACTCCACATGGTCAAATGCCTTTTTGGTGTCTAGGGCAAGTTCAACAGCACATTCACTGGCTGATCCTCCTTTCCATCTCCAGATGATATTTAGAGTTCATCTGACATTTAGTTTACCTGTCTACCCTTAACAAAGCCTATCTGATCTTTATTAATTTTTGAGCAACACCTTTTCCAGTCAACTTGCCAGAACTCTTGCTACAATTTTGTAATCTGCTGTTTGAAGGGAAATCAGCTGGTAAGAAGAAAATTAACTGGGGATCCTTGCCCAGTTTGGGTAAAATGGTGCTAGTGGCTGATTGTTAGGGGTGGGGAGGGGAATATACCCTCAGTCAGGCACTCTGCAATCATATCCTGCAAGGGGAACTGCAATTCATTTTGAAGTATTTTAAAAAAATCTATTGGAATGCCATCTGGCCCAGGGGCTTTTCCCTCTTTAAGGCGGGAAATGGCATTTTTTATCTCACTCCACTTGCACTTTACTCTCTCTTTCTAGTTTCTGGATTGGGGCTTTTTCAAAGAAAGCATCCATTTGTGCTGATGAGGGTGAAGCTTCAGATGTGTAAAGGAGAGTAATGTCCAGAATCTATATACATTCAAACATATTCAGTTCTCAAAGGGAAAATATGACCTAAAACATTCCCAGTTTCATCATCTCCATATTTTAAGCTACCATCATCTGACCTAATCTGTGCAACATTTTTTGCTCCTTCCCTGCTTTGCAGCTGCCAGGACAGCCATTTCCCCTGGTACCCCATCAAAATAGTTGCCTGCCCACATAAGATGAGCCCTTTCTATTCTGGTACTGTGTGCAGTGTTGTACTCCCATCCTAAGCATTGCAGTGTTTGGTATCACTCTACACTATGGTTCTCCATGTGCAATTTTTCAGCCACATTTATTTTCTTCTCCAATTCTACCATATGATGATCATTTAGTTTCTTTTTATGACTGGCAAAGGAAATAATAGCCCCTTGCAGGACAGCTTTCAGTGCTTCCCATCCCACTGCTGCAGATTTGATACCTGCAAGATTATTAATTAGGTAAACCGTAATCTGTTGCTTGATATAAGGCTGAAAGTCTGACTTATTCAGTAAAGTGGTATCTAGCCTTCAGGCCTTACTTATGCCTTGGTTACCTGTCCCTGACAAATTTATCAGTACAGGGATGTGGTCCGCGGAGCCCGTAGTTCCATGCTGGTCCAAGTGTAGAGTGGAAACAAGGGTCTGAGAAGCTAAACTCAGCTCTAGGCAGGCATAGGCTTTGGCAGAATGTGAGTAATATGTGTGTGTATTCCCTACAGTGAGAATGAGATGGTCTCCATGAATCGATTTGTGGTCTTTCATCAGAGTTATAGTGCCTTAGTGCTTCTAAATAGAGAAACACAGAATTTGATGGCAGATAAGAACCGCTGGCCCACCTAGTCTGCCCATTTCCTACCTGATGGATAAGCTGCAGATCCTAGTTAACCAACAGCCTACTTCCTCCTACCCCACTAAAATTGCCTTATGTCTGTCCCATGCATTCTTGAATTCCCCCACTGTTTTTGACTCCACGACCTCTTCAGGAAGGGCTGTTCTATGCATCCACAACCCTCTCTATGAAAAAATACTTCCTCACATTACCTCTGGGCCATCCCTCCTCTGTCTTCAAATTGTGCCCCCATTTTCTTGCACATCTCTTTTTCTGAAAGATGCTACCCTCACGGACTTTGTTGATTCCCTTGAGGTACTTGAAAGTTTCTATCATGTCCCCCCTCCCTCCTTTCCTTGAAGGTATACCTATTAAGCTCCTTTAGTCTCTCCTTGTATGTCTTTTGGTGCAGATCCTGCACCATTTTGGTTGCCCTTCTCTGGACAGCCTCCACTCTGTCTATGTATTTGCAGAGATGAGGTCTCCAGAACTGGATGCAATATTCCAGATGGGGTCTCACCAACTGTCTGTACAGAGGGATAACAACTTCCTGTTTTCTACTGTTGATGCCTCTCCCTGTGCATCCCAGTATCTCCCCAGCCCCCCTTACTGCCTCTCTCACATTGCTTGCCCACCTTTAGGTCATCTGATATAATATATAAGTCCCTTCTCATTCTTTCCACCCCATCTTGTGTATCAACCCTCTTGCAAATCTTTGTGTCATCTGCAAAGAGACATACTTTTCCTTCCAGGTGCTCTGCAGTGTCACTTATAAAGACATTAAAGAGGACCTGTCCCAGTACTGAACCCTGCGGTACCCTGCTAGCAACCCTCCTTTCTTCACTGTGGACTCCATTTACTAGTACCCTTTGCATCCTGTTGTCCAGCCAATTTTTTATCCAGGCTACCACCTTGGGACCCACTCCAAGGCTGGATAGCTTGTATATTAATCTTTTGTGTGGGTCTGTGTCAAATGCCTAGCTAAAATCTAGGTAGGCCATGTCCCCAGCCCCTCCCTGGTCTACTACTTTGGTCACCCAGTCAAAGAAATCGATTAGATTTGTCTGACATGACTTTCCCACTCTGAATCCATGCTGCCTTGGGTCCTGTGCCCCACTAGCCTCTAGGTAATCAACAGTTTTTTCCTTCAGAAGTGATTCCATCATTTTCCCTACCACTCAGGTCAAACTGACAGGTCTGTAGTTTCCTGCCTCTGCCCTGCTTCCACTTTTGTGAAGTGGAATCACATCTGCCCTCCACCCTCCTCCAGTCCTCAGGTACCACCCCCTCCTCCCATGATTTGTTAAAGAAAGTAGTCAGTGGTGTCACTGGTTCTACCCTTAGTTCTTTTAGAATTATGTGATGAATCCCATCAGGCCCCATTGCTTTGTCCATCTTCAGTTTTAATGGAGAGGGCCACCTGTTCGTGAGGAACGATCCATAATGGTATCATTCACACAATTAAAATCACTGTTTATGATCTATGGTCTCTCAAAGGCAGACACTTCAATAATGGTTGAAAAAATCTGGTGAGTCTGTATTCGGTGGTGCAGTAGCACATAGGGGAGGGAGAGCATCATTGGAGGACACTGAGCAGCTAAGTGTTTTATTGTTTGATTGCAGTCCACATCGCCTGAGTTTCTGGGCTAAACCCTAAATGTGGGGCTGAATATAAAAACATTTGGGGGTGTTTTGAAGGTACTGGGAGGTGGGTGGAAGCCGATAGAGGGAGGGTGAGGGAGGGACTTGAGAGGAAGAAAGATGGGGAGCAGGTGACTGGGCCCAGCCAATAAGGTGGCCGGAATCCCAGAACATAAATGGGACATATTTGTAGTCCGGCAGTCGGCAGCACAGTAGCACATCGGGAGCATCATCAGAGGATACTGAGCAGCTAATGTTTTATTGTATGATTGCAGTCCACATCGCTGAGTTTCTGGCTAAACTTAACTGTGGGGTTGAAATATAAAAACGTTAAAGCGTGGAGGTACCTGGGAGGTGGTAGTCACAGAGGAGGGTGAGGGTGGGACTTGACAGAAAGGAAGACAGGGTGCAGGTGACTGGGCTCAGTCAGTAGGGAGGCTGGAATCTCTGTATATCTCCCAGGGGCTAAGTGACCCTCGATAAGCAATTCCAACATGTGAGAGCCACAATGCAGGAGTGTGGCGCCAAACTAGGTGGCATCTGCAGGAGGACCACAGGCCACAGGCCATGCTGGGGAGGGGAGAGTAGGAGTCAGGGGAGTATATTCCTTAAGCGGTGGGCTGACCTGTTATAACAGAGAGGTTCAGAGAAGTATTAATACAAGAAAGGGAGCCCAAGGAGGACAGGGGGGTCCTAAGGACTGAGACAGTAAGTAGGCATGGGGAGGCTGTTTGTGGGCAGTTAAGTGGGAGGGAGGCAGGATAGGTGGTAAGTTGTAATGGTTGTGAGGCAGCCATATTCTTGGGGATGGCATGGAGGGCGGGGGGTGTATGGTGTGTAGGCAGCTGGGGCAACACAGAGAGGAGCTTGGATAGTTGAGATGGGAGCAGAGTAGATGGGGCAGGGTTGGGGGGAAACACCAAGTGCATGGGGACCTGAGGAGGGCTTCCCCAGGTGTTGCAGCAGGCAAGCAAAGGGCAAAAGCAGGAGAACAATTGGAGCAGACAATCAGAGCAGCTGAAAGCAGGGAACAACAGCTGGAGGGTGGTCAAGCACCAGGGGGAGATGGGAACGGGCAGAGCAGGGACATAAGTCACAGGAAGGGAGGCTGAGTAGCCAGAAAGTGGTGAATGACTATAGGAACAGGTTCTCCATTTTGTGTAGCTTGAGGGATCAGGAATGTAAGGGAGGATGGCAATAGGAAGGGTAAGGGTTACAAAAGTGAAGAGGAGTACATGAGTGGTAGCCCAGATGGTAGCAGATGCAATGAAGAAGTGAAGGTAGATGGTGGAGCTGCAGGTACTGGGGGAGGGAGAGGCAGGTAGAGAATGGGCAGGGGTACAGTAGACAGGCAAGCAAAGTACAGGGGGTGCAAGGAAGGGAAAGCACAAAGGCAAGGGGTGTTATGGACAGGGGTGGGCTAGCAGTTACAGGAAGGGTGAGGAAGAACAGATGGGGAGTGGTAAGAGGGTGCAATCAGACAGATTGGGCAGGGGTGTTAGAAGTGAGAGAATGGAGCAAAGAACAGGGACAAGCATGGTTCAGCCACGCACAGGGGTCAATAGGAAAGGATGAAGGAGAGAGGGATCAAGTCAGGGGGCAGAGGAATAGCAGGCAACAGGAGAGTGAAAGGATAAAGGAGGGAAGGTCATAATTGGGAGACTTAGTAATGAAGGGTGTTTGATGGCGTGCAAAGGGCACCAAGATAAGCAGCACTTGGTGGAGGCATGCCAGGCATGATGGCAGGTAGAGTGGGACAACATATTAAGAGGTGTGTGGGGAGGGGAAAACCCCACATTGTGGTGCACCTGTGCACGAATGACCTGTAGGGGAGAAGGGTGGAAGTGGTGCAGGATAGTTTCAAGGAAGTGGGGAAACTATACAGTAAAGGGCGAAGGTCGGTAGCCTTCTCTGAAATTGTCCCAGTACCAAGAGCAAGTACAGCCAGGAAGCAGAGAATCACAGACTTCAATAAATGGCTGGTGGAGTGGTGTGGGTCCTTGGGGTATGGATTGGTGGGGGCGTGGGGCAACAAGTGGGAGAACAATTTGTTTATTTAGTTTTTGTTGACTGGGTAAGTGCACTAGACAAATCCTGCCTATTTTCAGGCATGACCCAAGGGAGGGGAATACAGATGAATGCCAACTGACCTTGAACCAGATTAGGCTGTTGATGACAATGGCAATGACCTGTGCGTGCTGGATAGCTTGCACCTTAGCAGAGAAGGCTCATGGGTACTGAAGTAGAAAATACAAAATCACACATGCCCACACAATGCAAAGCATCATGGACTGCATATGCAAATCACCACAGAATGTTATGCTGGTCCAACTTTAAGCAGAATTGCATGGTGCCGAAAGGCCTCTCACACAGTTTGCAAAGGGTGCTAACAGAAGACATAGACACGTGTTTCATCCTACCAGGACTCATCAGTATGCCTCGTCTGTTTGACACCCCAGTAGAATGGACCAGCTACCCTAAGACAGTGTGCCTTGGATATGTTGTGGTGAACCCACTAAAATAAAAAACTATTTAAAAGACAAAGAACCTCTGTGTGCAAACACTGAGGCAAGGGTTACCCCAAAGGGCATTTGGCTGGGAAGCCAAGTTTCAAGAAAATACAAAATCACACATGCCCACACAATGCAAAGCATCATGGACTGCATATGCAAATCACCACAGAATGTTATGCTGGTCCAACTTTAAGCAGAATTGCATGGTGCCGAAAGGCCTCTCACACAGTTTGCAAAGGGTGCTAACAGAAGACATAGACATGTGTTTCATCCTACCAGGACTCATCAGTATGCCTCGTCTGTTTGACACCCCAGTGGAATGGACCAGCTACCCTAAGACAGTGTGCCTTGGATATGTTGTGGTGAACCCATTAAAATAAAAAACTATTTAAAAGACAAAGAACCTGAAGTAGAAGTTGGAGTTTATTCAAGTGAATTATAATTTAAACTAGGTAAGGGGGGGGTCAAGAGGTGGGCAGTCACCAGGAGAGGGGTCCTTGGACCTCCCCACAGCAAGGCAGGAGCAAAATTCAATTAGGAGAGGGATGGGGAGGTAGAGGTGCAGAGGAGATAAGATCACAATGGAGGGTAGTATCATTGAATACTAGGAGGCTGGGTAACAAGACAGCAGAGTTGCAGGCAATGATGATGGAAGGGGAGGGGGACATAACCACCATCACCGAGACATGGGCAACCCAGTAGCATGACTGGGACCTAGCTATTCCAGGATTCAAGCAATACCAGAGGGACAGAGAAAAAGGGAAAGGGGGGTTGCCATCTATGTTTACATTCAATTTTATTTTTATTTTATACTGAAAGTATATGAGCAAAATGCCTATTTTCGCAAATGTCCAGTGGTACGGAAATTTGATGATACTGAGAAAAGGGTAAAAACAATATTTGCAAAATGTTATGGTATTAACACTAGGAATAGTGTATATGACAGGATTAACTAGATTAGAAAAAAAAATACAGAGCACACAACAACAGAGCCAATAAACAGATACATATAAATTCTAAGGTAACTCAAGGGTTGGTGGACATTGGGGGGGTTACCTACCGGGACAGACACAGGGGGGTGGATTAGAGGAAGTGGTCCTGGAGGGAGGAGGTGAATGAGCCAATTGAACTACAGGCCTGAAGTTCAGGGGGCAGTTTATTGTAAAACTTAGGGCCCTTACACATGATGGAGTTCTGCGCGTACTTGGTGCGGTAAAAGAGGTGTCAAAGATATGATAGGCGGCCCTCTTGTACTGCACTTGGGAACTGATAAGGGAAATGGGAGTTGACACTGATCAGCAGCAGGTTACAGTGAACTTTGTATAGGAAAGAGAGCATTTTAAGTTGGAACCTACCTTCAAGGATGAGCCAGTTGAGGGAGGCATAGAGGGCACAGTGATGGATCATCCATGGGAGGCTGGTCACGAAGCATGCAATATTATTGTATGAAGTCCTGAGTTTGGAGAAAAGGGGGGGGGATGTGTTGGGGAGGAGTAGCCCCAAAGAGGGGCAGGAGAAGGGAGCTGGCGAGGCATACTCTGGAGATGGGGCTAAGGAACTTTCTGATTCGATATGAGTCCTAGCCTCATATGGATTTTCTTGATGAGGTTGGTAATATGGATATTGTAGGTCACGTGAGGGTCTAAGTACAGTCCGAGGCATTTGAATTCATATACTTGTTCTATGATGTTACCAAGATTGTCTGAGCGGGATCAGCCTGTGACTGGGGCTTTTCTGAGCCAGAGAAGATCATAAACATGGTCTTCTTATAGTTGAGAACCATGCCTTTGGCAGAGAACCAAGTGTGTAGCTTGCTGAAGTCAGCCTGCAAGTTACTGAACATTGTGTCCAGGTTAGTGTCACTGCTGTTGAGGCCACATCGTCAGTGTAAAGGACTAGTTGGGTGGTTTGGCAGATGGAAGGGAGGTTATTGATAAAGAGAAAGAACAGGAACAGGCCCAGGATGGAGCCCTGGGGTACCCATATTTAATCGGACATTCAGCAGAAAATGACGGTTGATATTAGTTTTCTGTGATTTGCCAGCGAGGTAGCTTCCAACTCATTTGATGACATTTTTAGATATGTGCAAGCCCTTGAGGGTGTCCAAGAGAAGGCAATGGTCAACCAGGTCAGATGCTTTGGTTAGGTCCACGAAGACAGAGCCTATGTACTGGCACTTATTGCTTGCCTTGAGGATATCACTGGTGAACCTGACCAGGGCAGTTTTGGTGCTATGTCTGGATCTGAAACTATGCTAGGCAACAGAAAGTAAGTAATTTTTTTTTTTTTTTGCTATTTCTTTCTACTCCACCCCCCGCCCAGGTCAGCTCCTCATCCGGCTGCCATCCGATTGCTTCCACTTCTTCAGGCCCTCACCTCCTGTAACTCCCATGGCTTACCTCCCATGGTGAGGTAGCAGGAGACCCTTACCCACGCCAATTTCGATCCAGTTTCGGGTGTTACCTCTGGAGACTGAGCCTGGAACAGCCATCAAGCCACAACGACCAGCCAACAGGGTCTTTTCCCTTGTTTTACCCCTGCTGGAGCCTAGTATGCAAATGACGCTCAAGGGCGGGGTTGCATGTCCCTCGCCAAGCATCTTTATTTATAATTTATTTTATTATTTATTTAAAATTGGTGACCTGAAAGGCACACTGAGCCAAGGTCGCTAGTGCGACAAAGGTACAAAGCAAAAGAATCACACAAGTTTGAACATGGTTACAGTAAACGTGATTTACAAAAAAAAAAAAATTTACAAGAGGATAATATGATACAGGCACGATATATACAGAGGTGAGACATAATATAATAAGGTACATAAATGTGATGATAGATTTTGTTTTAGGGACACTTGGTAGGGAAACAGCAGCAAGTAGGGAGGACCTTGAAAATAGGAGGGTAACCAGCTCAGGCCAGCTAGGACCTGTTATCTCAGGTAAGTATGAAAGAAACTTTCTAAATATAGGAGCGGGAGAATGCACAGTAATCCTCCAGGGAGGATATTGGGAAAAGTCCACGAGGATCAGGAAGCAAGATGGAGGTAAGGTTAGGAGCATTTGGGGCACTGAGGGGAGGGGAGGAGTCTAAGGATTTTTTTGAGGGAAGAGAGCGGAGAAGCAAAATGAAGGTCAGAGGATAGATTATTCCAGAGAAGAGGAAGACGGTACAAGAAGGCAGACTGGCCTGCAGCCGAGTGAGGGCAAGGGATGGAGAAGGTGCGCAACTCTCTGTGGCGAAGAGAGTAGCAGGTGTAAGGTTGGTGTGAGAGATGGGGGGAAGGGAGTCAAACCAATACTTAGCTATGAGGGAGGTGGGTGAGGTGGACAATTCGCCTGTGAGATAATGGAGTGAGGGAGAGTGAGGTATATAGGAGACAGTGATGGGTAAGAGGAGGGGAGGCAGTGGAAAAATGGCAGAAGGAGTTAAGAAGAGTGTCCAATTTGGAAAGGGAGGTGGCTGAGGCAGTGTTGTACACTCGTCAGCATAGTCCAGCACTGGCAGGACGCTTTTAAGCACTAATTCACATCAGGTGGGGAGAGGGAGGCAGGCTTTGTGGCATAATGGACTGCAAGTTTTGGCTGAAGCTTGTGCATTTGAAGTTGGAGACCAACTGAAGGGGTGAACCATCCAGTGGTGATCGAGGGGGCTGGTAAGGAGGCAAGCTTTGTCTGGAACCAAAAGCATGATAACTGTCTTTTGGCATTGAGTTTTAATTAGTTTGATTGGAACCAGGTTTGAGCCCTGTTGAAATCATTTTGGAGGGGAGGGAGAACACAGTTGACGGATAGGCTGGAGGCGCAGATAACGGTGTCATCTGCGTACATGTGAATGTTAGAGGAGAGGCATACTGAGGGAAGATCATTTATAAAAAGTGAGATGAGGATGGGGCCAAGGATGGAGCCTTGGGGGACCCCAGACAGGATAAGGAAAGGAGCAGAAAGTGCATCACCTATTTGAACTGATTGCTGTCTATTTTGTAGGTATGAGCAGAGCCAGTCTACTGCTGATTTTGCAAGGCCAAAAGAATTTTGTTTTTGGAGAAGGATTGGATGGGAGACAGAGTTGAAAGCTTTTGCTCGATCTATGAAAATAGCAGCAGTGAGGTGGCTTTGGTCCATTGCAGAGAAGATAGAGTCAGTGACATGCAAGAGAGAGAGGTGATTGAGGAGTGTTGTTTCTGGAAACCTGATTGCACAGATGATGGTGATTTTTTTAAGGAGAGAAAGTCAAAGATCTTAGCAAGAGTAAATGATTCCTGGACTTTAGTAAGGGAGGGGAGGAGAGAGATGGTCCGGTAGTTTCCAAGGGATGAGGGATCACCACTCTTGTGAAGGGGAAGGACCATGGCCGATTTCCAAACATTGGGAACAGTGACTGAGAAGAGAGAAATATTTAGTATAAATGTCAAAGGAGTGGTTATAGCGGGTTCAGAGATGTGGAGCAATCTAGGGTGGAGACCGTCAGGGCTTGACTTGGAGGGGTTGAGGGAAATGAGTGTGGTATACACTTCATGAGGGGAGAAAGGTGGGAAGAGGAAGCCAGCAGGAGGGGAGAGAGAATCAGGAGGGCAGGCAATGGAGCCAGGTGGAGGAGGGATGGGGAAGGGGAATCGGGCAGGGAACAAGAGATGAAGAATTTGTTGAAAGCCTCAGCTACTGAGGCAGGGTCAGGATAGGGCAGTCGTCAATTTTAAGGACCGGGCAAGCTTGTTGGGAAGGAGGACCCATGAGGAGTGATCACCCTCCAGAAAGAGGCAGGGGAGTTTTGGCCTGCTCTGTGATTTGAAATTGATTCCTTAGACATGTAAATAGCCTTGGTGCATCTGTTTCTGAGACGTTTGTAAGAAAGGTCTGGGGGGTGAGAGAGGTTTGCAGAGTCTCCAGGCTTTGTCCTTGGTGTGACACAAGGCAATAAGGTCAGAGTAATCCAGGGTGATGGTGTCATTTCACCCTGACTTTTCTGAGCAGTGTGTGAAAGTCCCAGATTCTGTTGAAAATGTTGTGGAAGTGGGATGAGGCAAGGTCCACATCTAGGGCACAGAGGACAGGTTGCCAGTCAGCATGTAGGAGCTCTTGCAGTAGGGCAGTTGTGTTGCACCCCAGCCTCCGCTAGGGGTCAGGCGTGTGCTGGCCACAGATCACCCCCTTCCCGGAAATGGAGAGCAGTCCATTGGACGCTCAATCCATTTCCTCCCTGCTGACCCTCGGTGGCCCATGCTTGTTCCTGAACACAAGTTGCCAGCATGGCACGAGGTGTGCCATCCAACACCTCAGCCCTCAGCGCCACTGGGCGGCCAACAGAGAGCAAATTATGACAGTCGATGAAGGCGGTGAGCTGGGTATGAACAACTTCTTCAATGATTTTGGAGAGGTGAGCAAGGAGGGAGATAGGTTGGTAATTCTCTTCTTCATTCCTTGACCCTGACTTGAACAATGGTTTGACGGTGGTGGTTTTTCTGGTGCTAGCGAAACAGCCAGAGCAGAGTGAGCAGTTCAGCATGTTGGTGATGGTGACCACTAATGAATTAATGGGCAGTTTAAGAATGTTAAAGTCAATTCTGTCTTCCCCTTTGCTGGGTTTAGGGTTGTTATTTCAGATTAACTTTATGCTAGGGAAGGGATAATGTGTAACAGGAAAGAGGGGGAGGAAGGCAGGGCGGAAGCCTAATGGGTGCAACTACACAACAAAAGGGGTAGCAAGGTTAGATTGGGGGTCATATATAGGCCTCTGATTCAGAAGAAGGAGGAGGAGATTGATAGGGAGCTGGGAGAACAGTTAAGGAGGCTTAGTGGCAAGGGTAGCACTGTGGTGATTGGGGACTTTAATCTGCCATGGGTGGATTGGAACATCCCAGCTACCTCATGTGCCAGGGAGCAGATTGTCCTGGAAGCTTTCCAGGATGGCTTCCTAACACAGAAGGTAACAGAGCCAACTAGGGAGGGGAACATTCTGGACCTGGTGCTGGTGGACAGTGATCAAGTCAAAGATGTTGGGATGGAGGAGCCCCTGGCTGGAAGAGGCCACCACACATTGTGGTTCTCACTCACTCCAGGAAAGGAGGTAGCCACAATAAAGACTAAGGTCCTGGACTTCAAAAGGGCAGACTTTGGCAGGATGGGTAGTATCCTGGAAGGGCACATAGCTAACATCCGCCCACACATGGACACTGAGCAAAAATGGGCAATCATCAAGCTGGGCCTGGCTGAGGCCACTAGTGCATGTGTAAAGAGCCACAGCAAGAAAACCAGGAATCAGAAGCTGAGCTGGATGAACAGGGAGGTAGAGTAGAGGGTGAGGGGAATGAGGGCTGCCTTTAGAATCTATAAAAGATCCAACAGAGAGGAGGACAGGGAGGAATACATGAGGAAATCCAGGGAGGTGAGTAGAATAGTAAGGGAAGCCAAGGCATCAAAAGAGTTGAGGCTAGCACAGAGGATCAGAGAAAGTGAAAAGGATCTCTTCAGGTATATACGAGAGAAGAGAAAGAGTAAGGATCAGATTGTTAGGATCAAGAATGGCAGTGGTTAGGCGGAAAAGGAAGCAGAGCAGGCAGAAGTACTCAATGAGTACTTTTTTTCAGTATTCAAACGGGATAGTGAAGGGCCCATACCTAAGGGGAAGGGTGGAGTGGGAGTAGGGAGGGAGGAGGTCACGGATGGGGAAATCTCAGTGGGAAGGGTGATGGAGGGCCTTAAGTCCCTGAGGGTAGATAAGGCACCTGGATACAGGGTGCGTGCCCAGGTATCGGAGGGTGGCACATATGGTGCCCCTCCATAAGAGTGGGCCCAGGGATGAACCAAGGAACTATAGACCAGTGAGCCTAACCGCAATTGTAGGAAACATAGAAACATAGACATTGATGGCAGATAAAGACCGCAAGGCCCATCCAGTCTGCCCATTTTTTCTACCTTATGAATGTGCCATAGGCCTGTACTCTGTCAATGGCCTATCTATTCATACTCATCTGTATTGCTCCCTTATGCCTATCCCATGCCTGTTTGAAGCCCTGCACTGTAGTCATATCCACCACTTCCTGAGGTAGGCTGTTCCATGCATCCAACATCCTTTACGTGAAAAAGAACTTCCTCACTTTACCCCTTAATTGACCTTCCCCTAGTCTCATACTGTGTCCTCTTGTCCTGCTATTTTTCTTATATTGAAACATGTTAGACTCTTTCACCTTGTTAATGCCCTTAAGATGTTTGAATGTTTCAATTGTATCACCTCTCTCCCTTCTTTGCTCCAGGGTATACATATTGAGCTCCATTAATCTGTCCTCATATGTTTTCTGATGCAGTCCCTGCACCATTTTGGTTGCCCTTCTTTGGACTGTCTCCATTTTGTTAATGTCCTTGTACAGTGCGACCTCCAGTACTGCATGCAGTACTCGAGATGGGGCCTAACCAGTGTCTTGTAAGACAAAATTACTTACCATAGTAATCTTGTTTCTTCCCAGTGATGCTCAGATATTCATAACTTTATGCAGTAAGCCTGGAGGGTTGGACTGCCCAGAGAGATGGAACATATGCAAAGGAGTAGAATTCTTTGCACGTGAGCATCTTTCAAATACTGCTTCTACCAACTGTAGTGTTCTAACCTCTTCAGATTTGTGAGAAGCCTGGAAGTCCGGTATTAGGAAACTAATGTAACTTTAACATTTTATAAAAAGAGGGGTTACCCCTAATTAAAGCATGGAATTTTATAGAAAAAAACTCCAAAGGGAGGAGAATGATAACATTTGATAAAAACCACATCAAAGAAAACTCCAAAAGGAGAACACATTGAAAAACCCCTGTTTAAAATTGATTAAACAGACAGCTGGTTTCGGAACCCACTCGTGAGGGAGCAATCTTAGACCTCGTACTCTCAAACGGGGGCAGTGAGAGGATCTCAGATCTAGAAGTGGGTTGCCATCTGGGAACAAGTGACCATCAAACAGTGTGGTTCACATTAAACTCAACTACAGAGTCAAGCCATACAAAAGTGAGGGTACTGGACTGTAGGAGGGCTGACTTTGGCAAGATGGGAGAGTGCCTCAGAAAAGCACTAGCAAACAGGCTAGAAGGAGGTGTGGAGCAACAACGGGGAATCATCAAAACTGCCATCACAGAGGCAACAAGCCTTTGTGTGAAGCAAACAAACAAATCAAAATGAAAGAAAAAGCCACTATGGTTCTCAAAAGAGGTGGCTGTGAAAGTCAGGAAGAAAAAGATAGCACTCCAGAAGTATAAGGAACAGAAGGAGCAGGACAGAGAGCTGTACCAGTTAAGGCAGAAGGAAGCAGGGAGGGAAGTCAGAAGAGCAAAGGCCCAAACTGAGGAAAAGATAGCCAACTCAGTTAAAAAGAGGGATAAAACCTTTTATGGGTACATCAGCGAGCGTAGAAAGACAAAGGGAGGGATAGTGAGGCTGAATAGAATGAATGGTGGGTGAGCAGAGGGGACAGTGAAAAAGCAGGGATACTGGACAAATATTTCTGCTCAGTATTCACAAAAGAGGAGGGGGAAGTGCCTAATCCATTTAACAGAAGCACTCTTGATAGGGGAGTCAATCCCAGTCCTTTCACAGAAGAAAGGGTTCTGCAAGAACTCCTAAAACTGAAGGTGGACAAAGCAATGAGTCCTGATGGAATTCACCCCAGAATTCTAAAAGAATTAAGGGAGGAACTAGTGAAACCACTGGCTACTCTTTAATAAATCATGGGAGGATGGTGTGGTACCGAGGACTGGAGGAAGGCGGATGTGATTCCCCTTCACAAAAGTGGGACCACAAGACAGAGGCAGGAAACTACAGACCTGTCAGTCTGACCTCTGTGGTAGGCCATGATTCTGTTCATTTTGTTTAACATGCTGAAAATGTGTTTTAATCCAATCGACTTTCTCTGTAGCAAACCACAGTGCAGTACAAATCTTGAAAACCTGGTGGTCTAGTGGTTATGGTGGATCCAGGATGCTGCAATGGTGGTGCTGGGGTGGTGTGCATGCTTAATATGCACGTTTTAACATGTTCATTAAACCTTTATATTTTCTGCTATTATTTTTTTCTAGTGCATTTTTGACAGAACCTACAAATGTAATCCATAGTTTTAATGTAAACATTTGTACAATCAATAAATCAGACTTCTCCAACAAAGTGAGATGCAGCAGCAGCAGCAAGCAGGTACATTACTATGTGGGGGGGAGGGGTTGCAGCCATACCCTTCACCACCCCCTAGAGCCACCGCTTTTTTTATAACAAAGTTTTTGTGCAGTCCAATGTTAGAGTTCATACTTTCTCGGAACTCAAATATATGCTTATCTTGTTTTTCCATGGGAAATAATAATAAGAATCAGCATTTATATAGTGGTATTCATAAACATTGTATTCTGAAGTGCTTTACAAGTAATACTAGACTGGTAGTGAAGTGACTGAACATGTAGTGGCAGTTATTTCATACATTAATATCCACACACAGCCTTGGACATTTGCATGAACTGCTTTTATGGGAAGGGAAATGTTGGCCAGGACAACGGGGTCAGGTAGTGATCAAGGTGCTGGCAGCCCCACCTTATTTCTCACAGTAATCTGCTCATATTTCTCTCCTTTTGTCTTCCCCCTTCCCTGAATATAGCAGCAACTTGCAAGAGTGGCCTTCTCAGTCCCCGTCTGGTATTCATTCTTCACTATTCCTCCTCACACCGAAAACTGGTGCGCTCATCACCCTTCTGCACCATGAATGCAAGTAGTGCGGTCCCTGTTTTATTTTGACATATCAAATATAAACATATCTTTCCAGTAAGTCAGGCTCATATCAGCAGGGAACAAGTGATGACGGGCTTTCCATCCTTAAAGATCAGGATACCTTGATTAGTCACTATAAATAATGGGTGTGCACATCATTATGCACGCCATTTAATAGTGCTAATCATAGGTGGCTTAGATCTTATATGGGTAGGAAAGCATATTTTTCCACTTGTGCCACGCTGCTATCAGCCTGGATTACCAGAAGATCATGTTTATTATTAATATGTAAATATAACACGGGAGACTGTGCTAACCACATTCATGATGCGGAAGGGTAATGAACTCACCTGTTTTTGGTGTGGGGAGCAGGTGAGAAGAATGAATGCCAGAGAGAGAGAGAGACTGAAGAGGCCATTCCAGCAGGGTACAGCTATATTCAGAGTAGCTGAAGACATGAAGGACTACGCTGAGCAGATCACTGTGAGATCTGAAATGTGGGGCTGCCAGCATCGTGATCACTACCTAAGTGAGGATAAGAGTAGCCAGTGATGACAAATACTCACAGTGGCAGGGCTGCACCTAAACTGTTACCTGAATTCAGTGTAGGGAGATTACCCTTGGGTGGGGGGGTAGATGTTGACATGTGTTAAGACAGTATTGAGGGAGTTGTGTATAGCTCATTCAAGATTTGGAAGGGTGGTAGCCAGTCAACTCGCATTATAGAGTAGAGCACAGAAAAGTACTGGAGAAGAATTGCTCGGAACTGTCCTGCGGGGTTCTGCAGAGCATAGGTAAAGAAGTGGACTGACACTGGAAGTTAGGTGGATTCACTCAAGGTATTAGTATGCCTCTCCTACTAATAATATTGTTATCCATTGTAAGTGCAGCCCTTATGAGGGCATGAACAGCAGTTTTTCTGGTTGGTCATGATGCTTATTTCTTGGCCCTCCAAGAAGACCTAGTTGTTGGTTAATGAAGTGGAAAAAAACACAACAGGGAACTGTACATACTACCTTCACTGTGCAGAAGGATGGTGATCCACTCAATGTTTACTGTGGGAGTAGAAGTCAAACATTGAGAATGTGAACTGGAGAGTGATTTGGGAGGCATTTTGAACAGTGCCAGCTGATAATGCATATCGGTATAGGTGTGCGCAACTCTCTGAGTTACAAGATTTCAATCTGAGGCGTGATAATTCTTTTCATGAGACCAGCAAGCTCAGGCAGTACCAAGGACAGAGTATGGATGGTGGGTGTTCAACAGAAGGCAGGCTAGGTGCAGGGTGTTCACATGGAAAAAGAAAGCCTTATTTGTGGACTAACAAGAGAGCATGAGCTTTGGAACTGAGAAAGACCGGTACTTTGCTTTGTGATCCTCTGCAAGTCATTAAACTTCGTTGTGCTCCCAGGTCACACCTGTAAACAAGTTTTCAGCTCAGTGTGTCTCTCCTGGTTAACAAAAAACAAAATTCAGTGCATCATATAACCACTAGATCATCAGGTATTTGAAGTGTTTTACAGTAAAGCAGTTTGCTAAAGAAAAAGTCAGCTGGATTGCAAAACATTTTCTGCAAGTTAAAGTAAACAAAATCATAGTCTAACATGTGTACTGATCAACATAATCCATGATCTATTACATGGTGTTGATCATTCTGGTACAACAATTCAAAATAAAGAGGGAAAGAATAACTAGTTAGCACTATAGAAATATATGTAGATCTCTGTCTCTGGCTCTGATGATGTCATCATGACTCATTACTTAACACTCTTGGCAGACATCTCAGGGAGATAAGGAGGCTGTTTTTTGAAAGTGAGAGGCTGGTGTTTACATTTTTCCAAAGCTATGAAACTGCATTTATGTTATTTACATAAATGCAGTTTTAGCATAAATGTAAACAGCAGCTTTTACTTTACCTTGCTGTGGAGCCAGATTTTGGAGTTTGCATATTTAAAAAACTGCTTGTTTAGGTACCCTTTCTTAAGGGAACTGGGTTGCAAACCTTGTGAATGCAAATGAGTGAGATAGTCTAAGATAGCCAAAACTCCAGCCTTATCTGTCATAAGGTCTATACTGGAACACCAGAGAGAGAATCTCTTCCATTTGGAAGAATAAGTTTTCTGTGTAGAGGGTTTTCTATAACCCTTTAAAATATTTAAGACAACTTCTGAAAGATTTAAATCTGCATACTCTAATTCCTCAAGAGCCATGCCTTGAGATGAAGGGACTTGAGATTCGGGTACAACAATGTTCCCTGACTGGAGGTCAGGAGATTGTGTCTGAGAGGCAATTGTATTGGTTTGCTGACAGACATAGAGCACTGAAGAGAGTACCATGGCTGCCTGGGCCAATCTGGAGGAGATCAGAGATGCTGAGAGGGATTTTAGCTTCAGTAACACCATGAAAACCAAAGGGAATGGGGGAAAGGCATACAGGTGTCTGCCTGTCCAATCCAGAGCCAGGGTGCCCAGAGGAACTGTGCCCTGTGCTGGTGGTCTGCAGCAATACTGAGGTAGCTGGTGGTTCTGGTGGGATGTGAACAAGTCTATCTCTGGAATGTCCCACCTTCTGGAAAGAACTTGTACCATCTGCTTGTTTAGAGACCATTCGTGATGAGCCTGGTTGATGTGGCTTAGTGCATCTGCCAAGATATTGTCCTTTCCTGGCAAATGGATTGCCTGCAAGGACACCTTCAGAGAGTATGCCAGAGTCCAAATTTCCACGGCCTCTGTACAAAGGAGGCCTGATCTGGTGCCTCCCTGCTTGTTTATGTACTACATTGTGGTGGTATTGTCTGTTCTGATCTGTACCACCCTGCCCAATATCAGTGAAGAGAAAGCCTTTAGGGCTAGGAGCACTGCTCTGAGCTCCAGTAAGTTTATGTGCTGAAGGGACTCTGCTACTGACCAGGTGCCTTGAGTCGTGTGCTTTCCTAAGTGGGTGCCCCAGCCCAAAAGAGATGCATCTGTTGCGAGTACCAGAGAGGGGTTTTCTCTCTGAAAGAGAACTCCTTGCCTTAAATTGGATTGCTCCTTCCACCACAAGAAGGCCTTTAATAGTGCCCTTGTCACTAGTATAAGCTTTGAAAAGGGGTCTCTTTTCTGACTCCAGTGAGTCCTGAGGTGAAACTGGATGTCTCTCACATGAAACCTGGATCCTTGCACTGTGCCTATGGATGCAGCCATATGGCCTAGTAACTGCAGAAACTGCCTTGTAGTTTTTGGCTTGTTCAGAGAGAAGGGATTTGTTATTGACTGAAGACTTTGCATCCTGTCTAAGAGTAAAAAGGATCTGCCCTGAAGAGTGTTGATTTCTGCCCCTATGAACTGCAAAGTCTGAGCAGGAGTTAGAACTGATTTCTTTTGATTTATTATAAAACCCAGGTATTCTAAGAGGTGTTGGATGATTCTTAGGGAATTCCTTACTTGGTCTGGTGACTTTTCCACCACCAACCAATCGTCTAGGTATGGAAAGACAGTCACTCCCTGTCTTTGGAGATATTCCACTACAGCAGCTAGACATTTTGTGAATACCCTTGGTGTTGAGGAGAGACCAAAAGGGAGAGTTGAAAACTGATAGTGACCTGAAGGGAGCCTGAATCTGAGATATTTTCTGTATGATTCCTTTATGGGGATCTGAAAATAGGCATATCTCAAGTCCAGTGATGCCAGCCAGTCCCCTTTTAGGAGTGTTGGCAATATCTGAGCCAAAGTTACCATTTTGAACTTTGTTTTTTTCAGATGCTTGCTCAAAGCTCTGAGATCCAATATTGGCTGCCACTCCCCACTTTTCTTTGTTGTTAGGAAGTATCTGCAGTAAAAAAAACCTTCCTCTCAGGGTGGTAGGAACTGATTCCACTGCTCTGAGCTGTAAAATTTCTGAACCTCTGCTTCTAGTAGTGTCCTTTCTACTAGAGGAGGTGAGCAGTAAACCCTAGTCTTTTGTGGAGGAAAAGATCTGAAGTCCAGAGACAGACCCTGACCCACTACCTCCAGAACCCACTTGTCTGTGTTGATGCTTAGCCAAGCCTGGAGGAAGTGGGAGAGTCTGCCTCCAACAGGGAGGGAGGGAGGAGGCAGCCTGAGCCTCAGGGGTTTTGTTTTGATTGGGTCTGAAAGCCCCTCCTGGAGCCCCTTCTACCCCTACACCTAGAGTATCCCTGCTGTGGATACTGCTGGTACTGGGGCATAGCTACTGGCTGGAAAAAGGGTCCGGTCATAAAAGACCTTCTTCTGCCCCCCCTTCCATAGGGCCTAGTGGATGGAGAAGCACACTCCTTAGTGGAGTTGCTTCTATAGGTTGCCTTATACTCATCCACTTTTTTCATGTATGCAACCGTGGATTCTCCAAAAAGAGAGTTTTCCTTCCACAGGAAAATCCAGGGCCTTGGATTGAGTATCCTGAGTAAGGTTAGTAGCCCTGAGCCAAGCAAACCTTCTCTGTGCCACAGTGTTAGCCATCCATCAGGCTGCAGTGTCATTTGAATCAGCAGCCATCTGGAACTGGTACTTAGCCACTTCCAGCCCAAACCTGACAGTTTCAGCCAGGTCTTCAGACAAGGGTGAGGGGGGCTTTCATGGACATGTCCAGTACCGACTGCCACATGGATTTTTGATACTGGGCAGCATAAGCTTGAAAAGTAGCCCATCTCATGGCCAAAGAAGCTGATCAATAGCCTTTTTTGGCCATGCTATTTATTTTTCTGGAGTCCTTGTCTGGAGGATGGAAGGACAAGGGGACTCTGGCTTTGTCGCAGACAGCCTGCTGTATGACCCCTTGATGGTTTGGATGGGAGAAAAGGAAATCGGCTCCCATCCTGTCCAACTGATATTTTTTTTATCTATTCTCCTATCAATAGGAGGAACAGAATTAGGGGTCTTTAGAAGTTTCAGGGTGTCTTTCTCAAAAAAATTTATAGGCTGGTAAGAGGAGAGCTTTTGTAGGTGTTAAACCCATCATATTTAAATATTCAGTTTCTTCCTCATCCTCACTCTGCTCTGTGGAAGCAATATCATGAGCATCTGCCATTCTCCTCACAAATGTGAAATGTGAGGAGTAATCCTCTGACACCCTAGGGGGAGAACCAAAATCCTGCTCAGGGGACACCTCTGCGGGAATTGGTTCATCCTCTTCAAAAGGATCATCATCATCCTCCAAATATTGCTCCTCTTGTAAAGAGGGCAACACACCACTACTAGCCTGGGGACCCTGGGTAGGGGCAGGCTGCTGGGGGATGATATTTTGCAGTGCCTGGATCATTATAAAAGCCTGAGCTATCTCTTGAGTCGAGGGCAGAAAAGGCACTTGTGCAGAAGTCCCTGGTTTAGCAGGAGAGGATTCTGCATGTTTCAATTTCTTTGAGGGAACCAGGGAGTCAGCCAATTCTTTACCTCATTTTGCCCCTTTTTCGCCCATCTCAGGGGCAGGGGTAAGTAAACTTGTGGGTTCAGCCACAGCGGATTGGGATGTCAGCTGGTCAGAGCCAGAGGAACCCCTAGAAAATCTTTTATTTAGCCTTTCAAGGCGTTTTTCCATGGTTTTGTCCAGGAAATTTTACATATTTCACAGTCCTGGTCCAGATGTTCGAACCTCAGACAAGCCACACATAAGGTGTGTTTGTCTGCCTTAGTAAACACATCTCCACATTTTAAACAATTCTTAAAACCAGGTTCTCCGGTTTTCTTTTTAGGTTTCTCTGACATGGTAATGCCCAAAGAGAAAAAACACTAAGTGCTAAATAAAAAGAGTAAATGCGGTTACTTTTTTTTTTTTCGGTCGGTTCCAAAACCAATAGGAACCGGAGGAACCAAACTGAGGAGATGATAAATGAACCGGTTCAGCGGTTCTGTAACCGATAAACAGCGGTTACGAAAACAGTGAAATACACACAAAAACTAAACTAATAATACACAAAAAACAAGGTTCTTTAATCAGAGAACCCCGATGAAGTAAATAACTAAGCCGGTTCCCTCACAGTTATCCCGAACCACGAGGAACCGAAAAACAATAAACAAGATTTATACTAACAATTAGTAGAGACAGTAAAAGAAATTAAATATGCTTACGTCTTTTAAGGTTTTGAATCTTCTTTCACATGAAAGAGTAAGACGACCACTCCAAGCGACCAGACTTTCAGGCGGAGAGAAAAATCTGAAGAGGTTAGAACACTACATTTGGTAGAGGCAGTATTTGAAAGATGCTCATGTGTAAAGAATTCTACTCATTTGCATGTGTTCCATCTCTCTGGGCAGTCCAACCCTCCAGGCTTACTGCATAAAGTTATGAATATCCTGAGCATTACTGGGGTTTAAAAGAGGGATTATTACCTCCCATTTACAACTTGCGATGCCCCTACTAATACACGCCAACATCCCTCTAGGACTGCTTTAGTGGTCTGCTTGGATGATTTCAGGTCATTTGTGATGATGATGCCCAAGTCTCTTTCTTCCCTTGTAATTGCCAGCAACTCCCCTCCCAACCTATAGGTGGCTTCAGGGTTTCTCTTCCCTACGTGCATGATCTTGCACTTCTTTGCGTTAAGCCCCAGTTGCCACTCTTCCAACTATTTTGCCAGTTTATCCGAATCTCTTCTCATTCTGCCCACCCCATCTGGATCATCTACTCTGTTGCAGATCTTGGTGTCATCTGTAAACAGACAAATCTTGCCCTCCAGTCTATCTGCAATGTCACTGATGAAGATATTGAAGAGGACTGGCCCCAGCACTGATCCCTGAGGTACCCCACTTGTGACTTGCATCTCTTCTGACTATATACCATTTACCACCGCTCTCTGTTTTCTGCCCGCCACCCAGTTGACCAACTTTTGACCCACCCCATTCCAAGGCAAAAATATGGGACGTCAGAGGAGCTGACTTTGATAAGATGGAAAACTGAGTTAAGCTAGCCCTGGCAAAAAGAAATACAGGTGAGGGGGTACAGGCAAAGTGGGCAAGCATTAAAGATGCAATACTTGAAGCAACATCCCATTGTGTTAGTGAGAAAAGGAAGTGCAAAAGAAGAAGGAAACCACTTTGGTTCTCAAATACAGTAGCAGAAAAGGTTAGAGCCAAAAGGTTGGCCTTCAGGAAATATAAGGGAACACAGCAGGATAAAGATAGGGAGGCATACCAAACTTTCCTAAGGGAAGCAGGGAAGGCAGTAAGGCAGGCACAGTCCCAAACCGAGGAAACACTAGCACAAACAGTAAAAGTAGGTGACAAAACTTTCTACAGATACATCAGTGAAAGGAGAAAGTCCAGAGGGGGTATTGCTAAGATCAAAGGAGATAAAAGGGCATGTGAGGAGGAGGACCATGTAAAAGCATCTATCCTAAATAGATATTTCTGCTCAGTATTCACTGAAGAGAAGGTAGGGCAGGGCCCACAGCTCAGTACCATGGACATAGAGGGGGAAGGAGGTGAGCACTAGTACCTTCACAAAAGAAAGGGTCCTACAAGAGCTCGATAAGCTCAGGGTGGATAAGGCAATGAGACCCAATGGCATACATCCCAAGGTACTAAAGAAGCTAAGGATGGAACTAGCAGAGCCATTATCAGAACTGTTTAGTGAGTCTCTGAGCACAGGAGCGGTCCCAGAAGACTGGAGAAGGGCTCATGTGATCCTGCTCCACAAGAGTGGTAGCAGGGAGGAGGTAGGGAACTACAGACCAGTCAGTCTTACCTCAGTAGTGGGCAAGATTATGGGCACTCCTTAAGGAAAGGATAGTGCAACACCTGGAATCCATAGGAGCACAGGATCCAAGACAGCATGGGTTTACAAAAGGAAGGTCCTGTCAAGCTAATCTCATAGATTTCTTTGACTGGGTAACCAGAGTGGTGGACCAAGGGGGAGCAGTTGATGTCACCTACCTTGACTTCAGCAAAGCTTTCGTACTTTTCCACACAGAAGATTGATTAATAAGCTTGGCAGGCTTGGGGTGGGTCAGAAGTTGGTCAACTGGGTGGCAAACTGGTTGATAGGCAGAAAACAGAGAGTGGTGGTAAACGGTATACAGTCAGAAGAGATGCAAGTCACAAGTGGGGTACCTCAGGGATCAGTCCTGGGGCCAGTCCTCTTCAATATCTTCATCAGTGACATTGCAGATGGACTGAAGGGTAAGGTTTGTCTGTTTGTAGATGACACCAAGATCTGCAACAGAGTAGATGATCCAGATGGGGTGGGCAGAATGAGAAGAGATCTGGATAAACTAGCAAAATGGTCCCAAGTGTGGCAACTAGGGTTTAATGCAAAGAAGTGCAAGATCATGCACATAGGGAAGAGAAACCCTGAAGCCACCTATAGGCTGGGAGGGGAGTTGCTGGCAGTCACAAGGGAAGAAAGAGACTTGGGCGTCATCATCACCGATGACCTGAAATCATCCAAGCAGACCACTAAAGCAGTAGGTAAGGCTAGGGGGATATTAGGGTGTATTGGTAGGGGTATCACAAGTCAGAAGATGTAGGTAATAATCCTTCTTTACAAGACCCTGGTTAGGCCCCATCTGGAGTACTGCATGCAGTTCTGAAGGCCACACCTTCACAAGGACATTAACCAAACTTGAGGCAGTCCAGAGAAGGGCAACCAAAATGGTGCAGGGACTGCATCAGAAAACATATGAGGACAGATTAACGGAGCTCAATGTGTATACCCTAGAACAAAGAAGGGAGAGAGGTGATATGATCGAAACATTCAAACACCTTAATGGCATTAACAAGGTGAAAGAGTCTAACATGTTTCAATATAAGAAAAATAGCAGGACAAGAGGACACAGCATGAGATTAGAGGGAGGTCAATTAAGGGGTAATGTGAGGAAGGTCTTTTTCACAGAAATGGTGGTGGATGCATGGAACATTCTACCTCAGGAAGTGGTGGATATGAATACAGTGCAGGGCTTCAAACAGGCATGGGATAGGCATAAAGGAGCAATACAGATGAGTGTGACTAGATAGGCCATTGACAGAGCAAAGGCCGATGGCACATTTATAAGGTAGAAAAAGAAATGGGTAGACTGGATGGGCCTTGTGGTCCTTATCTGCTGTCAACTTCTATGTTTCTATGAAACAGTTACTGTTTGGGGGAGTGCAGTTATCCAAGTCAATGGAGGAGAAGAATCTGGGTGTACTAGTAACAGGGCAAATGAACCACTCAGTTCAGTGCAGGAAGGCAGAAGCTAAGGTCAACAGAATGCTGGGGTGCATCGAAAGGGGAATCACTTCTAGGAAAGGGAAAATTGTCCTGCTACAGTACAGGTCCCTGGTGAGGCCACACTTGGAGTACTGCATGCAGTGTTGGTGCCCCTACTTGAAAAAGAACATCAAGCTGCTAGAACAGGTACAGTGCAGGGCAATGAAAATGATCCAGGGATTGGGAGATAAACCTTATGAGGAGAGATTGAGAGAACTCAGTATGTATTCCCTGGAGGATAGAAGGCGGGGGGGGATATGATTGAGACCTCCAAGTACCTGAAGGGCATGAACAAAGTATTTTCAAATTAAAAGGTGGGAGGCAAACCAGGGGGCATAGTATGAAATTGGAAGGAGGAAGATTCAGGAGGGAAATGAGGAGGGAATATTTCACTGAAAGGGTGGCTATAGGGTTGAACGCGCTGCCGAAGGAGGTGGTATCATTGAGGTCGGTGAGCAGCTTCAAGAGGAGGTGGGAAGGGATCAAAGGGAGGGTCCAAACTGATAGTGGACGGGGGTGGGGTGAGAAGAAAACAGGAGAAAAACAGGGTGAGGAAGGCGAGGGGGCAGCTGCAGTCTAAATGGTTGAAATGTTGCACATTTGAGCAGACTAGATAGACTGTAAGGCCTGTATCTGCTAGCAATTTTGTATGTTCGTATATACTGAGCCATTTGCCAATTTCTGTCCAGAGTTAAGCTACATTTGTACTAGGACATACCTCCCCCCTCTCACATCTACAGACATATATGATAGTGCCTGGGAAATGTGGTCTAAGCCATATAGCTGCGCCTGTAGCCTTAGAGGTGGAATACGATCCATGCCACTCACCTCCCCAGTTCTTAGCCATGTGACTTAATTTTTAGTTCTTTCTTTCTTTCTTTCTTTATCACTCTAGCATCCAGTTAGGTCAAAACATCTGTCCAGGGTATCCCCCATCATCTGGAGCACCAATCGCTCACTCCATTTTCAGCAGTGAAGCCACCTTTGATGTGTGGAATGTAGCCACTTTTTGCCTGAGTGGAGATGCAAAATATTTCCTCCTCCTTGCTGCTGCTCCCTTCCTTCCTGTCCCCTGCCACAGAATTTGAGTCCTCATGAACTGGTGGGAGCAAATCACTGGCAGTGGCAGTTTGGACTGGGCTGCAGAGTCCAAGGGTAAGCCGCACATTTTGAGGGCATGACACTCTCTCCAACCAATTCAATCTGGAAAGCAAACAATATGGGCAGTTTATCTACACTATGGTGTCTTAACCAGAGTAGGCAGGCAGTGACATCCTGTCTAGACAAATGTTTCCTATTTAAACAAATACTTTACTGCCTGAATAGCAATTGTCATGCTTACATTTTCCCCTTACTGTGTTTACCACCCTTGATAATGGGTATTGGGCATAACAAAAGGCAATATGGAGCAAGGATCTAGGCATGACATAAATACCTCTCTGTACTACATACATGGGCAGGTTGGTGGAGGCCCCTTGGTAGTTATAGCTCAATGAGTGGTTTGATTGCTCTGTCAGAGTGATGGAGTGTAACTGACACTTCTTCCTTGGTATTTGGTTGAGCTCTTCCTGTCTCCTGGACCAGCTAAGGAGCATCCTAAATCAAAATGGGTTATTCTTCATCCTGCAGTTCCTGGGAATTTTCATCTTCCTCCTCACTGACAATATCTTTGCGTATGGGCCCTGTATCTGATGGTACAGACAGTTTCACACTGGGGTTTCAATTGTGATGCTGTGGGATCAGAATCCTCTGGAGGTATTTCTTCTAGGATTATATTTGGATCCTGCAGAAGTCTGGAGAGATCAACAGTGGGAATCTCACCACATCTGACCCCTCATCTGAGCTGTCCTGATCTCTTCCTTCAGCATCAGGGAATGCCTGAAGGATTACAGTTTGCCTTTGCATTCTATCTGTGAGTAGCAGCTCTGGTTACAGGTTGTCTTGGTGGCTCTGCAACAGCTGTGTCTGGACTTGGAATCAGTTGTCCTACTGCCAGTAGATGGCTGCTGTGAAGTGAGTGTTTCAACACACCCTGGTCATCCTTCCAGCTGCAGTTTGTGCATAGGCAGGTCACCAAGTTGTTCCAGTACAACAAAGGAGATATTGACCCATGAAGTGGCGATTGTACGCTTGCCGTGCAAGCTGAGGTCCCTCAAGAGGACTCTGTCTCTGAGCAACAGTTCATAAGCCCTGACCTTCTTGTCATAGTAGATATTGTTAGCCTGATTCCTTTTGGCAGCTGTTTCTGATGCTAACTTGCAGGTAACAGTTAACTGATCCTTTACACTTCAAACGTACTGTACAGTTCTGGCCATAATAAAAGCTCCCTCTTCCTGCAGCATGCTTTAAGGTACCTCTAGTTAATTGTATTAGCTTCCCATTCCGAACAATAGGTTGCAGCAATATGTGGTACCATACTTACTGCTGCATCCAACAGCAATGGTAACATTTTTTGTGGCCACCACTGTAGGTAGGTCTCTGACCTAACTCCATCTGCAAGACACTGAAACAGAGATCTAAGGCAATTTGGCTTCATGCAAACACATTAGATAGTAGTGAGAAAATCCTGATGCATCCCTCTTGGTACAGTTGTAAGCATGGTACTTGTTTGCGCCATCTGGCTTTCTGCTTGGAGTCCAGCATTCCCCACATATTTAGGAGAGTACAGTCAAACCATTTAGGCTGTGGAACACCTTGAGGATGATGAGGTGCAGTTATTGATTTGTGAATTCCCCACAGGGACAATGGTTCTTTTAAGAGGTTACTCTCAAAGTCTCTGCCTTGATCCAGCCAGACCCATTTTGGCACTCCGTGATGCACAAAGAACTTTTCTACCAGTACTTTGGCCATGGTTGTTACCTTCTGATCCTTTGTTGGAAAGGCCCGAACACATTTGGAGAAGTGGTCAGTCACAACCAGCACATTTGTTTTTGCTGTTTGTTTCTAAACTGAGAAAGTCAATTCAACAAATTCCACTGGTGCTGTTGTTGCAATGTTCATTAGAGGGACTGCCTTCTTTGTAGGATCTTCATCTGAAAACAGCAACTGCATTGCAGTCTCTCTCAATTTCAGCTCCCATCCTGGGCCAGTAAAACTGAAATTTGGCCAAATAAATGGTCCAGTAGCTTCCGAAGTGTCCAATGTCATCATATAAGGAGGACATGACAGTCCTTATGTACTTGGCTGGGAACAGCATTTTCTGTTGAGTAAACACATTGGGCCTTTATATTTCTCTATAAAGGAACCTGTGCTTTAGCTTGAATGTGAGCCACTCCCACGAAAGTATAGTTGTATCAGGGTGATTTGAGATTAGATCAAAACAGAGCCACACAAAATGGGCTAGGGGTGCTCTGTGACAGTACAAATCGTAAAAAGACCAGCAGTCATGGCACTCACCTCAGCACTGAAAAAAACAGAATAGCCAGCAAGGTGTTTCCAAACCAATATCTGTTTATTAAGCCAGCCAGCAAACAAACATATGGAGGAGAAATATTGCGCTCTGACATTTCACCTATAAGAGACTTTCAGTGTGTTTTTTTCAGTGCTGAGGTGAGTGCCATGACTGCTGGTCTTTTTGTGATTTTGAGATCACTTTGGTGGCATTCCATCTTTTTCTAAAGGGCAATGATGATGTCTTGGAAACTTGGGTTAGTTCTTTGCTCTCAGGGTAAGTCCTCATAACTCAATATTAGCTGAGAACAGCCAGCCCAGTGGTGCTGAGGGTTAAGGCATTGGAAGCCACACCTCCCGCCACACAGGCAACCCAGGATCAGGAGTGGACTCGGCTTGTTGGAGTGTCAATGAGGGAGGAAAGGATTGAGCATCTCGAGGACTGCTCTCCTTTTTTGGGAGGGGGGGGTCAAATATCCCAGTGCTTGGCGACTCCCGGTGGAGACTGAGGGTGCAGCAGCCATCAGGATCTATGGCAGGGGATTGGTTGCTGCTGTGCTTTTGTGCTCAACACTGGTGTGCACTGCACAGCCGAGCCAGGGGAGGGACAGAAAAATGGTTGCCCAGTAGGTGAAGGTGGGTCCAGTGGATGGCCCCCCCATGCCCATAGCCAGGTCCTTCCAGCCGGCATGTGGTTCTCCCTCCGTTCCCCAGTTGCTCAATTAAATTCTAGATAGAGCACCACTAGGAGTCGGCGGTCCCGCCCTGGGGGGTTCAGAACCAGGGGGTCAGGCAGCCAGTAGAGTTGGAGTGTGGACGGGCCCAAACCAAGGGTGCAGCTGGGGATGTCAGGCATGACGGGAACAGGCCAAGGCGAGAGACCACACCAGAGAGATTCCAGGCAACCAGAGAGGAAGGGGCATAAAGAAAAGTTACAAATTGGTGCTGAAGGTTAATGCACTGGATGCCACACCTCACGCCATGCCAGCAACGCAGGTTTTGGAACAGACTCTGGTCGTTTGGGGGTGGCCGGGGTGAGGAAGGATTGAGTGTCCAACGATAGCTCTCCTTCCTTGGGGGGGGGGGACAATGCAGTGTGCTGTAGATTGACACCCAGGGGATGCTGTAGGTCAGCACAGGTGCGTTGCTCAAAATGGGGTGGACCCATGCATGGGGTGTAAGACTGCCTATGCAGAGGCATAGGCAGTCACCCCTCCCATTGCACGTACATGGGTCTGAGGAGAAAACTGGAGGAAAAACACCCCGCGGCAGTAGGATGGTGACTGACCTCTCACAGACTCTGCACCGGTGGGTGGGCAGCCATTCCAAGCCATGGATGGCTAATGTAAGTTCCCAGAGGAGCTGGGTGACAGGGCTGGAGAGTCTGTAGGATGGGGGCCGCCACAGGGAGATCAGGGAGAAAAATCTAAATTAAAAAAAAGTTGAAAAAAAAAACATATTAGCTGAGAAGTCATTCCAAAGTTGCAAGTCAATCCATAGATGCTCCCAGGGTGCCCACAGGTCTTCTGACATTTGTAGGGGTGACTTGTTCATCTGTGTCAAACTTTTTGTACAGGGCCATTATTCTAGGGTATGTGATCTCACTCTGCAGTGTTGCTGGAGTTTCCAAGGGGTTGCTGAGACAAGGCATCCGAATTGATAAGACTGAGTCCTGGATGATATGCCACACAGTAGTCATATGTTGAAAGAGCTGAAAGCCAGTAATGTCCAGCTGCATCTATTTTGGTTTTTGTAAGTCTAGACTGTTATATTGGTACCAAAAATGTGCTAAAGGAACTTACCTCTGAAGGCTTGTTTCAGAGGTAAGAACTCTAGTTTGTGTCCTGAATAAGTTCTCTGACAGTTTTCTACTCATGAAGGCAATGAGTCTCATCCTTCCAAGGTACTGCTGATATAGCATGGCTTCAAGTCTACTGAGGCTGGCATCAGCATGTAGCATGTATGACTTGACTTGGTTGGGTCAGCACACACCAGTACAGCTGCATGTGTCAGATGACTGGTTATCTCTCCAAATGCTTTTTCACATGAGGTGTCCCAATGGCATCCAAACAGCACATGTACCTTGAAATAGCTATTGGGTTCATCACTCAAAGGAGCTGCACTCTTACATCTGTTAGTTGGAGGGTACCTCTGAGTCAGGTTTAGCAGTGTGCATACCAACTGAGCTTTGATAAACATCACTAGTACCTACAGAATATAAGAAACCTCTGCAAGTCCTTCAAGTTCTTGGATCTTGGTCAGGTAGTGAGAGCCTCTGCCTTTGCTGAACTTTGTGCTGATGCAACCTCCCAAATCAGTGCAAACAGATAAACAGGCAAATCACCTTAAAGGGGCATCTATTTGTAATCAAAATGCATGGTGGGCCCATTTGCCTCTACGGGTCTTCTGCCTGGGCCTATAAATTACAGTATAATGCATAGTCCTGCCTATGAGTTTAAAACCCACCTGGCCTAACTACAGCATCTAACTCTCTAAGAATGTACAGGTCCAAAACACATATGTAAAATATAGGCAAATTCTAAACGAAAGTTATTTATGAATTCTCAGTGCTGTAAAAACCATAAGGGGAAAAAGAAAATGGCTAGTATAAAAACGATTAACTATCTCAGGCTCAATTTGTGGTTAAAATAATCCTATGTCCAGAATGCAGGAAAAATTAAGATACACTTTATGACAGTCTTCTTTTTTAAGTTACAGATTTCCAAGAAAGCTCGCACTCCTGGCAGACTAAGTCCACACACAAAATTAATAATTTAACAGCTTTTAATGCTGAATTAGTGAGTGAACCACATCAAACCTCTCCACACAAAACCTGATAAACTGTGTAAAACAGTTCTTTGTTCTAAATAAAAAAAGCACACAGTATATAACAGGATATCTGCATTTTATAGGTGCTGAAGAATTTTGCCTTGACCTGCAGCCGAGATGCTGTGAATCATTTTTGCCTGAACCCATAGGGAGGTCAAGTCATTTGCTCAAGGTCACATATGTAAGTGGCTCCGTGGACATTTTGTTCTGCAACTCCAGGAGGCCCTTTTAAATGAATATGGGTGTAAAATTGTTCAATTCCTTTGTGGGTTTCCTCCTTGGCATGCTGCCTGTCAAATAATTCTACCTGCATCTGTTTGTTTGCTTTGGCTCACTGTAAATAACAGTGAGCATAATGATATGCAAACAGAATATTTATTAGCATCTGTTTTTATCTTGGATCCCTATGCAGCCATCTTCAAACTAATTGCAGTAAGGCCTTCCAGAGGAGTAACGTGGATTTCCTGGAAACACCAGAGCTTATGACAAGTATGCTTGTACCTGGTAAGTCTAAAATATCTCATTAATTTAATAACAGGCAGTTCTCAGATTTCAAAGAGTTCTGTTGTGGAGTGCCCTGGAAAATAAATGTCTTATAAATGTATTCACTTCCTCCACATTGGGAGCCGAGCGGCATATTTAAACATTTCCCCATTTTACCATAGCAGAGGAAGAGCTGAATATCTGGAAGGGTGATCTGGTAAGCATGACACAGGAGTTCAAGCTGAAAGCCTGTGCTCTAACTCAGGAAATACCCACAATGAGAGAATAGGGATGCTTGCTAGAGTGATATCCAGGGGGATTGTAAGGAAATGTTCGCTCTCAGTTCAAAAGAGCTGGCCTTGGATTTTCAAACCTTTGGACATGGGACTTGTGGCAGTTGTTCTGCCATAGCTGCATCTCTGCAAATGCACAAAGATAACTGCATGTGGTTTTGTATTATCATTTTGCTGCATTTGTGGCACTTTGATCACTTTCTGGCAGAAAAATGACACGTGTCATTTGTTTGACACATCCTTCATTTCTGATGCACAATTCAGTGGCACATGTGACATGAAGTTAGACCACGTTTTATGTGGGCTAACAGTTATGCCACAAGTACTGTACTGCCAGTGTGGCAAAATCATGCCATAACTGTTTGAAAATCCAGCCCAAGTTCTCCTGTTTGCCAAGATATTCAAATTCAAGTTATAAAATCCTTAAAGTTATGATCCACTTAAAAGATTGATTTGATGAAATAACTTTCACTAAAGCTTTCAGTTACAGGGGTGTGATTTTTCAATTAGTAATTGATTTTAATATAAATCTGTGGAAACAACAAATTCCACTTAAAAAAACTATACATCTGAGAGCATATGAACCTTTGCTGTGCCTTCTGTAGAAGCATCGTTGTGACATGAATCTTCGGGGACACAGTCTGGTTGCTCATCCTGGACAGAGTTGCATTTTAACTTTTTTTTATTTTGTTTATTTTATTGTTTTCAAAGTTAAACAACATACAATATAGCACACTGAACATACATAACAGATGATGCAGTATAAAGAAAATACACATCCCCAACTATGTACACAGCATCAGGATGGATATAATTTACAAGGCTGAAAAAGTTCATTACTTATAATGTACATACAATTTAAGATGTTTTGCATTCCGCAATACAATTGCACTTTATTCTGTGAATTCTGTATGCAAATGTAGATTTTCATTACTTTTACTACATATTGTTTTATATGGGCCATTTTTCTTTTTTTGCTTGGTTTTCTGGTGAAGATCGGCCCTGATCTAAATGGCTGCACTGCAGATGTCAGTTACATACTCCCTTTTTATGTTGCTTGCATGCATGTGCAAGAAACATAGTGCCATCATCCAAGTTTTCGGAGGTGTGGCACCCGTCTTCCCAATGCAGTCAGTGTGTTTGCAGGCGCGGTCCCAGTTCCCCAATCACTGCTGCAGCTGTCTATGACAGCAGTTGAAAATACAGTGGTCGTACAGTTGAAAGGGAAAGCTCTGCTTCAGTGAGCAGAGCTCCCCCCTCCACACACACCGCGCACGCACACACACTGCGTCCGCCTTCCCCTCCACACTGTAATGGCAGACGGGGTGCCCAATCCCCGCCGGCCCACGCCTCCCCAAAAAGAAGTCCAGGTGCCACGCTGGGAGCCCACCCAGCGTGGCAAATGTTTTATGGGCCGACAGGGTGCCCAATCCCGTTGGCTGCATGCCCCCCCAGAGCATCCAGGTGCCACGCTGGGAGCCCACCCAGCGTGGAAAAATGTTTATGCCTACGGGGTGCCCAATCCTCTGCCGGCTGCACGCCCCCAAAGCATCCAGGTGCCACGCTGGGGAGCCCACCCCAGTGTGGCAAAATGATATTACAGCCGGCAGGGTGCCCAATCCCCATCGGCTCCACACCCCTCCCCAAGCATCCAGGTGCCACGCTGGGAGCCCACCCAGGCGTGGCAAAATCTTTATGGCCGATTGGGTGCCCAATCCCCCGTTAGCTGCATGCCCCCAGAGCATCCAGGTGCCACGCTGGGAGCCCACCCCAGCATGGCAAAATGTTTATGGCCTACGGGGTGCCCAATCCTCCGTCGGCTGCTTCCTCCCAAAGCATCCAGGTGCCACGCTGGAGCCCACCCCAGTGTGGCAAATGATGTTATGGCCGACGGGGTGCCCAATCCCCGTGGTTCCAGCCCCAACAGCCTTCCAGCTGCCATGCTGGGAGCCCACCCCAGCGTGGCAAACGTCCCTCATTGTCTTATTAAAAAAAACTGTAAATACAAAAACTGTCCCTTGGCAATTCTCCCTGCCCCCCTTCCACAACTCGCACCCACCCACTGCGCACCCTGCCTCCCCACACACACCCCTCACCCCTACTTGCCTCTGGAGCTCAGCGCGACGATCTTCGGTGGACCGGGAACACGTCTGCACTCTTCAAAGCCAACCGCGAACTGAGGAAATGCCAGTAAGCTGTATAATGGGATAGATAGGGTTTTTTCAACTTTGTTGCATATCTCAGGCATTTTTGGGAATTTTGGGCCCAAATTTTCAACAAGGGGTTTTTGGGACCTCTCCTCGTGAATTCTTGAACTGTCATGGCGTTAATCGGGTCCGAAGGGTGATTTCGTGGTCACTGCGTGAAATCATCTTTCAGGACTGAGTAACAAAACGACACTGCCAGTGTTCATAAGGTGGGCTCTCAAAAAGTCTATGTTGAAAATTTGGTGAAAAAATTCCTAAAAATGACTGTTTTACGAGCGTGCGTTGCGCAGTTCCTACGCACGCTAGTAAGTTCACGAATTTTCAATATTTTCACTCCAGATTTTCAACATTCCATTTTACCACACCTCCTTTTGAGCAGTATAGATGTCATTTTTCATATCTCACCCAAAACATGTTTCCGCCCATGTAGCGCACAATGGCGCAGTCGGTGTGCGCAATCAATGTTTGGGACAGATTAAGAAAATCACAGTGACACTGTTCAAGAGCAGAGGTCTTAAAATGGCTATGTTGAAAATTTGGTGAAAAAATTCCTAAAAATGACTGTTTTACAAGCATGTGTTGAGCAGTTCCTATGCACGCTCGTAAGTTCGTAAATTTTTAATATTTGCACTCCAGATTTTCAACATTGCCATTTTACCACACCTCCTTATGAGCAGTACAGCTGTCATTTTTCACTTGTCGCCCAAAATGTGTTTCTGTGCATGTAGTGCACAATAGCGCATTTGGTGTGTGCAATCAATGTTTGGGACAGATTAAGAAAATCACAGTGACACTGTTCATGAGCAGAGATCTTAAAATGGCTATGCTGAAAATTTGGTGAAAATATTCCCTTCAGTTGTTCTGCAATATTACTAATGAAGACATTGAGCAGAACTGGCCCCAGGACCGATCCCTGCAGCACCCCACTGGTCGCCCCCTCTCCCTAGACTACACACCATTTACCACCACTCTCTGCCCCCGTCTGTTAGCCAGTTTCTAACCCAGTTTACCACCCTTTCCCCCATGCCCAGCCTACCCAGCTAGTTTATCAGCCTCCTATATGGGATGGTGTCAAAGGCTTTGCTGAAATCAAGGTAAGCATTGTCCACTGCCCTACCCTGATTCACTTCCTTTGTCACCCAGTCAAAGAAATCAACCAGATTTATCTGACATGATGTCCCCACTGTGAATCCATGTTGTCTATGGTCCTGGGTTCCGATGGCATCTAGATGCCCCACTATCCTTTCTTTAAGCAATGTCTCCATGATCTTCCCCACTACTGAGGTGAAGCTGAGCGGCCTACTGTTCCCTGCCTCCTCCCTGCTGCCGGACTTGTGTAGAGGGACCACATGTGCCCTCCTCCAATTCACTCTGTTGAATGACTCAGTGTACATGGCTGCCAGAGGTACTGCTATCTCCTCATGCAGTTCTGTTAATATCCTTGGGCGTATGCCATCTGGTTCCATCGCTTTGTCACCTTCAATTTAGTGAGCTCCTGCAGAGACTCTCTTGCCTTTGAATGGACTATTGTCCACCTCTTCATCCCCTTGGCAACTGCTGTACTGCTGTGGCCCTTGCCCCCCCACTCTCCTCTGAATACTGAACGGAAAGACACAGTGGATGTCTTGGGAGGAAGGCATGGAACTATCACTTCCAAATACCTAAACAGCACATACAAGCAAGCAACATTCGGCATTGACAAATGCTTGTTTCTAAATACAGTGGTGTGATTCACTGTCAACATGAAATCTCAAAAAAGTTGCATGTCAAAACGAGCATACATTTTTCCTAATTCCATCTATTTTTATTTTGAACATACTTTCCCTACAGCTGTCCTTCCACCCCTATTCCCATTTGCTGAGACCCAACCAATCACCTGACCAGGCCTCCAGACCCACCTGTGACACACTGCTGTGCTGCACCCCCCCCCCCGGCTTGTCCCCCAGGACCCCAGGACCAAGGTTGCCTTCTGCCATGGTGGCTTTCTATCCTGTTGTCTATCTGGCAACCTAGAGTGGAGGTGAAGACCTGGAGCTTCCCTGGCCAGCAGCTGCAATCAGAGTTTATGCCTATTTTATGACCTGGAGTGCTGAATCTTCCTTTTCGATTGTACTTGAGGATTAGTACCCCCTATCAAGCACCCACAAAACATCTGTGTCACACAGCTTTTATGTGAAACCTCACTCACCTGACCAGGCCTCCAGGCCCACCTGCAACACACTGCTGTGCTGCCCCCTGCTTGTCCCCCAGGGCTGGGGTCACCTTCTGCCATGGTGGCTTTCTATCCCACTGTCTGTCTGGCCACCCACAGTGGAGATGAAGACCTGGAGCATCCCTGGACAGTGGTGGTGTTGGTCTGGTGAGAGCTTCATCTGCCCTAATCCAGTCTGAGATTTTCCCATTTTGTGTTCTGCACCCCCCAAGGATCGTGCCACATCATTGGATGCCAGCAAACTGATGCATTCCATGACCTGACACTCGCTCCAGTCTCCCCTTTCTGATGTTCTCCTCTGCACCACCACATGGTAACCCAGGTAGCAGTACAGCAGTGGAGCTGCGAGTCCCTCCTCCTTTCCGGCCAGTTCTCTGAAGGCCTTGGCTTATACCTGAACCCAGGTTCCTACTTCCATCTTTAAAAAAATTATTTTTCAGTTAATTCCTGTGCACTGTACCTTGGGAGCTGTATCTGCTGCACTTTTTAAAAATTCCCACTTTCAGTCTTGTCCCCATTCTCTTGTAATTTAAAAAAGTATACTTGTTATATAAATGTAAATGTAAAAAAAGGCTAGTATTACAGCCTGAGATTAGAGCAACGAGCTGTGAAAGTGCTTGGTACATTCAGGACACTTGGGGTTTCATTCTCACAAACTCCACTTGCATACTGTGTGACACTGAGCAAGTCATCTACCTTTCCTGTCCTCCTGGGTTTCCCCTGTAAATGAGCCTTGTGCCCAGGGAATCATAGCCAGCTACCAAAGAATTTGAATAAAAAGTGATAATCCTTATTAGCGCAAAGGTGTTTTCACTTTCTAATAGAAAAATGCATGGTAGCATTGATGCAGGAGTTCGTAATCTTAGAAGTACCCTTTAAAAGAAATAATGACTCCACCCCAGACTTTAATGGAGAATCAGGCCTTTGTAGATAAGGATATCACAGATTCGCACTAGACACTCCCAAAGCATTACAGAAACAGGGGTCAACTCCTGTAACAAGGTACTCATGGTAAACAAGAGTTAAACAAAAAAACCAAAAATGTGCACAAACGTTACACCATGAAATAATGAACCTTCACTGGTTCAGGGTTTTTTTTTTTGTTACATTAATGTCTTTATCCACCTTACCTGACCGGTCAGCTCACGTTCTTGCTGACCTTCCAGCCTCGTCCCCCGACCACAGCAAGCTCAGCTCCCTTCTTTCCCCCACAGTTGTACACTTTGTGGCAGGGACTCCCATATCCCCCTCTGAGTAAGGATCGAGATTTCTGGGAGTGCTGCTCCTGCCGAGGGCAGGGCCTGCAAGAGTCGGCAGTCGTTTGACTCACCTGGCCACATTTCCTCCAGTTTCTTTGTTCCCCATAGGTGGAAAATGCAATGACAGTAATGGCCGTGCTGTGCGCACATCCGCTCACAGCATGACAGCTGTCTGTATCTGCCTCCCATGCTTGCTGGAGGGACCTTGCACGCCGGCACCCACCCACCGCTAGATGTCAGGCTAACACTGGTCCCTGCATCCCTTCCTTCCTGGGAGAGGAGAACTGTCCTCTGGACGCTCGATCCACTCCCACCCCGGCCGACCCCCAGCGGCCCGCTCGCACAGCGAACACAGGTCGCGGGCATGTCATGAGGTAAGGCATGATGCCTCAGCCCTCCACGCCACTGGGCCGGCCCACACTGGTTCAAGTTTAATGAAGTTTCATTCATTAAGAATACATGTGAAAACATATACTCCAAGTGTATCCCCCTTAACTGACCAACTAACATTTTGCATAGCCGGCATTTCTTTTCACAAAGCTACATGTTAATACACTAAGGGCCTAAGCCACAGAAAAGGTGGTTATATGCTCAAAATGAGCATATCCCAGCTGCACGCCCTGGGGCCACACAGGGATGGGTGCGATCCACAGCCCTATCCCCCTACCCCTGCTGGTGTAGAGCTCCACGCAGGGGCTATGGGTGCCACCGGGGGCATCCCAACTGGGTGGCTCTTCACAGTGGATCTGCCACACCATGAGATGGGGGGGTTCACAGGATATGGCAGCTTTTGTCAGTCCTCTGTGGGCTGCCATATCCCCTACAACTGCTGGTCAGTGCTTGACTTGGGCCACCAGCCAGTGCCAGTGACCCTGCAGCCCCCTAACTATACTCCTGGGGGTCAGTGGACTGAGGGCTGTTCAGGCCCGGGTGTGTAAGGAACAGCCATGTGGGGGGCACCGCATAGACATTTTGGCAGCCCCTAGGATCACATAGTGTCCTACCCTCTCCACCGACCACGCGCACGTCCCTACCAGTGCTGAGAATTGAGCAGATGTCTGCAGCCAGCCCTTCTCATAGGTTTTTTGCACAGCTAGGGATCGGGAGTAGGGAGGGTATGTTATGCAGCCATGACTGTGGATGCAACGGGGAGCCCAGTAGGTGCACACCCTGTGCATAGGGGGCAATCCGTGGCTTACTACAGACCTCCGCAGGTGTAGAGTGGCTGTGCGCCCTTTGATGATTGGGCCCTAAGTCTGCTATCATGCACATCCTTTTAGAGCAAGCTGCAACAGCAGCCATTTATAAATATAAATAATTACTGCTTTCCGTGTTTTTGAGGCTTGTCCCTGCGGTAAGCAGCATTATGCATATGCCACATGAGTCCACTATATTTCTGGCACACGGCACGCCACCGTGCAGTTGCTTTGTGGGTGGTTCATAGAGCTTAAATGGTCATACAATGCAGGGGTGGCATTACTCTAGTAGCAGCACTGTCTTGTCACACAACGTTAATGACACAGCAATGCTTGCATAGAGAGTGCCGGTTTTAGGGTAACACCAACCCTGAGTCAAATGATTGGTCAAATCCCACATAGAAGTTGACAGCAGAAAAGGACCACAAAGCCCATCCAGTCTGCCCATTTTACCAATTTGCTCCTGCTGCTTCTACTAGGTCAGTGACCTCAGCTATGCCCCCTCATATGTATGATTCCCTTGTGCCTATCCCATGCCCTCTTGAATCCCTCCACTGTACGTGCTCCCACTGCCTCCACAGAAACATAGAAGCTGATGGCAGAAAAGGACCACACCACCAGTTTGGCACCAGAGAATACTAACCATAATTTTTTTTTTTACTTTTTTATTTCCTTACTTCATACACTTTGCATTTCAACCATAACAGATGGAATAAGATTGTATTTTCATAAGTGTATTTGTTGCTTCTAGGGACGTGGATATGTTGTTCTATCCACACTTACTGGCAGTGTCCTTTCCCTTTAAGATGTGCTGGAAAGTCTTCAAGCTGGCTCCTCCCACCCGGGTGGTATATCCCTCAGTTCTGCCCCATGATGCCAGATCTTCCTTTCCGCTGGAAGAAGCGGGTTCCCTCCTTACCGCTGCCGCATTGAGTAGGCCCTAGCACTAAAATCTTCGGATTTACTTCTAAAACTTCAACTCTTACGAGTTTCTGTCTTCCTTTCAATCTTTGAATGTGACTGCAATGGACGATAAATCCATGCCCGGATTTCACTGGTGCCCATGCGGGCAGAAGATTTTGCATACTCACCCTCACACCACATGCATCTACTGCCTGGGCCACAATCATGATACCCAGGCCTGCGACATTTGCCGGTCATTTCACGTGACTGTCCTCAAGGATCACCTCGCCGGCTTAAGTTGGGCCACCTGGAAAAATGACATCTACCAGTCAAATCTAAAGAGACCTGTTGGGTGGTATCTGTGGCTGCATGGTTCGCCAACAGTTGGAACAGCTTATGGCTTTTGCCAAGGTGGTTCAGGCCGCCGCACACTCCTCCTCAGCTTCTGCCTTTGTTCCACTCCAGCTGGGCTCCATTTTTTCGGGCTTCTTCAAGAAGCTGTGCCAGTCCCTCCCGACTAAGGGGCAGGGCCGTCTGGGTCACACAGCTCCTGCTCTCACAAGAAGGAGTCGAAGAAAAAAAAAGAGAAGACACACCGTCGATGTTCCTGGGACCAGGAATGTTCTGTCTCAGGACTCCCAGATTTGAACCATGGTCAAAACTGCAGCCTTGGCCACAGGCTTCACAGAGAACCTGTCGGACCAGTTGGTCAAGACGCCGGCCGATGATGGGGCTGAGATTTTTCTTAACCCTATCGACCAGTTGTCATCCGAAGAGGCCGACAATTCTCTTTTCAGGACTCTAGTCCTGCCCATGACCTCAGGAGGGGCTACTCAGTCCACTGAGCAGTACCCTCCAGTCACCGACCCAGACCAGTAGAAGCCACAGCACTCCCTGGCTCCCTCCAAGATCCCCCGTTGGCACCCCCGGTGGTCAAGGTCGAGGTCTCAGTCTTCCTCCTCCAGTGGGTCGAGCGGCTTCTGCCATCATTGGCGCTTCCATTCACAATGCCACAGGAAGCAGCACCACCACTATTTGTCATCTTCATCCTCCTCAGGTGAAGACAGGCTTCAGTGCAAGTTACTTTGACACTACAAAGACCTCATGCGGCAACAGTTGGTGCTGGTTGGTCCAAAGCAGAGCTTGGCTCCCACACCGGCCATCACTTGACTGTCACCCGACAGGCTGACTTTCCCTGTGGGGTTGGTCGAGACTGTCCCTCCCCCCCCACAGTGGAGCCGGTTAAAGACCATCTTGATTCATCTGAAGCCAGTCTCTCCACCGATCGTGGTGGAGCCGCCGCCCAAGCAGCTGCCGATCAGCACTACAACTAAGGAGTCTCAGCTGGCTATGGGGCTTCCCCATCAGCCATCAGTCACTTTCACACCTGACCATCTGCAGAGAGTCGAGGGTGATTCGGATGGTCAGCCACTTTATGCAGACTCCTCTGAGTCCAAGGATTCCTCACTGTACTCCCATCCGGTCAACGTGGAGTCCGTGGGGGAATCTCTCGGCGGAGGAAGGGCCCACTTCGTTCATGGGCATCCTCCACCTCATCTGTAAGTCCATGGGTATGAAACTGGAGCCTGTCCAGAAGCAGGCTCGCTATCCCCTTCACAGAGATTCTGGACAAAGGGGACTCTCCGATGGAGGCTTTCCCAGTGGCTGTGGCCATTGTCAGCCCAGCCCTGGAGCTTTGGCAGCACCCTGTATCCTGCCCTGTGCCCTCTGCCTGGATGGCCCACAAATATGCGGTACCCACTAGTACCCCCTTGGGTTTCATGGAGCACCCCTCGGCAGGGGGGGTTGGTGGCCGACTCCGTATTTTGGTGCTCGGGCAATACTGGAGACATTGACAAGCTGCCAGACAAGGAGTCCAAGAAATTGGACCACATGGCTAAAAAAGTCTATGCTGCCTCCTTGCTCGGCCTCTGACAAGCGAGCTTGGCCATCATGATGGCACACTTCTCCCATGCCTTCTTGGGCTTTTTGGATGAGGTGATTCCTCACCTACCTGTGGACCTCCAGACCACGGGCAAGCAGGTCCCAGATCAGGGCCGGGCTCTGCCCAAGCAGCAACTTCAGATAACTCTGGGTCTAGGACATTCCTGTGCCCACTCGGCGGTGGCCACAGTTGCCATGCACCGTAGGGCTTGGCTGCAGATCTTGACCTTTACGGCAGTACAAGCTGGCAGATGTTCCACTCCTGGGCACCAATCTGTTTGGGCCTGGTGTGGAGGGTCACCTTCAGTGTATCGAGAAGTCCAGTGACACCCTGGACTCCATTACATCCACAAAGTAGGATCCCAAGTGCTCCAGGCAGCAGAAGCATAGGCCCTTTTGGTCCTCCACTCCTGCAGCAAAACCAGGCCAGCAGGCTCAGTCCTGGTGACCCAGGCCCACGTCAGTGGCCTTGGTGGTCTGTAAGCCCGGAGGGAAGGGACCCAGTGGCTCCTCTCCTGCAATCCTGCTCAGGGACAGGATGGGGGGTGCCACCCTGATACTTGTCACGCCTCCCCTGGGTCCTCCTGTGGGGGGGCTGGCTCCACCACTTCCTTTCCACCTGGTCCGTTGTTACCACAGACAGGTGGGTTCTGGAGATGGCCGGTCAGGGCCCACGTCTGGAATTTGAGCAGTACCCTCCAAGCCAAGCCAAGCCCATGCCCCACAGGAGGACTTGGTATCTGCAGACACTCAGTTGGCTCTTCGAGTCGACATAGCCCAGCTCCTCCGCAAGGAGGGCATGGTCAGAGTGGCGCCCCATTCTAGAGCTGCACAACCTGAACAAGTTCTTCAGGTCGCACACCTTCAGGATGGTAATTTTGTCTCAGATCATACCATCTCTAGAGCAGAACATATGGTTTTGCTCCCTGGATCTTCAGGACGCGTTCTTTCACGTCCTGATCAGTTCGTCCCACCGAAGGTTCCTCTGCTTTCAAGCTGAAGGAACCCTCTATGAGTTCTGGGCCATGCCAGTCGGCTTCTTATCAGCCCCCAGGGTCTTATCAAATGCATAGCAGTGGAGGCATCTTACCTGAGGTGCCGAAGGGTCCAGGTGTACCCCTACCTGGATGACTGGCTGATTGCAGGTCCCCCCAGGCAGGAGATGGAGCAGTCCAGGGACCTGGCCCTTCAGACCTGCACCTCCCTTGGCCTCCTTGTCAACGATGCCAAGTTGGAACTCATGCCCTCGCAGGTGATCAGCTTCACTGGGGCAGAGCTCGATTCCTGCCGGGCCAGAGCCCAGCACCCGGTAGACAGGGCAAGATTCTCTCCTCCTTTGCCCGATCATTTCAGGGTGGGCAATTGTGCCCTGCCCAGGACTTTCTGGCCTTCTGGGTTACATGGCGGCCTGCACCAGTGTTGTCCATTGGGCCCATTGGAATATGCACTCCCTGCAATGGGAGCTGGCCAGCCAATGGTCACTTTGACAAGCTGGTCACTGTGTCCCAGAAGATGTGGGATGCCCTCCAGTTGTGGCTAGTCCCAGAGCATCTGCAGGAAGGGATCCCATTTGTCTGCCCAGAGCTGATGTTCATCCTGATAACTGATGCCTCTCTCACGGGCTGTGGTGCCCATCTGGGGGAACACAGTGTCCATGGGCTCTGGACCCCCGGAGAGTCCCAATGGCACATCAGCCTGCTGGAGCTTCGGGTGGTTTGGCCGGCACTGACTGCATTCAGTCCATATGTTTGGGGTCAAGTGGTCCAAGTCCAAATGGACACCACCACGACCATGTACTACCTCAACAAGCAGGGTGGAACACACTCCCTGCCTTTGTGCAAGGAAGCTCTGTGCGTATGGACTCTTGAGCACAGCCTGGAGGTGGATCTCCTAGCCATCCATGTGGCAAAAGCCTTCAGTGAGCTGGCGGATGCCCTCAGCTGTGTAGGCGAGACATCTCACGAGTGGTCTCTCCAACCAGAGGTAGTTCACAGTCTGTTCTCCCAGTGGGGCACCCCTCAAGTGGACTTGTTCATCTCCAGGGAAAACGCAAAGCTGAGGCTGTTCTGTGCCCACCCCTCTCAGCAGGGGGATGCCTTCTTGAGGCCTTGGTTCCCGGGCCTCTTCTATGCCTTCCCTCCACTTCCTTTGATCCACAGGTGCTGCTCAAGGTCAGGAGGGACAAGGTGCAGGTGGTCCTGGTGGCTTCTGACTGGCCACACCAGTTTTTGTACCCCGATCTCCTCAGCCTCAGCAACAGGCTCCCGAGGTGTCTTCCACTACACCCAGACCTGCTCTCCATCAATCAGAGGAAGGTACTCCACCCAGACCTTCAATCCCTGCACCTGCCAGCTTGGTTCCTGAGTGGCTAGAGTTCCAGGCTTTGGGTCTCTCCGAAGATGTCCTCACCATGGTGGAGGCATCTAGACAGGAATCGACCAGGAAATGTTATGCCTTCAAATGGAAGATATTCTCCATTTGGTGTCAGGGCAAGGGGCTGGACCCTTTGTCCTGTCTGGTGGCCAGCATTTTGGACTACCTATGTTCCCTCTCCAAAGGGGGACTTCAGTCAATGACCCTTAAGGTGCACCTGGTAGCCATCTCTGCTTACTGGGTGTGGGCTGGTCAGCAGTCAGTGGAGCAGGAGAAGGTGAGCTGGTGCTTTTTCAAAGACTTAGATCACATTTTCCCTCTGGTACTTGAACCACCACTACCGTAGGACTTGTTGCTGGTTTTGGCAAAGCTCATGAGCAAGCCATTTGAACTGATGCACAAGTGTGACATGTCTCACCTGTCATAGAAGACCACCTTCCTGGTGGCTATCACATCAGCCAGAAGGATCAGTGAGCTCCAGGCGCTCTCAGTGGAGTCTCCTTACCTCTGGGCTTCCACAGGGACAAGTTTGTCCTGTGCCCCAACACGAAGTTCCTCCTGAAGGTTGTGTCAAAGTTTCACCTTAATCAGGTGATGACTCTTCTGGTGTTCTTCCCGAATCACAACTCAGAGGCCGAACACAGGCTTCATACTCTGGACCTGAGGTGAGCACTCACTTATTTTAAAGAGCGCACAGCTGGAGTTCAGGGAGAGGTTCACCAGCTATTTGTCAACTATGCTGAAGCTGCACCTGGCAGGCCTGCAGCCAAGCAGATGATTGGCAGGTGGATCACATCCTGCATTGATCTCTGCTATAGGGTGGTAGATAGGGAGCCTTCCAGAGGGCTAAGGGCTCATTTCACCCACCACACCACTGCGTTGGTGGCTGCTTCTAGGGACATCCCTATCCAGGAAATCTATAGGGCTGCCATCTGGAAGTCTGCACAGACTTTCATTTCCCATTACCACATTGACCTCGAGTCACACCAGGATGCTGGTTTTGGGCCTCAGTTCTCCAGTCTCTGTTCCCTAAGTAGGGTGTGTGTGCCTTGCCTCCCTACTCCCAGAGAACTGCTAGGAGTGTGCCAGTAAGTGTGGATTGAAAAACATATCCACATCCCTAGAAACATAGGTTACTCACCTGTAAAAGTAGTACTAGGAGTGGTATATGTTGTTCATCCACACAGACCCACCCGACCTCCCCAGGCTCAGGCGCACAACCTCTGCTTTCAGCGGGCAAGATCTGGCATCATGTGGTGGAGCCGAGGAATATACCACTCCGGTGGGTGGGAGGAGCCAGCTTGAAGACTTTTTGGTACATCTTAAGGGGAAAGGATATTGCCGGTAGGTGTGGATGAACATATATCACTCCTAGAACTACTGTTGCAGGTGAGTAACCTGTGCTTCCTGCTTGATGTATTTTGATCTGTATTCCTATATCTACTTGACTGTTCCACAGTCTCTACCTATAATGTGCCTTCTTTTGTACTCTCCAGGGTTGTATCTGTAAATAGGCATTCAGCTGTCTAGTGCACTCACGTGTAAACAAAAACCAAACAAATAAATATCAGTTTTTTAATATATTATAGTGGCACAGTAGCACCACTATAGTTAGGGTTGGTGCAGCGCTTCAATGTTAAATTCAAAATTTTGCACCTTAATAACTTTGACATACTTTAATGAAACAGCCCAACATTTGGCATGCACGATCATTCTGCCAGAGTCTCAAGACATGAAAAGTTTCAATGACGGCCTCTGGTATGGTTTTTGAGATATAATGTGGTAAAAAACAGAAAAAAAAAAAACTTTTTTCCCATTGGTTAGCATGGGATTTTTTGCCATCATCTACAGACCAGACAGAAGGAAATTTTTCTCTTGAGATTTTCAGGGATGATGGGGTCTGTGCCAATGGTGTGCCTTTGGACGGTTTGGTGAAAAAATATTTCACCATTTTTGAATTATAATGACTTTTGTGATAGGCACAAGGCAGGCAGGTAAATGAAAACAGTTCGAACTGTAAAATTACTGTTCCAACTGTTGGAACAGTAAATTTACAGTTCAAACTGTTTTCATTTACCTGCCTATATTTGGGCTATCACAGATATGGATATGATTACTCTATCTCAAAAACTATACATAGGTGGGTGGACCCTGTGGTCCCACAGGCAAATAAGCATACAATTACACTATCTCAAAAAGTAAGGAAAGTCATTGCAAAAAACTACATTAATGCATCAGTTAGGGTTGAAGATAAAGCAACAAATGTAGGGAAATATGACGTTAGGGTTTCCAACCATAAAACACCTGTCCCACCCTTGACGCAAATGAGAGGTGGGAGTCTTCCTTGGGGTTGTCAACCCTAATACTAAGCCCACTGTATGCACTCATGAAACATATACACCTGTCTCCATCACATCTGTTCTGTTACTGCAATGGGGTGAGTGTTACAGTTGACAGCCTCAAGGAAGACTCCGACCCTCATTTGCTTCAGGGGTGGGGCAGGTGTTTTAGCGTTGGAAACCCTAACATCATATTTCCTTATGGTTCTTGCTTTATCTTCAACCCCAACTGATGCATTAACTTAGTTTTTGCAATGATTATATGTAAATCATGTATACAGCTATGGTAGTGCCCATATAGTTAGGGTTGATCAGTGTTTATTATGAAATGGGTAGAAAGAATGCTGAATTCTGATTGGCTGAGAGCTGCTTTCAGCTGGGCCATTATCCCAGCTGAAAGTAATTTGTTTAAAAAATGCATAACATTTAGTTAAAATGACCCATTTCATAATCGCAATATGGCACTCCAGGGGATGTGTTATGGTGGGTTAACGGCCCTTCTCAGGTGGTGGAAGCACTCTGCTACACCTCGTGCTTCAACCCACCTGGGGTGGGCTGTTATCCCACCATAACACACCCCCTGTCATGCCTTATTGCATCTTAATAACATTGGTGTTGTTCAAGAAAATGACATCAAATTTTGTATGCACAGTCAGGGTGCCAATTTCTTATGATACGACAAGTTTCGTGATGCCACTCATCAGGATTCCAAGATCCAGGGAGTAAAGAAACATTAAAACACACATTTTGCCTGTTTTTTTGTTCATGTCTCGAGCAAAACTGGTTTGTAATTTTGTTCCGACACATTCAGGGTAGAAGCAGCTCAACCGAAGGAGATGCTTTTGAAGATTTTGTGAAAAAATATTAATCGGTTCTCATTACAAAGTTTTAAAAATTTAGCTTCTGAGAATGCTCACTAGGGTTTTCAGGATAGCCATTTGGGGCAACCTAATAATTTTTAGGTTGTGAGCTGATTCTTATGTCATCAGAAATAAAATATTATGTTGTGAGCATTGAGTCTTAACAGCTTTGGCACCATATGATGAAATTGCATGAAATGTTGCAAGTGCGATCAGGGTGCCAAGTTCTTATGATCTGGCAAGTTTCATGATGACTGGTTATCCAGATTCTGATATCCAAGGAGTGTAAAAATAAGAAAAAAATGCACTTCCTGGGAGGGGGGTTGTTTGCTTCTAGAGCGAAAACAGTTTGGAATTTTCTTACAAAATTGTCAGGGCACAAGCAGCTCAGCCAGAGGAGATGCCTTTCAAAGATTTCCTGAAAACTATTAATCACTTCTCAAATTATAAGGTTTTAAAAATGTGGCTTCTGAGCATAAGTTGAGTAGGCATTTTAAAGGGGAACTCTTAGCTCTCCTGCCGAAATGTTGCGGGATCATGAGGTCCTGATTAAGTAAACTGCAAAAAAGAAATAATTTTTGTAACAACTACTTTAGTTATTTAGTGTTTTATCTGGTTGATTCTGTGATCCCCCCGCTCACCATGACTGTAAACAAATATTCCCAGGATCTCCTGCAGCCAGCTCTCTGTTGTCACTAGCATCATCAGAGGGCTGGCAGCGGGGGACCCTGAGAATATTAGTTTATGACCATGGCAGGCTGGGGGGATTGCAGGATCAACCAGATAAAAAACTAAATAAGTGTAAGCTAAAAGATTATAACAATTATTTCTGTTTGCATTTTCCTTAATTGGGGTCTCATGGTCTTGCAACATTTCAGCAGGGGAGCTGAGAGTTACACCCCGATTTTTGAACCTTATTAACACTGGTGTAGTTCAATGAAAGTGCATGAAATTTTGCATGGGCAGTCAGGGTGCCAAGTTCTTATGATATGGCAAGTTTTGTGATGGCTCTTTATCCAGATTCTGAGATTGAGGCAGGGCAAACATAAGAAAAAACACATTTATGTACTTTTTTTTTTTTTGGCTGGCACTTACATAAATAATGGTTTGTGATTGTTCCGAAATCTTCAGAGTTAGAAGCAGCTGGGCCCAAGGAAATGCCTTTTGAATATTTTGTGAATAAATGTTAATCAGTTGTTAAGGTTAAAAAGTTGGCTTCTAAGTATGGGTTGAGTAGGCATTTTAATGCTGGACCCCGATTTTTGCACCTTAAAGGGAACCTGTCAACCCCCTTAGGCCTCAAAGTGTCCCTAGTTTAAAAAACACATTTTATGATTGTCCATATTCTATAGAGATTGTTAATGCAGCTGGTAATTTGATTCAGATCCTTATTTTCTTTTAAAAAGTGAAAAACTAAGTGCCCACGATACTGGTGTTACCACACCAAAACATGCTTGTTTACATTTCTTGACCAAATCCCACTGCATCTTTCCTGGACTCAGGAGCACTCCCAACACAATCTAGTCACTCATTAAGCAGTGGGAATAGAGAAGACCATGGTATCATGAGTGGCTGCACTGTCTGAGTGTATTTCTAATGTTCAGGAAGTATACAGTAAGAGTATACCAATGATTTGAAGCAAAACAAGGCTGGGTATAGCTATATATTACCATGCATTTCAGTTCTAATAAGCAAGGAGGAAGATAAAACAACCAGCAACATCAATGAATTTTAGAGAAGGTAAGCAATCATACAATGTGGGGTTTTATTTAAGCAATAAGGCACGACAAGGTGTGTGTTATCGTGTAATAACGTCACTCCTGGGGTGGGTTGAAGCACGAGGTGAAGCCGAGTGCTTCCACCACCCCAGGAGTGACGTTATTACACAAAATAACACACACCTTGGAGTGCCTTTATTGCAATTACACAATGGCTCGATGTTATACAAAACAAAAATAAAAATAAAAATGTTTTTAGTAGATTTTTAGTGAAAGAGAAGAGGGGAAAAAAAGATGGTGGTGAGGCTCAGGAGCAAGCAGACCTAATGCTAATCAATGACAGTGATGTTATACTGCAATATCATCACTGTCTCAGGCACACACTGACCAATCAGAATTCAGGAAATTTCCTTGCCATTGTATAATTAAAAATAATATGATGCAAAAAAAGTTGACAGTGTCCCTTTAATAACATTGGTGCTGTTAGGTAAAGTTGCATGACATTTCGCATGCACGGTCAGGCTGCCAAGTTCTCATGATTTTACACGTTTTGTGGTGGCTGCTTGTCTGGATTCTGATATACATGGAGAGTGAAAACATGAGAAACATACATTTTGACTGTTTTGTTTTCCTTGCATCTACAGCAAAAATTATTTGGAATTTTGTTCCGAGGTTTTTAGGGTAGAAGAGGTTCGGCCCAAGGAGGTGTCTTTTTAAGATTTCATGAAAATATATTAAATCGGTTCTCGAGTTACAAGGTTTTAAAAATTTGACTTCTAAGCATGTTTAGTAGGGTTTTCAGGATAGCTGTTCCTTGCAACCCAAGAATTTTTAGGTCATGAGAAAACATTTTTAGATAACCTTGGGCTACGTTTTTAAAGCCCGTTAGACCCACGGCTGCAGGAAATAAACTGGTGCCAGTGGGTCTTCACTTGTGGAGCTGCAGTTTTTCCCCCACCTGCAGTATTTTCAAAGAGGGAGCCAGTTTACGACTGGCTCCCTGATTTAGGGCAGTTTGTGTATGATTTTTTTAATGCAGTTGTGGAGAAAAGTAACGCCTGGTGGGACCCGCCGTAACATCCCCTACAGGTATGCTGGCTGAAAATAGAACACTCCACAAGTGCAGGGAGTTTTCGGACCACAATAGCCACTGCAGAGCGGGACATAGTCCCAGGACGGGCTAAAAATCCAGCTCCTTGTTTTTTATTTGGGGAAAAAAAACAAAAGGAAAAGTATAAAAATTATGTTTTTTCAACAAAACAAACTGCTGAACTACAGGAACTGTTTAGCTAGATTCTGGAGTTTGTTTAATGAAAAATTATGCAGAAATACATTTTTGGTGCACCCAGAAATCTTAAGTTGCAGGCTTAGTAAGGCGATTTGATTTTTCTGTTGGGAGATGAGAATTTTTAGGTCATGAGAAAATGTGGCCTAAGAATATCAGCTCTCAATATAAGAATTTAGACTTGTACCAAAAAAAAGCTTTTACTCATAACACAGCCATTTTTGTAAGTTTATTTTCACCAAATTTTCAACAATCTTATATTTTTAAGGCCCTTAGATGACCACAGTGGCTGAAAAGTGTCTCTTCCACCTCAAAATGTTTTACAATGTGGTGCCATAAAACCTATTTAAAAGGTTGGATTGAAATTTCATCACTTCTGTGGGGGCTTAAAATATGATTTCTGAGAGTTTGGGACATAAATATTGAAAAATGGGACATCTGTTGTGGTGTGATTTTGCTGGTATGCACATAAACATCTCACTCACCTCCCCAAGCAGCAAAAGGACAAGACCATATAATGCTGGATTCCAAGATTTGTGTAGGGTTCAAACAGTCCAACATAAATTATGAAGATGTATGTAATGCCATGGTAAGGGAATTGTGTGGGGACCAAAGTACACTATGCAAACTGTGTATGCACGTAACAGACCCTATGTAAATTCTGCTAATGTACTCAAGGCTATTGTATGGTATTTGGGTCCTACACAAATCACATAACCATGAAAAACCACACTGTGGAATTGTAATGCCTTGCTACACAATCTGGCCCCACACAAATTGTGCACTTAGGTAACATTGCACTGTGGAATTTGTATAGGGCCAGGAGCCCAATGAAAATTATGCAAACACATGTAAGGCTGTGGTATGGAATTTGCTTACATAATGCCGCACTGTGGAATTTGTGTAGGGCCCATGTAATTCTTGAAGTCACACCTCCAAAACAAAACTGATGAAGTGGAGAACATACAGTGTATGTCAAGCAAGATAATACAGCAGCAGCAGGAGAGGCCATACGAGCAGCATCAACCAAACATATGTAATACTTGTTTGATGTGGAACAATGGTCACAAAATCACATACATATTTTATAACAGTACTTTGGGAAGAAACTTCCGGTTGGTCCTAAGCACCACCTTGTCCCTGTGGAAAGAGATGTAATCCAGATCTGTACACAAGGCTTGCAATTCACTTATTCTTCTGGCTGAAGTAATGGCAACCAGGAAAACAGTTTTCCAGGTGACATACTTCATGTCTGCAGTTGCTATAGGCTCAAATGGTGGCTCCACAAGCCTGGCAATACAGATATTCAGATTCCAGGCTGAAACTGGCTCCCTGAGGGAAGGGTGAATTTGGTTAAGATTTCTGAAGTATTTTCGAAAAACAGGATGAGAGGCCATAGATCTCTCATTGCTAGCTGATACATATGTTGAGACTGCGGCTAGGTGCACCTTTAGAGTTGAGGGCCAAAGGCCCAGTGTGTGCAGATATGTCAGGCAGTCCAGGAGGACAGGAAGTCCAGCATTTGAAGTGCCAATGTCCTTGCCTGAACACCAAATGGAAAACCTTTTCCACTTTGCTGAGTATGTCTTCTTAGTGGATATCTTCCTTGACCCACAGAGCACTGTCAGGACTTCTTCTGAAAGGTTCAGGCTAGCAAACTCTAGGTTCTCAAGAGCCAGGCCCTGAGTTGAAGTGACCTGAGGCTGGGGTACAGTATCCTGCCCTGAGATGCTGTCAGAAGGTTGTGTCTCTGGGGCAGGTGTATCGGAGGAGATACTGACATGGTCAGCAGGAGTGAATACCAAGGCTGCCTGGTCCCGTCTGGTGCTACTAATATCATGGTTGCTGGCTGTGTCCCGAGTTTCACCCGAATCCTGAGCAGCATGGGGAAAGGAGCATACAGAAATCGTTCCGTCCAGTCCAGTGCCAGTGCATCCAGAGGGACTGTGTCCTTGCTTGGAGGCCTGCAACACACTTGTGGCAGTTGATGGTTGTCTGTGGAGGCAAAGAGGTCTATTTTTGGTGCGCCTCACTTTCTGAACACTGCCTGTAGCACCTATGGATTGAGTGCCCATTCGTGATGATCCTGGCTTATCCTGCTGAGGGAATCTGCCAGGATATTGTCCTTCCCGGGAAGGTGGCTAGCTGAAAGTGACACCTGCATTGAGTATGCCAGGTTCCACAGCTTCATTGCTTCTGTACATAATGGTGTGGATCTGGTTCCTTCTTACTTCTTGATGTAGTACATGGTGGTGATATTCTCTGTTCTGACCTGAACCACCTTGTTTTGTAAGTGAGGAGCAAAAGCTAGTAGAGCCAGGTATACTGCCCTGAGCTCTAGGAGATTGATGTGCAGAAGAGACTCTTGGAGGGACCATGTCCCACTGGCCATTAAGTCCAGCATGTGAGCCCCCCCATCCTAGCAGTGAGGAATCCACTGTGATCACTACTGAGGGGTGTTCTTTTTAGAAGGGTACCCCCTCTCTGAGATTGTCCCTGTCCAACCACCACTGTAGAACCTGCAGGAGTGTGTCTGTGACAGAAACTAGCTTGGCTAGTGTGTCCTTTTTCTGAGACCAATGGGCTCTTAGATGGAACTGTATGTCCCTCATCTGAAATCTGGATCCTGAGACCACTACCGTGGCAACTGCCATGTGGCCCAGAAGGCGCAGTAACTCCCTGGCTGGCCTGAGTCTGTTTAACTGGAATGATCCTGCTACCTGCAGGATACTGTTCATCCTGTTCTGGGAGAGAAATATCTGCACAGACTTGTGTCCAGTTCTGTCCAATGAAATCCAGAACCTGAACAGGTTCCTGCTGAGACTTTTGCTCATTTATAAGGAACCCCAGAGATTCCAATGTGCTTCTGGTGAGGGCCAGGGACTCTCTGGTGTGCTGCAGAAACTGGCCTATGAATAGCCAGTTGTCTAGATAAGGGAACACTGTCACTCCCTGTCTTCTTAAGTGTGCCACCACCACTGCCAGACACTCTGTGAATGCTCTTAGTGCTGAGGTTAGCCCCAATGGTATTGCTGCGAACTGGTAGTTACCTGAGGGTAGTCTGAACCTCAGGTACTTTCTGTGGCTTGGTCTGACGGGGATGTGAAAGTATGCTTCCTTTAAATCTAGGGATGCTAGACAATCCCCTTTTTGCAGTGTGGGGGTGATCATGGCCAGAATCATCTTTTTGAATTTTGGTTTCAGGATGTGTTTGTTTAGAAGTCTCAGGTCTAGAATGGGTCGCCAGTCCCCATTTTTCTTTAGAGAGAGAAAGTACCTTGAGTAGAAACCCTTTGCCCTCTGGGACAGGGGACTGTTTCTATTGCTGTGATTGCAAGGAGATTTTTCACCTCTGCTTCCAGGAGTATCCTGTCTACAGATGTGACTGGGGCAAAGTTTCTGGGAATGACTTGAAACTTAGGGACAGTCCTTGGCTCACTACCTCCAGGACCCACCTGTCTGTGGTGATGGTACGCCAAGCCTGGAGGCAGTGAGCCAATCTGCCACCTACTGGCAATGGGGAGGCAACCTGTGCCAGCCCGTCAGGGATTCTGTTTGGGCTGGGTTTGTACCTGGGATGCCTGGGCAGGCCTTCTCATGGATCTCCTGCTCCTACCCCTGAAGTACCCCCTGGGCTGCTGGTAGTCTTGCATGGTTTGTGCCTGGATGAAGGGCCGGGAATAGGAGCCCCTGCCCTCCCTGTACTGGGATCTGTATGAAGATGGCCTATCCAGGATTCCAAGAATAGGATTCTTAGAATGGGAGTGGTGTACAGGCCACCATCTCAGATGGAGGAGTTAGACAGGGAACTAGTGGGACAGATCAGAAGGACCTGCGAGAAGGGTAGTGTGGTGATCGTGGGGGACTTCAACATGCCAAGAGTGGACTGGAGCACCCCAACAACCAGGAACAGAAGGGAGCAGGTACTGCTGGATGCCTTCCAGGACAGCTTCCTGCTGCAAATGGTCAGTGAACCAACCAGGTTAGGGAATACCCTTGACCTTGTGCTGGCAAATGGGGACTTTGTGAGAGAACTTACAGTGGAGGAACTGCTGTCAGGGAGTGACCACCACTCAGTGTGGCTCACATTGGATATGGGCAAGGAAGGAGTGGAATCTGGCACAAGAGTGCTGGACTTCAGGAGGGCTGACTTTGGGAGGATGGTGAAAGTGGTAAAAGGGTACCTGGCCAGAATTCAATCTAGTATGGATACTAACCAGAGGTGGGAGCTCATAAAGCTGGGGATAGTGGAGGCAACCAAAACCTGCTGCAAAGCCCAGAGCAAGAAGGCTATCGCTAAGAAACCGAGCTGGTTGAGTAAGGAGGTCATGGAAAAGGTAAAGAGGAAAAGAGCTGCCTTTAGGAAGTACAAGAAAACAGGGAAGGGGGAGGACAGAGAGGAGTACTTGACAGAATCGAGGGAGGTGACAAGGGCGGTAAGCGGAGCCAAAGCATCTACGGAACTCAGGCTGGCACAAGGCATTAAGAAGGGGAGAAGGACTTTAAGTACGTCCAGGAGAAAAGGAGCTGTAAGGACCACATAGTAAGGATTAGGAAGGAGGGGGTTGGGTGGAAGAGGGTAATATACAAGGAAGCACTAAATATACTTCTGCTCAGTATTTACTAAAGAGAAGAGGGGTGACACCCAAGGTGGGAGAAATGGCAGTAGCAGGGGGGAAGTGGTGACAGATGGGGAAATCATGGAGGGCAGAGTTCGAGAGGGTTTGAAGGCACTGAGGGTGGACAAGGTGCCAGGCCCAGATGGCATCCACCCCAGGGTACTGAAGGAGCTGGCAGAGGTCCTTGCAGGACCTTTGGCAGACCTATTTAATGCCTCACTACATTCGGGTGTGTACCTCAGGACTGGAGGATGGCTCATGTGATGCCCCTCCACAAGAGTGGCCCCAAGGATGAACCGGGAAACTACAGACCAGTGAGCCTCACATCCATCGTGGGTAAGCTAATGGAGACTATCCTGAAGGAGAGGCTGGTGGCCCTCCTAGAGGCCAAAGGACTACAGGACAGCAGACAGCATGGTTTCATACGTGGCAGATCCTGCCAAACCAACCTGGTCGAGTTCTATGACTGGGTAACTAGGCAACTGGACAGGGGCCATGCAGTGGATGTCCTGTATCTAGACTTCAGTAAGGCATTTGACTCGATGCCACATGGAAGGCTGGGAAGAAAGTTAGTAGGCACAGGGGCGGGTGCAAAGCTGGTGAGATGGGTAGGAAACTGGCTGCAGGGAAGGCAACAGAGGGTGGTGGTGGGTGGGGAGCTCTCACACCCAAGGGCAGTGATGAGCGGTGTCCCACAGGGCTCAGTGTTGGGACCAGTGTTGTTTGGGATATTCATTGCAGACATATCATGGGACATCAAGAGCAAGATCAGTCTGTTTGCTGATGATACTAAGGTTGGCGGGTGGTGGATGACCTAGGGGATGGTAGGTTGCAGGATGATCTGGCAAAGCGTGAAACCTGGTTAGACACCTGGCAACTGGGGTTTAATCGCCAAAAGTGCAATGTGCTGCATTTTGGGATGAAGAACCCAAGGAGGAGTTACTAGCTAGGGAGTGCAGCTAGCCCAGACAGAGGAGGAGGAGAAGGATCTGGGTGTGCTCATTACAGGGTCAATGAACAACTCGGCACAATGTAGGAAGGCAGCTGCAAAGGCCAACAAAATGCTGGGTTGTATTGCAAGGGGTATATCCTCGAGGAGGAGGAGGTGATTCTGCCACTGTATAGGTCATTAGTTAGACCACACCTGGAGTACTGCGTGCAGTACTGGCGTCCGTATCTGAAGAGGACATTAGTTACTGGAGGGGTGCAGCTGAGGCGTACAAAGATGATCAAGGGCTGGGGGACTTATCATATGAGAGGAGGTTGAAGGAGTTGAACATGTACTCACTGGAGGAGAGGAGAGACAGGGTGACATGATTGAAACCTTTAAATACATGAAAGGAATAAACAAGACGGGTACAGAGGGGTTGTTCAAAGTAAGGGGAGGGCAACCAGGGGCCATGATAGGAGAGTGAGAGAGGGGAAGGTTCAGGAGGGAGATGAGGAGACACTTTTACAGAGAGGGTGGTGACTGGGTGGAATGCATTACCTGCAGAAGTGGTATGCAGTAGAACAGTGGACTGCTTCAAACGAGGATGGGACAGGACAAGGGGGAGGGTTAATGAAGGGGAAGGGTGGAAGGGAGGGGCAGCTGCAGAATAAAGGGTGCTAGCTGCACATTCGAGCAGACTTGATAGACCTCTATGCCTTTATCTGCTGGCAAATTTCATATGTTCGTATGTTCGTATCCTTGGAGTTACTCCTATAGGTGGCCTTGTACTCTTCCACCTTTTTCATATAGGCTTGGGTTTTATCCCCAAAGAGGGAATCCCCCTCATAGGGGAAGTCCATTGCCTTTGTCCGGGTGTCCTGCTTCAGGTTGGTTGCTCTAAGCCAGGCAAACCTCCTGAGGGAGATGGAAAGGACCATTAGTCTGGCTGCAGTGTCATTTGAATCCACAGCCATGTGGCACTAGTATTTTGTGACATCCAGTGCTGTCCTTGCAGTTTCCTGGAGGTCCACTGCCACCTCGCCTGGCACCCTATCAGCTAAACCCAGCACAGTGTTCCACAAGGCCTTCTGATACTGCACTGCACAGGCCATATAATTGGCCTGTCTTACCAGAAGGGAAACAGCCACATACTCTTTTTTCACCATCCCATCCTACCTTTCTGGAATCTTTGTCTGGTGGGTGAGAAGCCAAGGGGATTCTTGCTTTATCACAAGCTGCTGCTTGAACCACCCCTTCATGGTCTGGGTGGTTAAAAAGAAATGCAGCAGTGGATGTGTCTAACTGATACTTTTTGTCCACTTTTTTGTCCAGTCCTGACATTGAAGTGGGGGTTTTCAAAATGTGCAGTACTGCCTTTTTTAGAGACGTGTGCATGGGGAGCATCGAGCACTTTGTGGGTGCCAGGCCAACATCATCTCCAGGAGGTCAGCTTCCTCCCCATCTTCCTCAGTCTCCTGCATGGGTAGATTGAGGGTTTCCACCATATTTTTTACAAAAGTATAATGGGATGTATAATCATCTGGGCCCCTTGGTGGGGTACCAAAATCCTGCTCAGGGGATACCTTCTGGTCTATCGATTCCCCTTCTTCATCCTCCTCCTCCTCCTCCTCCTCTGGATTTTCATACAAATACTGTGGTTCCTGAGCCCCTGGGATCTAGGTAGGAATCGATGAAACCAGTAGAACCGGTGACAGAGCAGGGACTGCAGCCTGCACTGCCTGCAAAATCTTTAGTGCTTTGGCAATGTCCTCTGCTGAGGGCATGCTAGGTTTGTCTGCTGGGAACTCCTTAGCCTTCTCAGCCGACGGCGCAGCAACATTTTTCTCCCTGTATCTTTTCTTTGATGGAACTGGTTCAGTAGCCAGTTCCACAGGCCTTTTAGACTTAGTAGAATCTGTTTTTTTTTCCTGTGGGTTTAGGTTCCACAGAGTCTTTTGATCTGTCTTTATCTTTTTTAGAAGCAGAGGTGGAGGGTACATCCTCTGTATGGGTGGAAGCAGTAGCCATCTCCTCTAATTTTTTGGCCCTCTTTCTGACAGTTTTGGGCAAAAAGTCTTATAGATGCATGTCCAGGGAGCACAGTCAGTCCCCTTGATGAAGGAGGGAAGCAGGCCTGGAAGGGTGACCATCCTGAATCATGTGTATTCTATGTATTTGTTCAGGTGGCTGAGATCTAGGATGGGCCGTAGGTCCCCTGTTTTCTTCAGAACCAGAAAAATGTGGGAATACAATACCTTCCCTCTTTGATCTGGCGGAACTGGCTCTATGGTCTGCTTCAGCAAGAGTGCTTGAATCTCCTTCTGGTTGAGGGAGAGGTGTGATGGAGGGTAATGGGAGTTTATGGGAGGGTTGTCTGGGGGCACCTTTATGAACTCCAGGGTATGCCCTTTCTCTATCAGATGAAGAACCCACTGATCTGTCATTATTTTGTGCCATCCCTCTAGACAGAGAGAAAAGTGACCCCCCCACACCACCTCCCCCAGGGATTCTACTGGGGGAGGGGGGGTCAGGTAAGGAGTCAGGCTGAGGAACCAGGGACAGGCAAAGGGGCCTGGGAGGTTCTGGGGGCTCAGTGTCCCAAACCTCCTGAGGCCTGAGAGGTGGCCTTAACTCTGGTTTGTTGGCCTAGGGGCTGCTGCCCAGAGGATGGACAAAATGGCTGGCAACAGTTTTGTTTCTGATTGGATCTGTACATGGTTTGTACAGATCTGACAGCCTTGCCAGATTCCTGAAGGTGAGTTATGACCTTTTCAGACTCCTCGGCGAAAAGGACGGAGCCCTTGAAAAGGGCATCCATAATGCTCATTTGGACGCCCGGAGTAAAACCCGAGACATGGAGCCAAGAGTAACGGCGAAGGCAGATGCCGGAGGCCGCTGCCCTGGCCCCTGAGTCTACCATGTCATAGGAGGAACGTAAGACATGAGTGCCTATGTCTGAACCTGATTTCAAAATATGTAGCAGCTCAGCTTTCTGAGGGCTATCCTGCTGAGTCTGAACTAGTTCCATGGTCTTCTCCCACAGGGCATTCTGATACTGGACCATGTGGGCTAAAAAATACAGGAAGTGGAGCTGGCCCAGTGGCGCTGAGGGTTGAGGCACTGGACGCCACACCTCACGCCATGCTGGCGACCTGGGTTTGGGAATGTGCCCTGGTCGTCAGGGGTCATCAGGGGAGGGATAGGATTGAGCGTCTAGAGAGCGCTGGTGTCCTATCCCTGGGGAGGGATTGGGGTTTTCACTACTCTGCAGTGGCCCTCGATGGAGATCAGGTGCACTGCAAGGGTGGTGTACTTGAGGGTGGAGTGCGGCGGACATTGGCACGCAGTGCCTCTGGTGTCATTGCACACCCACACTCCATGGAGGAAAAAGCTGGGCGCAACTGAGCAGCTTGATGGCTGCACTTAGCACCGCCTGTGAGGTCTGTCATGGAATCTCGCTGGGGGCCTGGTCCCGGCCCAGCCCAGGTGGGCATAGGGAAGGCCCCTCAGCGGTACAGGAGCAGCCGCACCAGGCCCTGACATGCAAGTGAGCCTGCTGACTCTGAGGTAGTGGAAGGCGGCAGCTGTAGGTACCACAGGTTGTGCTGCAGAAGCGGAAAAATAAAGTAGTGATAAGAAAAAAAATACAGGAAGTGGATGGTGCAGGTGGCCGAGGCATAGACTTTCCTGCTGAGCTGGGCCACCTGCTTAGAGTCCCAGAGGCTGAGTGCTAAGATGCCAGGGCTTCTTGGACTGATCATGAGCCACCATCATAACTGTGGAGTCCACAATGGGCTGCTCTCCAAAGAAAGGCTCATCTTGAGGAGCATTATAGAGGTGATCAGCCTTCTTTGAAACAGCAGGGTGAAAGATGGGAGGTTTCCAAGCAGATCTGGTGATGTCCTTAAAAGGCTCCACCAGAGGAGGAATCACCACAGGTTTAGGATCCTCTTGACAGAGGAAAATAGGCAGACGACGTCTCTCCGGGTCCAAATCTTCGGTGTCCCAACCCATATTGGACTGGATGTGCTACATGACCTCCATGAATGTCGGGTCATTGGGAGGAGACTTGGGGGGTATCCTTGGGGTCTGCCAGAGAGGAAGACATCCCTGAGTCAGATGACACCAAGGAGGAGGAATGCCAGTCCAACTCCCCTGAGGAGGAAGATCTAGAGGTTGAATAACAGTGTCTATGGTCATGCGACTTACGTCGGTGCCTGTCCAAGGGGATGAGCGATGGCGCTTTCACCCATGATGCTTTGCAGGACCCCTGCCAGTGCCATCTGGTTGTGGGGTAGGCTCTTCTGGCACTGGCGTAGGCTGCCAAGGAGGAGCCTGAGGCTTAGCCCCAAGGGAAGAGGTTCCTTGGGAGGGGGTGCAGGAGGTCCTTTCAGTATCACGTCGCCCTTGAACACATTCCACCAGGATGTGAAAAGAGCCATGAGACCTGGCAGAGGATTCTGCGGTGTAGAGGGATTAGCCAGCATCAGTGGGGGGATGTCAGATGGCCCCAGCATGGGTCCCTTTGGAGACGGCTACCCAGGCATCAGGTTCTGAGGATCTGGGTTGACCGGCGGTGGCCCAGCAGGCATCTGGTTATCTGGAGTTGGCCTGGTAGGTGTCATCAGACGAGACGCCGGGCCCCCTGGCATCAGCTGAACTGTAATGTTAGGGTCAGCCAGCAATATAGGGCATTCAGGCAGTGAAGGAATGGATGTTGCCGGTGTCCATGTCGGAGTTGCTGACATCGACCGGAGCGGCATGGACTGACACCAGTCAGGGGAAGCAGCCATCGTCATCTTGGAAAGAGCCTGCTGAGGGGAGCTAACTCCCGAATGGGGCAGAGGCATCACTCTCCCAGCAGAGGTGAGCACATGCCCCTGGCATTGCTGGGTGGTGTCAGCCCCAGAGCCAGAAACTGACGTAGCAGAAGCCAAGGCCGGGAGGATGACAGGCAGGGATACACCGCCCAGAGAAGCTCCGGCCAGGCCACCTGGCTGAGGACCCACAGTCTGATGAAAGGGCCTGAGCAACAGGATTGAGAGGCTGAGAAAGAATTCCCCAACCCCAAAGAACCATCGCCCAAAGTCTGGATGAGGGCGGGAGGTTTAACAACGAGCCTGGAGGAAGAGAGGGTTGCAGTGGAAGCCAAGTCTGACCTTCCATGGGAGGACGACCCAGAGCCAGTCACCATCGAAAGAGGAGACCAGGAATGGGAGGCTGACCGGGGTTTGTCCTTGTGCTTCTCCCAGTGTTTATGCTTTCCATCTGACTTTCTCCCCATGAGAAGATGAAGAAGTAGAGGCCCCTGAAATCAGGGAGGATGAGGAACTTTTCCCTGGATTTGTTTCTCCATCACTGCCACTTTTTTTTTCCTGGCAAAAAGCTTTTTAGGGCCTTCTGGTGGCAGATCCTGGTCCTCTGGTGAACTTCAAGCAGTGCTGACAGGCCTCTGTATCGTGATCTGGGCTTAGAAAGAAGAGACAGAGAGTGTGGCCATCTTCAACAGATCTGCTTGCTGCAAGGACACTTGGACTGCTGCTGTTCCACTGATGAGGTTGGAGAAGAAGACATGCAGAGAAAAAATGGAAAAAAAATCAAATTTTGAAAGAAAATAATAAAGTGCGGGTGATCGCGAAAAAAAAGGTGACTGACTAGAGCACAAGGCATCCGTGGAGCCGATGTGCATGGGTTGATGGCGAGAAAAGAACTGAGGTTGGGCTAGGGGCCCGCCCCTTTTATACCATTGGCTGACATCGAGGATGGGCCGACGTCAGGGGGCGGTCCCCCGCAATAGACTGCTAGCTAGATGTTTTCTGTGGGGTCCTGGCACCTGCCAGCTTCAGTCTTTATCTTGTAGCCTACTGCAAGAGCTCCCCCCCCCGAAGTGAGATTATGTTTTAGTATCTAGATGAAAAACATTTCTGATATCATGGAGAGATTTAAAATGACCCTCCTTAAAGAGCATGTCTAAGATTTTGGGAATGCCTTTTAAAATACATTAGTCCATTATCTTATGCTAGTAACACTCATTTGAGCCCAGAAAGGAATTTTTTTTCATCAAGTCCACTGCAGAAGGGAAGAGATTGAAAATTGTGCTGAGCAGATAGCTAGCTGAACTATTCCACTTCCTGGTCAGCCGGCCCCACCCCGTCACTCAGATGTTTTGTGATGTCTAACCAGGCAGAGGGAGGGGGTGTGCCACATAGAAGTCAAAGGAGGACATATTCTGAACTGTTTGATGCTGTATATACTAAAGTAACCTTTGACATAAATGAAAGTCACTGCCCAACTAACAAGGCCCTATTAGTTGAGCAATTACTTTTATTTATAACAAAGGTTGCTTTAACATACATAAAACTACTTCAAAAATGTCCTCTATTGACTTCTATGTGGCACACTCTTGTGTTCTGCCTGGTTAGACATTACAAACTGCCTGAGCATGGGGGTGGGGTCGGGAGGTCAGGAACTGAAGGGGTTGCCTGACCATCTGTTAAACAGAATTTTTGATCACTTCCCTCCCATAGTTGACTTAAAGAAAACATTCCTTTCTGTGCTTAAATGGCTATCCCCAGAAGAAGGTAATGAGCTACTGTATTTAAAATGCCATTACCAAAATCTTAGACATTTCCTTTAAGTAGTGTGAAACAACCTTAACATCCGCCAACTGAGGGAGCCAATCCCTAAAAATCAATTTACGGTCCATCTTAAAGTTGAAGTTTCCAAAAACTGGCTATGAAATATCCTGTTCAAAATTGAACTGTAATATTTTGCCCAACTGGACATGCACCTTAAGGGAGTTACCCAATACAGAGTCACGTAGAGCTTTAGGTAAAGTTTTAAAATGGATATACGGCATTGCTAAAGAGAAATCCCCCATTTCTCCATCAATCAAAATTCAAGGTCTAACCAAACAGGTATATAAGCTTGGTAATTATTTGGAACATAAATATTGAAAAATGGGATGTGCATTGTGGTATGATTGTGCTGGTAAAAATGTAGTGCTGGACTCCAGGATTTGTGTAGGACCCAATGCAAGTTCTGAAGATGCACATAATGCCATGCTAAGGGATGTGCACAGGGACTGAAGTGCACTATGCAAATTATGCATGCATGTAACAGGCCCTATGTGAATTCTGCTGATGTATGCAAGGCTTTTATTTGGTATGCAGGCAAATCGCATACTCACAAAACACTGCACTGTGGAATTGTAACACCTTGATACATAACTTATGTAGGGCCCAGAGGGCACTCTGCAAATTGTACGCTTATGTAACATTGCAGGAAACTGCATAGGGCCCAGGGTCCTATGCAAATTATGTAGACATATATAAGGCTGTAGTATGGAATTTGCCTACATAATGCTGCACTGTGGAATTTGCACAGGGTCCATGCAGTTCTGGAAGTCCCACCTCAGGAACAACATTGATGAAGTGGATAATGCACAGTGTATGTCAAGCAAGATGATACAACAAGACAAACTTTATCAGTGCTGTTTAGAAACATAACAGTGTGACTCAGGTACCAAGGCACCAAAGTGTGCTACGTAAAATGTTATAATGTATGTAGAGCATAAAACACTTTATCTGTGCTGTTTCAAAGAAACATGCCTGAATTTGCATGTATGCAAATAATGGTATCATTAGAAATGCATGTATACTTCAAGTATACCTCCAACCCATAGAAGCAGTATGATATAACCAAGGCCCCTACTTTTCTGTGGCACAGTGGGACTAAGTTCTGCGGCAAGACTACCATTTGCCACAGAACTTCTGTGGCGGTGGTTTGCAATTTCTGTGGAAGTTCTGCGGCACTAACAAACTACCACATCACAGTGTCATCTTGTCATTCTGACTTCACTTTCATGGCAGTGGTTATAGCAATCAGGATGGTGGAAATCACAGTAACACTTGTTCAAAAAATAACAGACTTGTAGAAATAATTTTATGCCTAAAAAAGCAAAACAAATGCCTCTCCCTTAAGGTCCTAGCCCATTGCATACATGACATATGCAGAGGGGGACCTTATGTGATAAATAAGGTATTTCTATACATATGTTATCTATCCCACTAATGAGGTCTCCACTGTCTATCACTTATATATTTGTATGTGCTGTCTACACCACCCATGAGGTTCCCACTGTGTATCACTTATATATTTATATGCAATCTGTAACATACATAGAAACGTGTGTGTGTGTGTAGTGAAAGAGACAGATACTAGTGAAAGAGACAGATACTGTATATATGTGTGTGTGTGTGTGTGTACATATATATATATACTGTATATATATATATATATATATATATATATATATACACACTGTGTATATATATATATTTTTTTATTTCCATGAAATTGCATCCTCATTCATACTCATTCATACAGGTCCCATTGGAAATGGAATAAATGGAATAGAGGAGTTATTGCAGAACTAATTTTTCATGTCAACCTGCTTCCCCTGACACACTACGTAACACCATCAGGCCATGACATGCATGTGAACCGATTGTGAGATAGAGCTCTCCAGCCCATCACAATGTGTCCACCGTGTGACAGAACACTGCACCGTACTTTCCCAGGCGCTGAGCAGTGATGTGTGCCATGAGTTGCCAGCATAGAAACATAGCATGCTACCCTCTGGCCCAACAGCTGTCCCTGCACACAACATTTCTTCATAGCTTTTAGGTGATTCTATCAACCAATGACAATATGTAATCAATGACCCTGGCAAAAATGCATACAGTGCAATTATTTATTTAACAGGTCTATTCTTTCAACAGGTCTACACATTATTATATTCCACTTTTCTGGGCATAATTACTTTACTTTTCTTAAAAATTGCAGTTAAATTCATCTTACCAGTTATTCATTTCAGATGGCAACTCTATACCTTAAAGGCACAAATAAGTGTAGAAAATGAGGTATGGACTTTACAGGTCTGCGGTATTGACAAGGTTTTGTTTAAGTTCACCATAGTGCAATAATGTAAAACTGAAACTTGTATTAGGCTGTAGTGCAGGTTGAGCAAATATCACCATTCCTGATGTGCTGTGCCACCATCTCTGGCAGTGGGAGCTGTGGTACATAAGTGACTGTTTATTTCTGTTGCAGAATGCAGTCATTTCATTAGCTAATGTATGATGTTATAGCAATGATAACATCACATTCTGAGCATATGGGGGTTTTGGATATAAAAAGAGGGGAAGGGAACCAGATTCTATGGATAAACAGAAATATTAATAAAAAATCACCAAGAAGATGAATTCTGCGGCACCGCAGAAGTTCTGTGGTAGATTGCAAGTTCTGCGCAAAATTCTGTGGCCGCAGAATTCTAGGGGCCTTGGATATAACAATGTGTATGTTTGCAGCTGAGAAATGAAATATTAGAATGAATCTCCTCAAAATGTGTTGACCTTTATGTTACTCAACCTAAACTGATGAGAGAAAAAAAATTGACAGTGGTATCAAAGTAATGCTTCAGTTTTCATACCACACAGTGATTTCCTTACTTTTTCATAGAAAGGTTTGCAATGTATTTTCTATCTTAAATTAAAAAATTAAGACAGTACAGTTTTATACCACTTAAACTACTACAATGTTATGACTGATTTCACAGCACTGCATAACTAGAACATGCCACGTTTTTTGTTTTTTTTTGGGTGTTCTCACCCCTGATGCTGTGATGTAACACCCTTGTAATTCTTTTTGTTTTATTTATTTATTTCAATCTAGGATTAGAAAATACTTTGAGCACAGTGGAGCTCATTTACAAAGGTTCCACGTCAATAATGGGAAAGGGGTTACAAAACAGACAAGAGTATAATACACAATAACGTACAGATATTATCAAATACAGCAAACAGTAGAACAGCACAATACATAGTAAACATAGGTGATTGCAATTAGATTCATAGTTGGCATTCTAGGACTTTATAGGTGAAAACGTGGGCGGGTAATCTCATTTAGAAATCGGGAGGGTGAGTCAGGGGAAGAAGAGTAGCAGCAGGACAGAGAACAAGGGGGGTGCAGCTGGGTGGCATTGTCATGCATGTTGAGCGAGGCAGGAAGGGGTAGAATGGGTGGGAACGGGGCAAGCACAGAAGGAGAAGGTGACAGGAGGGAGGGGATGGTGAGGTGTGGGGGAGGGAGGGAAGAGGGGAGGAAGAAAGGTGTGGAAAAGAGTCAGTCAGGGGTCATAGTGGGCGAGTTAGTGGGACAGAGTAGGAGGATGAGAGAGAGGCGATTGAGCAGGGGAGGAAGGATGCAGCCAGGGGCCTTGTCAGAGAGGATAGGGAATGCAGGTTGCCAGATGAGGTGCAAGTCACATGACTAATTAAAGCAGGTACACTCACTTTGCTTTGAGATGTGCAGATGCAGTAGATGCTTGAACTGGGTTAGTTGAGGTATGCTAGTCAGTTCACAGCTCAGGCCATTCATCCAGTTAGGAGCTCTTAAGGGAAGGATCACTGGCATTGGGTGGTCCAAAATTCTCCCTAATGAGAGCACTCTGTACATAGGATTAGAGGTACACTGCGGTCTCCTTGTGCTTCTGAGCCCATATTGTCCAAAATCAGGTAAGTGATCTACAATGAAATGAACATGTGTGGTGGATGAACTGTGGTGGTTCATACCCCTATAGTTTAGGGTGATGCCGGATAAATCTGGAAGGAGAGGCTGGAGGCATACTCTAGAGCCAAGATGCAAGGTTTATTAGCAATAATTGGAGCACATAGAAAAAGACTTAGCATTCACTATCACCATCACACAAGAGAAAGAATGAATACGGTTACCGGGACCACAAACTGGCCCCACTAATGTCATACAGAAGTCCAAGTGATTCAAGTCCTAAGGATGTAGCAATCCGATGCACCAAGCTTGGGTTTCTAGTATTTTGGTCGGCTGACCACTGAGTGTGAACCCAAGGAAGCACTTCCTATACAGGCCATAAAATGGGACATCCCCCAGTGAACCAGAAGAAAAAATTACTCACTATAGTAATGTTGTTTCTTCTAATGGAGTCTTGCTGTATTCTGACCATATGCAGTTAGCCCCAGCACTTGAACTGCTCCGGAGAGTAAAGGGTTAACTCTATGCCAAGGCATAGAACATTGAGCTCAAGCTCGATTTTCAAACCTCTGTCTGTGGTACTCTGAAGTGTAACCATCAGATTCTTACGAGCCCTAAATTAACTAACTCAAAGTAAGACATTGTTCCAAAATTTTTGTGCCAAGTGGCAAACAAGGTTTTTGGGCCAATGACTCAAGTTGAAAAAACCCAAAAAGAACACAACAGGTAGTGATTCACCAAACTAAAAGAAAAAAAACCCTAAGAGATGGAGGCATGACCAGAGCAGCACTCTGGGGTGCAGCACTGTGTCTGCCCCACCACATCCCAAAACTACTAGGTTCCAGGAGGGGAGGAGGGAAGGAGGTCAGAATACAGCAAGACTCCATTAGAAGAAACAACATTACTATGGTGAGTAATTTTTTCTTCAAAAAACATGAAGTCTTGCTGTATTTTGATTATATGCAGACTACCAAGCAGTACCCCCTTGGAGAAGGGAGTTACAGAACCTATTTTGGGAACAAGATCTGCAGCACAGCTGTGTCAAACCTAGCATCACTTCGTGACTGAATGTCCAAAGAGTAATGCTTGGTGAAGGTGTGAACAGATTTCCAGGTAGCTGCTTTACATATATCCACTAAAGGTATATTTCTGGCTGCTGCGACCAAAGCAGCTATACCTCTGGTAGGATGAGCCCTCAGGCCTGAGGGAGGCTCCTTCCCAAGTTTTGAGTAACAGAATTGAATACAAGAGACAATCCACCTGGCAATAGACCTCTTGGTAGCAGACTTGCCCTTTCCCACCTCACCATAAGTGAGAAACAACTGAGAACAATCCTTCCTATGGGCCTTAGTATGCTCAATATAGTAACTAAGAGCCCTTTTCACATCCAGACTGTGTAACTTCCTCTCTCCAGAGGAAGAATGATCAGTGAAAAAGACAGGCAGAGACACAGACTGGTTCAGATGAAAGTCTGACACTACCTTGGGAAGGAACTTTCTATTGGTGCGAAGGACCACCTTATCCCCATGGAAGGAAATGAAATCAGGTTCCACTGATAAGGCTTGTAGTTCACTGATTTTCCTAGCAGAGGTAATGGCCACCAGGAATACAGTTTTCCAAGTCCAGTATTTCAGCTCAGCTGAAGATAAAGGTTCAAATGGGGGCTGCATAAGCTGTGCATAGAAACATAGAAACAGAATTTGACAGCAGATAAGGACCGCTTGGCCCACCTAGTCTGCCCATTTTCCTACCTAACAGATAAGCTGCAGATCCTAGTTAGTCAACAGCTTACTTCCTCTTACCCACCCCTAGGACTGCCTTATGCCTGTCCCATGCATTCTTGAAGTCCCCCACTGTTCTTGACTCCACGACCTCCTCAGGGAGGCTGTTCCATGCATCCACAACCCTCTCAGTGAAAAAATACTTCCTCACATTACCCCTGAGCCGTCCCCCCTCTATCTTCAAATTGTGCCCCCTTGTTCTTGCACATCTCTTTTTCTGGAAGATGCTACCCTCTTGGACTTTGTTAATTCCCTTGAGGTACTTGAAAGTTTCTATCATGTCCCCTCTCTCCCTTCTTTCCTCAAGAGTATACATATTAAGCTCCTTTAGTCTTTCTTCATATGTCTTCTGGTGCAGACCCTGCACCATTTTGGTTGCCCTCCTCTGGACAGCCTCCACTCTGTCTATGTCTTTGGGAGATGGGGTCTCCAGAACTGCACACAGTACTCAGATGGGGTCTCACCAACTGTCTGTACAGAGGGATAACAACTTCCTGTTTTCTACTATTGATGCCTCTTCCTATGCATCCCAGTATCCCTCCAGCCTTCCTTACTGCCTTCTCACATTGCTTGCCCACCTTTAGGTCATCTGATATAATTACCCCAGGTCCCTTTCTATTTTACTGTTGTCAGTATCTCACCCCCATTGTACGCTCCTGGGTTTTGTTTCCCATGTGCATTATCTTGCACTTCTTTGCATTAAATCTGAGCTGCCATACATTTGACCATTCCTCCAACCTTGCCAAGTCCCTTCTCATCCTTTCCACTCCATCCTGTGTATCAACCCTGTTGCAGATCTTTGTGTCATCTGCAAAGAGACATACTTTTCCTTCCAGTTCCTCTGCAATGTCACTTATAAAGATATTAAAAAGGACCGGTCCCAGTACTGAACCCTGCGGTACTCCACTAGTAACCCTCTTTTCTTCACTGTGTACTCCAGATGTGCAATACAGATGTTCAGATTCCAGGAAGGAGTAGGCTCCCGAAAGGGAGGACTGACATGGATTAAGCCTTTGAAGAATTTCTTGAAAACTGGATGAGAAGCCAGGGAAGAGCCCTTACCAGCTGAAAGAAAGGCAGACACAGCTGCCAAATGCACTTTAAGAGTAGTAGGCCGGAGGCCCAAACCGTTAAGATGTTCCAAATAGTCCAGAACAGTGGCAATGTCAGCCAGCTCTGGCTTAATATGCCTACTGGAACACCAAAAACCAAACCTTTTCCATTTGGAGTTGTAAGTCTTCCTAGTACCAGGCTTCCTGCTAACTTTTAAAATATCCAAAACTGATTGGGAAAGATGCTAACTTGCATATTCTAGATCTTCAAGAACCAGGCTTTGAGCCTGAGTCTGAAAGTTGGGGTACAGAATCCTCCCTTGAGAGGAGGTGAGAAGATTGTAATGCCTGGGAAGACACAAGGGCAGTATTACTGACAGTGACAACAGTAGAGGATACCAAGGCTGTCTGGCCCAGTCTGGAACCACCAGAATCACCTTGCAAGGCTGAGATCTGATTTTTATCAGGACTCTGAATATCAGAGGAAAAGGAGGAAATGCATACAGAAACCTGCTTGTCCAATCTAGTAGAAGAGCATCCTGGGGAACAGGACCCAGAAGGGGTGGTCTGCAACAATAAAGAGGGAGTTGATGATTCTCCGGGGCTGCAAAGAGATCTATCTCTGGGGTGTCCCATCTTCTGAAAATGACTTGAAGAATGACAGGGTTCAGGGTCCATTCGTGGTGACCCTGGGAAATCCTGCTGAGAGCATCTGCTAAAATGTTGTCCTTTCCTGGGAGATGCACAGCCATCAGAGAAACCTGAAGGCAATAAGCTAGAGACAACATTTTCATGGCCTCTGTGCACAAGGCCGAGGACCGTGTACCTCCCTGCTTGCTGATGTACCACATGGTTGTGGTATTGTCTGTTCTGATCTGCACCATTTTCCCTTGGACAGCCATTGAGAATGTCTGAAGAGCCAGGAAAACAGCTCTTAATTCGAGAAGATTTATGTGCAGAAGGGACTCCTGGTGTGACCAAGTTGCCTGAGCTGTGGGAAGATCTAGGTGGGCCGCCCCACCCCCACAGGGAGGCATCTGTGGTGAGAATCACAGAAGGGACCTGATTGATGAGGGGGAACCCTTGGCACAGATTGTCTTCCTCCAACCACCCACTGAAGGGCCTGGACCAAGGTTCTGGAAACTGGAACCAGTTTGGAGAGAGGGTTCTTTTTCTGAGACCAGAAAGATCTGAGATGAAACTGAATATCTCTCATCTGAAATCTTGCTCCCTCAACTACTGCTATGGAAGCTGCCATGTGGCCCAGCAGCTGTAGAAAGTGTCTGGCTGGCCGAGACACTAGAGGATGAAAAGAGGAGGCCAGAGTGACCAGTGTCTGAACCCTTGAGAGAGGAAGAAATGCTCTTGCCTGAACTCTATCTATTTCCACCCCTATGAAAGTGAGAAGCTGGGCTGGCTCTAGAACAGACTTGTCTAAATTTATAATGAAGCCCAAGGATTCTAGAAGTCTTTGGGTGACCTCTAAAGCTGACTTGACTTGGTCTGAGGACTGGCCCACTAGAAGCCAGTCATCCAGGTATGGGAACAGAAGGATGCCCTGCCTCCTGAGGAATGCCACCACCACTGCAAGACACTTGGTGAACACCCTTGGGGCAGATGTTAGGCCGAAGGGCATGGCCCTGAATTGGTAATAGCCTGAGGGCAACTCGAACCTGAGGTACTTTCTGTGGGAATGTCTGATAGGTATGTGGAAGTAGGCATCCTTGAGATCCAGGAGGAGGCTAGCCAGTCTCCTGGTCTCAGAGAGCGAAGAATTACTCCCAGAGTCACCATTTTGAACTTTGGTTTTGTCAAATGTTTTTTCAGGTACCTTAAATCCAATATGGGTCGCCACTCCCCTGTCTTTTTTGGGGCAAGGAAGTATCTTGAATACAGTCCTTTTCCCCTGTGACAAACAGGTACCTTCTCTACTGCTTGAAGAAGCAGAAGAGAGGAGACTTCTGCCTCTAAGGCTTTTGTCTCCAAGGGAGAGGGAGGACTGAAAGACTTTGCTCTCATTCTTGGGAACCTTTTAAAAGTGAGAGCAAGTCCCTGGCTCACTACTTCCAGGACCCATTTGTCAGAAGTATTAGACTCCCAGGCCTGGGAGTAGTGAGCCAGCCTGCCCCCTACTGGGATTGGGGAGGTGGCTCTGACTTACACCTCATGGTGTCTGCTTGGCAGGGGGCTTGGACTGAGTAGCTGATGGGGTCCTAGTTACCCCCACGTCTACCTCTTCCCCTAAAGAACCCCCTCTACTGAAAAGAAGAGGAGGAGGCCTGAGCATGGTAAAAAGGCCTGCCCCTGCCCCTAAACTGCTGCCTCTGAGGAGTGGTCTGCTTCTCTTTTGCTGCAGCGCTCCTATAGGTGGTCCTGTACTCGTCCATTTTTTCATGTAGTTCTCTGTTTGGTCACCAAAGACAGAATTACCAATTACAGGAAAATCCATAGCCTTAGCCTGGGTATCCTGTGAGAGGTTGGTACACCTAAGCCAAGCAAATCTCCTCATGGAGATAGATGTAGCCATGACCCTGGAATGAACATCAATGGAATCAACAGCAGCGTGGAATTGCACCTTAGATGCCTCTATACCATTTGCAGCCACCTGCTCCAGCTCCTTAGCTAGCTGGGAGGGGCATTCTTAGCCAGTGCCAGAACTGTATCCCACATAGATTTCTGGTACATGGCAGTGTATGCCATGTAATTAGATTGTCTGAGTCCCAAAGAGGATGAAAAGTACTGTTTTTTTGCCATGGCATTCACTTTCCTGGAATCCTTATCTGAGGGATGAGATGCCTGGGGAATATTAGCCTTGTCACAGGCTGCAGCTTATAGTACCCCAACATGACTGCTATGATTTGAAAGGAATTCCATCCCTGGACCTGACAAAGCATACCTCCTGTCCATTCTTTTTTCCACAAGAAGAATGGATGTAGGAAACTGTAAAATGTTTTTGTGTCTGCTTCCCTAAGGATTTGTGTAAGGGGATAGACACCCTGTTTGACTCTGGGACATCCGTTCAGCTTCTTCCATAGGAAGCTGAAGAGTCTCAGCCACTTTCTTGTAAAACAAGAAATGGGAAGGGGACTCAGAAAGCCTGGGAGGAGAAGCCTGAGAAGGTCTGTCTGGGGAGATGTCAGGCTCTACTGGCTCATCTAGGCCCTCACATTGTTCTTCTTCATAGTCTTCATCCTCCTCCCAATCGTCCTCATAGTATGCTTCAGGATCCATATCTGAAGCAAGTATTTCTGACCAAATCGACCGGGGACTGAACTGAAACCGGTTCGGTCAGAACTGGGCAAAGTGATTGAACTATTGAAATCGCTTTCGCCATCTCATCAGCGGTCGGACCGTGGGAAGCGGGATCCGAGCCAGCTGATTTTCTCTTTCTTTTACTTAGAACCGATTCTGCAGAATCTGCTCTATGTTTGCCCTAAGAGGTATCGCCCAGGTCAGTGGGCACCTCTTCACGTTCGGCCGCAACCGAACCGGGCTGGCCATCCGGGTCAGCGGACTTCTCAGCCTATCTCTCTCCCTTAGCCTACTCAAACGTTTATCCAGAGTGGCTTTGGGAAAGTTCTTACATATTTGGCAGTCTTCTTTGAGGTGGTCAAACCCCAGACAATACACACAGACGAGGTGAGGGTCAGCCTTAGCAAAGCCCTCCTTATACTCGGTACAGTACTGAAACCCAGTGGGTCCGGTTTTCTTCTTGAGTTTCTCAGACATGCCTTGAACCAGAAAAATCACCTTACACAGCAGTTAAGCCAGGCGATTACAGACTAAACGGTTCCAATCATGTCATGGGTCGGTTAAAAAAAATCCTAAAATACTGGATTTTTTTAGGAAACGATGAGTACTGAAAAAACCACACACACAGTAATAATAATAATCAAAAAGAAGATAAGCTTTGGTTCTGAACCGGACCGACTGGCAAAGAACCTAAATAAAACAATTTCTTAGCAAACAACACAGAAAATAACCACTACCTATAGCTACCACTTACTGGTACCAAGACAGAGGTAAGAATACCGCAATGCAGAAATCACGGTTTGAAAAAACCGACCAATTCGAACTAGACCGAACCGAAGCGCAGGAGGGATCTCCGGAGCAACTTCACAGTAAAGCGGAGTAAAGAATCTGATGGTTACACTTCAGAGTACCACAGACAGAGGTTTGAAAACTGAGCTCGAGCTCAACGTTCTATGCCTTTGCATAGAGTTAACCCTTTACTCTCCAGAGCAGTTCAAGTGCTGGGGCTAACTGCATATAATCAGAATACAGCAAGACTTCATGTTGTTTGAAACAGAGGAAAGCACTGTAGGCCTCCTGGCCCTGGGAAGAAGGTGACTGCTGGTGTCACTGAGGCAAAGTCGAAGATGAAGCGCCTGGTCGAGGAAGAGTGTTGAAGCCTGGTTGTAGGTGAAGAGAACCCTTACCTGGAGTTGTCAGCTGTGGTGACCTCGGGCAGGAGGGCAGGTAATATCCAGTTGAGGAAAGAATGCTGGGTGTGATGATCCACTGGATGACCTCTGGGTAGGTCCCTGGAACCTTACAACCTCACATCTGCCACTTCAGAATCTGGCAATCTTCAGTGTGACCTCTTGATGAGCCACTGGAACACAAGACATCTATGGATGGTACGATCACGAGCATGACGACCCTCGGTGTGGCCTCTGATGTGTGCCACCGGTACTTACGCCACCTCTGGGACTGAGGTACGGAGCCTGGCAGTCCTCAGCAAGGCCTTGTTAAAGGCCACCGGTACTATTGCCACCTTGGGACAATGTCTATGTGGGAGAATGAGCAATGAGACTCCAAGTTCGGCAGACAACTGAAGTCCCTCAAGCCATAGCCGGGGCAGCTCCTACCCTGACTCACTTTGGTGGGCCCTAGCTACCAGCTGGCTACCACTTATGACCGGCAATTCGAACCTGGGGCATCATAGCGAAGATTTGGGGTTGGTGGAGGTCGTTGGAGATGGATGCAGGTGATGCTGGGCTTCCTGGGGACCCTTCCTGGGTCAAAGAAGAGGCACCAGAGGAACCCTAGATGAGGTGTGTGTGCAGGAAACCTGGAAGAGGACAAAAATTAAAAACCTGAAAGACAATCCCCCCCATTCTTTTATGACCGAGAGCCCTACCACTTGGGCTGGGGTGGCCCCTACACTGAGTCACTTTGGGAGGACCCTCACTACCAGTTAACTCACCCTATGAATGGCCCCAAAAGTCTTCAGAGGATGTAGCAGTAGGCAATTGCAGCAATCAATGCCCTCAGCGCAGTGCAGTCACACAGGACAATTGAGCAAATAAGGCAATGTAGTCGTGATAAACCAGCAATAAAGTAGTTCAATCACTTAACTCATTGCCTCCACAGGAGCTTTCTGAAGTTGCAGCACTTGTCTCCTGTATACTGTTAACAGTTAATCCTGGGCCCTTCTAAGTAAAATTAAGCCATAATTGGCATGCCGCAAACAAATGCTAATAGCACAAAAACCATAAGTGCTAGACACAAAGTATGAGTGGCAAAATTATTCAGCATAAAATTACCTTTCCAACAGTGGTATGCAAGGAACAGCAGGTAATTTAGTTTTATTTCTGTGCTGGTTGGAACAGCAAAACAAAATATTTTTTCCACAAAAAATTGCACCATAAACCTTTTTTTGTTGGGAAATATGTAACATATCAACACCAAATTAAGCATCCAGACATTAGATGTAATTTTAATTTGTTTGTAAAACAAACAGCTATTTCTGTAGTATTAAACATATTTTTTCCCCATTTGAGTCAAGGTGTATTGATGAGATTTGAGGGACAAATCTGAACCATGCACACCATACCATAAACATGCATATAACTCCTAAAGTATACATGACACACACAACATGTCAGTGGCAAAGTTGTTCCACTCAAAATTGCCTTTCCAACAGTTCTGTGCAATCAACTGTACTCAATTTGGTTTTTGTTTTATACTGGCTAAGATACCCAGAATGTGTGTTTTCTTCAAAGTGCTTAGGTGGTTCTAGATTGACAAACTGTTATAAACAAATATGAATAACTCCTAATGTGAACATGATACACACAAAGTGTCAGTGGCAAGGTTGTTCAGCACAACATTACCTTTCTAATTGTACTGTGCAGTCAATTCTAATCAATTCTGGCTGGCAAGTAATATTAAAATATGTGAGTGACTTCTCCAGACATTTCTAGGGCACACAGGAAGTCTGTAAGTGACTTCTGTAGGCGTTCTGGGACACACTGTAGTTAGATTTGCTGTCGCCTACAGACATTTTTATTTATTTATTTAGTTTTTGTTGACCGGGTAAGTGCACTAGACAAATCCTGCCTATTTTCAGGCACAACCTGGGGAAGGGGGATACAGATGAATGCCAACTGATCTTGAACCAGATTAAGCTGTTGGTGGTATTTTTAGTGAATGAGGCAATTGCACAGGACACCGGGAAACTCCCTACTCTTTTCGATAAGTGCCATGGGATCTTTAACATACACCTGAACTACCACCAATCCAGGCAGATGGGACCTCAGTTTAACGTCTCATCCAAAAGACGGCAGAAGTGCAGCACCCCTCTCATGCTGCACTACAGTGTCAGTACTGGGATATTAACCCAAGTGCCAGATGTGGGAACTGAACCCACAGCCCTCTGATCTCCCGGCCTCAGAGGCGAGTCTGCTACCTACTGAGCCACTGACACTGACACATTTCTAGGAGACAATGAGTTAAGCTCTTCAGCTGAATACAGCAGTTCATTCACAGTAAGCAGTGGGTCAAAGCACAGGAGAGGAGGGCAAGCAGATAAAGAAAAATACAGTTTGCTCCATGGGCATTGAAACAGTCTGATGACCCACCCGTTTTTTAATATGGATCAGCTCTGGGTGTCTTCTGAATATTGAGGAGGCCGGAGGCCCAAGTCCCTTTGTCACAGGTATAGGCTGCCCAACCTTTCTACTAAATATGGATAAGGGACTAAGCTTTCCCCATCCCCCTCAGCAAAAGAAATTCAGAACTATTATGGGTTCAGATTACCCTAGAACTCTGAGAGAAGAATGCACCAAGGCTCTGCCTTGCCTCTAGTAATCAGCCCCTTACAGCTAAACAATTGGAAATTCAGCATGAAAACTTCCCTCCTCACCAGTAATACTTTGAGCTGGCTTTACCTAGCACTTCTTTGATTCTTGGCTGAGAGGGAGTGCCCAAGTCTCTCTCTATATGGCGTACAGACTGCCCAGAATAAGTTAGACTAACAAATATTCCTCCAAGAGGGGAGCTCACAAACACCTTGAATTTTGGTCCAACAATTATTTGGTTTAAACCCTCCTAGCTTCTACCTTCTTGATTCTCGTTTCTCCCTCTCTCTCGTGTTATATATATATATATATATATATATATATATAGACACACAATTGGACAAGGTAAGCAGCTTTTCTCCACCCTTGCTTGAGGACTATTTATTTTATAAAATGTTTCACTAGGAAAGACAACACAGGCTGAGGAACAGCCCACTTCCAGAAGCGTCCGGGGGGGGTACAATGGAAGCAATTTAGCAATTATAAACAATAATTACATAGTACAACAATCCGATTGCTAAACAAACAATCCTTCTCCTGGCTAGAGCAGGTCTAGCTGTGACTAATTATTAAAGGAAATACTGGCCAATAAGCCCACTCACCCCTGGAGTTCAACAACAATTTCTGTATCCTGAGGAATACACAACCACAAAGGAGTGATAAGACCTCTTCTGGAGACTGCTGCATAAAAGATTCACTGGGTCTGTTTCCCAGCCAAATAGACTGACTTGCTGCACTGGGGGACCCAACTAGATGGCAAATTTCTGCAGAAAACTGACTGAGGCTGCTACTGGAGATCTTCTGGAAGGGAGTTACACCGAAGGGGCCCAGGGATTCACTTCAACCTCCTAACAGGGAAGCTAACACCCATTGCCCAGCAGTCCTTCACCCTCCCCGGTCAAACTCTTTCTGCCCTCTCCAGCCTATGCAGAACCTCCTCTTGGCTGGGGCAGTCCTGGCTACCTGCCAGGGGATTGGCTCCTTTGTCCAGTGGTTAACCTCCTGAGGTTGAGTCAGTGGCCTAAAAAAAAGTTTCCAAGTTTGAATCTACACTGACCACAGGGATTGGCTGAGAGGACTCAGACTGGCTTCCTTCTCCCCTGCTGGGACAGGAGTGTGGCCCGACTGGCTTGGCCTTAGCTGACTAGGTGTCAGTCTTGAGCAGAGGGAAGGAGAACAAAGGAAGAAGAAAAAAAAATGGTTTTCTTTTAAAACCCTGAATTTAGACTGCTAGGACTGTCTGCTGGAGAGGGGCCTTTTCTGTGCTTCAGAGGGTCCCCTGAGCTTTTCAAGAGTTTCCCATTAAGCTGCCAGGGTCCCCATAACTGTCCGACCCCTCATGTCTCTGGGGATCCCCTATTTTCTCTGATGCCCCCAATTCCACTATTTTCTGTGGTTCCCCCAATTTCTCTAGGGCACTACAGATTATATACTATAAAAAACATTGCAGTGTGTGAATTGAGTCTTGCTTTGTAAGATATCATGCAGTGTGTCATTTATCCAAATATAAATGACATAGTTGCACTTTATGGCATGTACTCAAGTCTCACCATGATATATACAGTATGTCAAGGGTTTTAACACACCACGATTCACATGCTGTATTGTAGTTCATGTTACAGACATCTATTCCATGTCATAAGTTATACCACGTGTTGCAAAATACTGTACTGCATCTTACTTTGAAAGAAGAGATCTTCATCTCAGTGATGATGTACAGTGTGCTCATGCCTGTGTTTCAGAAGTGACCTTTCATGCCTTGGTACCTGAATCACATGGTTACATTTCTAAACAGCACTGATAGAGTATGGGTTTTTTAAAGTGCAGCCTGCTGTATGCATATTTTCGAAGGAATCACATCAGTGCTACTGCATTCATGTAATCTGGAAACAGTTGTATGTTGCTTGTCTTACCTGATGATGGCTGTTTGTGGTTGCTTGTGTGGTCTTGTCCTTTAACTTCTGGGGGGTGGGAGTGAGTTAGGGTTGAAAACCCTAACACCGCATTTCCATATTTTTGTGGCATTAAGCTGAACCCTAACTGGTGCATCAGCAGTTTTTTTTTTTTACAAAGAATTTTGTTTCTTTTGAGAAATTTAATAAACTATATATGTTGTATTATGACATTGAGAAAGTTAATAAAATAAGTCTGTTGTTTTATTACTTTTTTCCCATCAAACAAATAATAAATGTATTTGGTTGATGCTGCTCATATGGCCTCTTCTGCTCTTGTTGTATCATCTTGCTTGACGTACATTGTACGTTCTCCACTTCATCAATGTTGCTTTGGAGGTGGGACTTCAAGAACTGCACAGGCCCTGTGCAAATTCCCCAAAGCAGTGTTATGTAGGCAAATTCCATATCACAGCTTTATGTATGTCTGCATCATTTGCATAAGGCCCTATGGGCCCTATACAAATTCCACAGGGCAGTGTTACATGCATGTGCAATCTACATAGTTCCCTTTGGGTCCTATGAAAATTGCATCGCATGGCATTATGTGCATCTTCAGAATTTGCATAGGGCCCATGGGTGTGCAATTTGCATAGCCCCATGCAAATACCATACAACAGCCTTATGTACATCAGCAGAATTTATGTAGGGCCCATTACATGTGTACACAAGTTGTGTAGCATCCTTCGGTCCACATGCAAATCCCTTACAATGGTGTTACATGCATCTTCAGAACATGCGTAGTGCCTGACCAACCCTGCAGTCTAGTATTACATGTATACCAGCACAATCATACCACAACACACATCCCATTTTTCAAAATTTATGTCCCAAATTCTCAGATGTCAGATTTTAAGCCTCTGGCGACCTCCACAGAAGTGTGAAGTTTCAATCCGACCCTTTAAAATGGGTTTTATGGCATTACATCGTAATAACACATTTTGAAGTGGAAGTAACATTTCCCACCCACTGTGGTCATCTAAGGGCCTTATGAAAAATAAGATTGTTGGAAATTTGATGGAAATATTTAAAAATGGTGTAGTTATGAGTAAAAGTAGGTTTTTTGGTACCAAATCTAAATCCTTATATCTTGAGCTGATATTCTTAGGTCGCACTTTCTTGCGACCTACAAACTTTTGGCACATGACATAAGAATTGGAAGCCATCATTTAGCCTATTACCTAAGATTTCAGGGTGCTCAAAAAAATGTATTTCTGGGTCATTTTCAAGAGTCTAGCTAAATGGGTTCTATTTAGGTAGGTTCAGCAGTTTGTTTTTTCAAAAAGTGTAATTTTTATGCTTTTCCAATTTGTTTCTCCAAATCAAAAACAAGACGGCAGCGATCATGACCTAAAGAATTCCCCTCAACCTTAGAATCAGCTCATGACCTGAAAATTCTTAGATCGCAAGAAACACCTATCCTGAAAACCCTGCTGAGCATTAAAACCTTACAACTTCAGAACTGATTAATATTGTTTCATGAAATCTTCAAAGGGCACCTCTTTGGTAGAACCACTCCTACCCTAGAAATTTCAGAACAAAATTCAAAATTATTTTTTTCTCTAGATACAAAGCAAAAAAATGGACAAAACAGATTGTCTTACTGTGACACTCCCTGAATCTCACAACCCGGATGAGCAGCCACCACAAAACTTGCCAAATCATAAGGTGTTGTCCCCTTTGCCATGCATGCAAAATTTCATGCAATTTCATCAACAGTGCCAAAGTTATTAAGGCTCAGAATTATGGGTTTAACATTACAGTGCCTAGTCAGTCCTAACTATACTTGCGCAACCCACAAGTATAATGTATGTATGTATGTATGTGTGTGTGTATGTGTATATGTGTGGGTGTGTATAAATATTTATTGCAATAAACTACTGCACATTAAAGCACAAGTTAGGGTTAATTATTGAAACCACAAAAGTAAGAAAATGCAACATTAGGTTTTCAAACCCTGTTTTCATCCACCACCCCCCCATGAACCCCAGAAAACTGAACACCAAAGCACAACTCCGATTTCAAACAAATGTTTAACATCATAAATAAATAACATTGTATGAAGAATACAGTGACACTCCATGACAAACACTGCGCTCTTATGTTGTGAGACACAAGGCTACAGGATACAGTGCACAGAAAACACCATAGCACACAAACACAGGAAAATAATTAGCAACACGAATTGCTCTGAGATCTTGGTGTGCAGGTCAAAAGCACAGTCGATTTATTTTTAAAGGCACTGCAAGGTGATATGCATCAAAACCAGGACAAGCAAAAAATTATTGCCAACTATGCAGACATTAGAGGTGTAAGGTCTGCAGTTAGTGGAAGTCCCAAACTGCAGGTCAGATGACCAGGCACTTCACTCTCATGAGCTTCATTAGGGTAGACCCCCCATATACAGTATACACACAATTCTTTGAAACATGCAGAAGGGTGATAATCCCAGTAATGGGTGTTTACTCACCTGGTAAAGGTGATTGTGTTAGTTGATATTTACGGCACTCCAGTCATTACATCATGGGTTCAACCATTTTCTTCTGCTACGCTAACCTCCATTGGACCCTGGATTAACATCTCATTCCTGTAAGGTAGACTCCATCTGTCTACTGTCATGGCCATCACCACTGAGAACCACGCTCTCCAAGGCCAGTAGGGGGCTACTAGAATGATGAGTCTCCGAGACTGTCAGAATTGGATCGGGCTTGAGGGATCAGGGGATGGAGGGGAACACATAGGCCCGGTTGAGGGCTCCAGTGGTGGGACAGTGTGTCAACTCCCTTGGACTGGTGTTCCCTGTACCTCGAGTAGAACCTGTCTACTTGGGAGTTTGCCCTGGTAGCCATTAGGTCCATGTGAATGGGCCCCCATTTCATCTGGATCATCAGGAACATGTCCGGGTGCAGCTGCCATTCTCTGGGGTGCACCTGCTGTTGGCTGAGCCAGTCTGCTCTGACATTTAGCTTGCCTGCCAAGTGGATGGTGCCGAGGTGGACAAGATTGGCCTGCGCTCAGGTCATTACCCTCAACACCTCTCTTTGCATGGCTCTGCTTCTGGTTCCCCCTTGCTTGGCGATGTAAGATACAGTGACCTGTTTGTCGAATCGTACAAGGACCGACCAACCAAAGATGGTCTCCCTGAATGCCCTCAGAGTGTAATACAGCACTTTCATTTCCAGGATATTTATGGATAACCTGGACTCTGATTCCGTCCAGCAGCCTTGGGCCAATAGGGAGTTCACGCATACTCCCCACCCCATCAGAGTAGCATCTGTTTCTAGAGTGGCTTCGTAGGACAGCTCGAGAGGGGTGCCTCTTAGGAGATTGTGTTTGACAGTCCATTGGGACAAGGATTGTCTCACCCCCAGTGGTAAGGCTATCTTGACCCCCAGGTTCTCCATGGATGGAGAACCCTGAGTTAGAAGGTAGCTTTGGGGTGGTCTCATGTTCTATCTGGCCCATGGTATCAGATCGATGCACGATGCCATGCAACCCAACACTTGAGCCATTTACCCAATGATGGGGAGTCTGTTGGCCTTTAGTGCCCATACCAAGCTGATTATGTTCACTACCCATTTCAGGGATGGCCTCGCCTTCCCATCTGATGTGTTCATCTTCGCACCCAGGTATTCAAACTGTTGTGTCAGGATAAGAGAACTCTTGGTATGGTTGACCACCCAACTGTGGTCTGCCAGGGCCTGTAAAGCTAGATGGGTGATCTTCTGTGACTGATTTCTGGACCTGGCCCTTATTAGCCAATTATCCAGATATGGGATGACGTCCACGCCTTGCTCCCACAGTTGGGCCGCAAGTACAATAGAAACCTTCATAAACACCCTTGGTGCTGAAGCTAGGCTGAAGGGTAGAGCCTGGTACTGAAAATGCAGCCACAGGATGTAAAATCTTAAGTATTGCCGATGACTCGGATGGATTGGAATGTGGAGATAAGCGCCTTTTAGATCGATAGAAGTCAGGTAGATGCCTACTCTGACACTCCTGAGAGTCGATCTCAGAGTCTCCATCTTGAATTTGTGGGTAACAACGTACTCGTTTAGGAACTTCAAGTCTAATATGGGGCAGAGATCTCCATTCTTCTTTGGTACCAGGAAGAAGATGGAGTATATTCCTTGCCTTTGTTTGTTGTCTGGAACAATCTGTATAGCTTTGTTGTGAATCAAGACTTGCACTATTCACTGAACCTGATGAGCAAACACTTTTCTTTTTGACACTGGGGACTGAATAAACCTGTGTCTCTCTGGCCTTTGTGCTAGTTCTAGCGCATATCCTTGTGACACTACCTCCAGGACCCACTTGCCTGAGGTCATGAGCTGCCATTGTCTTTAGAATAACGAGAGTCTCTTCTCCACTGGTGGGTAATGATGCTTGTGGGTTATCTGATCGGTTGGTAGAGGGGTTAGGCATGTGTAGTCATTGTTTGTTTCTTCCTCCCCTGCCTCTTCCTCCAAACTTAGAATGTCTTCCCTTGAAGGAGGAGGAGGAGTGATTATTGGAACTGAATGAGTTACGGGAGTCATTGCTATAATGGTAGCCTCTGCCTTGAAAGGAATTAGAAACATTAAAGTTTGATTGTCTTCTGCTGCGGTTGAATTTATTGCCTCCCTGAAAGCAATGTCTGCCAGAAGGTAAATAGGTAGAGCTATTCTTGCTTTTGCCTTCCTTTTTGCTTTAAGTATTCTTTCAGCCCTTCACCAAAGACATGTTTACCCTTCAGAGGTAAGCTTTGTAGCAGGTTTTTGGATTCATTGTCGGCCTCCCATAATTTGAGCCATAGAGATCTTCTGGATGTGTTAGTCAGTGTGGATGGTCTTGCCTCAAAAGCTTCAGGGTGTCAACCGCCATGTCCGCTAAATATTTAACAGTGTTGAGCATACACACGATCAGCTCAGAGTCGCTTGACTTAGGATCTGCTTTTTCCAAGAGCTCCTCCAGTCATCTGATTTGCACTCTGGCCACGTAAACCACCATGGTGGCAGCTCTAGCCGCCATGGCAGTAATCTCGAACAACTTCTTTAGCATATCCTCCACTTTGTTGTCAGTAGGTTCCTTTAAGGAAATGGTGCCATAGGGGAGGGCCATCTTTTTGCTGCATGCCACAATCTGTGGGTCAGTTGTAGGTGTCACGCACCAGGCATTCACCTTGTCTTCCTGTATTGGGTACATCCTGTCCATGTTACTCTTTTTGGACATGCGACCCTGCTCCGTAGACTCTCATTCTTTGATGAAGATACCATCAATTGCTGGGCATATGGGGAAAGTCTCTTTTCTTTTTGCTTTTGCTGGAACATGGGGTCAAGTTTTGACTCAGCTTTTGCAGGCTCCAGGTCAAGCCCCATTGTAGTCTTAATTCCAGGTCTTATGAAGGCAATAAAGTCAAAAGAACATAGTTTGGAAGTAAGAGAGGGGGTGGACTGATTGGATTCCATCTCCTCCTCGTCCAATCCTGCATCTTTCTCATCATCTGGAGAGTCCTTGCCTCCGTTCTCATCTATTGGATTGGATTCTGGAGCATTGGGAGCCGAATTTCCTTTTTCTGTCTGATCATAGAGCTGTGGGACAGATTCCTGCTGTGGGGGTGCAGGCGACTTGTGCTGCATTAACGTCGCCAATTTTTCCATTATCTTCAGCATAAAATTCTGCTGACTCTCCATCATGGCCACCGTGGCCTGTTGGTTTTGAAGAAAGAGCGCCCCTAGGTTCACCCAGTTAGCCCCACTGGTTCCTGGATTGCTAGGATCCAAGGGTGGGGATTGTTCCAAGGAAATATCAAGCAGACATGCCGGGCACTGCGGCCCCAAATTATGAGGCACTGCAAGTCTTGCACTTTTTGGACTTTACCATCAGTGGAGGGAGGAAAGAGGGAGAAAGAAAGGAGAAGGGTTAGGGCTTGGCCATGATGAGCATCCAGGTAGATGAAAGACTATATAAATAGATGCATCCCCTGGACACTCTACCTAAACAAATACAAAACGTTCCCGCAACTGTCCAAAGTACTGACTCCTTTAAGAGGAAACAAAGGAAAGACTGAGTTAAGCACTTTAAGGATTAACCCAGTTCCCAGTAAGCAGTCAAGAGAGGAATGCTAGCCAGTCACCAAATACCAGGAAACAGCCGAACAGTCTAGCTGGCCTATACTCTCGGTAAATGGGCCACGAAATAGCTGCCGTGGCCAATCCGCACATGAACCCATTCTCCTATAATACAAAATGGAGGCGGGGAATGGACAGGCTACAAAAGAAGATGGCCACCTGAAGGACTACATAGATGGTGTCACGCATGTGTGGAGGCCTTAAGGACTATCAAAATGGCCATCCGCCATTTCGCATGCGCTGGGCGGAGGAAACAGCAGCTGCAATTATTGGCAACAATTTAAAATAATGTTGGGAACATGGGCATGGTCCAACCTTCTTCGCCCTTTGTTACTTTGCTATGGCATCAACCCTCTGCAGTACAGGCCCCATTGCAAGTCTCCACAATACTCGCTCTCCAAAACAAAATTAACATACTGACACCATCCCCAAGAGCTGCTGTGTGAGGGGCTATGGGGGGGCCCCCAATCTCAGATCCTCTAGCCAGAATTCCTTTGTGACTCCTTGTTAGAGAGGTTAGCACAGCAGGAGAAAATGGTGGAACCCATGATGTAATGACTGGAGCGCCATGGATATTCAACATAACACAATGTCTATTTACATGTAGATGTACCTGACTGAGCACTCATGAGGTAGGTGGTTTTCTGCATACTTTCTCTGATCCAGAAGGGTGGTACAGTATCTGACAGGATACCGGCAAGCTAATCCAAAAGGGGTGCACTCTGCTCCTTCTGGCTGTTGGGTGCCATGTTCAACTGCAAGGATGGGATTACCAGTGGCTGCCATCAGGCTGAATCCCATGAGGGGGAACCTCCAACAGGCCCCAACCATCCTACTGATTTACTTTAATTCAGGCATTTATGGAGTGGGCTTCCAGAGGCCAGGACCAAGGGGGACAGGTGCCACTTCTCAGACTCGAACCCACAGTGCTACCTACTGAACCTGGCAAGTCCCCTCTAACGGGCTGCAACCAAAGGAGAAGCAGCAGGGAAACCCCATCACTTCCAGCAAATATTTCTTCTTCCTCTGACCCCCACTCTCCCTCAATGTGCAGGGGTCCTTAATTATAAATCCCCTAGGCCATAGCACCCCAAACAGAAAAGAGCCCCTTGTTTACAGATTAACTCAATTTATATGGACGATCTGGAACTGACATGTTTCCTGGCAGGGGCTTGAAAAAGATGTAAAGAGCCAGCACGGTGCTGCACACATTAACTCCTTGCTGGCTACCAAGGGTAGACTGGCACTGCCAGGATTAACACAGGTAACCCCCTCGCACTGCTTTCAAGAGGGGTTACAATAGAAAATAAATCGCTGAGATGACTGCTTATAGTCTGTGATATAGCAATAATGAAACAAAAAATATATGCCACATCAGTTAAATGTAGTATAATTCAACTCTGATATCCATCAGGTTCTGGTGATGGCCACTACGAAAAATATTTTCCAGGTAATGAGCCAGCCTATCAATGTGTTTGTTACTGTTGCCTGACATGGAGAATTGCTATGCAAAATTTTATGAAAAGATGAATTTGAGTTGTTGGGTCTTATTGGGCATAGCTAACAGAAGACTGAGGGCCTGATTCACAAAGAGCCCTTAGATCGCCATGAGATGTGGCGATCTAGGGTTGCGGCAAACCTGGGAGCGCCAGGGACCCTGCAACCAAGTTTTGATTGGGTAGGGTCCCAGCGGCAAAGTCCCTCGGCTTGCAGCAACCGTAGCAGTATGCTAAACAGAGGGTGCACCTGGAAAGGGTGCCGCAAGCTGTGGGCGGCCGTGCGGCAAAGTCCTCAGACATTCCCTGGTGATCAAGTGGCCCCCCCAAAGCCCCAGTCCTCCTTTATGCCATATTATGAAATTGTTGGTGGTGTGGTGGCACGCCCACCATGGTAGGCAATGTCTCACCACCCTGCTCCTCCCATCTCCAAATCGAGCCAGCGAATGGCACAGCCCACCACTCACCACCATGGCTAGCCACTGACTGAGCTCTGAATGAGTGCATACTGTATACAGTACATGCTCAGTGACAGCTGTCAATCACTGAGCGCATACTGTATACAGTACATGCTCATTCAGAATTCAGTCAACGGCTGGCCGTAATGGTAGAATGAGGCTGTGCCAGTCGCTGTCTCGATTTGGGATGGGGAGGAGCAGGTGTTGGGACACCCTTACGGGGGGGGGGCCAATATACTACCAATGATTTCATATTATGGCATAATGGGGATTGGGGTTGGACAGGAATCGTTTAGATCACCAGGGAATTTGTATACATTATTACATCATTGGGACATTATGAAGGGGGTCCACTAGACCACTAGGGACTTATAATAAATAATTGATTCATGGGGACATCAGGAAGAAGGATCCGCTAGTGCACCGGGGGGGGGGTTAGATTACTATTTATTTATATGGGGGGGATCAGGGGTCCACTAGACCACCCGGGAAGTACACTAACAACCTATTTCTTGGGGACATTGGGGAGGTGGACCACGGCACATTGCCACAATTACTGTAGGTCAACTCTTCCATTGGAGAAATTTCTAAGTTCCCTTAGACCAGCCCTGGCTGGTCTAACGGTACTTAGAAATTTGCCCTCCAGGTGTGTTTTGTGACTCCTGATTCAGGGGAATTGATAGCCTGCATCTGCAGCCCATGAGCCCCATTTGGTGCAGGCTGCCCACGGTAAACGCAGGCTGCCTTTGTGAATCTATCCTAGGGGATTAATTGGCACAAGGAGCACTTTGTGCCAGTCATTGGGATGCACGCCCCTTGCGCTGCTCCAGGAGCTTTGAGAATCGGGCCTCAGGTGTCTAGTACCAGAATAGGAACAATCTCACTGAGGATGCTAGATGCCTTATTGTGGCCAGTTCCATTCTGTCCCTTATAGATTATGGGTTCCCTGTCTACACAGCACCCTGTAATACAGTGTTAAGCAGAGTAAAGCTGATCTGTAATAAGGCGTGCTGCTTTGTACTTGGGCGCAGATAACTGCACTCATAGTTGTACCCTTCACACACTCACTAACTGGCTACCTTCATCCAGGAGAATAAAATTCCAGAACTGTTGGCTAGCTAAAAAGGCACTCTTGGGCCTAACACCCCCTGCTTTAGCAAATTGCTTCCATGCCATCTCCAACCAATACAACACCGGGAACATGGCCAGGAATATACCCTTCTTTCAGGTGTACTCAGCTGGGCAAGTGGTAATTTGTTGTCAGGGCTAACTGGTTAAATGAATTGCCTGATACACTGCTGAACCTCCCAAAGTTTAATTAGTTTAAGTGATCTTTGTGGGGTGTCTTTGCAGTCCAGTGCAACTATAACTATTAAACACTTTTACTTGGTTTCTCTCTATACATTACCCGTGACTTTTAATACACCGATTTGTGTGAATTTTTGTTTGTTTGTTCAAAACTGTATGTAACTGTTGCGCCTTAAGTGCTTTGAGCCTAACTCAACTGCATTTCCTCTGGAACTGCTTATGGTACTTGTAAAGTTTTTTTTCTGACTTTGTACTTGATAATGGAACCTTTGTAAATGAGCACTTGTGCTCAAAGGTAATTCTCCAAACTTTTCAATAACTAACTAAAATAAATATCTCATGGTAAGCAGAAGAGTCTGACAGCTGAACTTTCACCGATGAGAACTATATACCAGATCCTAGCAAGTCAAGCGGGTATTCCAGGATTTGCTCAAAAGGAGAGGTCAGCAAGTCAAAAGACATGTCATCTCATCATAATGGCAGCTGTTTCAAAGCAAATCTAAAGCGTTTTTTTGGTGGAAGGGTTTCCTGTTGTTGATGTACCAAGACCTGAAATACAGGATCTTATACTCTTAACCTTGCAGCTTCTCACTGTTCCAGGGTCCAGCTTGCAGATGCAGTGGATGATGACTCAGATACAACAGCTGGCCCTAGAACTATGGCAGAAAAGGAGGCCCTCCGATGAAGTCTACCGAGTCTCATGAGTCACCTTTTGCTGAAGTAGTTATAACCAGATCTTTTTCAGCCAGCGTGAGGTTGCACGGCTCTGGAGGGATGCAAAATCCATCCATTTTCAGCTCAGCCATAGCTGAATCGGGACTGTATGACTGTCTGCTTCAGACCACTTGTGAGGATCTGCTGCTGGTTGACTAAAGCTGTTGACTAACTTGGGGCATTTTTTCCTGTTCTGCTGTGTTTTGCAAGGGCTCACAATAAAGGATTTAGCATAATTCAAAAGCTTAACTTTGTTATCTTCCTTCATCATCTTCCTTCAAGTGGCACTACGTGACTGCTTGTATGTAACTGTTTGGGCTGGCCGCCCAAGTCAGCAGTGGCACAGCTTTCCTGAGCACCTGGCTGCCCATTTATTCTCAGTTCTGAATCTAAGCATTGCAGTTTAGCTGCAGTAGAGCCAACTAGGTTCAGATCTCATCTTCTAGGACTTGAAAGGTGAACAGCGCTGCTTACACCACCAGCAGGTTTGTGCACTGGTTGTCTCTCAGGTGGCCAGCTCCATTTGGTTTGAACCCCTTTAAAGTGGACTCCCCACCCCATGAAGAACAATCCATTGTCACAAGCACTTGGGAAAAAGGGAAGATCTCAGTGCAGATGCTGTTTCTCTCAGGACAGCAACTAACTGTCACCTCTATCGAGTGATCTAGTGATTGTGATGTTTTTATGCAGTTATCACTGAAACTTCCCCAGGAGTCCACCTGGAAAGCCTCACAAGAGGAACTGGAAAGCTGCCTTGAGTCTCCTTAGAACTGCAGTCTTTGAACTGAGACTAGCTGAGATTTGTTCATTAGGTAAGGTGCTCCATTATGGAAAGGAATTTCTAATTTATATGAAAGAGAGTACCATAAAGTGTGATAGTGGTTGCAGTTTTTGTTCCAGTTTAACCTACATGTATGTATGTGAACTAAGTATGATGTCTTCGAACTTGCTGTATCTGTGCAGTCAACAAAGCTCAGTAACGTTCACATTTAAAAAAAAAAAAAAAAAGAGTCTAAGACTTGATAGACTCATAAGTATTCCCCTGGTTTCCAAGAAGCAGCAAACTACCTGAACTGCTCTCTCCATTAGAGCTCTGAACAGGTTCAGTACGAGCCCACCAGGCAGATAAGGGAGTATTAGATACACTGCTCTCTCAGATGCACTAGTAAAATTGTGAAGCATTTAACAGAGATGTGGTGCACACCCAACAGGCAGCTCAATGAACTGAAAGTATTACAGGTCAATGCAGTATTTGAGGCACTTGAGGTTGCTGGGCTACAGTGATATGCCTTGGTGCCCAGAGATGAATATCACAACCTCATCTCCAGGCCAGTTACTTACCCAAGCCACTGGGTCTAAACCTAGCTAGAGGATCATCAAAAAGAATGTATTTTTGTGGGCAAACTTAAGAAGTTGAGTCAAGGTGGCATGTCTAAGTGCACTGATGGCTGAAGAGTCATTGTACAGTGCACATGTGCAAGCTCTCCAGAGTATTTTAACTGAGCTGAGACTGGCACAAGGCTTGACATACACTGTGCATCTACCCTTCAGACATGTTTAGACAGCAAATCATCTGGGTAAGGGAAATACTGCAACATTGCCATCTAAGGAAGATGTCTGCACTATAAAGTTTTCTGTGCCAAGAGGAGAAGGAAAGTCTTGAAAAGGGTGTGCTTCAGTCGGGCAATGAAGGGAAACCATCTTGAAGGGCCCATAAGAATAATGATCACAACACCCACCATGCAAATGCATAGCACTAGCAACTACCTCCAAAGCTATTATAATACTTGGCTGTGGCACCACTTTGTAATGCAAGTGGATTACTCTAACCATGCTGTTTCAGGAATGGACACATCCACTTTACACAGCAGAAGCAGATGTACTGTTACTGTATATTTGTCCAAGATGGCCAAATGGGGTTGTCGTCGAGGCACAGGTCAAAAAACCACAGGAAAACCAGGAGCAGTTATAAAATTTGCAAGTAGCGTTTTATTATTATCAATAACAGTAAAATAAAAATTCTTCAGTATAACTATTTACAAAGGCAGTACAAACAGAGAAAACACAGACTTTCATCTGAGGGTATCTCTAATTTCAAATTTCAGTCTCTCCCCAGGAAAGATTGCTGCTCTTCTTATAATAGGTCTTTGCCTGGTGATTAACTTCTGCAACCTCAGATCATTAACAGACACCCTGTTTCTCATAAAATGTATTGGAACTTTGTCAGTTTCCTTGCAGGTGCAACAAAATAGAACATGGTATCCTAGAACTTAATCTCCTGTTGACAACTTTGCAAAAGTTTGTGCTATAGAAACATAGAAACATAGAATTTGACGGCAGATAAGGACCGCTTGGCCCACCCAGTCTGCCCATTTCCCTACCTACTGGATAAGCTGTAGATCCTAGTAAACCAGCAGCCTACTTCTTCCTACCCCCCCCAGAACTGCCTTATGACTGTCCCATGCATGCTTGAATTCCACCACTGTTTTTGACTCCACAACCTCCTCCGGAAGGCCATTCCACGCATCCACAACCCTCTCTGTGAAAAAATACTTCCTTAAATTAACTCTGAGCCACCCCCACCTTATCTTCAAATTGTGCCCCCTTGTTCTTGCACACTTCTTTTTTTGACTTGGACTTTGTTGATTCCCTTGAGGTACTTGAAAGTTTCTATCATGTCCCCCCTCTCCCTCCTTTCCTTGAGGCTATACATATTAAGCGCCTTAAGTCTGTCTTCATATGTCTTCCGGTGCAGATCCTGCACCATTCTAGTTGCCCTCCTCTGGATAGCGTCCATCCTGTCTATGTCTTTGCGGAGACTGGGTCTCCAGAACTGCATGCAGTACTCCAGATGGGGTCTCACCAGCTGTCTGTACAGAGGGATAACAACTTCCTGTTTTCTACTGCTGATGCCTCTCCCTATGCATCCCAGTATCCCCCCAGCCCTCCTTGCTGCCCTCTCACATTGCTTGCTCACCTTTAGGTCATCTGATATGACTACCCCCAGGTCCCTTTCCATTTTGTTGTTGTTAGTATCTCACCCCATTGTGTACTCTTCCCTGGGTTTTGTTTCCCAGGTGCATTACCTTGCACTTCTTAGCATTGAATCTAAGCTGCCATATATTTGACCATTCCTCTAACCCTGCCAAGTCCCTTCTCATCCTTTCCACCCCAACTTGTGCATCAACTCTGTTGCAGATCTTTGTGTCATCTGCAAAGAGACATACTTTCCTTCCAGTCCCTCTGCAATGTCACTTATAAAGACATTGAAGAGGACCAGTCCTAATACTGAACCCTGCGGTACCCCACTAGTAACCCCCCTTTCTTCAGAGTGGACTCCATTTACTATTACTCTCTGTGTCCTATTCTCCAGCCAATTCTTTACCCAGGCTGTCATCTTGGGACCCACTCCTAGGCTGGCTAACTTGTATATTAATCTTTTGTGTGGGACTGTGTCAAATGCCTTGCTAAAGTCTAAGTAGGCCATGTCCACAGCCCTTCCTGATCTACTACTTTGGTCACCCAGTCAAAGAAATCTATCAGATTCATCTGGTATGACCTTCCCACTGTGAATCCATGCTGTCTTGGGTCCTGTGCCCTCTGACCTCTAGATACTCGACAATTCTTTCCTTCAGAAGTGATTCCATCATTTTCCCTATCACTGAGGTTAAACTAACAGGTCTGTAGTTTCCTGCTTCTGCCTTGCTCCCACTTTTGTGAAGGGAATCACATCTGCCCTCCTCCAGTCCTTGGGTACCACCCATCCTCCCATGATTTGTTAAACAGGGTAGTCAGTGGTGTCACTAGTTCTACCCTTAGTTCTTTTAGAATTCTGGGATGAATCCCATCAGGCCCCATTGCTTTGTCCACCTTCAGTTTTAAGAGTTCTTTCATAATCCTTTCTTCTGTAAATGGGCAGGTATCAACTTCTGTATCCAGAGTGTTTCTACTGTTTGTTTTAGTTACCTCCCCCTCTTCATTTGTAAATACTGAGCAAAAATATTTGTTTAGTATCTCTGCCTTTTCACAGTCACCTTCTGCCCACCCTCCCTCCCTTTATTAAGCCTCACTATCCCTCCCTTGGTCTTCCTTCACTCCCTGATGTACCTATAAAAGGTTTTATCCCCCTTCTTAACTGAGTTGGCTATCTTTTCCTCGGTTTGGGCCTTTGCTGTTCTGACTGCCTTCCCAGCTTCCTTTTGCTTAACTTGATACAGTTCTCTGTCCTGCTCCTTCTGTGATTCCTTGTACTTCCTGAATGCTTTCTTTTCTCTTGAACCTTCACTGCCACTTCCTTTGAGAACCATAGTGGTTTCTTACATCGTTTTGTTTTGTTTATTTGCTTCACACAAGGCTTGTTACCTCTGTGATGGCAGTTTTATTATTCCCCATTGTTCTTCCACCCCTCCTTCTTGCCCATTTGCTAGTGCATTCCTTAGGCACTCAGCCATTTTGGCAAAGTCAGCCCTCCTAAAGTCCAGTACTTTTGCCTTTGTATGGCTTGACTCTATTGCTTTGTTTATTGTGAACCATACTGTTTGATGGTTGCTAGTTCCCAGATGGCTACCCACTTCTACATCTGTGATCCTCTCCATCTCCATTTGAGAGAACCAGGTCTAAGATTACTCCCTCTCGAGTGGGCTCCAATACTAGTTGTCTAAGGCATGCCCCTGTAGGGGCATCTAGAATAACCCCACTCTTCAAGTGGCTGCTGCAACTGCACTCCAGTTAACATCTGGCATATTCAGATCACCCATCAGCAATATTTCCCCTTTTTCTGCCATTCTAAGTATACTTTCTATCATTTCCTTGTCCATTTCCTCCCCCTGAGAAGGGGGTCTGTATACAACCCCTGTGCGGATTGTGGTGCCATTGCCTGTCTCCAAATTTACCCACAGTGCTTCTTCTCCTCCCTGTTTACCCTTTTGTTCTGTTGCTTTGATTCCTTCCCTTATGTAAGAGCTACTCCTCCTCCTCCTCTTTTACCCTCCCTGTCCCTCCTGTAGATAGTTTATCCTGGTATGTTACGTCCCAGTCATGGTTTTGTGTGTACCATGTTTCCGTGACTGCCACAATATCCAGATGTTCCTCCTCCATCAAGGCCACTAATTCAGGAAGCTTGTTACCCAGACTACGGGCATTGGTACTCATTGCTCTCCATTTTTTTGATAGCTTTACCTTCTGTTGCAGCATCCCCCACTGACCTTTCTACCTTGGTCTTTTTCTCATTTAGTACCCTGTTTTGTAGGGAGAGCATCTCAAGGTTAACCCCTTGAGTTCCAAGTAGCTTTCTGCGATCATTTCAACAGTGTAACTACCAGTATATACAGTTTCAAAGCAAGGAATCCCAGTTTCACATAAAGATTCACATATATTTTATAACTGCAGATATGCAAAGGGGAAAAAAGACAGAAACAGCAAGTGAAGGCAGAGAGATAGCGAGAGGTAGAGAATCATGAGACCATCAGACTGATCAGTTCCTAGGTCTCACAAGAATAATTGGTTGTGCAACCAGTCAGACAAGAGACAGAAAAGGCGAGGACAGAACAGATCCTTGCATTTAACTCTTTCTGCATCACAAGTGGGACAGGGCCTTATTCAACCCTGTCACGGGGGTCTTCAGATAGCCTCTGTCCTACTTCCCTCCATTCCAGTGGCAATGATGGGCAAAGCATATCCGCCCCTTATTTTTCATGCAAACCTGTACTGTTTTTGCACACATTCACATCAGGGGTCGATTTTAGCGGTGGCCCGAGGCCACCAGAAACAGAGTCGGGCCACTGTATGAATGCCAGCTGCTGGCCCAAATGGCCAGCAAAACTTTATCCCTGTTATGTACTGCGCCATTAAGAAATCGTTATGTGCGCGAGTAAGCATCCACGCAAGCACAGCTCAGGAAGCCGGGAACAGTAGATTACAGCAGCGCTCTTACATGCAAGTGGGAGCCCTGCATGACATGTTACTGTAAACCACATGATGGTGTCAGGGCTCCCACCTGCATCACATGATGGTAATCTGTGCTCATTCGTTGGAATAGTGCAGCAGAAAAAGCTGATCCAGTCGTAAGACACACTTCATGATGAGCATTGCTGGGAGCCAATGAAGGTGTCACATGGAGCTGTAAGTACAGACTCCTTCTATCATTGACACCAGATCATTAGTGATACTGCTTGGGAGAGGGCTGTGTGAGAGAGAACTGAAGTCTGAGGGTGTACTGCTCAGTTGGTCTGACCAAGTGGAAAAAAAAAAATTATTTTTGTTACTGTGCTTTCAGTTGGGCAAGTGTAGATCTGCATAAATTCAGCTCGGGTCGTGGTGTGACAATGGGGGCTGGCATGCAGCTTGCCACTCTTGGCTGTAGAAAACTAAAACAAAAAGTCAAGCTTGAGAGGCAAACGGGAGTCTCTGGTGAACGTGGGGGGAAGGGTTTTGCAGCTAATCAGCAGATTGAAAGATAACATTTTCTTGCTGTGTTTTTCTTAAAATCCATCCGTCTAGAGTCAAGCAGCAGATTGTGGTGAAGGTAGGGCAGGGACCAGCACTCATTTTGCTCCTCTAAAGTAGAAGAAAAAAGTTTTCTTCAGTCTAAATTGAAAAGTCAGTCTGTGAGCCAAGTAGCACTGTTATTATGAATGTGGGGCTAGGGGTTAGTACATGGCTTGCTGCACTTGCATCTTAAAATACAAAAACTATCTGCCTCCCTTTGATCTAAAAGACTATTAGTCAAGCAGCAGTCTTAACTTTCAGTAAGTCTGTGGTGAACGTGGAGACAGGGGCTGGCACATAGCTTGCTGTGTCTGCATCTGCAGAGCTTGATTAAAAAAAAAAATGCAAGTGTCATTCTACTTCTAAATTAAAATAAAAAATTCTACCACAACGTCAGAGTAACTAAGCAGTCTAGTCTGGACAACGTGGGGACAGGCTGGCACACAGCTTGCTGCTTCAGTCTGCATCTGTTGGAACTTGTTTTTAAAAAAAAAAAAGACTCCTTATTCTACTTTTGACTTAAAATACTGAAAAAGTTTACTTAACATCAGTCATTCAGCAGGCTGTTAGTCTGGTGACCATGGGGGCAGGGGCTGGCACACAGCTCAGGGGCTTTGCAGCAGTCTAACCTTTGAATAAAAAAATAAAAAAAAGTCTGTATTTCTAATTTCTACTGTTCTACTCTAGTGTCTGTGGTCAAAGTCGGGGACTGGCACATGACAATTTAGGGATCTTGTAGCTGTCAAGCCTTTGAGAAAAATAAAAAAGTTTGTATTTCCTAATTTCTATTGTCGTACTCTCTGGTCACTACTAGTGTAGCAGTCTGTGGTCAAAGTCGGGGACTGGCACACATATTTAGGGACTGCAGCTATCCAACCTTTGTGAAAAAAAAATCTATTTCCTAATTTCTACTGTCGTACTCTCTGGTCACTAGTGTAGCAGTCTGTGGTCAAAGTCGGGGACTGGCACACATTTAGGGACCTTGCAGCTATCCAGTGTTTGTGGAAAAAATATATATATTTCCTAATTTCTACTGTCTAACCTCTGAATAAAAAAAATTAAAAAGTCTGTATTTCTAATTTCTACTGTTGTACTCTAGCGTCTGTGGTCAAAGTCAGGGACTGGCACATGACAATTTAGGGACCTTTCAGCTGTCCAACCTTTGAGAAAAATAAAAAAGTCTGTATTTCCTAATTTTTACTGTCGTACTCTCTGGTCACTAGTGTAGCAGTCTGTGTTCAAAGTCAGGGGCTGGCACACATATTTAGGGACCTTGCAGCTATCCAGTGTTTGTGAAAAAAAAATCTATTTCCTAATTTCTACTGTCCTACTCTCTGTTCATCTATCAAACCTTTGTGAAAAATAAATACATAAAAACAATCGACACTGAAAATAAAACACAGAGCCAGTTTGCTTTGAAAAAGGTTTTATTGCACACAGAATACATCATGTGGCATTTTCCTTCAAATGTTGAGCCCCCTCCTGCAAAAAAAAAAATAAATAAAACAAATGAAGAAAAGTTGGAAAGTGATTGAGCTTATGAAAAAAGTCAGGTGCAGGACATTTAAGATGGCTTGGCAAACTAACTTTCCATAGGTTAGGTATGATGCAGAGAAAAACCTTATGTTCTGTACCATGTGTCAAGGGTGTGATGCTGCAGATAAAGATTCCCCTTTTGTACACGGTTGTGGAACATTTAAAGTGTACTCTTTAAAATTGCACCATACAAACAGGGGGCATGAGAGAGTTGCAAGCAAACTTAAAGCTGCAACTAGTGATCCCTCCTGTAGTGAGGCTGGTAGAGCTCTACAGAATTTAAACAATGCTCAGATTAACAGGCTTACTATTCTAATGAGGAACAGTCATGCAATTGCCAAGCAGTCTCGTCCATTCACAGATTTTGTTTGGATGAGTAAACAGGACCAAATGAAGGGTCTGGAGACAGGAAGCACCTATGTCAATGACAAGTACTGCAGGAGATTTTGTGCTGCCATTGCAGAATATGAACGACTTAAAATTATGAATGAAGCCAAGAATTCCTCATTCTGTTTTGTTCTATGTGATGAAGCAACTGATACCTCCATTGCAGAACAACTTATAATTTATATCCGTCATGCATACAAAGGTGTTATAAAAACAGCATTTCTAAATATGGTTCGACTTGAGAAGCCAAATGCTGAAAATATATATGAAAAAGTCTTGTAAGTGAGTGCTCTGCAGTACTTGAAATAACTCATGAAGAGTTTCTAACAAAGCTAGTTGGCTTTACAGCAGATGGGGCAGCGGTTCTGCAGGGCAGCAGAACAGGAGTTGCAGCACGTCTTCGTGAAGTACAGCCTATGATAGTTGTTACTCACTGTATGCTTCATTGGCTGGAACTGGCCTTTAAAAAAGCTGTAAAATCAATGCCCTGTTACGGTAAGGTAGAGGACGAGATGCTGCCGATTTACTTATTCTACCACAACAGCCCTCTGAACAGAACAGAACTGAGGAATTCTTGCCAGGCAACAGGGGTCCGATGTTTAGTCCCAACTAGGGTAGGAGGCACCAGACGCGTCCCGCATCTAAAACGTGCCTTTGAAAATTTTTTGGGAGATTTATCCTGCAATTATTTCACATCTTGAAAATACTGTTGCATCACAAAACTCAGTGGCCAGTGCTAGAGCTCAGGGATTTTTGAAAAAGCTCACATCAGAACACTTTGTGCAGAGTGCCTTGGAGCTAAACGACATTATTGTTGTAATAGCAAGACTTTCCCTGTTGTTGCAGGAAGAACAGGTCAATATTAACAAAGCGATGGAGGGATTGACAGTTGTTCGTAATGCTCTTGAAAAGTTGAAAACTAAATCAGGACCAATGGCCCGAATGTTCACAAAGGAGACATTTAAGGGTATTCCCTTAAAGGAAATAACTAGAGAAAAAAAGGATGCCAACTCCATTACAAGATTTATAGAAACTCTTTTAACAGAGGTTAACAGCAGGTTTCCAGACAATGACCTGTCTGTTGTAAGAAAAGCTGGTGTAACACTTTTAAACCCTAAAATGTGGCCCAATTTGACAAACAGCACTGATTTTGGTGATAGTGAAATTGAAGAACTTACTACTGAATATCGAGATGTACTTCACAAAAATGGTGTAAAATTGGAAGAAGTGGAGATTGAATGGGCCTCTTTAAAAAATTCCCTGAGTTCTTGTACCTCTAGTATCACTACATGGGAAGAGATAAATAAAAGGTTTTCAGATGGACACAAGAATATTCTGTCCCTTGTCGACTTCCTCTTATCCTTGCCACGCACTTCAGTGGAGTGTGAACGTGGATTTTCACATATGAAATCTGTGAAGTCAGATTGGAGGAGTAAACTGAGAAGTGATACACTCACTGATCTGTTACGAATTAAACTTCACTCACCGGCCATTGAGGATTTTGATGCAACAGGTGTTGTCAATTTGTGGCTAGCCTCTGGGCAGTGAGTTAGAAGATCATGCAGTGGATCTCACAGGAGAACAGATTCAGCTGCTACTGAAACTGTAGACAGCTCTGATTCCAGCATGGACTCCGATGACAGTACTAGTGTGACAGCCCTTTGGGATGTTGAAGTGTGCCAAGACACTGATTCTGATAATGACTGACCAGAAATGTGTCGCCCTGACCCACTCTGCTCTGATTTGATTTTGTGCTTATCCACAACCCTCTGCAGTGTCCCTCCAACCATTTTCTCGCCCCATCTAACTGTGTCTTTCTTGTAGATAGGTTCATTTTGAATAAATGAGCAATTGAATATTAAAATTCACCACTCGCGTGACGCCGACATCTTGTGTCCCGCTTTAAATTTCAATATAAGTTGCGGGCCACCATTAAGTACTGCGGGCCGCTAAATTATTGGAAGTCTCTGGCCCAATGGCCAGTAGTTTTCTTCCCTTAAAGTCGACCCCTGCACACTATTTGCACTTAAATTCCTGTACAAAAAATAATAATAATCATGAATGGCATGATTGACTCTAAGATTTTTGACTCTAGCTATTGTGGATTCCAGACTGGCACTTAAACACCATGATTCACAGTGTATTTTTCCATCTCCAGAATATCTCCAGGATAAACCCTATCTGGTGCAAGAGAAGCCAGTGGCTGTGGTGCAAGAGGATCTGGTGACTCTGGGGCATGCCTCTGTAACCTCAAGACTTGATTACTGTACCACTCTGTACATGGGACTATCTAGAGGGGTTGTTGCACCACCTACAGCTGGTGAAACTGCTGCAGCCAGGCTATCAGGATATCCTGTACTCAGCATATCATGCCTATGCTGCAGCATTTCCACTGGCTACCTATTAGGTGGTGTACAACCTTTAAGATCCCATTGTTAACCTACAAAGCCTTAATGGTTTGAGTCCCACCTATTTAAAAGACCCCTCGGTATGGTACACTTCTGGTCGGTCACTCAGTCCACTCCATGAAGGCATTGCTGTTCGCTGCCCCCAAGATACCAATTAAAACAGTCTGCAACAGGGCTTTCTCAGTGAGGGCTCCAGCTATTTGGAACTCCCTTCCATCTTAGGAGTTCCCCCTCATCAGATGCTTTCAAGAAGGGGTTGAAGAATCATCTTTTTGCACAAGGCATTTTCACTATTTCTTTTATTTATTTAGTTAAGTGCATTATATATTATGTCTTTCTAACATTTATATCTGTAGTTATTTTTCTTTGTTAGTTATGATGGATGTACTTTTCCTGAACTCCTGGGGTAGGGTGCCTAGCAATAAAATTGCCTTGCCTTTCCTAGCTGACAGCTCAGACTGGGCCTCCAGAGTTACAATGCTGGCTAGTGCAGCCTAGGAATGGGATGATATCTTGATGGAGTTAGATAGGGATATCACAGAGATGAGGGTCCATGCAGCAGAGTTAGTTTTAATTTCTTGGATTTTCTCTTTTCCTTTTGGGATTTTAACCCTTTCTTTCCTTACTGACATGGCATATTATTTGTCTGTTTGTGTGGTTTTAAACTGAATTTTTCTGTGTGGCCTGTGTTGATGATAGTCTCTTTGCATATGAACTGCCACTTCATATTTTTTCAGGTTTATCCGTGTAGTTCTTCATCTTCAAATATTTTGATAAACATTATAATTAAACAATGAAACCAGGAACCTACCTATAACTAATAATAATGATTAAATATTTTGTGTCTTAATCTAATTGCCTTATAGGGGCAGCCTCTGACTGGCACTTTTAGTTCATCAAATATCATTTTTATTTTGTTTCCTTTTTAAGCAATTTTATCTGATTGATCTTGTTGCCTTCTCCCAGGTCGTGGGACCTATACTTAGCCTCAGGATTACCACTGGAACACCAACTAGAGAATCAGAGCTTTTAAAAGCTCACAGTTATGTTTACCTACATTGAATCTCCTGCAGCTGACTCCCAGTCATGACATTAGCTGTGAAGGATGCTGGGATGCCACCCAAGTGGCTGCTATTTGAAGAGGTTGTGGTGTGGAAGCCAGCAGGATCAATTAAATTGGTCACCAAGATCAAACACATAAAGTTAAAAAGAAAATAAAGTAGGCTGGCCTGGTGGCGCAGAGGTCTGAGGTGCCTTGAGCACCTTACCTCTTCCACGCTGGCAACCCCAGTTCAAGAACAAGCTTGGGCCACCAGAGATCAGCCAGGGGGGATGGCTGGGAGTGGACTGAGTGGCAACTACGCTGCTCTCCTGTTCCGGACTGAGAAGGCAAGCATTCCTGGCTCTTGGCTGGCACCGAGGGGAGGCACATGGCAATGCCAAGAAAATGGGGGCTGACGTTTGGCCAGGGGTGGGTGGAATGGGGTCAGTGGTTCTGGCACGCATGCGTGACCAAGTTGGTGAGGCTCCAGGGTGCTAGGGAGGGAGAAAACCAGGAAAAAGCCCATGTCCCCCAATCGCCATGTGTGACAGCCCTTGGGGCACTCCTGGTCCCTGCACCATTTGGATCCCTGCTGGTGTGATGGCAGAGGGAGTGGCAGATGGGACTGTTGGACCCTCTCCCCCAAGACAGGGCCCAATGGCAGGCATAGGTGCAGTGGACGGGCAAAAACCTCTATAAAAAAAAGAATGTTAAAAAGTGTTCTAAAAGTACAAATTGGAGGCTGCTTCACACATGTGTGGGACTACTACTTGGACTTTCCCTTTTGAGTAATGCAGGTTGATGCATGGATAGGTCCTACATAGTCATGTTAGTTGCATTAGGCACGTGTTTTTCATTACAAGAAATTATGTGGTCATCAGTTTGATCCCTTTGCGTTGGTTAAAATGAGTTTCTGCAGATTGTTGGAATGATGCATACCTTATCATTACCATAAACTCTGCATCTTTTCTGTTAGAGATTAGAGGATGTAAACAACGCACTGTATATTGATTATTTTCCCAGACATGTTTAAATTGGCAAACCTATCCTTGTGACTCTACAAAAATAACCTCTTGATATTCTCTTTTTCAGCTTCATGGTGGATCCTGAATAACAACTAGTGTCATATTTTCCAGTTCCAAGGGCAGTCAGTTTTCAGATATATGAAACACAAAAAGCTAAATATTTTTTTGCTGTAGCTGATAAATAGAAATGTGATAGCCAGTCCTAGCATTGTGATACCTTTACTTGTTTGATACAACCTTTAACTAATTTCATTCCTTACAAAGGCAAAATATATAGCAGATAGGATTTATAGAGTGTTCTAAATTTGTGAAAAATGATGTGTTTATGCTCTAAGCACTTTATAAAATTCTTTATGTTGTAAAATGTCTTTTTAGCAAAATAAATGGTTACTAGTCTACCTGTACTATTCATATTAGAGCCTACGAAAGCCAAATCAGCCTACAAAGAATTTCCAGTATGTTATTAAACACTGTGTACTACTTTGGTGTTGTATGCATCGTGTTTCACTTAAATCTTTTAAAACAATAAACAGCTTCTGTCCTTTACTGTTAATGTGTCTGCATTTTGTGCTTCTGTCCTTTATTGTTACTGTGTCCACATTTTATGCTGCTATCATAAAGGAAAAAAACTGGCAGGTTATACAATACTTCTCATGGGATCAACAAAAGTGGTATCACACACAGCTTAAAATGGCTTCGTAAGACTCAGAGTAGTCATAAATGTTAAGTTGTCAGGAGCTTACTAGTGGAGTACCTCCGGGGTCTGTCCTGGGGCCACTACTGTTTAACATGTACACGAGTGACACTGGGGTGGGAATACAGGGGAAAGTGAGCCTCTTTACAGCTGACACTAGGCTTTGTGGGAGGGATCACAAAATGAGGAAATTGGAATTATTAAAAAGGATGTGGAGAGACTGAAAAAGTGATCTTGCATTTGGCAATTGAAATCCAATTCAAACAAAATGTAAAATGATATTCACTGGCTGCAGAAATGGACAAAAGGAGCATTGCATCAACAGGCTAAAAGTGGAGCATTTAAAGAAGGAAAGGGATCTAGGAGTACATGTAGAAGTCTAGTTTTTGATGGAACAAATAGGTCCCCCATAAGGGGGACTCGGCTCATCTGTGAGGTTGATCTATCCACGGGAGTTACAATGGTAGATCATTTTCTGAAGCTGTATAGTGTAATTTTGTGTACAGCTCTGGCCACAAAGGCAGATGATATACCTGGTGCTGGTCATAATACACATTTTTCTATCCACTTTGGGCAGCAAAATAATATCTGTAATTTTGCTAAACCTGACAAGGAAAAAGAGGGGGGTCGACTTACTGGTGCATCTATATACAGTCAATAGCGATAGTCTAAAAAAAATCTTCCAGTTGTGGTAAAGCATATAGGAAGGCTACAAGGATGTTGCAGTGCACCGTCGTCATAGGAAGGAGGTGACAGTGCCACTGTAGAGGTCACTGGTGAGACCTCACCTAGACTACTGTGTGCAATTCTGGAGACCTCAGCTAAGAAAGACGGGGATAGGTTGGAAATTATAAAACACAGGGAGTCAAAAATGAACCAGGAGCAGCAGGGAAGGTCTTATGAGGGGAGAGAGAGGGGAAAGTCTCATTATGTGGTCGCTACAGAGCAGAAGGGAGAGGTGTTTGACAGAAACATACTGTATAAATACAGTACTTGCAGGGATACAACAAAAATGAAGTTGAAACAGGGCTGTTGAAGTTGAAGAAAATTTCTTCCACCAGGAAATAAATCTCACAATGGAATGGGGTAAATTCCAAAAGGACATCAGGAAAATATTTTCTTATTGCATGGGTGATGGACTGGACTGCCTGGTAATGTAGTCAATATTGGGACCGCATCAAGTTTCAAAAAACAGTGGGACATTTTCAAGGGGGTTATTGAAGGAGGGGAGGTAGGAGATGGTGAGAACTCAGAACTGGGTGTGGGTTAGATCAAAGTAATAAACTGTAGTGCTATGGGCAGATGGGATGAACTTTTAGCTTTTGCTTGTCCTCATTTTTCTAAGTTTCTATGACCAATAAGAGAAGTGTACACTCCAGGGAGTATATATTCAAAACTGGTCAGTCCTTGGACAAATTTTGGCTCTTTTAAACTGGGGCTGGGTCACCCTTCAGGCTAATAGTTTTATTATTTGATTAGCCCAAGCCCACTTGATGGGTTTATTTCCTGTATACCACACTTACACATCATTTATTATTATCATCATCAATAATAATATCTATCTTATCTGTCTGTCTGTCTGCTGGTCTATCTGTCTTTCTAGCTGCTCTTTATCTATTTATCTACTTTTTGCTGTATAAAGCTGTATGAACAACATATATATGCAGTTATCGATATATTCCAACACACACACGTCACATCTGAAAATAAGCTTTTTGTTTAGTGTGCACTCCTGGCCCAAACTTATAATTAAATACTAAATCAATTAGCAAGGTCTAGTTGTTCATTATTATTGTTAAAGCAATAGCACTATAATAACAGCATTATTGATATGTTACCTCAGTTCTGGTAATTGGTCCTTATAGCTCATGTTCACCAAGCCCTCAGCCACCTTTGTGGATCTTCTCTGGACTCCTTTGATTATGTCAATATCTTCTTTCAGATGAGGGATCAGAACTGAGTGAACATTGTGCCTGAAAGGGGGCCTGACCAGTATCTTGTGGATATAGTAAGTGAAAAGGAGCAAGTACAAAATATCGAGTCAATAACAGCGAATGCAAGTTAAGTGACACTATTTTAACAGCATATGGTTATGTTAGCGAGGTAAGCAGTAGTACAGTTTAATGATATAGTCCAGCCGCTGTGGGGTACAGACTGTGCTGCCAGCATAGCCTACAGGTGAGAGTCACCATCTGTGAGTGCAGCTGCTACGTGTGACAGACCTGGGTTCGATACTTCTAGGTGCTGTAGTGCTTATTTTTTTTCTTCCCGACTTTGTCATCCTCCCAGAGTTCAGCCCCCCCACGTTAGAATAGTAAATTTACCCCCCCCCGTCTGTGTCCCCCTACCCAAGTTCAGCTCCCCCTAGAGGTAGAATAGTAAATTTACCCCCTTCCCAAGTTCAGCCCTTTCTGGAGCTGGAATATTTATCTGGCTCCCCACCCCATAGTGTACTATCCGTTTTTGCACCATTCGCGTGTTTTTCTGCAGATTAATTTGGTGCTGTGTTTTTCCAATTGCAGTTTTTGTCTGCACTCAGTTTGAGTCACTCATTTTGGTCAGCATGATTTTTCATTTTACTATTATAATATGGAACCAGCCTGACCAGAGATTGGTACAAAGGTTTTATTTCTTGATCTGCTTATGAGTTTCTATTCATTTTGCTTCCCTTAGCAGTTGCCTCTCTACACTGTTGGTCTCACTGGCGGTGCCAGACCGGGGCCAGACAAGGTACTTGTCTTGGTAAAATTTTGTGGTACCCTGCCTGTGCCCTGCTTCATGTCACATGTCTGAGTTCTATTTATACAGTAGGACCATGTTGTGCTGATGACTGTCTGGAACTGCCGGGCTTTGGGGAGGAAGGAGTACTCTGTTAAAAAAAGGCCGAGTCTACTTCAGCCAAGCTTTGCATTGTCTCTGCCTGCTACACCAATCCCTTTATTGACAATAGTGTCAATCTAATGCTGCACCTATGCCTATGCTTAAGGGCATGGTGGGTTATGCAGACATCATGTGCCGCAACCATGTCATTCTAGACCTGTTTTGTTCCTACTGCCTGACTGCACAGTATGCTGACGACACTGTCTTCCCATCCGGTGGCTTGCTTCAGCTTGTGGATAAACAATACAAAGTCTAAAGCCTGTGGTTTCAGAGGTTGAAGCAACCAGTCAAACCCCCCCTTCCTGGGCTATATAACCCAGTTTCCTTCAGCCTCATTTGGAAGCTCCTTTTCTTTGTTGCAGCTGGAGGTTCAGCTTGCCTCCTGGTAGTTCCACCAGGAGATGAGAAGGTCCACTGCTCAGCAGGAAGCTTCAGCCATACAGACCCATGGTCAGCAGCACTTCATGGTGTAGTTTTTAAGACTTCAGCTTCTAGAGGGTGGGTTCCTTTAGCTCTGCAGACCACATTGACAGCACCTCTGAATGCTATTCTCCCTGTGTCTGCCCAAGATCGACCTAGTCTTGTTCTGTATCCTCTTCCATTAGTTTCCTGTCAAGGTTAGGTTTCCTCATGGTCTCAAGGCTAGGTGCTAGCCTTTCAGCAGCCACTGTCTCCTCAGTCCATATTTTAGGGGAGCCTATGGTACCTCCTTTGGCTTTGATATATACTCATGGCACTCTCACAGAGTTATCGCATTAGAGGGATAGAGTGAGAGGTACAATGTTTCCCCTGAACTGAAATTCAAAATTAGTACAGTGAACCTAATAACAGTACCCATTCCATGAGGGATGATGACAGAGGCTATGGATCCCCAGAGATTTCCTACACTGTTTTTTTTTTTCTCTTCTGAGTGCCAAAAGCCATAAAGTAGTTGTCTAGTACCATTTACACAGTATCAGAATTTCTGCAGTGAGTTGGGGTCGGATGGTGGCCTGCCTTCTTGTAAATCCTGCCATTCCATAGAAACATAGATTCTGATGGCAGATAAGGACCACCGGGCCCACCTAGTCTGCCCATTTCCCTACCTACTTAATGCCTGATCCTAAATGGTCAGCAGTTTACCCTTTCTTTCCGACCACTAAGGTTGCCTTCTGTCTATTTCATGCATTCTTGAACTCATAAATCATTTTAGCCTGTATGACCTCTACTGGGAGGCTGTTCCATGCATCCACCACCCTTTCTGTGAAAAAAATACTTCCTCACATTTCCCCTGGGTCTCCCCCCCCCCCAACCTCATACTGTGACCCCTTGTTCTTGCACATCTCTTTTTTTGAAAGATGCTGCCCTCCTGGACCTTTCTCTCTCTCCTTTAGAAGTTACACCTCAATCTGCTATCACTGGTCTGCAGCAAACAGCTGTCTCTATCATCACATTGCTCTTCTGTGTTTGAAGCTCCTTTGGGCTCCTTCGTTAGGTGCCTTTGGTCAAAGGAATCTGTTCCTGCAGCACCTCTAAGGGTATAACCCTCCCCAAGAGGGTTCATTTGCTTTCCTGGTACCCAGACAGGGTGATACTCTGTCAGGACATGGAGACTGTGACTGGCCAAAGTAACTAAAAATGGCAGTCCACATCCAACCATGCAGCTAGTCTTTGGCTACCAACAAGTTGCACAAACATTACTTGACAATGTAGTTGCATACACCCATTAAATGCAAAGGCTAAAGCCTGTGGTTTAATAGGCAGGTGCAACTAACCACCTAATTTTCCTGGGCTATATAAATCAGTTCCATCAGCCTCATTCAGAAGCTCCTTTTCTTTGCTCCCACCCTCCACTCTTCCTCCACCAGTGTTTTGGTGATGACCCTCCTAGACTGCCTCAGCAGCAAAATCGTACTTGTAACCAAGCAGGGCAGCAGCAATGGAACCCTATCTTCCATGACCAGATCAGCATGGAGCAAACCAAGGAAAGGTTGGTAGAGAAGCCATCATAGATGCTAGAGGGACATACCATGTCAGTACTTAACAGCCAGCCCTCCTACTGTAAATGTATTTTAATTCTAAGTGCAGGTGAGACAGTAAACAGTATCGAGCATCTTTCACAATTAAACATAGCAGCAGTGATTTCAGCTTATATTGGTGCAAAAATTTTTAAGGTTTCTTCACAGGATTCCTAGACACCATTCTGCTGCAGCTGGACAGCTCATGGCATCTTACATTGGGGAGGTAGTATAGCGCAGTGGGTTAACTTCTTCGGTCCCATAGCCACCATACAGCGTCGGAACCATGCATTTCTGAGCCTGACCTAAAATGGCCACCGGGAGAGAATGAGTTAAGGCTCTGAGCTGCAGATCTGGAGACCTGGGTTTCAATCCCACAGCCACCTAGGTGCATGTGTGATCCTGAGCAAGTCATTTAACTTCCTTGTGCTCCCGGGTTGCATCTGGAAATAAGCTTCGGCTTAGTGTGCTGCTCCTGGTTAAACAATGTTCCCTTTCCCCCTTCCTTACATTGAACCTTAAAACGTTTTGCATCATTTCATGCTGAAATTGCTACTGCTATGTTTAACTGTGAAAGTCATGTAATGCTTTTTACATCCAGGACTGCACTTAGACATGAAATATGTTTAAAGTACTGCTATAGTTTGAGCATCTGCTTTCAGTAAGTGGTGCTGCCATTCGGACTTTGTGTGTGGGTAAGAGGATGGCTCTCCATCCCTGACGGTGAATCTGTTTGTACAGTAGAACCCTGTTATAATGGACACATTTGTATAAACAGGCTTTGTCCGTTATAAGGGGTGTCTGCTATGTAATGAAATCATTAAATATGAATCTCTTTCACCACAGCTCACACACCAGAGTTAAAATCAGAATGAAACCACTCCTCTGCTAACCAACTGTATGGGGAACTGCTATTTGTGACTGACTTGGAACTAAGTAGTAAACATACAAACATACGAAGAAGCCAGCAGAAAAAGGCCATTTGGTCTATCAAGTCTGCTTATATTGCAGGATCCACAGCTTAAGCTAATGTCCCTTCCCTCCCTACCTCCCCACTCCTCCCATCCTCCCTACCCATGATCCTTACCTTCCCCTATGCCTATCCCATCCTCTCTTAAAGCTGCCCACTGTCTTCAATGAGATGACCTCTTCCGGCAGCACATTCCAAGTTTCTACCACCCTCTCTGTAAACAGGTGCTTCCTGACCTCCCTCCTAAACCTCCCACTCTCTAGCTTAAGACTGTGCCCCCTCACCCATGCAGGCAACCAGGGTTTGGGAACGAGCCGAGGACGTCGGAGGTCAGCACAGGGGGGAGGGCGGAGCTGGATAGAGTTGCCGTCAGGCAAGCTCTCGTCTCTGGGGAGGAAGCACAGCTTCTCTCGGCTGATGACCCCCAGTGGAGGCTGGAGGAAGCTCAGGTCACAGGGTGCCTAGGCAATAGGCCAGGGGGTTGGGGATGGAGGCTATTACCGGGGTTGTTCGGCACATGCACGCCTCCACGCGCATGCGCGCTGACTCCTGGGGCCTTCAGGAGGAAAAAAAATAGGTGACTAAAATACCATTCAGCAGGATGAAGACAAACCCCCTGCAAGAGCTGCTCCCGGGCTGGCCAAGGTAAGACCCGGTGATTCTGGGGCTGGGGCTGAGGGGTCAGTGGGATGGGGGCTGACAGGCGGAGAATAAATAGCAGCTGTGTTAAAAAAAAAAAAAAAGACTGTGCCCCCTCGTGTTATGGTTGCCAGCCAGTTGAAAAAGACTCTCCTTAGCAACCTTATTTATCCCTTTCAAGTACTTTAATATCCGAATCGTGTCCCCTCTCTCTCCTGTCTTCCAGGGAGTACATGTTCAGTGCCCACTACCTCTCCTCACATGCCTCACTCTGCTGACCGGCTATCACCTTTGTGGCCCTTCTCTGGACCTTCCCCAGCAGATTAATGTCCTTTTTGAGGTGTGTGCACCAGTACTGAACTCCATACTCTAGATGCGGCCTTACCAGTGACCTGTACGAAGGCAGTATAACCTCCTCTCTCTCCTACTACTGATCCCCCTAGATATGCATCCCAGCATCTTGTTTGCCTTTGCTGCTGCTTTCTTGCATTGTGTGGAGTGATTCAGGTCACTAGTGTTCATCACTCCCAGGTCCTGCTCCTCCTCTGATGTAAATACTCAGACTCCACCCAGACAGTACTCTGTCCTGGGATTCCTGGCTCCAATATGCATAACATTGCATTTCTTTGCATTGCAGCCAAGCTGCCAGAACCTGGACCACCTCCCTAGCTTTTCCAGATCTTCATGTAGGCCCTGTATCCCTTCAGCTGTGTACATTCTCCCACAGAGCTTGGTATCATCTACAAATAGGCACATTTTGCCCTTAATGCCATCTCCAGTGTCACTGATGAACACATGGAACAACACTGGCCCCAGCACTGAGCCCTGCAGGACCCCACTGGTTACCTCTCAGGTGCCAGATAACTCTCCCTTCACAACCACCCTCTGGGTTCTGTCCCTCAGCCAGTTTACCAGCCATCTGGCCATCTTTTCCCCAGCCCTGAGATCCACCAACTTCCTGATCAACCTGTTGTGGGGGGCAGAGTAAAAGGCCTAACTGAAATCAAGATAGATGATGTCTACCACTTGGCCCCTGTCTACTGTCTGAGTGACACAGTCAAAGAAGTCAATCAGATTTGTTTGACACAATCTCTTCCCCCCACCATGAACCCATGCTGCTTATCATACTGGAGACCATGCTCCTCTAGATATTCCACCAACCTTTCCTTTAGTATGGTCTCCATGAGCTTGCACACAATGGAAGTCAGGCTAACTGGTCTGTAATTCCCTGGGTCATCCTTGGGACTGCTTTTGTGGAGGGGCACTACATGTGCTGTTCTCCAGTCCTGCAGTACCATGCCTGACTCTAGTGAACTATTAAATAGGTCTGCCAGTGGCCAGCTCCTCAGCTGGGTGCTAACAATTTTCTCCAACACCTTTGACAGGATCGGCAGTAAGTAGATTGGCCTATAATTGTTAAGGTCACTGGGGTCACCTGACTTGAACTGAGGGACAACATGTGCTGTTTTCCAAATGGGTGGAAGGTCACCTTGTGACAGGGATAGGTTAAACAGATCTGTGATAGGAACAGTGAGGACCCGGTAACCAACCTTTAAAACCCACTGTACCCATTAGCGCCATATGGCGTCAGAACCATCCATTGTTTAACCTGACCCAAAATGGTGGCATCAGATAGAATGAGTTAAAAAATATGTGGTCAGCTCCAACGCTTTCCTAGTGTCTAACTATAGCAGAAGATCTTCAACTTCTTTAAGTGATGTAGGCTGTAGGGAGAATGTTGGGCTGATGGTATGAGTACTTTGAGTCTCCTCTTCAAGTTGAGAGTGGAGCTTATTGGCGGGAGAAGAGTCAAAGGCAAGTCCTGCAGTGGCAAAATGATTGTTGAGAGAGTTGAGGATAGACCTTTTATCAGAGATTTCGGAATAACCAATCAGTATTTTAGCCGGGACTTGATTACCATAGGTATGGCCTTCTATATCCTTGATTATTGTCCAAAATTTGGAGGAACACTTAGATAAGAGCTCTAGCTGTGATCGGTAGAAATTTGCTTTAGCTTCTCTAGTCATTTTAGTGCAAAGGTTCCTTGCTTTTCTGAATAAGTTCCAGTCATTTGCAAGATTAGTTTTTCAGGCGGTTTTCCAGAGTGAGTCCCTATTTCGCAGGGCATTTTTTCAGATTTTCCATAAACCACCTAAAGGGTTTACTTCTGGTGCAGACTTTCACAAGAGGGGCATATTTGTTTATAGCACTTAACACAACCCCAGTGAAGATGTCATATGCCGCGATCAGAGATTTGTCTAAGTAAAAGTCCTGCCACTGCATAGTCTCTCTTATCTCTACGATAAACCCATTTGCATCAAAGTTACGTGTACACCTTTTAAAGGAAAATTCCGGTCCAGGTGTAGTTTTGTTGGTTGACCTTACACATGCAATAGGACAGTAATCACTGATATCAGAAAAGAAGACACCTGCATGAGAGAAAAAGTGGGGCTTGTAAAATTATATCCAACAGAGTACTTTTGCTAGGGTTGCTCTTATTAGGACGTGCAGTTTCATTTGTATGTATTAACAGCCATAGACTTATAAGAAGCCTGCTTTTCTACAGCCAATGATCTAAAGACTCACCTCTTCCTCAGGGCTTAAGCTGCATAACTCTCTGGAGTATGGACTCTCCTATGATCAGTTATTGACATCCATAAAAAACTTTTCATTTTCTCAGTTTAGCCTTTCCCTCATTCCACCTGTTTTTTTGGGACCAAAGTAGTGTTCAAAGGCAGGTTGCACTTACTCTGTTCTCACAGTGAGCTTTGTGTGCTCTGTGTGCAGGATCAGAGGCTTTTCTACGAATGTCAGGAACTGAGCTTGCAAAACAGTCCATACACCAGAGAGTTGTGCTGATTAAGCTCTGAGGAAGAGGTGAATCCTCGAAGCACTGGTTTGTAGAAAAGAAGGCTTTCTATGGTCACCATGCACGCATGCACAGTGAACATTTTGTTAGGAGAGTGGCTGTTGAGGGGTGTGATGCTGTCAGTCCAATGCAGAGTGGTCTGTAAGGGGCTTGTCAGTGTCACACTAATCATCAGCCAGGTTGATCATGACAGTATTCTGGCTTGCTGGGCAGAAACTTAATGTATTTCAAAGGAAAGAACCAACCCAGTTATAGGTCTGCTCTTTCCTTTGATCTATGCCGCCCAGCAAGCACAGCTGATCTGTCATGATCAGCTTGCTGAGGAATTACACCCTGTATCAAAGAAAACCATCCACTGATGTCTGTTGCTGGCACCACCTAACTTCCCCCCATCCCTCCCTCTCAGCCTTCACCCCCCAAACATACCACTGAGGGTGCCTAATCCCTCCAGTGCCACCAGCTAAAATAAAGAAAAATGTCCCTCATAGTTCATAGATAGATAGATAGATAGATAGATAGATAGATAGATAGATAGATAGATGGATGAACACCCTTTAAAAAAGACAAATGTCCATCGATGTCTGTTACTGGCACCCTCGTAACTGTACCCATACCCTGCAAGAAAGAAAATCATCCATCAATGTCTGTGGCTGGTGCCCCTCTAACTGTTCCCCCACCTAACCCTCCTACTCAGCACCAACCCTCCCCCCACAAAAATAACACAGACTCTGGGGGTACCCAATCCCCTATTGTCTCCACCCGAAAAAGAAAAACATCCCTTGTCATTTTTTTTAACCCTGTAAAAAAGGAAAACACCCATCAATGTCTGTTGTGCTGTTAGTTCCCCCACCTTACCCTCCTACTCAGTGCCACCATCCCACACTCCCCAAGCCCTTACCCACCCCGGGAGTCCAGCACCATAATTCTTTCCTGGACCATAGAGACATCTTCACTCTTCAAAGCCAGACCTCGCACTGAGGAAATCAGATATGCGGTTCAACGTTTTTTGATGGAGTTTCAGTAGCATAACTTGGCTTTTCTTAAATATTTTTGACCCAAACTTTCAACATGCCTTAATTTTGGGACCCCACATCATGAATAACAACAGTGAAATTAGGCAAATCTGTCCCAAAAGGTGACTTTTCAGTCACTGTGCAAAATCACCTTTTGGGCTGGACTTGAAAATTTTCTCCACCCTTGTTCATTAGGTGGGGTCATAAGAAGGCTATGTTGAAAATTTGTATAAATAAGCCCACTCACCCAAACAGTAATGTTGTAAAGAAAGTTTTTACTTCAATATCTATTTTTTCTTTCAATGCATATGATACAGTAAATCATATCACAAACATTTCAGATAGAACTCCATCAATGTTGTTACTGTATCTGTTTTTTTATTTATCAATATATCCATCTGTACTTTTTTTTTTGTACCTTCTATTTATGCTCACCAACCACAGATTACCGTGGTGGGGCTCCGTTGGTGGGTGGGGTGGGGGGCCACTAGATCACCAGGGTACTTGGACCTGGGGGGTGGACTCTAATGCCCTCGATCGGCTTGCGGTCCACTGGACCACCAGGGATATTGTTCTTGGGGAGTTGAACTCTGTTCTGCCCGCGATCGGGCTAATGGGGTGGGGATTACTACGGTTTTGCCCATAGTAGGGCCAGTCGGGGAGGGGATTACTATGGTTTTGCCCATGATCGGGCCAGTCAGGGGGGAGGGGATTTACTTCATGCCTGCGATCAGGTTGCAGGGGGCGTCGGTCCCTGACGGCTGCTGCCTGGCAGGGCGCCAGGCGCAAATCGTCGGGGATTGGCGCACCTGCATGCTAATGGCATGCAAATGGGGCCATAAGTAGATGTAAATGGCCCCCCTGCACCTTGCATGAATTATGGCCCCATTTGCATGTCACCTTTTGAATATCGGAAATTTGTGTATGGTGCAATGGAACTTGCGCCACCGCATCTTGAATGCTCCACTCTGACCACTTATGGTGGCACAAGTTCCACTGCGCCATGCACAGTGGCTGTGGCCGGGGGGTGATATTCAAAGGAGTTGCTCAATAGGGCAACTCCATTGAATATCGCCCCAGCCACACCCCAGTGCAACTTATTTGAGCAGTGCAAGGGATTGCGCCACAGAATGGCACTGTTTGAATATCCAGCCCCTTGTGTATAGTTCTTTATCACATATTCCTAATAAACATTTAATCCAGAACTTTACCTTATTCAGGTCTGTTTACTGCATTAACTTTTTGTAGTTCTAAAAAATATAAGGCGAACAAAATGCTCCCTGTCAGTCTGACATAGGGCTGCAATAAAATGCTTTTCTTCACTAAACATTTGAATTCCAATGCAAAGAGCGTTATCATAATGCTTCCTCAAAAGTTTAACTTACTTTAAAGTTTTGTAGAGTGATGCATGGCCTCCTGCTTTCTCTCAGTAATGTAGGTACCATGCCTGCTCTACGCAGTTCTTTTATGCAGCTTGCTCTGGGGAGAATCGAGCACTAGCCAATGTGCCAAGTCACCTGTATTGTGCTAATTAGCAGGTTGGGCACCCAGTGCTTCTGCGCATGCCACGGATTTTCGCACATGTCACATGACTTGGCGCGTTAGGACAACAATATGAAGTGCTAAATGAAATAATTTTGTATATAATCAATAGGTACAGACAAGTGTAACCCCTAGATGGCGCTATCCCAGGGGCTACTACCCCTGCCTGATTTGCCACTAACAGGTTGAGGGGCCTGGATCCAATGGCGGGTGCCTCCACCCAGAGGTCAGGGTTTGCAATAGTTAAACTAACTTGGTCACAGCCCTCTGGGACACTGCAACCCCCTTCTTCCCACTAGTGGCCACACAATATATCAGAATTACCTTCACAGTATACACTTACCCCAGGTCTGGTTCCGGCACTGGGACCTCCTGTGAAATGAGATACAGTGCAACAATCACAGTACAGTACTTTAACATAGACAAATACCTCAGGCAGTATAACTTTGCTGAAACAAGCAGCTCTGATTTATTTAGGGGATATAACAAGGACAGGGGAAATCAGGTTAATTAGCTTATCACTCTAATAATTCATTTATGGTTTGCAAGTGCAGGCCTATCCCTATCAGTTACTGTCCCTTGTACCTAAGCCCTAGTGGCTAGTCCAAACCGGTGGCAGTTGGTAGGGGCCTTTCACACAGAGAAAAGGAGAATTAAACAGTCAGCAGTACAGTAATTCCATTTGGATTTAATGTGGCAATTCAACAGGAAGCGACCTGAATTAGTACTCACGACCTCCAAATAAGATAGGGTCCTTCAATGTCAGCAGGGCTCACTTGAGGTACACAAACCTCTTCACACATCCATATAAAAGCACTATACCAGGCAGGCTGCATCTGTATCCATGCAATTTACTACAATACCGGGAGAACACACAGCAGATTCAGTTCCTGACAGACCGAGTGCAATTTTCAGCAATTCCTCCAGTCTTCTACAGGGTGAGCCTGGTTTCTACTCTTCAGAGATCCTTTGATTCTTTTCACAGGACGATTCAGTCCTAACAAGCTGTTACACAAGCTGCAGACCGGAACTCTGGGCCTTACACCGTTTTTGACTAAAACTGCACACTGAAAAAGCACAGGGCTCTTCCTTCTTTACTGCCACAGCTCAACTGAAACTCCAACCGACAAAACCGGCACTTCCTTTGAGTTCCTCCCAGTTCTTGACTGGATTGGCTGTCACTCACAATAGACTGCTGCTGTTGGTCCAAAAAGGCACTGAAGTCTAAACTACATCTCCAGAGTCACTGCCCATACAATCCTCTTGTGGCTGGCTCAGATTATGAGTCCAAGTTCTGATTCGTCAAGGCACCATTTTAGAGCTAGCTTACCCACACTGATTGGTCCAGTTCAGCAGTTCAAAACTAGAATGGGGAACTAGCAGACACAGTTCTGACTGCAAAGCAGGTTAGACAAACTGTAATTTCATTATTACTCTAAATAATTTCTGGCAAACAGTTACATCTTTCAGATAGGTTCCCTTTGCACTCCTAGTGACTGCAAAAATGAAGTGAATTGGCAGCAGCTCAGTGGTACTCAGAGAAGCACACAGTCCCCCCATACAAACTAATTATGTCTGCAAGCAGACAGCTCTTAAAGAGACAGTACCAGAGGCTCTAAAAACACTCACTGATAAATGGCTTAAACGCCAAACACCATTCAGGCTTGGAGCATTCAAGCAAGCTCCTGGAAGTCTTTTGGGAACCCCCATTTGCAGGGGGGTTACACAAGAATAAGAAGCGATTTAAACTACTATTCTAGTGAGGAGAACCAGTTATTTCTCATTTTTATTTTGAGATTTCCAGTACAATGTTAACAAGTACAGATGGATACATTGATAAATAAAAAAATGTTCTTTTATGTTTTTATAAAAAAATCAGATAAGTAACGACACTGATCAAGGAGTTCTATCTGAAATGTTTGTGATGTTTAATTCAGGTTTATTGCAGGAATACTTCATTGAGAGGGCTCATTCACAAGGAGGCCCTGAACATTTACCAGAAGTGTACAAAAAACAAACATAAAATGGGAAACAATGACAAGGTACAGCGTAATAACAGGGAATAAAATAAATGAGATGATAACATGACAGGTTATAAAATATACAAAGCAATACATTTGGGATGTGTGCAACTACATTGCAACTACAGGAATATGTACAAATACAGTGCAATTATAGTAGCAAGGAATAACATAGAGAACAGTCATGTTACACATTTAAAACTTGGCTTAATAATAAGTGCATTGTAACATAGTGACCCTGTTGGAAAAGAAATGGAAGGATATAAAGACAAAAGAACAGGATAGTATGACAAAGGGTTTTGATGTCGGTGCTGTGGGTTATGTAGGGCAGTAGAGAAAAATGAGTGATGGGAGGGGGAAGAGAGCCAGAATAGGCTAAAGAGAAGGTGAGGGCAGTAATAATGGGGGAGAGTGGAAGGGGTGGAGAGACTAGGGGGAGAAAGGGAGAGAGAGAGAAGGGATAAGGGACAGGAGCGAAGTGTGAGATTGACAGTGATGAGAGTCAGGGAGGCCAAGGTAGAGGAGATGTGACAAGAGATGGGCCTACAACCCGTGGCAGTTGCATATTGCTTTAAACTTTCTTCTGGTTAGAGCTTTGAAGAGGTTGATTGAGACAACACTGGAAAAATAGGTCTAAAACAAATGGGCAGACTAGATGGACCTAGCGGACTCCTTCTGCCATCTTCTATGTTTCTATGCTTGAGAACTGACTGCAAGTTATTCCAGGCTGTGGGTAGGGTGTAGGAGATAGTGTGCCTGCCTTGGGACACGCGTGTCCTAGACATGTGTAGCAGGATAAAGTCAGTCTTCCTTAAGAAGTAGGTACAATGGGAGATGTGTAAGAGGGAGGAAATGTATGATGTGATTTAATGTATCATACAGTATGTATTGAAAGAAAAAATAGATATTGAAGTAAAAACTTCTTTTACAACATTATTGTCTGGGTGAATGGGCTTATTGGTACCAATCTGACTCTGCTGTTTATTTAGCCTTGATTGTGATGGGCTCCTCCCCGATTTACCTTTTTCTTTGTAATGAGGTTGGCTGGACTGGGCGCACTTTTTATGTTGAAAATTTGGCATACAAATATTAGATAAAAAAAAGTTATGAGCCTATGTTGACATTTGCGAATGCAGGCTCATAGCTTTGGTATTTTCAATATTTTGACCCCAAATTTTCAACATAGTCATTTCTTCACAGCACCTCATGAATGTGACAGCTGTCATTTTTCAAATCCTGGCAAAAATATGTTTTCACTTCTGAAAGTGATTTTGTGGTCACTGTGCAAGATCACCTGTTGGGCAGGAGTTGAAAATTTTCTCTGCCCTAGTTCATGAGGAGGGATCATAAGAAGGCCATATTAAACATTTGGCATAAAGTATTTAAAAAAACAACAAAGTTAAAAGCCTACATTAAAATTTATGAATGGAGGCATGTAATTTTCGTAATTTTCAATATTTTGACCCCACATTTACAATATACAGTAGCCATTTTTTCACAGCATCTCATGAATGTGACAACTGTCATTTTTCAAATCCTGGCCAAAATATGTTTTCCCACTTGTGGCATGAAATCACCTTTTGGGCAGGATTTGAAATATTTTCTACCTTTGTTTATGCTGTGGGCTCATAAGAAGGCTCTGTGGGGTCATAAGAAGGCTACGTTGAAAATCCAGGGTAAACATATGAGAAAAGAACAAAGTTATGAGTCTGTCTTATGATTTTTTAACACATGGTCATAACTATGGTAATTTTCAATATTTTGACCCCAACTTTTCAACACAGCCATTTTGTCACACCACCTCATGAATGTGACAGCTGTCATTTCTCAACTCCTACCCAAAATGAGTTCTAACACTTGTGGCACAAAATGATGTTTCATCCATTGCTTTATAAATGACACCTATCAAGCTCAGAAGGAGTGGTCATAAAAGGATTATGTTGAAAAGTTGGGGTAAAATTGTGAAAAACCAACTAAGTTATGAGGAAACTAATTGTTCCAACATTTACTCATAACCCTATTTTTTGCAGATTTTTGCAACTAATGTTCAACATATCCCTTGTGTTACCCCATCTCCTGAACGTGGCAGGTGTCCTTTTTTCAAATCCCTTCCGAAACTTGTCTCCACAGTTGCACAACAAAATCACCTTTTGGATGGGATTTAAAAAATTCCTCCTGTCTTGATCATAACGTCAGGTCATAAAAAGACTGTTGGACATTTGGGATCAAAATGTGGGCGCTCACTTAAAAGTAAATATTGCCTCTCAGCTGCCCTATCCTGGATAATTACAATCTAACAATGTGTCAAAGCAGGACACCACTGAAACTGAGCCCATAGGTTGCCATTAGAATGTAGATATTGCATCTCATCTGCTCTGTCCTGAGTAAATTTATAGTGAAAATGTGTACAGGTACGACAGCAATACCAGTGGCAAACATTTGCCATTGACAAAACTTGTTATAAGTGTGTGATTATTAATACATTTCTGAAGGGTGTATGTACTGAGTGGTGAGTAAGTCATTATTTCCTAACCTAGATAACTCAATAAACAACATTGGTAAGATTTTGTCACACACTACCACAAACCACAGTCATACTAGGAGGGCAAGTAAGCAACCATCAAGGTGGGGTTTACACAGAAAGGCAACGTGGGCTGCAGAATAATTCCCTGAAGTAAGGTGTCAGGTATCAAGCTTCAGATGAGATGAGTGACATTTTTATAGGGCTAGAAAAATCAGCTGAACAATCAGGTGATGATTAGCAGGCATTTTGCAGCATGTAACAGGGCCACAGAGGAGCTCACAGTGTCCACTATACAAGAGTCTTGAGTATGGTATAAATGGGATTTGTAATAGTACACATATAGCTTTTAGCTAGTGTTGGGTAAGTTACTTTTTCAATTACTTTCTATTACATTTGGAAACTTGTTCCAGGAAGCTCTGTGTGGTCACTAGCAAGGATGGAGAAGTACTAGAAAAAGTAATACACCTTATAATTATAGTTACTTATTTATTTTTATACAAAAACAATAAAAAATACTAAATAACTATAACAGATTACATATTCTGAAAATAATAGGTTAGTTACTAGTTACTATCAAATAAATGTAATCAGTTACAGTTCCATATTTCTTTTGTATAAAAAGACATAAGTAATTGTAACTATAAGGTGTATTACTTTTTCCAGCACTCTCCATCCTTGCTGTGAAACTGCACAAGCTTTCTGTAACAAGTTCCAAAATAATAAGTAATAGAAAGTAACTTACACAACACTGCTTTTAGCAAGGCGGATCCATCCATGATAAGCAGCTGTTGGACATAATGGTGTTTGCCAAAAGTGTGTCACACTGCATTGCTTTCGGGAAGAATAAAATCACTAAGACACTCAAGGAGGTAAAGAGTCCAACACCCTGGCACTTTCTGATGCAATGGCACTTTCTCAAGGAGCAGAGCAACAGTCAAAAACCATCAGTTTAAATATTAATAATACTAATAAGGGATGGAAGAATTTCTATCAAACTTACAATATTTTTTTTCTGTTACCTCCAACGTTAACACTGGGAAGTCATAAAAAATGGGTAATAGGCACCCCTCCTAGGGACTCACTGATACAGCCCAAAGCTATGACAGCATGGAATGTTGGGGATCTGGAAAGCCTCTCGGCTTCATGGTCCACACTTATTGCAATGCTTTCTAATAACAGCACTAATCCTGATTAACTATGTATACATATCTGCAATGCAACTAAACGTTTTGAATAACAGTAGGAAAAAAATGTACCGTACCTATGATAGTATCAGGCCAACTTGCTTATTTCAGAGTATGGACAACACCAAAGGGTTTTACCAGGATTCTTGGAAAAACTTATGAAGCTGAATTCTGAACAAAAGTATGGTACTAAACATGTCAATTCATTGACAACTCTACAATTGAAAGATATACTATTAAATTTGAAACTTAAAAAAACGTCCCCATAATTCTAAGCCACTGAATTATATCGACAACATTTTCCATGAGAATTATAAGCAACTCTCAAGTACGGTCTCAGTAACAATACTGGAGCTGAGAGAAAAATAAATTACAGTATGCCTGATAGAATTTCGTCTTTCTATAACAATCCACTTGATCACTGGGAAGTCATAACAAACGGATACTATTAAGCTAAGGCTGGGGAGAATATTGTCATACATCTTCTAGTAAGAGCAGAGTTTTACATTGTGATTGCTGCCTCCAGCACTTTGCACCCAAAAGATGCATCAGTTGAATCAAGAGTATCAAGCCTGTAGTGCTTGGCGGAGATGTGTAGGAAAGACAGCACAGCTGCTCTGGAAAAGTCTCAGAAAACAGTCTCTGTTCTGTTGGCCAACTATGTTGACATGTTCCCAGACAGCTGCACATTAATCCAAGAGAAAGTCAGGCATTTATTTTTATTCAGCGCCCCATCCAACAGGGGCTTGGAGTGTTTTACAAAATTTCACATAACACATACAACTCTTGCAAACCTAACAAACATGCATTATAACAATAAACAAATAAGCATATTAACAAAATAAAAAAAAATTAAGAGACAGTACCTTGAGACTCATAATTAAAATGCTATGTAAATAAATAGATTTCCAGCCCATTTTTAAAAGTCTATGCAGAAGGATCCAGCTCACTGGAGCAGTGGTAGTGCTACCATTTGCAATGCTGGCAACCTGGATTCGGAAATGAGCCTGGGTCATCAGGGGGCCAGCCAGGGGGGAGGAAGATTGAACATCCCAGAGGATGCCATCCTCCTCCTCCCAAGGGGGTACCATGTCTCAATTCACTAGCACCACCTATAGACATAATGGCGGTGTAGCGCACCAGATGGGGATGGGCAGTGCTGCATATCACGTGAGCATGCTGATACACTCTGACACCAGGGACTATGTCCCAAAACCTGACATCCCTATGGGGTTCATGGCACAAAAGAGAAGAGGGTGAGGAGCCAAGCAGAAAAACACCTTCTCCACCCACCAGCAGCACCATGACATCTGCTATATCTAGACTAAAAGGCAGATAAATCCGCCACAGTCACCCAGGGTGGAGGAGGCATAGAAAACATATATTTAAAAAAAATCAACACAGAAGGGAAACTCCTAAGATAGAGAGAGAGAGACAGGGAGTTCCTAATAAGTGGGACCACCATCAAGAATGTTTTCTCTCCAGATAGTTTATGATGCACGCACAGAATGACCAGAAGAGAAACCTTGGGGGAGTGGAGTGGTTGATCAGAAGCATAATATAATAATAATTTACATACTTAATATTATTTTTATTTTAAGTAGTAACAAGCATTTGTCAATGCCGAATGTTTGCTTGCTGGCATTGGCAGTGGTAGTGTAGAAGTTACAGAGCTGCGTAATAGTAATGGCAGTGAAGTACTGAACTGAAGCCAACCCCACCACCACCCTGCAGAGAGTGAGAGGCATTGGGGTGTGCCTTTGGGTCGTCAGGCATAACGGCCACATCATTTCAGTACACCCCACTCTGCAGACACTGGCAAGTGTCACGGAGTTCCTTGGGGTCTTTGGTCCTTATGCGCACCCCATTCCATTAGGAAATACAGTGAGATGTGTGCGATATAGGAGAATGGGGTGAACTTTGGGGCCGAAGAGTCCAAGGCATACCTCGATGCTTCTCACTGGCTGCAGGGTGTGGAATGGTATGAGCATTACAGGCAAGAATCCCAAGTCACACCCTTGATGCCTGTCATTCTCTACAGGGTTGGGCATTATGGTTGGAAACCCTAATACCTCAGGCATTCATTGGTATTTTCACTCCAAATGTCCAACATGTTTTTTTGCGACCCCACCTCATGAACAGGGGGAATATCAGTTTGTTAGCAGAAAAGCTGCTTATGCACAGCGACTACGGCATTTAGCACCACAGGTGCAAAAACATTCCAAACAGGATGTAAAAAATGACAGCTGTACTGTTCATGGGGAGGTGTAAAAAATGGCAATGTTGCAAATCTGCAGTAAAATATATAAAAAATGGTGAAGTCATGAATGTACATAGAAACTGTTACCTCTTACACCGTTATATAATTTGGTTGGGGATTTTACAGGCAGATTGTCAACTCAGGCATTTTGGTGCCTCCGATCATGAACAGTGTCACTGTGATTTTCTTTATCTGTCCCGAACAATAATTTCCTATAGCGAATTATCAAGATCTTCGCGCCTGAAAGTGTGAAAACACACTTCAGCCATGTTGTGAAAAATGACAGCTGTACTCTAAATAAGGCAGTGTGGAAAAATGCCACTGGTGAAAATCTGGACTTAAAATATTACAAAGTCATGAACTTACAAGGGTGCGTGGAAACTGTGCAATGCTCACTCGTAACAGTCATTTTATGGACTTTTGTCACCAAATTTTCAACATAGCCATTTTAAGACCTCTGCTCATGAACAGTGTAACTGTGATTTTCTTAATCTGTCCCAAACATTGCTTTCACACAGCAACACACCAACAGCACCATTGTGCGCTACATGTGTGAAAACACATTTTGAGCGGCATGTGAAAAATGGTAGCTGTACTGTTCATAAGGAAGTGTAATAAAATGACAATGTTGAAAATCTGGAGTGAAAATATTAAATATGCAAACTTATGAGCATGCATAGGAACTGCGCAACGCACGCTCGTAAAACAGTAATTTTTAGGAATGTTTTCACCAAATTTTCAACATAGCCATTTTAAGACCTCTGCTCATGCACAGTGTCACTGTGATTTTCTTAATGTGTCTCATATATTGATTTCGCACATCGACTGCGCCATTATGCGAACTTACGAGCATACGTAGGAACTACTTGCTAGCATACTTCGTAAAACAGTCGTTTTTCTTAATCCACCAAATTTTCAAATAGGCTTCTTGAGAGCCCACCTTATGAACACTAGCAGTGTCATTTTGTAATCGGTCCGAAGGTGATTTCGGCGTAGTGGCTGCGAAATCACCCCGCCCGAACCAGACAACGCCATGACAGTGACATCATTCATGAGAAGGGGTTCCAAAAACCCCATGTTGAAAATTTGGTGCAAAAATTCCCAAAAATGCCTGAGATATGCAACAAAGTTGAAAATCCCCTATCTAGCCCATTATACAGCTTACCGGCATTTCCTCAGTTCGCGGTCGGCTTTGAAGAGTGCAGATGTGTTCCCGATCCACCGAAGATCGTTGCGCGAGGTCCGGAGGTAAGTATGGGGTGAGGGGGGGTGTGGGGAGGCAGGGTGCGCAGTGGGTGGAGTGCGGTTGTGGGAGGGCCAGGAGACTACGTGGGACCGTTTTTCTTTACAGGCATTCTTTTGTTTCCAATGACGACCGGGACATTTGCCATGCTGGGGTGGGCTCCCAGCATGGCACAGAAATAGTTGGGGGCGTTCAGCCGATGGGGATTGGGCACCCCGTCGGCCAAAACATCGATTACCCACGCTGGGGTGGGCTCCCAGCGTGGCACCCAGCTACTGGAGGTGAGGACAGTGGAGCCGGCGGGGATTGGGTACCCCTGTCGGCTATATCATGAGTTGCCACACTGGGGTGGGCACCCAGTGTGGCATTTGGAAAACTTTGGGGCAGGGGAGCACAGCACAGCCGACGTGGGGATTGGGCACCCTGTCGGCTATACAGTGTGTGTGCGCGCAGTGGGGTGCGCACGCCAGGCGTGTGTGTGTGTGGGGGCTGCATGAGCAAGTGATATCTTATCGCTGCTCACTGAAGCGTAGCTCCCCCTTTGAACTGTATGTCACTGCATTTTGGAGCTTGTCATAGACAGCTCCAGCATGCATTGGCTTACAGGGGCCATGCCTGCCAACACACTGACTGAATTGGAAGAGGGGGTGACACACCTCCGAAATCACGGATGATAGCACTATGTTTCTTGCACATGCATGCAAGCAAACATAACAAACATAATAAATGTATCTTAATTTTTGAAGACCGGGTTTTTGGGGGTTTTTGTGCATGCATATGTGACGTATGAATGAGGGATCTCCTCACTGTAGATTGAGGGAGGATGTGAAATGGTGTAGGTACACGGGGGGGGGTGAACAAAGTGGTAGACAGTAAGCCCTACCAGAGCTTCAGGCTGATGTAGCACAGCGATACATGGTGGGGGTGAATAAAGTGGTAGACAGTAAGCCCTACCAGAGCTTCAGGCTGATGTAGCACAGCTGGACTAAGGCAAGGGAGGATGTGAAATGATACAGGTACATGGGGGGTGAACAAAGTGGTAGACAGTAAGCCCTACCTGAGCTTCAGGCTGATGTTGCACAGCTGGACTAAGGCACAAGCACCCACGGCATGTTCTTATAGTCCCCGTTTATATGTCCGTTTATGTTCTTACAGCGTTGATTGCCTAACTGAGCCAAGATGTAAAACAGATACTAAAATGTCAGGTTTATTTCAGGTGACCAGGATCGTAGTGGGGAAGAGGGGGCAAGTGAAACAATGTCCTGAGAATGTGCTTAAACTTGTTAACCGTTGCTGTGCCGTGGAGTGATACACCGGTCCAGAATCCCTATACATTCAAATTCTGTTTGCAGCCTAAAGGTGCTTAGGTGGATTGGTATTTACATTACTCAGCGGCAAATCTTTTTCATACTTTTTGTGATCATCGGTTAAGATATAACCACTAACTGATGACAGACACTTGGGGACATGAAACTGTGCTACCAGCAAAGTTGCATTTGCAAAGCCCTGAATATTTATCTGTTGGTAATGAAATTAAAACTGTCAGCTGATAACATTCAGCCACTGTCCATTGCACAGAATAGACATCTCACTGATAGATCTGGAGCAAAGGGACATGCACTTGCCAATAACACCACTACAGCTCCAGACACTGAAGAAAGAAGTTCATGCATTTTCATGGCTGTTAACTTTTCAGCATTTAAAACAGTTACTTAGCATCTGCACTAAGATGTTACATGTCGCTGAACTGAATTGTGACACCAGAATCCCTCGATCAACATTTGTCAGCAAAGTGAATTGAAAAATCAATAGCTGTATAAATGTTAAGTGACATGAGTCAATAACAACATATCTGCACGTAATACTTGGCTTAAAATTTGAGCACCACTATATTCCGCACAGCGTCAAACAGGGATGCCATTTATAATTCAGCTAATGTCAAGCAATTTCGAGCCATAAAAAATTACTGTATCAGTATAATGGCAGAAGCAGGATCAGAAATTATGAAATAAAATGCAACAGCACCCCGTCGCCATATATTTATGCGGGTGGAGGAGTGCATAGGCACCCAGGGGTTGGCTGTTAAGCGGCTTCAGATTCGCGGGAAAGGGGTGGATTCAATTGTGAGCTACAGTTGAATTTGTGTTTCTTTTCTATACCTAGTTTTCACTATTTTGTTAGGGCACATGTCCAACCTAAGATGTTTAGGGTCACAAGGTGATGTGACTTCATTGAGCATCTGATTTGAGAAAGAGCTGTGTGATTCAATCTGAATGCCAGCTCACAGCAATTCAGAGAAAAAAAAATATTTTGAAGCTGCATTACCAGACTGTGTACAGTTTAGTGAATTACCACACAGGGGTGTGTATATGACAGCACTAAAAGGGGCATTAAAGTGCTTCAGTCATGAAAACCTCCCCCACTGGCTGCTGCTGAAATGCATAGCAGTATGTTCTCCTTTGTGCATTTTGGCTGTTCTTTGCTTCAGCTGCAGGTAGTACAGTATGCTCAAGTTCGTTTGCATAGGTTTTAGCAGTGGGGAGTTCACATTGACAGAGTCTAGTAAGAGAAAACACTTGGAATTACACATACAACAAAGTCTGAGTTTTCACATCAAATGCTGAGGTATTTTTTTTCTGGAGGATTAGAACCCATGGAGTCCATGAAGGTGTGCTTTGGAGAGCTGGTGTGTGTAAGGACTGTTAGGCACCCACACATTTTGGTGGTCCTGCTGTGGCAGGGAACAGTTTATTAAAGTAATGATGTGTGGCTTGTCTCTCTAAACTAGACAAGACTACACCATCCTATCAGGTAACCAACACAGTTGATCTGTGTGTGTATGTGGGGGGGGGGAGCTGCTCACTGAAGCATAGCTCCCTCTTTCAACTGTATACCACTGCATTTTCAACTGCTGTCATAGACAGCTTCAGCAGTGATTGGAGAACTGTGACCACGCCTGCAAACACACTGACTGAATTGGAAGATGCTGACACACCTCTGTAAAACTCAGATGATGGCACTATGTTTCTTGCACATGCGTGCAAGCAAACATAAAAATGAGACTCTGGAAATTTATAAGCAGTAAAAATGAGACTCTGGAAATAAAGGCTACTGAGCTAAAGTCAAAAATGTAACTCGGCTTCACTGAGGTCAAAAAGATGTGCACAGACATGGAAAAAGAACTTAATTTCAAAGGAAAAACCTTATGACAGAGGCATTAGTGACCTCAGACACTAGCACAATACAAGTATTAAACAAGAGAATTGAAATGCTAGAAAACCAGGCATGATATAAATATCTGAGAGTTGTATGTTTACCTCTTAGTCTTCATGTCCAGTTCAAGTCTCCGAGAGAACTAATAAAAGCTATCCTTACAGAATTACTGGCACTTTTGGAGTTTAATCTGCTGTTTGTTACTCATGCTTTTTGGCTTCCTGTAAAGCAGTTTTCAGCTAGAAAAAAATCACCTCAACAAAATATAACTGAGGAAAATGCAGAAGCCCTGAATGGTACAGAAAACTCAAAAGTGAAAACAACTTTAGTGTTTTCTCTGGCTTTCAATACAGATCGAGAGATTATTAGAACATCAAGGCAGAAGGGTGTGTTGTAGTTCTGAAGCTATCACTTTCACAATTTCCCTGATATCTATCTTATCACTCAGGACAGAATATGAAAACTTCTGAAGTTACAGGGAGGAAATGAGAGAAATAGGAGCAACATGTTCTTTCCCTTACCCTTCCAAATGTGTGACTTTCTATAATAACAAAAAGTATGTTTTTCTTGAACCTCAACAGATTGCAACATTTCTTTAGAATAAAAACAAAGAGAAAGCTAGAGAAAGACAAGCAGAGCTAAAGCAACAGGAAGAAGAAGAAATGGAAACAGAAGCTCTTCCACATTTTGAAGAAGAGGTTTACGACTCTTGTGATCTATGGACAGGGACAAGATTTGCTTAATTAAGAAGCATCTGATGTGAACCTTATCATTTTGCTTTTGCTTGGAATACGAAGGGGTATCAGTGAGACTTAGTATTAAATGCTAAACACGTGCTTGAATGAATTGACTGCTCACCATTTGTTTGCTTTATTAATTTCTAAAACAAATTTACGATTATGCTTGTTTGTCCTACAGGCACTATATATCATTTTGTATAATTAAATTTTTTCACTTAATATTGTGGAACTCCAAACCTTAATAGGGAATTTAATTATCAGAATATGTTAGAAATTATTTAATAATTGTTTTCTTTTCTCAAATAATGCTGGTCGATTGGATTTTTTAATACTACATATCGGAACTGTGAACTATATTTAATTGTAACTGTGTATAAATAATTATGAAAATCAAGTAAACAGATATTGTGAAAAAAAAGGGTTTATGCAACAGGAGTTGGCTCAAAACTCATGGAATAAATCCATTTATCTTCACAGCCATTGAATAAAAAAAATTTATCTCTACAGTAGCTATGTCACAGTCGCTCCGGAACTCATTTAGAACGTTTGGCCTCAGTAACAGTACTAGCTATATTCAAAGGTGAATAACTTTAAAATGAAAAAAAGATAGCATGGTACTGTGAGCATAAAAGTTGTTCAGCACAAAATTATCTACAAAATGAGTGGTGTTTCATTTATAGATACCTTATAGATTTGTTTTTATAATTAGCAAAAAAGAGCAGAAAATATAACTTTTTGTTTATTTTTTTGAACAAACATATGCAAGAAAAGATACACAATCAAAAGCAAATGTCTCTGCACTGACGGAAAGAAAAAATTACTCACCTTAGTAATTGTGTTTCTTCTAAAGGAGTCTTGCTGTATTCTGACATTATGCAGTTAGCCCCAGCACTTGAACTGCTCTGGAGAAGAAAGAGTTAACTCTATGCCAGAGCATGAAACATTGAGCTCGCTCGGTTCAGACCTCTGTCTGCTGCACTTTGAAGTGTAATCATCAGATTCTTATGAGCTAATACTAACTAACTACCCCCACTAAGTGGAAATTGTAAACATTTTTACTAGCCAAAAGGCAACAAAATATTTTGGATCCCCAAAAGACTCAAGTCGAGAAACCCAAAACAAAAAACCAGGTGGTGAACAAAACAATTATCAAATAATAACCATAACCCATTCTCCCTGATTAAAATGGGAGTGTGCCAAGTACACCCCTGAGGTGCAACACTGAGCCTACCATCCCACTTCCCAAAAACTAGGTTCTGAGAAGGGAGGCAGGGAGGGAGGTCAGAATACAGCAAGACTCCATTAGAAGAAACACAGTTACTAAGGTGAGTAATTTTTTCTTCAAACAACATGAAATCTTGCTGTATTCTGACATTATGCAGACTATCAAGCAGTACCTCCATGGAGGAGGGGATCAAACCTATTTTGGGAATAGGCTCTGTAGTACTGCTGTACCAAACCGAGCATCACTCCTAGCCTGGATATCCAGAGAGTAATACTTGGTGAATGTTGATTGTCTCTGAAGCTGTACTCCTTTATCGCCTTTTACTGAAAACTGTTCTCTGTATTGTTACTGCTTCCCTATATTATGTAAATGAACTCTGTATTGTTACTGTACCTCCCGGGTCGTGCCTGAAAATAGTCACCTGTTTGGCTAGCGCACCTACCTGGTAAACAAAAACTAAATAAAATAAATAAATAAAATGTATGGACTGTTTTCCAGGTGGCTGCTTTGCATATCTCTAATGGGGTATATCTCTGGCAGCAGCTAGAGAAGCAGCTGTATCTCTAGTCGAATGAGCCCTTAGGCCTGATGGGGGTATTTTGGCCAGATTTTCATAGCAGAATTGTATATAAGAGACAATCCACCTGGCAACAGTTCTCTTAGTAGCAGGTTTGCCCTTTCCCACTTCATCATAAGTGAGGAACAACTGGAGGGAGTCAAACCTGAGTGCCTTAGTACGCTCCATGTAGTAGCTAAAAGCCCTTTTAACATCTAAACTGTGTAATCTTCTCTCTCCTGAAGAAGAATGATTAGTGAAGAACACAGGAAGAGACATGGATTGGTACAGATGAAAATCTGAAACCACTTTGGGTAACAACCTCCTGTTAGTTGTGAGGACCACCTTATCTCTATGGAATGAGATAAAACCGGCTCCACTGACGGAGCTTGCAATTCACTGATACATCTGGCAGAGGTAATAGCTATGAGAAACACAGTTTTCCAAGTCAAGTACTTAAGCTCTGCTGAAGACAAAGGCTCAACGGGGGGGGGAGGGGGTTGCATAAGCTGAGCAATGCAAACATTAAGATCCCAAGCAGGAGTAGGATCCCTAAAGGGGGGATTAGTATGAAGCAATCACTTGAAAAATTTACAGAAAACAGGCTGGGATGAGGAGGGCTTTCCCCACTGACAGAAAAGCAGACACAGCTGACAAGAGTACTTTGAGGGTAGCTAGTCTGAGGTCTAGGCCATTAAGATTTGGGAGGCAGTATGGCACAGTGGTTTAAGGCTCTGAGCTGCAAATATGGTGACATCCAGCAGACCAGACCTGGGTTTGAATCCCACAGCTTCCACTTACATACTGTGTGACCCTGAGCAAGTCACATAACTTCCCTGTGCTCCCAGGTCGTGCCTGTAAAAAAGCTTTCAGCTTAGTGTGCTAATCCTGGTTAAACACAACTAAAAAAAAAGATGAACCATGTAGTCCAGGACTATAGACAAATCAGCAGTATCTGGGGATATATGTTTCTTGGAACACCAAATGCTGAATCTTTTCCATTTGGAGTTATAAGTTTTTATAGTGGCAGGCTTTTGAGAAGCTTTGAGAATGTCCAGAACCCCTTGAGACAGATGCAAATTTGCATACTCTAACTCCTCAAGAGCCATGCCTTGAGATTGAGAGACCGAAGGTTGGGATACCAAATCCTTCCCTGGGAGCAGGTTAACAGGTTGTGATTCCTGGGAAGAGATAGGGGAAGATGGATTGCTAGGGACAGCAACAGGGGATACCAAGGCTGCCTGGCTCAATCTGGAGTAATCAGGATCACTTTGCAAGATTGTGACCTTATCTTGAACAGAAGAGGAAAAGGAGGGAGGCATACAGAAATTTCCTTTCCCAATCGAGAATCAGAGCATCCAGAGGGACTGAACCCAAGACTGGGGGTCTGCAACAGAAGAGAGGAAGTTGGTGATTGTCTGAGGATGCAAAGAGATCTATCTCTAGAGTGCCCCACCTTGAAAATATCACTTTTAACACTAGAGGGTCCAGGGACCATTCGTGATGTCCCTGTAAAATCCTGCTCAATGCATCTGCTAGCACATTGTCCTTCCCTGGAAGGTGGACTGCTGACAGAGAGGTCTGTAGAGAATAAGCCAGATACCATAATTTCATGGCTTCCATGCACAAGGCCATAGACTGAGTGCCTCCCTGCTTGCTGATGTACCACATGGTGGTGGTGCTGTCTGTCCTGACCTGAACCACCTTGTTCTGTACTGATTCTGAGAAGGCTTGCAGAGCCAGGTACACTGTCCTGAGCTCCAGAAGACTGATGTGGAGAAGAGACTTCTGAGTGAACCATGCTGCCTGAGTTGTGAGAGCTCCCAGGTGAGCTCCCCACCTCAGGAGAGATGCATCCATGGTAAGAACCACAGAGTGAGATTGAGAGATGAATGGGACTCCTTGCCTGAGGTTGTCCTGATCCTGCCACCATTGGAGAGCCTGGATCAGGGTCTAAGTCACTGCAATAAGCTTGGTTAGAGGATCTTTTTCTGAGACCAAAAAGCCCTCAAATGAAATTGGATGTCCCTCATCTGAAATCTGGCCCCTTGGACCACTGCAGTGGAGGCTGCCATGTGGCCCAGAAGTTGAAGAAAATGCCTTGCTGGTCGAGACACCAGCACGTGGAAAGAGGAGGCCAGTTCTATAATGGCCCTTACCCTTGCCAAGGGGAAAAATACTCTTGCTTTGACAGTATCCAGTTCTACCCCTATGAAGATCAAGAGTTGTACTGGCTCAAGAACTGACTTGGGAAGACTGGGGAGGAATCCTAGAGAAGTGAGAACTTGCTGGGTCTCTTGACTTGGTCTGGAGACTGACCCACTATGAGCCGGTCATCCAGGTATGGAAATATGGAGATTTTTTTTCTCCTTAAAAAGGCCACTACTACTGCTTGGCATTTTGTGAATACCATTGGAGCTGATGTTAAACTGAAAGGCATTGTTCTGAACTGGTAATGGCCTGAAGGCAGTTCAAACCTGAGGTACTTTCTGTGGGAGCACCTGATGGGAATGTGAAAGTAGGCATCCTTTAGGTCCAGGGAGGCTAGCCAGTCCCCTGGCCTTAGAGAGGGAAGAATTATTCCCAGAGTCACCATTTTGAACTTTGGCTTTAGTAGATGCTTGTTTAGGTGTCCTAAGTCTAGGATGGGCCACTACTCCCCTGTTTTTTTGGGGGTAAGGAAGTATCTGGAATACAGACCTTTGCCCCTGTGAATTGTAGGAACTTTCTCTATGGCTCTGAGAGCCAGCAGAGATGAAACCTCTGCTTCTAGGGCAATGGTTTCGGAGAAGTTTGCAAGTGGAAAAGATCTGACCCACAGCTTTGGAATTTTTTTGAAACTGACTGCCAGTCCCTGGCTTACTACCTCCAGAACCCACTTGTCTGAGGTAACAGACTTCCAGTCTTGGGAGTAGTAAGCCAGCCTGCCTCCTACAGGGACTGGGGAGTCGACCTGGGCTGACATATCAGGGTGTCTGCTTGGCAGGAGCCTTAGGCTGAGAGGAGGATGCACCCCTGCTCATCCCCCTTCTGCCTCTCCCTCTGAAGTAACACCTCTGGGAAAAAAGAGCGGAGGCCTGTGCCTGGTAGAAAGGCATGTGAAAAGGCCTGCCCCTGCCCCTAGATTGCTGCCTCTGAGGAGTTGCCTGCCTTTCCTTGGCATGTGCATTCCTATAGGTGGTCTTGTACTCATCCATCTTTTTCATATAATTCTCTGTCTGCTCCCCAAACAGAGAATTATTGACAACAGGAAAATCCATAGCCTTAGTCTGGGTATCCTGTGATAGGCTAGTACATCTGAGCCAAGCTAGTCTCCGAAGAGCCACAGATGTAGCCATGACTCTTGATGACACATCACTGGAGTCCACAGCAGCATGAAATTGGATTTTTGATGCCTCAATCCCATCAGCAGCCACGTCCTCCAGCTCCTTGGCCAGCTGGGGGGGAGGCCTGTTTAGCCAGTTGCAGTACAGTGTCCCATCTGGACTTCTGGTACCTGGCTGTGTAGGCCATGTAATTAGCCTGCCTAAGTCCCAAAGAAGATGCCATGTATTGTTTCTTTTCCATGGCATCCATCTTCCTGGAGTCTTTATCTGGGGGGTGTGAAGCCAAGGGTATATTAGCCTTATCACAGGCTGAAGCCTGCACAACCCCAACATGGCTGCATTGCTGGTACAAGGACTCCATACCTGAGCCTGACAACATGTACTTCTTGTCCATTCTTCTGTCCACAGGAGGTAAAGAATTTGGAGTTTTAAGCAACTTAAGTGTCTGTTTCCCAAAGGATTTGTGTAGGGGAATAGACAACCTCTTGGACTCTGGGATGTCCATCATCTCCACATAGTCAGGCTCCTCTTTCTCCTTGACAGCTTCTTCCAAAGGGAGCTGGAGGGTTTCTTCCACTTTCCTGTAAAACATAAAGTGGGAAGGGGATGCAGAAAGCCTAGGAGGGGAAACACCAGAAGGCATGTCTGGGGAGATGTCTGATTCTATGGGCTTATCCAGACCTTCCACACCATCATCATCATCATCCCCTCCAAATCCGGTTCGTAAAAATCTTCAGGGCAATAATCCTGAACCGGAGGAACTGACCGAACCGAATGCCTGCCCAAAGACGTCGGATCAGTCTGAACCGGACGGAGCGATTCAACTATGCTAATCACCCGGGCAATCTTTTTGGTGGTTGTATGATGCAGTTCTGGATCTGAACTGGCCGATTTATCTTTTCTTTTTCTTTTCACCGGAACTGACTCCTCAGGATCGGCTTTCCATTTGCCCAAGGGAGTATCGCCCAGGTCAGTGGGCACTCCCTCAGGTTTGGTCAAAACTGAATTGGGCTGGCCATCTGGGTCAGTGGACTTCTTGGCCTCCTTCTCCCTAAGCCTGCCCAATCTTTCATCCAGGGTGGCTTTAGGGAAAAGTTTACAAATCTGGCAGTCTGACTCTAGGTTGTCAAAACCCAGACAGTAAACACAGGTGGTGTGGGGATCGGCCATAGCAAAGGCCTCCCCACACTCACTGCAGTGTTGAAACCCAGTGGGCCCGGTTTTTCTCTTGGGCTTCTCAGACGAAGCCATGCTAACACTTACCTTTTTTGTGGCAAGACCCCCTTATCGGTTTCTAACAGTGTTAAGGGTATTTGAAAAAAAAACGATTAAACGCGTGTTTTTTTTAAAACCAATTAGAACCAGTACCTCACACTAAATCCTGAAAGAAAAAGACAAATATACACACTAATACAGGAACCGGTTCAGCCGAACCCGTTGAAAAGCTATTTTACAATTTCCACAAAATTTTTTCTAAGCAAGTCCACTACCTATGCACTTACTGTACCACAGACAGGGATCTGAACCAGAAAACAAAGAAAAGTATCAATAAAACTGACATTTTTAGACTGGACCGAACCATGAGCGAAGGAGAAATCTTTGGAGTGACTGTTCAGTTAGGCAGAGTAAAGAATCTGATGGTTACACTTCAAAGTGCAGCAGACAGAGGTTTGAACCGAGCTCGAGCTCAACGTTCTATGTGCTGGCATAGAGTTAATTATTTCCTCTCCAGAGCAGTTCAAGTGCTGGGGCTAACTGCATAATGTCAGAATACAGTAAGACTTCATGTTGTTTGAAGGATCCCTATTGCATAAATGAAATATACAACGGTGAGCTGTCAGATAAATGATTTATCTACACTTGTGCTGTTTAACCTCAGACATCGGACTCGTGGCTTACGTCACTCGTGAGGTTACCCAAGGTCAAATAGCACTTGTGTAGATAAATCATTTATCTGACAGCTCACCGTTGTATATCCCTTTTTTATAAAGCACCTTAAAAATTTTCAGGTGCTTAATAAAAGCAGGATACAGTCAATGTGGTCAGTGTGGGTTAAAGGAGAGTTAAAAAGGATGAGTCTTTAGATTACTTTAAAAAGACTCTATGTCAGTGCATGCCTGGGTTGTCAGTGGGAATCCTTTCCAGAGACAGGGACTGCACATGGCAAAAGCTCTGTCACTGAAGCTGGCCAGTCTGGTGGTGGGAGTATCATGAAAAAGTCCATCAAAGGAGTAACACTGGTGAATAGGAAGGAGATGATCAACTGCTGTAGTTCTAATATGAAGGATCCAGTCCATGTATTGTGTAGCCGATTCTGTGTCCTATTGGAAGCCAATGAAGAGAGGCCAATAGAGGAGCAACACAGTAAAATTTCCTAGACCCAGTTAAAAATTGCACTGCGTCATTTTGAATGAGCTGGAGACGATGCAGGTTATGGGATGGAAGACCGGATAAGAGAGAGTTGCAGTAATGAAGATTAAAAACTATGAAGCAGCGAACCACACTGTAACATCTAAAGACCCATCCCAATGGTAGCAGGTACACTTCAGATAGAATGAAACCCCACAGCTAATCACAGTTGGCTGTGATTCATAGGATTCAAACTGTCTTACAGTGTTCGCCATTTTTGACCCGCACCACTCTATATCTTAAATTGAAAACAACTATCCCTACAATATTTGTCCAAGGTGTTCTTAAATTGGTTCATGCTACTACAAGACACCACTGATTGTGGCAGTGTATTCCAATGTGTCACTACTCGCTGTGAGAACCAATTCCCTCTCTGGTTTTTGTTATAATGATCTCCTTTTAGTTGATACTGATGGCCCCTATTTTTAATTGATTCTTGTCTCTTATTTAGTTCTATGCAACCCCAAAGATTTATATCCTGTGTTGCCTTATAGATTAAGCACATATCTCCCCTGTACCTTCTTATACTGTAGTGAATACAACCGCAGAACCTCAAGCCTCTCCTCATAGGCCATTCCTGCACTTCATCTATCATTCTCGTTGCTCGCCTCTGCAAGCCCTCCACTTGCTTCATGTACCTCTTTAGGTATGGTGCCCAAAACTGACCACAATACTCTACATGTGGGCAAACCAGCAAAGCATATAATGGGACCACCATCTCCTTTGCCCTATTCCTAATATTCCATTTTATAGAGGCCAGTGTATCATATCCCTTCCTACTCACCTTAATACACTGTCTTGAAAAAGTTAGGTCACTACTGTACTAATTAACACTCCCATATCTTTCTCAGTATTAACAGTCTGTAATACATACCCATCTATGTTATATTTAAATCTCATATTTTTCTTTCCCAAATGCATCTTACATTTGTTCTAATTAAATTGAAGTTTCTTTCTTGTTGCAATACCACCCAGTGCATTAGTATTGTCTCGAATTGTTTTAGCACCCTCTGTATTTGAAACCAGTGCTCCTATTTTAATATCATCAGTGAATTTCGCCATCCAAACCTTACCATAACAAGTTATAGATGCCACTAGGCTGTTAAAAAGGGTGGGTCCCAACACCGATCCCTGCGGCACCCCACTCATCACAGGAGCTTCATTAGACAGGTTCCCTTTAGCAGTCACTCGTTGTTTCCTATTTGTTAGCCAGGCACATATCCACCTTATAAGGCACTTATTTAAATTAATCTCCTTTAGGGATTTAATCAGCTCAAAGTGGGAAAATCTATTGAAGGCCTTCTCGAAATCGAGATACAGTATTTCCACTGTGATGTCTTTATCCATGGCCTCACTAACTGGGTCAAATTTGTCAAACACGATCTTCCTCTTAAAAACACGTGCTGGTAAATATCTCCTTGGCCATATTGTTTGATGTGATCGTCTATGGCCTCTTTTATAAATCCCTCGAGTATCTTGCCTATAGTTTGAGCTATCAGTTGTAGGTCCCTTTTTATATATTGGTACAATATTGGCTGATAGCCAGTCCTCCAGTAGAATTCCTTCATTTAAAGATTTTACTAATATAGCATGAATAGGATCACAAAGTACAGATGCTAATTCTTAAAAAGCCTGGGATATATTGCATCAGGACCTGATGACTTAGTGGGATCTAACTTTTCCAGTTTATTGCTTATCATAGTCAGTGTTATTACTAAATTATTTTCTATAGCCTCTACCCTGTTGAATTTACCTATATCACTTGGCTGATAAACACTTATAAAATAGCTGTTGAACTGTTCAGCCATAATCTGACAGTCTGTAATTATTTTGTCACCCTGGGTAAGGAGCCCTATGATATTATTGTTTTTGAGACTTCCAATGTAGTTAAAAAAAAAGCCTTTTTATTGTTGGCCACCTTATTAACTAGTTTAAACTCCATCTCACTTTTAGCTTTTTTATTTTTTTTTTTTTTTTTTTTAGAGCGCTGAGTCTTTTCTTATACAATTCCTTATACTTAGAAGTTCCTTCCCTTTTAGCTCTCTTATAAGCTGTATTTTTAGCATTTATCATCTTTCTAATTCTGGGGTTGAACTACTTTGGTATCCTTCCCTTCTGATTATATTTAATTCTGGTCAGGACATTGGTATCTACCAAGTCATGGAGAAAGGTTTTCAACTCATCCCACATCTGGGTTAACTCAAGACCTTCAAAGCTCTCAGCCCATTTCCATTGTTTTGCTAAATTCCTTAAATTATTATAATCTGATAAGTCAGATCTCTTTAATTTACTAGCACCACCCTGGATTTTGGTTCTTGTCTTTATAATAAATTCCACCATATTATGGTCGCTTCCCAACAAGGGTTCTCTAACCTGACACTTTTCAATTAATTCTCCCATGTTACTTATAACAAGGTCCAATATATGGTTGTCCCTAGTAGGCTGCTGTACATAGTTCTCAGCACTTATACTATCAATTGCTTCCAAAAATTCACTCTACTGCTACAGAGGCCCACTTCTCCCAAATAATTCCAGGCAAATTGAAGTCTCCTAAAATCAACAAGTTATTCCCTAACTGGTTAATGAATTCAGCAGTTCTGAGTCCACTTAAAGATGGTGGTTTATAACATACACCTATGAGTACCTGTCTATCCTGTGATGGGATAAGCTGCACCCACAATTGTTCAATCTCAGGCTCAAGAGATGTATGTATTTCATGTGCACCTATGTCATTTCTGACATATAATGCCACCCCTCCTCCAGTTCTACCCTCCCTGTCCCTCCTAAAAAGCTGATATCCATCAATTTCTACCCCCCCACCTTTTTCCAGCATGTTTCTGTTACTGAACACAGCACTATGTATTCTGTCTTCAGAGTTATCGCCAGTTTATCCAATTTGTTTCCTAAACTTTTGGCATTAACCAGGAGTGCCTTCCATTCTGGATGACATTATTTATTTTCCTGGGTACATGTATTAGATTTCATATTGCTCTCCCGGCCCCCCACATTTAGTTTAAATACTGTCAAATATTATCATTGATTCTATCAGTTAAAACTTTGCTTCCAAATACAGTCAAATGAAGACCATCTCTGGCATATAACCTATTTATGTTCTCAAATCACTGCCAGTAGGCTAAAAAAATTAAACTTTCTCTGTTACACCACCTTTTCAACCATCCATTCTATCTTCTGTATTTCATTTGTTCTATGTCTAGTAGCCCTTGGAAGTAGTAACATTTCCGAAATGATGAGGGAGCAATCTTTATTATGAAGTTTGTTTCCCTGAATCTCAAAGTCCCTTTGTATTTGGGTAATATTAATTTATCCCACATCATTTGTCCCCAGGTGAAGGAGTACCACTGGCTCATTTGTATGTTCCAGGAAGCTAGGCAATAATGTTATCACATCACTTATTCAAGCCCCTGGTAAACATGACAGTATCGCTGTCTCCTTTCTGCCATTACAGACTAACCTGTTGGTGGATCGGAGCATAGAGTCGCCTATCACAACAACATGCTTTGTTAATTTTTTAATATGTCCCAAGTTTTGTCTTTCATAGCTATCTTTATTATTCCCTGTAGTGGGATCCATGGCTCCTGTACATTGGGCTTGTCTTGGGTTATTTATGGGGCATATAGGTGGGCTAGCCATTGCTACGTGATTTCCTACTTCATGCCCCTCCAGTCTGTCATTCACAGTTTGTTCTCTACATGTTTGTTCCAACATATTAGAATTGCTTATATCTGTAGGGATCTGATTCTTGCGCTCTAGTCCGCTGTTGTTTACTAGGGGGTGTACATATTTGATAGTTCAAGTTCTGTATGCAAATCCATGGGACCATTAGGCACAAGACATCATTCATCCTCAAATGTTATGTCATGTACACTGTCATGGGATCTATTCTTCCTTTTTTCCATAACTCCTTTATTTATTAGCTTGCAAGACGTATCCCCTTCTCCTCCTTTCAAAAGTTCCCGTTGATTTAACAAATGCTTCAATATCATTGATCTCTACTTGTACTTGCTCAGTCAATTTTTTTACAGTTGCCTCCAATTCTACAATATATACACACTCTTTGCACATTTGTGACACTATTTGTGCATTCAATCCCCTCATTTTACAACCTATACATGTCACCCATTCAGTGGACTTACACTCAGTATACAAGCCCTTCATTGCCTGTCCTCTACACTTGCCTATCTGTTGATCTGGAAGTTGGATTTCTGCCCTCTTCCCCGGCTGACATGGCAGACACAGCTAAGCTGCTTTCCGTAGCTGTGTCACCTTTGCTGGGCTCACTAATGTTCGCCATATGTTGGTAAAATACAGGCAGGATGGGAAATGACAGGTGTTGCAACCACTGATTACGGGCACTTCCTGTGCTGCAACTACTGCTCCCCCTGATCTGCTACCATTGAAGGTTGTGGGCAACAGCAGAATAAAAGTCAAAATTAAAAAGTTTCCAGTCCCCAGAGCATAGTCCTGCAGTGATGTAAGGCTACTTGCACTGCAACAGTCTGGTAGAGCATGTCGTTTCTCTCATTTCTGTAGCATGGAACCAATGAGAAAGTTCCCATTACAACCTTCTGCAATCTACTGTTCAGGAATTCAAACCACTTCAAGGTTGGCCTGGTGAGCCCCTAATATTCCCCAAAGTGTTCAGACAATGCCCCATGATCCACTATGTCAAATGCTGAAGAGAGATCCAGGAGAACTAGAATAGATCATTTGCCCCATCCCTCACCATTTAACACCTGTATGACCAGTCTCCATAATGCTGTGAGGCTGGAAACCTGATTGGAATGTCTCACAGATGTAGGATTTCTCCAGGGGAGCCTTATGATTCATAGCCGCACCTTCTTAATCAACTTCCCAAGAAAGGCAAGGTTTGAGACAGGTCTATAGTTCACTAGTGTGACAGGCCCTGTCCCATTTGTTATGAGGAAAGAATGAAACACAAGGGCCTGTTCTATCCTCTCCTTTTCTATCTCTTGTCTGTCTGGTTGTGCAACTAAATGTTCTTGTGAGACCTAGGAACTGATCACTCTGACGGTTTTGCAGTATTCTGCCTCGCGCTATTTCTCTGCCTTCACTTGCCATTCTGTTTTTTCTTCCTCCTTGCATATCTGCAGTTATAAAAAAAATATGAAAACTCTATGTAAAACTGTATGTGATACTGGGATCCCTTTGTTTAAAACTGTATATATTTATACTGTTAAAATGATTGCAAAAAGCTATTTGGAACTCAAGGGGTTAACCTGAGATAGAGTTTTTAAGCCCTTTGCAGAGTTGTCAACAAGAGGTCAGTTCTGGGACACCATGTACTGTTTTGCTGCACCTGCAAGGCATGAAACTGACAAGAACATTCTCTAAACTTACAAGAACATTCTGTGAGAAGCAGGATCTCTTAACGAGTTCCCAGACAAAGACTTAAAAAAGAGCAGCAATGCTTTTGCTAGAGAGACAAGGAGGGTGAGAGACTGAAACTTGAAATCAAGAGATACCCTCAGAAGAACTTAGTTTTCTCTGTTTGTACTACTTTTGTAAATAGTTATACTGCATAATTTTTTTTTATTGCTGTTATTGAGAAAAATAAAGTGGTATTTGCAAATTTTGCAACTGCTCCTGGATTTCTAGAAGTGGGATTTACGCTGTGCATACTCTAAGTCAGGAGTTTTCTGCATGGATACTAGACTTAGTACTAAGGAAGCATAGAAGAAAGGTATGGATTCTGTAGCAGCAAGTCCAGGTGTGATTACCAGAAGAATGACAGCCAAACTAGAAGCAGAAACAAAAGTCTATACTGAGACTGTACAGCCAGCACCAGTCATGGAAAAAAAGAGCAGGGAGTGACAGAACCTGAAAGCCTAACTGCCTTTTTCAAATGGTGGGCTATACAACAACAAGAGACAGAGAAAGAGAAGAGAGGAGATGCAGCGACAGGAGCAACGAAAAAGAGATGCAGCAACAGGAGAAGCAAAGAAGAGATGCAGTGATGGATGGATGGATGCCTTACAAGTTATCATAGCTGGAGGATCTGGCACTGGTCCAGCAGAGCAACAAGACACAAACTTAAAAGACATTAAACTTACAAAGCTGTGTCCCTCGGATGATATCGAAGCATATCTGACAACTTTTGAAAGGGTTGCCGGAGCCTGCCAGTAGCCAAAGTAGCACTGGGCAATCAGACTGGTACCTTACCTAACAGGTAACGCCCAACTTGCCTACAGCAATATGGACACTGCATAGTCAGAAAACTATGACCTGGTGAAAAGAGAGATCCTTAAAAGAGATGATATCTCAGGAGAGACCTACAGGCAGAGATTTTGGTCTCTGAAGTACAACTCAGTTGACAATCCTCAAGAAGCCTTCACCCGACTCAGAGAACTTCTTATGAAATGGCTCCAACCAGAGGGCAAAACACACCCACAGATCACTGACTCACTTGTAATGGAGCAGTTCCTCAACATCCTACCCACAGATGTGCAGCTTTGGGTAAAAGAACACTGACCAGAAAGTGGGGGAAAGTCTGTTTCTTTGGCTGAGGACTACCAAATGGCCAGACAGATGCCATATCAGCAAGGTAACAGCCAAGCATCGGTAAGACACTCTTTTTCCCATTTAAACTCCAAGTTTGATAGGAACACTGGTGGGGATAACAAATCTGCACCCAAAGACTATTTGTTATAACTGTATAAGCCAGGTCATATTACAAGAAACTGCCACAGGAAGAAGAGTAACACTGGAGCAGATTTGTCCTTAGATAATTGGGGCAAGTATTCAACAGATGTGAAGGTGGGAGATAAGACTGTGAAAGGACTTACTGATTTAGGAAGCAGACAGACCCTGGTGCATGTTGAAATGCTGGGAAAACACTGTGCAAACGGACCAGGTACTAGTTTCATCTGCATACACTGGGACATTTGATACTATTCCACCAGCCAAGTGACTATTAATGGGGTATTGTACCAAATGAAAGTGGGTGTAGTACCCAAGTTACCTCTACCTGTGATTATTGGAAATGACCTTCCAGGATTTACTGAGTTAATCAAAGAGGGAGTAAATCCTGATATTTCAGCAGCTGTGGTGACAAGAGCTCAGACAAAGAAAATCTCAGGTGCTAGGGACTCTTTTCCTTTCGCTTATTTTGATTCAGACTTGTTTGAGCCCAGCTCCAAGATCCAGAAGTCCAGGAAAAAAAAGACAATGCCTGAAGAAATAGTGGCAACAAAACACTACTGGACATAAAGGGTTAACGTATGAAAATGCTGAAACTAAACTGATCACTGACTGTGATTTTATTTCAGAACAAGCTAACAATGTTTCTCTCCAGGATTAAGCCGCTGTGGGTGACACCAAAACAGGGTGAGCCTATGTTTCTTTACTCCGGGCAGTCCAACACAGGAGGCTGACTGCATTTGTTTAATCATAATGAGTGATTCCTGGGGTTAGAACAATTGGTTATACCACAAAAGTATAAATCTGAGTTGTTACAGATAGCACATGATAGTCCTATGTCTGGTCACTCAGGGAGGGATCGCACCCTTGCCAGATTGCTGTACAGATTTTACTGGCCTGGAATTCATGAAGATGTTGCTACCTATTGCAGTTCTTGTGCTGAGTGTCAAAAAATAGACCCAGTGACTAAAAAAGACAGGGTGCCCCTGGTGCCCCTACCCTTGATAGATGTGTCTTTTGAGAGCATTGTAATGGATGTGATTGGCCCTTTAGACAAAAGTAAAAGATCAGTTCAGTTTGGTAGTATGTGACTATGCCAGAGGCAGTTCCAATGCGTACTGTCACAGCCCCAAAAGTGGCAGCAGAGCTTGCCAAAATTTTCAGCAGGGTGGGCATACCTAAACAGATTATTACTGACCAGGGTAGTAATTTTGGTGCTGCATTACTGAAGGAGCTGTACCGACTACTAGGTACCACTGCTATAAGAACCTCTCCTTATCACCCTCAGACAGACGGTCTTGTTGAGCGTTTTAATCAAACCTTAAATTCATGTTAAAAAGGTTTATAAAAGGGGAAGGGAAAGACTGGGACTAATACTTACCTTACCTGCTTTTTGCTTACAGAGAAGTGCCACAGGCATCAACAGGTTTTTCACCATTTGAAATGTTGTATGGTAGAAAACCTAGAGGGCCACTAGATGTAATAAAAGAAACATGGGGAGATAACCCCCATCGGAAACAATCTACTACATCTTATATGTGTGCCCTGAGAAAGAAGCTGGCAAAGTATGTTGAAATCACCCATAGTAATCAGGAAGAGGCCCAAAACCAGCAGAAGGTGTATTATGACCATGGGGTAAAAGAAAAAGTTCTTAAGCCAGGTGAAAAGGTCTTACTACTGTTACCCACTACATAAAATAAACTGTTATTGAAGTGGCAAGGGCCTTATAAAGTGTTTAGACATACTGGCACAGTTAACTATGAATTTTTGTTTTAGTCTTTGGTAACCATGTAAGGCCCACTAGGCACAAGTGCCTACTTTCAGGGATGACCTGGGAGCACTCAGCAGTTAATGACTTGCTCAGAGTCACACAGTATGCAAGTGGAGGTTGTGAGAATCAAACCAAGGTCTGATCTGCTGGATGTACCAAGCTCGTTCACAGCTTGTTACTCTAACCTCTAGGCAATACTGCCAGCCCAAGACCCCTGAAAGGAAAAATCCTACTAAAATATACCATGCTAACCTCCTGAAGAAATGGGTTGCAAAAACACCAAAAGCTGTTTTGCTGGTTTTACCAGAAACTGATAAAAAGATATTGAAATAGATTGGAACAAACTAACTGCTGATGCTGTAAGAGTGAATGCTTCCTTAATCTCCAAACAAATTGCAGAAATTCATAACTTGCTGAAGACATTTAACTACTTTTACCACAGTACCAGGCCGAGCAAAAGGAATCAAGCACGTAATAGTGACAAGGAATGCTAGCCCTATTAGACAAAAGACATACAGATTACCTGAGCAGTTAAAAGCTGACATGGTTAAGGAAATACAAAAAATGAAACAATTGGGTATCATAGAAGAGTCGAGAAGTGCTTGGTCATCGCCACTGGTGACTGTAAACAAAAAAGAAGGGCGTGTAAGAATCTGCCTTGATTTAGGAAACTTAATCAAGTGTCAGAATTTGACAGTTATCCTAAGCCCAGAATAGATGATTTGGTGTACAGGCTGGGAAGTGTTAAGTATATCAGTACCCTCGATCTCACAAAGGGTTACTGGCAAATCTCCCTAGTTAAAGAATCCAGGGACAAAACTGCATTTGCCACTCCTGTAGGATTCTATCAGTCCACCACCATGCCGTTTGGATTACATGGTGCACCCGCTATATTTCAGTGGTACATGGATATAATTTGATCCCCTCACACTGGTTATTGTGCTGTGTACCTGGATGATGATTACATGGTGCACCCACTATATTTCAGTGGTACATGGATATAATTTTATCCCCTCACACTGGTTATTGTGCTGTGTACCTGGATGATGATGTCATGGTGTACAGTCCAGATTGAAAAAGCCACCTGGAACACCTAAAAGCAGTTATCCAATCAATCAAAAAGGCAGGTCTCACAATTAATCCTACCAAGTGTGCATTGGGCATGCAGGAAACCAGATGTTTGGACTATGTTTTGGGAAATGGAGAAGTCAAGCCAGAGGTTTCCAAGATAGAAGCTGTAGCTAACAGCCCTGTCCCCCAAACCAAGAAACATGTCAGGTCATTATTAGGGCTGGCAGGTTATTATCGGGGATGTGTTCCCAGCCTCCTGAGTTAGCTGCTCCCCTCACTGAACTCGCAAAGAAACAGTTCCTGAACAATGTGAAATGGACCTCAGAGTGTGAAGAGGCTTTTCAGGCCATTAAGGCTGCATTATGTTCAGCCCCTGTTTTAAGAAGCCCAGACTTTGAGAAACAATTTCTGTTCCAGATTGATGCATCAGAGGTAGGCCTAGGTGCAGTCCTGAGTCAAAATATAGATTGGAAAGAACATCCTAGTCTACACATAAGTAGAAAATTGCATGACAAAGACCAAAGGTACTCCACCATTGAAAAGGAATGCTTTGAGGCAAAGTGGGCCATGGAGTCCCTTAGATTTTACTTACTAGGAGCTGACTTTGTATTGATAACAGATCACAGTTCTCTCTGTTTGCTTAACCAAATGAAGGATAACAATTCCAGAATCACATGGTGGTACCTGGCACTACAGCCATTTAAATTTAAAGTGATGCACAAATCTGGGAAAGAGAATGTTAATGCTGATTTTCTGTGAAGATATGGATCAGGAATTGAGAATTCCGAAGGTTGAAAAAATGTAAGTCGAAACTTCTCTGTTTGCTGTGCTGCATATACACTGAACTGTAAAGATTATAAGTTAATGTTAGGAATTTAATAGAATGTTTTGGAAATCTATTTTTGTAAAACAGGTTCCCTCATAAAGAGGGGGTTTGTGACAGGGTTGAATAAGGCCCTGTCCCTTTGTTATGAAGAAAGAGTTAAACACAAGGGACTGTTCTATCCTCTCCTTTTCTGACTCTTGTCTAGCTGGTTGCGCAACCAAATGTTCTTGTGGGACCTAGGAACTGATCACGCCAATGGTTTCGCAATTCTCTGCCTCTCGCTATTTCTCTGCCTTCAGTTGCTGTTCTGTCTTTTCTTCCACCTTACATATCTGCAGTTATAAAACAATATGTGAATCTCTGTGTAAAACTGTATGTGATACTGGGATCCCTTTGTTTAAAACTGTATATAGTTATACTGTTAAAATGATTGCCAAAAGCTATTTGGAACTCAACGGGTTAACCTGAGATGCTTGGGGAGTTCTGTTTTTTTCCTATATATATATATATATATATATTTTTTTTTTTATTTCTCCCTATTTTGCCCCAGACCTGGGACCTCAGCAGATCCGTACATGCATGTGCATGGAGGTGCACACCGGGCACCAGCTCGGCCCCTTCCGGTCCACCCTTGGAATTATTGGCGCTGCTCCCCCTCACCTACACTTCCCACTGGACCTCCACCCAGTGGGAGAAGACAGCCACCCTCAGGAGAAGAGAGCTGCCTACCACAGCTCAATCCCACTCTGACCCTCCCCCCCACAGACCAGCTCTCCGGTGACCCAAGGTCATTCCCAAACCCAGGTCGCCAGCATAGCGCAAGGTAAGGTGTCCAGTGCCTCAGCCCTCAGTGACACCGGGATGGCCCTGAGATGCTGTTTTTAAGCCCTTTGCAGAGTTGCCAACAACAGACCAGTTCTGGGACACCATGTACTGTTTTGTTGCACCTCCAAGAAATGAAACTGACAAGAACATTCTGTAAACTTACAAGAACATTCTGTGAGAAGCAGGCTCTTTAATGAGTTCCCAAAGACTTATAAAAAGAGCAGCAATGCTTTTGCTAGAGAGACAAGGAGAGTAAGAGACTGAAACTTAGAATTAAGAAATACCCTCAGAAGAAGGTCCCACAGCTCCTGACCTTGACAGGATGCTCCCTTGCCTGCAGCGAGGCTGAACCCCTATGCTGCCTGCCATAACCTGTGGCCACCTCAGGACTCCAATATCCAGCTTGTGCCCTTGACAGGGTGCTCCCTTGCCTGAGATGAGGGTGAACTCCCACGCCACCCACCATAACCTGTGGCTGCCTCAGGACTCCGATATCCAGCTTGTGCCCTTGACAGGGTGCTCCCTTGCCTACAGCGAGGCTGAACCCCCATGCCACCCACCATAACCTGTGGCCACCTCAGGACTCCAATATTGAGCTCAAGCCCTTGACAGGATGCTCCCTTGCCTGCAGCGAGGCTGAACCCCCAGGCCGCCCGCCATAACCTGTGGCCACCTCAGAACTCCGATATCTAGCTCGTGCCCTTGACAGAGTTCTCCCTTGCCTGCAGCGAGGCTGAACCCACACCCTGCCTGCCATAACCTGTGGCTGCCTCAGGACTCAGCTATCCAGTTCGTGCCCTTGACAGGGTGCTCCCTTGCCTGCAGCGACACTGAACCCTCACGCTGCAACCTGTGGCTGCCTCAGGACTCAGATATCCAGCTTGTACCCTTGGCAGGGTGCTCCCTTGCCTGTGGCAAGGCTGAACCCCCATGCTGCCCTCCATACTCTGTGGCCGCCTCAGGACTCTGATATCCAGCTCGTGCCCTTGACAGGGTGCTGCCTTACCTGTGGTGAGGCTGAACCCCCACGCTGCCCGCCATAACCTGTGGTGGCCTCAGGACTCCGATATCCAGATACAGACCCACAGTTGGAGCCAGTAATTTTCTTTTTTCAGCACCTTACCACAGCTGGCCTCTGACTGGTCGACTCTTTGGCCTGGAGCTCCCCGATTGGTGCACCTATAAGCCTTGCACTCTGTGGCTTCTCTCAGCTCCTTGCCACTCTATTTCTGAATTTAAGAAGCTAATTCACTATATATTTCGTCCCACCCACCCTCTCTGGCCCCGACATTGACCTCTATTAAATATGCCTAAGCCGCACCTATGTTGCACCCACCACCACCTATTAGCTACCACCAGGTCCAGCTGTGTCTCTTAGCTGATTTAACCCTTTCTTGTTTGTGCTACTACTACTACCCACTCTATTCACTCTAAATAGCATTAAGACTCATACCCTTAGGGTCTTCCCTCTCAGGCTAACTACTTCATACTCTATCCTGGAATCATGATCCCTATTTTTATCTCCCCTATGCCTTTTCCTCTTACTTCTCAGCCTGCCATCCCTCCCCTGCCATCCCTCCACTTGCTTACTCCCCACTGCTCTCTGCATGCTAAACCTATTAACCTGCAAACCCCCTTCTACAACCAAGTGGCAACTCCAGCCCCTTTTTTGCAATTGTGGTCCCACTTCTCTATACATCCTTCTGCTTCACTCATGTCTATACCTCACTCCTACACCTTACTTTGTATCTTTAAATTTCACCTCGCTACTTCCAAGCACCCTCCCAGATCTTCCAAATCAATTAACCAACCCTGGTTCAAGAATACTAAGTTCAAACCCCAGGAAATCTTACTGTATTCTTTTTTTTTTTTAACTATCTGTTTATACTCCTCCCCTCCCGTGGCACTCCACTTCCTTTGGGAGATGCCTATGGTTGTTCTAGTCCCCACATCTTACCTGTATCCCATGGCAGTCCATCCTCCATGTAGCCTTGGCTTACCCCCAGTCAGGGACAAGGTAGGGGGGCAAGCACCCTGAATTCCTGAGTCTCGTCAGGATGCCAGTCACCAGGGCAGGTAGGGGTATTGGGGATCAGGGCCTGGTGCTCCGTCTACCTGGGAGTGCCACGGGTGTTTTTTCCGATGTTCTGGGGGAGTGGCTACACCCAGACGTCAAGGCGTCTCTGCTGACATCCACCACTTCCCAACCCCTCTGTGCGCTCATGTGTCTGCTATGCCTCCAGTTTCTGCCAGAGGCCAGTCAGGCACTGAGAGTGTGTCCCCCTTCCCTCCCGGGAGAGGAGAGCTGTCCTCGGATGCTCAATCCTCTCCCTCCCCTGCCAACCCCCGACATCCCGAGCTTGTTCCTGAACCCAGGTCACCAGCATGGCATGAGGTGTGGCATCCAGCACCTCAACCCTCAGCACCACTGGGCCAGCCCATCTTACTGTATTCTGACTAATGCAGTATGGTCTCACCATAGGACTGCCCCGGAGCTGAAGTGGTTAATAGAACCTATGCAAATGATGGAATGCTAGGCTTGAGCTCAGTTTTCAAACCACTGTCCCTGGTAAACAATCTCTAACCATCAGATTCTTTACTTCGCTCGCATCAGTAAGACGTCTCCAGAGAGCTCTCCATCTCTTGAAGAGAGTAAATTTATTTTATTAGGTGTTCTTATCACTGTCCTTGGTTTTCCGGTAGTAATTGTTTAGATTTTAGTTGGTAGAGGGTAAGTAGTCGTTTTCTCCCTGGTTCCCTAACTGAGGGGAAACCGACAGTTTCCTTTAATTTTCCTTATATTGTATTTGTTAGTTTTAAGAATTTCTGACTCGGTATAGTCGGTAGTTATCTAAAAACTTATACTGGAGTAATTTTCCAGTCTGTAGGTCCCTTATTTCAACTGGGGTAACTCCTGGACTTATACTTTAAAAACTGGTTTCTTTTACGGTGTAACAACCGACAAAAAAAAAAAGAAAAAGGTCTAATTGGTCTTTCTGTATACCTTTTCTTATGTCACAGAAACCAAAAAAGAGAACAGGACCCTTGGGTTTCCAGCACTGCACAGAGTGCGGGGAAGAGTTTTCAAAGACTGATCCTCACTTAATTTGCCTGTTCTGTCTAGGGTTTGACCACCTTCAGACAGACTGTGAGATCTGCGCTAATTTTCCTCAGTCCACCCTTGATAGACGGTTAAAGAGACTAAGGGAAAGAATGACAGATAAGGCCGCTAACCCAGCTACCGAACAGTCTACTGAACTGGAGGGACTGCCTTTGACAGGGGCGGTAGTTCCACAAAAAAGAGAACTGCAGATAAGGCTGCTGAACCAGCCATCGCGGTCAAGAAAAAGCATAAAGAAAAGCACCAGGAACCGCAACCGGTCCCAACAGCGGTTCCTTCTGCTAAAGAGATCACCATGATCAGAATTATTCAGTCTTTGCAGCCTCCGGTTCCAGTTGATAAACAGCCGGTTCCATGAACTCCCGGTTCATAAGTCCCCGGTTTAATAGACCAAGGTGGGGAACAGTTTGAGGATACTGGTCTTGCTGAAGAACCAGACGACGATTAGGGAGATGATGATTATGATGAGCCAATAGAGCCAGACATCTCTCATGACCCCCACAGGCCTGATTCCCCTAATAAGAGAATTGAGGATTTTTCCTCATACTTTGCTTTTATGAAGCAAGTTGCTCAGTCTCTTGACCTCCCATCCCATGAGTCTCTGGAACATGAGGAGGAGGAAGAAGACTATAAGGAAATGATGGATGTTCCTCCATCAAAAAGGCTGCTCCTCCCTCTGCACAAGTCTTTAAGGAGGCAGACCATGAAGATTTTGTAGACTTCCACTTCTGTCCCTCCAACTGATAAGAAAGTGGACAGGAAGCAGTGGGTGGATAAGTCTGGGGCCAAATTTTTGTTTGGGCATCCCAGCCATGAAGGTGTGGGTCAGACTGCAGCTTGTGACAAAGCTGGCATCCCTCTGGCATCCCACCCCACTGAGAAAGATTCCAGGAGGATGGCTGAATAGCAAAAAAGGTTTATTTGGGATCCTCCTTAGCCATTAGGCAGGCATCCTATATGGCATATTTAGCCAGATATCAAAGATCTATGTGGTCTACAGTACTAGAAATTGCCAAGTCTGTTCCCCCTCCAATGGCTGCTGACCTGGAGGAAGCAGCTAAGAGGGGCATTGAAGCTTCAAAAACCCAGTTTATGATGGCAGTGGATTCGAATGACACTGTATCCAGGCAAATGGCTTTAGCAGTGTCCTTGAGAAGGTTTGTTTGGCTGAGAACCACTAACCTCTCACAGGACACACAAAATAAGGCCCTGGATTTTCCCTGTGGCCCTGTGTCTCTGTTTGGACAACAAACAGAAGCATATATGAAAAAAAAATGGATGATTACAAAGCTGCTTATAAAAGTGCAGCAGTAAAGGAGAGAACTGCCAACCCTCAAAGGTACCATTTTAGGGGTGGCAGGGGCAGGACTTATTTTCAGCCCCAAGTCTTTCCCCAGTATCAGCCTAGGGGATACTTTCAAGGCAGAGGCAGGAGGGGCACTGGCTGCACTAGCCCCACTGTCCAGCCAGTAGCACAATCAAAGCAGACTCCCTGAGCAGATTGTTCGTGTCACCTCCCCACTGCCAGTAGGGGGCAGACTGGCCCACTACTTCCAGGAGTGGAAAAACATTACCACAGACAAATGGGTTCTGAAAGTAGTGGGCCAGGGGTTGGTCCTCAGCTTCAAAGCCAAACCAAGGCTAAGGTCGAAGGCTTTCAAGCCCTCTTCCCCACCAGAAACATCCCTACTGGAAAAGGAAGTGTCATCCCTTCTGCTGCTTCAGGCGGTAGAACCAGTCCCTGTCATTCAAAAAGGCAAGGGTCTGTATTCCAGATATTTCCTTACACTATAGAAAACAGGAGTGGCATCCCATTCTGGGCCTCAGATATTTGAATAAGCACTTGGCAAAACCAAAATTCAGGATGGTCACTCTATTTGCCATTATACCTAATCTAAGGCAGGGAGACTGGCCAGCATTCCTGGACCTAAAAGATGCTTACTTCCATATTCCAATCAGAAGTTCTCACAGAAAGTACCTCAGATTCAGGTTGCCATCAGGCTATTATCAATTCAGAGCAATGCCCTTCGGACTAACATCTGCTCCAAGGGTGTTCACAAAATGCCAGGCTGTCATGGTGGCACACCTAAGGTGGCTAGGGGTGTCAGTGTTTTCCTATCTGGATGACTGGCTCATTGTAGGCCAGTCACAGCAACAAGTGAGAGAGGCAGCCTCAATCACCCAGACCACCTTGTCCTCCCTGGGGTTCTTAGTCAATCAAAAGAAGTCTGTTCTAGAACCTGTGCAGGTGCTCCAGTTCATAGGGGCAGAATTGGTTACAAAGACAGGAATGGCTTACCTTCCTCAGGACCGGGTGGACAGCCTTATTCAAATAGCCAGGTCTTTCTCACTGCATGTTTCCAGACCAGCAAGGCATTTCCTGCAGCTATTAGGGCACGTGGCAGCCTCTACTGTAACCGTCCCAGGAGCCAGGTTTCAGATGAAAGACATTCAGTTTCATCTCAGAGGGTACTGGTCCCAAAAGAAAGATTCCTTGTCAAAACCGATCCCAGTCACGGCCACCCTTATTCAAGCTCTGCAGTGCTGGCAGGTGAGGGAACATCTCAGACACGGGATACCTTTCCTACAGCAGTCCCCTTCTCTAGTGCTTACCACAGATGCTTCCCTTCTAGGGTAGGGAGCACATCTAGGGGATCATACTGCCCATGGCATGTAGGGGAAGCAGGAATCCCTTCTGCACATCAATCTACTGGAGCTCAGAGCAGTTCTTCTGGCACTTCAGTCCTTTGCCACTCAGGTGGTAGGAAAGGTGGTACAGGTCAGAACAGACACGACCACCATGTACTACATAAACAAACAAGGGGGCACAAAGTCAACCCCTTTTTGCACAGAAGCTTTGAAAATTTGGGCACTAGCATACTCTCTAAAGGTATCCCTTTCAGCTGTTCATCTCCCGGGCAAGGACAACGTCCTGCCGGATGCCCTAAGCAGGATAAACCAGAATCACCACGAATGGTCACTGAACAGGCAGGTCTTACACACCATTTTCAGGAGGTGGGGCACCCCAGAAGTGGATCTCTTCATAGCTCCAGACAAGTACCAGCTCCCAGAGTACTGCTGCAGACCTCCCAGCAGGGGCACAGTTCCTTTGGATGCACTCCTGTTGGATTGGACAGGGAAATTCCTGTATGCTTTTCCTCCATTCCCTCTACTACTGAAAGTGTTGAACAAGCTCAGGCTTCAACTAGCCTCAATGGTTCTCATTGCCCCAGACTGGGCCAGGCAGCCTTGGTACTCCATACTTCTCTCAGTGTCAGTAGCCAAGCTAATCAGTGTTCCCAGGAGGTACAATCTACTGACCTTTTCTCAGGGCAGAATCATGTACACCAAATTATTATGCCTCAGACTCAAGGCATGGCTCTTGAGAACCTAGAATATGTGGACTTGCATCTTTCAGAAGGGGTTATGGACATACTGAGGGTTTCCAGAAAACCCTCCACTAAGACAACATATGCCTCCAAATGGAAAAGATTTTCCTTCTGGTGCCAGGGCAGAGGCCTGGACCATTCTCAAGTTAACATTTCTGTTGTCTTGGACTATATGGCTCATTTGCACTCCACAGGTTTAACTATTTCCACTCTGAGGGTGCATTTAGCAGCTGTTTCAGCTTATTTATCAGCAGGGAAAGCTTCTTCTTCCTCTTTGGCTTCAAAGCCAGTGTTCAAAAAATTCTTTAAAGAGCTGTTACACTTATATCCACCACACAGGGAGTCCACACCCATGTGAGATTTGAATATTTGCATTGCTCAGCTCATGCAACCTCCATTCGAACCCATGTCATCAGCAGACCTGAAATATGTCACTTGGAAAACTGTATTTCTGGTTGCCATTACCTCTGCCAGGAGGATCAGTGAACTCCAGGCTTTATCCACAGAGCCAGGATATATCGCAGTTCACAGGGACAAGATAGTCCTTCAAACTAACAGAAAGTTTTTGCCTAAGGTGGTATCAGATTTCCACCTTAACCAGTCAATTACCTTGACAGTCTTTTTTACAGATCATTCTACTTCAGGTGAATGTAGGCTGCACAGCCTTGATGTAAAAAGGGCAGTCAGTTACTACTGTATCTTGACCACACAAAGGGTCACAGACAGAACCAAACCCAGCTCTTCCTTACCTTTGGAGAGAGAGGGAAAGGAAAACCTGTCACAAAATTATCCATTGTCAGATAGATTGTAACCTGTATCCAGTTATGTTATAGCAAGGTGGGTAAGGAACCACCTGCAGGCCTCAGGGCCAATTCAACTAAGGGTACTGCAGCCTCCCTAACAGCTGCTAGGGACATTCTCCTAGTAGATATCTGCAAAGCTGCAACTTGGAAGACAGTCCACACATTTACAAAGCATTATTGTTTGGACGTCCAAGCCAGAGGTGATATCAGGTTTGGCACAGCAGTCCTGCAGAGCCTGTTTCCTGAATAGGTTATAGGCCCACCTCCAAGGGCACTGCTTGGTAATCTGCATTAGTCTGAATACAGTAAAATTTCCTGGGGTTTGAAGAGAAAATTACTCACCTTAGTAATCTTGTTTCTTCTAAGGGAATCTTACTGTATTCTGAGCTCCCTCCCTTCCTCCCCTTCTCATACCTATGGTCACTGCATTCCAGCTGTGCTACAGTTGTTGCAAACCTGGGGAGCATATACTGTTTTTTTGAGGGGGGCATCTGTGACTTGAGTCTTCTGTGATGCCTAAGGTTCTTGGGGAGTATTTGAAACAGGGGTAATTCCCACATAATTTTCTCCTGCCATTTCCAATGCAGGGAGGTTATTATTGTTAATATTATTACTATTTTTATTATTATTATCCTCTATTAAGAGGAAACTGCTTAGTGCATGCTTCGTAAGAATCTGACGGTTAGAGATTGTTTACCAAATACAGTGGTTTGAAAACCGAGCTCAAGTCTAGCATTCCATCGTTTGCATAGGTTCTATTAACCATTTCAGCTCTGGGGCAGTCCTATGGTGAGACCATACTGCATTAGTCAGAATAAAGTAAGATTCCCTTAGAAGAAACAAGATTACTAAGGCAAGTAATTTTTTCTTGCATTTCATCATCTCTCTCTTGCTCCTCTCTGCAGGAGACATAAACCCCAACCCTGGTCCTACACTAAGAAATGCCCCTTCTACAGTCACCCCTCCCTCCCCAACCTCTGTTTCCTTGCCCCAGGGTCTAAAAATCCTACATCTCAACATATGCAGCCTTTTCCCTAAATTAGACCTCCTACTTCCACTCGTCGGCTCCCTTAATTCTGACTTCCTCATCTTATCTGAGACCTGGCTAACTAACAAAATCCCTGATGCTTCTATTGCAATTCCTGGCTATGCTGTTACTCGGCAGGACCACTCTGGGAGGGGTGGGGGTGTGGTCATCTACTCCTCCACCTCGCTCCAAATCACTACTGTCCTATTGACCACTGACCCCACTGCCTATGAAGCCTTGATTGTTAGGCTCTCATTACCTTTCTCTGTGCCAGTATTTTTTGGTGGAGCTTATTGTCATCCTGGCCTACACCGCTCAGTAGCCACAGATCTCATTACCACTATTGGGTCCCTCTCCTCCTCTGGTGAGCTCTATCTGCTAGGTGACCTAAATCTGAACTGGTTGTCACCTGCCCTAAGCAAGACTCGTTCTGTCATAGCTGCTCTTAATCTGTCCCAACTAATCACAGAACCTACTTGACTAAATCTCAAAATCACAAAAAATCTCCCAAAATCACACTCTTTTAGACTGGACCCTAACCTCCCACCCTCACAGGGTTGTCCAGTCTGGCCTATTACCTGATGCTCTTAGTGGCCATCATAAGATCTACCTGGTTAGGAAAGTCCACAGACCCAAGGCCCCTCACAAACTGCTTACTATTCATTCCTTAAAAACACTGGACCTTGCCCCTCTTCATCAAGATCTCACCCGGATTGACTGGACCCCTATAGCCTCTGCAAATACTACTGACCAAGCCCTTGAATGTTTCAAAGCCAATTTCCTCACCATCTGGAACAAACACGCTCCCCAGAAGAAAGTTAGAGTGCGAGGTAGTCACCTCCCCGGGTAAGACCTGAACTCCTAGCCTGTCAACAAGCACATGACTCAGCATATTTCTCTACCTACTGAACACTCCAAAATGCTTGTACCAAAGCCATCCATCTGGCTACAGATGAATACTTCCAGTCAACCTCTAACACTAACATAAACAACCCAGCAAAGTTTTGGAAAGTTGTTCACTCCCTGTTTTCACCCCAAACTCAACCCCCCTCCCTGCTACTCAAAATAAATAACCAACTCATAGCTGATCATCCTACAGTTGCTGAGGAATTCAACCTGTACTTTATTTACTGCACCTCTACCCTGTTAGCCTCCCTTCCATCCCATCCCTTTCCTACATCCATGCCCACTGCTTCCCTTCAAAACCATTGAACAGTGGAGAGTTTTACCTTTGCACCCATCTCTCCCATTGACACCGTAAAGGCACTTATTTCCATTAACCCAACAAAAGGCAGCTCCCCCAATGACCTCGACCCTAAGCTTCTTTATCTATCTGCACCTGCAATTTGCCTCCCTCTGGCAGCTCTCCTTAACCTATCCTTCCACAATGCAACTATCCCTAAAGCCTGGAAACATGCTACAGTTCTTCCCTTACCTAAGAGTGGGGATCTTTCATCTCCTGGGAATTACCACCCTATCTCGCTCTCCTCCCCATCCTGGCTAAACTTCAGGAACACCTTGTTCTCTCCCAGCTCTCCACCTTTCTTGACAACTCCTCTTTCTTCATTCCCTTCCAATCTGGCTTTCGGAAGAATCACTCCACAACCCCTTCCCTACTCAGACTTACTGACTCTATCCATTCTGCCATGGATAAAGGTCACATTACCTCTGCCATCTTTGTCGATCTTGCTAAGGCCTTCAACACTGTCTCCCACTCCCTCCTTTTCACAACCCTCTCGCCAGCTGGCCTGTCTCAGATGGCCTGCAGCTGGTTCCAAGCCTACCTGGTAGGCAGAACTCAATCTGTCAAAATAGCTGATTCTACATCCTCACCTTTACCAATCTCTACTAGTGTGCCTCAAGGCTCTGTACTTGGCCCACTCTTATTCTCAATCTTTATCAATGACCTTCTTTCAGTTTGCTCCCCATTCTCTATCCACATGTATGCCGACAATATGGTCTTGTTCACCTCAGGCCACTCCCCCTCTGATGTGTTTACCAGACTACAGATTGACTTTACCAAAGTTCAGCATTGGCTAAGCTCACATCAACTCTTCTTCAATGCCAAGAAGACAGTCTCCATGACCTTTGTTACAAGGCAGAGACTCTCTAGGCTACCCCCCCAACACCCCTGATGGGACAATACTTGAGGACACCTCCTCATTCAAATACTTGGGTGTCTGGCTTGACCAATACCTTAACTTTTCTGAACATACTGACACCATCCTGAAAAACTGCGCCCCAAGCTTGATGTTTTTTACAGGAACCATAGTGCCCTGCCATGTCCAGTTAGGCACGATCTTGTGCTGAAAATGATACTCCCTATCTTCGACTATTGTGACATAGTCTACAGTGCTGCTACCACATCTTCCCTTGCCAGGTTGTATACCCTTTTTATTGCTTTCTGTTGCTTTGCTCTTGACTCACCACCCCGCACTCACCACTGTACCTTGTATAACTCTCTAGCCTTCCCCTCCCTGAAGGGTAGGTGCCTCTCTCACTACGCCAAATTTACTTCTAAATTCTGGCTTGGAGTTCTCCCCTCTTACCTCTCCCCTTCACTTAATGCCCCTCCTCACTCCTCCCACCCTCTACTGACATGCACACCCCAGCTATCCCTCGTCGCACCACCTCCATAGGCCAGGCTGCTTTTTCCTATCATTTCTCTAAGCTCTGAAACTTGCTTCCTTCACCTATCAGACTTTCCTCATCCCTTTCTTCTATCTCTCTGTCTCTACACAACTACTATTCCCATAACTGTTCTTGTTTCTAGTCACCCCTCACAACCCTCCCCTCCTTAGTGCGCCGCCTCTTCCCCTCTTGCATAAATATCCTTTATCCAATATCCCTGATCCTTCCCCTAGTCTCCTTAATTGGTCCCCACTACTAAGTATGCCCACACAGTGTTTTTCACTTCTTTTCCCCTTCTTCACACCCCACCTCTCCATACAGTGCCAGGAAAGAAAACATTACTTACCACAGTAATCTTGCTTCTTCTAGGGGATACTCTAATATTCCTAACTCTTATGCAGTATGCCTTTAAGCCAGATCTGCCTGGAGGTGGAACATTATGCTAATGATAGAATCATTGGCATGTGCCACTTTTTCAATGCTGCCACCTATCAACTGCCTACATTCTACCCTCAGATTTTGTGGATGCCTGACGAGACAGGGCCTGAGAGGAACTTAATAATTATCTATAATAATGATGTTAAGAAAACACCCAGAAAAAAATCCCAACTGGAGGGAAAAACCCTAACAAAACACCCCCCAATGTCAGAATCACCTGAAGTGGGAAACACCTTTGAACACAGTTCCAGATATAAAAGCCAGAGTGTGGCACACATACCCCTGGTATTACAGCATGGAGTGCAGAGGCCACTGATTCTAGCAGGGGAGGCAGGGTGGGAGAGTTAGGAATATTGGAGTATCCCCTGGAAGAAACAAGATTACTGTGGTCATTTTTGCTTCTCACCCCAGGAATACTCCGGTATTCCTAACTTTTATGCAGACTTAGAAGCAGTACATTTGGAGGTGGGAACAGGACCTATTTTGGAAACAAGCTCTGCAGGACAGCTATGCCAAACTTGGCATTACCCCTAGCCTGCATATCCAGGCTATAATGCTTGGTAAAGATGTGCACTGTATTCCAGGTAATTGCTTTACAGATGTCCACCAAAGGAACATCCCTGGTAGCAGCTGTACCCCTTGTGGATGGGCTCTAAGCCCTGCTGAGGCCTCCTTCCCCACCTTTGAATAGCAAAGCTGGATACACTGCACTATCCAGTGAGAAATGGACCTCTTAGATGCTGGATTTCCTTTTCCTACATCCCCATAGGTCAAGAAAAGTTGCTTCCTTTCCTGCCTATGGGACTTAGTGGCTGTCATGTAGTAGCTAAGAACTCTTTTGACATCAAGGCTGTGCAGCCTGTGCTCACCAGAGCATGAATGCTCAGTAAAGAAAACAGGTAAGGTGATGGACTGGTTCAAATCAAAGTCAGAGACCACCTTTGGAAGACATTTTCTGTTAGTTCGCAGGACCACTTTGTCCTTGTGGAATGAAATGTAGTTCTGCTCAATACAGAGAGAATGAAACTCACTGATCCTTCTGGCAGAAGTGATTGCCACTAAGAAAACTGTTTTCCATGTGACATATTGACATATAGACATGTGACATGAGGCAGTATAGCGCAGTGGTCTAAGCCTCTGAGCTGAAAATTTGGTGACATCCAGCAGACCAGACCTGGGTTTGAATCACACAGCTTCCACTTGCATACTGTGTGACCCTGAGCAAGTCACTTAACCTCCTTGTGCTCCCAGGTTGCTCCTGTAAAAAAGCTTTCAGCTTAGTGTGCTATACCTGGTTAAACAACTAAATAAAAACAAAATATATATTTCAAAGAAGCTGAAGACATGGGCTCAAAAGGGTGGCCCAAAAGTTTGGTAATACAAATTTTTAGATCCCAGGCTGGCACCAATTCCCTGCTAGGGGGTTGCAGATGGGCCATACCTTTAAAAAGACTTTTAAAGATAGAATATGATGCAAAGAGACATTCTTCCTAGCTAAACTGTAAGCAGACACTGAAGCCAAATGAACTTTTAGGGTAGAGGGCTGCAGGCCCAATGAATTCAGATGAGTAAGGTAGTCCGGGACATCTGGAACCCCTGCCTGGGCTGGCACTATATTCCTGGTGGAGCACCAGATAGAAAATCTTTTCCATTTAGAGGTGCAGGTTTTCTTGGTGGAAGGTTTCCTGTACCCCCTTAAGATATCCAGGGCACTTTCTGAGAGATGCAGATTCACTTACTTTGAGTCTGAGTGACTTGAGGTTCAGGTACAGGAGTCTCCCCTGACTGGAGGTTAGCAGGTTGTGCCTCCATGGAAGATGTATTGGTTCAGCCACAGACATGGAGAGCAGCAGAGAGTACCATGGCTGTCTGGCCCAGTCTGGGGCTATTAGGATCATTGAGGCTGACTGGGCCCTGAGCTTGAGTAGCACCCTGTACACCAGAGGGAATAGAGGGAATGCATACAGGTCCCTCCTTGACCAGTCCAGAATCAGAGCATCCAGGGGTACTATTCCCATAGCTGGGGTCTACAACAATACTGTGACAGGTGGTGACTTTCATGGGATGCAAAAATATCTATTTCTGGGGTACCCCACCTTCTGAAAATCACTTCTACCACCAGTCTGTTTAAGGTCCATTCATGATGGGCCTGGTTGATTTGACTCAAGGCATCTGCTAAGGTATTATCCTTGCCTGGCAGATGAATGGCCTGAAGACAGACTCCTAGGGAGTAGGCCAGAGTCCAAATTCACATGGCTTCTATGCAGAGAGGATCCAACATTGTACCTCCCTGCTTGTTTATGTAATACATGGTGGTGGTATTGTCTGTTCTAACCTGTACAACCTTTCCCTGAATTAGTGGTGTGAAAGCTTGCAGTGCCAGGAACACTGCCCTGAACTCTAGCAGGTTTATGTGCTGAAGCGACTCTGCACTTGACCAAGTGCCATGGGTAGTGTGATCCCCTAGGTGAGCACCCCACCCTAGAAGTGATGCATCTGTTGTGAGAACCACTGATGGAGGCTCTTTTTGAAAGGGAACCCCATCTCTGAGGTTGGCTTCCTCTTTCCACCACTGAAGGGCCAGGAGTAACATTTTTGTTACTGGGACCATCTTTGATAGAGAATCCCTTTTTTGACACCAATGAGCTCTTAAGCAGAATTTAATGTCTCTCATCTGGAACCTGGAACCCAGAACTGTGTCAGTGGCAGCTTCCATGTGGCCCAGTAACTGCAGAAACTGTCTTGCAGTTTTTGGCCTGTTGAGGCTGAAGGAGCTTGCCAATTGCAGGATACTTTTTAGTCTGTCCAGAGGTAGGTAAGCTCTGCCCTCCAGGGTATTTAATTCTGTTACTATGATCTGCAGCACTTATGCAGGGATTAGAACTGACTTTTTGAGACTTATCAGAAAACTCAGAGACTCCAAGAGTCCTTGAGTGAACTGTAGATGTTCCTTTACCTGTTGTGGTGACTTTCCCACCATCAACCAATTGTCCAGATAGGGGAACGCTGTGACATCTTGTCTTCGTAGATGTGCCACAACCACTGCCAGGCACTTTGTGAACACTCTTGGAGCTGAAGTGAGACCGAATGGCAGGGCTGAAAACTGGTAATGACCTGAAAGGAGTCTGAACCTGAGGTATTTTCTGTGAGACTGTCTTATACGGATGTGGAAATAAGCATCTTTTAGGTGCAGGGATGCCAGCCAGTCTCCTTTTTGGACAGCTGGCAGAATCAGTGACAAGGTTACCATTTTGAACCTTGGCTTTGTTAGGTGCCTATTTAGTACCCTTAGGTCTAGGATAGGCCACCACTCCACATTTTTCTTTGTTGTTAGGAAGTATCTTGAATAAAACCCTTTTCTCTTTTTGCTGTGGAGGCACAGGTTCCACTGCTTTTGACAGCAATGGAGTTTGTACCTTCCTTTCCAGCAGGTTTCTTTCCAAAATGGAAGCTGGTTTGAACACTCTGGTTCTTAGGTAGGGAAGGAATTTGAAGTTTAGGGACAACCCTTGACTCACTACTTCCAGGACCCACTTGTCTGTGCAGATTTGTTTCCAAGCCTGGAAATAGAGAGTTAGTCTGCCCCCTACTGGAAGTGGGGAGGTGGCCTTGGAGGACAAGTAAGGGGTCCTGATTTGCCTGGGGCTGAGACTGGGAACCACGCCTGGAACCCCATCTGCCCCTGCCTCTGAAGTACCCTTACTGAAGGTACTGTTATACATGGAGTACGGCCATGGCCTGATAAAAAGGCCTGGAGTGGAACTGTCTGCCCCTGCCTCCCCTACCATATGGTCTTGTGGACGGGGAAGCTTTCTCTTTGGCAGAGTTACTTCTACAAGTGGCCTTGTACTCGTCCACTTTCTTCATGTAGGCCTCTGTGTGAGTTCCAAAGAGTGAATTACCCTCAACTGGGAAGTTTGGAGCCTTAGTCTGATGTCTTGGGAATGGTTCTTAACCAGGCAAATCTCCTCCGAGATAATTTTGCTCAGGGATAATTATTACTTTTCCTTGTCTAGAAATGTATGCTAATTGCTGCCCGTACTGTGTTATACTATTGTGTTTACTAGACTAGAATTGGAAACTGCTTAGAGTTTAAGCTCAACTCTTTCCAGCACTGCATCTCCCTTGGAGATAGTTATTACTTTTCCTTGTTTAACCTTCACTCTTCTAACTCCCCTTATCTGCCCTCTCTTTCTCTCTCTCTCTAAGCCTCGGGCCATGCGCCCTTCTACAAACCCTCTTAAATCCATCTTTTCTTCCTTTTCCGTTGGTGCCTAAATTCAACTTAAACTGATTCCCCATAGGTGCCAAGTCTGTCTCACTCATTCCCCTACCTGCCTCCCCCCCAGCTTTGCTCCTCTCTCTTTCGTGTTTCTCTGCTTACAGCTACTCAATCTGCTAAATTGGTCCTGCTCCCCCACCCCTTCTTTCCATAGTCTGCCTCTTTGTCTTGCAAAAGGGCTATTCCTAATTGCAGCCAACTAAACTTTTTTCCCCCACCCCCAGGCTTTTCTTTTCTTCTGCATTTAACCCTATTTAAACTGCCCTTTTCGTTCTTTTTCCCCAGACAAGCCCTAGCTGGTCTCTTCACCGCTTCAGCAACCAGCAGTGCAGAGACCTGCTGCGGGCCGCACTTCCAGCTTTCCCCAGCTGCCCAGAAGCAAGACAAGGTACTCTTCCATTCAGATAAGACTAAAGTGCCCTTAATTCTATTGGCTGCTGCTGTTCCCAGCCTGACTCACATTGGCTGGTACTGCTGCTTCTGCTACCTGATTGGTTTTGGCTCCTATGGGGTCCTGCCATAGCCAGCAGCCATTGAATGGAGCTCCTTTCCTGGGTCCCACTACAGGATAACCCCTGGAGTGCAAACCAGTGTGGCATTATTAAACTGCAATTTTCTCCTGCCTACCCCCTTCCCTGACCATTTTAAATAGACCTTAGCCTCGCCCATTCTACATATGCTTTCTCAGCTAATGCTGATCAGGCTACTCCCTTAAAGGAGCAATTACAAGCCAATCCATCAAACAAACTTCCTATCACATCTGGTACCCTTGTCTCTCACTAGCGCTCTGCTATCCACAAGTTGAACCCTGTAACTTGATAAGACCAGATTAAAGCTAGTTCAAAATGAAGACTCCACATGTAACCCTTTGTTGCCTGTTTGGGCTGCTATTTCCACTCCTTGATCCCACATCAGTTCTGTCCCCCTCCTCCTCTCATGTACTTTCAACTCTTGTCTTAAGTGCGAATGGACCATACCTTCATTTCCTGAACCTATCTTCCCTCTATACAGAAGTCTTCACTCATCCTATAGTAGTATGTGGTTCCTATACTAATAATTACCGTGCTAGGACCCATACAGCATTAACAACCCAGAACATAGTGCCAACACTTTCCTATAAGGACAGGGTATTCTTCATTGCCTCCTTAGGTGCCTCAGGAGCTCATTTTTACTATCCTTCTCCACCCCTGACCCACAAACACAAGAGAGGTCAGCCTCGTGTTCTTAGGCTACTTCTACATGGCATCACACAACTCTTGTTTATGATGTTACTCTGCTCGGGCAATGTCAAACTAAAGCCTGGACCTCCCACCCCCATCCAGACCCCATCACAACTAGCCAAACTACGGGGCCTGAGCCTACTGCATATTAATACTTGTAGTCTACTAAAGAAGTTTGCTGTCTTTCAATCCTGAATTACTTACACTAGTCCAGACATCATGGTGGCTACAGAGACATGGCTCAAACCCTCGACCCCCAATCCTGTAATATCTGTCCCTTCTTATAACATATACAGAATGGAGAGACACACTAAAGGTGGTGGGGTAGCAATATTTGTACACAACAAATTATCCTCTAACATTATATACTCCACCACAGCACAAAAGGAATTTGAGTGTCTTACCATTAAAATACAACTTTCTCCCTCTGTCTCCTTCTTACGTATCAGCTGCTACAGACCACTATCAGCCGGTCTTAAGCTGTTAACCCACCTGCAGAGTCTTTTGGACTCAACCTCCTCAGAGGTCATCATTATGGGTGACCTTAACTTTGATTGGTTTTCAGAATGGTCTAAACCCCTAAAGCAATTCAGTGGCTCTCTTGGGCTCATGCAATTAATTGTGGAAGCCACCCGCCCTAATGTAAAGAACCCAGAGCACAGCAGTCTATTCAACATCATTCTGGTAAATAGGCCCCATCTCTTCACTCACGCAGGCGTGCTCCCCAATGACCTAAGTGATCATTGCCCAGTTGCCTGTGTAAGATCTGCTCCCAAGCCTGTGTCAACCTCTAAGTATGTGTTCAAGAGAAACCACTGTGGCATGGACTACTATGCCTTCATATCCAACCTGCAGAATTCCCACTGGCAGGACTTCTACCCGGCCCATACTGTGAATGAAGCCTATGAAGTGTTCCATAGCATTGTTCTTAACACTATAAACCAGCATGCACCCCTGACAAAAGTATGCACTAAGAAAGATCATGCCCATAGTTCTCCTCCGATCTAAAAACTTCCCTACTACATAGGCATATACTCTGGAAGAAAGCCCATAGAACTAAACTCCTAGCCAACTGGTCTGCCTTCAGAATAGTAAGAAAACAATGTACTAAACTTACTAGAACTGCAAAAGCTGATTACTTTCATTACAAACTAGACACATCACCCAACTGTCCTAAAAAATTCTGGCAGGCCCTAAAGGAAGTGGAGGGACATAGACCTAATAATCCTCTCCCTGCCAAAGTCATATTTAGCGACACAACCACGACTGACAAATTGGCAATCCTGGAGCTTCTTAACACACATTTTCCTACTGCTGGTCTGGCCTTCAACTCCTCTCCAGCCAGTAAATTAGACGATCAGCTCAATGGCCAAGCTTACTCCCACCTGCCGTGCACCTCATCCTACCCTGACTCTACTTTCTCTTTCACCCCTGTCTCACTGAAGGAGGTGGAGGACCTCCTGCTACAACTGAATACAAAAAAAAGGACTGGTGCGGATAACATCGACCCCTATTTCCTGAAGTTAGGATACCACATCCTGTCAACCCCCATAACCCACCTTTTTAATATGCCTCTAGATCAGGGTAGTCTTCCCTCCATTTGGAAAACAGCCCACGTCATTCCACTCTTTAAATCTGGAGACCACAATGACTTAAACAACTATAGGCCCATCTCCCTGCTCCCTACCCTCTCTAAGCTCCTTGAAAAAATTATCAACTCCAGGCTACAACAATACCTTGAGACCTCCAATATATTTACCCCAATATTATCTGGTTTCAAACCATCCCACAGTACCACTACAGCTTTGGTCAAAGTCTCGAATGGCTGGCTTTTAGCTCTGGATGACAAAAAACACATGTACACCTCGTTCTTAGATCTGAGCAAGGCTTTCACCACCGTGGGTCATATACTTCTGCTGGACATCCTCCGGGATATTGGCCTGGACTACTGCCTTCAAATGGTTTGAAAGCTGCCTGATTGATTGCCTCCAACAGGTTAAAGTGGACAGTGACCTCTCCTCCTTGAAAACCCTACCGAGAGGAGTCCCTCAGGGATCTATCTTGGGCCCCCTCTTGTTTGCTATTTACATTAATAACATCAATGCTGGCATAAATTCAGTTAACATTTACCTATTTGCAGATGACACTGTTATATTCATAGGCCCTCTGCGGAGGTGGCATGCTGTGACCTACAACGCAATTTCGATCGACTCCAGATGAACCTCCTGCACCTTAAACTACTCCTGAATGCCAAAAAAACAAAAGCAATGTTCTTCTCAGACTCAGTCACAGCTCCACATACCCCTACCATTGCTACCTTACCTATAATTTCTACCCTTTTAGGTGAACCAATAGAATTTGTGACAAAATTTAAATACTTGGGAGTGTGGGTCAACCATAAACTAACCTTTACAGACCATATTGAGGAACTTAAAAAAAGTTCAAACAAAGACTTGGAGTCTTCTTCAGGATCAAGCATCTACTTACCAAGGAAGTGAAAACCAGTTTAGCACAATCCACATTTCTGCCACTGCTAGACTATGCAGACATCCTATATGCCCAAAGTACTAACTCTGCTTTGTCTAAATTAGACATCAGCTGCCACCGTGCACTATGATTTATTACTGATGCACCCTACTCTACCCACCACTGTACCCTCTATTCCCTTGTCAGATGGACCTCTCTTACACTCAGGCAGCAAAAACATGCAGCTATCTGGACATATACAGCGATTACTCAGAGGCTACCTCAATATATCTCTGACTGTCTGTCCATCTCCGCACCTGGTAAATGTTCCCTGAGAAGCCTATCTTATATTTGAAACCCCCCTGTTAGCCGGGGTTACTAGAATCCCAGTAAGACCTAGTGGTAGGCAGGGAAGGCAGCTTGTGAAACTCCAGTTAAATGGATTTCACACTGTCTCACTCTGTTCTCAGTCTCAGCTGAGACTGAGGGATGACATCACCATAGAACTGTCGCAGCTGCATGAGCCACATTGGAATCTGCAGAAGGGAGTTAGATTAGAATGCTGGGAGTTTTTAAACAGTGGAGAGCAGTTGTGAGTGAGCAGTCTTGAAGAGAGGAGCACAGCTGTCTGTGCACAGGCTCTTGGAGCCTAAGCTGTGATATAGAGCTACTTTTAGGGAAAGGTGTGTGTTTCCACCTAAAGAGGAACACAGTAAGCTATTCTTGAAGTGGTGAAGACCACTGTTACTGGTCTCTGTGCCCCATCCCTGAGGGGATGGGGTGGAAGGTTTGCCTGCTATTCCAGGGGCAACCCCCTGGCTACTGCTAGAGAAGAAGCTGCCTTATGTTTTCCAAGTGTGTTGGGTACCAGAAGCTGTCAAGATTCGCCTGTGGGGCACCTGCAACCAAAGGGTGAGTTCTGCTCTTGTCAAAGGGCCTATGTTTCACCTGAACTGTGTTAAAGTGGGGATTGGACTGCCGAACTAGTGGGAGGCCTAGAGGAATAGGCTTAGCCAAAGTAAAAGTATGTTCAAGTCCAGCATAAGGGGAAAGTCAAGACCTGTAGAGAAGATGTGCTATACGTCTACCCTTTAATCTACATTGCCAAGCTTTCAAAAGAGTTGTTTAATGTCCAGAGAAATGGCTGGGTATGGATTGTGGGAGCTGGAGGTTGGAGACCCCCCGCCTTTAGTAACCAGGTCCACCTCTACGGATTTGCTCTGTGGATTTCTACTTTGCCTCATGCACTTGGCCAGTGATGAGGGAAGTACCCACACGTGGGATTGGAAGGAAATTTCCCTTAAGGAGTCGAAGGCTCTAAGGTGGTTTGGGGAGTCACCAACTGAAAATTTGGTTCACTGCCATATGGACTGGGATCGAGTGGCCAGCGGGGGAGCCAGGCCAGGGAAAAACCCAAATAGTGTACAAGTCGGGCTGTGTACCCAAAGCTGCGTGCAAGTCCAGGCTGTGTGCCTGGTGGGTTCAGAGCCTGAGGGCTGAAATAGTGAAGAAGTGTTCTGTATCTCTTAGCTGCATTACCAGGAATGTAGCCCCGTGGGGGTCCGTCTATGCTTTGTTTGTTCAGTTTGAATGTGAATAAAAGCAACACTTTAGAATCCCATTCCTGGTATTGGACATTACAGTTATTGCTTCCTGTGTTCGGACTTACTTGGGTGCCCCTGTGCAGAGTAGCCAAACCTAGGCCCCTTGTGCCTAGTAACCTAGTCCTCCCTGAACCCAGTCCCCATCAGGTACTGCTGTCTGCTTCAACAGCATACCACCTGTTATTTTGCAAAAAGGCAGGGGTCCGGGGGTTACATATTCAACTTGCTATCCCAAAAATCAGAACTCTATTTGGCCGTACATCCATAGGTTACGCCCTGCCTACCCTGTGGAACAAACTACAAAAATCTCTGAAATTGGACATTCCTGTACAGATGCCCACCTTCAAGACATTGATTAATCAGTCCCTGACCAAAAACTGCAACTGCAACTGTGGATAGAAGATCTCCAACCTTGAGGCCACTATGTTCCCTTTAATCCCCTGCCTTTCTGCTACCCCTCCATCCCATTACCTTTAGGTTACCTGTGGAACCTTCACTACTAGTAAAACCTCCCCTCCTCAAACTTGTATACACACTTCGGACATCCTTCTTCTTCTTGCTGTACCTTTTTAAAAAAAATTATTTTCCTTCTTCTTGACTTGTAATTTACTGCTCTGCCTATTTTTGAAATATACAAAGTTGTAGGTGGTCCTAATCTACTTTGTCATGCCGTGTTTGCCTCTGTATAATGTAAATATTGTTATCTGTATAATGAAAACTGTTCTCCTTATTTCCAATTCTCTGTATTGTATCACTGTTATTTGTTACTTATGCCTTCACCCAGGTCCACCTTGCAAATGAGTTCTTCTCAAGGGTGTCCCACCTGGTAAATAAAAATAAAGACTGACTGAGCAATTGTATTTGCCATCCACCTAGCAGCAGTGTCATTGTTGTCTGCTGCCATCTGGCAGCTTCCAAGCCAGATCTGGCAGTTTCAGTAAGGTCTGCTGAAAGGTTAGAAGGAGCCTTGTCTGCTATAGCCATGACAGACTGCCAGAGGGATAGAAACAGAGAATTTGACGGCAGATAAGGACCGCTTGGCCCACCTAGTCTGCCCATTTTCCTACCTAGCAGATAAGCTGCAGATCCTAGTTAACTAACAGCTTACTTCCTCCTACCCCCCACTAGGACTGTCTTATGTCTGTCCCATGCAATCTTGATACTGGGCCACACAGGCCTGGCAGTTAGCCTGTCTTATGGCCAAAGAAGCTGATAAATAGCCCTTCTAACCCCAGGAATCACTCATTATGATTAAACTTAATGCAGCCAGCATCCTGTGTTGAACTGCCCATAGAAATGGAATTTTATGCAAATTATGGAATTCTCAATTGGCTCATGCCACTTTCAAACTGCTGCCCTAGCAACTGCTGCATTCAGTGCTTCAGATTCTTTACTCTGCCTGCCTAGTGAGGACGTCCCGGAGAGCTCTCCTTGAACTGTCTTCAGAATAAAGTTTATTTGTGGATAAGTACTCATTTTTAGTTTAATTTCAAATTGCTGCCTTAGAAACAGTGTTTAGTATAGTTTATCTGTATTATAGTAGTTTTTTGGCTTTATTCGCAGTTCCCTCTCGGCTCCTTGGAACCTAGGGTCCTGCGTCCATTTGAGAGGTTTTTACCTCAATTTTTCTTTATTTTGTATTTTTAGCGATCGGTTCCATGAACCGCTTTATTTTTGTTAAATTACTATATTTATCGGTTCCCCTTTTATTCAGGAACCGAATAGCGATCGGTTCCAGGAACTGCTAGCGGTTTTTATTTTAAAGATCCTCCGGTTCCGAGGTGCTTTAAATAGTGGTTTATTGTGAAGTAATATTTTTGTCTATCAATGTCATTTAGATAAACCTAAAAAATGCACAGGACCCATGGGTTTTAAATGTTGTGAGTCTTGTGGGCAACTTATAGCAAAAGCAGATAGTCACTCTCTCTCTGTGTGTTTCTTGTTTTGGTACAAGTCATGTATTTGCCAATTGTGATATTTGTAAGACCTTTTGCCCTAAAACATTAAAGAAAAGGTCTAAAATTTTAGAAGATATAGCTTCTGCTTCTTGTATGGATAATTCTGCTTCTTCCACTTCCCACAAAAAGGATGGAGGTAAAGCCAAGGATCCTGACAAGAATTCAGATAAATCTGAATAAGGTAAAAATGCAAAAAGGGCTTTGGAAACAGGCTCTGAACCGGTTCCATTCAAGAAAAAGTGTAAGGAAAAACATGTTGCTGCGCCTCCAACTGAGAAGGCTAAGGAGCTCCCAGCAGACAAGCATATTATGCCCTTGGCTGAGGACATTGCTAAGGCACTTCAAGTGCTACAAGCCCTACAGGGTGCAATCCTGGTTCCTACACCAGCTGCCCTGGTTCCTCCTACAGCCACAACAAGGAAAGAAGTGCTGGAAGTGTTTGGGGAGGAGGAGGAGGAGAAGGATGACTTTGAAGGGGAACCTATAGATCAAGAGGTTTCCCCTGAGCAAGAATTTGGGTCCCCTCCTAGGGGCCCTGAGGAATACTCCTCCCACTATGCTTTTGTCAAGAGCATGATGGAAACCCTGAATCTCCCTCTTCAGAAAATAGAAGAGGATATGGAGGAGGCAGATTTTCTGGACATGATGGGGCTAACTCCCACGAAACATCTGCTTCTGCCCATGCATAAGTCTTTAAAAAAGGCTGCAGCACAGATTTTTAAAACGCCAACCTCTGTCCCTGGGGTGGTTAAGAAAGCTGACAAGAAATATCAGCTGGACAGAGCTACAGCTGATTTTCCATTTACTCATCCTGATCCTGAGGGACTAGTACAAGCTATTGCCTGTGACAAGGCCAGGATCCCCTTGGCTATCCATCCACCAGACAAAGATTCAAGAAAAATGGATGCTATGGGAAAGAAAGGGTACATGGCTGCCTCTTTATTAGTTAGGCAGGCCAGTTACAAGCATATTCAGTGCAGTACCAAAAAGCTCTATGGAACACAGTTCTAGCCTTGGCTGATAAGGTTCCAGGTGAAGTGGCTGTAGACTTACAGGATACAGTAAGGGCTGCACTTGATGCTACCAATTACCAATTTCATATGGCAGTGGATGCCAATGATACTGCATCCCGGTTAATGGCTTTGTCTGCTTCATTCAGGAGGTTTGCTTGGCTTAGGGCCACCAACCTGACTTTAGACACACAGGCCAAAGCAATGGATTTTCCTCTGGAAAACAACTCTGTGTTTGGGGATAAAACAGAGGCATACATGAAGAAGGTGGAGGAATATAAATCCACCTATCACAGCAAATCCAAAGATAGGCCCTCCACCTCTTATAGACCCCAGAGTAGGGGAGGTAGGGGTTCTTACCCCAGACCTTTCTTTCAGGCTCAGGCCTCTCAGCCTCAGCAGCAGGCCAGAGGTTATTTTAGAGAAAGGGGCAGGAGAGCAATGAGAAGAGTGGCTCCTGCACCACAGGTTCAGGCACAGCCCGCACAGAACCCCTGACGTGCTAGTGCAGGTCGCATCCTCTATTGCAGAACCACCAGTAGGTGGCAGACTGGCTCATTACCTTCACGCTTGGCATTCCATGACCACAGACAAGTGGGTGTTGCAGGTAGTGAGCCAGGGTTTGGCACTCAGTTTCAAATCACTTCCAAAGCTGAGAACAAGAACCTTTGCTCCAACAACTGCTGCACACATGATTCTGTTGGAGGCAGAGGTAAAGCATCTACTAGCAATCAAAGCAGTAGAGGTAGTGCCTCTGGTAAGCAGGGGCAAAGGTTTTTATTCCAGGTACTTCCTCATAAGGAAGAAAAATGGGGATTGGCGACCTATTTTGGATCCAAGACTTCTGAACAAGCACATTTTGAAACCAAGGTTCAAAATGGTCACTCTTGCAATAATCATTCCATCATTGCAAAAGGGAGACTGGCTAGCCTCCCTAGATCTAAGGGATGCTTATTTCCACATTCCCATCAGACCATCTCACAGAAAATTCTTGAGATTCAGGCTGGCTTCATGCCATTATCGGTTTGCAGCTTTCCCTTTTGGGCTAACTTCAGCACCAAGGGTTTTTGCAAAGTGCCAATCAGTGGTGATAGAGTTTTTGAGAAAACAAGGGGTAACAATCTTCCCCTACCTGGATGACTGATTAGTAGTAGGACAGTCTCTGTAGCAAGCAGTGCAGTCATTGGCACTAACAAAATCTACACTAGAGTCCCTGGGATTTCTGATAAACGAAGAAAAATCTCAGCAGGTACCACTCCAGGTGCTGGAGTTTATTGGTGCAGAACTAAACACCACACAGGGCAGAGCCTTTCTGCCACAGGACAGGGTGACAAGCATTCTGCAAATTGCAAAATCCTTTGTGTCCGGGAGACCCAAATCAGCCAGAGAATTTCTTAGGCTACTGGGCCACATGGCATCTGCCACTGCAGTGGTAATGGGCTCCAGGTTTCAAATGAGAGATATTCAGTTCCATCTCAGACAGTACTGGTCTCAATGGACGGACCCTATGTCCAAACTTGTTCCAGTCACAAAAAGTTTAGTCCAGGCCTTACAATGGAGGCTGGACGAACACAACCTCAGGGTTGGTGTACCTTTTATAAGGGAACAACCTTCACTAATCCTTACAACGGATGCCTCTCTTCTAGGTTGGGGGGCACACATGTTAGAGCACACAGCAAGTGGCACATGGTCCTCCAAGAGTCTCTATTGCACATAAATCTCTTGGAGCTCAGGGCTGTTTCCCTTGCCCTAAAAGCATTCGCTCCTTACCTGCAAAACAAGGTGATGCAAGTCAGAACAGACAACACCACAACTATGTGTTACATCAACAAGCAAGGAGGTACCAGGTCACATCTACTGTGCAGAGAAGCAATGAGACTGTGGTCCTTGGTATACTCCATGGGAGTATTCCTGTCAGCCATACACCTTCCAGGGAAGGACAATGTGCTGGAAGACTCTCTAAGCAGGATAAGTCAAGACCAACACGAGTGGTGCCTGAATACTCAGTTACTCAGTACAATTTTCAGGAAATGGAACATTCCAGAGGTGGATCTCTTTGCCTCCACAGAAAACCACCAGCTTCCAATGTACTGTTGCAGACCTCCTCTAAGGGGCACAATTCCCCTGGATGTCATGGTCCTGGATTGGACAGGGAAGTTTCTGTATGCATTCCCTCCCTTTCCTATGATATTCAGGACCCTACTGAAATTGAGGTCCCAATCTGCAAAAATAATACTAGTAGCTCCGGATTGGGCAAGACAGCACTGGTACTCTCTTCTGCTGTCTCTGTCAATGGTTCTCTGATCCATCTGCCCAGGAGGCACAACCTGTTAACCTCCTCTCAGGGCAGGATCCTGTACCCCAATCTCAAATCACTGAGGCTCAAGGCGTGGCTCTTGAGGACTTAGAATTTGCTAAACTTAATCTATCAGAACAGGTATTAACAGTGCTTAGGGGTTCCAGGAAGCCTTCCACTAAGAAAACAAACTCCTCTAAGTGAAAAAGATTTACTTTATGGTGCACAGGTAAGGGTGTGAGACCTCTCAGGGCTGATTTGGCTTTTCTCCTAGATTACCTTATACATTTACATTCCTTAGGTCTGAAGCCTTCAACCCTCAAGGTCCACTTAGCTTCAGTCTCTGCTTATCTATCAGTTAGTAAGGAGAGGTCTATAGCCTCTCACCCAGTATTTAGAAAATATTTTAAAGGCCTTAATCTTCTGCACCCTCCCCTAAGGGAGCTGGTTCCAGCCTGGAATCTAAATATTTGCATTGCTAAACTCATGGATGCACCATTCAAACCTATGACAACTGCAGATTTGAAGTATGTCACTTGGAAAACTGTTTTCCTGGTTGCCATTACTTCAGCCAGAAGAATCAGTGAATTACAAGCCCTGTGCACAGATGTGGACTACATCTCATTCCACAGGGACAAAGTGGTCCTTAGGAGTAATAGACAATTTCTTCCCAAGGTGGTATCCTATTTTCATTTGAATCAGTCTATCACTCAGCATGTCTTTTTTACTGACAACTCCAGTTCTTCAGAAAGGAGACTTCATTCTCTAGATGTCAAAAGGGCACTTAGCCACTTCATTGACAGAACCAAGTCTTACAGGACAGGTCAATCACAGCTCTTTCTCACTTATGGTGAAGTTGGTAAGGGCAGTGCTGCAACAAAATGTACAATTGCTCACTGGATAGTGGCTTGTATACAGTTTTGTTATAGTAAGGTGGGTAAACAGGTACCCCCTGGGCCTGACAGCACACTCCACCAGGGGTAGAGCTGCTTCAGTGGCAGCTTCAAGACAAATTCCACTACTAGAAATCTGTAAAGCAGCTACATGGAGAACAGTACACACTTCACCAAGCATTACAACCTGGACTTACAAGCCAGAGGTCATGCTAGGTTTGGTATAGCAGTACTGCAGAGCCTGTTTCCCAAATAGGTTCTCTACCCAACCTCCAAAGGTACCACTTGGTAGTCTGCATTAAGTTTAATCATAATGAGTGATTCCTGGGGTTAGAAGAAAAAATTACTCACCATAGTAATCTTGTTTCTTCAAAGGGATCACTCATTATGATTAAAGACCCTCCCTACCTTCCCTACTAGAACCTATAGAAGTTGCTCTGCGTCCCTGCTTTAGTTTTTTTTTCTTTTCTATATTGGTTACGGTAGAGACTCACTTTGTTTTTACCAGTTGGTGTCCAGGTGGTCTCAAAGTTTCTTAGGTTTGTTGGTTAAGGATATTTTGACCTGAAAGGGCAAAAATGTTATTTTATGTTGTTAATTTTAGAAAGTGGGTCTTTTACCCTGTTAGGCTCCGTAAGAATCTGAAGCAGTCAGAGTGCAGCAGTTGCTATGGCAGCAGTTTGAAAGTGGCATGCGCCAATTGAGAATTCCATAATTTGCATAAAATTCCATTTCTCCGGGCAGTTCAACACAGGAGGCTGACTGCATTAAGTTTAATCATAATGAATGATCCCTTTGAAGAAACAAGATTACTATGGTGAGTAATCTTTTCTTTTTGACCATACTGTCTATTTTCCTTGAATCCTCCTCTGGGGAGTGAGAAGCAATAGAAACGCCTGCCTTATCACAGGCTGCAGCTTGTACCACCCCCTGGTAGTCAGGGTGGGAAAATAAAAATTCAGCCCCATCCCTGTCAAGCTGGTGCTTCTTTTCCAGCCTTTTATCCAAAGGTGGGACAGACCCAGGTGTTTGGAGGAATTTTATTGCATCCCTTTTAAATAACTTATTTATTGGGAGCAATAGCTTTCTGGTGGGTGTTAACCCCATCATTTCTAAGTACTCTGCCTCTTCCTCATCCTCTATCACCTCCCTAGTATAGATATCTAGTGTATCTACCATTTTTCTGACAAAAGAAAAATGAGATGAGTAATCATCTGATGATTTGGGAGGAGAGCCAAACTCCTGCTCAGGAGAGACTTCAGGCTCCATAGGCTCTCCTTCATCCTCCTTCTCATATTCCCCATAGTCATCACATGTCTCATGCAGAGAGAACTGGGTAAACTCAGCCAAGGTCTGGACTGTAGAATTGCTGTCCAGCAGGCAGCAGACCCCACAAGGCTTGTAAAACTTTAAATGCCTGTGCAATTTCCAGAGGAGTAGGCATGGTTACAGACACAGCAGAAGTCCCCATAGGCTGACCAGCAAGGGGTTCAGTATGTTTAGTTTTCATAGTTTTTTTCTTGGGAACCAGAGAGTTAGCCAGTTCAGCAAGCCTTTTTGCACCCATATCAGGGGTAGAAAGTGTGGCTCCTGTGGTTTCACCCACAGCCACAGAGGGTAGCGGCTAGTCAAAGCCAGAGGTACCCTTAGGTGAAAGCGATTTCTTTTTAAGCCTTTCCAAACATTTTTCATGCGTTTTTTTCAGGAAAGGTCTTACAGATTTCACAGTCTGTCTTCAAATGATCATAACCAAGGCAAACAACACAATAAGTGTGTTTATCTGCCTTGGCAAACACCTCCACACTCTGTGCAATTTTTGAAACCAGGTTTACCTGTCTTTTTCTTAGGTTTTTCAGACATTTCAACAAAAAAACCAAAGAAAAACATTGCAACTACAATTAATTTAAACTTTCAGAAACAAATTTATCAGTTGCAGCCTCCCTTGCCAGGTTCTCAGCATCTGTAAGGGACCTCGATTCGTGGCTGCTCACTCCTCCCTCTCTCATCACCCTTCCTCTACTCTTGCTTGCCCCCCCTTTTCTTAACCTCTTCACGCCTTCGTGCTTACATACTAGCCAGTCTTCTAGCACTTAAATTGTGCTATCTGTGTTTACCTACCTAGTGTACTACTCTGTTATGCAATAGGTCATCAGTGTTATGTAACAGTTATTGTACTTTACTTTGTATATGTTTCTATTTGCTCTCCCAACTGTTGTAACCCCCCTTCCCACAGGACGCTTCTGGAAACAAGCTGGTTACAACTCATGTTGTCTATCCTGGTGAAACATTTTGCAAATAAATAAATACAAATTAGTTTTCTTTGTTTGTACTGCCTTTGTAAATAAACTGAATAATTATTATTTTGCTGTTATTGAGAAAAATAAAACTCTATTTGCTAATTTTGAAACTGCTCCTGGTTTTCCTGTGCTTCCTGATCTGTGCCTTGATGACAACTAGCACCTCTGGGTCCAATGATGATTTCTTTAGGAGGGGTCTTACTTGAGGCTTTTTTGGGGGCCTCAGGAAAACAACCATCTGGCAAGGAGCATCGGGCAATGCCCATGAACCCTATGTACTGTTTTCCAGGTGGCTGCTTTGACAGATCTCTAACAAGGGTATATCTCTGGCTGCAGCTAGAGTAGCAGCTGTAGCCCTAGTCGAGTGAGCCCTCAGGCCTGAAGGGGGTGTTCTACCCAATTTGTCGTAGCAGAATTGTATACAAGAAACAATCCACCTGGCAATAGTTCTTTTAGTGGCAGGCTTACCCTTCCCCACTTCACCATAAGTGAAAAACAATTGAAGACAGTCATTTCTGTGTGCCTTAGTATGCTCTCCATTAGCACTTACTTAACCTAATCTTTTACATTGCATCTTAAAGTGGCATAGCAGCAAGGCTGCACACAAGTTCATAATGACCTCCAGAACATCGGTCTACAAAACCAGCTGAAACTCACTCCAAACCCAGAGAATGCCTCATGTCTCTTCTCTTGACCCCAGTCAACCCCTAACAGGCCACCTGGAGTGATACTGGCCCTAATGGAGGCCAAACTGTCCAGGAAGAATTTACCAAACTTTCCACATTTTTCTTGTGACAAAGCTCCTCCAGATTGCAGGAACACAGAGTTAGTCAGTCTGTCCTCAATGCAGAAGAGCTGGGCTGATCTATTGTTCCCTGAAACAATAACCTGTGACATCAATTCCTGCCTTTCTCAAGGTTACTGCCCTCTGATAATCTCTGCGGTGCAATCTCTGAACAATCCTGCCATCCACAGAGCCTGATCTCTTCCAAGAACACTCCATCCCTCAGAGCTTGTTGTTTTACCATGGCAAGCTATGCAGGCGGTAATTGGGCAGACACAAATTAGTACAATGCAGTCCAGCACTGCTGAAATAGCCAAATTATTGCCATCAACAGGCCACACTGTATCTCCATCGCACACTGCCACCGTGCTCAAGATGTCTAACATTCCAACAAGCTTATTAGGCTTCAAATTACAGAAAGGGTGATACTGGATTATCTCCAGTGTGGGTAATTCTCTTTTTTATGTGCCCAGCCTACCCCAGGCATCTGTCCGGTCATGGACCCTCATGGCTGTGGCTCCCCCCATTAGCCGCCCTCCCAGGACCCCCTGGATTGCCCCCCAGTGTGGAGTTGTGGCACTTGGCCCTAAGATGCCACAAACGAGGGGATAGGGTGGGAGTTGGCCTGGGGGAGCTGAATGCAGCTGAGGCGGACTTCATAGAGGCTGCAGGTGGGCAGGTTTTTCCCTGTTTTGTGGGGGGTGGGAATGTGCAATGATGCCAGTGTCTGTCCCGCCCCCTGTGCTCCTTGTTGGTGCCATCTGCTGTGGGACCCCTGGCCTCCGCCAGGGGTCCCCCGTGCACCAGCAACATCCCACGCCCTCCCCCAGGAGAAGGAAAGCAGTTCATGGGATGCTCAACCCAACTCCCCCCGGCCGGCACTCCGACGACCCAGGTCCATTCCCGAACCCAGGTCACTGGCATCACAAGCAGAAATCCAACTTCTGGGCTGATGGGCTGGCTCAGTATGGGTAATTCTCTAGTGGGGCCCTGTGAGAAAGTGTGCACCAAAGTGATCTGACCACTCCACTGGATCCACTTTGACATCAGTGATGTCAATTTCCTGGGAGAAGACAAGGTCAAGAGTGTGGCTGTGTTCATAGATTGCAGTGAAAACAGCCCATGTGAGGTCCAGTGAATCCATCAGCTGAAGGAATTGTGAGAAAATTGCGAGGATTCACAACTGATCCAAGCACTAAAGTCCTCCAATACTATTAAAGAGTTAATCGTGTCAAAAATAGTAGGCATAAAGTTTAAGTAATTTTTAAAAATAATCCCTTATTACTTTTTATTTCTGAAGTGCTTTTCTTTTTCTGTGTAACCCCCCCCCCGAGGGCCTACCTGCTGTTTCCCCATTTCTCCTCATATTGCTAGTTCCTCCACATCCTTGCAGCCCCCAGTGTGTTGTTTTCTGCCCTTTTGGGCATAAGTCCTGGGCTGCGAGCAGCTGGCATGTTCTTCTCGTCCGGCACTCGCACATGCGCTCCTAGCACTTTAATGTGCCGACCACCATTGCAGTCCTACAATAGGGAGTTTTCCTGTGGTCCCTGTGCCCCTCCTTATATTCTTGGGGACTGGAGACCTGTAGGGGATCAGCAGAAGCCCGTATCTGTGCCCAAATGAGAGTTTGAACAGTGGGCCGCTCGGGGGGTTGTGAATATTAATGAGCGGCCTCCATGAATATTAATCAGTGCTGCCTGCCGCCTAGGGGCATAGTGTTGCAGTTGTAGCAACAGTAAAACGGCTGGGGCAAATAGAGTGAGAGTGAGCTCGTTTGACAGGGGAGCAGCTGGGGTTATATTCCGGTGAGGTGTCTATGTAAATAGAGTATTGTGTTGGACTGCAGTTGTACAGTGAAGCTGGGCAAACTGTATGGACTCCATATCAATGGGAGCTGACATACTGGTGACACTTAACCACAAAATTGCAGCCAATCAGTGATCTAGGCACCCAAACTGTACTCAGAGGGACTCCTGGGAGAAGGAGGGGACTAATTCAGGTGCCTAGATCATGCCCCAATAAACGAGCAGGAAATATTGAGCTCTAAGGCTATCAGTTATTGATGAGCTTCATCAGCCAATCAGGATGCTGGGTTTTCGGCTGAACAGTGTGGATTTTCTGGGATTTCTTCAGTCTGTTTCTGGGCTCTGTATGAGTCAGGACTAGTCTGTGAGAGTGGACTATGGACTCCAGGGGCTCACTCAGGCCCTATTTGAGGACTGCTGTTGCCAGACTTGGATCGAGAAGAGGAAAGAGAGGAAAGAGACTGAGCTGCGATTCTGATTCACCAGGTGCTTGTTACAGGACTGAATTGTAAAGGTGAAAGAATGAAAGAGACTGAACAGTGAACCTATTTTCCCTGGGTAATGAAAAGTATCTTTGCTATTGTGGGGAGAAAACTAAATGCTGCAGAAACCCTGCACTGGGAAGCTGAACTAGCTGAGAAGACTGTGCAGATTAGTAGTGCTACAGTTATTGCTGACAGGTTGTTTGCTTGTGTGGGATTGTAATTGCAATTCTGACGAGGCAGAGTGTCTCTGGTCATTGGGGTGCTAGCCAAGAGCTGTGTGTCCTGTGTGAACTGATTTAAGTGGCTGACAGCTGAGGCCTAGCTATAGCCAAAAGAAAGGTTGTGGACACTGCTTAACTGGAAAATGTGAACTGGTGTGCAGGGGGCTGTTGTTTCTGGGTTCCCCCCTGTTGTATTGCACCTGTACTTATTGGAATAGAGGCTAGCACCCACTCAAATTGGCATTGGACTTTTTTGGAGTGACTGCCTGAAAACCTTTCTTGCTGAGAACTTAGTGCAGGGACTGCAGGAGGACCCCCATCATTTGGGAGTCCCCACCCAGAGCCAGGGAAGGAACTTGCTAACCCCTCCCAAGTGGGACTCACTCTCTCAGGGGGTCACTGGCACTTGCTGAGATGCTGGGGTACCTGCGACCCATTGGGGGAGCCGGGCTGTGGAGCCACACCTGGGTCTGGACCTTTTGGGGTTGGAGTTATCCTGCCACAGTACTCTGCAATGGGCCAGAAGCAGCTGAAGGAGACAAATAGCCAGAACTACAATCAAGGTGACCAGCTGCAAGATCCTCGAGCAAGTTCCATCTAATCTGAGGGATCCTGGCCAGCCTGTTTCTGTTTTGCTGCACTAACCCAAGGAGCTCCATTGTCCCTGGTGCTGAGATTGACAAACCGTGAGTACCCAGGGCCTGGTTCCTGGGAGGGGAAAGGGGAATTGGACTGTTTTCAAAATCTAAGTTTCTGCAATATTTCAGGGCCCCAACAACCGACCAACCCTTGATACTGATCAGGCCTGCACCTAGTGAGTACCCCTAGAGACAATTTGGGAACACTGGTACCAGTGGGGGTGGGCTTGGCCTGCGTGCGCAAATGTTCATTATTGTTATCCATGTCACTAACTTTCTCCCTTTTTTCACAGCCACCCTATGTCCCAGTATCCCTTCCCTAGTCCTTACCCCCCTGAATAAAGCTGTGAATTTGTTTGTTGAAACTGCTGTGTTAGTGAAATTCATTCCATGTGCTTACTGCTGAGATATATGGTTTATGGTGGAACAAGGTATTTGGGGAAACAGTGTGCAGAGTGGTTGGTTGGAGAGGTACAGTATTGCGGGGTTGTACCAAGCGGATACCTGGCTCACTAATACTTTAGAACAAAACAGATGAACCGGCACACTGGACCAGGCAAGCAAATGCTTGCCAAACAGGAACAGACAAAAGGCAAACAGACAGGCAGCACTCAGGGGGTTAGTGCCATGGTATCCTCTCTCCAGAGCAACTTCTGTTGCAGTCTTCAATTTTTGCTTTAATTTTTAAAAAAGTTTATGCTGCTCAGCGCTGCCTATCTGTTTGCCTTTTTTCCACTAATATTTTATTCTGGGTGAAGGCACTGTGCTGTTATCAATATTTCTGAGAACAAATCCCAAGTGTCACTGTAGCAGGGCCCAGGCCTCTTGCCTGCTATCAGGGACAGCTGGCAAGGGGGGATAACCCACTGGCATATGGCACCGGGGCTACATCTTGGAGGCACCACTGGGATCTCCAGTTCACCAGCCATGTCTGCACCAGCAAATCTGAGTGCTGGGACCCCGATGGGTCCCTGGGCCCCAAACTCACTCTGCCCCATCCTAAGTATAAGCCTACTGAGGAGGATAAGATGACGCTGGTGGAATAGAGCGGGGGAATGAAAATGGATCCCAAGAAGTCTTTCTTTTGCTGGGGGTACCCCCCAGAGACGGAAGAGGGTTATGTAGTGCTACAGTTATTGCTGAGAGATTATCAGTAGTGCTACAGTTATTGCTGAGAGGTTGTTTGCTTGTGTGGGACTGTAATTGCAATTCTGAAGAGGCAGAGAGACAGCTGCAATGTTTTGAGAGACACAGAGACTGAAGGAAAACTCAGAAGGATCTTCTCTGTTTACTCTGCCTTTGTAAATAGTTATTCTGCTTTGGAAAGTGTATTTGTGATTACCGAAACCTGTTAGGACCTCATATGGAAGTTTAAATCCACTAGGGGTAATGTGAGGAAATTTTTTTCATGAAGAGAGTGGCGGACGCATGGAACCGCCTTCCTGAAGAGGTTGTGGGGTCTAAAACAGTGGGGGAATTCAAACATGCATGGGACAGACATAAGGCAATTATAGTGGGGGGGGTTGCAGGAAGTAGGCTGTTGATTAACTAGAATCTGCAGCTTATCCAATAGGTAGGGAAATGGGCAGACTGATTGGGCCAAGTGGTCCTTATCTGCCATCAAAGTCTATGTTTCTATGTTGAAAAATGTGTATCCACCATAAAGAGACTGGGAAAAGTAAAAGTATAAGGCACAATGTTTGATTCAGCTAGGGGTACATTGATCATGCTGATAGAGAGCACTTACCCCATAGATGCCAGTTGGATGCCTGGGGCTTTGGTGGTGGCTGGCTGAGGATCTACCAGTAGTAACGTCCTTTAGTGTGACCTCCCTGGTGGGGAGAGGGTTGAGGAGCAGGATCTCTTCCTTAGGAGCCAACATTTGAGAGACACCAGCCTGGTTCCATGCCCATGGCCTTCAAGTCGTACCATAAATTGAGGATGTTTTCAGGGGTAAAACCTACCCTGAACAGTGAAGACGACTTGGAGGCCTGGATGGACGGCACCACCCAGTTAGTCCAAGACTGGCAGTGTTCTGAAGTTGAGAAGTGGAAATGATTAGTGGACAGTTTATGGGAGCCCTGCTTTAGAGGTTATACGTTCTTTATGAGCCACAGACCTGAAGCCCTGTGACAGGGTTTAATAGGACCCTGTCCCAGTTGTTATGGAGAGTTTGAATGCAGGGATCTGTTCTGTTCTTTCCTTTCCTGTCTCGTCTGTCTGGTTGCACCACCAAATTTTCCTGTGAGACCTAGGATTTGATCACTCTGACAGTCTTGCAATTCTCTTCCTCTCACTGTCTCTGTCTTCCTTTGTTGTTTCTGTTTTCCCCTCCCATGCATATCTGCTGATATAAAAAATATGCAGATCATTATGTGGAAATGTAACAGATATTGGGATCCCTTTGTTTGGAAATTATATAGTGTTACAGTTGAAATGTATACAATTATAGTTTGAGAAGATTGCAAAAAGCTATTGGGAACTCAAGGGGCTAACCTGAGAGCAGTTTTTAAGCCCTTTTCAGAAGCTGTGGAGAAGGGGTCCCAGTTCTGGGACATTGCGTTCTTGCTGCACCTGCATGAAATTTACAAGAACATTTTAGAAAAAAAACAGGATGCTTGTTAAGGAGGGGCTGCAAAGACTTATAAGAGAGAGCTGCAATGTTTTGAGAGACTCAGAGACTGAAGGAAAACTTAGATGGATCTTCTCTGTTTACTCTGCCTTTGTAAATAGTTATTCTGAACAATTTTTTTTTTTATGTTACTGGTAGTACTAATAAATACTTTCTGCGAATTTTACAACTGCTCCTGTTTTTTCCTAAGCTTCCTGCTCTGTGCCTCAACAACAAGCCCCAGCCCAGGTATATCTCATGGCTTTGGAAAGTGTATTTGGGATCCCCAAAACCTGTTAGGACCTCATATGGAAGTTTAAATCCACAAGGCAGTGGGAGAGGGAACTATCAATTCAATTCAATTCAACTTTATTTTTATAGCACCTTTCAAAACCAAGGCGCTTAACATAAAAGCAGAAACAGCCAATATAAATAACATTTAAAACATAAAATTTACATTATCTATCACTAGGGAAGGCCAGATCAATAAATAAGCTTTAAGCTCAGTTTTAATTCTACTGACGGTTGGGCATTCGTTCAACCGACGAGGTAGAGTATTCCACAGGGTCAGAGCTGAAAAAGCAAAGGCACGAGAACCAGACATCTTTAATCATACCCTGGAAATCTCTAGCAATCCCTCATTGGTAGAACAGAGAGGATGGAGGGGGCTGTAAGGTACCAGGAGATTTTGCAGGTAGCCAGGTCCCTGATCATGTAGGGCTTTAAAGGTTAGCAAGCCAACCTTAAAGGTGATCTGCCACTGAATTGGCAGTGAGTGCAGCTCGCAGAGAACAGGTGTAATAAGACTGGTCCTAGATGTCCCAGTCAAAAGCCTGGCTGACGCGTTCTGCACCAGCTGCAAGCGGCAGATATCAACCCCTCGAAGCCCTAGATAGAGAGAATTGCAGTAGTCAAGACGGGTCATAACAAAGGCGTGAACCAGTGTTGGAAAATCATCCGAGGGAACCAGATGTTTCACCCGGGCAATATTCATCAGATGATAAAAAGAGGATTTGACGACAGCTGACACCTGAGATTTTAAGGTCAAGCCATCGTCAAAAACAACGCCCAGGTTACGCACCTGGTCTGAGGTAGTGACTGGCACACCACCAAGTAATAAACCTGATGGTTGTCCAACTCCCAAACCCACCCTCGGACAACCTGGGTCCACAAGCAACACTTCAGTCTTGTCGGGATTCAGTCTCAACCAGCTGGAGCTCATCCAAGATCTGATCTCGGCAAGGCAACTATTCAGCACGCAGACAGCATCATTCTGTCCGGGCAGAAAGGACATATTCAGCTGAGTATCATCTGCATAGCAGTGAAAACTCAGACTGTATCACCTGATGATATCTCCCAGTGGCAGCATATACACTGTAAACAACATGGGGTTTAATATAGAGCCCTGCGGGATCCCACAAGGCAGGGAGAGAGCGCCAGAGGAATAAATTCCAGTGGCCACTCTCTGAGATCTGCTTGTGAGGTATGAATGGAACCAATTTAGGACTGTACCAGACAGTCCACATAAAGACCGCAGGTGCTCCAATAACACACCATGGTCTACAGTGTCAAATGCAGCAGACAGATCGAGAAGGACCAGAATGGTACATGCCTTTTGATGTCTAGCCATTAGGAGGTCATTCAATACCCAGACAAGGGCCATCTCTATGTTGTGCTTCTTCCTAAAACCGGATTGGAGAGTATCATAGACATTGTGAGTTATAAGGTGATCATCCAACTGCAATTCAACCACCTTTTCAATTAACTTTATCAACAAATGGCAAGTTAGAGACAGGTCGGTAGTTAACTAGACAGTCTGGATCCAAGGAGGATTTCTTAAGGAGTGGTTGAACAACCGCCTCCTTAAGGGAGTCAGGAAAGACTCCCTTCTCCAAAGACTTCCAGACAATGTCAGCAAGGATTGGGCAGATAACATCTAGACAACCCACCAAAAGGGCGTAGGGCCTGGATCCAAACTACAACTGGTTGGACGCAATGTTTGGATGATCTTCACAATGCCATTGAACTCCAGCTGGTGAAAATCTGACCAGACAGATAAAGTGCCAGTCACTTCCCATCAACCACTGCAATCACTCATAGGAGAGGATGAACCAATGCCAGACCTAATGCTGGCAACCTTATCTGCAAAGAATCGAGCAAACTTCTTAGCTGAGAAAAAGCTTCTCTGGGCTGGAGACAGATTGGATTGCATAATCTGTCAACAGTCTGAGCCGGTTGATTCTGTGCAGCAGATATCTCCCATGACAGGAATTCTGCCTTCTTATGGGTGATTTCTGATTGATAGCTATCATAATGTGCCATCAATCTAAGCCTGTCATCATCACGGCTGGACTTCCGCCAAGCTCTCTCCATCCTTCAACCAACTCGCCTCATCTCCGTCAAGGAACCATCAAACCACGGGCTGCTTGGGCGAAGGGTAAGAGGCCGAACACGAACAGGAGCAATCTTGTCTGGAGCATCTCCAACAGCCTTATTATAGGCTAGAACAAGATCATCTGGACTCATGCATTCACTCGACAAGCCCGAGAGGTCCAGTACCGCCAATAGGTCACTGGGGTTAATCCCCCTTAAAGGGCGGTATTGAACCAACTCTGTAGGGGCGGACCTATTAGGGGGGACCCTGAAGCTGAACTTTATGGTGTGATGGTCAGACCAATGTCATCTGCTTTCCTGGCCCGGGTGGAAAGGCATTGTAGAGGGTGTTTCAAAAAGGGGGGGGTAGCACCCCAAGGTCTAAACCGGATCAGGCTGGAGCACAAGGTGAAGGCTGCTTGTTATTCCTCTTTGTTGGTGTTACAGTTGCATTTAGCAGACAGGAAGAATAATCCCCCTCCATACTGGGTTTTGGTACAGGAGGTCCGGGAAGTTGAAGAAGAGCAGGGTCACTGGGGGATGCATAGGGCCTCTATGGCTGTGATTCAGACTGACCGAGAGGCACTCCCCTGGTGAGGTACAGGAGTTAAGGACTTGGTTGAGGGAGTACAGGGATGTAGTCACCTCAGTTAACCTAGCTGTGGGTTCAGGTTCAACTGAGATGCCTGGGATGAGTGGTAAAGTCCCTAATGTAGGCCCAATGACATTTGGCACTAGGTTCTTCACCCCGGTAACCCCCTCCAATGCAGGGGCCAAGGCTCAAGTAGAGAAATTAGTCCGGAGGGTAGCTGAGCTAGAGAGGGTTGGGGTGCCAGTTGTTGCACAGGGGAAAGAGTGGGTCATAGAATAGAATCACGCAGCTCAGAGTGCCCCAGTGGGAATGCCTGGGGCCCGTCCGGCGCCAACAGACTGGCCATTGTCCCGGGAGCCTGTCATTTGCTATAGGTGTGGGGGCAAGGTCATATACAGAAGGGGTGTAGGGTGCCTTTGAACTGTTCATCTAACGAGATGGGGCACCTGTAACACAACACGCCAAGCATGAGGAAACTGCCAGAGGGCTCTGGGGCAGAACTGCATTCTGCCAGTCCAGAAGCCCGGGTAAAGGGATGCCTTTCCTATCCTCTTCTTTTCCCTACAGAAATCTGTTACACAACAGTATCTCCCTATGCTATATTTTACCTTTTTCTGCCCCTAGCATAGGTTGGCCACCTACGTCAGTCTTTTCTATTTTCTCACTAAATCTTTTTTCCTACTACTTTTATTTCTAGTTTCTGTACATCCATCCCTCACCAAGAACTCCCCAAAATAATGCACCAGGCTAAGGCCAGCTGGCAAGAATGAAACAAGATGCATTTATGGCATTTAATGCCAAAATACATAAAGTGCCTTTAAAGATATATAAGATGCTTGTTGAATAAAGTGCAGTAATATAAAGCGCATTTTAAGAAGTAAAGTGCAAAGAATGAGTTAAGTGCATAGCGTGCATTTTGTGCCATATTATGAGTTTAAAGTGATGCAGTGCTTAATTAGGTTAATGATTATACCATTTTTATATATGTGGTGCAGGAATAAATACAGATTAAAGGTGCCCATAATGCCCCATTATAATTAGAGCCCTGAGATTTCTGTCAGCATCTCCTGCACTCAATCTACACTATGTTGTCTAGGCTGGCTATATATCTCCTTGGGCCTTCATTCTTTGCCCTACTGACCCTCAGCTCCTTATCCCTTGTTGCTGGCACACCCCCTTGTTGAGGTGTCTACTTATAATTACATCTACTCCAATATGATAGCTGAAGGTTCCTCCGCACCTCTAGTTTACCTTAGCTACAAACTCCTCGGTTCCCTTCTAAGGCATATGGTGTATAAGAGGATTGCCTCCCCTACCATAGCCTCTTGTGCCATTGCCATTGCTTTTCTATGGGTCACTATTTTAACTCTCTCACTCACTGGGGATATCGAAACCAAACCTGGCCCCTTGGTCTGCTTTAACCATTCTTACCCCCTTGCCACCCATCTGCTTCCTCAGGCTCCTGGCCTATCCTTTGCTCACCTAAACATCCGCAGTCTACTAGCAAATCTCCCAGAGCTGCAAGCATGGGTTCAAGTAAATAACCCAGACATCCTTGTTCTATCTGAAACATGGTTAAAACCTACTGTCTTGGACCACAGCTGTGTCCTACCTGGCTATAACATGTATCGAGCCAACCAGGCATCCTCCAAAAGAGGTGGTGGCCTGGCACTGTATTACAAGTCTCACCTGAATGTGTCTATGCTGCCTACACCCAACCTGAACAACAGTGAGGTACTGCAATCTCTCCTGCTCCTTGGGGGTGCCAAGAAGTTGCACATATTTGGGGTATATTCACCCCCCAGAAACAGCAAACTTGGTCTAGAGGAGATTACTGGTCTGATTCTTGCCCTAAGAGCAATGAGGTGATCTGTCTGGGAGACGTTAACCTCAACTGGCTGGGTCCTAACTCCTTCTCACTTGCTTCCATTATCAGCAAGGCCAACTTCGACCAACTTATCTCTTCCACACTCGGATAACTCAAAACAACCTCAGTCGTTCAATGATAGATTGGCCCCTTACCAATCGCAAGGACTGCTCCCCTTATTCCAGGGTTCTGCCTGACACTGTTAGTGACCACTGCCCTGTCTACTGTGTTAGGGGTGCCTCTGCTGCCGCTACTCCACCCAAAGTTCTGTCCTTTGCTAACTTTTCCAATCTGGACATCGCTGCATTCCTACATGATTTAAAACAAGCTGACTGGTCCCATTTATTTCATACAAATTACATCAACCTGGCCACTGACCATTTCAGTGCCACTCTGCTAGCCTTACAGTCTAAGCATATCCCAGTTTCAACGCGGAGGGTCAGAGGGAAGACGACTAAGTGGCTGAAGCAGCCTCTCCTACAACTACTCAAATTTTGGTCTAAATGGAAATCCTCTGTTCAAGCTGACTTTGTTGCCTATTGCACTCTATGCAACACCTGCAAGAAAGGGATTCCAGCTGCTAAGTGCAACTACTATCGGAACCTCCTTTGGTCCTCGGCCTCTGACCCCAACAAGTATTGGAGTCAGATAAATGAGATCCTGGGGAACACCAAGCCACTTGCTCCCAAGGATATGCTAATTAATGATACTCTGTATAATAATCCCCCGTACTACAGCGAACGCTTTCAACTCCCTTTTTTTATGGAGGCTCCTAAAATCTTCCCTTCAGCATCCGGTGGCCCAATCCCCCCCTCGCCTACTCCTCTGCCACTTGTCCTCTCTAATACTACTTGGTTGGATGTTCTCAGGTTACTGCAGTCCATCCCCCCTCATGGTCACAGAGATCCAGGAGGAACAAAATGGGGGAAAGATACTGTGGGTTAAGCTGGAAAGGAAAATGGGGACAGCCATCCGTGCAGGTGTGGTCTATAGACCACCAGCACAGGAGGAAGAAACAGATAGGGAGCTGATGCTAGCCATCCAAAGGATGGCAGACAAGGGTGAGGTAGTACTGGTTGGAGACTTCAATATTCCAGACGTGGACTGGAGCATCCCAGCAGCAGCATCAACTAGGAGCAGATTTATCCTGGACTCCTTTCAGGGTGTCTTCCTCAAGCAACTGGTCATGGAACCAACTCAGCAGAAGGCAATACTGGACCTTGTGCTCACAAAGAGGACAGTGTGATGGGGTAACAGTGGGGAGCACCTGGGGAACAGTGACCACCAGTCATTGTGGTTTGAAATCACAGAAAGAGCAGAACCAAACCACAAAAACACGATCCTGGATTTCAGGGGTCAGACTTTGGAAAAATGGGAGATACTTGAAAGAGGCATTAAGGGAATGGGACAGGAATCAGGGTTGAGGAACAGTGGGCAGTATTTAAAATGGGGATTACAAGAACAACAGAATTATGCATTAAGCAGGTTAGCAAGAGGAAAAGGAAGAGGAGACCATTATGGTTTTCCAAAGAGGTAGCAAAAAGTGAAAGCCAAAAGATTGCATTCAGGCAATACAAAAGACACAGGCAGAAGGATAGGGAGAAGTACCAGGAGAAGAAGGAGGCAGGGGAGGTCAGTAAGGAAGCCAAAGCTCAGACAGAAGAACACATTGCAAAATCAGTGGGTAGAGGGACAAAACCTTTTACAGGTACATAAGTGAAAAAAGAAAGACAAAGGGAGGGATAGTGAGACTGAGAGGGGAGGATGGGGCGCGTGGAGGATGACAACAGTAAAGCTGACATATTGAACAGGTATTTCTGCTCAGTCTTTACTGAGGAAGAGGAGGGTAATGGGTCTGAAGGGAGTACAAGGGGTGAGAATGGTGCAGAAATGGACACAAGTCCCTTTACAAGAAAGGGTCCTGAAGGAACTGGAAGTAATAAGTGTTGATAAAGCAATGGGGCCAGATGGGTGCACCCCAGGGTCCTTAAAGAACTAAGAGGTGGTGGCTGAACCTCTGGCTATCCTGTTTAGCTGATCACTGGAAACAGGGGAGGTACCCAAAGACTGGAGGACAGCAGATGTAGTCCCCTTATACAAAAGTGGGAACAAAGAGGAAGCAGGGAACTACAGACCTGTAAGCCTCACTTCAGTAGTGGGGAAGATCATGGAAGCACTACTGAAGGAGTGATTGGTGGAACATCTGGTTGTCAATGGACTACAGGACCCAAGGCAGCATGGTTTCACCAGGTGGAGGTCATGTCAGACCAACCTCGTTGAATTTTTTGACTGGGTGACTAGGGAGGTGGATCAGGGAGGGCAGTGGACATGGCCTATCTGGACTTCAGCAAGGCCTTTGACACTGTGCCACATAGAAGACTATTACGCAAACTGGGGAATATGGGTGTGGGCAGGACAGTAGTGTGGTGGGTAGGTAACTGGCTGGGTGGCAGGACACAGAGGGTGGTGGTAAATGGCTTTCACTCCACAGAAGGAAGAGTAACCAGTGGGGTACCACAGGGATCAGTGCTGGGACTGGTCCTATTCAACATCTTCATCAGTGACATTGCGCAGGGCCTAGAAGCAGAATTTTACTGTTCGCTGATGACACAAAGCTCTGTAACAGAGTAGACACACCAGAGGGTGTAGACAGAGTGAGAAGGACCTGCAGAAACTTGAAGAATGGTCAGGGTTTGGCAGTTGAAATTCAATGCAAAGAAGTGCAAGATAATGCATATGGGGCACAAAACCCTGGCACAATATATCAGTTGGGGGTGAGGATATAGCATGCACCAAGCAGGAAAGGGATCTTGGGGTTATCATCCTGATGACCTCAAGGTAGGGAAACAGTGTGACAAGGTAGCAGGTAAAGCAAATAGGATGCTGGGATGTATAGGCAGGGGCATCACCAGCAGGAAAAGGGAGGTCATAATTCCGCTATACAAGACACTAGTGAGGCCCCACCTGGAGTACAGTGTACAGTTCTGGAGACCATACCTACGTAAGGACATAGACAGGGTAGAGAAGGTTCAGAGGAGGGCAACAAAGATGTTGCATGGATTGCACCACAAGTCCTATGACTCCCTGGAGGAGAGGAAGGAGAGAGGGGATATGATAGAGACATACAAGTATCTTACAGGGAGGAACAGGGTGCAGGAATACACTATTTTTAAGTGAAAAAGATGTTCCAGGACTAGAGGGCATGGGATGAAGTTGGAGGGAGGACAATTCAGAGGAAACATGAGGAAGAATTTCTTCACAGAGCGGGTGGTGGACAAGTGGAACACCCTGCCAGAGGAAGTGGTGGGGGCTGAAACAATCACGGGATTTAAGAATGCATGGGATAGACATAAGAAATTCTGGAGGTCAGGGGTAAGGGGCAACAGACTTCTAGGAAAACATAAACTGAACTTACAAACTCAAATGGGCAGACTGGGTGGGCCATAGGCCCTTATCTGCCGACACTGTCTATGTATCTATGTATCTATGGTAGCCCCGGGCCTGATGGTATTGAACCATGGATACTTGGCGCCCATCTCCTTGCCACCTCAATCGCTAGGCTGTTTAATCTGTCTATCTGCACCTCTACTGTGCCTTCAGCATGGAAATCTGCCAGGATTATCCCTGTAGTCAAGAAAGGTGACCCCAAAGTCCTATCTAATTATTAGCCCATAGCCTTGCTACCAACCCTCAGTAAGATATTAGAGAAACTTATTCACCGCCAGATCTCTGCTCACCTACTGAATTTTAATCTTCAGTCTCCTGCTCAACATGGTTTCAGGGCTGGACATAGCACCACCGCTGCCCTCATACTACTCACCAGTGACATTAAGTCCAGCATGGACAATGGTCTTCTCACAGGTGCTGTGTACATAGATCTCACCAAGGCATTCAACCTGGTTAATCATCCTCTGCTTCTGAACAAACTACATCTATTAGGCACTTCCAGATCCATGCTGTCATGGTTCAGCAGCTACCTTACCAACCGATCACAATCCATCTTAAACTTTGGCAAAGTTCTTTCATCCCCAGCTCCCATCTCCTGTGGTGTCCTGCAAGGTTCCATTCTGGGACCTTTACTCTTTTCCATTTTTATTAACAACAATCCATCCTCCTTTCCCCACTGTTGCTCCACCATGTATGCTGATGACCTGGTTCTCTATTTTGTCTCTCATTCTATCCTGACATTAATGCCCACCTGTCCTCTGCATTCAACAGATTCATCACTGGCTCTCCTCTGACTCACTAATTCTCAACTTACCCAAGACTCAGGCCATGCTTTTTGGGTCTGCTAGGAAAGTCTTTGCCGAGTCTACTAAGGTTAATGTGCTCAGCTGTGATGGGTAAGTAGTCACGTCTACTGACTCCTTCAAATACCTTGCAGTAACCCTTGATCGCATTCTTGATTTCTCTGTACATATAAACGAGGTATGTAAATCTGTTAATGCCAAGTTAGGAGCAGCCTACCGCATGCGTCACTCCCTAACCCCCGCTTCCAGAATCTTTTGCACATGGGGTACTGCTTCCTAGGCTTCTGTGCGCTCTCCCCACTCTCTCCCATGAAAACGTGGGTATCTTTCACAAATGGGACACCTCCTATAATAACATCTGTAGATTCGCCCTCTCTGCCCCACAACTTACCCATCATTGTCACTTATACTCCACTTTGCAATGGCTGTCCCCTCAATCACAGCGCTCCTTCTCTCTGGGTTGTTTTATTGACTCCATGAATAGGACCCCCCGCCCAGATTGCATTAGGGCCATGCTCACCCCCGTGACTCATTCCCATACACTAAGGTAATCTAATCAACTTCTGTTCTTCGTTCCTCACTGTTCGACTAAAATGGGGGAGCAAGCTTTCTCCCACTTCGCCCCTAAATTCTGTGACTCCTTACCTGCCAACTTAAAGGGCTCCTTATCTCACTCTACCTTTAAATGTGCACTTTTTTTCCCACCTTCTTGCACTTGATTCCTGTCACTGTACCCAATCTTCCCTGTACTCCTTCCTGCTTATCCTAATTCTGCTCAACCTGGTCTCACTGAACTGAACTGTACTGTATTGCCTGCCTGTGTCAAAGGTCCTATCCATCCTTGCATGGATATCTACTGCTTGATGTTATACCTTGACACTCTCTCTGTGGGGGTCAACATTGTTTGTAGCAGCTATTTGTGATTGCTTGTTATGATTTATTCAACGTAATAACTGTTTCCATTGATTCCTGTAATGCTAATTATTTGTACCTGTTTTGTGTTAACTTTACTGTTTATGTACTGTATTCTCCTGGGTCGTGCTTGAAAATAGGCAGGTCTATTGCCTAATACACTTACCCGGTTACCAAAAGCAAATAAATAAATATATAAATAAATAAAATAAAATAAAGGGCTAGTGCCCGTATACAATAACAATAGAGCACATGTATAAATGAAATAAATGTTTGCACTGTTTGCAAATATAGAAAATAAGGTGCTGACCTGTTAGCAAGACCTCAGGAAGGGGATTTTCTATGGGGGGGTAGCGGCCCCTAGAAGGCTGTATTTACACCCTGTGAGTTAAAACCTCATTATGTAATAGAGGAGGAGTTTCCCTGTTTAGGGACCATTCTAGAGCCAAGTAGATGTCATGGGAGGGACTTCCCATAAGTGGGAGGGCTATATAAGCCTTTCTCAAACACCTAGAGTCAGACTAGAAGCATAGCCAGTCTCACTTACCTGAAGCAAGGTAAGCAGAAGGATCTGTGCCTGAACAGTAATTTATCTCTAACAGCAGGAAAGCTGATGAATTGTTTTAAGATACCTGATGTAAGGTGAAATAGCCTTGGGCTATAGTTTATTTTCTTGTTCTGTTTGAACTGTTTTATTTCTATTTTTTTTCTACTTTTGTATAAAATAAAACACAGCGGGTGTGTTGTACCCTATTACTGTGTCCAGTGTTACTGTATCTTTGTACCTACATTCCTGCGACATATGGTTTTAGAAGTAGGATACTGGAAGTCCTAGCCACAGGGTGGATTCCAGTAGGTGTCAGACCTGATACCAAGGTAACCTGTGGCACGGTGGTGTGTTTTTTTCCCCTCATGATGACACCTTTACGACCCACTCTGATCAGAGCGTAAGCCGAGCTAACAAGTGAGCAGTTGCTCCCAGGCCTAGAGTTTGAGAGGAAACCAAGGGCCAAGTTGGAGCATCAATTGACAGACTCCCATGAAGAGGACAGAGAAGAAGAAGGACCAAGGAGGATGTGTCAAGGTGAATCCGAAGGCCAGGTGGAGAAACTGATGTAGCTCATACACTGGATGAGTGGGCAATGGCTGGAGGCGGACCAACGGTGGAGAAAGGCAGAGCACCGATGCCAGGTGCTACTGGAGGGTCCCAACCAAAGGGTTTGGAGAAGGAATTGGAAGGGCAGGATCCATGGGCTCTGGAGGAGGACGACCCCCTGATGGAGAATTTTCAGCCGATATTTGTGGAAATCCCTTTGTTGCCAATTTTTCCAGGCTGTTACTTGTTGGAGGATGGTGAACGACAAGAGAAGACCCCAGGTAAGATTGTGTCTGGCAATGTATTACTGGTAGAGAAGACTCCAATCAAGACAGAAGAGGCTGTGAGGGCTGAAGGGACTTTCACATGTTCTGTACCACCTCCTGTCATAACTTGTTGTCCTGTTACTGATCGGGTAAACGGCAGATAGCAGATGTTACTATCAGCAAGTTAAATAACCTATGTTAAGGTCCAGGAAGGTAGACCAGTTAAAGGTGGAATGGGTGAGAAACAGTTATGGTGGTAAAAGCTCCAGGAAGGAGTTCTACATCACATGAGGCCCAAACCCTGGATGAAACACATGGATGCCAGGCTAGTGGTGCCCGAGGCATATAGGAGGAAGGTGATGGAGACTGCATGCTCCAGTCACTTGGGGCATTTGAGCCATGAGGAGGTTTTGGCATGTATAACTCCATACTTTTATTGGCCAGGCATGTTCAGGCAGGTGGCAACATACCTTAAGACTTGTTATATAGACAGACAAATAGCGGCCCATGAAAGAGATGTGGGAGGAGTGACCCAAAGGATGAAGGGCGTGAAATGGCACCCTTGGAAAAGGGGGAGACTCCCACATAGAACACAAGGGACATGTTGGTAGCAAATGACCAACAATGGTACATCAATAGAAGAGGATGTTTATAGATACCCCCCCCCCAAGATTTTGGGAACTGGCTGTTTAGTTGCAAGGTATTTGGCATTGGAGGTTCCTTGACTATTTTTAGGTGTCTGTTGTGACCCACATGGGATGGAATGACCAAAGGTCTGGAGGTCAAAGAGTTACCCTCAAGGGTCGATATGTTTAAACCGAATAAATGGAATGTATAAAATGTAATATGTCATAGAAATGAATGTATTAGGGTCTGGAGGGATCCAGGTATGGAGCCCCTGTGTGGGTCTTATATGTCTGGTGGGGTTAGAGCAGAGTATTACTCACCTCAGAGAAAGTCTTGGTGCGAGACTGGAAAGCCACCCAGATATATTTGTTTGGACAAAGCCAGAAGATAGCATAAAACTGCAGTTCATATTTCTTTCTCTCTCTTTCATGTAATGGTATCTGACATTGAAACCTTATCATTTGTGGAAAAACAGGTTAGGACGTCAACACAAAAAACATTGATTTTTTCGTCACAACATGGGGAAGATTAATCTGTATAATGCTTGCCATTATTTGTTGTTGTTTCTACCCATTGTATTTTTGTAGCACTGCTGTACTGTTCCTCTATTTGTATTATTGTACCCATGTTGCTGTTGTTCAACTGTTCTCATTTTGTTGTACTCTCCCGGGTCGTGCCTGAAAATAGTCATTTTATGGCTAGTGCAACTACACGGTTAACAAAAACTAAATAAATAAATAAAATATAATGAAGGAGAATGAAACAAGAGTATGATTATATATACTGAATTGTTATAAATGCACTATGATGGTTAATAGTGAAATGTGTGTTTTAAACCCCAGGGTAATGAAGTAATTACAGTGCATACAGTAAAGACTGTACTGTAATCTGTTTATTGTTTAAAGGGACCCTGGGGTGCAGCTTCTAAAGTACAGGTTGGTGGAAGCTCCAACCCAAACCCCCATCAGTATGGAATGTATATACATTCTGGGGGGCTGTTGCTAAAACCAGTTGTTTTGAAAGTTACTGTTTTTTCTTAAAGCGGGAGGAGTGTGGCAGAACTGCATTCTGCCAGTCCAAAAGCTCGGGTGAAGGGATGCCTTTCCTATCCTCTTGTTTTCCCCACTGAAATCTGTTGCACAACAGTATCTCCCTATGCTATACTTTACCTTTTTCTGCCCCTAGCATAGGTTGGCCATCTACATCTGTCTTTTCTATTTTCTCACTAAATCTTTTTTCCTACTACTTTTATTTCTAGTTTCTGTATATCTATCCCTCACTAAGTGCTCCCCAAATTAATGCACCAGGCTAAGGCCAGCTGGAGGGAAAGAAACAAGGTGCATTTATGGCATTTAATGCCAAAAGATATAAAGTGCCTTTAAAGATATATAAGGTGCTTGTTGAATGAAGTGCAGTAATATAAAGTGCATTTTAAGAAGTAATGTGCAAAGAATGAGTTCAAGTGCATAGCGTGCATTTTGTGCCATATTATGAGTTTAAAGTGATGCAGTGCTTAATTAAGTTAATGATTATGCCATCTTAATGTATGTGGCGCAGGAATAAAGATTTAAGGTGCCCATAATGCCCCATTATATATAGAGCCCTGAGATATAAAATAAAGGGCTAGTGTCCATATGCTATAACAATACAGCACATGTATAAATGAAATAAATGTTTGCAGATATAGAAAATAAGGTGCTGACCAGCTAGCAATACCTCAGAAAGGGATTTCTATAGGAGGGACAGCGGCCCCTAGAGGGCTGTATTTATATCCTGTGAGTTAAAACCTCATTATGTAATACAGGAGGAGTTTCCCTATTTAGGGACCATTCTAGAGTTAAGTGGATGTTATGGGAGAGACTTTCCCATAAGTGGAAGGGCTATATAAGCCCTCCTCAAGCACCTAGAGTTAGATTAGCTGCATAGCCAGTCTCACTTACCTGAAGCAAGGTAAGCAGAAGGACCTGTGCCTGAACAGGAATTTATTTCTAACACCAGGAAAACTGATGAATTGTTTTGAGATACCGGATGTAAGGTGAAATAGCCTTGAGATATTATTTTCTGGTTCTGTTTGAACTGTTTTATTTCTATTCATTTTTTTTTCCTACTTTTGTATATTTATTTATTTATTTTAGTCTTTCATAACCAGGTAAGGCCCACTAGACACAAGTACCTGTTTTCAGGTGAGACCTGGGAGCACTGGAGAGGTTAAGTGACTTGCTTAGAGTCACACAGCATGCAAGTGGAGGTTGTGGGAATCAAACCCAGGTCTGCTGGATGTACTGAGCTCATTCACAGCTCATTACTCTAACCTCTAGGCTATACTGCCAGCCCCAAAATTAAACACACTGCGGGTGTGTTGTACCTTATTACTGTGTCCAGTGTTGTCTTCATACCCACGTCCCTGCAACAGGCCCAGTAAAGAAGTGCACATGGGCCCCTGACAGGTGCAACTCTATAACTCACACAAGAGTTTCATCTGGCGGAACCAACACGTCAGCGCCAGTAGACATGCAGAAGTTAGTGGGACCGACAACCGAGACCAACATCACCATCAACGGAGTCCCCACCCGGGCTGTTCTGGATAGCGGCTTCCAGGTTACCATTATTTTTAAATCCTGGTATGATCAGCATTTACCAGATGTGTAAATACAGCTGCTTGAGGGACTGCACATGTGAGGCCTCAGTGAAAATGCATACCCTTATCTCAGCTATATCAAAGTATGGATGGCATTCCCTATTAAAGTGGCTGGAGTGAGTGAAGCTGTAGAGACCATAGCTTTGATTTGCCCAGAATCTGACATCTTCGACAGAGTGCCTTTATTAGTGGGTACAAATGCTCATATGTTTGGACATCTGGCCAAGCTATATCATGCTTGAGTGACTGAAAGAAGTGGAGAGAAATACCCATTAAACCCCCTGGTCCAGGAAGCTAACAGATGGAAGGGGCAATCCCCTGTTGTGGAGCTTGATGACCCAGTGGAGATAGTGTGGAGACAAGATGGAGATGAAACTGTGCTCCCACCAAACGTGAAATGCAACACTGCCGGTGTGGTGAGATTAAAGAAAGATGTCAAGAATCGGATATTGATGATGGATGCTCCGGATGAACATGGATTGCCGGTGGGACTGTTAGTCAAGCCCAGCGTTTTGCCAGCCAGAGCGCATGCATATGTTCGAAGGGTGAATGTGCAAGCGAAGAATGTCATGGACAAGGAAGTGGTAGTGCGGAAAGGGCAGACTCTAGCTCAAATATATTGTGTTGACATGACACTGCACACTGCTGCAGCGAGCAGGAGCTCTCCTGCGGGAATTGATCCAGAATTGTTTGATCTGAGTGATTTCCCCATCCTGGAGAAATGGAAAGAGAGAGTGAGAAAAAAGCTGGCTGCTTGCATGGATGTTTTCCTCCCTGCACGAGTGGGATGTAGGGTGTGTGAGTGGAGAGAAGTATTGGTTATGACTCATGGATGACAAGCCTTTTCAGGAGAGATCAAGGTGGCTGGCTCCAGCTGATACTGTTGACATCCGGCGGCACTTGCAAGAGATGCTGGCTGCGGGGATTATTCAGGAATCCAGAAGCCCCTATGCATCACCAATTATGGTGCTGAGAAAGAAGAGTGGGGCCATATGAATGAGTGTGGACTACTGCACCCTGAATAAGCGGATGGTGCCGGATCAATACACCATGCATGCCCAGAGAGCAGGATGCACTGGACTGTTTAAATGGAAGCCAATGGTTCTCAGTTTTGGATTTACAGAATGGCTACTACCAGATTCCGATGGCCCCCTCAGGACCAGGAGAAGACAGCTTTCATATGTCCCCTTGGATTTTACGAGTTTCTGAGAATGCCCTAGGGGATCTCTGGCACACACACCATCTTCCAGCGCCTGATGGAGAAAGCCCTAAGGGATATGAATCTGCTGGAGTGTTTGGTCAACCTGGACGATATCATCATGTTTGGGAAAACCTTGGAGTAACATGAGGCCCGGCTCATGAAGGTGAGGGACCATCTAGAAGAATTTGGACTAAAGCTGTCCATCGATAAATGCCAGTTCTTCAGGACCTTGGTCAAGTATGTGGGGCATATCGTCTCAGAAAAAGATTTACAGACTGACCCCAGCAAAGTTGAGGCTCTCACCACCTGGACTAAGCCACACAACATGAAGGAATTACAGTGGCTACTGGGTTCTGCGGCTATTACTGAAGATTTGTAAAGGACTACACCCGGCTGGTGCGGCCCCTCTTGAATCTGTTACAGGGGTAACTGCCCACAAACAAAAGTAAGAAAGCTGCTATGCCTGGGGACTCTGCTAAACCTGCCAGCTATTTCTGCTCATCTGAACCATTTGGTAAGAGATGGAATGGGGACTGCGATAAAGGTTTCGAGGGCATCATCTATTGCTTAACCCATGCCCTGGTTATGTCTTATGCAGACCTGCAGAAACCTTACGTACTTCATACTGACACCAGCTTTAGTGGATTGGGGGTTCTGTTATATCAAGAACACCCAAAGGTTTACGCCCAGTTGCATTCGCCAGTCGGAGTTTAAACCCTTCAGAGCTGAGGTATCCGGTCCATAAGAAAAAAATTACTCACCTTAGTAATCTTGTTTCTTCCCAGTGATACTCAGGTATGCATAACTTTCTGCAGTAAGTCTGGAGGGTTGGACTGCCCGGAGAGAATGGAACATATGCAAATGATGGAATCATCTGCACGTGACAACTTTTCAAATGCTGCCCTATACTAACTGCCAAGGTTCTAAACCTCCACAGATTTCCTAGGAGCCTAAATAGACAAAGCCATGCAGTAAAATACTGTAAGCATTTATGATTAGAGAGAATTCAAAATAACCCCAATTTTAATCAGAAGAAAACTCCAACCAGAGAAAACACATACATTTTAAAGAATCAGCATGTCAGAAAACACCTGAAGAGAGGTAAAGACCATAAACCTTGTTTATCAACTTGTACCACTATGTGGCAACATATATACAGTCATAGTGATGTACCATTTTGTGGTAGCACAGCATCTGGGAGTGCAGAGGCTTGAGTTCTGAAAGGGGAGGTAGGGTGGGAAGTTATGAATACCTGAGTATCACTAGGAAGAAACAAGATTACTAAGGTGAGTAATTTTTTTTCTAACCCCAGTAATACTCAGGTATTCATAACTTTCTGCAGACTGCAAAGCAGTACCACTGGAGGTGGGCACAGAACATTTACTTAGGAAATAGACTTTGCAGGACTGCTGTGCCAAACCTAGCATCACTTCTAGACTGGATATCCAGATTGTAATGCTTTGTAAAGGTGTGTACTGTCTTCCAGGTAGCTGCTTTACAGATATCAACCAGTGGAACATCTCTCGCAGCTGCCAGAGTAGCAGCTGTTCCCCTGGTGGAATGCGCCCTGAACCCTGTTGGAGAATACCTACCCGCTTTTGTATAGCAGAATTTAATACACTAGACTATCCAGTGAGAAATAGATCTCTTAGAAGCTGGATTACCTTTCCCCACATCCCCATAAGTCAGAAACAACTGTTTCCTGTCCTGCCTATGGTCCTTAGTGGCTGTAATATAATAACTGAGAGCTCTGTTTACATCCAAACTATGAAGTCTTCTTTCACCAGAAGTAGAATGCTCAGTGAAGAAGACAGGTAGGGTAGGGTAATGGATTAAGGTGAAAATCAGAGACTACCTTTAGTAGGAATTTTCTATTTGTTCTCAAAACTACCTTATCTCTGTGAAAAGAGATATAATCCTGCTCCACAGAGAGAGTCTTGAGCTTATTTATTCTTCTTGCAGAAGTGATTGCTACTAGAAAAACTGTTTTCCAAGTGACATATTTAAATTGAGCTGTAGCCATAGGCTCAAACGGGTGCACCATGGGCTTGGCTATACACACATTGAGGTCCCATACTGGCACAGTTGCCCTGTGAGGAGGGTGCAAATGGGCCAAACCCTTGAAGAACCTTCTTAAAATGGGGTCTGAAGCTAGTGTTACCCTGGCACCAGCAGAAATGTAAGCAGACAATGCTGCAAGGTGTACCTTGAGTTACGTGAGTTGTAGACCCAGAGAGTGTAAATGAGAGAGATAATCCAAAACAGCTGGGACCCCAGCCTGTAATGGAATCAAATCCTTAGTTGAACACCAGATTGAAAACCTGTTCCATTCTGAAGAATAGGTTTTCTTAGTAGAGGGTTTCCTATAGCCCCTCAGAATGTGAAGCACTGATTCAGAGAGTTGCACGTCAGCATATTCTAGTTCCTCAAGAACCAAGTTTTGAAGTTAAGGGACTTGATGTAGGGGAATAACAGGGTCCCCTGGTTGGAGGTCAATAGATTGTACCTCAGAGGTAGCCGTATCAGTTTGGCCACAGACATGGAGAACATTAGAGAGTACCATGGCTGCCTGGGTCAATACGGGGCTATTAGGATTAGAGATGCTGAGTGGGACCTGAGCTAGAGTAACACTCTGAAAACCAGGGTAAAGGGAAGGAAAGCATACAGGAACCTCCCTGACCAATCTAGAGTCAAGGCATCCAGGGGCAAAGTACTTTGATCAGGTGGCCTGCAGCAGTACTGAGGCAAATGGTGGTTCTGGTGGGATGCAAACAAGTCCACCTCTGGAGTGCCCCACCTTCAGGCCTGGTTGATTCAACTTAAGGCAAGGTATTGTCCTTTCCAGGTAGATGGCTTGCCTGCAGGGAGACTCCCAAAGAATGCACCAGGGTCCAAATTTTCATGGCCTCTGTGCAAAGGGGCCCTGACCTGGTGCCTCCCTGTCTGTTGATGTAGTACATTGTGGTGCTGTTGTCTGTTCTGTCCTGTACCACCTTTGACTGTATCAGTCCTGAAAAGATTTCTAGAGCCAGAAAAACAGCCCTGAGTTCCAGCAAGTTTATGTGCTGGAGGGACTCTGTGGTTGACCAACTACCCTGGGTTGTATGGTCTCCCAAGTGGGCACCCCAGCTCAGTAGGGATGCATCTGTTGTGAGAACAACTGAGAGGTATTCTTTCTGAAAGGGAACATCTTCCCTTAAATTGGGTACTTCCTTCCACCACTGCAAAGCTTGCAGCCTCTCGTGACCGGAATGGATTTTGAAAGATCATCTTTTCTTTGACTCCAGTGAGCCCTGAGGTGGAACTGGATGTCCCTCAGTTGAAACCTTGAACCCAGCACTGTGGTTGTGGATGCAGCCATATGACCCAGAAGTTGTAAGAACCATCTTGCAGGCTTGCTCCTGGTCAAGGTGAAGGAATTTGCTACTAGCTGAAGATTTCTGATCCTGTCCAGAGGAAGGTGGGCCTTGCCATGCAGGGTGTCTACCTCTGCCCCTATGAACTGCAACTTTTGTGCAGGAATGAGGACTGACTTTTTGAGATTGATAATGAACCCCAAGGATTCCAGCAAGCCTTGGGTAAGGCTTAGATATTGAGTGACCTGTTGTGGTGACTTGCCCACCACCAGTCGATCATCTAGATATGGAAAAACTGTCACACCCTGTTTTCAAAGGTGTACTACCACTGGTGCTAGGCACTTTGTAAACACCCTTGTGGCCGAAGAAAGGTCAAAAGGCAGGGTTGAAAATTAGTAATGACCAGAAGGGAGTTTGAATCTGAGATATTTTCTGTGAACCTCCCTTATGGGAATGTGGAAATAGGCATCTTTTAAGTCCAGAGATGCCAACCAATCCCCTTTCTGGACTGTTGGCAGAATCAATGCCAAAGTTACCAATTTGAACTTTGGATTTTTCAGATGCCTGTTTAGGGCTCTGAGATCCAATATATAGACCACCACTCCCCACTTTTCTTTGTGGTGAGGAAGTATCTGGAGTAAAAGGCCCTTCCTCTCAGTGGGCTTGGGACAGGTTCCACTGCTTTTAAAAGTAACCGTTTCGGGACCTCTGCCTCCAGCAGATTCTTTTCTGCCAGGGAAGGTACACTGAAACCCCTGGCTGCTAAAGGAGGAAGGGATTTGAAAGCCAGAGGCAGACCCTGACCCACTACTTTCAGGACCCACTTGTCTGTGGTGATGTTCAGCTAAGCCTGGAGGAAGTGGGAAAATCTGCCCCCGACAGGGAGTGAGGAGGTGGCCTGTACTTCAGGAGGTCTGCTTGGCTTGGGGTTGAGGCTGTGCTTGAGCTCCATGCCAAGAACCCCTTCAACCCCTGACTCTAAAGTACCCCTGCTGTGGGTACTGTTGGTACTGGGGTGTGGCCACAGGCTGGGAAAAAGTGCCTGGTATGGAAGGACCTGCCCTGGCCTCTTCCATAAGGCCTGGTGGATGGAGAAGCCCTCTCTATACTAGAGTTGCTTCTGTAAGTGGCCTTATACTCATCCACCTTCTTCATGTATGCCACTGTAGATTCTCCGAAAAGAGCATTTCCCTCTAAAGGAAAATCCAGGGCCTTAGACTGTGTATCTGCAGCGTGGCCCTCAGCCAAGCACATCTCCTCTGGGCTACCGTATTTGCCATCCATCTGGCTGCAGTGTCATTGGTATCAGCAACCATCTGGAATTGGTACTTAGCTGCTTCTAGCCCAAACTTAGCTGTTTCCGCTAGGTCATCAGATGGGATGAGAGAGCTTTCTGAGAAATGGCCCAAACTGACTGCCACAGGGACTTTTGGTACTGGGCAGCATAGACCTGAAAGTTAGCCTTTTGTGTGGCTAGGAAGGCTGACAGGTACCCTTTCCTAGCCATATTATCTATTTTGCTAGAGTCCTTATCTAGTGGATGGGATGCCAGATGGGCTCTAGTCCTATCACAGGCTGCTTGTTGAATGACCCCTTGATGATCTGGATGGGGAAAAAAGGAACCCTGCCTCTTCCCTCTCCAACTGATATTTCTTGTCCATCCTCTTATCCAGAGAAGGGACAGAATTTGGGGTTTGCAACAATTTTAGAGCATCTTTTTTATAGAATTTGTTCACTGGGAGGAGGAGGGCTTTGGTGAGAGTCAAACCCATCATCTCTAGATACTCTATTTCCTCCTCATCCTCCACTTCCGCTCTTGTGGAGATGTCTAGGGCATCTGCCATTTTTCTCACAAAAGTGAAGTGAGAAGAAAAGTCTTCAGATGTTCTAGGGGTGAACCAAATTCTTGTTCCGGGGATACTGAGTAAGATGGGTTCCCACTCATCCTCCTCATACTCGCTGTATTCCTCCTCTTCAATAAGGGGAATTCTGCCAGGCTGTCCTGCTGGAACAGGTGGTTGCTGAGCAGGGGGCAACCCTGCAAAGCCTGAATGACTTTAAAAGCCTGTGCAATTTCCTGAGGAGTAGGCATGACAGTAGCAGGTACAGAAGTCCCCTGATCAGTATTTGGGGGTTCTGTATGCTTTAGCTTGCGAGTTTTTTTAGAGGGAACCGGGGAGCTAGCCGGTTCAGAAATCCTCTTGGTAGCTTTATCACCTGTCTCGGGGTGGAAATAGTAACAGATGTGGGTTCAGCCACAATAACAGAGGGTATCGGCTGGTCAGAGCCAGATGGACCCTTGGGAAGCTTCTTTTGCAGCTGTTCCAGGCGTTTTTCAATTGTTTTTTCAGGGAAAGTCAAGCAGATTTGACAATCCTCTTTAAGATGCCCCCACATTGTGTACAATTTTTAAAACCGTGCTCACCGTTTTTTTTCTTCATTTTTTTGCCACTGAACCAATAAAAAAAGAGAACTGCTAAGTAAGAAAGACTTAAATAACACCTGCAGTTGCGGTTGGTTCCGGAACCTCAGAGGAACAGGAGGAAACAAACCAACAGAATGATTGGAACCAGTGCTAGCGGTTCAGTAACCGAGAACTACGGTTACAAAAAAACACTTTTAAACTAAATTTAACCAAAAATAAAATGGGTTTTGTGTCAGAAAAAAACTAAAATATGAAAGACTAACTCGGTTCCCTCCCGGTTATTCCAAACCGAGAGGAACCAGCAAAAACAACTAAATAACTACAAAACTAAGTTTAGCTAAAATAAAACAATTAATATAAGGCAGCAAATTAAATAGAAACAATACTTACATATTTTTATAAATTTCTTCACTTCAAACAGTTGATTGAAGAGCGACACTCCGAGCGACCAGACCATTCAGGTGGAGAGTAAAATCTGAGGAGGTTTAGAACGTTGGCAGTTAGTATAGGGCAGCATTTGAAAAGTTGTCACATGCAGATGATTCCATCATTTGCATATGTTCCATTTTCTCCGGGCAGTCCAACGCTCCAGCCTTACTGCAGAAAGTTATGAATACCTGAGTATTACTGGGGTTAAAAGTTAGAGTTCCTGGCACTGAAGTGGGCCATAGTTGACCAGTTCCATGACTATCTGTATGGGGCCAAGATCACTGTGAAGACCAATAATAATTCACTTACCTACATGAAGACCACTTCTAAGCTAGATGCAACTGGTCATGGGTGGCTGTCAGCTTTGTCCACCTATGATTACTGTGTGGAGTACTGCCCCGGCCTGAACCACGTAGATGCAGACACTTTGTCAAGGTGGCCCCAAGTCTGCAACAATGAGAGCTCCAGCTGGATAAGAATTTTGGAACAAGCTGTAAAGACTTTGTGTAAGAAATATGATGGTGAAGAGACCCCCAACCCCCAAGGATACCCACTGCTTGGTAGAATGTCTGGGGGCCTCAGGAGAATGTCTTCCAGTTGTCTATTGCTTGCTGGTCACCCTAGATGTAAGATCTCTCCTGCAATAAACTACTCAGGACCTGCAAGGGGATCAAAGGACCAGCCCAGTCACCAGGCAGATCATACAAGTGCTACATCAACAGGGGAGTCGGGAGCAAGTGGACACCATCTACCCCCTGGCACGGCTCCTGTTACAAGAATGGCCTAAACTGCGGCTGAAGAAGGGGTTGCTGTACAGAGAGACCCAGGACCAGCAGGGGGCCCCTCGAGAGCAGTTGGTACTCCCAGAGAAGCATGTTAAGACTGTGTTGAAGGCTCTGTATAATGATATGGGGCACTTGGACGCTGAATGCACTTTGGATCTAGTTAAGAGTTGATTTTATTAGCCAAAGATGGGGGCAGATGTAGAGACATATTGCAAAAGCTGCATGAGATGTATAAAGTGGATGGCGCTCCTCCAGAGGGCTGCTCCCTTAGTCAACTTCAAAACTAGTGGCCCTATGGAATTGGTATGCATAGACTTCCTTATGTTGGAGCCTGACTTACACAATATTTCTAATGTACTAGTTGTTACTCACCATTTCACCCATTGTGCTCAAGCTTACCCCACCAAGGATCAATGAGCTTCCACTGTAGCCAAGATATTGGTGGAGACGTTTTTCGTGCATTATGGTGCCCCCCCCCAAAGGATCCACTCAGATCAGGGCTATGATTTCGAGAGTCGGCTTATCAAAGAACTACTGTTGTTGTTGCGGGGCATCAGGAAGTCCCAGACCACACCTTCCTATCCCCAAGGTGACCCTCAACAGAAAAGATTCAACAGGACCCTTTAGATATGTTGGGCACCTTGGATCCTTGGGACAAGCACACAAGGAGACAGCAGGTGAGCACCTTGGTCCATGCCTACAACTGCACACGTAATGACGCTATGGAGTTCTCTCCCTACCAACTCATGTTTGGGAAGGAAGCCCGTCTGCCAGTGGACCTGTGCTATGGGGTCTCCTCGGATGGTCTGCGGGCAGGAAACTATTTGCAGTATGTGAAGAATCTGAAACAACAACTAGATGATGCATACCGTCTCGCTTCCGAAATGGCCACTAAGAGGAACCAAGTAAATAAAGAATGCTATGATAAAAAATGCGAGCCCAAGACTTGGAAGCAGGTGAAGGAGTGCTACTACAATGGCTGGGCATACCAGGGAAACATAAGATAGCCGACAGATGGGGAGACACCTCATATATTATCTTGGACAAGCTTGCAGGCCTACCAGTTAACAAGATTCAGCCTGAGGGAGGAGAGTTGAGGGCACAAGCTTATTCATCGTAACCACCTGCTGCCTATTGGTGACAAAGTGGTAAATGTGAAGATGTTAAGAAAGATCCTTCATCACCCCCCACCACTCGAGCTGTCGCATACAGGAAACAGTGGCAAAGAGGAAGTGATGTCATGGGGGCTGGTCCTGCCCAGGGTGAGGGTGTCTCAGGTGAGGGAGACACTGATGATGAGTCTGAGGGGGAGAACGGTGATATCCCACATAGTCATTGCCCTACCCCAGAGCTGGCCAGGTTATTTCTAGGACCACCCCTGATAAGGGGTGAGCCTAGGAGACAGGGTAGGAATGGGGAGTCTGTTTCAGCCATGCCCCTTGGGGACCACTCTGGACTTGAATACTGGTCTGGCTGAGCCGCTTGAGTGGTACCGGAGCAGCTCTCCTGCAGATACACTTGTGGAATGGTCACAGGGTGGTTCTGAGCAGGGGTGTAACCAGGGATTTCAGATCTGCACACCAAGTGGACTCACTGCTACCCCACCTCCCCTTGTTAGGGTGAGCTACCCCCTCCCCGCCGGGTGTAGCCAGACAATATACAAATGTACACCAGGACCATGTTTATTGCCTCATTTGGCACAATAAATACAACTTTTGTATCTCATGACAGTGGTTGTTGCCATGCATGGGTAAATACAAATGACATGCATTGTTCCCTAAGACACCCACATACCAGCCCAGGGCCTGTAAAGTTGTATTGTCCTTGGGATGCAAAGAGAGTATTAGTGACCAGTCCTTCTAGTTTCGACTCCTATGAATAAAATTACAGAAAGGTTCAGTATTTTCTTTGTTAGTCTTCATGGAAAAAGGAAGCAGTTCAGAGCCTATTTGGTACCCCCTTAAATAAAATTGCACACCATGGAGTGCTTGGAATATGCCTGCCTACACCCATGGTTCTGAGGCTCAGGCAGGCGAGGGGGAAGAAGCGTGCTTTGGAGGGCCCACATCAGAATTGAATACTGATCCAACTGAGTCCTCTGAAGGAGCCCAGGTTAGTCCATCTAGAGCTGTGCCTGATGTTAGAGAAATGTTGGAATCGTTCACCCCACTAGCTGTGGAACAGGATAAACAGGAGGAGGGTGAAGAGGAACTCACCACTGACCCAGGGGTAGGGAGCAGTGCAAATATTCAGGAGACCCCTCATAGGACAGGGAGGATGATACGGCCTGTCCTTATGTTGACCTATGATGCCCCTGAGGTTCCTACAGACTCACCTTTGTTTGCAGTACATAAGGGAGTGTACAGTACTCCTACATCCCTACAGAAGTTGATTATGTGCCCTGTTGATGCTAAGCCCCCTAGGTCTGAGGAAAAGTTGACCAGAAGAAGAAGAGAGAGAGGTGAACAGGGTACCTAGATGAGTTGAGGAAAAGGAGTGTGTTCTGTGGGACTTCAGTATCCTATGACAGATGAGTCAATCTTATGGGTGCCACTTTTCATGTGGCCAAAGAATTCAAAAGGAAAAGAGAATTTGCTAAGATGTACATAATGTTCTGTGTTTGAATGCCTTATGGTTATTACATGTTAGACGGGAATCAGGTGTATGTGTAGAAATGTTATTGATGTTGACGTTCCCATTTGGTATTTTTCCTTTACTCTTGTCGAAGAAGCCGAGCATTTTGGGGGGGTAGTGTAACCCCCGCCAGGGCTTACTTGCTGTTTCCCTGTTTCTCCCCATATTGCTGCTTCCCTCACATCCTTACAGCCCCCAGTGTGTTGTTTTCTTCCCTTTTAGGCATATGTCCTGGGCTGCCGGCATGTTCTTCTTGGCTGGCCCTCGCACATATGCTCCTAGCACTTTGATGTGCTGACTGCCGTTGAGGTCCTACAATGGGGAGTTTGTCCATGGTCCCGGTGCCCCCTCCTTATATTCTTGGGGACCAGAGACCTGAAGGGGATCAGGCAGAAGCCTGTATCTGTGCCCACTTCAGAGTTTGAACAGCAGGGCCACTCAGGGGGTCATGAATATTAATGAGCGGCTCCGTGAATATTAATGAGTGCTGCCTGCCATCTAGGGGCATAGTGTTGTGGTGGTGGCAGTAACAATGAAACTGCTGGGGCAGAGTGAGAGTGGTCTCGTTTAACAGGGGGCAGTTGGGGCTGTTTTCCGGTGGGGTGTCTATGTAAACAGAGAATTGTGCTGGACTGCAGTTGTACAATGAAGCTGAGAAAACTGTATGGACTCCATAAATATGGATGGGAGCTGATATATTGGTGATACTTAACCCCAAAATTGCAGTCAATCAGTGATCTAGGCACCCAAACTGGACTCAGAGGGACTCCTGGGAGATGCAGGGGACTAATTCAGGTGTCTAAATCATGCCCCAATAAACAAGCAAGAAATATTCATCTCTATGGCTATCAGTTATTGACAGCCTTTATTAGCCAATCAAGATGCTGGGTTTTCGACTGAAACAGTGTGGACTTTCTGGGATTTCTTCAGTTTGTTCCTGGGCTCTGTATGAGTCAGAACTAGTACAGGGCCGGCTTTAGGGTTTTGGGGGCCCCCAGCAGAAATACTGAGGTCATGGGGCCCCTCTACTTGACCCATCTTTAGCCCATGTGTTTTACTATAGCCCATAAGTGCAACATTTTATTTGTGGTGATACTATAGGCAGGCAAAAATGGGCAGACTAGGTGGGTCAAGCAGTCATTATCTGCCAGTAAATTTTATATTTCTATGTTTCTATGTATAGCTTTAGTATAACCAGTAGTATTTAAAAAAAATGTTTAGGAGGACACAGCAGTGTTGGTTCTTGGGGCTGTTCTTCCCATCCCCACCCACTGCTGCCTATCCACCTCATATTTACTGGGTCATAGTTTGTTGAGGTATTTCAAGACATAATCAGCAGGATCTGCACAGCCCTTTACTGATGTTTTAAAAATATATTTAAAATAAAAAATGTTTAAAAAGAAATAAGGTAAACTTCTCTGGTTGGGGGCCCCCAGCAACCGCAGGGTTCGCTGGTGCCTAAAACCGGCTATGAGTCTGTGAGAGTGGACCCTGGACTCCAGGAGCTTACTCAGGCCCTATTTGAGGACTGTTGTTGCCAGACTTGGATTGAGAAGGGGAAAAAGATTGAGCTGTGATTCTGTTTCCCCAGGTGCTTGTTGCAGGACTGAATTGTAGAGGGGGAAAGAAGGAAAGAGACTGAACAGTGAACCAGTTTTCTCCAGGTAATGAGAAGTTCCCTTGCTATTGTGTGGAGAAAACTAAATGCTGCAGAAACCTTGCACTGGAAAACTGAACTAGCTGAGAGGACTGTGTGGATTATCAGTAGGGCTACAGTTATTGATCAGAGGTTATTTGCTTATGTGTGACTAAGTGCAATTCTGAAGAGGCAGAGCGTCTCTGGTCATCGGGGTGCTAGCCGAGAGCTGTGCGTGTGTGTGTGTGTGTCCTGTGTGAACTGGTGTAAGTGGCTGACAGCGGAGGCCTAGCTGCAGCTGAAGAAAAGGTTGTGGACATCGCTTAACTAGAAAGTGTGAACCGGTGTGCAGGGCACTGTTTCTGGGTTCCCCCACTGGACTGCACCTGTGCTTACTGGAATAGAGGCTAGCATCCACTCAGATTGGCACTGGACTTTACTGGAGCGACTGCCTGAAAATCTTTCTTGCTGAGAACTCAGTGCAGGGACTACAGAAGGACCCCCACCATTCGGAAGCCCTCACACAGAGCCAGGGAGGAAACTTGCTAACCTCTCCCAAGTGGGACTCACTGTCTCAGGGGGTCACTGGCGCTTGCTGGGGTGTTAGAGCACCTGCGACCCATTGGGGGAGCCGGGCTGCGGAGCCACTCCAAGGTCTGGGCCTTCTGGGGCTGGTGTTGTCCTGCCACAGTGCTCTGCAACAGGCCAGAAGCAGCTGAAGGTGACAAGTGGCCAGAACTACAATCAAGGTGACCAGCTGCAAGATCCTTGAGCAAGTTCCATCCAATCAGAGGGATCCTGGCCAGCCTGTTTCTGTTTTGCTGCACTAACCCAAGGAGCTCTATTGTCCCCGGTGCTGAGACTGACAAACCGTGAGTACCCAGGACCTGGTTTCTGGGAGGGGAAAGGGGAATTGAACTGTTTTCAAAATCTAAGTTTATACAATATTTCAAGGCCCCAACAGCCGGCCAACCCACGGCACCAATCAGGCCTGCAGCAAGCCCAAATGTTCATTACTGTTATCCATTTCACTAACTTTGTTTCCTTTTTTCACAGCCACCCTATGTCCCGGTATCCCTACCCTAGATCTTACCCCCTGAATAAAGCCATGAATTTGTTTGTTGAAACTGCTATGTTGGTGAAATTCATTGCATGTGCTTACTGCTGAGATATATGGTTTATGGTGGAACAAGGTATTTTGGGACACAGTGTGCAGAGTGGTTGGTTGGAGAGGTGGAGAGGTACAGTATCCCAAGGGGCTGTACCAAGCGGATATCTGGCCCACTAATACTTTATTCTGGGTGAAGGCACCTCGCTATTATTAATATTTCTGGGAACAAACTGCCAATTGTCACAGTAGCAGGACCAAGGCTCCTTGCCTGGTATCAGGGACAGCTGGCAAAGGGGGCAGCCCACTGGCATATGGTGTTGGAGCTACATCTATGTACCCATTAGATGGTTTCATACCTCATCCCTCCATCACACCACCACTGCAGGATCCCTCAAACATCATCTGAAACTCCTACCATCCCCAGCTTGCTTCTGTTTCCCCTAATTATAGACCTCCTGGTCCTTAAGTTGGCAGCAATGTGAGCATTGAGTCTTCTACTAGCCAAACTCCTTGACCCCTATACTGCCTACTCATTTTCTTTAATTAACATTGCTACTGCATGCTTTCTGTGTATTAATCATGGCCATTTGGCCTAACTCACTTTTGTATTACTGCACTTTCTAATACTCCATGTTGTACCTGTTTTTGCTTTGTTTAAAATGTTGTATTATGAATGCACTTTAATGCTGTACCTTAAACTGAACAGATTTGTTTGTACTGCTTCCCTTCTCTTCCTCTCCCCTGGATCACATGTGGAAATGAGCTTCAGCTTAGTGTGCCTTTCCTGGTTACCACTTTTCAAATAAATATATAACCGTATATGGTGTGATGTGAAAAGCAGTGCTTTAACTGGAAGCAGACATATCTACTTCCATGCCTTCCCCCTACATCATCAGCATGTGACCTCACTCATTGTTACATCCCAGGCCCTGCTGCCAGACTAATAATGTGTGTCACAAATTAGTAATCAAGCCACAAGAGTTTGCTCTTCTTGGTTACTATCAATGTCCCAGTTAGTGAGGTGACAATTCTGATGAAGTATTGGGAGGAATAATATTGACAATGTCAACCTCTATGCAGAGTGTTGTTCCACATATCACAACTAGAACGGTCAGGCAGAAAATCTTCTAATTAGCAAAACAGAAGACAAAACTACTTTAGATATAAGTGTCCTCGAGGCACAGGTCAGGATGCATAGGGAAAACCAGGAGCAGTTGTAGAATTCAACAAAATGATTTATTTGCAGTTGCAGTAACATAAAAAAAATAAACTTATTCAGAATAACTATGTACAGCGAGATAAAAAATATAAATCTTTCTTGTAAAACTCTCTCTTGTTCTTCCAAAATAAAAAAACCTCTCTCTTCAATTGCAGCTTAGCTATTTTATAAGGCTTTTCAACCCCCATCCTTAACAAGCATCCTGTTCTAGCAAAACATTTTGTTCTCGTCAATTTCGGGCAGGATCTGCTAGAACAGTGAGTTTCCTGAAGTCCCCACAGCAGCTGCAAAAGGCTGAGACATTTGTACTCAAGTAACCTCTAGTTTTCTACAGTCATCTCAAATCATAAATATATATATATATACTGTATATATATATATATATATATATATATATATATATATATATATCAACAGCAACACCAGATGTTTTCTATACAAATGTGATCCCATTATCAGTTTCATTTCCATATATTGATTTGCACATATTCTTATATTACCAGATGTAGACACGCAAGAGGGGAAAAACAGACTGCAAGAAACAACAGAGAGACAGTGAGAGGCAAAGAATTGCAAGACTGCTCGGGTTGATCAAGTCCGAAGTCTCACAGGAAAATTTGGCTGCGCAACCAGACAGAGAAGAGAGAAAAGGAAAGAATACAGATCCTTGCATTTAAATACTTTCTTCAAAACAAATGGGACAGGGTCCTATTCTACCCTGTCACATATAACCCCCTCTTTAAGAGGGAACCTGTTTTGTTAAACAGGTTTCCAAAACTTTATATTCTCTACTAACGTTCTACTTTCAGAAATTAAGCACCTTTGTATCCATTTTTTAACAGTATAGCAAAAAGTACAGTTCAAACCCATACATTATTTTTTTTTCCCCAACCATCATAACCCTCAATTCCTGATCCATATCTTGACAGAAAGGAAAAAATGACTCACCTTAGTAATGTTGTTTCTTCTAATGGAGTCTTGCTATATTATGACATATGCAGTTTGTCCCAACCTTAGAACTGCTCCGGAGGTGAAAGAGTCAAAGTCCATGCCAGGCATGGAACTTAGAGCTCGAGCTTGGTTGAAAATTCTATCTGTTGTTCTTCAAACTTAAACTGTCAGATCTTTATGAGCAAAAACTCACTAAGACTCTGTGTGGAAGCTGTAAACCTACACTAGCCAAATGACTACTTAATTAAATAAACACATTTTTTGGTGCCACAATGAAGACTCAAGTCAGGAGACCCAAAAAATGACAAACACAACAAAGATCACCCCAAAAGAGGGGTGAAAACAAGGTGGGCATCTAAAAAGTGCCAACGCTGCCCTGCCCACCCACATCCCCAAGAATAAGGTTCTGAGAGGGGCAGGGGGGGAGGTCATAATATAGCAAGACTCCATTAGAAGAAACAACATTACTAAGGTGAGTAATTTTTTCTTCAAACAACATGAAGTCTTGCTATATTATGACATATGCAGACTACACAGCAGTACCTCCATGGAGGAGGGACAGAACCTACTTAGGAAATAGGCTCTGAAGCACAGCTGTGCCAAAATGAGCATCACTCCTAGCCTGGATGTCCAGGGAGTAATGTTTAGTAAATGTGTGCACCATTTTCCAGGTAGCTACTTGACATATCTCTAGGATAGGATGTCCCTGGCAGCAGCCAGAGACGCAGCTGTACCTCTGGTGGAGTGAGCTCTCAGGCCTGAGGGAGGAACTTTACCCAGTTTTTCATAGCAGAATTGGATACAAGAGACGATCCACCTGGCAATGGATCTTTTAGTGGCAGGTTTCCCTTTCCCAACCTCACCATAAGTGAGGAACAGTTGGAGGGAGTTAAACCTGTGACCTTTGGTACAATCTATGTAGTAGCTAAGTGATCTTTTGACATCTAAACTGTGCAACCTCCTCTCACCAGAAGAGGAATGGTCAGTGAAGTACACAGGGAGAGATATAGATTGAGTAAGGTGGAAATCTGAGACCACCTTAGGCAAGAACTTTCAGTTAGTCCTGAGGACTACTTTATCTCTGTGAAAGGAGATAAAATCAGGCTCCACTGACAATGCTTGTAACTCACTTATGCGCCTGGCAGAAGTGATGGCTACCAAAAACACAGTTTTCCAAGTCAAGTACTTGAGCTCTGCTGAAGACAAGGGCTCAAAAGGGGGTTGCATAAGCTGGGCAATGTAAATATTAAGATCCCAGGCAGGGGAAGGATCCCTGAATGGGGGGTTGGTGTGTAGCAACCCTTTGAAAACTTGGAGAATACAGGATGAGCGGAAAGAGAGAGGGCTTACCTGTTGACAAGAAAGCAGACACGGCTGCCAAGTGCACTTTTAGGGTAGCTGGTCTCAGCCCTAAAGTATTTAAATGAACCATATAATCCAGGACTGTGGGTAAATCAGCAGATTCTGGGAAATATGCTTCCCAGAGCACCATATGGAAAATCTCTTCCATTTGGAATTATGAGGTAGCCCTGGTGGAAGGCTTCCTGGAAGCCTTCAGAATATCCAATACACCTTGGGAAAGGTGTAGGTCAGCAAACTCTAACTCTTCAAGAGCCAGGCCTTGAGATTGAGAGATTTGAGGTTCGAGTACAAACCCTCCCCTGAGCACAGGATAACAGATTGTAATTCCTGGGATGACACAGGGGAAGATGGACTGCTAAGGACATAAGGAGTGGGTACCAGGGCTGTCTGGGCCAGTCTGGAGCAATCAAAATCATCTTGCAGGACTGAGGCCTGATTTTTACTAGCACTTTGAACAGGAGAGGGAAGGGTGGAAAGGCATAGAGAAACTTCCCTTCCCAACAGAGAAGGAAGGCATCCAGGGGGACTGAGCCCAACACTGGGGGCCTGCAACAAAAAAGGGGAAGTTGGTGATTGGGGCTGCAAAAAGATCTATCTGGGGTGTGCCCCATCTGGCAAATACCACCTCCAGAACTAGGGGATCCAGAGCCCATTCGTGATGGCCTTGGGAAATCCTGCTGAGAGCATCTGCCAGGACATTGTCCTTGCCTGGGAGGTGAACTGCAAGGGAGGTGTTCAGAGAGTAAGCCAGAGACCACAACTTCATTGCTTCAGTGCACAAGGCCATAGACCGAGTGCTCCCTTGCTTGTTGATGTACCACATTGTGGTGGTATTGTCTGTTCTGACTTGAATAACCTCATTCTGAACAGATTTGGAAAAAGCTTGAAGTGCTATAAAAACTGCTCTGAGTTCCAACAGATTGATGTGGAGCAGAGATTCCTGAGGGGACCACAATCCCTGGGTGGTGAGGTTGCCCATGTGAGCTCCCCACCCCAATAGGGATGCATCTGTAGTAAGGATTAAGGAGTGAGACTGAGGGGTAAAGGGACCCCTGTCTCAAATTGCCCTGGTCCTGCCACCACTGAAGGGCCTGGATCAGGGTTCGAGTCACTGGAATTAATTTGGTTAGAGGGTCCTTTCTTTGAGACCAAAAGGCTCTCAAATGGAACTGGCTGTCCCTCATCTGAAATCTGGCTCCCTGCACTACTGCTGTTGAAGCAGCCATGTGTCCCAGGAGCTGTAGAAAGTGCCTTGCTGGTCGAGAGACCTGCAGGGAGAAGGAGGAAGCCAGAGAAATCAGGGTATTTGCCCTTTCCAGAGGAAGGAAGGCTCTGGCTTCTTTTTGTGTTCAGTTCTGCACCTATGAAGGTGAGAAGCTGGACAGGCTCTAGGACTGACTTTGGAAGACTGAGAAGGAAACCTAGAGAAGTTAGCAGTTGCTGAGTTACTTGAAGGTGTAACCTGACTTGGTCTGGGGACTGGCCTATTATGAGCCAGTCAGCCAAGTAAGGAAAGATGGTAATTGTTTGCCTTCTTAAGTGGGCAACTGCTACTGCCAGGCATTTTGTGAATACCCTTGGGGCAGATGTAAGGCCGAAGGGCATTGCTCTGAACTGGTAATGACCTGAGGGCAGTTCGAATCTGAGGTACTTTCGATGGGAGCTTCTGATGAGAACATGAAAACAGGCATCCTTGAGGTCCAGGGACACTAGCCAGTCCCCTGGCCTTAAAGAGGGTAAAATAATTCCCAGAGTCACCATTTTGAATTTTGGTTTTAAAAGGTGCTTGTTTAGATACCTGAGATCCAGGATGGGCCGCCATTCTCCTGTCTTTTTTTGGGGTAAGGAAGTACCTGGAGTACAACCCTTTGCCTTGGTGTATGGGTGGAACCCTTTCCACAGCTCTGAGAGCCAGGAGGGTAGAGACTTCTGCCTCCAGGGCAAGAGCCTCTGAAAGATTTGCAGGTGGAAAGGATCCGATTCTCATCTTTGGAAATTTTTTGAAGCTGAGAACCAGTCCCTGGCTTACTACTTCCAGGACCCATTTGTCTGACATTAGAGACTCCCAGTCCTGGACAAAGTAAGCCAGCCTGCCCCCTACAGGTAGTGAAGAATTGGCCCTGGGCACCCATCAGGGTGCCTGTTTGGCAGGGGCTTTAGGCTGAGGGGTGGAAGCAGGCCTGCCTACACCCCGTCTGCCTCTCCCTCTAAAGAACCCCTTCTGTGCAAAAGCTGAAGAGGAAGCCTGGGCTTGGTAAAAAAGCCTATGAAAAGACCTACCCCTGCCCCTGAGAGGCTGCCTTTGGGGAGTGACTTGCCTTTCCTTGGCCTGTGCACTCCTATAGGTGGTCCTATAGTCATCCATTTTCTTCATGTAATTCTCTGTTTGCTCCCCAAACAGAGAGTTGCCCACAACAGGGAAATCCATGGCCTTAGTCTGGGTATCCTGTGACAGGCTAGTACATCTGAGCCAAGCCATTCTATGGAGAGCCACAGATGTAGCCATGACTCTGGATGATACATCATTAGAATCCACTGCAGCATTGAATTGCACCTTGATGCCTCAATACCATCAGCGCCACCTGCTCCAGCTCTTTTGCCAGCTGGCCAGGAACCTGCTTTGCTAGAGCTAAAACAGTATCCTATCTGGTTTTGATATCTAGCAACATAAGCCATATAATTAGCCTGTCTGAGTCTAAAGCTGCCATGTACTGTTTCTTTGCCATGGCATCTATCTTTCTGGAGTCCTTGTCAGGGGTGAGAGGCTAAGGAACATTTGCCTTGTCACAGGCTGCAGCCTGCACCACCCCACGTGGCTGCATTGTTTGTGTGTAAGGAACTCCATATCAGAGCCTGATAATGCATACCTTTTCCATTCTTTTATCAACAGGAGGTATGGTGTGAGGAGCTTAAAATCTTTACTGTCTGTTTCCAAAAGATTTATGCAGAGGAATAGACAGTCTCCTAGACTCTGGGATATCCATCATTTCTACAAAATCAGGCTCCTCCTGATCATCCACAGCTTCCTCCATAGGGAGCTGGAGGGTTTCAGCCACTTTTTTATAAAACATGAAATGAGAAGGGGACTCAGAAAGCCTAGGGGGAGACACTCCTGAAGTTCTGTGTGGAGAGATGTCCGGTTCAATGGGCACATCCAAACTTTCAAAACCACATTCACTCTCCTCATACTCCTCTTCCCCCTCCTCTGGTTCATAAAATTCCTCTAAATAATACTCTTGAACCGGAGGAACTGACCGAACCGAGCGCTCACCTGATGATGCCGGTTCGGTCGGAACCGGGAGAGTGACTGAACAATTTTTATTGCTTTAGCTATTTCTTCAGCGGTTGGAGAGAGAAGTTTTGACTCCACACCAGCGATTTTCTAGATTTCTTTGTTGGAACCGACTCTCAGAGTCAGCTCTCCTTTGCCAGAGAAAGTATCGCCTGGTCAGAGGGCATTCCTCCGTTCGGTTTCAACCGAACCAGGCTGGCCATCCGGTCAGCGGACTTTTTGGCCTCCCGTTCCCTGAGTCTACCAACTCTCTTATCCAGGGTAGCTGCAGGAAAACCCTTGCAAATCTGGCAGTCTGAATTGAGGTGGTCAAACCCCAGACAATAAACACATGTGGTGTGGGGGTCAGCCTTGGCAAAGGCTTCCCCACATACAACACAGTGCTGAAACCCAGTGGGCCTGGTTTTTCTTTTGGGTTTCTCAGACATAGTGCCAGCCTAACCAAAAACTTGCCCGTTTACGGCAACCTGCCAAGCAAGACTCCCTTATCGGTTCCCAACCGTGTCATGGGTCGTGGAAAAAAACGTAATTAAATCCGTTTTTTAGAACCGATAAGAACCGGGAACCGCACTTCTAAAACACTGTAATGTAATAGAAGTAACTTGATTGGTTCAAACCGAACCGATGAAAATGTTTACAAGTTCCACACAGAAATAAAATGTAAAACCTATCTAGTACTTACAATACCACAGATAGAGCTTGAACCGACCAGTTGCGGTTTAATTTCGGCTAAAAAACCGAAAACTTTTATACTTTAACCGACAAAATGAACCGAGCAGAAGGAGGAATCTCCGGAGCGACTGTTCAGTGAGGCGGAGTAAAGAATCTGACAGTTTAAGTTTGAAGAACAACAGATAGAATTTTCAACCGAGCTCGAGCTCTAAGTTCCATGCCTGGCATGGACTTTAACTCTTTCACCTCCGGAGCAGTTCTAAGGTTGGGACAAACTGCATATGTCATAATATAGCAAGACTTCATGTTGTTTGAATCAGCATTGCTATTCTCTTTACCAGATTTGTGAATCACAGAGGATTTAAATGGTTGCAGTGCCAGGTACCACTTTGTGATTCTGGAATTTTCATCTTTCATCTGGTTGAGCCAACAGAAAGGATTGTGGTCTGTTACAAGAACAAAGTCAGTTCCTAGCAAATAAAACTTAAGGGACTCCATGGACCACTTTGCTGCTAAACACTCTTTTTCGATAGTGGAGTAACTTTTCTCTCTGTCATACAATTTCCTACTTATGTACAGAATAAGATGTTCTGTACCATTTACATTTTGACTTAGGACTGCACCTAGGCTTGCCTCTGATACATCTGTTTGTAGCAAAAATGATTTCTCAGAGTCTAGGCTTCTTAAAACAGGTGCTGAACACGATGCAGCCTTTATGGCTTGGAAAGCTTCATCACACTCTGGGGTCTATTTCACATTATTTGTGTACCTTTTTTCATTAGTTCAGTGAGGAGAGTAGCTAATTTAGCAAAGTTGAGTACAAATCTCTGATAATAACCAGCCAGCCCTAAAAATGACCTGACATGTTTCTTTGTTTTAGGTACAGGGTTGTTAGCTACAGCTTCTATTTTAGAAACCTCTGGCTTAACTTCTCAATTTCCCAACACATAGCTCAAATATCTGGTTTCATGCATGCCCAGTGCACATTTAGTAGGATTAATAGCTAGATCTGCATTTTTTATAGCTTGGATAACTGCTCATAGGTGTTCCAGGTGACTTTTCCAGTCAGGACTGTACACCATGACATCATCCAGGTACGCAGCACAATAACCAGTGTGATGGGATAAAATTACATCCATGTACTGCTGGAATGTAGCTGGCACACCATGTAAACCAAAGGGCATGTTGGTGAACTAATAGAATCCCATAGAGGTGGCAAATGCAGTTTTATCTTTGGATTCTTTAGCTAAAGGTATTTGCCAATAACCCTTGGTGAGATCGAGGGTACTGATATACTTTGCACTCCCCAGTCTGTCCACCAAATCATCTATTCTGGGCATAGGATAACTGTCAAATTCTGACACTTGATTAAGGTTCCTAAAATCAAGGCATATTCTAACACCCTCTTCTTTTTTGTTTACAATTACCATGGGAGATGACCAAGCACCCCCCGAAATATAGCCAGACTATGACCAGGCAGTATAGCGTAGTGGTTTAAGATTCTGAGCTGCAAATCTGGAGACCTGGGTTTGAATCCCACAGCCCCCACTTACATACTGTGTGACCCTGAGCAAGTCACTTAACTTCCCTGTGCTCCCAGGTTGTACTTGTAAACAAGCTTTCAGCTTAGTGTGTCTCACCTGGTAAAAGAAAGGTAAAAAAAAAAAAAGCACTCCTCGACTCCTCTATGATACACAATTCTTTCATTTTTTCTATTTCCTTAACCACATCAGCTCTTATCCGCTCTGGCAACCTGTATGTTTTTGCCTAATAGGACAAGCATTCCTTGTCACTATTACATACTCAACCCCTTTTGCTCGGCGTGGTACCGTGGCAAAGGTACTATTAAATGTCTTTGGCACATTACGAATGTCTGCAGTTTGTTCTGAAGTTAAGGAAACATTCACTTTTACAGCATCAGTATTTACACTTTTTTCCAGTCTATCATAAACTACACCAATATCTTCCTTATCAGTTTCTGGTAAAACTAGCAAGGCAGCTTTTGGCATTTTTTCAACCCATTTCTTGAGGAAGTTAGCATGGTATATCTTAGTAGGACTTTTTCTGTCAGGTGTCTCAGTCTCGTAGTTATCAGTGCCAGTATGTCTAAGAACTTTATAACGCCCTTGCCACTTCATTAACAGCTTATTTTCTGTTGTGGGTAACAGTAGCAAAACCTTTTCACCTGGCTCGAAAACTTTTTCCTTTACCCCATGATCGTAATGTAAGTTCTGCTGGTTTTGAGCCTCTTCCTTATTACTATGGGCAGTTTCAACATATTTTGCCAGCTTCTTTCTTAGGGCACACATATAAGAAAATACAGATTGTCTCAGAGTGGAGTTATCTGCCCACGTTTCTTTTATCACATCCAGTGGCCCTCTTGGATGCCTACCATACAGCATTTCAAATGGTGAAAACCCTGTTGATGCCTGTGGCACTTCTCTGTAAGCAAAAAGTAGGTAAGGCAAGTATTGGTCCCGATCTTTCCCTTCCCCTTTTACAAACCTTTTTAACATGCATTTTAGGGTTTGGTTAAAACGCTCAGCAGGACTGTCTGTCTGAGGATGATGGGGGAGGTTCTTATGGCAGCGATACCTAGCAGTCTGTACAGATCTTTAAGCAGTGCCAGCACCAAAATTACTACCCTGATCAGTAATAATGTATTTGCTGAACACACTGCTGAAAATTTTGGCAAGCTCTGCTGCAACTTTTGGAGCGGTGACAGTATGCATTGGAACTGCTTTTGGGTATTAAGTAGCATAATCGCATACTACCAGTATAAATCTATTACCCTTTTTACTTTTGTCTAAAGGATCAACCATGTCCATTGCAATTCTCTCATAATGCACATCTATCAAGGGTAGGGGCACCTTGTCTTTTCTAGTGACTGGGGCTACTTTCTGACACTCAGCACAGGAATTACAATAGGCAGCAACATCTTCATAAATTCCAGGTCACTAAAATCTACACGGCAATCTGGCAAGGGTGCGATCCCTCCCTGAGTGACCAGTCATAGGATTATCATGTGCCATCTGTAACAACTCTGTTCTATACTTCTGTGGTATAACCAATTCTTCTGTCTGAAGTTTAACCCCAACTCTGTACAGTAACCCATTGCATTTTTTCAACATTGGTCCACCCTGTTTTGGTTTCACCCCCAGCTGCTTAAATTAACCCTGGAGAGAAGCATTGTTAACTTGTTCTGAAAGAAAACCACAATCAGTTATCAATTTAGTTTCAACATTTTCATATTTTAGCCATTTATGTCCATCAGTCATTTGTTGCCACAGTTTCTTCAGGGTTCATCTTTCTTTTCTGGATTTCCAGATCTTGGAGCAGTGCTCAAACAAGTCCAAATCAAAATCTTTGAAAGGAAATGTCCCCACTGTTTGAAATTTTCTTTGCCTGAGCTCTTGTCACCACAGCTGCTGAAACATCAGGACTTAATCCCTCTTGATCAATTCAGTAAATCCTGGAAAGTCATTTTAAATAATCACAGGAACAGGTAACTTTGGTACTACCTCCACTTTCATTTGGTGTGACACACCCTTAACAGTCAGAGTCACTTGGGTGGTGGGACAGTATCAAGTGTCCCCATGGATGCAGATGACACAAGTACCTGGTCCCTTTGCACAGTGTTTTCCCAGCAGTTTAACATGCACTAGGGTCTGTCTGCTTCCCGAATCAATGAGTCCTTTCACAGTCTTATCCCCCACCTTCACATCTGTTAAGTACTTGCCCCAATTTGCTAAGGACAAATCTGCTACAGTGCCACTCTCCTTACTACAGCAGTTTCTTGCAAAATGGCCTGGCTTATTACAGTTATAGCAGATAACGTCGTTGGGCACAGATTTGTTACTCCCGCCAGAGTTCTTATCAGGCTTGGAGTTTACGTGGGAAAAAGAGTTTCTTACCAGTGCTTGGCTGTTACCTCACTGCTGTGGTGTCTGTCTGGCCATTTGGTAGTCCTCAGCCAATGAAACAGCTTTTTTCCCCACTCTCTGGTCGGTGTTCCTTTACCCAGAGCTGCACATCTGTAGGCAAGATGAAGATGAATTGCTCCATGGCAAATGTGTCAATCTGTGGGACTGTTTTGCTCTCTGGTTGGATCCATTTTATCAGGAGTTCTCTGAGTCAGGTGGAAGCTCCTCGAGGATTGTCAACCGAGTTGTACCTCAGAGATTCAAATCTCTGCCTGTAGGTCTCTCTCAAGATGTCGTACCTTTTCAGGATTTTGCTTTTTACCAAGTCATAGTTTTCTGACTGTGCAGTGTCCAAACTGCTGTAGGCAAGTTGGGCTTTCCCTGTCAGGTAGGGTACCAGTCTGATTGTCCATTGCTGCTTTGGCCACTGGCAGGCTGTGACAACTCTCTCAAAAGTTGTCAGGTATGCCTTAATATCATCTGATGGACACAACTTTGTAAGTTTAAAGGCTTTTAGTTGCTTACATTTTGTTGCTTATCTGAGTCTGTGCCTGATTCTCTGCCTTTGATAACTCGTAAGGCATCCAGCCATCGCTGCTCCTGTCGCTGCATCTCTTCTCTCATCTGCCGCTCCTGTTGTTGCACTATTCTCTCCTCTGCACTTCTAAATACTGAATCTCTTTTTCTCTCTGCATCTCAGTCTCTTTTTGTTGTATAACCCACCATTTGAAAAAGTCCATCAGGCTTTTAGATTCTGGCACTGTCTGTTCTTTTTCCATAACTTGTGCTGGCTGTACAATCTCAAACTAGACTTCTGTTGCTGCAGAATCCATACCTTCCTTTGTGCTTCCCTGGTACTAGGTCCAGTACCTATGCACAAATCTCCTGTCTTAGAGTATGCATGGCTTAAATCTCACTTAGGCTGACACCATCTGTCCTCGAGGCACAGGTCAGAAAGCATAGGGAAAACCAGGAGCAGTTGTGGAATTCAACAAAACTATTTATTTGCAGTTGCAGTAACATAAAAAAAATAAACATGTTCAGACTAACTATGTTACAGAGAGATGAAAAAATAAATCTTTCTTGTAAAACTCTCTCTCTTGTTCTTCCAAAACAAAAAAACTCTCTCTGCAATTGCAGCTTAGCTATTTTGTAAGGCTTTTCAACCCCCATCTTTAGCAAGCATCCTGTTCTAGCAAAACATTTTGTTCTTGTCAATTTCAGGCAGGATCTGCTAGAACAGGGAGCTTCCTGAAGTCCCCATTGCAGCTGCAAAAGGCTAACACATTTGTACTCAAGTAACCTCTAGTTTTCTAGTCATCTCAAATCATATATATATATATATAATGGTAGCACGGTAGTGCTACCATAGTTAGGGTTGAGGAGCCATTTCTATGTTAAACCCCAAACCTTTGCACCTTAATAACTTTGCAACCGTTTGATGGATTTGCCTGAAATTTGGAATTTATGATCAAGAACCATAGGCCTTGGGATCTGCCAAGTTTTGTACTGGTCGGATATACTGCTGCGGAGTTATTAAGTGTGATCTGTGCGCGAGTTTACGCTTTTCTGGAATTCTATGGTCGCGCCTACAGGTCGTACGGTTTGCGAGACCGGCCCAAAATCTTCAGGGAACGTGCAGCCAGGGTCCCTGATGTGCCTTTTGAAGATTTGGTGAAAAAATATTAAACGGTTCAAAAGTTATTCAAAAAACAGTTTCCCATTATAAGTCAATGGGAAAAGTTAACAGAAAGTTCAACACTTTCGCAAATGCATTTTTACTTTCGCAAATGGGCCTGTTACTTTCGCAAATCGGCCATTTTGTTTTCAGTTGGTGATCAGAAAAATGGTTGGCATTTAAATTTGAGACACTCTAGCAACCTAATTCTTTTGTATTCACCTAGTCGGGCCCTTAGGATGCTTGCCATGTCTTTATTTTGTGGTAAAACACCCCAGAAATATGTTTTCCAAATTTCTGTAAAAGTACTTCATAAAATTACTTTTGTGCTCACGAAGTGTCACAAATTTTTAAAGCTTCATGAAGTGCATAGTAATTTTCTAGTCTGTGGAAAATGGCAGCAATTCTTTGGCACTGCACTGCAAAAGAACCGTTGGGAGTTTTGAGCTGAAATTTGCAGGGAACGGAGCCGACATCTCACAGATGTGCCTTTCAGTGTTGTATTGAAAAAATATTACATGGCAACAAAGTTACAGCACTCCAAAGTTGACGGTTTTTCCCATAGGATAACATTACGGCGCCCGACGCATTACAGAAATCCTTTGGCACCCTGCTGCAAAATAACGGTTTGGTCTTTTTTCCTGAAATTTGGAGGGAAGACAGCCAACAGCCCACAGATGTGCCTTTCAGTAGTTTGGTGAAAAAATATCACACGGCGGCAAAGTTACGGCACTCCAAAGTTGACATTTTTTCCCATAGGATAACATTACGGCACCCAACGCATAACAGAAATCCTTTGGATCCCTGCTGCAAAATAACGGTTTGGTCTTTTTTCCTGAAATTTGGAGGGAAGACAGCCAACAGCCCACAGATGTGCCTTTCAGTGGTTTGGTGAAAAAACATTACAGGGAGGCAAAGTTATGGCACTCCGAACTTTTCTTTTTTTCCCATAGGATAACATTACGGCGTTCGCCGCGCTTTTCAGGGCCCGTATCTGGAAGCGGTCACGAGATACGGACTTTTCATTGGAAAATTTCTTAGCCCCTTAATGGGGCTAAGATTTAAATTAGCCAGGACAGTTGTAAATAATATGACTTTTAAATTTTCTTTCTACGTCATACGGTTCCTGAGATATAATGTATTTAGTATTCCAAGATCTCATTTTCTGCGCCGATACTCATTATTTTGCATACATTATTTGTACTCACTGTCTTTCTTAATGCAGGTTTTGGGGAAAACCAGCCTGTGCGCTTACATTACTGTTCATGTTGCCTTTTCCACTTGCGGTTCCATACCCGTTTCACTTACCGTTGACGTCTGCGCCACCATGTGTGTTATCCTTTGCGTTTTCATTTGCGCTTGCATTTCTGTTATTTTTTGCCATTTTCTGTCTACAGTACTGTTTATCTTTCTGTTTCACTTTACATCACCATGCCCATTGACATTTCTGTTTGCAGGCACCATGTTACTATGTGACAACACATCACGTGGCAGACCATTCCCGTCTACGCCACCATGTGCGTTACCCTTTCTGTTCTCATTCGTGCTTGTGTTACCATGTGCGCCACTGTTAGCATTTCTGTTTGCGTTGCTGTCCCTGTTAGTATGCCACAAGACATCATGTGGCGGACGGCCTTCCGCCACCGCATTATGCTGATTGGGGAGCCTGCAGAACCATGAGACCGCTCCCGCTGCTGCATTACATTCACTATTTCTTGTTATCATTCTCAAAAAGAAGGGAAATTAGAGGCAAAAAATCAGTTTAATGCATTAGTTAGAGTTGTTCCACAGCGACAAAAGTGAGAAATTCACTGTTAGGGTTGAAAACCCCTTGCACCCCACCCACCCCAACCCGGCATTGGGTGTGCATTGGGATCATGAGTCCTAATTCTCACCCCATTCTCCTATACTTCTGCTGCTTTACACAGATCATGGGGTGAGAGTTAGGGCTGATGATCCCAATGCACATCCTAATGCCACCACGTGCGTCATCCTTTGCGTTTTCATTTGCGCTTGCGTTTCTGTTACTTTTTTGCCATTTGTGTGTACCGTACTGTTTCTCTTTCTGTTTCACTTTGCGTCACCATGCCCATTGACATTTCCATTTACAGGCACCATGTTACTATGTGACCAGACATCACGTGGCACACCGTTCCCGTCTACGCCACCGTGTGCGTTACCCTTTCTGTTATCATTCGCGCTTGTGTTACCATGTGTGCCACTGTTAGCATTTCTGTTTGCATCGCTGCTCCTGTTACTATGCCACAAGACATCATGTGGTGGGCCCCGCGCTCCCGCCACCGCATTACATTCACTATTTCTCAATATCATTCTCAAAAGAGGAAATTAGGGCAAAAACTCCGTTTAATGCATTAGTTAGGTTGCTCCACAGCGACAAAAGTGAGGAAATTCGCTGTTAGGGTTGAAAACCTAACTCGACATCACCCCCAGCACCACACACACACAGACACACACACATATTCAAGTATGGGGAGGACCAAGTCAACACAACCAATGACAGACATCCAGCAGCAGGTGACAGAAATAACAAACAATTGTCTAAATGTACTACGAGACATCCCACCCACCTGACCAGGTACTGCATGCTCAGTGGAGATCAACAGCAAAACTGAGGCCATGCACAAGCGTACACATCCTGATTGCAGCTGCACATGAGTAGTTGCATGACCTTACCTACCGATGCCCACACCACACCACAACTGGTACTGTGCCGTTATTCAATATAAATGCTGAAGGTGCATGATGACAGTTGTAGAAAGGTTTTAACACTACTGAGTATACATTAATTAAGAGAAGCACATAAATTAACTACAAGACACTAGCATGCTCAAGATAAAGTAGTGATACATTTAGTAGGTGATTTACATAGTAGTACATTTACTGCAATGGTTTACTCAACATAGAGAGGCTGATGTAAACGTATGGAAAAGCATTGCCTGTTCAACGCTGTGAAATTGGTACTGCCAGTATCACATGCATTCTTACTGATGAAGGTGTACTGCTGATGTACATACATAGACCTTCAGTGTGTTTCAAATATTAAAGATGCAGTAAGTATTCTTTGTAAGAAAGATTGTAATTGCATGGATCAGGCCAAGCAACTTCTAAATATCATAGCACTACTGAGCCAAAAATGATGTACCTGTATCGGACATGTATATAGGATAGATTTTCCTGTAGGCACTTACTGAGTATGTTGTACCTGATAAAGACAATCTCATTGCATCTGTGATGACTAACTTATTCAAATAGTAATACATTTGCAATTGTTGCAATGATTGATCTATGCCACTTATGGACACAGTGTGATTTTTTAACAGTTGTTTCATACTCAGGCTGTATGCCTACTGTTTGGTTTGCCACACTTCTGTCACTGATGCTATCAAAGTGATAACTATGTTAATTCTGCTACAACAGGAATCAAGTAGGTATGGTGTAGATATAAACAGAATGTCTTTAGTATTGATTTAACTCATAATGGGGTAAATGTACTAGGACAGCAGGGTTATCCTCTATCACTGAGTCTGTCAGTTATAATCACACTAGGGTTTCGATGACTGTAATGATCAGTTACACTGTTCATCTTCATGAGTTCATATTCACAGCCATTCTCCAGCAACTAGACAGTGTATGGTGTAACTGGGTGGGACACCATGTTGCAAAGCTGCTGCAGTGCCTAGCAGAGGAGAGTATCTACTCATAAAGACAATTAAGCAATAAGGCATGACCAACAGTTATGTTAAATGGTCTGTTAATCACCCTGTAGGGGTTTAATGTTGAATGAGGCATATCCGAGATGCCACATGTCGCTAGACAGTGATAAACTGACCATTAACATAATACCTGGGAGTGGCTTATTGCTATCATAATAAAACTGTTTTTTAAACAACATTAAACCATGTTCATCATATGGTTAGGCTCTACATGTATGTTAATAAAAACTAAACATAAGGCTGTTACAATGTTTACAGTCAATTAGAAAGCTGCATTTCTCAAACCTTTGTTATAATCAGAGATATTATACCTGTACAACTCCTTGGTTTTGCTTAACTCTATTGCTCAGATGGCCCACCACAAGTGGTGTGGTGTGGTGTGGGGCATCGGTAGGTAAGGCCATGCAACTACTAAGTGTGGTACGTTGTGTGCAGCTGCAATCAGGGATGTGTACGTTTGGTGTACATGGCCTCAGTTTTGCTGTTGATCTCCACTGAGCATGCAGTACCTGGTCAGGTGGGTGGGGATGTCTCGTAGTACATTTAGACAATTGTTTGTTATTTCTGTCACCTGCTGCTGGATGTCTGTCATTGGTTGTGTTGACTTGGTCCTCCCCCATACTTGAATATGTGTGTGTGTGGTGCTGGGGGAGGTGAATTGAGTTAGGGTTTCAACCCTAACAGTTAATTCTCACTTTTTGTCGCTGTGAACAACCCTAACTAATGCATTAAACAGAGTTTTTTGCCTCTAATTATATATATATATATATATATATATATATATATATATATACACACATATACACACACACATACATACATACATACACACACACACACACACACACATTTCAACAGTAACACCAGATATTTTCTATACAAACGTGATCCATTATCAGTTTCATTTCCATATATTGATTTGCACATAGTCTTATATTACCAGATGTAGATATGCAAGGGGGGAAAAACAGACAGCAAGAGACAACAGAGAGACAGTGAGAGGCAAAGAATTGTGAGACTGTTCGGGCTGATCAAGTCTGAAGTCTCACAGGAAAATGTGGTTGCACAACCAGACAGAGAAGAGAGAAAAGGAAAGAATACAGATCCTTGCATTTAAATACTTTCTCCAAACAAATGGGACAGGGTCCTATTCTACCCTGTCACAATAAGAAGTGATACCCAACTACTTCTGAAAGTTACTATTAATTCCAGGCAGTACACTAACTCTTTAAGTTGGGGGCATTCAGCACAAAGTTGACAATGAAGTCTGCAAATTCCCATGGACTCCTGGTTCCTACCCAGAGGAAGACAGATCAGAAGTATTCTGCACCTCTCACCTCCATCCTGTCCATTCCTCCATAGCCTTTCCCTTTTCTTTTACATCCTTGCCCACAGCAGATGGTGGAAGCGCCACTATGCTTGGAGCTCTGGGATTTGGCTGCAGCTGGAGTTCAGGTCTTGTCCAGCCGGGGCACGGGGCTACCACCAGGCAGGGGCTATGGCAGAGACCAACTGGGCTATAGGCGATCTTCCACTGGTTGTCTGGGACCCCTGCCTCTCCCTCTGCCACAGAGATAGTCGGTAGTCTGCTCCAGAGAGCAGGGCAGATGTCTGGGCTTCCCGCTGCCCCAGGTCTTTACATTGGCGGCTCCACCCTCTTCCTCCTCCAGTTCAACTATTATGTCAGCAGCAATTTTCCATGAATGGCACCTCTCTATACTCTCCAGTAAAGATAGTCTCTCCAAAGCTCCGATGTCCCCACTGCCCGGTGATCACAATGCTAGAGGCCTTGCTATGGATCCCTCTGGTGCACTGGAAGGTGGACCCCAAAGGCAAACTGGCAGGGTATGATTAAAAATGCCTCTGAGATGGAGCTGGAGCAGATCCCAGACAGAGGCAGTCATACTATTCCTTCCCCCTGGAATCCACACCTAACACATTGGTCAGTTGACTGGTCCTTTTCTCTCGCTTGCCGAAGCCAGGTTAGCAATGAAGCAGGAATGGTCACCAATAGCTCCTCCAGGTGGAAAACTACTTCTTCTCCAAATTTAAAGCCTCTGCCCGCCATCCTGCAACACCAGTTCATACAGCCACCCCACACAATCTCCCCACAGTTCTCAGCCCTTCCTTTTGAAGTTTGAAAACTGAAAGAAATTCAGGATGCTTGTTCAAGACATCAAATTGGTTGCTTTTGCTTTGTCTTGCTAGGCTAGGCCTCCACACCTCCAATCTCCTTGTGACATAGCTAGAAAATGGTGCCGGGCTCTCACACAGATTTCTTCTCCCTGCAGCAGTCCACCAATCAGGAGCCTTCAAAGATGTCACATGAGCAGCCAGGCACGTGCACATACCACACCAGAAAGTCTAGGGCCTACTCCCTCACCACCATGAGGGATTTTAAACTGTGCCACATGACCTGCATATGGAAGGGCTTGCCAGCACCTCGGTACCGATGGAAACTGGGATTTTAAGTTATTGGGGTACAAAGGGAAGATCCCAGACGTGCCCCAACGTGTAACCCCCTGAACCCACCCTCCTACTGTCTAGTGGCTTCCAGATGGTAACTTAAAGGAAGGGGCACAGTGGCACACAAGAAGTCACTCAGAAGCATTGCCTGGCCCAAATGTTGCTCAAACTACAGTAAAATGAATGGGCCTACCTTGAGCTGTCTTCTGAAAGTGAATCACACCTTAAAAAGAGAGGCACCCCAACTTCAGTTCGGATCCACAGCAGCACCTTCTTCTTCAACTGATCCATGGAGCTCACCAACCCCAGAACCAAGATGCAAGGGGGAATATAGGCACACTAGAAAAATAACTCTCGAAAAAGGGGAAATTATGTTTGGCTATTCTAATTCATTGGACACTATATACAAACAGAGGTCAACTCCAACATGTTTCAAAATATAATCACTTTATTTCTCCCAGGCCCCAAATGATCTAAAGGACCTAGGGGTCCATCATTTCCCTTATGCTTTAACATCTGCTCTATGGGGCATAAGCTACAGCACATTAGGCTGGCACTCAAACAGGAAGGAGAACAGATTTTTCTAGGCAGTACACACAAGGCTCACTATTACTTTCAAACCCTCAGATGGTATCCCCGGGACAATGTTCACATTCCCCACACAAGCAGGGCTCCAGAAACTCTGGTACTGTGTTACTTTTCCTACCCTTCACTCCTTGATCAGACACCACCTTCCTAGTAGAGGATCGCGCAGCCCCTCTCAATCTGGCCTCCGAAACCAATACAACCCTTACAGGGAACTCAGGAATTTTCCTTCCCTGACCAGTCCACTGAGAAGTTCGAGCCTGAAACTTACATCTAGACCCTCACAGACTTCTGCAACCTTAGGATTTCTCACCCGGAAACATAGAAACATAGAATTTGACGGCAGATAAGGACCGCTTGGCCCACCCAGTCTGCCCATTTCCCTACCTACTGGATAAGCTGCAGATCCTAGTTAACCAGCAGCCTACTTCTTCCTACCCTCACCCCCTAGAATTGCCTTATGACTATCCCATGCATGCTTGAATTCCACCACTGATTTTGACTCCACAACCTTCCTCCGAAGGCCATTCCATGCATCCACAACCCTCTGTGAAAAATACTCCTTAAATTACCTCTGAGCCACCCCCTATCTTCAAATTGTGCCTCTTGTTCTTGCACACCTCTTTTTGAAAGATGCTACCTCTTGGACTTTGTTGATTCCCTTGAGGTACTTGAAAGTTTCTATCATGTCCCCTCCCTCCTTTCCTCGAGGCTATACATATTAAGCTCCTTAAGTCTCTTCATATGTCCTCCGTGCAGACCTTGCACCATTTTAGTTGCCTCCTGACAGCTTCCATCCTGTCTATGCCTTGCAGAGATTGGGTCTCCAGAACTGCACACAGTACTCCAGATGGGGCCTCACCAGCTGTCTGTACAGAGGATAATAATCTTCCTGTTTTCTACTGGTGATGCCTCTCCCTATGCATCCCAGTATCCCCCCAGCCCTCCTTGCTGCCTTCTCACATTGCTTGCCCACCTTTAGGTTCATCTGATATGACTACCCCCAGGTCCCTTTCCATTTTTGTTGTTGTTAGTATCTCACCCCCCATTGTGTACTCTTCCCCTGGGTTTTTGTTTCCCAGGTGCATTACCTTGCACTTCTTAGCATTGAATCTAAGCTGCCATACATTTGACCATTCCTCTAACCTTGCAAGTCCCTTCTCATCCTTTCCACCCCACCCTGTATCAACTCTGTTGCAGATCTTAGTGTCATCTGCAAAGAGACATACTTTTCCTTCCAGTCCTTCTGCAATGTCACTTATAAAGACATTGAAGAGGACTGGTCCTAATCCTGAACCCTGCGGTCCCTCTAGTAACCCTCCTTTCTTCTGAGTGGACTCCATTTACTATTACTCTCTGTGTCCTATTCTCCAGCCAATTCTTTACCCAGGCTGTCATCTTGGGACCCACCCCAGGCTGGCTAACTTATATAGTAATCTTTGTGTGGGACTGTGTCAAATGCCTTGCTAAAGTCTAGGTAGGCCATGTCCACAGCCCCTCCCTGATCACTACTTTGGTCACCCAGTCAAAGAAATCTATCAGATCTGTCTGGCATGACCCTTCCTGCTGTGAATCCATGCTGCCTAGGGTCCTGTGCCCTCTGGCAGCTAGATACTCGACAATTCTTTCCTTCAGAAGTGATTCCATCATTTCCCTATCACTGAGGTTAAACTAACAGGTTTATAGTTTCCTGCTTCTGCCTTGCTCCCACTTTTGTGAAGGGAATCACATCTGCCCTCCTCCAGTCCCTCGGTACCACCCCATCCTCCCATGATTTGTTAAAGAGGGTAGTCAGTGGTGTCACTAGTTCTACCCTTAGTTCTTTTAGAATTCTGGGATGAATCCCATCAGGCCCCATTGCTTTGTCCACTTTCAGTTTTAAGAGTTCTTTCAGAACCCTTTCTTCTGTAAATGGGCTGGTATCAACTTCTGTATCCAGAGTGTTACTACTGTTTGTTTTATGTACCTCCCCCTCTTCCTTTGTAAATACTGAGCAAAAATATTTGTTTAGTATCTCTGCCTTTTCACAGTCTCCCTCTGCCCACCCTCCTCCCCTTTATTAAGCCTCACTATCCCTCCCTTGGTCTTCCTTTGCTCCCTGATGTACCTATAAAAGGTTTTATTCCCCTTCTTAACTGAGTTGGCTATCTTTTCCTCGGTTTGGGCCTTTGCTGTTCTGACTGCCTTCCCAGCCTCCTTTTGCTTTAACTGATACAGTTCTCTGTCCTGCTCCTGCTGCGATTCCTTGTACTTCCTGAATGCTTTCTTTTTCTCTTGAACCTTCACTGCCACTTCCTTTGAGAACCATAGTGGTTTCTTACATCGTCTTGTTTTGTTTATTTGCTTCACACAAAGGCTTGTTACCTCTGTGATGGCAGTTTTATTATTCCCCATTGTTCTTCCACCCTCCTTCCCACCCATTTGCTAGTGCATTCCTTAGGCACTCAACTATTTTGGCAAAGTCAGCCTCCTAAAGTCCAGTACTTTTGTCTTTGTATGGCTTGGACCCTATTGCTGTGTTTATTGTGAACCATACTGTTCGATGGTCGCTAGTTCCCAGATGGCTACCCACTTCTACATCTGTGATCCTCTCTCCATCTCCATTTGAGAGTATCAAGTCTAATATTGCTCCCTCTCAAGTGGGCTCCAGTACTAGTTGTCTAAGGCATGCCCTAACGGGCCTAAAGACCTGCTCATAAATGAAGGCCCCGAGGCATGCCCCAGACACAGGCATGGCAGACCCACAGTGTACCCAGGCCACATCCCCCTTCCAAGCTTCCAACCACCTTCAGCTGTCCTGCCACAAGGAGAACTCAGGCCCTGCCACCACCCGGGAACACCTGAACAGCTCGGGAAATGGTCTACTGTTCACCTGAGGCCCTCAGGCTCACCTTGGGTGTCCCCCCCCGATGGAACAAAAAAAAGGGGGCCCACTGAGTACTTTATTGCATCCTCTCTACTTACTCTAGAACTTGATGTAAGCATTAAGCAGGAGAAGCAATCCAGAGCCTGTCAATCGACCTGCGGCCCACCTGAACCATATGAACAGTGCCCCAGGACCTGCCCCTCCAAGTAGGCCCCAAACAGGTGGACACCCTCCTGTGCCCCATCAACAGCCTGGATCACCCTGCCATGCTGGGAATGGGAGGGGACATTGCCACTGCCCCCTCTGCTGTGAGAGCCCTGCCATGATTCCCACAGCCCTGGCAACCCAGGAATCCTCAAACATGGGAAAATGGTTGGGATCCTCCCTAAGGCCCCACATCTCCCTCCTATTGGGCACTCACACAACCCTACCCCAGGAGACCCACATTCCCAATGACGCAACCAGGCTATCTGGCTCACCTCCCTCCCTCAGAGCACCCATAACTCTCTGGCACCACAATGCTTCACCCACCGATCCTGTCTACTCACTTGGGGTGCTCCCCTTTTTGGGCCTAACCTGGACCGCCGCGGTCCTGCCTTGCCTGCCTCTCCTCCTGATCCCCCCCAGCTCCAACCAGCCTCTTACTTCCTGTCTCTCACCTATTTATACCCTAAAAGAACTACTCTCTGGTGCCACCACATGGCAGTCAGTCAAAATTGTGCCCCATCACTACAACATATCCTAACTTTCTGGGGGGCAATTAGCAAAAGAAGGAGTCCCTTAAGGCAGCATAAGTGCCTCTCAAAAGAGAAGTGGCTTACAAATAGACAAATGAAGGCACTCATATCAGCACACTTATTCAGTGGATATATGCCAAGACAAGGATGTCAAAGCACATCCCATCATTTGAAGCAATACCGAACTTGAAACTTAAAATAACAAACTCACAGGTGTATCACCAGCTCAAGAACACTCACCCAACATCCCAGCAGCTTCGAGTCTCACTGACTCTTCCTCAGGGGGAAGAGCTTGGTTGGTCAGCCATCATATATAACCAGACTATTTAAAGACACACTACCCCATTTAATTTTAATTTTAATTTAAAGATAGAATTGCAACCACCTCATAACACCCACAAGGGGAAAGTTCCAAGAGAGTTAATTTTTTCTCTCTGAACTGTCAAAAGAAAAAATACTCACCATAGTAATGTTGTTTCTTATAATGGAGTCCTGCTATATTCTGACTATATGCAGTTAGGCCCAGCACTTGAACTGCTCTGGAGAGGAAAGGGTTAACTATATGCCAAGGCATAGAATGTTGAGCTTAAGCTCGGTTTTCAAACCTCTGTCCCAGGTACTCCTGAGTGTAACCCTCAGATTCTTACAAGCACTAAACTAACTGACCACAACCCAGAAATGAAAATTACGTACCTACCGTAATTCTTGATCTTCTTGGACGAGTCTCCACCACTCATTCACACTATTGGGATCTGCGCCGGAGGCACTAGGACCCATTGGGAGCAAACTTTTTGCTGGAGGGTCGACACCAGAGATGGCGCCGCGAGCACTAGCTCCGCGGCAACGACTATCTCGCGCGACTCCAACCGCCTCAGTACCTTTTTACCAAGGAGGTGCAGCGCAACTAACGTAAAGAGTAACTTAACCTTAAGACCGGACATAAGATAGTCCGGGCGACCGTGTAAGAAGGGTCAACAAAGAAGTCTTCACAGCCTAAAGATTTGAGGAGTGAAGACCAACACAGCAGTGAGCTCGGGGATGGAGGGTGGGCGGTGAATGAGTGGTGGAGACTCATCAAGAAAGATCAAGAATTACAGTGAGTGCGTAATTTTCATATCTTCCTGGACATAAGTCTCCACCACTCATTCACACTATGGGAGAGTACCGAGCTAATAATCCCCCGAGAGGGCGGCAGGAAGACCAAGAGCTCACGTTTCTAGGACAGAAGTCCATTAAGGATAGTTCTGCAGAGGTGGAATGTCGCCTGGCATGAACATCCAGTGCATAATGCTTATGAAGGTATACACGGAGCTCCAGGTGGCGGCATTGCAGATGTCTGCAATCGAACATTGCGAATTTCCGCTAGGGATGCCGCGACCGCTCTGGTAGAGTGAGCGTAAACCCTACCTTCCAATTTAACCTGTGCCATGGAATAGCAATGTCGAAGACATGCCACTAGCCACGATGAGATGCATCTGATAGCGACAGGTTGACCCAGCCGGGTCTCGCTGAAGGAAACAAACAGTTGTTGGGCTTTGCGAAAATCCTTGGTTCTATCTAGATAGAAACAGGAAGGCTCTCTTAACATCAAAGGAATGAAGAGATCGTTCCCCTTCATTTTGGAAGTCCGCAAAGTAAGAGGGAAGGACCAAAGGTTGGTTTAGATGGAATTCCGACACAACCATGGGAAGAAATTTAGGATGAGTGCGAAGAACTACTTTGTCCTTATGGAACACAGTATACAGAGGGTCCGTAACAGGGCATGTATCTCAGAGACCCTGTGGGCTGAGGTAATGGCCACTGGAAAACCGTCTTCCAGGTGAGAAATTTTTAGCTCTAGGTAGCCAGAGTGTGAAAGGTTTTCGAGTGAGCATGTCTAGCACAAGGCTAATGTCCCAGGCTGCAACCGGACGTCTTATAGGGGTCTGGTATGCAGAATTCCTTTAAGAAATCTCTTAACCATAGGTAACTGAGCCAGAGACAAAGAAGAAACGGCTCATGATAAGCTGAAATGGCACTAAGGTGAACTTTGACTGTAGAGTACTGAAGACCTGAATTTGGAGGAGGTCCAAAAGGTACTCAAAAACCTTGTCTGGTGGACAGGAAAAGGGATTCAAGAGGACTTTGCACACAAGCAAACTTCCCACTTAGACTTGTAAGTTTTCTGAGTAGCTGGCTTCAGGCAGCCAGAAGAATGTCTGAAACTCTTCAGAGACATTGAACCAGTTCACTTCTACCTCTTCAGGAGCCAAGCGTGAAGGTGAAGCGATCTCAGGTTGGGATGGACCACGGACCCTGAGTCAACAGGTTCATCTGCAGGGGAGTGGTCTCGGAGGGGCTGCCAACATATTGTTGAGTGAGAAACCATAGTTGTCGAGGCCAAGAGGGAGCAATGAGAATCATCTTGGTCCCCTGGGACTCGAATTTGAGAAGTACTCTCTGAATTAGAGGAAGAGGCGGAAAGGCGTAAATAAGCGTTTTGTCCACCGCAGCCTGAACGCATCCTGACAGAAAATGCCAGGCCCTGGATTTCTGGAGCAGAAGAGAGGCAGTTTTGCGTTGAGTGGGGATGCAAAAAGGTCCAGGTCTGGAGTTCCCCACTCTACGAATAGTGATTGAACTATGGTTGAGTCGAGAGACCACTCGTGAGGATCTGCCTCTGTTCTGCTGAGACGGTCCGCCAAGTCGTTTTGTATACCTGGCAGGTAGACCACTTGAATTAGAGATTTGTGTTCCAAGCACCATTCCCACACCCTCATAGCTTCCCTGCATAAGGGGTAAGAGTGAGCACCGACCTGCTTGTTGATGTAATACATCACAGCTTTGTTGTCCATTTGAAGGAGAATGTTCTTGTGACAGAGGATGTCCTTCAAAGCCCGGACTGCATAAAGGATGGCTCTCATCTCTAGGACATTTATGTGAAGCTGGGCCTCGAGTTGAGTCCATACACCTTGAGTGTGGTAGAGCGACAATGGGCTCCCCATCCCGTCAGTGATGCGTCTGTGGTGATGGAGATTTGATGATCCAGAGGAGCAAAGGGAAATCCTTCCAGGAGATTGCTCTCTTGAGACCACCAGGTGAGAGACCTCTGTAAGGGTTCTGTCACCCTGATGGGATAAGACTGTGGGTGAGTGGTTGGGGACCACTGAGCACTGAGCATCCATTGGGTGGTTCTCATGTGTAGCCGAGCTAGGTACAGTGAACACTGAGGATGCCATGAGGCCTAACATACGTTGTATTGAGAGCTGTAACTGATCTGTTCTCCCAATGTAACGGGCCATCTGAAGGATATCGAGCCTTCTGTTCTCTGGAAGGAAAGCCTTGCACAAGAGGTGTCCAGTAGAGTCCTATGAAAAGAATCTCTGGGAGGCTGCAACTGTGACTTCTTTAGATTCAGCAGAACTCCCATGGACATAAGAAGGCGAGAGGCCATCTGAACGGCTTCCAGGGTCCCCTGTCTGGAAGGGCTTGCTAGGAGCCAGTTGTCCAGGTAGGGAAACACTCGGATTCTGAGCTTCCTGAGATGCGCTGCGAGAACTGCACAACACTTTGTAAAGACTCGCAGCGCCGAGGATAGCCCAAAGGGCAGGACTCTGAACTGATATTGTTGACCCAGAGCCACAAACCTCAGGAATTTGTGATGCCTTGGGTGAATAGGAATGTGCTGGTAAGCGTCCTGCATGTCCAGGGAGGCTAGCCAGTCATGTTGATGAAGCAAGGTAACGGTTCCTAAAATCATTTTGAATTTCTTCCTGGAGAAATTTGTTTAACTTTCTGAGGTCTAGGTATGGCGCAACCCCAGACTTCTTGGAACCAGAAAGTAGTGGGAGTAGACCCTGTGTTTGCTGATGCAGAGCACCAGTTCTACTGCCCTGTTGTTCAGAAGGCCCTGGATCTCGGCGGCAAGGTCCGACTGAAGGATTGACAGCCTGGGTTGTCGTTTGGGAGGGCGATTAGGAGGGTCTCCAGAAAATTGAGAGAATACCCTCGCGAATTATCCGAAGGACCCATTTGTCTGAGGTTATGGACTTCCACTGGTTGTAGAAGTGCATCAGGCGACCTCCACGGAGGGAAAAGTCCCTCGGGCAGTGAAGATGGAACTTGGGCGGCAACTCATAAGGTGCGCTGGGCGCTTTTGGGCACTGCAGCTTTCTGTTGCATCTTCTTTTGAGGTTGGGCAGGTTGGTTCTTATGAAACTTCCTCTGCCCCTGCCTCGAGACTGATGCTTATGAAACTGACGTTTACCGACATGCCCTCAAGAGGGGGTAGGAGGGGGTCGAGCCAGCTTAATGGCTGACCTAGTCTTCTGAGTAGCCTCTAGAGCTTGCTCTACCTGAGGACCAAAAAGATATGAGCCATCAAAGGGCAACGCCATCACCTGCTGCTGTGCATCATTCGTGAAGCCCGAAGTACGCAGCCAGGAGTGACGGCGAGTACAAATACCAGCGGCTGTTGAATGAGAAGCAGTGTCGAAAGCATCCATGACTGCTTTGACCTGTTGATTATTAGATTCAATACCTCTGGTAATGGTCAGAAGAAGCTCTGACTTAGAGTCCGAGTCCGGAAGAGCTTCAACCATTTGCTTGATAGAGTGCCACAGGATATACTCATACTGAGAAAATAGCCCTGGTAACTGGCAATACGCATACTTAAAGTGGACGCAGCAAAGACTCTCTTACCTAATGTATCAATCTCACGAGACTCTTTGTTAATAGGTCGAGCTGTAGTAACGAGGAAGAACGACCTTATCATTCTCTGCCAGGACTACAATAGGATCAAAAAGGCTTGAGATGCCAAAATGGGACGATCCTTGGGGCTGAATATTTCCTATCAATGGATTTAGCACAGAAGGGTAAGACAGGATTATTCCATACCATTTGAGACAGCGTCTGAAGGAAGGTTGAATCGGAGGAGTCAAATCCGTGGGGATCTCGAAGCATCAAGATATTGGGTCTTAACCGCTTCCAGGATCGATGTCTGTAGTCTGAAGAAGAGTGGAGCTCAGGTTCTTCAACAGACTTAAAGGACAGGTCCTCGACCACAGGCTCTGTAGCAGTGAAAGATCCTGCTCGTCCACTTCTTCACCCAACCAAGGTCTGGGTCAGGCTCAATGTCATCTCCTGATAGTCCAGGAGGACTGTTTGGACAGGAAAGGAGTGAAATACAGAAGAGAAGGAAGAATTGAGAGGAAAGAGGTCTCGAGAGCTCCCGGCGCCGAGGAGGAAACAGGACAACAGCGCGCGAAGAACAGCGCGGCCTAGTACAGCACGGCCAGCCCGGCAGCACGGACAGCACCGAAGATGGCGCTGAGAGGCACACGGCACCGTGGACGGCACCGACAAGCCCCGCGATGCGCAAAACAAGCGCCGACAAGCCCCAGCGACTGTGAAGCTATCAGGACCCTGAGAACATGGTTAGAAGGAAAATAGCAGGAGATAAGGGCATTGGTGTGGCCCCCTGCACCGCAGCCATGTGAGGGGGGGAAACACCCAAGCGCGGAGTCGTCGGCACCGAGGAAGGTGCCGCGCGACCAGGAAAGTTCAACCGCCCTACCTGGTCACCCGACAAGCCCGAAGGCCCATGGGCAACCGAGCCAGGTAGCAGAACCAACCTCCGAGCCCATTGCTCCATAAGAGCGGCCCACTGATGAAACTGCTCATCTGAAGACCTACCAATAGGCGGGGTAGGACTCCAATGCCGAAGACGGCGGCTACGGAAGCAAGTGTGGCGACTCCGAAGGAGAGACCAACAACTAACCCACGATAACAGGCGTCGATGCGCGGGCTCTCAGCGGGGACCTCGAGTGATGCCTTCTCTTTTTAGACCTGTGGGCCAAAGAAGAGCACGAGGCCAAACAGTGCCGAGAATGCGACCGTTTGTTTTTATGCCTCCAGGGGGACCGCCCATCCCCCCGGGCATTGGATTGACCGTTGTCGGACCCCCGTTCGGGAGAAGGAGGCGGGACGGACCAACCCGACTGAACAGCTTTCATACGAAGTCTCTACCGTCACCTGACCTGCTCATAGTGCGACTCCGTCAAGTAGGCTGAGACTTCTTTATTGTATATTAAAATAGAATAAACTTAAGCGATACTATATCGAGATAATACTACAAAAATAAGCTGAAAACTATGCTGCTAGTTTGAAGTTTGACTCCCGACAGGCGAGCGACATAGTTGCTAGAAGCGCAGCAGCGGGAAAAAAGGAACTGAGGTGATGGTTGGAGGGTCGACGCAGATAGTCATTGCCGCATACGAGCTAGTGCTCGCGGCGCCATCTCTGGTGTCGACCCTCCAGCAAAAAGTTTGCTCCCAATGGGTCCTAGTGCCTCCGGCGCAGATCCCAATAGTGTGAATGAGTGGTGGAGACTTATGTCCAGGAAGATATTGTTTCTTAAAAAAACGTTTTGCCAAAAGGCAATGAACATAAAATTTAGGGTCCAAAGACTCAAGTCGAGACCCCCAAAAAGAATCCAAGTAGGTAAACAAAGTGTATAACAATAAAAAAATAAGAACAACAGACCTCATTCAATGAAGAGGCAAACAAGTACACCACTGAGGTGCAGCACTGTACCTGCCCACCCGCATTCCAAAACAACTAGGTTCCAGGAGGGGAGGCAGGGAGGGAGGTCAGAATACAGCAAGACTCCATCAGAAGAAACAACATTACTGTGGTAATTTTTTCTTCAAACAACATGAAGTCTTGTTGTATTCTGGCTATATGCAGACTACCAAGCAGTACCCATAAGGAGGAGGGATCTACAGAAACTATTTTGGGAACAGGCTCTGCAGTACTGCTGTGCCAAACCTAGCATTACTTCTTGACTGGATGTCAAGGGAGTAATGCTTGGTAAATGTGTGAACAGTTTTCCAGGTGGCTGCTTTACAGATTTCCACTACTGGTATATCCCTGGCAGCTGCAACCGAAGCAGCTGTACCTCTGGTGGAGTGAGCCCTCAGGCCAGATGGAGGCTGCTTCCCCAGTTTTGAATAGCAGAACTGTATGAAAGAAACAATCCATCTGGCAGTAGTTCTCTTAGTGGCAGGTGTACCTTTGCCCACCTTCCCATAAGAAAAAAAAAAAACAGCTGGGATCAGTCATTTCTATGGGGTTTGGTGGATTCTATGTAATAACTCAGAACCCTTTTTACATTGAGACTGTGTAATCTCCTCTCTCCAGAGGAGAAGTGATCAGTAAAAAAATACAGGCAGTGTCATAGATTGGTTCAAATGAAAATCTGATACCACTTTGGGAAGGAATTTCCTATTCGTGTGGAGGACTACCTTATCCCTGCGAAATGAAATGAAATCAGGTTCTACTGATAAGGCCTATAGCTCACTGATTCTCCTGGCAGAGGTGACAGCAACCAGAAACACAGTTTTTCAAGTCAGGTACTTGAGCTCAGCTAAGCAAAGTGGTTCGAAGGGAGGCTGCATCAGCTGTGCAATACAGATATTCAGGTCCCACAGAGGAGGAGTAGGATCTCTGAAGGGAGGGTTGATGTGAGTCAAACCTTTGAAACATTTCTTGAAAACTGGATGGGAGGCTAGAGAAGAGACTTTACCAGCCAAAATAAAAGCAGAAATAGCTGCCAAGTGCACCTTAAGAGTGGTAGGCCGAAGGCCTAAGCCATTAAAATGTACCAAATAATCCAAAGCAATGGCAATGTCCGCTGAGTCAGGCTGAATGTGCCACTGGAAGCACCAGAACCCAAACCTCTTCCATTTAGAACTATATGTTTTTCTAGTAGAAGGCTTTCTACTAGCCTAAAGGATATCCAGATCTGATTGAGAGAGTTGCAGGCCTGCATATTCTAGCTCTTCAAGAGCCAGGCCTTGAGCCTGAGTGTGTGAAGACTGGGGTACAAAATCCTCCCCTGAGATGAGGTGAGGAGGCTGAACTGTCTGGGAAGGCACAGAGGTATTGTCACTGATAGTAACAGTACTAGAGGATACCAAGGTTGTCTGGCACAGTCCGGGGCTATTAGAACCACTGTGCAAGGTTGGGATCTGATCTTGACCAGAACTCTGAATATCAGAGGAAAGGGAGGAAAAGCATAGAGAAACCTGTTGGTCCAATCCAACAGGAGGGCATCCAGAGGAACCATCCCCAGGAGAGGGGGTCTGCAGTAGAACGGAGGAAGCTGATGGTTGTCCGGGGCTGCAAAGAGATCTTTCTCTGGAGTGCCCCATCTCTTGAAAATGATCTGAAGAATGAGAGGATTCAGGGCCCATTCGTGATGACCTTGGGAAATTCTGCTGAGAGCATCTGCAAGTACATTGTCCTTCCCTGTGAGATGCACAGCAATCAGAGAAACCTGCAGGGAGTAAGCTAGAGACCATATTTTCATGGCTTCAGTGCACAGGGCCAAGAACCGAGTGCCCCCCTGCTTGTTGATGTACCACATGGTTGTGGTGTTGTCTGTCCTGATCTGCACCACTTTCCCCTGAATTACGTTTGAGAATGTCTAGAGTGCTAGAAAGACAGCCCTGAGTTCGAGAAGGTTTATGTGTAGAAGGGACTCCTGAAGAGACCAAGTTCCCTGAGCAGTATGCTGATCCAGGTGGGCTCCCCATCACAGCAGGGAAGTGTCTGTGGTGAGAATCACTGTGGGAACCTGACTGAGGAAGGGTACCCATTGCCTCAAATTGTCCTCTTCCAGCCACCACTGAATTGCCTGAACCAGAATTAGAGATACTGGAACCAAGTTGGAGAGAGGATCTTTTCTATGGGACCAAAAGCCTCTCAGATGAAATTGAATATCCCTCATCTGAAACCTTGCCCCTTGCACTACTGCAGTGCAGGCTGCCATGTGGCCTAGCAACTGCAAAAAGTATCTGGCTGGTCGAGACACAGGTGGACAAAAAGAGGAAGCCAGAGTGATAAGGGATAGGACCCTTGAGGAAGGAAGAAAGGCCTTGGCCTGAACAGTGTCCAGATCCACGCTTATAAAGAAGCTAAGTTGGTTGCAGAACAGACTTTTCCAGATTTAGGATGAATCCTAGGGAGTTCAGAAGGTTTTGAGTGACCCCTGGAGCCGACCTGACTTGGTCTGAGGACTGGCCTGCTATGAGCCAGATAAGGGAACAGTAAGATGTCTTGTTTCCTGAGGAAGGCCACCACTGCTGCTAGACACTTGGTGAATACCCTTGGAGCAGATGTTAGGCCAAATGGCATTGCTCTGAACTGATAATGGCCTGAGGGCAGTTCAAACCTGAGATACTTTCTGTGGGACTGCCTGATAGGTATGTGGAAATAGGCATCCTTGAGATCCAGGGAGGCTAGCCAGTCTCCTGGCCTCAGAGAGGGAAGAATTAATCCCAAAGTCACCATCTTGAACTTTGGCTTTAATATGTGTTTGTTTAGGTATCACAGATCTAGGATGGGTCGCCACTCCCTTGTCTTTTTTAGGGAAATGAAGTATCTGGAGTACAATCCCTTTCCCCTGTGAATGAGAGGTACCTTTTCCTCTGCTTGCAGAAGCAGTAGGGATGAGACCTCTGTCTCCACAGCCTGTGTTTCCTCTGGAGAGGAAGGATAAAAAGCCCTTGCTTTCAGCCTTGGAAGCCTGCTGAAGCTGAGAGCAAGACCCTGGTTCACTGCTTCCAGGACCCACTTGTCTGAAGTGGTAGACTTCCAGGCCTGGAAAAAGTGAACCAGTCTGCCCCCTACAGGGATTGGGGCGGCGACCCTGACTGACACATCAGGGTGTCTGTTTAGCAGGGGGCTTAGCCTGAGAGGAGTGTGCAGCCCTTGTCATCCCACTTCTGCCTCTTCCCCTAAAGAACCCCTGCTGCTGAAAAGAAGAGGAGGCCTGGGCCTGGTAAAAAGGCCTTTGAAATGGCCTGCCCCTGCCAGTCCTAGATTGCTACCTTTGAGGGGTGGTCTGCTTTTCTTTGGCTGCAGTACTCCTATATGTGGTCCTGTATTCATCCATCTTTTTCATGTAAGTTTCTGTTTGCTCCCCAAACAGAGAGTTACCAGTGACAGGAAAATCCATGGCCTTGGTCTGGGTATCCTGAGACATATTGGTACGCCAGAGCCAGGCAAATCTCCTCATGGAAACACATGTAGCCATAGCTCTAGAATGAACATCATTCGAGTCCACAGCAACATGAAACTGGACCTTAGACGCTTTGATGCCATCCAAAGCCACCTGCTCCAGCTCCTTGGCCAGCTGGGGAGGGGCATTTTTAGCCAGCTCCAGAATTGTATCCCACCTAGACATCTGGTATCTGGCTGTATATGCCATATAGTTGGATTGCCTGAGTCCTAAAGAGGATGCCAAGCACTGTTTCTCAGCCATGGCATCCACTTTCCTGGAATCATTATCAAGGGGGTGAGATGCCAGGGGAATATTAGCCTTGTCACAGGCTGCAGCTTGCACTACCCCAACATAGCTGCAATGATTGGTAAGGAATTCCGTTCCAGGGCCTGACAGAGCATACCTCCTGTCCATCTTCTTATCCACAGGAGGTATGGATGTTGGAAGTTGTAATATTTTTTGGGTCTGTTTCCCCAAGGATTCTCCTCTCTGTGTCTGAATTCCTGCGTCAGGCAAAAAAAAACAAACAGAAAACAACCCCCCACTGCCCATCTCCAGCATAAACTTTAAGTCTCCTGTGCAGTCCTACAGCTATGTGTAAATCCCCACTCTCGGCCAGCAAAACCAAAAATACAGAAAATAAATTCCCCCCCCAACGTGTAATCGCCACAACACAAACCATACCATAAGAGTGATGCACGTTGCTCTTCCAGCTGAGCTCTCTTTCTCTCTATGCTCCAGCGCTGTTCCATCATGGTGAACCTCTCCATTCCCCCCCCTTCCTGTCTCGAATCCCTCTGTTCTGCCTCCAACTCCACAGCCATGCCAGCAGCCCTAGCAATCAAGGAAGCCATGCCAGCAGCCCTGGCAGCCAAGTACTATTTTTTATTAGTGGCAGCGTAACAACTACAATAAAAATAAATGAACCTCCCCCAAAAAAAAGTTTTATTTTATTTTTTTGTATCTCAAAAAAAGGGGACCATTGTATAATCACAATAAACCTCTTCAGGGTGTGGGTTATGCTGGGATTTACCCATGGCTGGCATGGTTTGACCACTTGGCCTGCGGCCTCATGGCCAAACCACACCAGCCGTGGGTAAAGCCCAGCATATTCCACACCCTGCCATGGTTTATTGCCTAAACATTTCATTCTTTCAACCAAAGATAGAACAATCACATTGCTATTTGATTGGTAAAAATACTCTTTTAGAAAACATTATGCATGTCAGTGCTGTATTCTGACAAATGCAGTATGACCGACCGGTTCAGCTGTCCCAGAGAACAAAGAGTTAAACTCTATGCAAATGCATAGAACACTGAACTTGAGCTCAGTTTTCAACCCACCATCCTCAGTACATTCTAGTAACTGATCAGATTCTTATGAAGCTAACAATTGCAAATAATTTTTAAAACTACTAACCAGACCTAAGTGCCACCAGGGGCAAACACAACAAGTAAACTGGGCAGATGGAAGTCTCAAGCCCCTGATGCCTATGAAAAAGTACTTACCCACTGGTGGGTAAAAGATTTCTGAAAACCAAACACCAGCCTTTTGACCCCCTAGGTTCTGTAGGGGAGGCTCTGTGGGAGGTCAGAATACAATAAGACTCCATTAGAAGAAACAGTATTACTACAGTAAGTAATTTTTTCTTCAAACAACATAGAGTCTTGTATTCTGACAAATGCAGACTACCAAGCAGTGCCCTTGGGAGGTGGGCACAGAACCTACTTGGGAAGTAGGCTCTGCAACATTGCTGTGCCAAACCTGGCATCACTCCTAGCCTGGCATCCAGGCAGTAGTGCTTAGTGAATGTGTGAACAGTTTTCTATGTGGCTGCTTTACAAATACCTAGCAAAGGGGCATCTCTGGCGGCTGCCACTGAGGCAGCAGTACCCCTAGTGGAATGTGCCCTCAGACCTGAAGGGGCATCCTTCTCTAGTTTGCCACAGCAGAACTGAATGCAAGCTACAATACATCTGGCTATGGTCCTTTTTGTGGCTGGCTTGTCCTTACCTACTTCCCCATAGGTAAGGAATAGCTGGGTGGAACCCTGTCTGTGTTCCTTGGTCCTGTCCATATAATAACTGATGGACCTCTTTACATCAGGACTGTGCAGCCTGCGTTCACCTGAGCTGGAATGGTTTGTGAAGAATACAGGAAGATTGATAGATTAATTAAGGTGAAAATCAGAGACCACCTTGGGGAGAAACTTCCTGTTGGTACGAAGAACAATCTTATCCCTATGAGGGATAATGTAGTTGGGCTTCACTGACAAGGCTTGGAGCTCACTAATCCTCCTGGCAGAGGTGATGGCCACCAAAAACACAGTCTTCCAAGTCAGAAACTTAAGCTCTGCTGAAAACATGGGCTCAAAGGGAGACTGCATAAGCTGACCTATGCAAATATTGAGATCCCAGGCTGGAGTGGGCTCTCTATGAGGAAGATGGAGATGTAACAGCCCCTTAAAGAACTTATTGAAGATGGGATGTGCAGCTAGGGAAAGGTCCTTCCCTGCTGACAAGTATGCAGAGACAGCTGCCAAATGTACATTTAAGGTAGAAGGCTGCAAAAGAAGGGACTGCAGGTGTACCAGATAGTCCAGTAGCACTGGAAGCCCAACCTGTTGAGGATCCAGACCCTTCTGGGAACACCAGATGGAGAACCTTTTCCATTTAGAGGAACAGGTTTTCCTAGTGGAAGGCTTTTTGGAGACCCTTAGAATGTCCAAGACACTCTCTGAGAGATGCAGGCTTGCATACTATTGGTCTTCAAGAGCCAAGCCCTGAGGTGGAGGGACTGGAGATTGGGGTAGAGGATCCTCCCCTGAGCTGATGTCAGCAGGTTATGTTTCCTGGGGAGATAAATAGGACTGGCCACTGACAGAGACAAGAGCATTGGATACCACGGTTGTCTGGCCCAGTCTGGGGCTATGAGAATCATGGTCACAGGCTGAGACCTGAGCTTGACTAAGACCCTGCGAATCAAGGGAAAAGCATACAGAAACCTGCTTGTTCAGTCCAGAAGCAGAGTCTCCAGGGGCATTGAGCCCCAAACAGGAGGCCTGCAACAGTACAGAGGTAACTGATGATTGTCTGGGGTTGCGAAGAGATCTATCTCTGGAACCTGACAGGAGGACTTGTCTGTTGAGGGCCCACTCGTGATGGCCCTGGCTTACATAGAAACATAGACTTTGACGGCAGATAAGGACCACTTGGCCCACCTAATCTGATCCTGCTGAGAGCATCTGCTAGGACATTGTCCTTCCCTGGTAAGTGGACTGCTGACAGGGAGATGTCCAAGGAGTAGGCCAGACTCCAAATCTTCATGGATTCTGTGCAGAGGACGGAGGACCTTGTTTGTTGATGTGAGTTCAGCTTTTTTATCACTATATGCTCTTTTGTTCAAGTTCATACTCAAATAAATAGCGGAACTGAGATATTTTTCAGTGGTGCCTTCCTTTATTGTTGTTTTCTTGTAATTATTTGGAAAGAGCACACAAAATAGCTCTGGAGCAGTTTATTTTTGTAATTCTGCTTGACTGAACTGCACTTGGAGCAACGTCTTGTTTATTCAATCGGGGCAGTGGTGCAAGAAGAGGTACGTTATAGCCGTGTGATGGTTATCTGTCTAGAACAGTGGTTCCTCTTTATGTTTCAAACTAACTGGGAAACGTCTTCTGGAGAAGCACTGAACATTGAGAACACCACCATCAGGCCCTTTTGTAGTGCATTGCTTAACTTTCTGAATCACTCTGATCTGTTTGTAAGATTTGAGAGAGCAGAAGCCAATTCAAGTGAACCTGATGTATTAACAGACAGAGTAATGATGGCCCCTCTGTGTCTAATATTCATGCAGTATATTTGGAACTGGAGAAATGTGCTCTTAAAGTAAGGCATATCCACTGGAATTTGACGAGTTTGCAAGCATATGAAAAGAATAATAGAGTTCTGAGGGGACTGAGAGTAATTAAGTGGCCCGGATATGGACTTGATGATGAAGTCTTTATCACTGACTGGGAATTACAAATGCAAACTGCCTCTATGTTATTCATGTGCTACATCATTAGAGACTATGTGAGATAACAGCAGAAGATCAGGCCCCTGTTACAAGAATTAGAGACTAAATTCCTTGCATTTAAGGGAGAAAAGTCCTTTGATGGATATGAGGCTAAATTGAAAGTGGCACTTAAAAAAACAAGATGATAGAATAAGGGCCATTAAGGTTCAGAAATTCGAGCGTGGTCTTCTTGATTATTTGCATGGATGTGTTTTTTCATGAACTGGTGTGAATAAAACCCCTAAGAATAAGAAAGGGAGATACTACAAGGGACAAAATTCTATTTTGAAGCAATCCAATACCAGTTTCCATTCCACTTCAGAATTGGCGCTTGAATCAGGGGACGACCAATCAGAGGAGGATGCTTGGGCTGGCAGTATAGCCTAGAGGTTAGAGGAATGAGAAGTGAACAAGCTTGACACATCCAGCAGACCACACCTGAGTTTGATTCTCACAACCTCCACTTGCATACTGTGTGACTCTGAGCAAGTCACTTAACCGCCCAGTGCTCCCACGTCACCCCTGAAAACAGGCACTTTTGCCTAGTGCGCCTTACTTGGTTACCAAAGACTAAAAATAAAAAGTCAGGAGCCAACAGTCAGCCAAGAAGGTCGGTGAGGTTTGCCAAAAGCGGAGAACAAGAAGGGGCAGTCGGGGGAGAGCCAGGACGAGGACAGGTGCAGTCATATCGGAACAAGAAGCAAACACCGAAAACGCCGAAAGGCAGGAAGAATTAACAATAAACGTTGTGAACTTGTCTGACTATACTCTTACACCAACCTAACTATCAGTACTCAATAAAGGTTTGAGTTTTGTTCCGACATACAAGCCAAGTAAGTTTGATCTTTTCCTTGACTTTGAAAGACTAACAAGGAAACTGAATTTAAAACTGTATTTTGGCAATAAAAACATGGGTTTTTCAGAGGGTTCTGAGCTTAGTGCAGTAGCGCAAGAAGAATGTCCAGTCGAACCATTGGGGCACTCTTTGGAAAGTGCAGTTTGTTCAGGTACAGACTGTGGCCTGCAAATTTTCAAACCATGATCTAAATTTAGCCCTGCCCCTAACAGAATGATCACAACCTTTGAGGAACTATGCATACAAGATATGGGGAGACTCTTCAATGATATACCTGCTCAAAATAATTTTTGTAATATAACAAATGAGGAAAGGGATGCTTTGAAGGAGTTAGAAAATAATGTGAATCTTGCTATTAAACCTGCAGTTGTTATTCTAAATACTGATGATTATGTGAAGGAGATAATTAGACAATTATCCAATGAGGTATTTTATACAATATTGGATAAAGATCCTACACATATGTTTAAACAGCAGATAGACGTGGTTTTGAATGAGGCACATGCGCATGGTGTCATTTGTGATGACACCCTTGATTTTTTGCAGGTGTCACACCCGGTCCATCCAGCCATCTATGCTCTCCATAAAGTACACAAGAGGCTTGAGAATCCCCCGGGTAGGCCTATAGTCTCCGGTATTGGCTCACTTATAGAGCCATTATCACAGTATGTGGATGCCCACATTAGAGTTATTGTTAAACAATTGCTATCATGTTAAATATACTACAGAGATTTGAGGCATACTGGGGGATCTCCAGTTGGAAAAGGAGTGGATTTGGTTTCTATGGATGTAGGATCATTGTACACCAATATACCACATGATGGTGGCTTAAGGGCAGAGCGTAGATGGCTGGACTGAGCTACCACTTTGGATACTGGCCAGAAGAATTTTCTTATTGATTCATCAGAACTAGTATTGACAAAGAACACTTATTTTTCAGGGTAACACTATCTCCAGGTAAAGAGAACCACTATGTGGGCTACTTTTGCCCCCAATTATGCGAATCTTTACCTGGGGGGAGTGGGAAAGAGATTACATTTATGATCAGGAAACAAATGGTTATTATGACCACATTTACCTTTGGAGGCTCTTTGTAGATGATGTGTTGATGGTGTGGTGGGGGTCGTTTCAGCAACTATAGGCGTTTGTGGATTATTTGCATGACAGCAATCCACACATACAGTTTAATGTTGAGGCACGTATGGACAGAGTCACATTTTTGGATCTACAAATAAATAAATTACATGATTGGACTATTAAAACAGAACTATATAGGAAGCCAGTTGAGAAAAATACTGTCTTACCTCGAGTTGCCACCCCCACCACACTATCAATAACACTCCTAAATCACAATTTATGTGTCTTAAAATAAACTCTAGTTTAGAGTCTGATTTTCAGAGGGGGCTGTCGAAATGTCTGGCAGATTCATTTCTAGAGGCTATGCCAGAGCAGTGGTCGCACAAGCTCAGGAGACAGTTAAAAATATGGAAAGGGGGGGATCTTCTTCAATATAGAATTAAGAAACAAGAAGATGATGTTAGGATGAATTTTGTCACTACCTATAGTTCTATTTCTAGTAAGGTCAGGGACATCTTAGAAGAGAATTGGCATGTATTGCAGGCAGAACCAGCATTAAAAGAGATTAGCCAAGTGTATCCCCATCAGGTATACAAGCGGGAAGAAACTTGGGTGATGTATTAGTGCATTCCTTTCAACCGACAGTGGTGAAGCAACGTAGTGGCAACTGGTCATCTCAGCAGCCAAAAGGTTGTTTTACCTGTGGCCATTGCAAGTTTTGTACACATTATGTACAACAAATACATTTTTCTACAGTGAATCAAAATAAGATTTAAGATATTAGATGGTTTCTTAACTGTACTTCTGAAAACTTTATTTATTTGGCAACTTGCATGTGTAATGCGTTCTATGTAGGAAAAACATCTAGGAAGCTTAAAGAGAGAATTTGTAATCATTTAAGTGATATTAAGTGTCACGTTGAAAGGAATGCACTATGCACTATATAGACATATACATCAAGTTGGTACATTAATTACACAGATTTAAATTCTGTGGAATTGAGAAAATCAATTTGGGGCCTAGAGGTGGGGATATTAATGTTAAAATATCACAAAGAGAAGCTTTTTGGATATATGAGTTGGGAGCATTAAAGTATCCAGGATTGAATGATGCCTTTGATATATCCCCATTCTTGAATAAGAAATAAATAATTGATTATGCTGTACTTAAATGTGTATTTCTTAGACAGACATTATGATCATTAAGAACCTTACAAAGTAGAGAAAAGGATGGAATTTGATCTATATTATGGTATGACGGAATTTTGTGTAAATGATAAATATGGCATCTATTGATCCTGTTCGTGCTCTGCTTTTTTATCTTGCAATAATGGTTCTACGTGTATGTAGAGAGTGTTTTATATATATATATATATATATATATATATATAAAATGGGGTGAGTGGTAAATGAGTGTGGTAAATTATGTTATTTTCAACAGGGTGTGATAAATATAAGACCTGACATTTATCACACCCAGCATAAAGCATAGCATGCCGTGCAAAGCTGCACCAAATGGGCCCATTTGCAACAGTGGGAGCCCCACTGTATATGTGGACATACATGATGGGCACTCGTGTGATATTGGAAATATATTTAGTCTTGCACAGTGACCTCTGAAATCCTCGCTGTGGCTTCGCCACTTGTGAGTTCAGAGGTCACTCTAGAGGAGTGAAAATATTTTTCATATCACACTCATGCCCATCATGTATCCTATATATATATATATATATATATTTGTTTTTTACCATACAGTATTGCTAAAGGCAATAGTATAGAGAAATGCATTCTAGCTATGTGCTGCATGATAATATTTAAACAGTGCATATACAATGTAACGTAGCACATTGGTGTGTCCTAATGAACATATAAATTAAATATAGGGGGTATAAGCATTTTAGCTATTCTCCTAGAGGTTGTATCATAGACATATACAGTAGGATACAATTGTATCTTCTGATTGGAAAAATACACCTGATTGTGGTAACTCTAAGTTTTAATGGTTTATTATGTACATATAATATAGCAACTATGTTATTACTATAGGTGTTTTAGGTAGCCATGTCACTTTAAATTGCTATTTAAGGAGCACTAATTACAGCACTTCTAGATCCCTGAGGAGGCTCTTTTGAGTGAAACCGGTTGGATCTGTGTGCCTGGTGGTGTGGTGTGGTGTAAGTTCAGCATTTTTACCACTGTATGCCCATTTGTTCAAGTTCGTACTCAAATAAAAAGTGGACCTGAGATATTTTTAAAGACGGAATGGTGACTTCCTTTATTGTTGTTTGTTTGTTGATGTAGTATATTGTAGTGGTGTTGTCTGTCCTGACTTGAACCACCTTCCACTGAAGATGATTGGCAAATGCCTGAATAGCCAGGAATACCGCCCTGAGCTCCAGGAGGATGATGTGTGCCAGGGGCTCCTGAGGTAGCCAGTTCCCGTAAGCTGTGTGCTCGCCCAGATGTACACCCCAGCCCAAGAGGGAAGCATCTTTTGTCAACATCAGGGAGGGTACCTTTTGAAGAAAAGGTACTCCCACCCTGAGATTGTCCATGTCCTGCCACCACTGGAGGGCTTGCATGAGGGTGGGGGACACTGGAAATAGCTTGGACTGGGAGTTCTTTCTTTGAGACTAAAAGGATCTCAAGTGGAACTGAATGTCCCTCATCTGAAACCTTGCTCCTGGGACCACAGCTGTGGTAGATGCCATGTGCCAGGAGTTGCAGGAAATGCCTTTACTGGGCAAGGAACTCAAAGTTGCAAGGAACCTACCAACTGCATGAGTGCCTGACCCCTTCCTGGAGGCAAGAAGACCTTTACCTGGATGGTGTCCAGCTCTGCCCCAATGAAGTCCAGAACCTGGATAGGGGTCAGCATGACTTTTTGAGATTTACCAAGAAACCCAGTGACTGGAGGGTTACCTGAGTGAGCTCCAGAGACTGTAGTTCTTGTTGAGAGGACTGGCCTACAAGTAGCCAGTCATCCAGATAGGGGTAAACTGAAACCCCTTGCATTCTGAGAAATGCCACTACCACTGCTAGGCACTTTGTAAACACCCTTGGTGCAGAGGTCAGTCTGAAGGGCATGGCCTTGAACTGATAATGGCCTGAAGGTAGCCAGAATCTGAGGTACTTTCTGTGGGACTGCCTGATTGGTATGTGAAAGCAGGCATCCTTGAGGTCTAGGGATGTCAGCCAGTCCCCCTTGTTGTACAATGGGTAGGATTAATGCCAAGGTTGTCATCCTGAACTTTGGCTTTGAAAGGTGCCTGTTCAGGTATCTGAGATCTAGGATGGCCCGCCACTCCCCTGTTTTTAAGGCGAGGAAGTACCTGGAGTTCAACCCCTTTCCCCTGTGCTGAGGTGGTACAGGCTCCACTGCCTTTGAGAGAAGGAGGGGTGGAAACCTCTGCCTCTAACATAGCTGTTTCTGAAGGGTTGTGAGGTCTGAAGGATCTTGCTTCCAACCTGGGGAAGGATTTGAAGTTGAGAGCAAGTCCTTGACCCACTATCTCCAGGACCCATCTGTCTGAAGTGATAAATTGCCAGGCCTGAAGGTACAGTACAAGTCACATTAAACTGTTTCATCAACTCACTGGTGTAGCATTTTTTCTTTGTGATGCTACTGCATTGGCAGCTCAAACTGTTGAAGCTTTTAACTGTTTTCTAACTATCCTTCACTGCCTGTTCAGCTCACTTGCACCTGTTTAGTGAAATGGCAGTAGCTGTTTTGCAGAGTTTATGCAATGCATTTTCATGGCATTGTTTATAAATATCACAGCATTCCTTAAGAGCATTGTTTATAAATATCACAGCATTCCTTAAGAGTTGTTTAGTCTGCCTTCTGAAATGAAACTCATAAACACTCAGCTGAAAATAAAGCTTATAGTGCATAACAGCTAGTTGCAAACCAATACTAACCTTTTACTAATTCATTGAATTAAACACTGCACAGATTAGAAAACTCATTGAACAATGCTACACCAGTGAGTTGAGGGAATTGTTTAATGTGATTTGTACTGTAGTGGGTCAGCCTGCCCCTTACAGGGGTAGGGAAGGCAGACCAAGCAGATCCCTCAGGGTGTCTGCTTGGCAGGAGTAGAGGGGTGTGAGGTGGAAGCAGCATGGCCTGCACCCCTCCTTCCTCATCCCCTGAAGAACCCCCTGGGTTGCTGAAAAGAAGGGAAGGCCATGGCCTGATGGAAGGGCCTAGGGTAAGGTCTGCCCCTGCTCTCTCTGGCCTGTTGTCTCTGAGGGGTGGCAGACTTCTCCTTAGCAGAAGCACTCTTGTATGCCACCCTATAGTCATTCATCTTTTTCACGTATGCTTCTGTCTGTTCCCCAAACAGGGAATTTTGTGTTAGGGGAAAATCTAGAGCATTATTCTGGGTATCCTGGGAAAGACTGGTACATCTCAACCAGGAAAACTGCCTGAGGGAAATGGCAGATGCCATAGCCCGAGATGCTGCATCATTAGAGCCCAGCGCCATATGAAACTGGACTTAGATGCTTGGATTCCCTTAGACACCACCTCCTGAAGGTCAGCTGCCAGTTCAGGAGAAGCTTTTTGGGCCAGCTGCTGCACAGATTCCCACAGTGCCTTTTGGTACCTAGAGGCACAGGCTATGTGTGAGGCCTGCCTTATGCCCAGGGAGGAGGCCAAGTATGTTTTCTTGCCCAGGGAGTCAATTTTTCTGGAATCCTTATCCAGAGGATGGGAAGTCAGGGGAATACCAGCTTTCTCACAGGCTGCAGTCTGTACAACCCCGACATGGCTGCAATGGAAGGATAAAAACTCAGTGCCACTGCCAGCCAGGGCATATTTCCTGTCCATCTTCTTGTCCAAGGGAGGGACTGAGAAAGGGGTCTGGAGGACCTTGAGGGTTTGCTTTTTCAGGGATTTATGGACAGGGATGGAGAGGCCCTGTGAAGCAGGGAGGTCCATCATTTCCCTGTAGTCTTCCTCCTGCCTAGTCTCCTGGACAGAGAGCTGCAGGGTCTCTGCTACCTGCCTCATAAATGCAAAATGGGAGGTAGCTTCAGAGGGGGCCCGAGGAGGAGACTCATACTTACGATGATCAGGGTAAACATCAGGTCCAATAGGTTCCCCTTCATTCTCATCTTCAGCATCATATTCATAATCAGATTCATAATACTCCTCAGGGTCCAGGGAACCAGAAGGAGCTGAACCAGCAGGGACCTGAACCAGTGACTGCCAAACTGGTCACTGAGCCGGTTCGCCGAAACCGGGCTGCAGGGACTGAGCAATCCGAAACGCTTTGGCGATTTCCTCAGCAGCTGGAACCAAACTGGTTGTTTGCACGGTTCCGCACCAGATTTCTTGGACAGTACAGTATCCGGGGTTGAATCCGACCATCTTTTAGAGAATGAAGGTTCACCCTGAGCTGTGGGTTCCGTAACCAGACTGGCCGGTTTGGATGAACTGGACCCGGCATCCTGGGATGATTTCTCCATCCTTTCCCTTAACTTACTCTGTCAAGGGTAGATTGGGGAAAATCATTGCAGATTTCACAGTCTGCTTGCAAGTGGTCGAAACCCAAGCAGTACAGACAAATTAAGTGTGGGTCAGCTTTAGCAAATTGCTCACCACACTTGGTGTGACATTGAAACCCAGTGGGGCCGGTTTTTCTCTTGGGTTTCTGTGACATAACCCTTCAAATTTAGCACTTAACTCAGTGGCTTAGTTAGGCCGGTTAAGCTGTGCCCAAAAAAAGATTTTATTATCTGAAATGGCTTAGTAAGGCCCAGATAAAATAAAATTATTTACCTCTGGTGGCTTAGTTAGGCCGGGTAAGAGAGAAGATGAGGCGTGACGACCGGCGGTTCAGCGCTGGTTGAAAAAACAGAGACAAAACTTGGTTTAGTCAGGATCTAGCACCGGCACCCTAAACTAAAAACAAATAAAAACTTTTAAGAAAATAACTGTTCGGTCTTGTCACGGTAGGTGGAACCGATCAGAATCCGAACCACTTACCCAACAGGGAAACTATGCTATACAGAGGACAGCGGTTTGAAAAACACTAAAAATACACTAGAAAAATGGATAGATAAACTGACGATTTTACTCATGAATCGAGAAGAAGAGGAGCAATCTCCGAGGTGTCTTCACTGGCAAGCAGAGTAAAGAAACTGATCAGTTTCTAGAATGTACCGAAGACGGTGGTTTGAAAACCGAGCTCGAGCTCAACATTTTATACATTTGCATGGAGTTTAACTCTTTGTTCTCCAGGGCAGCTGAACCGGTCGGTCATACTGCATTTGTTAGAATACAGCAAGGCTTCATGTTGTTTGAAACAGTTTCAGTTCACAACAATGGTCTTAAGTCAGGGTCCTCATTACGGCCATTTGGTGCCAGACTTTCAAAAATATATCTCTATGGCTTCTTTTCTCAGGATTTCCCTTATTCAGTCATCCCCCATCCCCTCCCCCCCGGTTTCACAAATTCAATACTATGAAATCTCAGGAGGTTCTCATTCCCATCATAAACCAACCTAAAGTATTCACCAACTGGTATCACTTTGCTCACATTTCTAATGGAGCTCAAATGCGCTTGTATTAATTTTTTAACACTTTAGGTTGTCATGTCAATGTATACCCCGGTACATGGGCACCATAACATGTAAATAACACAATTTGTGCTGTTGTTCTTAATGCTCATTTGCTTATTAGAGTCTGCAGCAGGATGTGTACATATTTTTCCAGGCACAGCCAAGCTGCATAGAAATATAGAATTTGACGGCAGATAAGGACCGGTAGGCCCACCCAGTCTGCCCATTTCCCTACCTAATAGATAAGCTGCAAATCCTAGTTAACCAGCAGCCTACTTCTAGGCTTACAGAACAGTTATCACCCCTGAAAAAAATATGGGGTAACGGCTGGAGACTGCTTGACCTGACACTCCTGATTTAGCCTGCTTTAACACCCACTTCCCAGTTGTGCCTCTAGCCATTCCAAGATGGAAGATTAATGTTTTGAAGTTATATAGGCTTTTGTTATACAAACTATGATCCACCTAGGTAAGGTGGCCTAAGAGAACTGTTTACCCTTTCTTAGCACCTCTTTAATCTGGCAAAAAAATCTTAGACTTTACCATGTAATTGCTGAATGCTCTGTGCATATCAAGGTTGCACTAAAATATTCTTTGAAGTTTGTTGGCCTTTGCCAAGAGGCCCAAATGACTTACTGCTTGTTTCCCAAGAAAGGCAGTGGGTTCTTTCGGGAAAGGAGAGGACACAGTCCTGAGGACAACCTAGTCTAGAGCAAAATGAGATCATCTTTGTAGGGAAAATCCAGAAGCTCAGAAATATGACTGGCAGAACAGCCAGCTATCAGGAAAACTGCTGATGGTAAGAATATCTTTGGTAACAGATGCTGAAAGGATCTTGAAAAAAACAGTTCATGGTAAGCTTTGTAGCAGCAGTGTAGGATGGTAACTTACAGGTTCGCTGTAGCACAGCCTTAGGATCTGGATTAAACTGAGGCCCCACCATAACAAAGGGGAAGCAAAGCCTCACCCACCCCTATTGCTCAGAAGTGCAGCCTTATATCAGTGAGGAGTGTTGGTTTTTGGCTTTCTCTTCCCCCTCTACACTTTCTGATTGAGGATTAAAGAAAAAAGAGAAAATATTCTTGAGAGGGGCCTTAAGAAGACAATTTTTTTAAATAAGGGACAGAATGATACTCATACCTCAGGATAGGCTAAGGGATCAGGGCTTAGGTTACAACATAATCTTAAACCCCATACACCCCTCAGAGATCTGGCACCATTTAAACAGTGCAAGGGCATCTTATGCAAACCTTATGAACAAAACAGCAGAACAGGCCATTTTTAGGTCTAAAGTTAAATAAAATTAAATATGTCAACCATGGCAAGAAGGTGGGATGTCAAATGGCATTAAGACTTCGCCAGCAGGTTAGTGAAGGGGTTGCACAGGAAGGAAGAGCAAGAATTATGGACCAAGCCCCAGGAAGTTGTGGAGATATTTAGCAAATATTACCAACAACTTTTATCAGCATGAGCCTGGTAGTAAGAAGACAGAAACTGAGCCGGGCTGAGGGCTGAGGCGCTGGACGCCTTACCTTGTGCTATGCCGTCGACCCATGTTCGGGAATATGCATGGGCCACTGGGGGTTGGCAGGAGTGGAGAAGGATTGAGCATCTGAGGAACTGCTCTCCTTCCCTGGGAGGGGGGACACCAGTGACCAGCACTCGACTGACCTCTAGCGGATGCTGGGGGGGCAGTGCACCAACACTGCAAAAGTGGGGTGGAGTTGGGGCAGATGCCTGGAGAAGCACATGTGGACACGTGTGTGCCCCTTCCGCCGGTGTCACTGCATGACCCACACATGCAAGGGGAGGAAATGGAAAAATCATGGTCCCTGGTCGTGCAGGATGATATAGCCACCCGCCGCAGGCCCTGACCCCAAATGGCACTCCCTGGATCTGGATCCTGTTCAAGGTGAGTTGAGCTAGGAGGCTCCTCATCACCCTGCCATGGAGGGTAAACTGTGGGGGAAGCAGGGATACATTGACTGATGATGGGGTGCGGGGCTGGATGGGTGGATGAAGGAAAGATGCCGACCAAGGACCTGTCGGAGAAACAGATAAACCAAAAAAAAAAGAATACAGAAATTGCTTTGAATAGGTTTTTACAGGGGGTTCCACTTCCTACTTTAACACCAGCACAGCAACAGACCCTAGAGGGAGCAATTAGGGAGGATGAGGTGGCTAAAGCGATTAAAGATATGGCATTAGACAAGGCCCAAGGCCCTGATAGATTTCCCTCCAATTTCTATTAAAAATTTCAGGGGGAACTGGTGCTGCATCTGTCCACAGTATTTAACTCTCTTTTCAAAGATGGAGTATCTGATCCTTATTTGATGGAAATGAGAATTACGCTACTCCATAAACCAGGTAAGGATGAATCTCTGGCAGGCAGTTATAGACCAATCTCTCTAATTAATGTAGATATGAACATTTTGGCAAAGATACTAATACAAAGATTGAGCTTGGTATGGTCTTCACTAGTTGGACCAAAGCAGGTGGGATTTATGCCAGGAAGGGTATTTAGTGACCATCTGCGGGAATCTGATCCCTGCGTCTGGAGGGACTGGGGCCCCTGCAGCCACAGTCTCTCTGGATGCAGAGAAAGCCTTCGACAGGGTGGCGTGGGACTATCTCTTTCTTATTATGGAGAGATATGGTATATCAGAATTGTTCATTACTGTTTCAGACAGAAGTCCATCTTCTTCCAAGTTGTGTGCTTTGAAACAACTGAGAAGCTGCGTGGGATATACTATATTGGACTAAATATCTGTAACTAATCTCTCTCTCTCTCTTGCTTACATCTGAGAGAAGTTTTCCTCACTTTTACAGAGGTATTGCTTTGTGTTTAATTATTTTCGTTTTTAATTCAGGAAGGGGGTTTTCAAAACTGCTTATCTTGTCAGCATCTTCAGAAGGGCTGAAATAGCTGCATATTTGATTTTCCTTTGTGGCTAACTGGACTGATTACTAGAATTCTGTGACAATCTGCATCAATATATTTTGCAATACTTGGTGGGGTTGTGTGAGTTAGAATAGCAAAGGTTGCAGTTTGTAATTGGATGCCAGACATAGCCTGAGGTGGGGGAAATTGTCTTCACAAGTCAGAGGTCTGCATCACAGCCAATTGTCTAGCTTGACCATTTCAGCATTGTTCAATTACTATAAACTACTGGTGTGACCCTGTTTCAGACAGAAGTCCATCTTCTTCAAGTTGTGTGCTTTGAAACAACTGAGAAGCTAAGTGGGATATACTGTATTGGACTAAATATCTGTAACTAATCTCTCTCTCTCTCTTGCTTACATCTGAGAGAAGTTTTCCTCACTTTTACACAGGTATTGCTTTGTGTTTAATTATTTTAGTTTTAATTCAGGAAGGGGTTTTCAAAACTGCTTATCTTGTCAGCATCTTCAGAAGGGCTGAAATAACTGCATATTTGATTTTCCTTTGTGGCTAACAAACCACCAGGCTGTTTTGGGGCTGGAGAGGTTTACCTGTGTCTGACTTGGATGTCTGGATTTTTCTCTGTTTGATTAGCAGGGTATCTTCTCTGTCAAATTGTTGTGTAGGGTATCTTGCTGACAGGAAGGCACTCATCGCAGCGGTGGGTGAGAGCTTTTAGCTGATTGTTTTGTGAGGGCACAGTTTAGGCCCAACCCCTTCCCACCGCTCACCCCACCCACCCCTGGAAATAGTTCCTTTATACCTGAGGTTCTGACATCATTTCCTCAAGAGTGCAAGGTGCATATCACTGTCATATCTTCTCTAGCGCACTGCACTGACAATATAAGCATACACATTGTATTTTATATATATTTCTATATAACCAATCACACACACACACACACACAAAAACAAACAAACAAAAAAAAGTAGATAAACATGTGGGGAGTAGTGCAATGTAATGGCTGTGGGGCAGCAGTCTTCCGGGAGTCTTTCTGGAGGCTGAGATGCTGCCCTATTTGCAGACAACTCTCTGCCCTGAGGGAGGAAGTTGCCCATCTTCAGGCCGCACTGGACAGTAGTAAGGAAACCTTCCCCCAGGCCACACTGGACAGTAGGAAGGGAACCTCCCCCATCCAGGGAGCACTAGGGCCACCACCACTACCTCAGAGGTTGCAAAGAAAGCACAGCAGTTGGACCACAGTGGGCTCAGGGAGGGTGAGGATGGTGGAACAGAGGCACACCCAGTCAGTTGTTCCACTCCACAATCCATACACCATTCTGGGGGAGCATAGCTCCCCTATGGATGCACCCACAGAGAAGACTGATGACAACTGTCACAAGGGAGGCCCACAGGAAGGAGGCAGAGGACACCACAGGGAAAGGAAGCAGCTCCTGGTGGGGGACTCAGTTATTAGGGGTATAGAACTGGGGGGAGCTGGGAAAACTGAAGTAAGGTGCCTGCCTGGTGCCATGGCTTGGAGGGACAGGAAGCGCATCCTCAGGATCACGAGAACAGCTGCAAGGGAGTTTGAGCTGGACATAATTGTCCACCTAGGGACAAATGACTTGGCTCATCATGAGATTAGAGCAGTGCAGGAGGACATTGCAGAGTTGGGAAGGGGTCTAAGACAAGTAGCACACACAGTATCTTTCTCAGAGGTGCTGCCTGTCAAAGGCATGGGGGAGGCGAGGGTAATTAGCACCATGCAGTTTAATGAATGGTTGAAAAAATGGTCCAGAGCACAGGGGTTTGGCTTCTTTGGGGACTGGGGTTCCACCTAGAGGGACACCAGCCTATACTGGCAGGACGGTCTGCATCTGTCCAGGAAGGAACAAGTCTTTTGAGCAATCGGTTTAAATGCTTCATTGGCAAGCTTTTAAACTAGTCAAAGGGAGGCACTGACAAGCAGCAGGAAAATCCCAGCCTCTCCTACAAAACAGGGTACTAAATGAGAAAAGACTGAGGAAAACGGTCAGTGGGGATGCTGCAACAGAAGGTAAAGCCATCAAAAATGGAGAGCAATGAGTACCAATGCCCGTAGTCTAGGTAACAAGCTTCCTGAATTAGTGGCCTTGATGGAGGAGGAACATCTGATATCGAGCAGTCACAGAAACATGGTACACACAAAACCATGACTGGGACGAAACATACCAGGATACACTATCTACAGGAGGGACAGGGAGGTAAAAGAGGAGGAGGAGTAGCTCTTTACGTAAGGGAAGGAATAAAGCAACAGAACAAAAGGGTAAACAGGAGGAAAAGAAGCACTGTGGGTAAATTTGGAGACAGGCAATGGCACCACAATCCGCACAGGGGTTTTATACAGACCCCCTTCTCAGGGGGAGGAAATGGACAAGAAAATGATAGAAAGTATACTTAGAATGGCAGAAAAAGGGGAGATATTGCTGATGGGTGATCTGAATATGCCAGATGTTAACTGGAGTGCAGTTGCAGCTGCCACTTCAAAGAGTGGAGTTATTCTAGATGCCCTACAGGGGGCATGCCTTAGACAACTAGTATTGGAGCCCACTCGAGAGGGAGCAATATTAGACTTGATTCTCTCAAATGGAGATGGAGAGAGGATCACAGATGTAGAAGTGGGTAACCATCTGGGAACTAGCAACCATTGAATAGTATGGTTCACAATAAACACAGCAATAGAGTCAAGCCATACAAAGACAAAAGTACTGGACTTTAGGAGGGCTGACTTTGACAAAATGGGTGAGCGCCTAAGGAATGCACTAGCAAATGGGCAGGAAGGAGGGGTGGAAGAACAATGGGGAATAATAAAAACTGCCATCACAGAGGTAACGAGCCTTTGTGTGAAGCAAATAAACAAAACAAAATGATGTAAGAAACCACTATGGTTCTCAAAGGAAGTGGCAGTGAAGGTTCAAGAGAAAAGAAAGCATTCAGGAAGCACAAGGAATCACAGAATGAGCAGGACAGGAACTGTATCAGTTAAAGCAAAAGGAGGCTGGGAAGGCAGTCAGAACAGCAAAGGCCCAAACCGAGGAAAGATAGCCAACTCAGTTAAGAAGGGGATAAAACCACATAGGTACATCAGGGAGAGAAGAAAGACCAAGGAGGGATAGTGAGGCTAATAAAGGGAGGGAGGGTGGGCAGAGGGAGACTGTGAAAAGGCAGAGATACTAAACAAATATTTTTGCTCAGTATTTACAAATGAAGAGGGAGGTGCATAAAACAAACAGTAGAAACACTCTGGATACAGAAGTTGATACCAGCCCATTTACAGAAGAAAGGCTTCTGAAAGAACTCTTAAAACTGAAGGTGGACAAAGCAATGGGCCTGATGGGATTCATCCCAGAATTTAAAAGAACGAAGGGTAGAACTAGTGACACCACTGACTACCCTTTTTAACAAATCATGGGAGGATGGGGTGGTACCCGAGGACTGGAGGAGGGCAGATGTGATTCCCTTCACAAAAGTGGGAGCAAGGCAGAAGCAGGAAACCACAGACCTGTTAGTTTAACCTCAGTGATAGGAAAATGATGGAATCACTTCTGAAGGAAAGAATTGTCGAGTATCTAGAGGCCAGAGGGGCACAGGACCCTAGCAGCATGGATTCACAGTGGGAAGGTCATGCCAGACGAATCTGATAGATTTCTTTGACTGGGTGACCAAAGTAGTAGATCAGGGAGGGGCTGTGGACATGGCCTACCTAGACTTTAGCAAGGCATTTGACACAGTCCCGCACAAAAGATTAATATATCAAGTTAGCCAGCCTAGGAGTGGGTCCCAAGATGACAGCCTGGGTAAAGAATTGGCTGGAGAATAGGACACAGAGAGTAATAGTAAATGGAGTCCACTCAGAAGAAAGGAAGGTTACTAGTGGGGTACCGCAGGGTTCAGTATTAGGACCGGTCCTCTTCAATGTCTTTATAAGCGACATTGCAGAAGGACTGGAAGGAAAAGTATGTCTCTTTGCAGATGACACAAAGATCAGCAACAGAGTTGATGCACAGGGTGGGGTGGAAAGGATGAGAAGGGACTTGGCAAGGTTAGAGGAATGGTCAAATGTATGGCAGCTTAGATTCAATGCTAAGAAGTGCAAGGTAATGCACCTGGGAAACAAAAACCCAGGGGAAGAGTACACAATGGGGGTGAGATACTAACAACAACAAAAATGGAAAGGGACCTGGGGGTAGTCATATCAGATGACCTAAAGGTGGGCAAGCAATGTGAGAGGGCAGCAAGGAGGGCTGGGGGGATACTGGGATGCACAAGGAGAGGCATCACCAGTAGAAAACAGGAAGTTATTATCCCTCTGTACAGACAGCTGGTGAGGCCCCATCTGGAGTACTGTGTGCAGTTCTGGAGACCCAATCTCCGCAAAGACATAGACAGGATGGAAGCTGTCCAGAGGAGGGCAACTAAAATGGTGCAAGGTCTGCACCGGAAGATATATGAAGAGAGACGAAAGGAGCTTAATATGTATAGCCTCGAGGAAAGGAGGAGAGGGGACATGATAGAAGCGTTCAAGTACCTCAAGGGAATCAACAAAGTCCAAGAGGGTAGCATCTTTCAAAAAGAGGTGTGCAAGAACAAGAGGCACAATTTGAAGATAGAGGGGGCAGTCAGAGGTAATTTGAAGTATTGTTTCACAGAGAGGGTTGTGGATGCATGGAAACTGCCTTCCTGGAGGAGGCTGTGGAGTCAAAATCAGTGGTGGAATTCAAGCATGCATGGGACAGTCATAAGGCAATTCTAGGGGGTGGGGTAGGAAGAAGTAGGCTGCTGGTTAACTAGGATCTGCAGCTTATCCAGTAGGTAGGGAAATGGGCAGACTGGGTGGGCCAAGCGGTCCTTATCTGCCGTCAAATTCTATGTTTCTATTACCTGGGTCAGGGTGTTACATCAGACTCCTGCCAAAATTTATTGCAATGTGGTTTTATCTGAACCTATTCAATTAGGCAGGGGCACACAACAGGGGTGCCCGCTGTCACCGCTACTTTGCAACTTTTATCTAGAGCATCTTGCTCTAAAATTAAAACACGCAGATCAAGTAAAAGGCATTATAATTGGGAATCAGGAGTTTAAGTAGTCTGTCTCTTTGGATGACATACTTCTTCATGCGATTGACCCAGCTATGTCTAGTCCAGCAGCCCTCTTGATAATAGATTTGTTTAGTGCCTTCTCTTCTTATAAACAATTTCAACAAAACAAGTGTGCTACCCTTGAATAATCTAGTCTCAAGACAGGAGATTCAGGCCTTGGACCTGCAATGGGAACCCAAATGCCTGACATATCTAGGTATTACGGTTTCTAGGCATAGGTTTGACATTAAAGAGCTTAATTTCCATCCTCTAATATGTACTGTTGATCAGGATATGCAGGGCAGGAATTCCTTGCCCCTGTCACTTTGGGGATATATAAGTGTTATAAAGATAAATATCCTGCCACAGATTTTATAACCGTTGAACATGCTTAAAACCCATTCTTACCAGTAGCACCATATAGCATTGGAACCATCCATTGCGTAACTCAACCCAAAATGGCCACACAAGATAGAATGAGTTAACTTGATACTTCCCATATGCTAATTTCGGTCCCTACCGTCCCTCATTACCCAATCTCTTTGGAAAGCTAAGAGAATTAGATAGAACTACCACAAATTAACTGCAGCTAAGGCCTAGCACTGCATACAAACATACAAAATTTGCCAGCAGATAAAGGCCTAGAGGTCTATCAAGTCTGCTCGAATGTGCAGCTAGCACCCCTTATTCTGCAGCTGCCCCTCCCTTCCACCCTTCCCCTTCATTAACCCTACCCCTTGTCCTGTCCCATCCTCATTTGAAGCAGTCCACTGTTCTACTACATACCACTTTAGCAGGTAACGCATTCCACCCAGCCACCACCCTCTCTGTAAAAAAGTGTCTCCTCATCTCCCTCCTGAACCTTCCTCACTCCAGTCTCATATCATGGCCCTGGTGACCCTCCTCCCTTACTTTGAACAGCCCCTCTGTACCCATCTTGTTTATTCCTTTCATGTATTTAAAGGTTTCAATCATGTCACCCTGTCTCTCTCTTCTCCAGTGAGTACATGTTCAACTCCTTCAGCCTCCTCTCGTATGATAAGTCCACAGCCCTTGATCATCTTTGTGGCTCTAAGCTACCCCTTCCAGTAACAATAATTCCTCTTCAGATACAGACGCCAGTACTGCATGCAGTACTCCAGGTGTGGTCTAACTAATGACCTATACAGTGGCAGAATCACCTCCTCCCTCCTCGAGGATATACCCCTTGCAATACAACCCAGCATTTTGTTGGCCTTTGCAGCTGCCTTCCTACATTGTGCTGAGTTGTTCACTGACCCTGTAATGAGCACACACAGATCCTTCTCCTCCTCTGTCTGGGCTAGCTGCACTCCCCCTAGCTGGTAACTCCTCCTTGGGTTCTTCATCCCAAAATGCAGCACCTTGCACTTTTTGGCATTAAAGCCCAGTTGTCAGGTGTCTGACCAGGTTTCAAGCTTTGCCAGATCATCCTGCAACCCCTGCCATCCCACTAGGTCATCCACCACTGCACCTACCTTGGTATCATCAGCAAACAGACTGATCTTGAAAGGTTGTAGAGAAGGTGGTATCACTTCAGTTGGGAGAACATCTCATGACTCACGAGTTATATGATCCTTTCCAGTCAGCTTTTCGGGCCAGACATAGCACTGAAACTGCATTAGTTCGGGTGCAAAATGACCTTCTCAGGGCTAGAGATCGGGGTGACAAGACAATTCTTGTTCTCCTTGATCTCTCTTCAGCATTTGATACTGTGGACCATTGTGTGTTGCTTTTCCGCCTGAGGAGTTATGCGGACTCACTGGTATTGTTATCAAATGGTTTGAGTCATTCTTACTAACAGGAGGCAGCGGGTTGTGATAGGTAATTTCTCATCAGCACCTTGCCTCCTTTCGTGTGGAGTCCCTCAGGGTTCGGTATTGGCCCCAATGTTGTTCGCAGTATACATGCTGCCCCTGGGAGGGATCATTAGGAGGTATGGTTTGAGTTTTCATTGCTATGCCGATGATACTCAGCTATACCTATCCTTTGCCCCAGGAACACCAAATGCAGTGGATGTGCTGAACATCTGTCTGGCTGAGATAAATGACTGGATGTCTTCCAGCTGGCTGCGACTGAACCCCAATAAGACTGAGGTATTGGTAATGGAGTCGAACAGAGCTCGTGATGGGATGGCCTCTGATTCTCGACTGGCATTGTGCTAGGGCGGTGTCATTGATGGCCTCCCCATGAGCTGCGAAATCTTGGTGTGATCTTTGACAGGAACCTGTCCATGGAGGTCCAAATATCCTCTGTGGTTCGCTCCTGTTTTTTCCATCTTAGAAATATCGCCAGGATTAAGCCCCTTGTTCCGGCTCTGGACCTCCCTACCTCGGTACATGCCTTAGTTACCTCTAGGCTTGACTACTGTAATGCTGCTCTATCTAAGGTCTCTGGAACTTCTCTTCGCAGACTGCAGCTAGTGCAAATGCTGCTGCCCGGCTTTGACCGGGCAGAGTAAGTTTGTCATATCACTCCAGTATTGCGTGAATTGCACTGGCTGCCTGTCAGGTGGAGAGTTTTGTTCAAGGTGGGTTTTCTCACCTATAAGACCCTACATGGACAGGGCCCTGGTTACCTTTCTGATCTCCTGGTACCATACACCTCTATCCAAGATCTCCGCTCCTCTAGTGGGAGCCTCCTCAAAGTTCCGAGAGCAAGGTTAAAATCTGCAGGGGATCGTTCGTTTGGAGTTGCTGCTCCGGCTTTCTGGAACTCATTGCCAGTTGTAGTGAGAGAGGCTCCCACTATAGAGGCCTTTAAGAGTCGTCTGAAGACTTTTTTATTCATGCAGGCATTTGGTGACTGAGTTTTTATATATTTTATATTTGTATGATATTGTAATTGAAATGTATACAGTATGACACACTGTACAGATTTTGTGTGGCGCCCAGAGCCTTCGGGATTGGGGCGTCTTTTTAAATAAATTTGATTTGATTTGATCTTGCTCTTGATGTCCCGTGATATGTCTGCAATGAATAACCCAAACAACACTGGTCCCAACACTGAGCCCTGTGGAACACTGCTCGTCACTGCCCTTGGGTGTGAGAGCTCCCCACCCACCACCATCATCTGTTGCCTTCCCTGCAGCCAGTTTCCTACCCATCTCACCAGCTTTGCACCCACCTCTGTACCTACTAACTTCCTTCCCAGCCTTCCATGTGGCACTGAGTCAAATGCCTTACTGAAGTCCAGATACAGGACATCCACTGCATGGCCCCCTGTCCAGTTGCCTAGTTACCCAGTCATAGAACTCGAACAGGTTGGTTTGGCAGGATCTGCCACGTATGAAGTCATGTTGTCTGCTGTCCTTTAGTCCTTTGGCCTCTAGGAGGGCCACCAGCCTCTCCTTCAGGATAGTCTCCATTAGCTTACCCACGATGGATGTGAGGCTCACTGGTCTGTAGTTTCTCGGTTCATCCTTGGGGCCGCTCTTGTGGAGGGGCACCACATGAGCCATCCTCCAGTCCTGAGGTACACACCCCATGTAGTGAGGCATTAAATAGGTCTGCAAAGGTCCTGCAAGGACCTCTGCCAGCTCCTTCAGTACCCTGGGTGGATGCCATCTGCCTGGCGCCTTGTCCACCGTCAGTGCCTTCAAACCTCTCGAACTCTGCTCTCCATGATTTCCCATCTGTCACCACTTCCCCCTCTGCCATTTCTCTCACCTTGGGAGTCACCCCTCTTCTCTTTAGTAAATACTGAGCAGAGTACTCATTTAGTGCTTCCGCCTTTATCGCACCCTGCTTCCACCCAACCCCTCCTTCCTAATCCTTACAGCTCCTTTCCTGATGTACTTAAAGAAGTCCTTCTCCCCTTCTTAATGCCTTGTGCCAGCCTGAGTTCCGTAGATGCTTTGGCTCCCACCTTCTGTCACCTCCTTCGATTCTGTCAAGTACTCCTGCCTGTCCTCCCCTCTCTGTTTTCTTTGTACTTCCTAAAGGCAGCTCTTTTCCTTCTTACCTTTTTCCATGACCTCCTTGCTCAACCAGATCGGTTTCTTAGCCCTAGCCTTCTTTGCTCTGGGCTTTGCAGCAGGTTTTGGTTGCCTCCACTATCCCAGCTTTATGAGCTTCCACCTCTGGTTAGTGTCCATACTAGATTGAATTCTGGCCAGGTACCCTTTACCACTTCCCCATCCTCCCAAAGTCGGCCCTCCTGAAGTCCAGCACTATTGTGCCAGATTCCACTCTTCCTTGCCCATATCCAATGTGAGCCATGCTGAGCGGTGGTCACTCCCTGACAGCAGTTCCTCCACTGTAAGTTCTCTCACAAAGTCCCCAATTGCCAGCACAAGGTCAAGGGTATTTCCTAACCCTGTTGGTTCACTGACCATTTGTAGCAGAAAGCTGTCCTGGAAGGCATCCAGCAGTACCTGCTCCCTTCTGTTCCTGGTTGTTGGGGTGCTCCAGTCCACTCCTGGCATGTTGAAGTCTCCCACAATCACCACACTACCCTTCTCACAGGTCCTCCTGATCTGTCCTGCTAGTTCCCTGTCTAACTCCTCCGTCTGAGATGGTGGCCTGTACACCACTCCCATTCTAAGAATCCTATTCTTGGAATCCTGGATTTGCATCCAAGTGACTCAGTACTACCCTCCTCCTTCCTCCCTTACACACTTCAGTCCTTCCTTCACATATAGTGCTACCTCCTCCTTTCCCAATCACCTGTCTCTATGAAATAACCTGTACCCTGGTACAGACAGGTCCCAGTCATTGTATTGGGTGGCCCATGCTCCGTGATGGCTGCAATGTCCACCTCCCTCTGCCATGAGAACCTGTAACTGCAGTTTTCCTCCCAAGGCTCCTAGCATTAAGGGTAACCACCTTCCACCCTTCCCCCATCCTGCCCTCCTTTCCTAGCATCACCAACAGTACTTGCCATTTGTCCTTTGTCACTGTTATGGGGGTAAGTCATATGGTTTCCCAACCTGTGGTCTCTGCATATCTCTTCCCAACTGCCACCCCCACTCCTAGTTTAAATTCCCAACTTCCTCTATGTACTCCTCCATCCTCTGTTTCAACACTTTCTTCCCTCCTCACTCAAGTGTAGTCTGTCCTGCATAGAGACTACTCCCCACCCCCAACAGCCCATACCCTTTAGCACAACACCAGGTTCTTAGCCATCCATTAAATTCTCTATTCTCAGCTTTCTGTTGTGTTTGCCTTTGGCACAGGAAGTATCTCTGAAAAAGTTACTGATCTTCCTGCCCCTCACATAATTGTGCTAGTTCCTCAAACCTCCTCTGACTGTATCTACTGTCTTGTCAGCCAGGTCATTTGTCCCAAGATGTATAATTACATGAGGCTTGTCCCTACCCTTCTAGCATATTTCAGAACAGACTGTCCTACCTTTCCACTGTCATTCCTGGCATGGCCTCCACCCAAATGCGACTATGCTCTCCCCTTGCTTCCCACCTAACTCCTCTTAGTATTGAGTCCCCAGCACTAAGATTCCACCCTCTTACTCCTGCTTGCTTCCATTCATCTCCTCTCTCATTTCCAGCTCCTTTTCTTCCTCCTGCACATTATTTCCCCTTTTACCCGTGCAATTCTGCCAGCAGAACTTCCCCGCTCCAGTTTGGTCCAGGCATTTATCAATTACTCCTCTAATTTCATCATTTCCCTCCTCCACCTTCTTCCTCTCTAGCAGTGCACAACTATTTTCTGAAGGCCCTTCACAAATGCCCGCTCCCTCTCTCTTCATAGTAACCTGTTCTCTCCTTTCCACTGCATGACTTTTGCCACTTCTTCGCCTCCCCTCACAAGTCCCTATCTCCTCCTTCCATTTGTCTTTTGTCTCCTGACCTGGTTTCCCCGGCAATTGTTCTTCCTGGCCTGGGCCCTTTGTCTCTGCTTCCCTTCTTCTGACCTCTCCTCACCACTGTTGGCTTAAATCGCCTCCCTCATCTCCCTTCTTCCTCCCTCCAGTATTGGGCTAAACCACCCCCAATCTGCCTTGCCTGTCTTAGTTCCTCCTGCAGACCCTCAATCTCCTTTCTAAGTTTTTCCATGTGGTTGCACACTAAACATCCTCCCACACTCCAGGCAATTTTTAGAAAGATTGGTGCACCACAGTTGTTGCAGCCTACCACCCTACCCATTGCTGTCGTTGCCCACCAGCGACCCCCCACCCTTCCAGATGCAGGATACCAAACACTCCCCCAAGTCTCCCCTCTCCCTCCTCTATCAGTGCAAAACATTTTCTTTATTTCCCTTACCTCCTTTGTTGCACACGTTTAGATATATTGAGCAACTGCTTTTTATATTCCTATCCTTCCTATCCACACTCAAAAACAGACTTTAAGTAGCCATTGCACAACCTTCTTCAAACTCCTACTCCTCCTTTCCCCAATGCAATATCAATATGAAAAAGTAATAATGAAAGCTCCTAGATTTGCATTTACTTCCGTTCCACTGAGAGAGCAGTCACCTCTTCACTTGCTGTTCCTTTCCTGGATGTCTGCTTTTGCTATGACAGGTGCACATCCTTTGCCTGTTTGAGGAAGTGACGTCAGAACCCCTGGTATAAAGGAAATAATGGACCAAGGGTGGGACCAGCCCAAGTCTTCCAGAAACAATCAGGTAGCTGAGGCCTCTGGTCAGACCATTAGCACCCTTCCCCCACTCTGCACTCAAACTTTGCAGCTATGAAGCCAGCAACAATGAATCACAATTCTACTCAAAGCCCCAAAATAGGTTTGCTACCCAAAGAAACAGGACTCAATTCAAACAGCTTCACCAACAACACATCAAAACAGGCTTGGAATTAGAAGATATATGTCTCCAATTCAAAGAAACAGACACAGTTAAATCACACCAATTATGTTTTAAAACAGAAGAAATAGGTATCTACAAATGCAGCCTGCCACACAGTGAATCAAACAAATGAGCCCACTTATAGCTACCAAAACAGGTTTCAAAATTCCAACAGCCCCCAACAATACCCTGCTAGCCCCTTAGTAGTAAGAAAGAAAAGAAATAACCTTCTACCAAGTAGAATCCACAAGAAACGATGTAAAACAACAAGACGCTACTGTACTGTAGATCTGATCCTGTCCCCCTTCTAGTTCCTTCTGAGAAGCCAAAGCACTGAGTTCCAAACTCTGTGATTTCCCTTGTGCTGCTTTCAAAATCAGACAGTTCCAAACTCATATGCTAATACGGCTCTCAGGGACAATGAGATTTCAAGAACCATGAAATGGAGACTCCCAGAGCAGTCACAGGGCCTAGTATGAACTGTAAAAACAGACTAAAGCATTTGCATACATCCTTAACAGCAACATGAAATGAGTTGTCTACTGGCATGGAAACAAATAACATTTAGAAGATATGAAGTTGTAGCTTCTCTTTAACAGCCCCAGGAAGTTCTTTATCATACTTCCTGTAAGAAAAAAACAATACAGTTGGCCAACCATTTGGATAGTCACTGTTTCGAAACTGGAGCACCCTCTCTGCCAGAGGTGAAAGAAACAAATAACTAAGAGGACTTCCTGCAGTCCGACGTACAGTGTGTATAGTAATGCAGAATTCTATGTACATCCAAAGTATGGAACAATGCTTCCCATAGATTGGCATGCTCTGGAAAATAAGTAGGTGGATGGATTGATTTAAAGTAAACTCAGACACCACCTTAGGAAGAAACTTAGGGTTAGTATGCAAAGAGAGACCCTACCTTTGTGAAAAATCAAATAAGGCTGTTCACACATGAGAGTCTGTAGCTCTGAGATTCTTTGAGCAGAAGTAATATCAGCTGAAAATAATGCTTTCCCCAACAAAGACTGTAGCTCACAAGACATGGCTGGCTCAAAACAAGGCAGGGTCAGCTTCTCTAGAACAAAATTTGGGTCCCAAACTGGAACTGGGTTACAGAAAGGAGGCTTCAAATGGAGAATGCCACACAGAAAAGTATGGGCCACTACAGCTGTGCCACAGTACAGCCATCAATGCGGACATGAAAGGCTGACATAGCAGACAGGTGCACTTTAAAAGAGGAGTATTTGAGTCCTGCATCAGACAGGGTCAGATGATACTCCAGAACTTGGTTCACTTACAGGTGAAAAGTCCAAACGATGAGAAGTGACCCAGATAGCAAACTGCTTCCATTTCACAGAGTAAGTGGCCCTGGTAGAAGGTTTTCTGGCAGCCACCAGGACATCAGTCACCTTCTGAAACACACCAAACTGAGCAATTGCTATGTCATCAGGAGTCCTGCATGCAGGTGAAGGGACCTGAGGTCTGGATGGACCAGGGTTCCCTTAGCCTGTGTCAACAGGTTCCCGCAGAGGGGCAGGGAAAGTGGAGGTTCCACAGCCAGTTGTTGCAGTAATGGAAACCATATTTGCTGAGGCCAGAATGGAGCCACCAGAATAGGGTGGCCCCCTCCATCTGTAGCTTGATGAGTACCCTCTGAATCACAGGAAAGGGAGGGAAGGCATAAAGAAACCTTCCTTTCCAGGAGAGGGACGTGCCTCACCAGAAAACTCCTGGCTGTGGATATAGAGAGCAGAAACATGGCAGTTTTGTGTAGAGTGGGAATGCAAAAATGTTCAGCTTTGGATGACCCCACTTGCTGAACAGGTCCTCTGCGACTGAGGTCAGCAGCTTCCACTCGTGCATTTTGGACTATGACCTGCAGAGGCTGTCAACCAAGGCATTTCATGTGCCTGGCACATGGACAGCTGACAGTTCTAAATTGTGATCTAGAGCCCAGTATCAGACCCTCATCACTTCCTGACAGAGGGGGGCTAGGAATGAGTCCCCCCCCTTGCTTGTTGATGTAATAGACCACACTGAGGTTGTCCAATTGCACCAGCAGAAGGCACAGAGAGAGAGAGAGAGAGAGATGGTTCTGGAAGGACTGCAAGACATACAAAACTGCCCTCATTTCTAAGACATTTATGTAGAGGTGAGTCTCCCACTGGGACCAGAAGCCCTGGGTCTGATAAGGACCAAAGTGGGCTCCCCAACCCAGACCCGAAGCATCTGTGGTGTGGATTTGCTTAGGAGAGGGGATTAGAAAGGGAACTCCTTTTAAGAGATTGGCTGGATCCATTCATCAGTAAATTACTCTGTGGACTGGGGAGGAGACAAGGACCAGCTGATCTAGATAATCTGAGCACAGATCCCACCAGACACTGAGTGTCCACTGTGGGGCTCTGTTATATAAACAATCTCAGATAGTAGAGTAAATAATAAAACTAATAATTCAGATTCTTGTGTCTTCAGAGTCTGCCAAGAAATATTTGTAAACAAGCAAGAGTACTAATGAATGTTTATTAGACACCTTACGCCAAGCATGTGACAAAGAAAATCACAAGGGAGATGGGTTTCTCACCACTCTCCTGAAGAATGTACATAATCTCCAGGATTGTAGGCTCTCAGGTTCTCCAAGATCTCTGTCTCTCTCTCTCCCCACTCTTCTAGAGGAGCTACAGTAGGTTGCAGTCGACTATATACTACAGATAACAGCATAGCAACAGAGATTACCTCATAGTTACAGATATGAGAAACAATATGTATTGGTCCTAAGTCATTCTCCATTGGATGATGACTTAGGAGACAGAATTACTAATGAGCATCAGATGAGACAGAATATGCTTCCATTTACATTATAGCTTGGATAAAAGAAATGCTGATGGGTTCAAACTACATGTGGTATTTCTTGCTTATGTACAGTATAATACATAAAGACATAAAGACTTTCTCTCTCTCTTTGTCAGCTTGCTTAGACAGAGAAATGCTGTCAGGGCTCTATTTCATGTGGCATATCTGCCTGAGTGTAAAACACACACTACATATAATGGTATAAGAATATAAGTATATAATAATCACTGATGGTCCCTCACAGTCATCTTATCAGTGATTAGGTAGATTATATATGGAATATACTGTATGTAAAAGGCAAACATAATCTAGATAAATGTATTATAGTGAGGTATAATGAATCATGCATGATAAATATTAGCATATACTAGTAGCAAAGCACTTCCCTAGCACTCATGCTTATATGATGGGTGCCTATATCTATATAGTAGTGCTAAATAGCAGTAGCACAGTATAATAGACCAGGAATACAGTGTAAGGTGTATGTGAGGTGTTTGTGGAATGATAGGGGCATAACCCAGGTGCAACAGTCCCCTCATTGTTGCCCTAATTGCAAAAGTAGCAACACAACAAAAAGATGGTGGTTAGGCACAGCGTGAGAGGCCGTGCTGAAGTATACCTGGACTATTGTTATCAACTGGAGGTGTGAGTTGGGGGAGCGGGGTTTGCTGCTGAGGGGGCCGGGACAGTACTGTCTAAATTAAAGCGCCACTCACAAGAGGCAGCTCTACATGTGTGGAACTGAATTTGTGATCCTGAAACACCGCTCATTAGCGGCTGGATGTTTTTGGACTTTTAATCCTTGTTTGCTGCTTGCTCTCCTGCTCGTGGGCTGATTGCCCATTTGGCCTCCTGAGCGCCGGGTCGCACGGCATGAGAGGCCGTGCTGAAGTACACCTGGACTTTTGTTATCAGCTGGAGGTGTGAGTTGGAGGAGCAGGGTTTGCTGCTGAGGGGGCGGGGACAGTACTGTTTAAATTAAAGCGCCGCTCGCAAGTGCAAGCGCCACTCAGTGTTGTAAATCTTTGTCTGGAATTAGAGGTGGGAAACGGGTTAGTCCATGGTATGGTTTTAATTGTGTGTATAACAAATAGTTGGTGATAGGTATGTTTAATTTGTTTATTTTTATGAGTTTTTGTTTGTGTTAATGATTTGGTAGTTTATTAGCTTCTTAGTTATGTAGGATAATTATTTATTCTGGTGTTATTTAAATGTGTTAATAATAGTTTGGTTATTATTGGGAATGTGTAGGGGGTACACGGGAGGACTTGTGGGGGCTAGGATCACCTATGGGAGCTCACAGCTACATGCTTTGCATCCCTTTATCCCTCTCCCAGTGTCTGATACTGCTGTTAGACGCTGTAGGGAAGTGGGGATTGAAAAGGGTTGTGTTGCTTGTTGGCAGTGGGATGACCTGGGTTTGGTTGATGGAATGACAGAGTCTGTTAGGTCCAGGAGATGCCCTGGGTTATGTCGGGCATCTGGGAGAGGTCAGACATGGTTGGTGCCCATTCCCAGGGAGACCACCAGACCGAGTGGTTAGGTAACCCAAGGGGCTGCATCACCCTCTAGTTCTCGGACGGCAGTGCTGTGCAATGCCAGGCCGATCAGAAACAAGACAGCAATTATTGCCGCCTTGATTTCTTCGGTCGATCTGGCTTGCATCTTGGAGACCTGGGTGGGAGATGATGCTGGCCCCATTTTTGAGGCTGCAGTCCCTCCAGGGTATACCATGGTGCACTGCCCCAGAGAAAATTGCAAGGGTGGCGGTGTAGCTATCTGTTTTAGATCTAGCCTGACCTTCACCGTGCACCCGGTGGGAACTCCAAGTTCTTTTGAGTGTGTGGCCGTTCATGGAGGATTTGGCGTGGGGTGCAGGATCCTCCTCATCTATCGCCCTTCTGGCCCAATGGGGGGTTTCCTGCAGGAATTTGCCGAGTTTGTTGCCGGTGAAACATTGGGTTCCCCCAGATGTGTTTTTCTCGGGAATTTCAATGTTTGGGCCAATGATAAAGATCAAAGAAGCAGTAATGATTTCCTGCAGAGCATGTCCTTGTTGGGGCTGACGCAGGTCGTTGCTGCACCAGCTCATCAGGATGGCCACGTACTGGACTTGGTGTTCTCACTGGGGCTTGAGATTACTGATCTTGGGATTGATCAGGTATTTTGGTCTGATCATTGCACGGTGAAGTTCACACTTGGGGCTCCTGCCATAAGTTCTCCCCCTGCAGAGATGATTCGCTGCCACCCTTTATGGGATCTTGCCTCTGAGGGTTTTTTGGCGGCAGCTGAATTGTCTAGTGTGGGTGTTGCATGCATCAGAGGTGTTGACATCAGGGTTGACACCTATAACAGGATATTATCTGACACCATCAACTCCCTCGTACCTATCCGTGTATGATCCAGAACTTCATACCTGAGGTCCCCATGGTTTGATGGAGACCTTAGGGAGATGAAGAAGATGGGTCAGAGATTAGAGCACTGCTGGAGAAAGTACCGCCTGGAGATGGACAAACTGGTCCTGCGTGTGCATTATTGCGCATATCAGGAGGCAATCAACCGTAAGAAGGCAGCGTTTCTGTCTAGGGAGATTGCTGCCGGAAGAAACTGACCAGCCTCACTCTTCCAGACTGTTGATAGACTTTTCCATCCTGTCTGTCTGCAGCCCAGGAGGATTTCTTCTAATGAAGACTGTGAGGAGTTTGATCGTTTTTTCTCGGACAGGGTGTCCTTGATCCGGCGGGAGGTTTCTTCAGCCAGCAATACCATTGCTGACAGTGGTCGCCAGATGTGTTCTGAGTGCACTCTGCCTAGTTGGGGGGAGTTTAGGCCAGTGGAGGTTCGTGAGGTTATTGAGGTGGCAGTCAATTTGAAGCATACCTTTTGTGAGCTGGACCCAGTGCCAAAGCATTTCTTAATGAGATGTATTGACTCTGTTGGCCCCCGTGTTTACCTCAATTGTACAGTGTTCCTTGCTTCAGGGTGTCTTTCCACATGCCTTGAAGGAGGCTCTGGTGAGACCCCTTTTAAAGAAATCTTCTTTGGACCCGGAGATCAAGGCAAATTACCATCCTATCTCCAATCTCCCATTTTTGGGGAAGATTGTTGAGAAGGTGGTATCGCTTCAATTGGAAGAACACCTCATGACTCACGAGTTGTATGATCCTTTCCAGTCGGCTTTTCGGGCTAGACATAGCACGGAAACTGCGCTTGTTCGAGTGCAGAATGATCTCCTCAGGGCTAGAGATCGAGGGGACAGGACAATTCTTATTCTCCTTGATCTCTCTCTTCAGCATTTGACACTGTGGACCATTGTGTGTTGCTTGTCCGCCTTAGGGAACTGTGTGGACTCACCGGTACTGTCATCAACTGGTTTGAGTCCTTTCTTACCAACAGGAGGCAATGGGTTGTGATGGGAAATTTCTCATCTACGCCCTGTCTCCTTTCGTGTGGAGTCCCTCAGGGTTCGGTACTGGCCCCAATGTTGTTCGCAGTGTATATGCTGCCCCTGGGGGGGGTCATTAGGAAGTATGGTCTGAGTTTTCATTGCTATGCTGATGATACTCAACTATACTTGTCCTTTGCCCCAGGAACATCCAACGCAGTGGATGTGTTAAATATCTGCCTGGCCGAGATTAACGACTGGATAGCCTCCAGCTGGCTGCGACTGAACCCTGACAAGACTGAGGTATTGGTAGTGGAGTTGAACAGAGTTCATGATAGGATGGCCTCTGACTCTGCAACTGGACTTGTGCTGGGAGCTGCGTCACTGATGGCCTCCTCTTGGGTGCAAAATCTTGGAGTGATTCTTGACAGGAACCTGACCATGGAGGCTCAAATATCTTCCATGGTCTGTACCTGTTTTTTCCATCTCAGAAACATTGCCAGGATTAAGCCCCTTGTTCCGCCTCTGGACCTCCCTACTTTAATGCATGCCTTAGTCACATCTAGGCTTGACTACTGTAATGCCCTCTATCTCGGGGTCTCTGGGGGTTCTCTTCGTAGATTGCAGCTGGTGCAAAATGCTGCTGCCCGGCCTTTGACTGGGCAAAACAAATTTTGTCATATTACACCTGTATTGCGCAAATTGCACCGGCTGCCTGTCAGGTGCAGAATCCTCTTTAAGGTGGGTCTTCTCACCTATAAGGCCCTACACGGGCAGGGCCCTGGTTACCTGTCAGTTCTCCTGGTACCTACTTCCTCTACCCGCCATCTCCGTTCTTCTAGTGGTGGCTTCCTGACTGTCCCTAGAGTGAGGTTAAAATCAGCAGGTGACCGAGCTTTAAGTGTTGCTGCTCCCACTCTCTGGAACTCATTACCAACTGCAGTCAGGGAGGCCCCCACTGTAGCCATTTTTAAAAGCTGCCTGAAGACACTCCTATTTTTGCAAGTGTTTGGTGTTTAATGTTGATTATTTATAGGATGTTTTTATTTTAATTTTAAATGTTTATGCTGTATTTGATGTTATAAAAATTTGTACGGTGCCCAGAGCCTCTGGGATTGGGCGTCTTTTAAATAAATTTGCCTTTGCCTTTAACCGGTCATGGTGGTGTTTCAGGGTTTTCCTTAAACAACAAAATGTAATTATAAGGGAAAATGTTAGTAAACCTTGTATGACTATAAACATTTGGAATAAAACTTCACAATGGGGTTTTCCAATATCAAAACAATCAGTAAATACTGATATATATATCAGGTGTGTAACTGTCCTATTGGGAAGAGATTGAAGAGACAAACTTAAGTTGCCTGTATGGATAGTAAAAATAAGTAAAATTGAGATACACCATCAAGATAGTTAGGACTAGACCTAATGGTATCTGGTTCCGGGATAGGAACAGGTGTGATTACCATATAACCTATAACCTGTTTAAGGAGTAAAAACAGAAGTTAGAAAAGTTCACTTTGCATAACTTTTAGTCCATATCAGAAGAATGTATTGTTGGTCACCACAAAATGTTCCACATCAGCAGAATATATCACCTTGGAGGATGGCATTCTTCAGTTGGTAAGTTGAACAGGACACGAAATATCAAATCCACGAGTCATAAATTACGAACAGTTCCAGGGATAAATCCAGGGTTTCTTCAAGTGTGAGATGAAGATTCATAGCTCAAATTCAATGTATTCAGATTTTCCAAAGGTTGATCCAAATGTTCTGGAGGCTGCAGTATTTTCAGAGGCCTCAGCAGGGGGTGCATTAGATTGCACATTAAGTTTTACAATGGAATAGCAGCAGTGTTCCATGGAAGATGATCACATGGCTGCACAAAGTGTAAACATTTAGAACAGTACTCAGTTTGTATTAGGTGCCAGCCAGGCTTGGAAAACAAGCAGTGAAGAAAATGGATTTCTTGATTGTAGATCAAATAAAGAAGAGTCTTCTTACTGAAGTTAGTGTATTGCCCCCACCCCAGACTTGCTTCATAGTATGCATAGCAATGAGCTTGATTGTAGAATTTTAATTGTCTGGACTGAATACAGTTTATTTGAGAGTTTACAAATGGAAGCCTAATTTCAGTTATTAGGCCTGTATTCACATGTTGATAAAACAAGTTGAAGATGTCACATCTGCATAAAAGGTGATGTTCCTTTCAGGTACAACATTCAATGTTCAGAGTCAGTCTCGATTCCAAGACCTCATGGTAAACAAGGAAAGGAGGTAGTTTCAACCTTTCACGATAAAAGTTCCCATCAAATTGACCAATAAAATGGACATGTTTTCTTGTGACCTTCGGGGGAAGTGGACGCCTGCCTGAGTTTCTTTAGCTCTTTCTCCATGGAGACCATTTTCTTCTTTAAGGTATGGGCTTCCAGGAACTGCTGCCTTCTTTTGGAGGTAGCAGAATTAAATATCTGGCAGTGCTGGCACCTCTCCATGGGGTGGTCTGGGCCCAGAAAGAAGAGGCACAAGGAATGGCTGTCCTTGTGTGGAAGTTGGGAACCACATGTGTCACATTTGTTCTTATGCGATTCGGAGGGCGCCGGGGACAACATACACAGCGAATCAAAATAAAAGCTTTAAGGCAGAGAAAAAGGTTAAAAAGTTTGAAGACTTAAGGACAGACAAATGGCTGACGAAGCATTGTTCTACCATGAGGAACTTTCACAAGCTGATGGCGGGAAAGAACTGGAAGGTGGGCATGGGGGACCACCCCTTTATACTGACGTCGTATGACGCTGGTTGCCTGAAGTGGGGGCAGTCCCCTGCCAGAGACTGCTAGCTAGAAATTTTTCTGTGGGGTCCTGATGCCTGGTGGGTCAGTCCTATATGTGAATACCTACTGCAAGAGCCCTCTCGAAGTAAGATAATAATTTAATCTCCTTTAAACAGGTTCATTTAATTTGCATGTAGCCATTTATCAATGACTGTTACAGTGAGGCAGTCTAAATTGGTAGACTGCTGGACTGAGTTTGTTTACAATGGGATAGGGCCTGTTGTTGGGCCATGCTCATACATTGTGAAGCAAACGAGTGTACCTTTTGGATATCTTGTTTGAGATATTTAATATATTTATCTACTGATGCTCCATCAGCAGTGGCAGTACACAGGACCAGAAGTAAATGTTCTGTGAGTCTCATGAACCATCCGATCATGATTTCAAAAATGGGGTACGCTGTGTACCTGCAGAGGGTGTCCCTCTTATTGCCATAAGGAGTAAAGGCAATAATGAATCCCAGTCCTTTGGAGTTTTTCTGAACAAGTTTATTATAACATAACTTTAATCTACCTGTTAGCCCATTCCACCTCTCCTGATGACTGTGGGTTGTAAGGGATATGAAACTTTTGGTTTACCCACAACAAATCCAGAATTTCCTGCATTACTTTGCCTATAGAGCCGTATCCCTGTAATCAGAATTTACCTTTAGAGGTAAACCCAACCTAGTAAATGGTTGGTTTACCCAGACACTTGGAGTCACTTTGGCTGTACTGCTCCATTAGGTTGGTAATCACTACTGCAAACTAATTGTTCTTAGTGGTTGGCACAGGGTCAATGTAGTCAATCTTGATGTTGTTCCAGGGGCCTGATTGCCTCTGGGGTAACAATGCATTTTCCTAGTTGGTATAGGATTGTTCTGTTCACAGAGCAAACAGTTACTAATATAATGTTCTACATCATTTCTCATGAGTGGTCACAAGACAGAGGATTTCAGTCTGTCTAGTGTTTTTACTGACTCACTGGTGTCCACCAGTTGGAGTATCATGTACTTGGTACAGTAGATAAAGTCTACTCTCAGGTGTTCAGGAATTACCCGTAACTTTTCATGAGTGTTATAGCAGTGATGTTCCAAATGAGTAGGCCATCATTGGATAGGTGAATGTCATTTTCACTTTCTTATACTACAATACAATTTGGGGGGAGGGGGGTGGCCTGACCAGGCAGAAGATGGCAGTATAGTTCAGAATCTCTGCAGGAATGACTGCAATCTAACTTCATCCAGCCTTCACCAGACCTTTCTTTGGTACCAACTCCTGTGACCATCCTGTAATCCTACTGCCTGGCACAGTTTATAAGTCATTTTTGATCTATCATCTACTTATATTCAATTATTCTACTCTGTACTGTGGCATACTAGGCCTCATCCTTCAGCATTATGGCAGATCTCCAAGTACAGCAAAGCTCACTTGCTAGAGTGGAAGTAATGTTTTCTAAACTGATGGCTGAGATTAATGATCTAAAAACCTCCACCCAACAAAATGCGACCACTCTTGAAATTTTTAGCCAGAAAATTGCATTTAATGAGAAAGCAACGGCATGTAACACCACTACTATTTATGACCTCCAGGCTACTGTCCGCAATCAAGATCGAACTATTAAATCCCTACAAGCCAAAACTGAAGATATTGAAAATCGTAATCGTCGCAACAATTTACGATTTTATGGCTTCCCTGAAGGTGTAGAATTAGGAGACACTACTATGCTTTTATTACATGTGCTGCCTGCAATGTTTAAATTACCTCCTGACCTAACATTAATCATTGAGCTGTCTCACCGCACTCTGGGTCCCAGGCCAACATCAGACCAGCGACCAAGGCCTATCATTGCTCGCTTCTTGAACTATTCCCACGCAGAATTAATACTGAAACAAGCCAGAGAAATGGGGAAATTTCAGTGGCAAGAGTTTAATATTTCCATCTACAGAGACTTTTTAAAAGATTTAACCATCAGAAGGAAGGCCTACAATCCACTTAAACAAATCCTCCACCAAAGAAGCATTAAATTTGCTCTACATTACCCCGTGACACTACGCCTTTTCTCAGGCTCTTTCTTCAAGTATTTTGAAACCCCTGATGCCTTAGCCAACTATCTGGAGGTCTCTCTCTGCAATCTTACCCTGGGAGGTTCAGCAGCAATTGGCAACCTGAACACAGCTTTGGTATCCGCATGGAGGGTGGACGATGAGGTACAGAAAGGTGGGGAAAGTGTTGCAGAACTCACAGCCCCAAGCAGCAACGCCACAACTGATTTGACCACAAGGCAATCAACACAGTTGCAAGAGAAGCTTCTGTCAGGGCATTATTCTTCAAGACTTTCATGCTGTTCTAGCTAGGCTTCACCCCAAACTGCAGCCTCTCACCTTCAAATCAACCCCTGTATTCCCTTGAGCAATAAGTTTGCTCTCTTGGAGGATGACATGCACTCCTCACAGGAGGATCTTTCCCAGCAAATTTCAGACGAACAACTCTCTAATTTGGGCCCTTTGCCTCTGCTGATACTTCATGGGCAGAAGTTGTTGCAAGTTCCCCCCTCAAATCTTTAGAGCCACCCAAAAAGAAACGCAAGGCAAAGACCAAAAGCAAGAACATCAATAGTCACAATCCTGCTAATAAATCTAAGGTGTCATGAGTTTATATGGTCAATAATATGGTCACAGTTGCTATATCTTGGTAGGTTTTGCTTCCAGGATACTTAAAGGGAATGCCAGTACACTTTTTCTGCCTAGCCAGGCTGCTCTATAGTCTATGCTACCTGGTTGCTTTTGCTCCCAGCGCGTGCAGAAAGCAAAGGCTGTACATCGCGGCCCGATCAATTTACTTTTTGTTGCAATGTTTAAATGAGCTGCTTAAAGGTCTTCAAGGGAACTTTGGTATGTCAGCAATGCTTTTCTAACCCATTATTTTAGTGTTAGATCTTATACATTACCTCACTAAACGGACTGTCTGTATCTAGCCTTTTACTCTCCAGTTTAGCAGTGCATCAGGCTTATAGTCTTTTGGCTGTTCAGTTGCATATCTTCAATCGGTATGCATCCTGATTATTGCCTTTTCTTTTTTCATATGTGAATTATTATATATTACAAGGCAACTTACCCCTTCCCTCTCCTTATGACAGGTTCTTAAGTATTATTGGTAACTACATTTAATCTACCTCCTTCCCTACACTCCATCATTCTTACTACCTCCTGTTTACAATATGGAACTATCATTAGCACTCAAAGAGGTGGGCTATGCTTGGTTTACTGTTGCAAAGGATTGTCAGTCTACATCTTCCTTATGCTCCTTATTTTACTCAAAGCCTACAGATACTATAGAAATCCACTGCTGTGTGGTCCCTCCTGTTTTGGGGCTCACTGGGCCTAGTCTTCTAGACCTAGTCACCCCATATAACACCTATTTAGGCAATTTTCGAGTAATTGGATCTGATCTTTACTACGACTATCTCTTCTGTCCACAGTTATCACCAAAGCCTATACCTCTCCACACAATCCCAATTTGCATTTGGCTCAGGGCGTAAGGGCTTAAACTGACCTCCCCTTTCTTCTTTCCCCCTCAGGGTCGTGAGGGCAGGGGACTACTGCCCTTCCCCATCTCACCCAGAGGTCACAAGGGTCTCGGAGCCCCCCCTGAGCAGCAAGCCATCCTGCAAGCAGGGTCGTGACGGCAGGGGACTACTGCCCTCCCCCATCTCACCTAGAGGTCGCAAGGGTCTCAGAGCCCCCCCCCCGAGTAGCAAGCCATCCCTCAAGGTACGACAGGCCAGAGAGCCAGGAAGCTGAAGCCTTTGTATTGTGAATCATCTGTGGCCGAGCAGCTCAGGGACGCCTGGAACAGCGCTGATAAGATCTTGCCTCACCGGCGCTCTGCGCCTGCTCCCCACCGCCCCCACCACCACCCTTGGTCGACTCTCTAATTTATAGGTAACTTGAGAGGTCAGGTGACTCTCAAAAACCTATCAGCCCACTTTCAGACTTGCAGGTTATAAGATCTCTCCAGCAGAGGCCACTGTCACTGATTACAGCTTGCTACTGTTTAGAAAGTAAAAAAAAAAAATGCTCCTTTACATTTTAATTTTGCTAACCGCTGTCACTCCTCCTGTCTTGCTACCCCCATCCATCCTGCCCCAAAATTACCCAAATCTCCCTCTTTCTTACTCAGTCTCGACCCCCACACACCCCCTAAACACACCTACTGAGGAACGACAGGCTCAGCCACTGTCTCTTGCTTGGACTTCATACCCTTCCATCATCCCCGCATCTTTCACCCTGAGATTATCCACCCTAAGCAGCCTTATCAAGCCAAGCCCCGACCACACCCCGAATTTTACCAACCCCAAATTTAAAACTAAAATTTAAATGGCACACTATCCTGCAATACCTCACCCTGTTGCTACCACTGGCAGGTGATGTTGAAATAAACCCCGGCCCACCGCCGCACCCCATCCCCCAAACCCTGCCAAAAGGCCTTAGCCTAATCCACCTCAACATCCGCAGCCTGCTAAACAAAGTACCGGAGTTGCAAACCACTGCCCTACCCCTCAAACCGGACATCTGCATAGTAACTGAAACTTGGATAAAACCCCATCATGCTGACTCTGAAATTGCACTGCCTGGTTTCACAGTATTAAGGCAGGATAGACAAGGCAGGAAGAAAGGTGGTGGCATAGCCATGTATTTATCTAACAAACTCCGATATACCTCTGTCCAGTTACCAAGTAACACACCCTTTATTGATACCAAGATGGTAAAACTAGTCCTATCCCATAGCTCACCGGTGTTTGTAGCTGGGATATATTGTGCCCCTGCTACCCCAGCATCCACCATAATGGGCCTCCTGGGATCGCTTAAAGAGATGGCTAGTGCTGGGGAGCTCTATATCCTCGGAGAGTTTAACCACAACTGGCTAGACAAAGACTGCACAAAACTATGCAGCAAGATTAAAGCCCTTAACCTCTCTCAACAGATCGAGCAACCTACCCGCCTAAATCCAAAATCCCTGAACCACTCCTTCCTGGACTGGGTGCTTACAACACACCCACACAGGATTTTGAAGGCTGGCCTCCTACCTGACTCAATGAGCGACCACCACATGATCTACATGATCAGAAAGGTGCACAGACCTACTAACCATCTCCCACCAAGGTCACTCCGTACAAGAGCTTTCAATTCTCTCTGCCTCAACTCCCTACTAAATGATCTCACCTCAGCTGACTGGTCGATCATCAAACTGGCACCTACCATCGACCTTGCTTACGCCACGTTCAGTAATCAATTTCTTGCCGTATGGGACCATCACGCCCCCCTCAGAAGAAAAAGAGTAAGGACAATCCATCTCCCCAGGGTCTCTGCTGATATTATCTCCAGGGGTCGCGCAAGAGACCAGACATGGAAAAAACTTAGGCAAACAGGCACCCTGGAATCCCTGCAGCTTTACCGTACCCTCCAAAACAACTGCAACAAAGCCATAAAACAGGCAAAAAATAGCTACTTCCAAGCGGCCCTTTCCTCTAATCTTAGCCATCCATCCAAATTTTGGAAATCTATTAAATCCTTGCTCACTCCTCCTACTCAGCCGCCAACCCCTACCCTAACTATTCTGGGCAAAAATGTATCCAGTCCAGTCGAAGTTGCCACAACTTTTAATAACTATTTCACCAACTGCACAAAGTCTCTCCTGTCAAACCTACAAACCTCCCCTCCAGCACCCATCCCCCCCCCGTGCCTGCCCAGCACTCCCGCCATGCCACCAAGTTCTCTTTCCAGCCGGTCCCAACCTCAGAAGTCCTAGCCACCCTACGCTCCCTTAACCCAAATAAAGGAAAATGCCCTTTAGGCCTAGATGCGAAACTCCTATACCTATCTTCCTGCTATTGTGCCCTAGCTGACCCCTCTCCTCAACTGCCCTTCCTCAGCCCAAATTCCAACAGCATGGAAGTAGGCAGTAGTCATTCCACTACCAAATGGTGGCAACCAATCTGAGCCTGGTAACTACTGCCCTATCTCCCTTCTCCCAATTCTGGCAAAATTACAGGAACACCTAGCCCGCTCACAACTCACACAATTCCTTGATTCAACCTCCTTTTTCACTCCCTACCAATTGGGTTTTCGCAAATCCCACTCCACCACCACACTAAGACTCACTAATGATATTGCCTCAGGCATGGACAAAGGGCTCCTCACCTCGGCTATATTCATTGACCTGGCAAAGGCCTTTGATACTGTCTCCCATCCCAAACTCCTCACAAAACTGCAGGACGCAGGCCTATCCAACCTAACCATCAGCTGGTTCCATGTCTACCTATCTGGCTGGAAACAAGCAGTAAAAATCGGCCCACACTCCCCCCCCCAGTCACCTGGGGTGTCCCCCAGAGCTTTGTCCTGGGTCCCCTTCTCTTTTCCATATTTCTAAATGACCTCCCACTGGTATGCCCAAACTCAGCTATACAAATGTACGTGGATGATACCGACCTGTACGCCTCTGGCCTATCCTGTGAGGTCTTAAACTCTGCCCTCCAGCAGGATTTTGATGCCGTCCAAACCTGGCTTAGCTCTAACCAACTCCTGCTAAATGCAAAGAAAACCATCTCCCTAACTTTCGGCACGCAACCTCGAGTCTCCCGACTAACTATTCCCCCCACTTACCATACACTAGACGGTACCACTCTGGAATCATGCACCTTCTTCAGGTACCTGGGTGTATGGCTTGATCGCCACTTAGACTTCGACGTCCACATCGACTCCCTCCAGAAAAAACTTTATCCAAAACTAGGAGCACTCTACCATAACAAAGGTTGCCTACCCACCTCAGTCAGGCGGGAGCTAGTACTCAAAATGATTCTCCCTACCTTTGACTATGGTGATGTGGTCTACAGTGCAGCCCCCTCAACCACCCTGGCAAACCCGGACCCCCTTTTTCATTCTTTCTGCAGGTTCATCCTAGAATGCCCCCACCACCACCCACCACTGCGATATGTATAAAGTCCTAGATCTCCCTTCGCTGCACTCCAGGTGCCAGCTACATTGTGCAAAACTCGTAGTGAAGTACTGGTCCAACTCCATCCCCATGTATCTCAGCTCCACCCTGTCAGCTCAACCCTGCCTGGCATAGCTCAGACTCGAGACTTTTGCATATCCCTTTCATGCATACCACAAAGGGCCAATCTGCTTTCAAATATAGACTGCCCAAACTCTGGAATGACCTCCCTGCTGCTATTAGGCTGTCCGCCACCCTTAGGACCATAAATACTCTCCTGCAGGGCCATTTCACAGACACTTGTAACTGTAACCTGCAGCCCAGTTCTGCTAGCAAGAGGCTTCGTACTGTGCCATAAACTGTAAAAGTGTCCTTAGCTGCTGCCTCCACCAATGGGTCTCTGCCTGCTCATGCTTTAGTAACCCAGGTACTCGGAATTAAGATAGTATGTAAGTTCCCAATGCATAGTCCAGCCTGTAACATTTCCTGGACCAGATGTTTCACCCTTTATTGCACTCATTTCTGTACCTACTGTATTGCATCATTTGCATGTATGTAACTCCCAGGTCGCATCTGGAAATGAGTGGATCCTGCCCAGTATGCTAATCTGGTAAATCTCTTAAATAAATAAAAATATTGTATTTATTATGTACTTATTCTGTTGCACTGCAAAGTACACTCACAGTCACTCTAGTGTGGTAATGATCCACTTTTCCTTTTATATTTGTTCATTTGCATTCCACCTGGCCCCCTGAATTCCTTGCTGTATGTTTAGGCTGTACTGGCATCTTGTAAATGGTTCTTTAATTTACTATTATTTCGAGTTGATATATCTTGTACTAGTACTACTAATGTTTATAAATAAGTCCTGGTGTTTAGCTTTATCCTTATACCTTGTCCTGTTAGCTTAGAATTAAGCTGAGGTTATTACAGTCCCTTGTCTTTCTTGGTATTATTCCCTTTCAGTTTAGCTTATCAGGAATACTTACTTTATTATATTACTGGGATCAGACTTAGGTTTGGGCCGATATTTATAACCGGTCCTCCTTACATCAATGCCCCAGAGTGTGGTGAGAGAGTCTCTTAGCCAGTTGGCTGACTCATATCCCCTCACACCCATAAAATGTTTTCTTTGTTATTTAGCTTACTAGTATTGTTGTTGTTAACGACTTTTTTCCTTCCCCATCTCTATTCTAACTTTAATAAGATACCTGTGCTACTCATGTATCATACAACTCACTTTTTTTTGGCTTGAATGTTCCTGCCACTCCCTCCATATACGTAAACTCTCTATATTGTATTCTAATCATCCTCTGCCTCATTTATTTGTCCCTTCACACTCCAGCAATTATTCCCTGTCTTTAACACTAACAATATGAGTGACATACTTTTATATACATGGAATGTGAAGGGACTTAATTCTCCTTGTAAGTGGAAGCAAATTTTTTCACATCTCAAAATACATAAAACACAAATTACTTTCCTTCAAGAAACAAAATTATTAGCAAAGGATGTTCATAGACTTAAAAATGATTGGGTTGGTCAGATCTATGAATCATCCTATACCTCAAAAAAAGAGGAGTTGCTATTCTTATTCATAAGAGTCTCAAATGGCCCCCTGTAAACTCTGTTTCCGATACCGACGGCAGATGGGTGATGGTCAAACTGAACACTAACTCTGGTCCTCTTCTGCTTGTTAATGTCTATGCACCCAACCCCGATCTCCTGGAGTTTTTTCATAATTTAGCTCAACAGATTCTGTCCTTTAACACTGATAATACACCAGTTATTCTTGGCGGGGATCTTAACTTAGCTTTAGAAGCCAGCTTTGACAGAAGTAGCCCCACTACAGATGCCCACCCTAGAAGTATTAAAGCCATCTCATTACTAATGCAAGATGTTGGATTAGCTGATGTATGGCACCTCCTTCACCCCATGATCAAGAATTTACTTTTTACTCCTCTCTACATACGACATACAGTAGAATTGACTACTGGTTAGCCTCTCCTGTTATAATGGAAAAAACTATTGATTCATCCATCTCTCCCATCATAATCGCGGATCATTCCTCTGTCAAATTGTAACTTTTGTGGGGCCAATTAGCACCTAAGTCTTCTTACTGGTGGCTGGACCCTCTCCTCCTCAAGGATCCCAATTTCTTATCCATGATCAAAGCACAAATTCAGGACTTCCTCTTTCACAAAACCCCAACTGAATCTTCTATGTGATCTGTATGGGAAGCTCTTAAAGCTACAATTCGAGGGAAAATTATCAGTTATGCTGCACATTGGAAAAGAGTAAGGGAACAACAGCTGGCTGACTTGGAAAAATCTCTTAAGGCTAAAGAGAATTTATACTTTTCTTCTAATAAGCACTGTCCTGATTCTCAGCCTCATCTTGAAATTCTTCAACTTAGAGTTAAAATTAACAAATTAATTTCTCGAAAAACCGAACTGGCCTTGTTTAAACTTAAATATAGGTTTTGGAAACATGGCGATAAAAATGGGAAACTCCTGTCTTACCAGCTCAAAGCACAACAAATGGAACGACACATCCTAAACCTAAAAGATGAACAGGGTACAATTCACTCCAACAACCCCTCTATAAACTGTATCATGAAAACCTTTTATCAAAAACTATACTCTAACACGTATCTTCCAACTACTTTACAAATTCAAAAGTTCCTTAAATCGTTACATCTTCCTAATCTTTCTACTCTTGAAACAAATTCTTTAGATGAACCCTTTTTGCTTCAGGAAATCCAGAAAGTTTTGTCTTCCTTGAAATCTGACAAATCCCCTGACGGATTCCCTGTCAATTTCTATAAAACGTTTTCCAACACCTTATGTCCCCTTCTTCTTAATGTTTATCAAGAAGCTTCCAATACTGGCAAGCTTCCCTCATCTTGCACTGAAGCAATCACAACTCTAATACCTAAGAAAGAAAAAGACCCTACTCAACCGGCAAGTTACAGGTCCATCTCTTTATTAAACCTGGATGGGAAGATATTTGCTAAACTACTAACTTCTCGACTTGAATCCTTGATTCCCAAGCTAACTCATTGTTCGCAAGCTGGTTTTGTTAAACATAGATCTGGTTCTGATCACCTATATTCCTTATTTAATTTAATTCACAAAGCCAAATCCCCTCAAGACACCAGCTGCAGTCATAGATATTGATTTTGAGAAGGCCTTTGATTCCTTAAACTGGGACTACCTTCAAGTTTTATCTTATTTCGGTCTTTCTCATACCTTTTGCTCCTGGATCAAGCTATTATATAACTCACCTGTTGCTAAAGTACTTACTAATTCCACCCTTTCCTCTTACTTTCATCTAGCAAGGGGGAACTAGACAAGGTTGTCACCTGTCACCTTCCCTGTTTATTTTAGCCATGGAACCCCTGACTGCTTGTTTACGTCAATCTTCTGGCATTACGGGCATACCTGTGTGCAATTCAAGATATGTTTCTCTCTCCTACATGGATGACCTTTTAATCTTACTCGAAAACTTGAATGAGGCTGGGCCCCTGTTGGTTGATTTGCTTAATAATTTTACTAAAATTGCTGGCCTTGCTTTGACTTATGGCAAATCACAAACTATGCCCCTTAACGACCACTGTAAAGCCTTTATGAACATACCTCTTGGATTCCGCTGACCACCACAGGGTATAACATATCTAGGAATCAAAATTACTAGTAACTTAGGGAAGATATGGGGAAATTAACTTTAACCCCTTATTTGATAACATCAAACCAATTCTGGACAGATGGAAGCTTCTTAATCTCTCTTTCATGGGGAAAATTGCAGCCATTAAGATGTCCATGTCTCCCAAGATTCTTTACCTCTTTGCCAATATTCCTTTAGTCTTACCATCCTCCTTTTTTGCTAAAATTGATAAATTAATAGGTAACTTTATCTGGGACAGGAAACCACCGAGATTTGACCGCAACAAACTTCGATCACATTGGAAAAAAGGGGGATTCGGACTCCCCTGGTTCAAAGGCTACCTCTGGGCTTTCCGAATGGCCCAAACCATTAAATGGTTTCAGAAACCCTCCCCTCACTCACCACTATGGGTTGCAATGGAATCCGCATTGTGCCCGGGAGAAGTTCTCACTTCCTTCATTTTTAATCCCATTTCCTCTAAACTAAAATCTCACCTGACAATATCATCCTCTGTTCTTTATTGGAAACTAACCCATAAATTCCTGAAATCCAATCCAACACCCTTGTTTTATGCCCCCTTATGGGGCAATCCACAGCTCACTCTAGAAGATCACCCAATTTTCTGTTGTACATGGAGGAACAAAGGCATTTTCTTTCTCTGAGATATCTTGGACCAGATTTCACTCACTCTTAGATCATTCTCAGACTTGCAGGTCACATGGAAACTTCCTAAACAGGACTTCTGGAAGTTTTTGCAAATTCAGGCAGCTTATAACTCTCTCTCTAGTTTAGTGTATAGGCATACTCTTCTAAACCCATACATCTCGCACTGGACTAATTTATCAGTAAAATTAAATAGCTCCATTTACAAAGACATTATTGATAATCTACCTGATCAGTCTATACAGGACAAAAATAAATGGAGTACTCTTCTTAACTACAATATTTCAGATGCACAATGCAGTAATTGTTGGCATATTGCACATAATACCTTTAAAGATGCCTGTAGTTCTTTAATACAAACTAAAATCCTACATCTTTGGTATAGAACCCCCTCTGTGCTTCAACGAATGGGCCTATTAAATAATAATAATTGCTGGCGCTGCAATTTGACCAACGGGAATCTACTTCATATCTTGTGGTCTTGCGCTCCCATTAATAAGCTCTGGCATAAAGTCTGTTTACTTGCCTCCATAGTAACAGGACAAAAACTGCCTTTTGACCCTAAGCTATTCCTTCTATGCATCCTTATCCCTAATAGCTCTCTCTTCTCATATGCACATTTTAGATGGCTAAACATACTTTCTCTTCAGGTCAAACGTCTGATTCTTATGATATGGAAATCAACTCTGGTGCCTTCTCTTTCAGATGTTCTTCAAAGCCTCTCTCTCAGTATGCCTCTCTAGACCGATTATCTCATGTTACTCATAACCAACTCACTGTATATGACAGATGTTGGCAGGATTACTTCAAGTACATGAACCTAATTCTTTTCAACCCCAATTCTAAGGGATATTTAGCCCTCCTACTTATTTTGCTCTCAGATTAGGTTTTCTTGAAACTTTTGTGCACAGATCTCTCTTCTTTTTTCCCTTCTTCCCTGTTTTCTCCCTTTCTCCTGCCCTTCTTCCTTGCTTTTTTCTCTCTTTTTTCTTTCTTTCCTTGCACACTTTTCTCTTATCTTCACCTCTCCATTACTGAACATTGTTCATATTACCACATTTATCACTTTTTGCAATTTGCTGAATGCCTTGCCATAGCTTACCCTAGCATGTATTTCATACATGGCTGCTATTTCTGATCCTGTAATACCCTATTGATTGTAACCCTTCTGCTCTCCAATTACATCCTGTCTAGGTTTGCGTTTTATTATTAATACATGTATATAAGGCTTCTCTAATATGTTTACCCTAAATACTGTGTTTTGTTAAGTGATATTTTATACCTTATGTGGAGGATAGTCTTCTCTTGTATAAGATGTGTGCTTTCTTATATACTCGAATTTCAATAAAAAGATAAAGTGAAATAATACAATACAATTGGGGTATAAAGGCTTATTTCTGGAAGTTATTCCCCAGTTCCTTTATTATTATTATTTATATACACTGCCCTCAAATGAGGGTCTTTCTTATGGATTTAAACTGGTTAGGTTAGGGTTGTACACTAACAAGTCTCTGTATTTCACAGAGATACTATAATATAGAGTGCTGGAACAGAAGATCATTTTTCTTCCAAAGAAATTTATTTAGGAACAGACCAAATTAGAAACTGTAATGAAACAAAAAACAGTTTCTGCAGTTTGTAGTTATCTCAAGGATATTTCTTGAAGCGGGCAGAACTTAACCCTTCCATAGAGTGCTGGTATCATTTTACGTAAGGAAAAATCTCTTTTTATTCTTCTCTTAACACAAGCTGAGTTTATCTCAAGGACTTTCCAGCTCTCTAAACCATCTACAAATATTTGTGGTAATAAGGAGATTCCTTGTCTCCCTGCTTTTCATTTTATTTGCCAGGCGTGTTTTAACATTGCCTGTGAATCGTACATATACGATGATACAACTGCTAGCCATGCACACTCTGTCACCACTAGGATGCACAATAAGAATTCCAAACCCTGCTATCTGACCCTCGTTGGTATGTGTGGCTGAGTCATCAGTCAAAACATGACACATAGTGGTGTCTCTTAACGTTTTTTGAGGTTCTAACAGAAAGGGCCCTGGGACAGGTAGGTCAGGGGGTTGGAGTGAACAATCATGGGTCTCTCTTATAAACTGTACGCCATGGGCCAACAGGGATGGAGTTTTGATAGGAAGGACAGTGATGTCATGACCCTGTAAAATGAGAGACCAGTTTGTAAGTCTGGCATTGGAACCAGAGTCATCTTTTCCTCTGCCTGACAACAGAACGTTAGTTGGCAAATGATTGGAATGCAGCACAATGGGTACATATCCAGTGATGTACATAAAGTATGTCACTGTCCATTATGTAGCCAAAAAATTCCTTTCACAAAGGCTGTATTTCAGCTCCACTGGGGCAAGCATCTGGGAGGCATAAGCAGTGGATCTAATGTGTCCATCGTATGCTTGGGCTAAAACTGCTGAGATTGCTTTATCTGATGTGGCAGTTTCAAAATAATGCCCTAAAGTTGTGTTATGATTAACTAGTGCTGGGGCCATGGTTAGTGATCCAAAAAGAAGAGACAATGATATTAGTATTAGGATACCTTGTACCTTCTTACCAGAAGTGCCTGCTATAGTCTGTGCTGAGAATAACCCAGACAGTTTCTGACTTGTGTCTGCTATTGCATGTGCTGGGAATAACCCAGACTGTTCCTAGCTTGTGTCTGCTATTGCAGCCACAGTATGGGATGATCCAGGTGTTACTGATGGAGGGGGTTCTGCATCATGTGCAGGCAGTGCCGGCACTGCCAGGGGTGCCTGCACTGTGGAGAAAAGTGGTGTGCAAGTTGCACGTAGTTCTCCAGCTATGGATTGTGGTTCAGTAGCCATCGGGGGGGAGAAAGTAGTACTGAAACAGCTGTCAGCCCAGGTTCAGAAATCAAACCTGTAAACCTTACCCCTCCCAAACGTGGCCTGTGATGCTAAAAATATCAAAGCCATAGGGCTTTCAGAATCAGGGTTGTCCCCTTCCCCATCAAATGTAAAGTGGGTTTCCCCACCGGAAGGTTGCTGGATGGTAGCAACATTGTTTTTAGTGCTGCAGCTTAAGGTATTAATGCACTATATAGGAAAAGCAGTATGTTCAGTCTTCTCAGGGAAAGAAGATGTTAAATTGCATAGGGAAGAATCCCAACATTTCATGTAATTAACTGCAGAGTGTTTCTTAATCATGGACACTCTAGTATAGTAAACATTGCTAAGAGCATGAGCAGTTTCTGCAGCATCAGACACTGACTTCATGACAGATTGCGTATCAGCCTCATTCAAAGGTACATCAACATCATTTTTAATGAGAAACTTTTGTCCCTCAGAAACACTAGTGTTACTGATAACATTATTAATCATGACAAAAAAATCAGGTATGTTTGGTTTGGTTATGGCAGCAATCACAGGTCCCTGTGACTGCTTGATCGAACCTCCGTGATGTGAAGGTCAGCCATTTTGGATTACCTCAAGGGCATCTTGGGTTACTGTGGTATGACCATCATCACATGACCATAAGCGGCCATATTTGGGGTTGGTATAGGGATGCAACCTGATGACATGTGTCCACCATTTTGAGACATTAACAATTCTCCATTTTGTGGATCACATAAAAACAAGTGGCTAGCCTTTGTTCTAGTCCACCCTACAGCACACGGTGAGTGTTCAAAATCAATCTCTTCAACATGAGAAGAGGCAAGGTCTTTGGGCATTAAGTTAATATGCCCTGCCAATACCTCCAGCTGATGACACAAGTTCGCCATATCTGACATTTTACTTCTATATTCTAACTGCTCAGATACAGGAGTTAGCACGCTGTAAAGCGCATTATTTTCAGATTGCAAGACATTCTCATCTTGTAAAACATACCTGTTATCAACAGAAGTGTGTCACAGTTTATATTCCAAACATTCATTTCAAGTCTGCTGTACTGAAAACATACTGAATTACGCTGTTCAGTCAAGGTCTGGTGTTGAAATACCAACACGTTAGCTCTTTCAGTAATTACTTCAGACTTTTTGTCCCTAACATAGAAACATAGAAGCATAGAATTTGATGGCAGATAAGGACTGCTTGGCCCACCCAGTCTGCCCATTTCCCTACCTAATGGATAAGCTGCAGATTCTAGTTAACCAGCAGCCTACTTCTTCCTACCCCCACCCCCTAGAATTGCCTTATGGCTGTCCCATGCATGCTTGAATCCCACCACTGTTTTTGACTCCACCACCTCCTCCGGAAGGCCGTTCCATGCATCCACAACCCTCTCTGTGAAAAAATACTTCCTTAAATTACCTCTGAGCCGCCCCCATCTTCAAATTGTGCCCCCTTGTTCTTGTACACCTCTTTTTTTGAAAGATGCTACCCTCTTGGACTTTGTTGATTCCCTTGAGGTACTTGAAAGTTTTTATCATGTCCCCCCTCTCCCTCCTTTCCTCGAGGCTATACATATTAAGCTCCTTAAGTCTCTCTTCATATGTCTTCTGGTGCAGACCCTGCACCATTTTAGTTGCCCTCCTCTGGACAGCTTCCATTCTGTCTAGTCTTTGCAGAGACTGGGTCTCCAGAACTGCACGCAGTACTCCAGATGGGGTTTCACCAGCTGTCTGTACAGAGGGATAATAACTTCCTATTTTCTACTGGTGATGCCTCTCCCTATGCATCCCAGTATCCCCAGCCCTCCTTGCTGCCCTCTCACATTGCTTGCCCACCTTTAGGTCATCTGATATGACTACCCCCAGGTCCCTTTCCATTTTTGTTGTTGTTGTATCTCACCCCTATTGTGTACTCTTCCTGGTTTTGTTTCCAGGTGCATTACCTTGCACTTCTTAGCATTGAATCTAAGCTGCCATACATTTGACCATTCCTCTAACCTTGCCAAGTCCTTCTCATCCTTTCCACCCCACCTTGTGCATCAACTCTGTTGCAGATCTTTGTGTCATCTGCAAAGAGACATACTTTTCCTTCCAGTCCCTCTGCAATGTCACTTATAAAGATATTGAAGAGGACCGGTCCTAATACTGAACCCTGTGGTACCCCACTAGTAACCCCCTTTCTTCAGAGTGGACTCCATTTACTATTACTCTCTGTGTCCTATTCTCCAGCCAATTCTTTACCCAGGCTGTCATCTTGGGACCAACTCCCAGGCTGGCTAACTTGTATATTAATCTTTTGTGTGGGACTGTGTCAAATGCCTTGCTAAAGTCTAGGTAGGCCATGTCCACAGCCCCTCCCTGATCTACTACTTTGGTCACCCAGTCAAAGAAGTCTATCAGATTTGTCTGGCATGACCTTTCCTGCTGTGAATCCATGCTGCCTTGGGTCCTGTGCCCCTCTGGCCTCTAGATATTCAACAATTCTTTCCTTCAGAAGTGATTCATCATTTTCCTACCACTGAGGTTAAACTAACAGGTCTGTAGTTTCCTGCTTCTGCCTTGCTCCCACTTTTGTGAAGGGGAATCATATCTGCCCTCTCCAGTCCTTGGGTACCACCCCATCCTCCCATGATTTGTTAAAGAGGGTAGTCAGTGGTGTCACTAGTTCTACCCTTATTTCTTTTAGAATTCTGGGATGAATCCCATCAGGCCCCATTACTCTGCCCACCTTCAGTTTTAAGAGTTCTTTCAGAACCCTTTCTTCTGTAAATGGGCTGGTATCAACTTCTGTATCCAGAGTATTTCTACTGTTTGTTTTAGGTACCTCCCCCTCTTCCTTTGTAAATACTGAGCAATAAAATTTGTTTAGTATCTCTGCCTTTTCACAGTCACTCTCTGCCCATCCTTCCTCCCTTTTATTAAGCCTCACTATCCTTCCCTTGGTCTTCCTTCACTCCCTGATGTACCTATAAAAGGTTTTATCCCCCTTCTTAACTGAGTTGGCTATCTTTTCCTCAGTTTGGGCCTTTGCTGTTCTGACTGCCTTCCCAGCTTCCTTTTTCTTTAACTGATACAGTTCTCTGTCCTGCTCCTTCTGTGATTCCTTGTACTTCCTGAATGCTTTCTTTTTCTCTTGAACCTTCACTGCCACTTCCTTTGAGAACCACAGTGGTTTCTTACATCATTTTGTTTTATTTGCTTCACACAAAGGCTTGTTACCTCTGGGATGGCAGTTTTTATTATTCCCCAATTTTCTTCCACCCCTCCTTCCTGCCCATTTGCTAGTGCATTCCTTAGGCACTCACCCATTTTGGCAAAGTCAGCCCTCCTAAAGTCCAGTACTTTTGCCTTTGTATGGCTTGACTCTATTGCTGTGTTTATTGTGAACCATACTGTTTGATGGTCGCTAGTTCCCAGATGGCTACCCACTTCTACATCTGTGATCCTCTCTTCATCTCCATTTGAGGGAACCAGGTCTAAGATTGCTCCCTCTCGAGTGGGCTCCAATAATAGTTGTCTAAGGCATGCCCCCTGTAGGGCATCTAGAATAACCCCCACTCTTCGAAGTGGCTGCTGCAACTGCACTCCAGTTAACATCTGGCATATTCAGATCACCCATCAACAATATCTCCCCTTTTTCTGCCATTCTAAGTATACTTTCTATCATTTTCTTGTCCATTTCCTCCCCCTGAGAAGTGGGTCTGTATACAACCCCTGTGTGGATTGTGGTGCCATTACCAGTCTCCAAATTTACCCACAGTGCTTCTTCTCCTCCCTGTTTTCCCTTTTGTTCTGTTGCATTGATTCCTTCCCATATGTAAAGAGCTACTCCTCCTCCTCTTTTTACCCTCCCTGTCTCTCCTGTAGATAGTGTATCCTAGTATGTTTACATCCCAGTCATGGTTTTGTGTGTACCATGTTTCTGTGACTGCCACAATATCCAGATGTTCCTCCTCCATCAAGGCCACTAATTCAGGAAGCTTGTTACTCAGACTACAGGCACTGTACTCATTGCTCTCCATTTTTGGATGGCTTTACCTTCTGTTGCAGCATCCCCCACTGACCTTTCTACCTCAGTCTTTTTCTCATTTAGTACCCTGTTTTGTAGGGAGAGGCTGGGATTTTCCTGCTGCTTATCAGTTTCTCCCCCCTTGACTAGTTTAAAAGCTTGCCAATGAAGCATTTAAACCAATTGCTCAAAAGACTTGTTCCCTTCCTGGACAGATGCAGACCATCCTGCCAGTATAGCCTGGTGTCCCTCCAGGTGGAACCCCAGTCCCAATGAAGCCAAACCCTGTGCTCCACACATTTTTCAACCATTCATTAAACTGCATGGTGCAAAGTACCCTCGCCTCACTCATGCCATTGACAGGCAGCACCTCTGAGAAGGATACTGTGGATGCTACTTGTCTTAGGCCCCTCCCCAATTCTACAAAGTCCTTCTGCACTGGTCTAATCTCATGCTGAGCCAAGTCACTTGTCCCTAGGTGGACAATGACATCCAGCTCAGACTCCCATGCAGCTGTTCTCATGATCCTGAGGATGCGCTTCCTGTCCCTCTAAGCCATGGCACCAGGCAGGCACCTTACTTCAGTTTTCTCTGCCCCCCAGTTCTATCCCCCTAATAACTGAGTCCCTCACCAGGAGCTGCTTCCTTTCCTTGTGGTGTCCTCTGCCTCCTTCCTGTGGGTATCCCTTGTGACTGTTGTCCTCAGCCTCCTTAGTCTCCTCTGCGGGTGCATCCATAGGGGAGTTATGCTCCCCCAGAATGGGGTATGGATTGTGGAGTGGAACAACTGACTGGGTGTGCCTCTGTTCCACCATCCTCTCCCTCCCTGAGCCCGCTGTGGTCCAACTGCTGTGCTTTCTTCACAACCTCTGAGGTAGTGGTGGTGGCTCTGGTGCTCCCTGGATGGGGGAGGTTCCCTTCCTACTGTCCATTGTGGCCTGGGGGTAGGTTCCCTTACTACTGTCCAGTGTGGCCTGAAGACGGGCCACTTCCTCCTTTGTTGCAGAGAGTTGTCTGCAAATAGGGCAACATCTCAGCCTCCAGAAAGACTCCCGGAAGACTGCTGCCCCACAGCCATTACATTGCACTACTCCCCACATGTTTATCTACTTTTTTGTGTGTGTGTGTGTGTGTGTTTGTCGGTTTGTGTGTGTGATTGGTTTGTTATATAGAAATATATATATTATACAATGTGTATGCTTATATTGTCAGTGCAGTGTGCTAGAGAGTATATGACAGTGATATGCACCTTGCACTCTTGAGGAAATGATGTCAGAACCTCGGGTATAAAGGAACTATTTCCAGGGGTAGGTGGGGTGAGGGGTGGGAAGGGGTTGGGCCTAAACAGTGCCCTCACAAAACAATCAGCTAAGAGCTCTGACTCACCACTGTGATGAGTGCCTTTCTGTCAGCAAGATGCCCTACACAACAATTTGACAGAGAAAATACCCTGCTAATCAAACAGAGAAAAATCCAGACATCCAAGTCAGACACAGGTAAAACTCCCCAGCCACAAAACAGCCTGGTGGTTTGTGCTCTGAAAGCAGTCAGCCTAAAATAAGTCAGCTGTGCTTTTAAACTCTTCTGCACTGAAAATCTTAAGAATTGTAACAAACGTAAAGCTAGATCCACCTCCCTCTGTTGCTTGAAAGACTGTCTTTTCCTGATAATTCTAAGTTCCTTATTTCACCTTTCAGTTAGAAGTAGCCTCCACCTGCAGAATATCTGCTACAAATCAAAGACAATTGTAAGGTTCATCTCCCTCTGTTGTGAGCACAACTCGCTTTCTTGCAAATCCTATGTTCAGTATTACAGCTTCCAGCCAGAGTTTCAGCTGAAGAATATTAGCTGTTCTTTGTTTTCAAAACATAAGGAAGTGTTATTAGCCAGAACACCATTTGTTGGAAAAACATTTTTTCTAACAAGTTTTGCCTTTTCAGCATTATCTCTTAAGGCATGCAGGTTTTGGTTGCTTCTCTCATTAAAGAAAGACTCATTTTCTAGACAGAGAGACTGCAGCTCAGACTGCAGTCCAGCTATCCTTTCTTTATGAGAAGCCTTTTTCAGACTAATTTTCTGCTTGCAAGCATCATACTCAATTCCAAAACAGATAGTTTATTTAGAACAGCATCAAAGCAATTAAACTATGTTGCAATTAATAATCCTTCAGGATCAACTTTTTTGGTACCATTTTTCAATTCCCCATAATGAGCAATGATTTCCCTGAAAGGGCTACCATTGGATTCTGCTACCTCAGCAAAATCACACCAACCACCATAGGCAGTTTGGTATGTTAAGGCATCCATCCTCAACCCAGTACTGATATTTTTAGACATGTCATAAGATAAGAAACCCTTAGCTGTCTGTGGATCAAAACCTTTGTTTGCAACCAAAGCTCATGACAGGACACAAACGGCCATTGGCATATGTGGACACCTAGAAAAATATATACCCATTAGGATTTCAATCCACAAGTGAAAACAGTCTATATGTATTTTCAGATCCCTTTACAGCTGTGTGTTCTGACAGAGAAAGCATAGGGAAAAATAAGACAACTCATTACACAGAGACTGAATATTTGCCAAGAGATTGTTTTTCTGCACTGTAGAACACACAACAGACCAAAAAGTTAAACAGAAGACACTCTCAGCTGCTTGTGACTGGAGATTTCTCAACCAGCAATTTAATTTACAGAGGAAATTAAAATGAAACTTGGCAAACACCCAGACTCCACCTGCGGTCGCCATTTATGTTACGTAAACAATCTCAGACGGCAGAGTAAATAATAATAATAATACTAATAATACAGATTCTTGTGTCTTCAGAGTCTGCCAAGAAAACATTTATAAACAAGCAAGAGTACTAATGAATGTTTATTAGACTACTTACGCCAAGCATGTGACAAAGAAAATCACAAGGGAGATGGGTTTCTCACTACTCTGCTGAAGAATATACATAATCTCCAGGATTGTAGGATCTCAGGTTCTCCAAGATCTCGGTCTCCCTCACACCACTCTTCTAGAGGAGCTACAGTAGGTTATGGATGACTATATACTACAGATAACAGCATAGCAACAGAGATTAACTCATAGTTATAGATATGAGAAACAATATGTATTGGTCCTAAGTCATTCTCCACTGGATGATGACTTAGAAGACAGAATTACTAATGAGTATCAGATGAGACAGAATATGCTTCCATTTGCATTATAGCTTGGACAAAAGAAATGCTGCCGGGTTCAAACTACATGTGGCATTTCTTGCTTATGTACAGTATAAGACAGAAAGACATAACAAAGACTTTCTCTCTCTGTCAGTTTGCTTAAACAAAGAGAAGAGCTGACAGGGCTCTATTACACGTGGCATATCTGCCTGAGTATAAAACACACACTACATATAATGATATGAGAAAATAAGTATACAATAATCACTGATGATCCCTCACAGCCATCTTATCAGTGATTAGGTAGATTACATATGGAATATATGTAAAAGACAAAATCTAGATAAATGTATTATAGTTAGGTATAATGAATCATGCATGATAAACATTAGCATATATTAGCAGCAAAGCACATCCCTAGCACTCATGCTTATATGATGGGTGCCTATGTCTATATATTAGTGCTAAATAGCAGTAGCACAGTATAATAGACCAGGAATAGAGTGTAAGGTGTATGTGAGATGTATGTGGGATGACAGGGGCATAACCCAGGTGCAACAGCCCTCATCTGCAGCCTGGCCAAAGGGACAGAAGTGCTGGCTGCAGCCATTAGGCCTAGTAGCCTCAAAAATGTCCTGGCTGGGACAAACCAGCTCTGAGCCACCTCCTGGGCCTGGGCAATGAGGCTGTCCACACTGTCTTGGGGAAGAAGGCCTTGCCATAAGTAGAGTCCAGAACCATTCCTAGGTACTGTAACCACTGGGACGGGGCCTGCACAGACCTGGTCTGACTGACAGTGATGCCCAAGGACTGGAACAACTGCAGGTTGTGCTCTAGAGTTAACAACAGGAGCTCCCTGGACTGGGCTTTCAGTAACCAGTCATCCAGGTACGGGAAACACACAGAGGTCTTCATACCGGAGGGCCGCTGCTACAGCTACTAAGTACTTGGTAAATACCTGCGGTGCACAGGATAAGTCAAAGGGCAATCCCCTTAACTGGTATTGCTCCCCCTGGAATAGGAACCACAGGTATCGTCTGTGAGGGGGGAAACTATGACATGCAGATAGGTATCCTGCATATCAAGGAAGCATAACCAGTTGCACTGCTTCAGCAGAGGAAGAAGGCTGTGCAGAGTGACCATCCAGAACTTTTTGTACTGGATAAAAAGATTCAGCTCCTTGAGGTCTAGAATGGGCCTCAAGTCCCCTGTTCATTTAGGGACCAAGAAGAACTGTGAGTAGAACCCCTTGTTTCTTTGATGCCTGGGCATTGGTTCTATGGCCCTTTTGAGCAGTAATGCGAGTACCTCCTCCTTGAGCACCTCTTTGTGGTCTGAAAGATAAGAGGTGGGGACTTGGGGAACATCTGGAAGCTGCTCTTGAGCATGGTCCTTTTCAATTATCTGCAGGATCCAAGCATCTGTAGTAAAGGTTCTACACTGGGACAGATGGAGGGAGAACTGACCTATGACCACCACCTCCTGGCTTGGTAGAAGAGATGGGGGTCTGTCAAGGAGTCAGGCTGAGGCTAAACCAGTAGCTGGGGCCACACCTCCTCCTCTGGAGAACTTAGCAAAGGAACCAGAGGTGGAGGAGGGGGCAGACAAGACAGTGCTGGCCCTGCACTTGCTCTGGAGCTTGGTTACAGAACCAGACATGTAAGAGACCTTACGAAAGTAGGGGCCTCGGTCTGCTCCTGGGTTGGCTATGATAAAGGGAGTGGACAGACCTAATAGCCCTGCGGGTCACTGTTAATATCCTGCACATCAGGACCAAAGTGTTTGTGACCCACAAAAGGAGCATTCAGCACCTTTTGCTGGATGTCAGCTGCAAAGCCAGAGACTCTAAGCCAGGACTGCCTTCAGAGGCAAATGCTGGAGGTAGCTGTCCTGGCTGTAGTATCAGCAATATCATAGGTGGCTCTGAGGAGATGCTTACTGACATTTTCCGAGGCCTGTAGAATTTTGAGAAGCTCTTGTCTCTGGGAACCCTCAGGGAGGGCCTGAGCAGCAGCTTTGCCCTTCCTCCAGAGGGTATTCTGGTACTTAATCAAATGAACCAAGTAATTGGCAATCCTAAGGCCAAGAGTGACAGAGGCAAAAGTCCTCTTGCCCAGGAAGTCTAGCCTCCTGAATTCCAGGTCAGGGGCAGGGAACTAAGGTGTATAGGGGCATTAGTTCTGTCATGAGCGACCTTGATTACCCAAGTTGGTTTCTGGCTCGGCTGCATAAAAGGGCAGCCCCTGAGGTGTCTGGTAAAGCTTGTCAGCCTTCCTGGGCATGGCTGGTACCAGGTTGGGCCTGTGCCAGGCAGCAGTGGCAGCATCATTCATAGCTGACAGCAGAGGAGGAATAACTTTGGGTGGAGATTCTGGGATCTCCAAGAAATCCCCCAGATTCCTCCTTGTGACATACTGTTCCTTAGTCTGGAGCCCCATAGTGGAGGAGAGTTGCTTCATAATGTTGAAGAAAGAGGGGTCCTCCTTTGGGGGGAGATCTGAGAGCTTGTTTGACTGAGTCCTCACTCCTGAAGGAAACAATAGAACTATCAGAGGAGTCCACGCCAGTGTCTTCCTCCTCATCCTCTGCCTCAGGGAGGATAAGGTCAGGGTGGTATTCCTCCTCAATGTCAACCTGTTCTAAAGCAGGGACTGATGGTTGGAGTACCGATGACTCTCTAAAAGGCACGAGGTGAATGGGTTGAACTGGTGTAGATGCCATGACAGCATCCAACAGGGCATGCAATGACAGCCCAGGCTGTGGAACAAACTGTTGTATGAAAGACATGGTAATGGAGAAAAGAATGTTAAGGCTGCTGGCAACAAAAGGCAACATCATTGAAACAGTCATCGATAGAGGGGCCTGGGCCCAGCTCCAACAAACCGCTGCTAGCTCATAGTAGAAGCGATGGGTCCCAGTGCCTGTGGCCCTTGATTCGAGACGTCTCAATGGCGGAAAACACTCATATATGATTCAAATGTATGTGCTTTTACGACCTTTAGGAATTTATCTGACATTTTGGATTTGCTTCTACAACTGTGTTTTCCCATCTTTTCCTCTTTGTTTATATAGTATTATTGCCTCTGTTCCTAATCTTGTTTATTTTTCCTTTGTCTTTTCCCCACATTCAACATATGGACTATTTTACCATAGAATACATGGACATACAGGGATTCAAAATTCTGCACAATTCTTCTGACAAACTGTTCCTCTCAACATATTGTACACACACACACACACACACACACACACACACACATATACCCAAATGCCTCATATACATCCACAGCCTCAATTTTATTACTGTCAGGGTAAGCAGCAAAGATTTCCCTGATAAGCAGGTAAAGATATGTAGATTTTTCACTGCCCACGAAGATACACTAGTAATGAAATCTATGAGCAGTGGACAGGGACAGGGGGGACATGATAGAAACATTCAAGTACCTCAAGGGAATCAACAAAGTCCAGGAGGGTAGCATCTTTCAGAAAAAGAGATGCATAAGAACAAGGGGACACAATTTAAAGATAATGGGGGGACAGCTCAGGGGTAATGTGAGGAAATCTTTTTTCACGGAGAGAGTGGTGGATGCATGGAACTGCCTTCCTGGGGAGGTTATTGGGGCTAAAACAGTGGGGGAATTCAAACATGCATGGGACAGACATAAGGCAATTGTAGTGGGGGTGGCAGGAAGTAGGCTGTTGGTTAACTAGAATCTGCAGCTTATCCAGTAGGTAGGGGAATGGGCAGACTGGGTGGGCCAAGTGGTCCTTATCTGCCGTCAAAGTCTATGTTTCTAGCAGTACTTAATGTTTCTTATTTGTTTATGTGTTTAAACAGAGTGTGATGATCAGGGAAGCATTTTTTTTTTTTTACTTAAGGTATTTTTATGTTTAGGGCCTAGGTGAAGGTTTTTAGTAAGTAAAGTCAGCAGCCATGTTTGTGATGGAAGGGAGGTTCTGGTAGTAGGGGGACTGATTTGCTCATTGTGTGATGTGGCTACTAATAAATCCAGTCAGGTTTAAGACCAGGACGACCATGCATTATGTTGTAGTAATGCACGGTCACCTGACTGGCTTTACTCAATTAAATTTCTTTTATTTTTAGATCCATTTTAGAAGTCTTTACAGTTCACTCTATTAAATCTCCTCAGGAACTTGTACATCTCTTTCATTTCACCGTTCTCTCTCTCTCTTCTGTCCTCCAGCAAGTACATGCTAAGAGCCTCCAGTTGTACCTTATATGTTCTGCCTTGTGGGCCCTTGATCATCCTGGTGGCCCTTTGCTGCACCACCACTAGCTTATTCCTGTCCCTTCTCAGGTACAGACTCCAGAACTGGCACTGTATCACAGGTGAAGCCTCATCAGAAACCTGTATGAGAGACAATATCACCTCCTTCCTCTTACTGACAAATTTCCTCCCACTGCATCCCAGCATCCTTGTTGCCTTGTAGTATGTTCTGTTGTAGTGGCTGGCTTGTTGAGCTGATGATGATAATGCCCAGATCCCTTTTCTCAGTTGCTGTGGTCAGCCTAACCTCCACCTCATCCAGTACTCTGTACATGGGTTCCTCCTCCCAGTGTGTATCACACTGCACTTCTTGGCACTGAATGTAAACTGGCATATTTTGGACAACCTTTCCAGTCTCTCCAGATCCTTCTTCAACTTCCTCACCCTTCCTCACTTTCCACCCTGCTACATAGTTTTGAGTCTTCTGCAAACAAAACACATTTTACCCTGGATACCCTCCCCTATGTTACTAATGAACATATTGAACAGGACTGGTCCCAGGACTGACCACTGTGGCACCTGGCTCATGACCCTATCCTCTGATTTGACCCCATTAGTAACCCTCTGTTGCATCACCCTCAAACCAGTTCCCTGCCTATCTGACCACATCCTTTCCAGCACCAAGGTTTTCTAACTTCCTCAGAAGCCTCAGTATGATTAATTACCTATCGTATCCACAGACGTAATCAGTCAATGACCACAGTGACCCCAGCTATACAGTGGTCACATATGCCTCCTATGGCAAGGCAACTGGGGCGGTTTGAGAGTGTGAATCAGGAGAATTGTTAGCCAAGATAGGTATTGAATCTTGAATCTACCTTCAGTGTATCACTGGTGCATAGGGATGATCAGAATCTCAAGGGGATGAAAGTAGAGGGAAATACTACAGTGACATGTGCATGCCCAATGGAGTGTTCAGTGTCTTACACTTTCTTTGATGCATTTAGTACTTTCTTACACTGGGCCATTGTAGAGTCAGAGGGTCACAAGCTGTGATTCACAACTTAGATGATTTTCTGTTTGTAGGGCCAAGAAACAGTGGGGTATGCAGCTGCTTGCTCAACTGAGTCAAACAGGTGTGCATGAAGTTTGGCGTACCACTGATGATGGCCAATTCTGAAGCTCCTAGTGAGGCTTTCTCACTCCTGGGCATCAAGATTGATATAATTCACTTTAGGTGTCTCAGCTCTGACCAATTATTGAGGAGCAACTGTGTTGCTTCAAAGTGATGGTGAAAGAGCAGAGTGGGTTCCTGGGTGTGATGGGTCAGTACCTGGCAGGTATAGCATTGCTGTTAAAGGCACTGGGAGTGGCAGAACTCACTCAAGCCTTCAGCATCTAGAAAGCACTGGAGGACTGGTTGAGAGGCACCCCTAAGGATACAGATGGACAGCAACCACTGAAATCTCATATGCAAGAGAATGTGCAAAAGGCCTTGCCAGGGATTTGCAAGTACCCAATTGAGACCCATGTGTTCCAGACAGCTTCTCTGGTCATTTTCTGCAGGGCGGTCTGAGTATCTGAGGTTCTGGTTCAGTCTAAAGCCCAAAAGGAGGAAGGTGGCCTACAGCAGGAGGGATGAGGTCATTAAAGGCACAGGGTTTTTGTCTGGTTAGTGTTTTCTAAAACCAATCAGATGGGGTACAGAAGCTGGTTTCTATTCTGCTTGCCTGCAGGAGTGACTTGGTATATTCCAGCATGGGTGAGTGAGAATACTGGCACCAGCCCAGACCAAGGGGGTGCCTTTGTCCAGCATATGGCACCCCTCTGATACAAAATCAGTTTCACTAGATCTTCCAATGGAAATGGAAGGTGACAGGCCTTAGCTGTAGCAAATTTGAACCATTTGCAATGGGGCTGCCACATCAGCCAGATTATAAGGGCTGACAGGCAGGCAGATACAGGCCCTAAGGAGGTGGAAATCTCAGTGTTTTTAGCATGATTAGACACATCTGTCTTCATGTCTTTTTTCTCCATTCCTATATAAGCAGGTGCAACTGACATTGGTTACAAGGTATAGATTTGCATCCGTTCTTACATCCTCTGTGCAGCCAAGTAAGCCATATGATTGGATGGCAGTCCCTACTTCCATTTAGGTCTGGCTTGAGTGCTCTGGCTGGGTTTGCATGGCATGGGATGAGATGTGAGCAGCTGATCTTTATGTTGAATGCAGCAGTTAGGAGGCAAGGGACACCCAATTTATTGGTCATTCACTTGGGAGGTCATGACTTGGGGTTGATGAAGTCATCTGAGTTGCTGAGGAGGAGGATGAAGGAAGATCTGCAGGACCCCAGATGGTGGTGGCAGACTACAGGCTTAATATGGTCACAAAGGCCTACAGTTAAAGCAAACATTATGCTGGGGTATAGAGGAAGGGGTACTGACAGAGAAAAGGAAATGTTACTACCCCTCTATAGATCACTGGTGAGGTCCCACATGGAGTACTGTGCTCAGTCCTGGAGTCCTAACCTAAGGAAAGATAAGGACAGGATAGTACAACATAGGGTGATGAAAATGATTCAGGGCCAGCAGGGCAGATCTTACGAGGCTTGGGTCAAGGCACTGAACGTGTACTCGAGGGAGGCCAGATGAGAGAGGGGAGATGTGTAGAGACCTTAACGTTTCTGAATGGAATGAACAAGGTAAGATGCAAAGAACCATTTAGCAAAAGTAATGGATCATGAACATAGGGGCACAAGTGGAAATTGATTGGGGGGGGTGTTCAAATGGGAAGTGAGAAAGTTTTATTTTACAGAAGGGGTGGTAGAGCTGTGGAACAATCTGCCAGCTGATAGGGTGGGCACCAAAACTATCAATGGTTTCAAACACAACTGGGACAGAGTGAAGGGCTTAGCAGTTGTTCAAGATGGTAGTGGTGGGGTGGGGAGCATGGGGGTGGACAGTGTGGGTTGGAACCCTGTGTGGACAATAGGTTCTGGGTTTGTTAGGGTTTATGGGCAGACTGGATGGACCAATGGCCTTTTTCCATCATTGTCTGATTTCAGAGTCGGCCCAGTGGCATGGAGGGCTGAGGCATCAGTGCCCCACCTCCTGCCATGCCAGCGACCCGTGTTCACGGTGTGAGTGGGCTGCCAGAGCTCAGCAGTGGAGGGAGAGGACTGCACATCCAGAGGACTGCTCTTCTCTCCTGGGGAGGGAGGGGATCAGAGGCCGGTATTAGCCTGGCCTCTAGTGGAAGCTGTGGGTTGGCACACCAACACTGCACAAGGGGGGGCGGAGGTTGGGCAGATGGCCAGCATGCTGCACACGGGAGCATGTGTGACACCACCACTGGTGTCATTGCATGCCACTACCTCTGCACCAGGAAGAAAACAGGAAAAATATCCCAGTCATGCATGGTGACCACAGGCCCCGCACCCAGCAATTCAGGCGCCACTCGAATCTGTATCCAGTCTGGCAGGGTTGAGGGACTCCCCACCCCTGCCACAGAGGGCAAGTCATGGGGGATACTGGGAGAGGTAAGTTTGAGGGGAAGCCAGAGTGATGGCACTGGCACTGGGAGGTCTGACTGGGAAGGTGAGAAAAAGAGACACTAAAAAAAAAGTTGTCTATTTTCTGTGTTTCTATACTCACCAGAAGCATTACCAGTAAACATAAGATGTCAGAGCCACTGAGAAGACTGGGAGACAGATCAATGGCGAGATGTGGGCTTTTATGTTGTCAATTCAAGGAAGGGTTCTGATACACAATGGTTTCCCTTAGGGCTCTTTGGAATCTGCTGACTCTAATCCATTTGCACCAATTAGGAATTTAGGAAGTTCTGATTCTTAATTCAGTTCAGCTGAATTCCTACAAGGACCTCAAAATCATAATCATATTTGGATTTGGAATCCTAACTCCTAAATTCTTACATAAATATAGAATATAATATAGAATTCAAAGTAGGAATTAGGATTTTCAGATTGCAATTCCAAAAATCCTTATTCTGAAAAAAAAAAAAACATTGGAATCTGATGAATCTGATTCTCTTTAATAGATTTAGAGCAACTCTAGTACCACCACTTTGATTCAAGGGTTGCACGCACGGGATGGAGTACACCTGACAAAGGCAGGGTCTGAGAAGACTACTCAAAACATATGGATTACTGTTGCTGAGTGGCTAGCACAATGTACTTGGAAAGACTAGGCATATGAGTCTTTTGCGAGGTGGCAAGAGAGTCTCTGATCATGTGGTATGCAGAGAAGGGGAGAGGCACCTGCACCATGAGTGAGCATGTCTCCGAAGGGCAAACAAGGAGGGTAGCTGATGCTGGACCCACTCCATGTACAGATAGTTCTGGTCCCCCGCATGGGACAGTCTGGAAGAGGGAAGGCCTTGAATGGCAGGCAGACCCTACTCTCCACTAATGGAAGCCTTTCCCCCTCTCAGTATATACAAACAAAGAAGCCAGCAGAAGGCCATTTGGTTTATCAAGTCTGCTCGTATTGCATGGTCCACAGCTTGAGTTAATGTCCCTGCCCTCCCTCCCCATTCCTCCCATCCTCCACATCCATGATCCTTGCCTTCCCCCAATGCCTATCCCAGCCTCTCTTAAAGCTGCCCACTGTCTTCAATGAGATTACCTCTTCCAGCAGCACATTCCAAGTGTCCACCACCCTCTCTGTGAAGAAGTGCTTCCTGATCTCCCTCCTAAACCTCCCACCCTCCAGCTTAAGACTGTGCCCCCTCATGCTATGGTTGCCACTCAGCTTAAAGAGACTCTCCTTATCAGCCTTATTTATCCCTTTCAAGTACTTGAAGGTCCCATTCATGTCTATTCTCTCTCTCTCTCCTGTCTTCCAGGGAGTACATGTTCAGTGCCCTCAACCTCTCCTCATATGCCTTACCCTGCTGACCCACTATCATTTTTGTAGCCCTCCTCTGGACCTTCTCCAGTAGGTTAATGTCCTTTTTGAGGTTTATGTGACTCCTCCAGCAGTTGCAGGACTTTGCTGGGGGTGAGGGAAATGTAAAAATGTACAGCCAGAAAGAAGCTGACAGTGAGGATCCCTCTAGAGGGAACAGGCATAGCCCTGCCCCCCATGTGAGAGGCGGTAGTTGATGTGGCCTGTTCCTTGGCAGGCTGATCAGACACCCTCTAGCTGCACAAGTCACACTTGAGTTTGATGTAATGTCTGGTGATACTATCGATAAATGTATGGTTGTAGCCATTTAGCTCATGATATGAGTGTGAGTTGCTATTGAGGGGAAATGGGGGGGGGGATACGAAGCCAGACTCTTCAATGCTAGGTCTGCAAAGAACTGCAGTAAGAAATGTTTTTGATTGTTGGCTTCTCCTCATCCTCCTCCTCCTCAGGCAGGGGACAACCACTCCCACTAAAGACTAGGCCAGGTACCACTTCTTCTCAAACAAAGGGGTAGGGGGACCTTGGCTGGTTAAGGGGGTGGTCACTAAGCCACCCAAGGGCATGGGTTGCAGTCATGGAAAGCAAAGAGAGGGGCCTTAGGAAGAGCCATAACCTTGGCTGGCCCTCCTTCTCTTTTCTTCCTCCAAGATGACAATCCAACCTTCCCACCCTTGTAAAAGCAATGGCGGGCTAGGTAGAGTAGGGCACCCTAAGCCTACTACATTAGGGGGTAGGGAAAATGTTCCCACTTTTTCCCCAGAATTGGCTCACAAGGGATGTTCATGTTTTTTCCATAGGTCACAGCCTATAATAATAAAGACAGGAGTCTCTGATCATGTACTATGCAGAGAAGGGGAAGGGGACCTGCATCATGAGTCGGCAGGTCTGCAAAGGACCAGCAAAGAGGATAGTTACTGCTTGGACCCACACCCTGTATGGAAGGGCTCTGACCCCCACCCGTTGAGACAGTCCAGACCCATTGGGGCAATCCAGGATGAAGAGGGCCTCACCTGGCAGGCAAATCCTGCCCTACACCAGTGAGTGCTTTACCCTTTTTTTGGGCATGAATCCTCCAGTGGTTGTGGGGCTCTGCTGGTGAGAAATGAAGAAATGGTACAGCCAGAAAGGGGCTGGACTTCTTCAGTCACCCCACCTTGGAGGATCCACCCCCTTGGGTGATGGAAAATTGCTGTCCCCCCCAACCCCCACCATTAGGTGAAGGAGGAAGTTGTTGTGGCCCAATCCCTGGGTGGGCTGATCAGAGAAACTCTAGCTGAGCGTGACTCATTTGAGTCAGATATAGCTTCTAGTGATACCATCAATAAATGCATGGTTACGGCCTTTTAATTCCAGATATGAATGTGGAATTTTATTGAGGGGAAATGGGGTTGGGGAGCAATGGATCCTGACTCTTCAGTGAAACTCAAACAATTTGTAGGAATATGCAGCCAGAATGACAGCTTCACTCGTGTGACTGCCCAAAGGAAACCTGATTATGTCTGAGTGTGATCCAATCAAGGAACAATTCATGGGGTCAAACAGCACCCAACCTGAAACTGGATCCAACAAGCACTTACTTAGGGCTGAGCCTTTAACTTCTCTGGCCTGAAGGAAAACAAAACACAGTCTAAGCCTCAGGGCTTTCCTTGGATTGAATCCTAAACCTTTTGCTCAGATGTAGAAGATATCCCAGATCCTCTCACATGCAGAGGACATAGAAATGAATTTGGGAACAAGACTGTGTCCACTGCCTTAGACAAATAAGCAAGCTTCAGCATCATCATCCTTTTGGGAGTAAGACAGTAAATTTCAGTTTCTCTGGTTTCAGATGAGAAAAATATGGCCCCACTCCAACTGGTGCCCACAAGGGGAAAGCCTAAGTGGATCCTTAGTAGATAAGATTACCAGCTCTGAGAACTAAGGCAGTCTGAAATAGCTCTGGAATATTGGAAGGAAATTTCAACGCAACACCTGAATTTTTCCTAGTAGCTTTGCAAGCCAAAGTGAATGAAAATAGGTAGACCAACCTGAATTCCCCCATCCAAAATTGGGCATCCACTAACTCCACCTGTAAGCACCAAAAGGATCTGAGAACTTGAGTCCTTTCTTTGGAGGCATAAGATCAATCTGAGCATGGATACTGGCATGCAACCCTATCTGGATTAAGACAGTCTACAAGAATGCACAACCCAGCAGCTGAACCAGTCTGCCTTGACATTGAGCTCTCAAGGTGCAAAAATACCTGGAAGGTAGATAGCGCTCTTCCACCCTGTAATGCACTGAGTTGCTGATAGCAGGAATTCATGTCCTGTACTTCCCAGATTGTTCATGCCCATGACTGTCACTGTATTGTCTGAGCATACTTTCCCCTCTTAGAATTTAACTGGGCTGTGAGAGGGAGCACCATTGAGATGGTGTCAGCAGTGAGCTGATGGTGCTGAGTATTGTAAAAAAAGGAGCTATGCTCACATTTACATTCAATATGCTTTATTGAGTTTTCTAAATACACAAACAACAAATTAGAAAGGAAGATATTAAAACAGTCACAATAAGAGGATAAAAAATTACTAAAAAATAAACATCCAACAAAGAACTTTCCCCACCCTTACCCTCCCAAGCAGCTCAGTTTGCATAGTTTATGTAACCAGTGAAATGACACAAATGGAAAACCTCATGGGGATCGTAAAAGAAACTGGGGTATAAAGATTTGTATGGGTGGTGTCAGAACAAAGGAAAGGGAACATAAAAAAAGTGGGGACTACTGCTCACCTGGTACAAGGGACACTAAAGTATAGAGAGTCTCCCATCTCGAGTGGCAAAGTTGAAGATACCTCACATGGGTGGTAATACGTTTCTCCAACATGAGAGCAGTTAAGATCTCTCAGTGCCACTCTCGAAAAGATGGGACTGTATCGTCAATCCAGTGGCGCATAATTATGAGTTTAGCAACTGTGGAGACGAGAGCTATATGTGCTTTATGGATGCATATCAGCTCTCATGGAAAGAGGACAATGAGGCAAATGGCAGGGATAAAAAGATCTTTAAGGTCCAGGAAAGGGTCAAGTGCCTCTTTACTGGTAATCCAAAAAGGCACCACCTTTGTACAACCCCATAGTGTATGGAAAAGATGCCCTTCTTCCTGGTGGCACCTGGTACAAATAGGGGATCTGATTTTACCCATCTTATGCAACTTTGAGGGGGAGTAATAAATGTTATGTAGAATCTGAAATTGGGTCAACCCGGAGTCTGCCTCACTTGATATATTTGTACAGTAACCACCATATTGCATGCCATGTAGTAGGATCCTCTGGTATATCAAGAGTCTGAGTCCAATAACAGCAAATTCCCGAGGGGGAAGGAGAGTCCAAGGACTGCAACAACTTATAATAATGATACCGCACGTGGTTGCATTACTGTTTGATGAAATTTCTCATCTATCATGGAGTCCATTATTCTTTATGGTTGGAGATGAAGAAAGGAGTGGACAGACTGGGTAATCTGTAAGTATATAAAGTGATAAGTTGCGGAGAACGAGAACTGATCTTTAGCGGACCGGAACAGCAAGATTTGAGCTCCTTCAAGAAGCTGGGAAATCGAGACACCTTTCAACTAAGGGCAAAAGGAAGGCATGACAGGTTGGTCAGCAATTTTAATGTTTGGATTACCCAGCACCGATTGCGTCAATGCCTTAGACCAGTCTGTGTTAAAGTATCACCAAGCTGAGAGCAAGCCTTCAAATACCAGCTGAGTGGTGCAGAACATAAAGACGAGGGAAGCAGGGACAGCTTAGCATATACCAAGCTGCAAAGGTGGACATCATAATGACATACCAATGAGGCCTCTATTTCCAACCATAAAGACTTGTACGAGGTGTAAGAATCAAGATCCTTTGTCCCCCATTGAAATAGTTTGCTAGTGTGACAGGCACCATAATAAAAGAAAAAAATGGGGAGGGATAATCCTCCCTTTAATCTGTGAGCCATCAATTTGAGGTATGAACGGCGAACCACCTTTCCTTTCCAAATAAAATCATTAAGAATTGATTGTAACCTAGATTTGGGGAGGAAAACACTGAGCATTCCAAGGGGGTGAAATAAACTAGGTAAAACGTTAATTTTTATAACACTTACTCTGCCCCATAAAGAGAGAGGGAGAGAGGACCACCTATGAAGATCAAGCTTGGGTGCATGGAGTAATCAGGTAAGAGTTTCTTTCACCAACATAGAAACAGAGCAGGACAGACAGATACCCAGATAAGTCAGAAGAAAAAATTACTCACCTTAGTAATGTTGTTTCTTCTAATGGAGTCTTGCTGTATTCTGACTATTGCAGTGATATCCAACCTTTGAACTGCCCTGGAGAGGAAAGAGTTAACTTTCCATACAAGGCATGGAACGCTGAGCTCGAGCTCGGTTGAGACTCTGTCTGTTGTTGTTTGAACCCAAACCGTCAGATCTTTATGAGCTAAACTCACTGGGCATCCTGTGTAGAAACTGTAAACTTACACTAGCCAACTGGCAACTAAATCTAATAAAAAAGGTTTTTTGGTTCCAAGGCAAAGACTCAAGTCAGGAAACCCTAAAAACAAAACACAACACATACCCAAAATTAAAAAGGTGGAAGGCACCTCTAGGGTGCCAACACTGTTCCTGCTCACCCACATCCCAAAACCCAGGTTCTGAGAGGGGAGGCAGGGGGGAAGGCCAGAATACAGCAAGACTCCATTAGAAGAAACAACATTACTAAGGTGAGTAATTTTTTCTTCAAACAACATGAAGTCTTGTTGTATTCTGACTATTGCAGACTACCAAGTAGTACCTCCATGGAGGAGGGACAGAACCTACTTTGGGAATAGGCTCTAGGAGCACAGCTGTGCATGAACCGAGCATCACTCCTAGCCTGGATATCCAGAGAGTAATGCTTGGTGAAAGTATGTACTGTTTTCCAGGTGGCTGCTTGACAAATCTCTAAGATAGGAATATCCCTGGCAGCAGCCAGGGAAGCAGCTGTACCTCTGGTAGAGTGAGCCCTCAGGCCTGAGGATGGGATCCTACCCAATTTTTCATAGCAGAATTGTATACAAGAGACAATCCACCTGGCAATAGATCACTTAGTGGCAGGTTTTCCCTTACCAACCTCACCATAAGTGAAGAACAGTTGGGGGGGATCAAACCTGTGACCCTTGGTGCGCTCTACATAGTAGCTAAGGGCCCTTTTCGCATCCAAGCTGTGCAACCTCCTCTCCCCAGAGGAGGAAAGGTCAGTGAAGAAAACAAGAGGAGACATAGACTGGTTAAGGTGGAAATCTGAAACCAACTTAGGCAAAAACTTCCTATTAGTCCTGAGGACCACCTTATCTCTGTGGAAAGAGATAAAATCAGGCACCACTGACAGGGCCTGTAATTCACTTATGCGTCTGGCAGAAGTGATGGCTACCAAGAACACAGTTTTCCAAGTCAAGTACTTAAGCTCTGCTGAAGACAAAGGCTCAAAAGGGGGTTGCATAAGCTGAGCAATGCAAACATTAAGGTCCCAAGCAGGGGCAGGGTTCCTGAAGGGAGGATTGGTATGCAGCAATCCCTTGAAAATTTTACAGAATACAGGATGAGCTGAAAGGGAAGAATGCTTGTCTGCTGACAGGAAGGCAGAGACAGCTGCCAGATGCACTCTTGGTGTAGCTGGTCTGAGTCCCAAGCTATTGAGATGAACCATATAGTCAAGGACTGTAGGCAAGCCAGCAGACTGGAGAAATATGCTTCCCAGAGCACCATATAGTAAATCTTTTCCACTTAGAGTTGTAAGTCTTTCTGGTGGAAGGCTTTCGAGAAGCCTTTAAAATATCCAGAACACCTTGAGAGAGATGCAAATCAGCAAACTCTAACTCTTCAAGAGTCAGGCCTTGAGATTGAGAGATTTGAGATTTGGATACCAAACCCTCCCCTGAGCACATGTTAACAGGTTGTAATTCCTGGGAAGACACACGGGAAGGTGGACTGCTAAGGACAACAAGAGAGGGTACCAGGGCTGTCTGGCCCAGTCTGGAGCAATCAGAATCACTCTGCAGGGTTGAGACCTGATTTTGACTAGCACCTTGAACAGGAGAGGGAAGGTGGGGAAAGCATACAGGAACTTCCCTTCCCAATTGAGAACTAGGGCATCCAGGGGGACTGAGCCCAACACTGGGGGCCTGCAGCAAAAAAATGGAAATTGGTGATTGTCTGGGGCTGCAAAAAGATCTATCTGTCGGGTGCCCCATCTGGAGAAGATCACTTTCAAAATCAGGGGATCTAGGGATCATTCGTGATGGCCCTGGGAAATCCTGTTGAGAGCATCTGCCAGGACATTGTCCTTCCCTGGGAGGTGCACTGCTATCAGAGAGGTATTCAGGGAATAGGCCAGAGACCACAACTTCATTGCCTCTGTGCACAAGGCCGTAGACCGAGTGCCCCCCTGCTTGTTGATGTACCACATTGTGGTGGTATTGTCTGTCCTGATCTGAACTACTTTGTTCTGAACAGACTTGGAAAAAGCTTGAAGGGCTAGAAACACTGCTCTGAGTTCCAAGAGATTGATGTGAAGCAGAGATTCTTGAGGTGACCACAACCCTTGGGTGGTTAGATCCCCCAAGTGGGCTCCCCAGCCCAAGAGGGAAGCATCTGTGGTAAGGATCAAAGAATGAGATTGAGTGATGAAGGGGACTCCTTGTCTTAGGTTGTCCTGATCCTGCCACCACTGCAAGGCCTGGATCAGGGTTCGAGTCACTGGGATTAGCTTGGTCAAAGAATCCTTTCTCTGGTACCAGAAGGCTCTTAAGTGGAACTGAATGTCCCTCATTTGAACTCTTGCTCCCTGGACCACTGCTGTAGAGGCAGCCATGTGGCCCAGGAGCTGCAGAAAATGCCTTGCTGGTCGAGACACCTGGAGGGTGAATGAAGAGGCCAGTGTAACAAGGGTCCTTGCCCTGCCCAGGAGAAGGAAGGCTCTTGCCTTTACTGTATCCAGCTCTGCCCCTATGAAGGCGAGGAGCTGCACTGGCTGCAAAACTAAGTTTGAAAGATTCAGAAGGAATCCTAGAGAAGTGAGCAGTTGCTGAGTTATCTGAAGGTGTGACTTGACTTGGTCTGGAGACTGACCTACTATGAGCCAGTCATCCAGGTATGGAAAGATGGATATCTTTTTTATCCTTAGGAAAGCAACCACTACTGCCAGGCATTTTGTGAACACCCTTGGAGCTGAAGTTAGGCCAAAGGGCATTGCTCTGAATTGATAGTGGCCTCAGAGCAGCTCGAACCTGAGGTACTTTCTGTGGGAGCTTCTGATGAGAATGTGGAAATAGGCATCCTTGAGGTCCAGGGAAACTAGCCAGTCTCCTGGCCTTAGAGAGGGTAGAATTATTCCCAGAGTCACCATTTTGAACTTTGGCTTAAAAGGTGCTTGTTTAAATATCTGAGATCCAGGATGGGCTCCTGTCTTTTTGGGAGTTAGGAAGTACCTGGAGTACAATCCTTTCCCTGTGTAGGGGTGGAACCCTTTCTATGGCTTTCAGAGCCAAGAGGGAAGAGACCTCTGCCTCTAGGGCAAAGGCCTCTGAAGGATTTGCAGGTGGAAAGGATCTGGTTCTCATCTTGGGAAATTTTTTGAAACTGAGAACCAGTCCCTGGCTTACTACTTCCAGGACCCATTTGTCTGATGTTAAAGACATCCAGTCCTGGACAAAGTAAGCCAGCCTGCCCCCTACTGGTGGTGGAGAATCGGCCTGGGCAAACCCATCAGGGTGCCTGTTTGGCAGGGGCTTTAGGCTGAGGGGTGGTAGTAGGCCTGCTTGTACCCCATCTGCCTCTCCCTCTGAAGAACCCCCTCTGGGCAAAGGCGGAAGAGGAGGCCTGGGCTTGGTAGAAAGGTCTATGAAAAGGCCTGCCCCTGCCCCTGGAATGCTGCCTCTGAGGAGTGGCTTGCCTTTCCTTGGCCTGGGCACTCCTATAGGTGGTCCTGTATTCATCCATTTTATTCATGTAGTTCTCTGTTTGCTCCCCAAACAGAGAATTACCCACAACAGGAAAATCCATGGCCTTAGTCTGGGTATCCTGAGACAGGCTAGTACATCTGAGCCAAGCCATCTTACGAAGGGCCACAGATGTAGCCATGACTCTAGATGAAACATCATTGGAGTCCACTGCAGCATGAAATTGCACCTTGGATGCCTCAATACCATCTGCAGCCACCTGCTCCAGCTCCTTGGCAAGCTGGCCAGGGACCTGTTTAGCTAGAGCCATTACAGTGTCCCATCTAGATGTCTGGTATCTAGCTGTATAGGCCATATAATTAGCCTGCCTGAGTCCCAAAGATGCTGCCATGTATTGTTTCTTTGCCACGGCATCTATCCTCCTGGAGTCCTTATCTGGGGGGTGTGAAGCCAAGGGTATATTTGCCTTATCACAGGCAGCAGCCTGCAATACCCCAACATGGCTGCATTGTTGGGAAAGGAACTCCATATCTGAGCCTGAAAGAGTATACCTCTTGTCCATTCTCTTGTCCACAGGAGGTACAGAATTAGGAGTCTGTAAAATTTTTGTTGTCTGTTTCCCAAAAGACTCATGAGGGGGAACAGACAGCCTCCTGGACTCTGGGATATCCATCATCTCAACATAATCAGGCTCCTCCTGATCCTCTACAGCTTCTTCCATAGGAAGCTGAAGAGTTTCAGCCACTTTTTTGTAAAACATAAAATGGGAAGGGGACTCAGACAGCCTAGGAGGAGAAACACCTGAAGGTCTGTCTGAGGAGATGGCCGGGTCAATGGGCACATCCAGACTTTCATAATCACCATCACTATCCTCATACTCTCCTTCCTCCTCCTCCGGTTCATAAAACTCCTCTACATTATAATCCGGAACCGGGGGAACCAACCAAACCGAGCTCCTAAGCAATGGTGCCGGTTCGGTCGGAACCAGGGTTAGAGATTGAACAATCCTTATCGCTTTGGCTATTTCATCAGCGGTCGGAGAAAGAACTTGTGGATCCGAACCGGCGGACTTATCCCTTCTTTTTCTTTTTAACGGAACGACTCCTCAGAGTCAGTTCTCCTTTGCCGAAGAAGTTTCACCTGTCAGGGCACTTCTGGTTCGGTCGGAACTGAAACCTGGTTGGCCATCCAGGTCAGCGGACTTTTGGCCTCCCTTTCCTTAGCCTACCTACTCTCTTTTCCAGGGTAGCTGAGGGAAAATTTTTGCAAATCTGGCAGTCTGAATCAAGGTGGTCAAATCCCAGACAATAAACACAGGTGGCGTGGGGGTCAGCCTTAGCAAAGGCTTCCCCACACACACTACAGTGTTGAATCCCAGTGGGCCTGGTTTTTTCTTGGGTTTCTCAGACATGGCCAGTCCTAACCAAACGTACCCTTTTTTCGGCAATCCACCAGGCAAGACATCCTTATCGGTTCCTGACCATGTTACAGGTCGTGGAAAAAAACGTAATGAAATCCATTTTTTTTAGAACCGATAAGGACTGGTTACCACACTCTAAAAGTAGAAAAAAACATTTTAAATAACCCTGATTGGTTCAAACCGAACCAATTCAACGTTTACAAGTTCCACACAGAAGCAAACAATAATAAACCTATCTAGTACTCACGGTACCACAGACAGAGACTGAACCAACAGGTTAGACGGAATAAATTTGGTTGAAACCGAGAAAAAAATGACACTTTAACCGACTAAATTGAACCAAGCAAAGGAGAAATCTCCCGGAGTGACTGTTCAGTGAGGCGGAGTAAAGAATCTGACGGTTTGGGCTCAAACAACAACAGACAGAGTCTCAACCGAGCTCGAGCTCAGCGTTCCATGCCTTGCATGGAAAGTTAACTCTTTCCTCTCTGGGCAGTTCAAAGGTTGGATATTACTGCAATAGTCAGAATACAGCAAGACTTCATGTTGTTTGAATATGGGGTTCCCAGGCCAGACCGAGGGTAGTGATGTCCTTTTTGAGCACTAAATTATTTAAAGGTAAAACTCTGATTTTATTAATGTTGAGCCTGTAATCCAAAACACTCAAGAACCAGTTGATTTCTGTAATAGCATGGGGGAGAGTCACAACGGGATCTTTCAGATGTAGCAAAAGATCGTCAGCATAAGCCGACAAAAGATATCTTTTCCCCCCAACCAAGATTCCCCTGAATGGATTGAATAAGCTGCAACTTACAAATCAAGGGTACGAGATGTAAGTTAAAAAGTAATGGCAAAAGAGGGCATCCCTGTCGAGTGCCCCTGGACAAGAGGAACGGGTCCGAAAGATTGCTGTTACACCAGATTCAAGCAGCAGAATTTGTAAATAGGATTTTAACCCAATGAACAAATTCTCCTGGGAGGCCTAATTTAAGAAGGACTGAGAAAAACTACGGCCATGAGACCCAATCGAAGGCCTTTTCTGTGTCCAGGGAGACCAGGGCTGCAGGGACATGGCAATTAAATGATGCAATTTTCACAAATGGTCGATGGATATCCTACCCTTCATGAAACCTACCTGGATCGAACTGACAAGGGAGTCCAAGACTGCAGCAAGCTGATTAGCTAAAATTTTAGCAAGTATCTCAATGTCTATATTTAATAAAGATATGGGCTGGTAGCTGCTAGGCTGGAACTCATCCCTGTCCAGTTTCTTAATAAGAGTAATCTTAATAAGAGTAAGAGTAAAGCTTCCATGAAGGAGGAGTCTGTGAAACCGGACTCGTACCAGAAATTATATAACTTCACAAGGAAGGGAGCTAACTGGCGAATGGCACTTTGAACCTCAAGAAGGGAAATTTGTTAAACTAAAATGCTCTTCCTGGCTAGATCTAGGACCAGGAGTGGAAGGAGAATCCAGGTAAGAGGTGACACCATCTTCATTAGATAAAACTGGGGGTTCACTTGCATATAACTGGGAGTACTAGGTATGGAAAACCACTGCAATCTTCCTTGGGTGTGTTTTGACCGAGTCCATCTTTTCGTCCCGAATACCAGCGATATTCTTTACCGAGTCCAGCTGCCAAAACCCGAGGGCCAGCAACTTCCTGGCTTTATCACCTGATTCTAAGTACCTGATTTTGGTATGCTGTAAAGCTAGTTCAGCTTTTTGCGAGAGCAGGTCTGCATAGTGGGCCCTCAGATTGTTCTGCCTGATCCAAGTCTCTTTGGAGCTGGACACAGTGAGATCATATTCAAGCTGTCGGAAGTCATGTAGATGTTACAACCTAGCCTTGAACCTCCTAGCTTGTGTAGCCTCGAGCCTTATACATTCACCATGGACCGCACGCTTGATGCCCCCACCCCCATGAAGTATCTACAGCAGCGACCGATACCTCATTTTGCAAGAATCAGGTTTTAAGAAAATCTTTGATATTCTTGAGAGTTTATGGATTCTGCAATAACTGCGCATTAAGCCACCATAAGGAATCGTGTTCCCTAGGTCCATTGGGAGAATGGAGAAGGGTGACCGGAGTGTGATCAGAAATAACCATGACATGGATGTCAGAAGAGAGGAGGCCATCTAGGTAGTCATTTGTAATAAGAAAATAATCGATTCTAGAAGAGGTATAATGTGAAGAAGAATAATAGGTGTATTGTCTATCTTGTGGGTGCAGAAGACATCATGGATAAACTAGACAGAGATCATCCATAAATTCCTGGAGTCCCCTTTGTCCTGAGGAAAGGGTCCTATAGCAGGAGTCCAATCTGTCCTATTCAGACTGATAAACCATATTCCAGTCACCTCACAGAAAAACACTACAATCAGTGAGGGGTTCTAGGAGGGGGGCTAGCTGTGTAAAAAAAGGAGGTTATTCTGTATTGGGGCCATAAATGGATCCAAGGATGACCCGGCACATGCCAACGACACCTTGGAGCAGAATAAAATGTCCCTCAGAATCCCAGAATTCCTGAATCAGTTGGAATGGGACAGAGTGAGCTATCAAAATGGCAACTCCACCTTTCCTTGTGCTGACACCTGAGCTATGAGCCTGCCCTACCCAGTCTCTGTGTAAATAATGAATATCCTCTTGAAGCACGAGTCTCCTGCAGGCATGCAATATTGGCCTGCAGCTGCTTTAAATGATGTAATATTATTTGCCATTTACATCTCTCCCTGGCCCCCATCATATTCCAGGTCACCAGTCTATACGGTCCTGCCATACTGAGGCGGGTTACAATATGGTAAGTCTCAATTGGAAGACCCCAGTAATATAGGATAAAAATCCTGCAGACGAGCTGAGCTACTTAACCCTACCTCCCCTTAACCTGACAAACAACAACAGGATGAGTGTGCAGTATCCCAAGGGGGGAATCCCAAGCCTCCCCCTTCCCACAAACCCCAAACTAACACTATACATCCCCTCCCTTCTAAATAAAACAACAGTCCTGAAAACATATGAAACCCGACCCCCAAGTAAGGCCTCTATACAATCACACTAATGAAAGACCCAACTATGGTGAATAAACCCACCCCTGGTCCCTGAGACCATTGCCACTCAAGTAACCAGTCCATGATGAGTACCACTCACCATACCCCCCGCCCTCACCCTTTAATACAGAATATGTAATGCCCTTCCATAACCCCGACTAGAAAGGAACCCATAGAAACCGTATATCAAATCTAAGGCTAACTACATTTAATTTAACATCAACTGGTAACCCCTGGAGAATTAACTCTAAATAGAAACCAAGCTGTACGACAAAATAATAACAATGCCTAACATAACAAGTACCATGGCAATGCAAAGGATCATAACTAGTCCCACATCTAAAATTTGAGAATAAATTGCGATGTAGAGAAGGGGAACCACCACTCACCGCAGCACCACCACCTAGCTACAAATATCGGAATAATGTCTCCGTTCCTACACTAACATCCAAAGGTAAAGAGAGTATGTCCCACCAGTAACGATGCCTATTACTAGAAAGGCTAAAAAAGGTGGGAGAGAATATTCCAAAAAATAAAAAAAATAAAAAAATGACTCGATAAACTGTAAGGGAGCTCTCTGACAATAGGGAGTGAACAGCAGGCTAATAAATAGAAACATAGAAGTTGACGGTAGATAGGGACTGCAAGGCCCATCTAGTCTGCCCATTTTTTCAACCTTATGAATGTGCCATAGGCCCATCCAGTTGGTACTGATGTATGCAGAATAAGTCAGGCATGGGGAAGAAATATCTGGTATAATAAGGGTTAAACTAGTTCAACCTACAAATCCGAATCCCCCCCACCCAAAACATATAAATCATGCCCAAGGGGAGTTCAACCCCACTGCCTCCAGTGACCCCCAGTAATAAACCAGTATGCCCCCCCACAGCAAAATTATCCAGAGAAAACCGCCGTCTTACCTCACTTCATTCTCATCATGTAGAACTTCAGCAAAAAGAGAGAGCTCAAGGGGGCAGCAGGTATTGATTTGCAACATAAGCTTCAAGAGCTTCCTCAGAGGGAGAGTTCAGGGGGGCCGGACCCTCCACTCCAACACTGAGCTCCAACTTTGTACTGCAGAGCAGGTTGAGGAGGCATAAGCAAGCCCAGTTGAATATGAGTTGTAGAACAACCAAGATGGCATAGAGAGACACTGGGCCATTGAACCTGCTACCCGCTATACTCACATTTATCTGCTTTGTTATTTTTGTATCCAGGTGGGAAGTAAAGTGGAAGCCAGTTTGTTAGCTTGAACGGGCTCAGGAAGAGAATGCTGACCATGTGACCTGAAGCTCCAATCAGAGAGCACTCTGAATTACCAGAACCCTGCATAAAAGCAAGGATTTTTCAGAACCTCACTGCACAGGGCTGCGAGAGGGAGTGCCACCGTGCCGGCAGTGAGCTGATTACACGGACTACTGTAAAAAACTAGTGTACTCAGAATTATCTGCTTTGTTGTTTCCACCCTAGGCAGAAAGTAAAGTGGGAGCCATTGTGGTACTTTGGGAGGGCTCAGGAAGAGGACAGCAACCATGTGACCTAAAGCACCAATCACAAAGAGCCAGGAACTAGTAGGACCAGCACCAAAGCAAATCCCATCACATGAGTGGCACAGAGCAGAAGTGGGATATCTGACTCTGGAATCTCTGCAGGGCATTTGCAGTGAGAAAAAGAATCAGAAGGTACGTACATACTAGTGCAGGACCCTGCTGCAGGGCCGAGGGATTGCTAGTGCCCATGACTAGTGACTCAGAATAAGCAAAAAGGCCCATACTTGAGGTTGCTGAATTCACTGCAATTGAAAAAAAGAGTAAGAGGCATAAACTACGCTGAAGGTGTTTATTTCACCAGATTGTAGTGGTGCAGATCCACAGATAACTTGCAAAACAACAGCAGATGTGCAAGTCAAAATGTGGACACTACAACCGGGTATGCCAGTACTTCATCCAGGTCAGTCTTTGTCACAGGGCTGGAACCTGGAAATGGAAGCACTCACTCCTTTTATGCTGACCAACTGATCATATGACTTAATGGCAAGGTATTTAATTGAGCGACAAAAAAGCAATAGTGTGTATAGCTGGTAGCCCTGACAGGGCTGAATATGTATATGTAGCACCTGGATAATTATTAATGTGCTATTTGGACTCGGTGCATTAAAATGACTCTGGGATGCCTAGAAAAGGCATGGGTGGCTATTACAAGTAACAATGAACAATTTCTCATGCAGACAAAATGTAACACTTCTGGAAAAACATATGAAATAATTTTCCTTATCAAATGATCTTCCGTACTTGGACAGCTTAATATTATAGAACTATGCATGTAATGAAGTTCAGTGAAAAATCATACACATATGTACACTTGATACTGAATTAACTGATAGCATGGCTTTACTTGAACCTTGTGATGCCACAGATAGAACAATGAGGTGTTTATGCTATGGCATCAGAAGCAGTGCCCAAAATTTGTCCAAATTTTGTTACACCACTGTGTTCGATTTTGACTTGAAGCAGTGAAAACTGCACTTGCCGAACCTCTCACAACCTCTAAAGAGAGGGTGAAAATAAAGAAAAACAAATTAGACCTGTTTGTCTAGTAAAAAAATTCATAACCCAAAAACTCAGTCAGTCAAATGATCAAAGGTTTCTACTAAATCCATTTACGATATATTTTTTTTCACTTTATCTTTTTATTAAAATTCGAGTATATAAGAAAGCACACATTTAATACAATAGAAGACTATCCTCCATGTAGGGTATAAAATATCAGTTAACAAAACACAGTATTTATGGTAAACATTTTGGAGAAGCCTTATATACATGTATTGATAATAAAACACAAACCTACACAGGATGTAAGTGTAGAGCAGAAGGGTTGCAATCAATATGGTACTATAGGATCAGAAATAGCAACCTGGGCCCAGATATTCAAACTGTGCCCAAAAAGTGCACAACAGCAGGAGCAAGTGCAAGTCCACTGAGCCCATGCGCAAGAAGCGCGATATTCAAAAACTGCGCAGACCAAGATGCGCCTACGGCAGATGACTGAATATCGCACCAGCTGCGCCATAGCGCAACCAGAGGTGTGAAGTTGAGCATATCTGATGTGCCATAGCGCAACAAGGGATGCTCAGCGGAGCAGTCCAGATGCGCCATAGCGCAACCAGGGATGCCCCGTGGAGCAGGGCAGCAATGCAACAGCACAACCAGGGATGCAGGGGCCCACCACCCATGCCACAGGTGGGCAGAGGAGCACACAGCAGAACAGACATCATGCCCCACACCCCATGCACTGCACAACTGGGGGAGAGCTGGAATAACCACCGGCCCGTGGATACCAGCAACCAACCCACAGCCGGGCCATGGTGCCCCAGCACACCCACTGGCAAGCTGTGACTGGCACACAAGGAGGGCCGACCACCTCGTGCCACACCATCCCACGAATGCAGAGCATATCCTGCACCATGATCACCATACATCCTTCCCAGGAGTAGCGCCCAACAGTGCAGGACACCCCATGTATGCCACCACACCCACTGTGACAATGCAACCCTGTGCACCATGTAGCCATGCAAGGCAGCCCCACCATGTGCACCCTGCAGTAGGCAGCAGTAGACAGCAATGCAACAACAGCATACACAGTGCCACCCTGCACGTCCCCCCGAGGTACAGCTGGGAGACCGACCATGCGTCGGCACACGAGGTACCCCACATGCAACAGGGCATGTCCCAGACCCCACCACCAGCAGTACAGCACCCTGCACACCCTCCCAAGGACACATCTCATCCCAGCACTGACCACAACAGCCAGCACAGACACACACAGTGTTGCATGGAAGCATGCGCCACACAGGATGCAACACAGTGCACAGACAAACAGCCACCCATACCCAGGGGCACACCAACACAGGGACACAGTAGCGGGTCAACCAAGCCCCTGGCATGTGGCCACGGCAGCCGTGTACACATGGTCAGAACCCCTCCATGGCACAGGTGTGCCAGCATCCCTGTGCACGCACCACAATGCTGTATGCGACCAGCATGCGGCTGGAGCACAAGTGACAGATAGTGGAGCACATCCCCTACAACAGACAAGGGACAGCATCGAGGTGGGACAACAACAGCGGAGGCAACAGTGCCACCTAAGGCAGACGTGCACCCCACCAGTGACAGGAGGCAACCCAGCATCGTGCAGGGTACAGTGACAGTCCAGCATGGGCAGCCACCACTGACATGCCAGCGGACTGTGCAGGCCACAGACATGCAAGGGTGGCAGCTGCACAGGCCATGGATGATCTGACAGGTGCACCATGGACACAGCACATGCACCGTGTTCCACTGCACACAGTCATCCAGTGCACACGGAACAACACACAAACCACAGACAGTGACTGAGACCTATGCCCACACCAAACTTGCCTCCCCTACGGACACACACACACCCATGATAGCACCACCCCCAACACCATGCACACCACTGCAGCTGAGCACCATTAGCATGCTGCAAATCAGAGACCACCACAGTAGACATAACTAAACAAATGTATTAGAATTAGAATCAAAAGTATGTACATATTTACATTATAAATGGGGTGAGGGCCACAAACTGGGTGGAGCTGGGTAAGGGGCAGGGGTGAACAAACGGGAGAGGGAAGGAGGGGAGTGAGCGTGGGTCCAGGGGGGTTGTAGTGGTCCATGTGGACAGTCTTCAGTGGGAGCCCTGCTCCCTGCTCCTATGGTGCCTCCGGTGATGTTGTCTCCTCCCGCCATGCCGATCCACCCACTCCAGAATGGCCAGAGAGGCCCTGGCCACCTGGAGCAGCTCCTGCAGTGCCCTCTCTATGCGGACCATCCTCCGTCCACCTAGGACAAGGGAGCAGAGTCAATCGGCGTGAATGCACAGCCCCCTGAAGCCCACCCATTGTGCATGGCATACAGCCACAGGACACGCCCCTGTGATGGTGTGCAACCACCCATAGTGATCATGTCCATGAGACCTGCCCACCCAGGCACACACAGCCATGTGAACCGTTGCACACACCCACCATTCAAGTCCTGCACAGCAGCACCCTGGCTGTACAGTGACATGGTCTTGCGGTGCAAAGGCAGTGGCACGGCCATGTACCCGGTGCACGCATGGACCACCAGTGATGCACTCCCAGACATGCAGTGCCACTGGACAGTGCTGACTGTACTATGTGGCGTGCATGGCAGTGGTGTCAATGGATGGTGGCCATGCCCCGCTGCCCGCCCTGCTACACAGCATGCACAGAAAATCCTGGATGTAAGACACTCACCATCATCAGGCTGGTGCTGGCGCTGAGCCAGTAAGGGTCCTCCTGCATCGGGACGTGACTCCCGCCGCTGCCACTCCTCCCTTGCATGGCGTCATTCCTCAGGGCCCAGGGTGCAAACATAGAGAGAGGAACATTAGTACAATCCAGTAGCAAAGGTCCCCCAACCCCGGTTGCGTGTGATCCCACACAGCCAAATCATTCAGCCTCCCCACTCCTATATCACCACCACCACCACCACTGCCCACACTGGACGGACCACCCCCCCGTGGTGGACACATGCCCACCGCGATACCCGTATGGACGTAACTAGTGTATGGATGGGGCACCTACCTAGCCATGGAACCATGCCTCTCCTGGCGCATGCCTGCAGGCAGGCAAGCCTGTCCAGGTCCCTCCGCTGGAGGTCCCTGTACCAGTGCCTGCACTGCTCCGCAGGTCTCCGTATCCCTGTCGCCTCCTCCAGGGACACCGCCATCTCCTGCCACACAGCACTCCTGGCCCTGTCCAGGGGTGCCTCACCAAAGAGAGCACCACCATGGGGCTCAACTAGGGAGACAAGGTTAGCCAGTTCCACCTGGCTCCAGATAGGTGCTCATCTCTGTGCCATCTTTCCACCTATTCAGATTCAAAATGGTGCTCCCTAGCACATGTCCACCACGTGCGGATGCTGCGCGGTACTGCGCTGCCATTCCCCATCGTACTGTCACCGAATAGTGCGATAGGGGTGCACCCATGTGGACGCATGGTGCCTAGGGGACAAAGGTCAGGCACAGGGTCAAGGGTCTCTCGCGCATGGACAGCCACAGTGCGATTGGAACCAATGCATGTAGTGCGATTGGGTGCCTGTGTGCCACCTCCTGTAGCGGCCTACAGTGCTGTGGCCCCAGTGTGCCTACAGTGCCCCAGTGTCACAGCGCCATATATGTGAACAGCACAGTAGCGCCACTGCCACAATGGTGGCTGTGCCCTGCATTGCCTCCCATGCACGGCAGTAGCACGGCAGACACCTGCGTCATCACCCCGGGCATGCGCAGTTAGGTGTGTACTGCGCATGTCACAGAACTGCGCCCTTGGCTCAGCATGTTCAACACAATTGCGCAAAGCGCAACAGCGCGATATTCAGCCGGCATATGCAAATCAGCTAATCAGCCATTCTGTGGTGCAGTCACTGCATTTGCATCCACTTAAAAATGCACCTCACCTCATTTGCATGCGTTGCGCTATAAAACTGTGACACTGGGCTACACTGGCCATAGTCGGTTACTGCAGTCTATTGTGGTGAGTTGCATGCTGTTTGGGAGTGTGGACTGTGGTGTTTGGGACATGCATGGGACTGCATAGTCACAGATAACACCTGTCATTCTTATGGGAGGAATAATGACCGATCGTGAGGTGGAGGAAGAGGAACAGAGATGTGGGAGGAAGAGTAGGCCGAACTTCACCAAGGCAGAAACAGATGCCCTGTTTGAGGCCTTCCTCGACCAGGAGCCGCTGCTCAGCGGATGACAGGGAACACCACAGGCCCATGCTGCTGTATGAGAAGAGGTGGTGCATGCTGTCAACCTGCATGGCAGCCACCAGTGCTCCGTGCAGGAGTGCAAGAAGAAGATGGGAATGAACAGGCAGAGAATTAAGGAGAAGGTGGCCGCCACAGGGCAGCACGGTCTGCGACCGGTGGGGGACAGCCGGAGGTGCAATGCCTGACCCTACAAGAAGAGCGGGTTGCTGGCAGCATGCAGCGTTACACCATCGAGGGTGTTCCGGGTGGTGGATTCCAGATGGGTGGTAGCCCGTCACTGCATGGTAGGTCCTGGTCTGTCAATGGGGGGGGACAGGGTAGGTCACATACATTAATGCTACTGTTTTTCCCTTACAGCTCCTGAGCATCTACATGGGTCAGCGGTGGTGGGCTTCTCCACTGAGGGCGGTAGCATGGAGATGGAGGAGGGCCCGTTCACCTCCACAGGCATACGGGGGTCAGGGCGACAGTGGGCCCGCCTGAATGTCCGGACTGATGTTGGTGGAGCAGGTGCGGAGGAGGCCTTGTGTCCCAGCGTGCCAGCGTCCATGGATGCTAGCATGCTGAGACTCGGGCTGCTGCCGGATCCATCACCGATGATGATGGAGCTAACGTCATGGGCAGTGAGACGTGTGGGCCACAGGATGGCCACACAGCAGGTGACATCACGGGCATGGCTGTGGGTGGTGCCGCCGTGGAGGCCTGCATGACATCACAGTCCCAGCCTGTGCCTGTCTGCACCAGTGGGGCAGCACTGGTGTGTGTCCAGGACAGTGGGGCTGTTGTGGCCACTGTGGCAGCACCATTGAGCCCTGGAGAGCGGCAGCTGGGGGGGCAGTATCAGCAGTCGGCCAATGGCCATGGGGGTACAGTGTCAGGGGGTGGCATCAATGCACCACCTGTGGACATGCCCAGGCCTGGCCCTGGTGTGCAGTGCCTACCCTCAAGGGGTGCTGACCATCATGGCCATGAACACCATGAGGGACAGCATGCCGATCTGGAAGATGACCTCTTAGATGAGCACACCTGCATGCTCCAAGCATCAGTCAATCAGCAGATGCGGCTTTTGACGGTGGTGGATGCACTCAGTGTGGCTTTGCGCCAGGCAGAGGAGTGGCACAGTAGAGACACCGCTCTGCTCCTGGCAGGGATGGACCAGTTGAGGAAGGATGTGACCGCTGCCATTGACAGGCAGACATAGGCAATCACAGCTGTCGTGGCCACAATGGGCACACAGTTATTTGCCCATGCGTCGCAGACGCCGCGCAGTGCAATGTCCACCCCCATTCCCGGCATCATGTGACACCCTCCTGGTCGACACCGGGTTCAGCTGTGGGCATCCCGAGCATGCCTGGCGCAGGCATGTTCAGTGTGCTGCAGACCCCTGCATGAGCACGGTCGCGTTCACGCAGTGGAACCCCTGGGGGACCGTCGGTGCCACCCCATGAGGCCATTGGTCAGCCTGTCACTGCTGGCGGGTCTCAGTGGGGCCACCCACACATCCGTGGAGGCCATGGCACGTGACTGACCTGTCTCCCAGCACGGCTACTATCTGATGCTGCCCTGTGTGCATTGTGTTGTTCAGCGTGCAATGCATGGGTTGGGTACCCAGCCTTGCACGACACACACACACACACGTTCCATCTGCACACCCTCCAGGCTGCTGTCCACTGTGGCATGTACATGATAATGCCTGCGTTGCACTGTCCACCACTGTGCAATGGTGCCCAGCGTCTGACACACGCACAATGACAGGCTGTGGGCGTGGTGGTCTGTGGACATGTGTGTGGCTAGGGGTGGCGGTCAGGGTCGGCGTGCCTCCTACCCTTTGTGCATGTCTTGTGAGGTGTGTGTGTGTGTGTGACCACATGCCATGTTAGACCTTGCCCATCCCTGGTGGTGTGTGCGGTTCCATGCTTGGCCACTTCCTTTGACAGCATGCACCCCTGGTGTTTGTCCATGCGTGTTTGTGGGTTGTGCCTTTGCCACTGGTGGTTGCACATGGCCCCATGACTTACCTGGGTTGGCTGAAGTGCTCCTCTGTGATGGTGTCCCAGTGCAGCTGTACCAGCCGGATCAGTCGGGGGTCCCATCACCCAAGGGGGGCTGCCCATCACCATCTTCACCAGCGTCCTCATTGTCCCCATTGCTGTCCCCCTCTTCGACCTGTACGGCTATCCCACAGTCGTTGACCATGTTGTGCAGGATGCAACAGGCCAGGAATAGCCTGCAGGCCTTTGAGGGGCTGTACTGTAGGGCACCGCCAGATGTGTCCAGGCAATGGAAACGTGCCTTCAGCATCCCAAACAACCGCTCAATGACATTGCGTGTGGCGGCACGTGCCTCATTGTAGCATTGCTGCGATGGGGTTGCGGGCCGCCGGTATATTGTGAGCAGCCAGGGACGGAGTGGGTATCCACTGTCACCTGTGTGTAGAGGGTGGAGGTTAGTTTGGTGATCAGCATCGCCCTGCCTTGGGCCATCTAAGCCAATACCCATGTCACCTCTGACTATGCCCCTCGCATGCTCTATGTCTTTCTGCATGGTTTGCATACTCACCCACTAAGTGGCCAGTAGGGATGTCCCCACTCTCAAATCTGTGGCACAGTGCTGACTGGTGCCAGATGAAGGCATCATGTGCTCCCCCTTGGTGCGTGGCACAGACATTGATTATGTGCCCCCTGGCATCGCACACCACCTGGCAGTTGATGCTTGCATACCCCTTCCGACTAATGTACGCGGCCCCTTTGGGGCCAGGTGGTGTGCGGATGGCCACATGGGTGCAGTCTATTGCCCCTAGCACACCAGGCATACGTGCTACCCTGTGGAACTCCTGTATGTTTGCTGTGTGCTCCGCTGGTGTGCTGGGGAAATGGATGTACTCCGAAGCATGTGTCAGCAGTGCGCTGAGGAATTGGGTGAAGTGGCGTGATGCGGCTGACTGGGTTATGCCTATTGTGTCCTCTGTTGGTCTCTGGAAGGTACCCGTGGCAAGCAGGCACATGCAAGCTGTCACTTTTGTCTCCACTGACAGAACATGGCTCCATCGTGTGGGTGCCTGCATCACATCACATCATTGCATAGCTCACAGAGCCGCCTCAGAATTGCCCAGTTCAGGTGGTACTGGCCCACAATCTCGGTATCGGTGTACAGCTCGAAGCTGGTGCTGGTTCGGTACTGCCTGTTGGGGGCATACCACCGACGGGCCCTTCCACGGCCACGCCCCCCTGCTGCCTGCCTTCTCACCCCCCTCATAACTGCCTCCATCTGGATGGTGGCACTGGCCATGTCCCTGGCTTGTGTTCCCCCCCTGGCAGCTGTTTTACTGTTCCCCCGCTGTCCTGGCTGCTACTTCCCCTGCACCGGGAACAACTTCCTGTGGTGGCCTCAGTGCTGTGTGGCACTTCCCCCTTCTGCACTGCACTGTGGCTGTGGCTCCCCACACCTTCCCTGTGCCTGTGGGTTCCAGGTGCTCTGTCTCTGTCCTGCCCTGTGTGTGTGTGTGTGTTGCCTGTGTGGCTGGCTATGGTTCAGCAAGATGTGCCTTCCCTGTAGTGTTCTTGTGCCACTCTCTTGTTCCTTTTTATTTTGGCTCATCTCCGATATCGCGCAACTTCCGCTTGCTCCCCTATTGCACATGGCACATGCTGTTGAATATCACACTGTGCCATTTATGCATGGTTCTTCCCCCTTCAGTTGCACATGCATTCATTATCATTGCGCTCTTGCGCAGTGTGATTTGGCGGGCGCATCTGCCTCCCGCTGAATATCACAGAATGGCACATTTTCAGACTTGCTCTGGCGCAACCCTCTTGTGTATGGCACAACCCTTTTGAATATCTGGGTCTATGTATGAAATACATGCTAGGGCAGGCTATGGCAAGGCATTCAGTAAATTGCAAAAAGTGATAAATGTGGTAATATGAACAATGTTCAGTAATGGAGAGGTGAAGATAAGAGAAGAGTGCAAGGAAAGAAAGAAGAGAGAAAAAAGCAAGGAAGAAGGGAAGGAGAGCGGGAGAAAACAGGGAAGAAGGAAAAAAGGAGAGAAATCTATGCACAAAAGTTTTGAGAAAACCTAATCTAAAAGCAAAATAAGAAGGACAGCCCATTTACGATATTAACTAAAATTTGACAATAAATAGACAAGACACATATACAGGTCACTGTACGACCAGGTCTGATTAGGGCATTAGGGCTGGGCTGTACTGATATGTCCAGTAGACTGAAAGATACCATTGTTAAGATTAAAGGAAGGGCTTTAAGTTCCAGCTGATATTCAGGACATGTGGCTGTAAACTACCTAGATTAAATATCCAGTAGCTTTCGCGCTGGAGTAACCTCTCCAGTCTATTACTACCTCTCATACCCACTTTAAAACATTCTAGCCCTATGACTTTGAGGCAAAAACGAATCTTGATTATGGTGTATGGAGAAATGTTCTGCTACTCGACTGTCAAGTCTACCTTTCCTTATGTCACGGACATGATTGCATTCTCTGTTGTAACAAACAGATGGCCCTACAGACATAGAGATAGGAGCAAGTATTCCATAGTGCATAGACAATGAAGTTTGTCCCATACATGATAAACTACCTCTACTGTTCTTTTATATTTAATTAATTCAAAGGTGGCAGTTTAGTAGCAGTACATACAAATATTGCAATTTCTGCAGCAAAACATGCCATTAGGTCTAGTTGGGAGCCAGGTGCTGTTCACATTTTGTTGTACCGGTAGTTTAAATTGGTTCCTGATAAGTTTGTCCCGAAGGCTGGTGACACATCTGAAAGTTATTCTACGGCTCTCCCCAAAAGTCACTGCCAGAGTTGAATCCCCAAGAAGCAGTGGCCAATATTTTCTTTCAATGGCTCCTATTTGGCTAGCTTGGCCGTTAAATTCGGTGACAAAACTCAATGGGAGATTTGTATTCTGTGGTTCATTTTTAGGTTACAGCAAGGAATCCCTAGCTTTACTGTGTACTTTTTGAAGTATAGGAAACAGCTCGGATGCTTTGTAACCTCTGACAAGGAACTTACTATAAAGTTAATTTGACTGTGCCTCCTCTTTATGTGAGCAATTACATTTTAGATGTAGTAATTGCCCATAAGAGATGAGTTCCTTAAGGGCATGCAGATGGGAACTAGTAGCTTGCAATACGCTATTTGTGGCTGCTGGGCTTCTATAGCCTCTTGTAAATAATTTGTCTGTATCTACTTCAAGTGTGATGTCTAGAAAATTTAGCTTGCTGCTGTCAATGGTGCTGGTGAAATGAAGGTTGATATAGGATACAGGTATTTATGTCCTGGAGAGGGGGGTTGGTACTGCTGCCCTGAAGAACCCAAGTCATGTTGCTGCTAAATCACCACTGGTGGCATTTAAGACAAGCATGTTCCTGTGGTCTGACTGGCTGCTGATGAGAAGGCATGCAGATCTGAAATGTCCAATAACAATTAGGTCTTTGTGTCCTGGAGAAGGGGGAAGACTCTGCTGCCTTTATGGACCCCAAGTCAGGTTGCCACCAAGTTGCCAGAGGTGCTGGAGTGATGAGAGTGGGAGGACATACAGTTTGCTGTTGCTGCCACGTGACTAGTCCCTTGCTCCTTGGTGGGTGAGCACAAGACAAAGGCAGTTGGGAGGAAGTGGAGAGGAGGTGTTTAAAATTAGCAAGTCTTCCCACAGTCCAACTGGCTGCTGGAGGGAAAGTGTGCAGATTTGAAAAGTCCAACAGCTACCAGGTCTTTGTGTCCTTAAAGGGGGGGTGGCTCTGCTTCCCTCATGGACCCCAAGTTGGGTTTCTGCCAGGTTGCCTCTGGTGGCCAGAGCACCAGTGGCACTTAAGACAAGCGTCTTCCCACAGTCTGATTGACTGCTGATGGGAAGACAAGCAGATCAGAAAAATCCAATAGCCAATAGGTCTTTTTGCTTTTGAGAGAGTGCCAGGGAATGGGAAGACAAGGAGTTTGCGGTAGACACCAAGTGGATGGCCCTCTCTCTTTGATAGGTGAGCAGTAGACAATGGTGACACAAGTGATGTAGTTATGTATTTTGTCATTTGTAATATTGTATTTATTTGTATTGTACTTTTATGTCAGACACAGCTGAAAAAGGGCATGTCTCAGACTACTAGTTTTTTTTTTGTAATAAAAGTTTTTATTAAGTTTCTCTTTTTTTGTGTGTGTGTTACTTGTCTATGCTTCTCCCCTGTGGCACCCCCGTTGGCCACTCCTTCAGAGTGCCATCGCCCACCACACCTCCACCTCAGCCTCGCACCACCATTCTTCTGACCCTGTCTTACAGCCTTACCTCAGGTAACCCGACCTTTCCCTGTGTTGGGAGGGTCCCTGTCCTCCGAGGGGGAAGTGCCACCAGGCAAGCAACGTATACCAGGAAGCTGCCACAGGGTCAGTCCGGGCTCATCCAGGGCTTTGTGGTGGTGCGGGCCAGGCGCTCGTCATCTGGCTGGTGGGGAGCCTAAATATTTTCCCATTTTTCTCATCCCACCCCATGATCTAGCCATAAGGGTGGCATCCTGAGGTGGGACGTGCAGGAGGGCATCTCGAGGTTTCACGCTCTGCACGCTCATCCACCAATCTACCTGTAGGAGCTCGGTCTTGTCTCTCCTGGGAGGGAAGCATCCAATGGATGCTTGTGAAACCCCTCCCTGCCAGTCTCTGCTCATGGTACTCGGGCTTGGCGCATGAACCCAGGTCACCAGTGTGCCGAGCAAACCCCTTCACTCAGCACCACAGAGTCTGCCGTAAGTTTCTCTTTTGTAAATACAAGCATACAGACTTGCAGAGGCTTACATACATAAGTCATCGTAAGTAAGGAGGCCTCTTGACCAGTGGACAGTGGTCAGGAAGCCTACCTGGCTAGCCAGGGGGCACCCATGGAGATACAACTCTAAGAAAAAGTACAGTTACACAAGAACTTGCCATAAGAGTAGATCTTCGACAGGATCTCTTGCAGCAGGCCATCACCAGTAGGACTACAGCTGCCAGGTACCAGGACCACATGGAAAACTCTCTAGCTAGCAGTCTATCAGAGGGGGCTGCCCACCTCTGACATCAGATGCTGACATCAGCAGAGCCTACAAAGGCAGGTGGCCCCCACACCCTCCTCAGTTTTCCCACCAGAGACCAAAAGCAGGATGCCATAAGGGGGAACGGAGGAAGATTCAGAGGTATCCCAATAGCAGATAATAGAAAGGCATAAGGCTCACCCCTATGGAAGGGGAGAGAGATAGGGGAAGGGGGAGGAGGGAGGGAAGAAAAAGTTACTTACCATAGTAACATTATATCTCCCAGGGGATACTCCAATATTCATAACTCTTCTGCAATATACCTTTAAGGTCAGATCTGCCCAGAGATAAAATGCTATGCTAATGATGGAATCATTGGCATGAGCCACTTTTCAAATGCTGCCACCTATTAACTGCCTACATTCTAACCCTCAGATTTCATGGACGCATATAAAGACAGGGCCCAAAATTTAAAATATAAATTGAAACTTCAAAATTCCCCACTCAAACCTCCAACTTGAGGAAATATAAACTTATCAAAAACAATCCCACAAGCTCCTATGTCAGAATCACCTGAAAAAGGAGAAAATGTAAAAACAAGTTCTAATAAAAGTAGAATGTGGCATGCAAACACAAGGAACAGCATGGAATACAGAGGTCACTGGTTCTTAAACCGGGAGGCAGGGTGGGAGAGTTATGAATAGTGGAGCATCCCCTGGGAAGAAATAAGGTTACTATGGTAAGTAACTTTTTCCTCTCACCCCAGGAATACTCCAATATTCCTAACTCTTCTGCAGACTAAAAAGCAGTACCTTAGGAGGTGGGAAGAACCTATTTTGGAAACAAGCTCTGCAAGACAGCTGTACCGAACCTGGCATCAGCCCAAGCCTGCATATCCAAGCTGTAATGCTTGACAAATGTGTGTACTGTTAGCCAGGTTGCTGCTTTACAGATATCTACCAAGGGTACATCCCTTGCAGCTGCCAGTGCTGCAGCTGTATCCCTTGTAGAGTTGGCTCTAAGCCCTGCTGGAGCTTCTTTTCCCACCTTTGAAAAACAAAACTGGATACACTGGATAATCCAACGAGAAATGGACCTTTTAGATGCTGGATTTCCCATTCCCACATCCCCATAAGTGAGGAAAAGTTTTGTTCTGTCCTGCCTATGGGGCTTAGTGGCTGTCATGTAATAGCTCAAAGCTCTTTTGACAACCAGGCTATGCAGCCTACGTTCACCAGAAGAAGAATGGTCAGTGAAGAACACTGGTAAAGCGATAGATTGGTTCAAATGGAAGTCTGAAACCACTTTGGGAAGGAATTTCCTATTTGTCTGAAGGACTACCTTATCCCTGTGAAAGGCAATGCAGTCTTTTTCAATGCATAAAGCCTGGAGCTCACTAATTCTTCTAGCTGAAGTAATGGCCACTAGAAACACCATTTTTCATGTGACATACTTCAAAGGTGCAGAAAACATAGGCTCAAAGGGAGGGGCCATGAGTTGAACAATGCAGATATTAAGGTCCCAAGCTGGCACTGGTTCTCTCACTAGTGGATACATATGTGAAAGGCCCTTGAAGAACCTTTTAAATATGGGATTTGATGCCAAAGAAACAGGCTTGCCTGTAATTGCATAGGCAGAGACTGAAACCAAATGAATCTTTAGTGTAGAAGGCTGTAAGCCTGAGGAATGTAGGTAGACCAAGTAGTCCAGTACCAACAGTACTCCTGCCTGGGTTGGCACTATACTCCTACTAGAGCAACAAACAGAAAACCTCTTCCACTTTGCAGCACAGGTTTTCTTGGTAGAAGATTTCCTGTATCCCCTTAAAACATCCATAACTGGTTCAGAAAGATATAAACCAGCATACTCTAGGTCCTCAAGAGCTAGGCTTTGAGCCTGAGTGACCTGAGGTTCAGATACAGGAGCCTCCCCCTGGTTAGAGGTCAGAAGATTGTGCCTCCTGGGAAGGTGTATTGGTTTGTCCACTGACATGGACAGTAACAGGGAGTACCATAGTTGTCTGGCCCAGTCTGGGGCTATCAGAATCATTGTTGCTGGCTGAGACATGAGTTTCAACAGCACCCTGTATACCAGGGGAAATGGAGGGAATGCATACAGGAATTTCCCTGACCAATCCAGAATAAGGGCATCCAAAGGAACCGTGCCCACTACTGGAAGTCTGCAACAGAACTGTGGTAGGTGATGACTCTGATGAGAGGCAAAAAGGTCTATTTCCGCGGGGTGCCCCACCTCCTGAATAAGGTCTGCACCACTTGCCTGTTCAGGAACCATTCATGATGGTCCTGGCTGATTCGACTCAGGGCATCTGCCAGAACATTGTCCTTGTCTGGCAGACGAATGGCCTGAAGTGAGGAGCGCAGTGAATAAGCTAGGGTTCAAATTCTCATAGCCTCCATGCAAAGAAGGCTTCACCTTGTTCTCCCTTGCTTGTTTATGTAGTACATGGTGGTAGTGTTGTCTGTCCTGACTTGCACTACCGTTCCCTGTATCAGTGATTTGAAAGCTCGCATTGCTAGAAATACTGCCCTGAGCTCTAACAAGTTTATATGTAAAAGAGTCTCTGCACTTGACCAAGTGCCTTGGGTAGTGTGCTCTGCTAGATGAGCTCCCCAGCCCAGGAGGGATGCATCTGTTGTGATAATCACTGAAGGAAGTTCTTTCTGGAAAGGGACCCCCTCTCTGAGGTTGGTTTCCTCTTTCCACCACTGAAGAGCTGGGATAAATGTTTTTGTTACAGGAACAAGCTTTGACAGGGAATCCTTTCATTGGCACCAATGAGGCTCTGAAGTGAAATTGGATGTCTCTTATCTGAAACCTGGAGTCTAGCACTGTGCCTGTTGCAGCTGCCATGTGGCACAAGAGTTGAAGAAAATGCCTTGCAGGCCTTGGGACATTGAGTCTGAAAGAGGCTGCCAACTGCAGGATGCTTTTTACCATGTCTCTGGGTAGAAAGGCTCTGCCCACTAGGGTATTCAATTCTGCCCCTATAAACTGCAGAATTTGAAAAAGGAAGAAAAACAGATTTTTCTAGATTTAAGAGGAACACCAATGATTGCAGAAGCTGCTGAGTGAGCTGCAGGTGTTCTACTAACTGTTGTGGTGAATTTGCCACCACCAGCCAGTCGTCTAGATAGGGGAATACTGTGACACCTTGTCTGCGCATGTGAGCCACTACCACAGCCAGACACTTTGTGAACACCCTTGGTGCTAAAGTGAGACCGAAGGGAAGAGCTGAGAACTGATAATGACCTGACAGGAGTCTGAACCTGAGATACATTCTGTGAGACTCCCTTATGGGGATATGGAAATAGGTATCCTTTAGGTCCAGTGATGCCAGTCAATCTCCTTTTCGGAGTGCTGGTAGAATCAGAGACAAAGTCACCATTTTAAACTTTGGTTTTGTTAGGAACCTGCTGAGGAACCTGAGATTCAAGATAGGCCACAGCTCTCCATTTTTCTTTGGGGTGAGAAAATACCTTGAGTAAAATTTTTTTCCCCTTTGATGCAAAGGCACTGATTCCACTGCTTTTAGTGAAAGAAGGTGTTCCACCTCTTTTTCTAACCTTTTGCTTTCCAGGAGGGAAGCTGGTTTGAAAATTCTGATTTTCTGAACAGGGGAGGACTTGAAACTTAGAGACAGGCCCTGACCCACTATCTCCAGAACCCACTTGTCTGTGGTGATGGATTTCCAATTCTGGAAAAAATGGGTCAGCCTGCCACCTACTGGCAAAGGAGAGGTAGCCTGATTGATGAAGTCAGGAGTCCTGTTTAGAGTGGGGCTGAGACTGGGCATCACACCTGGCACCCCTTCTGCGGGTATTGGGGTGCCTGAGGAAGTACCATGGCCTGGTAAAAAGGCCTGGAATGAGATTGTCTGCCCCTGCCTCACCTACTGAAGGGTCAAGAGGAGGTGGAGGGTCTTTCTTTTGTGGAACTGCTACAGAAGGTGGCTTTATATTCATCCACCTTCTTCATATAGGCCTCTGTATGGCTACCAAATAGGGAACTGCCCTCCATAGGAAAATCCAGAGTCTTATTCTGGGTATCCTGCATGAGGTTTGTGGCTTTCGACCAAGTAAACCTTCTCTGTGTGATGGTATTTTCCATCCACCTTGCAGCAGTCTCATTGCTGTCTGCTGCCATCTGGAACTGGTACTTGGCAGCTTCTATGCCAAACCTAGCAGTTTCAGCTAGGTCTGCCGAAAGAGGAGAAGGCGCTTTCTCAGCCATGTCCAGGACAGACTGCCAGAGAGCCTTCTGGTACTGGGCTGCATAGGCTGATAGCTTGCCTAATGGCCAGATAGGCTGACAGGTAACCCTTCTTGGCCATACTTTCAATTTTCCGAGAGTCCTTCTCTGGAGGGTGGGAAGCCAGAGGGACTTTTGCCTTGTCACAAGCTGAAGCCTGCGCCACCCCTTGGTGGTCAGAGTGTGAAAATAGGAATTCAGCCTCTGTTCTGTCAAGCTGATACTTTTTATCCACCCTTTTGTCCAAAGGGAGGACAGACCCAGGAGCTTCGAGGAGTTTTAAAATATCTCTTTTAAAGAACTTATTTATGGGTAGTGACAGCTTTTTTAGTAGGAGTCAGCCCCATCATTTCCAGATATTCAGCCTCCTCATCCTCTACAGCTTCAGAGGTAGGGATGTATAAGGCATCAGCAATTTTCCTTATAAAGGAAAAATGAGAAGAATAATCTTCTATAGTCCTGGGAGGGGAGCCAAACTCCTGTTCAGGGGAGACCTCAGACTCTATAGGCTCACCTTCTTCTTCCTCCTTCTCACCACACTCCTCAGGAAAGGAGGGTGGGTTGCAGGGTGCAGGGGTCTGGACTGGGGACTGTGAAACCACAGGCAGCAGACCCTGCAAAGTCTGCATTATCTTTATTGCTTGTGCAATCTCTGAAGGAAAAGGCACCGTGGTGGGCATCACAGAAGTCCCTTTTTCCACAGGGAGTTCTGTGTGCTTTGTTTTCTTTACTTTGTTTCCTGGAACCGGAGAGCTAGCTGGTTCAGAAGGTCTTTTTTTACCCGTATCAGGGGTAGAAACATTAGACATTGTGGTGCCACCCACAGACCCTGAGGGTTTCGACTGGTCAGAGCCAGAGGGACCCTTCAATTTCTTATTTAATCTCTCCAGATGTTTTTCCAATGTCTTTTTTGGAAAAGATTTGCAAATGTCACAATCAGTTTTTAAATGGTCTAAGCCAAGGCAGAAAACACAACTAGAGTGCTTGTCTGCCTTGGCAAAAACTTCACCACGTTCAGAACAGTGTTTAAAACGGGGTTCTCCAGTTCTCTTTTTAGGTTTTTCTAACATAATGAAGAAAAACTGCAACCGCCAAACACTAAAGGTTTTAAAATTAAAAAAACAATAATTTTATCGGTTGCGGTCGGTTGAGGAACTGACCGGGAGAACCGAGCAGAACTGGGAACCGATAGAAATAGAACCGGGACTAGCGGTTCGGATCCGAGGATTATTGGTTCTGAAAAACAAAGATTTTAGCACAAAAAGATTTTCAAAACTAGTAAATAACTAGGCCCCCGAAACTAACTAAAAGTACCTCAGTTCCCCAACGGTTATTCCGAACCGTGAGAAACCGAGAAAACAACACAAAACTAGCTAAATAAACTGACGGTTACTAAAATAACACTGATAAGAGGCAGCAAATGAAAATAAATGGAAAATACTTAAGTATTTGTTATCGACAAAGGCTTTTCTAACTAGATGATGAGGAGGAAATCTCCAGGCGTCTGGTCTTTATTTATTTATTTGTTTGTTTGTTTGTTTAACCAGGTATAGCACACTAAGCTGAAAGCTTTTTTACAGGAGCGACCTGGGAGCACAAGGAGGTTAAGTGACTTGCTCAGGGTCACACAGTATGCAAGTGGAAGCTGTGGGATTCAAACCCAGGTCTAGTATGCTGAATGTCACCAAATTTGCAGCTCAGAGCCTTAGACCACTGCGCTATACTGCCTCCTCCTTGACAGGCAGAGAGAGAATTCTGAGGGTCAGAATGTAGGCAGTTGATAGGTGGCAGCATTTGAAAAGTGGCTCATGCCAATGACACTATCATTAGCATAGCATTCTATCTCTGGGCAGATCTGACCTTAAAGGTATACTGCAGAAGAGTTAGAAATATTGGAGTATTCCTGGGGTGAGAAAGCACGGTGTACTGCAAGAGACCCTCTCAAAGATCTGCTGTTACGATAAGTTCATACGTAACTGTACTATCTTACTTCATAACAAAATAATATCGCCACCCCGTCCATCAGTACCCTTCTGTGCAAAACAAATCAAATCAAACTTTATTTATAAAAAAGCGCCATTCCAAAATTGTTTAAAGTGCTTGCACAACTTAGCCATAAAACACAGACAAAATAAAATTAAAACTATACCATTTTTAAAACCAATATCATAAGATCTAAAAAGTTTTTCTAAAGACTTTAGTCATCATAAATATGCAGCTGATCACAATTATTAAAACACCATCTCAGAATATCTAATAATCAGGGAAGGCCAAACTAAATAAATATGTTTTAAGAGCAACCTTAAAGGTCTGGATGATCAGGCACTCTCTCAACTGATGAGGCAGAGAGTTCCACAGGGTAGGGGCCACAAAGGCAAAAGAACGGGCCCCCTAGGTCTTAAGTTGAAAACTGGGAACCTGTAGCAATCCCATGTCAGAGGAGCGGAGAGGGTGGAAGGGAAAAAGGAGATCTTGCAAGTACTGAGGTCTTTGTCCGTATAGGTATTTATATGTCAGTAGCCTGATCTTGAAGGTGATCCACCACTGTACTGGCAGACAGTGCAGTCTGCGGAGCATAGGTGTGATATGGCAAGATCTTGAGGAGCCAGTCAACAGCCTGGCCACCACATTCTGTACCAGCTGCAAGAAGTGGATATCAACCCCTGGAAGCCCCAGGTAAAGGACACTGCAGTAGTCAAGGCAGGAGGTCACAAAGGCATGGACCAAAGTTGGAAGATCATCAGGCAGGACCAGATGTTTTATCTGGGGCAATACTCCTCAGATGGTAAAAAGAGGTCTTGACAATGGCCGACACCTGAGATTTAAGCGTCAGGTCATCATCAAAAATAATGCCCAGATTCCGCACCTGGTCAGAGGTCGACAGTTGGATGCCCGTGAATCAAAGCCCTGAGGGCTGTCCCACCAGCGATCCCGTACCCTGACTACTTGGGTCTACCACCACCACTTCTGTTTTATCCGGGTTCAACTGCAGCCAGTTGGCACTCATCCAATCCTGGATCTCGGAGAAGCAGTTGTTAAAGATCGAGACAGCGCCACCCTGTTCTGGCACAAAAGACATGTATAGCTGAGTATCATCTGTACAGCAGTGAAAACTCAGACCATACGGCATAATAATGTGTCCCAACAGCAGCATATACACTGCAAACAACATGGGTGACAAGATGGAGCCCTGTGGCACCCTGCAGGATAGGGGGAGAGGGGCCAAGGAATAAATCCCTGACGTCACTCTCTGAGTCCTATCCATGAGGAAAGATTGAAACCAGCTGAGGACTGTACCAGACATTCCACAGATCAGCCACAGATGCTCCAACAGACCATGGTCCACAGTGTCAAATGTTGCAGAGAGATCAAGAAGGACCAAGACTGAATGAGTCCTCCGATTCCTCGCTATTAGGTCATTAAGTACCCAAACAAGTGTCGTCTCGGTGCTATGCCTCTTCCTGAATCTGGACTGAAGAGGATCGTAGACATCATGGGTGGTCAAATGATCATCCAGCAGCAATGCAACTACCTTCTCAATAACCTTACCCACAAAGGGCAGGTTAGAGACGGGTCTGTAGTTAGCCAGACAGTCCAGGTCAAGGGAGAACTTTTTAAGGAGGGGGTCTTACAACCACCTCCTTCAGGGGTCAGGAAACATCCATCTCCAATGATCTCCAGACAGTCTCAGCTAGGACCAGACCGATCACCTCAACACACCCCATAAGTAGACGTGTTGGGCCCAGGTCCAAACTATAGTAGGTTGGTCGTAAAGTCTGGATAATCCTCACAATGTCAGTGATCACCAGCTGGCTGAAGTCAGACCAGTTAAACCGGGTGTTTGCAACCTCCTGCCGACCTCCACAACAACCAATAGTTTGGGGCTCGCCAGATTCCAGATCTGATGGTGGCAACCTCATCTGCGAAAAAGTGAGCAAACTCATCACACTCATCTTGTGAAAATGCTCCTTCAGATTAAAGACGGATTGGATTGCACAATCTGTCGATAGTCCAGAAGAACTGAGCCAGTCGATTTCATTCAGCGGCAATCTCCCTGGACAGGAACTCTGCCTTCTTACAGGAGACTGCCTTCTTAGTGCTTAGACATCCAGATCTCCAAGCAGGGGGTGCCCTGAACTCTCCCTGTTTAGCAATCTAGATTGTCTGATTACGGGGACTGGCACAGGCAGGCAGATGTGGAAGTGGACACTAGGAATCCCGGCTGGCCAGGAGAACTCAGCTGTTTCAGAACTTCGTTTAGTACCAATCTGCACAGAGGACTCTTTACTCACTTCATCAAATGGGCTCACTGCACCTGTCTTGAGTTCAGCAGGCACCTGTACATGCCAGGGCACCAACCATACCATGATGAGATCAGACATGATTGTTTAAAATTACATTTTTTTCTTGTGCTCAGCTGACTTCTTCACAAGTTTAATAATTCTACTGAGCTCTCACAAGCGGCCTGTGTGGTATTTGGGATCACTAAGTCTCTACAAGTTTAGCACTGATTAAAGTGCTGCTTATGAAGCAAGTAGTTATTTAAAGAATTAATTTTCCAAGTTAAACATTTATAGAGCATTTAAGTCCTCAGGTTTGTTCACTGGCTGGTGGAGACTCATGTGTTTTTCAGTGGATCAAGTTGAAGTCCACAGTTGTTAAATTTCTTCATTGTTTGGTGAGAATGATATTAATGGCTACAAATGTTTGAATAACTTGCACTGTGAATCAGAAATCCCTCCCACTCGACTGTGGGGTTCAGGGGTTGGGGGAGACTGTATGAGCAGGCTGGCTTCTCAGGTGAGTCAAAAGCCACCATCATCTTTTGTGCTGGCTGGTCCTGGAAATAAGTCAAAGAAGTAAAATGAACAGTGACTCTGACACAGTGCTTGCAGCCTTAAACTGGTGCTTTCTGTTCTAAATTGTAAAATCTGCACTTACAGAAAAATAGTGGGATCAGATCTGGCTGCCGGGAACCAGGTCTACAGGCCTGAGTAGACAACTACTGACTGTTCCGAACTGCATTCATTGACCATTTAAATTAGAGACTCAATCCAAATCTGGATGGTGGTTGGGAACTGCAGTAGTCCAAGAATAATTAATTAGCAGCTCATGTTTGTAAATCAGTTTGGTTGCTGCAGCTGCTTATTACTGGCGTAACCCTACAGATTGCTTCCTAGCCACCACAATTAAATTTCCGTGCTAGCACAAGTCATGACTGCGCACCACAGGCTTTAGGCGTAAGGTCAGGTTCAGTACCGAACATAACTACATTTTGTTTGAGACACTAGACATCCCAGACTACTGTTCCCAACCACCCATCCATTTAAAACTGAACGTTTAAGTTAGAGACTCAGTGCAAAATGGATGAGAGCTTGGGAACACTAGTCAGTTGTACTTGTGTCTGTTGTTGTTAAATTATTTTTAGGATGCAGCTGCAGCTGTTTATTCTACTGCTACTTTTAAGTAGTCCATTGTCACACTTAGGAAAGTTGGCAAGAGAAAACTACATTTAACAAGGTTAGTCAGAAAATATTCGGTACATGCTGAACTCTTTAAATTTTGTTTCAGACACTAGACTCCCAACAACTGAGTACTGTTCCCAACCATCTCATCCGTTTAAAACTGACCGTTTTAAGTTAGAGGCTCAGTGAAAATGGATGGGAGGTTAGGAATACTAGCCAGTTGTAACTTGTGTCTGTTTTATTACTTTTTATGGTGCAGCGGCTGCAGCTGCTTATTCTGAAACTTATGACTGTTCCCTAAGTAGTTAGGCTTGGGAAGGTTGGCAAGTAGAAACTACATTATTTGAAGAATCAAATCTATTTTTAATACTAGTAACTCATGTCAGAGTTTATTATGCACTTTAAAAATTCTGTTTGAATTTCACTCAGAGAGACACTGATGCAAAAAAAAATGAATAAAGTGACTCAGTGACTGCACACACTCCTGTACCAGAGTCTTTTTTCCCCTCTTGCTCCACACATCAAAGGAAATCAAAAAAATGTTTATCAGGTGAGAAATAACACCAATTATATTGTGTCTAGTAAACATGACAGTTTTTTCATTTTGCTAATCAATTCAATCCAACTGCTACACATTTGCAACATTGAGTAGCACTTTTCCAAGTGAAAGTGCGAATCAATTTAAAATCCTTATTTAAAACCCTGTGAAGGGACTTGTGCACACCTCCCTCCATGTCCATGGTGCTGAGCTGTGGGCCCTGCCCTACCTTCTCATCAATAAATACTGAGCAGAAGTATCTATTTAGGATAGATGCTTTTCCTTGGTCCTCCTCCACACAGTCCCCCTTATCCCCTCTGATCTTAGCAATACCCCCACTGGACTTTCTCCTTTCACTAATGTATCTATAGAAAGTCTTGTCCCCTTCTTGTACTGTCCGTGCTAGTGTTTCCTCAGTTTGGGCCTTTGCCTGCCTTACTGCATTCCTTGCTTCCCTTAGGGAAGTTTGGTATGCCTCCCCTTATATTTTCTGAAGGCCAGTCTTTTGGCTCTGACCTTTTCTGCTACTGTTTTTGAGAACCAAAGTGGTTTCCTCCTTCTTTTGCTCTTGCTTTTCTCTCTAACACAATGGGGTGCTGTTTCAAGTATTGCATTCTTAATGCTTGCCCACGTTGCCTGTACCCTCTCACCTGTATTTCTTCTTGTCAGGGTTAGCTTAACTCTGTTGGCCATCTTATCAAAGTCAGTCCCTCTGAAGTCCTATATTTTTGCATTGGAATGGGATGATTTAGTTCTAGTGGCCAAATTGAACCATACCATGTGATGGTCACTGGCCACCAGGTGATCTTCCACATAGAGTTCTGTGATCCTTTCCCCATTAGTCATTACTAGATCTAAGATAGCCCTGTCTCTTGTGGGTTGTTGTACCAGTTGTTTGAGGCCCTCCCCCAGCAGGGAATCCACTATGTGTCTAGTTCTGGTGAATGTTCCTGCGGCTATTGACTAATGTGTATCTGGCATGTTGAAGTCTCCCATTATCAGAACCTCCACTTAGCTGTCATGTTTTGTATATCTTCTAACAGTAATGTGTCTCTGTCCTCTCCTTGGTCTGGAGGCCTATAGACAACCCCAGTTCATATGGCTGTCCCATTTCCTGTTTCAAGAGTGATCCCCAGTTCTTCTGGCTCCTTATTTGTATTCTGAATTTCTGTAGCTTTGATGTTTTCATTGACATAAAGGACTACTACCCCCCCCCTTTTTCCACCTCAGTCTCTTCTGAACAGTACATAGCCGAATACTGAAGTCTCCCAAGTGTGGTTACTGGTGAACCATGTCTCGTTAATGGCTAATATGTCCAGGTTAGCCTCTGTCATTGTTGCCTGCAGGTCTGGGATCTTGTTTCCCAGACTGTGGGCATCTGTGTACATAATTTTCCATTGGCCAGATTTCGGTGCATTAGTTGTTGGGCAAGGTCTGATGTTTCCCCTGTATTCACTGTTTTCAAATGGACCTATACATCAAACCTGTATATTGTGCTTACTATTGTTGCTTGTATCAAATCTGTTTCATGTGTATTACTGTTACCTTGTACTCCACTGTCACCCTACGCCATGTGTTATGGCCCGGACTGTGCCTGAAAATGGTCCCTGGGATCAGTGCACTCACCCGGTTATCAAAGTTGTAAATAAGTAAGTCATATGGGGAGCTGGACCTTTTTCATTACCTGGTGATGCAAATGAATTACAAACATCTTATTCTTGACAACTGGTGCCTCCTTTGCTTCTTCAGTAGGAGGGACAGTGACATTTTTTTTTCTTAGCAGACACCATCTCCTGTGTCTGTTCAGAGGCTCTATACCTGTCTTTTGCGCCTGACCAGGATGGAGCTCTCTTGGTGTTTAATAACTGTCTGGAAGAAATCCGAGGATGGATGGATTCTAGTTGGTTGAAGTTAAACTCAGAGAAGACAGAGGTATTGGTGGTGGACCCTGGTGGTCAGATAATGAGGCTGAAAGATGGCTCGCCGTCTGGAATTTTTCCTGACGGCATGTCACTTCCGACCTCTGAACGGGTGCACAACCTGGGGATTGTCCTAGATGACAGGCTGACCTTTCAATCTCAAGTGTCAGCCATTGTCAGGACTTCCTTTTATCATCTTAGGAACATTGCCAGGGTGCGTCACCTTGTTTCATCTGACTCTTTGCCAACGTTGGTCCATGCCTTTGTGTCCTCGTGGCTGGAGTACTGCAACGCCCTTTACTTTGGGCTTTCTGGGGTTGAAATCCATCACCTTCAGCTGGTGCAGAATGCTGCAGCCGGGGTGTTGACTGGGACAAGGAGATCCAGTCATATCACCCCGGTACTGCCCAAACTGCCCTGGCTTCCTATACGGTGGTGGATCACCTTTAAAGTCATTTTATTGACTTTTAAAGCCCTTCATGATCAGGGTCCGACCTATCTGAAAGAACTTCTGGTGCCTTACTGCCCCGGCCGATCGCTACGCTCGGCTGATGAGGGGTTGTTAGAGATTCCAAGAGTGAGTTTAAAATCTTCAGGTAGCAGAGCTTTTTCTTATGTAGCTCCCACTCTTTGGAATTCTCTACCTCGCCAGTTAAGGGAGTGCACCTCCTTGGAGGTGTTTAAGAAACATTTGAAAACCTACCTGTGGCGGAGCACCTTCTTGGATGATTAATTGATATTTGAGTATTAACATTATTCTTTGAATAGTATGGATGGTTTTATTGTAGGTTTTTAATATGTGATGTTGTTAAGTATTTATTGTATTTATATGTTTTATGTGATATTTTATATTGTGCTTTTCGACATGTAAAGCGCTTTGAAATTTTGAAAAGTGCTTTAAAAATAAAATTATTATTATTATGTTTACTGAATTCAGGGTTCTACCTAATTTCTGAACCATACTTAGCAGCTTTATCGTTCTGCTTACTTCAAGGGACTAGACCCTACTTTGAGCCTTCAGGTGACGTGGAGGCAGACTGAGAAGCTATAATATCTTCCAATTTTTTTAGCCCTTTTCTTTTGTGTTTTAGGACAAAACTTAATACAGAGTTCAACATTGACTCAATCGTGCTCTAGATCCAGGCATCTCAAACACAACTTATGACAGTCTGCCTTAACCAGGAATCGAAAACAAACTTTACAGTTTTTAAAGCCTGTGGGTCCTGTCCTCCATTTTGGTCTATCAGTCATGACAGGCTCGGATAACCAAAACGTGGTTCGGTTCCCCAATATCGCTACAAATGAATAGTGATCTGGTTTCATATGATAAAAGGACACTGCACAGTAATATTTCTGAAAGAAGGAAAAAGGCAAAATTTCATCTTGGTTGCACTGTAAAAGGGAACCAGGACAAGAAAAATTAAAAGCCACTAAACGGTTACTAAAAAGTATTAAGATACGTGTGTTTCTCTCTCTTTTTTTTTTTAACATGGTTCACTTAAGACGGGAATTGAGCCACAAGGGGCCTTTCTCTGGTTCTGGTGAACCAATGTGGAACTGGAGAATTACAAAATAAAACAAATTATTCAACAAAATAACACCCTAACTATGTCGAGTATTGAAAACTAGAAACTAAAAACATTACTTATAAACATAGGAAAAAAATAAACTGTAAACGGCACTTAAGTACTAGAGAGGACTTTGAGGCAACTTCTTCCTCAGGTGTGTGATAGGATTGAATACAGCCCTGTCTCAGTTGTTATGGAGAAAGTTTAAATACAAGGATCTGTTCTATTCTCTCCTTTTCTGTCTCTTCTCTGTCTGGTTGCGCAACCACATTTTCCTGTGAGACTCGGGACTTGATCACCCCAATGGTCTTGCAGTTCTCTGCCTCTAGCTATCTCTCTACCCTCACTTGCTGTTCTGTCTTTTCTTCCCCCTTGCATGTCTGCTGGTATGAAAATATATGTGAATTTTTTTGTGGAAATGTAATTGATACTGGGATCCCTTTGTTTAAAACTGTATATAGTTATACTGTTGAAATGATAGCAAAAAGCTATTTGGAACTCAATGGGTTAACCAGCGATGCAGTCTGCAAACTCTCTGCAGAGCTGTGAACAAGAGATCAGTTCTGGGTCACAATGTTCTTTTTGCTGCACTTGTTGAAACTTACAAGAACACTGTGAGAAGCATGCCATTTTCTTAACGAGCGGGGTTACAAAGACTTATGAAAAGGAGCTGCAATGTTTTGCAAAAGAGGGACACAGAGACTAAGAGAGACTGAGATTGGAAATTGAGAAGAAACCCAGATGGACTTTCTCTGTTTATACTGCCTTTTTAAATAGTTATACTGAACAATCTTTATTTTTTATTTTAATGTTATTGAGAAAAATAAAACACTATTTGTGAATTTTACAACTGTTCCTGGTTTTCCTATGCTTCCTGACCTGTGCCTTGATGAAAAGGTGGAGAAATAAATCTGACATTAGTGAGCAGGGGGAGAGCATGATCACACAGCAGAGTTCTAAATTTCATTCTAAGATTCCATAATTAGCATAAAAATCTAGCCCCTGGGGCAGTTAATTCTGGGGGAATTATGCAGTTAAGCATAAAAAGGGATTCCTGGGGTTTAAAACAGGGACTACAGAGGGCAGAAGTACTGTAGGTAATCATGGGAAAGGGGGAAATGGGGTCACTATTTGCACTGGTGTGATCTATAGACCTCCAGTATAGGGGAGGAGTTAGATAAAGTACTGTTGGAAGCCACAGGCAAGATAGCAGAGAAGGGGAAAGTGCTGCTGGTGGGAAACTTAAATCTGCCAGATGTAGACTGGAGCCTCCCAGACGCAACTTCAACTAGAAGCAGGGACTATACTTGGCTCTCTGCAGGGGGGTGTTCTCCCTAAGGCATCTAGTTAGTGAACCCACTTGTGATGAGTCAGTACTGGATCTGGTACTCATTAACAGGGACAATGTTGCAGATGTCAAGATGGAAGGCCACCTGGGGACCAGTGATCACTATACAGTCTGGTTTAATATAAGGGCAGCTGCAGAATCGAACCTCACAAGGGCAAAGGTCCTGGACTTCAGAAGGGCAGATTTTATAAGGGTGAATGAATGCCTCAGGGATGACCTGGGGAGGGAGGATGACCTGGGTGGGGTGCAGGAACAGTGCGCACAGCTAAAAGGGGGCATACTGAAAGCAACAAACGTCTGTGTCAAACAAGTGAGTAAAAGTAAGAGGAAACATAGATCACTAAGGTTCTCAAAAGAGGTAGCCAAAAGGGTAACATTCAGAAGATATAAGGAGATGCAGAGGGAGGAGAATACAGAGGGTGGTACATCAGGAGAAACAGAGGGAAGCAGGGAAAGCAGTAAGGAGCACAAAGGCACAAACTCAAGAGTGAATAGTCCAAGTGGTTATGAAAGGGGACAAGAATTTGTTTAGATATGAAAGTGAATGGCAGTAGGGAGGGCCGGGGGTATACTGGGATGTATAGGGAGAGGCATCAGCAGCAGAAAACAGGAAGTTGTTATCCCTCTGTACAGACAGTTGGTGAGACCCCATCTGGAATACTGTGTCCAGTTCTGGAGACCCCATCTCCGCAAGGACATAGACTGGATAGAGGCAGTCCAGAGGAGGGCAACTAAAATGGTGCAGGGTCTGCAAGAGAAGCCGTATGAGGAGAGACTAAAGGAGCTTAATATGTATACCCTTGAGGAAAGAACGGAGAGGGGGGACATGATAGAAACTTTCAAGTACCTCAAGGGAATCAACAAAGTCCAAGAGGGTAGCATCTTTCAGAAAAAGAGACTTGCAAGAACAAGGGGACACAATTTAAAGATAGAAGGAGGGCGGTTCAGGGCAATGTGAGGAAGTATTATTTCACAGAGAGGGTAGTGGATGCATGGAACAGCCTTCCTGAGGAAGTTGTGGGGTCTAAAACTGTGGGAGAATTCAAGAATACATGGGACAGACATAAGGCAATTCTTGTGGGGGGCAGGAAGATATAGGCTGTTGGTTAACTAGGATCTGCGGCCTATCCTGTAGGTAGGGAAATGGGCAGACTAGATGGGCCTAGCAGTCCTTATCTGCTGTCAAAGTCTATGTTTCTATGTTTCTATGAAAAGAGGAAGACTGGGGAGGGACTGTAAGCTTAAAAAGGGATTGGGGGGCTGTGCAAAGTAGGACCAGGAAAAGGCAGACATTCTGAAAAAAATACTTCTGTTCAGTGTTCACAACGGAAGGAGAAGGGGAAGGGCCATAACAAAGTAACAGGAGCTCTGATGGGAGGGAGGTGAACACTAGTCGTTTCTCAGAGGAGAGAGTCCTAAAGGGACACCCTCGAGGAAGGATGGGATAGCCGAAGCACTGGGGAACCTTGTAACACTATCTTTGTGAAGGGGAGTGGGAGCACCACTGTGACCACAGAGCTGATCGAGACTCCAGAGACACTATTTTTCACATTTGTGCCCTATTTCTATTGTTTCACTTTGTCTCAGCTCTTAAGTCTTTTGCCTCTGCTACCACAAAGTTTATTTTCTATCCATTTTTGTAGCACACAATAAATTATTTGAATTTTCCAACAGTTTTTTGTGTCCTCTTGTCTCACTGAGTGCTTTCAACGTTTGGGACTTTGTACTTGCAGGGCTGGCTGCCCTTCTGACCAGCACCGCACCCTCCCACAGTTGCAGCACCTTTTTGGAAACCATTCAGTTTAACCACTCTCTGGACACAGAGTGATTCCACAGGACTGGAAGAAAGCAGATGTAATTTTACTTCACAAAAGTGGTAGCAGGAAGGAGGCTGGCAATTACAGGCCAGTCAGCCTGACATCAGTGGTGGGAAAGTTAATGGAATCACTGCTGAAGGAGATGATAGTGGAATATCTTGAATATAATGCATTACAAAATCTGAGATAGCATGAACTCATGGGTGGGAGGCCATGTCAAATGAACCAGACAGATTTCTTTAATTGGGTGTCCAAGGAATTAGATCAGGTTGGAACGGTGGATGTGGCTTACCTTGATTTCAATAAGGTATTCAACACCGTTCCACATAGGGGACTATTAAGCAAGCTGGGTAGCTTGGGAGTGGGTCCAAAGATGGTTAAATGGGTAAGAAATTGGTTATGGGATAGGTGACAGAGGGTGGTGGTAAACAGAGTTCACTCTGAGGAGAAGTTGACCAGTAGGGTGCTTCAGGGATCAGTGTTGGGAGCAGTCCTCTAATGTCTTTATAGGTGACACTGTAGAGGATCTGCAGGGGTCAGAGGAAAGTCTGCCTCTTTGGGGATGACATCAAAATCTGCAATAGGATGGACACACCAGGGCTGTGTGTGGAAAGGATGAACAGAGACCTAAGAAAACTTGAGAACTGGTCAAGGGTATGTTAGCTGGATTTCAATGCAAAAAAGTGCAAAACAATGCACTTGGAGCACAGAAACCCAGGGGTAGAGTATAAAATGAGGGGAATGTTATTGAAAACCACCAAGCAGGAGAGATACCTGTGGAATAATCCCATCAATTTACTCACTATATTTTAAAACTGATGAGTAGCTGGAGAACTGTTGGCACCCGATCAATTCTTATCGAGAAAAAAAACTACGTTGTTTTTAAAAATGTACTCCTCACTTCACTCCATCCAGACATTTGTATGCATCTGAATTTGGTTTTACTCACCTCACTTTCAAAATCAGGAGCACAGTACTCATCCCAAAAAGTCTTATCTGGAGCTCTGCCTGGGAGTAATCATATCGGATGACCTAAAGGTGGTCAGGCAATGTGACAAGGCAGTTGGGAGGACTAGTGGGATGCTGGGGTGCACAGGGAGAGGTATCACCAGCAGGAGGAGGGAGGGAGGGGGTGCTGCTTCTGTGTAAACCGCTGGTTAGACATCATCTAGAATACAGTATGCAGTTCTGGAGGCCACATTTCTGGAAGGACATAAACAGAGTGGGGGTGGTCCAGAGGAGGGCAACTAAAATGGTGTGGGGTCTGCATCAAAAGCCCTCAAGGACAGACTAAAGCAACTTAATATGTACACCCTGAAAGGCAGAGAGGGGATATGATAGAAACCATTAAATACCTTACGAAAGTAAATAAGTTACAGGAGGGAAATATTTTTCAGAAAAAAAGGTGCTCAGGACCAAGGGGGCATGCCATGAAGCTGGAGAGGGGAAGATTAAGGAGAGATCTGAGGAAGTACTTCTTCACAGAAGGAGTGGTGGATTCCTGGAACAGCATTTCAGCCAAAGTGACAGGGGCGAAAACAGTGGTGGGGTTCAAGAATGCATGGGATAAGCATAAAAGAATCTTAGTGGAAATGAATGGCTGGAGGAGAAATCACTGTAGACCAAGTAGGCCTGCAATGATACTGAAGTTATGGAAAAATGAACACACTGGGTGAGCCAAGCAGTCCTTATCTGCTAACAAACTGTATGTTTTTGTGTTTCTATGTAAAATTTAATGTCAAAAAATTACTCACCATAGTAATATTGTTTTTTCTTAAGGAATCCATCAGAAGTATTCACAAAGAGCAATCACTCCACAGGAATGAGCTTCCCTGGAGCTAGATCTTATGCTAATTATCTTAGAGAGAGACTTGGGAATCATGCGCAAAGACACCCTATTCTTTGTGAAAAATCAAATAAGGCTCCTCACACCAGAGAGCCTGAAGCTCAGAAATCCTTTGAACAGAAGTAACAGCAACCAAAACAATGCTGTCCAAGAGAGAAAGCGTAGCTTGCAAGTTGGGTTGGGGGTTAAACGGAGACGGGGTCAACTTCTCCAAAACAAAATTTAAATCCCAAGATAGGACAGGGGAACAGACTGGTGGTTTCAGATGCAGGATGCCCCTTAAAAAGGTATGGGACACATCCAAATGAGCCACGGTGCGTCCGCTCACGGGCTCATGAAAGGCAGAGATAGCCGAAAGGTGCATCTTGATGTAGGAGTACTGGAGACCTGAGTCCAACAGATACATCAGGTAGTTCAGAATCTGGCTCACTGGAAAAGTGAAAGGGACCAGATAATATTTGGCAGCCCAGATGGAAAACCTCTTCCACTTCATGGCGCATTTGGCTCTAGTAGAGGGTTTCAGAGCTGCCACAAGGACACCTCCCACCATCTGGGACACCTCCAAACTGGGCGATGGCTATATCCTCAAGAGTCAGACATGCAGACGAAGGGACTTGAGATTGGGATGGACCACGGTCCCCTAAGCCTGCATCAGTAGATCCCTGCAGAGGAACTGTTGCAGTACAGGAAACCATATCTGCCATGGCCAGAATGGTGTGATCAGGATCGTGCTGGCCCCCTCTGAATCAGAGAAAATGAAGGGAAGATGTAAAGGAATCCACACCTCCAGGAGAGAGAGAGAGAGAGAGAGAGAGAGAGAGACAACATGTCTCACCAGAAAACTCCAGGCTCTGGATCTAGCGAGCAGAAACTGGGCAGTTTTGCATTGAGCAGGAATGCAAAAAGGTCCAACTCATTTGGCAAACAGATCTTCTGTGATGGAGGAGAGATGTTCCCACTCATGCATGCTGGACTGCGTCCCGCTGAGGCCATCTGCCAGGGTATTTAGCATGCCTGGGACATGGACTGCCAAGAGAACTAGACTGTGGTCTAATGCCCAGTACCACACTTTCATGGCTTCCCTGCACAGGGGGTATGAAAGCGTCCCTCCCCCCCCTTGCTTGTTGATATAATAGACAACACTGTGGTTGCCCAACTGGATAAACAGCTGACCCAGGTGGAGATGGTTCCGAAAAGCCTGCATGGCATACAGGACCACCTGCATCTCCAGGATGTTGATATGCAGGGAGGTTTCAAACTGGGACCATGTTCCCAGAGTTTGAAAAGGACCCAGATGCACCCACCAGCCTGAACTGGAAGCATCCATGGTAAGGATCTGCTGGGGGGAGGAGATCTGAAATGGGACCCTCCCCCCATAACAGATTCTGTGGGTCCATCTACCACCGGAGCACTTGGCAGACTCGGGAGGAGACCAGCACTAAGTGATCTGATTCATCCATGTGTTGGTGCCACTGCACTCTGAGGGTCCACTGGAGGACTCGCATGTACAGTCTGGCCAAGGGAACCATGGTTATGGCCACAGCCATAAAGTACAGTTAGTAAGATCTTACCATAACAGTAGATCTTTGAGACAGGCTCTTGCAGTAGGTAATCACTGAGGACTGCGCCCCCTGGCATCAGAACACACGGAGAGCTTTAGCCAGCAGTATCTAAAGGGGGAACGGCCCACCTGCCGTCATGTGACTGACATGAGAGTGACCCTATATAGTGGGCAGTCCCCATGCCTGCCTTCCAGTTCTCCTGCTGGAGACCTCAGAGGAGGAGCAACAGGAGAAAAGGAAACTGAGGCTCCTGGAGCTCAGAATGAGTTCACAAAGAAAGAGCAGGAAAACCAAATAAATTTGGGGAATGGAGGAAGGGAACAAAGTTACCTACTGCAAAAGCCTTTCTCAAAAGCCTGTACCTCAGGGATCGGTCCTTGGGCCCCTCCTGTTCAACGTCTATGTCTCCGACATGAGGAAGAGTACCAGGAGTGAGATGAGTCTCTTTGCAGATGACTCAAAACTGGGGGTGGTGGTGGATGGGGAGGAGGGGAAGGTGGCCCTACAGGGGGACCTGGAGGCTCTGGAAAGGTGGTCTAGAAAGCGGAAGCTGAGGTTCAATGCAGGGAAATGCAAGGTACTGCACCTGGGAGCCAGAAACCCGGGCCAAGTGTACACCTTTGGGGGGGAAAGCTACAAGTCTCGATGGCTGAGAGGACCTAGGTGTGGATGTCAGATGAACAACTCAGAGACTTGTAGGAGGGCAGCGGCAAAGGCCAACAGGATGCTTGGATGCATCGCTAGGGGGCTCACCTCCAGAAGGAGGGAAGTGATACTCCCACTGTATAACTGCTTGGTGAGGCCGCACCTCGAGTACTGCATGCAGTTTTGGAGGCCACATTTAAAGAGGGACATTGAACTCCTGGAGAGGGTCCAGAGGACAGCAACCAAAATGATTTGTGGCTTGTGAGATAGGACCTATGGGGAGAGGCTCGAAGAGCTAAATATGTACACATTGGAAGAGAGAAGAGACCGGGGGTACATGATAGAGGTCTTCAGGTACATGAAGAGGGTAAATAGGGGAGGAGCAGTCAGGGTGCTCCGAAGGATGGAGGGGGGGCAACTAGAGGGCATGGGTGGAAGCTGGAAGGGGAGATTCAGGGAGAAGGAGGGTGCTACTTCACTGGGGCGGTGGTGCAGCCATGGAATGCGCTGCCCAGGGGGCTGGTGGAGGCAGAAACAGTGGAGGGGTTCAAGAGGGGGTGGAACAGGTATAGGGGAAGGGTTCTGGAAGCAAAAACCAGTGCTGCGAGAATATCCAGAACTGGGAAGGGAGAAGCCAGAGAGGGAGAGGGTGGCAGCAAGTTCAGTTCCCAGGGTGGGGGATGACCAAACGAGCAGACACGAAAGACCGTTAGGCCTATTCTGCTGGCATTTTAGTATGTTATTTTTTTATTTTTATTTTATTGAAATTTCAGAATTACAATCCTGTGAGTCGATGACTCCTTTGCAAAGGCTCCACATCAGTACAACACAGAAACATAAGACAAATTGTACATTGCTTACTAAGCAAAACATTACATTAAGACAAATTATACATGGTTTCTGTACAGGTTAATTTACATTGCTCGCTTTACATTGCTTGGTTAGTATCTCTAGGGTTGCTAAAGAACCCTGGGTCATTGCGGGGGAGAGGGACTGGTTACCAATTCAGAGGCCATCTCCAATCCGGGAGTTTGTGTTTTTCAGCACCGTTAGTTATGTTGGCCTTGGTTTGGAGCTCTGGGAAACACTACTTTTCAGACACCTACCGTGTTAGTGAGGACTGGTTGTTACAGCCACATATCTCCAAGTCAAGGAGAAATCTCTTGATACCATTTTTAAATAGACCAAGGCTAGGGACCAGGGAGATGGAGGAGGGAAGTTTATTTATTTATTTATTGAAAATGTTTCACCAGGAATGGCACACTGAGCAAAAAGATGCTCATCTCATGGTGCGACCTGGGGGGGTTACAATGGAGGAAGGTATACATACTGCAGTTGAAATTAGGAGTAGAGCAATACAGACAAATGAACATAATTGAGTGTGATTACTTATGAACTTGTTACATGAGGAGAACAATACAAAACAGGAGCCTCGAGGAAAGTGGTATACATGAGTACACATCTAGGGCAATACATGATTACATAAGTGCCAGTAACAGAACTTGAACTGAAGCAAGATGCACCAAGTTGGCAGCGGGAAATGGAAATCAGAGATGGGGGTGAAGGAGAGGTGGAAGTGCTGTATAGTAAACACTAGGGTGTTTAGTGGGGTTACTTTAGGGGAGACGGTGGGGGAAGAGAAGGGAGATAGTAGCAGTGAATAAGACTGTAAGTGCGTAGGGTGTTTAGGACGGTGGGGGGAAGAGAAGGGAGATAGTAGCCGTGAATAAGACTGTAAGTGCATAGGGTGTTTAGGGCAATGTATAAGCCAGATAATTAGGTGAAGGCCGAGCTGCTGGTCAGACGCGTAAGGGGGAGGGGGGAAGAGAATCCATCAGTGGATGGGAGGTCAGGGGCAGTTACAATTTGGTGCAAGGCAGTTAGTGAGGGCAGAGGATAGAGAGAGTTTGGATGAAGAATGGTGGATTTGGGCTACCAGGCCATTCCAGAGCTTAGGGAAGAGGTAAGAGAAAGCCGATTGGCCTGCAGAGGTTCTTCGGTGAGGAATGACTAATAGCCTAGAGTCAGTAGACCTGAGGGCAAGGGTGGGGGTAGATGGGGAAGATAGGGAGGATACGTGGTAGGGAGTGAGGGAACTGAGCCAGAAGTTGGAAACAAATTTAGCACTGTGAAGTAGGCACCGGTTACTCAGGGATGGAAGGGCCAGAGAATGGTAGAGCTCGTAGTGATGGGAGCGGGGAGGGGCATCGAGGGCAAAATGGCAGAAAGCGTTAAAGAGGGGGTCTAGTCTGGCTAAGGTGGACTTAGAGGCAGAGCTGTAAACAACATTGCAGTAGTCGAAGGAGGGTAGAATAATTTTCTGGACTATTTCGTGTCTCACAGGTAGCGGGAGACTAGAGCGGTTTCTATAGAGGGCACCAAGTTTTGCACGCAGTTCTGATATGATTGAGTCCACGTGTGTGGAAAAGGAGAGGTGGCGATCAAGCCAAACCCCTAGGTACCTGAAGGAGGGCACATCATCAAGGATGGTGTTATTTAGGGTACGGAAGATCAGTGGGGATATGAGTCTGGATAGACGCTGTCTAGTGCTGAAAGACATAGAGACAGTTTTCTTGGCATTTAGGGAGAGTTGGTTGGAGTTGAACCAGTGTTGTATTTTGTTAAAACTGGTCTGAAGATTAGAGGTGACTTCTTCATAGGTACGGCAGGAGGTAAAGAGGACCGTGTCGTCAGCATACATGTGGCTTGTGGTAGTGGAGCAAGAGTTAGGCAGATCATTTAGAAGGATGGAGAAGAGGATGGGGCCAAGGACTGAGCCCTGGGGAACGCTGGTGGTAATAGGGAGAGGGGGGGAGGTGTAGTCAGCTATTTTAGTGGATTGGGTTCTATTTTGTAGGTAGGCACTGAACCAGTTTGTGGCGGACACTGCTAACCCAGCCCCTGATAGGCAGGACAGTAGGAGGGAGTGGGATACCGTATCGAAAGCTTTGGCTAGATCTATGAAAGTAGCGGCAGTAATTTGTCCTTTGTCCATCCCAGTGAGGATGAAGCCCATGAGTCTTAGTAGGGAGGTGGTGGTAGAGTGTTTTTTTCTGAAACTGGACTGAAATGGAGTGAAGAAGTTAGTTTCTCAGAGAAAGTGGGAGAGTTGGGATAGTACTAGGTGTTCCTGGAGTTTGGCGAGAGTGGGGAGAAGGAAGATGGGACGGTAGTTAGTTGTGGAGGTAGGATCACCTCCTTTTGGTAGGGGTAGGACAGTGGCATGCTTCCATTCAGAGGGGAGTGACTCGGTGATGAATGAAAGATTTAGCAGGGCCGCGAGGGGAGTAGCAATGGCAGGGGTAGATAGGAAGAGGAGTTTGTTATTGAGACCATCGGGGGATTTGCCTTTGGAGGGGTTCAGGGAGTGAAGGGCATTTAGGGTTTCGATGGGGGAGATGTATCTGAAGGAAAAGGGGTTCAGATCAGGCGGTAGGGGGATAGCTGTCTGGGGAATGGGTGTGGTTACAGGAGGTAGGGAATTAGGAGGGTCGTAGCACAAGTAGTGAAGTAGGAATTAAACTCGGAGGCTGCCTGCAGGGGGTTGGAGAGTAGAGTCCCTTGGGCGAGGAGGAGAGGTGGGGTTGCTGTTTGGGGGGAGAAAAGGGAGTTAATGACTTTCCAGAATTTAGAAGGTCTCCCAAGATTTGCGTTTAGGGTGTTGTTAAAATATTCAGCCTTAGCTAAGCGGATGGCCTTTGTGCACTTGTTGAGGAGCATGCGGTAGGTGATATTGTCGCCTGGAAGGAGCATGGATTTGTAAATGCGCCAGGCCTTGTCACGGGCTTGTTGGCAAGCTATCAGCTCAGGTGATATCCAGGGTAGGTGAGACCCCCGAACTCTAGCGCGGTGCAGGGCAGGCATGTTTGTCCCAGGCAGTAAGAAAGGTGTTCCGAAAGTGCGTAAGGGCAGAGTCCATGTTAGAGCAGCTTGAGCTCGGGTCCCAGTTAGAGTGAGCTAGATCTTCCAGGAGGGGGGAGAGGTTTAGGGATTTATATGACCATTGGAATATAAATTTGGGAGGGGATTTAACTCTATGGATTTTGCGGACCAAGTAGATTAGGTGGTGGTCACTAATGGAATCAGGTAGGAGGCCCGAGCTGACAACGCGGTGTGAGTGGGATATAAGCACCCAGTCAAGAAGGGAGTGGTTTCCGGACTTTTGGTTTGACCGTGTAGGTTCCATAATGGTTTGGTTAAGGTTGAGAGCAGTTATCTCAGTTCGGGTTTTGTTAAAAGTGGGTGCTAGCCAGTTGAGGTTAAAGTCACCCACAACATATAGTTCACCCAACTGGGCAAGAGACGTGAGCTGGCACAGAAGGTCGGTGACTGTTGTGGTTGGCGTGCCTGGGCAGCAATAAATACCAGCCACAAAGATGGGTAATGAGGAAGGAGGGAACAATTTCACCATAAGAAGCTCGTCAGCTTTGGGTTCAGCTTTTGAAAGAGAGAGACAGAGAAGTGTAGGGCTGATCTGATGTAAATAGCTACCCCTCCTCCTCTGGAGGGCCAGTCTTGCCGAGTGATGGTGAACCCTGGAATAGCGATGGTATGATCTGGGAGGCTGGGGTTTAGCCAGGTCTCAGATAGGATGATTATGTCGGGGGCATGGCGGGTGGCTAGAACCTGGAGCTGATCGAGCTTAGGGGCTAGGCTATGAATGTTTAGATGGAGGAAGTGTAAACCTCGGGGAAGGAAGCCAGAATGAGTTTTAATGGTGGCCTTGGTTGAGGGGTTAGGCATGGGGTAGCCGGGGCCAGAAGTTGGAGATGGGCCGGGATTGGGGTGTATATCCCCTGCAGCCAGTAGTAATAGGGCAATGGTTAGGTGGTAGTGTAGAATGCGGAGGGACCAGGATTTTGCCATGCACCATTTGGGGGTGGCAGTAGGGCAGGCAGTGCGGAGGAAGTGGGTACTGGAACGGGAGAGAGAGAGACCAGGAGGCAGCCAAAGGAATAGACCGAGGAGGAGGGGCACGTAGAGAAATGGGACCAGATGGTAGCTGGGAGGGATGCTATGGACTTATAGGGGGGCATTTGTAGGATGAGTCAGTACAGCGGGGGGGTGCAGGGTAGCAAATTAGAGGGGGAGTTAAAAGGGGAAGGGAGAGTAGAATGGAGAAGATCAGAACTAGAAGGGTTATTGATTGTGCCATTTTACCAGGGACAGGAGGCACAGATATGGAGTGAGGAGAGGTACAGGCAAATGTGGGGTAATGTAGATAGAGGGAGAAGTGGATAAGGTACGAGAAGCGTTAGGTAGAGTAGCTGGGTGGGGGAAGAGGGGAGGAGTAGAACTTGTAGGAGAGCGATTGGAGCAGGTAGAAAGGGGAAAGGGTAAGTAGTGTATTTAATAGGTAGCCTGGGAGGGGGTGGTGGGGGCGGGACAAAATAGCCCAGCAGAAAGGAGAACGAATCCCCAGGCTAGCAACCGCTTTAGCCAGAGTGGAGCATGATACCGGAAAGACCTTTGCCCTAGGGTAGTCCTACAGTGGGGGACTAGAAGAGGGGTGTTCGCCAGGTGCCTAGGGGTGCTCCTGTGGGGGGTTGGTTGCATGAGGGGGTGAAGGCCCTTAGGTGCAAGATTCATTAGGATCTTTTTTGCTAGGAGGCAAGTGTGATACATTAGTCTGCCTTCAAAGGTCAGCCAGTCTGCTCGCTTATAGAGCTCACACGTATGGGTTAATCTTTCGCTGCTTGTGACCAGTCTGCAGGCTTTGTTGAGGGCTAGTTTGATGCTGTTTAGGGCTGTGTTGTCACCTGTGCTGTAGATTATTATCCCATAATCGACCACGGATAGAACTGAGCTGGTTACCGCCAGCCTTAGTGCCGGGGGAGAGGCAGTGTTTGTGTCTGTATAACATCCCAAGCCGGATGTTTGCAGAGGTGGAGAGGTGCTTAATATGTACGTGATATGTAAGGGATGTATCCAGAGTGATGCCCAGATATTTAAAGTTAGGGACCTGTTCTATGTGGGTGCCCTGAGAATTTGAGATAGATAGCAGGACATTACTATTGGGGTTTTGGCGGTGAGCAAAGATCATAGATTTAGTCTTATTGCAGTTAAGTAGTAATCGATGATTGGCGAACAAGGATTCTAGTTCTCTAAAGCAGCCTTGCAGGGTATTTTGAAGAGAGTTTGGATTGGGGTGTTTCCAGTATACTACCGCATCGTCTGCATAGAGCAATAGTTTACCACTGCAGGCCTGAGGGAGGGAGTTTAGATAGAGAGTGAGTAGTAGAGGGCCTAAAATCGACCCTTGGGGGGACACCTGCAAGAACAGGTTGCTTAGCAGATAGGGTGGTGTTGATTTTGACTTGTTGTGTCCGGTCAGTGAGATAGTTTTTGAACCAGGAGATTGTTTCTTGGGCGAGATGGAGCGAGTGGATAAGTAGTGCATGGCTGACGGTGTCAAACGCTTTGGTCAGATCAACAAAGATTGCTCCTGCTAAAGACCCCTGTTCCAATGCTTCATGTATGCAAGAGGTGAATTGGAGAAGGGCAGTGGTAGTGCTGTGTCCTACTCTGAACCCATGCTGTTCTTGACACAGCAGATTGTGTTTGTCCAGGTATTCAGTGAGCAGGTCTGAGACAATTCTTTCGAGCGCTTTAGAGAGGGGGGGAAGGATTGTAATGGGCCTATAGTTACCAGGGTCAGTTGGATCACCCTTTTTTAGGATAGGTGTGATAATTCCCCTTTTCCAGAGCAATGGAAACTATCCAAAGCGCAAGGAGCAGTTTAGTATTTTGGTAAGGTGAGGCAGGGTCTCGTCAAGAGTTAGTCTGTGAATTTTAAGGTCTAGTGAGTCGTTACTGAACCACGAGTTGCGCAAGGCTTTGGATAGGTAGTGTTTAGCCTCGTTGCAGGAAATGATTCTTAGCCTGAAGGGAGGGAGTGTACTAGTAGGGGAGGTGATAGAGGGGTCATTTGGGATAGGGTCAAAGAAGTTTTGGGGTAGAATGTGGCTAAGATCGGAGAAGGAATTGTTCAAGACATTAGCTATGGTTGTTGGGCCCTGGGAGAGGGCTTCATGGTAAAGAATTTGCGAAGGGGTAGGGGAAACTGTTTTCCCACAGAGTTCCTTGACATTGTTCCAGAATTTATTCCCAGAGCCCCATGAGGAGGTGAGTGCTTGCTTATAGTAGGTAGACTTAACTAGCCGAATAGCCCAGGTGCACTTGTTTCTTGCCCCTCTATAGAGCTGCCTGTCATGGGGAAGTTGGGAGTTCAGTGCCCTATGCCAGAGATTATCTCTGTGTCGCATCTGTTCAAAGACGGTCTGCGAGATCAATGGAGTTTCTCTATTTTTTAAGACCCGTTGTTTGAAAGGGGCAAATATGTCACAGGCAGTGTTAAAAATTTTAATAAAGGAGGTGAGGGCAGCGTCAACAGACTTGGCAGTGTGAATAGGTGTCCAGTCGCAGGAGGATAGACAGAATTTGAGGCAAGAGAGGACTCCTTTTTTGAGGTGCCTCTGGATGGAAATTCTAGGTTGGCTGTTAGTGATTTTATTTGACCAGCAGCAGGAGACGGGCGAGTGGTCACTTAGTAAGTCAGGGAGCACTTTAACTTTGGAGAGGTGGTTGGGTAGATTTGTAAAGATGAGGTCAATAAAGGTGGAAGTTCCTGACCTGGGATCTTGCCTAGTGGGAGACTGGACAACCTGGGCAAGGTCATAGGCCTGGACTGCATCTTTGAACGTGGCTGATGCAGGGGATAACCAATTCACATTAAAGTCCCCCATAATAATCAGTTCGTTCGCTCGGGGGGGGATGGGTGATGCTGGCCAAGATAGAATCAAAGGCTTGTTTCTGGTAAGGGGGGGATGTAGACTGCCATAATGTACAGCAGTTTGCCCAGAGTGCCTAGGGTGGCTTTGATTGTAATGGCTTGGGCATTGTGAGCTGGCGAGGGCAGGGGCACAGAGAGGGTGCTGAAGTGAGGTTCTAGCGTATATGGCACAACCACCTCCTCTCTTGCCTGTTCTATCTGCCCTGAAGATGGAGTAGTCATTAAGGGAGACAGAGGCATCTGGGATTTTGTTGGAGAGCCAGGTCTCAGATAAGGCCAGGATGTCGGGGGAGTGTTGGGCGATCCATCCCTGCAGCTGTGTGAATTTCCTAGGCAGGCTACAGATATTAAGGAAGGACAGTAGTAGGCCACCCCGCCTGCACCCCTTGGGATCACTAGTCGCTGTTGGTCCAGGATTAGGGTGTATGTTGCCTGAGATCAGAAGGAGGAGGAGGAGAGCATGCCGGAAGGCAGCTTTCCAGATCAGTTTGGAGACAGAGGTATGGGAGCATGGATTTGTGGGAAATTTGCTGAGTCCAACTGGTATGGGATGGTGCGGACTAGTTGGGCTAACTGGGCTTGAGATAGGGAAAGATGGGGACTATTTAGTGTGTGCATGCCTGTGGGGGGAGAGCTCGCGCCACTAAGGACCTGTTAATGGTGCAGCTTATGCTAGAGGTGAAATTAAAGCTGAATAGAACAGGGGAGATTGGGTTTGGGTGATGTGACGGGGTTGCGTTACTGAGGGAGCGTGTGGGTAAAGCAGATGTAAATGTCCCTGGAGAGGGTTTTATCAACAGGGAGAGTGGGGTGGGAATCAGAAAAAAGTGTTAGAATTATGATGGTGTTGATTAGGGTCCAAAGGATGCAAGTCATGCTGCTAGTACAGGGAGTTTATAATTGTGGAAGTAATGAGAGGGAGCCCTCTAGTGTTTAACTAGTATAGGCTGCAGATGGCAAAGTGGGCTGATAGGTTTCGCACGATCATGTGATCATTGCTATAAAGCCCGATGTTGACCAAGGGTGGTGGTGGGGGCGGCAGGGATCAATTTGAGCAGCAAAACTGTAAGAGTAGCAGAGGATCTGGCAGGCTCCGTGCGTACCTGATGCTCTTTTTTGGTTCCTTTAACAGCTGTCGGTGTGGGGGAGGGTTGCAAACAGACCCTCTCGACCTCTGAGGATACTGGCCCAGCTGTGGACAAGGAACAGGGAGAAGGAGACAATTATTTATAGTTGCAGGCTACAGGGGATGTCACAACAGGATCAGATTTCAAGCCACAATGAACGGGAGCAGGCACTAGAATTCAGTTCAGAGCCCAGTTTAAACTACGCAGCCCAACCGGGGTTTAGCTGGTAAGCAATTAATTAATTTAAAGCAGCAGGATTACACACATTAATTAATCGACTATAGTTAAGGCAGATGGCAATAGTCTCTCAGTTTGCAGTCCAGCTGGTTACTTTTTATTACTATTACTAGTTCTCTTTTTTTTTTTTTTTTTTCCAAATGGAGGTTTGGCGCCAAAACCCAAACAAGTATAAGGGAGAAGCAGCTGTTGGATTTTCTGAAAATACAAAATCACACATGCCCCCACAATGCAAAGCATCATGGGCTGCATATGCAAATCACCACAGAATGTTGATTTTCTGCTAACAAGCGATTATAGGCACAAAAATTATCTCCACTAGTGTGGGGACATAAAAGGGATATTAGCCAGTAATTGCAGAGACTGAGTATTGGAAAGTTAGTAAAATCTGTTACGGTTAAGTTCTTAAGTAACTGTACTATCTTACTTCAGGAGGGCTCTTGCAGTAGGTAATCACTCTGAGGCCTGAGTCCCAAGCAGTGTGAATCAGAAAACAACTGAAACACTGGAGGTGTGTGGGGGGAGGGGGGACTGCTAACTACAGGCAGTTCAGGACAGGAGTCCCTGAAGCACAGCTAGGCCAAAACCTGCTCTGCATCTAGAAGCAATGTCCAGATTGTAATGTTTAGTGAAAGTGTGGACTGAACTCCAGGTAACTGCGGCGCAAATGTCAGTGACTGACATGTTCCTAAAACAAGCAGTAGAGGCAGCCATGTTCCTGGTGGAAAGCCCCTTAACCTCCCCCGAAAGGGTCTTACCATGCTTCTGGTAACAGAAAATGATGCAGTTTGCCAACCATTTGAATAAGCACTGTTTGGAAACTGCCACACCTTCTCTTTTGGGTGCAAAGGAAACGAAAAGCTGATACAACTTTTGGACAGACTTTGTCCTGTTAGTGTAATAACGCAAAATTCTATGAACATCTAAGGTATGAAAAATTGCTTCTCCCCAGTTAGAATGCTCCGGATAATACACTGGGAGTTGAATTGACTGGTTCATCATAAGCTCAAAAACCACTCTGGGTAAAAACTTAGGGTTGGTACGAAGAGCCACCCAGTCTCAATGAAAAATTAAATAAGGCTCCTTACAAATCAGGGCTTGAAGCTCAGAAATCCTTAGAGCTGAAGTAACTGCAACCAAAAACAGAGCTTTCCAAGACAAAGAGCGCATGCCACAAGAACCAGCCGGTTCAAAAGGAGGCAAGATCAGCTTCTCCAAAACAAAATTCATATCCCATGGTGGCGCAGGACTGAATACCGGTGGCTTGAGGTGCAGAATCCCCTTCAAGAAAGTTTTGGAAACTTTCAACTGTGCTACTGTCCTGCCATCCACAAGGGTATGGTAGGCAGAAACAGCTGACAAATGGACCTTCAGCGATGAATACCCCAGGCACAAATCACAGAGGTGCAGAGCACGAGAATGGGTCCCAACCCTTCGTAGTGGCCACAATCTTTTTATTTTTTTTTTATTTTAGTCTTTGGTAACTGGGTAAGGCCCACTAGGCACAAGTGCCTGTTTTCAGGGGTGACCTGGGAGCACTGGGCGGTTAAGTGACTTGCTCAGAGTTGCACAGTATGCAAGTGGAGGTTGTGAGAATCAAACTCAGGTCTAGTCTGCTGGATGTACCAAGCTCATTCACACCTCATTCCTCTAACCTCTAGGTTATACTGCCAACCCGATGGTTTCCAAAGTTCCGATTTCCGATTTCCCAAATGGAAAAATGCTTTCACTACATGGCATAAGTGGTCCTCATAGATGGCTTTCTGGCCTCAATGAGGATTTGCACCACACTGGAAGATATGCCAAAGCATGAAGCGGCTATGTCCTGAGGTGCCACACATGAAGATGAAGGGATTTCAACCCTGTATGAACCAGTGTGCTCTCCTCCTGGGTCAGGAGGTTGTTGCAGAGAGGCAGGGGAACTGGAGGCTCCACCGCAAGCTGCTGAAGAAGCAGAAACCAAACTTGATGAAGCCAAAAGGAATCAATCAGAACCATGTGGGCTCCCTCCGCCCGAAGCTTGATCAGCACCCTCTGCAGAACCAGAAAGGGAAGGAGAGCATACAAAAACCTCCCTGTCCAGCAAAGAAATAGTGCGTCTCGACAGAAAACACCATGCCCTGGAGCGAGCAAGCAAAACTTGGGTAGTTTTGCATTATATGGGGAGGCGAACAGCTCCAGTTCTGACCAGCCCCATAGGTTGAATATTTGGTCAACCACCTCTTGCTTCAGTTCCCACTCTTGGGCCCTTACTCTGGTGTGGCTGAGACTGTCTGTGCTAGGATGTTCTGCACACCTGGAGCGTGAACAGCTGTGAGGTGAATCGATGCAGAACAGCCCAATTCTACACTTGCATTGCCTCCCTGCATATGGGATATGAACGGGTGCCTCCTTGCTTGTTGAGATACCAAACCACACACGTGTTGTCCAACTGGACTAACAGGGTGCTCTGTAGCAGGAGATGCTGAAAAGCTTGAAGAGAGTACAACACTGCTCTCATCTCTAACACACTGATGTGTAGAGAAATCTCCATCTTGGACCACCTGCCTTGAGTTCTCTGGTCTCCCAGATGTGCACCCCAACCCATCCCTGATGCATCTGTAGTCTGGGTGGGAGGAGGGGACTGAAAAAGGTCCTCCTTGGTGAGTCTGGAAAGATCCTGCCACAGGAGATCCCTCTGCATGGAACTGGAGACCATAATCATCTGCTCCAGGTCATCGGACCTCTGATCGTCCACTGCGAAATACACATGTGGAGTTTGGCTAGATGCACTGTGGGGATGGCTGCTGCCATCAGGCCTAGCAGTCGAAGAACCAACCTGGCTAAGATCTTCCTGCTGGAGACCATCATACGGGCCTGCTTCTGCAAGGTTTACACCCTGTCGAGAGGGAGTAAAGTCATGCCCTGAACCGTATCCAGCACCGTCCCAATGAATTACAGGTGCTGGGAAGAGAGACCCACTGAGGAAGACCCAGGTGACTGGGTCGATATGCAGGGGTGTTAGCCTGGTTAATCTTTCTTGCTGTTACCATTTAAATAAAAAAAAACTTTGTTTATTCTCAGCTTGTTGGTGTGTGCCCAGCTTTTTTGTTCTTTTTGCTGGGAAGGGACAAGCTGGGACTTTGGAAAATCTACAGTGATCCCCACTTGACAGAAAAGGTCCAGGGTTGCCGAGAGGGAGAGTTCCAACTGTTCCCTCGATGGGGCTGACAGAAGCCAGTCATCAAGGTAAGGGAAAACACAGTGGCCCTGATGCCTCACGGCCACCACCACTACCGCCAGGCACTTCGTGAAGACTTGAGGTGCCGAGGATAGGTTGATAGGTAAGGCCTTGAACTGGTAATGTTCCCCTCGAAAAGAGAACCGAAGGTGGACCCTGAATATAGAGATGTGCAGGTAGGCATCCAGCATATCCAGAGCACAGAGCAACTGACCCTTGTGTAGGAGGGGCAGCAGACCCGGGAGGGTCAGCATCCAAAACCTCTTGTACTCTATGTACAGGTTTAGAGTGCTGAGGTCCAGAATGGGACGCAGATCCCATCTTTTTGAGGACCAGGAAGAAGTGGGAATAATACCCCTTTCCTTCCTGTTGCACTGGAACAGGTTCTATTGCTTTCTTTCATGGAAGAGTCTGTATTTCCTCTCATAGAAGAGGAATGTGCACCTTTGGGTAGTGTGACTGGGCCCGAGGCCTGTCTGGAGACTTTTCTAGAAACTCCAGAGTGTGGCCCTGCTCTATGAGATGAAGAACCCAAAAGTCAGTTGTCACTGCCCACCACCCTAGCAGATGACAAGCAAATCTCCCACCCACCTGCTTCCCTGAAAGATCTGGGGAGAGAGGGCAGACAGTAAGTCATGCGAGGGGGGTGCCATCTAAAACTCTCTGAGATTTAGCGGGAGAACAGAGACATGGTACTTTGCGTTTGCAATCTGGCCGATCAGGCCATCTGCTGTTGCTTGACTGCCTTTTCCCTTGATGGCGAAGAACCTTTTTCGCCTGAAATTTTGGTCAGTACATGGTTTGTATCGACTAAAGGGCCTTGCCTTTGTCCTGCAGGGTAGTTATAATATTCTGTGTGTTGTTCCCAAACAGGACGGGTCCCCTGAAAGAGGTGTCCTGAATGGCAGACTGCACATCTTGGGCCAAACCAGATACCCTCAACCAGGAGAAGCGCTAGAGGCTGACTGCTGTGGCAGCTCCCGGAGCAGAGGAGTCAACAGCATCATAGGTTGCCCTAAGGGAATGTCTGCAGGCCACCTTAGTGGACTGAATCGAATCCGATAGGATGGATTTAAATTCAGAATCCGGAAGGGTTTCAAATGCCGGTCCCAACTGGGCAAACAATGACTTTTGGTAGACCAGTAAACGGCCTACATAGTTAAGGGCCCTCATGGCCAGTGCAGAGGATGAGTAAAACTTCCTCCCAAACTGGACCAACTGATGAGACTCTTTATCCGGAGGACAGGTGCTCATGTGATGGGGTTTAGAAGACCTGTCATGAGAAGCTGCGATAATCACAGGGTCTGCCTTAGGGTGTTCACTGAGGTGGTCATTCCCCTCTGGAGTGCGGTAGGTGCAGTCTGCTTTCTTAGCTACTGCTGGAATAGAGGATGGCATCATCCATATTGTTGATGCCAAGACCTCATAAGGCTCCAACCAGGGCAGGGTAAGGACCGGTGCAGATGCCTGCATGTCCAGGTGCTCAGCCAGGCACTGCCTTTTCGGGTCCTGTTTGTCCAACTTCCAATCGTAGACCTTTGCAATTTTTTGTAAGAAGTCTGCGAAGGAAGGATCGTCCGGCGAGACTTTGGGGATTCACTGGGCTGTGGCTCCTCTGTGGGTGGGGTTAGGAAACCCGACTCTGCTGAAGAGAAGCATCTGAATTTGAATCTTGGTTCTGGTGTCGGCTTATCGATAGGCCGGGCTGACACTGGATCCTTCGAAAGGACTGGCATTGGCTGAGGAACCAGAATCAGAACCTGTCTCGCTGGTTGCACGTGAGGGCTCCTAGGGGACTCCCTGGGAGTTTGTCAACTGCCCAGCTCCAAAACCAGTTGAGCCATGGTCTCCAACCACCACAACTGCAGGATGGCTCTAAAATCAGCTGGAGGCTGAGGCTGCAGAGGTGGATAAACTGGGGTAGGCTGCAGTGAATCCCAGTGATGGGAACCTCAGTGAATGATAGTGCGTTAACAAGTATCCCAGTGGAGGGTAAGCAGGTGCGTACCCTGGCGCATAGAACCCTGATGGGAGGTAACCCGGAGAGTTATATGCCAGTGCCTGTGGGAGTCGAGTAACGCAATGGTGGGAACCCCGATGGGGGGCTCAACGGAGGGTAACCCGACGGTAGGCTCAACGGGTCGTGGCTTGATGGAGGCCCGATGGTGGCAAGCCCGATGGAGGACCTGACAGAGCTATAGGCCCCGAAGGTGGACCCTGTAGGATACCAGACCCTGATGGTCCCATCAAGGTGCTATCCAGCAGGGGGTGTACCGGTGAAGGAGAAGCCCTGGACGGAAGAGGAGACAGTTGGGAACCATCTGGGTTCACCCTATCTCCTAATCCCAAATCCTAAGGTGTGCCTGGGGAGCGGTCACCTGGTGGAAGCCCCTTATCTCCGGTCCCTCAGTTAAAGGGGGAGGAAGGAGGATCCACATTTCATGGCAGCCCAGTGAGGAGAACCCTCCAGAGGAGGAGGAGATAGTTTCTGCAGCTGGGACTTGTTGGAGCCATCACCGGACCCCGACGTCAGGTCAGTTGGGCGGACATCATCAGATCCAACATCTGACTTATCGGCCAAAATGACCATGCAAATGTCAGACTTGCTAACGCTCGACTTATCAGTCGAAGGCGGATGGGCTACAGAGACCCCAGAGCCTGATGCAACAGCCTGAGCCGGGTGCTCATCAAACAGCCTGACGAGCAACTTAGTGTCTCCTTTCAGCATGGCAGACCCCCCTCCCCCGTGGATGTGGAGGGGTTGTGGGATAACAGATGGACCAGACACCGAACTTCAGGTTCAACACACAATCTCTGTGTGATGTTTATTCAAAATACAGGAAATAATCTTTAGCAATGGCTTCAGCACATTAGTTTGCAGCAACAGACTATGTATGTCCTTTCTCTGCACTTAGCCAGCACCTACTGACACTGATCTCTGATCTAACTTAGCAGTTGAGATTTAGCCTCCATCCCTATGCGGGCCTTGTTTGCTTGGGTATTGGGGCTCAAATAAGAAAAAAAAAAACAAAACAAGCTATAGACAAAGAACCTCAGTGCAGAAACACTGAAAAAAATGGTTACCCCAAAGGGCACAGGCAACAAATCAGGTTTCAAAGAAATACATTGTCATATATACTTCCATAACGCAAAGCATCAAGGGATATATGCAAATCACCATGACATTTCAGACTTATTCAGTTTACAGCAATTTACATAATGTTTAACTAGCACAACTAACATAATTTCTATAATAGTCGCCTAGTACTTTTTACCATCAACAAACACACCTAGTGCTATGGTATTTTCAACATTTACAGGTTTCGAAAATATAAGGTATGTACATCAAGGTACTTTATGATATAGTGCTATTGCATACTAAATCCAATGATAAACACAACCTGTTTTACATATGCTTGGAGGTCACCACAAACCTCCATGTATGAGGACCAGAGAGGGAAAAGGAAAATAAAAGAGGACACCACAGCATAGTCAAGAAAGGGAAGGGGTGGCCAACCTTATGGACTTGAAATTGTAAAGGATAGATTAAGCTAAGAAATAGAAGAACTGATGCAACAGATTTAAGAAAAGGTTGGTCCTCAAGAGTGGCAGGAGCTCCCCGTCATAGTGGAGATGGGTCTGAGCACGGCTGAGCCCTCAGCTGAAGCATCCCACGGCCACTATGACTAGTGGTAGCAGGGGGCCTGAGGACTGCTCCTGAAGCAGGGCAGGCTGGGCCGAGGCGGCCAACTTCCAGGAGGAAGAAGACTGCCTTTCATCAGAGGGGGCCTGCGGGCAGCCTCAGATGAGAGGGGGATTGCTCCTGGTCCTGATGTTTCTCCTTTTTCTTCTCCTGCCTGGGCTTGGTGGGTGAGGTGGAAGCACTTCTCAACTTTTGGAGCCCTTTCTCCATGGTGGCCATTTGTTGCTTTAAAATATGAGCCTTGAGGGCCTACTGGTGGTATTTCCATGTGGCTGGGTTAAAGCTGGCACAGGCCTCACAGTCCTCGACCTTGCAGTCCCAGCCTAGGCAGAAGAAGAAGAGGGAGTGAGAATCCTTGTGCGGTAGTTGAGTGCTGCATGAAGCGCACTTATTTTTGTGCTCGACAGAAGATGACAACGACATGTACAAAAGAAACAAAACCCTATAATTTTGGAAAGAAATAAATGGATACTCATCCAAAAAGCAGTTGAACTGCAGTGTACGATCTTCATGAGGTCTGACAGATCAGATTGACAGAGGGAAGGAACTGGAAGGCAGGCGTCGGGACAACCCACTAGCCATGTGACAACGGGTGGGTGGTCCCCCATCAGATACTGCTGGCTAAAGCTTTCCGTGGGTCCTGGCACCAGGGGACGCAGTCCTCAGAGTGATTACCTACTGCAAGAGCCCTCTCGAAGTAAGATGTCCCAATCGCCTCAGCTACACCCTCGCAGGAATATGATGGCTCTGGGTGATCTCCTGAGCCTGGGCAATAAGGCACATCACCCTGTTGAAAGGCAGGAATGCTTTGCCCTGCGCTGAGTCCAGGACCACCATCCCTATATACTGTAACCTCTGAGACAGAATCAGGACTGACTTGGGCAGATTGACAGTGATGCCCAAGGACAGAAACAGCTGTAAGGTTTTTTGCAGGGTCAGGAGGAGCTGTTCTCTGGATGGAGCCTTTAGGAGCCAATCATCCAGGTAGGAGAAAACATACAGTCTCTCCCTCTGGTGAGCCACAGCTACCACTGTTAAGCCTTTGTAAAAACCCACAGTGCAAAGGATAAACCAAAGGGCAATATCTTCAATTGGTAGTGTTTGCCCTGAAAAAGAAACCGGAGGACTTTCCTGTGTGGTGGAAACACTGAGATAAGCAGGTAGGCATCTTGTATATCCAGGGAGCACAGCCAGTCGCACTGCTTGAGTAGAGGCAGCTGACCTGGGACAGTGATCATTTGGAATTTCTTGTAGTGAATACAAAGACTGAGGTCCTTGAGATCCAGAACAGGCCTCAGATCTCTGGTTCTTTTGGGGACCAGGAAGAACCTGGAGTTAAAACCCCTGCTCCTTTGGCGCTTGGGCATTGGCTCGATGGCCATTTTCTGTAGAAGGGACTGTACCTCCTTCCAAAGGGCAGTCAGATGGGCCGGGGTATAGGTGGAGAATACTGGAGGAGTCTCAGGAGGCATCTCTACAAGTTTCAGAGTGCGACCTCTTTCTGTAATCTGAAAAATCCAGGCATCTGAAGTGATGGTTCTCCACTGACTGAGATGGAGGGAGAACCAACCTCCAACCACCACCTCTTGCTCAAGGATCAGAAGAAGGGAGTTTGGCAAGGAGTCAAGCTGAGGCAGATCCAGATGCTGAGGCTGGTCAGTCACTCCTGGGACACTTTGCTGCAGCACCAGAGGAGGAGGGGGTAGGCAAGATGGAGCAGGCCTTTCTCTTACCCTGAGGATGGGAGGCTGCTCCAGACTTGTGGGACACCTTGCAAAAGGAAGGGCATTGTCTGCTCCTAGACTACCTGTGGTAGAGGGAGTGGACAGATTTGACAGCCCTGCCAGATGCCTGCAGGTCACTGATGATATCCTAGACATCTGGCCCGAATAACTTAGAGCCATTAAAAGGGGCACTGAGCACCTTCTGCTGGACATCAGCAGCAAAGCCTGAGACCCTCAGCCAGGAGTGCCTATGATGGCAAATGCCTGTGGCAGCAGCCCTGGCACCAGTATCAGACATATCATACAAGGCCCTGAGGAGATGCTTGCTAAAAGTGGAGGAGGCGTATACCCTCTTACCCCAACGGTCAATCTGCCTAGATTCCCTGCCAGAGGGAGGGAGCTGAGGTGCTTAGGCACCTTGGACCTGTCATGAGCTGCTTTAATGACCACAGAATTCATCTCGGGTTGGGCAGAATAGTAAGGTAGGCCTGATACAACTCATCATCCCAGCAGGGCATGGCAGGGACCATGACAGGCCTATGCCAGGCAGCAGTAGTGGCATTCTTCAGGGCCGGGAGGATAGGAGGAATGACTTTATGAGGAGATTCTGGGATTTCCAGAAAGTCCACCAGCACCATCTGGTGGCATCCTCTTCCTCAGTATGGAAGCCCATGGCTGTGGACAGTGTGACAGGGTCAAATAAGACTCTATCCCAGTTGTTCAGGAGAAAGAGTTTGAATGCAGGGATCTGTTCTGTTCTTTCCTTTCCTGTCTCTTGTCTGTCTGGTTGCGCAACCAAATTTTCTTGTGAGACCTAGGATTTGATCACCACGACAGTCTCTAATTCTTTCCCTCTCACTGTCTCTCAGTCTTCCCTTGCTGCTTTTGTCTTTTCCTCCCTTGCATATCTGATGGTATAAAAAATATGCAAATCATTATGTGGAAATGTAACCGATATTGGGATCCCTTTGTTTAGAAATTATATAGTGTTACTGTTGAAATGTATATAATTATAGTTTGAGATGACTGCAAAAAGCTATTGGGAACTCAAGAAGTTAACCTGAGAGCAGTTTTTAAGCCTTCTTCAGAAGCTGTGGGGAAGGGGCCTCAGTTCTGGTACATTGTGTGCTTGCTGCACCTGCCTGAAACATACAAGAACATTTTAGAAAAAAAACTGGATGCTTGTTAAGGAGGGGGGTTGCAAAGACTTAGAAGAGAGAGAGCTGCAATGTTTTGAGACACACAGAGATTGAAGGAAAACAGATGGATCTTCTCTGTTTGTTCTGCCTTTGTAAATAGTTATACTGAACAAGTTTTTTTTTTATGTTACTGATAGTACTAATAAATACTTCCTACGAATTCTACAACTACTCCTGTTTTTTCCTATGCTTCCTGATCTGTGCCTCGATGACAGACAGCTGCTTCATAACATTAAAGAAAGTAGGGTCTTCTGGAGAAGACCTGGGAGTATGCTTGACAGAGTCCTCTCTCACTGAGGAGGCAGTGGACCTGCAAGAGAAAAGAGGTTCCTCCACTTCTTCAGATGAGATCAGGATGGTACTCTTCCTCGATGTTGACCGCTCCAATTCAAGGTCCAATGAATAAGGGACTGACAATGGCCCATGGGGAACAGACCGAGGAGGTCAAAGTGGTGTCAATGACAACGGGGCCATCAATGGCGCATGGGATCCAGGCCTGTAAGCACCCAACTGGTGGACCAGGACTGTAGTGAACCTAGCCAGAATATTATTGAGGTTGATGGCAGAAGACTGGTGCATTGACGGAAGATGGGTCATTGGCACAGGATACAATGACCTGTCTGTCAGGGCCTGGGAGCCGGACGGCTGTGGGCCTGGAGAGGTATCAGGCTGTGATGGAGGAGCTGCTGTTGATGAGCCAAGCATCGATGAACTGGGGGCCAAAAACCCAAGGGCCAACAACCAGCCACCCTGAGAGGTGGGTGGCGGCGCTGTCATTATGGGCCTGGTAGGAGCAGAGACCTGGACAGCAACTGGCATCGGTGAAGCTGTAACTGACAAAGAACCCTTGGAGAAAGAAAAATTAAAAGCTGTCAGGGATCAGAATGGCGCCGGTCTTTCTTGTGACTTTTCCCCAAAGATTTGCCTTGAGCCTTTGTAGTCTGGGAGCTTGATGAACCCGCTGGCGACTGGGAGGGACCCCCGAGGACCCCTGCCCAGAACTGGCTACCTGTTGTTCCATAAGGAATTTCTTGAGAGCCTTTTTGCATCACCTAAAGGTGGTATGATAAAATTTCTGGCAGAGCTCACAGTCCAAGATGTCATGGTCAGGCCCAAGACATCAGACACAGAGGATATGGTCATTTGAAGAGGCAAGCTTCTTTCTGCAGCGGCAGCAATAAAAGAGAGAAGAAGAAGGATGAACTCTCGATGTAAACAAGGTTAAAGGAATCTCTTATAAAAAAGAGATTCTAAAAAAACTGAGTAAATAAAAGTTGCAGGCGAAAATGGCACAAAACTGCATCAGAGCTTCTGTGGAGACCCATGCAAATAGAGTCAATGGTGGAAAAGAACTAAGGAGGAAGCGGGGTCGCTCACGCCTTTGTAGGGTTGGTGACATCACCAGGTGATGTTGGCATGGGTGGCCCCGGTGGTACTTCTGAAAATATTCCGTGTGGATTCTGCTTCGCTGACGGTGAAGTTCCTATGGTGTTACTTGATGACTGAGATACACCCGAAGATCTCAGAGTTACAGGGGAAAAGCAAGGAGGGACGGCATGACCTGCTACAAGTGATTCTCTCAAAGATCTACTGTTACAGTAAGTTCTTATGTAAGTGTTTTGTCTTCTTCGAGGATATCTCTTGCAGCAGGTCACACCTTAGGAACGAGTCCCAAGCAGTACTGCAGTGGAGACAAGTATGGGAGGTTGGAAGGCAGGCATCTAGGAGAGGAAGCCCTGTAACACAGCCAGAACAAAATCTGCCTGCCTTCTAGAGGCAATCTCCTCACTGTAGTGCTTTGTGAAAGTATGGACCGTACTCCATGTGGCAGCAACACAGATCTCTGTTGCTGAGACGCCCCTGAAACAGGCAACAGAGATGGCCATGCCTTTGGTGCAGTGACCCTTGACAGCCCCAGGAAGTTCCTTACCATACTTCCTGTAACAGAAAATGATACAGTTGGTCAAAATGATACAGTTCGCCAACCATTTTGACAGACACTGGTTAGAAACTAGTATGCCCTCTTTCCCAGGTGCGAAAGAAACCAACAGCTACGAGGACTTTCTGTAGTCCTTCATGCGATGAACATATCATCAGAGTATTCTATGTACATCCAAAGTATGGAGTAACACTTCCACTGGACTGGCATGCTCTGGATAATAAACAGAGAAGTGAATGGTCTGATTCAAAGTAAACTCGGACACCACCTTAGGTAAAAACTTAGGGTTAGTATGCAAAGACACCCTATCTCTGTGGAAAATCAAATATGGCTGCCCACAAAGCTCACAAATCCTATGGCCGGGAAGTAATAGAAAACTAAAAATAACACTTTCCATGACAGAAAGCATAGCTCCCAAGCTATGGCAGGCTCAAAGATAGCCAAAGTAAGTTTCTCCAAAACAAAATTCAAGTCCCAGGCTGGGATTGGATTATGGATGGGAGACTAAGTGCAGGATGCTTCTCAGAAAGGTACAGGTCACATCCAACTGGGCTACTGTTCGACCCTAAACGGGCACATGGAAGGATGAAATGGTGGACAAGTGCACCTTTACCGAATAATACTTCAAGCCAGCATCTGACAAGGACAGCAAGTACTCCAGAATCTGGTTCACTGGGCAGGTGAAGGAATCCAGATGTTTGGAAGCTGCCCACAAAGCAAAGCACTTTCACTTCATGAAGTAAGTCACCCTGGTGGAGGACTACTGGTCTGCCACCAGGACATCAGCTACTTTAGATGAGACCCCAAACCTGCCAATAGCTACATCTTCAGAAGTTAAGCATGCAGGTGAAGAGACTGGAGGTTCAGATGGAGAAGGGTTCCCTGGCTCCTGAGACAGCAAGCCTGGGAACAGGGGAAGGGGCACTAGAGGCTCCACTTCTAACTGCTGCAACAGCGGAAACCAAATCTGCAGAGGCCAATAGGGAGCCACCAGAATCAGAGTGGTGCCCTTCATCTGGGGCTTGAGCAACACTCACTGGATCAGAGAAAATGGAGGGAAGATGTAAAAGAACCTTATATTCAAAGACAGGAACAATGCGTCTCATCAGAAAACTCCGGGCCCTGGATCAAGCGAGCAGAAAAGAGGCAGTTTTGCGTTGAGTGGGGACACAAAAAGGTCCAACTCTGGATGGCCCCACCTGTTAAACAGGTCTTCTACCACCAAGATGAGCAGCTTCCACTCTTGCATTCTGGACTGCAACTGACTTAACTAGTCTGCCAGGACATCTTGGGCACCTGGAACATGGACAGCTGACAGCTCTAGGCCGTGGTCCAGAGCCCAGTACCAAACTCTCATCACCTTCCTGCATAAGGTATAAGAGTGGGTGCCCCCTTACTTGTTGATGTAGCGCATCACACTGATACTGTCTATCTGCACTAGCAGCAGGCCTGGGGACAGTTGAGACTGAAAGGCCTGTAGGCACTATGGTACAGTTCGCAACTCAAGAACATTAATGTGCAGCGAACCCTCGAGCAAAGTCCACATCCCTTGAGTCTGGAAAAGGCCCAAATGAGCACTCCAGCTCATTCTGGAAGCATCCAAGGTGAGAAACTGATGGGGAGGGAAAGGATATGAGCAAAGGAACCTCTGAGAGTAGATGACTGGGTTCCATCCACCACTGGAGGACCTTTCTGACTGGCAAGGAGATCAGGACCCTCTGCTCCAGGTTGTCCATCCACTGGTCCCACTGTACCCTTAAAGTCCACTGGGGGATGCGCATGTGTAGCCTTGCCAGGGGAACAGTGATGATGGCTGTGGCCATGAGACTCAACAGTCTGAGGTACATCCTGGCTGTGCCATACTGACTTTGATAGACTTCCCAAACCTGTGTAACTAAGTGTTCCACCCCATCCGGGTGCAGGAAGGCAAAGTGCTGGGCCATGTCCAGTATGGCAGCTATGTACTGAAGATGCTGACCCAGAGTCAACATTGACTTGGACAGGTTGACTGTGATCCCCAACAGGCTGAACAACTGCAGGGTACACGCCAGGGTCGATAATTGCTCTTTAGACTGGGCCTTGAACAACTAGCCATCCAGGTAGGGGAAGATGTACAGACCCTCCCTCCTGAGGGCTGCTGCCACTACTGCTAAGCATTTGAAGATCAGTGGCACCAAAGATAAGCCAAAGGGAAGGACCCCGAACTGGTAGTGCTGCCGGTTCCATGTCATAATTGCAACCGCTAAACAGCGAGTCCTGTTACAGTGAGTATACAGTGCCAAAAAGCAAAACAGCGATGTACACTTCCCGGCAACTACAAAAACAGCAAGTAAATCTAACTTCACCCCCTGCAACCCACTAACTTTAGGTTATCAACTCTAGGGGGGTGCATGTCAGGGGAGAGAGAGAAACTCGGGGAGGAATGCAACTTGGGGAGGGAAACACAAGCTGTGAAGGGGGCACACAGGTGGGGAGGCAACCTGAGGAGTGGGGGAAAGGGGAGTCACAGAAAGAAATGTAACTCCTGCAAACACACACACACACACACACACAGAAAATGTACCCCTACCCAGCCCCGAACCCTCAAACTCCCTCAGTGTAGCCATCCAACCTCACCACCACACCACATGGCCAGCTTGGCAATACCCTGGAAAACTCCCACATACCTCTTCCTTTAACCCTCCTCTTCCATTCACCCTCCTCCATAGTTGTTTATATTCCCCTTCAGCCACAGTATTACTGCACACCTCGCTACCCTTTCAGTGCAGCTCACATCACAGGTGCTCAAACTGAGTCGCTCAAAATGGAGTCGCTCAATTTGAGTTACCTATATAACGTGATACCAGTGCTGCCCCTGAAACAGGAATATCAGGTACTTCCTGTGGGAAGGGCAGACCATGATATTCAGATCCAGTCCCCCTGCCAGAGTAAGGGCAACAGACCCAAAGAAAAAATGACTCACCTTAGTAATGTTGTTTCTTCTAATGGAGTCTTGCTGTATTCTGACAAATTGCAGTGAGTTCCAACCTTCGAACTGCCCTGGAGATGAAAGAGTTAACTTTCCACGCCAGGCATGGAACGCTGAGCTCGAGCTCGGTTGAGACTCTGTCTGTTGCTGTTTGAACTCAAACCGTCAGATCTTTACGAGCTAAACTCACTGAGAGTCCTGTGTGGAAGCTGTAAACCTACACTAGCCAACTGGCTACTAAGTATAATAAACAGATTTTTTGGTCCCAAAACAAAGACTCAAGTCAGGAAACCCAAAAAATGAAATAAACACAACACCCATTCACCCAAAGAAAAGGGGGTGATAATAAAAAGGTGGGGGCACCTCTTGAGTGCCAACACTGCTACTGCCCACCCACATCCCAAAACAAAGGTTCTGAGAGGGGAAGGCAGGGGGGAGGTCAGAATACAGCAAGACTCCATTAGAAGAAACAACATTACTAAGGTGAGTAATTTTTTCTTCAAACAACATGAAGTCTTGCTGTATTCTGACAAATTGCAGACTACCAAGCAGTACCTCCATGGAGAGGGACAGAACCTACCTAGGAAATAGGCACTGAAGCACTGCTGTGCCAAACCGAGCATCACTCCTAGCCTGGATATCCAGAGAGTAATGCTTGGTAAAAGTGTGAACTGTTTTCCAGGTAGCTGCTTGACATATCTCCAAGATAGGAATATCCTTGGCAGCAGCCAGGGAAGCAGCTGTACCTCTGGTAGAGTGAGCCCTCAGGCCTGAGGGTGGAATCCTGCCTAGTTTTTCATAGCAAAATTGAATGCAAGAGACAATCCACCTGGCAATGGATCTTTTAGTGGCAAGTTTTCCCTTACCAACCTCACCATAAGTGAGGAACAGTTGGAGGGAGTCAAACCTGTGACCCTTGGTACGCTCTATGTAGTAGCTAAGGGCCCTTTTCACATCCAAACTGTGCATCCTCCTTTCACCAGAGGAGGAATGGTCAGTGAAGAACACAGGAAGAGACATAGACTGGTTTAGGTGGAAGTCTGAAACCACCTTATCTCTATGGAAAGAGATAAAATCAGGCTCCACTGACAGGGCTTGTAACTCGCTTATGCGCCTGGCAGAAGTGATGGCCACCAAGAAAACAGTTTTTCAAGTCAAATACTTAAGCTCTGCTGAGGACAAGGGCTCAAAAGGGGGTTGCATAAGCTGAGCAATGGAAACATTGAGGTCCCAAGCAGGGGCAGGGTCCCAGAATGGCGGATTGGTATGAAGCAATCCCTTGAAAAACTTAGAGAATACAGGATGAGCTGAAAGGGAAGAAGGCTTACCTGCGACAGAAAAGCAGAGACAGCTGCCAGATGCACTCTTAGTGTAGCTGGTCTGAGTCCCAAGCTATTCAGATGGACCATATAGTCAAGAACTGTGGGCAGGCTAGCAGACTCTGGAGAAATATGCTTCCCAGAGCACCATATGGAGAATCTTTTCCATTTAGCATTGTAAGTGCTTCTGGTGGAAGGCTTCCGAGAAGCCTTTAGGATATCCATAACACCTTGAGAGAGGTGTAAATCAGCAAACTCTAACTCTTCAGGAGCCAGGCCTTGAGATTGAGAGATTTGAGATTCGGATACCAAACTCTCCCCTGAGCAAGGTTAACAGGTTGTAATTCCTGGGAAGAAACAGGGGAAGGTGGACTGCTAAGGACAACAGGAGAGGGTACCAGGGCTGTCTGGCCCAGTCTGGAGCAATCAGAATCACCTTGCAGGGTTGAGACCTGATTTTGACTAGCGCCTTGAGCAGGAGAGGGAAGGAGGGAAAGCATACAGGAACTTCCCTTCCCAACTGAGAACTAGGGCATCCAGGGGGACTGAGCCCAACACTGGGGGCCTGCAGCAAAAGAGGGGAAGTTGGTGATTGTCTGGGGCTGCAAAAAGATCTATCTGTGGGGTGCCCCATCTGGAGAAGATCACCTTCAAAACCAGGGAATTCAGTGACCAATCGTGATGGCCCTGAGACATCCTGCTGAGAGCATCTGCCAGGACATTGTCCTTGCCTGGGAGGTGTACTGCTGTAAGAGAGGTGTTCAGAGAATAGGCCAGAGACCATAACTTCATTGCCTCTGTGCGCAAGGCCGTAGACCGAGTGCCCCCTTGCTTGTTGGTGTACCACATTGTGGTGGTATTGTCCGTCCTGATCTGAACTACTTTGTTCTGAACAGACTTGGAAAAAGCTTGAAGTGCTAGAAACACTGCTCTGAGTTCTAATAGTGAAGCAGAGATTCCTGAGGAGACCACAACCCTTGGGTGGTCAGGTCTCCCAAGTGGGCTCCCCACCCCAAGAAGGAGGCATCTGTAGTAAGGATTAGAGAGTAAGACTGAGTGATAAAAGGAACTCCCTGTCTTAGATTGTCTTGATTCTGCCACCACTGCAATGCCTGGATCAGGGTTCGAGTCACTGGGATTAGTTTGGTCAGAGGAACTTTTTTCTGAGACCAAAAGGCTCTCAAGTGGAACTGAATGTCCCTCATCTGAAATCTTGTTCCCTGCACCACCACTGTAGAAGCAGCCATGTGCCCCAGGAGCTGCAGAAAATGCCTTGCTGGTCGAGACACCTGTAGGGTGAATGAAGAGGCCAGTGCAATAAGGGTCCTTGCCCTGTCCAGGGGAAGGAAGGCTCTTGCCTTTACTGTATCTAGCTCTGCGCCTATGAAGGTGAGGAGCTATACAGGCTCTACAACTGACTTTGAAAGATTCAGAAGGAAACCTAGAGAAGTGAGCAGTTGCTGAGTTATCTGTAGGTGTAACTTGACTTGGTCTGGGGACTGGCCTACTATGAGCCAGTCATCCAGATATGGGAAGATGGCAATCCTTTGCCTTCTTAGGAAGGCAACTACTACTGCCAGGCATTTTGTGAACACCCTTGGAGCAGAGGTTAGGCCGAAGGGCATTGCTCTGAATTTGTAGTGGCCTGAGAGCAGCTCGAACCTGAGGTATTTTCGATGGGAGCTTCTGATGAGAATATGGAAATAGGCATCCTTGAGGTCCAGGGAGACTAGCCAGTCCCCTGGCTGTAGAGAGGGTAGAATTATTCCCAGAGTCACCATTTTGAACTTTGGCTTTAAAAGGTGCTTGTTTAAATATCTGAGATCCAGGATGGGCCGCCATTCTCCTGTCTTTTTGGGGGCGAGGAAGTACCTGGAGTACAATCCTTTCCCTTCGTGTAGGGGTGGAACCCTTTCTATGGCTCTGAGAGCCAAGAGGGAAGAGACCTCTGCCTCTAGGGCAAGTGCCTCTGAAGGATTTGCAGATGGAAAGGATCTGGTTCTCATCTTTGGAAATTTTTTGAAGCTCAGAACCAGTCCCTGGCTTACTACTTCCAGGACCCATTTGTCTGATGTTAAAGACATCCTGTCCTGGACAAAGTAAGCCAGCCTGCCCCCTACAGGTGGTGGAGAATCGGCCCTGGCAAACCCATCAGGGTGCCTGTTTGGCAGGGGCTTTAGGCATGTTGGGTGGAAGTAGGCTTACTTGTACCCCGTCTGCCTCTCCCTCTAAAGAACCCCCTCTGAGCAAAAGCAGAAGAGGAGGCCTGGGCTTGGTAGAAAGGCCTATGAAAAGGCCTGCCCCTGCTCCTGGGTTGCTGCCTCTGAGGAGTGGCTTGCCTTTCCTTGGCCTGAGCACTCCTATAGGTGGTCCTGTATTCATCCATCTTCTTTATGTAGTTCTCTGTTTGCTCCCCAAACAGAGAATTACCCACAACAGGAAAATCCATGGCCTTAGTCTGGGTATCCTGAGACAGGCTAGTACATCTGAGTCAAGCCATCCTACGAAGGGCCACAGATGTAGCCATGACTCTAGATGAAACATCATTGGAGTCCACTGCAGCATGGAATTGCACCTTGGATGACACAATATCTTCTGCAGCTACCTGCTCCAGCTCCTAGGCAAGCTGACCAGGGACCTGTTTAGCTAAAGCCATTACAGTGTCCCATCTAGATTTCTGTCTAGCTGTATAGGCCATATAATTGGCCTGCCTGAGTCCCAAGGATGCTGCCATGTACTGTTTCTTTGCCATGGCATCAATCCTCCTAGAGTCCTTATCTGGGGTGAAACCAAGGGTATATTTGCCTTATCACAGGCAGCAGCCTGCACTACCCCAACATGGCTGCATTGCTGGGCAAGGAACTCTGCATCTGAGCCTGAAAGAGTATACCTCTTGTCCATTCTCTTATCCACAGGAGGTATATAATTAGGAGTCTTTAAAATGTTAAATGTCTGTTTCCCAAAAGACTTACGAAGGGGAATAGACAGCCTCCTGGACTCTGGGATAGCCATCATTTCAACATAGTCAGGCTCCTCCTGGTCATCCACAGCTTCTTCCATAGGGAGCTGAAGGGTTTCAGCCACTTTCTTGTAAAACATGAAATGGGAGGGTGACTCAGAAAGCCTAGGAGGAGACACTCCTGAAGGTCTGTCTGGGGAGATGTCCGTGGCAATGGGCACATCCAGACTTTCATAATCGCATTCACTTTCCTCATACTCTCCTTCCTCCTCCTCCGGTTCATAAAACTCCTCTAAATCATAATCTGGAACTGGTGGAACTGACCGAACCAAGCGCCTTCCTGATGGTGCCGGTTCGGTTGGAACCGGGGATAGCAACTGAACAATTTTTATCGCTTTGGCTATTTCATCAGCGGTTGGAGAAGAAACTTTTGGATCCACACCGGCTGATTTATCCCTTCTTGTTCTCTTAACCGGAACTGATTCCTCGGAATCAGTTCTCCTTTTGCCCGAAGAAGTTTCGCCCTGGTTAGAGGGCACTCCTTCTGGTTCAGTTGGAACCGAACCGGGCTGGCCATCCGGGTCAGCAGACTTTTTGGCCTCCCTTTCCCTGAGCCCACCAACTCTTTTTTCCAGGGTAGCTGCAGGAAAATTTTTATAAATCTGCCAGTCTGAATCAAGGTGGTCAAACCCCAGACAATAAACACAGGTGGTGTGGGGATCAGCCTTGGCAAAGACTTCCCTACACACACTACAGTGTTGAAACCCAGTGGGCCCGGCTTTTCTTTTGGGTTTCTCAGACATGGCCAGTCCTAACCAAAAACTTACCCTTTTTTTCAGCAATCCGCCAGGCAAGACACCCTTATCGGTTCCTGACCGTGTTACGGGTCGTGGAAAAAAACGTAATAAATCCGTTTTTTTTAGAACCGATAAGAACCGGTAACCACACTCTAAAAGTAGAAGTAAAGACTTTTAAACAACCTGATCGGTTCAAACCGAACTGATCCCACGTTTACAAGTTCCACACAGAAAATAAAAACAAACCTATCTAGTACTCACGAATACCACAGACAGAGACTGAACCGATAGGTTGCGGGTTAAATTCGGTCGAAAACCGAGAAAAACAGTACTTAACTGACAAATTGAACTGAGCAAAGGAGAAATCTCCGGAGCGACTGTTCAGTGAGGCGGGAGTAAAGAATCTGACGGTTTGAGTTCAAACAGCAACAGACAGAGTCTCAACCGAGCTCGAGCTCAGCGTTCCATGCCTGGCATGGAAAGTTAACTCTTTCATCTCCGGGGCAGTTCGAAGGTTGGACCTCACTGCAATTTGTCAGAATACAGCAAGACTTCATGTTGTTTGAAAGGGTGATCAACCTGAAAGAACATTTACATAAGTCCGGCCTGGTGGCACAGGAGGTGCTGATCAATACACCTCGCGCCATACCAGCGACCCCGGATTCGGAACGAGCCCGATCCGCTGGGGGCTAGAGAGGACTGCCGCCTGAGGACTGTTCTCTTCTCTTTGGGGAGGTTTGTCCTCGCTCATGACTGCCCTCTGGCAGTAGCCAGAGGCAGTACGGGTCAGTAAAGCACGCATCGCCGTCCTTACATCGGCAGGGAGGGGGGATGGGAGAAAAGAAAAAATAACTCACCGTAGTAATTGTGTTTCTTCTAATGGAGTCTTGCTGTATTCTGACATATGCAGTTAGCCCCAGCAGTTGAACTGCACCGGAGACCAAAGAGTTAATTTCTATGCCAGGCATAGAATGTTGAGCTCAAGTGCTGGGGCTAACTGCATATGTCAGACTACAGCAAGACTTCATGTTGTTTGAAAGGCAAAAGGAGCCAGCACGCTCCATAATTGCTGCACCAGCACCCCAGCCGGCCCCCCCAATGTCTGGATTTTGCTCCGGAGTGGGAGTATGTGATAGGGCAGAATAGGACACTGTCCCATTTGTTATGGAGAAAGGGTTTTAATGTAAGCATCTGTCCTTCTTCTGACTCTTCATTGTCTGGTTGAGCAACCAAATTTACGTGTGAGACTACGGACTTTATCAACCCAAACAGTCTTGCAATTCTTTGTCTCTCTCTCTCTCTCTCAGTTTTCTTTTGCTGTCTGTTTTTCTTCCTTGCATATCTGTATCAGCTAATATAAAAATATATGCAAATCAATGTATGGAATGAATTTGATAATGGGATCACTTTTGTTCAGAAAATATGTTGTATTACTGGTGAACTGTATGTTAATTGTATTTTGACATGACTTTAAAATTAGAGGTTACTTGAGTGCTAATATCTGAGCCATTTGCAGTGGCTGTGGGGACCTCAGGAAGCTCTTTGTGTTCTAGCAGATCCTGCCTGATATTTACAAGAACAGAACATTTTTTTGCAAGAACAGTATGCTTGCTTAGAGATAGAGATTTGTTTTTGGAAGAACAAAATAAAGATTACAAGAAAGATTTCATTTTGCCTCTGTACATAGTTATTATGAACAAGTTTATTTTTTTGATATTACTGCTACTATAAATAAAGTGTTGGTAAATTTTACAACTGCTCCTGGGTTTCCCCTGTGCTTCCTGACCTGTGCCTCGACAACAGTGTAAAGCAGGAGCCCCTTCACCCTGGCCCTGGGGGGATTTAGGGGGGTGTCGGGTCAGGGAATGGCGTGGCTGGAGACCGAGTCCCTCCGAGGGAGGGACTGGAGCTGCCTGCCGGGCTCAGAGAGCCAGAAAAAACATATGGGGGAAAAAAAAACAACATTTATGTAAGAACTTACTGTAACAATAGCTCTTCAAGAGGATCTCAGTCATCAGGTCACACCATAGGAACTTCACCATCAGTGAAGCAGGATCCACATGGAAGATTTTAAGCAGTACAACTGGGACCGGCCACGCCAACTTCATCTGCCATTGTCATCAACCCTACAAAGGCATGAGTGATCCCGCTCCCTCCTCAGTTCTTTCCCCCAGAGACAAAGGGAGCATAGCTCTAGCCATGGGGGACTGAGGAGAGAAAGAGGGGTACCCATGCCTATATGAAAGGCTGGATACACCAGACAGCCAGTTCCAGAATAGAGACCCCCAAAAAGGGGGGATGGTGGAAGAGAACACAGACCGGATGACTGAGATCCCCTTGTAGATCTACTGTTGCAGTAAGTTCTTACATAATTGTTCTGTCTTTTTTAGAGGTATCTCAGTCATCAGGTCACACCATAGGAATGAGTCCAAAGCAGTCACAGGTGCAGCAGGACAGTCTGGGAGGAAGGCCAACCCTAAACTTAAAACAGGAGGCCCTGCAGCACAACCCTTCCAAATTCTGCACAGGCTCTTGAGACAATATCCAGACTGTAGTGCAGAGCCGCAGGAAGGCATTTTTGTGCCCTGGGCAAGAGACTAATTTTGCACACACACCCCCAGAAAACAGCTGGTGGTGGCCCCCAGAAGCTCTAGGTTGTTTACCTGCTCTGTGGTGAGTTTTAGGGCTTTTCTTGCAGGAAAAACATACTTTTGTTATACGTTTCCCTACCCCGATTTCAGGGAAATTTTTGCTCCCACAGAATTTGAGGTGTGGGAGTCAAAGATGTTGGCTGGCTGTCATCAGAGTGTGCAGTGCAGCTGCAATTGTTGTGGACAACTGTCTGACCAACAGTTCCATCAAGAGTGGCTCATGGGGACATATACAGGCACCTCAGTGGCATCGCTGCAGTCCTCGAGTGCTAGACACAAAAACCTCTGAGATGCCCCACCTGCAACCAACCATCCTCACACAGGGGGATGTATCCCCCTGAGCCCACTCTCTCAGCTCTAATGGCAGGCTCCACTACCCCTGTAGTGGAATTGCCAGCACCTAGAAGAAGGAAAAGCCTCCACCCCAACCATCTTCCCTTCAGCTAGACTATCTCCAGCACTCAATGCTGCTTGACCACCCTTCTAGACCATAACCAGACTCTGCCCCCCCAACCATCCTACATGTGGCTTGAACACCTCCACAACACCACACTCACCTTAGCCTCCTACCTTCCCTATAGCTGAACCACCACCCTACACCAAGACTAGCGCCCATGCACCCGAACAATCCCTGCAACTAGACCAACCCTACATACCTCTAAACTGTCCCTGATTTTGCATCAAAATTTGCATTTGTCCATCATAAAGGTTGTGTTTTTATGGTAGAGAACAGTGGGGTGGGGGTTAAAATCACGAAATAACATAAAACATTAAAGTTACAGGCTTATTCTTCTTCAGAAAATGCAGATGAACACAAATTCCCTTTTTCTATCAGCTTTCTGAGAGGGAATAGTGCCAATTTATAACATATGTCCAAGATTTGGGGTCTTTGTACCTGATTATTTTAAGTCATCTCCCTGATTCATGAGGCAAGAAGTTAAGAGGTATGCAGCCCCAAGTCTAGCATCCCTTCAGAAGATCACTCTTTCTGTAGTGTCATCCCTCGCCAAACAATATTCTGACTGTATCCAATCCTCCCCACAGGAACCCCCCAGAAAAGCACCCCTGCATCTTCCTCTACCCCCCGCTGGGAGAAGGGCCAAAGAGCATAAGATTCACATCATAAAACTGCTGCTATGGTGCTGTCCAGGGTCCCACAGTATAAGTTCTGGCATACAAAAAAAGCGCTGCTCCTCTGGTCCACTCCCTCCCTCCCTCTCTCTTTCCCCAGCTCAGACTCATATACTCTGTTGGCAACCATGAACATGACAGGTATTTTTATATGTAATTTATTAACGCTGCAGAAACTGTCAGATGTCAAAATCCAGAAGCGGCTAACTGACATCCATGATTTAGGTGACACGCTTAGTCTACGCAGTGTTATAAATTATTAATAAAACTGTCATGTTCATCGATGCAAGCCAAGCAGACCTAGTGAGTCGGGGACACAGATAAAGGGAGGGGAGCTTTCCTTTTCTGCCAGAAGTTTTACTGTGGGACCCTGGACAGCACTGTAGCAGCAGTTATCTGCTGTGGATTTTCTGCTTCCTGCCTCTTCCCTAACTTGAGGGGGTAGCTTGTCTGGTGAGGGGTCCTGCTGTGGGATGGTGATGAGATACATTATGTAGTAGTGTCCCCAAGAAGCAGTGTCTAGGCGGGGCACTATAAAAAAAAAAAGGCCCGACGGGGCATGATAGGGTGCTTGAGCTTGAGGATCCCCCCTCAAGGGCCCATTTAGTTAGCCCTGGTGAGAGACAGTGTAGGGGCCCCATGGTGCAACGAGAAGTGTCATTTGGGAAAAAAACATTCTGGCTAGCCTATACCAGTTTTCAGTATGCCATGGCAGTGCAGCCCCTCTCCTCTGCCAAGTAAATAACCCCTGCACAGCAGCCCCCCCACCAGTACAGCTGAGCCAGCCCAACTGCTCCAGTCAGCATCCCTGCAGCCAGAAGGAGCCCCACTCCAAATCCCCTTATTCCCATCAGTTCCCCTCCACAGCCCAAGCTAATCCAGATACATGTAACTTTTTAATATGTTATGATCTAAACTGTACAGATCCCCTCACATGGCATCCAAGACAACTAGGCAAGGCACTGGCAGGCAAGGCCTCATTTTCTAAGCAAGGCAGGTGTGGGTGGCGGGGTGAGAATAGAACAAGAATCAAAAGGAGAGGACATGAAAAAAACCCAAAGGGGAATGGAATGGGAGTGCAGGAGGGACACGGGTCAAGAGGAAAGAAAAGAAAATGTAACAACATGGTGGACAGAAGGGATGGTGTGCCGTAGCCCACGCCATGGCAGTCAGGCCAAGGCTGAGGCAACTGCTTCAAAATCTTCACTCCCATCCCAGTCCCATGCCCAGTGTTTGAAGTTCAAGTGAACTACACAGTCGCCGCCCACCCGCCAGCAGAGCCAACTCCAAGACAGGCCCGCCCAGGCCCAATAATTCAATGGCAAGGAAAACAGATCTTTGTCTTCCGACTTCCTGAGTGAGACTATCAATCCTCCCACCCCACCCCCACTGCACTTTCACCACATAGATCCCATCTCATCATCTCACAATCTGAATTTGGAAATTAATTTGGAATTATTCATTGCTTCGCTGGGTCTGCTCTTCTGCTTGTCTGCAGTGCCATCACTTTTTACTACTGACACTCTGTCACTGATGAGTGACAACTACGTCTTGTCTACATAGACAACAAGAGACAGAGTACTTAGTGTGGTGTGCATTCTGCTTATGCTTACATTACACAAGTGATGAAAAAAAATATAAGACAAGGATCTCTTCTGCCTTCTCTGTCTCTCATGACTCATCTCTCCTCTCTGACTCTCTCACTTTTTTTTAGTTTCTGTAACTGTCTACTACTCTATGCTAGTATGCTCAACAACTTGCTCCACACTCCCCCAGTCTCCAACACAAACCTCCTGTCACTCAGTGCCAAAGGCTCCGCCCGTACCTTTTATACTAATGGGCTGCGTGCTGGCCCACTCACAGTTCCTCTTTCTCAGCATCACCACCACTGCACTGCACAACATGATTATTATTTTCTGCAGTAAACTGTGCAACCATGTGACCCCCCCACACTTGCTGGTCCTTGGTCTGCAGATGCACCCTTGCTGACAGTCATTTGTAATTACAGAACCAAAATAAAAAAAATAAAAAAAAAGATTTAAAGTGGCAGCGCAAGTCAATTAGAACATGAGCTTCAGTGGAAAAATGCGCCCCTGGAGGTGTCTATACTGGTGCGAGAGCACCACCCGCCCCACCCTTCCTACGGTACTGCTGTAGTGCTTAATGAAAATATGGATGTTACTTCAGGTGGCAGCTGCAAAACTGTCAGCGGCTAAAACCCCACAAAAACAGGCCACAAAAGTAGTCATGCCTCTCGTGGAATGAGCTTTAACTGCTCCTGGCAACTCTGCCATACTTGTTGTAGTAGAACACAACACAATTTACCAACCATTTATATAAACATTGCTTAGAAACCTGAACACCTACTCGAGATCTAGCCATGTCTTGCCTGTACTCCGCGAACTGCACTGGCTGCCTGTCCAGTGGAGGATCACCTTCAAGGTCGCTTTGCTGACGTAGAAGGCCCTACACAGACTGGGACCATGTTATCTGCAAGTCCTCCTTTGTCCCTACTGCCCCCTCCATCTGCTCCATTCCTCCGAGGGATTTCTAGAAATTCCCAGAGTCTATTTATAGACCTTGGGGACCAGAGCTTTTTCTTTCGTGGCCCTGAGCTTGTTGAATTCTCTGCCTCATCGGGTTAGAGAGGGCCTGTCCACTGAGACTTTTAAGTAGGCGTTAAAAACTTATTTGTTTGACTTAGCTTTTGCGGATGCTGATTTCTAACTTACCTGTGCTGCCTGTTTTAGTTTATGTGATTTTAATTAGCATGTATTTTCTGTTTTTACTTCTGTACAAGCACTTTGGTATTTGAAAAGTGCTTTTTAAAAATAAAGAGTGACTTGACTCTGCCTGGGGCGAAGGAAACAAACAACTGCTTCGACTTCCTACACTCCTTGGTCCACAGCAGGTAATACTTCAAAGTGCTGCGCACATCTAATGTATGGAGCAGTGCTTCCCCTGGATTGGCATGCTCTGGAAAATAAACAGGAAGGTGAATAGATTGGTTGAGAGTAAACTCAGACACCACCTTAGACAGAAAAGTACAGTTACATAAGAACTTACCGTAACAGTAAGCTTAGACAGGAGCTCTTGCAACAGGTAATAACAATAGGACTAAGGCCACCAGGCATTAGGACCCCATGGAAAATCTTCTAGCTAGCCGTCTGTGGCGGGGGACCGCCCCCGACGTCAGCTCCGCCCAATGTGGTATAAAGTGGGCGGTCCTCCGGTGCCATCTCATGGGGGAGGGATGGCAGGTAGTCATGCTGTGTTTGGGGGATTGGGCAAGGGGGTTTGGGGCAGCTTGGGATGCTTGGGGCCCTGGGTGCCAAATAGAAACAAGGTGTCTGTGTCTTTTGAAGGCTCCTTTGTTTTGGGGTTGCCTTTTCCCTTGTTGTCCTTGGTTCTGATGAAAAGGACGACTGACATGAGGCAGGTGGTTCTGACTTGTATATCCTGTGCACCTCAGCTACCACCTTGCCAGAGTCCTGAAACCCTAGGATGACGTTCTCCGCTTCTTGCCCAAAATGGATGGAGCCCTGGTAGGGGGCATCCAGGATGGGATCATGCAGGTCCTGGCGGAACCCCGATACTCTGAGCCAGGTATGCCTCCTCATACAGATACCTGAGGCCGCAGCTCTGGCTGCCATGTTTGCTGAATTGTAAGAGCATCTAAGTACATGCTTATCTACATCCATGCCTGACTGGATATACGCCATGAGATCATTCTTGTTGTTGGAATCTGTCTGAGCCTTCTCCAGGTCCATGGTTTTCTCCCAGAGGGACTTCTGGTAAGTCACAATGTGGGCTAAAATGTTCAAAGAACAAATAGCCCCAGTGGCTGATGTACAGACTTTTTGTCCCACGTTGTCCAGCTTTTTGGATTCAGGGTCTGGAGGCTGGACACTCGTGCTTAGATTGCTGAGCTCTTCCATAAGCTGCTGTGAGCACCATGGAATCTGCTTTGGGTTCTCCCCCAAAAAGGGTTCCCTCTTCAGAGTCCTGTACAGCCTGTCTGCTTTTTTGGGCACTGCAGACGTAGTGGAGGGGTGCTGCCAGGTGAGCCTGGTTACATCCTGAAAGGGATCCACCAGGGGTGGGATAACCAAGGGTTTCGGGTCCTTGGATCCCAAAAACTTTGCCAAGTGGCGCCTCTCAGGGTCAAGCTCCTCAGTGACCCATTGGTAAGATTGTCTGAATATGTCTCATTATATCCAGGAATGAGAGGTCATCGGGGGGGACCTGGTGAGTCTCTCGGACTAGGGGAAGGTAGTGGAAGATCCTCCCCAGAAGAGTAATCTGATGAGGAGTCACCTGTGTCCACTCCAAGGGACGGTGGATGACTGCTTGAAAAAGGTACTGATGACAGGTGCCTTCTCCTTCTTCCTATGGGGCCATGTGGTGGGTGAGAGCCCTCATCAGGTGCCCGACCACCCACGGGCAGAGGAGGCAATGCAGGGGTTTCCTTTGGGGAGGTCTCTGGAGGCTGTAGAGTAAATCCCCCTTTACTGTGTTCCACCAGGAGGTAAACAGAGCACCAATGTCTGCTAATTGGATGACCAGGGGTGCGGGCGTCGGGTTGGAGGGGCCGGGCACCGGATCCTTAGGGCCTTCTGGTGTGGGTGTCTGGTCTGGGGACTCCACAATGGTGTCAGGCTGTGGGTCTGGCTCAGTGTCATGGGCAGACTTGTCATCCAATCTGGCATCTGGTTTCGACTGTGAGTCACTGGGTGACTGATCCTCGGGAGTAGGGGCAGACACCTGGTCTTTGGGGCCCGACAGCCTCTTATTGGCCACTGGGGCCAGGTCCTCTGCCTGAGGGCGAGCTAGCCCAGCTAACGGGATGATTGTCACCTGTGGGAGGCTTCCTCTTTGCAGGGGGCGGAAGCATCCAAAGCCGGACAGTTTCCTGGCATCTGGTGGAGTCATCAGAGTGTCTGCATTTATCGGACGAACCACTGGGCTTATGGCCCGAGTTCGAAGGCCTGCCTGAAGATGCCTGTCCCTCTTGGGTCGACCCACGTGAAGGTTTGTGGTGTCAGTAAGCCAAGGGGAGCTGGGCGGACAAGCTCCCAGAAGAAGACTCCTTACCACTGTCCTCAGCCGAAGAGGAGGATGTCTTCTTTGGAATAGTCCTAGCGGCAACTGGAGGGACTGACCCTGACATCCTGCCGGAGGCTGAGGAAGAAGAGGCCCTATGAGGAGATTTAGAGTGGGACTATGACCTGGCCCTATCTTTCTTATGGTGATGGTGATGCTTCCCCCCAATGACTTCTCTTTAGGGGGAAGACTCTCTAGCGGGGGATGAAGAACTGCATCCCGATGGAGAATTCTGCATGGCCACCGCCTGCTTCTCGAGGAGATAAGCCTTCAGGGCATTGGCTCTGCTAATGCCAGTCTCCTGACTGAATTTATGGCAGTGCGGACAATAGTCAGGCCCATGGTCTGGGCCTAAGCAGATCAAGCAGGCCACATGGCAGTCCTTGGCCGGGATCTGCTACCTGCACTGACACTTGTACTTGCGCCACATGGAGGAAGTCGAAGACATGCAAAAAAACTGTTGAATGATGTCGAAAAAAATGGAATTTAAGTGTTGGAAACGTGAAGAAAAAAGCGCAGTCGACTGCGAAGACTGGGCTTCCATGGAGCCGAGGTAAGCGGGTCGACAGTGGGAAAAGAATGGAGATGGCACCATGGACCACCCGTTTTGACCACGTCTGACATCGGGTGGAGCCGCCACTGACTGCTAGCTAGAAGATTTTTCTGTGGGGTCCTAACACCTGGTGGCCTTAGTCCTATTGGTATTACCTGATGCAAGAGCTTCCCCTTGAAGTGAGATCTTCGGATTCGTGTGCAAAGACACTCTGTCTTTGTGAAAAATCAATTAAGTCTCCTTGCACCAGAGGGCCTGAAGCTCGAAATCTTTCGAGCAGAAGTAATAGCAACTAAAAATAACGCTTTCCAGGAAAGAAGGCATAGCTCACAAGACACGGCCAGCTCAAAAGGAGACAGGGTCAATTTCTCCCAAACAAAATTCAAATCCCAAGACATGACAGGGGAACGGATTGGGGTTTTTAGATGCAGGATGCCCCTTAAGAAAGTCTGGGAAACAGCCAGCTGAGCTATGGTGCAGTCACCCACTGGCTCATGAAAAGCGAGACAGCCGAAAGGTGCACATTGAGGGAGAAGTACTGGAGACCTGAGTCAGACAACATTATCAGGTAGTCCAGGATCCAGCTCACTGGACAGGTGAAAGGGTCCATTTTATGCTTGGCAGCCCAAATGGTAAACTTCTTCCACTTCATGGCATAGGTGGCTCGAGTGGAGGGTTTCCAAGCAGCTACTAGAACATCCACTACCCTATTGGAAACCCCAAATCAGGTGAAGACTACATTCTGAGGAGCCAAGCATGCAGATGGAGAGACTTGAGGTTGTGATGAACCAGGGTCCCCTGAGCCTGGGTCAGCAGGTCCCTACAAGAGAGGGAGAGGGACCGGAGGTTCCTCAGCCAGCTGCTTTAGTAATGGAAACCATACTGATGGGGCCAGAATGGAGCTACCAGAATCATGCAGACCCCCTCCATCTACAGTTTGATTAGCACCCTCTGAATCAGAGGAAATGGAGGAAAGGTGTAAAGGAACCTCCTGCTCCAGGAGAGGGACAACACGTCTTGTCAGAAAACTCCAGGCCCTGGATTGAGCGAGCAAAAATTGGGCATTTTGTGTTGAGTGGGGATGCAGAAAGGTCCAACTCTGGATGACCAAGATCTGTTGAACAGATCTTTTACAACGGATGAAACAAGCTCCCACTCATGCATGCAGGACTGTGTCTGGCTGATGCTGTCCACCAGAGTGTTTAGCACTCTTTGGACATGAACTGCTGAGAGTGTTAGACCATGGTCCAATGCCCAGTACCACAGTTGCGTGGCCTCCCTGCATAGGGGGTACGAGTGTGTGTCCTCCTGCTTGTTGATATAGTACATGACACTGAGGTTGTAAGATTGAATCAACAGCTGACCCAGAAGAAGATGGTTCTGAAAGGCCTGTATAGCATACAGAACTGCCCGCATCTCCAAGACATTGATATGTACGGAGGATTCAGACAGGGTCCATGATCCCAGAGTCTGAAAGGGACCCAGATGAGCCCCCCAGCCCAAACTGCAGGCATCCGTGGTGAGGATCTGCTGGGGGGAGGTGATCTGAAAGGGAATCCCTTGCAGCAGTTGCAGAGGGTCCATCCACCATTGAAGCACTTTGCCAACAGGGAAAGAGACCAGAACTAACTGATCTAATTCATTCGTGCAATGTTCCCATTGTACTCGGAGAGTCCACTGGAGGATATGCATGTGACACCTGGCCAGCAGAACAGTGGGGATGGCTGCACCATCAATCCCAATAACGTCAGGTTCTTGGCTGGGTTATAGTGGCTCTGGGTCACCTCCTGAGCCTGGGCAATAAGGCGCTTCTCCCTGTTCTAAGGCAGGGAGGCCCTTCCCTATGCCAAGTCTACCACTGCCCCTATGTACTGCAGCCTTTAGGATGGGATTAGAACTGACTTGGGCAAACTGACTGTAATGCCCATGGTGAGAAGTAACAGAAGAGTTCTCTCCAGGATCCACAGGAGCTGTTCCCTGGATGGGACCTTTAGGAGCCAATCATCCAGATAAGGGAAAATGTACAGCCCCTTCCTTCTGAGAGCCATAACTAATACTGCTAAGCATCTGGTAAAGATCAGCAGCGCAGAGGACAAGCCAAAGGGCAGCACTTTGAATTAGAAATGCTCACCCAGAAAAAGAAACCAGAGAAACCTCCTGTGGTGTGAAAATACCAAAATGTGCAGGTAAGGGTCCTGCATGTCCAGAGAACACAGCCAGGTGCCCTGCTTGAGAAGGGGCAAGAGGCCTGGCAAAGTAACCATCCAGAACTTTTTGTACTGGACATACAGACTGAGGTCCTTGAGGTCTAAGATGGACCTCAGATCTCCGGTTCTTTTGGGGACCAGGAAGAACCTGGAATAAAACCCTTTGTTTCAGTGGTGACTGGGCACTGGCTTGATGGCCTGTTTGTGAAAAAGGGACTGTACCTCCTTCCAGAGAACAGATAAGTGGGCTGGGGTAGGTGGAGGACAGAGGAGTCGTTCTCTGGGTCTGCTCAGTGAGCTTCAGAGTGTGACCCTTTCTATGATTTGAAGTATCCAGGCATCTAATATGATGGTTCTCCACTGATTGAGATGGGGGGAGAGCCAACCTCTGAACACCACCTCTTGGTCAGGGACCGAAAGAGGATGTCTGGCAAAGAGTCAAGTGGATGCAGATCCAGCCGCTGGGGCTGGCCCATCACCCTAGGGTGCTTGGCTGCTGCTCCAACAGTTGAGGGGGTGGGCAAGTTGGCGGAGGCTCCAGGTTTGCCTTGGGGCTGAGAGGTTGCTCCTGGCCTGTTGGACACCTTACAAAATGGAGGGCACTGTCTGCTCTTGGGTTGTGTATGACAGAGTGAGTGGACAGATTTGATAGCCCTGCCAGATGTCTGTAAATCATCAATGATGTCCTGGACATCTAGCCCAAATAACTTTGAGCCACTGAAGGAGGCATTCAGCACCTTCTGTTGGACATCCGCAGCATAGGATGAGACCCTCAGCTAGGAGTGCCTATGGAGGCAAATGCCTGTGGCAACAGCCCTGGAAATAGTATCTGAGATATCACAGAGGGCCCGTAAGAGGTGCTTGCTAATATTCTCAGTGGTTTGCAAGCATTTAAGGACCTCTTGCTTCTGGGTGCCATCTGAAAGGGCCTGGGCCGTGGCCTTGCCCTTCTTCCAGTTGGTATTTTAGTACTTCACCATATGAGAATGGTAGTTGGCAATCCTCAGCCCAAGGGTGAAGGAGGCATAAACCCACTTGCCCCAGAGATCTATTATGCAGGACTCTTTGGCGGGGGGGAGCTAAGGTGCTTGGGCACCTTAGACCTATCATGAGCTGCTTTTATTACCATGGAATCGATCTCAGGTTGGGCAGCAAAGTAAGGCAAACCCTGAGGGCCATGATAAAGCTTATCAGCCCTGTGGGGCATGGCTAGCACCTTGTCAGGCCTATGCCAGGCTGCAGTGGTGGCATTCCCCAGAGCAGCTAAGATAGGTGGAATAATCTTGGGAGGAGACACTGGGACCTCCTGGAAATCCACCAGATGTTTTCTGGAGGCATCCTCCTCCTCAGTATGAAAGCCCATGGCTGAGAAGAACTGCTTCATAATGCTAAAGTAGGTGTCATCGAGGCATAGGTCAGGAAGCATAGGGAAAACCAGGGGCAATTATAGCATTCACCAAAAATATTTATTTACAGTAGCAGTAACATAAAAAAATAAACTTGTTCATAATAAGCATGTAAAGAGGAGAAATGAAATTGTTTTTTTCTTTGTCTCTGTGTCCTTTTTTTCTTCTTTTTCAGAAACTGCAGCTCAGCTTCCTTATAAGTCCTTTCCAAACCACATTCTTAGCAAGCATCCTGTTTTTGTCAATATCAGGCAGGAGGTGCTAGAACACAGTGTGCTTACTGAGGCCCCTTTTGCAAAAGGCTCAGATCTGCACTAAGGTAACCTCTAGTTTCCAGCAGCTTTTTGCAGTCATCTCAAATTATAAGTATATACATTTCAACAGTAATACTATATATTTTCTAAACAAAAGAGATCCCAGTATCAGTTTCATTTCCATACAATGATTTGCACATTTTTTTATATTAGCGGATATGCAAGGCAGGAAAAAAGACAGCAAGGGAGGACTGAGAGACAGTAAGAGGCAAAGAATTGCAAGACTGTTCGGGTTGATCAAGTCCGACGTCTCACAGGAAAATTTGGTTGCGCAACCAAAGGAGAGAAAAAAAGAAAGACTACATCCTTGCATTTAAACACTTTCTCTAACAACTGGGACAGGGTCCTATATCACCCTGTCACAGCAGGGTCCTCTGGAGGAGACCTGGGAGTATGTTTGACAGATTCCTCACTCACAGACTAAGCTGTGGATCTGTCTGAGGAGAGGGGTTCTTCTTCTTCCTCCATCAGGAAGAATAAGATCAGGATGGTACGCCTCCTTGACATTGACCTGTTTCAATTTGAGGTCCAACAAATGAGATACTGATGCTGGCCCATGGGGATCAGTATGCAGAGGATGAAGTGGTGTCGACGATGACTGTGCTGTCGACAGCGCAGGTGATGTAGACCTATACGTGCCTAACTGGTGGACCAAAACGGAAGTGAATCTGGTAAAAATATCAATGAGGTCAACAACAGTAGATGACTGTGTTGAGGGGGGGGTCAATGGCGCAGGCAGCAATGACCCGCCAGATTGGCCCTGTGAGCCCATAGCCAGAGGACCTAGGGAAGCATCAGGTCTCGACAGAAGGGCCGTAGATGATGATCCTGTCATCGATGAAGAGGGGGGCTGATGACCTGGAGGCCGACGGCCAGCCGCCCTGCACATCAGGTGGAGATGCTGTCAGTAGGGGACTGGTAAGGACAGAGACCTGGACAGCAGATGTGTGCCTTGGTTCAGCCCCAGCTGACGGAGTACTCTGGACGAAGAGGAAGAGGCCACTGTGTAGTGGGACTGACGCCAGGAGGAGTGGTCCCGATCTTGGTCTTTTTTATTACTTTTCCCCTGAGGACTTGTCTCAGGTCCTAGCAGCCTGGGAGCTTGATGACCCCAATGGCAATTGGGGAGGAGGGACCCCTGCAAGGAAATGGCTACCTGTTGCTCCATGAGGAAATGTATAAGTGCTTTTTTCATTGCCTGAGGGTTGTTTGATTAAACTTCTGGCAGAGCTCACAGTCAGAGACTTCATGATCAGGTCCGAGACAGCAGACACAGAGTGAGTGTTCATCTGTAGGGGCAATCTCCTTTCCAATAGTAATGGAAGAGAGAAGTTGAAGGATTACCTCTTGACATAAATGAGATAAAGAAATGTCTTTGGAAAAAGATACTAAAAAATTAAGTACAGAAAAGCCGTAGACAAAAAATGGTGCGAAACTGCGTTGGAGCTTCTGCGGAGACCCATGTGATTGAGTCAACAGCGGGGAAGAACCGAAGAGGGAGTGGGGCCACTCATGCCTTTTTAGGGTTGATGATGTTGGCAGACATCAGCGTTGGCAGCCCCAGATGTACTACTGAAAATCTTCCATGTGGACCCTGCTTCACCAACGGTGAAGTTCCGATGTTGTGACCTGATGACCGAGATACTCCCCTAAGAAGATCTTCTTGTACTGAATGTACTAGTTTAGGTTGAACAAGTCCAGGATGGACCTTAGGTCCCTGGTTGATTTGAGGATGAAGAAGTAGTGGGAAAAGAACCCCAGGTTCTGTTGGTTCTCTGAGGCCGATTCTATGGCCCTTTTTTGCAGCACTGTATGGATCTCCTCCTGCAACACAGGAACGTGACTTGCAGAGTAGGATGAAGGCCTTGGGGGAAGATATGGAGGCACTTCTACGAACTCTAAGGCGTGCCCCCATTTTTATTTTATTTCATTTTTTATGGCTGTTCCCCTAACCCCCATAGGGATCTTCTCAGCCCCTTCCCCGCCACCTCCCCATGCCCAGGCTTACCCCCCTGGGCAGGGCCACCGAGCAGGTGCCCCCCTGCCCAGGACAATGGTAGGTTACCCTGGCTTACTCCCCAGGGAGGGGCCTCGGGAGTGGGGCCCCATCCGGAGGACACAGTAGGCAGTGAAGGTGGCGGGGTACAGCTTCATGTGCGGGACCAGCATTTTAAAGGCTGTATCGGGGCCGGGACATGCAATGATGACCAGCGTCCACCCCCCCAATACTGCACCAGCACTGCGGCTCCCCAGCCTCCTCCAGGGGTCCACAGCATGCAGGACATGTAACCCCCCACTACTGTAGAGAAGGAGAGCAATCCCTAGGATGCTCAATCTTTCTCCCCCAGCCAGCCCTCCGATGTCACAAGTCCATTCCCAAACCTGGGTCATCAGCAATGCAGCTGGACACGCTGCTGCGCATGCCCCAGTTCTATCAGTTGCGACACCTAATCATCTTCTCAAGATCTCTCACCTCCCATCCAGATGGAGGGAGAAGCGACCCCTAACTACTGCATCTTGGGGACTCAGGTGGAAGGGGTGGGCAAGGAATCAGGCTGAGGCTGAGCCCGTGGCTGGGCCAGCTCCTCCACTTCTTGAGGACTTTCTGGTGGTGGAGGAGGAGGCAGGCAAGGCAGGGGAAGCTTTACACTTACTGGACTGTTTGGAGGTGGCCCGAGGTCGGTGGTTGCGGTGCTGAAAGGGCACTCTCTATCCGCTCTTCTGGTGGGTGTGGTAGAGAGACTGAACAGAGTTTAGCGTCCTACTCGAAGCCTGTAGGTCATTGAGAATGTCCTACACATCTCCCCTGAAATGTGTGTGGCTCCTGAAAGGAGCATTCAAGATGGACGGCTGGACATTAGTCACAAACCCTGACACCCTGAGCCAGGAGCATCACCTGAGGCAAATGCCTACTGCTGAAGCTCTGGCCGAAGGATCTACTGCATCACAGGGGGCTCTCAATAGATGTCTGCCTATGTCAGCTCCAGACTGGAGGGTCTTGAGCATCTCTTGCTTGGGGGGGACTGTGAGGAAGAGACTGGGTGGCAGCTCTAGCCATGTCCCAGAGGTCATTCTGGTACTTCAGCATACTCCTCATATAGGCAAATACCCTTTTCTCCATGAGGTCTAGCTTCCTGGACTCCTTATCAGGGAAGGAGCTGAGGTGTTGGGGTTATTTGAAGTGGTCATGGGCTACATTTATGACCACAAAAGCCACCTGAAGAGGCTCGGTGAAAAAGGGATTCCCTGGGAAGGGGCCTGGTATAGCTTGTCCACCTTCCTAGGCATAGCAGGGAAAAGGTGAGGCCTGTACCATGCGGCTAGAATGGCATCCTCATATGCGTCAATTATAGGAGATATACGAATACATACGAACATATGAATGTGCCAGCAGAAACAGACATGGGGGGGAGAATCAGGCAGACAGAAGGTGTGCCACATTCCTCCTAGAAATGTCCTGTTCTGCTGAGACAAAGTCCATGGTGACTTGTAGTTGCTGCATCACAGTAATGAAGGATTGGTCATCTGGGGAGGACCAGGGAATGTATTTGGAGGAATCCTCCACAGCTGAAGAGATCATGGAGGTGATAGAGGGAGTTCCAGCACCTTCATCCTCATCTTCCTCATCCTCTTCCTCCGGGAGGAGAAAGTCAGGATGATAATCATCATCATCCCCTGGCTCAGAGGGGGGCACTGAGGACATTGACAAGCGAGGGGGCAGGCCTCATTGATGCCCCATGTGATGGCACTGCAGGCGACTGAGAAGGTCCCGCTGGCGCTGGGGCCTGGGGTGGAATTACCCCCTGCATGAAGTCCAGAACTAAGGAGAACAGGGCCTGAACATCGATGGTTACCAGCATAGACAGAACGCTCTGACACAGGAGTGGGGGTGGTATTAATACACCGGTGTTGAGTGTGTAGGGGGAAGGAGCAACAAAATGAGTGGAAGTTGGTGTATCCGCAGGGAGCCTGCATCCCCATCATCACCGGGATGGTAAGGGGCACCAAATGCCCAACAGGAAATGACCATCGCCGGCCATTAGTAGACTAGGTCACTCTCACACTGTACTCCCTGAGGAGGTGAAGGGGCATTCAGCAAGGGTGGGTGGGTTGGCAGGGGCAAAGGAGGAATGAGAGCCCAGTGCCGATGGAGCCATACTGCCAGCATTCCCCATGTAGCAGATAGGTTGAGGGAGGCAGTGGGAATTGCTGGCAGATGGTTGGGAGAGCCCACCGATGAAAAACTACCACTGAACGTGAAGGCGCCAATGGCGAGAGCTGCCAAAACCTGCCCTGTAGTCAATAGGGCATGGGAGGTGGGGGGCGTCGCTGGCCTGGTCGCCGACCCCGAAACGGTCTGCACTGGAAGCAGCGGCCGGGAATGCTCCTAGGAGGAATGATCCCTCTCTCTCTCTCTCTCGGTTTCGATGCTTCCCCGATGACTTGTCCCGGGCTTTGGAAAGTCACTGTATGTTTCTCTGAGGAAGGAGACTGTATCAACTTAATTTACTGAGTCACAGCAGAGGGTGAATCTAATTGGGGGTGTGGCTTAGCAGTTCAGGAGTACAAAAGCAGCTGTCTCTAGTTACAGCTTCCTGCTGTTTTTGACAGAAGAGAATTTTGGTTTCAGAGCAAGAAACAGCAGTCTAGAACTACAGATTTTTTACTAATTGCCCTCCTTCCCACCCAAAGCCAGTTCTACTTTTATAGCCACTGGATTTGACTGACAACAGGAACTTTCTGTTTGGCAGTAGGAAAAGAAGGATCACTGAGACACATTAGTTTCATGAACCTTGAAGGAACCTAAAAAATAACTCTTTCTCCCTCCCAGCTGCTGGAGGTCTGAATCCAAGTACAGAAGAAGAAGGAGGAGACTACTGAAGACTACAGGAAGTTCCTGTCCCAGAACAGGAAGGGCTAGAGTTGTAAGGGCACATAGGCAGTAGGAAAGTAAGTGTAAAAATACATAGAGGGAGGAGACAGTAAGCATACAAAGCAACAGGAGAGGGGACACAAAATAAGTCAAGATGGGAGTGGTGCAGTGCAATGGCTGTGGGGCAGCAGTGTTCCAGGAGACATTCTGGAGGCTGCGATACTGCCCTGTTTGCAGGCACCTCTCTGGTCTTAGGGAGGAGGTTGCCCACCTCCAGGCTGACCTGGCTAGGATTCGTGAAACCTCCTCCCCACCTAGGGACCACCAGGGCTACCACCGTTACCTCAGAGGTTGCCAAGAAAGAGGAGCGGTTGGACCAAGGTGGGCTCAGGGAGGGAGAGGGTAGTGGAACAGAGGTGCATCCCTCCAGTTGTACCTCTCCACAATTCATATGCTGTTCTGGCAAAGAGGGGTTCCTCTATGGAGGCACCTGCAGTGGAGAACAAGGAGGATGCTGGGAACCTCCACAAAGGAGACCCACAGGAGGGTGGCATGAGACCCACGGGAAGGAAACAACTTCAGGTGTGGGGACTCGATCATTAGGGGGTAGAAGTGGGGAGGAAGGGGATAGGGAGGTAAGGTGCCTGCCTGGTGCCACGGCTTGGAGGGACAGGAAGCGAATCCTCAGGATCGCAGGACCAGCTGCATGAGGGAGGGAGCTGGATGTCATTGTCCACCTAGGGACAAATGACCTGGCTGTGAATGGAATCAGAGCAGTGCAAGAGGAGTTTGTAGAGTTGGGGAGGGGCCTTAAACAAGTAGCATGTACGGTAACCTTCTCGGAGGTGCTGTCTGTCTATGACAAGGATGATGCTAGGGTATTCCACACCATGGGATTCAATGAATGGTTGAAAAACTGGTGTGGAGCTCAGGGTTTTGGCTTCATTGGGGACTGGGGAGCCACCTGGAGGGATGCAGGCTTATACTGGCATGATGGTCTGCATCTGTCCGGGGGGATCCAGGATCCTAGGTGACAGGTTTAAATGCTTCACTGGCAAGCACTTACACTAGCCAAGGGGAAAGGCACTGAAAAGGAGCAGGGAAATCCCAGCCTCCCCCACAAAACACAGTAGTTACAGAGGTAGACACCAAAGTAGAGAAGTCAGTAGGGAGCAGGACAGGGATAAATGCAGAAAAAGGTGGTAAGGACAGGGATGAGGCTAAAAGGGGTAAGACCATGAAAAATAAATGGAAGGTGATGAGTACCAATGCCCGCAGTCTGTGCAACAAGCTCCCTGAACTAGTGGCCTTGATAGAAGAGGGATGCCTGCATATTGTGGCAGTCACTGAAACATGGTACACAGAGAACCATGACTGGGATGTCAACATACCAGGATACACAGTCTACAGGAGGGACAGGGTGGGTAAAAGAGGAGGAGGAGGAGCTCTCTATATAAGGGCAGGGATTAAAGCAACAGAACTAAAGAGTAAACAGGAAGTTGAGTCACTATGGGTCACCCTGGAGACAGGAAATGGCACCACAATCCGCATGGGGGTTGGGTACACACCCCCATCTCAGGGGGAGGAAATGAACAAGGAAATGATAGAAGGCATCCTTAAAATGGCAGAAAAAGGGGAGATATTGTTGATGGGGGACCTGAATATGCCAGATGTTAACTGGAGTATCTTTGCTGCAGGCACATCCAAGAGCAGGGTCATTCTTGATGCCCTACAGGGGGCGTGCCTCAGACAGCTAGTGTTGGAACCCACTCGGGAGGGAGCAATCTTAGACCTGGTACTCTCAAATGGGGAAGGAGAAAGGATCTCAGATTTAGAAGTGGGTAGCCATCTGGGAACAAGTTACCACCAAACAGCGTGGTTCACAATAAACACAGCCATAGAGTCAAGCCATACAAAAACAAGAGTATTGGACTTTAGGAAGGCTGACTTTGGGAAAATGACAGAGTGCCTCTGAAAAGCACTAGCAAATGGGTAAGGAGGAGAGGGGTGGAGGAACAATGGAGAATAATTAAAACAGCCATCGCAGAGGCAACAAGCCTTTGTGTGAAGCAAATCAACAAAACAAAATGAAGGAAAAAAAACACTATGGTTCTTAAAAGAGGTGGCAGGGATGGTTAAGGAGAAAAGGGTAGCATTCATGAAATATAAGGAAACACAGAAGGAACAGGACAGAGAACTTTATCAGTCAAAGCAGAAGGAGGCAGGGAAGGCAGTCAGAACAGCAAAGGCACAAACTGAGGATAAGATTGCCAAGTCTGTTAAGGAGGAGGATAAAACCTTTTATAGGTACATTAGGGAGCAAAGAAAGACCAAGGAAGGGATACAGAGACTTAATAAAGGGGAAGGAATGTGGGCAGAGGGTGAAAGTGAAAAAGCAGGGATACTAAACGAATATTTCTGCTCAGTATTCACAACGTAAGAGGAGAGGGAGGTACCTAAACCAAACAAGGGAGAAACTCTGAATTGGGGGGTCGGTACCAGTACATTCACAGAAAAAAGGGTTTTGGAAGAACTCTTGAAACTGAGGGTGGACAAAGCAATGAGGCCTGATGGGATTCACCCAACAATTCTAAATAAACTAAGGGTAGAACTAGTAACAACACTAACTACTCTCTTTAACAAATCATAGGAGGATGAGGTGGTACCCGAGGACTGGAGGAGGGCAAATGTGATTCCACTTCACAAAAGTGGGAGCAGGGCAGAGGCAGGAAACTACAGACCAGTTAGTTTGACTTCAGTGGTAGGGAAAATGATGGAATCACTTCTGAAGGAAAGAACTGTTGAGTACCTAGAGGCCAGTGGGGCACAAGACCCAAGGCAGCATGGTTTCACATCAGGAAGGTCATGTCAGACAAACCTAATAGATTTCTTTGACTGGGTGACCAAAGTAGTAGACCAGGGAGGGGCTGTGGACATGGCCTACCTAGATTTTAGCAAGGCATTTGACACAGTCTCACACAAAAGATTTATATACAAGTTAAACAGCCTTGGAGTAGGTCCCAAGGTGGTAACCTGGATAAAAAAAAATCCCTGGACAACAGGATGCAAAAGGGTAATAGTAAACGGAGTCCACAGTGAAGAAAGGAGGGTAACTAGCGTGGTACCACAGAGTTCGGTACTGGGACCGGTCCTCTTTAATGTCTTTATAAGTGATATCGGAGAGCACCTGGAAGGAAAGGTATGTCTTTGCAGATGACACAAAGATCTGCAACAGGGCTGATACACAAGGTGGGGTGTAAAGAATGAAAAGGGACTTGGCAAGGTTGGAGGAATGGTCAAATATGTGGCAGCTCAGATTCAATGCAAAGAAGTGTAAGGTAATGCATCTGGGAAACAAAACCCAGGGAAGAGTACACAATGGGGTGAGTTAATAACAACAACAAAAATCGAAAGAGACCTAGGAGTAATTATATCAGATGACCTAAAGATGGGCAAGCAATGTGAGAAGGCAGTAAGGAGGGCTGTGGGGATACATAGAGAGAGGCATCAACAGTAGAAAACAGGAAGTTGTTATCCCTCTGTACAGACAGTTAGTGAGACCCCATCTGGAGTACTGCATGCAATTCTGGAGACCCCATCTCCACAAAGACATAGACAGAGTGGAGGCTGTTCGGAGGAGGGCAACCAAAATGGTGCAGGGTCTGCACCAGAAGATATACAAAGAGAAACTAAAGCAGCTTAATATGTATACCCTTAAGGAAAGGAGGGAGAGGGGGAACATGAGAGAAACTTTCAAGTATCTCAAGGGAATTAAAGTACAAGAGGGTATTATCTTTCAGAAAAAGATGTGCAAGAACAAGGGGGCACAATTTGAAGATGGGGGGATGGCCCAGAAGTAATGTTAAAAAGTAATTTTTCACAGAGAGGGTTGTGGATGCATGGAACAGCCTTCCTGAGGAGGTTGTGGAGTCAAGAACAATGGAAGAATTCAAGAATGCATGGGACAGGCATAAGGCAATTCTAGTGGGGGGTAGGAGGAAGTAAGCTGTTTATTAACTAGAATCTGCAGCTTATCCATCAGGTAGGGAAATGGGCAGACTAGGTGGGCCAAGAGGTCCTTATCTGCCGTCAAATTCTATGTTTCTATGTTGGTAGAATGAGAGCCCAAAGACAGGGCTGGAGAAGTAGAGGAGCCTCTGACCCGAAGCCCCTTCTCCAAGATAGCCACCTTCTGCTGGATTAGGAACCCCTTGAGATCCTTCAAGCAATGGCATCGGGTGGCTTGACACTGCTGTAGATCTTGTAGGCTTGGCACCAAGGCAATGGACGCAGGAATAGAACAGCTACATAAGAGCTTACCCTAACAATAGATCTTTCAGGGGATCTCAGTCATCAGGTCACACCATTAAGAACTTCGTCAGTAAAGCAGGATCCACATGGAAGAATTTCAGCAGTACAACTGGAGCCATCGACATCAGTCGACATCACCAACCCTATAAAGGTGTGAGCTACCCAACTCCTGTCTCAGTTCTTTCACCCAGAGACAAAGGGAGCATAGCTCTAGCCATAGGGGACTGAGAAATGAGCGAGATGCCCAGACCTATATGAAAGGCTGGATACACCAGACAGCCAGTTCCTAGACAGGAGCCCTAAGAAGGGGATGGTGAGAGGGAAAGCAGACCTGATGACTGAGAGCCCCACGAAGATCTACTGTTATGGTAAGTTCTTACGTAACTGTTCTATCTTCTTCGGGGTTATCTCAGTCATCAGATCACACCACAGGAATGAGTCCCAAGCAGTTACAGGTGCAAACAGTCTGGGCAGAGGTCTTACCATAACTTTAACACAGGAGGCCCTGCAGCACAGCCCTGCCCAAACCTGCGTGGGCTCTTGAAGCAATGTCCAGACTGCAGTGCTTGGTGAAAGTATGTACAATACTCCAGGTGGCAGCTGCACAGATGTCCATGGCCGAGACCCCTCGGAAACAAGCCACAGAGGTAGCCATGCCCCTTGCAGAATGAGCTTGAACAGCTCCAGGCAATTCTTTACTGTACTTGCTATAGCAGAACACAATGCAATTTGCCAACCATTTGGATAAACATTGCTTAGAAACTGAATTGCCCTCTATACCTAGAGTGAAGGAAACAACTGCTTCGACTTTCTGCATTCCTTGGACCAAAGCAGGTAGCAATCCAAAGCTCTGCGCACATCTAACATATGGAGCAGTGCTTCCCCTGGATTGGCACGCTCAGGAAAATAAACAGGATGGTGGAAAGACTGGTTGAGTGTAAACTCTTGGATCACCTTAGGGAGAAACTTAGGATCAGTGCGAAAAGACACCCTGACTTCGTGAAAAATTAAAAAAGGCTCCCCACACCAGAGGGCCTGAAGCTCTGAAATTCTTTGAGCTGAAGGAATGTCAACTAAAAAGAAAAAATTACTTACCATAGTAATCTTTCTTCCCAGTGATGCTCAGACATTCATAACTTTGTGCAGTCCTCCTGATGGGTTGGACTGCCCCGAGAGATGGAACACATGCAAATGATGGAATTCTTTGCATGTGAGCATCTTTCAAATACTGCCTCTACCAACTGTAGTGTTCTAAACCCTTCAGATTTGTAAGAAGCCTGGAAGTCAGGCAACATGGAAAAATCTGATATCTAATTAATATATTTTTTTTAGGATTGGCCTAATAAAAACTTGCTACAAAAAAAAAACCTCCAAGGGAGGAACTATATATATAATAATGATGTTCACCATACAGTGAGAAAAACCATTAAAAGAGACAGAAAACTCTGTTAAAATCTATCAAGCATAGAGAAAATGTATCCAGAAGGAATGGTTATGTGGCACTAGCATGCTGAATGCAGAGGCTGAAGTTCTGGAAGGGGAGGAAGGGAGGGAGTTATGAATGTCTGAGCATCACTGGGAAGAAAGAAGATTACTATGGTAAGTCATTTTTTCTTCTAACCCCAGTAATGCTCAGACCATTCCTCTTTAATATGAACTAGCTAGCAGTACCCCTGGTGGTGGGCACAGAACTTATTTTGGAAACAGACTTTGCAGGACTGCTGTGCCAAATTTGGCGCACTTCTGGACAAAATATCTAAATTATAATGCTTTGTAAAGGTGTGCACTGATTTTCAAGTAGCTGCTTTACAAATGTCCAACAATGGTATTTCTCCTCTAGCAGTGCTGCAATAGTGGCAGCTGTTCCTCTTGTTGAATGAGCCCTCAGCCCAGCTGGGGACTCTCTACCCGCTTTAGTGTAGCAGAATTGAATACACTGGACAATCCACTGAGAAATGGATCTTTTGAGGCTGGTTTGCCCATTCCAACATCCCCATATGTAAGGAAAAGTTGTTTTTGTCTTGCCTATGGCCTTTAGTAGCCATCATGTAGTAGCTGATAGCTCTTTTCAGATCCAGGCAGTGAAGCCTTCTTTCACCACAGCTGGCATGATCTGTGAAAAAGACAGGCAGAGTGATTGATTGATTCAGATGGAAGTCTGAAACCACTTTGGGAAGGAATTGTCTGTTTGTTCTGAGGACTACTTTGTCCCTGTGGAAGAAAATGTAGTCCTGGTCAACACAGAGAGCCTGAAGCTCACTAATTCTTCTTGCTGAAGTAATTGCTACCAGGAAAACTGTTTTCCAGGTGACATACTTTAAATGGGCTGTAGCCATGGGCTCAAAAGGAGCCCGCATCAACCTTGCTATACATACATTAAGATCCCAAGTGGGCACTGGTGCCCTGTGAGGGGGTGCAAATGCATTAGGCCTTTGAATAATCTTTTGAAAATGGGATCTGATGCTACAGATACCTTTGCCCTAGCAGACAGGTATGCAGATACTGCTGCAAGGTGAACTCTTAAGGAACTGGGTTGCAGACCCTGTGAATGCAAATGAGTTAGATAATCCAACACCACTGAGACCCCTGCATCGTTTGGGGTGAAGTTTCTAGTAGAGCACCAGAAAGAGAATATTTTCCACTTAGCAGAATAAGTTTTCTTAGTTGAAGGCTTCCTGTAACCTTTCAAGATGTTTAATACAGCTTCAGAAAGGTTCAAGCCTGCATACTCTTAACTCCTCAAGAGCCATGCCTTGAGGTGAAGAGACTTGAGATTTGGGAACAGCAATGTTCCCTGATTGGAGGTTTGAAGATTGTGCCTAAGAGGCAAGCTTATTGGCCTGCTCACTGCCATGGAGAGCAGAAGAGAGTACCATGGCTGTCTGGGCCAGTCTGGAGCTATCAATATCAGAGAAGCTGAGATGGATCTGAGTTTCAGCAGTACCCTGAAAACAAGAGAAAAAGGGGGGGAAGCATAGAGAAACTTGTCCGACCAATCCAGTACCAAGGCATCCAGAGGGATTGTGCCTTGGGCTGGTGGCCTGCAACAGTACTGAGGCAACTGGTGGTTCTGGTGGGATGCGAACAAGTCTATCTCTGGAATGCCCCACCTGCTGAAAATTACCTGTACCACCTGCTTGTTTAATGTCCAGTCATGATGGGACTGATTGATCCGACTCAGTGTGTCTGTCAAGATATTGTCCTTTCTTGGCAGATGGATGGCTTGCAGGGACACCTTTAGAGAATATGCCAGAGCCCAAATTCTCATGGCTTCTGTGGATAGGGGACCTGATCTGGTGCCACTCTGCTTGTTTATGTAATACACAGTGGTGGTATTGTCTGTTTTGACCTGTACCACCCAGTGACAGCGTTAGGGGTTTTAAAACATGGGTCAAATTAGACCCATAGGTGTAAAAAATGTGGGTCAAAATGAGAAACAACTGGGTCAAAACCTAATCCTAAGTACAAATTTCACCCAGTACAGAAGCTTAAATTTGTTGAGTGAAAATACTTTTCTATTGTTTAGTTTTTCATCTTTCAGCTATTGTTAGAGACAGGTGCACCACTTTGGACCCACTGTCCTGTGGAAAGTGGGTCATTTCTGGGCAAGCTGCAACTTTTTCCTTTTGCCCTATCTAGCGCTGTCCTGGTACCACTCTTGCCCATTACCAGCGTAGAGAAAACTTTTAGTGCCAGCCACACTGCTCTGAGTTCCAGCAAATTTATATGCTGGAGGGACTCTGCTTCTGACCAGGTACCCTGAGTTGTGTGCTCCCCTAGATGGGCACCCCAGCCCAGCAGGGATGCATCTGTTGTGAGGACTAGTGAAGGATCCTTCTTCTGGAAGGGGACCCCCTGTCTTAGCTTGGATTCCTTTTTCCACCACAAGAGGGCTTGTAACAGGAGCCTTGTCACTGGAACGAGTTTTGAAAAGGGATCTTTTTTTCTGACCCCAATGAGTCCTGAGGTGAAACTGGATGTGTCTCATGTGAAACCTGGAACCCTGCACTGTGCTTGTGGATGCAGCCATATGACCCAAGAGCTTCAGAAATTGCCTGGCTGTTTCTTGACCGTGCAATCTGAAGGAGTTTGCTATGGTCTGAAGACTTTGCACCCTGTCTAGTGGTAAAAATGCCCTGGCCTGTACGGTGCTGATGTCTGCCCCGATGAACTGTAAAGTCTATGTAGGGGGGAAGACAGATTTTTTCCGGTTTACTATGAAACCCAGGGACTCCAAAAGATCCCGTGTGAGCCTTAGAGAGGTTGCGACCTGCTCTGGTGATTTGCCCACTACCAGCCAGTCGTTTAGGTATGGAAAGACAGTCACTCCCTGTCTTCGAAGAAATGCCACCACAGCTGCTAGGCATTTTGTAAACACCCTTGGTGCCAAGGAAAGGCCGAAGAGTAGGGTTGCAAACTGATGACCTGATGGGAGTCTGAATCTGAGATATTTCCTGTAAGATTCCTTTATGGGGATGTGGAAATAAGCGTCCTGTAAGTCCAGAGATGCCAGCCAGTCCCCTTTTTGGACTGTTGGCAGAATCCGAGCCAAAGTGACCATTTTGAACTTTGGCTTTTTTAGGTGCTTATTTAAAGCTCTGAGATCCAAAATTGGCCGCCACTCCCCATTTTTCTTTGTTGTTAGGAAGTATCTGGAGTAAAAACCTCTTCCTCTGAGGGTTGTAGGGACTTGTTCCACTGCTTTGAGCTGAAGCAGCTTCTGAACCTCTGCCTCTAGCAACCAGATTTGTGCTAGGGGTGGGAAAGTGGAAACCCTGGGGTGTCTTCGAGGAAGAAATTTGAACTGCAGAGACAGACCCTTGCCCACTACCTCCAATACCCACTTGACTGTGGTGATGGTTGACCAGAGGGAGAGGAAATGGGAAAGTCTGCCTCCAACAGGTAGGGAGGAGGCGACTTGCATCTCAGGGGTTCTGTTTAGGCTGGGGTTGTGGTTGTGGCTGAGCCCCTCACCTAGAGCCCCTTCTACCCCTGCCCCTTGAGTAGCCCTGTGGGGGGGTACTGCTGGTATTGGGCAATGGCTACTGGCTGGAAAAAGGGTCTTGATAAAAAGGAATGACCCTAGCCCCCCTTCCATAGGGCCTAGTGGATGAGGAAGCTCTGTCTCTAGCAGAGTTACTTCTATAAGTAGCCTTATATTCATCCACTTTTTTCATATAGGCCACTGTGGACTCCCCAAAAAGGGCATTTCCCTCTAATGGGAAATCCAGGGCCTTTGACTGGGTATCCTGAGTGAGGTTTGTAGCCTCAAGCCAAGCAAACCTCATTTGAGCCACTGTATTAGCCATCCATCTGGCTGCAGTGTCATTCAGGTCAGCAGCCATCTGGAACTGGTACTTGGCCGCCTCTAGCCCAAACCTGGCAGTTTCAGCCAGGTCATCTGACAAGGGTGGGGTGGCCTTCATGGGCATTGCCACTACCGACTGCCACAGGGATTTCTGATACTGGGCAGCACAGGCTTGAAAAGTGGACTGTCTCATGGCCAACGAGGCTGATAAATAGCCCTTTTTGGCCATACTGTCCAATTTTCTGGAGTCCTTGTCTGGTGGGTATGAGCACAGAGGGACTTTAGCCTTATCACAGGCAGCTTGCTGTATTACCCCTTGATGATCAGGGTGGGAAAAAAGGAAGTCAGCTCCCTTCCTGTCGAGCTGGTATTTTTTTATTTATTCGCTTGTCAATAGGAGGAATAGAATTTGGGGTTTGCAGGAGCTTCATAGCATCCTTTTTGAAGAATTTGTACACTGGGAGGAGGAGGGCCTTTGTGGGTGTTTAACCCATCATATTGAGGTACTCAATCTCCTCCTCATTCTCAACCTGCTCTGTTGTGGCAATATCCAGAGCATCTGCCATTTTACTTACAAAAGAAAAATGAGAGGAAAAATATTCAGACACTCTGGCAGGTGAGCCAAATTCCTGCTCAGGGGAAACCTCTGGGGGAATAGGTTCGTCCTCCTCATAAAGCTCGATCTCTTCAAAGAAGTGTTGCTCCGGATCAGGGGACAACACAGTAGCAGCAACCTGGGGACCCTGGGAAGGGGCAGGAGGCTGAGGGATGATGCTCTGCAGAGCCTGAATAATTTTAAATGCCTGGGCTATGTCCTGAGCTGAAGGCATTACAGGCTGCTGTGCAGAAGTCCCTGGTTTAGCAGGAGAGGGTTCTGCATGTTTGAGCTTCTTTAATTTCTTTGAGGGAACTGGAGAGTCAGCCGGTTCTTTCCCTCTTTTTGGCCCTTTTTCGCCCGTATTAGGGGCAGGGGTAGAAGCACTGGTTAATTCAACCACAACAGACTGGGGTGTCAGCTGGTCAGAGCCTGAGGGACCCCTTGGAAACTTTTTATTAAGCCTTTCAAGGCGCTTCTCAACAGTTTTTTCTGGGAATGTTTTACATATATCACATTCCTGGTCCAAATGTTCAAAACCCAGACAAGCCACACATAAGGTGTGCTTGTCTGCCTTGGCAAACACATCTCCACACTTCAAACAGTTTTTAAAACCACGCTCTCCGGTTCTCTTTTTAGGTTTCTCAGTCATGGTGAAAGATAAAGTTAAAAACCTCCAACCGCTAAATACCAAAGCTAATGCCGTAATTTAAACAGCTTTGCCTTTTTTTTTTGCGGTCAGTTCCTAAACCAATAAGGAACCGATGGAACCGAGAAAGGAGATGAAAAAATGAACTGGTTCAGCGGTTCTGTAACCGATAAAAAGCGGTTACAAATAAAATCTTTTAGGACCAAATGTTAGTGATAATGGACAAGTTCTTTAATCAGAGAACCGAAACAAAGTTAAAACTAGCTTGGATCCCTCACGGTTATACCGAGCCGCGAGGAACCGAGAAAACAACAATTTAAACAATAACAACTAACAATTAATAGAGGCAGTAGAAGAAAACTAAAAATACTTATTTTTTTTTACTTTTCTTTCTTCTTTCCCGCGAAAGAGGGCGACAGAGACTCCGAGCGACCAGACTTTCAGGTTGAGAGAAAAATCTGAAGGGTTTAGAACACTACAGTTGGTAGCGGCAGTATTTGAAAGATGCTCACGTGCAAAGAATTCCATCATTTGCATGTGTTCCATCTCTCCGGGCAGTCCAACCCATCAGGATGACTGCACAAAGTTATGAATGGTCTGAGCATTACTGGGGTTAGAATAATGCTTTCCAAGAGAGAAAGTGCAAATTGCAAGTCACGATTGACTCAAAGAGAGACAGGGTCAGCTTCCCTAAAACGAAATTCAAATTGCAAGCCAGGACAGGAGAACGGATTGAGGGTTTCAGATGCAGGATGCCCCTTAGAAAGGTATGGGAGACATCCAGCTGAGCAATCATGCAGTTACCCACGTGCTTATGAAAAGCAGAAATAGCTGAAAGGTGCAGCTTGAGAAGGAGTACTGGAGACCCGAGTCAGACAGAGAGATCAGGTAGTCCAGGATGCGATTCACCAGACAGGTGAAAGGATCCAGACTATGTTTGGGAGCCCAGACAGCAAACTGCTTCCAATTCATGGCATATGTGGCTTGAGTGGAAGGCTTTGGGGCTTCCACTAGGACATCCGCCACTCTGTAAGAGACCCAGAACTTGGCGAGGGCTATGTCCTCAGGACCCAAGCATGTAGATTGAGGGACCTGAGGTTGGGATGGACAAGGGTCCCCTGATCCTGGGTCAGCAGGTTCCTGTAGACGGGAAGATGGACTGGAGGTTCCTCCACCAGCTGCTGAAGCAGGGGAAACCACATCTGCTGAGGCCAGAATGGAGCTACCAAAATCATGCTGGCCCTCTCCATCTGCAGCTAGATTAACACCCTCTGAATGAGAAGAAGCGGAGGGAAGGCAGAAAGGAACCTTTTACTCCAAGAGAGGGACAACATGTTTCACCAGAAAACTCCAGGCCCTGGATCTAGCAAGCAGAAATTGAACAGTTTTGCATTGAGTGGGGACGCAAAAAGATCCAACACTGGATGATCCAATCTGTTGAACAAGTCTTTTGTGACAGATGAGAGAAGCTCCCATTCATGCATGCTGGACTGGGTCCTGCTGAAGATGTCCGCCAGTGTGTTTAATACACCTGGTATGTGGACTGCTGAGAGTGTCAGACCATGATCCAGTGCCCACTACCACACTCTCATGGCCTCCCTGCATAGGGAACACGAATAAGTCCCCCCCCACTTGCTGATGTAGTACACAACACTGACATTGTCTGACTGCACCAGCAGCTGACCTGGGGCAAGGTATTCCTGAAAGGCCTGTATGGCATACAGCACTGCCCTCATCTTTAGGACACTGATATGCAGGGAGGATTCCAACTGGGACCAAGAGCACTGGGTTTGGAAGAGATCTAGGTGCGCTCCTCAGCCCAGACACATCTGTTTTGAGGATCTGCTATAGGGACGAGATCTGAAATGGAACAACTTGAAGTAGAATTAAGGGGTCCATCCAGCACTGCAGGACCTTGTGGACTGGGGAAGAGACCAGGACTGGATGATCAAACTCATCCATACACTGGTCGCACTATACCCAGAGGGTCCACTGGAGAATGTGCATGTGAAGCTTGGCCAGTGGGACAGTGGGTATGGCAGCCACCATCAAACCCAGCATTCTCAGGTACACCCTGGCAAGAATATAGTGGCTTCACATGACTTTCTGAGCTTGGCTACAAGGCATTCTGCCCTGTTCTGGGTCAGGAAGGCCTTTCCCTGCACCGAGTCTAAATTGCCCCTATATACTGTAGCCTTTGGGACGGTACCAGAACCGACTTGGGCAGACTGACAGTGATGCCCAGGGAGTGAATAAAAAATGAATAACCACAGTAATCTTGTTTCTTCCCAGTGATACTCAGGTATTCATAACTTCTGCAGTGTCCCTTTAAGACTGAGCTGCCCAGAAAGATAGAATGCTATGCAAATAATTGAATCTTTGCACATGCTATTTTTCAAATGCTTCCTTGAACCACTGCCTTGGTTCTAAACCCTCAGATTTCCTTGGAGCCTGAAAAGACAGGTCTCAGAACTACATATTTATATCTACCATTCTAATGATTGGAATTATAGTGATAATTACGTAACACCCCAAAAATCCTCCAAAGGGGAGGTCAAAAACCCTAAAGTTAGGGGGTAACAAATACAATACCCCTGAATGTCAGAATCACCTGAAGAAGAGAAGAGCAAGAAGAACCCAATTTGCAAACAACAGTGCCTGATTGTGGCACCTATATAGTAAGTCAGAAAATCATTCCCAGGAATGCAGAGGCTACTGGTTCTTGAAGGGGAGGCAGGGTGGGAAGTTATGAATACTTGAGTATCACTGGGAAGAAACAAGATTACTATGGTAAGTATTTTTTTCTTCTAACCCCAGTAATACTCAGGTATTCATAACTTCTGTAGACTAAGAAGCAGTACCTTTGGAAGTGGGCACAGAATCTACTTTGGGAACAGACCCTGCAGGACTGCTGTACCAAACCTGGCATCACTCCTGGGTAAGATGTCCAAACTGTAATGCTTTATAAAGGTGTGTACTGTTTTCCAGGTAGCTGCTTTACAGCTGTCCACTAATGGGACATCTCTGACAGCTGCTACGGTAGCAGCTGTGCCCCTTGTGATATGGGCTCTCAACCTTGTTGGGGGTTTCCTTACTGCTTTAGAATAACGGAATTGGATACATTGTACTATCCAGTAAGAAATGGACCTTTTAGATGCTGGGTTACCCTTTCCTACATCCCCATAAACCAAGAACAGCTGTTTTCTGTCCTGCTCATGGTCATTAGTGGTTGTTATGTAGTATCTAAGGGCTCTCCTAACATCCAAACTGTGGAGCCTCCTTCCACCAGAGGTGGAGTGCTCAGTAAAATCCTGACACATCCGTGGTGAGAATCTGCATAGGAGTCCTCACGTTGTGAGAGAGGCCTAAACAGCAGACATACATGATCTTGGGTATTGTCCTTGCGTATTTTTTCACCGCAGTCGCTGTACAGAAACAATGTTCTTGCTTTCAGCGGCATCCGGTAGTCAACTGTATCACTAAATTATTAGTGATCACTCTATAGAAAATAATAAATGACAACAGCTAGGCATATTCATGTCTACAGCAAGTCCGACTCGTACAGTCAACGTTGGGAAAAAGAACTGAACAGAGATGGGACTGCCCATGTTTATGTAGATGCTAATGCATGATGTCATCATGGCGGCCCTAGGCTATAAAATGTTTCCATGTGGTCTTAGCACTGATGTGGGTAAAGTTTCAAAGGTGTGGCCTAAGGGCAGAGATATCCTCGAACAAGATGAAAAAATTACTCACCTTAGTAATTGTGTTTCTTCTAATGGAGTCTTGCTGTATTCTGATATATGCAGTTAGCCACTGCACTTGAACTGCTCTGGAGAGGAAAGAGTTAACTCTTTCCAGGAAGCATAGAACGTTGAGCTAGAGCTCAGTTTCAAACCTCTGTCTGCAGCACTTCAAATTGTAACCGTCAGATTCTTACAAGCTATTACTAACTAACTATACTTCTATGGTGGAAATTGCAAAGGAACATAAGCCAACGGGCAACAAATTGGGTTCCCCAAAGACTCAAGTCAAGAACCCCAAAATAATAACCAGGTAGAGAACCAATATATAACTATAAAAAACAACATAACAATAACCCACTCCCCCCTTCTAGAAAGGAGGAGTGCCAAGTACACCCCTGAGGTGCAACAATGTACCTGCCAGCCCACTTCCCAAAAACAGGTTCTGAGAGGGGAGGCAGGGAGGGAGGTCAGAATACAGCAAGACTCTATTAGAAGAAACACAATTACTAAGTTGAGTAACATTTTCTTCAAACAACATGAATTATTGCTGTATTCTGACATATGCAGACTACCAAGCAGTACCACCATGGAGGGGGGGTGCCGAACCTATTTTGGGAATAAGCTCTGCAGTACTGCTGTTCGAAACCGAGCATCATTCCTAGCCTGGATATCCAGAGAGTAATGCTTGGTGAAAGTATGGACAGTTTTCCAGGTGGCTACTTTGTATATCTCTAGTAAAGGTATATCCCTGGCAGTAGCCAGGGAAGCAGCTGTATCCCTAGTCGAATGAGCCCTCAGGCCTGAGGGTTTTTTTTGCCTAGCTTTTCATAGCAGAATTGAATACAAGAGACAATCCATCTGGCAATAGTTCTCTCAGTAGCAGGCTTACCTTTGCACACTTCACCATAAGTGAGAAACAATTGGGGACATTAATACCTAAGTGCCTTAGTATGCTCAATGCAGTAGCTAAGTGCCCTCTTAACATCCAAACTATGTAATCTTCTTTTTCCTGAAGAAGAATGATCAGTGAAGAACACAAGACGAGACATGGACTGATTCAGATGAAAATCTGAGACCACTTTGGGTAAGAACCTCCTACTGGTTCTAAGGACCACCTTATCTCTATGGAATGAGATAAAATCTAGCTCCACTGACAGTTTGTAATTCACTAATACACCCGGCAGAAGTGATAGCTACCAGTAACACAGTTTTCCAAGTCAAATACTTGAGTTCGGCTGAAGCCAAAGGCTCAAAAGGGGGTTGCATGAGCAAAGCGATGCAAACATTAAGATCCCAAGCAGGGGTAGGGTCCCTAAAGGGAGGGCTGGTATGACCCAAACCTTTAAAGAATTTACACAAGACAGGATGAGGTGCCAGAGGGAGCCTTCCCTCCTGACAGGAATGCAGATACAGCAGCTAAATGAACTTTTAAAGTGGCTGGCCTGAGGCCTAGGCCATTAAGATGAACCATGCAATCCAGAACTGTAGCCAGATCAGCAGTATCCATTAAAACATCCTTCTTGGAATACCAAATACTGAATCTCTTCCATTTGGAATTATAAGTTTTTCTGGTGGTAGGTTTTCGAGAGGCTTTGAGAATATCCAGCACCCCTGAAACAGGTGCAGACATGCATACTCTAACTCTTCAAGAGCCAAGCCTTGAGGTTGACAAACTAAAGGTTGGGGTACCAGATTCTTCCCTGAGAGAAGGTTAGCAGATTGTGCCTCTTGGGAAGAGATAGAGGAAGATGGACTGCTAGGGACAACAACAGAGGATACCAAGACTGTCTGGCCCAGTCTACCTACAACACTTACTGGACCGCAGACAGGGATCTGAAGCCAAAATAAATGACAAATCAGTAATTAAACCGACGGATTCTAAACTGAACCGACTGTAGCGAAGGAGCAATCTCCGGAGCGACTGTTCAGTTAGGCGGAGTAAAGAATCTGACGGTTACACTCTGAAGTGCTGCAGACAGAGGCTTGAAACTGAGCTTGAGCTCAACGTTCTATGCTTCCTGCACAGAGTTAACGCTTTCTTCTCTGGAGCAGTTCAAGTGATGGGGCTAACTGCATATGTCAGGATACAGCAAGACTTCATGTTGTTTGAAAAGGAGGTTATACTGCTACTGTACAGAGCACTGGTGTGGCCAGACATGGAGTACTGTGTCAGATTTTGGAATCCCTACCTAAGGAAGGACATAAACAAGCAGGAGGCAGAACAGAAGATGGCAACAAAGGTGATACAGGGCAGCAAGGGAATATGTATGAACAGACACTGGAGAGCCTAAACATGTAAACGCTACAGACCAGGAAGGAGAGAGTGGACATATTCAGGAGGGATGCCCCTTGTCGTCGAGGCACATGTTGGGAAGCATAGGAAAACCAGCAGCAGTTGTAGAATTCACCAAAAATATTTATTTACACTAGCAGTTACAGAAAAAAAATAAACTTGTTCAGTATAACTATGTACAAATGAGAAAAAAACAGTAGTTTTCCTTGAGTCTGTGTCCCTTTTTTCTTCTCAGAAATTGCAGCTCAGCTCCCTTATAAGTCCTTTCAACCCTCATTCCCAGCAAGCATCCTGTTTTTGTAAATATCAGGCAGAAGCTGCTAGAAACAGTGTGCTTGCTGAGGCACCCTTTCGCATAGCTTCTGTGAAAGGCTCAAAGATGTGCACTAAGGTAACCTCTAGTTTTCAACAGCTTTTTGCAGTCATCTCAAATTATAAATATATACATTTCAACAGTAGTACTGTACTATATATTTTCTAAACAAAAGAGATCCCAACATCAGTTACATTTCCACATATTGATTAGCATATATTTTTATATCAGAGGATATGCAAGGGATATAAAACAGACAGCAAGGGAGGGCTGAGAGACAGTAAGAGGCAAAGAATTGCGAGACTGTTTGGGGTGATCAAGTCCAAAGCCTCACAGAAAGACTTGGTTATGCAACCAAACACAGAAGAGACAGAAAATGAAAGATCCTTGCATTTAAACACTTTTTCCATAACAAATGGGACAGGGTTCTATTCCACCCTGTCACATACATCCCCCTCAAGAGGGAACCGGTTTTATTCAACAGATTTCCAAAACATTTTATTAATTCTCTACTGACAATTGCTGCTTTCAGAAATTAAGCACATGAACATTACCAGTTTTTATATAACAGTACAGCAAACAGTAAAGTTCAAACCCATACATTTGTTTTTCAACCTTCAGAATCCTCAATTCCTGATCCATATCTTGACAGAAAAGCATTGCTATTCTCTTTTCCAGATTTATGTACCACAGTGAATTTAAATGGCTGAAGTGCCAGGTACCACCTTGTGAATCTGGAATTTTTATCTTTCATCTGGTTAAGCAAACAGGGAGGACTGTGATCTGTTACAAGAACAAAATCAGTTCCTAGCAAATAAAACTTCAGGGACTCTATGAAAAAAATTACTCACCTTAGTAATGTTGTTTCTTCTAATGGAGTCTTGCTATTTTCTGACATATGCAGTGAGTCCCAACCTTCGAACTGCCCTGGAGATGAAAGAGTTAAACTTTCCATGCCAGGCATGGAACGCTGAGCTCAAGCTCAGTTGAGACTCTGTCTGTTGTTCTTCAAACTCAAACTGTCAGATCTTTACGAGCTAAACTCACTAAGGTCCTGTGTGGAAGCTGTAAACCTACACTAGCCAACTGGCTATCAAACATAAGACACATGTTTTGGTCCCAAAACAAAGACTCCAGTCAGGAGACCCAAAAATGAAAAACATAACACCAACTCACCCCAAGAAAAGAAGGGGTGAAAACAACAAGATGGGCACCTAAGTGCCAACACTGCACTGCCCACCCACATCCCAAAAACAAAGGTTCTGAGAGGGGCGGGGGGGGGAGGTCAGAATATAGCAAGAAACATTACTAAGGTGAGTAATTTTTTCTTCAAACAACATGAAGTCTTGCTATATTCTGACATATGCAGACTACAAAGCAGTACCTCCATGGAGGAGGGACAGAACCTACTTAGGAAATAGGCTCTGAAGGACAGCTGTGCCAAAACGAGCATCACTCCTTGCCTGGATGTCCAGGGAGTAATGCTTGGTAAAAGGGTGAACTGTTTTCCAGGTAGCTGCTTGACATATCTCTAGAATAGGGATGTCCCTGACAGCAGCCAGGGAAGCAGCTGTACCTCTGGTAGAGTGAGCCGTCAGGCCTGAGGGAGGAACCTTACCCAGTTTTTCATAGCAAAATTGGATACAAGAGACAATCCACCTGGCAATGGATCTTTTAGTGGCAGGTTTCCCTTTACCAACCTCACCATAAGTGAGGAACAGTTGGAGGGATTCAAGCCTGTGACCCTTGGTACGCTCTATGTAGTAACTAAGGGCTCTTTTCACATCTAAACTGTGTAGCCTCCTCTCACCAGAGGAGGAATGGTCAGTGAAGTACACTGGAAGAGACATAGATTGATTAAGGAGGAAATCTGAAACCACCTTAGGCAAGAGCTTTCTGTTAGTCCTGAGGACCACCTTATCTCTATGAAAGGAGATAAAATCAGGCTCCACTGACAGGGCATGTAATTCACTTATGTGTCTGGCAGAAGTGATGGCTACCAGAAACACAGTCTTCTAAGTCAAGTACTTAAGGTCTGCTGAAGACAAAGGCTCAAAAGGGGGTTGCATAAGCTGAGCAATGCAAACATTAAGGTCCCAGGCAGGGGCAGGGTCCCTGAATGGAGGGTTGGTGTGAAGCAATCCCTTGAAAAACTTGGAGAATATAGGGTGAGCTGAAAGAGAAGAGGGCTTACCTGCTGAAATAAAAGCAGACACAGCTGCCAGATGCACTTTCAGTGTAGCTGGTCTCAGCCCCAAGCTATTTAAATGGACCATATAATCAAGGACTGTAGGTAGATCAGCAGATTCTGGGGAAATATGCTTACCAGAGCACCATATGGAAAATCTTTTCCATTTGGAATTATAAGTAGCCCTGGTGGAAGGTTTTCTAGAAGCCTTCAGGATATCCATTACACCTTGGGAAAGGTGTAAATCAGCAAACTCTAACTCTTGAAGAGCCAGGCCTCAGATTGAGAGATTTGAGGTTCAGGTACCAAACCCTCCCCTGAGCACAGGTTAACAGGTTGTAATTCCTGGGAAGACACAGGGGAAGATGGACTGCTAAGGACAGTAGGAGTGGATACCAGGGCTGTCTGGCCCAGTCTGGAGCAATCAGGATCATCTTGCAGGGTTGAGATCTGATTTTGACTAGTACTTTGAACAGGAGAGGGAAGGGGGGAAAAGCATAGATAAACTTCCCTCCCAATTGAGAACTAAGGCATCCAGGGGGACTGAGCCCAACACTGGGGGCCTGCAGCAAAAAAGGGGAAGTTGATGATTATCTGGGGCTGCGAAAAGATCTATCTGTGGGGTGCCCCATCTGGAAAATATCACCTCCAAGACCAGGGGGTCCAGTGACCATTCGTGATGGCCCTGGGAAATCCTGCTGAGAGCATCTGCTGGGACATTGTCCTTGCCTGGGAGGTGAACTGCCATGAGGAAGGTGTTCAGGGAGTAAGCCAGAGACCACAACTTCATTGCTTCGGTGCACAAGGCCATAGTCCGAGTGCCTCCTTGTTTGTTGATGTACCACATTGTGGTGGTGTTGTCTGTTCTGACCTGTACAACTTTGTTCTGAACAGATTTGGAAAAAGCTTGAAGTGCTAGAAATAATGCTCTGAGTTCCAACAGATTGATGTAGAGCAGAGTTTTCTGAGGGGACCACAACCCCTGGGTGGTGAGGTCGCCCATGTGAGCCCCCCATCCCAAGAGGGAGGCATCTGTAGTAAGGATTAAAGAGTGAGACTGAGTGACAAAGGGAATCCCTTGTCTCAGATTGTTCTGATCCTGCCACCACTGTAGGGCCTGGATCAGGGTTCGAAATACTGGGATCAATTTGGTCAGAGGGTCCTTCCTTTGAGACCAAAAGGCTCTCAAATGGAACTGAATGCCCCTCATCTGAAATCTTGCTCCCTGCACTACTGCTGTAGAAGCAGCCATGTGCCCCAGGAGCTGTAGAAAATGCCTTGCTAGTCGAGACACCTGCAGGGTGAAAGAGGAGGCCAGAGAGACCAGGGTCCTTGCCTTGTCCCGGGGCAGGAAGGCTCTGGCCTTCTCTGTGTCTAGCTCTGCACCTATGAAAGTGAGGAGCTGGACAGGCTCTAGAACTGACTTTGGAAGATTTAGAAGGAAACCCAAAGAAGTGAGCAGTTGCTGAGTTATCTGTAAGTGTAACTTGACTTGGTCTGGGAACTGGCCTACTATGAGCCAGTATTCCAGGTAAGGGAAGATGGCAATTTTCTGCCTTCTTAGAGAAGCAACTACTACTGCCAGGCATTTTGTGAGTACCCTTGGAGCAGAGGTGAGGCCAAAAGCATTGCTCTGAACTGGTAATGGCCTGAGGGCAGCTCGAACCTGAGGTACTTTCGATGGGAGCTTCTGATGAGAATATGGAAGTAGGCATCCTTGAGGTCCAGGGACACTAGCCAGTCCCCTGGCCTTAGAGAGTGTAGAATAATTCCCAGAGTCACCATTCTGAATTTTGGTTTTAAAAGGTGCTTGTTTAAGTATCTGAGATCCAGGATGGGCCGCCATTCTCCTGTCTTTTTGGGGTAAGGAAGTACCTAGAATACAATCCTTTGCCCTGGTGTAGGGGTGGAACCCTTTCCACAGCTCTAAGGCAAGTGCCTCTGATGGATTTGCAGGTGGAAAGGATCTGGTTCTCATCTTTGGAAACTTTTTGAAGCTGAGAACCAGTCCCTGGCTTACTACTTCCAGGACCCATTTGTCTGATGTCAGAGACTTCCAGTCCTGAACAAAGTAAGCCAGCCTGCCCCTTACAGGTAGCTGAGAATCGGCCCTGGCAACCCCATCAGGGTGCCTGCTTGGCAGGGGCTTTGGGCTGAGGGGTGGAAGCAGGCCTGCTTGTACCCCGTCTGCCTCTCCCTCTAAAGAACCCCCTCTGGGCATAAGCAGAAGAGGAGGCCTGGACTTGGTAAAAAGGCCTATGAAAAGGCCTGCCCCTGCCCCTGGGAAGCTGCCTTTGAGGAGTGGCCTGCCTTTCCTTGGCCTGTGCACTCCTATAGGTGGTGCTATACTCAACCATTTTCTTCATGTAATTTCTCGTCTGCTCCTAAACAGAGAATTACCCACAACAGGAAAATCCATGGCCTTAGTCTGGGTATCCTGTGACAGGCTAGTACATCTGAGCCAAGCCATTCTTCAAGTGCCACAAATGTAGCCATGACTCTTGATGACACATCATTTGAGTCCATGCAGCATGGAATTGCACCTTGGGTGCCTCTCACCATCAGCAGCCACCTGCTCCAGCTTCTTGGCAAGCTGGCCAGGGACCTGTTTTGTTAAAGCCATGCCAGTGTCCCATCTGGATTTCTGATATCTAGCTACCATGCTCTATAATTTGCCTGTCTGAGTCCCAAGGATGCTGCCATGTACTGTTTCTTTGCCATGGCATCAATCCTCCTGGAGTCCTGGGGGGTGTGAAGCCAAGAGAATATTTGCCTTGTCACAGGCTGCAACCTGCACTACCCCAACATGGCTGCATTGTTGTGTAAGGAACTCTGTATCAGAGCCTGACAATGTGTACCTCTTGTCCATTCTCTTATTCACAGGAGATATAGTGTTAGGAGTTTTTAGAATTTTAAATGTCTGTTTCCCAAAAGATTTATGCAAGGGAATAAACAGCCTCCTAGACTCTGGGATATCCATCATTTCCACAAAGTCAGGCTCCTCTTGATCATCCACAGCTTCCTCCATAGGGAGCTGGAGGGTTTCAGCCACTTTGTTATAAAACATAAAATGAGAAGGGGACTCAGAAAGCCTAGGAGGAGACACTCCTGAAGGTCTGTCTGGGGAGATGTCTAGGTCAATGGGCACATCCAGACTTTCAAATCCACATTCACTCTCCTCATACTCCTCTTCCCCCTCCTCCAGTTCATAATACTCCTCTAAATCATACTCCTGAACTGGTGGAACCGGCCGAACCGAGTGCCTACCAGATGGTGCCGGTTCAGTCGGAACCGGGGAAAGCGACTGGATAATTTTGATCGCTTCGGCTATTTCTTCAGCGGTTGGAGAGGAAAATTTTGGCTCCACACCAGCTAATTTTCTAGTCCTTTTTGCTGGAACCGACTCCTCAGAGTCGGATCTCCTTTTGCCCGAGGAAGTCTCGCCCTGGTCAGAGGGCACTCCTTCTGGTTCGGTTTGAACTGAACCGGGCTGGCGATCCAGTTCAGTGGACTTTTTGGCCTCCCTTTCCCTGAGCCTACCAACTCTCTTTTCCAGGGTAGCTGCAGGAAAATTTTTACAAATCTGGCAGTCTGCATTGAGGTGGTCAAACCCCAGACAATAAACACAGGTGGTGTGGGGATCAGCCTTGGCAAAGACTTCCCCACACACACTACAGTGTTGAAACCCAGTGGGCCCGGTTTTTCTTTTGGGTTTCTCAGACATAGTGCCAGTCCTATCCAAACTTACTCTTTTATGGCAATCCACCAGGCAAGACCCTATTATCGGTTCCTAACCGTGTCACGGGTCATGGAAAAAAACGTAATAAAATCCCTTTTTTCAGAACCGATAAGAACCGGTAACCACACTCTAAAAGTACAATTTAAGATTTTTTAACAACTTGATCGGTTCAAACTGAACTGATGAACCGTTTACAAGTTCCACACAGAACAGAGTAAAATATAACCTATCTAGTACTCACAAATAACACAGACAGAGACTGAACCGACAGGTTACGGTTTAATTTCGGTCGAAAATGGTACTTTAACCGACAAAATGAACCGAGCAGAAGGAGAAATCTCTGGAGCGACTGTTCAGTGAGGCGGAGTAAAGAATCTGACGGTTTGAGTTTGAAGAACAACAGACAGAGTCTCAACCGAGCTCGAGCTCAGCGTTCCATGCCTGGCATGGAAAGTTTAACTCTTTCATCTCCGGGGCAGTTCAAAGGTTGGAACTCATTGCATATGTCAGAATATAGCAAGACTTCATGTTGTTTGAAGGTCCACTTTGCTGCTAAACATTCCTTTTCAATAGTAGAGTACATTTTCTCTCTGTCATGCAACTTCCTACTTATGTACAGAATAGGATGTTCTGTCCCATCTACATTTTGACTTAGAACAGCACCTAGGCCTACCTCGGATGCATCGTTTTGTAGCAGAAATGGTTTCTCAAAGTCTGGGCTTCTTAAAACAGGGGCTGAACACAATGCAGCTTTAATGGCTTGAAAAGCTTCATCACAGTCTGGGGCATTTCACATTATTTGGGTACCTTTTTTGTGAGTTCAGTGAGGGGAGTAGCTAACTCAGCAAAGTAAACAAATCTCCAATAATAACCAGCCTGCCTTAAAAATGACCTGACATGTTTCTTTGTTTTAGGGACAGGGCTGCTAGCTACAGCTTCTATTTTAGAAGTCTCTGGCTTAACTTTTCCATTTCCCAACACATAGCCCAAATATCTGGTTTCCTGCATCCCCATTTGGTAGGATTAATACTCAGACCTGCATTTTAGATAGCTTGGATAACTGCTTGTAGGTGTTCCAGATGGCTTTTCCAGTCTGGACTGTACACCACAACATCATCCAGGTATGCAGCACAATAACCAGTATGAAGGGATAAAATGACATAAATGTACCGTTGGAATGTAGCTGGTGCACCATGAAAACCAAATGGCATGGTGGTGAACTGACAGAATCCTATGAGGGTGGCAAATGCAGTTTTGTCTCTGGATTCTTTAGCTAAAGGTATTTGCCAGTAAGCCTTGGTGAGATTGAGGGTACTGATATACTTTGCACTCCTCAGTCTGTCCACCAAATCATCTGTTCTGGGCATAGGAGAACTGCCAAATTCTGACACTTGATTAAGTTTCCTAAACTCAAGGCAGATTCTAACAGCCCCTTCTTTTTTGTTTACAATTACCACTGGAGATGACCAAGCACTCCTCGACTCCTGTATGATACCCAGTTCTTTCATATTTTGTATTTCCTTAACCACGTCAGCTCTTAACCTCTCCGGCAACCAGTATGTCTTTTGCCTAACAGGACGAGCATTCCTTGTCACTATTACGTGCTCAACCCCATTGCTCGGCCTGGTACTGTGGTAAAAGTACTGTTAAATGTCTTTAGCACATTACAAATGTCTTCAGTTTGTTCTGAGGCTAAGGAAACATTCACCTTTACACCATCAGCATTTTCAGTTTGTTCCAGTTGATCATAAGCTACATCAATATCTTTCTTGTTAGTTTCTGGTAAAACTAGCAAAGCAGTTTTTGGCATTTTTTCAACCTGTTTCTTGAGGAGGTTAGTATGGTATAACTCAATAGGATTTTTCCTGTCAGGGGTCTCAATCTTGTAGTTAACAGTGCCAGTATGTCTAAGAACCTTATATGGCCCTTGTCACTTCATTAACGGTTTATTTTCTGTTGTGTGTAACACTAGCAAAACCTTTTCATCTGGCTCAAAAACCTTTTCTTTTACTCCATGGTCATAATATACCTTCGGCTGATTTTGGGCCTTTTACGATTACTATGGGCAATTTCAACATATTTTGCCAGCTTCTTTCTTAGGGCACACATGTAAGAAGATATATATTGTTTCTGGGCTGGGTTGCTGCACAGTGTGCACCCTGTGCTATTGTCAGGGCTGCTGTACCCTGATGCCCACCTGTGTACAGCCCCACAGTCAAGGTTTCTGCTCCATGGTGTCCTTGGTCCCCTGCCACCATTGTGCCCTGCTGCACCCCAGAGCCCCTTGCCTCCACGGGCAGGGGACAGGAGTGCAGCAAATGCCCTTGCTCTTGTGCTGCACCCTTCCCGAACAGTTGGGGTTGCTGCACCCTGCTACCCTCTCTCTCACCCTCACAGTCAGGGACACTGCACATATTGTCCCCTATTCCTGTCTCAACAGGGTGTAGCAAAAGATCTGACTCTGGTGGCAAGGAGGCAACAGGGTGCAACTGCCTCAACTGTGGAGGCATGCAACAGGGTGCAGCAAATGCCCTGAATCTTGTGGCAAGTGGCAGCATGGTGCAGCAGCCCTAACTGCAGAGGCAAGGTGCTGTAGAGCACAGTAGGCCACAGCAACCCCAACTATGTAGAAAGGAGGAGGGTGCAGAAACCTTGTCTGTGGTGACGGGGATAGAAGACAGCATGGTGCAGAAGCCTCAGCTGTGGAGCAGGACACATGGGGCATCAGGGTACATCAGCTCTGACCGTGCGATGAGGTACATGTGATGCAGCAGCCCTGATCATTTGGTGCAATGGAAGTGGGTAGTGAGTGCAGCAAACGCCCCACCTCTGGTGGCTAGGACAGCATGGTACAGCAGCCCCAGCTGTGTAGACAGGGAACCTGGTGCTCTAGGGCTTAGCACAGCACAGCAGCCCTGTCTGTGGAGACAGGAACAGGGGGCAACAGGTGCAGCTTCCCTACCTGTGAGGCTGGTGGAGAGAGGGTAGCAGGGTGCAGCAACCCCAACTGTTTGGGCAGGGGGTGGCAGGTTGCAGCAGCCCTTATTCTTTAGGCAGGGGCTGAAGGTAGCAGGATGCACAATACCCGACTGTGTGGGAGAAGACAGTGGGCAGCAGGGTGCAGCAGCCTCGAACGTGGAGCAGAAGACTGGGGCTGGTGGGGCAGAGGCTGGTGACACTAGACTGCAGCTGCCTCAACAGTGGGGTGGAGACACGGTGCTTCAGGATGCCACATAGTTTTTCTAGTTCTACACATACATGATGTATTTTCTCACAGAAATCAGCAAAGAACTGAAATTTGTGAGTTCAGACAGGTGCCTGCCACACTCTGCTACAGTATTTAAGCACATGTACTGTTTGTCAATCTGACATGAAAAAACTGTTCTTACATTAATGTATTTATGAAGGCTACATCAAAGACAGACTGTTTCTGTGAATAAACAAAATTTAGATTTATTTTATAGTCATTTAATAGTCCAGTGTTATATAGTTAGAAAAAAAAATCAGAGTTTTGATTAGAAAGAACTAAGAGCTGTGACAGACATGCTGAATTCTCACAAAGAAAGATTTCCAGTACTTCAATTCAGCATTGAAACTGAAATGATCAGCTTTTTATGAGAAGATAATGATATATTTTAAGCAGATCTATCTAAACACAAATCAGACAGTGGGTTTGTAAAAAATTTGGAGAGCTCATCAAACCATTAACTCTACAAACTACTGCTCTGATTGGGAATCTGAAACAGCAAGATACTCCAGAATGATGGAATGACACTCTAAGTTTGACTGAGAGGACAGAAATAAATCCATTGTTTTCAGCCAGTTAATAAATGCTGTTTAAAAGAAAACCACAAAACCAAACAGCATGATTTTTTCAGGAAACACCAATCATGACGCAGGGACTTGAATTTCAGCTTTTCAAGCTTTTATAAAAAATATGTTAAAACCATTGCACATGATCTTTAAGTAATGCAGCACCAAAATTATTACCCTGATCAGTAATGGTTTCTTTAGGTATGCCCACTCTGCTGAAAATTTTGGTAAGCTCTTCTGCACTTTTAGGGCTATAACAGTATGTATTGGAACTGCTTCTGGGTATCGAGTAGCATAGTCGCATACTACCAGGATAAATCTGTTACCCTTTTCACTTTTGTCTAAAGGATCAACCACATCCACTGCAATTCTCTAAAAGGGCACATCTATCAAGAGTAGCGGCACCAAAGGCACCTTGTCTTTTCTAGTGACTGACACTACTTTCTGACACTTGGCACAGGAATTACAACAGGTAGCAACATCTTCATGAATTCCAAGCCATACAGCAACCTGGCAAGGGTGCATTCCCTCCCCAGTAACCAGCCACAGGACTATCATGTGCTATCTGTAACAACTCTGTTCTATACTTCTGTGGTATAACCAATTGTTCTGTCCGTTCCTGTGTCTGAGGTTTAGCCCATACTCTGTACAGTAACACATTACATTTTTTAAACATTGGTCTACCCTGTTTTGGTTTCAACCCCTGCTGCTTAAAATAACCCTGGAGAGAAACATTGTTAGCTTGTTCTGAAAGAAAATCACAATTAGTTATCAATTTAGTTTCAGCACTTTCATATTTTAACCTTTCGTGTCCATCAGTCATTTGTTGCCATAGTTTCTTCGGGCCTCGTCTTTCTTTCCTGGATTTCCGAATCTTAGCGCTGTGCTCAAACAAGTCTGAATCAAAATCTTTAAAAGGAAAAGTGTCCACACCATATGAAATTTTCTTTGCCTGAGCTCTTGTCACTACAGCCGCTGAAACATCAGGATTTACTCCCTCTTTGATCAAATCAGTAAGTCCTGGAAAGTCATTTCCAATAATCACAGGTACAGGCAACTTAGGTATTACCCCCACTTTCATTTGGTGCGACAAACCCTTAATGGTCAGAGTCACTTGGGTGATGGGATAGTATCAAGTGTTCCCATGGATGCAGATGACACCAGTACCTGGTCCCTTTGCACAGTGTTATCCCAGCACTTTAACATGCACTAAGGTCTGTCTGCTTCCTGAATCAGAGAGTCTCTTCACAGTCTTATCCCCCACCTTCACATCTTTTAAGTACTTGCCCCAATTTGCAAAGGATAAATCTGCTCCAGTGCCACTCTCCTTACTACGGCAGTTTCCTGTAAAATGGCCTGGCTTATTACAGTTATAGTAGATATCGTCTTTGGGCACAGATTTGTTACCACCACCAGAGTTCTTATCAGGCTTAGAGTTTAAATTGGAAAAAGAGTGCCTTATTGATACTTAGCTGTTGCCTCGCTGCTGTGGCATCTGTCTGGCCATCTGGTAGTCCTCGGCCAAAGAAACAGCTTTTTCCCCATTCTCTGGTCGGTGATCCTTTACCCTCAGCTGCACATTTGTAGGCAAGATGTTGACGAACTGTTCCAAGGCAAATGTGTCGATGATATGTGGGACTGTTTTGTTCTCGGGTTGGATCCATTTTACTAGGAGTTCTCTGAGTTGGGTGGAGGCTTCTCGAGGATTGTCAACAGAGTTGTTCTACAGCCTTTCACCCAAAGAAGGACACCACACTCAGCATTGTTTTGGCTGCTCAGTCGGCACACCATTTATTGAATTTTTCATTCAAATTTTACAAATAACACTGAGTTCCTTTACATACCATATTTAACATATTTCTTTATTCCATCTTCTCATTTCGAAATATCACACCTTATGTCACATTTCATAAACACCTTTTATATCCCATTTTCTTTCACCCCCAAGTGTAAACTCGAGGGGGGGTCTTTCTTTCTTGCTCATTTTTCTCTCTCAACCCCAGCTGTAAAGCTGAGGGGGTTATCTCTTACTTTTTGGGCAAGGTCCATTTCCCGGCCATTCCCATTCCTGGGTGTCCATACCCTTTCCTCTTGTCTGGGCCAGGTCCAATTCCTGTCCCCATTTTATTCCTGGGTGTCCATACCCTTTTTCTCTTACACCCCACCTTGGTGTAACTCCAGAATTTTCCCCCCTTCCCTCCAGAAAATATTTCCTTGTTCATTCCTCCACTAGCCCATTTCCAGCTTGCGTTGGAAGGCGGTCTTACCCCCCAAACTTCTTCTTTCCTGCAAAATCTCAGCCCTGCATCCATGTCCCCATTATGTTCTTTAAGCATGGCCCCCATCCCTTCTTACTGCCGTCTTCCACTACCCAACATGACTCTAGGTCTCTCCACTCATGGACTCTCTGATCATCCCGTATCTGCTTAATTGGAGGCAGTATAGCGCAGTGGTCCAAGGCTCTGAGCTACAAATCCGTCGACAACCAACAGACCAGACCTGGGTTCAAACCCCACAGCTTCCGCCCACACACTGCGCAACCCCAAGCAAGCCACCCAATCTCCCTGTGCCCCCCGGTCACCCCTGCAAAAAGCCTTCAGCTTAGAGTGCTACCCCTGGTTAAACCCAATTAAAATAAAATACGAGTAACCCCCAACGTGCCCCAAATTACTTGTCATCCAGGTGTACCATAATGCGGTTAGGTTCTGAATTGGTCTGGCAGCTTCTATCCATCAATGGCAATAACAGGGCCCCCAATGCCCCTTTTTGTGCCCTTCCACTGGATCCGTACCTTTTGCTGCTCAAAATCAATTGTTCACCCCCCCCTTCTGTTCGGCCTGTCTCTTGGCATGCCATATTTGAGATGTCTCCTGCTGCTCCAGTACTTCTGTCCTGCAGCTGGTCTCTATAACACAAACAAATCATTCAAAAACCATTTATTTTTATACAGTATGCATACTGCTCCCCCCCCCCCACCTACTCCATTTGGTTTTTTTTTTTGATAGTTGAAACATTTTCTTTGTGATTTCCACTTTAGGTTTTTTTTGGGGGGGTTCCCTCATGGGGCCATGCCCCCTTCTTTTTACCCCTAATATGATTCCCTGTTGCGCTTTACATTAACTGGGCAATGAGCCACTCTCTTGTGCTGCTGTACTGGAACCTGCATCCCTATTTTTCTCCACCAATCCAATTTTAGATCTACCAGAATTTCATGATCCTTTCTCTGCTCCAGCAGCCAGCTCTTCACTATCACCCTGATACTGAGGCACCCTGCTGTTGGGCCCTATGGCTCCCCCCCGAATTGCCCCCTCATGGCTGCCCCTGCACCCTACCTTGAAAACTGCTCACCTTGCATGTCAAGTGGCAAACCCGTGGCAGCACCTCTGCCAATTTACTTTACAACTATTCCCATATGGGCTTTTCTCCCCATGCTCCCCCTGTCCCCAGCTGCCATCCCACCATCGTCCTCTTTGGCAATACACTCTATGATTCTGGCCCAACAGTAGGCCATAGCAGCTTCCACTCCTGAAATGAGGAAGACCTAAGGTCCCTTGACTCCGTAGTTACAGTAGGAGCAAGATTACAGTTCTGCTGTATGCCCTGGGCCTCAGTGGCCACAGGCACTTGGGTACAGCGATCTTCCCCCAGTCACCCGTAACTTACTTCAGATCAGTAGCTTGAACAATCTGGTCTGTTTAGTCTCTTGTTGCTTCAAACCAGCTCCCTCAATCATCCCTAAGAGTGCTGCTGAAACATCTCTTGCCAGCTGGTACTCTACATCTGCATGTTATTCAGAAGTGGAAGTAAAACTCGCCTCCACTTCTGTCTGGTGGTACCGATCAGTGTTAACGATTGGGACCATCTAGCCGCCCCTATCCAGACTTCAATTTCATAACCCCACCCTGCATCCACTTAACGCTCAGGTTGGCGCTGTTGTGCTCCTTAATAAGCAGCCCTTGAACATAAAGATTCTCCACTTCCCTGTTGCACTGAACTGCCAGCAGTTTGAAAACACTCTCAAGGACTCTTGTCTTTTTTCTTCATGTTACCCCTGCCCACTGTACTCAAATAAACACCCCATGGTGTGGCCCCTTTTGCCTTCACCATGGCTTGAGTCATCCATCTGAAGCATCACTCGTCTTGTTTTATTTCATCCCCCAAAAAACCCTTAATTTTTATTTTTTTATTCTGCCAAGGGAGCCTGACAACCCTTTTCTTCTCTATTACTAAAAATTCCCCAAAATTCTCCCCCACAGTGCCTTGGACCCTCTGTCCTTTTCCCATTGCCGGTCGCACCCCTGGCCCCCAATACCTGTTTTCAACAGGTTAACAGTCCTTCCCCATATTTTCTTCCCCAGTGTCCCTTAATGAGGCAGTGGTGGGATATTACACTAAGACCTTAAACCCTGGGCCCCAGTGGCAAAGGTCAAGTAGGTAATAGAAATCCTTCCGTAGGCCATAGCCATTCCTTTCAATTAAGTAGTCCTGCCATACTCAATTTGTCAGGCCCCTTGTCCTATCCATCACTTCCCTCTAACACCCACAACTGGTGCCGATGTGTCCTCTTGTTGACTTGCACCAAACACCCAAACATTATCATGAAGTGGAGGTAAAGCTCCCCCCCCCGACTGGTGTTCAAGACCTGAAACATCCAGTATGCCCCCCCAGACTTAAAAATGTCATAACTCCATCTTTGTCCCCGATGGTTCAGGCTGGAAATTCTGTGCTCCGAAATCATCTGAGCCCTATAACCCAAATACCCCCGTACCTCATGGCACTGTTCTGTAGAAATAACTCCTTATCTATAGAATATCAGGAGAGAAAAGTGCCATACCTCATAGTTTTTGCAAAAGTTTCACTCAGCTGGCCCGTCCCTACCCATCAGAGTGAGCTACGACCCATGTTACGCTTTTTGTTTTGACCAGCCAAAGACTTATAATGTGCTACTTGTTGTCCCCTACACTGTTTTCTTTTTTGCTGATAAAACCCCCTAGTGCCTAATGCTGTACCATGACATTACCCCACATCTATTGCTATTACCCTATGTCTACTGTATCTCCACCCCACTATGTCTCCCCTGCCTTACTGTAGTAGTCGTGATATATTCTCCCAATGTCTAATTTCTGTTCGCACTTTTTTTTTGGCCTTATGATTCTTTTTTCATGTCTTTTCAACTGTATTATGATTCTGCCGCCATCTTTTAACATGTTGCATCTCGTCTGCAACATGCTTACTGAAAATATTTTTCACTCTTCCTGCTCTAACCAAGACCCCATTGCAAATGAGTATCGTTCAACGGGGCCTTTTCACGGTACACCAAATAAATATCAGTGAAGCGAAATCAAGAGTGGGGCAAAATAATGTCTAGACCTTTTAAAGAAACCTCCTGTACTCCTCACGTAGAAGGCTATCAAAGCAACAGGTTTGCAATTCATGTTTTTTTTTTTTTTTTTTTTGTGGCCACCACGAGCGCTGGCACCTACCAAACAACCTGACCTATGTTCTTCAAATATCAAAAGCCAATAAAGGAATTATTTAACTCTGCCCGGCCCCAAGATAAAGTCAATTTTTTTTTTTTTTTTGCCTGAATAGCTTTCCTACAGAAATGCTAATCCCCTGTTTTTAGGTAAAACTGTCTGGAATGCTTTTTGTAAGCCCTCTTCCTGGAGTGAGCTGGTAGTGCCCCCCCCTTTTTCCTCTATGGGTTTTCCCCAACTACGTTAGTACTTATATTTCCTTAGCTTATAATCATAAATTCTGCATTGTTAGGAAAATTCAGCCAACAATACTTGTGCTACATGTAGGCTATTTCATTATCAAAGTTCTGTTGGTGCAGCACAAATGACTGTAATCATATTTTAGGTGGTAACTTAACTTCCTGGCAGACATCTGCACCTAATAGCAAAGGCTGTTTTGAGTCCAATGATTTTCTGCCCAATATTTTTTTTTTTTTAGAGCATTCCATCCTCCAGAACAGTTACATGGGTGGGATCCAATCGCAAAAGCAGCATTCATCCCAATAAAGCTCATCGTCCCTTTCTACCTCCTGTGACCGCTTCATATCATCATGGAAGCAATGCGGTGGATATTTATTTATTCCTACTTTATTTATTAATATTACTTTTTTTTTTTTAATAGTATGCTGATCTATTCCGTGGCCATGTGAGGTAACTGTGACCGGTTCCCTTGTAAGTACAAAAACCCTTTTCCATTATGTTATTTTGTTATTATTTATTATTCAGTTTAAATCAGTAGGATCTATGTAAACTTTGGATTCACACCCCTTTGTTTTCCCCAAATATGGCGGCAGCGATGCAGCCTATACCAAATGGCGTCCACCACATGGCCTGGTACAAAATGGTGGACACAACACGACCGCTCTCTCAGCCCTTCCGCTGCATTCCCCGAAAAACTCCCCTTCTACTCTATAGTGCTGTCCTGCAACCAAAACATTCGGGCTGGTCTACTGCTGAAGCTCAACCCCGCCCGCTCTTCTTTTGCCCTCCTGAGGCGAGTCATCTCTGCCACTAGCGATCAGTAAAGGCAAGGACCAGTACTGCCGGCTCGTCTTTCGCTCCGCTATTATTTAGTTATTTATTTTATTTCATTCGCTCTTTCCCCACCTGATCAGCAACATTTTTTTTTGTCCTGCTGCAGCAAGGCCTGCACCCGACACCTGTAGTTTGAAATTGGGAATGTGGAATACAGCAGCTCCTATCCCAAATGCCAATAAAACCAACTTGTAAGAACTGCTGTGTTCTTATAAGAGTTGTTGCCTGTATAATGTACAACACTCATATGCAGGATTTTCTAAATATTCCTCTGCACTGCTCATATCTGACCTTAAATTAGTTTAACTCTGGCCAGCAACTCCCTTTTGGAAGCCTCTCCTCTCCTCTGTGGCTTCCCCTCGAAAATGCAGCACCTCCTGCTCAACAGCCAACATGGTGAACAGCAGCATCCGATGTGATCGACGCCTTATCCAAAATGGCACTGCATACCCAGTCCCCTGATTAAAATGGTGGGCCACCACGTGACCTTGTTTTTTTTTTGTTTTTTTTGCCATCACCACGCCGATCAATTCTATTTAAACGTTCTGGCATTTTGCACTGCACGCACTATGCCCGTCTTTCCCCTAGCCTGTCTCGCCTGGCAATAGACCGCCAGTGTCCTCGAAACCCCGTCTTGCTATTTGCTCATTTCTTTAACTGGTGCTTCTGGACCCCCATCCTTTCTTTTCATTCACTTGCATTGGCTCATCGTGTCTTGCTGTGCTCTACCGCCTCCTTATCGCAACCTTGCCACCCCCCACTTTTCGTAGTAAAACGTTGAAATGCTTAAATTTGACACAAATACGCTACAGTGGGTCCCCTTGCCTTCCCTCAGGCTCCCTTCCCTGATCTGCTCGCCTGCTCCTGCTCTCCATCTGCATTCAGCAGTCTCCCGATTTTTACAGTAAAACCGCTGCCGCCCCGAAACTTCCCAGGATCTTGTTCCTAATTCTGGTTACTCCTCGAGGTCGTCTGCAGCCTGCAGTGCTCTTTTTACTACCACACCACCCTGCTTTAGCTCCTCTTCCAGACCAGAATGTTTACGAACGTGCATAGTATGTTGCCCAACCTAGGTCTGTACCTCCTACTTTGCAAGCCCCCAGCCTCTTGTCACGGAACAAACCGAAATTGCTCTCCCTCAACTCCTACCTTTTTTTTTTTTTTTTTTTTTAACAATCTCCTGCCTGATAAGCCTTACCATTCCATGACCAAACTGTCTACCCACAAATTTCTGTAACTGCACACTCTTATGAGCACAATTCCTAGGAAAATACTGACCACACTGCCTAATTAAATCCTCTTTTTTTTTTTTTTAAATCTCTACATCTATTTCTAACCTGCATTCTTTAGAAACAGAAACTCCACTCAGTTAAATAAATGACCTTACCGCTTAAAAAATCTGTAACAAACCTCAGGAACTCCTCCGACTGATGTGCTAAGCAAAATCAAAATTTTTGCCTAGCAAAAGTGAGGGAGAGCTTCCTTGTGCAGCCCATTATATCCCTCCTTTTGCACCCACCCCTTTGCTCTCTTTCTCTTACTCCCTGTCTCCCTTCCACCTATCCCTGGCTCTCTTTTCTTAATGCCCCACCCCATGTGTGAGGTCATCCTCTGAGCTGAGCCCCTTCCTTCCCCGGCCTCCCCATGACCATCTTTTTCCAAACCCCGCCCCTTGGTTCCCTGTTCTCCTACCCCCTCCCCCATTCTCTGTCCATCCTTCTAGGCTTCCAGGCCTATAACAATGGGGCTTGTCTTTTTAGAGACAAACCATCTTGTACCTCAGAGATCAAAATCTCTGCCTGTATGTCTCTCTGGGAGATGTCATACCTTTTCAGGATTTCGCTTTTCACCATGTCATAGTTTTCGGACTGTGCAGTGTCCATACTGCTGTAGATAAGTTGGTTGTTCCCTGTCAGGTAGGATACCAGTCTGATTGTCCATTGCTGCTTTGGCCACTGGAAGGCTGTGGCAACTTTTTCAAAAGTTGTCAAGTATGCCTCAATATCATCTGAGGGACACAACTTTGTAAGTTTAATGGCTTTTAAGTTGCTTGCATTTTGTTGCTCGTCTGGATCTGTGCCAGATCATCTGCCTTTAATAGCTTGCAAGGCATCCAGCCATCACTGCTCCTGTCATTGCATCTCTCCTCTCATCTGCTGCTCCTGTCGCTGCATCTCTTCTCTCCTCTACGCTTCTAAATGTTGAATCTCTTTTTCTCTCTGCTTTTCAGTCTCTTTTTGTTGTATAGCCCACCATTTGAAAAAGTCCATCAGGCTTTCAGGTTCTGTCACTGCCTGTTCTTTTTCCATAACTTGTGCTGGCTGTACAATTTCAGACTGGAATTCTGTCTCTGCTAGTTTGGCTGCCATTCTCCCGGCAACCACTCCTGGACTTGCTGCTGCAGAATCCATACCTTCCTCTGTGCTTCCCTGGTACTAGGTCCAGTACCCACGCACACAACTCCTGTCTTAGGGTATGCATGGCTTAAATTCCACTTCTTACACAATCTGTTGTTGAGACATAGGTCAGGAAGCATAGGAAAATCAGGAGCAGTTGTAGAATTCACCAAAAATATTTATTTACACTAGCAGTTACATAAAAAAAGAAATTATATACAAAGGAGAAAAAGAAGAAATTACTCACCATAGTAATATTGTTTCTTCTAATGGAGTCTTGCTGTATTCTGACAATATGAAGTTAGACACAGCACTTGAACTGCCCTGGAGAGGAAAGAGTTAACTATGTGCAGCAGCATAGAATACTGAGCTTGAGCTCGGTTTTCCAACCTCTGTCTCTGGTACTTCTCAGTGTAACCATCAGATTCCTATGAGCAAACTAAGTACTAAATATGGAAATAATTAAACTTTATAGCCAAAAGGCAACAACCTGGTCCAAAAGACTCAAGTGGAGAACCCAAGAAAAAGGTAGTGACAATAGATATTAACATAAAAGCAACAGCAATAAAACAACTACCCCACCCTGAGGTGCAACACTGTACCTGCCAGCCCACTTCCCAAAAACTAGGTTCTGAGAGGGGAGGCAGGGAGGGAAGTCACAATACAGCCAGACTCCATTAGAAGAAACAATATTACTATGGTATTTTTTCTTCAAATAACATGAAGTCTTGCTGTATTCTGACAATATGCAGACTACCAAGCAGTTCCCCCAGGAGGAGGGAATACAGAACCTACTTTGGGAACAGGTTCTGCAGTATTGCTGTACCAAACCTAGCATCACTCCTAGCCTGGATGTCCAGAGAGTAATGCTTGGTGAAAGTATGGACTGTTTTCCAGGTGGCTGCTTTACAGATTTCTACCAAGGGTATATCTCTGGCAGCAGCCAGAGAAGCAGCTGTACCCCTAGTCGAGTGAGCCCTCAGACCTGAGGGGGGTGCTTTGCCCAATCTGTCATAGCAGAATTGTATACAAGAGACAATCCACCTGGCAATAGTTCTTTTAGTAGCAGGCTTACCTTTCCCCTACTTCACCATAAGTGAGAAATAATTAAAGACAGTCATTTCTGTCTGCCTTAGTATGCTCTATGTAGTAGCTAAGTGCCCTTTTAACATTCAAACTGTATAATCATCTTTCTCCTAAAGAAGAGTGGTCAGTGAAAAACAGAGGTAGAGAGACAGACTGGTTCAGATGAAAATCTGACACCACTTTGGGTAAGAACCTCCTATTGGTTCTCAGAACCACCTTATCCCTATGGAAAGAGGTAAAGTCAGGTTCAACTGACAGGGCCTGTAATCCACTAATCTGCCTGGCAGAAGTGATAGTGACCAGGAAAGTGCAGTTATGTGAGAATTTACCGTAACAGTAGATCTTCAAGAGAGGTTCCTGCAGTAGGTTTTCACATATAGGACTGCGCCCCCTAGTGTCAGGTTCCAACGGCAAACTTGTAGCTAGCAATCATCAACAGGGATTGCTGCCGACGGCAGGTGATGCGAAGTCAGCCCGACTATAAAAGGGGCGGTCCCACGCCCGCCCTCCAGTTCTTTTCCACTAGAGACTTAAAGAAAGGTAGGTAGAAAGGAAGGAGTGATAACTCCTAGGACCATGCTCCCTCTCTAGCCCCAAGGGCTAGGCAGGATGAAAAATAAAGGAAAACATTCCAGACATTGGGGGAAGGTGAGTGGGAAACTAGACTTACTGCAGGAACCTCTCTCAAAGAGCTACTGTTACGGTACTTTCTTACATAACTGCAATATCTTACTTCGAGAAGGTTCCTGCAGTAGGTCTTCACATATAGGACTGAATACCTAGCAGTCCAAAAGAAAATTCGGAGATACATCCAGGAGGAGGAGAGATCACCAACTGAGTGAGTTATGACAGGAGGCCTTGCAGAACTGCAAGACTGAAACCAGTCCTGCACCTAGAGGCAATGTCCAGACTGTAATGCTTAGTGAAGGTGTGGACAGACGACCACGTGGCTGCTGCGCAGATCTCTGCTGTGGACACATTCCTGAAAAAGGCAGCAGAAGTAGCTACACTCCGAGTTGAGTGACCTGTAACTGCCCCCAGAAGGGATTCCCCATGCTTTTGGTAAGTGAAGTGGATACAGTTAGCCAACCACCTCGAAATGGTCTGTTTGGGAATGGCCTTGCCCTGGCACTGGGGAGCAAAGGCCATAAAGAGCTGATTGGTCTTACGGACCTCTTTAGTCTGGTTTGTATAATACCTCAGAATCCTATGCATATCTAATGTGTGCAAAAGATATTCCGCAGTTAGAATGTTGAGGATAATAGACCGGTAGTTCGACACTCTGGTTGAGAGTAGTTTCTGAAACTACCTTTGGAAGGAAGGAAGGGTTAGTCCGCAGGATGACTCCATCCCTATGGAAAATCAAAAAGGGTTCCTTACAGACAAACGCCTGAAGTTCTGAAACCCTTCTGGCGAAAGTGACTGCAACTAAAAACAAAGTCTTCCAAGAAAGGAAGTGCTTAGCACAGCTAGAAGCTGGCTCAAAGGGAAGTAGGGTCAGCTTTTCTAACATAAAGTTGAGGTCCCATGAGGGACAGGGGTTCTGAACTGGAGGTTTCAAGTGGAGGATGCCTTTCAGAAAGGTTTTGGTGGCCTCCAATTGAGCCAAAGTTTTGTTCTCCACCAGGAGGTGGTAGGCCAACACCGCAGAGAGATGGACCTTGATAGAGGAATAACTAAGGCCCGTCTCCGATAGATGTGGGAGGTACTCTAACGCCTGTGCTGCCGAACATGAAAAGGGATCCCAGCCCTTGGCTAGGGCCCAGATCGAGAATTTTTTCCACTTCATGGCATAGGTGGATCTGGTAGAAGGCTTTCTGGCTTTCACCAAAATATGAGCAACCTGCGAGGAAACACCATAGCGAGAGGCCACTATGTCCACAGGTGCCACGCATGAAGGTGAAGAGATTGAAGGCTTGGGTGCACCAGGGTGCCCTGCTCCTGAGTCAGAAGGTTGTGGTATAATGGCAGGGGAACCAGAGGTTCTAGCACCAGATGTTGCAAGAGAGGGTACCAGATCTGGCGGGGCCAGAGGGGAGCGATCAGAATCAAATGTGCTCCTTCTTCCTGGAGTTTCACCAGAACCTTCTGAATGAGAGGAAAGGGAGGAAAAGTGTAAAGAAACCTCCCTGTCCAAGAGAAAGACTGCGTCTCACCAAAAAGCACCATGCCCAGAAACGAGTGAGCAAAGGTTGGGTAGTTTTGCGTTGAATGGGGAGGCGAACAGATCTATCTCTGGCTGACCACATTGAAGAAAGAGATCTTCGACCACCTCTAGTTTTAACTACCACATTTGAACCCTGGCCACTGATAGACAGACTGTCTGCCAGGACATTGTTTATGCCTGGAACATGGACTGCTGTCAAGAAAAGGCTGTGCTGAATCACCCAGTACCAAACCCTCACAGCTACTCTGCAGAGAGGGTACGAGCGAGTTCCTCCCTGTTTGTTGATATACCAGACTGTGGACATATTGTCCGCCTGGATAAGGAGTGATCCCGGTAGAAGGAGGAACTGGAACACCTGGAAGGCAAACAGAACTGCTCTTGTCTCCAGAACGTTGATGTGGAGTAGAAGCTCCTGGTCGGACCAAGACCCTTGAGTCTTGTGATCCCCCAGATGGGCTCCCCAGCCCAAGTCTGAGGTGTCTGTGGTAAGGATCTGTGTAGGGATAGGGTAATGAAAGGGGGCTTCCCCTAGAAGATTGGAAAGATCTTGCCATCTCTCTGCAGACTGTTGGAGATCATGACCTTCCAGTTCATGTCATCCATCCTCTGATCCCATTGGACTCAAAGAAATCACTGGGTGACCCTCATATGTCATCTGGCCAGTGGAACTGTCAAAATGGCCACTGCCATCAGTCCCAAAAGACAGAGCACAGTGTATGCTGGGATCCACCGAGCCTGGGCCACGAGAGTGGCCTGAGAAACGAAGGTCTTGGCTTGATCTGATGGCAGAAAAACCTTGCTCTGAACCGTGTCTAGTACTGCTCCAATGAATTGGAGTCATTGGGATGGTACTAGCTGGGACTTGGGCAGGTTGACCGTGATACCCAGAAGAGCAAACAAGTTCAGAGAGAAAGAGAGCGACTCTTTCAGGCTGTTCGAGAGGGTGATGCAAGGAGCCAATCGTCCAGGTACAGGAACATGTAACTGCCCTGGCAGCAAAGAAAAGCCGCAACCACTGCTAAACACTTGGTGAACACCCGGGGGGGGGGCCTGACGAAAGACCAAAGGGGAGTGCTTGGAATTGAAAATGGGCCTTCTGAAAAGTAAAACAGAGAAAGTGGTTGTGGACCAGGAGGATGGGGATATGCAGGTAGGCATCCTGCATGTCCAGGGAGCACAGCCAATAATTTGTTTGGAGCGGGGAAGAAGCCCCTGAAGGGTCAGCATGTGAAACCTCTTGTACTTGATGAAGAGGTTGAGAATGCTGAGGTCCAGGATCAGTCTCAGATTGCCCGTCTTCTTTGGAACTAGGAAGAAATGGAAGCAAAATCCCCTTCCTAGTTGGTTTTGAGGGACAGGTTCTATGGCTGCTTTTAACAGGAGGGCCTGAATCTCTTGGAAGACTATGAAAATCTGATCCTTTGGATAAAAAGACTGTCCCAGAGGATATGGGACAGGTATCTCTGTGAACTCTATCGAGTGACCTCACTGGATGAGTTGTAACATCCAAGAATCTGCGGTGACGGCCCTTCACCCGTCTAGGTGGAGGTTGAACCTCCCTCTTACTGGTTCCTCCTTGTTGGTTGGAGGTAGCGGGAGGAAGATAAAGGAGTCAGGACGCCGAGGGGAGGAAGCTTTAGCCCCAGAGGCCGGCTTAGGAAATTTGGCCTAGGGAGTTTGGGCTCCTGAACCAGGGGCTCGTCGCTTTGCCTGATGTTTACTCTGGTTTTTATTCCATCATCTTTGATGACGAAAAGGCTACTTTTTCTGCCCCGTCCGGTACATGGAGCATATGTCTCAAAGGGGGCATCCACTCTCCTGCAGCCCAGTGATTATATCTTTTGTGTCACCGGCAAAAAGGATGGAACCCCTAAAAGGGGCGTCCAGGAGGGACTGGACATCTTGTGCCAAACCGGAAATCCTGAGCCAAGAAAGGCGACAAATGCAGATACCTGTGGCTGACGCGCTAGTCACTGAGTCCAAGTCATACGTTGCTCTTAAAGTATGTCAACAGGAGGACTTGCCCATTCAGACTTTGTCCAGCAACTTATGGAGTGTCTCATCCTGGACCTCCTGAAGGTCCCTCTCCAGCTCGGAGAGGCAGGCCTTCTGGAAGGCCACCATGTGTGAGATTGCACAGGAGGAAGAGGAGTAAACCTTCCGGCCAAACTGATCCAACTGTCTTGAGTCCTTGTCAGGGGGGCAAGGAACTGAAATGTTTTGGTTGGGCCGACCGGTCGTGAGTGGCAGTAATGACCATGGAGTCAGACTTAGATGAGCAGAAAGATGTTGCATCCCTTCCAGGGAATAGTAGGTACGATCAGCCTTTCTGGAAACAGCAGGGATAGAGGATGGTTGTTGCCAGATAGTAGTTACCAGATCCTCATGAGGACTCATCCAGGGGAGAATGGGTAGGGGATCTGCAGTGGCCAGATCTAAGTGTTCCACTAGTCTCTTACGCAAGGGATCCACTTCCTTGGAAGGCCAGCCTCCTGCTGCCTGTATAGTATGCAGAAGATCTCCAAAGGAGGGATCTTCTGGAGGAGATTTTGGTGACTCATTGGGTGGAACCTCGACTGGGGACTGAGGGTCTGAGTCAGAAGACTCAGAACCACTGGGGATGGAAGGGTCCACCCCAGAGGGGCCTACTGGAGGAGCACCCACTGCTCTCCTGGAGGGTGATGGTGGGGGAGGGTCCCTAGGTAGGGGGATATCACCCACGGACTGCCTTAACTCTGTGATGAGCTGGGTTCTGGTGTCCTGCCACCACACAGGGATTGTCTCTCGATCTGGCATTGGAGGTGGAGGAGGAGGCTGGTAGTCCCGGTAGCCTCGGTACTGTGGGTATTGCCAAGAAGGGTAACGGAAACCAGGCATTCCCGGGTTATAGCCATAAGGGTTGTACCCAGGGCATCCCTGTGTCAGGTATCCCGGCGACGGAGGCACGTGGACTGAAGTTGGGTAAAGTGGTGCCGATGGTGGGCCACCCGGTGGTGGAGCATGGGAGTGTGGCCCCAGAACACCACCGGAAGGTTTGACTGGACCTACAGGGGGAGGTGCCAGAGAGCCACAAGGTGGCGGGAGATCTGGGAGGGCTCCTGATGATCCCAAAGGAGGGAATTCCATAGAAGGATCCTTGGCTGTGACGGACTCCTGCCTGGAGGCGGTAAAAGGACAGGCAATGGGGGTAATTCTGGAAGGGGCCCCAACGAAAGGTCTGATAATGATCCTGACGGCAGGGGAAAAAAACAGGATCAGGCAGCGAATCCCTGGGGTGAAGGACCCGGAGGGATGAAGAGTCTCTCGACAGCACAGTCAAGCCAGCATCGGGGGCCTCATGGGAGCCCGACGGGTCAGAAGAAGGGTCTGGGCTGACGATGGAAGAGCCGCCGTCCAACTTATCAGACCTGATCTGGCTAGTGGAAGCAGCAAGGCCTCCACTAGGCTTAATGGTCAAGGCCACGCAACCGTCGAAGGAGTCGAGGAGTGACTTATCGGCAGTGCTGGGAGGAGACACAACTACCTAAATAGAGGCTACTCCCAGCTGCCCGCTCACCTCGGCAGGAGGGGGAGAAGGTGCCAGGCCCAAGGAGGCAGATGGGATACCTGAAGGAGTACTCAGGTTTTGAAGCAGGCCTCCCGCGTTGTGATGGACTCCTGTCCCCGGTGCGTCTCCTTGTCCTCCTCCTTTTTTCTTGGGGCAGGTGATGACGACCTTTCTCTCAATTCCTGGAGCTCCTTTTCCATCAATGTCAGCTGTCGGGTAAGGAGGTGGGCCTCAAGGGTCCACTTGCATCTGGTCCGGGTGGCTTGATTGAAGGCTTGACAGATAGCACACTCGTCTGAGTTGTGCTTGGGACCTAGACACAAGAGTAACAGGAATGGTCGTCCCTGAGCGGGATTTGAGCTCCACACTTAGAGCACTTCTTCTTTGGGCGAGTCAACATACAATTGGTCGAATCAGATGTTGGAAAAAGTATAGGAATGAAGAAAAAACTTTGACTGATGCAGGCGTTAGATCACTGTTCTTACTCGTGAGCCAAATGAACTGAGGCGACGGTGGAAAGAACTGGGAGGGTATGGGACCGCTTTTTATAGTTGGGATGATGTCACGTCACCTGACGCCGGGGAGGTCCTGCTGATGATTTAGCTACAAGTTTGCTGTTGGAACTGGACGTCAGGGGGCGTAGTCCTATATGTGAAGACCTACTGCTGGAACCCTCTTGAAGTAAGATCATAGTTTTCCAGGTCAAGTACTTATGCTCGGCTGAATCCAGCGGTTCAAAGGGTGGCTGCATAAGCTGAGCAATGCAGACATTCAGATCCCAAGCCGGAGTAGGCTCTCTAAAGGGAGGGCTGATATGAACCAGACCTTTGAAGAACTTACTGAAAACAGGATGAGATGCCAGGGAAGAGCCCTTCCCTGCTGAAAAGAATGCAGACACAAATGCTAGGTGAACCTTCAGAGTTGCAGGCCTAAGGCCTAGGCCATTAAGGTGAACCAGATAATCTAAGGCTGTAGCAATGCCTGCAGTATCAGGCAGAATGCCCTTCTGAGAACACCAAATGCTGAATCTTTTCCATTTGGAATTATAAGTTTTTCTGGTGGAAAGTTTCCTGGAGACCTTCAGATTATCCAGAACTCCATGAGAAAGATGCACACCTGCATATTCTAACTCCTCAAGAGCCAGGCCTTGAGATTGAGAGACTGGAGATTGCGGTGCCAAATTCTCCCCTGAGTGGAGGTTAGGAGATTGTGTCTCTTGGGAAGAGAAAGGGGGAGTGACACTACCACGGACAACAGCAGAGGAAAACAAGGTTGTCTGGCCCAGTCTGGAGCCACCAGTATCACTGTACAGGGTTGAGACCTGATTTTGACTAGAACTCTGAACAACATGGGGAAGAGAGGGAAGGCATAGAGGAACCTGCCTTCCCAATCCAATATGAGAGCATCCAGAGGAAGGGCCTGGAGGTCTGCAGCAGAACAGAGGAAGTTGGTGACTGTCTGGGGCTGGAAAGAGAGTCATCTCTGGAGTGCCCCATCTGTTGAAGATTACTTTCAGGATGGGAGGATCCAGGGACCATTCATGATGTCCTTGGGAGATTCTGCTCAAAGCATCTGCTAGCACATTGTCCTTCCCTGGGAGATGAACTGCTGTCAGGGAAGCCTGAAGAGAATAGGCTAGAGACCACAGTTTCATGGCCTCTGTGCACAAGGCCATGGACCGAGTGCCCCCTTGCTTGTTGATGTACCACATTGTGGTGGTGTTGATTGTCCTGATCTGCAACACCTTGCCTCTGACTGAGTCTGAGAAAGCCTGAAATGCAGGAATACTGCCCTGAGTTCCAGCAGATTGATATGAAGGAGAGACTCTTGTGGAAATCAAACCCCCAGAGCCGTTAGGGCTCCCAAATGGGCTCCCCAGCCTAGGAGAGAAGCATCTGTGGTTAGGACTACTGAGGGGGCTTGACTGAGGAATGGGACACCTTGTCTGAGATTGTCCTGATCCAGCCACCACTGGAGAGCTTGGAACAGAGTCTGAGTCACTGGAACCAATTTGGTGAGAGAGTCTTTTTTTCCGAGACTAAAAGGACCTTAGGTGGAACTGAATGTCCCTCATCTGAAACCTGGCTCCTTGTACCACTGCAGTGGAAGCTGCCATGTGGCCTAGGAGTTGAAGAAAGTGCCTTGCTGGCTGAGAGACCAGAGGTCGAAAAGAGGAAGCGAGATCTGTAAGGGCCTTTACCCTTGCTAATGGGAGGAAAGCCTTTGCCTGAACAGTATCTAACTCTACAGTATTCCTATGAAAGTAAGGAGTTGTACTGGTTCGAGAACTGACTTTAGAAGATTGAGGAGAAACCCCAAAGAACTGAGCAAGTTCTGAGTGATTTGCAGAGCTGACTTGACCTGGTCGGAGGACTGACCTACAATGAGCCAGTCATCCAGGTAGGGGAATATAGATATACCCTGCCTTCTGAGGAAGGCAACTACTACTGCAAAGCACTTTGTAAACACCCTTGGAGCTGATATTAGGCCAAAAGGCATGGCCCTGAACTGATAATGGCCTGAAGGCAACTCGAGCCTGAGGTACTTTCTGTGGTTGCACCAGACAGGAATATGGAAATAGGCATCCTTGAGGTCCAGGGATGCTAGCCAATCCCCTGGACTTAGAGAGGGAAGAATTATTCCAAGAGTCACCATTTTGAATTTTGGTTTTGTGATGCGTTTGTTCAGATATCTTAAGTCTAAGATGGGTCACCACTCTCCTGTCTTTTTCAGGGTAAGAAAATATCTGGAGTACAGACCTTTGCCCCTGTGCTGAGTAGGAACTTTCTCTACAGCTCTGAGAGCCAGTAGAGAAGAAACCTCTGCCTCTAGGGCAATGGTTTCTGAGATTGTTGCAGGTGGAAAGGACCTGACCCTCATTTTTGGGAACCTTTTGAAACTGAGGGCCAGTCCCTGGCTTACTACCTTCAGGACCCACTTGTCTGAGGTAACAGAATTCCAGGCCTGGAAGTAGTAAGCCAGCCTGCCTCCTACTGGAATAGGGGAGTCGGCCCAGGCCGACACATCAGTGTGTCTGTTGGCAGGAGCCTTGGACTGGGAAGAGGATGCAGCCCTGCTCATGCCCCTTCTGCCTCTCCCTTGAAAGAACCCCCTCTGTGGGAAAGAAGAGGAAGGCCTGGGCTTTGTAAAAAGGCCTGTGGAAAGGCCTGCCCCTGCCCCTAGCCTGCTGCTTCTGAGGAGTGGCTTGCCTTTCTTTGGCCTGTACACTCCTGTAGGTGGTCCTATACTCATCCATTTTTTTCATGTAAGCCTCTGTCTGCTCTCCAAACAGAGAGTTACCCACAACAGGGATATCCATGGCCTTAGCCTGGGTATCCTGGGAAAGGTTAGTAAATCTAAGACAAGCATGTCTCTTGAGAGACACAGATGTAGCCATGCCTCTTGATGCCACATCGTTGGAGTCTACAGCAGCATGGAATTGTACTTTGGATGTCTCAATTCCATCAGTAGCCACCTCTTCCAGCTCTTTGGCTAGCTGGGGAGAGGTCTGTTTAGCCAGTTCCAGTTTTTAGTCTTTGGTAACCGGGTAAGGCCCACTAGGCACAACTGCCTGTTTTCAGGGGCAACTTGGGAGCACTGGGTGGTTAAGTGACTTGCTCAGGGTCACACAGTATGCAAGTGGAGGTTGTGAGGATCAAACTCAGGTCTGGTCTGCTGGCTGTATCAAGCTCATTCACACGTTGTTCCTCTAACCTCTAGGCTATACTGCCAGCCAAGGACCTCTAGTACCTGGCTGCGTAGGCCATATAGTTAGCCTGCTTGAGTCCCAAAGAGGTTGCCGAATATTGTTTTTTGGCCATGGCATCCACTTTCCTGGAGTCTTTGTCTCGGGGGGTGTGAAGCCAAAGAAATGTTAGCCCTGTCACAGGCCGCAGCCTGCACTATTCCAACATGGCTGCAATGACTATATAAAAACTCCGTACCCAAACTGATAACATGTACCTTCTGTCCATTCTCTTATCTACAGGAGGTAAGGAGTCAGGTGTTTGCAATATCTTTTTTATCTGTTTCCCCAAAGATTTATGAAGAGGGATAGTCAAACTTTTGGACTCTGAGATGTCCATCATCTCAACAAAATCAGGCTCTTATTCCTCCTCCTCAGCAGCTTCTACCATTGGGAGCTGGAGGGTTTCAGGCACCTTCTTGCAGAAGTGGGAAGGGGACTCAGAAAGCCGGGGGGCATTAGAAGGCCTGCCTGGGGAGATGGCTGGTTCAATGGGCACATCCAGGCCTTCAAAATCATTATCATCACCATCATCCTCCTCCTCAGGATACTCTTCATCTCCCTCCCACTCCACATCATAATAAGTATCCGGATCGTAATCCGATAGAGTCAGATCTGACCAAACCGGACGCCTAACTGGCAATGCCAGTTCGGACAGAACCGGGCAAAGTGTCTGGACTATACACTGATCACTTGGGCTATTTCATCAGCGGTTGGAGTATGCGGTGCTGGATCCAAACCGGGTGACTTTCTTTTCCTTTTTGCCAGAACTGACCCCTCGGAGTCAGATCTTCTTTTGCCTGAGGAGGTATCACCCAGGTCAGTGGGCACCTCCTCAGGTTCAGCCGCAACCAAACTGGGCCGGCCATCCAGATGCACAGACTTCTCGCCCTCCCTTTCCTTCAGCCTACTCAACCTTTTTTCCTGAGTGGCTTTAGGAAAATTCTTGCAGATTTGGCAGTCTATTTTGAGGTGGTCAAACCCCAGACAAACAAAGACTTCACTGTTAGGAGGAGGAGTGAAGAATATGACAGTTACACTGAGAAGTACCAGAGACAGAGGTCTGAAAACAGAGCTCGAGCTCAATGTTCTACGCTGCTGCATAGAGTTAACTCTTTACTCTCTGGGGGAGTTCAAGTGCTGGGGCTAACTGCACAATGTCAGAATACAGCAAGACTTCATGTTGTTTGAAACAGTAGTTTTCCTTGAGTCTCTGTGTCCATTTTTTCTTCTCAGAAATTGCAGCCCAGCTCCCTTATAAGTTCAAAGCACTTCGTAAAGACTCATGGCACAGAGGAAAGCCCAAAGGGCAGTACTTTGAACTGGTAGTGTTGACCCAGGGCAACAAATTGAAGATACCTGTGGTGGCTTGGGTGCACTGGAACATGTTGGTAGGTGTCCTGCATGTCCAGGGAGATCAATTAATCGTTTTGATGAATCAGTGTTGGGGGGGCGGCGTTTACATGGCAGAGTTGCGCAGCGTTTGGTAAGTGCTCCATGCTGACAGCTTGATTAAATGTTTAATTTGGGACATATCTTCCATGTGAATTACATATGGCTGATAAAAGAAAAGCTTTTCCTTCATATTCATTGAAAGAGTTTTGCTCGCAGAGAATTAAGCCGCTTGAAAAATACTTCGGACCGACTACAGGCAACACAGGGTTCAGGCGAACCAGAGAGAGAACATCCGGTTTTGCATTTGAGATGCAGACTGCCGACCTGCGACCACCTCAGAGTAATTTAACAACTCCTACAGAAACTCATAAAGTTGCTCCTACCTCCCAAGGCCTTTACATCATAAACAAGTAGAGCGGGTACAGTAGCTGAGGTTTCAAATTCCTCGACAACAGCAAAGATGCAGATACCTGATCGTAGCAAGGATTCCCTAAACCAAACATCTTTGCCTCCTATGGAAAGTATTATGGCTACTATGGCTAATAAGTATACGACAGACTTTCCTGGGGATATTTTGGAGAAATTGCTGTTATGGACTCAAACCTATGACAGGAAATTTAATGCATTGTCGTAAAAAGTGGACTTTTTACAGAAGATGCTAAACAGAATCAGGAGAGGATTGAGGAACTCAATAAGGATGTGGACAAAAACAAGAAAGAATTAGAGAAAACTACATGTAAAATGTTTGGTATGGAAGCAACTACTGCAAACTTAATAAACAATAATTATACAATAGCACGTAAAGTTGAGATGCTGGAGAATTAGCAAAGATATCGTAACTTGAGGCTGATTGGTTTACTTCCTCTTTGGACTCAGGATTTCAGTCAGTTCTGGATATGATTAAGGACTCATTCATGAGTGTCTTTGAACTTATGGAAGACAATCTGCCCTTTATAACCGGGGCTTATAGAATTCCTTTGAAATCTGTTAACCAAGATAATACATCCTCCCAGAGGAAATCTACCATTTTGCTGACTTTAGAGTCTGAAACTGATCGCAACTTGATTATGTACCTTTCACTAATTAAAGCTTTCCCTATATATAAAAATACAGTCTCAATTTTCCTCAACTACTCCTATTCCACTCAACAAAGACGCCGTCAATTTTTAGCATTTCGACAGAAGACAACTGAAATGGGAGCAGAGTTTCAGCTCCTAAGGCCTGCGAAACTTCGGATAAAATTTAAAGGGACACTATCTTTTTTATGATGTGGAACAAGTCTCTGCATTTATTAGGGCCCAACATAATCAAAGTGAAATGGATTCCTTGACACTTTCTGAGGAAGAGATGATAAATGTGGCAGTATGAGAAAACTAGATAATACGAGAGCCTTTGAGCTGATATGAGTGTATGAGTATGCAAGATGTAATAGGCAGATGGAGTTTTGGAAGGAAATCCCCCCCCCCCTTTTTGATGCCTTTTTTTCCCTTCTTCTGTGGGGGGAGATAAGTTGTCATAGAAAGAGATTGTAAGATGAGGATTGCAGTTCTGAACAACCATTTGCAAAGGAATAACTTTAAAGTTCTGTTAAATTTTAATTTTTGCTATAAGCTCCTGAAAGAAATTTTGGTAACATAGAAACATAGAATTTGATGGCAGATAAGGACCGCTTGGCCCACTCAGTCTGGCCATTTCCCTACCTACTGGATAAGCTGCAGATCCTAGTTAACCAGCAGCCTACTTCTTCCTACCCCCAACCCCTAGAATGGCCTTATGACTGTCTCATGCATGCTTGAATTCCACCACTGATTTTGACTCCACAACCTCCTCCGGAGGCGCGTTCATGCATCCACAACCTCTCTGTGAAAAATACTTCCTTAAATTACCTCTGAGCCGCCCTCCCCATCTTCAAATTGTGCCTCTTGTTTTTGCACACCTTTTTGAAAGATGCTACCCTCTTGACTTTGTTGATTCCTTGAGGTACTTGAACATTTCTATCATGTCACCCCTCTCCTCCTTTCCTTGAGGCTATACATATTAAGCTCCTTTGTCTCTCTTCATGTCTTCCAGTGCAGACCCTGCACCATTTTAGTTGCCCTCTCTGGACAGCTTCCATCCTGTCTATGTCTTTGTGGAGATTGGGTTTCAGAACTGCACACAGTACTCAGATGGGGTCTCACCAGCTGTCTGTACAGAGGGATAACAACTTCCTGTTTTCTACTGGTGATGCCTCCCTATACATCCCAGTATCTCCCAGCCCTCCTTGCTGCCCTCTCACATTGCTTGCCCACCTTTAGGTCATCTGATATGACTACCCCAGGTCCCTTTCCATTTTTGTTGTTGTTAGTATCTCACCCCCCATTGTGTACTCTTCCCCTGGGTTTTGTTTCCCAGGTGCATTACCTTGCACTCTTAGCATTGAATCTAAGCTGCCATACATTTGACCATTCCTCTAACCTTGCCATGTCCCTTCTCATCCTTTCCACCCCACCTTGTGCATCAACTCTGTTGCAGATATTTGTGTCATCTGCAGAGACATATTTTCCTTCCAGTCCTCTGCAATGTCGCTATAAAGACATTGAAGAGGACCGGTCCTAATACTGAACCCTCATGGTACCCACTAGTAACCTTCCTTTCTTCTGAGTGGACTCCATTTACTACTACTCTCTGTGTCCTATTCTCCAGCCAATTTTACCCAGGCTGTCATCTTGGGACCTACCCCAGGCTGGCTAACTTGTATATTAATCTTTGTGTGGGACTGTGTCAAATGCCTTGCTAAAGTCTAGGTAGGCCATGTCCACAGCCCCTCCTGATCTACTACTTTGGTCACCCAGTCAAAGAAATCTATCAGATTCATCTGGCATGACCTTCCCGCCAGAATCCATGCTGCCTAGGTCCTGTGCCCTCTGGTCTCTAGATACTCAACAATTCTTTCCTTCAGAAGTGATTCCATCATTTTCCCTATCACTGAGGTTAAACTAACAGGTCTGTAGTTTCCTGCTTCTGCCTTGCTCCCACTTTTGTGAAGGGGAATCACATCTGCCCTCCTCCAGTCCTCAGGTACCACCCCATCCTCCCATGATTTGTTAAAAAGGGTAGTCAGTGGTGTCACTAGTTCTACCCTTAGTTCTTTTAGAATTCTGGGATGAATCCCATCAGGCCCCATTGCTTTCTCCACCTTCAGTTTTAAGAGTTCTTTCAGAACCCTTTCTTCTGTAAATGGGCTGATATCAACTTCTGTATCCAGAGTGTTTCTACTGTTTGTTTTAGGTACCTCCCCCTCTTCATTTGTAAATACTGAGCAAAAATATTTGTTTAGTATCTCTGCCTTTTCACAGTCTCCCTCTGACCACCCTCCCTCCCCTTTATTAAGCCTCACTATCTCCCTTGGTCTTCCATCGCTTCCTGTTGTACCTATAAAAGGTTTTATCCCCCTTTTTAACTGAGTTGGCTATCTTTTCCTCGGTTTGGGCCTTTGCTGTTCTCACTGCCTTCCCAGCCTCCTTTTGCTTTAACTGATACAGTTCCCTGTCTTGCTCCTTCTGTGATTCCTTGTACTTCCTGAATGCTTTCTTCTTCTCTTGAACCTTCACTGCCACTTCCTTTGAGAACCATAGTGGTTTCTTACATCGTTTTGTTTTGTTTATTTGCTTCACACAAAGGCTCGTTACCTCTGTGATGGCAGTTTTTATTATTCCCCATTGTTCTTCCACCCTCCTTCCTGCCCATTTGCTAGTGCATTCCTTAGGCACTCACCCATTTTGGCAAAGTCAGCCCTCCTAAAGTCCAGTACTTTTGCCTTTGTATGGCTTGACTCTATTGCTGTGTTTATTGAGAACCATACTGTTCAATGCTCGCTAGTTCCCAGATGGCTACCTACTTCTACATCTGTGATCCTCTCTCCATCTCCATTTGAGAGAACCAGGTCTAAGATTGCTCCCTCTCGAGTGGGCTCCAATACTAGTTGTCTAAGGCATGCCCCCTGTAGGGCATCTAGAATAACCCCACTCTTGAAGTGGCTGCTGCAACTGCACTCCAGTTAACATCTGGCATATTCAGATCACCCATCAGCAATATCTCCCCTTTTTCTGCCATTCTAAGTATACTTTCTATCATTTCCTTGTCCATTTCCTCCCCTGAGAAGGGGGTTCGTATTCAACCCCTGTGTGGATTGTGGTGCCATTGCCTGTCTCCAAATTTACCCACAGTGCTTCTTCTCCTTCCTGTTTACCCTTTGTTCTGTTGCTTTTATTCCTTCCCTTATGTAAAGAGCTACTCCTTATCCTCCTCCTCTTTTACCCTCCCTGTCCCTCCTGTAGTAGTGTATCCTGGTATGTTTATGTCCCAGTCATGATTTTGTGTGTACCATGTTTCTGTGACTGCCATGATATCCAGATGTTCCTCCTCCATCAAGGCCACTAATTCAGGAAGCTTGTTACCCAGACTACGTGCATTGGTACTCATTGCTCTCCATTTTTTGATGGCTTTACCTTCTGTTGCAGCATCCCCCACTGACCTTTCTACCTCGGTCTTTTTCTCATTTAGTACCCTGTTTTGTAGGGAGAGGCTGGGATTTTCCTGCTGCTTATCAGTGCCTACCCTTTGACTAGTTTAAAAGCTTGCCAATGAAGCATTTAAACCGATTGCTCAAAAGACTTGTTCCCTTACTGGACAGATGCAGACCATCCTGCCAGTATAGGCTGGTGTCCCTCCAGGTGGAACCCCAGTCCCCAGTGAAGCCAAACCCCTGTGCTCCACACCATTTTTTCAACCATTCATTAAACTGCATGGTGCTAATATCCTCGCCTCCCCATGCCATTGACAGGCAGCACCTCTGAGAAGGATACTGTGTGTGCTACTTGTCTTAGGCCCTCCCCAACTCTACAATGTCCTCCTGCACTGCTCTAATCTCATGATGAGCCAAGTCATTTGTCCCTAGGTGGACAATTGCATCCAGCTCAGACTCCCTTGCAGCTGTTCTCGTGATCCTGAGGATGCGCTTCCTGTCCCTCCAAGCCATGGCACCAGGCAGGCACCTTACTTCAGTTTTCCCAGCTCCCCCCAGCTCTATCCCCCTAATAATTGAGTCCCCCACCAGAAGCTGCTTCCTCTCCCTGTAGTTTCCTCTGCCTCCTTCCTGTGGGCCTCCCTTGTGACAGTTGTCATCAGTCTTCTCTGTGGGTGCATCCATAGGGGAGCTATGCTCCCCCAGAATGGTGTATGGATTGTGGAGTGGAACAAGTGACTGGGTGTGCCTCTGTTCCACCATCCTCACCCTCCCTGAGCCCACTGTGGTCCAACTTCTGTGCTTTCTTTGCAACCTCTGAGATAGTGGTGGTGGCACTGGTGCTCCCTGGATGGGGGAGGTTCCTTTCCTACTGTCCAGTGCGGCCTGGGGGAAGGTTTCCTTAGTACTGTCCAGTGCGGTCTGAAAACTGCAACTTCCTCCCTCAGTGCAGGTAACTGTCTGCAAATAGGGCAGCATCTCAGCCTCCAGAAAGACTCCCAGAAGATTGCTGCCCCACAGCCATTACATTGCACTACTCCCCACATGTTTATCTACTTTTTTTTGTTTGTTTTTGTGTGTGTGTGTATGTGTGTGTGTGTGTGTGTGCACACGTGTGTGATTGGTTTGTTATACAGAAATATATATATTATACAATGTGTATGCCTATATTGTCAGTGCAGTGTGCTAGAGAGGATATGACAGTGATATGCACCTTGCACTCTTGAGGAAATGATATTAGAACCTCAGGTATAAAGGAACTATTTCCAGGGGTGGGTGGGGTGAGGGGTGGGAAGAGGTTGGGCCTAAACTGTGCCCTCACAAAACAATCAGCTAAAAGCTCTCACCCACCGCTGTGATGAGTGCCTTCCTGTCAGCAAGATGCCCTACACAACAATTTGACAGAGAAAATACCCTGCTAATCAAACAGAGAAAAATCCAGACATCCAAGTCAGACACAGGTAAACCTCTCCAGCCCCAAAACAGCCTGGTGGTTTGTTAGCCACAAAGGAAAATCAAATATGCAGTTATTTCAACCCTTCTGAAGATGCTGACAAGATAAGCAGTTTTGAAAACCCCCCTTCCTGAATTAAAAACTAAAATAATTAAACACAAAGCAATACCAATGTAAAAGTAAGAAAAACTTCTCTCAGATGTAAGCAAGAGAGAGAGATTAGTTACAGATATCTAGTCCAATATAATTTATCCCATGCAGCTTCTCAGTTGTTTCAAAGCACACCCAGTACACAACTTGGAAGAAGATGGACTTCTCTGGAGGATGCCATAACTGCTAGCCACCTGGGGGGTTGTGAGTCAGCCTGGTGAAGCAACTCCCCCCAGCAACCAGCCCAATTGAAACCTACCAGTTCTAGAAAGCAGCAGGAGCTGTTTTTCACTGACTTTAATTTGCTGCCTAATCAGCACTCTTAGCACTCATGCAGGAAGTGAGACTTATATAAGGGACTGCTGATGACTGCTCTCAGCCATTGAGCAGTCACCACGCTGAGGATGCCATAGTTGCCAGCCAACAAGGGAGCTTGTGATTCAGCCTGGTAAAGTGACTCCCTCAGCATCTAGCCCAGTCATCAGCCACCCATTCCAGAAAGCAGCAGGAGCTGCTTTACAGTAACTTTAATCTGCTGCCCAGTCAACACTCTTAGCACTCGTCATAAGGCCTGTACCTCTACGCAGTCCTGCGTGAGCGGTCCCACAATGAGTGGCACAGCAGGAGTGGGAGTCCTGGAGTGGAGTCACCAGAGGAGAGATGTCAGGATGCTAGGAGACTGCCCAAACTCCCTGTTCCTATGGAAGTGGTCTTTATGTACTTTGCCTATAGCTAGTCCGGCTGTACTACTGTCAGGAAAAGCTGTTTGAATTTTAGAGGCTCTCTGTTGTACTGTATCTGCAAGACTTTTGCTGTTTTCAATTTAAAGTGTACTTTAATCCTAAATATAACTGTGCCTGCCTTGTTAGTTATAATAGGGGTTTGCTACTGTTATTTTGTGTCTGCTAGCCTATTTCTTTATTGCCTTCCATTATATTATATTCTGAAAAGTGATCGATAGTTCAACTGTACCACCATAACTAGCTTGTGCTGTGGGTACTGTTCTCAGCATACCTGCATTCATACTTTAGGTGTTCTTTTAGCTTTCTTTGTTGGGTCCAACCAAGATTACCATCTCCCTAGCCTTTCCCTGACTCCGTTTTTTGACTGTAGTCTCTATTCATTGCTATTAGTGGTCACTTTGGTTGCCCCTCAATGGTTACTTGCCAGCAACTAATTTATTTCTACCTCCGAAATGGCTTCCCTCTCATTTGTTGTCCTATAGAGCATGGTTCTGCTATCCCTCCTCCTCTTGTTGGACTGTATACCTTCCTCTCCCAGCTCACTAAGGTTGCAACCCAATCTGAATCAAACACATTTAGATACTCTAGCTCCATTGTAGTTTGTGTGTCTTATCCTAACCTGACCCCAATCTTAAAATCAAACTATTTATACTATTTACTACTGAGGTTTGTGGATAAGTACCATTTCTATACCCAGTATACACAGATACATAGAATTTGATGGCAGATGAGGACTGCCTGGCCCATCTAGTTTGCCCATATACCATACCCCCAAGTATCCCTTGTTTACACTTTCCCTCATCACCGCTAGGGTTCCCTTATGTCTATCCCATGCATTTTTGAATGCATTCACTGTTTGCACCCCTACCACTTCCATGGGGAGGCAATTCCATGAATCAACCACCCTTTCCATGAAGAAGTACTTCGTCACATTCCCCATGAGTCTACCTCCCTCCAGCCTCATATCTTGACTCCTAGTTTTTGAGCATTCTCTTTTCTGAAACAGGCTTCCTTCCTAGGACCTATTAATACCCTTAAGGTATATAAAAGTCTCAATCGTAACCCCCTCTCTCCTTTCTCATCTCCAGTGAATACATGTCAAGGTCTGTTAGCCTATCATCATATACCTTCTTGTGTAGCCCCTGTGCCATCTTTGTAGTCCTCCTCTGGACTGCCTCCACTCTGTCTATATTTTTCCTGAGATGCAGCCTCCAGAACTGGACACAGTATTCCAGATGAGGTCTCACCAATGATCTGTAGAGTGGCATCACCACCTCCCTATTTCTGCTGGAGATACCCCTTCCTATGCACCCCAGCATTCCATTGGCCCTTCTTATCACTTTTTATCACACCGTCTAGTCACCTTGTCAGACGATATTAAATTCTTTAAGGGGAAACCATCTTGGAGGAACATTAGCTCATGGTTTAGACAGCAAGCTCCTAATCTTAGGAATTGTTGTAAACAATGAGAAAATGTATTATTTTAAATAACTTATTTTGTGTTAATTGTCTGCCTTTATTGTAACATTTTACATAATGTGGAACATTGTTTGTAAGATTGTAAACGTCACTGTCCTTCCAGACACCCTCAGTGACCATTCTCCGGTTCTCTGCTCCTGGTCCTGTAAAATCCCAAGATCTCCTCCCAAAATAATTCTGCAACGTAAACTTGGTCCTGGTAAATTGGCACAACTGAAAGCTCACCTCAGTGTCGTGGATTGGTCCCCCATTTTTAATACTGTAAACCTTGACAGGGCCTTGGACCTATTTACCCGATCCTTCAATAATATCTGTGATCTCTATGCACCATTCAGAAAAGAATGGTTAAAGGCAACCATGTACCTTGGTTCACTGAACGCCTCAAGACCTTAATGCTAACCAGAGACTCGCTATGGTACCTCCATCGAGTCTGGCCTCCCCAAGATAGACAGAATATAGAACGGTTAGGAATAAGTGCACTTGGGCCATTCAAGGGCAAAAGCAGATTACTATAAACTGTCTTAACTCATCCTGGGGTTCGCCGCAAGTTTTGGAACAACATCAAGGAAATATGCGGTAAGGTCCCCAACCAGGTCCCCTCCCAAATCATGTCTAATGGGTCCTTCACCTGTGACCCTACTCGCATCGCTGCAGTTTTCAGTGATGCCTTCTCCAACCTTAGCCATGTTCTCCCCCCGAATTTCTATGACCCTCCTGCTCCTAGCTCACCCGCCCTGCACCTTGGTGCCCCCCCTTTTACCTTCACTACATCTCTCTGAAGTCAGCTGAACCATATCTTAATGCTGCCCTTAGTCACGCCTCCTCCAATGCCGACTCCCTCGACCTCAGAATTCTTCGGCTTTCCCTTAAGAAGTCCTTGCCCCTCTCACCCCACATCTTAAACCTCCCTCTCCTGGGCAAATTCTGCCATCTGAAATCCACCAATATCACACCCATATATAAAGGTGGGGACCGCTCCTCTGCTATCTCCATCTTACCCCCCCCTCCAAAGCCTTAGAGAGGATAGTTTCGGATCAGTTCACTGACCACCTCAATAAATATAACTTACTCTGCAAACAACAACATGGTTTCCGTAAAGGCCACAGCACTACTACTGCCCTGCTTGAACTAACATCTCACATCCACACTGCACTGGATAAAGGTCACATCACAGGTACGATCTTCATTGACCTCACCAAGGCATTTGATACGTCCATCATTCACTACTCCAAACTTCTTTGCATACATATAATTTGTAGTAAGTCTGTTTGACATCACGTTTTTGTTGACATTACTGTGTTGAATAAATTAAAAATTAATAAAATATAAGTATAAAAAAAAGAATCGGTGGTAAAAGTGTACCGAGGGATATCATTTTGAATTTTTCCTTGAAAAGAAACCTGTTCAACTTCCTTAGGTCTAGAATAGGGCACATACCGCCTGTTTTCTTTGGAACCAGGAAGCAGAGGGAGTAGAAATAACAGGTTACTCACCTGTAACAGTAGTTCTAGGAGTGGTATATGTTGTTCATCCACACTCTTTGGTTATGTCCCTTTCCCCTTTAAGGATCACCGGAAGTATTCAAGCTGGCTCCTCCCATCCACCCGGGTGGTATATACCTCGGCTCGCCCCATGATGCCAGATCTTAGCCTGCTGGAAGCCAGGTTGTGTGCGTCTGCAGCCAGGGAAGTCGGTGGGTCCGTGTGGATGAACAACATATACCACTCCTAGAACTACTATTCTACGTCCCCGCTGGCCACTCGCCACATCACCAATGGCGAAGCCACAAGCCCTGTGACTAAGATTTTATATCCCTGCCTCACCACAGAGATGAAAGGAGTCAGCCTGCAACCTACTTTCGCCACTCTCTTGCCATGGACATAAGAACTACTGAGAGAATGGCTGAAAAACTACAAGGTGCAGCAGTACCCTGTCGGTGATCTTCGGTAGCACAGTAATGCTGTAATTCGCATGCTCGGGTCACTGGCAACCATCTGACTGCATTACTGAGCCAAAGAAAACCACATGACATAATTGTTGGCATGGAGGAGACTGTGTGTGATTGGGGAGATTAGGTAGACATGTCTCCTCCGGCCAATCAGTGGAGTTTCTGTGTTCTGGAGACGGGCTCTCGCTGTGAAGCAAGTCACTCGGGCGGCGGTGGTGAAAGGGAGCGGGTGCTTTTCTGTAGCCTCCTCAGCGATTGCTGATCTTGCTAAATTAATTATTTTGCTGGCATATTTAGTTTGTGGGTAGGTAGGGAGGGTGCCAGAGAAGGTGAGGAGAGAAGAAATAAATGGGGGAACTTGGAAAAAAACAGGAGACAGAGCTGAAAGTTTGAGTGCAAGCAGTGTGATGCATATTAAAAAAAAAAAAGGAGACAAGGAAAATTGCATTTTTTGAGCTTTGTTTGCTCAGTACTACAGATAAAAAGTTGACAAGTTAATGAAATAAGAGCATTCAGTGCAGTTTGATGGGGGAATAGCAGGAGGCAAAAAAAAAAAAAAGCATTTGGAAGTATAAACCGAATGTGTATGGAGTTGAAAGAAGCAGGGGAACTAAAGGCACAGTGCTTTACAGTCCAGAGATAGACGCTAATGAAAAAAGCAGGCAGGAAAACAGAATGTAGACAAGGGCAGACAAAAGGAGATAAAAATAAATTCTTGGATTGAAAGGCAGTGTTGAATTGTTTGTGCATATTTACTACAATACTGAATGAGGCCAAAAAGGATATTAAAACAAAATAGAAAGGCTTATGGGGTATTAAGGCACAGTACCTACTATATGGAACTACTGAAGTATTGAATAAATAATAATGTGTGGGGTGGTGGGGGACAATAAGTGTGTATGCAGATACACTTAAAGATTAAGTGAAGCAACAAGCTGTGATTAAGAAAAAGCACATCAGTAGAAAGAAAAGTGATCAAGAAACAGACAAGCTGAGAGGGGAATACACAAATAAACAAACTTGCCAAGGCACAATAATTATTTTAAACTGTTCTCTGACTGTCGTGTGACAGACTGCTGCAGTACAGTGTGTGCATGTGTGTGTTCAGAAAACAATCAAACACACTGGCAGCATGCTGTGTAATCTTTGAGAAATGAAACTGTACTAAGTGCTGAAGCATATCAATATTAACCGGTCCTGTAACCCCCCCATTACTGTTGGCCACATAATATGAGTGTGTGTGTGAAGAAATAGAACTCTGAGACCCAACTGCTTCATTAAAGAACTTTATTAGTCACACAATTCAAAAAGACATCCGAGTCTGTCATATATTCTTGAGCAAATATCCAGTCGGTGTCACATATATTCTTGTGCAAATATCCAGTCTCATATTCTTGTGCAAATAATATCCAGTCAATGTCACATATATTCTTGTGCAAATATCCAGTCGGTGTCACATATATTCTTGTGCAAACCAGTCTGTGTCACATATATTTGTGCAAACATCCAGTCTGTGTCATATATTTTCTTGTGCACTGTCCAAACGGTGTCACATATAAATTCTTGTACAAATATCCAGTCTGTGTCACATATATTCTCACATATCCAGTCAGTGTCACATACTGTCATAGTCTAGTCTGTGTCACATATATTTTTGTACCATCTACCTAAATAAAAATGTCAGAACAAGCTGTAAATCCTGAAACTGCTAAACAGAGCAGCCGGGTGGCCACAGTAAAACAAAGCAAGATAACAGACATTTTCAAAAGGCCCAGATCAGCAAGTCCTGTCCCTGAAACTGAGCCAGAATCATGTGGCAGCGTCTCTGTAGCAATGGAGAGCAGCTATTCAAAAACTGCAAGCAACAAAACCAGAGTTTTATATGACAGAGACAGTCATAGGGAAATTAAGGATTCCTGGTTTAAAACCTACCCATGGCTCATTCATGACAAAGAAGCTTCAGTATTCTACTGCAGAATTTGCAAAGAAACTGGCAGAAGAAATATTTTCACAGAAGGGAAACCAACCAATAAGCCAAAGGCTGAAGATTTAAATAAACATCAGGGCCCAGATATTCAAACTGCGCCCAAAATGTGCGCAACAGCAGGAGCAAGCACAAATCAATTGCGCATATGCGCAACAGACGCGATATTCAAACATGGAGCAAAACAAATTGCGCAAGCAGCCAACGTCTGAATATCGCACAAACTGTGCCATAGCGCAACCAGGAAGGGGAAGCTGAGCAGAAAGGTTGTGCCACAGCACAACAAGGCTAGCCCAGCTGAGCAGTCCAGAGGTGCCATAGCTGCAGCAGAGCCCCCACCCCAGCAGAGCAATGGAACTGCACAACCAGGGAGGCAGGCTGGGGCCCACTGCCAGCCATGCCACACATGGGCACAGGAACACACTGCAGAACCAACAAGACACCCGCACACCCAAGCACAGCATCACTGGGGGAGGATGGATGATCCAGTGGCCCATGGGGACAAGCCAACAAAGCACAGCAGGGCCATGACGCCCAGTTGTCCACTGTCAGGCTGAGACTGCCACACACAGGGTTGACAACCACGTGCACATCAGCCCCCAGTCTGCACAGCACACCCTGCACTGTGACCCCAAGACACCACCCATGTGCAATGACTGTCAGGGCAGGAAAAACCATGCATCCCCGCACACGTCAACCCTGTGTAGCATAAAGAAAAAATTACTCACCTTAGTAATGTTGTTTCTTCTAATGGAGTCTTCCTATATTATGACAATTGCAATTTGTCCCACCATTAGAACTCTCCGAGGTGAAAGAGTTAACATCCATACCAGGCATGGAGCTCAGAGCGCGAGCTCGGTTAGAGAAGCTCTGTCTGGATAATTTCAAACTGAAACTGTCAGATCTTTACGAGCAAAACTCACTAAGGTTCTGTGTGGAAGCTGTAACCTACACTAGCCAACTGGCTACTTAAATATCAACACATATTCCTGGTCCCAACACGAAGACTCAAGTCAGGGGACCAGAAAATAAGATAAGATAAAATAAAACACAACACCCCAAAACCCCAAAAGAAGGGGTGAAAAACATAAAATGGCATAAACAGTGCCAACACTGGTTTGCCACCCCACTCTAGTAGAAGTTCTGAGAGGGCAGGCTGGAGGAGGTCATAATATAGCAAGACTCCATTGAAGAAACAACATTACTAAGGTGAGTAATTTTTCTTCAAACAACATGAAGTCTTGCTGTATATTATGACAATTGCAGACTACAGCAGTACCTCCATGGAGGAGGGACAGAACCTACTTAGGAATAGGTCTCAAGCATGGCTGTGTAAAACCGAGCATCCCTCCTGGCCTGGATATCCAAGGAGTAATGCTTGGTGAAAGTGTGTACCGTTTTCCAGGTAGCTGCTTGACATATCTCTAATATAGGGATGTCTCTGGCAGCAGCTAGAGACGCAGCTGTACCTCTGGTAGAGGAGCCCTCAGGCCTGAAGGGGAACCTTCCCAGTTTTTGATAACAAAATTGATACAAGAGACAATCCACCTGGCAATGGATCTCTTAGTGGCAGGTTTCCTTTCCCAACCTCACCATAAGTGAGAAAAGTTGGAGGGATTCAACCTGTGACCCTTGGTACGCTATATAGTAACTTAGGGCCCTCTTAACATCTAAGCTGTGCAACCTCCTCTCACCAGAGGAGGAATGGTCAGTGAAGAACACTGGAAGGGAGATAGATTGATTAAGATGGAAGTCTGAAACCACCTTAGGCAAAAACTTTCTGTTAGTCCTAAGGACTACCTTATCCCTGTGAAAGGAAATAAAGTCAGTCTCTACTGACAAAGCTTGTAACTCACTTATGCGCCTGGCAGAAGTGATGGCTACTAGAAAAACAGTTTTCCAAGTCAAGTACTTAAGCTCTGCAGAAGACAGAGGTTCAAAGGGGGGCTGCATCAACTGAGCAATGCAAACATTAAGATCCCAGGCAGGGGCCGGGTCCCTGAAAGGTGAATTAGTATGAAGTAATCCTTTGAAAAACTTGGAAAATACAGGGTGAGTGGAAAGAGAGGAGGACTTTCCTGCTGAAATAAAAGCAGAGACAGCTGCCAGATGTACTTTCAGGGTAGCTGGTCTCAGACCCAAAGAATTAAGATGGACCATATAGTCCAAAACAATGGGCAAATCAGCAGATTCCGGGGAAATATGCTTCCCAGAACACCAGATGGAAAACCTTTTCCATTTAGAGTTATAAGTGGCCCTAGTGGAAGGCTTCCTAGAAGCCTTCAGGATTTCAAGAACACCTTGAGAAAGGTGTAGATCAGCAAATTCTAACTCCTCAAGAGCCAGGCCTTGAGGTTGAGGGATTTGAGATTCAGGTACCAAACTCTCCCCTGGGCACAAGTTAACAAGTTGTGATTCCTGGGGAGACACAGGGGAAGGTGGACTGCTAAGGACAGAAGGAGTGGGTACCAGGGTTGCCTGGCCCAATCTGGAGCAATCAGAATCATCTTGCAAGGCTGGGATCTGATTTTGACTAGCACCTTGAATAGGAGAGGGAAGGGAAAGGCATATAGAAACTTCCTCCCTAATCTAGGAGAAAGGCATCCAGGGGACTGAGCCCATCACTGGAGGCCTGCAACAAAACAGTGGAAGTTGGTGATTGTCTGGGCTGCAGTAAAGATCTATCTGAGGGTGCCCCATCTGCAAAAACTATCCCTAGTATCGGGATCCAGTGACCATTCGTGATGGCCCTGGGAAATCCTGCTGAGAGCATCTGCCAGGACATTGTCCTTTCCTGGGAGGTGAACTGCTAGAGGGAAGTGTTCAGGGAATAAGCCAGAGACCACAACTTCATTGCCTCGTGCACAAGGCCAAGACTGAGTGCCCCTTGTTTGTTGATGTACCACATTGTAGTGGTGTTGTCTGTTCTGACTTGTACCACTTTGTTCTGAACAGATGCAGAAAACACCTGAAGTGCTAGAAAACAGCTCTGAGTTCCAGCAAATTGATGTGGAGCAGGGATTCCTGAGGGGACCACACTCCCTGGGTGGAGAGGTCGCCATGTGAGCTCCCCATCCCAGAAGGGACGATCTGTAGTAAGGATCAAGGAGTGAGATAGAGGGATGAAGGGACCCTAGTCTTAAATTGCTCTGATCCTGCCACCACTGAAGGACCTGGATCAGGTTCGAGTCACTGGGATCAACTTGGAAAGGGATCTTTCTTTGAGACCAAAAGCTCCTCAAGTGAAACTGAATGTCCCTCATCTGAAATCTTGCTCCTTGCACTACAGCTGTGGAAGCAGCCATGTGTCCTAGGAGCTGTAAGTGCCTGCTTTTCGAGAGACCTGCAGAGTGAAGGAGGAGGCCAGGCCACCAGGTTTCTTACCCTTTCTAGGGGCAGGAAGGCTCTGGCCTGCTTTGTGTCCACATCTGCACCTATGAAGGTGAGTACCTGGACAGGTTCCAGAACTGACTTTGGAAGATTGAGAAGAAAACCCAGAGAGGTGAGCAGCTGCTGGGTAACTTGCAGGTGTGATCTGACCTGGTCTGGAGACTGACCTACAATGAGCCAGTCGTCTAGGTAGGGAAAGATGGCAATCTTTTACCTTCTTAAATGAGCAACTGCTACTGCTAGACATTTTGTGAATACCCTTAGGGCAGAGGTGAGGCCGAAGGGCATTGCTCTGAACTGATAATAGCCTGAGGGCAGTTCGAATCTGAGGTACTTTCGGTGGGAGCTTCTGATGAGCACATGGAAATAGGCATCCTTGAGGTCCAGGGAAGCTAGCCAGTCCCCTGGCCTTAGAGAAGGTAAAATCATTGCCAGAGTCACCATTTTGAATTTTGGTTTCAAAAGGTGGTTGTTCAGATATCTTAGGTCCAAAATGGGCCGCCATTCTCCTGTCTTTTTTGGGGTAAGGAAGTACCTGGAGTACAGACCCTTGCCCTGGTGTAGGGGAGAAACCCTTTCTACAGCTCTGAGAGCCAGGAGGGTTGAGACTTCTGTTTCTAAGGCAAAGGTCTCTAGAGGGTTTGCAGGTGGAAAAGATCTGATTCTCATCTTTGGAAATTTTTTGAAGCTGAGAACCAGACCCTGGCTTACTACTCCCAGGACCCACTTGTCTGATGTAAGAGACTCCCAGTCCTGAACGAAGTAAGCCAGCCTGCCCCCTACAGGTAATGGAGAACCGGCCCTGGGCACCCCATCAGGGTGCCTGTCTGGCAGGGGCTTTAGGCTGAGGGGTGGGAGCAGACCTGCTTGCACCCCGTCTGCCTCTCCCTCTGAAGAACCCCCTCTGAGCATAAGCAGAGGAGGCCTGGGTTTGGTAAAAGGCCTGTGAAAAGGCTCACCTCTCCCTGGGGTCTGCCTCTGAGGTGGCCTTGCCGCTCCTTGGCTTTAATGCACTCCTGGGTTGTCCTATATTCATCCATTTTCTTCATGTAATTCTCTGTCTGCTCCCAAACAGAGAATTTCCTACACAGGAAAATCCAAGCCTTAGCCTGGGTATCCTGTGACAGACTAGTACACCTGAGCCAAGCCAGCCTACGAAGGCCACAGATGTAGCCCATGACTCTAGAGGATACATCATTAGAATCCACAGCAGCATGGAATTGCACCTTGATGCCTCAATACCATCAGCAACCACCTGCTCCAGCTCCTTAGCAAGCTGGCCAGGCCTGTTTGGCCAAAGCCATGACAATGTCCCATCTAGATTTTTGTATCTTGCCACATAAGCCATGTAATTTGCTTATCTGAGTCCCAAGGACGCTGCCATGTATTGTTTTTTAGCCATGGCATCAATCTTCCTGGAGTCCTTGTCGAGGATGTAGCCAGGGGAATATTAGCCTTATCACAGGCTGCAGCCTGAACTACTCCAACATGACTGCATTGCTGTGAAAGAAATTCTGTATCAGGACCTGACAAAGTGTACCTCCTGTCCATCTTTTTGTCAACAGGAGGCACACAATTAGGAGCTTTTAAAATTTTTATTGTTTGTTTCCTAAATGATTTATGTAAAGGGATAGACAATCTCCTAGACTCTGGGATATCCATCATTTCCACAAAATCAGGTTCCTCTTGCTCAACCACAGCTTTCTCCAATGGGAGCTGGAGGGTTTCAGCAACCTTTTTATAAAACAGAAAATGAGAAGGGGACTCAGAAAGCGTAGGGGGAGATTCTAAAGGTCTGTCTGGGGAGATGTCTGGTTCAATGGGCACATCCAGACTCTCAAAGTCACATTAACACTGTTCATAATCATCCTCCCCTCCTCTAGTTCAAAATTCTTTATATCATATTCTTGAACCAGTGGAACCAGCCGAACCGACCTTTTACCAGACAGAGGCGGTTCGGACGGAACCGGAGAAAGTGACTGGACAATTTGTAGAGCTTTTGCTATCTCTGCAGCAGTTGGAGAAGGAGTTTTAGACTCCACACCTGCTGATTTTCTAGTTTTCTTTGCTGGAACTGGCTCCTCAGAGTCAGCTTTACGTTTGCCCGAGGAAGTCTCGCCCTGGTCAGAGGGCACTCCCTCCGGTTCGGTTGGCACCGAACCGGGCTGGCCATCCGGGTCAGCGGACTTTTTGACCTCTCGTTCCCTGAGCCTGCAAACTCTCTTATCCAGGGTGGCTGCAGGGAAATTCTTACAAATCTGGCAGTCTGAATTGAGGTGGTCAAACCCCAGACAATATCACATGTGGTGTGTGGGTCAGCCTTGGCAAAGGCCTCCCCACAGACACTACAGTGTTGAAACCCAGTGGGCCCGGTTTTTATTTTGGGTTTCTCAGACATGATGCCAGCCTAACCAAAAACTTTCCCTTTTAACGGCAGTGCCAGGCAAGACACCCTTATCGGTTCCCAACCGTGTCACGGGTCGTGGAAAAAACCGTAATGAAATCCGTTTTTTTTAGAACCAATAAGAACCTGGAACCGCACTCTAAAAGCTTTTAGATGCTTGATTTTAAAGTTTTAAAAACAACCTGATCGGTTCGAACCGAACCGATAAACATTACAAGTTCCACACAGAAATAAACCTGTCTATTACTTACAATACCACAGACAGAGCTTGAACCGATCGGTTTGCGGTTAAAATAATAATACTCGCGGTTCAATTTAACTGAGAAAAACACTGTTTAAACCGATAAATGAACCGAGCAGGAGAAATATCCGGAGCGACTGTTCAGTGAGGCGGAGTAAAGAATCTGACAGTTTCAGTTTGAAATTATCCAGACAGAGCTTCTCTAACTGAGCTCGCGTTCTAAGCTCCATGCCTGGCATGGATGTTAACTCTTTCACCTCCGGAGCAGTTCTAATGGTGGGACAAACTGCAATTGTCATAATATAGCAAGACTTCATGTTGTTTGAACCATACAAGCCAGACCCACCCTGTGAACCCAGCAGTGGGCGGCAGCAGATGGCAAGACCGACAGAAAGGCACTGCCACACTGGAGACAACCCCCATGCACACACACACACACACATTACCTAGTACCATACCACCCCTAGACGGCATGCACACCACTGCAACTGAGCAACCATAGCCAGCTGCAAATCAGAACCACCTACAGTATTCACAAAAAATATATATAATTCAAAAATAGAAAGTAGAACAACAAGAACAATAAACAAAACTATGTACAGATATATACAAGAGGGGGTAGGGTACAAAGGTAGGTGGGCAAAGGAAAGAGGGTGAAACAACTGGGAGAGGGAAAGCAGGGTGGGAGGGATGGGTGAAGTGGGAAGAGGAAGCCTGTCGGCGACAGCAGGCTGGTCTGCTGCTTCCTGGTGCCATCTTGTTTGGCTGTGCCATCGCCGGAGCCTACACGCAGTGTCCTGGAGGATGTCATGGTTCGCAACAGACACCCGATCCAGCTGGCAGAGGCACGCTCAATCCCACGAGACGAAAAGGCCTAGGAAAGGGAACACAGTCAATGGTTGTGACTGTCCACAACCCTGAACACCACCCAACCTGCAAGACAAATAGCCCAGTGTCCGCACCTGTGATGGTATGACCACCCACAGTGACCATGCACATGACATGCTCCAAACAGGTGGCACCAGCTATGTGCACCACTGACACACACACACTGCCCATGTCCATCACAGCACAAACAAGGCTGTCAAGTGGCGTGGCAATGTGGTGGGATGCCAGTTCCACAGCCATGTGCCCAGTGTATGCATGGACCACCAGTGATGCACACACAGACATACAGTGACACTGGACAGTGATGACTATCGCTGTAGCCGTGCATGGTTGTGTTGTCCATGGCTGGTGGTCATGCCCACGCCCTCCAGCATGCAACAGCATCCATGATGTAATGATACTCACACACTCCTCAAGCAGCTGTGGCTGCTGCTGCTTCCACCGCTGTGATCACCCCTCACACCTCCATCCACACCTGGGCCCTGCCAGCCCTCCTCATCCCATACCCTCATCCTCTCTACCAGGCCTGTGGGTGACAAATGTTGAGAAAAACATCAGTGTGACTCAAGCAGACCACCCCCTGCCCCAGTAGTGTGCCTGCCACACAGCAGACCCATGCCCATACTCACACCTGCACACTGACACAGCCAACCATTGCAGAGCCATCCCCATGCACCACCACCAAAACACAGTCACACACCCCTACGGAGGATACAGGTGCATAGATGGTACACCCACCTAGCTTCGACACAAATGCCCCTCCTCGCCACGTGACTGCAGGCGTGCCAGTAACTCCGGCTCCCTCAACGCCGCAGGTCCCCATACTGGGCACCTGCACTGTTAGACGCTCCTCCTGTGGCCAGTGGCTGCCTCCAGGTCAGTGGCCACCTCTTCCCAGACCTGGGTCCTAGCCCTGTCCAGTGTCACCTCCCAAAGTGGGCCATAGTGGGGCTCCACAGTGGCCTAAGTTTGCCAGCTCAAGGGCATCCCACTGAGGTGCTCTCCGTACGTGCCATCTCTAATGCGACAGCAGGCAATATGGCGCTCTGCAGGCGGCAACTCCATGGGAAGTGCTGCGCAGATACGCCGCCACCATTCCTATCAAGCTGTCGTATAGAGTGCCGCTATCCCATTCAAAGGTCACCAAACAGCAAGATAGAGCCGCACCACATGCCAGACGATAGCGCCAGGGGCAAAGGCGAGCACAAGGTCAGAATTCAGTGGCGCGGGCCACGCACAAGCGCCATCGGATGTCTACATCCTCCGACAGGTCACCTGTGTGCCAGTGCCACAGTGGACTATTGTGCAGTTGTGCCACAGCGCCATTTGGTTCCTTGAACCAGCACAATGGTACAAAGCCTGGTGCTGATCGCGCACAGCACGTCAACGCAGCAGATGCCTCGCGACCACCTGGGCATCGCCAATGTGGTGTACTACACAGTCAAAATGCGCTGTGACTCAGCTGGATCAACCGTGCGCCAAAGTGCAACTGCGCGATATTCCCCGACACATGCAAATCATCGATCCAATTCAAAACACGATGGCGCAATTTCCATCTCAGTACGTTGCTCCACTCCTAATTTGCATGCATTCGCTATAAATATGCGACACCAAGCTGCGCTGGCCAGATTCAGTTACTGCAGGTGAAGGTGGGTTGCATGCTGTGTGTGTTCTGGACAATGGTCACAGAATAACGCTGTAGACTGCAGGTAACAGGTGTCCACCAACCATACAGATGGCCACGACCCACCAGAGCCAAGGTGAGGGTGAGGATGGTAGGCAGAGGAAGCCCGACTTCACCGCGGCGGAGACAGGGCCCTCTCCAGGCCTACCTGGAGGAGGCACTACAGGTGGACAGCGGGCACCCCTCAGGCCCGTCGCGGCTGCATGGGAGGGGAGCTTTCGGGCAGTGAACCCGACCACCAGCGCTCCATGCAGGAATGCAAAGAAGATAAGGACAACTGCAGGAGGGTGAAGGAGAAGGTGGCAGCCTCAAGTGTACGTGCTGGCACGAAGGGGCCAGCCAGCGGTGGTGGGCACCCCAGCTGAGGACCGACTGGCTGCATCAATGCAGCGCAGTGCTATTGACGTACCAGGGTGGATTCCAGACAAGTGGAAGCCCATCACTGCACGATATAAATATGGTGGTGGTGTTTGGGGGAAGGTTGTTCATGCACTCATGTCCTCTCGTTAATCTGTCCTCATATGTTTTCTGATGCAGTCCCTGCACCATTTTGGTTGCCCTTCTCTGGACTGCCTCAAGTTTGGTTAATGTCCTTGTGAAGGTGTGGCCTTCAGAACTGCATGCAGTACTCCAGATGGGGCCTAACCAGGGTCTTGTAAGAAGGATTATTACCTACATCTTCTGACTTGTGATACCCCTACCAATACACCTAATATCCCCCTAGCCTTACCTACTGCTTTAGTGGTCTGCTTGGATGATTTCAGGTCATCGGTGATGATGACGCCCAAGTCTCTTTCTTCCCTTGTGACTGCCAGCAACTCCCCTCCCAGCCTATAGGTGGCTTCAGGGTTTCTCTTCCCTATGTGCATGATCTTGCACTTCTTTGCATTAAACCCTAGTTGCCACACTTGGGACCATTTTGCTAGTTTATCCAGATCTCTTCTCATTCTGCCCACCCCATCTGGATCATCTACTCTGTTGCAGATCTTGGTGTCATCTACAAACAGACAAACCTTACCCTTCAGTCCATCTGCAATGTCACTGATGAAGATATTGAAGAGGACTGGCCCCAGGACTGATCCCTGAGGTACCCCACTTGTGACTTGCATCTCTTCTGACTGTATACCGTTTACCACCACTCTCTGTTTTCTGCCTATCAACCAGTTTGCCACCCAGTTGACCAACTTCTGACCCACCCCAAGCCTGCCAAGCTTATTAATCAATCTTTCTGTGTGGAAAAGTACGAAAGCTTTGCTGAAGTCAAGGTAGGCGACATCAACTGCTCCCCCTTGGTCCACCACTCTGGTTACCCAGTCAAAGAAATCTATGAGATTAGCTTGACAGGACCTTCCTTTTGTAAACCCATGCTGTCTTGGATCCTGTGCTCCTATGGATTCCAGGTGTTGCACTATCCTTTCCTTAAGGAGTGCCGCGCCATAATCTTGCCCACTACTGAGGTAAGACTGACTGGTCTGTAGTTCCCTACCTCCTCCCTGCTACCACTCTTGTGGAGCAGGATCACATGAGCCCTTCTCCAGTCTTCTGGGACCGCTCCTGTGCTCAGAGACTCACTAAACAGTTCTGATAATGGCTCTGCTAGTTCCATCCTTAGCTTCTTTAGTACCTTGGGATGTATGCCATTGGGTCTCATTGCCTTATCCACCCTGAGCTTATCGAGCTCTTGTAGGACCCTTTCTTTTGTGAAGGTACTAGTGCTCACCTCCTTCCCCCTCTATGTCCATGGTACTGAGCTGTGGGCCCTGCCCTACCTTCTCTTCAGTGAATACTGAGCAGAAATATCTATTTAGGATAGATGCTTTTACATGGTCCTCCTCCTCACATGCCCTTTTATCTCCTTTGATCTTAGCAATACCCCCTCTGGACTTTCTCCTTTCACTGATGTATCTGTAGAAAGTTTTGTCACCTACTTTTACTGTTTGTGCTAGTGTTTCCTCGGTTTGGGACTGTGCCTGCCTTACTGCCTTCCCTGCTTCCCTTAGGAAAGTTTGGTATGCCTCCCTATCTTTATCCTGCTGTGTTCCCTTATATTTCCTGAAGGCCAACCTTTTGGCTCTAACCTTTTCTGCTACTGTATTTGAGAACCAAAGTGGTTTCCTTCTTCTTTTGCACTTCCTTTTCTCACTAACACAATGGGATGTTGCTTCAAGTATTGCATCTTTAATGCTTGCCCACTTTGCCTGTACCCCCTCACCTGTATTTCTTTTTGCCAGGGCTAGCTTAACTCAGTTTTCCATCTTATCAAAGTCAGCTCCTCTGACGTCCCATATTTTTGCCTTGGAATGGGGTGGGTCAAAAGTTGGTCAACTGGGTGGCGGGCAGAAAACAGAGAGCGGTGGTAAATGGTATATAGTCAGAAGAGATGCAAGTCACAAGTGGGGTACCTCAGGGATCAGTGCTGGGGCCAGTCCTCTTCAATATCTTCATCAGTGACATTGCAGATAGACTGGAGGGCAAGATTTGTCTGTTTACAGATGACACCAAGATCTGCAACAGAGTAGATGATCCAGATGGGGTGGGCAGAATGAGAAGAGATTCGGATAAACTGGCAAAATAGTTGGAAGAGTGGCAACTGGGGCTTAACGCAAAGAAGTGCAAGATCATGCACGTAGGGAAGAGAAACCCTGAAGCCACCTATAGGTTGGGAGGGGAGTTGCTGGCAATTACAAGGGAAGAAAGAGACTTGGGCATCATCATCACAAATGACCTGAAATCATCCAAGCAGACCACTAAAGCAGTCCTAGAGGGATGTTGGCGTGTATTAGTAGGGGCATCGCAAGTTGTAAATGGGAGGTAATAATCCCTCTTTTAAACCCCAGTAATGCTCAGGATATTCATAACTTTATGCAGTAAGCCTGGAGGGTTGGACTGCCCAGAGAGATGGAACACATGCAAATGAGTAGAATTCTTTACACATGAGCATCTTTCAAATACTGCCTCTACCAAATGTAGTGTTCTAACCTCTTCAGATTTTTCTCTCCGCCTGAAAGTCTGGTCGCTTGGAGTGGTCGTCTTACTCTTTCATGTGAAAGAAGATTCAAAACCTTAAAAGACGTAAGCATATTTAATTTCTTTTACTGTCTCTACTAATTGTTAGTATAAATCTTGTTTATTGTTTTTCGGTTCCTCGTGGTTCGGGATAACTGTGAGGGAACCGGCTTAGTTATTTACTTCATCGGGGTTCTCTGATTAAAGAACCTTGTTTTTTGTGTATTATTAGTTTAGTTTTTGTGTGTATTTCACTGTTTTCGTAACCGCTGTTTATCGGTTACAGAACCGCTGAACCGGTTCATTTATCATCTCCTCAGTTTGGTTCCTCCGGTTCCTATTGGTTTTGGAACCGACCGAAAAAAAAAAAAGTAACCGCATTTACTCTTTTTATTTAGCACTTAGTGTTTTTTCTCTTTGGGCATTACCATGTCAGAGAAACCTAAAAAGAAAACCGGAGAACCTGGTTTTAAGAATTGTTTAAAATGTGGAGATGTGTTTACTAAGGCAGACAAACACACCTTATGTGTGGCTTGTCTGAGGTTCGAACATCTGGACCAGGACTGTGAAATATGTAAAATTTCCTGGACAAAACCATGGAAAAACGCCTTGAAAGGCTAAATAAAAGATTTTCTAGGGGTTCCTCTGGCTCTGACCAGCTGACATCCCAATCCGCTGTGGCTGAACCCACAAGTTTACTTACCCCTGCCCCTGGGATGGGCGAAAAAGGGGCAAAATGAGGTAAAGAATTGGCTGACTCCCTGGTTCCCTCAAAGAAATTGAAACATGCAGAATCCTCTCCTGCTAAACCAGGGACTTCTGCACAAGTGCCTTTTCTGCCCTCGACTCAAGAGATAGCTCAGGCTTTTATAATGATCCAGGCACTGCAAAATATCATCCCCCAGCAGCCTGCCCCTACCCAGGGTCCCCAGGCTAGTAGTGGTGTGTTGCCCTCTTTACAAGAGGAGCAATATTTGGAGGATGATGATGATCCTTTTGAAGAGGATGAACCAATTCCCGCAGAGGTGTCCCCTGAGCAGGATTTTGGTTCTCCCCCTAGGGTGTCAGAGGATTACTCCTCACATTTCACATTTGTGAGGAGAATGGCAGATGCTCATGATATTGCTTCCACAGAGCAGAGTGAGGATGAGGAAGAAACTGAATATTTAAATATGATGGGTTTAACACCTACAAAAGCTCTCCTCTTACCAGCCTATAAATTTTTTTGAGAAAGACACCCTGAAACTTCTAAAGACCCCTAATTCTGTTCCTCCTATTGATAGGAGAATAGATAAAAAAAATATCAGTTGGACAGGATGGGAGCCGATTTCCTTTTCTCCCATCCAAACCATCAAGGGGTCATACAGCAGGCTGTCTGCGACAAAGCCAGAGTCCCCTTGTCCTTCCATCCTCCAGACAAGGACTCCAGAAAAATAAATAGCATGGCCAAAAAAGGCTATTGATCAGCTTCTTTGGCCATGAGATGGGCTACTTTTCAAGCTTATGCTGCCCAGTATCAAAAATCCATGTGGCAGTCGGTACTGGACATGTCCATGAAAGCCCCCCTCACCCTTGTCTGAAGACCTGGCTGAAACTGTCAGGTTTGGGCTGGAAGTGGCTAAGTACCAGTTCCAGATGGCTGCTGATTCAAATGACACTGCAGCCTGATGGATGGCTAACACTGTGGCACAGAGAAGGTTTGCTTGGCTCAGGGCTACTAACCTTACTCAGGATACTCAATCCAAGGCCCTGGATTTTCCTGTGGAAGGAAAACTCTCTTTTTGGAGAATCCACGGTTGCATACATGAAAAAAGTGGATGAGTATAAGGCAACCTATAGAAGCAACTCCACTAAGGAGTGTGCTTCTCCATCCACTAGGCCCTATGGAAGGGGGGGCAGAAGAAGGTCTTTTATGACCGGACCCTTTTTCCAGCCAGTAGCTATGCCCCAGTACCAGCAGTATCCACAGCAGGGATACTCTAGGTGTAGGGGTAGAAGGGGCTCCAGGAGGGGCTTTCAGACCCAATCAAAACAAAACCCCTGAGGCTCAGGCTGCCTCCTCCCTCCCTCCCTGTTGGAGGCAGACTCTCCCACTTCCTCCAGGCTTGGCTAAGCATCAACACAGACAAGTGGGTTCTGGAGGTAGTGGGTCAGGGTCTGTCTCTGGACTTCAGATCTTTTCCTCCACAAAAGACTAGGGTTTACTGCTCACCTCCTCTAGTAGAAAGGACACTACTAGAAGCAGAGGTTCAGAAATTTTACAGCTCAGAGCAGTGGAATCAGTTCCTACCACCCTGAGAGGAAGGTTTTTTTTACTGCAGATACTTCCTAACAACAAAGAAAAGTGGGGAGTGGCAGCCAATATTGGATCTCAGAGCTTTGAGCAAGCATCTGAAAAAAACAAAGTTCAAAATGGTAACTTTGGCTCAGATATTGCCAACACTCCTAAAAGGGGACTGGCTGGCATCACTGGACTTGAGATATGCCTATTTTCAGATCCCCATAAAGGAATCATACAGAAAATATCTCAGATTCAGGCTCCCTTCAGGTCACTATCAGTTTTCAACTCTCCCTTTTGGTCTCTCCTCAACACCAAGGGTATTCACAAAATGTCTAGCTGCTGTAGTGGAATATCTCCAAAGACAGGGAGTGACTGTCTTTCCATACCTAGACGATTGGTTGGTGGTGGAAAAGTCACCAGACCAAGTAAGGAATTCCCTAAGAATCATCCAACACCTCTTAGAATACCTGGGTTTTATAATAAATCAAAAGAAATCAGTTCTAACTCCTGCTCAGACTTTGCAGTTCATAGGGGCAGAAATCAACACTCTTCAGGGCAGATCCTTTTTACTCTTAGACAGGATGCAAAGTCTTCAGTCAATAACAAATCCCTTCTCTCTGAACAAGCCAAAAACTACAAGGCAGTTTCTGCAGTTACTAGGCCATATGGCTGCATCCATAGGCACAGTGCAAGGATCCAGGTTTCATGTGAGAGACATCCAGTTTCACCTCAGGACTCACTGGAGTCAGAAAAGAGACCCCTTTTCAAAGCTTATACTAGTGACAAGGGCACTATTAAAGGCCTTCTTGTGGTGGAAGGAGCAATCCAATTTAAGGCAAGGAGTTCTCTTTCAGAGAGAAAACCCCTCTCTGGTACTCGCAACAGATGCATCTCTTTTGGGCTGGGGCACCCACTTAGGAAAGCACACGACTCAAGGCACCTGGTCAGTAGCAGAGTCCCTTCAGCACATAAACTTACTGGAGCTCAGAGCAGTGCTCCTAGCCCTAAAGGCTTTCTCTTCACTGATATTGGGCAGGGTGGTACAGATCAGAACAGACAATACCACCACAATGTAGTACATAAACAAGCAGGGAGGCACCAGATCAGGCCTCCTTTGTACAGAGGCCGTGGAAATTTGGACTCTGGCATACTCTCTGAAGGTGTCCTTGCAGGCAATCCATTTGCCAGGAAAGGACAATATCTTGGCAGATGCACTAAGCCACATCAACCAGGCTCATCACGAATGGTCTCTAAACAAGCAGATGGTACAAGTTCTTTCCAGAAGGTGGGACATTCCAGAGATAGACTTGTTCACATCCCACCAGAACCACCAGCTACCTCAGTATTGCTGCAGACCACCAGCACAGGGCACAGTTCCTCTGGGCACCCTGGCTCTGGATTGGACAGGCAGACACCTGTATGCCTTTCCCCCATTCCCTTTGGTTTTCATGGTGTTACTGAAGCTAAAATCCCTCTCAGCATCTCTGATCTCCTCCAGATTGGCCCAGGCAGCCATGGTACTCTCTTCAGTGCTCTATGTCTGTCAGCAAACCAATACAATTGCCTCTCAGACACAATCTCCTGACCTCCAGTCAGGGAACATTGTTGTACCCGAATCTCAAGTCCCTTCATCTCAAGGCATGGCTCTTGAGGAATTAGAGTATGCAGATTTAAATCTTTCAGAAGTTGTCTTAAATATTTTAAAGGGTTATAGAAAACCCTCTACACAGAAAACTTATTCTTCCAAATGGAAGAGATTCTCTCTCTGGTGTTCCAGTATAGACCTTATGACAGATAAGGCTGGAGTTTTGGCTATCTTAGACTATCTCACTCATTTGCATTCACAAGGTTTGCAACCCAGTTCCCTTAAGAAAGGGTACCTAAACAAGCAGTTTTTTAAATATGCAAACTCCAAAATCTGGCTCCACAGCAAGGTAAAGTAAAAGCTGCTGTTTACATTTATGCTAAAACTGCATTTATGTAAATAACATAAATGCAGTTTCATAGCTTTGGAAAAATGTAAACACCAGCCTCTCACTTTCAAAAAACAGCCTCCTTATCTCCCTGAGATGTCTGCCAAGAGTGTTAAGTAATGAGTCATGATGACATCATCAGAGCCAGAGACAGAGATCTACATATATTTCTATAGTGCTAACTAGTTATTCTTTCCCTCTTTATTTTGAATTGTTGTACCAGAATGATCAACACCATGTAATAGATCATGGATTATTTGATCAGTACACATGTTAGACTATGATTTTGTTTACTTTAACTTGCAGAAAATGTTTTGCAATCCAGCTGACTTTTTCTTTAGCAAACTGCTTTACTGTAAAACACTTCAAATACCTGATGATCTAGTGGTTATATGATGCACTGAATTTTGTTTTTTGTTAACCAGGAGAGACACACTGAGCTGAAAACTTGTTTACAGGTGTGACCTGGGAGCACAACGAAGTTTAATGACTTGCAGAGGATCACAAAGCAAAGTACCGGTCTTTCTCAGTTCCAAAGCTCATGCTCTCTTGTTAGTCCACAAATAAGGCTTTCTTTTTCCATGTGAACACCCTGCACCTAGCCTGCCTTCTGTTGAACACCCACCATCCATACTCTGTCCTTGGTACTGCCTGAGCTTGCTGGTCTCATGAAAAGAATTATCACGCCTCAGATTGAAATCTTGTAACTCAGAGAGTTGCGCACACCTATACCGATATGCATTATCAGCTGGCACTGTTCAAAATGCCTCCCAAATCACTCTCCAGTTCACATTCTCAATGTTTGACTTCTACTCCCACAGTAAACATTGAGTGGATCACCATCCTTCTGCACAGTGAAGGTAGTATGTACAGTTCCCTGTTGTGTTTTTTTCCACTTCATTAACCAACAACTAGGTCTTCTTGGAGGGCCAAGAAATAAGCATCATGACCAACCAGAAAAACTGCTGTTCATGCCCTCATAAGGGCTGCACTTACAATGGATAACAATATTATTAGTAGGAGAGGCATACTAATACCTTGAGTGAATCCACCTAACTTCCAGTGTCAGTCCACTTCTTTACCTATGCTCTGCAGAACCCCGCAGGACAGTTCCGAGCAATTCTTCTCCAGTACTTTTCTGTGCTCTACTCTATAATGCGAGTTGACTGGCTACCACCCTTCCAAATCTTGAATGAGCTATACACAACTCCCTCAATACTGTCTTAACACATGTCAACATCTACCCCCCCACCCAAGGGTAATCTCCCTACACTGAATTCAGGTAACAGTTTAGGTGCAGCCCTGCCACTGTGAGTATTTGTCATCACTGGCTACTCTTATCCTCACTTAGGTAGTGATCACGATGCTGGCAGCCCCACATTTCAGATCTCACAGTGATCTGCTCAGCGTAGTCCTTCATGTCTTCAGCTACTCTGAATATAGCTGTACCCTGCTGGAATGGCCTCTTCAGTCTCTCTCTCTCTCTGGCATTCATTCTTCTCACCTGCTCCCCACACCAAAAACAGGTGAGTTCATTACCCTTCCGCATCATGAATGTGGTTAGCACAGTCTCCCGTGTTATATTTACATATTAATAATAAACATGATCTTCTGGTAATCCAGGCTGATAGCAGCGTGGCACAAGTGGAAAAATATGCTTTCCTACCCATATAAGATCTAAGCCACCTATGATTAGCACTATTAAATGGCGTGCATAATGATGTGCACACCCATTATTTTATAGTGACTAATCAAAGGTAGCCTAGATCTTTTAAGGATAGGAAAGCCCGTCATTCCCCTTGTTCCCTGCTGATATGAGCCTGACTTACTGGAAAGATATGTTTATATTTGATATGTCAAAATAAAACAGGGACCGCACTACTTGCATTCATGGTGCAGAAGGGTGATGAGCGCACCAGTTTTCGGTGTGAGGAGGAATAGTGAAGAATGAATACCAGACGGGGACTGAGAAGGCCACTCTTGCAAGTTGCTGCTATATTCAGGGAAGGGGGAAGACAAAAGGAGAGAAATATGAGCAGATTACTGTGAGAAATAAGGTGGGGCTGCCAGCACCTTGATCACTACCTGACCCCGTTGTCCTGGCCAACATTTCCCTTCCCATAAAAGCAGTTCATGCAAATGTCCAAGGCTGTGTGTGGATATTAATGTATGAAATAACTGCCACTACATGTTCAGTCACTTCACTACCAGTCTAGTATTACTTGTAAAGCACTTCAGAATACAATGTTTATGAATACCACTATATAAATGCTGATTCTTATTATTATTTCCCATGGAAAAACAAGATAAGCATATATTTGAGTTCCGAGAAAGTATGAACTCTAACATTGGACTGCACAAAAACTTTGTTATAAAAAAAGCGGTGGCTCTAGGGGGTGGTGAAGGGTATGGCTGCAACCCCTCCCCCCCACATAGTAATGTACCTGCTTGCTGCTGCTGCTGCATCTCACTTTGTTGGAGAAGTCTGATTTATTGATTGTACAAATGTTTACATTAAAACTATGGATTACATTTGTAGGTTCTGTCAAAAATGCACTAGAAAAAAATAATAGCAGAAAATATAAAGGTTTAATGAACATGTTAAAACGTGCATATTAAGCATGCACACCACCCCAGCACCACCATTGCAGCATCCTGGATCCACCATAACCACTAGACCACCAGGTTTTCAAGATTTGTACTGCACTGTGGTTTGCTACAGAGAAAGTCGATTGGATTAAAACACATTTTCAGCATGTTAAACAAAATGAACAGAATCATGGCTCACCAGAGGTCAGACTGACAGGTCTGTAGTTTCCTGCCTCTGTCTTGTGGTCCCACTTTTGTGAAGGGGAATCACATCCGCCTTCCTCCAGTCCTCAGGTACCACACCATCCTCCCATGATTTATTAAAAAGAGTAGCCAGTGGTTTCACTAGTTCCTCCCTTAATTCTTTTAGAATTCTGGGGTGAATTCCATCAGGACTCATTGCTTTGTCCACCTTCAGTTTTAGGAGTTCTTGCAGAACCCTTTCTTCTGTGAAAGGACTGGGATTGACTCCCCTATCAAGAGTGCTTCTGTTAAATGGATTAGGCACTTCCCCCTCCTCTTTTGTGAATACTGAGCAGAAATATTTGTCCAGTATCCTGCTTTTCACTGTCCCCTCTGCTCACCCACCATTCATTCTATTCAGCCTCACTATCCTCCCTTTGTCTTTCTACGCTCGCTGATGTACCCATAAAGGTTTTATCCTCTTTTTAACTGAGTTGGCTATCTTTTCCTCAGTTTGGGCCTTTGCTCTTCTGACTTCCCTCCCTGCTTCCTTCTGCCTTAACTGGTACAGCTCTCTGTCCTGCTCCTTCTGTTCCTTATACTTCTGGAGTGCTATCTTTTTCTTCCTGACTTTCACAGCCACCTCTTTTGAGAACCATAGTGGCTTTTTCTTTCATTTTGATTTGTTTGTTTGCTTCACACAAAGGCTTGTTGCCTCTGTGATGGCAGTTTTGATGATTCCCCGTTGTTGCTCCACACCTCCTTCTAGCCTGTTTGCTAGTGCTTTTCTGAGGCACTCTCCCATCTTGCCAAAGTCAGCCCTCCTACAGTCCAGTACCCTCACTTTTGTATGGCTTGACTCTGTAGTTGAGTTTAATGTGAACCACACTGTTTGATGGTCACTTGTTCCCAGATGGCAACCCACTTCTAGATCTGAGATCCTCTCACTGCCCCCGTTTGAGAGTACGAGGTCTAAGATTGCTCCCTCACGAGTGGGTTCCGAAACTAGCTGTCTGTTTAATCAATTTTAAACAGGGGTTTTTCAATGTGTTCTCCTTTTGGAGTTTTCTTTGATGTGGTTTTTATCAAATGTTATCATTCTCCTCCCTTTGGAGTTTTTTTCTATAAAATTCCATGCTTTAATTAGGGGTAACCCCTCTTTTTATAAAATGTTAAAGTTACATTAGTTTCCTAATACCGGACTTCCAGGCTTCTCACAAATCTGAAGAGGTTAGAACACTACAGTTGGTAGAAGCAGTATTTGAAAGATGCTCACGTGCAAAGAATTCTACTCCTTTGCATATGTTCCATCTCTCTGGGCAGTCCAACCCTCCAGGCTTACTGCATAAAGTTATGAATATCTGAGCATCACTGGGAAGAAACAAGATTACTATGGTAAGTAATTTTGTCTTACAAGACACTGGTTAGGCCCCATCTCGAGTACTGCATGCAGTACTGGAGGTCGCACTGTACAAGGACATTAACAAAATGGAGACAGTCCAAAGAAGGGCAACCAAAATGGTGCAGGGACTGCATCAGAAAACATATGAGGACAGATTAATGGAGCTCAATATGTATACCCTGGAGCAAAGAAGGGAGAGAGGTGATACAATTGAAACATTCAAACATCTTAAGGGCATTAACAAGGTGAAAGAGTCTAACATGTTTCAATATAAGAAAAATAGCAGGACAAGAGGACACAGTATGAGACTAGGGGAAGGTCAATTAAGGGGTAAAGTGAGGAAGTTCTTTTTCACGTAAAGGATGTTGGATGCATGGAACAGCCTACCTCAGGAAGTGGTGGATATGACTACAGTGCAGGGCTTCAAACAGGCATGGGATAGGTATAAGGGAGCAATACAGATGAGTATGAATAGATAGGCCATTGACAGAGTACAGGCCTATGGCACATTCATAAGGTAGAAAAAATGGGCAGACTGGATGGGCCTTGCGGTCTTTATCTGCCATCAATGTCTATGTTTCTATGTTTCCTACAATTGCGGTTAGGCTCACTGGTCTATAGTTCCTTGGTTCATCCCTGGGCCCACTCTTATGGAGGGGCACCATATGTGCCACCCTCCGATACCTGGGCACGCACCCTGTATCCAGGTGCCTTATCTACCCTCAGGGACTTAAGGCCCTCCATCACCCTTCCCACTGAGATTTCCCCATCCGTGACCTCCTCCCTCCCTACTCCCACTCCACCCTTCCCCTTAGGTATGGGCCCTTCACTATCCCGTTTGAATACTGAAAAAAAGTACTCATTGAGTACTTCTGCCTGCTCTGCTTCCTTTTCCGCCTAACCACTGCCATTCTTGATCCTAACAATCTGATCCTTACTCTTTCTCTTCTCTCGTATATACCTGAAGAGATCCTTTTCACTTTCTCTGATCCTCTGTGCTAGCCTCAACTCTTTTGATGCCTTGGCTTCCCTTACTATTCTACTCACCTCCCTGGATTTCCTCATGTATTCCTCCCTGTCCTCCTCTCTGTTGGATCTTTTATAGATTCTAAAGGCAGCCCTCATTCCCCTCACCCTCTACTCTACCTCCCTGTTCATCCAGCTCAGCTTCTGATTCCTGGTTTTCTTGCTGTGGCTCTTTACACATGCACTAGTGGCCTCAGCCAGGCCCAGCTTGATGATTGCCCATTTTTGCTCAGTGTCCATGTGTGGGCGGATGTTAGCTATGTGCCCTTCCAGGATACTACCCATCCTGCCAAAGTCTGCCCTTTTGAAGTCCAGGACCTTAGTCTTTATTGTGGCTACCTCCTTTCCTGGAGTGAGTGAGAACCACAATGTGTGGTGGCCTCTTCCAGCCAGGGGCTCCTCCATCCCAACATCTTTGACTTGATCACTGTCCACCAGCACCAGGTCCAGAATGTTCCCCTCCCTAGTTGGCTCTGTTACCTTCTGTGTTAGGAAGCCATCCTGGAAAGCTTCCAGGACAATCTGCTCCCTGGCACATGAGGTAGCTGGGATGTTCCAATCCACCCATGGCAGATTAAAGTCCCCAATCACCACAGTGCTACCCTTGCCACTAAGCCTCCTTAACTGTTCTCCCAGCTCCCTATCAATCTCCTCCTCCTTCTTCTGAATCAGAGGCCTATATATGACCCCCAATCTAACCTTGCTACCCCTTTTGTTGTGTAGTTGCACCCATTAGGCTTCCGCCCTGCCTTCCTCCCCCTCTTTCCTGTTACACATTATCCCTTCCCTAGCATAAAGTTAATCTGAAATAACAACCCTAAACCCAGCAAAGGGGAAGACAGAATTGACTTTAACATTCTTAAACTGCCCATTAATTCATTAGTGGTCACCATCACCAACATGCTGAACTGCTCACTCTGCTCTGGCTGTTTCGCTAGCACCAGAAAAACCACCACCGTCAAACCATTGTTCAAGTCAGGGTCAAGGAATGAAGAAGAGAATTACCAACCTATCTCCCTCCTTGCTCACCTCTCCAAAATCATTGAAGAAGTTGTTCATACCCAGCTCACCGCCTTCATCGACTGTCATAATTTGCTCTCTGTTGGCCGCCCAGTGGCGCTGAGGGCTGAGGTGTTGGATGGCACACCTCGTGCCATGCTGGCAACTTGTGTTCAGGAACAAGCATGGGCCACCGAGGGTCAGCAGGGAGGAAATGGATTGAGCGTCCAATGGACTGCTCTCCATTTCCGGGAAGGGGGTGATCTGTGGCCAGCACACGCCTGACCCCTAGCGGAGGCTGGGGTGCAACACAACTGCCCTACTGCAAGAGCTCCTACATGCTGACTGGCAACCTGTCCTCTGTGCCCTAGATGTGGACCTTGCCTCATCCCACTTCCACAACATTTTCAACAGAATCTGGGACTTTCACACACTGCTCAGAAAAGTCAGGGTGAAATGACACCATCACCCCTGGATTACTCCTGACCTTATTGCCTTGTGTCACACCAAGGACAAAGCCTGGAGACTCTACAAAACCTCTCTCACCCCCCCAGACCTTTCTTACAAACGTCTCAGAAACAGATGCACCAAGGCTATTTACATGTCTAAGGAATCCAATTTCAAATCACAGAGCAGAGCCAAAACTCCCCTGCCTCTTTCTGGAGGGTGATCCACTCCCTCATGGGTCCTCCTTCCCAACAAGCTTGCCCGGTCCTTAAAATTGACGACTGCCCTATCCTGACCCTGCCTCAGTAGCTGAGGCTTTCAACAAATTCTTCATCTCTTGTTCCCTGCCCGATTCCCCTTCCCCATCCCTCCTCCACCTGGCTCCATTGCCTGCCCTCCTGATTCTCTCTCCCCTCCTGCTGGCTTCCTCTTCCCACCTTTCTCCCCTCATGAAGTGTATACCACACTCATTTCCCTCAACCCCTCCAAGTCAAGCCCTGACGGTCTCCACCCTAGATTGCTCCACATCTCTGAACCCGCTATAACCACTCCTTTGACATTTATACTAAATATTTCTCTCTCCTCAGTCACTGTTCCCAATGTTTGGAAATCGGCCATGGTCCTTCCCCTTCACAAGAGTGGTGATCCCTCATCCCTTGGAAACTACCGGACCATCTCTCTCCTCCCCTCCCTTACTAAAGTCCAGGAATCATTTACTCTTGCTAAGATCTTTGACTTTCTCTCCTTAAAAAAATCACCATCATCTGTGCAATCAGGTTTCCAGAAACAACACTCCTCAATCACCTCTCTCTCTTGCATGTCACTGACTCTATCTTCTCTGCAATGGACCAAAGCCACCTCACTGCTGCTATTTTCATAGATCGAGCAAAAGCTTTCAACTCTGTCTCCCATCCAATCCTTCTCCAAAAACAAAATTCTTTTGGCCTTGCAAAATCAGCAGTAGACTGGCTCTGCTCATACCTACAAAATAGACAGCAATCAGTTCAAATAGGTGATGCACTTTCTGCTCCTTTCCTTATCCTGTCTGGGGTCCCCCAAGGCTCCATCCTTGGCCCCATCCTCATCTCACTTTTTATAAATGATCTTCCCTCAGTATGCCTCTCCTCTAACATTCACATGTACGCAGATGACACCGTTATCTGCGCCTCCAGCCTATCCGTCAACTGTGTTCTCCCTCCCCTCCAAAATGATTTCAACAGGGCTCAAACCTGGTTCCAATCAAACTAATTAAAACTCAATGCCAAAAAGACAGTTATCATGCTTTTTGGTTCCAGACAGAAGCTTGCCTCCTTACCAACCCCCCTGCGATCACCACACTGGATGGTTCACCCCTTCAGTTGGTCTCCAACTTCAAATGCACCAAGCTTCAGCCAAAACTTGCAGTCCATTATCGCCACAAAGCCTGCCTCCCTCTCCCCACCTGATGTGAATTAGTACTTAAAACGATCCTGCCAGTGCTGGACTATGCTGACGATAGTGTACAACACTGCCTCAGCCACCTCCCTTTCCAAATTGGACACTCTTCTTAACTCCTTCTGCCATTTTTCCACTGCCTCCCCTCCTCTTACCCATCACTGTCTCCTATATACCTCACTCTCCCTCACTCCATTATCTCACAGGCGAATTGTCCACCTCACCCACCTCCCTCATAGCTAAGTATTGGTTTGACTCCTTCCCCCATCTCTCACTGTACCACCTGCTACTCTCTTACCCGCCCACAGAGGTTGCGCACCTTCTCCATCCCTTGCCCTCACTCGGCTGCAGGCCAGTCTGCCTTCTTGTACCGTCTTCCTCTTCTCTGGAATAATCTATCCTCTGACCTTCATTTTGCTTCTCCGCTCTCTTCCCTCAAAAAAATCCTTAGACTCCTCCCCTCCCCTCAGTGCCCCAAATGCTCCTAACCTTACCTCCATCTTGCTTCTGATCCCTCGTGGACTTTTCCCAATATCCTCCCTGGAGGATTACTGTGCGTTCTCCCGCTCCTATATTTAGAAAGTTTCTTTCATACTTACCTGAGATAACAGGTCCTAGCTGGCCTGAGCTGGTTACCCTCCTATTTTCAAGGTCCTCCCCTACTTGCTGCTGTTTCCCCTACCAAGTGTCCTAAAACAAAATCTATCATCACATTTATGTACCTTATTATATTATGTCTCACCTCTGTATATATCGTGCCTGTATCATATTATCCTCTTGTAAATTTTTTTTTTTTTTTGTAAATCACGTTTACTGTAACCATGTTCAAACTTGTGTGATTCTTTTGCTTTGTACCTTTGTCGCACCTGGAAACGAGCCTTGGCTCAGTGTGCCTTTCCCGGTCACCAATTTTAAATAAATAATAAAATAAATTATAAATAAAGATGCTTGGCGGGGACATGCACGAGCCCGCCGCAGGCGTCATTGCATACTGAGCTCCAGCAAGGGGGGTAAAACAAGGGAAAAGACCCTGTTGGCTGGTCGTTGTGGCTTGATGGCTGTTCCCGGCGCTCCGTCTCCAGAGGTAACACCCCGAAACTGGATCGAAATTGGCAGGTGAGTAAGGGTCTCCCTGCTACCTCACCATGGGAGGTAAGCCATGGGAGTTACAGGAGGTGAGGGCCTGAAGAGTGAAGCAATCGGATGGCACCCGGATGAGGCTGACCGGGGGGGGTGGAGTGAAAAGAAATAGCAAAAAAAAAAAAAAAATTACTTACTTTCTGTTGCCTAGCATAGTTTCAGATCCAGACATAGCACCAAAACTGCCCTGGTCAGGTTCACCAGTGATATCCTCAAGGCAAGCAATAAGTGCCAGTACATAGGCTCTGTCTTCGTGGACCTAACCAAAGCATCTGACCTGGTTGACCATTGCCTTCTCTTGGACACCCTCAAGGGCTTGCACATATCTAAAAATGTCATCAAATGAGTTGGAAGCTACCTCGCTGGCAAATCACAGAAAACTAATATCAACCGTCATTTTTCTGCTGAATGTCCGATTAAATATGGGGTACCCCAGGGCTCCATCCTGGGCCCGTTCCTGTTCTTTCTCTTTATCAATAACCTCCCTTCCATCTGCCAAACCACCCAACTAGTCCTTTACACTGACGATGTGGCCCTCAACAGCAGTGACACTAACCTGGACACAATGTTCAGTAACTTGCAGGCTGACTTCAGCAAGCTACACACTTGGTTCTCTGCCAAAGGCATGGTTCTCAACTATAAGAAGACCATGTTTATGATCTTCTCTGGCTCAAGAAAAGCCCCAGTCACAGGCTGATCCCGCTCAGACAATCTTGGTAACATCATAGAACAAGTATATGAATTCAAATGCCTCGGACTGTACTTAGACCCTCACGTGACCTACAATATCCATATTACCAACCTCATCAAGAAAATCCATATGAGGCTAGGACTCATATCGAATCAGAAAGTTCCTTAGCCCCATCTCCAGAGTATGCCTCGCCAGCTCCCTTCTCCTGCCCCTCTTTGGGGCTACTCCTCCCCAACACATCCCCCCCCTTTTCTCCAAACTCAGGACTTCATACAATAATATTGCATGCTTCGTGACCAGCCTCCCATGGATGATCCATCACTGTGCCCTCTATGCCTCCCTCAACTGGCTCATCCTTGAAGGTAGGTTCCAACTTAAAATGCTCTCTTTCCTATACAAAGTTCACTGTAACCTGCTGCTGATCAGTGTCAACTCCCATTTCCCCTTATCAGTTCCCAAGTGCAGTACAAGAGGGGCCGCCTATCATATCTTTGACACCTCTTTTTACCGCACCAAGCATGCGCAGAACTCCATCATGTGTAAGGGCCCTAAGTTTTACAATAAACTGCCCCCTGAACTTCAGGCCTGTAGTTCAATTGGCTCATTCACCTCCTCCCTCCAGGACCACTTCCTCTAATCCACCCCCCTGTGTCTGTCCCGGTAGGTAACCCCCCCAATGTCCACCAACCCTTGAGTTACCTTAGAATTTATATGTATCTGTTTATTGGCTCTGTTGTTGTGTGCTCTGTATTTTTTTTTCTAATCTAGTTAATCCTGTCATATACACTATTCCTAGTGTTAATACCATAACATTTTGCAAATATTGTTTTTACCCTTTTCTCAGTATCATCAAATTTCCGTACCACTGGACATTTGCGAAAATAGGCATTTTTGCTCATATACTTTCCAGTATAAAAATAAAAATAAAATTGAATGTAAACATAGATGGCAACCCCCCTTTCCCTTTTTCTCTGTCCCTCTGGTATTGCTTGAATCCTGGAATAGCTAGGTCCCAGTCATGCTACTGGGTTGCCCATGTCTCGGTGATGGTGGTTATGTCCCCTTCCCCTTCCATCATCATTGCCTGCAACTCTGCTGTCTTGTTACCCAGCCTCCTAGTATTCAATGATACTACCCTCCATTGTGATCTTATCTCCTCTGCACCTCTACCTTCCCCCATCCCCTCTCCTAATTGAATTTTGCTCCTGCCTTGCTGTGGGGGGAGGTCCAAAGGACCCCCTCTCCTGGTGACTGCCCACCTCTTGACCCCCCCCTTACCTAGTTTAAATTATAATTCACTTGAATAAACTCCAACTTCTACTTCAGGTTCTTTGTCTTTTAAATAGTTTTTTATTTTAATGGGTTCACCACAACATATCCAAGGCACACTGTCTTAGGGTAGCTGGTCCATTCCACTGGGGTGTCAAACAGGCGAGGCATACTGATGAGTCCTGGTAGGATGAAACACATGTCTATGTCTTCTGTTGCTCCTTTTGCAAACTGTGTGAGGCCTTTCGGCACCATGCAATTCTGCTAAGTTGGACCAGCATAACATTCTGTGGTGATTTGCATATGCAGTCCATGATGCTTTGCATTGTGTGGGCATGTGTGATTTTGTATTTTCTTGAAACTTGGCTTCCCCAAATGCCCTTTAGGGTAACCCTTGCCTCAGTGTTTGCACACAGAGGTTCTTTGTCTTTTAAATAGTTTTTTATTTTGAGTGGGTTCACCACAACATATCAAGGCACACTGTCTTGGGTAGCTGGTCCATTCTACTGGGGTGTCAAACAGGCGAGGGCATACTGATGAGTCCTGGTAGGATGAAACACGTGTCTATGTCTTCTGTTAGCACCCTTTGCAAACTGTGTGAGAGGCCTTTCGGCACCATGCAATTCTGCTTAAAGTTGGACCAGCATAACATTCTGTAGTGATTTGCATATGCAGTCCATGATGCTTTGCATTGTGTGGGCATGTGTGATTTTGTATTTTCTACTTCAGTACCCATGAGCCTTCTCTGCTAAGGTGCAAGCTATCCAACGCACTGGGTCATTGCCATTGTCATCAACAGCCTAATCTGGTTCAGGTCAGTTGGCATTCATCTGTATTCCTCCCCTTGGGTCATGCCTGAAAATAGGCAGGATTTGTCTAGTGCACTTACCCAGTCAACAAAAACTAAATAAACAAATTGTTCTCCCACTTGTTGCCCCACGCCCCCACCAATCCATACCCCAAGGACCCACACCACTCCACCAGCCATTTATTGAAGTCTGTGATTCTCTGCTTCCTGGCTGTACTTGCTCTTGGTACTGGGACAATTTCAGAGAAGGCTACCGACCTTCGCCCTTTACTGTATAGTTTCCCCACTTCCTTGAAACTATCCTGCACCACTTCCACCCTTCTCCCCTACAGGTCATTCGTGCACAGGTGCACCACAATGTGTGGTTTTCCCCTCCCCACACACCTCTTAATATGTTGTCCCACTCTACCTGCCATCATGCCTGGCATGCACTCCACCCAAGTGCTGCTTATCTTGGTGCCCCTTTGCCGCCATCAAACACCCTTCATTACTAAGTCTCCCAGAATTATGACCTTCCCTCCTTTATCCTTTTCACTCTCCTGTTGCCTGCTATTCCTCTGCCCCCCTGACTTGATCCCTCTCTCCTTCATCCTTTCCTATTGACCCCTGTGCCGTGGCTGAACCATGCTTGTCCCCTGTTCTTTGCTCCATTCTCTCACTTCTAACACCCCTGCCCAATCTGTCTGATTGCACCCTCTTACCACTCCCCATCTGTTCTTCCTCACCCCTTCCTGTAACTGCTAGCCCACCCCCTGTCATAACACCCCCTTGCCTTTGTGCTTTCCCTTCCTTGCACCCCCTGTACTTTGCTTGCCTGTCTACTGCCCCCTGCCCATTCTCTACCTGCCTCTCCCTCCCCCAGTACCTGCAGCTCCACCATCTACCTTCACTTCTTCATTGCATCTGCTACCATCTGGGCTACCACTCATGTACTCCTCTTCACTTTTGTAACCCTTACCCTTCCTATTGCCATCCTCCCTTACATTCCTGATCCCTCAAGCTACACAAAATGGAGAACCTGTTCCTATAGTCATTCACCACTTTCTGGGCTACTCCAGCCTCCCCTTCCTGTGACTTATGTCCCTGCTCTGCCCCGTTCCCATCTCCCCCCCGGTGCTTGACCACCCTCCAGCTGTTGTTCCCTGCTTTCAGCTGCTCCTGATTGTCTGCTCCAATTGTTCTCCTGCTTTTTTACCCTTTTGCTTGCCTGCTGCAACACCTGGGGAAGCCCTCCTCAGGTCCCCTGGCACTTGGTGTTCCCCCCAACCCTGCCCCCATCTACTCTGCTCCCATCTCAACTATCAAGCTCCTCTCTGTGTTGCCCCAGCTGCCTACACCACACCCCCCGCCTCCATGCCATCCCCAAGAATATGGCTTGCCCACAACCATTACAACTTACCACCTATCCTGCCTCCCTCCCCTTAACTGCTTACAGGCACAGCCTCCCATGCCCTGCCTGTCTCAGTCCTTAGGACCCCCCTGTCCTCCTTGGGCTCCCTTTCTTGTATTAATACTTCTCTGAACCTCTCTGTTATAACAGGTCAGCCCACCGCTTAAGGAATATACTCCCCTGACTCCTACTCTCCCCTCCCCAGCATGGCCTGTGGCCTGTGGTCCTCCCTGCAGATGCCACCTAGTTTGACGCCACACTCCTGCATTGTGGCTCTCACATGTTGGAATTGCTTATGCGAGGGGTCACTTGGCCCCCTGGGAGATATACAGAGATTCCAGCCTCCCTACTGACTGGGCCCAGTCACCTGCACCCTGTCTTCCTTTCTGTCAAGTCCCTCCCTCACCCTCCCTCTGTCGGCTTCCACCCACCTCCCAGTACCTCCATCCCCAAACGTTTTTATATTCAACCCCACAGTTAAGGTTTAGCCCAGAAACTCAGCGATGTGGACTGCAATCATACAATAAAACACTTAGCTGCTCAGTATCCTCTGATGATGCTCCCCGATGTGCTACTGTGCTACCGACTGCCGGACTACAAATATGTCCCATTTATGTTCTGGGATTCCGGCCACCTTATTGGCTGGGCCCAGTCACCTGCTCCCCATCTTTCTTCCTCTCAAGTCCCTCCCTCACCCTCCTCTATCGGCTTCCACCCACTCCCAGTACCTTCAAAACACCCCAAATGTTTTATATTCAGCCCACATTTAGGGTTTAGCCCAGAAACTCAGGCGATGTGGACTGCAATCAAACAATAAAACATATAGCTGCTCAGTGTCCTCCAATGATGCTCTCCCTCCCTATGTGCTACTGCACCACGAATACAGACTCACCAGATTTTTCAACCATTATTGAAGTGTCTGCCTTTGAGAGACCATAGATCATAAACAGTGATTTTAATTGTGTGAATGATACCATTATGGATCGTTCCTCACGAACAGGTGGCCCTCTCCATTAAAACTGAAGATGGACAAAGCAATGGGGCCTGATGGGATTCATCACATAATTCTAAAAGAACTAAGGGTAGAACCAGTGACACCACTGACTACTTTCTTTAACAAATCATGGGAGGAGGGGGTGGTACCTGAGGACTGGAGGAGGGTGGAGGGCAGATGTGATTCCACTTCACAAAAGTGGAAGCAGGGCAGAGGCAGGAAACTACAGACCTGTCAGTTTGACCTGAGTGGTAGGGAAAATGATGGAATCACTTCTGAAGGAAAAAACTGTTGATTACCTAGAGGCTAGTGGGGCACAGGACCCAAGGCAGCATGGATTCAGAGTGGGAAAGTCATGTCAGACAAATCTAATCGATTTCTTTGACTGGGTGACCAAAGTAGTAGACCAGGGAGGGGCTGGGGACATGGCCTACCTAGATTTTTAGCTAGGCATTTGACAGACCCACACAGATTAATATACAAGCTATCCAGCCTTGGAGTGGGTCCCAGGTGGTAGCCTGGATAAAAATTGGCTGGACAACAGGATGCAAGGGTACTAGTAAATGGAGTCCACAGTGAAGAAAGGAGGGTTGCTAGCAGAGTACATGAGGTTCAGTACTGGGACAGGTCCTCTTTAATGTCTTTATAAGTGACACTGCAGAGCACCTGGAAGGAAAAGTATGTCTCTTTGCAGATGACACAAAGATTTGCAAGAGGGTTGATACACAAGATGGGGTGGAAAGAATGAGAAGGGACTTATATATTATATCAGATGACCTAAAGGTGGGCAAGCAATGTGAGAAGGCAGTAAGGGGGGCTGGGGAGATACTGGGATGCACAGGGAGAGGCATCAACAGTAGAAAACAGGAAGTTGTTATCCCTCTGTACAGACAGTTGGTGAGACCCCATCTGGAATATTGCATCCAGTTCTGGAGACCTCATCTCTGCAAATACATAGACAGAGTGGAGGCTGTCCAGAGAAGGGCAACCAAAATGGTGCAGGATCTGCACAAAAGACATACAAGGAGAGACTAAAGGAGCTTAATAGGTATACCTTCAAGGAAAGGAGGGAGGGGACATGATAAAAACTTTCAAGTACCTCAAGGAATCAACAAAGTCCGTGAGGGTAGCATCTTTCAGAAAAGAGATGTGCAAGAAAATGGGGGCACAATTTGAAGACAGAGGAGGGATGGCCCAGAGGTAATGTGAGGAAGTATTTTTTCATAGAGAGGGTTGTGGATGCATAGAACAGCCCTTCCTGAAGAGGTCGTGGAGTCAAAAACAGTGGGGGAATTCAAGAATGCATGGGACAGACATAAGGCAATTTTAGTGGGGGTAGGAGGAAGTAGGCTGTTGGTTAACTAGGATCTGCAGCTTATCCATCAGGTAGGGAAATGGGCAGACTAGGTGGGCCAAGCGGTTCTTATCTGCCATCAAATTCTGTGTTTCTCTATTTAGAAGCACTAAGGCACTTATAACTCTGATGAAAGACCACAAATCGATTCATGGAGACCATCTCATTCTCACTGTAGGGAATACACACACATATTACTCACATTCTGCCAAAGCCTATGCCTGCCTAGAGCTGAGTTTAGCTTCTCAGACCCTTGTTTCCTCTACACTTGGACCAGCATGGAACTACGGCTCATGGACCACATCCCTGTACTGATAAATTTGTCAGGGACAGGTAGCAAGGCATAAGTAAGGCCTGAAGGCTAGATACCACTTTACTGAATAAGTCAGACTTTCAGCCTTATATCAAGCAACAGATTCACGGTTTACCTAATTAATAATCTTGCAGGTATCAAATCTGCAGCAGTGGGATGGGAAGCACTGAAAGCTGTCCTGCAAGGGCTATTATTTCCTTGCCAGTCATAAAAAGAAACTAAATGATCATCATATGGTAGAATTGGAGAAGAAAATAAATGTGGCTGAAAAATTGCATGGAGAACCATAGTGTAGAGTGATACCAAACACTGCAATGCTTAGGATGGGAGTACAACACTGCACACAGTACCAGAATAGAAAGGGCTCATCTTATGTGGGCAGGCAACTATTTTGATGGGGTACCAGGGGAAATGGCTGTCCTGGCAGCTGCAAAGCAGGGAAGGAGCAAAAAATGTTGCACAGATTAGGTCAGATGATGGTAGCTTAAAATATGGAGATGATGAAACTGGGGAATGTTTTAGGTCATATTTTCCCTTTGAGAACTGAATATGTTTGAATGTATATAGATTCTGGACATTACTCTCCTTTACACATCTGAAGCTTCACCCTCATCAGCACAAATGGATGCTTTCTTTGAAAAAGCCCCAATCCAGAAACTAGAAAGAGAGAGTAAAGTGCAAGTGGAGTGAGATAAAAAATGCCATTTCCCGCCTTAAAGAGGGAAAAGCCCCTGGGCCAGATGGCATTCCAATAGATTTTTTTAAAATACTTCAAAATGAATTGCAGTTCCCCTTGCAGGATATGATTGCAGAGTGCCTGACTGAGGGTATTAAGCCCCCCTCCCCACCCCCAAGCAATCAGCCACTAGCACCATTTTACCCAAACTGGGCAAGGATCCCCAGTTAATTTTCTTCTTACCAGCTGATTTCCCTTCAAACAGCAGATTACAAAATTGTAGCAAGAGTTCTGGCAAGTTGACTGGAAAAGGTGTTGCTCAAAAAAATTAATAAAGATCAGATAGGCTTTGTTAAGGGTAGACAGGTAAACTAAATGTCAGATGAACTCTAAATATCATCTGGAGATGGAAAGGAGGATCAGCCAGTGAATGTGCTGTTGAACTTGCCCTAGACACCAAAAAGGCATTTGACCATGTGGAGTGTGTGGGTGGGGTGGGGTATATGTTTGACACCTTACATAGATTTAGGATGGAGACACATGATCAGATGGATCCAAATACTACACAACCAGTCCATTGTCCAAATTCTTGTTAACAGCATCCGCACAAAACCATTCCAATTGTTGAGGGGCACCAGGCAAGGGTGTCCCCTTTCCCCTGTCTTATACATGATGTCACAGGAACTACTGGCCACTGCAATATGGCAGGATAACTGTATTGTGGGATTGTAGACAGGGGGTTCCCCCACACCATAGAGTAGTCCTGTCTGCTGATGACCTGCTGGTGTACCTGTGATCACCAAAACAGAGCATGCCTGTTTTCCATCAACTCCTCAAGGAGTATGGAGCTATAGCAAGCCATAAAATTAACTGGACAAAGCGAGGTGATTGCAATGGGAAAGGGGGACACCAGTTTCCTAGCCAGTAATCCATTGAACAGGAAGTTGGCCACCTCTCTAAAATATTTTGGCATAAACATTCTAAATAAAGCCTCACATTTATGTAAGGAAAACTACTTTCCAATATTTGTCAATATTAAGAAAGATTGCGAATGATGGAAAAGATTACCTATCAGCCCCACAGGCAGAGTAAACACTATCAAAATTATTGTATTACCCAAGTGCTTGTACCTGTTCCCATACCCCCAACAGGATTCCCCAGTTTTTTTTAAACAACTTGATAGTATACTGTACAGATTTATATGGTGTGGGAAGGCTGCCCATATAAAAAGAACCATTTTACAACTACCCCTGAAATAAGGTGGACTGGCACTGCATTATTTTAAATATTACTACTAAGCATCACAATTGGCATTTCTAAAAGAGACCAATCATACCAAGATTTCCACCTGGAAGATCATAGGGGCAGAACATATCCTTTGGGGGCCTGCTATACTAGCTCCACATCTAAATCAATCTCTCCCTCCCAAGAGTTAAAAAAAACATTTATGCAGCAACTAAACATGAGTCTGGATGGGAGCTCATAGGTTTATTGGACACCCCAAGGATGGTCCACTAATACTGTGTTACATGTGCGATTTAATGGCCTATGAGGCTATAATGTCTTTTTACATCAAACCTTGCTATGATGGTATAAAGCATTAAATGCAAGACCAAAGATGGTGACTTTTTACACTTAGCAATAATGTGTAGAAAGGTGGTCCCATTTTAGTTTGATATGCATGCACATATGCAATAATGTATTGGGACAGATCTCCCTAACACCCTACTGGAATTTATATTGGGAGAAGAACCAAGAGATGGGAGAACCACACAGCGCCACAGGCTATGGGATGTGGCTCTAGTTAACGTTAGGAAAACAATTGCCCAGCATTCAGTAAGTGATACACCACCTAGCATAACCCATTGGTTGTCTAATTTGATACTGTGTATGAAGCTCAAGAGATGTCAGTTGATAGCAAAGATATGAACTGAGACTACGTGTGGCAAGACAGTGCATATATTTTTATTTATCATTGGGATACATTAACAAGGAATTTTTCCAGGTATGTCATATGGACTCTATTCTGAAGAACATGGTCAGACATTTATAAATTGGACACCTATCACAGAGATAGCGTTACTATGGACTTCAGGATGTGTCTCCTCTGTGGACTTATCAGATTTTGTGAGTCAAGGGACTACGGTATTAATGCTGCTGCGTGTTTATTTTTATCTTGTTGCACTGTTATTGTTCTTACTGTGTACTCTCTGTAGGATGAAAAACGAATGAAACATTAAATATAAAAAGAAAGGAGAGAGACAGCAACAGTGATCCTGATAGCCCCAGATTGGGCCAGACAGGCTTGGTATTCAGTGCTCCTGACCCCATTCAGGAGGGCGCCTGTCAACTGCCACTGAGATACCTGCTGACTCTGTCTCAGGGCATAACAGTGCTGAAGGTTTTCAGAAAACCAACAACAAGGAAGGCATACTCCTCTAAGTGGAAGAGATTCTCATACTTGTATGCCCCAGAAAGATAATCCCAATGCAGGCAGGGCTGCATATGGTTCTAGACTACCTAGTACACTTACTAATCCTTATGTCTGAGACCCGCAACCCTGAAGGTACATCTGACAGCAGAGTCAGCCTACACACCAACAGGCAAAGTCAAGTCCTTGGCCACATAACCTGTTTTAAAAAGGTTCTTTAAAGGCCTTAACCACCTGGGGCCTGAATATCTGTTTTGCCCAGCTGATGGAGGCTCCCTTTAAGCCTACCATGACTGCTGACTTAAAATATATCACATGAAAAAGTTTTTCTGATTGTCATGACATCTGCCTGGAGGGTAAGTGAGCTGCAAGCCCTCTGTACAGATCCAAACTACATAATTTTCCACATAGATAAGGTAGTCCTTAAGACCAGTAGGAAGTTCCTACCTAAGGTGGTGTTGGAATTCTACCTGAACCAGTTGGTTACCCTTCCTATGCTCTACCTGAACATTCCAGTACAGGTGAACAGAAATTACACTGTCTGGATATAAAAGTACTCAGTCACCACTTGGACCAGACAAAGGGTGTCAGGTCCTAGGATACACAGTTTTTTGTTATCTCGTGAGGTAGGCAAAGATAAGCCAGCAGCTAGAAGAACTATCTCTCATTGGATAGTCTCCTGCATACACTTCTGCAATGAAAAAGCTAGTAAGATACCTCCCAGAGGACCAAGGGCATGTTCCACAAAGGGTATCTTTGCCTCTGTGGCAACTGCAAGGGATGTCCCCCTTCTAGACATACTGTATAAAAAGCAGCTATCTGGAAAACAGTGCACATCTTCATAAAGCATTACTGACTCGACATACAGTCCAGGTGGGATGCCAGTTTTGGAACTGCTGTCTTGCAAAGCCTTTTTCCTAAATAGATACACACAGTAGATATATAGAATGTGTCAGCAGATGGGCAGCATGAGGTCCATCTAGTCTGCCCATTTATTTTTTTTCCTACCCCCCAATTGGAATCACTTGTTAACCTACTGATATGTCTGTCCCATGCTGTTTTAAACTGCTTGACAGTCTTTGTCTCCACCACCCCCTGAGGCAGTCTGTTCCATGGGTCCACCACTCTCTCTGTAAAAAAGAACTTTCTACTCTAGGTTCTGGACCCACCCTACCAAGGTACTGCTACAGAGTCTGCTTATTGTAAAACTTCATTGATGGATTCCTGCTGTTTGAAGAAAAAGTTATTCACTGTAGTAATATTGTTTCTTTTCAGGGATACTTCAGTGATATTTACAGCCCCTGACCCTATCTTGCATTCTAGAACCTGAAAATAAGTTCACACAAGAATCAGTTATTTTCTTAGGTTGCTTGGGCATTCCTTATTGCAGTTCCTCAGCAACTGTCACATGTAATCAGTTAATGGTTTATACTGCCTGCATTTAAAATTTGTCTGGCATTTTAAATATTTTTAATGAAGTTTTTGGTAGTCATTTAACTAGTTTTAGTGGTCACAGCTATAGAAACAAATCTGATATTAGAACACTAGGGAGAGCATGACCACAGTGCAGAGTTTGAACTTGTATTCTAAGTTCTAAAATTACCATAAACTTCCATCTCTGGGACATCACCCACTGGCCGGAAGATGATGCTTATTTTAAATTAATTAATTTCAGTTTTGGATAACAACATTTGAGCCAAAATTTTATCTGAATGGTCCTATGCCCTCCCTGCCAGCATTTTAAAACTACGCGCCCTTCGCAGCAGGCCCACAACCACCCATGGCTGTCCCCAGAGAGACACGTTGTGTGGGGAGCAGCAGGGCAACATCCACAAAAGTACCGCCATAGCATTTAATAGCTCCAGTTTGGATCCTATATGCATTGATGTTATACTGAGACCAGTTACAGACTGTCAGGTGAACTGCCAGTCTATAGCCAGCCTCAGTATAGCACTGAGATACGTAGAATCCAAACTGGAGCTAATAAACTGCCGGTGCAATCTTTATGGACATGCCTCTACACTCCCCGCATGACACATCACTCTGGGAACAGCAATGGGTGGTTGTTGGCATGCTGCAAAGGGTGCTCAGTTTAAAATGCTGGCTGGAGGGCAAAGATCAACCAACTTTTAAATAATAGATGGCACAGTAAGTAAAAATGCTACAGTTAGTAAAATGCTAATTGGGCCCTGCTTCAGACTGAGGTGGGGTCCAAACGTACATGGACATTTCCCTTTGAGGTCCTTCTTGGTCAATTCTGTGTTGATAAATGTGTTTGCCATTGAAAAAAATGCATAATTTATTAATTTTTATTGGAGGTTGTAATTTCTCTACATTATAGCAGTATTGTACATACATTTTTTCTTACCTAAAGTTTCTATTCTATCAAGTCATTTTCTACTATTCTTACCTTTGTTTTAGATTATACCTGTTTTATTTTTTTCCTCAAAGTCTCTGTAATTTATGAATGTGCACTATAATTTCACTGCATGTTATCTGTCCTACCGAGGACCTCCTCGTAAATGAGCAATGCTTAATGGAGCTTTTTCCTGGTAAAACAAATAAATACAAAACAGGCTGCCACAACACAGAGGGCATCAGGATCCCTAAACACAGGTTCTGTTCAATGTGTGTCATCCACCACTCCAAAAAGCTGGAACAGTAATGGCTCCTCACCATGAATCTAGTCTGCTGAAGGGCATGTAGCCCCAAGCACAGCCTGTTTTATTGCCAATCAGGCCAGCAGTTCACAGATCTTTCAGATGACTGATGGATGGATAGGTAGGACATCCATCGTCAGGTAAAACAAGGACTGCCTGAGTTCAGCTACCTTCACAGACTTTAAAAGAAGTGGGGAAAAAAGTGTGACTAGGCTAAGAAACCCCAAGGTCTGTTAGCACTAGCACAACTTACTCTAAAAAAAAAAGAAGAAAGATTTCTCTAAATCAGCATGCCAGGATGTACTTTGTTGAGTCTCTCTGTGTGCCTCAGTCTGCATACCTGGAAGTACTTCATAGTACAAATATGGACAAGCACTTGCCATCTACACTGTACCAGCATAATATGAAGGCCTGAAGGACTCATGTGATGCTAGAATTATTGCCCTTACTGGACTGTCCATAGCCCTTTTAATCCTATTGTATCTTCATTGATGCTACTAATGCCCTTTTCTTGTGCTGTTGTATGTTTATGTGTTAAAAGTTCAATAAAAATAATTAGCCACAAAAACAAACACAAAAGAACTAACTTCTAACAACGAACTCACTATATACAAAACAAGCTAATTCAAATATAAACAAAAAAGGAATAAAAAAAGTTAAAACACATTAGGAGCATAACCAGCCTCTCTCTTCCCTCACTTGAGACAGGTGACTAGTGGGGCACCTACAGGTGTACTTGTTCCCTTAGAGCCATTTCCTGCCAGGCCCAGCTAGAGGCCAAGTGTCTGTCTATGCCTCATGGCCTACTATATGGCCTGGGCAAGAATATTCATAGCTCTACTCTCTCCCTTGTCCATGTAGGAGAAGGATAGTTGGGTCATGGAGATATTCTGATGCCCTTTTTTTCCTCCCTCCGCTGGTGGTCCCCTTCAGCTCTCGGCTCCCCCAATCCCATCACCTGCCATCCCATAGTACTTACCTTAGGCCAGGGTGCTCACAGATTGACCCCTATGGTGGGCCATTGGGGGTCCCAAAGCCCCTTCCAGTGCCACATTCAGATCTGTGGTCCCCTGTGCCCAAGAGGTGATGTAGATCTACAGGGCTCTGTTGGGTGGCATCCTACAGCCAGCAGTGATTTTCTGGTGTTCTCTCCAACCCATGGACGCTCTGCAGAGGTGGCAGTTGGACGTGTGCACATTGGAAAATGACCTCACATCTCCGCCAGGTAGTGTCCCCACCAGGATGCACCACCACCCATGGTCAACTAGGTGGCAGTGTTTCAGCGGCAGTCTGCCTCCCTCCCTGGAGGAGGCATCTGTTGGGATGCTCAATCCTCCCCGCCAACCCCCAAGTGGTCCAGGGTCATTCCCAAGCCTGGGTCGCCAGCTTGACGGCAGGTGAGGCATGGTGCCTCTGTCCTCTGTGCCACCAGGCCTTTGGTGCCCTTTTGAGAGAACAGTGGCTAGAGGAGGAGGAGGAGGAGGATGATGAAGGAAAACCCTGAGGAAAATGCTGCTTTCTCTTTGCCCACTGGGTGAGAAGAGGCCCACCCATATGTACAAGGATTGATAAGGAAACTCAAGGAGGATCTGGGCAGGCTTGGAATTGGTCAGAGATCTAGCAGTTGTGCTTCAGTGCAAAAAATGCAAGTGATGCTCATTGGGAAAAGGAACCTAAGGGTGCAGTACGAAATGGTGGTGGTATTGGAATGCACTAAGCAGTGAAAGGACCAAGGGGTCATAATATGAGAAAGCCTAGCACACTGTAGCAGCTGTGGGAAAGGCAAACTGGGTGGTGGGATGCAACAGAGAGGAGGGTCAACAGCAGAAGTCGGAAGGTTATCCTCCCACTGCACAGGTGTTGGTGGGTGAGACTGAATGTGCAGTACTGCGCAAGGTGCTGGAATCCACACCTGAGGAAATACTACAACAAAATGGAGGCAGTACAGTGCAGTGCAACCAAGATTGTCCTGGCACTAACGTCATGTCATACGAGGAAAGAATGCATAATTTGGACATGTACTGTACACTTTCTAGAAGAGAAGGGAAAGGGGTGACATGATAGAAATGTACAAGTACTTGAATGGGATAAACACAGTGGACACCAAGGAAATCTTTTCCCTTGAACTCAACTACAGGGAAGAGAGGGAAATTCACTCAAACTAGCAGGGGGTTGATTCAAGAGAGATGTCCAGAAATACTTTTTCACAGAAGAAGAAGTAGTGGAAAGGTAGAACAAGCTACCAGAAGAAGTGGCAAGAGCCATATCAGTAAGCAGTTTCAAGGGGTGAATGGGACAGGCATAGAGACCTAGTCAGAGAATGGGGGGGGGGGGACTAAGGGTTGGGACAGCCACTAGGGCCAAAGCAATTAGGAAGGGTGGGCAGACTGAATAGGCTGGTAGACCTTCATCTGCTAACAATATCTGTATATCTACTGTACGTATCATGCCAGCAGACGGAGTTCCATGGTAACCCTGCACCACAGTGGCAGACCAGCAAAACATCCCCACTCAAGAGGAACTTACCACATGAGAAGTGGTGCACACTCTCTCAAAGAAGGTCACTGGGACCCTAGCAGGTCACTCCCAGCTCTATAAAAAGTCTGTAGTTTAGAAGTCCGCTTCCAAGAAAGTGCAGGTAACCAGGGTTAAGAACAAACAAGCATTTGTCAATGCTGAATGTTTGCTTGCATGTTGTGCCAGATAGGTTTTGGTTGTGTTGTAGAGAATGATGAAGGCAAAGTAGTATTTTAGTAAGAGAGCGCGTTTGCAGTGGAGTCCATGAGTAGTAGCGTTTGCTTTATGCATTTTCATTTCTGAAGCAAGATGCAGGATTTTGAAAGTTTTAGAAGTTCCCAGTCTTGTGCCATGGGTGCTATGTAAAAATGAAATACACTGGAACAGTGCTGTGGTATTTACCATTACTAATATGGGATAATACCCTACTGCATCCAGATTATGAATCCAGCATGCACATTGAACAGGTAAGCTCAAGGGAAAAGATTTTTAGAAATCATGAGTAGTTTTTTTTTCCTTTCTTTTTACCCCCTTTCACTGGCTTACCTAAACTCTTCCCGGCGTGAACTCACGGCACAGTCTGTATCCACCCAGCCTGAAGCCCCCAGACTCATCTATCCAGGTAAGGGCCCATCTCCTCACCGCACCACCTGGCTGCCTGATCCCCCGGCTCTGAGCCCCTTGGGGCGGGACTGCCAACTCCTCTGGTGCTCTATCTAAATCCAATGGAGTGACCAGGGGGCAGAGGGAGTGCCTGGAACTGAGCTCGGAAACCCAGCATTGGGTGTGGGGACCGTCCACTGGTCCTGCCTTCTCCTATCAGGCGCCAGGGTTTTTCTGCTTTTCTACCCCTCCCGTGGATCTCGGACATGCAATGAAGACCAGCATCTGCCGAGCTCCGCCCCCAGAGCCATGCGTGATGTCACCTATTCCTGGCTACCCAGACTACTGCCAGTCTTATGAACAAAAGAAATTCGAGGTGCTCAGGCTGAATGCAGCATCCAAAAAAAAGGAAAACCAACCAGTTTAGAAAAAGGGTGCGCAAAAGTCAAATATACAATAGACAAAGTAAATGCTGCAGTGGTTTATGTGCAATTGCATATGGACAAAAAGCAAAAACAAGTCCACCCATTTTGTCCATATTCAGTTTGCACAATAAATCCACTGCAGCATTTACTTTGTCTGTTGTACATTTGACTTTTGTGACTTAGGTGGAAATTTTCAAAACTCACTCAAAAGGTGTTTTTGCAGAGGTCAGGAATGATGTTCCCTACACCCACCCGGGAAGGAGAGCTGTCCAACGGATGCTCAATCCCTCCCTACCCCTGCCGACCCCAGAGGCCCGGGCTCGTTCCTGAACCAGGTCGCTGAGAGTAACAAGGGTGAAGCATCTAGTGCCTTAACACTCCAAGCGCCACCAGGCAGGCTAATGAGTGGTCATGTTTAGTGACATGGTAATTAATTTCAAAAGCAGGATATGACAGGGACGGCAACCCCTTGTGGGAAGGCTCCCAGGCCCATCACAGGGTGTCGACTGTGTGACAGAACACTGCACAGTATCTTTCAGGCTTGGAGCAGTGGTGCACAACAGTGCTGGCCCTCATCCTTGTGCTGCCCAGCTGGTTTCCGAGCTCGGCTCCAAACTTGTGTCACCAGCGTGGAACACAACACACTACCTGCTGGTCCAACAGCTGGTCTTGCACACATACTGTTTCTTCATACCTTTTTTCTTGACATTCTGATCATAAATTTTAACGTAGTCTTTTAAGATGCTCCTTCTGAACATGACAGGTGTAATTTATAAAATACTGACTAAAGCATCATTTGTATCACAACTGTGAAAACACATTTTAGAGCAGGATTTGAAAAAGTACCCCAGTCATATTCATGAGGTAGTGTCAAAAAATGACTGTGTTGAAAATGAGGGTCAAAATATTGAAAATGATGCACCCTGGAGACAGGAAATAGCACCACAATCTGCTCAGGGGTTGTTTACAGACCCCCGTCTTGGGGAGGCAATGGACAAGGAAATAACAAGGAATCCTTAGAATGGCAGAAAAGGAGAATATTGTTGATGGGGAACATGAATATGCCAGATGTTAACTGGGGCACCTTTACTGAAGCCACATCCAAGAGCAGGGTCATTCTTGATGTCCCACGGGGGCATGCCTCAGACAGCTAGTGTTGGAACCCACTCGGGAGGGAGCAATCTTAGACCTGGTACTTTCAAATGGGGATGTAGAGGATCTCAGATTTAGAAGTGGTAGCCATCTGGGAACAAGCGACCACCAAACAGAGTGGTTCACAATAAACACAGCTGTAGAGTCAAGCCACACAAAAGCAAGGGTGTTGGACTTCAGGAGGGCCGACTTTGGCAAAATGGGAGAGTGCCTCAGAAAAGCACTAGCAAACAGGCAAGAAGAAGGGTTGGAAGAACAATGGAGAAAAATCAAAACTGCCATCCCAGAGGCAACAAGCCTTTGTGTAAAGCAAATCAACAAAATAAAACAAAGGAAAAAACCACTATGGTTCTCAAAAGAGATGGCAGGAAAGGTTAAGGAGAAAAGGACAGCATTCAGGAAATGTAAGGAAACAGAGAAGGAGCAGGACAGAGAACTATATCAGTTAAAGCAGAAGGAGGCAGGGAAGGCAGTCAGAACAGCAAAGGCCCAAACTGAGGAAAAGATAGCCAACTCTGTTAAGAAGTGGGATAAAACCTTTTATAGGTACATTAGGGAGCGAAGAAAGACCAAGGAAGGGATACTGAGGCTTAATAAAGGGGAGGGAGTGTGGGCAGAGGGTGACAGTGAAAAGAAGGGATACTGAGACGAATACTTCTGCTCAGTAGTCTAAAAAGAGGAGGGAGGTACCTAAACCAAACAATAGAAACACTCTGGATAGGAGGTCGATACCAGTCCATTCACAGAAAAAGTGTTCTGAAAGAACTCTTAAAACTGAAGGTGGACAAAGCAATTGGGCCTGATGGGATTCACCCCCAGAATTCTAAAAGAACTATGGGGAGAACTAGTGACACCACTGACTACCCTCTTTAACAAATCATGGGAGGATGGGGTGGTACCTGAGGACTGGAGGAGGGCAGATGTGATTCCACTTCACAAAAGTGGGAGCAAGGCAGAGGCAGGAAACTACAGACCTGTTAGTTTGGCCTCAGTGGTAGGGAAAATAATGGAATCACTTCTGAAGGAAAGAATTGTTGAGTACCTAGAGGCCAGTGGGGCACAGGACCCAAGGCAGCATGGATTCACAGTGGGAAGGTCATGTCAGATGAATCTAATAGATTTCTCTGAATGTGTGACCAAAGTAGTAGACAAGTGGAGGAGCTGTGGACGTGGCCTACCTAGACTTTAGCAAGGCATTTGACACAGTCCCACACAAAAGAGTAATAAAAGTTATCCAGCCTTGGGTGGGTCCCAAGGTGGTAGCTTGGGTAAAAATTGGCTGGATAACAGGACACAGAGGTAATAGTAAGGAGTCCACTCTGAAGAAAGGGAGATTACTAGCGGGTACCACAGGGTTCAGTACTGGTACCAGTCCTCTTTAATGTCTTTATAAGTGACATTGTGGAGGGACTGGAAAGAAAAGAATGTCTCTTGCAGATGACACAAAGATCTGCTACAGGGCTGATACACAAGAGAGGGTGGAAAGGATGAGAAAGGACTTGACAAGATTGGAGGAATGGTCAAATTTATGGCAGCTTAGATTCAATGCAAAGAAGTAAAGTAATGCACCTGGAAACAAACCCAGGGAAGAGTACACAATGGGGTGAGATACTAACAACAAAATGAAAAGGGACCTGGGGTAGTCATATCAGATGACCTAAAGGTGGGCGAGCAATGTGAGAAGGCAGTAAGGAGGGCTGGGGGATACTGGGATGCGTAGGAAGAGGCATCACCAGTAGAAAACAAAGTTACCTCTCTGTACAGACAGTTGATGAGACCCTATCTGGAGTACTGCGTGCGGTTCTGGAGACCCCATCTCCGCAAGGACATAGACAGGATAGAGGCTGTCCAGAGAAGGGCAACTAAAATGGTGCAGGGTCTGCACCAGAAGCCATATGAAGAGAGACTAAAGGAGCTTAATATATATAGCCTCAAGGAAAGGAGGGAAACGGGGGACATGATAGAAACTTTCAAGTGCCTCAAGGGAATCAGTAAAGTCCAAGAAGGTAGCCTCTTTCAGAAAAAGAGATGCACAAGAACAAGGGGGCACAATCTGAAGACAGAGGGAGATGGCTCAGAGGTAATGTGAGGAAGTATTTTTTCTTGGAGAGGATTATGGATGCATGGTACGATCTTGCTGAGGAGGTTGTGAGTCAAAACAGTGGGTGAATTCAGAATGCATGGGACAGACATAAGGCAGTTCTACTGGGGTAGTAGGAAGTAGGCTGTTGGTTAACTAGGATCTGCAGCTTATCCATTAGGTAGGAAATGGGCAGACTAGGTGGGCCAAGCGGTCCTTATCTGCTGTCAGATTCTATGTTTCTATGAAAGTTGTGAATATACACTGAAAAATTTCAATGTACCTTCATAGCTTTAGTATTAAGATTTTGACCCCAAATGTTCAGCCTAGTCTTTTAATGACCCCACTTTATGAGCCTGGTATGTGAAATTTTTCAAATCCTTCCCAAAGGGTGATTTTTATGGAGCGATGGCAAAACTTACCTTTTGGGACAGATTTGAAATATTTCGCCTCCCTTGTTCACAAGGTTGGATCCCAAAGAGGCCATGTTTAGTTTAGTTTATTGTTTACCAGGATAAGGCTCCATTGAACAAGCTCATTTACAAGGAGGTCCTGGGTAGGACAGCATAAATTGTACAACAATTGACAGTAGCATACAGTAGGTGAAATAGAACAATACACAATAGTAATAGACTGTAGAAGACACTAGGTTACAATTCTAAACAAGATATAACAGTATACATTTACAGTTCATGACAGCTGGAGCAAAATTTATAGGGAAGTGCTATAGTACAAATGATCAAGGAAGGTGGGATATTTAGAAAATAATTAGCTATGCTATAATTGTATGGATACAGTCATGTAAGGATTCAAGTAATTGCCCTGTTACATGTACAGGGCTTTGTAAGTAACTTTCAATCACAGAACTGAACATTGTACAGGTGACTAGGTTGGTTAATTTGAGCATTTTTTTGCAATGTGTTCCATGATGTAGGATGATATAACTTATGCCCATTTGCCATATTGGTGTGGACCTTTGGTATATTGTATAATATGTTATTTTTTCTCAATCCATATGCACTATGTAATTTTTGGAAGAGTTCAGAAACGTATGTTGGGACATCATTAGAAACTACCTTAAAGTCCAGCTATATAAATGTTGTACTCTTCTATTGGATAATGAAGTCCAACCTATGGTTTTATATAGTATGCAATGATGTGTTCTAGGTTCCAGTTCAGTGATTGATCTAGGAACTCTGTGATATAATACATCAAGTTCATGTAAGTATGTAAGTGAGCAGGTTCCATATATAGTATCTGCATAGTCTAGCAAGGGGAGGAATGTGGTTTGTACCAAATTCTTTCTTATGGTTATAGGTAGACAACTTTTGTTGCAATAGAAAAAGCCTATCCTACTTCTTAATTTTGTACATAAGGTCTCAACATGAGGGATGAAGGATAGTTTGCTATTGATCCATAGACCAAGATATTTTAGTTTATTTTCAAACTTTAATATGTCACCTAGTAGTGTGTATATAATGGGGGGTTGGGCAGCTGTGGTGGTAGTGTGGTAAGGGAAAAAAATCATGACTTTGGTCTTATCGGCATTAAGTAGTAGTTTGTCTTGGTTGAGGTTTTCTTGTAATATGTCGGACTCTGTAAATCAGATAGTAATTTGGGTACAGATGGATTAGAAATGTATAGGACTGTATCATCAGCAAAGAGATGTATGAAGCCTTTGTTATGTTCCTATTTAGGTCGTTAGTGTAGATTGTGAATAGGATCAGGCCCTAGAATTGACTCTTGGTACTCCTTTAGGATTTTTGTGCAGGTGGAGAAAGAGCCTTCTGCTTTTACTTGTTGCCTACCATATAGATAATTAGTGACTCATAAATGGGCCATGTCACCCAAACCCCCTCCTTGCAGCTTATGCAGTAGGATGTTATGATCAACAGTGTCAAAGGCTTTACTGAAGTTGAGGAATATGGCACCTGTGGTATGTCACTTATCTAGGTATGAGAACCAGTCATTGGTGACCTTTGCCAAAGCAGTTCCTGTGCTGTGCTTGGCCCTAAAGCCTGATTGTAGTGGATTGATTAGATTTGGAGTTTACAAGTAATCTCTTAGCCGAGTGTTTACAGGTTTCTCAAGAAGCTTGGACAGCACTGGCAGTATAGAGATAGGTCTGTAGTTAGTTAATTTGTAGACGTGTCTTGACTTGAACAGTGGTATGATGTGTATTGATTTCCAGATAACTTGAAAACCACTGGTGGATAATGAAAGGTTGAATAAATGGGTTAGGGGTGCTGCTAGTTGTCTATAGGCAACTTTCAGAAAATAGGGATCAAGACCATCTGCTCCCGAGCTTTTGTTTACATGTAATCCTAGGGGGAGGTCTTTGACTTCCTTGTAGTTGATAGTTTAGAAGGTGAATTTTTTTTCTGCAATATGGGTTGTGTTGGCATAATCCGGCGGGAGGAGGTAGAGATGCTGCTGGTGAAGTATTGAATGCAAATCCTGCGTCTGCGAAACAAGAGTTTAATTCCTTAAGGATAAGTTGCTTATCATGTATTGTTTTTCCATGTGATTCTATTTTTGCGGGCAATAAAGGAGTTGATTTATGGCCTTTCATGGATTTAATTGTTTTCCAGAATGTAGATGAGTTGTTTTTGAATCTTTTAAAGTTTGTCTAGTCAGAGTAGTGTTTAGTCTCCCTGGCTTTAGACCATAGTTTGTCTCTTTTTCATAACATCATTTTAAGTTCCTGACAGAACCATGGGCTTGGCTGAGTTCTGACTCTTCTTTTTTGAAGTGGAGCGTGTTTATTTATTACTTTCAAAGGTATATTATTAAAAATGGTTAAAGCTTCATTGGTATTGGGGACTTGGTAAAATGGTTGCAGTTTAACTAATCAATATCTGCTATGATTTGTTTGACAATGAATTTTGTGAAATTTCTTTTAATAATAAATTTGGTTTTAGACTTTAGTTTTACAGTTCCTCTGATACAATACACCAAATTGTGATCACTAAGATTGTTGTGAAAAATGGAATTATGAGTGAATTTGTGTGGTCTTTTTGTTAGAATTAGGTCTAAGGTAGTGGTATTTGGTGAGTTTTTTTGGGTTAGGTCTAGTAGGGGTGTTGGATAGTTGGCTCAGACCTAGACTGTCACACAAACATTTGAAGGTGTCTGATTTGTCTGTTGAACATTTGACTTAATTTTTTTAAACAGGACCACCTTGAAAACAGGTCCTTTGGTCCTAATGGGGTTAAGTTAGCATCTTCTTGTATAAAAATAATGGTTTTACTACATTTATGGAATGCCACTCTAAATTGAAGTCTCCTAGGATTATGGATTCATTAGAATAGGAGTTTAAGATAGTTGTGATATGAGTTAATAATTGTAATCCTCCCTTTGGTGGTCGATAACATCCTATCACATTTATGGTTTCCACTTTGGAAAGTTTGAGGTTTAGTGCTAGACATTCAAATTCGTTTGGTGTGGAAAGGGCGCTAACTTCGGTTGCAGTCAGTTTGTTACAGACATATATGACTATACTTCCTCCCCTGGATTGTCTATCTAGGGGGAAGTGGTTGTAGGTAGGTGTAGATATTTGGTTGTGTGCTACAGTATTATTTAGCCATGTTTCAGTGAGTACAAATAAATCTGTCTTTGTGTAAGCTAGCCATGCTTTTACCCCATCATTTTTTTAATAAGCTACACACATTTAGTAACAGGAACTTTAGTCTTTTTTGCAATGTAAATTCAGTGGGTGAGTAATTTGCATTGAGTGGGCCAGGATTAATCTCAACAGAACTGGAGTAGATGAAAAGTAGAGATATTAGCTGTTTGCACATCTTGCATCTAAATTGTGGCTTCTTCCTATTTGTAAGTAGTGAGCCATGAGTGTTTATGGTGTGCTGGTGGACTAATTTATGATTATATTTTATTTGGTAGTTGTAGAGTAGTGTTAGCAGTCTGAGAGAATAAGTCTTTAGTAATATTTGAGCTCAATGAATCGGTATCCTGCATCCTTTGGAATGACTGAATCGTGTCTTGTAAATTTTAGATTATAGTAAATGCTAGTTACATTACTAGTCTGTTCGGCTATTTGCGATAAGGAAGGGGTATGTGTGTGGTTATTAGGAAAAGTCAGGTACCTTTGGAGTAGGATGGTTGCAGTATGGACCGTACCGATATTTCGGAACAGTGAGCGAGTCAGTGACTGTGTTAAATTGTAATAGTGGAGTGTGTTTTTTTGAAATTGTGATAGCTTACTTACAGCCTTATCCCTACTTCACGTGCAGATAGGACAGTGATATCTTGAAATATCTTGATATGTTGAAAGGTTGGTAGAAAAATAGTGAAGTTGTGAGTGGACATTGAAATATTTCAACAATCACTTACAACTTTGTCATTTTACCATATTTTATGGCCAAATGTTCAAACTAGTCTCATAAACAAAAGAAATTTGAGGTGCTCAGGCTGAATGCAGCATCCAAAAAGGAAAACCAAACGTTTAGAAAAGTGCGCAAAAGTCAGATATACAATAGACAGTAATGCTGCAGTGGATGTCTGAATTGCATAATGATAAAGCAAAACAAGCCCCAAACAGGGGGCTTGTTTTTGAATTTTGTCCGTATTCAATTTGCACAATAAATCCACTGCAGCGTTTACTTTGTCTGTTGTACATTTGACTTTTGTGCACCCTTTCTCTGAAATGGTTAGTCTTCTTATAACCCCACCTCAGGAACCCATTAGGTGGAAATTTTCAAAACTCACTTAAAAGGTGCTTTTGCAGAGTGACTGTGAAATCATCTTTAAGGCCGTATTTTAAAAATGTCATCAACCTTGTTCATGAGTTGGGGTCGAAAAAAGGCTATGTTGAAAATTTCATGAAAAAATACCTTCACACCTAAATTAAATAGAAGTCAATGCACAGTGAGTCACAAAAGTGGCTCTTAGGAGTGAGTTATGAATAAAACTTCAAAACACATTGAAAATAAATTGATCGCATTTACCTTGATTCTCTAGTTCTAGGATGGTGTTGAAGGAGAAGGATGTCTTTTGTAACAGAGCAGCGGTGGACCATTTTGAGGTGAGTGAGGGTGTGGGGTGGTGGGTGCTGAGCTGGGGTGGGGGCAGGGGGTGGTTAGCTTGGATTCTGGATTCCCTTCCCCAGTGCAAATGTGTCCCAGACACCAGCTCTGTAGCTGTTAGAGAATCAGGTGACTGCTTCGACACTCAGAATACCAAGCCCAGTTGTCAACACAGAGAGAGCTGTACATTCTGGGAAGGAGGAGGAGAAAGAGGAGCAGGCTAAGCATGATGTCACTCAGCTGCTTGTTGGGCGGTGTAATGCAGATGAAAGGATCCAGCTGCTCTATGATAGGACAGCTGGCTCCTTTCAGCTACATGAAATTTCTGCCCGTGCAGCAGAACACCACCACGATCAGCCTTGGTGATCATAAGCCTGTCACTGTCAAGCCCGCTGCAGTCTGATCTGCATTTGATCCAACAGTGACACACCTCTGAATGCCACTGCTGTGACAATATGTTTGCTTTGTGGATGCATCCAAGTAAAACATAAAAAAATACTCACCGTACTAATGGTATTAATTCTAATGGGTCCAATAGTGAGTCAGACAAATGCATCGGCTCTGTTGCGAGATGTCCCGGAGACAGAATGAAGTTTAAAGCATAATTCAAAGTCTTCTGTGAGGTCACACTCCCCCTTGTGTTCCAATATTAGATTTGTGCTGAAGATCAGAGGAAGCAGTGACAAACTATGACTGTCATACCTGAAATCCTACCACTAGCTAATAGCAGACTTTAACAAGCATTGCCAATGTCAGATGTTTGCTTTCTTGTATTTGCTGTGTAGTTGTTGGGCATAGACAGCACAGAGGCAAACATTAACAACATGAGTTATACTAACACAACTGTCATGATTGGGAAATGAACAGGTTGTCCACCTCTTCAACATGCCACCTGACACATGGCTCAACCCCATACTCCTTCTAGGGGCCAAAAAGGCTCCATGGTGAAGTGTGAAGATCATGGTAAAGTGGGGTCTGACTAGTTCTGGAGGCACTTACTTCTTTCTCTCCTGTGTTTGTATCAGTTCTGGAGGGTATCTGGAGAAGGCAGGGTGGTGTGCAGGGCCATAAATCCTTTAGGTAAATAATACCTGAATGTAATCACAAACACAGTAAAACTTTGAAAATGAAGTATTTCTTCTTTACCTGTGTGCTGGTCTGTGTGTCTGACTCCATTCTATGCATTCATCTGATGGTTCTAGATAATCAGCTTGTGTTCTTTTTCCTTAGCCTTTGTGTGCGGGGTATGGTATCTCTAATTAAATTCATCCCAAGCCCCCCACTCTGCACCAGTAGATATGCATATCCTCAGCCCCTCCCATCTGATGACACCTTTCCCTTCCCCACTATGCAGAACATCCTTGATCCCCTTCCTGTCTGCTGACACCCACACTGGCCTAGTATGTACACCCTACCACAGCATGCACACCCTTTTCCAATACAAATACCACTATCCCTCCTCCCATCTGCTGATGACCATCTTGTTCCAGAATGACTATTCCTATCCCATCTTCTGATGCCCACCTGTCCTAATACAAATACCCTTACCCCTCCCATCAACTTACACCTACCTGTCCCAATATGAATATCTCCACCCTCTCCTCATATCAGCTGTACCCACCCTGTCCCTGTTCTTGGGAGAAGACTCCAGGAGGAATGCTCTTTCAGCAGAGAAAATAAATCTGACACTGGAACACAAAGGGGAGTGTGACCACACAGCAGAGTTTGAGTTATGTTCCAAACTCCATTCTATCTCCAGGGCAACACCACACAACGGAGTTGACACACTCGTCTGACATTACTATAGGTCTCATGTGGTTGAAGGACCCAGAGTGCACATCAGTGTTGTGAGGAAATGCACTGATAAGCATCATGCCATTTGTAAGCATGGCAAGAGTCAAGGTTAGCCAGTTCTAAAGGACTGGGCCAGGCTAAAGGGTCCCGAAGTAGGTCAGTAGTGATCGAGGTTCACATAGCGCAAGTGAGGCGTCATGTAAGGGTTGGACTGATTGTTCTTTATTATAAAGGAGCCACTCTCAGGCCCAATTTGTCCGTTTTAAATGTCAACAGATGGAACTTACCAGTAATTAAGCACAGACACTGGCCCTGGGTTGTGTCTTGCCCTACCTAGGGTAGATATTGCCTGCATGCACCCTGTGGGAGGATCCTCCCTGTGGAGTACTGTCCAGAGATTCTATAAGATGTGGAATAAGCAGCAACTCTAAACAAGTGTCAGCAGTGGTGAAGTAAATTACTGGCAACCCTAAACAGATGGCATCTGTGATAAAGGTGTCACCACTCCATTATGAACGTATGGGGTGGGAAAGCATGAACTGTCTGTGGCTTATGAAGTGAAGCTGCCCCCCTGTGGACAGCTCTGGAAAGATAAAATATACACCCCTAACAGCTTGATTCCAGCTCTAAATCTGGACACTCAATCTGTGTGTGTGGTCTCTCTGTTCCTGGTGCCCTGAGGTTTATGAGTTCCTGGTCCCCACTTCTCAAGCCCATGGTGGTAAGGTAAGGTGCATGTTGTGTGTAGACACCCTGCCACGGACAAGACTTCTGCTATGCCCCTAGATACAAGGCCGGGGTCTGTTACAGAAGCCAATAAACTGCTCCTGCAACCGAGAGCAGCCAGACAGCCTGCCCAACATGACAGTCATCTAGAGGCACTAGCTAGAGAGAGTGAACAATAAGAAAAAGAAACCCAAAATATATTAAAACTAACAAAGATATAGAACCATGATCCATGAAGAAATGAACACAATATCCATGAAACACTGGGCATATCTTCGTATACACATAAACTGGCTGAATTAATAAATTTTGATTCAAGAATAAGTTAGTGAGTGACTGATTCTTGAATACATGGGGCCATTTCAATCCAGCTACAGTACCCTAAAATTACTATCTACACCTCAAGAATAGATTGGGGAAAAACAGCATGACAATTCAGATACTGAAGCCTTGTAACAAACATGTTACAAATGTCTGGGTGAGTTTGAATACCACTGAGTGACTGTAGAGGTCAGTATCACCCAAAATAAGAAATTGTTTAGCAGCTGAAAGGCTAATGCTAGGAACTAGTAGATGACTGCTATGCATTGTTTTCATTTACTTTTAAAATGTGCTTCAGAATCTTTAATAACTTCATTGGTCTAAACACATTATCTGACCATTCATTAATTCACAGTAAATGCACAGTTGGCGACTAACCTAACGTAATCGACCTAGCAACATCCTAATTAAAGAGAGAAAAACTTTTTTTTTTTAAAAACACTATATCACTCAATAAGGCATAGGTTTCTTCAAAATTAATGCACATTTATGAGCATTCAAAAGCACTTAGCCTTCCTTACCAAACGTATATGTTACACCTAGTAACAGTCTAACTATGTGAAAATAAAACCTTTTTCTTTTAAAGAAAACCCTTTTTCCATCTTATAAGCACAATAAACCACTCCAGGGCATGCATTTCTAAAGAATGAATGCATTTCACAGGTGTGTTGAAAGGCACTCGGCCACTGACCTTGTGCCTTCCAATTCACAAGCAACACATGCTCTGTCTTGGGTTATTGCGTACTTATTTTATTCAGATATTGGGATATCCAAGAACATTGTTATTTTCCTGAGTACCAGCAAGTATAGCATGCACTCGATAAAAATACTAGTCAGGAACAAGCCGGGCAGCTGGAAGGACGGCCAGAGAAGACTTGAGCGTCCACGACTGCTTCGTCTTCTCCGGGGAGAGGGACCAAGGTCTGCAGTTTGCCTGACCTGGCGGAGGCCGGGGTAAGACAAGTAAGACAAGTCCTGCAGTAGCAGGAGGGATGAGTCGGTGATGTGGTAGCGTTGGTGCGCAGCACCTTGACATAAGGGCACACACCACATGCTAGGGAGAAATGGAGGAAAAGAGCACCGGAGCACTGAGGGAAGGGCGCCCGGCATGATCCCTGATTGCTCCAACCTGCCTGACCACCGAATGGGGACACAACGAAATGAAGGACTCTCGGGGTGCTCGGGCCCCACCTTGTACCCGCCTGGGGGGGGTATAGCCAGGGCTCCGTGGGGGTCTCCTGGGGATTCAGGTAGGTGGGGAAGTGGGCAGTGCCTTGGTGTCTCCTGACTGAGTGGTCTCTGGTGCTAGGAGGGAGAGAGAAAAAAAAAAAAAATACCAGTCAGGCATCCAAAATTGCTGAGCACTTAATTGTCTTTAATAGCAATCTTAATCAGCATACAAACATTCAGCAAAACATTCCAAATTAGTGTAAAAATACACAACAGGCTTGACAGCAGCCAGCCATCATGCAGCTTAGTCCAAGTGCCCCAGCACATGCGCATCACTCAACCAAACTTTGTCAGGGGGTGGGACTACAGGAGAATGCATCACTCTTTTATACTGAGCTGCACGATGACAGCATAGCTGATCTGCATATATTCAAAATACAGTATATATCTCTAAACACCCAGAGTGTGGAAAAATTCATTGAAATGTAGAAAACACACATAATAATACAAAACAATGCAACAATACAAAAAATAAATTTCAAATAGGCGCCTAGTATAATCGTGGGTTGTCACTGGTGTGTTCTAATAGTGGAATAAAATTGTTTGGGGCCTGTTGTATATTTTTACAGTTAGAATGGTCTGCTGAAAGTTTGCATATGGATCAAGACAGGGCTGGCACTACGGGTTACAGAGCCCTGGTGTAAGACTGTGAAGTGCCCCCCACGGCCTCACCCCTGTGAAGGGGCCCTGCCCCTCGCTGGCCTCCCCAAAAAATTCTTAGAATGAATATGAAGAATGAATCACATCAGACACAGCACAGAGTCTGAATAACAGACTGACTGAATATGAATGAATCACTCAGTTCAGTAGTCTGTAGTTCACTCTCTGACTGACCTTTCTCGAAAGAGATCTGATCTCTCATCCACCTCCGCCATGCCAAGTCACCCTCCCTGCCACACAACACCCAGCCAGGCTGAGGCCAATCCTTTGGATCGCTCCCTCGGGCCTCCTCTCCCCCCACCCTTCTGGTTTCTAACTTTCCTGCTGACCCATCACCCAGCACACGTCAGTACTGTGTTGTTGTGTGTTACACTTTTTTTTTTAACTAAGAGATACACACTAAGCTGAAAGCTTGTTTACAAGTGCAACCTGGGAGCACAAGGAAGTTAAGTGACTTGCTCAGGGTCACACAGTATTCAAGTGGGGGCTGTGGGATGCAAATCCAGGTCTCCAGGTTTGCAACTCAGAGCCTTAAACCACTGCGCTATACTGCCTCCTTGGCACAGAATTACACAAGTATTTATTATAACTGTTGCAGATTAAAACAAGTCAGAGCATAGACAGCACATCTGACCTCCTCGACTCACTCATAAGACTGCAGTGCTGCAAATCATAGCGAGATGCTCCGATGAGGCTACCCAACCCACCTGACCAACTAAGCAGATGGTCAGGTGACTCACTGTCTGTCAGTCACTCAAGTGCTGTACATCAGCTCAGTGTACCACCCCCCCATGGCTGGACAGACAGCAGACAGTGTGTACTGGGTGGAACATGGGCTGGGCATGGATTGCAAATCAGCAGCTGGGAAGAGGAGACTAGGAGAGAGGTCAAAGTCTACAGAGGGCACTGTGCAGTGCCAAGTATGCGTGTGCCTCATGGCATGCAAGAGAGGAGGAGCCACGAGCCAGCAACACACAGTCACACACAGCAGCAGGTACGAGTGCGTGGCACCGCGTTATAATTTAAATGATTTAAATGGCAGTAGGCAGGGTGTGGCGGAGAGTGGGCAGGTGGCACAGCAGCGACTGAGATGACAGCACAGAGTGTTTAGCGTTTTTAAATAATTTAAAAAAAATGACAAACGGACTCTGGGCCATGGGCCCCTCCGCACTCAGGGCTTGGGTACAGTGGCATCCCTTGCAGCTCCCCCCCCGATGCCGGTCCTGGATCAAGGCTGTTATTAAAGACAGCCAAGTATTCAGCAATCTTGGATGCCTGACTCTTATTTTCATTGCATGCATGCCATATTTACTGGTGTTTGTTTGTCTGGGGCTGGCTGCACTCTAGCTTGCACTGACCCTTCACCACCGTATCGTAGCTTTCTCTCTTGCTGCTGCCTGTTTTTATTGTCCTGGGTAGCCTTTGTGCATAAAGTAATAAAATCATAGACAGTCTACAACAAATGTACAGAATAAAACAAACACCGCAGGAAAAATCTAAGCCGGTGATCAAGAAAAACCTTACACAGTCTGTAACACCAAACTCATTTCACTTATGACTGGGATCAGAATTTATTTATTTAGTTAGTTTTTGGTTATCGGGTAAGTGCATATGACAAATGTTTACCTATTTTCAGGCAAGACCCAGGAGGATACAGTCAAATAATTGTCACAATATAGACACATAACAATTTGTACAAGGGAGCAAAGTATAAACAAAGTATTAACAGCATAAACATACGGTATAAAAATAAAGTTAGTAAGGAACGCAAAATATACAATCGAGCATATTTACTGTATGAACAATGTGCATTCATGGAACAGTTTAGACAAAAGGTCAAGTACAGAAATAATGTAGGAGCAGTATACACAACAATTAAAGCAACCTAGGCTATTAACAGGCATATGTAAAGACATTATGTAAGTGCCTACAGCAGGCAGTATGGAAACTCTTGTGGTCTGACAATTGCCAACCTCGAGAATGGAGTCTGTGAGTCTAGAGGGGCAAGGATTGAGAAAGTAGAGTTTCAGAATAATCGCTCTCATTTTGGAGCATAGAGGACAGCCATATCAGAGGACCTTAAGGGGTATACACTGTGATTTTGAAGAAGGAGAGAGACAAGGGACCTGCAGATCTGATTTTGGATGGGCTGGCAGTATAGCTTAGAGGTTAGAGGAACGAGGTGTGAATGAGCTTGATACATCCAGCAGACCAGACCTGAGTTTGATTCTCACAACCTCCACTAGCATACTGTGTGACTCTGAGCAAGTCACTTAACCGCCCAGTACTCCCAGGTCACCCCTGAAAACAGGCACTTGTGCCTAGTGGGCCTTACCTGGTTACCAAAGACTAAAATAAATATTATATACATCACCCAGAGAGAGATCCCGTAGGCACTGAGAAGGGGAGACAGTTAAGCCTAGTGCAGAGAGTGCAGTGATGCACTAGGTGGTTTGTGGCAAAGGCAAAATGACGTATGTTGTTAGTCACATCCCACTGTTTAATATATGTATTTTTCACCTGCTGAATAAACCAATATCCCATGTATAAGTTTGGGGAAAAGAATACCTCGAGCGATGACTAATCGTGTTTTAGGAGTGAGATTATGATTCTCACATAATTACCCGGGGGTGGGGGTGGAAAACAATGAATAGGGATCTAAGAAAGCTTGAAGAATGGCCAAGAGTGTGGCAACTAAGTTTCCAATGTGAAGAAGTGCAAAATCACGCACTTGGGCCACAGAAACCCAGGGGCGGAATACAAGATGGGGGGAGTGGTCCTGATGTCCGCCAAACAGGAAAGAGATATGGGATAATCATATATGATGACCTAAAGGTGGTCAAACAGTGTGACAAGACAGTGGGAAGAGCCAGTGGGATGCTAGGATGCATAGGGAGGGATATCACAAGCAGAAAGAGGGAAGTGGTGATACCGCTGTACAAATCATGGATGAGACCTCATCTGGAGTACTGTGTCCAGTTCTGGAGATCACATCTCTGGAAGGACATAGACAGGGTATTGGCAGTCCAGAGGAGGGCAATAAAATGGTGCAGGATCTGCACCAGAAACCCAATGAGGAGAGACTAAATGACCTCAATATGTACACCCTGGAAGAAAGAAGGGAAAGAGGTGATATGATAAAGACTTTCAAATATCTCACAGGTATAAATATGGTACAGGAGGGAAGCATTTTTCAGAAAAAAGATGCTCAAGAACAAGGGGCATGCTATGAAGCTGGAGGGGGAAAAACTCAGGGGAAACATGAGGAAGTACTTCTTCACAGAAATAATGTATACATGTAACAGCCTCCCAGTGGAGGTGGTGGAGGAAAAAACTGTAATGGGATTCAAGAAAGCATGTGATAGGTGAAAGGGAACGTTAATGGTTAGGGAAGGGAGGAGGGCTTTGCTGGAGATCAAGTAAGGTCTGCAGTATTGCAGTAGGTAGGAAATGGGCAGACTAGGTGGGCCAAGTGGTAATTCTCTGCTGTCAATTTCTATGTTTCTATGACCTTATGTAAAAAAAAAATTGTAGTTTAACTGATTTGCATATGCTTGCTACATTCTGGGAGAAGTCAAGGATGGTTCCAATGTTACCTCAAGGTATTTGAACAAATTTACCCTGGCAATAAAATTTTCACTGCTATAGGAGATCTGAAGAAGGGTGAATAGTCTATTAATTTGGATGCTGTACCAAAAAGCATGGACTGAGTTTTTGAGGCAGTCCAAAGTAATTAAATAGCTTCTAGCCAAGTATGGACCACTTGTAGGTCAGAAGTGAGATGGCTACTAATAGTATCAATATTGTTAGAACTTAGAAAGAGTACCAGGTCATCTACATAGAGAGTCAGTGAGCTGTGGGTCAGACAATGGTTGATATAATTTATATGTAGTGAGGAGAGGGGCAATAATTGTTCTTTGCAGTACTCTGACAGAGGTTACAGCAGAATCAAAGGAGGACCCAAATTTATCTTTCTGATGACTGTTATTCAAGTAGCTATTAAACCAAAGAAGGGTCAGACAGCTACCAATGTTACGGAGCTTTGTGGACAGCAGGGATGGTTTACAAGATCAAAGGCTTTTATTAAGACTGATTATGAAATGGGTAGAAAGAACGCTGGCTCCTGATTGGCCAAGAGCAGCTTTTAGCTGGGCCGTTATCCCAGCACAACAGCCCAGCTGAAAGTAATATGTTTCAAAAAGGCATCAAATTTACTAAAAATGACCCATTTCATAATCACAATAAGGCACTCCAGGGGGTGCGTTGTGGTGGGCTAACAGCCCTTTTCAGGTGGTAGAAGTACTCGGCTGTGCCTCGTGCTTCAACCCATCCGGGGTGGGCCATTATCCCACCATAACGCACCCCCTGTCATGTCTTATTGCTTAATTAAGAGTGCACTGGTAAAGTCACCCCACCCATTGAAGTATCTTATCCGGGGGGCATGGTCAGCTACCAGCACAACTAGACATGTCTTACTTGTGTTTTGATAAATAAGCACGGAAATTACCCTTTAAAAACAGCATATTTTGTTTTTGTTTTGTTTTTTCAGATGGAAGACCTCCAAGACCAACTGAAGTTCCATTTACCTGCAGACTACAAGGGCAACCCACCAAAGCAGAGGGTGGAGGGTGCAGCCAGCAGGCCAGACTCTAAGTAACCAGCGGAAAGGCACCAAATTTGTAGCCGTGGACCCAACCCTATATTATGTGCTGCAGGCAATCAAGACAATTGACTGTAAATTAACAGCACTAGAGCAAAGAGTGACAGACATCCAGTCTAAGCTGCAGACCTATGAGCTACAGGTGACTCAGGCAGCCTCCAATGCTAAGAAGGCAGTTGGCCTCATTGGGAAGTTGACGACGGCAACTTCAGGACTGGTTAAGGAAAATAAGGTCCTGAGGTACTACCTAGAAAATGTTGAAAACCAGCTTTGTGCCAATAACCTCAGGGTCTTAGGTCTGCTTGAAACAACTAAAGGAGATGTCCCTCGGAACTTTATCCAGGCTTGGCTCACTGAACATTACCAGCTCTCTACTTATTTAGCAGTCTTGAAAGCTTATTGTATCACTCCTCACAGTGCCCTGCCCCGGTCGTAAGGAGCGAGGACTCTACCAGTGGCATTCCATCACTCTGCAGATCGAGATCGAATTCTGGAAGCCACTAGAAGGATAGGACCAGTGATATCAGATGATGGGCTGAAAACCTCTCTCTTCCCAGATCTAAGTTTCACCACCCAGACAAGATGCAAAGCCTCTGATGCCATTAAAGCAAACCACCAGAAGCTTGCGATATCCCACAGTTTACAGTTCCCTGCAAAGCTCAAGGTCACCTGTGCGAATAAGGTACACATTTTCAGTGATCCTAAAGATGCAGAAGCTTTGCTTGAAAAACTTAAAAAAGACTTTGGTTCCCAGCCAGAGGTTATGGAGGAGGAGGAGGACGATTAAGAATGGGGACTTTCCCTGCATGAGGACTACACTGCAACAGGTACTGGGCTGGAAGGCAAAAGGCTGGTCTGAGGTATGGGGCAATGAAACAGTGTATTCTAATGTGGAAATAGGTTCATTTGACAGGTGTTAATATACCTTCAGATTAATTTTTCTCTCAAGATGACGCCAACCTCATGGCCGTTAGAGTCTCCCTTGCCTCCGGCTTTGTTCCTTTTCCAACCAGACACTGTGAGATGGAAGTAATCCCCTTTCCTAGATACCTATGCTTTATAAGCCAACATGAGCGCATCTGTAAGGATTACTGAATGTCTGGACATAAGAACATGCCAGCAGCCTACTCGGAGAGGTAGCACACAGTTTATTCTGCTGTAGCTGTCCCTTCACCACTTCCTCCCTAGATTTACCCCTCCCCACAAAATTGACCTTCCTTTGACCTTGTCCCACCCTCTCTCAAAACTGCCCACAGTTTTCAGTGAGACCACTTCCTCCGGCAATTTGTTTCACCTTGCCACCACCTTGCTCGATGCCATTGCACTGTGATATCGACCCAGATCTTCTCGCTTGAGACCCCATGGTTTGATAAGGGTTCCCAAGGTGCTGAAGATCAAGGATAATATGTTGGAGCATTGCTAGCAGAAGACCCATTCCAAGGAGGACAAACTGGCCTTGAGAATTCACTACCATGAATATCAGGGGTCAACTGACTGTAAGAAGTCAGAATTTCTGTCCAGGGGATTGCTGCAGGAAAGAACTGACCAGCTCAGCTATTTCAGACTGTGGACAGACTTCTTCATCCTGACTGTTTACAGCCAAAAAGAACTTTTTCAGTTGCATTGTGTGTGAAGAGTTTGCTGAGTTCTTTTCTGACAGGGTGTCCTCTATTCGGTCTGGGATCTCCCCAGTGGGGGAGGATTTGCCCCATAGTGGGGGACCTGGTGGTGGCATAGGTACTCCAATTGTCTGGGGCAAGTTTCACACTGTGGAGGTGTCTGAGGTTACTGAGGTGATCTTAAAGCTGCAGCCTACTTATTGTGAACTGGATCTGACCCAATGCGCTCCTTCTGGGATGTGTCGAAGTCGTTGGTCCAGTGTTCGCTGGGATAATCTGGTGTTTGCTGTCAGAGGGGGTTCTCCCTGATGCCTTGAAGGAGGCATTGGTGAGGCCCCTTCTGAAGAAACCATCGCTCAGCCCTGATGTCCTGGTGAATTATCGACCTATCTCCAACCTCCCATTTTTAAGGAGGGTTGTAGAGAAAGTGGTGGCAGTGCAGCTCAAGGAACATTTTGCAACCCTAAACATCTATGAGCCATTCCAGTCCAGATTTAGAGTAAAGCATAGCATTGAGACAACGTTAGTCAGGGTGCAAAATGACCTCCTCAGGACTAGGGATATGGGAGAATGTTGAATTCTTGTTCTCCTCGAGTTTCTTCAGAGTTTAATACCATAGACCAAATTGTGGTTTTGGATCACCATAGAGAACATTGTGGATTCAATGGTACGGTCATCAGCTGGTTTGAGTCCTATCTCTCGGGTAGGATGCAATGAGTAGTGATGGTGAATTTCTACTCCTCCTCCCCAAAGCACCTGCCATGTGGAGTTCCCCAGGGTTTGATCCTTTCGCTGATGTTGTTTGTGGTGTACATGCTACCCTGGGAGATCTCATTAGATGTTACAGTCTGGAGTTTCACTGTTATACAGATGATACCGATCTGTATATGTCCTTTGCCCAGGAACAACTGATGACATTAAGGACTGGATATCCTCTAGCTGGTTGAGCTAAAACCCTGAGAGTGCCTCCAGGGTGGTAACAGGCCTTGTCCTGGGATCCACCCTGTTAAAGGCATCCTCTAGGGTGAAAAATCTGGGCATCATTTTGGATGACAGGTTGACACTTGAAGCCCAGGTGTCATCTGTTGTCCAGAGTGTTTTTTGCCATTTCAGGAATGTTACCCAGATTAAGCCCCTAGTTCTGCCCAAAGACCTGCCCTCACTGGTACATGCCTTTGTCACTTCCAGGTTGGACTACTGCAATGCTCCTTACTTCGGGGTCAGTGAGGGACGCCTCCACCGGCTGCAGCTAGTGCAGAACTCAGTGGCCAGGTTGCAGACTGGCCTGTCTAGGTCTTGTCATGTGACCCTGGTCCTGCGTGATCTGCATTGGCTGCCTGCCAGGTGGAGGACTGTCTTTAAGGTCTGTTTGAATATTCAGTGGTCAATATTGTATCTCTTAATATGTTTGGAATGTATCTGTTCCCCAGGTTGCCCCTGAAAAAGGGACATGTTTGTCTTAGTGGGCCTACCCAGTCATCAAAATTCAAATAAATAAATAAATAAGGTGGGCTTGCTCACCTACAAGGCCCTATATGGCTCAGGCCCTGGCTACCTGACTGACCTCCTTGCTCTAGCCATTCTGGGCCATTCCCTCTGTTCCTCCCCAAGGGTTTATTAGCAGTTCCAAGGGCCAGGCTGAAAACCTCAGGTGATCGGTCATTTGAGATGGCCAGCCCAGCCCTCTGGAACTCACTTCCCAGATCATTGAGAGAGCGCTCGGTGGAGGTTTTTAAAAGGGATCTAAAAGGCATTCCAATCTAGTATATAGTTGATTTTAAAATGGTTATTTATTATTAATTTATAGTAGCTTATTTATTGAATTTTTAGACTGTGGGTGTTGTGCTCCTGTTACAGTTGTTTAAATATATGTTTATTCACTACTCCTCTCTTCTGTTTATGTAAAGTGCCCAGAGCCTCCGGGATTGGGTGCCATGTAATCAAAATGTACATACCTACCTACTGTTCTCGAAATAGTGCCTCCTCATTTCCTTCTAAATCTTCCCCACTAATTTCAGACTGTGCCCCTTGTGGACCCTTCCCTGTTTAAGTTGAACATGGCCTCTTCTCTAACCTTATTCATACCTTTTAAGTATTTGAAGGTTTCTATCATGTCCCGCATTTCCCTTCTATCCTCCAAGGAGTACATGTTGAGCTTCCTCAGTCTCTCATAGAAACATAGAAACATAGAATTTGATGGCAGATAAGGACTGCTTGGCCCACCTAGTCTGCCCATTTTCCTACCTAACAGATAAGCTGCAGATCCTAGTTAACCAACAGCTTACTTCCTCCTACCCCCCACTAGGACTGCCTTATGCCTGTCCCATGCATTCTTGAAGTCCCCCACTGTTCTTGACTCCACAACCTCCTCAGGAGGCTGTTCAATGCATCCACAACCCTCTCAGTGAAAAAATACTTCCTCACATTACCTCTGAGCCAGTCCCTCTATCTTCAAATTGTGCCCCCTTGTTCTTGCACATCTCTTTTTCTGGAAGATGCTACCCTCTTGGACTTTGTTAATTCCCTTGAGGTACTTGAAAGTTTCTATCATGTCCCTCGCTCCCTTCTTTCCTCAAGGGTATACATATTAAGCTCCTTTAGTCTTCTTCAGATGTCTTCTGGTGCAGACCCTGCACCATTTTGTTGCCCTCCTCTGACAGCCTCCACTCTGTCTATGTCTTTGTGGAGATGGGGTCTCCAGAACTGCACACAGTACTCCAGATGGGGTCTCACCAACTGTCTGTACAGAGGGATAACAACTTCCTGTTTTCTACTATTGATGCCTCTTCCTATGCATCCCAGTATCCTCCCAGCCTTCCTTACTGCCTTCTCAGATTGCTTGCCCACCTTTAGATCATCTGATATAATTACCCCCAGGTCCCTTTCTATTTTTACTGTTGTCAGTATCTCACCCCCCATTGTGTATGCTTCCCCTGGGTTTTTGTTTCCATGTGCATTACCTTGCACTTCTTTGCATTGAATATGAGCTGCCATACATTTGACCATTCCTCCAACTTTCGCCAAGTCCCTTTCATCCTTTCCACTCCATCTTGTGTATCAACCCTATTGCAGATCTTTGTGTCATCTGCAAGAGACATACTTTTCCTCCCAGTTCCTCTGCAATGTCATTTATAAAGACATTAAAAAGGACGGTCCCAGTACTGAACCCTAGGTACCCGCTAGTAACCCTCCTTTCTTCACTGTGTACTCCATTTACTACTACCCTTTGTGTCCTGTTGTCTGCAATTTTTTTATCCAGGCTACCACCTGGGATCCACTCCAAGGCTGGCTATCTTGTGAATTAATCTTTTGTGTGGACTGTATCAAATGCCTTGCTAAAATCTAGGTAGGCCATGTCCACAGCCCCTCCTGGTCTACTACTTTGGTCACCCAGTCAAAGAAATCTATTAGATTCGTCTGACATGACCTTCCATCATGAATCCATGCTGCCTTGGGTCCTGTGCCCCACTGGCCTCTAGGTACTCAACAATTCCTTTCCTTCAGAAGTGATTCCATCATTTTCCTACCACTGAGGTCAAACTAACTGGTCTGTAGTTTCCTGCCTCTGTCCTGCTCCCACTTTTGTGAAGAGGAATCACATCTGCCCTCCTCCAGTCCTCGGTACCACCCCATCCTCCCATGATTTGTTAAAGAGAGTAGTCAGCGGTGTCACTAGTTCTACCTTAGTTCTTTTAGAATTCTTGGGTGAATCCATCAGGCCCCGTTAGCTTTGTCCACCTTCAATTTTATTAGTTCTTTCAGAACCCTTTCTTCTGTAAATGGACTGGTATCGACCCCTGTCTTCAGAGTGTTTCTCTTGTTTGGTTTAGGTAACTCCCCCTCCTCTTCCTTTGTGAATACTGAGCAGAAATATTCGTTCAGTATCCCAGCTTTTTCACTGTCACCCTCTACCCACATTCCCTCCCCTTTATTAAGCTTCAGTATCCCTCCTTTGGTCTTTCTTCGCTCCCTAATGTACCTATAAAAGGTCTTATCCCCCTTCTTAACAGAATTGGCTATCCTTTCCTCGGTTTGGGCCTTTGCTATTCTGACTGCCTCCCAGCCTCTTTCTGCTTTAACTGATAAAGTTCTCTGTCCTGCTCCTTCTGTGTTTCTTATATTTCCTGAATGCTGTCCTTTTCTTCTTAACCTTCCTGCCACCTCTTTTGAGAACCATAGCGGTTTTTCCTTCGTTGTGTTTTATTGATTTGCTTTACACAAAGGCTTGTTGCCTCTGTGATGGCTGTTTTGCTCACTCCCATTGTTCCTCCACCCTCCTTCTTGCCTGTTTGCTAGTGCTTTTCTGAGGCACTCTCATTTTCCCAAAGTCAGCCCTCCTAAAGTCCAGTACTCTTGCTTTTGTATGGCTTGATTGTATGGCTGTGTTTATCGTGAACCACACTGTTTGGTGGTCGCTTGTTCTCAGATGGCTACCCACTTCTAAATCTGAGATTTTTCTCCATCCCCATTTCAGAGTACCAGGTCTAAGATTGCTCCCTCCGAGTGGGTTCCAATACTAGTTGTCTGAGGCATGCCCCCTGTAGGGCATCAAGAATGGCCCTGCTCTTGGATGTGCCTGCAGCAAAGGTGCTCCAGTTAACATCTGGCATATTCAGGTCCCCCATCAACAATATCTCCCCTTTTTCTGCCATTCTAAGAAAGCCTTCTATCATTTCCATGTCCATTCCTTCCCCCTGAGATGGGGGTCTGTACACAACCCCATGCAGATTGTGGTGCCATTTCCTGTCTCCAGGGTGACCCAAAGTGCCTCATCTGCTCCCTGTTTACTCTTTAGTTATGTTGCTTTGATCCCTTCCTTTACATAGAGAGCTACTCCTCCTCCTCTTTTACCCTCCCTGTCCTCCTCATAAGGTTTGTCTCCCAGGCCCTGGATCATCTTGGTCGCACTTTGCTACAGCCCAACCAGCAGTGTGATAGCCTTCCTCAAATATGGGCCCCAGAACTGCTCACAGAACTTCAAGTGTGGTCTAACCAGGGACCTGTACAATGGCATGATGACTTCCTCACTCCTTGAGGTGATTCCTCTGGCATGCACCCAAGCATTTTGTTTGCTTTGCAGCTGCTTTACGACACTGAGCAGAGTGTTTCATGTCCCCATGACAACTACTCCTAGAGCCTTTTCTTTCCTCAGAAATGGTTTAATTTAATTACTGTGCAGTGAAGATTGTGTATCAGTTTAAACGTTTTACAGTTCTTTTCTCTCCTCACAGGGCAGGACTTCAGATTAGTGGACTATAAAGTTGAACTTAATTTGTTGCTATTTATTCCAAGTTTAATGGTTAAGCACTATTCTTTCCTATAGTACTATTACATAGTATAGCTGGAGCCATAAAAGGCACAAAAATAATTTAAACCAAAGTTTTACTTTATGATGTTTCAGGAACCTTAGTAGCTGTAGAGCTCATTAACAACTATCCTGGACTCTAAGATTTATTATATAGGTCCTCACTTGGTGGTAGTTTTGCTGGTTATCTGTACTTTTGTATTTTTGGGTCCCATTGGGAATATGCATGGATACCTGTCATCGAGGCACAGGTCAGGAAGCATAGGAAAAACCAGGAGCAGTTGTAGAATTCACAAAAAGTATTTTATTTGTACTAGCAGTAACAAAAAAATAAGTAAACTTGTTCTGTACAACTATTTACAAAGGCAGAATAAAATAGTGAAGATCCATTAGAGTTTTCCTTCAATCTATGTGTGTCCCTTTTTGCAAGCAACTGCAGCTCTGCTCTCTTATAAGTCCTTGCAACCCCCTTCTTAACAAGCATCCTGTTTTTTTTCTAAAGTGTTCTAGTATATTTCAGGCAGGTGCTGACAGGAACACAATGTCCCAGAACTGAGGCCCCATCTCCACAGCTCTTCTGCAAAAGGCTTAAAATTGCACTCAGGTAACCTCTTACATTTCCAATAGCTTTTTGCAATCATCTCAAACTGTAATTATTTACAATTCAACAGTAACACTATATAATTTCTAAACAAAGGGATCCCAATATCAGTTACATTTCCACGTAATGATTTACATATATTTTATACCAGCAGATATGCAAGGAGGAAAAGACAGAATAGCAAGGAGATGGGGGCATGGCCAGCAGCTGACAAGGAGGACGTTCCTCGTGTAGCTCTCTAACTTTGTAAGAAATACAATTAAAACTCTAACTTTTAAGAGTTAACTAAGTTAAATAAACAGCTTCAAGAGATTGATAATACCCTCAAGATACTTCAGAGACAAATCTGTATAAATTCTATGATGGGAAGAACTAAACAAGATCATTCTAAAGACCTCGGTAAGGGGAAAGGCCCAGTCCTATCTGGCGCCATGTCTAGCAGCACATCAGCGAGTGGCATGTCTGGGGATATGGAGGCCAAAATGAACACTATCCTTGCAGCAGTGCAGCAATTAGACCAGAAACTAGAAGCTTACAACTCCAGATTGGCAGCAACTGAAACAAAAGTGGCTGCTTTAGAAGCGGATCAGTCTACACTTGCTACAACCATGAACAAAATGGCAGTAGTCACGGACGGAGTACTCAAAGAAAACAAATTGTTAAGATCTAGATTGCAGTACCTGCAAAACAGAGCTTGGGTGTGCAATCTCTGCTTCCTCTGCATTCCTGAGGGTTCTGAAGACACAGACCCAGTGGGATATATGCAGCAGATGCTTCTGGACATGTTTAAGGTACAGGCTGAGCATTTAATAGTATGAGCATATAGAATTACACTCTGCTGAAAGCTCAACGACCTGGATCTCCCTCGAACAATGCTGGTCGGGCATGCATGCCACAGACTTAGTTTTGCAAAAAGTTAAGGTTGTCAGTCCCCTTACCTTGCTGGATGGTTTGACTTTGAGTTGCTTTCCTGATCTCAGTTATGCCACAGGGATGAGATAGCGTGGCTTTGATGCAGTTCGAGCAGGCCTAAGAGAATCTGGAGTCAACCATGCCCTCCAAATGCCAGCACGCTTGAAGATTCTATATGCAGGGAAAACATATATTTACAGTGATCCAGCTGACGCTGGTCAGAAGCTGGAGAGTATCCAAAGAGATTTTGCTACTTCAAAGCAAATGACTGAATCAGAGGATGATGAATCTGAAACCTGAACACTGAACTATTCCTGAACTGGTTGGTTCCTTAGCTCCCTAATGATGGGAGCTGTTTTATAGCTACTATTCTATATGTTTAGAAGCAAGCATCTTTGAGGACTAAGAAACATTGCAAAAATGTGTTTATATACTATTTATTGTTTTTTCTGTGTTCTCTATCTCTAGAGTGTTCTATTTATCTTAAACAATAGTTATGTTTAGGAGTTTGATTGGTGATATTTTTCTAGCTAAACAATTTCTGGGGAGCTCCTAGAGATATGTTGGGGGGTGTCTTTAAAGTCTGAAAGGGACTTGTTCTCTGCAAATTGAATAATCATGGTCTTCTGGGCTAGGTTGCTGACAAAAGCCCATCTTTATAGAAGGAATTCTCTGGACTTTTGGATACTAATTTAGGAATGATAGTCCATGGTCCAGCTGCAATGGCTTGTACTGTTTTGCTTTTGGAAACCTTATAACAGTTGTTTACCCCACAGTGTTGTATCAGAGAATGAAGGAATAAGAATTGTCTACCATGATATTATTATTAATGTATCCTATACCTGGAATCAAGGAAGATATGTATTTGTTTGCTTACAAACTGAATAAATACAAAGTATGAAAAAAAGATCAGCAAGGGAAAACTGAGAGGCAAATAATTGCAAGACTGTCGGTGTGATCAAGTCCTAGGTCTCACAGGAAAATTTAGTTGGGCAACCAGACAGAGAAGAGACAGAAAGGGAAAGAACAGATCCCTGCATTCAAACTCTCCATAACAACTGGGACAGGGTCCTATTCTACTCTGTCACATACACCCCTCCTAAGAGGGAACCTGTTTTATCAAACAGGTTTCCAAAACTTTCTATTAATTCTCTAATAGTATTAGCTTCTAACGTTCAGAAATTAAGCACATGTGCATTATCTGTTTTTCTATAATAGTACAGCAAACAGTAAAGTTCAAACCCGTACATTTGTTATTCAGCCTTCAAAACCCTCAATTCCTGATCCATATCTTGACAGAAAACCAGCAGTGCTATTCTTTTTACCAGATCTGTGTATCACCTGAATTTGAATGGCTGTAGTGCTAGGTACCACCTTGTGATTCTGGAATTTTATCTTCATTTGGTTAAGCCAACAGAGAGGTGTGATCTGTTGAAGTACAAAGTCAGTTCCTAGCAAATAAAACTTAAGGGACTCCATGGCCCACTTTGCTGCTAAACATTTATTTTCAATGGTGGAGTACCTTTTCTCTCTGTCATGGAACTTCCTACTTATGTACAGAATAGGATGTTCCATCCCATCTATATTTTGACTCAGTACTGTGCCTAGGCCTACCTCTGATGCATCTGTTTGTAACAAAAATTGTTTCTCAAAGTCTGGGCTTCTTAAAACAGGGGCTAAACATAATGCAGCCTTAATGGCTTGAAAAGATTCATCACACTCTGGGGTCCATTTCACATTATTTGGGTACCATTTTTTCATGAGTTCAGTGAGGGGAGTAGCTAACTCAGCAAAGTTGGGAACACATCTCTGATAATAACCAGCCAGCCATAAAAATGACCTGACGTTTCTATTTTAGAAACATCGGGCTTAATTTCTCCATTTCCCAACACATAGCCCAAATATCTGGTTTTCTGCATGCCCAATGCACATTTGGTAGGATTAATAGTCAGACCTGCATTTTTGACAGCTTGGATGACTGCTTGTAGGTGTTCCATGTGACTTTTCCAGTATGGAGTGTACACCACAACATCATCCAGGTATGCAGCACAATAACCAGTGTGAGGGGATAAAATTACATCCATGTACCGCTGGAATATAGCTGACGTACCATGTAAACCAAATGGCATGGTGGTGAACTGATAGAATCCAACAGGAGTGGCAAATGCAGTTTTGTCTCTGGATTCTTTAGCTAACAGTATTTGCCAGCAACCCTTGATGAGATCGAGGGTACTGATATACTTTGCACTCCTCAGTCTGTCCACCAAATCATCTATTCTGGGCATAGGATAACTGCCAAATTCTGACACTTGATTAAGTTTCTGAAAATCAAGGCAGATTCTAACACCCCCTTTTTTGTTTACAACTACCATTGGAGATGACCAAGCAGTCCTCGACTCTTCTATGATATCCAATTATTTCATTTTTGTATTTCCTTAACCACGTCAGCTCTTAACCGCTCTGGTAACCTATATGTATTTTGCCTAATAGGACAAGCATTCCTTGTCCCTATAACATGCTCAGCCCTTTTGTATGGCCTGGTACTGTGGTAAAATACTTTTAAATGTCTTTAGCACATTATGAATGTCTGCAGTTTGTTCTGAGGTTAAGGAAACATTCACCTTTACAGCATAAGCTACATTAATATCTCAATATCTTATCAGTTTCTGGTAAAACTAGCAAAGTAGCTTTTGGCAATTTTTCAGACCATTTCTTGAGGAGCTTAGCATGGTATATCTTAGTAGGATTTTTCCTGTCAGGGTCTCAATCTCGTAGTTAACGGTGCCAGTACGACTAAGCACTCTATAAGGCCCTTGCCACTTCATTAACAGTTTATTTTCTGTTGTGGGTAACAGAAACAAAACCTTTTCACCTGGCTCAATAACTTTTTCTTTTACCCATGGTCATAATATATGTTCTGCTGGTTTTGGGCCTCTTTCTGATTACTATGGGCAATTTCAACATATTTTGCCAGCTTCTTTCTTAGGGCACACATATAAGAAGTTATAGATTGTTTCTGAGTTGGGTTATCTTCCCACATTTCTTTTATCACATCCAGTGGCCGCCTTGTCTGTCTACCATACAGCATTTCAAATGGTGAAAACCCTGTTGATGCCTGTGTCACTTCTCTGTAAGCAAAAAGCAGGTAAGGCAAATATTGGTCCAAATCTTTCCCTTCCCCTTTTACAAAACCTTTTTAATATGCTTTTTAGGGTTTGGTTAAAATGCTCAACAAGACCGTCTGTCTGAGGGTGATAGGGGAGGTTCTTATGGCAGTGATACCTAGTAGTCTGTATAGCTCCTTAAGTAATGCAGAACCAAAATTACTACCCTGATCAGTAATAACTTCTTTAGTATGCCCACTCTGCTGAACTTTTTGCAAACTCTGCTGCCACTTTTGAAGATGTGACAGTATGCATTGGATCTGCTTCTGGGTGTCGAGTAACTTAGTCGCATACTACCAAGATAAATCTATTACCCTGTTAACTTTTGTCAAAAGGACCAACCACATCCATTGCAATTCTCTCAAAAGGTACATCTATCAAGGGTAGGGGCACCAGGGGCACCTTGTCTTTTCTAGTGACAGGGGCTACTTTGACACTCAGCATAGGAATTAAAATAGGTAGCAACATCTTCATGAATTCCAGGCCAGTAAAATCTATACAGCAATCTGGCAGGGTGTGATCCCTCCCTGAGTGACCAGCCATAGGACTATCATGTGCTATCTGTATCAACTCTGTTCTATACTTCTGTGGTATACCAATTGTTTTGTCTGTTCCCATGTTTGTGGTTCAACCCAAACTCTGTACAGTAACCCATTACATTTTTTAAACATCGGTCCACTCTGTTTTGGTTTCACCCCCAGCTGCATAAAATAACCCTGGAGAGAAACATTGTTAGCTTGTTCTGAAAGAAAATCACAATCAGTGATCAGTTTAGTTTCAGCATTTTCACATGTTAACCTCTTATGTCCATCAGTCATTTGTTGCCACAGTTTCTTCAGGCATCGTCTTTCTTAACTGGACTTCTGGATCTTGGAGTTGTGCTCAAACAAGTCTGAATCAAAATCGGCGAAAGGAACAGAGTTCCCACCATCTGAAATTTTCTTTGCCTGAGCTCTTGTCGCCATAGCTGCTAAAACATCAGAATTTACTCCTTCTTTGATTAACTCACTAAATCCTGGAAAGTCATTTCCAATAATCACAGGTATAGGTAACTTAGACAATACCCCCACTTTCATTTGGTGTGACAGACCCTTAATGGTCACAGTTACTTGGGTGGTGGGATAGTATCAAGTGTCCCTGTGGATGCATATGACACCAATACCTGGTCCTTTTGCACAGAGTTTTCCCAACACCTCAACATGCACTAGGGTCTGTCTGCTTCCTGAATCAATGAGTTCCTTCATAGTCTTATCTCCCACCTTCGCATCTGTTGAGTACTTGCCCCAATTTGCTAAGGACAAATCTGCTCCAGTGTCGCTCTTCTTACAGCAATTTCTTGCAATATGACCTGGCTTATTATAGTTATAGCAAATAACGTCTTTGGGCACAGATTTGTTACTCCCACCAGAGTTCTTATTAGACTTGGAGTTTAAATGAGAAAGTGTGTCTTACCGGTGCTTGGCTATTACCTTGCTGCTGTGGTATCTGTCTGGCCATTTGGTAGTCCTCGGCAAAAGAAACAGCCTTTTCCTCACTTTCTGGTTGGTGTTCCTTTACCCAAAGCTGCACATCTGTAGCCAGGATGTTGATGAATTGCTCCATTGCAAATGCATCTGTGATCTGAGGGACTGTTTTGCCCTCTGGTTGGAGCCATTTTATCAGGAGTTCTGTGAGTCGGGTGAAGGCTTCTCGAGGATGGTTGATTGAGTTGTACTTCAGAGATCGAAATCTCTGCCTGTAGGTCTCTCCTGAGATGTCATACCCTTTCAGGATTTCGCTTTTCACCAGGTCATAGTTTTCTGACTGTGCAGTGTCCACATTGCTGTAGGCAAGTTGGGCTTTCTCTGTCAGGTAGGGTATCAGTCTGACTGTCCGTTGCTGCTTTGGCCATTGGCAGGCTGTGGCAACTTTTTCAAAAGTTGTCAGGTATGCCTTGATATCATCTCAGGGACACATCTTTGTAAGGTTAATGACTTTTAGGTTGCTTGTGTTTTGTTGCTTATCTGGATCTGTGCCAGATCCTCTGCCTTTGATAGCTTGCAAGGTATCCAGCCATCGCTGCTCCTGTCGCTGCATCTCTTCTCTCATCTGCTGCTTCTCTTCTGTCCTCTGTTTCTCCATCTCTTTTTGTTGTATAGCCCACCATTTAAAAAAGTCCATCAGGCTTTCAGGTTCTGTCACTGCCTGTTATTTTTCCATAACTTGTGCTGGCTGTACAATCTCAGCTTAGACTTCTGTCTGTGCTAGCTTGGCTGCCATTCTCCTGGTAACCACTCCTGGACTTGCTGTTGCAGAACCCATACCCTTCTCTACGCTTCCCTGGTACTAGGTCTAGTACCCACAAACAAAACTCCTAGCTTAGAGTACGCATGGTTGTAAATCCCACTTAGGCTGTCACCATCTGTCGTCGAGGCACAGGTCAGGAAGCATAAGAAAAACCAGGAGCAGTTGTAGAATTCACAAAAAGTATTTTATTTGTACTAGCAGTAACAAAAAGATAAATAAACTTGTTCTGTACAACTATTTACAAAGGCAGAATAAAATAGTAAAGATCCAGAGTTTTCCTTCAATCCCTGTGTGTCCCTTTTTGCAAGCAATTGCAGCTCTGTTCTTTTATAAGTCCTTGCAACCCCTCTTCTTAACAAGCATCCTGTTTTTTCTAAAGTGTTCTAGTATATTTCAGGCAGGTGCTGGAACACAATGTCCCAGAACTGAGACCCCATCTCCACAGCTCTTCTGCAAAAGGCTTACAAATTGCACTCAGGTAACCTCTTACGTTTCCAATAGCTTTTTGTAATCATCTCAAACTATAATTATACACATTTCAACAGTAACACTATATAATTTCTAAACAAAGGGATCCCAATATCAGTTACATTTCCACATAATGATTTGCATATATTTTTATACCAGCAGATATGCAAGGGAGGAAAAAAACAGAACAGCAAGGGAAGACTGAGAGACAGTGAGAGGCAAATAATTATGAGACTGTCGGGGTGATCAAGTCCTAGGTCTCACAGGAAAATTTGGCTGCGCAACCAGACAGAGAAGAGACAGAAAAAGAAAGAAAAGATCCCTGCATTCAGACTTTCCATAACAACTGGGACAGGGTCCTATTCTACCCTGTCACAATATCTATACGCCCCTTCTGAAGTAACAACCTGGGCACAATGAGCCACACTTCCTAGGGTAATGTATTTTGAATACCATGTCTTTAAAACTCTTGTGTTGTGGATCAAATTTGTAAGCTTTACTTATAAAAACAAATAAACATAAAGAAAAAAAAAATGTTTCAAAGGAAATAAAGAAATATGCCTATCCCTATCTATATCTATATCCATACCATATAAGTAGACATATTTTTTTGTAAAAGTAAGCAGGGCAGTGGTCAAACACTCAGACCAATATATATAATGTTTTGTTACCCTAGACAGTTTGTAGTTAATTACTAATACCATTGATAAGTATAATTGCAAAACAGTGGCATGAAGTTGAAACTTAGGCATCTTCCCAAGTTTTATGTGATTCGGTTCCTCTGTTTTGCAGAGCCCTCAATACCATTAGAAACATTCAACAATGTATCATTTAGCACAATTCTGCTTATTATTCCATATTCTGTAATTATCACCCTTTCCTTAGTACCAAGGACAACAGCATGAAAACAGGCTTTCTGTCATATGGATGTCATCTGTTCCTGAAGCTTTTCAGTTAGTAAAGTCCTGTCTCCAGTTAAAGGCATCTCAGTTTGTAGTTGTGGAAAACGTGATTCAACAAGCTAAGAATTATGATGCTGAGTAAGACAAGCTGCAAGTGCAGATGATGAGTACAGGATCAAGAACCTGTTTTCATGCAAATGTCCACATTAAGAATAAACTGAGGTAAGAGTTTTAGAACATACAGTACACAAAATATAAACTAAAAACAATCTAAATATTGCACTTTTTAGTGTTTTCCCCACAGTGTCAGTGGCTCTTTAAGATAACAGCTGTACTCAGAGCAATACAATGCAGTGTGGTTTGAAACTGAGATCTTTTCCTAACTGACATTCAGTATGATTCCCCATTTTGTTTGGGCAGGAGTTAAGGATTTAGTTGCTGGTAAGCTTGTAACTGTTTGTACTTGGCTGAGTCTGTTATCTTAAGTGCAGGTCTCACATTTCAGTGGATTTTGGGGGGATCCTTTTTTGATCATCAGGGCCTGTCCTCTGTGAACATAGGGTAGAAGGATCCTCAGTTGATTGTTACTAGACTCAGCCAGGGGTTAATCCCACCCACTCACCCACTCCTGGGCTTGTCTTCCTTATATAGGGTGTGGGCCATAATGTTACACCTTCCTACACCGCACAGGAGGTTCCACACTGAGGACAGGGAGGAGCATAGGAGTTCATCTAGAGGGCATATCTAGATTATATTGCAGGCCAGGTCACGTCAGACATGACAGGAGTGCTGCAGTGCAGTGGCTGTGGAGTGGCAGTCTTCAGGGAGACATTCTGGAGGCTGCGATGCTGCCCTATGTGCAGGCACTTCTCTGGGCTGACGGAGGAAGTTGTCTGTCTCCATGCAGAGGTGGCCAGGTTACAGGCAGTGTCCACCCCCACCCAGAGACCATCAGGTCCACAACATGAGCCTCAAAGGTTGCCCAGAAAGAAGAGTGACTGGACCACAGTGGGCTCAGGGAGGGTGGGAGGGTCAGAATCACATCCCTCAACCAGTTCAGCTTCATAACTCCTGTGCTGTTTTGGAGAAACAGGAATGCCCCACACAGGCACCTGTAGCTGGGACCAGGGAGGATGGTCAGGACCTCCAAGCTGAAGCACCAGGGAAGGGGGGCAATGGACCCCCGAGGAGGGAGAAGCTTCTTCTAGTGGGGAACTCTACTGTCTGGGGTGTGAAATTAGGGACACCTAGCAAAGGGTGAAGGAGGTCAAGTGCCTTCCCAGAAGCGCTGCACGGAGGGATGGGAAGCAAATCCAAAGGATCACTAGGGTGATAGCCAGGAGGGAGCAGTTGGATGTCATTGTCCACATGGGGACCAATGACCTGGCGAGGAGAAGGGACAGTTAGCCTGAGTCCAGGAGGAGTTCAAGAAACTGGGGGCCTGAAACAGGTAGCACATTCCATCTCATTCTCGGAGGTGCTACCTGTCCAAAGCATGGGGAGGCCAGGGCACGCCACATCCGAACCTTCAACTCCTGGTTGAAGGATTGGTGTGGAAGGTAAGGATTTGGCTTCATAGGGATTGGGGCCCAACCTGGGCAGATGCAAGCTTGTATCAGGAGGATGGCCTGCATCTGTCTGGAAAGGGACATCAGTCCTAGTGAGAAGTTAGAATACTTCAGCAGAGAGCATTTAAACTGGCCGGGGAGAGCCAGGAGAGACATGTGGTTTAGGAACACTGCCTCTCCTGTGGGAACATGCAAAAGTACAAGTTGACAACAGGAACAACTGAAGAGAGAAGTGAGGGGCAGGCAGGCGAAACATGTATAAGGGGGATAAGTGGGGGCAGGAGCACATAAGCTTGTATACCGGGGTGGGGGGTAAGAGGCAAAGTAAAGAAAACAGGAACAGAGAAAGGGGGCAGGGTGTAAAAGATGGAAGTTCGTGTTCACAAATGCCCACAGTCTGGGAAATAAGGTTCCAGACCTTGAAGCCTTGATGACGGATGCAAACCTTGACGTAGCAGCAATAACAGAGACATGGTATTCTCCTAATTACAGCTGGGATGTCAATGTACCAGGCTATATGCTGTTCAGAAGGGACAGGGAAGGTAAAAAGGGAGGGGGGTGGCCCTGTAGGTCAGAGAAGGTATAAAGGCTGTAGAAGTACAGGGAGGGCGGGGGGAGCTGGGGCAATGTGGGTCACCTTTGAACCGGGAAATGGCACAGCAATATGTACAGGGGTGATCTAAAGACCTCCAGCACAGAGGGAGGAAGTGAATAGGGTACTAGTGGAGGAAATTCACGACATGGCAGCTAAAGGTGAAATCTTGTTGATGGGCGATTTCAATATGCCAGATATAGATTGGACCGCCCAGGCAGCTGCTTCAGCCAGAAGCATGGCCATTCTGGAATGCCCGCTGGACTCAAGACAGCTGGTGCATGAGCCAGCCAGAGACAAACTGATTCTAGACTCGGTATGGACCAATGGGAACAGAGTCGAAGAAATCCAGGTGGAAAGGCAGTTGGGATCTAGTGACTACCACATGGCATGGTTTGACATGGAGCTAGGGACTCAATTTAGTCACACAAGGGCAAAAGTATTAGATTTCAGGAGGGTGGATTTCAGTGAAATGGGTAGATGTTTAAGAGCAGCCCTGGAGACGGTACAGGTAATGGAGGGGGTGGAGGAACAGTGGGGGAGACTCAAAGGAGCCATTATGGAGGTAACTAACTAATGCATTAGGATAGTGGTCAAAGGGAAAAAAAGAAAGAAACCACTATAGTTCTCTAAAGAGGTGGGAGACAAAGTAAGGGCTAAAAGAGAACATTTCAGGAAGTATAAGGGGACCCAAAGGTAGGAGGACAGGGAGGTGTACCTTGAATGTCTAAGATAAGCAGGGAAGGCTGTTAGGAAAGCCAAAGCACAGACAGAGAAGGGCTGGCACAGACTGTGAAAAATGGGACAAGACGCTCTATAGGTACATCATCGATAGAAGAAAAACTGGGAAGGGGATTCTGAGACTCAAAGGAGGAGGAGAGTATAAGGAGGGGATCTAGATAAGGCAGAAATACTGAACAAATACTTTTGTTCAGTATTCACTAAGGAGGGAGAGGGTCAAGGACCACAGCTGGGGAGCAGAGGCAATCGGGGGGAGTGGACACCAGTCCATTCACAGTGGAGAGAGTTCTGGAGGAACTCACAAAGTAGAAGGTGGATAAAGCCACGGGGCCAGATGACATACACCCGAGGATATTAAGAGAGCTGCGGAGGAAAACTAGCAGCGCCTCTTACCACCCTGTTCACAGAGTCACTCAACACAGGCATGGTTCTAGAGGACTCGAGGAGGGTGCATATAGTCCCACTGCACAAAAGTGGCAGTAGGATGGAATCAGGGAACTACAGGCCAGTCAGTCTCACCTCAGTGGTGGGGAAGATCATAGAGACACTGCTGAAAGAAAGGATAGTGGCACACCTTGAATCCTTTGGTGCCCAGGATCTGAGGCAGTATGGATTCACATCAGGAAGACCTTGTCAAACGAATCAGATAGATTTTTTTTTATTGGGTGACTAGGGAAGTGAATCAAATGTTGCCTACCTAGATTTCAGCAAGGCCTTCAATACTGTCCCACACAGAAGACTGGTTAACAAGATGAGTAGTCTGGACATGGAGCATGAGTTGATACACTGGGTTAGAAACTGGCTGACAGACAGAAGGCAGAGGGTGGTGGTAAAGGGGATCCGATCTGAGGAGAGAGGGGTGACCTGCAGAGTGCCACAAGGATCAGTACTGGGACCAGTCCTGTTCAATGTTTTCATTAGTGACATTGCAGAGTGACTGGAAGGAAAGGTCTGCCTATTTGCAGATGACACCAAGATCTGCAACAAGGTGGATACTCCAGAAGGGGTGCAGAAATTGAAGAGGGACCTGGAGAAGCCTGAAAGATGGTCGGAGGTGTGGCAACTGAGGTTCAATGCAAAAAAGTGCAAGATAATGCACCTGGGTAAGGGGAACCCTGGGAAGAGCTACAGGATGGGGGCAGGGAGGTCCTGATGGTTACCAAAGAGGAAAGAGATCTAGGGATTATCATATCTGATGACCTTAAGGTATCAAAGCAGTGCGTGAAGGCTGCAGGGAGGGCCAGTGGCATGCTGGGGTGCATAGGCAGAGGTATTACTAGTAGGAGGCGGGAGGTGGTGATACCATTGTATAAAATACTGGTAAGGCCTCACCTGGAGTACTGCATGAAGTACTGGAGATCACACATGTGTAAGGACATAAACAAGGTGGAGGCTATCCAGAGAAGGGCAACAAAGATGGTGCATGGTTTGCACCACAAAACATGTGAGGAGAGACTAAGGGACCTCAATATGTACTCACTGGAGGAGAGGAAAGAAAGGGGCAACATGATAGAAACTTTTAAGTACCTCAAAGGCATAAACAAGGTGCAGTTGGGATATCTTTTCCCATGTAGAAAAGATACCAGAATGAGAGCACGATATGAAACTGGAGGGGGGAGATTAAGAGTTAACATGAGGAAGTTTTCTACACAGAGAGAGTGATGAACGCTGAATAGTCTGCCACAGGAGGTAGTGGGGGCAAGCATAGTGGAGGGGTTTAAGCATGCCTGGGACAAGGGAACCTTGGGTGGAAATGGAGTAATGAAAAGCCATTGACCACTTAGGGTGAGTGAATGCATACATGTGTAGGGCCTATGGGCAGACTGGATGGGCCTAGCGGTCCTTATCTGCTGACAATTTCTATGTTTCTACATAACTGTTCTATAGTTTGCTTTTGGTCTGCATCCAAAAGTAGTTCAAATCATTTGCACTCCAGTTGGATTGTTCCCATCAACAGTTTACCAGTCAGACTGATCCAGAATTAATTTACCAGCTCTTGGATTGCCTACTGAATGCATCTTTCTGTAACTGTGACACATAAGTTGCTAGCTACTATCTTTACCATTCTGCCTGAATCCCAAGCAACATTAAGCACTGCTTTTGTTTCCTTCTCAGCAGCACTCAAATACGAGTGCCAGTCACCGACCAGGAAGTACTGCTGCTAGCAAGAGGAGCTGGTGGCATTCACAGACATGCTCTAGCAGTGCAGCTCAGTAACAGAATAAAAAAAAAACCTGACTACTATAACATTATTAGCAAAACACTGTCCTGAGCTTAACACCAGTACTAAAACCATAGAGTGGGTGGGAGTGGGAGTGGGGGGGGGGGCAGGCAGAATGTAAGAAGAAAGAAATAGCATAGCACTGAAACAAAAGTAATTAGACATGACCACTTCAGTGGAACAATAAAACACTCAGGACTACTTTAACAGAAACAGACACTTGTTAAAAGATTTGAATTCTTTTTTTATTTAAATGTATTCATTTGTTGAATCTCATATTTTTTTTTGTTGAAACCCATTTTATAAGAGCAATAAGACACTCCTGGGGTGTGGGCACAAGCACCTCATACCTCACTACACACCTGGGGCATGCTCTTATTAGGCAACAACCCACACCCCATTGTGTCTTACTACTTACATATCATACCTTCATGTATAATAATATTCATGTAAAGTTTAAAGAAAACCACTCATTTTGGAATAAAAGAACAGCTGAGTGGCAACCATAACATGAGGGGGCACTGTCTTAAGCTGGAGGGTGGGAGGTTTAGGAAGGAGGTCAGGAAGCACTTCTTCACAGAGAGGGTGGTGGACACTTGAAATGCATTGCTGAAAGAGGTCATCTTGTTGAAGACAGTGGACAGCTTTAAGACAGGCTGAGATAAATATAGGGGAAGGTAAGGATCATGGGTAGAGAGGATGGGAGGAGTGGGGAGGGATGGCAGGGACATTCACTCAAGCTATGACCCTGCAATATGAGCAGACTTGATAGACCAAATGGCCTTCTTCTGGTGACTTCATCATAGGTTCATATGAAATTCAGTTCAGTTCACATCAAATGCTTTTTTCCATAGTCATTTTGATATCTTCATTAACAGACAGTGGACGGCAGTGCACACAGCACTGCCCAGCTCATGTTTCACCCTCAGATCAGGGCTTCCACGGAGCTCATGAACATTTAATTTAAAAGCAGTGCCACCGCCCCAGTGCCTAACTTTGCCTGTTAACTGATTAAGCATTACTTTAATAACGGTATTTTAAAAAATTGCCTAGACATAATATATTGGATGTAGTCAGGTATGGCAGCAGTGGTATGAATGTGGATCAGAAATCTGTCAAAACCCTAACTTTGAATTTCCATTCATTTTCAATATCTGCAAACCCTTGTATTTTATGGTGAATATTTTATTTATATGTAACAATGTATCTACCTAGGATAGACTAACTGAGATACCGTATCTCATTGATAGTGGGGTCCTTCATCTATCTAATTTTACATTTGGAAGTACTGATGAAATGGAAGGTCAAGTGACTTGCTCAGGGTCACACTATGAATAAGTTGCTGGGGGTGTATTGAACCTGGGCCTCCTTGTTCAAACCTATGCTCTTAACCACTAGACCAATTGTACAGTATATGAAGAAATAAAAATCCACTCAAATAAAAGAAAGAGGTGCAAATGCTTTTTGAATGAGGGTTTGACACTTGTGGAGAACAAAGATGTTTTCAGTTCTAAAAGATTTTTACTTACATTTTCCAGACGTTGCTGTTTTCCCAGAATTCATAAACCAGGAAGCGAGGCTCACTGGAAAACCTCTGCACAACGACACTGTGGATAGGAAACAGAAGTACACAGTTATTGCACAGTGCAACTGTATAACCATTTTGTGTAAAATATTGTGGGATTACTTGAAGGATGAGTCACTCAAACGATTGGTATACTTTACACGGTAACATGCCAGGCATATACGCACCAACCACGGGGACCCTAGAGGAACTGTATAGTCAGTTATTGACTTGGTCAATATGGGTTCTTTATGTTGGCATTTCTACAAGGGCAATACATTCTTTTATCTGTTTCAACATTGGATTAACATTTATCCTGCTGTGTTTTACTTAGGAAGACTATGATTTGCTGTTTATTTTGCCTTTATCTTAAATCTTTAATCTTATTATTTCTTTGTGTGCCTATGTTACCTAAAAACCTTTAATTAATGACAGTGTGGAAAACTTAACCACTGTTGTTATTTTGTTCTAAAAAAGTTAGCTAGATCAACAATTGTTTCTCCAGCAGGACTAACTGATAATACACTGATATCCATAGACTATGTTGGGGATGTTACTTTTAAAATGTAATATATAATGATTACTAGTTTTTTTTAAACTATTACATTACAGTTGCTTTTTACTTTTTTAGAAAGTAATAAGTAGCTGTAACAGTGATACATATTAGTGCTTCTGCTGCTTTATATTCAGTGTTAGAAATCTCGAAAATCCACTGGGAACCCACTGCCTTTGATGCAGGATCAAACATACCTGACAGGGATCTGAGGAGATGTTTCCTCAGTACAGTAGACAGTATATGTTGCATTTTTGCACGTGAGTCGGTTTATGCCTTTAGACAGGTATATTTCACACAGGAGCAACCTTTTCCCACTTTTGCTCCTGGAACTAAGTCCGGATTTTGATTTCACTTAGGAACTGAGTTCCCCGTCCCCACACCCCTTCCGCTTTTCTACAAGCATCTATATTGCTTTCAATGACTTGTCTTTGTCAGATATAATTGTGAGTTTTCTTATGAAAAAAAAACAATTCTGTGGCAGCAATGTTGGCATACCAGATGTACCCAAGCCCTGGATTTGTCACGTGTGTAGCAACGGAGGGTTACTTTTAGGACAGACTATAATATTGCTACTGTTGCTTATTGATTTCTCTTGAAGGTAATCTATTGCTAGTTACTAGAAACGGTAATTATATTACAGGAACTACTGTAATTAAAGAGCTACTGACGCCTGAAAGAAAACGTTAAAAAGCATAATTTAGCAGTATTTGGAGGACAATGAACTTATCGATAGGCATTAGCATGGATTCACCAAGGGGAGGTCCTGTCAAACGAACTTAATAGAGTTTTTCAATGGGGTCACTAGGGAAGTGGACCAAGGGGATCAGTGGATATTGCGTATCTTGACTTTAGGAAGGCGTTTGATTCCGTTCCACATGGGGGACTGATCTATAAATTGGATAGACTGGGACTAGGGTAAGGGCAGTTAGATGGGTGCAAAACTGGCCTAACGGATAGGAGTCGGAATGTAATAGTAAATGGTGTTGCTTCAGGGTGGGAAGGGTCACAGCGGGTTTCATGGGTCTGTGTTCGTCCACTGCTGTTTAACATATTCGTGGTGGATATAACTAAGGGTCTAGGGGTAGGTGTGTCTCTTCGTGGATGACATGAAGATCGGTAATGGGGTGGAAAATCAGGAGGGAGAGAAAATATGCAAAGATGGAAATTGGCCTTTAATACAAAAAGTGCAAAATCATGCACTTGGGGAGGAGAAACCAGAATGTGACTTACTACCTGGGGGGTCTGGCACTGGAAGAGACTGAGGAGAAGAGAGAGACCTGGGGAATTATTGTTTCCAGGGACCAAAGGGTAGCTAAACAATGTGGGCAGGCAGTTGCCAAGGCTAGCAGGATGCTGGGCTGCATCAGGAGGGGATTCACTAGCATGCAGAGAGAGGTTATCATCCCCTTATATCAACAGCTGGTCAGACTGCAGTTGGAATATGGGGTGCAATTCTGGAGACTGTTCCTGAAAAAAGATGAGGAAAGACTGGAGAGGGTGCAGAGAAGAGCAACTAAGATGGTGGCTGGGCTTCATCACCTGACATACGAAGACAGATTGTGCGAACTGGGAATGTACTCCCTGGAGCACAGAAGGGATGGGGGGGGGGATATGATTGAGATCTCTAAGTATATGAAGGGGATAAACAGAGAACAAGAAGGGGTGCTTTTTAAACTAAAGGGGCACAAGAGGACCAGGGGGCATATGCTACAGATAGAGGAAGGCAGGTTTAGGGGAAACACCAGAAATAACTTTTTCACTGAAAGGGTGGTGGAAAAATGGAATGAACTCCCAGAGGAGGTGATAGACGAGGTCACCGTAAGGGGCTTTAAGAGAGCTTGGGACGGCCACATGGGTCTGGTACCGAGAGGTTGTGGGAGGAAGTCCTAGCCTTCTGCTAGACACCTTGGGCAGACTTGGTGGGCCAGGCAGTCCTTTTCTGCTGACATGTTTCTATGTTTCTATAATAATTAGGTACAATTCTGCTTGCATTCCATTTATATTTTATATACTGTAGTTCTCCTCCCCATTATCTATTACTTAGGAAATTTGCATGAATATATGATCTTTATCCCCCAAGAGTTTTTTTAGAGTCCATCTGCCTCTATAACTTACTCCCTACTACAAGTCATAATCCTCCATTGTGACATCACAATCTGTTACCATGGGAGTAACTGTGATGTCACAAGCCTTGCTCTGTGACTTTAGGTAGGGAGAATGCAGCAGGACTAGATAAACTCTTCAGGAGCAAATATCCTATTTTCATACACATGACCTCAGTAATAAATAATGGAGAGGAGGAATACAGCATTAATGGGAGATACAAGCTGGACTGTGTCTAAATATTAAGTTTTGTTAAAGTGGTCCAGAACATGTCACCAGCTCTGTAAAAGTAAGTAGTTACTTCCCAACACTGTCTATTGATCATCTATTATTTTTTTTTCTATATACAACTTCTTGTATTTTCTCCCCATTTTCTTCCCTGGCCCAGGGCCCCAGCAATCGCGGCAGTGCATACACGTGGAGGCACACATGCACTCTGGGCACCAGCTCAGCCCTTCCACCCCCACCCTTGGCAATCGCTGCCCTCCCGCTTATGCTACCCATCAGACCTCCACCCGATAGGGCGGAACCATGGGGATGCAGAAAACCTCCCTGGGGAGGAGAGCTGCCTTGGCTGCTCAATCCTGCTCCCTCCCTCCTCCCTCCCCCCATGCTGGCTCCCTGATGACCTGAGGTTGTTCCCAAATCCAGGTCACTGGCAAGACGGAGGTAAGGTGTCCAGCACCTCAGCCCTCTGCACCACAGGGTTGGCTCAATCATCTATTATTTTTTATGGGGGTATACTCAAGGCCCCTAGAATTCAGCAGTTCCACAGACACAGAGTTTTCAACTGACCTTGCATTCTGTGGAAGAATATATGTAATGCCACTGAACTAATTATTCTTGGTGATTTTTCATTAAAAATGTACAGTTTTGACATAGCATCTGGCTCCCTGCCCCTCCTTGTTTATCCTGCAGCCCCTCCTCTGTGCTCAGAATATGATGTCATAGATGCTATCACATCATATATTAGCCAATGGCTGGACTGCCGCTCACCACAGAAATGAATGATTCAGGCTCTCGGAATAAGAAAACCCTGCTGCAGAAGGTTAGGAGCCCTGCCACAGAAACTATAACTGAAGGGCAGAAGAGAACAAGGAAGCTCTGCCTATACTGGAGAGTAAATATGAGCATGCAATCAATAATGTTGTCTTGATTTTAAGCCCAATCTGGTGATAGTTCTTTTTTTTTTTTGCCGGGGGGTAGCAAATGTATCTGCTGTTTTTAAATTATCCCATTTATTTCTGTCATTTGAATAGGTGGTCAGTTATTTCCATTTCAGAAGTATTTGATTTCCATGAATAATGTAAAACTTCCAAAATAAAATGGAAGGAAGTGTTTGACTCCCCAAACAGAGAAATCAAATAAAATGTTGCAGACAAGGAAGTAACAAAAACAGCTTAGTCTTAAAAGAAAGGGCATTTTATAGTCTGCCAGGAAGAGACTGCTGTCAAAAAAGATATGGTGAAATGATTTTTCTGATAACAAATAGTGCTGTTTAACACTAATTTTCTAGGTAGGCTGGGACATTTTGTGGAATGGACAAGCTTTGGTAAGTATTTCTGCAATCCTATTTACATAAAATGTGTTGATTTCCATTGGAAATACTTGGTTATTAGGTTTGTCATGTCAAACTGTTACTACAGATAAAGAGGATATACGAGTTTGGATTTGCCCTGAACCTTGAGCTTTGTGGTAAAGTGTTTTCATTTCATTTTTTTTATTTTAATATCAGGAGAACACACAGGAACATATGTCCCTATTTCAGGTATGACCTGAAGTCAAGGCATAGGTACAGTACAAAAAATACACAGTGATACAAGGTAATCTCATAGTCAGTGAGTTACACCGAGATTATAGAAACAATCAGTAACGGGAGCAAGTATTAAAACTTTTGAAAAGTTGAGAACCGACGGGTGGAAAGAAATTATAAATTGAAATTTACTTAATATGGTCTGGTAATGAGTTCCATGCTGCACAATATGCAAATGTTTGTTTACCTGCAAATGTACAGACAAAGGGTTGAGTCAAAAGAGATTCACTTGAAGACCGTGAAGTGAAGATAGGAATATATCTAACTAGAACAATAAATATTCAGACAGTTTGGAAAGAACAGTTGCGTACTTACTGTGACAGTAGATCTTTGAGAGAGGTTCTTTCATTGGGCCCCACCTTTGGAACTACACCTTGCATCAGTGCTAGGACCAAATGGAAACTTTTGCAAGCTAGGGACCATCCATGATGAAGTCATGCATCAGCGTCTACATAAACGTGGGTGGCCCCATCCCTTCTCAGTTCCCCACTGGCTGAGAGGGACCTGGGGGTGGTGGTGGATGTCAAGATGAACAACTCTGAGACTTGTAGGAGGGCAGTGGCCAAGGCCAACAGGATGCTGGGATGCACTGCTAGGAGGATCACCTCCAGAAGGAGGGAAGTGATACTCCCCCTGTACAACTGCTTGGTGAGGCCGCACCTTGAGTACTCTGTGCAGTTTTGGAGGCCACACTTAAAGAGGGACATTGAACTCCTGGAGAGGGTACAGAGGAGGGCAACCAAAATGATCTGGGGCTTGGGGGACAGGACCTATGGGGAGAGGCTCGAAGAGCTAAATATGTACACATTGGAAGAGAGAAGGGACCAGTGGGGACATGATAGAGGTCTTCAAGTACATGAAGGAGTTAAATAGGGGAGGAGCAGTCAAGGTGCTCTGAAGGAAGGAGGGGGGGCAACTAGATGGCATGGGTGGAAGCTGGAGGGGAGGAGATTCAGGAGAGAAAGGAGAAGGTGCTACTTCACTGAGAGGGTGGTGGAGCCATGGAATGTGCTGCCCAGGGGGCTGGTGGAGGCAGAGACAGTGGAGGGGTTCAAGAGGGGGTGGGACAGGTACAGGGGAAGGTTTCTGGATGCAAAGCCCTGTGCAGTGGGAATATCCGGGACTGGGAAGGAAGAAGCCAGAGAGGGCGAGGGGGTCAGCAAGGTCAGCTCCCAGGGTGGGGGCTGACCAAATAAGCAGACACAAAAGACCATTAGGCCTATTTTGCTGGCATTTTAATATGTTAGTATAATTGGAGGACCTCTCTGTGGGGAACCAGGAGATCAGACCAACTCCCAGCATACCAGGTGAATATGGGAGCTGGAAAAGGCAGCTATAGATCTGGAACAGCACAGGAATTCCATTGTCCTGACCCTAAGAGGAAGGAGGGTGAGATGGCGTGGCCTGATGAGAAATTCTCTAAAGATTTATTGTTACAGTAAGTGCATAACTTCTATTTTCTTTGAGGATATCTCTTTCTTTCATCAAGCCAGACCTTTGGAATGAGCCCCAAGCAGTACCAAAAATCTAATAACAGTCTGGGCAGATGGAACATATGTGCTCATGAGAGCAGACCCTGTAACACGGCTAGGCCAAATCCTGCTCTTCTATGAAACACAATGTCCAAACTGTAATGTTTAACGGAGGTGTGGACAGTGCTCCATGTGGCAGCAGCATAGATCTTAGCAGCAGAAATATTGCAAAAACAAGCAATAGAAGTGGCCATGCCTCTTGTGGAATGACTACAAACCATGGCAGGAATTTCCTTACTGTACTTCCTGTAACAGAACGTAACACAATGTGCCAGCCATTTGGACAGGCACTGTTTAGACATGGGGCGCCCTCATTCCCAGGGGTGAACAAAACAAAAACTGAGAAGACTTTCTGCAGTCCATGGTGCAATTAACATAATATCTGAGAATTCTATGTACATCCAAAGTATAGAGTAATGCTTCCCCTGGATTGGCATACTCTGGGTAGTACACTGAAAGGTGGATGGTTTGATTTAATGTATATTCAGACACCACCTTTGGTAAGAACTTAGGATTTATATGTAAAGACACTCTGTCTTAATGGAAAATCAAATAGGAAGGTTCACACTGTAGCTCTGAAATCCATTGAGAAGAAGTAACTGCAACTAAAATAACACTTTCCTTGAAAGAAAACTTAGGCCACAGCTTGCAGCTGGCTCAAAAGGAGCCAAAGTAATCTTTCCAAAAACAAATTCAAATCCCAAGCCAGGACTGACTTTCTAATGGGAGGTTTCATGTGCAGTATACCTCTCAGAAAAGTACGGGATACCTCTAATTGGGCAATCGTGAGTCTATCCACGGGGCATAGAAAGCTGAAATAGCAGCCAAATGCACCTTGAGTGAGGAATACTGAAGATCAGAGTCTGATATAGAAATACAGCCTTTGATAGCAGATAAGGTCAGCTTGGCCCACCCAGACTGCCCATTTTCCTACCTATTGGATTAGCTACAGATTCTACTTAACCAACAGCCTACTTCCTCCTACCCCCCACTATAATTGCCTTATGGCTGTCCCATGCATTCTTGAATTCCCCCACTGTTTTTGACCCCACAACCTCCTCAGGAAGGTGGATCCATGCGTCCACCACTCTCTCTGTGAAAAAATATTTCCTCACAGTGCCCCTGAGCCATCTCCCCTCTATCTTTAAATTGTGCCCCCTTGTTCTTGCACATCTCTTTTTCTAAAAGATGCTCCTCTTTTGGACTTTGTTGATTTCCTTGAGGTACTTGAAAGTTTCTATCATGTCCCCCCTCTCCCTCCTTTCCTCAAGGGTATACATAATAAGCTCTCTTAGTCTCTCTTCATATGTCTTCTGTTGCAGACCCTGCACCATTTTAGTTGCCCTCCTCTGGACCACCTCCATCCTGTCTATGTCCTTGCAGAGATGGGGTCTCCAGAACTGCATGCAGTACTCCAGATGGGGTCTCACCAACTGTCTGTACAGCGGATAACAACTTCCTGTTTTCTACTGGTGATGCCTCTCCCTATGCGTCCTAGTATCTCCCCAGCTCTCCTTACTGCCTTCTCACATTTCTTGCCTACCTTAAGGTCGTCTGATAGGACTACCCCCAGGTCCCTTTCCATTTTTGTTGTTAGTACCTCCCCCACATTGTGTACTCTTCACCTGGGTTTTTGTTTCCCAGGTGCATTACTTTGCATTGAATCTAAGCTGCCATACTTTAGACCATTCCTCCAACCTTCCCAAGTTCCTTCTCATCCTTTCCACCCCCCTTGTGTATCAACTCTCTTGCAGATCTTTGTGTCATCTGCAAAGAGGCATACGTTTCCTTCCAGCCCCTCTGCAATGTCTCCTATAAAGACATTTAAGAGGACTGGTCCCAGTACTGAACCCTGCGGTACCCCATTAGTAACCCCCCTTTCTTCAGAGTGAATTCCATTTACTATTATCCTCTGCATCCTGTTGTGCAGTCAATTCATTACCCAGGCTACCACCCTGGGACCCACTCCCAGGGTGGCTAACTTGTTTATTAATCTTTTTGTGTGGGACTGTGTCAAATGCCTTGCTAAAGTCTAGGTAGGCCATATCCACAGCCCCTCCCTGGTCTACTGCTTTGGTCACCCAGTCAAAGAAATTGATTAGATTTGTCTGACATGACCTTCCCGCTGTGAATCCATGCTGCCTTGGGTCCTGTGCCCTGCTGGCCTCTAGGTACTCAACAATTCTTTCTTTCAGAAGTGAGTCCAACATTTTCCCTACCACTGAGGTCAAACTAACAAGTCTGTAGTTTCCTGCCTCTTCCTTGCTCCCACTTTAGTGAACAGGAATCACATCTGCCCTCCTCCAGTCCTCAGGTATCATCCCATCCTCCCATGAACTGTTAAAAAAGGTAATAAGTGGTGTCACTAGGTCTCCCCTTAGTTCTTTTAGAATTCTGGGGTGAATCCCATCAGGCCCCATAGCTTTGTCCACCTTGAGTTTTAGGAATTCTTTCAGGACCCTTTCTTCTGTGAATGGACTGATGTTGACCCCCCTGCCCACAGTGCTTCTACTGTTTGTGTTAGGTACCTCCTCTTCTTCTTCTTCTTTTGTGAATACTGAGCAAAACTATTTGTTCAGTATCTCTGCCTTTTCACTGTCACCATCTGCCCATCTCCCCTCCCCTTTATTAAGCTTCGGTATCCCTCTCTTGGTCTTCATTTGCTCCCTGATGTACACATAAAAGGTTTTATCCCCTTTCTTAACCGAGTTGGCTATCTTTTCCTCCATTTGGGCCTTCGCTATTCTGACTGCCTTCCCCACTTCCTTCTGCTTTAACTGATGCAGTTCTCTGTCCTGCTGCTTCTGTGATTCCTTATACTTCCTGAATGCTGTATTTTTCTCCCTAACCTTCCCGCCACCTCTTTTGAGAACAATAGTGGTTTTATACTCTGTTTTGTTTTCTTTATTTGATTCACACAAAGGCTTGTTGACTCTATGTTGGCAGTTCTGATTTTTCTCCATTGTTCCTCCACCCCTCCTTTCTGCCCATTTGCTAGTGCATTCCTTAGGTACTCACCCATTTTGCCAAAGTCAGCCCTTCTAAAGTCCAGTATCCTTGTTTTTGTATGGCTTGACTCCACGGTTGTGTTTATCGTGAACCACACTGTGTGGTGGTCGCTTGTTCCCAGATGGATACCCACTTCTAAATCTGTGATCCTCTCTCCATTTGAGAATACCAGGTCCAAGATTGCCCCTCCTGAATGGGTTCCAACACTAGCTGTCTGAGGCATGCCCCCTGTAGGACATCAAGAATGACCCTGCTCTTGGATGTGGCTGCAGTAAATGTGTTCCAGTTAACATCTGGCATATTCAGGTCCCCATCAACAATATCTCCCACTTTTTCTGCCATTCTGAGAATGCCTTCTATCATTTCCTTGTCCATTTCCTCCCCTGAGATGGGGGTCTGTATATAACCCTGTGTGGATTGTGGTGCCACTCCCTGTCTCCAAGGTGACTCCACAATGCCTCTCTCTCTCCATTTACCCTTAGTTCTGTTGCTTTGATCCCTTCCCGTATGTAAAGAGCTACTCCTCCTCCTCCTCCTGCTCCTCCTCTTTTACCCTTCCTGTCCCTTCTGTAGATTGTGTACCCTGGTATGTTGACATCCCAGTCATGGTTCTCTGTGTACCATGTTTCTGTGACTGCCATGATATCCAGGTGTCCCTCTTCCATCAGGGCCACTAGCTCAGGAAGCTTGTTACCCAGCCTACGGGCATTGGTACTCATTGCCCTCCATTTAATGTTGGCATTACCCTTTTTGCCCATTCTTGCCCTTTACTGCCTAGTCTTTTCTCATTTACCCTGTCCTGCCCCCTGTCAAACTCTGTACCTTGGTGTTTACCTTACTAACCACCTTGTTTTGTGGGGAGGCTTGGAATTTCCTGTTTCCTATCAGCACCTCCCCCCTTGGCCAGTTTAAAAGCTTGCCAATGAAGCATTTAAACCTATCACCTAGGAGCTGGGTTCCCTTCCTGGACAGATGCAGACCATTGTGCTAGTATAGACCCATGTCTCTCCAGGTGGACCACCAGTCCCCAATGAAGCCAAAGCCCTGTGCTCCACAGTAGTCTTTCAACCATTCATTGAACTGCATGGTGCAGAGTACCCTAGCCTCACCCATGCCATAGACAGGTAGCACCTCCAAGAAGGTTACCGTGTGTGCTACCACTCTGGTTGAAAAAATTGGCATTTTTCTCTCCTGAGTCTAAATCCACTCTGTTGCAGTCTCTCTAAAGTATTTTGTAAGTTAAAGAAATATTCTGCTTCTGTCTTGCCCATGACAATGATGTCATCCAAATAACAAGCAACACCTGGTACATCACACACCGTTTGCTCAATCACTTTTTGAAAAATAGCTGGTGCGGAACTAAGGCCAAAACAAACCCGTTTGTACTTGTACAGTCCTTGGTGTGTATTAATCACTACCAATTTATGAGAGTCTGGTTCCAGTTCCTCTTGAAGGTATGCATCAGTGAGGTCTAGATTAGAGAAGCCCACACTACCATTCAGTCTATGAAAAGGTCCCTCTGATAAGGGTAAAGGAAATACATCTGTGCTAAGTACTGGATTAGTGTCACCTTAAAATCTCCATATATTCGAACCTTACCACCTGGTTTAGATACCACCACAATTGAGTGGCCCAATCTGAACTTGGAACCTTTTCCAGCACACCTGCTTTTTCCAGTCTGTCCAATTTGGCCCCAACCACTGGTTTTAAGGCAAAATGAAGTTCCCATGGTTTACAAAACTTAGGGACTGCATTAGGCTTTGTAACTAGCTTGGCTTTAGCTGTTGTGCAATATCCCAGCCTTTCCATAACTCTGGATATATGTCTAAACTCTCCCCAAGCTTGGGCGGATTACCGTTTTGTGGTACCTGGACAGCAGCAAGTAGGCCAAAATCTGCTGGATCAATATGAATGTTTAGAAGAACCTGAATGCCTCTGCCCAAAATGTTGACACCCTTTTTGAAACCAGAAAACATAAAGGTGTAGTAGTCTTGATGAATCAGTCCTGTGGACTAAAGTGGTAAACGAGCCCAATGGCTGAATTGGTTGCCCTTCAAATGCACGCAGCAACTTATTACAAGGAGACAATGGTGGCTTATCCAGATCAGACCATGTTTGATGGTTAATACAAGTAACTGGGGAAGCAGAGTCTACCATTAAACACAACTGATGCCTCAGTTGTGGCAACTGAAGTAACATATAGAAGGAGGAACATCTCTAGTCTGCATTTGTGGTGCAATAGGAACCACTGCACTGTCTGTGCTCTCTGAACTGATCACTGAAGTTCTCCTGCTTCTACACACTTTAGCAATATGTCCCTGATGTTTTACATGCATGACACTGAGCGTCTCTGAATTTGCACTGGTCTCTGCTATGCTGAGAAGACCCACATGATGCGAGTGTACTGGTCATGCAGTTTGGGTGGAGTGGTTGAATTTGTCTTTGAAAACAGTGGTTTAAACTGAGGTTTGAACTGTTTCAATTTGGGGTTTACTGCAGTTACTCATACCTCATTTTTAGTGTTCATCTTAGCATGTGCTTCATTTTCTGCAGCCTCATATATTTGTGCTAACTGTAAAGTTCATCAGCAGACTTCTTGACACTTACAGAAAGTAATTGCTGAATATGACATTCATTATTCAACCCCATAACAAACTTATCAGGTAAATTAGATTCAGAATGCTCCCTGCTCCACTCACATGTGAGAGCTAAATGGTTGATCTCAGTCAAATAAGATTGTAATGACTGACTCGATTTTTGCTGGCAACTGTAGAATTTATAACGTTCAGCGCTTGGGAAAGTTGTTAAACTGTATTGTGCATTCAATTTATCCTTTAGTTCTTGATATGACATATCCTCTGGCTGGCCCGGTGCACACAGACTGCATAAAAGTTTGAAGGTTTCACTCCCCAAGAAAGTACAAAAAGCAGCTCGAATAAGTATATCCTGTCACTCAACATTTGCAGATTTTATGACAAGATTAAGTAATAGCCACTGAACAAACCATCTGGACCATGATTCCCAGTCCGTTCCTGTAAAAATCGAAAAGCTGGCTGAAGTTTCCATAATATTGTACAGTTCCAAATTGCTTACTTGCCTCCAATACAGAAAGTTAGAATATGGTGTAATTCAGTAAGCTGGAACTATAAAATTTGCACCATCTGTCATCGCTAGTTTGTTGTATTTGTTGGCTGAAAATAAGTACCTTAAACACATCAGGGTCTTGGTAATAAGAAAAACATGCCACACAGAAATCTAGGCCTTCTCTGTTTACTTCTATTCAGCACAGACAGAAGGGGAACAGTGATGCATAACACACGGAAGATTCAAAGGAAGTGTACATTCTCTTAAAGCTGTACTGTCTCTTAACATTTCTTAAAGCTGTACTACACACAACAGTATCATGTATACTTTAGGAGTCATTCACATTTGTTTATGATATGGTGTGTTGTTGTTGATTTATCCCTCAAGCCTCACTAAGCATCTTGAATAAAATGGGAAAAAATACATGTTTAATATTTGAAAACATATCATTTAGCACAAAATTACTTCATGTACACTTATAGTTCATAAGGTAGTCACATTTGTTTGTGGCGTGCTGATTATGGCTTGATTTTGCTTAGAAAGGCCCAGGATGCACTGTTAAGAGTATACAGGACACAAGTGGTGGAACTCTCAAAGCACTTGTGTAGAGTGAATGAGTTAACACTGGACTGGACAAGGTGATTTCTGTATTTATTTATTTCAAAAGTTTTACCAGGAAGATACACTGAGCTAGTAACAGCTCATTTCCAGATGTGTTCTGGGGAAGCGCAAAGGGGGGGTAAAGATAACAGATACAAAAACACAGAATATAAATTATAAAATACATAGAATGGAAAAGTATAACAAAAATAAACTTGATAATTATGCCTAAGAATAAACTGACTAAAAGTTACCAAGCAATAAATTGTGGAACTGAACAAAAGAACAATTTAGTAGTTATCAACTTAAAATAAAACTGTGGCAATGACTGATACAGGCGAAGAGGGTTAGGTAAGTTGCAGGTAAGAGTAAACCCCAATATCAGAACACCTACAGAAGTGAGTAGAGAACTCACGGAGGAGAACTTTAAGGGTGGGAAAGGATGGGGCAGAGCAAACTGATGGGGGAAGGGAGCTGCAAAGTGTAGGTAAATGAAATGAGACGGCAGCCTGGCAAGCAGTAGATTTCATTTGCGGGAGAGAAAAAGAGTGAGATGAAGCATTATGACAAGAGTAGGAGGATGTGGTGGTGTGGGGGGAAGGGGAGAGTATATACCTTTCCACCATTCTCAATCATAACAGAGTGCACTCATAAAGCTGGGAAGACAGTCTGCAACAATAATACTGATAGTTCCAGACAGGGACAGGCAGGCCTGGTACTCCATGCCACTGTCCCAGTATAACAGGAATACAGTCAGTCTCCACAGAGACACAGTATGCTGTCTCTCAGCCAGCGTAGACGTTATTCCCAGACTCCAGTATCCTACCTCTGAGGTCATGGTTCTTGAAGAACTAGAAATCTTTACTCTCATGTTACCAGAAGAGACAATGAAGATGCTGAAGGTGTCCAGAAAATCATCAATGAGGCTTACATATGCCTCAAAATGGAGGAGATTATCATGTTAGTGTGCCACTAGAAAGATAATCCTCATACAGGCAGGGTTGCTTATGGCCCTGGAATATCTAGTACACCTACAGTCACTGGACCTCAGGCCTCCTACCCTAAGAGCACACCTGGCAGCAGTCTCATCTTACTTAGTAGTTGGCAAGCCTAAATCTTTGGCCTCACAATCTTTTTTCAAAGGTCCTTCAAAGGCCCCCATCATTTATACCCTCCTGTGAGGAACCCTGTCCTTTCCTAGGACCTAAATGGTTGCCTTGCCCAGATGATGGTAGCTCATTTCAAGCCAATGGCTACTGCTGTCCTTAAAAATGTAACTTGAAAACAGTTTTCCTAATTGCCATGACTTCTGCCAGGAGGCGAGCACACTACAAGTCCTGTGTACAGATCCAAATTACATACTCTTTCACAGGGTAAGGTAGCTCTCAAAGTACAGAATGTTTCTTCCTAAAACAGGTGTCAGAGTTTTTCACTTTAACCAGTCACTCACTTCCAGTATGTTTTCCTGAGCATTCCAGTGCAGGTGGTGAAACTACACTACCTACATCCAAAAAGAACATTGATGTTATACTGGACCACACAAGAGATGTCAGGTCCAACAACACTCAGTTGTTCATCACCTGCAGAAAAGGTAGCTAAGCAACTAGAAACTATATGTCATTGGCAGTCTCCTATATACAATTCTGTTATGAGGCGGCTGAAGTGTACCACTCAGGGGCCTACAGCTGCACTCAAAGGGACACAATCAGCCTCTGTGGCAGCTATAAGGGCATCCTTCTTAAAGGAAAGCCCCTCAACCTAGGTTCTGCATACCTGTGTAGTCTGTAGTCATGAATAATGATTCCCTCTCTTACACCACCCTAATTTTATCCTAATTTAAATTTAAATGATATTTCTTTACTCTGTTCTGCCCTGGTGTGAAAACCTGTTTGATGCCATTGCAAAGATAATGACCCCACCCATGCAAGGTATCATGGGATTTGATGCGTAGATGCACCAGTCAGCAAAAGTGCTATTATCAGTCAGTTCTGTTGGATGTCTTCTGAAGTCCCTGTAGTCTTGTTTTGTGTTGGCCGGAAAACTTTTCAAGATAAGTTCCCTAATGCTTCTGTTTGAAGTGTCTGAGTTGGAAAAATGCAGTTGGAAGGATGCTGGTACTTGTGAAGTTTTGTTATTCAATTGATTAATTCCTATGTGCTAGAAACTCTGTTTACTCCCAGTCCCTTTGGTGTGCAAATATGTATTATCATATGAACATACGAAGAAGCCAGCAGAAGGCCATTTGGTCTGTCTAGTCTGCTCGTGTTGCAGGGTCCACAGCTTGAGCTACTGTCCCTTCTCCCCCCCCCACTCCTCCCAACCTCCCTACCCATGATCTTTACCTTCCCCCATGCCTATCCCAGCTTTTCTTGAAGCTGCCCACTGTCTTCAATGGGAACACCTCTTCCAGCAGCATATTCCAAGTGTCCCCCATGCTCTCAGTGAAGAAGTGTTTCCTGACCTTCCTCCTAAACTTCCCCCTCCTCCAGCTTAAGACTGTGCCCCCTTATGTTATGGTTGCCACTCAGCTTAAAGGGATCCTCCTTATCCACCCTATTTATCCCTTTCATGTACCTGAAGGTCCAAGCATGTCCTCTCTCTCTCTCTCTCTCTCTCTCCTATCCTCCAGGGAGTACATGTTCAGTGCCCTCAACCGCAACTCATATACCTTACCCTGCTGACCCATCTTTGTAGCCTTCCTCCAGACCTTCTCCAGCAGGTTAATGTCCTTTTTGAGGTGTGGGCACCAGTACTGAACTCCATACTCTAGATATGGCCTCACCAGTGACCTGTACAAGGGCAGTATAACCACCTATCTCCTACTACTGATCCCCCTAGCTATGCATTCCAGCATCTTGTTTGCCCTTGTGCTGCTTTCTTGCACTGCATAGTCACCTGCACTTCAGGTCACTAATGATCATCACTCCCAGATCCTTCTTCTCCTCTGATGCAGATATCTGGACTCCACACAGGTAGTACTCCATCCTGGGATTCTTGACTCCAATGTGCATAACTTTGCATTTCTTGGCATTGAAGCCAAGCTGCCAGAACCCAGACCACCTCCTCAGCTTTTCCAGATCATCCTGTAGGTCCTGTATCCCTTCAGCTGTGTCCACGCTCCCACAGAGCTTTGTGTCGTCCGCAAATAGGTACATTTCCCCCTTAATGCTATCCCCACTGTCTTTGATGAAGACATTTAACAACACTGACCCCAGCACTGAGCCCCCACTGGCAACCTCTCTGGTGCCAGATAACTCTTCCCCCACAACCACCCTCTGGGTTCTGTCCCTCAGCTTGTTTTCCACCCATCTGGCCATCTTATCCTCAACCCAGAGACCTACCAACTTCCTGATCAACCTTTTTTTGAGTCACAGAGTCAAAGGCCTTGCTGAAATCCAGATGGAGGCTGTATACTGCTTGGCCCGTCTACTGTCTTAGTGACCCAGTCAAATAAGTCAATCAGATTCGTTTGACACAATCCCCCCCCCATGAACTGATGTTGCCTTGCATCCTGGAGACCATGGTCCTCTAGATATTCTACCAACATTTCCTTAAGTATGGTCTCCACAAGCTTGCACATGACTGAGGTCAGACTGACTGGTCTGTAATTCCCTGTGTCATCCTTGGGACCACTTTTGTGGAGGGGCACCACATGTGCTATTCTCTAGTCCTGTGGTACCATGCCCAATTCCTGTGAATGATTAAATAGGCTTGCCAGCTTCTCAGCCAGTTCCCTTAGTATCCTTGGAGGTACTCTGTCCAGGCTTGGTGATTTGTCTACCTTCAATGCTGGCAACCCCTCCCTCACTCTATCCTCCTTTATCACTACATCTGTTTGCGATCTTTGTTTTACTACCATCAGGGAAATATAGGCACTTTCTTTACCCTTACTCAACCTGTGTGCAAATATGCCACAATAAGCTACAGTTTCTCAGGTATGTAAATTTTGTTTTGTTATATCTCTTTCAAATGCATGGTATTATACTATTAATAGTACAGCACTTCTCAGTAATTTTAACAGTTGCTGTCTTATTTTTACTCTCTGTCTAGTACTATTTAAGTTATTTAGGAAATGTGTTGAACGTTCATTGTCTAATGTTTCTTTATGGTCTGTAAAGATGTATGTAACTGATGTTCTTTTTGTTATAACATTATTTTAATAAAATTTAATTGACAAAATACAAATCACTACATCTGTGTTCCCCTCCCTCCGTTCCTCTTCTCCCTTCTGAAGGCACTGGTTCAGCCTTCTCCCTTGTGAAGATGGAACAGAAATATTAGTTTAGTATCTTTGCTTTTCCCCTGTTATCCTCCACCCACTCCTCCACTTTCTTAAGCAATCCCGTCCTTCTTGTCCCTTTTCTCACTTATACAGCAAAAGAAGGCCTTCTCCCATTAATTCCGTCAGCTATCTGCAGCTCCTTCTGTGCCTTAGCTTGCCGGACTTCCTTACTTGTCTCACTAGCCAACCTTAGGTAACCTTCCCTATCCACCTCTCTCTTGGTCTTCCTAAATTTTCTATAGGATACCCTCTTTTCCCTTACTGCCTGAGCAACCCCAGATCTGAAACAGCTGGGTGCTTTGGAGTTTATCAACTCCCATGTTTCCTTTTATGAGTGGGGTCATGTCCTTTGCAATGGCTTTAAACACATTTTCACACTAGGGCAGAACAGAGTGAAACAACATCTAAATTTAAATTAGGATGAAATTAATGGGATGCAAGAGAGAAAATCATTGTTCATGCCTACAAACTACTCTGGCAAACAGAAAAAAGGTTGAGGGGACTTTTCCTTTAAGAGATTTGCAAAGCAGCTACCTGGAAAGCATTACACAACTTCACAAAACATGACTGTCTAGACATGAAATCTAGAAGGGATTCCAGGCTTGGCACTGCTGTCTTCGATCCTTTTTCACAGAATAGGCTCTGTACTCAACCTCCCAAGATACTGCTATGGAGTCTGCTATTTGTGATACATTGGTGAGGTATTCCTGGTGTTAGAAAAACAATTACTTACCATAGTAATGCTGTTTCTTCTAAGGGATCCCTCACTCAGAATCACATCCCTAATCTCTACCTGCCCTTACAGAACCTGACAAAAGATCCTCTCAAGAATCACTTGTCTTAACAAGACTTGAGCATTAATTATTACAATTCTTCCACAATTAATACATTTCGTTTTGCTTTACAAACTGTGTCATTGAGAAAGCGTGGTTTGTCGGTCATATTTGCTTAGCATTTTGAAAAGGCCCACACCTCCCTCTTTTGAATCTTGGATAATCAGGGTAGATAGTATACATAGAATGGAGAAGATCACAGCCAAGCTTAGGCTAACAATAGATAAACACAGATACATCTGGGGGAGGTGGGTGTTGAGGAAAGAGTGCCATTCCAAAACCAGAAGGACCTAAATCAGGGACAAGAGTATGAAGATAAACACAATAGCCTGCTCAGTCTCTTCTCTTTTAATTCATTAAAAACTAAAACAGAACATAATTAAGTTGATATACCCATATTAAGATAGATAGATATGGTTTTACATAGCAGATAAATGTTATGGCCTGTTTGCCTATATATAATTAATAATTTGGATAGTTGCAGCTTTTCATTCATGGACAACAAATACAGATAATGAACATAAATAATGCCTAAAACACAAAAAGTATTAAACGTAACATAAGGACTCTTCGCCTTATGCAGCCTGTGGTAGCAACCAAGACTGTAATAACATTGACTCGCAAACTTCGACCCGCCCGCTCCAGTTATGCCTGCTTAGCTATAAAAAAGTCGAAGATTCACTTCTTAACACAGACATTCAAAAAAGTGCAGGAGACGATGGTCCAGAACCTTTTTTCTTAAACTAGGCTATCTTGACCTCACCGCCCCTATCCTCTACATATTCAATCTTTCCATATCCACTGCCACTGTTCCCTCCTGCTGGAAATCTGCTCACGTCCTCCCATTATTCAAGGCAGGGGACCCATGCAACCTAAACAACTATAGGTCCATTTCAATCTTACCTCTCCTCTCCAAAGTCCTCAGAAAGCTAGTTTACTCCCAAATGAAACTCCAAATCGAATCATCTTCAATCCTCAACCCTGCGCAATCTTGCTTTCGGCCCAACCATAGTACAGTTACTGCTCTAGCCAAAGTTACCAATGAATGGATCACAGCCATGGACTCCAAGAAAGTTACTGGTGCAGTATTTTTAGATCTCAGCAAAGCATTCAACACTGTCGACCACAATCTGTTGGTCTCAAGCCTAATAAAAGTAGGCACCACCCCCTTGCTGCCCAGTGGTTTACCAGCTACCTGTCTGGAAGAACCCAGAAAGTAAAAGCTGGTGGTCTCTTTTCTGCATCCCTCCCAGTTGCCAGGGGAGTCCTGCAAGGCTTCATATTAGGTCCCATCCTCTTCTCCCTGTACATCAATAACCTTGACACACATATATCCCAGTCCCATCTGCATTTCTGTGCTGATGATACTATACTGTATACATCAGGCCCTACACTGGCTGAAGTAAGGGATGTACTCCAAGCTGACTTCACACAACTAGAAATTAACCTAATCAATGCCAAACTACTCCTCAATGCCAAGAAAACTAAGGCCATGATCTTTGCCATAAACACCACCTCCACTTCCCTTGCAAACACACACAAAGAATTCAACACTACCTTCCTAGTTGTTGTCTAGCCACATACCAAGATATTTGAATTTGGAGGTGATTTCAAGGGGTTCATTAACCCTCCCCCTTGTATTGTCCCATCCCCTTTTGAAGCAGTCCACTGTTCTACTGGATACCACTTCTGCAGGTAACGCATTCCACCCAGCCACTACCCTCTCTGTAAAAAAGTGTCTACTCATCTCCCTCCTGAACCTTCCTCCCTCCAGTCTCATATCATGGCCCCTGATGTCCCTCCTCTCCCTTACTTTGAACAGCCCCTCTGTACCTATCTTGTTTATTCCTTTCATGTACTTAATTGTTTCAATCATGTCCCCCCTGTCCCTCCTCACCTCCAGTGAGTACATGTTCAACTCCCTCAGCCTCCTCTCGTATGATAGGTCCCCCAGCCCCTTGATCATCTTTGTTGCCCTGTGCTGCACCCCCTCCAGTAACTTAATGTCCCTCTTCAGATACGGGCACCAGTACTGCACGCAGTACTCCAGGTGCAGTCTAACTAATGACCTATACAGTGGCAGAATCACCTCCTCCCTCCTCGAGGATATACCCCTTGCAATGCAACCCAGCATTTTGTTGGCCTTTGCAGCTGCCTTCCTACATTGTGCCGAGTTGTTCATTGACCCTGTAATGAGCACACCCAGATTCTTCTCCTCCTCTGTCTGGGCTAGCTGCACTCCCCCCAGCTGGTAACTCCTCCTTGGGTTCTTCATCCCAAAATGCAGCACCTTGCACTTTTTGGCATTAAACCCGAGTTGTCAGGTGTCTGACCAGGTTTCAAGCTTTGCCAGATCATCCTGCAACCCCTACCATTCCCCTAGGTCATCCACCACTGCTCCTACCTTGGTATCATCAGCAAACAGACTGGTCTTGCTCTTGATGTCCAATGATATGTCTGCAATGAATATCCCAAACAACACTGGTTCCAACACCGAGCCCTGTGGAACACCGCTTGTCACTACCCTTGGGTGTGAGAGCTCCCCACCCACCACCACCCTCTGTTGCCTTCCTGAAGCCAGTTTCCTACCCATCTCACCAGCTTTGCACCTGCCCCATAACAGACAGATGAGGAGCTTGGGGGGAATAGTAGATTTTGTTTTAAGTGTTAGCTTAAGGTTCAACAACAGGGTTGGAGCTGATAGATTATATGATATTAAATAAATGAAATATATACAAACTATAAATCATAAGGGTATAATTCAATCTTGGAGTTCTGAGGACTAAAAGTACTTGAGCTTCTCTGTCATGGTTCAAAATGTCCCCAGAACTCATCTATTGAATCATACCCTGCAATTCACAGTTGGTAATCATTCATTAGATATATAAAATACATCATATTTTATATTCTATATATAAATTACATAATATTTTAGATAAAAAAATTGATTGTTGAGTGACGGAAATTGTATAAAAACAAAAGAATAAGCGGAATGAAAATTGTAAATGTTACACATATTTAAACTACACTTACTGATTATTTAACAGTACACCTTGAAGTCTTGTTTTTGCACCAGTTTTGACCTGGAAAGGCAGTTGCAAGTGGCACTGTTTGAGGTTTATGTGCCAAACATCATACAAGCTTTATGGGAATTGAAAAATCTTCCAAACAGTGCAAGGTCTAACTATGACAAGAAAAGAAAAGTGTTTTCTAGTCACGTCTGGCAACATCTTGTGCCTGGATTTATCTAACATCTGATGATCTAAACTATAAGATAGAATTATGAGTATACTTACTGCAGACATCCTGTCTGAGACATTGCTGATTCTATATACTGTTTCAGGGCTAATCGGAATTCTTCCAGCTCCTCTTCTAGCACAGACATCTGACGCTGAACTATCAGAATATGCTACACAAAAAAAAAAGAAATTCAGTCAGGATTACTTGATAAAGGAAAATTACAGGTTTTTTGATGAAGGGATGACTGAATTTAAGTTTAGGTCACTCTCCATTCAATGGCAAGATGTAATGATATTGCATGATATTTTGTATTTCACTGCCCTTCCCCCACCCCAATTGCACCTGACAGCGAACCTTGGCTTAGTGTACATATCCTGGTTCCCAAATTTAAATTAGAAAAAAAAATAAAAAGAGCAGTCAGTAATAGCTCAGCATTGAGTTGTGTAAATATTTTGATGGTGTTTTTACCCTCAACTACCTATACCAAATGTGATTTAGAAAGTTTTGATAATACCCATATGATGTAATTTAGAAAGCCTTCACAATGAGCATTGTAATATACAACATTAAACCATAGGATATAATACAGTACTATCTTTATTAGTATAGTGTCTTTCACTACAATTGAACTCCAGCTGCTTTACAGGACTTGCATCCCCTCCCAAACATTTGGAAGCACACCTTTTAAGCTGCATGCTAGTTAGCAACCAATTGTTTAGATAGCTTGTATAGCTGTTTGCATGCACTTTGCACTCTCAGGACTAGAATGAGGTGGATGCCAGATATTTAGCCAGGCTACAGTGTAACCTTCTCCTGTGCATGGAAACCTACCTGTTATGCTCCTAGAAGCCCAGTTATCCAGACTGCCTGTTTTGGTCCCTCAGCCCCAACAACTTGGACTTTGTGGTAGAGACCTGAGTAAGAACAGAGAGGAAAGTGCCAACTCTTCAGCGCTTATGGTACAACTGAACCATAGCTTCCACTGCACATCAAATGACAACTGCCTGCCACCAACACAGAGTGCACTTGGTGCTTGAGATGAACTGGGACATCTCCCACTAGCCATTCCTGCCTGACCCAATATTAAATCATGATTGTGCACACACAGTCACAAGAGGCAAACAATGTTTGAAAAAGACAGAAGCCCCTTGAAATTGAAACTCTGGGACTAGAACTCCTGAGGTTTCAGTCATCTTTGCCCATCCTGACCCTCATCACCATAGCAATAGGGTAAGGGTGGAACAATAGCCAACCTGGCACCAGAAGGTTGCCAGGGATCCCCGGAGTCTATATGGATGCTGCAGGACTTCATTCATTCAGCTGGGATTGAGGTGACCAAATAGCCATCATTTGACAGACAGACCTTTCCAAGAGACTGACAGGAGGCTTCAGTCAGTTGGGAGACTGTTTGCTGGCTTCGTCACTGAGAAACTTTACAGCATGTCCTCAGTCTGCAGAAGGCAGAGAAGGAGAGTAGATAATCTGCGAGAGTGAGCAAAATCTGCACAGAGATTTGTAGAGGGTGAAGTGCGCTTTTACAGCCACTCAGGAGGGGGTGCTTCATGCAGGACATCTGCCCCTGCACTGTTAAATCAGCAGTGTCAGGTACCAGTCTGTAGGGGAGTTGCCTTGCAGCCCAGCCTGTTAGCCGAGAGAGAGAGAGAGAATGAGAAGAAGAGACTTTATGTCATTCGTTCCTAGGGAATCTAACGGCAACTGAGAAGGGGGCCCAGACACAGTCATGCCAACCACCACAGCTGATGACCTGCAAAGGGAGTTTCACTGGGGCCTTGCAGAAGGGAGCTGACAGAAGCCCAAGATCCATTGGAACACTCCAAGAGTCTGATGGAGTGAGAGCCCAGCTGACCTGCAAGAGATGCCTGATCCAGTGCGGCCAGCAGAGGAGAGCTGAGAGCTGTCAGAGGAAGCTGTGATAGAAAACTGTGGGGAGGTGCAGGTACATCCAACCTAGACTGTAGTACAGACAGAGATCTATCAGCCTGAGGGCAACACTAAGTACTGTATCAGGGCCTATAGGTCCTGCAGCACAGACTTCCATTATGGTCAATATAGGTTCACAGATTGAAACTACTATTAAATAGACTACACCATCTGACCAGGATTACATCTACTGTTTACTATGTGTTGTATAAGATTGCAAACAACATCCAACCACGTGCCATGTCTTCAGGCCTGCCACACTCCATCAACTAGGTACCCTGGGTTCTCTGAGAGTCCCCTAGGACTAGTGGTATTAGAAACATGGATGATGACAGACAAAAAACAACAGTCCATCTAGTCTGCCCATATTACTCTATCATACCCTGGGACCTACTGTCTCTGTGGGGTCTATGCATATCCTAGTCACCCTTTTGTTTTCCATGTTTCCACCTCCCTCATGCTGCCGAGTAACTACTACACCCTTAGCTCTATCCCAACTGTGTTTGAAGCCATTTATGGTTTGGGTACCTATCACCACTGCTGGTAGACCATGCCATGGCTCAGTCACTCCTTCTGTAAATTAATATTTCCTCACATCCTTTTTAAATGATTCCCAGTTAATCTCCACTCATGATTCCATGTCCTAGCTTCTTTGTTTCTGGTAAATAGCTCTTCACAGTTCACCTGGTTTGTTTCTTTCTGGAACTCAAAATTCATAACCCCCCATCTGCTTTAGAGTTCATACATGTTCACTGCCTTTAGCCGATCCTCATAGGATCTGCCTTCCTGACCCTGAATCATCTTGGTCACCCTGCATTTCTAGCCTGTCCCTGTCATTTTTAGGTGGGAATCCAGAACCAGGTATAGTACTCCAGGTGTGGCCTTACCAGTGACCTATACAGAGGCAACAGTATCTCCTGCTTCCTACTGTTGAACCCTTTCCCAATGCACCCTAGCATGCTGTTAGCCTTGCAGAAGGCCTTGTTATACTGGCTGGTTTGTTCAAGGGAATCACTTATGATGACTCCTAGGTCTCTTTCTTCAGACGTCGTGTCCAGCTGAACCTCTCCCATACAACACCCTGGAGTTTTTGTTCCCTAAGTGAACAGAGGAGACATGATCAAAACATTTACATTTGTTAAAGAGATAAACGCAGTACATACTGGTAACCTCTTTAAGGAAAATAGGACTGCAGGTAAAAGAGGGCACAACTTACGCCTGGTTGGCAGTAAATTCAGAACCAATGTTAGGAAGTATTTTTTCACAGTGAGGATAGTGGACCCTTGGAACAGCCTGCCACCTGAGGTAGTGGTGGCTAAGATCGTCAGAGAATTCAAACAGGCATGGGACATTCAATGTAGTCACCTCAACAAGGCAGACTAGATGAACTGCACGGTCTCCTTCTGCCGGCAAATTATTATGGTCTTATGTTCTAAGTGCATCACTTTGTACTTCTCAGCACTGAATTTCAGTTGCCAGAGTCTGGACCAATTTTCCAGCCTTTTCAGGTCTCTCAGTAGTTCCCTTATCCCCTTCACATTGTCAGTTCTACCACAGAGTATAGCGTGATCTGCAAATAGAAACAACCTGCTCTGGGTTCCCTTTCCTATGTTGGTGATGAACATATTGAAAAGGACTGGGCCCAGGACAGATTATTATGGTATGTCTGTTTCCATTGATCTGACCCCATTCACACAACTCTCTGCTGCCCCCAACAAACTCCTTGCCCACTTTACTATTTCCGTAGCTGTACCCTGTTCCCTCATCTTCAGCACCCTTTGCTGTGGCACCGAACTGAATGCCTTGCTGAAGTTGAAGTATAGTAGGTCTATTGTGTGCCCCTTGTCAGCTACCCTGGTTACCCAGTCAAAGAATACTGTTAGGCTGGTATGACAAGACCGCCCTGCCACAAACCCATATTGCATAACTGGAATCAGATGTGGAATGGGGTTGTGTCTGAACAGTACACTGTGTTTGCTTGTTGGGAGAGGGTCATGCTAGGGCCTATCATGTAGCTACTGAGTTTGTTTGTTGTCTTAAATGCACAACCTGGTGCAGCATAGATGAATTACATTCTTATCTACATGGATGCGGTGCGCATATACAGGTATATACTGTAGTATACAAACAGATAGAAAAAAGAAAGAATTAAATGCCTTAGCTAGGCACCTGTTTCTCTCTTCTTTCCATTTGTATTTCATATCTATGCACACCGCACCTTCCTGAATAAAACTGTAATTAAGTTGTGCCGCACCAGGCTGTGCATGTGAGCAAGAGTAAGGTGCTTCTGGGAGTCCAAGGTTTCCTGTTGCCTTCGTGGCACAGTAGTTGGCAGCACACAGTATTCAAATGATCCCAAGGTTCAAATCTGAGCTAAGGCACATATTTCATGTTCTCTTCTTTCTGCTTGTATTCCATATACTGTGTATTAAAACTCTTATAGGAACATATTTTTGATATCTCACTTTCAGCAATGTCTTCAGCCTAGCTATGCCTGAAATATCTTGAATGCTAGTATCATTCAAAATGTCATATTTCAACAGTCAGACAGCAGGTTTCAAACGCTAATGTCATCTGCCACTCATCATGAATTATGGTCCTGCTCCCTCACATTTGAAGATAAACTGCATATTTTGAGTCAGACCACTGCATATCCCCCAAGTTTTGTTTACAAAAAAAATAATGCCAAAATGCCATGGAGTTGGGGTGGGGGCATTATTAACTCAGTAGACCCCAAGACAATAACATTTTATGAGTTCACAGAACTTTTGTATCATTTGTTTTATATGGTTCATTTGGGTGGGAAAAACATTTTTTTATTTGAAATTGTTTAGTTATTTAAAAGTTTTTCCAGCAGCACAGGAATAGATTCCTTAATGAGTCTAGGAAGATCAGAGGATCAATTAAGTGGTGTGAGGTTCTTTCCATTCTATTGTTAGTTAGTTAGTCACTATGAATTGTGAGTTAGATCATGCGATTTTCAGACTAAGCGTCTCAGAGCAGAACAAGATTTCTCTTAGCTTTTGTTGTGGTTGCCATTTCTTCAGCATCCTTGACCCAGATTTGCCCAATGGCACTAAATAAACCTCATCGGTGACCATCTCCCAGACTTACCAGCTATCCACGATTTACCAGGACCACAGTGTGGTGGGCGGTCAGCTGTGTTGGTTGAGTGAGAGCCTCTGGGGGTGTTGGCATGAGACAGTCCTGCATTTTCTTCCAGTCTCTGGTTTTCTCCGCGGGGTGCTGGCATACAGTGGCACATGTATGCAAGCATGCCATCATCCAGTGGTGACTCCTCCTTCTTGTGCTCCCAGCTGTCTGATGACATTGGCCTCTATCACTCAGGCAGTAGTCCCGCTTTGGGAACAGTATTCCCAACTCTCCAAGGAAGGACAGCAGTCCCTGAAACGTTCAATCCTTCCTCCCTGGCTGGCCCACAATGATCTGCGCTCATTCTTGAATAAGGGTTGCTGGCCTAGCAAGCAATAGCCCTGCTGGTGTTCTAATGGGCCAGTCCTGGTAAGATCTTTTTTGATTTAAACTATTTTGCATACAGTTTGTAGTTTTCAAAAGCTGAGTACTTACCTGTGTACTTTTTTGAAAGTTCTGTGACATTTAAAAGTTTTATTCAGTGTTGCCAAAACTTTAAGGGACATCACATAATTTAAAACAGTAGCAGGGGGGTCATATTGTGGGGAATGGTGAGTTGTCTTTTGAAACAGCTTGCTACTTTAAGCAGATGTCTGTTTTAATGTTTTAAGTTTTGCAAGTTTCTTTCACTGTTGCAAAGACTGTTGGGAGGCTACATTGGCAATATATTTTTTTGCTACTTTGCTGAGGTGTCTGGAATTTGAAATCCTTCTAAAATTTGAGTTTTTTGTTTTCATTCGTGCTGGCTGGGGGTAATCCAAAATGATGAGAAACTAGTTTCATGAAAATGTGGTGTCCAGGTTACGTAGGGGGTGAATTATAAATACACTAGTAAGATTCTTATGCAACTTTTATACAGCTTCTTTTAAAGCTTATTTTATACAATCTTTGTACAAGTTTATGCTGTCTGTGAAGTGGTCAGGACGTGATGATATAATGTAGCAGAGACAGGATGACATGTGACACTGCCTAACATGAAAAAAGCTTAAGTAAAGGGTTACTTAAAGACAGCCTTGTGACTTCTAAGGAAGCTGGCTCCAGTTTCATCTAGTCCCAACAAGGCCAGCTCTTCTCATACTGAACTATTGTAGCCTTTCTCAATGTATGCAAACAGTTATTCCGCCCCCCCCCCATAAAAGGCTGATCATGATGTTATGTACCATATATGGCACATGTAGCTGCTGACAAAGGAGATGCTAAGGCTTCATCCTTGTGAACACTAGTTTATAAATACAGAAAGAACAAGCATTTGTCAATGCCGAATGTTTGCTTGCTGGCATTGGCATTGGTAGTGTAGAAATTACAGAGCTGCATAATAGGAATGGCAACGAAGTATTGAACTGAAGCCAACCCCAGCACCACCCTGCAGAGAGTGACAGGCATTGGGGTGTGCCTTTGGGTTGTCAGGCATAACGAGCCACGCCATTTCACCACACCCTCCCCTGCAGACACTGACAAGTGTCTGCGGTGCCTTGGGGTCTTTGGTCCTTATGCTCACTCCTCTATTCCATCAGGAACATGGAGATGGGTGCAGTATAGGAGAATGGGTGTGAAGTTTGGGCCCGAAGGGTCCGAGGCACACCTTGATGCCTCTCACTGGCTGCAGGGTGTGGTGGGGTGGAATGGTAAGGAGCATGACAGGCAAGAATCCCAAGTCACACCCCTGATGCCTGTCCATGTCTCGACAGGGTGACCTAGTCAGAAACCTAATGCCCCAAAACTGTTTTTGTGACCCCAATCTGAACAATGGCATCAGTTTGTTAGCAGCTGCTTTGGCACAGCGACTATGGTATTTGGCACCACAGGTGCAAAAACACATTCCGAACAGGATGTGAAAAATGACAGTGGTACTGTTCATGGGAGGTGTAAAAAATGGCAATGTTGAAAATCTGCTGTGAAAATCTTAAAAAAACTGGTGAAGTCACGAGCGTGCGTAGAAACTGTGCAACGCACACCCGTAATGTAACTAGTTTGGGGATTTTTTTACAGCAGATTGTTAACACAGGCATTTTGGGACCTCTGATCATGAACAGTGTCAGTGTGATTTTCTTTATCTGTCCCGAACAATGATTTCCCACAGTGACCACGCATTTCTGTGCTGAAAGTGTGAAAACATATTTCGGCCATGTTGTGGAAAATGACAGCTGTACTGTTCATAAGGAGGTGTAGAAAAATGCCACTGGTGAAAATCTGGACTGAAAATATTACAAATTCATGAACTTACGAGGGTGCGTGGAAACTGTGCAATGCTCACTTGTAACACAGTCATTTTATGGAGTTTTGTCACCAAATTTTCAACATAGCCATTTTAAGAGCTCTGCTCATGACCAGTGTCACTGTGATTTTCTTAATCTGTTCCCAAACATTGTTTTCGACACCGACTGTACCATTGACGCTACATGTGTGGAAACACATTTTAAGATAGATGTGAAAAATGGTAGCTGTACTGCCCATAAGGAAGTGCGGTAAATGGCACTGTTGAAAATCTGGTGTGCAAATATTACAAATTCAGAACTTGCTAGCGCATGAGAACTGCACAACGTGCGCTCCTAAAACAGTCATTTTGTAGGAATTTTTTCACCAAATTTTCAACATAGCCATTTTAACACCTCTGCTCATGACCAGTGTCACTGTGACTTTCTTAACGTGTCCCATACATTGATTTCACACACCAACTGCGCCATTGTGCAATTACATGGGCAGAAACACGTTGTGGGTGAGATGTGAAAAATGACAACTGTACTGCTCATAAGGAGGTGTGGTAAAATGGCAATGTTGAAAATCTGGAGTGAAAATATTGAAATTTCACAAACTTACGAGTGTGCATAGAAACTGCGCAACGCATGCTCGTAAAACAGTCATTTTAGAAATTTTTTCACCAAATTTTCAGCATAGCCATTTAAGCCCTCTGCTCATTAACTGTGTCACTGTGATTTTCTATGTGTCCTGTACATTGATTTTACACACTGAATGCGCCATTGTACGCTACATGGGCGAAAACACATTTTTGGTGAGATGTGAAAAATGACAGCTGTACTGCTCATAAGAAGGTGTGGTAAAATGGCAATGTTGAAAATCTGGAGTGAAAATATTGAAAATTCGTGAACTTACGAGTGTGTGTAGGAACTGCGCAACGCACGCTCGTAAAACAGTCATTTTTAGGAATTTTTCCACCAAATTTTCAAAATAGGCTTTTTGAGAGGCAACTTATGAACACTGGCAGTGTCATTTCATTAATCATTCCGGAAAGGTGATTTCACACAGTGGCTGCGAAATCACCCTTCGGGCTGGAGTAACGCCACAACAGTGCAAGAATTCATGAGGAGGGGTCCCAAAAAACCCATGTTGAAAATTTGGTGCAAAAATTCCAAAAAATGCCTGAGATATGCAACAAAGTTGAAAAAACCCTATCTATCCCATTATACAGCTTACCGGCATTTCCTCAGTTCGCGGTCGGCTTTGAAGAGTGCAGACGTGTTCCTGGTCCACAGAAGATCGTCGCGCCGGACTCCGGAGGTAAGTATGGGGTGAGGGGGGTGTGGGGAGGTAGGGTGTGCAGTGGGTGAGTGCGGGTTGTGGGGGGGCAGGAAGACTGCGAGGGACCGTTTTTTTCTTTACAGGTTTTTTTTGTTTTAAAAGACAATGCGGGATGTTTGCCACGCTGGGGTGGGCTCCCAGCATGGCAGAAGGATGGCTGGGGGGGCGTGGAGCCGAAGGGGGACTGGGCACCCCCATCAGCCATGGCATCTGTTGCCACGCTGGGATGGGCTCCCAGCATGGCACCCTGTACTTGGGGGGGAGACACAGTGGAGACGACGGGGGATTGGGCACCCCCGTCGGCTATACGACATAGCCACGCTGGGGTGGGCAGCCAGCGTGACATATGAAACTGTGTTTTCGGGGCGAGTACAGCCAATGGGGATTGGTCACCCCTGGCCGCTATACAATGCGGCGCTTGGGGGGTAGTAGCATGTGTGTGTGTGTGTGTGGAGCACGCATGAGCAGGCGATATCTGATCGCTGCTCACTGAAGCATAGCTCCCTTTCAACTGTATGCTACTGCATTTTGAGCTGGGGCCAGACAGCTCCAGCAGGCATTGAGAACCGCGCCACACCTGCAAACACACTGAATTGAATTGGAAGAGGGCTGACACACCTCCGAAAACTCTGATGATGGCACTATGTTTCTTGCACATGTGTGCAAGCAAACATAAAATGTGTTAGCTGGAAACAGCCAAGTAGAAGTCACCATGGTGCTGGGTCCTGCTATCTCCCGAATTAAGTAATACCTATCTGTATCTTTATTTTGTGTAACTTGGTCATAAATGTTTTTACCAGTGAAATCTTTGGTGTCTGCTCTATTGGTACAGGTCTAATTTCTGTAACAGTTAAGGTAGGTAATTTAAAAAAGTCGTCAGTTTGTGATGCCATAACTGATTGGTTAGTGTATTGATGATGTAAGAATGGATTAATTTGAATGTATTAGAGGTTTAATTTGTATGCATTGCAGGGCTGTAAACATACCATTTTCATATTCACTAAAAATACCACTAACAGCTAAATCTAGTTCAATGTCAGTTGGCATTCATCTGTATCCCCCTCCCATGGGACGTGGCTGAAAATAGGCAGAATTGTCTAGTCCTCCTTTCCCGAACAACAAAAACTAAAAAATCTATCTATCTATCTGTCTGTCTGTCTATCTATAAAACAAAACAAAAAGGTAATATTAAATGCACGCTGAAAATAGAGTTAGAATTGAGGTTTTGACCATAGGTCTTCTTCAAAAAGTATCAGTAAAAAGAAAAGAGCAAAGTTATCTTTTTATGCATAATTCCTGAAGAAGGCCTTTGGTCGAAATGTCGATCCTAACTCTATTTTCTATTGTCAGCGTGCATTTAATATCATCTTTCTATTTTCAGTCCACATATCTATCTATCTATCTATCCACCCATCCAACATACATAGACTCAAAACCTGTTGTATAAATTAACTTACCTAGACTGATGTTATATAAATTTCATTTATGTATAGTAGACAAGTCATGCACATTTATGTACATAGTAGACACGACAATGCCCGGTCCCCTACCCCATCACCTGCTCGCAGGCACTACTTCACTCCTTACTGCTTACACTATAGCCCGCTTTACTTCCCACTACCAGTTTCTACCCACAGGATTAACAAAACATCAGAATACTAATTTGAATAGTACTGAACAATCTGAGTATAAAAAACCCAGGCCGTTCAATGAGAAGCTTTTTTTTTTAAATCACACATGCTGTTCTCCGAGAAGCATTTTCTTTTAGGCAAGCACTAGTTCTTATTCAAGCCCCCACCCCCTTTCCAAGGTACGCAGAACAATAGCCTCTTCATTTTTTCATCTTCAAACCATAGCTTGATATATACAGGGTCACTGGTTGCCTCCAAAATAAAACTGCATTTTTCTTCTTCTAGTGCATCCAAGCCAGGCACAAACTGCAAAACTACACCAGTTGCACTTGCACGCTTGCTACTGAAAAAGGGTAAACCTCGGTCAACATCACAGAAACCAGGTTTCAATTACTGAGTCAGAAAAAAACATAGATATTCACAAAATAAAAGTATTTAACTAACACCGGTTCTTCCTAGTCATCTTAGAAAGCAAGTTCACGCTCACTAAGCGTGTCTGCCATCTGGCCTTGAAATTTGGGAGCTCACAACTCCACCAATGGCAGTGACACTCCAGCGTAGCTCATCGGCCTTGACAGCTTGTGCATTTATTTATATATTTCAAAAAGTTTCACCAGGAAAGTCATACTCAGCTGATAACAGCTTGTCTCCAGATGCATCCGGGGAAAGGGATGTGGAAGGTCAAAACAAACTAATAAAACAGGAGCAATATCAGCAGTAAAAATATGCATATCAGGTATAAACTGAGTCTTGGTGATGAGAGAATACAGTTCAAGTAAGGAACACAGTAATAGAACATGGTAAACTAACATGAGAGTGAAAACAAAGTGCGACTAGAGTAAGTGGGTCAAAGACAGTTACAAGAGGGAGAACAAAAGCCATGAAGAAGAGACTTTTTGGAGAAAGCAGAAGAAGCAGAGTGAATAGACAGGAGAAGAGAGGACCAGAACTTAGGGAAATGATAAGGGAAAGCAGATCATAGCATATGATCAGAGCATACTAAGCAACCAAGCACAGATAAAGCACAATCATGCTTTTTCACAAAATAAACCCACCCGCAATGCTAAATTAAAAAGCACAGGCAGGCAATAAAATAACTCACAAGGTCCTTACATGTAGCATAAATGAAATATGTGATGTGGACTGTGTTGTATAAATGATTTATCTTCATCAGCAGTTTGACCTCGAAGCACATCACTGTGGCTTATGCCACTTGTGAGGTCACCTGAGGTCAAACTGCTTTTGTGAACATAAATCATTTATACAACAGAACCTCACATATTATTATATATGGGTATGATAGCACCTGTATATTAGGGTTAGTAAGTAGGTTAATGTTATACCCTATTTTTACACCTTAATAACTCAGCCAGTGTTTGACCAATTTCCTGAACTTTGCCAACAATCAGTTCAGTGGGTGCAAAGATTTAGAGGGCTGAAAATACTTAACTTCCTCAAATTGAGAACTTTTTTGCCCATGAAGAGCACAACAATGGTTTGGATACGAAATGTGAAACAGGCTTGATAGTGTTTGGCCCAAGGATAATTCTTAGCTAATTATATTTTGTAATGTTTTCAATTTATGAGTTATTTACAAAAAATGTGTTCCATTTTTGTGAAAATTCAGTAGTGAAATCGAATGTTATAAGGATAAGAAAATTTTTGCAAAACCATTTTTATGTTGTTTCATCAGTCAAACAGGGTCCATGTGAAAAAAAGAACAGTTACGCATTACTGTAACAGTATATCTTCAAAAGAGTCTCTTTCATCAGGTCACACCTATGGAACAAATAGACACCAGGCACTAGGACTGCATGGAAACTTTTTACAAGCAGTGCACTATGGAACATCCATGACGATGTCATACATCGGCTCTTCCCATATAAATGTGACCGTCCCCTTCCCTCCTCAGTTCCCTGCCAGAGATCATGTTCGGATGATCTCCTTCCAGGGAACTAGAAGAGAACCCATGACTTTCCCTACCAGACGAGGCAGGATGCAGCAGGTAAACCTTTCTGGAGAAAGATACAGGAGTTACAGAGCTCTAAATACTCAGGGAAGGAGGGTGGGGTGGCATGGCCTGATGAAAGAGATTCTCTCAAAGATCTATTTTTATGGTATATATGTAACTGCTCTATCTTCTAAAATGAGTACCCAGCAGTACTAACAGTAAAAAGTCTGAGTGACTGGAGCCTACAGGTCTAAGAAAGGAGGTTTTGAAGCACAGCTAGGCCAAAACCTTCCCTTTTTAGGGAGGCATTGTCTAGACTGCAGTGTTTAGTGAAGGTGTGGACAGTACTTCAGGTGGCAGCTGCACAGCTCTCTGCAGCAGACACATTTTTAAGACAGGCAACAGAAGTGGCCATGCCTCTAGCTGAATGAACATCAACAACCCCAACAAATTCTTTACCATACTTCCCGTAACAGAAAGTAATACAGTTAGTTAGCCATTTGGACAGGCTCTGTTTAGAAACAGGAGAACCTCTTTCCCAGGGGCAAATGAAACAAAAGCTGCAAGGACTTCCTGCAGTCCTTCTAGACGGTGTTTATATCACCTGAGTATTCTATGCACATCCAAAGTATGGATCAACGCTTCCCCTGGATTGACATGCTCAGGAAAATAAACTGGCAGGTACATGGTTTGATTCAAAGTAAACTCAGACACCACCTTTGGTAAAAACTTAGGATCGGTACAGAAAGACACCCTATTTTTGTAAAAAATCAAACAAGGAGGCTCACACATTAGAGCCTGAAGCTCTGAAATTCTTTGAGCAGAAGAAATAGCAACTAAAAATAATGCTTTCCAAAAAAGGAAGCGTAGGCCACAAATCGTGACTGGCTCAGAAGGAGGCAAAGTAAACATTTTTTAACACACAATTCAGGTCTCAAGCTGAGACTGGATTGCGGATAGAAGGCTTCAAATGCAGGACTGTAAAACAAACAAAAAAAAGATGTGCTTGAGCTATGGAGCGGTGCTGTGACAAGGGAGCCAGCCTGACGGACAATTTGAAGAATTACAGCACTCGAGCAATGACAGAGTAGTAGACAAAAAGTATGTTGTATAGTTTACTGTGGCAAACAGTGAGAGCTGCCAATTAAAATCCTAAATGCCCTGGCACTTCAACCCAATCTGGGTCTTCATCAGGGGGCAGATCTAGTGGCCGTCAAATACATCCACGTATATACATGCCATACTCATGAAAATTTCACTCAAAGTCATTTAACAATTTAAATGAGTTACCAAATGTCCCAATGAAGAATTAACCAAAGTGTAACAGAAAGTGTGATAAAATAAAATGTTGTTGAATGGGGAGCAGCAGTAGTAAATATGTCAAAATTACTTCTAAACATGACTATTTCACATATAAGCTTCTAAGTCCAAAGTACAAAATAGGATTGAAATGGATTAACTAACAACATCAGTCAACACTACTTCAAGTGTAGAATGCCTCTCAGAAATGTATGGTCCATCTCCTGCTGAGCGACCGTATGACCATTAGTAGGCATGTGGAAAGCTGAAATGGCAGCCAAGTGCACTTTGATAGAAGAGTATTGCAGGCCTGCATCTGACAAGGACAGCAATGGCTCTAGGAATTGGTGTGCCAGACAGGTAAAAGGATCCAGTTGGTGGGAAGTGGCCCAAGCAAAACGCCTTACTTCATGGAATAAAATATCGATTTAGTATTTGCCATATTGGTCCTTGCAAGAACAGATCCAGAAGCAAATGATTTGATACCTTTTAATGGGCCAATATAGATGCAACAACAAGAACAAAGTGCTCTAGCTTTGAACAATCAGTCCTTCTTCAGAAGCCTAATGGCAGTTGTTTAGAAAAAATATATTTTTAACAGCTAGGTCATGCAGAAAAACAAAAATCCCCATTGGTTTAAAATACTCATTTGAAAAATACAAATGATGATGTCAGAGAAGTTTAACAATACCATATTACCTTCAGCCAGGAGGGTCCCAGGGTCAAAGGTGCTTGGTGCAAAACACATACAAGAATCCCACTGCATATAAATTTAATTGACATAAGATGAAACTGCTGGAGCAGGTGACTCTTAATGCAAGCTATGAGTGTCACAGTTTGTATAATGATGTGATTACTGAAAAGCAACCCCCACCCAGATTAAAGACATTCTAAGATTGTCTTAGGAGTCCAAGAAGATTCAATGTATGCATTATAGACAAGAAATTACCAGTAAAGCTGTCTTAAATACATCAGTGCACACTGTATGATGTGTAAAACTTAGCTGGACCTTTCTCCCAACTGTACTCTCCAGCTAGAAATCATGCCCCATAACTTCAAAAACCTCTAGTGTAGTGACAGGGCTTTATAAATGATAATATAAATATAAATTGACAGTATTAGTGTGAAACAAAAAACTCATGTTGAGGACCACCTAGGAATTAAGACCATATAGACTGATATGTACTGATGTCAACATACACTGAGAATTTAACAACTTGATGCACCAGAAGTGTCTAATGAATCTGAAAAAGAGATAAAAATGTAATTTATCTCCTCCTCCTCACACAAACAATACACCCTACCCCATCCCACATTCCCATAATGTGGGGGATAACTAGCTTTAAGGAGATACTCTCTCACACACACACACACACTCTCTCTCTCTGTCTCCCCTAATGAACCTTTATTCACATCAATCACTGCAATTGCTCCCCAAAGGAATTCAACTTGTCATGAAATCCCAAGTAAAAGGGCTCATGTATCCTAATACCTACAGAGCAAAAATGTGACACTATTTAACCGACTCCCATCTGTGTAGTAACATTTCCAAGGACTCTGGATAGAACTACAATGAAATAAACTGCCACCCTCCCCAGGATAAGGTAACTAGAAGTAAATATCAGTATGTATGTAAGACCAGCGGTCTAACATACCACATTTCCACAAATCACTACAATATTAGCCTAATGTAAAAGATCTGTCCAGGACCCCATGCAAATGAGATCGCTACTCTAATATGTACAGAGTTAAAAAAATATGTGACAGTCTATGATAATGCTTCTGTATGTACAGTAACAGGCTAGGTAATCTGAATATGGTGCAACGGAATCAACCCTACTCCCGGTGAAGATAAAAAGAAAGGAGGAATTAATAATCATTATGTGTGTGAAGTAAGAGTAATAACACACTGTAACTTCATGTATCTAAATAGAGCCTACCTCAATGTGACAGCAAGCCCCACACTGGTTATATCACGTGCCTCACAACACATATCCACACACATACATACACACATGCAACCACATCCCACACATGCTGAAGTCCTATAATATGCCAGTCTGAAGAAGAAGAGGTCTGTGGATGTCAGTTTCTGTAATGTCCCATGAAACCCAGATCAACATTCATCCCATCTGCTACCTTACTGAGATGTAAAATAAGTTTAATCTCAAAAGCTTGTTTCGAGGTAGGCACTGTTGAGCAGCTCACTGGCTAGACGACTTTTGAACAGCTTGCATTTATTTTTGGGCATAAAAGTTACAAACGACTAATTTTAGCTAGATTTTAAAGATATTAAGAGCAGAATTGGAAAGCTTAGACCAATTGGCATCGGCAGATACCACATTTAACTATGGCGAAATCAGCAGGCAACTGGAAGTGGTGCAAAAATTCAGTGCAGACTACAGACCAGGCTGCATCCTCCTCCTCGATGACTACCATCAGCACAGATCCCCTTGGAGAGCTCTGCAGGCCTCGATGCAGGCAACTGACCTGAAGGTCGAGTCAATCCTGTTACGATTTGGAGAGCAAGAAGCAAAGCTGGAGGCAGTATCCTCGACTGCAAGTTCAGCGGAAAAACAGTGAATCAAGCTATGGCTGCAACTGCAAAATTATCCAGGAGAACACGCAGTTACGTTACAGACTCGAGGCATTAGAGAATGCAATCGAGCCTCCACATACGCATCATTGGTCTCCCTGAAGGAGCGAAGATTCAAATTATTGCTTTTCTCCAAACTTGGCTGCCAGAAGTACTGAACTTACCAAGGGACAGTGTTGCAAATCATATCTGTAGAGCTTTCAGATAACCTCGAGCAGCTGGACCACGAGGAGACGCTCCTAGAGTGGTCTTAGTGATAACTGGCAGCCCCAGCATTAGAGACACCCTACTACAAGCTGCATGATCGGCAGATAATCTGACTTTTAATGGAGCCACGATAAACCTGTTCCCAGACTTATCGTTTGCCACCCATCTCAGGAGAAAGAAGTTTGATGCAGTCCGTGCTCATCTGAGGGGCCTAGGAGTTTCTCACTCTCTATTGATGCCAGCGCGACTTTGGATCCATTACGGCGGACGCACCTATCAGTTTATAGATCCCCTAGAAGCCAGCAAGAAGGTCAAAGTTATTACTAGGGAATTTCAAGCTATGGAGACACAAAAAGTGGTTGAGTTGGAGTCAGAAGAGGAGACCTGAAGGGGGTTTGTCACTTAGGGGAGATCCCTTCTTACTAATATAGTACTTTAAGCCCCCAGGTTTTGGTTTAAATGCATATATATATATATATATGTTAATGTTGTAATCCCAGTTTATTGTTCTAGCACAATTAGAAATTAAATAAGATGTGCTAGCTGTTTCATTAGAGCTAAACATGTTTGGGTCACTATTCTCTGGACTTGGGGACACATCAGCACTGGATGCTGAGTTGTTCACATTTGAAGGACTACTGTATTCTGGACTTGTTCCCCAATGCCATAGTCGGCTGTAGCCTTTCTGGACAAACCCATATTGTTTATTACTCTTGTTTTAGGTTTTTCCTCCTTCTCCTTATACAAGACTGTATAGGCTATATCTCCTAATTACATTGGGTGTATGCGTTTAAATATATCGTGATGCCTTACAGGAGAATTGTACTCTTATGTAATTGGTTTTCTATAAAGCAATAAACACAAAGTTCAAAAAAGCTCGTCTCTGAAACATAGAAACATAGAATTTGTCGGCAGATAAGGACCGCTTGGCCCACCCAGTCTGCCCATTTCCCTACCTACTGGATAAGCTGCAGATCCTAGTTAACCAGCAGCCTACTTCTTCCTACCCCCACCCCCTAGAATTGCCTTATGACTGTCCCATGCATGTTTGAATTCCACCACTGTTTTTGACTCCACAACCTCCTCTGAAGGCCGTTCCATGCATCCACAACCCTCTCTGTGAAAAAATACTTCCTTAAATTACCTCTGAGCCGCCCCCCTCTATCTTCAAATTGTGCCCTCTTGTTCTTGCACACCTCTTTTTTTGAAAGATGCTACCCTCTTGGACTTTGTTGATTCCCTTGAGGTACTTGAACGTTTCTATCATGTCCCCCCTCTCCCTCCTTTCCTCGAGGCTATACATATTAAGCTCCTTAAGTCTCTCTTCATATGTCTTCCAGTGCAGACCCTGCACCATTTGGTGCCCTCCTCTGGACAGCTTCCATCCTGTCTATGTCTTTGCGGAGATTGGGTCTCCAGAACTGCACACAGTACTCAGATGGGGTCTCACCAGCTGTCTGTACAGAGGATAAGAACTTCCTGTTTTCTACTGGTGATGCCTCTCTATGCATCCCAGTATCCCCCAACCCTCCTTGCTGCCCTCTCACATTGCTTGCCCACCTTTAGGTCATCTGAGTGTTTTAGATTTCCTTTTAAGACCATTACTGACACATCCGAAATTGAGTAGTCAGGCTGGGAGAAGTGGTGCCCCCTAGTTTTTCAGTTTGCTTTGTTTTTAATAGTATGTGTATGTGAGTTCATCCTAGTGCTGGAGCTGTTGGTGCGTCTCTCCAACATAACCTGTTTGTGGACATCTCTTGCACTGAATGACATAAACAACATGTTGTGATGTGCATGTATAACCCCATGCACCTTGAATTGTCTGTTTTGTGATGTAACCACACAGTCTGAGGTGGAAATGAGTTCACAAGTCTTACAGGTGCTTTAATTTCAGGGTTGTGTGCCATTTTGAGTCATGGTATTCTGTTCTGGTGAAAGCTTGCTCTAATAATTAGGCTGGCTAAATTTGGTGGTTTATTTATTTTGTTTATTTTTTTATTTATTGAATTCTCAGTTACAACCTTTGGGCTACAAGCTCATTTACAAAGGTTCCATGTCAGGAAAGATAAGGTTATCATACAATGGTGATCACAGAGATACAAACAATTGTACATTTAACATCGACAAAAGACATTAAGGATCTTGGTTAGTGATAGATCCTTAATGGACAGACAAACCTGAGCAGCAGGAGCAGTTGCCAGGTAGAGTGGGGGAGGAGGAGGGAGGAAGGATTTTAAGAGGGGAGGTGGAAGGTGCCTTGCAGTAACTCCTGGTTAGGGGGTCACCATGTCTGAGGGAAGTCTGAGGTAGAAGGGAGGATGGGGTTGCGAGCATGGAGCGGAATGGAGCCCGGGGGACTGGAGGTAAGAACCGTGATGGGCACAGGTCTGTGGGCCGGGGTAGGGAGGAGGAGGGAGGGAGGGAGGTAGCAAGTTAGCTACTCATGAAGTGCAGATAGGTGGGGTAGTCATAATTTAAACAGGAGGGTTGGTCTGGTAGAACAGGTGCATTTCCCTCGAACAGAAAGGTGGGACCTAAGTGCAGATTTGAATGGGTCAATTTTGCTTATTGTAGCTAGTTCAGATGGAAGAGAAGAGAGCCATAGCGGGGCCCAGTATTCAAAGAAACACTTGGGTAGTGTGACGATAAGGGATCTTGATTGAGATCTTACTGGATGTCCTAGTGGTCCTAGTTGGAGCAACCTGGTGTATAAGGGAGCTGGGCCCCGGGGGCAATAGGCCCAGGGTTGATTTTCTGGTAAGGAGGCAGGTTTGATAGCGGGCCCTATCGAACAGATTTAGCCAACCAGTTTCGTAGTAGAAGTAGCAGGTATGAGTCAGGCGAGGGGCACCCAGTGCGAGTCTGCAGGCTTTATTGAGTGTGGTGGTGATATGCCTCAGTGTGCTGTCTGAGGCTACACAGTAGATGGCAAGGCCATAATCACTGGTTGAGAAGACCGAGCTGGTTACGGAGGCTGGAGGCTTTAGGAGTGAGGTGAGCTTGGTGCTATATAGCAGACCAAGGTTCCTGTTGAGCAGTGGCCACCTGGTCGATGTGCGGTGTAAGAGAGGTAGCTGTCAAGGGTGAGGCCCAGGTATTTGAAATTGGTGATTGTTTCAATGGTGATATTATGTAGATTCTGTATGTTGAGGGTTGCGGCCTTATGGCGGCTGTGTGCTGAGGCAAAGAGCATGGTCTTCATCTTTTTGTGGTTGACTATGAGTTTTGCATTGTAAAACCAAGCTTCAGTGTTGTTGAAGTCCTGTTGGACATGCTGTTTCAGAATGGTAGGGTCAGAATGACTGGAGTAGATCATTGCATCGTCAGCGTAGAGCAGGATTTTTTGTCGGCAGGCTAGAGAAGGTTATTTAGAAAGAGGCTAAAGAGGAGAGACAAGGATGGAGCCTTGGGGACCCAAGGGACACTTGAAGGGGGTCAGAGAGCACATTGCTTATTTTTACCTGCTGAACATGCCCTGAGAGGTAGCTCCTGAACCAGCAAAGGGAGTCAGGGGAGAGTCCTATAACCTCTAGTTGTGCCAGGAGGAGGTCATGGTTGACCATATCAAAGTCCATGGTGAGGTCGATAAAGGTTGCTCCCACTAAGAGCCCCTGATTGAAGGCACTATGAATGTAGCCCGTGAACTCGAGAAGTGCTGTAGCTGTACTGTGGCGTTGATGGAAGCTGTGCTGCTGCTGACATTGTAGTTGGTATTTGTCGAGGTGTGCAGTCAGCTGGTCGTAGACTATTTGCTCGAGGGCTTTTGAGATAGGTGGAAGGATTGAAATTGGGCAATAATTGGTGTGGTCTGACTTACTACCAGCTTTATGGACAGGTGTTACTATGGCAGCTTTCCAAAGGCTTGGGAAGGTACCGGTGACGAGGGAAAGATTTACAATAGAGGTTAGTGGGGTTAGCAGTTCATCAAGGGTATGTGAGACTAATTTTAGGTCAAAACCCTTAGAGCTGTGGCTGGATTTCCTGAGGACTTTGACGAGGTATTTTTTTCACTTCAGTTTTAGATAGGACTCTGAGGTAGAAATGAGGGGCTTGGAGTGTTTTGGGAGTACTGTGGGGGGAAGGCTGGGTGGAAATGACTTGGTCTAGGAAACTGGGGGGGGGAGCACTGTACTGAGGTCTGTGAAGGCTTTGCTAAAGATGTCTGCAATGGCTCTGAAGTCTTGAATGAGGGATCCGTTGTAGCTCAGCAGGGTGGGTGCCGTGGTGTCACTTTTTCTGATGATAGCACTAATGTTATCCCAAGCGGCAGCTGTCACCCAGGAGGAGTTAAGTTCGCATCTGCGAGTAGTCAGCTTTAGCCTGGCAGATTGCCATGGTGCATTTATTCCACGCAGCCTTGTAGCTTTGCAGGTCCTGGCCAGAGAGTATGTTTGTACTTATGCAATAGGTTGTCCCTGGAGCACATCTGGGCAAGGAGGTGAGGGGTTACCAATTTTTTGTGCAAGACACTAATTTTCCTTTTAGTCCGGGGGGCAAATATGTCACAGGCAGAATTGAAAATATCTTTGAATTTGCTCAGTGCTGTGTTAACGTCATTAGCTTTTAGGATAGGTGCCCAGTTCAGTAGCAGGACCTACTGCTTGAAGAGTCCTAACATGCCCTTTTTTAATAAGCGGGACATTATCAGCTTTGGGCATGGTTTTTTGGCCTTGTTAGACCAGGCAAGAATGATGGGTGAGTGGTCACTTAGGGAGTCTGGGAGCACTTTTAGCCCAGAGATGCATTCAGGGTGGTTAGTTAGTACCCAGTCCAGCAGGGTACTGGTACCTGACCTGTAATTTGTACGGGTAGGTAGTTCCACGAGCTGGAGGAAGTTGATAGAGGAGACTGCATCCTTGTATGTGGCGGAGTCCTGAGACAGCCAATTGATGTTGAAGACCCCTAGCACTATGATTTCGTGGCTAGAGTGGATTTCAACCAGATGCTCATGTAACACCCTAAAACCTTCAGTTACTTCCTTAGGGGGTAAGTAGGCTATGATTAGAGTGAGGCCCTTACCCTGGTGGTTGTTTAAAAGATAGTAGTGGGAGTTCCTTAAAAATATAATTAAGGGTTTCATTATCACTAAATATTTACCGATGGTAATAATATCCCTCCATTTGGCAGATCACAGACTCTCAAATTGACCAACTGGGGAATCCAATCTGCCTTAACAGTCTGGCCCTGAATTCTAAGATTAAGGCTGTAAAGTATTGGTTGGGTAATATCTTTTGAGATAAGATGTTTAATTAAAGACCAAAATTGGTAATTATACATGGAGAGAGGTTCCCATGACCATTTCCTTCAATTCCAAAGGAACCGAATTCCAAGGAGTAAACAGTAGAGATGACAAGGACAATTCAGACCCCTGTAATAACTTTAGCTGTAACTCAAGCCACAGGGGCATATATCCAATGGTGGGGTCCAAAGGAGAAGGGAGAAACCACCTAAAAAACTTATTGAAGTGACTAGCAAAATAATAAATGAGGAAGTGAGGGAGTTTAAGACCCCCTAAATATTTAGGGGGCAACAAGCTTCTTACAAGCATGCCTAGTGACTTTTTTTAACCAAATCAATTCCATAATCATACTATGGACACATTTGAACCATGCAAGAGGAAGCCAGCAATTTAACATATGAATAGGATGAACTAAACGGGGAAGGACATTCATTTTGATAATAGAGATTCGTCCCCAGAGAGTCAAAGGAAAAGCCTACCATCGCTGTAGATCTTGTTACGACAAAACTAAATCATCTAAATTAAACTTATGCATAAGAGAGGTGTCCCTTGAGAGATACAAACCTGGGTATTTAATGTTAGAGGAGACTAGGCACCCCTCAGAGACATCACATCCTCCATGGACACAGTCGATGTAAGAGGCAGCACTTCCATTTTATTGAGATTAAGCTTATCATTAGAGAATAGTCCAAACTCCTCAATAACATGAAAAGCAGCTGGTAAAGAAGTCTTGGGGTAAGCAGTGTGTAACAAGATGTCATCCACATACACAGACAACAAAAATGTGTCCACTCCCACTGTAATACCAGGCTTTCAATTTGTGAAGGAGCGGTTCCAAGTACAGATTGAAAAGGAGGGGAGGTAGGGGGTAACCTTACCTGGTACCAGAGGCCAAATGAAAAGAAGTGGATAGCACCCCATTACAATAGATTCTGGCAGACGGGGTAGAATATAGTACATGAATCCAGCAGAGAAAGGCCTGTGGAAAGCCAAAAGCTTCCAGTATCAATAGTAAGAAGTCCCAATCCACTCTGTCAAACACCTTCTCCGCATCTAGAAAGACCAATGCCATTGGACTAATGGAACCCTTGGACATGGAGAAGATGTGGGCTAGTTTCCTGAAGTGATCCGTAGAGGATCGATTAGGAACGAACCCCACCTGCTGTCAACTAAGAAGGCCCGCCCAAACCTGATTGACCCTGTTGGCGAGAATTTTAGATAAGATAAGATCTTAATATCGCAATTAATCAGGGAGTTGGGTCTGTAATTAGACAGAAATCCTGGGGATTTACCAGGTTTAAGTAAGAGGATAATTAACGCCTAACACTGCGGGGTCAGAAATGCCCAGTTCATATATATTCATATATATATATATATATATATATATATATACAAAGATAAAATTGGTGTAGGAGAGGGACTAGTTGCTTAGCAAAAAGCTTTTAAAATTGGGAGGAACCTATCTAGCCCAGGGCCAGAGGCCTTGTCTGATGACAGATTCAAAATAGTCGATCGGATTTTAGCTTCAGAAATAGGCTGGAACAACATAGCCTGTTGGGCTGAGGTCAGCTACGGCAGGGAAATATCATTGAGATAATTTGTGCAATCAGAAGGGGGATAGAGGGGAAGCTCTAGGACTATATAACTCCTTATAAAAGGAAGCAAATTCCCAAGCAATATCCTTGGGTTGGGTTCCCAGGGACCCATCACCTGCCCTAATAGCTGCCATAAGCCTAGAAGTCTCCTGTTGTTGAAGACGGAGCGTTAACAGATGACTCGTCTTGCCCCCTTGATCAATATATTTTGCTTTGGTTTTAGGGATCATGTATTCAGCCCTCTCCCTCAAGAAGTCTGCATACTTATTCCGTAATATTGCAAGCTCCTGTAAGGTGGTTTCTGGGGTTTGTGGGGAAAGAGTTTGTTTAATAGCGGTAATTTGTATAAGAAGGTCAGCAGAGACCTACATACGAATATGTTTATGCCTGGAAGCAAGCCTAATGAGTTCTCCCCAAGGAAGCATTTGCATGCAGATCACTCTAAGTCAGCCTGTCTAATGAAGCCTGCGTTATGCTGTATGTATAAAGCAATCTGATCTTTAATCCATTCAACAATTAACTTATCATTGAGGAGTTGGTTATTAAGCTTCCATATCATGTCCTTGTCTAAATTAAAATTAAAGAGAAGCCTGACCCACACCAAAGAGTGGTCCGAGAGGACCCTGGGACCAATCTCCTCATCCAGCACCCCACCAAAAAGAGAGTGATTTAGGAGAACATAATCAAGCCTGGCATAAGAGCCATGAGCAGAAGAATAAAATGTATAGGTTTTATCCTGAGGGTGCAGAATCTGGCATGAATCACATAGCCCCAGGAGTTGGTCATGTCCCTAATAAGCGCTGGACAGAAGACAGTCCTACCCTGGTCCCCCGACCTATCCAAGTCTGGTGAGGGAGAAACATTCCAACCTCCAGTGATTGACGGGGTAGGGGAAATGGAAAGGAGATTTGTCAGGTCCATAAAAGGACTGGTCGAGCCACTGTGGGGCCACAGACACTGCCCAACACAATGTCCATGTGGTCTAAAATCCTCCAGACAAATACATATCTACCCTGAGGATCTAAAAGGCACTGAGAGCTTTAACTCACTCAGCTCTAGAATGGAATCTTGAGTGAGTGCTGTATTCCTGTGCAAAAATGGTTGTTTCCCTAAGCAGTTAGAATGTTCAGAACTAAAATGGTAACACTCCGACTTGGAGTATAATTAACTAAAAAAGTATAACTCCCATCACAAAACTTACAGCAAGTAGTTTGCTCACAATAAAAAAATCATTACAATGAGAGGTCACACATGTTAGTAGCATTAACTTTTAATTTTTTTACAGAGCGTTTAACAATGAAAATTAAAAATGTTTTCTTTTTTAAAAAACAAAACAAAACAAAAAAACCTTAGAAGTGACAAATGTCTGTTGTATGATTTTCCATCACACCAACATCTGTGCATTACACTGCCATAGTTTAAAGTATTTCTGAGCTGTTTTACATAATAAAACAGACCATAAACTAAGGCATGTGCCTACACATAACACCAGTAAACCTACTGAATTCGGAAAAATGTTCTGCACAACTGCCCACATGACGCAAAAACCACGATAACTAAAAAAGTATGCCTCCTAGCCCCTAGACACCTGCACGGAAAATGTTCACAATAACAAGAGCTTTAAAACGATAGGTCACACATGTTAGTGACATTTGCAGATATTTTTTTTTACAGTTCCTGAATTGATAAAAGAGAGCATTTTTTACATTTTGTTCCCAAATAAAAACCTACATCACAAAAAGTACACCTCCTAGACCCCAGATACCAGCATGATAATTGTCCACATTAAAGAGACCTTTCAAATGATGGGTCACACATGTTTCTAGCATTTACAGTTTTTTTTTACTGTACTTGAAATGGAGGAAAATCATATTTTTACACTTTTTTTATCCCCAAAAACTAAAAAAAAAAAAGTACACCTCCTAGCTCCCAGATACCAGCATGCTAATTTTTCACAATGAAAAGAGCTTTCAAATCAGAGATCACACATTTCTAGCAATTACAATTTTTTTTAACGGTACCTGCAATGGAGAAAAATAGCATTTTCTTCACTTTTTAACCCAAATTAAAACCTAAAAAAAATCTGAAAGGTAGCAAATGTGTTCAATATAAAGTCGGTATTCTGGTAGGTAGGAATGTTTCCTACCAACCTGCACTTACCAATAACCTTATTCCTAATTGGTTGATCCAGAAAGTGCATAAGAAGTGCAGGACTCTGGGGATGAGATGAACTGAATACCCGACGCACATATGCACTATGGGGACTAGAGAAATTTTCCTGATAACGCACATATGAGCTATGGGGCTGAGTGAGTTAAAAGGTAACCCCTTTCAAAATCAGAATGGCCACCCCCTGCTAGCCCTAGTACAACCCACTGCAAATACCTGTCCAACCGATTGTCTCTGGAACAAGTTACCGTCTGATGATAAAAGGTGCGTTTCTTGTAGAAAGGTAATATGACACTGGGTATGTTGCAAGTATTTGAGGATTTGGTGTCTCTTAGTGGGAGACCTGGCCTCTTTAATATTCCAGGAAGCAAATTTTAAAGTATTAGCCATGGTCAAAACACACCCAATATAAAACAATGCCTAGGAGTGAATCCAGGTAGAGAACCCCCGGTAAACCCCACCAGTCTAAGAAATCCCACCACAGCCCCCCTCCACCCTACAACCCCTGAAGATATCTCTAAAACCAGTACCTACCCCAAATCCCATAACCCTCCCCTCCCAAAGAAACTCCTCCCCACAATAAAGAACCTAACCAACAATACAGGAAATAAAGGTTATCTGGGCAGAAGACAACCCAATGTCTCAGCTCATGCCAACCCCATTTAATGGCAGCATCCAATAGCTTCATGCCTGCTCCCACCCCCCCTCCCGTAAACTCGACCCCAAAAGTAAATCTGACAAATAAAAGGCTAACCTTACCTCTAAGAAAAACAGCCCACCTACAACCTCCCTCCTCTTGAGACAGTTAAATGAAGGCATCAATAAACAAGAGAAGATACATGAGAAACCATAGGGGGGAGGACACATGGGAAAAATGGAGGGGGGGCCAAAACCCCACCTCCTAGAGCCCTAAGAAAATAACAGTGAACCCCACCAGGGATACACAAGTCCCAGCCCCCCTTAAACCTTAACCCTTCTATAACCAGCCAGGATGTCTGGCATATAAGGAGCAATATCCAAGTAGACATCCGGATGAATCATCCAACAGGGACTACCCAAAATGGGGCTAAGCCAGAAAAAAAAAACAGCTACAGACCCAGGTCTCCAACCCAATCAAGATCCCACCCACTAAAAATATAAGCATAACTCTAATATTGAACTAGTAGGATCTCCCTATAAACTCAATAACAACATAGAGAGGCATGCAAACAATGGTTCAAGACCTTTTAACCATATATAAACATGTTCCCTCTTTTCCAAACTTGATGAAACACAACAGACCCAACAGATATGCTAGCCACAACCCCCCTCCCACCCCATCAGTGTTCGACTGAAATAGATCTTGACAGTGCTGCCCAGCAGTAGAACAATATAAGAAGAGCTGAGCCCCTTGAACCAAGTCTTTGTGTGTGGTGCAGCACACAGGATGAAGGAGGGGGGAGTGATGAAATTGATGCAGCTGACCCACCACATATAGAGTCAGACAACCCCCTATCCAGCAATATACGGCAGAACGACCGCTCTACAGTCTCAGAGGCTGTGCGGGAACAAGATCAAAAAGCTGATCCCGTGTTACACCATATAGAAATACAGTGGCGTGAAAAAGTATTTGCCCCCTTCCTGATTTTCTCTATTATTGCATATTTGTCACACTGGATGTTTTCAGGTCTTTAGACAAAATATAATATTAGATAAAGGGAACCTAAGTGAACAAATAACACTTTTTTTTTTTACTTATTTCATTTATTTAATGAAAAAATGTTAACCAACACCAACTGGCACTGTGTGAAAAGTAATTGCCCCTAGTTAAATCAACCCAATTAAAGGGATAATTAGAGTCAGCTGATTGAACACAGCCAGGCTTGATTACAGCCAGCCCTGCTCAATATAAACCTCTTATTTTGGCCCTCACCACAGAGTCACGCCACACAAAGATTCAACAAGCACATTATGCCATGATCAAAGGAAGTTCCTGAAAAGATCAGAAAAAATTTGTTGCCCTCTATCAGTCTGGAAAGGTTACAAAGCTATTTCTAAGGCTCTGGGACTCCATCGAACCACAGTGAGAGCCATAATCTCCAAATGGAGAACACTTGGAACAGTAGTGAACCTTCCCAGGAGTGGGCGGCCTGCCAAAATTCCCTCAGGGCGCAGTGTAAAATCATCCAAGAAGTCTCAAAGGATCCTAAAACAACATCCAAGAACTGCAGGCTTCTCTTGCCTCAGCTAAGGTCAGTGTTCATGACTCCACAATCAGAAAGAGACTGGGCAAAATGGGCTTCATGTGATGAGTAGTAGCTGAAACCACTGCTAACCAAGAAGAACATAAATGCTCATCTCTCATTTGCCAAGAAGCACCTGGATGATCCCAAGCCTTTTTGGGAAATGTTCTATGGACAGATGAGAGTCCAAAAGTGGAACTTTTTGGACAACATGGATCCCATAATGTCTCGCAGTAAAGCAAACACAGCATTCCACAGTAAGAACACCATACCAACAGTCAAACATGGTGGTGGTAGTGTGATGGTGTGGATGCTTTATTGCCTAAGGACCTGAATGACTTGCCATAATTAAAGGAACCATGAATTCTGCTCTGTACCGAAAATTCTTAAGGAGAATGTCCAGTCATCCTTCCGTCAGCTGAAGCTGAAGCGTAGTTGGGTCATGCAGCAAGACAATGATCCAAAACACAAAAGCAAGTCCACATCAGAATGGCTAAAAAGAAGTAAAATTAAAGTTTTGGAGTGGTCTAGTCAAAGTCAGACTTAAATCCAATAGAGATGCTGTGGCAGGACCTGAAGCGAGCAGTTCATGCTCGAAAACCTACCAAATGTTACTGAATTAAAGCAGTTCTGCGAGGAAGAGTGGGTTAAAATTCCTCCACAGCGATGTGAAAGACTGATATTGAATTATAGGAAGTGTTTGGTTGCAGTCATTGCAGCTAAATGTGGCATAACCAGTTATTAAGTGTAAGCAATTACTTTTCACACAGTGCCAGTTGGTGTTGGTTAACTTTTTTCATTAAATAAGTGAAATTAAAAAAAACAAGTGTTATTTGTTCACTCAGGTTCCTTTATCTATTACATTTCTCTAAAGACCTGAAAACATCCAGTGTGACAAATATGCAATAATAGAGAAAATCAGGAAGGGGGCAAATACTTTTTCACGCCACTGTATGTCCCCAAGCAATGTCCGTCAGGTCAGATGTAGTATCACTGGCTGATTAATCAGGCCATGCTGAAGACTATACCCCTAATAACATCATACACAGAGGGACACCTGCTGGGTTAAAAAGTAGTTATACATCTAGTGAGTCGTGGGCAAGGTAAACAGATGAAGTTTAGTTCCAGCCACCAGGAGCCCAATAATCTACGACGACCTTTGTGATAAAAATTGTAGAAAATCAGTCCCAGCTGAACATAATACAATATACAAGCTACAACCATAGTAGAATCAAAGAGGCCACCCAACTTGCGGCCCGTCCATCAAGTGTTGCTAAATAAATCAGACAGCAAACGTTTCAGCTCTGAATTTGCTTGCGCCACAATCTCAAAAGAGTCCCAGGAATCCTTACAATAAATCTGAAGCCTGGCTGGATATAACATTCAGTATGTAATTGTAGCAGCCAGAAGCCTCACCATAATGGGATGAAATGCAACTGTTTTCTGACAGGTCACCACTGGTAAATCTTGCGAAAGATGGATCCGCTGCTCTTCCCAGGTGATTTCTTTAAGCTCCCTGTATTTTTGTAGTACATACTGTTTATCCAGGAAGTTAAGAAGCTTTATTATTAGTGGCCTGGGAGGTGCACCTGGAGGTGGTTGGGGGCACAAGGATTGGTGGGCCCTTTCAAATATGTAGCATGAGTTGTTTGGAGACAGTCCCGCTATGTGCTCCAGGAATATTTGTGCAAATGTAATGGGAGATGTTGTTTCGGCATACTTAGGCAGACCAAATACTACCAAATTATTTCTCCTGCTACGCCCTTACAGATCCTTCAGTTTATTTGCCATTTTGTCCAATTTTTGACATAGCAGGACCACTTCTGGATCAAGTTTGTCTCACCAGCCTTCCAATGATGTAGCCCACACCTCCACATCACCCACCCTCCATGTGGTAGTGTTCAAGTCCACTCTCAAAGATTTCAACTCATCCGTGAGTGATTTCATGTAGTCCTTCAAGGGCTGGATCTCAGGAAGAAACTTATCTTTAGTGAGAGGAAGAGCAGGTGCAGTAGCAGTTGAGGGGTGGCTAGAGGAAGTCCCCTGGGTTTTGGACTTCTAAGAACTTTCTTACGGCATCTGGGGTGGCGTGTGGTGTGGAAAGGCCTGCTGCATTTCAGAGTCCATCCTAATTAAACGCGTGGACCAATCGGGATGAAACTAGAATCAGACGACTCCCGGGAGGTAAGGCAAGAGAATAAGTAATAATAAGTCTAACTGGGGCAGCGTGTGGTATGGCAAGGCCTGCCGCATTTCAGAGTCCATCCTAATTAAACGCGTGGACTGATTGGGATGAAACTAGAATCGGACAACTCCTGGGAGGTAAAACAAGAGAATAAGTAATAATAAGTCTAACTTTATCAGTAAATACTAATAAAAATAGGTAGGGTAGGCAGGAGTGGTGTCAGAGCGCAGCCACTAGCTCAGAGGCATCACGTGATCTCCACTTCTGCTCAAATTTTACGAAGGAGGGCGCCGAGGATGAGGAAGAGGGTAGGGGGGAAATGGGACCATTTAGTATGGAGTCAGGGAAGAACAAGGCAGGGTGAAAGTGGACAAGGCCATGGGACTGGATGGACTGCATCCAAGGGTGATCTGGGAGCTAAGGGAGTTAGCCACCCCACTGGCAAGGCTATTCAACCTATCCGTGGACTCTGTGAAAGTGCTGGAGGACTGGAGAAGAGCCACAGTCATGCCAGCCAATACACGGGGAGAGAGGTGGTGGGAGGGTCATAGAAGCACTCATCAGGGAGAGGGTAGCATAGTACCTAGAGGGGAATGGATTGCTGAACAACAGCCAGCACGGGTTTACAAGGGGAAAATCATGCCAGTCCAATCTTATTGAATTGTTCGACTGGGTGATGCAGAAAATAGACTGGGGGGTGGTGGACGTGGCCTACCTGGACTTCAGTAAGGCCTTCAACACTGTCCCCCACAGAAGATTGGTCAATAAACTGGAACGCATGGGGGTGGGGACAAAAGAACTAGATGGGTGCAAAGCACTAGCTGACAGGACCCAGAAGGTGGTAGTGAAGGGGAGCACTCTAGCGAGGGGCAAGTGATGAGAGGGGTACCCCAGGAGTTGGTGTTGGTGCTGTTCCTTTTGGTATTTATATATATATATGCGACATTATAGATGGACTGAAAGAAAGGGTGGCGCTCTTTGCGGATGACATGAAAATCTGTAATAGGGTGGACATTGAGGGCAGGGTGAAGGACATGCGGCAGGACCTCAGGGTGCTTGAAGAGTGGACAGAGACCTGGCAACTAAAATTTAACATCAGGAAGTGTGAGGTTGTGCACCTGGACATGGTAACCCAAGGAGAGAGTACAAAATGGGAGGGGAGGAAATCAGAGCAACAGAGCAGGAGAAGGATTTGGGTATAATAGTTTCTAGTGACCTTAAGGTGGGGAAACAGTGTACTAAGGGGGTTGGGAAAGGCCCACAGGATGCTGGTTAGTACTGGTAGGGGAATCACCAACTGGGAGAGATGTCCTTGTACCCTGTGCCAAGCTATGGTGAGACCGCACCTGGAGCACGGAGTCCAGTTCTGGTGGCCTCACTTACGAAAGGACTTTGACCTGATTGAAAGTGTTCAGCGAAGAGCGACCAAGATGGTGCTAGGGATGAAGGGCAAACCATATGAGCAGAGATGCTGCGAGCTGGGGCTATACACTCTGGAGACTAGAAGGGTGAGAGGAGACATGATACAGACCTTCAAGTACGTCAGGGGGTTAAACAAAGGGGGCCGGTGGCTTATTCAAAATGAAAACGACACCACTACTAGAGGGAATAGCCTGAGACTACAAGGGGACACTACAGAGGGAACATGAGGGGCGATTCTTTATGGCGAGGATGGTGGATGCCTGGAACATGATTCTGGAGGAGGTTGTGGGGTGGAGACAGTGCTGGGATTCAAGAGGGCTTGGGACAGGCATAAAGAGCTATGGGGGGTAGGGGTGGGTTCTCAGGGAGGGAAGTGGTAGTCTAGGGGGGCTAAGGGCAAACTGGATGGACCATGGGGTCTTTTTCTGCCACCAAGTTCTATGATTCTATGAAACCCCTTCAGCAAATGTCTGGGTTCCATCCACCATTGAAGCATCTTACGGACATGGGATGTTTCTAGAACCTTCTGTTCTAGGTCATCTGTGCACTGGTTCCACTGGACTACTAATGCCCACTGCAGGATTCTCATATGCAGTCTGGCGAGTGGTACTAGTCTGTGACAATGGCTGCTGCCATCAGGCCTAAGAGCCTCAGGAATGTCCTAGCTGTGACATACCTGTTGTAGACCATCTGAAACTGTGTAATCAGACATTCGGCCCTGTCCTGGGGCAGGAAGGCTAAGTCTTGGGCTGTGTCCAGGATTGCCCATATGTACTGTAGATGCTGGCAAGGGGTCAAGACTGACTCAGGCACATTGACAGTAATCTCTAGGGCACTGAACAGGTGCCTGGTGCGTGCTAGGGTGTGAAAAAGCTGTTCCTTGGAGTGAGCTTTGAGAAGCCAGTTGGCCAGGTAAGGAAAGGCATATAGGCCTTTCCTGCAGAGGGCTGCTGCCACTACTGCTAAATATTTGCTAAAGACATGTGGTGCAGATGATAGCCAAAGGGCAACACCATGAACTGATAATGTTCCCCCAAAACAGAAACTTTAGATATTTCATGTGAGAGGGGAAAATCTTGATATGCAGGTAGGCACCCTGCATGTCCAGACAACAAATCCAGCCCCTCACTTAAAGTAGTGGGAGCAGGACTTGCAGAGTGACCATTCTGAACTTTCTGTATTCGATGAAAAAGTTCAGGTCTCTGAGGTATAGAATGGGCCTCAGATCTCCTGTGCACTTTAGGACTAGAAAATACCGAGAACAGAATCCTGTGTTCCTTTGTTGCCAGGGAACAGGTTCTATTGCCTTTTTCTGGAACAGTTTTCAAATTTCCTCCTGAAGTAATGGGATGTGCTCTGGAGCGTAATGGTGAAGGCACAGGCAGATGGTCTGGAGGAAATTCCAGAAGTTCCAGAGCGTGACCTTGAGCTATTATTTGCAGAACCCAAGCATCTGATGCCACAATCCTCTAGTGGTCCAGGTGAGGGAAAGATGACCCCGACAACCACCCCTGGAGGCACTGGTGGTTGGGGCCGAAGAAGAGTCCGGAAGAGTCAAGGTTGCGCAGCTGCTGGACGCTGCCATCTCTAGGGCTTTTGGAGTGGGTGCCTGGGTGGCTCCTGGGGTGGGCAGGGCTCCTGCTCCCCTACCCTTACCCTGTTATCTGGCAGTAGAACAGTTTATATTACAGGCTGGATGAAAAGGCACCCTCTGTCTACTCCTTGACTGGGTATGATAGAGGGAAAGCACTGAATTCAGGGTTCTGCGTGAGGCCTGTAAATTAGAGAGGATATCTTGCACATCTGCACCAGTTTATATCCTCTGAGTGGAGCACTAAGAATGGATTGTTGAACATCATTTGCAAAGCCCACCACCCTGAGCCAGGAATACGTCCTGAGGCATATTCAAGAGGCTGCTGCCCTGGCAGAAGCATCCGAGTTATTATATGTAAGCAATAAGACATGACAGAGTGTGCATGGAACATATTTTACCACACAGCCAGGGACGTAATAAGGCACAAGGCCTTGCGGAGTTCTTAGTTCTGGCGGTGCAACATATGTTCCTAGGCACCTCCTGGAATGTCTTATTGCACTTATAAAATGGTCATGCATTTTTTTGGTTAAAAAAGTCAGGAAAACTTTTAAGTTAAGTGCATAAAAACTTTTATTTTTGCTGAAAAAATTACTACGCAGCATAAAGTAGTTCTACATAGAATGAAAGGTAAAGGGAAGGATAGAATAATAACTGGGAAGTGGAGTAGGTATTTGAACAAGAAAAATGTTTTTAAATTTCTTTTACTGTTGGCCCAGAATGTGTTTTTATTTTTGTGTTCATTTCATTTTTCCCATCCTCTATTGCATCAATAGCATCACTGCTTAGTGCTAAGTGCCATGATGTACTTGCGATTGGCTTGTCAGTTTCACTGAAATTGACATTTCCCGCGGTCTTTGACATTTGCGATTTGATGCCAATTACAGCTCCACTGTCAGGTACTGTGATGAATTGGCCATCGGGTTTACAGTTTTAACTTTATTTATTGCCGTGTTTGCAACTTTTGCCTTATTAACATGTGTTGGCATAGCAGTCACTGTCATTCGCGGTGGCATCATGGTGACAGGTTCTGTGCAATTAATAACACTTACTGTGGGACTTGCCGCTTTTTCTCCACCACAGTAAAATTTTCCTCTGGTATGCTAAAAATCCTCTTCATCTCCTCATCCGCATGCTAATATTGAAATCTACTTTGTTTGCTCTAAGCATCGTTATGATTTTAAGACAAGCACGCTGAATAATTCAAATGTGTTTTCTCGTAGCTTGTCAAATGCAAAGATGGCAGACAGTAAAAATGCCGGCGTTCCATGTACTATGGATATTGGCCTTTACTGTAACACCTTTTTACCTATGCAAGGAACATATTTCATGCATGGTAACTAAGCCAATCACATTCCTTGATTTAGCCTACCCATTTTATAAGTGGAATGGAAGAGATGTTTGCTTATGTCTTCCCCTGCTGTGAAAGCCCTCAGCAGCTCCTGCTTAGGTGTACTTTTTGTGAGGGCCTGGGCAGCTGCTTTGGCCTTCCTCCAGAGGTTATTTTGATATTTAACCATATGGGCCTGGTAGTTTGCAATCCTAAGGTCCAAATAGGCAGAGGCAAAGGTTCTTTTCCACAGGACATCTATACTCCTGGACTCCTTATCAGGAGGGTGAGAACTAAGGTGTTTTTGTGTCTAAGATATGTGATGGGCAGCATTTATGACCACAGAATCAGCTTCAGGTTGGCCTGTAAAAAAAGGACTTGCCTGAGAGGGCCTGATATATCTTGTCTGCCTTCCTAGGTGTGGCAGGTATCATGCTGGGCTTATGCTAGGCAGCAGGGGTGGCATCCTCCAAGGCAGGTAGAAGGATCGGGATGATGATAGGAAATTTCACATAATCTTCCTCCTCCTCCTCTTTATCCTGCATAAAAAGATCAGGATTGTACTCCTGGTCCTCATCAACATGCTTGATGGGATGCAAGGAGGGAGCAACTGAAGATGTCGATGCCTGAGATGGGAGCTGTCGCATCGACTTAGCAGGGGTCGATGCTGGGGTTTGTTGTGAAGGCCCTGTTGACATATCTCCTGTTACAGGAGGAGGAGGAGATAGCAAATATATAAGTATGTCCATAAAGGACAAAAGTACTGCCTGCACATCAGCGCCTGTGTGGTCGACGAGAGCACTGGATGGTGTCAACAGTGGAGGTGCAGTCCTGGATGTTGATGGTGACACACCAGCCGTACTAGGCCTGGTGGCACCTGTAGCCTGCCCTGACCTTGGAGGGTTGATGGTCTGGGCAACTGGTGGCATCATTTGCTGGCGCGGTCAACAGCACTGAAGTGGTTGCACTTGAGTGGAGGAGCAACTGTAAGTGAACCAGGGAGACCTTGTTCTTGCTGTTCCCCCTCTCCTGGTGCTTATGCCTGTGCTGCCCTGAAGTCTTCTCCCAGGAATTGGATGAATGACAGCCTGAGGAGTGGGCCGGCAACATGGTGGAGCTCTTCTCCTTGAGCTCTTTCTCCATTCTGGCTACCTGCTGCTTCAGAAGGTGCATCTCTAAAGCCTTCTCTCAGCATCAGCACATAGCAGTGTTGAATTTTCTGCAGATCTGGCAGGCCTGCATATTATGAGTCGAGTTAACGCAGCACGCGCAGACATTGTTCGAGTTATTAGAGTATATTTTCTCACCACACTCGCAGTATCAAAACAGTTTCGACGGCTCTTTAGTCAACATACATGACGTCAAAAATCACTTTATAAAAAGCGATGGCTAACTAAGGAGAGAAATGTTAGAAAATAGTTGACTATAACAGCAGTGTTTCCGTGCAGGGTCTGATGATTATGGATGACGATGAGAAAAGAACTAAGGAAGGGGCCATCCACATTTATATGGGAAGAACCAACGTAGGACGTTGTCATGGGTGGCCCTAGTGGACTGCTTGCAAAAGTTTCCATGTGGTCGTAGTGTTGGTGTGGCCTGATGAAAGAGATATCCTTGAAGAAAATCTAGATTTTGTGAGAGTTAGCAGTCACAAAATACAAAAATTATTTCTGCAACGAAACAGAAAATTGAAGTGGAGGTGGCATCATGATTTGGTGGTCAGCAGATTAGGGTGAAAGGAGGATTCCTTAGAAACATAGAAATGTGTCTGCAGAAAAGTACTCCATTGGCCCATCTAGTCTGCCCCATCCCTCTCATATGAATCCCAGATGCATTCTTCCTACTCCCTCCTCCCTTTGATCTCCACCCCCATGTAGCTTCCTATCCCTTTTTCCCTTCAGTGTACTCATCCCTCCCTTTATTGTTTAATCCCATGCCCTCTTGAACTTCTCCACTATATTAAAATCCACCACTCTCTCCGGTAGCTTACTCCATAGGCCCACTACTTTCTCAGTAAAGCAATGCCCCCCACGTAGTTTCCCCTATGTTTTCCTTCCTCCAGTTTTAAACTATGTCCCCTTGATTTTGGATTTTCTTTCACCTTGAAGATGCTCCCTTCCTTCACCTTGTTTATCCCCTTCAGCTATTTAAAAGTTTTGATCATATCCCCTCTCTCCCTCCTTGTTTCTAGGGAATACAGGTTGAGCTCCCCCATCCTCTCTTCATATGTCCTCTTGTGCATGCCTTGCACCATTTTGGTCCCATCCTCTGGACTCTCTCCACCCTATCGATCTCTTTTTTCCAGGTGAGGTCTCCAAAACTGCACCCCATACTCCAGATGTGGATGTACCATGGACCTGTATAGAGGCACGGTCACCTTTTTTACTATTAGTAATACCCCTCTCTATGCAAGCCAGCATTCTGTTTGCCTTACCCGCTGCCTTAGTGCACTGATGCGCCTCTTTTAGATGATCTGATATGATGAGCCCCAGATCCCTCTCCTGCTGCATTTTCAGAACTTCCTCCCCTCCTAGCGTGTAAGTGGCCCTTGGATTCTTGTGCCCTATGTGCATTAGTTTGCATTTCTTTGTAGTAAATCTCAATTGCCAACTCTCCAACCACCTCTCCAGCTTTATCAGATCTTCTCTCATTTAACATAGAAATATAGACTTTGACGTCAGATAAGGACTGCTTGGCCCATCTAGTCTGCTCATTTCCCTACCTACAGGATAGGCCGCAGATCCTAGTTAACCAACAGCCTATTTGCTGCACCCCCTCTGGTGTGTCCACCTTACTGCAGATTTTTGTATCATCTGCAAATAGGCATACCTTCCCATTTACTCCCTCCACTATATCCTCAATGTAGATGTTAAACAGTATCGGCCCCAATACTGATCCCTGGAGTTCCCCACTTGTCACCCTTTCTTCCCTGGAGTGAACCTCATTTATAACCACCCTTTGTCTTCTGTCCCCTAGCCAATTTTCATACCATTTTGTTATCTTCTTCCCTACCCCCAAACTGTCCAACTTGCTCATCAACCTCCTGTGAGAGATGGTGTCAAAGGCCTTGCTGAAGTCTCAGATAGGTCACATCCACCACCCCCACCACCCTCATCACCCAGTCCAAGAATTCGACCGGGTTCATCTAGCATGATCTTCCCTCCGTGAACCCATGTTGCCTGTTGTCCTGAAGACCACCTTCTGCCAGGTATTGCACTAATTATTTCTTTCTTTGAGGAGTGTCTCCATAAGCTTATATACCACCAAGGTAAGAATAACTGGGGGATAGTTACTCAGCTCCTCCTTCCCTCTACTCTTGTGCAGTGGCACCATGTCCCCTCTTTTCCAGTCCTCTGGAACTTTCCCTGTGTTCGGAGACAAGTCAAACAGCCTCATCAGTGGTGCCACCAGCTCCTCCCTGAGCACCCAAAGAACCCTGGGATGTATGGCATCTGGCCCCATTGCCTTGTCCACCCTTATCCTACTCAATTCCTCCAGTACCCTGCTCTCCATGAAAGGGCTAGTGTCCACCTCCCTAGCTTCTGTGCCTTTTCCCTTCACTTCTGTTCCCCTCCCCTCTTTTTCAACTGTTAAACCTGAGCAGAAATACTGTACTGTAGGTGTTTAGTAAGTCTGCTTTTTCTTTGTCTCTCTCTCACTATACCGTTTTTGTTTTTTCTTCTCTTGCTTATGTATCTGAAGAACTTTTTGTCTCCCCGTCTGCCCTCTTCTGCATTTGCCTTTGCCTTCCTGATTGTTTGCTCTGCCACCCTAAGCTTTGACCTGTATTCCTCCCTATCCTCCCTTCTTTGTGTTCTTTTGTATGCCCTGAAAGCCCTCTTTTTCTCCTCATTGCCCTTACCACATCTTTAGAGAACCAAAGCGGCTTCCTTCCTTGTTTGCTCTTTCCCACCTTTCTAACGTACATCTCAGTGGCCTTCAAAATTCCTCCTTTTATTGCCTCCTACAGTTCTTCCATGTTCCCCAGTTTTCCTTGCCTTCCATTTCCCCAGATAAATTCCCTCATTTTATAGAAATCCCCTGCTAGAAGTGCAGCACCTTAGTGGTGGTTCGACTCCCTTCCACCCCCATCCTAAGACAAAGCCTAACCACACTGTGGTAACTTGCCCCCAAATGTTCCCTCACTGAGACCTTTTTACTACACTGTCCCCATTTGTCAAAATTAAGTCCAATATAGTCCCACCCCTTGTCAGTTCCCTGACCAGCTGCTGCAGGAGTGCTTCCTGCATGGCTTCCATTAACACCCTACTCCTTGCTGAAGATGTTGTTGAAATCTCCCATTCCACATCTGGGAAATTAATATCCCCTACCAGCAGAAGTTCCTCCTTGCCTGTCATACTTTGTACCTCCCTCATTAACTCCTCATCCACTTCCTTCCCTTGATTCGGTGGCCTATAAACTACTCCCAGGCGTATTGCCTCTCCAGTCCTCTTGACCAACATGACCCAGAGGACCTCCACCCATCCCAGACTATCCTGCCTCTGTGTTACCCTTATCCCATCCTTTACGTATAGTGCCACCCCTCCCCCCTTTTTCCTGTCCTATTCTTTCTTAGGAGGCTATACCCCAGGATAACTACCTCCCAGTCATGATTTCCCATCCACCAAGTCTCAGTTATGGCTACCAGATCCAGTCCCTCCTCCACCTTTGTGGCCCATAGCTGCCCAAATTTATTTTCCATACCTTTGGCATTGACTAGCATACCCCTCCACCATTTTCCCCCCGCTCAAACCTTTTCATATATCTCCTGCCCCCTCCTACGGGGGAGTGCTAACTAGGCAAGACCCTCCAGATTCTTCCTCCATCCCCTTCCTAGTTCCATACACCTCCCTCCTAGTTTAAGTCCTTTCCCAGGACCCCATCTATATATCCTTGCAAATTCCCCTTAACACCCAGCACCCCATCATTTATATGTAGCCTGTCCCTTGTGTATAGATTCTCCCCTGCCCAAGAGTCACCCCGTCCCCTAAACAGATGAATCCCTCCCTTATACACCAATCTCTTAGCTAATGGTTGAAGTCTTTTATTCTCAACTGTCAAGCAGTGCTAGCACAGTGGACATGCAAGATCTACGAGAAGGCCAGAGAGCTAACCTCCTCCTTACATCCCCTAGGTAGCTTTCTGAACCTTCTTTGCACTTCCTCTACATCATCTCCTGCCAGGTCGTGTGTCCCTAGGTGCAGGATGAGGTGCAGCTAGCCCCCTAGTGACCTAATCTGCTCCCTTATTTTGGGCAATGCCCTTCCTGCCTCCATCCCAGGCTTACAAAAGAATGACCTCCTTTTATAGGCTACCCTTTTCTGTATTCTCTGTCTTTTCTAGTTCCCCATTGCCTCTTTCTTGTTCCCCTTCTCAGCCTTTTTTTTCTTTCTTTGAACTTCTGCCCCTTGCTGCCATTTGCTCCCCTTATATTCAAACTCTCCTCCTACATTCCCCTTTCCCCAACTTCTTCCAGTTGTAGCAGCTCCTTTTCTTCCTCTTTCTTCTTTTCTCCTGATGAGTCTCATTCCTCTGCCTTTACCTTCCTCTGTCTTTCGATGCCTTCCATATTGTCCCTCCCTCCTTTTCCACCCTCTGGGCTACCCCTACCTCACTTTACCTCTCCCAATCTGTTGAAGTCTCCCTTGATCCCCCCTCACCCTTGCTCCACTCCCCGCCCCATACCCACTATTACTACTGAGTCTCAACTCCTGATCCTCATTTTCTACTCTCTCTCCTCTTCATCCCTTTTCCCCACATTCCAGCCAACAGTGAGAACATGTTTAACACTTCATTATTACCCCCAGTGCTTGCCTGTCTGTACTCCTGTGTAATGCCCCTGTCCTGCTTCCATGACCTTTCTCCTGTCCCCATCTCCCCCTTTCTCCCCACATCCTTCCAGCCATTTTCTTCCCTGAATCTTGATCCGTCCCCCATCCTTCCACTCATCCCACTTTTTTCCCTGCCCTCCACCCCTTCCCCAGCCTGTAGCTCTATCCATGCCACTGCCTCTTTCCCTCTCTCTTTCTCCTCCCTCCATCTTCCTACTCTCCATTCCACCTCCCTTCATAGCCAGCTTATTTCTGCCGCGAGCTGTCCCATTCTTTGACAAGTTGGGCATCCCCCGAGTTTCCATAGCGTGTCCATAAAGACTTCCACCCCACAGCCACTGCAACTCACAATTCTCCCCATTTTTGTTGGTCCTCCATATTCCTCCTACTCCCTGTGCCCCCAACCCCCCTCCACCACCCATTTCTAGATTATTCCACTCTTGTTCTTTCATACCCTCCCATTGTATGCCACATTTTGCTTGATTGCCTGTTCCACTTATCCTTTTTGCTAACTCTTTGGACTAGACAGGATTGCAACCCTGACCTATCTAAACTGGCATGCGACTTTTCCTTTTACCAAATATTTAGAGTGTACCTTTTAATCACAAACATGATATTTTCACCCCAAAGAGCCTAGATCTAGCTAATTTTGTCAGAGCGATCTTGACTATTTAATATATTTAGAATGTACCTTCAAAAAACATACCCCCTCTACAGAATATAGAGCTAATATTTGTCAGTGCGACTTTGACTATACAATATATTTAAAAGAATGTACCTTCAAAAACACACCCCTTCTACAGAATGCACATTTAAGTATGACTGTTTAGACATTTTGAATAGCACCATTAATAGTAAAGAATACCATATTCCTTTTAGTTCATAACTATTAACATGCAACAGGCTTATATAATATTCGACCTCTGTTATATATGACTCAAGCCTCAGAGTTACAAACCCTATGGCTTTTTTCCCCTTTAGTTCCAAAGTTGAGCTCCACCCCTAACCTTTGCCAATTCAGACAGACAGCTCAGGGCAGGACCTTATGGGAAAAAGCCCATTTAATAAGTGATGGAGGTGGAGGAGGGTGCGCGGGATAAAAACCCCTACCTGTGACAAGCGTTGCTAGTACCAAGCTCAATGGAGCTTTAAAGTTTTTCTTTTTTCAAGTTCTGAATATTTTAAAGTTCTTTTTCTTCCTGTCCTTTCCATTTCATCTTGTTTCCAGCCCCCAAGAGGAACATTTTAAATGTGTCTCCTGTAGCAGGTACACGATGCAGGAGGAGGGTGTCTACTTACTAATGCAGTGCGCTCCTTCAACTCCCGCTCCTCCTCCTTGCAACTCCTCCACAAACTGAATTCAGAGACAAAGGACCCTCTGTCTTTGCTAAAATAATTGGCTCGTCTTTTCGATCCTCCGATTGGTTCCTGTTGGACACAGTGGGCATTTCAAAAACCTCTGCCCATGACAAGCTCTGGTAGAAACAAGCTCAATGGAGCTTTAACGTTTTTTCTTTCTTCAAGTTCTGAATATTTTAAAATTCTTTTCTTCCTGTCCTTTCCATTTTTGTTCTTGTTTCTGCCTTAGATGAAAATTTAAAATTTGTCTCCTGTAGTAGGCACATGATGCAAGGAGAGGTACCGACTTACTGGCTCAGTGCATTCCCTCAACCCCGTCTCTCTTCCTCGCAGCTCCTCCACAAACTATGTTGTTGGTTATTATCATTAAATATTTGCCATTTTTAGTGCTAATAATCATTTTGAAAATTTAGGAGTGACAAAGCCATAAATAGTTTGTGTGGTTTCCTGATTCCTGTTCCTGATTTCATAACTTTTTTTGTTTTGTGACTATCAGAAATGCCAGTAGCTGCTCACTAAGAATTTGAAAATGAGGTGGATTTCAGGATTGCAATGTGTGTTTGATCGTTTATGTTATGGGGCAGTTCCTATTATTTTGTTGTATTTTGATGGAAAATAGCAAATTTTTCACAAAAATCTGTTAATTTGTGAGGTTGTGAGTGACAAAACTAAAATAATTTTATGGTTTAATGATATGAGGTTTGGAAATGGTTTTGTGAGGGATTTGAGTTTTTGTGAGTATCTAAGAAAGGAATTGTGTGCAATGTTTTGATTTGCTTAGAAAGATGTGATTGTTGAGGTCAGGCTCTAAGGGATAGTTTGGTTTTGTGCAGTCTGAACTGGGCCCAGCCCAGACCTTCAGCCCCTGCACATCCTGGCATGAAGCAAGTAGGTGTCTGGCTTAGTTCCTGAGGGTACAGAGCCCAAAGGGCCATGTACATCTTGACGTGAAGCATTAGGACTTAATATCTCAAAAGTAAGTAAATTTATTGGAAAAACTATGTCAATGCATACAATAGGGTTGCAAAAACACAAAATGGCCAAAGTAGGAAAATACAAACATACAAAACTGCCAGCAGAAAAAGGCCATTTAGTCTATCAAGTCTGCTCGATTTTGCAGCTAGCACCCCTACTCTGCAGCTGTCCCTCCCACCCTACCTCTTCTCTCCTCTCATGAACCTCCCTTTTACCCTATCCCAGCCCCTCTTAAAGCATCCCACTGTTTTACAGGCCACCACCTCTGCTGGTAGTGCATTCCACAATGCTACCACCCTTTCCGTAAAGAAATGCCTCCTCATTTCCCTCCTAAATCTTCCACCCTCCAATCTTATGTTATGACCCTGACTGTCTCTCCCATTCTCCCCTTGAACAGTCCCTTGGTGCCTCCTCTCATGTACTTAAATGTCTCAATCATATCCCCCCATCCCTCCTCTCCTCTAGAGAGTACATGTTCAACTCCCTCAGTCTAACCTCATATGGTAACTCCCGCAGACTCTGGATCACCTTTGTTGCTCTGTGTTGCACCCTTTCCAGGAATCTAATGTCCCTCCTTAGGTAAGGGTGCAAAAACTGAATGCAGTACTCCAGGTGGGGTTTGACCAGCAATCTGTGTAATGGCAGAATCACCTCCCTCCTCCTAGAGTTTATACCCCTTGCAATACAATCCAGCATCTTGTTGGTCACTGCTGCTGCTTTCCTACACTGTGCCGAGTTGTTCATTGCTCCCATAATGAGCACCCTCAGATCTTTCTTCTCCTCAGTCACAGCTAGCTGCACTCCCCCGATGGTAAAACATTAGGAGCTAGAGTTTAAGAAGTCTTGGCAAATCACCAAAATGGTGTTACTTGGGTTTTTCAACTCTAATACCAACCCCCTCCCCAAGTCCCTAGCCTTGTGACCCAAGGATGATGTGCAGGTCCAGGGCATGCAGTGACTATGTAATGAATGTCCATCTGCCTGAAGAAAGTTATGAAAAATCTTGATCTCCTGCTTTGCATAGCACTAGCAATGCCCTGAGTGAAAAAATAATGAATGATTTCTTGATTTGTGTGGGGCCTGCAGGGTGCTGCATGAATAAAATTATGAATGATGTCCTGCTTCTTGTGGGGCCTGCAGAGCCCTGCTCAAAGAACATACAAATTAGCCATCAGAAACAGGCCACGTGGTCTATCAAGTCTGCTCGAATGTGCAGCTACCTTGCCCTGCAGCTGCCCCTCCTCCTTCACAATACCCCCACCGTTCTATCCCTTTAACCCCCCACTGTCTTACAGGATAACGTATCCTCTAGCAAAGTGTTTCTATCTGCCACCACTCTCTCCTTGAAAAAGTGTCTCCTCAATTCCCTTCTATTCCCCCCTCCAATATCAGACCATGACCTCTCATGTCCCTCCCCCTCCTTAACTTAAATATCCCTTCTGTTCCTGTCTTGTTAGTCCCCTTTAAGTACTTAAAGGTCTTAATCATATCCCCCCCGATCCCTCCTCTCATCCAGGGAGTACATATTCAACTTCCTCAGCCTCTCCTCATATGGCCTGTCCCCCAGTCCCTAGATCATCTTAGTTGCTCTGCACTGTACCCCTTCCAGTAATCTGATATCCTTCTTTACATATGGGCACCAGTACTGCATGCAGTACTCCAGGTGTGGCCTGACCAGTGACCTGTAGACAGGCAGGATCACCTCCCTGTTCCTGGAGGAGATTTCTCTTGCAATACACCCCAGATTCCTTTTGGCCTTTGCTGCCACCTTCCTGCACTGCTCAGAATTGTTCATCTTCTCCGTTACAACCAGCCCAAGATCCTTTTCCTTCTCGGTGGTTCCTAGCTGTACTCCACCTAGCTGGTAACTCCTCCCTGGGTTCTTTGCTCCAAAATGCAGTACCTTTCAATTTTTGCATTGAACCGCAACTACTATGCTTCTGACCACTCCTCCAGTTTAGTGAGGTCATTTTGCAGTCCCTACCATCCTTCTATGTCATTTACCACCACCCCCAACTTGGTATAATCAGAGAAGAGGCTGATCTTATTCCTGATGTCATGAGAGATGTCTGCAATGAATACCCCAAACAATACCGGCCCCAGAACAGATCCATGTGGCACCCCGCTCAACATCACCCTTGGAGACCAAAGCTCCCCCAACCACTACCCTCTGTTGTCTTCCCTGTAGCCAATTCTCAATCCAGTTAACCATCTTAGTCCCCACCACTACGTATTTCAATCCCCCCCCAACCTCCCATACGCCACTGAATCAAAGGCCTTGCTGAAGTCCAAAAATATGACATCCACCACATTTCCTTTGTCCAATTCCCTCATTACCTAGTCATAATACTCAGTTAGGTTAGTCTGACACGACCTTCCTGAGACAAACCCATGTTGATGGCTGTCCTGGAGTCTATTATCCTCCAGAAATGTCACCAGTGTCTCCATTAGGATTGTCTCCATCAGCTTCCCACGATGGATATTAGGCTTACAGGTCTGTAACTGTAATTGTAAAGAAAGTTATGAATGATGTCCTGTTTGGACAGGGGCATGTGAAGAAAGTTATGCATGTGCTGTGTGTGAAGAAAGTTATGAATGTGCTGTGTGTGAAGAAAGTTATGAATGTTCACTTTATGCACCCTTTGGCTTGGGGATGGAGCTGGGTTTTACAGTTTAAAATCCCAAGGAATACACACCACCAACTTGCCAAGACTCTAATCCCTATTTCCTTACTTTGTTTTGTGTTTTTGCAACCCTAATGGGTGCATTAATGTATATTCATGCAATTATTATACAGCTGTGGTAGGGTTAAGCAAACACTTTAATGTTAAACCTCAATTTTTGCACTTTAATAACTGCCTCCCCAACTACCTATAGCCTCATGTCTGAAGCACAAGGTATAGCTCCAAGCCAGTGCCTCATAGTGATGCCCTCTTCAAAGGTAGAGAAGTATGGCTTGTCACACATTCCCAACTATCTGATGTTGCTTTCTGCACACAAGGTCCTGCATGAAGAATAGGGAACCTTGTTTGTTCAGGGGAGGTGGTGGGCATTAGGGTTGACAACCCCAAAGAAGAGGCCACCACTGATTTGTCAATACTCCAGAGACCCAAAATCCTAATGTTACTCACATGAGAAAGGAAACGGATAGATTGGAGTTAGTGCAATGAAGGGTCACAAAAATGACTCCGGGCCAGCAGGGCAGATCCTATGAGGAACAAGTGAAAGTCCTGGACATGTACTCACTGGAGGGAAGACAAGGGGGGAGGGTCATCATAAGGACTTGTAAGCTCCTAAAGGGTATCAACAGCATAAATTAGTGGACTTGTTTGTTAGAAATAGAGATGTAGTCATGAGGGGCACAGTTGGAGATTGGTGGGAGGTAAATTCAAGAAGGTGTGAGAAAGTTATTTTTCACTGAAAGGGTGGTGGAACCTTGGAACAGATTATTGGCAAAGGTTGTTGGGGCAAGGACCCTTAATGGGTTCATACATGGATGGGACAGGGCCAAGGAACTCATAGTCCCACTTAGTGAACCTGAGAGGTAGAGGAAGCAGAAGGAGGGTGCAGGGGGGTGAATAACCACCTTGGCATCAGGTCTTTGGGTAAATTAATAATAATTACTGGCAGACTTAGGCTGTCAGTTTCCTTCTGCCATCATATTCTACATTTCTACATTTCTGTACATTTCTATGATGCTGAGTGAATACATTGCACCAGTGTTCATCAAAGGGCCAGAGAGGAATGCTCACTGGGAGCTCATGGCATCAACAATCTGGAAGGTGGAGTATCCATCAAACCGCTTAAGTTTCCAGCTGACCCTATGCAGGCCAGGGTGGTGGACTCCCTTGAGGATGGGGACCAAATTCAGGAGGACCTGAGGAAGCTGGGTGATTTATTGAACCCCTGGAGTCTTGGGTTCAATATATTATTAAAATGCAAAATGTTATTCTTGAGGAAGAACAACAGAAGTAGGGTCTGCACACTATGCCAGTCTCCTCTTGTTGCAGTAGAGAAGGAAACATAGAAACATAGAATTTGACAGCAGATAAGGAACCGCTGGCCCCTCAGTCTGCCCATTTCATTACTTAGTGGATAAGCTGCAGATCCTAGTTAACCAGCAGCCTACTTCTTCCTACCCCCACCCCTAGAATTGCCTTATGACTGTCCCATGCATGCTTGAATTCCACCACTGTTTTTGACTCCACAACCTCCTCTGGAAGGCCGTTCCATGCATCCACAACCCTCTCTGTGAAAAAATACTTCCTTAAAGTACCTCTGAGCCGCCCCCAACTCTATCTTCAAATTGTGCCCCCTTGTTCTTGCACACCTCTTTTTTGAAAGATGCTACCCTCTTGGACTTTGTTGATTCCCTTGAGGTACTTGGAAGTTTCTATCATGTCCTCCCCCCCTTTCCTCGAGGCTATACATATTAAGCTCCTTAAGTCTCTTGCACCATTTTAGTTGCCCTCCTCTGGACAGCTTCCATCCTGTCTATGTCTTTGTGGAGATTGGGTCTCCAGAACTGCACGCAGTACTCCAGATGGGGTCTCACCAGCTGTCTGTACAGAGGGATAATAACTTCCTGTTTTCTACTGGTGCTGCCTCTCCCTCTGCATCCCAGTATCCCCCCAGCCCTCCTTGCTGCCCTCTCATGTTGCTTGCCCACCTTTAGGTCATCTGATATGACTACCCTCCAGGTCCCTTTCCATTTTTGTTGTTGTTAGTATCTCACCCCCCATTGTGTACTCTTCCCCCTGGGTTTTTGTTTCCCAGGTGCATTACCTTGCACTTCTTAGCATTGAATCTAAGCTGCCATACATTTGACCATTCCTCTAACCTTGCCAAGTCCCTTCTCATCCTTTCCACCCCACCTTGTGCATCAACTCTGTTGCAGATCTTTGTGTCATCTGCAAAGAGACATACTTTTCCTTCCAGTCCCTCTGCAATGTCGCTTATAAAGACATTGAAGAGGACCGGTCCTAATACTGAACTCTCAAGGTACTCCCACTAGTAACCCCCTCTTCTTCAGAGTGGACTCCATTTACTATTACTTCCGTGTCCTATTCTCCAGCCAATTATTTACCCAGGCTGTCATCTTGGGACCCACTCCCAGGCTGGCTAACTTGTATATTAATCTTTTGTGTGGGACTGTGTCAAATGCCTTGTTAAAGTCTAGGTAGGCTATGTCCACAGCCCCTCCCTGATCTACTACTTTGGTCACCCAGTCAAAGAAATCTATTAGATTTGTCAGGCATGACCTTCCGCTGTGAATCCATGCTGCCTTGGGTCCTGTGCCCTCTGGCCTCTAGATACTGGACAATTCTTTCCTTCAGAAGTGATTCCATCATTTTCCTTACCACTGAGGTTAAACTAACAGGTCTGTAGTTTCCTGCTTCTGCCTTGCTCCCACTTTTGTGAAGGGGAATCACATCTGCCCTCCTCCAGTCCTTGGGTACCACCCCATCCTCCCATGATTTGTTAAAGAGGGTAGTCAGTGGTGTCACTTGTTCTACCCTTAGTTCTTTTAGAATTCTGGGATGAATCCCATCAGGCCCCATTGCTTTGTCCACCTTCAGTTTTAAGAGTTCTTTCAGAACCCTTTCTTCTGTAAATGGGCTGGTATCAACTTCTGTATCCAGAGTGTTTCTACTGTTTGTTTTAGGTACCTCCCCATCTTCCTTTGTAAATACTGAGCAAAAATATTTGTTTAGTATCTCTGCCTTTTCACAGTCACCCTCTGCCCACCCTCTCTCCCTTTATTAAACCTCACTATCCCTCCCTTGGTCTTCCTTTGCTCCCTGATGTACCTATAAAAGGTTTTATCCCCCTTCTTAACTGAGTTGGCTATCTTTTCCTCGGTTTGGGCCTTTGTTTTTTTTGAAATTCACAGTTTATTTATTTTATAAACAAGTCAGCAAAACAGAGAATCAAATACAATCGTGACACATAACCTCGGAGGCCATAAAACAGTAAAAAAACTAAAACCAAAAACCCCAAACAAAACCAAAACAAAACCTTAACAAAACCCCATGCCCACCCCCCTCCCCTCCCCCGGGGGGGGGGAATGCCGCCACCAACCGCCAATGGGCAAGAAGCTGCTATCCGAGGGTAAAAAAGAAAGAAGAGAAGGGGAAGGCAAACCGGGGAAGTGTCTGAGTCAAATTCAAAGATAGTAGCAGTAACTATAATTATACCAAGGGGAGGGAGTATGAGGAGCCTGAGCCGGTCTTAGTGTAGATACAAGGCATATAGTTCGCTCCCATTTCTTGTGAATGCTGACATGGCATGTCTGGAACTAGCAATCAGTTTTTCAATTTTGAAGCTTTGGAACATTTCCGCCACCCATTCCTGGTACAAGATTTCGGATTGGTCTAACCAGTGGCGGAGCACTAATCTTTTGACCGCCATCGAGATTAGGGCCATATGGTATTTCCTTTCATTATTCTTGATACTAGAATAAAATCCTAGTATGCAAATTTCAGGTGTAAATAAATCCTTTAACCCTAATAGTGGATCTAAACTGTTACAAATGTCTCTCCACAAAGGAGCAACCTTCTCACAGGTCCAAAATACGTGCATTATGTTACCCTGATCTTTCCCACATCTAGTACAAGTGTCAGAACTAGCTTTCCCGAATTTAGCTAGTTTCGCCGGAGTATAATACATGTTATTGATTATGAAAAACTGTGCAAGTCTATTCCTGTCCAAAGAAAGGAACCTATGTAAATCTATCCACAGCTGGCTCCAGGATAAGGAAGAGTTAGCAATCCATGGTTCCCAAACCTTGGAGCCGACTAAAGCCTCTGGAGTTTTACTGAGAAGAAGATGAACATAGAGCTTAGCTATGACATGGGATTCATTTGCCTGGGATTTAAGCAGGTCAAGCAAAGATTGTAACTTAGAGGTGATCTTCACTAAACCAAAGTCCTTAGCTATAAGGTGTCTCAGTTGGTATATCTTATAAATACATTGTGAAGGGATATTAAATTTTGACATCAGATCCCTGGAGGAGCCAAGTGAATTTTGAATGTAGGTATCATCCACTGTACCCTCTCGGATTTGCGGGAGCCAGGATGGGAGCAGCCAGCTGACCCAAGCTTAATGTTGGGATTAAGAAGTAACAGTTGGGCTGGATCTTTAGAATTGTGGATTCTAGCCGATGTGCAATATTGATTAAAAACCTTAACTGAGATTCCAATCACAGAGTTACTTATACAAGTAGGTAAAGCCGAGAGATTGCAATAAAAGATGGATTGGGGATCTATATTATGATCTCTCAGGAGATCAATCTCCAGCTGCAACCATATGGGCCTGTAGTGATCGTTAGAAGGAGAGAGCCATTTGCTCATCTTTGCCAGGTGGCTAGCCCAATAGTAGAATTCGAAATTGGCTAGGCGAAGGTCCCTGTTAGCTTTGGGCAAGCAAAGTTTAAAGAAGGATCTCCTTGGTTGTTTGCCTTTCCAAATAAATTTAATTAAGAAAGAGTGGACTTTTTGGAAAAAAGATTTAGGCAACCAAATATTTAACAGGCTTAAAGGGTAAAAAATGCGCGGAAGTATATTCATTTTAATTATGTTAATTCTCCCACCTAGAGATAGGGGAAGACTCGTCCATCTATTAAGATCGCTCTGAATCTTATCTATTAGGTCATCCAAGTTAAGCTTTTTAAACTTGCTGTTATCACGGGTTAAATAAATACCGAGATATTTTAGATGTTCAGGGGCCCATTTCATTCCAAAGTGGGTCACATCAGCTTGGAATACGAGTGGGTTAAGCGGAAAAATTTCAGATTTGGCCAGGTTCAGTCTGTAATTTGATACTTCGCCATATTGGGTAACAATCTTTAAAACCTCTTGGATAGATTTAACTGGGTTCATGAGATGCAACAGGATGTCGCCTGCAAATACGATATGGTGAGTGATTGTTGGCCTATAAGACAACCTGTAATGTCCAGTGAAGACTTGATGCTCACCAGTAGGGGTTCTAAATAAAGGTTGAATAAAATGATAAAGTGGGCAACCTTGACGGTGCCCGAATATAGGGAAATCTGGAGGAAAACCCCATTACAATAGACTCTTCTGAAGGGGAACTATAGACCGCCTAATCCACTGAATAAATTGTGCCGAAAGCCCATCTTGTCTAAGGTGGCCCACAAAAATTCCCACCTGACACGATCAAAGGCCTTTTCGGCATCTAAGGCCACTAGGCCATAGGAAGTTGAGACTTTTGGGCGACATGGAAGATGTGTGTGAGAGTCCTCATGTGGTCAGATGCCGATCTCCCCTGGACAAAGCCCACCTGTTCCACACTTAGGAGTGGTAGCCAAACTTGTTTAATTCGCAATGCGAGGATTTTGGTCAGAATTTTAATGTCATAGTTAAGTAAAGAGATCGGTCTATAGTTAGCCGGGTCTAAAGTCGATTTATTTGGTTTGGGTATAAGAATTATGGTTGCTTCCAACAAGGAGGGGTCTAAAGGCCCAGAAATGAGAGTGTAATTAAACAATTTTAATAATACAGGGGCCAAATCACTGCAGAAAGCTTTATAAAAGTTTGGAGAAAAGCCATCTGGGCCAGGAGCTTTGTCCAGGGTGAGATCTTGAATGGCACCTGTAACTTCCTCATGGTGATAGGAGCTGAAAGTGCATCCAAATGAGCAGTATGAAGCCTAGGGAGAGGTGTGCTCTCGAAAAGCCATATATCTGAAAGTGACGATGAAAGGGTTTTGTCCCATAAAGGTCCCTGTAAAAATCCTCAAAGACTCTGGCAATGTCTCTGGTTGAGTTTTGATGGAGCCATCCCTGGCTCTAATGCTAGGAATCAGTCTCGAATTTTCCACTTCTTTAAGTTTGAGGGCTAGAAATCTACCTGGTTTCTCCCCTGATCAAGATATTTCGTTTTGGATTTTAAGATGGAGTACTCTGTTTTCTCTCGAATTAGATCTTCATATTCATCTTTGAGCCTGTAAAGATTTTCATAATCCCTTGAGTATGTAGTAGCAAGTTTTTCCTCAGCAGCTTTGATCTGAATAGCTAGGGAGTTAGTTCTCTCTACTCTTAATTTTTTCCATCTAGATAATTCTTTAATAAATTCACCTCTGAGGAAGCATTTCAGTGAGCACCAAACTAAATTGTATCTAGAGACCGAACAATGGTTAATCTCCAAGAAAGACGAGATCAAGGCTTTAAAAGAAGAAATGATCTGGTCCTCTTTTAAAATCTGGTTGTTGAGCTTCCAAATGGAGTCTCGCTGTCCCAGAGGCCCCGGAGCTAGCTTGACCCATGTCATAGCATTGTCCGAAATGACAATAGGTTCAATTCCTGTGGAGGAGGTATTGGCAAGGAGGTTGGTGCTCACTAAAATGTAGTCTATCCGTGGCCATGAATTATGGAATTGAGAATAGAAAGTATACGTCCTACTGAAAGGATTCAGGGTTCTCCAGGGATCATCCAAACCTAATAATGAAATCAAATCAGCTAGTGCTAGCTGGGCGGGTGACCTGGTCCTGGTACAACTAATAGATCTGTCTAACGTCGGTGATGGTGCAACATTTCAATCCCCACCCAAAACAAAATTAGATGGAAGAAACACACTCAAGAGGTCCGTTAGACCCATCAAGAAATCAGAATCTCCGCCAACAGGGCCATATATAGAACCTAATACAATCTCCGTGTTGTACAGTATTCCATGGACAAAAACATATCTCCCGTTCATATCCTGGACCTGTTTCTTCATCGTAAAGGGAACATTTCGCCTGATCAAAATGGCCACCCCTTTGCTGTTGGAAGACTGACCTGATGCAAAAACCTGTGAAAAACCTTTAAACCATAATAAATTGGTTTCAGTAACTTTGATATGGGTTTCTTGAAGGAAAAGAATGTCCACCCCTGTTAGTGAGCAGTTTAGGAGAATCTGACCCCTCTTGGATGTCTCCCTCAACCCCCTCACGTTCCAAGTGGCAAACTTAACCTGGCTTAACACCATTGATACCAGTAATCAGAAACCCCCAGCTTTCAGGTAAAATCATAGTATTGCCCAAGAAGCTGATTGGCGTGACATCCCTACCCCCACCCTGATAATCAACTTTGACTCTCCACAAAGCTATGTGTTGCAGGATAAAGCATTGGCAAAAGACAGTAAATGAGACATAATCTTGTTAAACCAGATATCATCAAAGTCTTGGAGCAAAATGCAGGCAACACAGGAAACACATTAACTACCCAACCAATCCCTGTCCCTCCCTCCTCCTCCCACCCACACAAACCAATACAGCTATATACAATACCCCCCTTTAATAAGTAGCATTGTAAAACCTGAGATACCTCGTTTAAATTCAGATTCAGATCCCCACCCCCTCTATACCATGGCTTGGCCCAAGAATTTCTGGGCATTTGAGTAGAACGTAAGTTATAAAAACTATTACCAGGACTCTTAGACTCAAGGTTGAAACAGTTAGAGCCAATAAAACAGAATAGCCATGGTATCAAAATCCCCAACCACAGTCGTGAGACAGGTTCCCAAAGCTTATATCACCTCCGCCCCCACCCACCACAATGAGTTAAGTAAACAACGTCACCCCAGTTGCAGAAGCATCTCCGATGTGGCAACATTAAGGCCCAATTCACAGAAGGCAATTTCCTGTTCCTAGCATTAAGCCAACAGAGGGCCCTGTATTAAGTGGAACACTGAATTGAGATATTGTTGAGACTGGCCCGATGGAGTCATTACCTGGAAGGATCCTTAGGCAGACAGCACAAGACACTTTCTCCTTTAGAACCTGGGCCTTAGACCGGAAGGGTTACGTGGAGAAGCGAGTCGGAATCTTCGGGCCGGACCAAAAGCAGTCCGCTGCAAAAGTGCCTCCGAAACTCAAACCGCACTCTGCTCGAACCTCTAGGAGTGAGCCGACTGACGTGGAGCCTCCAGTTTTCGGGCCTAGCTGATTTACAGGCCTCACGGCCTACCTCGGCCACTTTGAACCAGCAGTCTCAATTCGGACAGTGCCCGCTCGGACCCAGGTAAGCCACGCTAAGGCCTAACTCCCCCCCAACTACTTAGAAAGGCACCAGGAAATATTAAAAAATGGTCAAAACAAAACTAGAAACAGGACAAAATTCAAACACCCCAGAGTCAAAAAAGGTGAATCAGTCCCCTTTGAATAAGTTTGGTAGTTTCTTGGTCAAGTCTTGAAGCTCGTGTTCCGAATCCTCGTAGGCTTGCCAGCTACCATTCAGGGAGACCAGGAATCTTGGATAGGCCATCCGGAATCTTATATCAATGCCGATTAATTTTTTAACAATTGGATGGTAGGCTGCTCTCCTCTTCCTGACTTCAAACGGGAGATCTTGTGTGATTCTCAATTTAACCTGATTCCAATGTATAGAGTCCAGTTCCTTGATTTTTGTTAAAACATGTTGGCGATCAAGGTAACTGAGGAATTTTATGATGAGTGGCCTAGGAGGAGAGCTCGGAGGAGGCTTGGGCTTTAACAACCTGTGGGCTCTTTCAATATGGTAGGAATGGTTTATCGGAGAGGGACCCACCACTTTGTTTAAGAACTGTTGAACGAATTTAATGGTGTCACTCCCTTCTTCAGCTTCCGGTAGCCCGAGGATGAGGATATTGTTCCTCCTACTCCTTCCTTCAAGATCTTCAGTTTTAGCCTGCAATTTGTGTATCTGCTGTCTTAATTTGACGATTTCTGGTTCAGTTTTATTTCTCCAACGGTCTAGCGAGGTAACGTTGGTTTCCAGGTCCCCCACTTGCCTTGATAGGTCTGAGAAGTCCTTCCTTATAGTTTTGACCTCACTTGATATTTCTTGTAGGGTTTCTCTAAATGATGCCATTTCCTGGAGAAAACGATCTTCGGTTAATAAAGTGCTTGAAGTCATAGGTGAAGCTTGCTTGGCAGACTGTGTTAAGTTGGCATTCCTTGCTTTTTTAGGTGCCTTTTCAGGCGTTGTTGGTGGGGTATGCTTCACGTTGGCTGCTTTCATATCAGCCTCCATCGTTGCCACTCGCTGTATATCTCTAAGTATATCTTTAAGAGCGCCTTAAAAATCAGCTCCAAAAAGACTAGAAGCAATTAGAAAGCCTTTAGGGTCGCTAAGAGTGAGAAAGACATCAGAATTTCAATAGAAAATACTAACTTTGATCGGTGGAGGACGGGAGCTCAGGAGAGAGCTGCTTTCAGTCACACTGCATCACGTGACTCCCCCGGTTTGGGCCTTTGCTGTTCTGACTGCCTTCCCAGCTTCCTTTTGCTTTAACTGATATAGTTCGCTGTCCTGCTCCTTCTGTGATTCCTTGTACTTCCTGAATGCTTTCTTTTTCTCTTGAACCTTCACTGCCACTTCCTGTGAGAACCATAGTGGTTTCTTACATCGTTTCATTTTGTTTATTTGCTTCACACAAAGGCTTATTACCTCTGTGATGGCAGCTTTTATTATTCCCCATTGTTCTTCCACCCCTCCTTCCTGCCCATTTGCTAGTGCATTCCTTAGACACTCACCCATTTTGACAAAGTCAGCCCTCCTAAAGTCCAATACTTTTGCCTTTGTATGGCTTGACTCTATTGCTGTGTTTATTGTGAACCATACTCTTCGATGGTCGCTAGTTCCCAGATGGCTACCTACTTCTACATCTGTGATCCTCTTTCATCTCCATTTGAGAGAACCAGGTCTAAGATTGCCCCTCTTGAGTGGGGCTCCAATACTAGTTGTCTAAGGCATGCCCCTGTAGGGCATCTAGAATAACCCACTCTTCAGTGGCTGCTGCAACTGCACTCCAGTTAACATCTGGCATATTCAGATCTCCCATCAGCAATATCTCCACTTTTTCTGCCATTCTAAGTATACTTTCTATCATTTTCTTGTCCATTTCTTCCCCCTGAGAAGGGGGTCTGTATACAACCCCTGTGCGGATTGTGGTGCCATTGCAGTCTCCAAATTTACCCACAGTGCTTCTTCTCCTCCCTGTTTTCCCTTTTGTTCTGTTGCTTTGATTCCTTCCCTTATGTAAAGAGCTACTCCTCCTCCTCTTTTACCCTCCCTGTCCCTCCTGTAGATAGTGTATTCTGGTATGTTTACGTCCCAGTCATGGTTTTGTGTGTACCATGTTTCTGTGACTGCCACGATATCCAGATGTTCCTCCTCCATCAAGGCCACTAATTCAGGAAGCTTGTTACTCAGACTATGGGCACTGGTACTCATTGCTCTCCATTTTTTTGTGGCTTTACCTTCTTTTGCAGCATCCCCCACTGACCTTTCTACCTCGGTCTTTTTCTCATTTAGTACCCTGTTTTGTAGGGACAGACTTGGATTTTCCTGCAGCTTATCAGTGCCTCCCCTTGACTAGTTTAAAAGCTTGCCAATGAAGCATTTAAACTGATTGCTCAAAAGACCTGTTCCCTTCCTGGACAGATGCAGACCATCCTGCCAGTATAGGCTGGTGTCCCTCCAGGTGGAACCCCAGTCCCCAATGAAGCCAAACCCCTGTGCTCCACACCATTTTTTCAACCATTCATTAAACTGCATGGTGCAAAGTACCCTCGCCTCACTCATGCCATTGACAGGCAGCACCTCAGAGAAGGATACTGTGTGTGCTACTTGTCTTAGGCCCTTCCCCAATTCTACAAAGTCCTTCTGCACTGCTCTAATCTCATGATGAGCCAAGTCATTTGTCCCTTGATGGACAATGACATCCAGCTCAGACTCCCATGCAGCTGTTCTCATGATCCTGAGGATGCGCTTCCTGTCCCTCCAAGCCATGGTACCAGGCAGGCACCTTACTTCAGTTTTCCCTGCTCCCCCCAGTTCTATCCCCCTAATAATTGAGTCCTCCACCAGGTGCTGCTTCCTGTCCTTGTGGTGTCCTCTGCCTCCTTCTTGTGGGCCTCCCTTGTGACAGTTGTCCTCAGCCTCCTTAGTCCCCTCTGCGGGTGCATCCATAGGGGAGCTATGCTTCTCCAGAATGGTGTATGGATTGTGGAGTGGAACAACTGACTGGGTGTGCCTCTGTTCCACCTTCCCTGAGCCCACTGTGGTCCAACTGCTGTGCTTTCTTCGCAACCTCTGAGGTAGTGGTGGTGGCTCTGGTGCTCCCTGGATGGGGGAGGTTCCCTTCCTACCGTCCAGTGTGGCCTGAGGGAAGGTTCCCTTACTACTGTCCAGTGTGGCCTGAAGATGGGCAACTTCCTCCCTCAGGGCAGAGAGTTGTCTGCAAATAGGGCAGCACCTCAGCTTCCAGAAAGACTCCCGGAAGACTGGTGCCCCACAGCCATTACATTGTACTACTCCCCACATGTTTATCTACTTTTTTGTGTGTGTGTGTGTGTGTGTGTGTGATTGGTTTGTTATATAGAAATATATACAGTATATTATACAACGTGTATGCTTATATTGTCAGTGCAGAGTGCTAGAGAGGATATGACAGTGATATGTACCTTGCATTCTTGAGGAAATGATGTCAGAACCCCAGGTATAAAGGAACTATTTCCAGAGATGGGTGGGGTGAGGGTGGGAAGGGTTGGGCCTAAACTGTGCCCTCACAAAACAATCAGCTAAAAGCTCTGACCCACCACTGCGATGAGTGCCTTCCTGTCAGCAAGATGCCCTACACAACAATTTGACAGAGAAAATATCCTGCTAATCAAACGGAGAAAAATCCAGACATTGAAGTCAGACACAGGTAAACCTCCCCAGCCCCAAAACAGCCTGGTGGTTTGTGCTCTGAAAGCAGTCAGCCCCAAAATAAGTCAGCTGTGCTTTAAACTCTTCCTGCACTGAAAATCTTAAGAGTTGTAACAAACGTAAAGCTAGATCCACCTTCCTCTGTTGCTTGAAAGACTGTCTTTTCCTGACAATTCTAAGTTCCTTGTCTTACCTTTCAGTTAGAAGTAGCATCTACCTGCAGAATATCTGCTACAAACCAAAGACAATTGTAAGGTTCACCTCCCTCTGTTGTGAGCACAAAGTGCAATATAGAATTTGCAAGTGCAATATAGAATTTCTCACACAGCTCACAGTTAAGTGAGCACAGAAAAGGATCCGGTGGCAACTATAAAGGACAAAGGGCAGAGCAGGAGAAGCAGTGAGTGACGGCCATCAAGATGGCCAACAGCATGCTCGGGTGTGTCAAAGTGGGGTGACCAGCAGGGCAGTGGCAGTAATATTGCCACTTAACAAGTCACTGATCAGGGTGGAGTACTGCTTACAGTTCTGGGCTGCTCATTACAAAAAGGACACTGAGACAGTTGATAGGGTAGTACTAGTAGTAAGTAGTAATGATTTTTATTCATTTGATAAATGAACAAGTTAAAATTCTCATTGAGCAGGTAGCTCATTTACAAGGGACACCATACAATCATGCTGGTTACATAATCTTAGGAGAAAAAAATAATGTTACCAGACGTGTATATATACATCAATTAAAATTTAAAATATGGTATACATTAAGGTGCTGTAAAACATTATGACACAAACACTACATTAGCACAATACTAGAACAACAAAAAAAGACCAAATCTCCACAGCTATTTATCCTTTTTAGGGCGAAAAATGCAGGGCCATGAAAACGATCAGGGATATGGGGGACAAACGTTATGAGGTGGGGTTGGTGGCACTTAACATGTTCTCCTTGAAGAAAAGGAGTCTGAAAGGGGAAATGATCTCTGCGTTCTGGATACTAAAGGGTATCGACAAGATGGAACAGACACAGATGTTTAATCTGGTATCCTTTGGCCGCACGCGGGGACACGTCATGAAGTCCACAGGTGGTAAATTCAGGGGTAACATTAGGCAGCACTTCTTCTGTCGGGTGGTTAGTGAACACATGGGACAGCCTACCCAATGAGATGGTGGGTATGAAGACAGTACAGGTCTTCAAGGTACAGTAAGCCTGGATAAATGCCTGCGTACCATGAGAATCACAGGAGACCCTGGGTTGTGCAGTGGGTAGGAAATTCCGTTAAATTAGTACATGTTTACACAGCATAATTATTCATCCCAGCTTACGAAAGGGGGAGGGGGTGCAGACATGATGAACTCAGAGTCCCTGCTCATCTTAAATTACTATGTTAGAATGCAGATACATACAGTCTTTTAAAAAATATATTGTGTATAACAGTGTAGACTTGCTTTTCAATTTTGACTCCATATGCTTTCTTTTACTATCTATCTACAGTACCTATTCCATCACATTTTCAGATTTTACAACTGTTTAGGTAATTTCTTTAAATAACTTTCCTCACTTACTGTATATCTGTCTATAGAGGTACTGCAGGTGTTTAAAACTAAGTCTAGATTACTTTTATGTAATTTATTTCTTGTTTCTTCTGTTTTCTTTGCCTCCTTTTCTGTTTCTGCTACTGGAGTGCCATTTCCTAAGGCTTGCAGTATACTGTGAGAAATAAATCATCGAAACTAAGCAAGCATGTGGTTTTATTGGATTTTTAATTAGATATTTTGTTCTGCGTGTTATTGCGTAAATGAGCCATAGTAACCCCCTTGCGTGTTCTCTCAAGACCTTGTGGGCATATGCTCACATTTATGCATCTATGTAGTTTAGTAAACCAATGCAAATAAATACAGTAAGGTGTTTTTAAAATACAGCACAACTACGGACACAGCCTGTGGCTTCCTCCTGAGGGGGCTTCGTCGATGACTTTATGTGGACCTATAATTGTATTAGCACTGGTGTAAACATGTGTACACCTACACGTCTCTGGTGTGCCTTCAGTCAATAGACAATAGATCAGTATTTGAAAATCAAGCTGTAATATTTAGTAATATCCAAGTTTAGAATTTACAGCATGTTACTTAAAACAAATATACTACTCAGTCTTTAAAGAGGTAGTGTAGAGCTGTGACAAGCTAGGCATCCCTCCAGTGTAAATATTCACTTTAGTTTTCAATAAGAAGCAAGACACAGACTGTTTTAATGGTCTCCTGTTTACTACACATACACTGATATACAGGCATTTCTGTACCCCCCCATGCCATTAGAGAGGGTATAACTAGCATCTGCACCTCCCTCCATGCTGTCATGGGGGTGTGGGGTGCCTCTGGTGGAAGGGAAGTTTTCAGATGAGTTTCTCAAGAATAAATCTCATTTTATGATCTGATGAATGCAATCCCTTAGCTATGCTGGTAGGTACATAATAGGTACCAACTGTAACAGCATAACTTTTCAGAACGGTATACCAGCTTTCTTTCTTTCCCTTTATTTTTACACCTTCTTGTCTCTCTCTCCTGGACCTCCTTCAGTTAGCTCACTAGTCGGAAACCCTTCACCTCTGCTGAAGTGGCCAGCACTTGCTTCCAAGCTCCAGTCGACCACCCCCTGCCTCAAGAATCAGCCCCTAGATGTAACTCTGTCAAGGCCAGGCCTCTTTTCCATGAGGTGGCAACATTTTAGTGACTGTTTCGTCAGTCTTTTGTTTGACTACTCAGCTGTGTTTTGAGAGTAAAGCACTTGCTATTATTTATCAGTGATCCAATTCTTTTTATGGTTGTGTTCTTCCCCTGTGATTGTATTTAATGTTCTCTAATGCTGTAATCTCACCTAAAAAAATCTCTTTTTTCCTTTGCCTGCCATTCCTAATTTTCTTTTTCTCCAAGATAAATATCTTCTTACCTATTTGATTGTCTGTCATTGCATCACAAAAAATGCCCATGCATATTGTGTATTAAATTTTATCATTTTGTATAATTCTATTTTGTAGTTTTTTCTGTTTTTATTTTCACTACTAAGCATTTTGAGGCACATGTTGTATGAAAGATGCTATGTAGACATGTATTGCCTTATATTGCATTGTATTGTATCTCCACCAGAACCAATCTACTTTTTTGTGGTTCCACCGCTTTGTGAAGGAATCAGAATCTACTGGTAAAGGAGGGGAGGCAGGAGTCTAGGCACCAACTGGATGTACAGTGGCATGGCTGTACCATCTGTGGAGACTACCCATTTGTTAATTTTCTCCCGGAGGCCCCTCCTATGAGGACACAGAGAAGCCCACTTTTAAGTCAGCATGCTGCAGCTGCACTCTTCTTGCATCCTGCCAGCCCAGTAGCATTCCCAACTGCCGTGATGGTGGCCAAGGACATGACAGTTGGGGTTTGATGCCAAAAAAGTGGACATGTGCACATTAACACACAAACATCATCTCCTTAGATGTTGTCTATAATTATCTTGAAAAAAGTGGGGTAAATACAAGCATGTAAGCTGAACTGTACCCCCAAATTACACATATTATACATATTTGGCAACCCAGATGGCCCAGCGGTAGCACGTTGCACTGCTGTGCAGGTGACCTGTGTCTGAAGGCAAGCTCTGGTTGCCGTGTTGGGAGGGCAGGTCAGGTTGAGCTTGCTGCTGCGCAGCAGTGTGCCTCATTTGGGTATGGTTGGTGGCAAGTTCTGTTGCCACAGCAACCCCTGCAACTTGGCCAAAGAGCTTGCTTTCATCGCAAGGGTACCGTGTGTGTGAGAGGTCGATAGAGGCACTGTCCATGCCATGGGGAGCAGTGATGGTGCAGGAAAAGACTGGGGAAGTAAGGAAAACCCTCTGCATCTGGATGATGGCTCTATCCGCGAATGCAGGGTGCATCTCTGGGTGACTCAGGGGATGCAAGAAAAAGCTAAATGGAAAGATTTATATGTTTTAAATTTTCCTTGAGATGTCATGGGCTCTTGAAATGTGTGTTATACTATTTTTATAATGTTTAAGGTAGCTGCATACATTGTTTATAAAATAGGTAAGAGACTCATGTACTGTGATTGGCGAAATCCATTCAAATGACTGTGTAGTAATTACAGTACAACTTCACAGGTCAGTTAAAATGTCATTTTATTTGGGCATTTGGGACTTAATTTGCATTTTATAAGCATGATATCACACTCCAGGGTGTGCAGTTATGGTGTAATGACTGCATGTTCCAGTTCATTGCTTTCAGAAGTAATATTGCGGAGGAACTGGAAGGGAAGGTGTATCTCTTTTGTGGATGACACAAAAATCTGCAACAGGATGGTCACACAGGAGGGGGTAGAGAGAATGCAAAGGGATCTGGGAAAACTACAGGAGTGGTCTAGAGTGTGGCAGTTCGGTTTCAGTGCCTAAAAGTGCAAAATCATGCACCTGGGGCGGAGAAACCCGAAGGCTGTATTTAAGATGATCTCAAGGTGGCAGAGTACTGCGACAGAGCAGTAAGTAAGGCTAGCCAGGTGCTGGGGTGCAGAGGGAGGGGGAAGCAGGAGAAGGGAGGTGGTGTTGCAACTGTATCACTCACTAGTGAGACCTTACCTGGAGTACTGTGTCCAGTTCTGGACAATGCAACTTCACAAGGACACTGACAAGGTGGAAGCAGTCCAGAGGCCTACCAAAATGATGTGGGGTTGCACAAGAAATCACACAAGGAGAGGCTACAGGAGCTCAACATTTACTTCCTGGTGGAGAGGACAGTGAGAAGGGATATGACTGAGAACCATAACTACCTCATAGGGGTGAATATGGTGCAGAAGGGAGTCTCCTTACAGGAGCATGCTATGAAGCTTTGGGGTGTTTAAGAGGAATGTAAAGAAATACTTCACAGAAAATGTGAAGACATATTTCTTCACAGAAAGGGCTGTGAATGCCTGGAACAGCTTGCAAGAAGAGGTGCTGGGGTCGAAGACAGTGGGGAGTTTCAAGCATGTGTGGGACAGGCACATGGACATAATAGGCAGTGGAAAGAGAGAAGGGAGGCCACCTGTGATAAAGTCTATGGTGTAGTGTTAGGCAGATAAAACAGAGCAGACTAGATGGGTGTATTGGTCCTTTTCTGCTGACATATTCTATGTTTCTATGAAAGGCACTCACAGCTGCACATCATGCCTGACAACCTACCTGGGGTATACAATCATTTTGGGAGAACCGTAGCATATTCTGCCATGTGTTATCACTTACATTTAGTATTCTAACATAACGTATAATAAAGATGGAGTACAGCTAAGTACGTGAAAGCCTAAATCTTGACTGGAGGACTTTTCCTTTAGAAACAGAATAGGTGCTTGCAGTTTACTTACAGACTTGGTATTGCCATCCAAAATTTCTTCTTCCAGTGGCTCCAGTTTAAGGTCCTAAATAAAAACCAAAAAAAGCAATAATGTAAAGCTAACAGTGCCAAGCAACACAAAACACAGGAAGACAATGGTTGTGCGTGATACAGTCCTGTGATATATATAGACAGACAAGTGTGTCATAGAGACAAAGCAAACAGAGGATTCTGCTGTCTACTGAGAGACAGAATTAGGCACAGTACTGAAAGATTTGACAGACTATTGGAGCCCCTTTGAGGCCACCCTCTGCTAGTGGTACTGTAGGTGGCGGAAGAAATGACACCACTGGCAAGAAGGACGATTAACTCATGAAGGGCTTCAGAAACCTAGGACAGACGAAGGCAGTATAGCGCAGTGGTTTAAGGTTCTGATCTGCAAATCTGGTGACATCCAGCAGACCAGACCTGGGTTTGAATCCCATAGCTTCCACTTACATACTGTGTGACCCTGAACAAATCACTTAACTTCCCTGTGCTCCCAGGTCGCACCTGTAAAAAAGCTTTCAGTTTAGTGTGCTACTCCAGGTTAAACAACTAAAAAAAAAACGATTACAGAGAGGGAAGCAGATGCCATCTTCTCATAGCTATCACTAATTCAGTATGCAGATAACAGATGTAATGCTAGGATTCAAAGCATTAATTCTTGGATCAGGTGTTTGTGCAAGGAAGAGGGAGTCATCTTTGACAGTTTGGAAGCAGATCGAGAGATGTTGTATTCGTAATACCCCTGTGCAGATCACAGGTCAGACCCTCCCTTGAGTACAGAGAACAATTTTCATCCCCACATCTGAAGAAGGGTATCACCCAGATTGAGAAGGTGCAGAGGAGCATGACCAAGGTGATTAAAGGCTTAGAAAACATGGGCTATGAGGACCAACTGGAGGAGATGGAACAGTTCTCCATGGAAAAAAGAAGACTCAGGAGTGACATAATAACAGTTTTCAAACATCAGAAAGGGATAGTGCCATCAGACCAAATGCAGCTCTTCCTGATGTACAGGGATGAAAGGACAAGGGAGCACTCCATGTCTTTGAAAGAAGGCAGAATCAAGAAAATATCAGAAAGAACTACTTAACAAATGAGTGGTGAACATCTGGAATAGGCTTCCAGAATGCATGTTGTCAGTCAACAGTTTCAACCTTCAAGCATAAACTAGATAAGTACTTTGAAGAAAAGGAGGGGGGCAGGGTATTCCCACGGAGTTGTTGTGGGAAAGAACTTGATGGGCCAGTGGGCTTCTTTCTTTAATAAGTTTTTTTTTTTTTGAATATACTTTATTAAGGTCAGAGTTCAATACAATGGTACCATATTTCATAACATTTGATTCTGGGCTCTGACAAGTTTTACGATACCTGAAAACCTTAAACATTGAATGGTTTAGCCAGCCCAGTGGTGCTGAGGGTTGAAGCACTGGATACCACACCCCGCTCCATGCCAATGACCCATGTTCGGGAGCAAGCACAGGTTGCCTGGGGTTGGTTGGGAGGAGGAGAGGATTGAGCATCTGAAGGACTGCTCTCCTCTCCGGTGGGTGGTGCCACTTCCCACTGAATGACTGCTCCCAGGTGGAGGCCTGAAGGGTACTGTAGTGTGGGACAGGGCAGCGACATGAAGGGAGGTGTTATGGGCAGCAGCGTGCATGCACGCATGCCTGCAGCAAGGGTTGGGAGAAAATTCTGGAAAATGGAGCTGGTAGGCTCCATGATGGCCTGGCCACTGGAAACTTGGCTTCCGGCTTCTGGACTGTACTCCGTGGGGTGGGGTCACTGCCAGCCCCATGGGTGGATAAATATAGTAATAAACAAAAAACTAAACAAACAAAAATCATTAAATGGTTGACTCTTACAAAAATCTGCTATGCAGTCAATTCTGGTTTAAAACATTAAGAACAAAAATGAAGACATATAATGTTATAGAAAAATAAAAAACTGAATAAACAAATTCCTAACTGTGTCAGACTGTCTTTTACACTTATTTCATTTGAGCGTTTCATTAGCTTTATTGAATTAGTTAGACAGAAGTACACTGGTTTTTGAGTTGTGAGTCCTGCTATGATACAACGCTTGTGCCCCTGGTTTGTTGTTTAAGTAAGCTTCAAAGCTCTCACAAATATTGTTAAAGGCATGTTCTCTCCCTCTGGTCATGTACACTATTTTCTCCATCATCATACATTATTTTATCCTGTTTAGCCAGATACTGCACGTTGCAGGTTTTTCTTGTTTTCACTCCTTTAGATAACAGTTTTGGCAGTGTTAATTCTCATGAGCATGACGTTTTTATGCTGCAGCGACTCTGTGTCTTCCCAGTCACCCAGCAAGACCTTTCTAGGTGACAAGGACACCTGCTTGTTCAGTGTTGCTGCACTGGCATTTTCGATTTCATTAGAATAGGCATGTAGTGGTTGGCAGTTATACATTAAGGTCTACATATTCAAAGGAGTTGCACCAGAAATGTGCCCCAGGGCCATATTCAAAGAGAAGCAGCGCTGTGCAATTCCCGATGTGCCACAGCACAAAGATAATGTATACGGCGCATCTCCAGGGGGCGTGCCCATGTATATGTGGCACATCCCGATATTCAGCCCAGGATGTGCGGTACATCTGCCAGCACATCCCAGAGATGTGCCACATACATGGGCACAAAGTTGAGCCCATAAAAAAGGCTCAACTGGTAGCCACCAACGGGCGAGCTGCTGTAGTGCAGGGTGCAACACAGCAGCCGCCAGCTGTGGGTGGCAACTCCTCCCCGAACACCGTGCACAATCTCCCACCAAATGCCCTGGTGGTCCAGTGGTACCCCTCTTCCCGCCCGTAACCCCGATCGCCCGAAATAAAAAGTATTTACAACCCTGGTGGTCCAGTGGTACCCCCCACCCATACAACCCTGATCACCTAAAATAAAGATTATAAGCCAGCCTGCTGGCACAAGTTGATTTCCTCTTGCGGTGCGGCGGCCGGGTTAGGGAATGGACTTGGGTCGTCGGAGGGCCAGCCGGGGGAGAAGGATTGAGCATCCTACGACTGCTCTCCTTCTCCGGGGGGAGGGTGAGGGTCATCATCACTGCATAGCAACCGACATCCACAAGGTTCCTGGGGGTGGGACAGACGCTGGTGTCATTGCACGTTCCCACCCCCCTACAGAGGGAAAAAATAGCCTGTCTCTGCTGCCTTAATGAAGCCCACCCCTGGGCTGCAATTGGTTCCCCAGGCTGACTCTCATCCTATCCCATTGTTTGCAGCGCCTTAAAAGGGCCAGGTGTGCCATGTCTCCACCCCTGGGGGTTAATCCAGGGGTCCGGGAGTGCAGCTCATCTGGGGATGCCGCAGCTAAGGGTCTGTGACCAGGCGGATGCCTGGCAAAGCGGAGCGGGCACCAAAAAGAATAAATAAAAAATAAATAAATAAATAAAATAAATTATTTACAACCCTGGTGGTCCAGTGGTACCCCTCTCCCCACCCATATCACTGATCACTTTAGAATATTAATATCACATTCACTGGTGGTCCAGTGGCCCACTCCTGCCCGTAACACCGATCGCCATTCGAATGAATGATATAATTCCCTGGTAGTCCAGTGGCACCCCCCCCCCCAGCTCCCCCAGTCATCGACAGGCAGCAAACCCACCCTCATACCTGCATGGCTGCCTGCCAAATGACAGTTTACAGTATCTGCTGCAACTGCAAGCCCATTGGTCCACACTACGGACCAATGGGCTTGAAGTGCATACTGTAATAGTCATTCACAACTTTGTGAATTAAGTCATTCATTCACAAAGTTGTGAATGCCTATTATGGTATGCACTGCAAGCCCATTGGTCCAATGGACCAATGGGCTTGCTGCAGATACCATAATAGCCTTTTACAATTTTGCAAATGAAGTCATTCATTCACAAAGTTGTGAATGCCTATTACAGTATGCACTGCAAGCCCATTGGTCCATCGTGTGGACCAATGGGCTTGCAGTTACAGCAGATACTGTAAACTGTCATTCTGAGGGCAGCCGTGGAGGTATGTGGGTGGGTTTGCTGCCCGTCGATGACCGGGAAGGGGAGCTAGGCAGGCTAGGGGTCCAGTGTGGGTGGGGGTTGCCACTGGACTACCAGGGAATTATATCATTCATTCGAATGGTGATCAGTGTTACGGGCAGGGAAGGGGAAACCACTGGACCACCAGGGAATGTGATATTAATATTCTATAGTGATCAGTGTTAGGGGGCGGGGAGTGGGGAACTACTGGACCACCAGGGAAATACAGAACTCATTCTTTCAAGCGATCAGGGTTACGGGTGGAGAGGGAACCACTGGACCACCAGGGATTGTAAAACTAATTTATTACAGTGATCGGTAGCCGGTGGGAGGGGAATCACTGGACCACCAGGAAGTACAGAACTCATTTGTTCGGGTGATCGAGGTTACAAGCGGGGGTACCACTGGATCACCAGGGATTGTAAACTAATTTATAACAGTGATAGGGGTTACGGGTGGGGAGGGTGAACCACTGGTCCGCCACTGACAGCACTGCATGCTGTGCAGGGTGCCAGGTACATTTCATTGGCCAGCCCTGCACAACTCATGCAAATGGGGCCATAATGACATGTAAATGGCCCAATGTGTGCCTTGCATGCATTATGGTCCCATTTGCATATTTGTGTTTGAATATCAGGAATTGGCGCATGGCGTATCTCTGATGTGCTGGTGCATTTCCTATTCCTGGTATTCAGACCTTGTGCTGCGGATATTTTTTGATATATTCAGATGAGATGTGCCATGGCACATATCTTTTGAATATATATCCCTTTGTTGCTCCAGCCAACTCAGTTGCACGGAGCAACCACTTGCGCCAATGCCAGGCGCACTTTTGAATATCTAGCCCATTTGTGTAATAGATCTGTTTATTGTTCACACCTGGGGCAGTTTCCCTCCACCTGGGGTTGAATTTGGCTACTCTGGCTGGGGTGTAATATGCCCTCTGAGTAGTCATGAAATGTATAACCTTGGATTTTACTTTATATAGTCTGTCTCCATCCATCTTCTAGAATCTCTGCCCAGTCTCCTTCCTTTGTGATATTCTCCCCCAAGAGCTCTTCCCACTTTTGCCTGTGCTGTTGACAGGTGCTGGGTAGTGAGTTAATTAATGATTGGTATATGCTTCTCAGGAGGACCCCTAGTATTTTCTGCCCCATCCAAAGCACTAGCCATGTGAGACGGGTTTTGTAGTTTGCAGCTAGGTCTTAGTTCCCCTCCTAGGAAATGTCTGAGTTGAAGGTGTCTAAAGGAATGGGGGGGGGGCATATCATTGTTGTATACTCTCGAATGACATCACTACACCCCCCCCATATATGTGGCCCAGCAATTCTATGCCTTTGTTTGCCAAATGTGAAACCCTGGATCACATACATGTAACCCCTTTGTTACCCGGGGTTACTAGAATCCCAGTAAGACCTAGTGGTAGGCAGGAAAGGCAGCTTGTGAAACTCCAGTTAAATGGGTTTCACACTGTCTCACTCTGTCCTCAGTCACAGCTGAGACTTGAGCGATGACATCACCATAGAACTGTCGCAGCTGCATGAGCCACATTGGAATCTACAGCTCAGGGAGTGAGTTTAGAACTTTGGGAAATTTAAAGTCATTCTTCAGTTTGTCCTAAAGCAAACAGGAAGGAAGTCGGTCAGTCTTCAGTTTGTTTCAAAGAAGAAGGAAGTGTTCCTGTGTTTACCTTTTTTTTTTTAAAGTGGTGGAGACCGCTCCTCCGGTCTCAGTGCCCCTCCCTCCGGGGGGGGGGGGAGTTCTCTGTGGGTTCAATGGGCAATCCCCTTCTCCCACCATGGAAGGAAGCTGCCTGGTTTTATTTAGTCTGTTCTTGTATAACAGCAAAGGTTATAGTACTTCGCCTGTGGGGCACCTGCAACGAATGGGTGAGTGTTTGGCTCCATTTGAAGGGGCAAACAAATTGTTTTCTTCAGTTGGGAAATGAATGTGGACTGCTATTTGGGAGGACTATGTTTACTAGGACAAACAAATGGAGCAGTCAAACAGTCTAAAGTTTTAAATGGATTTCAAGTAATGGGGACTGCTATTTGGGAGACTATGTTACTAGGATGAACAAATGGAGCAGTCAAACAGTCTAAAGTTTTATTGGATTTCAAGTAATGCTGTAGAGGGGTACTTCAGGTCATCCACTGTTCAATCTACATTTTAAAGTTCTAAAGTTTTCTGTGTGTATCCAGAGAAATGGCGGGTATGGGCTATGGGAGCTGGAGGTGGAAAACCCATCTTTAGTAACCAGGTCCACCTCTACAGTTTCTTCTGTGTTTTGCTACTTGCCTCATGCACTTGGCCAGTGATGGGGTGGGTACCCAGACGTCGTCGCAACTTGAAAATCTCTCTAGGAGTCGCAGACTCTAAGTGTGTGGGGAGCCACAGGATGGGAAAATGACTCCTTGTTGGATGGGAGCCTTCTTGTTTGATGGGAATTGATTGAAGTAAGAAAACAAATCTCTCTAGGAGTCACAGACTCTAAGTGGTGTGGGGACCCACAGTTTGGGAGTCTCCTTGTTTGATGGGATGTCTTTCCAAGTAAAGTTTGGGTTCATTCTTCAAGTGGACCGTCCAGTCAAGTGGCTGGCAGGGGAGCTGCCAGTCAATATGTATCCAAAGCGCATGCAAAGTCCGGGCTGAGTGCCTGGTGGGTCCAAAGCCAGACAACAGTAGTAATGTGTTCATTCTTCAAATGGACCACTTGGTTAACCTCTAATCTGCACATACAGTGAACGTAGCCCTTTGGGGGACCATGCAATGCTTTGTTTATGTTCAGTTAGTTAAATAAAACCACACTGAAAAATCCCAATTCTGGTTCTGGACATTACACTTATTGCTTCCTGTAGTTGGATTTACTTGGGTGCCCCTGTGCAGAGTAGCCAAACCTAGGTCCCTTGTGCCAGGTAACCTCATCCTCCCCGAACCCAGGTCCCCCACCAGGTATTGCTGCCAACACCAACAGCATGTCACCTGTCATTTTAGTAAAAAGGCAGGGGTGGGGTCCTTACATACAAATTTAGGAAAGCGATAGTTGTTCCAGATGAGGGTAATTGTGATAAGCCGAAACTCAGCTTTTTTAAAACTGTGGGTTTGGTGCCAGACCTATAGAAGATGATGTACTATGAGATTATTCTTAGCACATCTGGTGTCCTTACTATTTAAACAATACAGAAGGTCTGTCAGCCTCTTGGTTGAGGTACACTCTCCTTCTAGGGGTATTCCTGCATTTTGGCAGTTGGGTTTATACCTGTCCCTCACACTGGCAATTTGTAAAGTCCAATAATAGTTTTTAAAGTGTGGAGCACCTACAGTCAGGGCCCCTACTTTTCTGCGGCACAGTGGGACCAAGTTCTGTGAATTACCATTGCTGCAGAACTTCAATGATGGTTGTAATTTCTCGGCACTAGCAAACTGCCACATCACAGTGTCAGCTTGTCATCCTGACTTCACTTTCATAGCAGTAGTGATAGCAATCAGGGTGGTGGAAAGCACAGTAACACTAGTTCAAAAAATAACAGACTTATAAAAATAATGTTATGCCTAAAAAAGCATAACAAATGTCTCTCCCTTAAGGTCCTAGCCTGTTGCATAAATGACATATGCAGAGGGCATCTTATGTGATAAATAAGGTATTTCTATATGCATGCTATCTATCCCACTAATGAGGTTTCCACTGTCTATCACTTATATATTTGTATGTGCTTTCCACACCACTCATGAGGTTCCCACTGTGTATCACATATATTTATCTGCAATCTGTAACATACATACAATTATATGTGTGTGTGTGGTGAGAGAGACAGAGATACTGTGTGTGTGTGTGTGTGTGTGTGTGTGTATATACTGTATATATATATTTTTTTTTGTGTTTGTTTGTTTGTTTTTTAATTTCCATGAACTTGCACCCTCATTCATACAGGTCCCATTGGAAATGGAATAGAGGAGTTATTGCAAAACTCATTTTTCATGTCAACCTGCTTTCCCTGACACAATGCATAACACCATCAGGCCATGACATGCAAGTGAACCAATTGTGAGATAAAGCTCTCCGGCCCATAACAATGTGTTCACCATGTGACAGAACACTGCACCATACCTTCCCAGGCTCCGAGCAGTGATGTGTTCCACCAATCCTTGTGCTGCCCAGCCAGCTCCCAGAGCTAATCTCTGAACCTGAGCTGCCGGCACGGAAACACAGCATACTACCCTCTGGCCCAACAGCTGTCCCTGCACAGAACATTTCTCAATAACTTTTAGGTGATTCTATCAACCAGTGACAATATGTAATCAATAACCCTGGCAAAAATGTGTACAGTGCAATTATTTATTTAACAGGTCTATTCTTTCAATCACTTTTCTGGGCATAATTACTTTATTTTTCTTAAAAAGTTAGACAGTTAAATTCATTTTACCATTATTCATTTCAGACAGTGTCTCTATACTTTAAACGCACAAATAGGTCTGTACAAAGTGAGGTATGGACTTAACAGGTCTATGCCATTGACAAGATTTTGTTTAAGTTGGCCCTAATGCAACAATGTAAGACTGAAAATTATATTAGGCTGTAGTGCAGGTTGAGCAAATATCACCATGCCTGATGTGCTGTGCCACTGTCTCTGGCAGTGGGAGCTGTAGTAGATAAGTGACTGTTCATTTCTGTTGCAGATTGCAGCCATTTCATTAGCTAATGTATGACGTTATAGCAATAATAACATCACATTCTGAGCATATGGGGTGTTTTGGATATAAAAAGAGGGGAAGGGAACCAGATTCTATGGAAAAACAGAAATATTAATAAAAAATCACCAAGAAGAGTGAAATCTGCGGCATCGTAGAAGTTCTGCGGTAGATTGCTAGTTCTGCGCAAAATTCTGCGGCTGCAGAATTCTAGGGGCCTTGCCTACAGTATGCCTCCCCTATTCAAGGCATGCGTTAACTTGTGATTCGAGGTGTCTTGTTTTGGAAGAGCCAAGTTGTGGCACACACCCTGAGATACCTAATGAAAGTATTGGGTATATGCATTGGCAAGACCTGAAAAAGATAAAAGAACTTATAGAGGATCATCATGTTAAGCACGTTCGACCTGCCTAGGAGGGATAGGGGAAGATTTTGCCATGTTGTACATAATTCCCTGACCTTATTAAGTACTGGGACATAGCTGACCCCATATATGTCTTTCATTTGCTTTCTAATCTGCACCATCAAGTACTTAAAGCCTACGTCGGTCCATTGAAAGGGCAAGTCATTTTTATCATCAGTGTGATCACAATTATCAAGCAGTAGCACAATAGTTTTACCCAGGTTGACCTTGTAGCCTGATATAGCTCCAAGGGTGTGCATCACATCAAGCAGACATGGCAGGGATGTATCCGGCTTAGTAACACATACCAGGAGAACCTCTATGTACAATGATCCTTTGGCTGTTGCTCCTCCCAGGTGTCACCCTCTTATGTTTTCATGTTGTCTAAGGGCATTTTCCAGTGGTTCCAGTGCCAAGTCAAACAAAAGTGGGAAGGGAGGGCACCCCGTCTGGTTTTCCTATATAGGGGGATGTGGTCTGATAGCCATGTGCTAGTCTGTACTGCCGCCGATGGGCTTTAATATATAGCCTGAACCCAGCCAAGGAATTTCTCACCAAAGCCCGTTTTCCTCATCATACACCAGCGGTGATCCCACTCGAGCCTGTCAAAAGCTTTTTCTGCATCGAGTGAGACCACCACAGGGCAGTAACTTGAGTGTTTCTGTCCCCAAGGCAAGACCTGCAGTAATGTTCTGAAGTTTGATGGTGCACCCCTCCCACTCACAAAACCCACTTGGTCTTCATGTATTAACTTTGGTAGAAAGTTTTTCAACCTCCCTGCCAGAATTTTGGCAATATTTTAAAGTCTGAGTTAAACAAAGAAATAGGCCTGTGTGATGTGGTCATTTGTCTCAGTTTCTCCAGTTTAGTGAGCACTGATATTCTGACCTGAGTGAATGACGGAGGAAGCTGCCCCACTTTTAATGTGTATGCTAGTTTTTCATACAGAGGGCCCAGGATCATCAGGGCCAGCTTTCCTTTCCTAAGTTTCTATGTTTGAATATATGTTAATTGATGTAAATCAATTAAATATAGAATAAAGTATGGGTCAGTGTGTGTAACAAGAAATTTACACACACACACGAGGGGTTAGATGCTACATAAACCCTGAGAGCGAAGCTCGAGGGGTTTATGAATAGCATCTAACCCTGAGGGCATGTGTAAACTTCAAGTTTACACATGCTGACCCATATTTTACTTTATATCATTGCGGGTTTCCCTTTTTTCACCTCAGTAACTGTATAAAATAAAAAGTTGCTGTGTGGCTGCGATCTGGTTAAGTTACAGTGCACAGCCGCGGTCCACTATCTTTAAAACTTTTTTTTTAATGTGGTGGGCAGCCACAAGTTAACTGAACTCCATGTGGTATATAATTTCAATTATTTCATTACTTACTGCTGACTCTGGTGGTTCATTGTTCGTTAGCAATTCAGTGAGAGGTGAGAGGTCGGGGAAGTGAAGAATTATGGTGGTGTGACAGGGCTGAATAAGGGCCTGCCCAATTTGTTATGCAGAAAGAGTTAACTGTAAGGATCTGTTCTATTCTCTCCTTTTCTGTCTCTTCTCTGTCTGGTTGTGCAATCAAATTTTCTTGTGAGACCTAGGAACTGATCACTCCAACGGTTTTGCAATTCTCCGCCTCTCTCTATCTCTCTGCCCTCTCTTGCTATTTCGGTCTTTTCTTCCACCTTACATATCTACAGGTATAAAAATATATGTGAATCTTTATGTGGAAATGTCACTGATAATGAGATCCCTTTGTTTAAAACTATATATAGTTATCCTGCTGAAATGATTGCAAAAAAACTATTTGGAACTTAAGGGGTTAAACTGAGATGCTGGCATGCAAACTTTACAGAGCTTTCAACAAGAAGTCAGTTTTGCATCATTATGTTTTTTTTGTTGCACCTACAAGAACACTGGAAACTGACAAGAACATTCTGTGAAAAGACACTATCTCCTTAACGAGCTCCCTGCAAAGACTTGTTATAAAAAGAGCAGCAATATTTTGCAAGAGAGAGAGAGAGAGAGAGAGAGATCTGAAACTGAGAAGAAACACTCAGAAGGAAGACTTTTTTTCCTCTGTACTGCCTTTGTAAATAGTTATACTGAACACATTTTTATTTTTTATTTAACATAGAAACATAGAAAGTGACGGCAGATGGGGACCAAAGATCCATCTAGTCTTCCCTGAGTGCTGTCCCCCTTAGACTTTCTTAGAGACAATCCCCTTATGCCTACTATATCCTGTGCAGATTTGAATAGCCTTACTGTTTTGTAGTCCATGACTTCTGCAGGTAGGCTATTCCATGAAGCCACCACCCTTTCTGTAAAGAAGAACTTACGCATGCTACCCCTGAACCTCCTTACCCTTAATTTCATTTCATGACCCCTTGCCATTGTGGAGCTATTGATCAGAAAGAGTTCCTGGGCAGGGATTCTGTTTATGCCCTTCAGGAACCTGAATGTCTCTATAATGCCACCCCATCTCTGCACTGCTCCAGTGAGTACATGTTGAATTGCTGTAATCTGCTTTCGTATGGCATTTCATGGAGCCCTTGTACCATTTTTGTTCACCTCCTCTGTACCATATTTAGTCTATCCATTTCCTTTCTGAGATAAGCCCTCCAGAACTGTATGCAGTAGTCAAGGCGGGGCCTTAGCAGGGACTTGTATAGTGGCATGATCACTTCCCTCTTCCTACTTTTGATGCCCCTTCCTATTCATCCCAGCATTTTGATGGCTTTTTGTGCCACTTTTTCACATTGTCTGCCCACTTTTAAGTCATCAGAGATGATGACCGCAAGATCCTGCTCCTGTCAGGTGGCTGTAACCTGCTCCCCTCCCAGATAGTAAACCGTCCCTGGGTTGCTCCTGGCCCAGATGCATTGCTTTGCATTTTTTTGCATTCAATTTTAACTGTCACATGTTGAACCATTTTTCTAGTTTGAGCAAGTCACTTTTAATTTGTTCCACTCCCTGAGCAATGTCCACTCTGTTGCAGATCTTTGTGTCATCTGCCAACAGACTCACCTTCCTGCCCAGCCCCACAGTGATGTTACTTATGAAAAGAACCCAGGACGGACCCCTGTGGCACCCTGCTGGTCACCCCCCCATCCCCTGATGCTGCCCAATTAACCATCACCGACTGGTTCCTCTGACTAAGTCAGCTTCTAACCCATGATACCATGTCCTGTCCTACTCCTGTATGCTCAAGCTTTTTTAGTAGCCTTCTGCATGGGACTGAGTCGAAGGCTTTGCAAAAGTCGAAGTAGGTAACATCCACAGCTCCCCCCCATGTCCACTATCTTAGTAACCAAGTCAAAAAACTCAGTCAGATTAGTCTTGCAGGACCTTCCCACCATGAAGCCACATTGCTTGCTGTCCAGCTGTCCAGTCTCTTCCAGGAAAATTTAAATTCTTTCCTTTAGCAGGGTTTCCATCATCTTGCCTGCCACTGAGGTGAGACTGACAGGCCGGTAGTTGCCCGCCACATCCCTACTCCCTCCATTATGTATGGGAACCACTATCACCCTTTTCCAGTCTTGTGGAACAATTCCCTCTCAGGGATCTGATAAAAAGATCTGTTAGAGGTGCTACCAATTCATGTCTGAGTTTTCTCAGTATGTGTGAGTGGATGCCGTCTGACCCAATGGCTTTATCTTTCTTTAGGTTATTGAGTTCATTCCTTAACCTCTCTACTGTGAAAGGGCTTGTGTCTACCCCCCTGTGCAATTATTAGCTCCTATAGTGTTTTGCTGTTATTGAGAAAAAAATAAAATGCTATTTGTGAATTTTGAAACTGCTCCTGGTTTTCCTATGCTTCCTGACCTGTGCCTCGCCGACAGTTGGTGTCAGCCTAAGTGGGATTTAAGCCATGCATACTCTAAGCCAGGGGTTTTGTGCATGGGTACTAGACCTGGTACCAGGAAAACACAGCAGAAAGGTATGGATTCTGCAGCAGGAAGTCCAGGAGTGATTACCAGAAGAATGGCAGCCAAACTAGAAGTAGAAGTAGAAGCAGAAGCAAAAGCCTAAGCTGAGACTGTACAGCCAGCACCAACGTTGGAAAAAAAAAAGGACAGGCAATGACAGAACCTGAAATCCTGACTGCCTTTTTCAATGGTGGGCTATACAACAAACAGAGATGGAGAAACAGAAAAGAGAGGAGATGCAGCAGAGAGAAAAAGAGATTCAATGTTTAGAGACACAGAGAAAAGAAGAAATGCAGCAACTCAAGAAGCAGAAAAAAGAAGAGATGCAGTGACAGGAGCAGCAAAGAAAAGAAGAGATGCAGCAATAGATGGATGCTTTGCAAGTTATCAAAGCTGGAGGATCTGGCACTGGTCCTGCAGAGCAACAAGACACAAACAACTTAAAATACATTAAACTTGCAAAGTTGTGTCCCTCGGATGATATCGAAGCATACCTGACAACTTTTGAAAGAGTTGCCACAGCCTGCCAGTGGCCAAAGCAGCAATGGGCAATCAGACTGGTACCTTACCTGACAGGGAAAGCCCAACTTGCCTACAGCAATATGGACACTGTACAGTCAGAAAACCATGACCTGGTGAAAAGAGAGGACCTTAAAATATATGACATCTCAAGAGAGACTTACAGACAGAGATTTCGGTCTCTGAAATACAACTCAGTTGATAATCCTCAAGAAGCCTTCACCTGAACAACATGGCTTCCACCATAACCATAGTACCACCACTGCCCTCTTGTAATTTACAAATGCCCTCCACACATCCCTGGACACCGGCCACACTGCTGGCGCTGTCTTCATAGACCTCTCTAAGGCATTTGATACAGTACACCACTCGCTTCTCCTGGATTCCCTCACTCAGATAGGCCTATCCCCTGAGATCACTGACTGGTTTGCCAGCTACCTGTCTGAGAGAACCCAGACAGTCAGAATTGCCCACTCCCTGTCCTCCCCCCTCCAAGTCAGGTCAGGGGTCCCTCAGGGCTCTATTCTTGGCCCACTACTCTTCTCCCTGTTCCTCAACTCCCTGCCCAAAGCCTGCTCTGGGAAACTTCTATTGTATGCGGATGATGCCATCCTCTACAGTTCTCACACTGACCCTACAGCCCTCCACTCAGCATTCCAGAAATCCTTCTCTGAAGCTGAATCCTGGTTCATTCAGCACAGGCTAGTATTAAATTACAAAAAACTAAATCCATGATGTTTGCACACTCCCAAAACAAGAACTTAGGACAACCCTTGCTCTTACTGAACTCACTAAATGACCCCCTTGAACAGGTTACCACTTTCAAATACCTTGGTATCACCCTAGACTCTGGTCTCACCTACCATGACCACATCCAGATACTGAGCACTGCTCTCAACTGCGTATGTATTGGTCTCCTTCACCGCTATAAGCACTGCTTCCCTCCAGAAGCACTCCACCTAGCTGTCTCTGTATCCATTCTATCTCTACGGAATCATCATCTATAGTGCAGCCGACAACACACACCTACACAAAATTAGACTGGCCCTTAACAAGGCCTGCAGACTTGCTACAGGGTGTAATAGGCTTACACATACCTGCACCCTTTACACCTCAACAAACTGGCTAAACTTTGATGGGAGGCTAAAATACCAGGCTTGCCTCTTCGCTAAGAAAATTACATCAGGGTTACTCCCACCTGCCCTCTCCCCACTACTTCAGGCACCATTGTCCACCCACCTCACACGGCAATCAGTGACAACCCATTTCAGGGTACCTCACTGCAAGACCACCTCAGGTCAAAGAACCTTTAGATATCTGGCCCCATATTGGCTCAACTCACTCTGAAACTCCCTCCTCACTAAACCCAAACTTGGTCGGTTCAAGTCCCAACTAAGAGACATAATCACCCAGGGATCAGTCTGCGACCCTTCCTCTCCCCACTCCACCCTCCATGACTGTGGACCTAACACTGGTCCAGCCGCCCCTGGGTGTGCCTATACCATGACAATGGACTTCTCAGCCCAGCCTTGGCCAGCGAATAGCCACCTGGGCATGGCTTGTGCCACCGTCCTGCAGTGTATGCTTGTACCTGCTACCTTTTGCACTTTGTACCTATGCTTGGCAGCTCTCTGTAACTCTGTATTCTCACCTGCTATATTGTGTTATTTTGTAAACATTTTTTCTTATCCATTTGTAACCTTTTTTGTAACCATTTTCTGTAATTATTGTGTTAGTTGTTACTATTGTCCCTGTTGTCTCTGTTTTTAATGATGTGGAATCTTTGTAAAGGAGTCTTTGATTCAAAGGTATTAGCCGATATTCATCAATAAACAATAAACAGAGAACTGCTTATGAAATGGCTCCAACCAGAGGGCAAGACACTCCCACAGATCATTGAAACATTTGTAATGGAGCAGTTCATCAACATCCTACCCATAGACATACAACTTTGGGTAAAAGAACACTAACCAGAAAGTGGGGAAAAGACTGTTTCTTTGCCTGAAGACTACCAAATGGCCAGACAGATGCCACAGCAGCGAGGTAACAGCCAAGCACCGGTAAGACACTCTTTTTCCCATTTAAGCTCCAAGTCTGATAAGAACTCTGGTGGGGGTAACAAATCTGTACCCAAAGACTTTATTTGCTGTAAATGTAACAAGCCAAGTCATGTTGCAAGAAATTGCCATAGTAAGAAGAGTGACACTGGAGCAGATTTATTCTCAGCAAATCGCGGGAAGTACTTAACAGATGTGAAGGTGGGAAATAAGACTGTAAAGGGACTTATAGATTTGGGAAGCAGATAGACCATATTACATACTGAAGTGCTGGGAAAACAATGTCCAAAAGGACCAGGCACCGGTGTCATCTACATCCACAAGGACGCTCGATACTATCCCACCAGCCAAGTGACTCCGACCGTTAAGGGTGTGTCGCACCAAATGAAAGTCGGGGTAGTACCTAAGTTACCTGTACCTGTGGTTATTGGAACTGACTTTCCAGGAGTTAATCAAAGAGGGAGTAAATCCTGATGTTTCAGCAGCTGTGGTGACAAGAGCTCAAGCAAAGAAAATCTCAAATGGTGGGAACTCTTTTTCTTTTCGCTGAGTTTGATTCAGACATGTTTGAGCACAACTTCAAGATCTGGAAGTCCAGGTAAGAAAGATGATGCCTGAAGAAACAGTGGCAACAAAAGACTGATGGACATAAAGGGTTAACATATGAAAATGCTGAAACTAAACTGATCACTGATTGCGATTTTCTTTCAGAACAAGCTAATAATGTTTCTCTCCAGGGTTATTTTAAGCAGCTGGGGGTGAAACCAAAACAGGGTAAACCTATATTTAAAAAAATGTAATGGGCTACCATATAGAGTTTGGGTTGAACCTCAGACACAGGATCAGACAGAATAATTGGTTACGCCACAGAATCTGTGTTGTTACAGATAGTACATGATAGTCCTATGGCTGGTCATTCATGGAGGGATTGCACCCTTGCCAGATTGCTGTACAGATTTTATTGGCTTGGAATTCATGAAGATGTTATTAGCTGTTGCAGTTCCTGTGCTGAGTGTCAGAAAGTAGCCCCAGTGATTAAAAAAGACAAGGTGCCCCTGGTGCTCCTACCCTTGATAGATGTGCCTTTTGAAAGAATTGCAATGGATGTGGTTGGCCCTTTAGACAAAAGTAAAAAGGATAATCGATTCATTTTGGCAGTATGTCACTATGCTACTTGATACCCAGAGGCAGTTCCAATGCTTACTGTCACAGCCCCAAAAGTGGCAGCAGAGCTTGCTAGAATTTTAAGCAGGGTGGGCATACTTAAAATGATTATTATTGGTCAGGGTAATAATTTTGGTGCTGCATTACTGAAAGAGCTGTACCTACTGTGACACTTGGACGGCTGGTTCTGATCACTGTATCATTTTTGTAATATAAAAATGTGTTATTGACTGTCTCTCATGACAGATCCTGAGACAGCATGTGAGATCACATACACACACACACACACACACACACACACACACACACACACACACACACCGTTTTAGATATAAGGTGTTACCTGGAATTCCAGAAACTAATTACAGGCTAGAAGATACCCAACTGCCAAGATAGATCATAAACTTTTATAATGCTTAGAGGAAGAAGAGCAGGTTATGACATTTTAGTGCGAAGTCATAAAAGATGCTTTGATGTCCGGGAAAGGGGAAACTGATCATAAGATCAAAGAAATGTCATTCGAAAAAAAATTAGTTATGCTGAGGTTACAGAATTTAATACTTGGAAAAGACATCCTGTTTTTATATAGATATTTGTTTTTATATATTCTGACAGGGAGGAGCTGGGTGACCTCATGCAAAGAGGTGGGCAAAGCCAGCTTTTAAACAGAATTCTGTTTTACTTCAGAGACTTTGATCTACACTCTGACAAAGAAACAGATTTTGTCTTTCTCTACCTGTATACTTGCTTAAAGTGTTCAAAGATAAGTACTGTAGTAGGAATTGCACTGTTAAAACCTTGTTCTTTTACAAGATTTGTATGTTTTGTGATATATGGTTCTGTATCATATGTTTTACATATTTTTTTATCTGTTTTAGTAAAACTCTATTTTTAGAGCCTAATTGGTTTGTCTTTGAATTTCTTTCCTTTAACAAGTGAAATATATGTGGTTAAAGCAGACACTGTGCATAAGCTTAAATGGTGATACCAAACTAGAACAAGGTAAGAGTTTTAATCTGAAGTCTTTTATGATAGTTTTTAAGGGCTTATTTCTGTACACTTGGTTAGGTGCCCGTAGGCAAAGATATCTGGCCCCCCCAAAGACAGAATTATCTGAGCCTGTGCATTGGATGTGCTAGCAAGAGGTTCACAGTTTGAATCCCTCCAAGACTTGAGACCAAAGGTTGATTCGAACCCACAAAAACAGACAGGAGGGTTACCCTGTTTCTGTTAACTGTTCACAAGACTACACTCGGAAGTTGGCACTTTGGGAGTAGAGGGCTGACCTGCTGAGTGGGTTTGTGACAGATTGGTTAGCAGCGGTGTGGATAAGGTATTATAAGCTTTTATTGTTCAGTGTGTCAGCTTGAGACAGTCAGCTCACTTGCAAAGAAAGTAAAAGGCAGTGATTTATTTTTAAAAAAGGAAACAGAACTGTATCACTTAGTGTACAGTCAAGTTCCTACCCATTTTATTTTTTTTCTCTTAAAGTGCAAGTCAGAGTAGCAGTAGTAGGGAAGATCGCTTCCAACTACAGCAGGCACACTATAGACTACTTAAGGCAGTTTTGCAAGGACAGAGGAGTCCCGTTCAAGGTGAAAACCAGCAAGCAGAACCTCATAGATGCCCTGATGGTAGCAGATACTCAGAGCAGCGAGTCACAGACTGTGAGTGAAAAGGACCAAACCTCAGATGTAGCAGAGCCAGCGGCCAGTGCAGTGTCCAGATCTGGTGAGGATGACAGCAGGGCCACTGTCAGTGAAGGGCCACAGCAGCAGGGGAAGGTCACCAGTATCCTGGATCCAGAAGTACTCAGGCTGCAAATTGTATTGTGCAGAATGGAGCTGGAGTTCCAGCGGGAGAGGGACCGTGAACAGTGGGAGGCAGACCGTGAGGAGCGTGAGTGCCAGCGAGCTGCAGAGGAGAAGAGGGAGTGAGAACACCGAGACACAGACCGTGAGGAGCAGGAGCACCAGAGGCAACATGAACTATAGAAGCTATGACTCCAACTAGCGGCACCAGAGCAGGTAAGTGGCTTGGGTTTAACCGGGACTACAGGACTGGGTTACAAATTGAATTCCAAATTAATAGCTGAATTTAAAGAGAGGGAGGATATGGATGCCCTTTTAAATTATTTTGAAAAAGTTTGTATTCAGGCTAAAATTCCTGGAGAGTCCTGGAGCTTCCAGCTATCCCCTCTACTTACCGGGAAAGCTCGGGATGCATTGGGTCAAATGGAAAATGAGGACAGTGATGATTACAGCAAACGTAAAGCTGCACTGTTAAATAAATTTGAATTAACTGCTGAATCATACAGAACTAAATTCAGTAAGATCAGGAGAAGCCCTGAAATGGGCCACGAGGAGCTAGCCACTAAACATCATCAGTTTTTAAAACATTGGTGGGAAGGAACTGAGGCAAACTCTGTTGATAAAATTTAAAATGTGATTCTGTTAGAACAGTTTTTCTGGGCATGCCCAGCAGAGCTGAAAACCTGGCTGGAGGACCGAGATCCCAAAATAGTGCAAGAGGCTGATGAAATCTTGGACCACTATGCCAAGAGTAGACCTGCTCTGAGAGCGAATGGGGTGGGTGTGGCAGCGAAGAAAGGGAAAAGCGCACCTTCAGGGCAGCTAAAACCCTCACTGCCTCCACTGAAACCAGTTAGCCCCAGGTTTCAGAGAAGAAATTTCTCTGAGAGAAGAAATTAATGTTGGTTGTGTAAAGAAACTGGGCATATTGCCAGACAGGGTCCCAAAACGACGAGCAATAATACACAACCGGGTGCTAGAAAAGAAGTGGGTTGTTTGTGTGTCCCTGGAAGCATGTCAGTGAACATGAGGGAACACATGCACCCAGTCATGGTGAATGGTATACAGACGCAGGGGTTAAGGGAGACAGGGGCATACCTGACCTTAGTAAAGGGGGATCTGGTACAGCCTGGTCAGCTTATACTCAATAAATACGTCATTGTACAGGACTTTGTGGGTGGGAAGGAAAACATTGCCCCTCGCTAGTGTTCTCTTAGACTGGGGTGAAAGAGGGGGAACTGTGCAACAGGTGGCTGTAGCTAAAGGTTAGCAGTGGATGTGATCCTGGGCAACAATCTCAAACAAGGGATGGTATGTGCATTTACCCGTAGCTAAGCGGCAAGGGAAAACTGAAGTTCCTTGAACCCCACAGAAGCCATTGTGGAAACCAGTGAGAGGCTGGTTCCCCAGCCTGTGTCTCCTAATATGGAGATTAATGAAGAGTGGGTAGAAATTTCCCCAGTAGCAAGTAACCACACAGCTACAGAGGGTTACTCTGAAGAGGGGGGGGTGACACCTTGCCAGAGGGTTGGGATTGACAGTGATCCTGAGTACCTCGATGCTAGTGCTAGGGACCCTAGTTTAGTGACTGAAGAGGACTTGTCCCATGCCTTGGGAATGTGTGAGGGATTTGCAGCTGCTCACAGAAGTGACCCTAATTTAGAGAAGCTGAGGGCTTGGGCAGACTCTGACGGAGCACTGGGAAGTGAAGACAGACATAAGGTTTATTGGGAGAATGGACTTATGTATACTCAGGCAGTGCAGACAGAGGGAGGGGTGCTAGGCAGGCAGCTTATCATTCCCCAGGGGTATCGAGAGCAGTTGCTCAAGACTGCACATGATATTCCCTTGTCTGGTCATCCGGGAATAGTGCGCACGATGCAGCGGTTGTCCCAGAATTTCTACTCTCCGAACTTCACCCAGCAGGTGAAGGAGTACTACAGGTCTTGCCACCGGTGCCAAGAAATAGGGAAGGCGGGCAAGAAAACCCAAGCTGTCCTGATTCCCTTGCCCCTCATGGAGGAGCCATTGCAGAGGGTGGGAATGGATATTGTGGGGCCTTTAAATACCCCCAGCTCCTTAGGGAAGAGATTCATACTGACTGTGGTGGATTATGCCACCCAGTACCCAGAGGCAGTCACCCTATCCTCACTGAGGACAGACAAAGTGTCAGATGCCTTACTTCAGATTTTCTCCTGTATTGGGTTTCCGCAGGAGGTAATCACCAATCGAGGGGATTCCTTCATGTCAGACCTGATGAAATGTTTATGGGAGAAGGGTGGGGTGGTGCAGAGATGCACAACACCGTATCATCCACAAGCCAATGGGCTTGTGGAAAGATTCAATGATACCCTGAAGTCAATGCTCCAGGCATTTGCTGAACAGCATGGGAGGGACTGGGAGAAATACCTTCCCCACCTGTTGTTTGCATACAGGGAGGTGCCCCAAGAGTCGACAGGCTTTTCCCCCTTCAAACTCTTATATGGACACCAGGTACGTGGGCCCCTAGACTTGATCTGCGAGAACTGGGAAGGCAAGCACGCCACCCAGGGAACTCCCATTGTGGATTACGTCCTTAGGTTTAGGGAAAGGCTGAAGGAGCTTATGGGGATAGCCCAGAGCAACCTAGCAGCTGCCCAACAAAAACAAAAAGTGTGGTATGACTGTAGAGCCAGAGCTCCCTCGTACATGGTGGGTCAGGAAGTCATGGTCCTTATTCCGGTCCGGAAAGACAAGCTGCAGGCTGAGTGGGCAGGACCGTACAAAGTGGTTAAGAATGTAAATGACTTGAACTATATCATACAGTTACCTGACCAAGGACAGACAGAAAGGATGTACCATGTCAACATGATGAAGCCATATGCAAATAGGGCTGACATGGTGTTTGCAGTGTGTAGTCCTGGTGAGGGGACAGATGAAGAAGACCCCCTTCTGGACTTGCTGGAAGAAAGTAAGCGAGAGTCCTTTGTGGAGGCAGTAAAATTGTCTCCCAAGCTGGCCCCAGACCTGTTCCAGAAAGTAAGGGGAAGGTTTTAGCAGAATTTGCCCCATTGTTTAGCTCCAAGCCCGGACTAACCCCATTAGCAACACACGATGTTGAGACAGGGACACAGACGCCCATACAGCGGACAGCATATCGGGTGTCCAAAAGGACATTAGCAGGGAAGTGGAGGAGATGGTGGATTTAGGGGTAATCCAGAGATCCCACAGCACCTGGGCCTCACCCATAGTCCTTGTGCCTAAGCCAGATGGCTCTATTCATTTCTGTGAGGACTGTCATGGACTGAATACAGTCATGAAGTCAGACGCCCACCTGATGCCCCGGATGGATGAACTCCTGGACAAGTTGGGAGGGGCGACCTACCATAAGACCATTGACCTGACAAAGGGGTATTAGCAGGTAGAGTTGATGGACAGAGCTAGGAAGAGGTTGGCCTTCATCACTCCGATAGGCCTATTTGAATTTAAAGTAATGCCTTTTGGAATGAAGAATGCGCCAGCCACTTTCCAAGGGTTGGTGAACCAGGTGTTAAATGGTGCTGAGGAATATGCCATGGTGTACCTGGATGACACTGCCATCTTTAGTACCAGCTGGAAGGAACACCCATCCCACCTTAGGAAAGTGCTGTGCAGGATACAGAGGGCCAGGCTCACTGTCAAAGCCGGGAAGTGCCAGGTGGTCATGGGAGAAGTGGCATACCTCGGACATGTGGTAGGCCGAGGACAGCTCCATCCTAACCAAATAAAGATAGAGGTAATCCAGGCGTGGCCCAGATCAGAAACACAGAAGCAGGTCAGGAGTTTTCTAGGGACAGCAGGGTACTACAGAAAATGTGTACCCAATTACACGTGCCCTGGCTGCTCCCCTATCTGACCTGACAAAGAAAAGGATGCCCAAGAAAATTACCAGGGGCCCAGCCTGTGAGGAAGCCTTTTCCAAACTAAAGGAGACACTGTGCAGTGCTACTGTTTTGACAGGTCTTGACTATAACAAACCCTTTATAGTTCAGCCTGATGCCTCAGACATGGGTATTGGGGCAGTACTGAGTCAGACATCCAGACAAGGGAGGGATCACGCAATAGCATACCTGAGTAAAAAGTTACTTCCCAGGGAGCAGACACACTCCACGGTGGAAAAGGAGCATCTTACCATAGTGTGGGCCCCAAAGAAATTAGAGCCATACTTATATAGGCAGCATTTTGAGGTGCAGACTGGCCACAACCCCCTGGTTTGGCTGATGCAGATGGGGAAAAACAATGGTAGATTGCTAAAATGGAGTCTAGCTTTGCACGGGTATAATATGGCAATATTACATAGGGCTGGAGCCAAAAATCAGAACTCAGATGGCTTGTCTAGTGTCTATGAGGAGTGAATTGATTTAGGAAGCTCATCCTATACAGGGGATATAGCCCCCAAATTCAGTCTAGGTGGGGAGGAATTGTGGCACTTGGACAGCTGATTTTGATCACTGTATCATTTTTGTAATATAAAAATGTGTTATTGACTGTCTCTCATGAGAGATGCTAAGACAGCATGTGAGATCACACACACACACACACACAAACACACACACACACACACACACTCACAGTTTTAGATACAAGGTGTTACCTGGAAGGCCAGAAGCTAATTACAGGCTAGAAGATACCTAACTGCCAAGATAGATCATAAACTTTTATAACGCTTAGAGGAAGAAGAGCAGGTTGTGACATTTTAGTGCGAAGTCATAAAAGATGCTTTGATGTCCTGGAAAGGGAAAGCTGATCATAAGATCAAAGAAATGTCATTTGAAAAAAGAAAATGAATTATGTTGAGGTTACAGAATTTAATACTTGGAAAAGACATCCTGTTTTTATAAAGATATATTGTTTTATATATTCTGACAGGGAGGAGCTAGGTGACCTTATGCAAAGAGGTGGGCAAAGCCAGCTTTTAAACAAAATTCTGTTTTCCTTCAGAGACTTTGATCTACATCCTGACAAAGAAACATCTTTGAGCACTTTAAGCAAGTATACAGGTAGAGAGAGACAAAATCTAAGTAGTGTAGTAGGAATTACACTGTTAAAACCTTGTTCTTTTAAAAGATGTGTATGTTTTGTGATATATGGTTCTCTATTTTATGTTTTACATATTTGTTTATCTATTTCAGTAAAACTCTATTTTTAGAGCTTACTTGGTCTGTCTTTGAATTTCTTCCTTTAACAAGTGAAATATACTGTATGTGGTTAAAGCAGACACTGTGCATAAGCTTGAACGGTGATACCAAACTGGGAAAAGGTAAGAGTTTTAATCTGAGGTCTTTTATTATAGTTTTTAAGGGTTCATTTCTGTACACCTGGTTAAGTGCCCGTAGGCAAAGATATCTGACCCCCGAAGACAGAATTATCTGAGCCTGTGCATTGGGTACACTAGCAAGAGGTTCACAGTTTGAATCCCTCCAAGACTTGAGACCAAAGGTTTATTCGAACCCACAAAACAGACAGGAGGGTTACCTTGTTTCTGTTAACCATTCACAAGACTACGCTTGGAGGTTGGCACTTTGGGAGTAGAGGGCTGACCTGCTGAGTGGGTTTGTGACACCGACTACTAGGTATCACTTCCATATGAACCTCCCCTTATCACCCTCATACAGATGGTCTTGTTGAGCATTTTAACCGAACCCTAAAATGCATGTTAAAAATGTTTGTAAAAGGGGAAGGGAAAGACTGGGACCAATACTTACCTTACCTGCTTTTTGCTTACAGAGACGTGCCACAAGCATCAGCAGGTTTTTCACCATTTGAAATGCTGTATGGTAGACAACCTAGAGAGCCTCTAGATGTAATAAAAGAAATATGGGAAGATAACCCCAATCAGAAATAATCTATTTCATCTTATATGTGTGCCCTGAGAGATAAGCTGGCAAAATATGTTGCAATCACCCATAGCAAACAGTAAGAGGCCCAAAACCAGTAGAAAGTGTATTATGACCATGGGGTAAAAGAAAACGTTTTTGAGCCAGGTGAAAAGGTCTTGCTACTGTTACCCACTACAGAAAATAAACTATTAATAAAGTGGCAAGAGCCTTGTAAAGTGCTTAGATGTACTGGTACAGTTAACTATGAGACTGAGATCCCCGACAGAAAAAATCCTACTAAGATATACTATGGTAACCTCCTCAAGAAATGGGTTTAAAAAACACCAAAAGCTGTATGCTGGTTTTACCAGAAACTGATAAAGAATATATTGATGTAGCTTATGACAGACTGGAACAAACTATAACTGCTGATGCTGTAAAGGTGAATGTTTCCTTAATCTCCGAACAAACTGCAGAAATTCATAACTTGCTAAAGACATTTAATAGTACTTTTACCACAGTGCCAGGCTGAGCTAAAGGTGTTGAGCATGTAATAGTGACAAGGAATGCTCACCCTATTAGATAAAAGACATACAGATTACCAGAGCGGTTAAGAACAGATGTGGTTCAGGAAACACAAAAGATGAAAGAATTGGGTATCATAGAAGAGTCGAGAAGTGCTTGGTTATCACCTGTGGTGATTGAAAACAAAAAAGAAGGGGTTGTAAGAATCTGCCTTGATTTTAGGAAACTTAATCAGGTGTCAGAATTTGACAGTTACCCTATGCCCAGAATAGATGATTTGGTGGATAGACTGGGAAGTGCCAAGTATATCGCTACCCTCGAGGTCACCAAGGGTTACTGGCAAATCCACCTAGATAAAGAATCTGGAGATAAAACTGCATTTGCCACTCCTATAGGACTCTATCAGTTCACCACCATGCCGTTTGGTTTACATGGTGCACCAAATACATTCCAGCGGGACATGAATGTAATTATATCCCCTCGCACTGGTTATTGTGCTGCATACCTCGATGATGTACAGTGATATACAGTCCAAACTGGAAAAGCCATCTGGAACACCTATGAGCAGTTATCCAACTGATCAAAAGGGCAGGTCTGACCATTAATCCTACCAAGTGTGCATTGGACATGCAGAAAACCAGATATTTGGGCTATGTTTTAGGAAATGGAGAAGACAAGCCAGAGGTTTCCAAGACAGAAGCTGTAGCTAACAGCCCTGTCCTCAAAACCAAGAAACATGTTAGGGCTGGCTGGTTATTATCAGACATTTGTTCCCAGCTTTGCTGTGTTAACTACTCCCCTTACTGAACTCGCAAAGAAATAGTTCTCAAATAATGTGAAATGGACCCCAAAGTGTGATAAGACTTTTTGGGTAATTAAGGCTGCATTATGTTCAGCCCCTGTGTTACAAAGCCCAGACTTCCTGAGGAGGTCTTGGGGTCAAAAACAGTGGGGGAATTCAAGAATGCATGGGACAGACATAAGGCAATTTTTTGTGGGGGGTAGGAAGAAATAGGCTGTTGGTTAACTAGGATCTGCAGCTTATCTAGTAGGTAGGTAAATGGGCCAACTAGGTGGGCCAAGCGGTCCTTATCTGCCATCAAAGTCTATGTTTCTATATTTCTATGACTTTGAGAAACAGTTTCTGTTACAGACTGATGCATCAGAGGTAGGCCTAGGTGCAGTCTTGAGTCAGCATATAGATGGGAAAGAACATTCTATTCTATACATAAGTAGGAAATTGCATGACAGAGAGAAAAGGTACTCCATCATTGAAAAAGAATGCCTTGTTGCAAAGTGGGCTATGGAGTCCCTTAAGTTTTACTTAGTAGGAACTGACTTTATACTTGTAACAGACCACAATCATCTCTGTTGGCTTAATCAAATGAAGGATAAAAATTCCAGAATCACATGGTAGTACCTGGCACTACAGCCATTTAAATATAAAGTGATGCACAAATCTGGAAAAGAGAATGTTAATGCTGATTTTCTGTCAAGATATGGAACAGGAATTGAGAATTCCAAAGGCTGAAAAAAAATGTGTGAGTTTAAATTTCACTGTTAGCTATGTTGCATATGCACTGAACTTTAAAAGTTATAAGCTAATGCTAGAAGATAATTAAAATAAAGTTTTGGAAACCTGTTTTTAAAACAGGTTCCCTCTTAAGGAGGGGGTATGTGACAGGGCTGAATAAGGCCCTGCCCCATTTGTTATGCAGAAAGAGTTAAATGCAAGGATCTGTTCTATCCTCTCCTTTTCTGTCTCTTCTCTGTCAGGTAGGGCAACCAAATTTTCTTGCGAGACTTAGGAACTGATCACTCTGACAGTTTTGCGTTTCTCAGCCTCTTGCCATCTCTCTGTCTTCCCTTGCTATTTCTGTCTTTTCGTCCTTGCATATCTGCTGGCATAAAAATATATGTGAATCTGTATGTGGACATGTCACTGATACTGGGATCCCTTGTTTAAAACTGTATATAGCTATACTGTTGAAATAATTGCAAAAAAACTGTTTGGAACTCAAGGGGTTAAACTGAGATGCTGGTATGCAAACTTTATAGAGCTGTCAATAAGAGGTCAGTTCTGGGTCATTATGTTCCTTTGTTGCACCTGCAAGAACACTGCAAACTGACAAGAACATTCTGTGAAAAAAGGGTCTCCTTAATAAGCGCCCTGCAAAGGCTTGTTATAAAAAGAACAGCAATGTTTTGCAAGAGAGAGAGACTGAGATTTGAAACTGAGAAGTGACACTCAGAACTGTTTTCTCTGTACTGCCTATGTAAATAGTTATACTGAGCAAATTTGTATTTTTTATTTTGCTATTTTTGAGAAAAATAAAACGCTATTTGCGAATTTTGAAACTGCTCCTGGTTTTCCTATGCTTCCTGACATGTGCCTTGATGACAGGTGGTAAGGGAAGTTGTGCACATGTTTGCTGTAATAAACACTCCTTTATTATTGCAAATTACACCACGGCTTTCCTATGGGCCAAAAGGGAAACCAGTTATCATATGGAAATTATGCAATATATGGTTAAGATCCTTATGTCTGATTGGCCTAGACCACATTCAGCCAGGATGATAGCTCAGTACATAATCCCGTTCTGAAATTAGGTCATTCCACCAGTTAAAATCAAAACTGATCTATTTCATAATCACAATACTACACTCCAAGGTGTGCGATATCATGGGATATCATGTCTTCTCAGGTGGTTGAAGCCATTTGGCCAATGGCATCATGCCTCACAATGTATCTGAGGTAGGAAAAATCCCATGATATTGCACACCTTGTTGTGTGTTATTGCTTTATGACAGCATAAATGGAAAGGGCAGTTTTTGTCTGTAACACACTCCTTTCTGTGCAATCATCTAGAAGAAGACAAAAGAGCTACTGTTACCTATCTTATACCCTTGTAGATATTTCTGTTGTATGCAGATGTGAGAAGTGGTGCTAGAAAAAGCAAAGGAACTGCTATACGTTGGTTTAGTTCAGGACTAGCAATTAAGATGACTTCAAAGGTCATTTGTGCAGTACATCCCTGTCTTCATAGTAGGGTGCACGTCAGTGTTTCATAATGCAATTTCTGTTATATACCCATTTCTTGCATCTTTTGCCTTTCTGGCAGAGACCATCTACTAGATGTGGTACAGGCTGAAACTGACATTTGGGTCGCTCCTTTGGCTTTACTCAATCTTGTTTAATACCAACAAAGCCCGTGATGTGCCCAATTGTTGGATATGGAAATCTGCCACTGAATACAGTGAGGTGTGTTTCTCAAACTACTGCATAATAATAGTGTGATGCTGTTTTGGGAGAGATGGGGTATTTTTCCAACCTTAGAAATATACACCCTCTGAATAAATATACAGTATGCTTCATGGACTGCAATGTGATGTTGTTTTTTTCAATACATTTTCTTTATTTGTACAATACTCTTAACTGGGTACCTTAGCTGAGATAAAACATGCAATTTTTGAATTGCGTCAGTTTTCTAGTTGTAAATAAATGAAGCACAGTGAGGTCAAAGACTTGCTCAATGTCAAAAGGAGGCAATGGCTATGGTGTGGCATAATTCTGAGAACTCATGTTTCACAGTTCAGTACCATAAACATTAGACTCTGCAATGGGTGACTCACCATACTAATGTGAAAAATGGTGTGGTTCTCATTTATTTAAAAAAACACTAGCATCTTCCAAAGCCATAGGGCCAGATTTCCAAATGCTTGTGAATACCGCAAGCCCCAAGTGTACTACACATACGGCACACAAAGCTTGTGGCATTCACCCACTGGCAATCAAGATTTTCTATCCCGTGCACTGACTGCCAAAACTTAGACCAGTTTTGTGCTGGTCTAGCTTGCGTCAATCCTAGGTATCCTTTTCATAGGACTTGTGCCAAATATTTGGCACAAGCTGCTGTAAATTGTGTAAAGTGTTGTAACTGCACCCGATGTACTAAAATCAAGTGCAGTTGTGGCAGAGGGGTTTAGCACACTGACAGAACCTAAGTCATGGTGCAGGGTTTGGCGCAAGCCCTGTACCCAACATTTTGAAAATCCATCCCATAGTCTTACAAATGTTATATATATATATATATATATATATATATATATATTATGGTAGAGTAGCCCTTTCAAGGTTAAAGGTCAAACTCTGCACCTTAATAACTTTGCCACCATTCAATGGATTTGCCTGAAATTTGGAATGCATGATAGAACCATACATCTTGGGATCTACCAACTTTTGTAGTGGTCGAATAAATGGCTGCGGAGTTATTAGGTGAGATCTGCATGTCCGTTTACGGTTTTTGGTGAATTCTTTGCTCGCGCCTACAGGTTGTATGGTTTGCGCACCTGGTCCGAAAACTTCAGGGAATGTGTGATCAGGGTCCCCGATGTGCCTTTTGAAGATTTTGTGAAAAAATATTAAACAGTTCAAAAGTTATTCAAAAAACAAGTTCCCATTATAAGTCAATGGGAAAAGTTAACAAAACATTCAACAGTGTTGCAAATGCACTTTTTACTGTCGCAAATTACCCTAGTAGTGTTGCAAACCCACCATTTTGTTTTCAGTTGGTGATCAGAAAAATGCTTGGCATTTAAAATTGGGACCATCTAGGGACACAATTATTTTTGTGTTTATCTAGGCGGATCCTCAGGATGCTAGCCATGTCTTTATTTTGGGATTAAACACCCCAGAAATATGTTTTTCAAATTTCTGGAAAAAGTAGTGTCACACTCACGACACTTTAGTAATTTCATTTGCAAAAGTGTCGATTTAAGTATACTATTTGCCACACTATGCCCAAAATAACAGGAATTCTTTGCCACCCTGCTGCAAAAGAACGGTTTGGTCTATTGGGCTGAAATTTGGAGGGAAGACAGCCAACATGCCACAGATGTGCCTTGTTGTGGCTTGGTGAAAAAATATTGGAGGGCTGCTAAGTTATGCCACTCCAAAGCTGACACTTTTCCCATAGAGAAGTTATTCTGGCGTCCGTTAGCCTTTCTGGTCTGTATCTCGAAGCGGTGCTAGATATGGACTTTTGTCAGAAAAATGCTTAGCCCTCTGACTGGGGGCTAAGTACAAAACTAGCCAGGAATGTCATAATGCATATGAAATTTCATTTTATTTCTACACCGTACGGTTTCTAAGATATAAGCAATTTAGTATTCCAAGTCCTCCTTTTCTGCTTCAAGGACCATTATTATGCATACATTCTTTGTATTCACTGTCTTTTCAATGCAGTTTTGGGGAAAAGAAGGTTGTGCCCTTTCATTACTATGCCAGTTAGCATTTCCAGTTGCGTTTCTGTTACCGTTTGTGTCACCGTTCCCTGTACACCACCGTGTGCATTACCGTTTGCATTTTCGTTTGCGCTTCTGTTTGCGTTACTGTTACCATTTGCATTTCCATTACTGTTTATGTTCTCGTTTTTTTTGTATCAGCCTGTGCATTGCTATTTGCGTTTGCGGTTGACCTTCCGTTTGCATGTGTCTTTTGTTTTGCGTCATCATCGCTGTTACCATTACCATTGGCTTTTCCAATCGCGTTACCATGACCGTGCACGTTACGGTTTGTGTTTCCATACGCGCTTGCGTTTCTGTTTCCTTTGGCATTACTGTTGCTGTTACCGTTACCATTTACATTTCCAATTGCGGTACCATGACCATGCGCATAATGGTTTGCATTTCTGTACGTGTTTGCATTTGTATCTCTGTTTCCTTTGGCATTATTGTTGCTGTTACCGTTACCATTTGCATTTACAATTGCGGTACTGTGTCCGTGTGCGATACAGTTTGTGCTTCCATATTTGCTTCCATTTGTCTTTCTGTTTCTGTTTCCTTTGGCATTATTGTTGCTGTTACCATTACCATTTGCATTTACAATAGTGGTTCCGTGACCGTGCACATCACGATTTGCGTTTCTGTACGTGCCTGCGTTTTGGTTTCCATTTCTGTTTTCCTTGGCATTATTGTTGCTGTTACCATTACCATTTGCATTTCCAATTGTGGTACCGTGACCATGTGGCGTTACCAGTTGCGTTCTGTATGCGCTTGTGTCTCCGTTTCTGTCACTGTTCGCTTTGGCGTCACTTTGCGCTTGCGTTTCTATTACCATTTGCTTTACCATTTCCATTTGCTTTACCATGTGCATCACCATTGCTGCTTGCGTTTGCTTTGCAGTTCCTCTTACTATGTAACAAGACATCATGTAGTGGGAGTGTGGGGCACAAAGGGCCCTGTGCTCCCGCCACCACATTCCATTCACTATTTATTGTCCTCATTCTCAAAAAGAAGGGAAATTAGAGGCAAAAAACTCTGTTTAATGCATCAGTTAGGGTTGTTCCACAGTGACAAAAGTGAGGAAATTCAGTGTTAGGGTTGAAAGCCCCTTAGCCCCTAGCCACCCCAACTGGCATTGGGGTGCGCGTTGAGGTCATCGGTCCCAACTCTCACCCCATTCTCCTATACCTCTGCTTTACACATGTGATGTGGTGAGAGTTAGGGCAGATGACCCCAATGTGCACCCTGATGCCGATTGAAATTGAGCTGAAATTCAAGGGACCTTCAACCCTAACCAAATTTCCTCACTTTGTCGCTGTGGAACAACACTAACTGATGCATTAAATGGAGTTTTTGTTGAGGTGTTGAGGACTGCAGTTCTGTAACCATATAAAACTACAGCTCCAGAGATCGCAATAGGACAAAAGTCCTAACAAAAACAAACAAAAATTTCAAGTTCATACATGCGGAAGGACTTTTTAATCAAAAAGTAAGCAATACTCTTGAATATTTAAGAACATAAGAAAGTAGCCAGCAGAAAGAGACCTCCTGATCTATCTAGTCTGCTTGATTTGCTGTAGGGTTTTCGCTCACCCCACACCTGTGTCCCTGACCCCTCTCCTTTCCCTCCCCTTTCTTAGTCCCATGATCTCTCACTGTGTTTGTCCTAGGATCTTTTGGATCATTCCACTGTTCTAGCTGCTACTACCTCCTCTGGTAGCTCATTCTAGGCTGACACCACCCTTTCTGTGCAGAAGTGCTTCCTCACCTCCCTCATATATCTCCCCCCACCAGCTTTTGGCTGTGTCCTCTGTTGGTGGTGTTCTCTCACTTACTGAAGAGACCCCCACATTCTACTTTGTTTTCTCCCTTCAGGTACTTGAAGGTCTCTATCATGTCCCCCCTTTGCCTCCTCTCTTCCAAGGAATACATCCTCAGGGCTTCAAGCCTCTCCTTGTATTACTTGTCCTGCTGTCCCCTGATCATTTTAGTCACCCTCCTCTGCACCCTTTCCAGCAATTTAATGTCCTTTTTTATGTACGGGTGCCACTACCTCACTCCATACTTCAAGTGAGGTCTTACCAGTGATCTATATAATGGCAGAATAACCTCACCATGCCTACTACTGAAACCCCTTGCAATACATCCCAGCATCCTATTGGCTTTCGCTACTGCCTTTTTGTGTTCAGTGGATTGCTTCAAATCGCTAATAATTACTACGGCTAGGTCTTTTTCCTCTTCAGATGGAGCTAGCTGCACCTTTCCTATGTAGTACTCTATTCTTGTTTTTTTGCTCTGATGTACATCACCTTGCACTTTTTGACATTAAACCCCAGCTGCCAAATCCTTGACCATTTCTCCAGGCTGGCTAGGTCCTCCCTTAACTCTTGTATCCTCCGGTATCCACCTCCCACAGAATTTGGTGTCACAGCTTAAAAGGCACATTTTGCCTTGAATGCCCTTCCCAGTGTTGCTTATAAATATATTAAACAGTACCAGACCCCAACACCGACCCCTGCAGAACTCCACCTGTGACCTCCTTTGTACTGGAGGCTACCTCCCCTACCACCACCCTCTGTGTCCTGACCCTCAACCAGTTTTCAACCCATCTTACTAATTTCTCCCCTACCCCTAGCCCCCTCAGTTTTGCTATCAGCCTCCTGTGTGGCACCAAATCGGTTTACTAAAGTCCAGGTAAATGATATCTATTGCCTGGCCCTTGTCCACTGCCTTTGTGACACAGTCAAAGAACTCTATTAAATTTTTTTGGCATGATCTGCCCACTACAAACCCGTGTTGCTTACTATTTTTGATCTTTAAACAACTTTTTTAATATTCTTAATGACATAAAAATACCCATTTTATAAGTGCAGGGATGTACATTAGACAGTTCTAATAAACTGCCAAGTCGAAAGTAACTTGAAGTGCAGCCTCGTGCCTTAGTACACTCCTGGTCATTTGTTAGAACTGTCTAATTCATACCCCATTGTATGTTATTGCTTACTTCATATTCTTTTTAAGTATATCTTCTTGTTTTTAACTTCTGCTGCATTGGTAGGCAAGGCCTGCAAAAGCAATTGGGTGACTAGAGAAGAAATGGATTTTTTTTAAAACTTATAATTTACAATATGAAATAATAAAAATACAGAAAAAATGCAAAGTGAAAGGAATAGCAAAAGTTCTGAAGATCAGTTGCAATAAAATACTTAATATTCTTGAGGTGAAGCTACTTCTGACTGAAAGCTGCAATACTGAACTTAGGATCTGCAAGAAAGCAAGTCATGCTTACAGCAGAGGGAGGTGAATCTTACTTTACAATTTACAACTGTTCTTTGGTTTGTAGCATATTCATCGGAAAAGCTAATATTCTTCAGGTGGAGGCTACTTCTAACTGAAAGGTGAAATAAGGAACTTAGAATTATCAGGAAAGACAGTCTTGCTCTCAGCAGAGGGAGGTGTACCTTACTTCACTTGTTACAATTGTTATTATTGTTTTTAGTGCAGGGACTTGCAATACTGCTTTTCAGATTGGGAGTTTAAACCCAGAGGGATTTAAATACTGTTTACTGTGTCTGTCTCTGTGCACAGCTGATTGTTTTGGGGCTGATTGCTTTCAGAGCACAAATCACCAGGCTGTATTGGGGCTGGGGAGGTTTATCTGTGTCTGACTCGGATGTTTGGAGTTTTTCCTGTTTGATTAGCAGGGTATTTTCTCTGTCAAATTGTCGTGTAGGGCATCTTGCTGACAGGAAGGTCAACACTCATCCAAGCAGTGGATCAGAGCTTTTAGCTGATTGTTTCCTGAGGGCATAGTTTAGGCCCAAACCCCATCCACCCCGATAACATTTCCTTTATACCTGGGGTTCTGACATCTTTTTCCTCAAAGGGGGCAAAGGTGCATATCACTGTCATATCCTTTCAAGCACACTGCACTGACAATATAAGCATACACATTGTATTATATATATATTTATATATAACAAAACAATCACACACCCCAAAAAAATTAAACAGGATAAACAAGAAGTTAGACAGACATGTGGGGAGTAGTGCAATGTAATGGCTGTGGTGGGGCAGCAGTCTACTGGGAGTCTTTCTGGAGGTTGAGATGCTGCCCTATTTTCAGACAACTGTCTGCCCTGAGGGAGGAGGCTGCCCATCTTCACGCCACACTGGACAGTAGTAAGGGAACCTCCCCCTCCAGGGAGCACCAGAGCCACCACCACTACCTCAGAGGCTGCGAAGAAAGCACAGCAGTTGGACCACAGTGGGCTCAGGGAGGGTGAGGGTGGTGGAACAAAGGCACACCCAGTCAATTGTACCACTCCACAATCCATACACCATTCTGATGGAGCAGAGTTCCCCTATGGATGCATCCACAGAGGAGACTAAGGAGGTTGTGGACAACTGTTGCAAGGGAGCCCCACAGGAAGGAGGCAGAGGGCACCACAGGGAAAGGAAGCAGCTCCTGGTGGGGGACTCAGTCATTAGGGGGATAGAACTGGGGGGAGCAGGGAAAACTGAAGTAAGGTGCCTGCCTGGTGCCATGGCTAGGAGGGACAGGAAGCGCATCCTCAGGATCACGAGAACAGCTGCACAGAAGACTGATCTGGATGTCGTTGTCCACCTAGGGACAAATGACTTGATTCAACATGAGATTAGAGCAGTGCAGGAGGAGTTTGTGGAGTTGGGAAGGGACCTAAGGCAAGTAGCACACACAGTATCCTTCTCAGAGGTGCTGCCTGTCTATGCCAAGGGTGAGGCGAGGGTACTTTGCACCATTCAATTCAATGGATGGTTAAAAAATGGTGCAGAGCAGAGGGGTTTGGCTTCATTGGGGACTGGGGTTCCACCTGGAGGGATACCAGCCTATACTGGCAGGATGGTCTGCATCTGTCCAGGAAGGGAACAAGTCTTCTGGGCAATCGGTTTAAATGCTTCACTGGCAAGCTTTTAAACTAGTCAAGGGGTGGCACTGATAAGCAGCAGGAAATTCCCAGCCTCCCCCTACAAAACAGGGTACTAAATGAGGGAAAGACCAAGGTACAAAGGTCAGTAGGGAGCAGGACAGGGATGAATGGAGAAAGCAAAGTCAGTGAGGACAGGGGTAGTGCTACAGGAGGTAAAGTCATCACAAAATGGAGAGCAATGAGTACCAATGCCCATAGTCTGGGTAACAAGCTTTCCTGAAGTAGTGGCCTTGATGGAGGAGGAACATCTGGATATTGTGGCAGTCACAGAAACATGGTACACACAGAACAATGACTGGGATGTAAACATACCAGGATGCACTATCTACAGGAGAGACATGGAGGGTAAAAGAGGAGGAGGAGGAGGAGGAGTAGCTCTCTTCATAAGGGAAGGAATCAAAGCTACAGAACAAATGGGTAAACAGGGAGGAGAGGAAGCACTATGGGTGAATTTGGAGACAAGCAATGACAACAATCTGCATAGGGGTTGTATATGGACCCCATCTGAGGGGGAGGACATGGACAAGGAAATGATAGGAAGTGTCCTTAGAATGGCAGAAAAAGGGAGATATTGCTGATGGGGATCTGAATATGCCAGATGTTAATTGGAGTACATTTGCAGCAGCTGCTTCTAAGAGGGGTCATTCTAGATGTCCACAGGGGCATGCCTTAGACAACTAGTATTGGAACCCACTTGAGAGGGAGCAATCTTAGACCTGGTGCTCAAATGGAGATGGTGAGGGATTACAGATTTAGAAGTGGGTAGCAATCTGGGAACTAGTGACCATCGAACAGTATGGTTCACAATAAACACAGCAGTGAGTCAAGCCATACAAAGGCAAAGTACTGGACTTCAGGAGGCTGACTCTGCCAAAATGGTTGAGTGCCTAAGGAATGCACTAGCAAATGGGCAGGAAGGTGGTGGAAGAACAATGGGGAATAATCAAAACTTTCATCACAGAGGCAACAAGCCTTTGTGGGAAGCAAATAAACAAAACAAAACGATGTAAGACACCACTATGGTTCTCAAAGGAGGTGGCAGGGAAGGTTAGGGAGAAAAAGAAAGCATTCAGGAAGTAAAAGGAAGTACAAGAAATCACAAAAGGAGCAGGACAGAGAATTGTATCAGTTAAAGCACAAGGAAGCTGGGAAGGCAGTCAGAACAGCAAAGGCCCAAACTGAGGAAAAGATAGCCAACACAGTTGAGAAGGGGATAAAACCTTTTTTAGGTAATCAGGAGTGAAGGAAGACCAAGAGAGAAAGTGAGGCTTAATAAAGGGAGGGTGGGTGGGCAGAGGGTGACTGTGAAAAGGCAGAGATACTAAACAAATATTTTGCTCAGTATTCACAAATGAAGAGGAGGAGGTACCTAAACCAAACAATAGAAACAGTCTGGATACAGAAGTTGATACCAGCCCATTTACAGAAGACAGGGTTCTAAAAGAACTCTTAAAACTGACGGTGGACAAAGCAACAGGGTCTGTTGGGATTCATCCCAGAATTCTAAAAGAACTAAGGATAGAACTAGTGACACCACTGACTACCCTGTTTAACAAATCATGGGAGGATGGGGTGGTACCTGAGGACTGGAGGAGGGCTGGAGAACAGGGCATAGAAGGTAATAGTAAATGGAGTCCACTCTGAAGAAAGGAGGGGTTACTAGTGGGCTACTGCAGGGTTCAGCACTAGGATCGGTCCTCTTCAATGTCTTATTAAGCGACATTGCAGAGGGACTGGAAGGAAATATATGTCTCTTTGCAGACGACACAAAGCTCTGTAACAGAGTTGATACACAAGGTGGGGTGGAAAGGATGAGAAGGGACTTGACAAGGTTGGAGGAATGGTCAAATGTATGGCAGCTTAGATTCAGTGCTAAGAAGTGCAAGGTAATGCACCTGGGAAACCAAAACCCAGGGAATAGTACACAATGGGGTGAGATACTAACAACAACAAAAATGGAAAGGGACCTGGGGGTAGTCATATCAGATGACCTAAAGGTGGGCAAGTAATGTGAGAGGGCAGTAAGGAGGGCTGGAGGGATACTGGGAAGCATAGGGAGAGGCATCACCAGTAGAAAACAGGAAGTTGTTATCCCTCTGTACAGACAGCTGGTGAGACCCCATCTGGAATAATGTGTGCAGTTCTGGAGACCCAATCTCCGCAAAGACATAAACAGGATGGAGGCAGTCCAGAGGAGGGCAACTAAAATGGTGCAGGGTCTGCACTGGAAGACATATGAAGAGAGACTTAAGGAGCTTAATATGTATAGCCTCAAGGAAAGGAGGGGGCAAGGATAGAAACTTTCAAGTACCTCAAGGAATCAACAAAGTCCAAGAGGGTAGCATCTTTCAGAAAAGAGGTGCAAGAACAAGGGAGCACAATTTGAAGATGGGGGCAGCTCAGAGATAATGTAAGGAAGTATTTTTCACAGAGAGGGTTGTGGATGCATGGAACGGCTTTCCGAGGAGGCTGTGGAGTCAAAAACAGTGGTGGAATTCAAGCATGCATGGGACAGTCATAAGGCAATTCTAGGGGGTGGGGGTAGGAAGAAGTAGGCTGTTGGTTAACTAGGATCTACAGCTTATCCATTAGGTAGGGAAATGGGCAGACTGGGTGAGCCAAGCGGTCCTTATCTGCTGTCAAATTCTATGTGTCTACGTAACCCAACACCCAATTAAATAAATATGTGGGGTAGTCCAACAACAGAAACATCCTGAAACTATTTAGAAAATGGGCTTTTTATTTCCTGGGCTCTGATTGGCTGGCACCCATTCCAGAGGGTACATTGACTTTCAATAGGTGCCCATGTGACAGAAAACTCCTGCCACTCTTGATGACTGACCTTTTCTTAAATCTGTTGCAATGGTTCTTCTATTTCTTAGCCTACTCTATCCTTACAATTTCTAGTCCATAAGGTTGGCTACCTATGGACACCCCTTCCTTTCTTGACTATGCTATAGTGTCCTCTTTAATTTTCTTTTCCTTTCAGGTCCATGTACAGGGAGATTATTGTGGTGACCTCTGAGCATATGTAAAACAGGGGTTGTGTTTATCATTGTTGGATTTAGTATGTAATAGCACTATGTCATAAAATACCTTGATGTATATACATTATGTTTATGAAACCTGTGAATGTTGAAAATACCTTGGCACTAGGTGTTTTTGATAATGGTAAAACGTGCTAGGTTACTATTATAGAAATTAAGTTAGTTGCGCTATCTAAAATGCATGTAAATTGCTGTAAACTGAACAAGTCTGAAATGTCATGGTTATTTGCATATATCTCATGATGTTTTGCATTATGGAAGTATGTATGATGTTGTATTTCTTTGAAACTTGATTTGTTGCCATTTCCCTTTGCAGTAACCCATGTTTCAATGTTTCTGCACTGAGGTTCTTTATTTTTAGCTTTTTTTTTCTTTTTGAGCCCCCACTACCCAAGCAAATGGGGCCCACATAGGATGAAGGGTTTTCACTGAAAAGTTGTTAGATCAGAGATCAGTGTCAGTAGTTGCTGCCTAAGTGCAGATAAAGGACATACATAGTCTGCTGTTGCAAATTGATGCACTGTAGAAGGAATATGGCATTGCAGAAGCGTTTTCCTGTATTTTGAATAAACATCACACAGAAATTCTGGGCGTTTTCAGCTTCTGTCCAGAACAAAGTAGTTCAAGTCAGGACAGACAACACCACAACAATGTGGTACATCAACAAGCAAGGGGCACTCGGTCATCAGCCTTGTGCACCAAGCAATGAAGTTGTGGTCTCTGGCTTACCCCTGAACACCTCCCTGATAGCAGTTCACCTTCCAGGGAAGGACAATGTCCTGGCGGATGCCCTCAGCAGGATTTCTCAGGGCCATCACGGATGGGCTCTGAATCCTCAGGTGCTGGGGTCAGTCTTTGCCAGATGGGGCACCCTCAGATAGATATTTTCGCAGCCCCAGACAACCACCAACTTCCTCTGTTTTGTTGCAGGCCTCCAGTGCTGGGATCAGTCCCCTGGACGCCTTTCAGTTGGATTGGAAAGGGACGCTCCTGTATGCCTTTCCCCTTTCCCCTTCTTTTCAGGGTACTAGTAAAAATCAGATCTCAGCCCTGCAAGGTGATTCTGATTGCTCCAGATTGGGCCAGACAGCCCTGGTACCCACTGCTTCTGTCCTTGACAGTCCACCCTGCCCTGAGCTTGCCCAGAGTCCACGACTTACTGGCCTGTGCACAGGGAGAGTGTGGTATCCGGACCTCAAATCCCTCCATCTCAAGGCATGGCTCTTGAGGAGTTAGAATTGCTGACTTACACCTTTCTCAAGGTGTTTTGGATATTTTAAAGGCTTCAAGGAAGCCTTCCACTAGAACCACTTACAATTCTAAGTGGAAAAGGTTTTCCATCTGGTGCTCTGAGAAGCAGATTGTCCCAGAATCTGCTGATCTGCCCATTTTACTGGACTATTTGGTCCATTTAAATTCCTTAGGCCTTAGGCCAGCTACCTTAAAGGTTCATCTGGCAGCTGTCTCTGCTTTTCTGTCAGCAGGAAGCCTGCTTCCTTTTCTTCTCACCCTGTGCTTTCCAAGTTTTTAAAGGATTACTTCACCAACCCTCCTTTTGAGAACCAGCTCCCGCTTGGGACCTGAATGTTTGCATTGCTCAGTTAATGCAACTCCCCTTTGAGCCTCTGTCCTCAGCAGAGCTCAAGTTTCTGACTTGGAAAACTGTTTTCCTAGTGGCTATCACTTCTGCCAGACGATAAGTGAACTACAGGCCCTGTCAGTGGAAGAAGATTTTATCTCTTTCCACAGAGATAAGGTAGTCCTCAGGACTAACAGAAAGTTTTTGCCTAAAGTGGTTTCAGATTTCCACCTGAACCAATCCATCTCTCTTCCAGTATTTTTCACTGAGCATTCTTCCTCAGGTGAGAGGAGTCTGCACAGCTTGGATGTCAAAAGAGCCTTAAGCTACTATTTGGAGCACCAAGGGTCACAGGTTGAATCCTCAACTCTTCCTTACCTATGGCGAGGTTGGCAAGAAACCTGCCACTAAGAGGACAATTGCAAGGTGGATTGTCTCTTGTATCCAATTTTGTTATCAAAACTAGGTAGAGAACCCCTCAGGACTGAGGGCTCACTCCTCCAGGGTACAGCTGCATCTCTAGCGGCTGCTAGAGATATTCCCATTCTGAAATCTGTCAAGCTGCTACTTGGAAAACAGTTCACACTTTTACCAAGCATTATTCCTGGATATTCAGTCCAGGAGAGATGCTCTTTTGGCACAGCTGTGCTTCAGAGCCTATTTCCTAAGTAGGTTCTGACCCTCCTCCATGGAGGTACTGCTGTGTAATCTGCATATAGTCATAATATAGCAAGACTTCATGGTGTTTGAAGAAAAATTACTCACCTTAGTAATTGCTTTTCTTCTCATGGAGTCTTGCTATATTATGACCACCCTCCTGCCCCTCTCAGAACTTCTACTTGGGTAGGGGTGGCAAATTAGTGCAAGCACTGTGTCATGCCATTTTAGTTCTTCTCTTCACCCCTTTATTTAGGGTTAGGAATTAGGTATTTCTGTTTAAGTAATATGTTGGCCCCTTCCTGGACTTGAGTCTTGGGGAAGGGGGTCTAATAGTGCTTGTTAGGGAGAAACTAATAATACTATTATTCATTGTTATTATTATTATTATTGCTGTTTATATTGTTGTTATTCCTACTAGTAGGTAGCCACTTGGCTAGTGTAGGCGTTCCACACAGACTTGTTGCTTAGTGTTAGCCGTGAAGATCTGACAAGTTTCATTTGAAACTGGCCAGATAAACTTTGGTATAGCGCCCTCAGCTGTGGAACTCAGACTCTCTGGAGTTAACTCTTCCTCTCCGGGCAGTTCAGCTGCAGTGGCTGACTGCATATGGTCATAGTATAGCAAGACTCCATGAGAAAAAGCAATTACTAAGGTGAGTAATTTTTCTTTCATTCAGTAGCGTTTGAATCTCGTTTAGGAAAGTTGTTCGGATTCCCCATCTGTGTCATAGCGGTCGCGTGGGAGCTCGCGGGGAGACAGACCTGCTAGGAGGGCCATTCTGTAATCGAGTGCCATCCATGTTTCTGCCGTTAGTTTTCTCTCTGTTTCTGCCTCTGTAGTTCTGCAGACTGCTTCCCTCCTGCATTTCTGGACATTTTGAGGTGGATTTGGTGATTTGTGGAGGTAGAATTGGCAGACTGTGTGAGAGCGTTCAGTCAAAGCTCCTAGCTGCTCCATGGCGTCACCGAAGTCCTCCCCTACTGTTCTAACGTCAGACTTGTTTCTGTAGCTAGGCAGCAGTAACTACTAAAACTAGCTAAATAGCTACTAAATATTTCTAACATTTACTGTATTAAATTTAAAAATCCAATCAAATTGAAGCAGACAACATGTAAGTTAAAATAATCAGATTTTAGCAGTTGCTGCGGAATGCACTAAAGTAATGCTCAAGCAACCTTAAAATAAGAACTGATTCTTGTGGAAACCTATTTTCAGGTACTAGAAGGGAAGCAGGGTCCAGGATTTGTAAGGCTCATTGATGGATCCCTTTGTGTGAAGAATGGTGGAGCAGTGGGACAAGCTTTGGTTTGTGGGTTTGTGTAGAACAAACAGAAGAGGTCCTGGTATACCCCCTTAGGAACACCACGAGAGCTGGGGCAGGGACAGAGAGGGAGGTCCCATATTGGACTCTCTGGGATCCGCTTCAAGATAGTTTCTAAACCAAGGGAGAGCTGTAAGGAGAGACCCAGATTAGCAAGTTTGCTGCTTTAGTAGGAGTGATCAGCAAGATCAAAAGCCTTTGTCAGGTCGATGAAGACTGCGCCTGTGAGGCTGCCAGTGTCCATTCTGAGGCAATACTGTTTGTTAGTGTGAGGAAGGCTGTAGTGATACTATGACCTTTCGAAAATCGTACTTGCACAGAGCATAGATGGTCATAGGTGGAGAGATAATTAGTGAGCTGGGAGGTGACAACTTTTTCAAGTATTTTGTTCAAAGTGGAGAGGATGGCAATGAGCCTGTATTTATCTAGAAGTTTGGGGTCACCTTTCTTAAACAGAGGAATGACAAAAGAGGCTTTCCATAAGTCAGACACTACACCAGTACTGAAGGACAAGTTAATTAATTTGGCAACAGGGAGGCAAGAGTTTTGGCTCAGTAGCTGAAGAAAATCCTTTGCAGGCCTTGGGCACCCTAGTGTGAAGGATTCGGCACTGGCAATCAGGTTTGAAACCCTTTCCTGTGGAAGAAAGCCTTCCCTGCAGGATATCCAGCTCTGCACTTATGAAAACCAGCACCTACACTGCTTCTTTCTGAGACTTCTGCAGCTATATTAGAAATTCCAGGCTCTCACCGCCCAGTGTTGCTGAGGGCTGAGGCGCTGGATGCCTTACCTCACGCCCACGCCGGGACCCGTGTCCGTAATGAGCACTGGTCATTGGATGTCGGCAGGGAAGAGAAGGATTGAGTGTCTGATGGACTGCTCTCCTTCTCCGGGAGGGGTCCTCTACTGTCAGCACCTGTTTACCCCTGACAGAGGCTGTGGGACAGAGCACTGCAGTTGCATGGGGAGGAGCTTGGAGCAGGCGCCTGGTGGGAGTGTGTGTGGACTTGTGCACGCTCCCTCTACCTGGCGTCATTGCATCCCCCAGCTTCAGGGTAAAAGTGAAAAGAAAAATGGCATCCTTGTTGAGTGGCTTGATGTCTTGCTACGGGGCGGCGCCTGATCTGCATCCATTCAGGTGGGTGAGTTGGAGGCTGCCCTCCACCCCACTGCGGGGGTAAACCGCAGGGACAAGGTGGTCCTTATCAAGGAGTGCAGGAGAGGGACGGTGGCTGGATCCCTGTGGGTTGCCAGGAAGATGGGAGCAGACAGGTATGGCCAGGAGGAAAAAAATATTATTAAAAAAAAAAGAAGAGAAATTCCAGGCTCTCTAGCATGTTCCTTACATGCTACATGGAGCACTTGCCTCTTGTTCTGTTTTCCCTGAGAGTAGCCAGTTATCTAAGTAGGAAGACCTCCACACCTTGTTTTCTTTGGTGAGCTGCCACCACAGCTAGGCACTTTGTGAGTACCCTTGGTGCTAAGGTGAGACAGAAGAAAAGAGCTGACAACTAATACTGGTATTTCTCAGCCTGAACCTGAGATATTTTCTGTGGCTGGGTCTGACTGGAATATGGAAATTGATGTCCTTCAGATCCAGTGACCAGAACCAATCATCAATATACTGTATATGTATTTGAAGTTGCAGCCTTGGTCCTCTGGAATTCCTGCCGGGTACCTCCAGGTGCAACTTCCTTGAGATATTTAAAAGAATTTAAAAACTTTTTTTCTAAGAAACATTTGGGGCCTGAGCTTCATAGCTTTATACCATCTGTGACAAGCAGTATTAGAGTACGTAACTTGAATTTATTGGCTGAGTTTTATTTATACCTATGTTGATTTATTGTTATAAATGTGTGTTGCTATTTGTCTTTTATTCTGTAAGGGCACCCTGAGCCTTTGGGGAAGGGTGCCCTACAAATAAAATCTTCTACCACCACTACTACTACTAGTGGGCCCTATGCACGATGCCAGTGCGTCCGTAAACTGGGCACGTTGGCATCAATACACTTGAATGCCATGGAACAGGGTCCCGTGGACCCTGCACAGCATTCATGAAATGGGGCACAAGTCAAAAATGCAGGCGCTTCCCCTGTCCGCGCATGCCATAATGCCCCAGGGGCATTCTGGGCGTCTGGAGCACTGCGCATATTCATTAAATCCTGTATTGCTGGCAGCATGGGTGTGGAAGGTGGTGCTGGGAATGCCAGCTGAAACCAGATGTAACCCTGGTATGTGTCCTCGTGTTCTTCATCCACGGGCAGGGAACCATGCTACAGACCTCCGTGCTGCCCCAGCCCACTAGGGTGCAGGGAGGGCTGGGGCAGCATCTTGGGTGAGTGCCCAGTAATAGTCCATATGGTGCAACTTTACGTGGCTGGCTCTGATTCTGTGCACCCGCCGCATGGGCGCAGGGATCCACTGCTAGGGACCCAGTGCGGGCATCCTATTAGATGCCGCCTGGGTCAACAGCTCCTCCCCGACCACCCATGCTACCCTGCACACTGAGGCGTGGCCACGGACAGGTGCCCACAGGTACATGTGGTCATGCTTGCCATGCATCCTGCACCTGTCTGGGGATGCATGGGTAGCGTGTGTGGAGTACGTGTCTTAGGTGCGTATTAGGGATGTCACAGTATCAAATTTTTAGTGTCCCAATATTTGGATAAGAATTATAATGATATATTGATCATCATGATAATCAGCAGAATTTTTAAACAACTTTCCCCATATGGCTGTTTGGTCGTCACCAGTTCCAGCCTTTGGACATCCTGGTGCCCCAACCCCAGCTGCCACTCTCCCACTGTCTAAGCAATGGGGATCAACATTGGGAGAGGTCCAAGGGCTCCTGTTTGCTGTTAAGTACCACTGAGCAAAATCTGTAATGAAGGAAAGGATTGTGATATATCTTGAATCCAGTGGCTTAGAGGATCCGAGGCAACATGGATTCCCAACAGGAGGTCATGTCAAACAAATCTGATAGATTTCTTTGACTGGGTGACGAGGAATTAGATAAGTGGAGCCTTGGATGTAGCCTACCTAGATTTCTGTAAGGCCTTCAACACTGTTCACATAGGAGACTCAGTAAACAAGCTGGGCAGCCTGGGAGTGAGTCCAAAGTTAGTAAACTTCGGTAAAAATGGGTTGGGGATAGACAACAGAGAGTGGTGTAGTAAATGGGTTCACTCCAAGGAAGGAGAGACACCAATGGTGTGCAACAAGGATCAGTACTGGGACCAGTCCTCTTTAATGTCTTTATTAGCGACATTGCGGAGGGCTAGAAGGAAGGTATGCCTCTTTGCAGATGACACAAAGATCTGCAATGGGTAGTCACTCGGTGTGTGGAAAAAATGACTATAGATCTAAGAAAGTAGGTAGGGAAATGGGCAGACTAAGTAGAAACAGAAAGATAGAAACATAGAAGTTGTCGGCAGACAAGGACCACATGGCACACCTAGTCTGCCCTAAATTGCCTCTGGAGACTCTACTAGGACTCCAGCTTACACCACCTCTTGCTTCTAAGATTCCCTTGTGTCTATCGCATAGATTCTTAAATCCTGTGACTGTTTTTCCCCACGATCTCTCTGCTGGTCGCCAAGTGGTACTTATGTGCCGTCAGTTTCTATGTTTCTATGTAATTAGGTTGACTGGGTACATACCTTCCCCATTTCTTTTTCTGTCCCTGAGACTGGCATATGTGTGATGTTGCAGATGTGTGAAACATAGAAACATAACATAGAAGGTGTTGGCATATAAGGGCCTCCTGGCCCACCTAGTCTGCCCTATTTTCCTTACCTATAGTGCCACCACAGACCCTACTCGATCTGTTTTTCACCCTCCTTGCCTAACTTCTAAGATCCCTTGTCTCTATCCCTTGCATTTTGAACCATGTAACCATTTGCCCCACGACCTCTCCGGCTGGAGAGGCTGTTCCAAGCATCCATCACCCTTTTTGTGAAGAAGTACTTCCTTGCATTTCTTCTCAGCCCCCCGCAGCTTTATAGTGTGACCTCTTGCTTTGAGCATCTTTTCCTTGAAGATACTCCTGCCTCCTCTACCTTGTTTATACCTGTGAGGTATTTGAATCTTTCAGTCATATCCTCCCTTCCTCCTTCCTATGTTTCTATGTTTCTCCTTCCTTCTAGGAGTCCTTTTTAATGTTGTATTTTATGTGTTTTACCTGTTTTCGCCCATCCCCATTCCTGGATGCGCATGTGAGCACATGTGCGCGATTCAGAGACGCCTCTGACTTGCCGCCCCTCCAGCCTGCGCTGTCACTGGACATCCATCCGTGGAAGGAACTCTGGGGCAACAACCACCCCAGGAAAGGAGAGCTGCCGTTAGATGCTCGATCCTACTCCACCCCCGCCTGGGCCAGCACCCTGATGACACAAGGTCATTCCCAAACCCATGTCGCCAGCATGTTGCGTAGTTGTGGCATCCAGTGCCTCAACACTCAGCGCCACCAGGCCAACTCTAGGAGTACATATTTAATTCCTTAAGCCTTTCTTCGTAGGGCTTGCACCATTTGGTTGCCCCCTCTGTATCATCTCCACCCAGTCAATGTCCTTTGGAGGTGGGGTCTCCAGAACTGTACACAGTACCCAGGGTGGGGTCTCACCAGTGATCTATACAGGTATATTATTATCTCCCTCATTCTGCTGGTGATACCCCTGCCTATGCATCCAAGCATCCCACTAGCCTTTCCCACTGCCTTGTCACACTGTTTAGCTACCTTCAGGTCATCAGTAATGATTACCCCTAGGTCCCTGTCTTGTTTTGTGACTGTTAGTACTTCTCCTATGGGGTACATCGCCCCAGGTTTCTGAGCCCCAAGTACATGATTTTGCACTTTTTGCTTTGAAACCCAGCTGTCAAGCTTGTGACTATTCTTACAGCTTTTAGATCTTCTCTCATTCTTTACACACTCACACACACCACCCGGTGTCAACTCTGTTGCAGATTTTTGTGTCATATGCAAACAGGCATTCCTTCCTTCCAGTCCTTCTGCAATGTAGCTAATAAAGACATTGAAGAGGACTGCGCCTAAGTACTGACCCTTGTGGCACCCCACTGGTCACTTTACCTTCTCCAGAGTGGACGCCATTTGCCACCACTTTCTGACTCCTATTGCCTAGTCAGCTCATTATCCATCCTACTACTTTAGGGCCTACTGCTAGGCTTCTCAGCTTGCTCCCCAGCCTTCTATGTTGACCGACATCGAAGGCCTTACTGAAGTTCAGGTAGGCCACGTCAACTGCTCCCCTTATCCACTTCCTTGGTTACCTAATCAAAGAACTTGATCAGGTTTGTCTGGTAAGACCTCCCCCCATGAAACCATGTTGCCTTGGATCCTGTAGTCCACTGGTAACAAGGTATTCCCCAATCCTTTCCTTCAGTAGTAATTCTGTTACTTTGCCCACTACCAAAGTCAGGCTGACAGGCCTATATTTTCCTGCCTCCTCTTTGTTTCCACTTTTGTGGAGTGGGACTACATCAGCCCTTCTCCAGTCTCTCAGTAGCTCTCCTGTTTCTAGTGACAGGTTGAACAAGGCTGTCAAAGAGCAACGAGCTCCTCCTTGAGCTCCCTCAGTAACCTTGGGTATACCTGGTCTGGTCCCATTGCCATGTCTGTTTTCAACTATGACAGTTCCTTTAGGACTGTTTCCTCTGTAAAGGGCCAGTGTCCACCTCCCAACCCTTAATGCTGCTGTCTTTTATCATAGGCCCGCTACCTACCCGTCCACAAATACTGAACCAAGAATCTGTTCAGTATGTCTGCTTTTTGGCAGTCCTCTTCCACACAAGGCCCTCCTTCCCTTTTAGCCCTACTATCCTCCCTAGATCTTTCTCATTTCACTTGTGTGTCCAAAATATGTCTTGTATCTTTAAATATCTTTAAAAGTGTGACAGGAAGATGTTGCGTGACTCAGCCCCAGCCTCTGCACCCAGACAGTTAGAAGGCTGTTACTGTTGCATCATCCAGCCTCTGCTAGATGCAACCAAGCAGCGGCTTGTGCAGTCCCCTCCACAAAGAAGGAGAGCTGACAATGGATGCTCAGTCATCCTTCATGCAGCCAGCCCTCTAGGAACGTACAGTGAAGCCCACCAGGATGAAGTGCAGTGTCACAGGTTTCCTGCATGACAAAAGGATTAACTCCCATTGATACTGCATTGTTTACTGCAGTAACTCTACTGCAGAATTCTGCAGAGTTGGACTTTATCCTGGTGGGATTCACTGTAGGTCTGTTCCTGAACCTGGTTTACCAGCTGGCAGCAAGTGAGGTGCCCAGGCCTCAAACTCCACACCACAGGGCTGGCACAGCAGTTCTAATTTTAAGAAAAATAGTAAAATCTGATAGAAAGAAGTGGGGAATCAGGAGTCATAGCTGCACCTGGAAAGGGACGTGTTACTGGAAAATCAAGCTGAGGCGCTTTATCACTGCATATCACGGTATATTATGCCACGATAATCACAATATTGTGTTTTATAATGATAAATGATTGTCAGTGGTAATTATCATGATGTATCGTCATATCTTGACATCCCTAGTCGTATAACCCCGCCCATTAGTGCATAGGGCCACTACTATTATATTTAGACAATTTCTTCTGAAAAGTTTGTGTCCATAATAGTGAATTGAGAACTTTCATAGTATATGAAATTTAGAAGACTTCATGTAGTATATATTAAAGGAATAATGCCTGACAGGGTGGGTGTTATGTAGGATAACATCCCACCTTGGGTGGTTGGGCCTGAGGCCACCGCCGAGGCGCCAACACCCGAGAAGGATGTTATCCCAGCATAACACCCACCCTGGAGGGCATTATTCCTATTATACAATGGCTTGTTGTTTTATACAGAAGAAAAAGAATTTTAAAGAATTTTATTTAGTGTTTAAAAATATTTTTTAAGAAAAGATGCAAACAATCAATATGCTGATCAGCAGATCATCAGCACGATGTTATACCAGGATAACATCCCTGCTGTGATAACCAACTGACCAATCAGGAGCCAGGATTCTTTCTTGCCATTGTATAATTACATTTTAATTAGGTAGTTGTTTTACATGTGCATCGAAGGGTATATAATTCATATTGGGGTACTGTAATCCGCCCTGAGGAAGCCTTGTGGCAAAGCGCTGGGGTTTTTGGTGGCTGGCTGTTGAACTGGGGTAGATCTGTTTTGTACAAAACTGATTTTAATGTGTACAATAAAGCTGTTATTTTAGTTGTGATTTTCTGTGCATAGTCTGATTCAGACCATACCCTGATGCTCACTTTTTGTTTGTGTTAGCACAAAGGTCTGATGGGGGTGCCAAATGGGTTGGGTGGAAGTGGGGTTACTTTTCACTATTGTTTGAGTTTTCGCTTATTTGTTCGTAAGGAAAAATAACATTTTCCAGTGGGACACCATAATTTGCTGTGACCCAACAATGATGGCCCAATTACTGGCCAAGTGAACATATTTTTAAGCTAAAGTTAACCCTGCCACTTATTACAGTGTGTTTCACAGATTGCAGATTACACTTGTGTTCTGCAAAAAGCCAACCCATTTGAGACTGGGGTTTGCATGTGATCCCGGTTCCCACACTGAGTCCAGCTTGGGGTCAGGCAATTCATGGAGCGAGGCACTCAGCTCTCAAGGAAGGTAGGTCCAGACCTGGTGTAATCACATGCCCCCTTCCATGTGACCAAGGAGCAGCATTGGCATTAGCTGTGGAGGCAGTCACTCACCTGCCCTCCAGATAATTGTGGTGGAGGTGGGGGATAATTGGGACAAAAATTAGTAATAAAGTTCTGCTCAGAAAGTTAGAGAAGCATTATTTTTGTATGAGATGCTGTGAAATTCTCATTTTCAAACACTTTTCACAGCTCCTTGTCTTAGAGGACATGATCGCTTGGAGCTATCCAGCAGCCTGGAGGAAATATATGCAACAGCTAGGCCATATGGCAGCATCCACAGCAACTGTGTCAGGGGCCAGGTTCCAGATGAGATATCCAGTTCCATCTGAGAGCTCACTGGCTTCAGAAAAGGGACTCTGTCAAAACTAGTACCGTCACAGTGACATTTCTTCAAGCTCTACAGTGGTGGCAGGAGCTGGACAGTCTCAGGCCAGGGGTGTCATTCTTGCAGCACGTCCCTTCACTGATACTGTCTACAGATGCATCCCTCCTAGGATGGGGAGCACATTTGGGGATCACACAGCACATGGCACATGGACAAAGCAGGAGCCACTCCTGCGTATCAACCTGTTAGAACTCAGGGCAGTTCTTCTGGGTCTCCAGTCATTAGTCAATCAAGTAGAGGGCAGGGTGGTACAGATCAGAACAGACAATACAACCACCATGTACTATGGAAACAAACAAGGGGCACAAGGTCAATTCCTCTCTGCACAGAGGCAATGAAAATTTGGGCCTTGGCATATTCCCTGGACATTTCCCTCTCAGCTGTCCACCTCCCAGGAAAGGACAATATCTTGGCAGATGCCCTCAGCAGAATCAACCAGAACCATCACTAGTGGCCATTAAACAAACAAGTCCTGGAGGCCATCTTCAGGAGATGGGGCAGTCCAGAAGTGGACCTGTTAGCAGCTCCAAGCAATCATCAGCTACTACAGTATTGCTGCAGACCCCCATCAAGGGCACAGTTCCTCTGGATGCACTTCTGCCGGACTGGACAGGAGATTTCTGTATGCATTCACTCCTTTCCCTCTGCTATTAAGGGTACTGAACAAACTCAGAGCCCAACCAGCAACAATGATTCTCATTGCCCCAGACTGGGCCAGACAACCTTGATACTCCATGATTCTATCATTGTCAGTGACCACGCCAATCAGTCTCCCCAGGAGGCACAACCTGCTGCTGTCCTCACAGGGCAGGATCATGTATCCCAACCTGCAATCCCTTAGGCTCAAATATTGGCCCTTGAGGACTTAGAATATGCAGATCTGCACCTATCAGAAGGGTTATGGAAATCCTGAGAGTATCCAGAAAGCCATCCACTAAGAAAATCTGTTCTTCCAAATGGAACAGGTTTTCAGTTTGGTGTCAGGCAAGGGCATGGACCATAACCGGCCGACCAGGGAACCAGGAGGCCGGAGAAGCAGGCAGAAAGCCGGCACAGCCTCGAGCACCCAGAAACCAGAGGCTCCGAGCCGCCAAGGGCGGTGGCGACCGACAGGCCGACCAGGAACCAGGAGGCCGGGAGAAGCAGGCAGAAAGCGGCACAGCCCTTGAGCACCCAGAGACCAGAGGGGCTCCAAGCCGCCAGCGGGCGGGCGGCGACCGACAGGCCGACCAGGAACCAGGAGGCCGGGAGAAGCAGGCAGAAAGCGGCACAGCCCTCGAGCACCCAGAGACCAGAGGGCTCCGAGCCGCCAGCGGGTGGGCGGCGATCGACAGGCCGACCTGGGAACCAGGAGGCCGGGAGAAGCAGGCAGAAAGCCGGCACAGCCCTCGAGCACCCAGAGACCAGAGGGCTCCAGCAGCGCCAGTGGGCGTGGCGACACCCACAGGCTGACCAGGAAGCAGGAGGCCGAGAAGCAGGCAAGCAGATACGGGTAGTCAAGAAACCAATCGGAAGGCGACCGCTAACTCTGCCTTGCTCCGCATTGCGCGCCTTTTCCCATAGACTTTAGCTGGACTTTGCAACACCATTTCTGGCCGGGATTACTGCTCTTTCTGTACAATGTAAATCTTGCCTAAAAAGAGCTGTTTTACTTTTTAATGTTCCCTACTTGAGGGCTGCTTTTGTTATCTATTTAGCCTGTGATTTACAGCCTTTGAGAATTTGTGTTGGGCTAGACGCTTAGGCGCCCACCCCCACACACACACACCTCCCAGTCTTTGTAAATTCTAGCTTTTGGCACCTTTGCAGATTGCTGCAATAAAGTGTCTTTTCTCACTGCCTTCTCCTCTGTCCCTACTTTCCAGCCGCACAGCCTCGAGCACCCAGAGACCAGAGGGGCTCCCGAGCCGCCATGGGCGGGCGGCGATCGACAGGCCGACTAGGAACCAGGAGGCCGGGAGAAGCAGGCAGAAAGGTACGGGTAAAGCCGCAAAATTTTGCCCGCCTCCACCCACTTTTGGTTGTTTCTTTTATACGCTTTTTCCGCCAATTCTCTAATCCCTACCATAACTAAATTCTCCAACCAATTCATAAGCTCATCTCTCACATCACCCTTAGTTTCTTAACCCCTACCCCCTCCACAATGCTACTTTGCTTCCTTTTGCTGCTTTGCCTCTCATCTTCCTCGATTCCAAAACAAACATGATATACCCCATGCCATGGTGACTAAGGCGGTGAATCTGGCCTGTCCACCCTGCTGTCTCCAGTGGACACCCACCAATTCCATAAATATATACTGCCATTATTGCACTGTAACCCTTGGGGTATCCCACAAAAGGCTCTCTATCGGTTCAGCACTCCTCAAGTGCCCTGCACCCATATTGGCACTACATTAACCCCCACGCCTGTCCATCAGATTGTTACTTTATGACAAAATCCACACCCATATAACAGGACCTCGCCCACTACACATTGGATCCCAACTAAGAAGAAAATCCTCTGATTACTGCCTATCCCTATCACTTGGTGCCCTCATCAAACTAATCTTCTTCCTTCTGATCTGTATTGGTACTATTGAAATCAACCCTGGCTCCACAGAAAGTTTTTTCTCCCCATCTGATTTAGCCTCCATAAATGGCCTGAGTTTTCTTCACTTCAATGCCTGCAGCCTCCTAAAAATTTCTCCTTAATACTGGCCTGGGTTGCACGTACCTACCTGGCTTCCTGGTTATCTCTGAAACTTGGCTCAGATCTACAACAAAAGATAGCGAAATAAACCTTCCCAATTACCAGCTCTTCAGGTCAGACCGCTTCCAGGGCGGTGGGTAGCCATCTATGTCAAAGAAAACATCTCTGCATTCTGCCTCAACAATACATCCGAATCAAAGGAATTTGAATGCTTATCAATCAAAATAACCCTTCCTAACACGCCTTCCTTTAAACTGATTGGCTGCTATAGGCCCCTCTGCAGGCCTCAAACTCCTATCCCACCTAGGAACCATACTCAATCTAGGCCCTGAAGACACCATCATCCTAGATGATCTGAATTTAAATTGGTTAACTAATGCATCTGCACCCCTAGTAACCTTCTGTGACACCTATGGATTCACTCAATTAATCAAAGACCCAACAAGGATTAACCTAAAAATAATATCAACAGTTCACTCCTGGATTTCATGATGGTAAATAAGCCTCACTTATATTCTCATGCTGGAGTGCTATCCAGTGACATAAGTGATCATTGTCCCATAGCTGGCATAAGATCTACACTCAAGCCATCCAATCCTGCTAAATTTCTCCAAAGAAGGTCAAAAAGAATTTCAACATCTCAGGATATCTCCATGATTTGTGCCATACAACGCTGGCAAGATTTCTACCTCACAACCTCAATTGAGACAGCTCTTCATATCTTAAGGGATATTATCACAAGTGCCCTCATATACATGCATCACTCACCAGTGTCAGAACCAAAACAAAATCTTGTCGCTGGTTCACTGCTGACCTTAAATCAGCTTTGATAGCCAGAGACAAACTCTGGAAAAGGCAAGAAAACAAAGGATCCCAACGACTGACTTCATTTCAGAAAAGCCAGAAATTCATCCACAAAACAAATAAGATATGCCAAAGCTGCCTTCTATAGAGCTGAATTGGATGCCTCCTATAATAACCCATCCAGGTTCTGGGGTACCATAAAGGGAATCCTAGGTCAAAATTCTACCCCTGCCTTACTCTCCAAACTGCTCCTAAGTGACATAGAAATCACTGACAAGCAAGAAATCTTAAATGCCTTCAATGACCATTTCACTACAGCTGGCCTAGCATTTGACTCTTCACCTGCAAATCTATTGAGATCTTCATTAAACCTTCGATCTACTGAGGCCAAAAGGCTGCCTCCACATTCTCCTTGAACCAATACCCTTAAAAAGTAGAAGACCTCCTATCCAAATTAAACACAACTAAAAGTGCAGGTGCAGACTCCCTGGATCCTACTTTCTTAAAGTAGCACTGCACGCCTTAGCTGCCCCCTCACTCACCTCTTCAATCTTTTCCTAGCCACTGGTTCCATCCTCTATATGGAAGACAGCTCAAGTAGTTCCACTACTTAAAGCAGGTGATTCCATGGACCTCAACAACTATAGGCCCATTTCCATCTTACCGGTACTGTCCAAGATGCTTGAAAAATTAGTAAACTCTCAGTTAAGGGCCTACCTCGACACCAACAATCTCCTAAATCCAGCACAATCTGGGTTTAGATCAATGCACAGCACCATCTCTGCCCCTAGCCAAAGTCACTAACGACTGGCAGACTGCCTTGGATAAAAAGAATAATACCTGTGCTGTGTTCCTGGATTTGAGTAAAGCATTTGATACAGTGGATCATGAATCATTAATCTCCTCTCTTAGCTCCGAGGCCTTGATTCACTCTTCTCATTTGGTTCAGGTGCTATCTCTCTGGAAGGTTACAACTGGTAAAAATGAAAGTTACCTATCTAGCTCTAAACCACTCCTAAGAGGTGTACCGCAAGGCTCTATCCTGGGCCCCATCCTCTTTGCCATTTATATCAATAACATTGACTCAACCTCTCTCAATCTAACATTCACCTTTTGCAGATGATACTGTACTATATGTCAGTAATCCCTCACCATCAAAAGCCTGTGAACTTTTACAGTCAGAATTCTCCATCCTACAGCACAACCTGTTGAAAAACTACTTAAATGCCAAAAACAAAAGCCATGTTCTTGCCACCAAGAGTTGCTCTTCCACTATCCCATCATTCGCCACCCCACAATTATCCACCATCCTTGGAAAATCTGGAATTTGTGGACAAATTCAAATATCTTGGAGTCTGGATTGACAACAAGCTTGACTACTCTGTCCACGTTGAAGAGCTCTGAAAAGCTGAGACAAAGACTTGGCTTATTTTACAGAATAAAACACTACCTTACCAGAGACTCCAAACAAAGATTAATCCTGGCATCATTCCTATCCCTCATTGACTATGCTGACTTCCTCTACCCACTGCTCCTCTCCCTCTTAAATAAACTAGACACCCTGTATCATAGAGCCATTAGATTTATTACAGACCTTCCCTCCAGCACCCATCATTGCTCTTTACAATGCAGTCAATTGGACATCCTACAGCACAGAAGAAAAAGAATGCTGCTATCTGGATCTTTAAAGCTTTGTCAGACAAACTCCTCCTACATCTCAGACTGTTTCACCCAAATCACATCCAGGCCATACACCCTAAGGATCAATAAGCTCATTATGCTAAAGATTCCCAACACCTGCACCCGGTTTGGGAGGGCTGCTATCAGCTATCTCTAGCATTTATCTGGAACTCACTCCAAAATCTATGAATCTGAATACCTCTTACCCTTATCATCCTTCAAAAATTATACACCACCCTATTCCCAGAACTATGCAACTGCTTCCATAAGGCCTAGTCTCCTCCTTCCCCACCCTTCCTTCTGTAATCCACTAAGTTAGTTTCCATTCTTCTACCTTGTCAGTTATCCCACTCGCATAAAAAAGCCTACAGAAGCCCTACTATCTGAACATTATCCTCCTATATTGATTGTCCTCTTCATTTTACAGGTTTTAAGTTATTGTTACTGTGCCTTGTATATCTGTAAATATTTGTATATATCTCTCACCTAAATGATTGTACTTGTGTTATTTTATTTTCATGTCTTTGTACAAAACTTGTATCCTTTCTTTGTATGACCACTCAGGTCCATCTTGTAAATGAGCTACGCTCAATGATGCTCGCCTGAATAAATAAAGATTTTGATTGATTGATTGATAACCAGGCCAGCCTGTCAATAGTCCTGGATTATATTACCCATCTACATTCTACTTGCTTAAGGGCCTTTACCCAGAGAGTGCATCTGGCAGCTGTCTCAGCCTGTTTATCTGTGGGTAAGAGTTCTTCCTGGCTTCAAAACCCAGTATTTTAATTTTAAGGGGTTGCTAGCATTTGATCCACCACACAGGGAGCTAACTCCCATGTGGGACCTGAACATTTGCATTGCCCAGCTCATGCACACCCCTTGAACCCATGTCTCGGCAGACCTCAGGTATGTGACTTGAAAACAGTATTTCTGGTAGCCATTACCTCTGCCAGAAGGAATAGTGAGCATCAGGCATTGTCCACAGAGACAAAGTAGTTCATAGAACTAACAGAAAATTCCTGCCGAGGTGTTAACAGACTTCCACCTGTACCAGTCTGTTACATTGCCATTCTTTTTACTGATCATTCCACCTCAGGTGAATGCAGGCTTCACAGCCTGGATGTTAAAGGGCAATCAGCTACTACCTCGACCACACAAAAGGTCATAGGCAGGATCAGACTTAGCATTTCCTCACCTATGGAGATGTGGGAAAGGAAACCAGTCACAAAAGATCCATTGCACGATGGATTGTAGCCTGCATTCAGTTTTGCTACAATAAGGTGGGTAGGAGCCACCTGCAGGCCTCAAGGCCCATTCGACCAGGGGTACAGCAGCTTCTTTGGCAGCTGCTAGAGACATCCCCTAGTGGACATCTGTAAGAAACTAGCTGAAAGACAGTCCACACATTTACCAAGCATTATTGTTTGGACGTCCAGGCCAGAGGGATGCCAGGTTTGGTACAGCAGTCCTGCAGAGCCTGTTTCCTGAATAGATTATAGGCCCACCTCAAAAGGCACTGCTTGGGTAGTCTGCATAAGTCAGAATACAATAAGATTTCCTTGGGCTTGAAGAAACAATTACTTACCATAGTAATCTTTTTTCTTCCAAGGAATGTTACTATATTCTGAGCTCCTCCCCTCCCCTACTAGAAACCTATGGTCACTTCTCCAGCTGTAAGAGGAATGTTGCAAACCTGTGTGTATGATATTTTCTCTTGGGCATCTGTGACTTGAGTCTTAGTGGTGCCACATTAGAAATTTTTCAATAACTGGGAGCAGTTTTTAAATTTATAAATTTTATTAGGGGGACTATAGTTAGATAGTTCTTAGTGCATGCTTCATAAGAATCTGACAGTTTAGAACTGTTTACCAGGGACAGTGGTTTGAAAACCAAGCTCAAGCCTAGTATTCCATTATTTGCATAGGTTCTATTAACCATTTCGCTCCGGGGCAGTCCTATGGTGAGACCATACCATAAGTCAGAATACAGTAAGATTCCCTTGGAAGAAACAAGATTACTATGGTGAGTAATTTGTTCTTAGTGCTGGATAGGTGAAATACTCAAAAACTTTGGTTGCAACAGGAGGCATCTAGATATGCACTGAAAGGTCACTGAAAAAAAATATCCAAACTACAGATGATACAGAATGCCATGCATTGTTGTAAAGTGAGGATGATTATATTACCCACTGTGTCCTGTCGAACTCTCTTTTGAATAGTCATATAAAGCTGCATTTTGTGATGACGATAACTCCTTGCTCATCTGTTGCTCCTTCTATGATCATTGTAGTATACGTGGTGTTGGGGATGGATTTGAATATCACAGTATGATACCATTGATAAAAGTTAAAATTGCCACTGTTAGTTTTGCATAGTAAAATATTTTACATAACAGTTTGCTATGCAGGGACTTACCTAGAGCTAACTTGCATTCAAATGATTCTTCTGAACTTGCACTCGGTTTAAAGACTGTAGGCTAAAATGAGTAATGCCAATGTCTGAATGACTTGAACATGTAAAATTAGTATGTGTGCTGATTGCAAATTCAGTTCAATTTTCCGTCTAACTGTCATCTGATGGAAAATGTGCAGCAATACCATCTTTAGCTGTGTTGTCACAGCCATAAACAAACATACACCACTTTGGCATATTTGCACTTTACAAGTAGGGAAAGATGGATTAGAGAAGTACAGTACAAAATAAAGCATTTCAGACACAAAATTTATTACATTCAGAGTTTCAGATGCAAACTGTGACTCAGAAGCAACACAGACCACGGACAACATGCTGCATTGTCACTCACAGGAGTCAAACTATTAGATATGTACAAAAACAAACACAGTGAATGAACCAAGTAAGGTACAGATTAAGAACAAAATGTAGACACTCGAAAAGAAATTGCACGTACAATAACTGAGTGCATAAAAGAAACTGACCCCTCATATGATCACTACTGCTGTAGTGACAAATCACTATCAGCTAGCTATCATCAGCAAGACAGCGTGAAGGAGACCACACAGGCAGCAGTGAAACCACAGACTTGGGTTTCATTCCTCCAGTACATAACATCCGGTTCTTCACTCTGATGGCATGTGCTCCACCTTGGACCAAATGGATTCCTGAAGATGGGTGCACCGCCACCCTTCTTCCCTCCCCACTCCCAGTCCCGTGAGTTTCCCTAATAGCCACTACTAATGCAAGCTGCCTGACCATGCCCCCTTGCACCCTACAATTTACTTTAGCACATCTTCTCAGCACAGCTGCCTTCACCCCCCATTTCTCCCTATACATTATCGCCTCTTCTTCCCATCCTTCACCTCCACTGCAGTACTTACCTCTCTTGTACCTCCTTTCTTCACCCCACTGCCAGCTATCCCGTCCCTCTGAACTACTGACAAGGAACTTTGTATCAGCTTATTCCTCCCCACCCTTATAATGTGTTTTTCTTGTTCTTTAAACTTGTACCTATGTTTTGAGTTATTCTGTAAGTTCTGAATCCAAGCTGTATCGTTCATCGTGATGTACCTTTGCTTTCTCCTATTGTACTTTGTTTTGCAATCTATGACATGGAACCTTTGTAAAAGAGCTTGCACTCAAAGGTCTTTTCTGAATCACTAAATAAATAAATAAAACTGTTAAACACTGCATCATAATTCATGCTGCTGTGCAGTAATTCATACCTATCTGCACAATACTTGCACACCAGTTGTGACAATCGCATGCCAGATAATCACAAATTATGTTTGTTTGCAGTGGTGTGTTGGTACTAGTTTGTGGGTCTATGGTGGTTTGGTAAACATGAGTTGTGATCCTCCCAGGGTAGCTTACCAACTTTTATTCAAGAATGTTAGAAATCTTTTTCTTTTCTTTTCCAGTTTATTTTATATGTATGCCCTATGCTTACACTGAGGTGTGATTCTCGTAGTGTCAGATTGTTATTGTCTGCAAAGTTATACAGAATTTATGTAACCCCCCTATAAATGGGAGTTCCTAAAAGCCTCCTAGAGCCGCCTAAGTGTTCCCCAGTGGTTGGCGTCATGCTTAAGCCGTTTTAAATGGCAATGCTTTGAGTGCTTTTAGAGCTCTGTGTATTGTCCCTTTAAGGCTGCCTCTGTGGTGATAATTAGTTGAAATGGGGGTCTGTGTGTTTCCTGCTCGAGTCCCGCTTAGCTGCTGCCTGAGTGCTCTGTTTTTGCTGTCTCTGATTAGCAGAGGGAGCATGTTATAGAGATGTAACTACTTGCTGGGAATTGTTAAAAGTGATAATGAAGATACAGTTTGTTCTAACCTGTTTTCTTGCAGCCTGGACTGTTTCTGTTGTTCCCACCATGTTGGTCCTGAACTGTTGAAGTGGGCCAATCGAATCGTGAGGGAGCCTAGGAGTCGACTGACCAATGAAGATACAGCTAGTAACAGTGGGAAGTGGCATTATGGGCTAAGGCACTTTTTTGCACCACTGAGAGCAAAAAGTAAAATGACTGGCAAGTGCAGCCAGCCTATGAGATCGGGTGGCGCCCGAGCTGTGAGATGCCCCATGCTAGGGGCAAGCAGCTGTGACTGTAGCAGAGAAGGGCTCTGAGCTTCTGTGCCATTGAGTGTTCGCGAAGTGCGTGAAAGGCCCGAGGCAGCCGTTTTCATAGCCTGAAAGCTTGGATTAAATCCGTGTGGAGTCGAGAGGCTGCATAAACACAGCTACCTACCAGGCTTCACCTGAAGAGGACTGGAGAATCTGCTGAATCGCGCCCGGTCTGTCAGGACATTGAAGCTGCAGTGTAACACCCGCAATTGCTGTGAGTTCGCTTTGGGTCCTGGAAGCAGCTGCCTGGTATGGTACCTCTGTTGTTTTCCATATAAATGTGTGAGGAGGCCTTGAAGCTCAGGCTCAGCCCTGCAAGTGGTGAAGGAGTGGTTATCTGCTGGAGTTGTGAGTACTGGATCAGGGTAGCTCCTGTTAAGCTTACAAACAGTGGCAAAAATCATTTTGTTGTACTGCTAACTGCACTAATTGAGCTTTCTGCCTCATCTGATCTTCTCAGGGATTACATGCTCAGCTTGCGCAGGGCCCCAACCAGCTGCATCGAGGAACTAGCCCTTAGGGCTTGGGTACCCATAGACAATAACTGATAGGTTTAGGCCTGTGCACAGAGCCATAGGTAGTTAAATATAGTTAATAGTGATAAGTCAATCACCCTGATTCCCTGGTCCTTGTTATCTCCTCAAATAAATCAGATTGTTTGTTTTGCAACTGTACCCTGGCTGGTTTGTGTCTTACTGAGGATATACTGCACAGTGAATGTTTGATAACTGTACCTTTTCCAGGGGTCTCCGGAGTAAGGCAAGTGATTCGAACCGGGGGTAAGTGTTCAGGGGAGAGCATTGTAATTAATCTGTGGAGCCACTAGTGGGAAGAAAGGGGTTGCAGTAACCCAGAGGGCTTTGACCAAGTCAACCTTGACTGTCTTAACCCTGACCTCTTGGTGGAGCACCCGTCAACGGATCTGGGCCCCTTACCCTGTCGCAGCTGAGACAGGCAGGGGTGGTAGCCCTTAGGATAGCACCCTGGGGGTTACATTTATATTTCAGCTACTGGAATAAAAAATCCAAATGTGAGTGGAGGCCGGCAAGAGGGTTGAAGAGCATCCTCCGGCTAACCTCCCAAGCGCTTTGCGGGTCATGGGATGCACTGCCCTTTTGCGGCCCTGTGGCCAGGTACAGCATCGCGCATTGCAGCGTTAGTGACCACGCATCGCTTGCACGATTTGCTAGGACATCGTGGTGTGCAGCTGAAGTGGGCTGGCACTCCAGAAAAGGAAAAATGGCTGCCCAGCCACTGGATGATGACAGCCCATCCTCCCGCCACCACGGTAGTCTGAGTATGCCCTGTGCCATGCCCTTGCTGCACAGCAAGGATTGAAGATGGAGCCTACAGGCACTGAAAGTCTCCTCCCAGTTGCACCCCACTGGCTGGGGGCCCCAATGAAGGGATATGTTGGGTCAGTCAGAGTGGCAAGATGAGGGGCAGCGAATGGCAGATGGGAGGATCGTGGTGCCAGGGGCTGGCTGCCTGAAGGAGAGGTGAGCTAGGCTGGCATGGAGGAGGAAAGATAATGCAAAAAAACTCCAAATGTTATGGAATTATCACTTCTCTAATTTTATGTTAACTAGTGGATCATCACTAATGCTGAAACGTTTGTGATCAGCTTTGGGGGGAGGAGATGGTGTGTGTGTTCAGGGGGGGTTGGATAGGATAGGGTTTGACATTTCAGTCACCTGAAATAATTTGATGACAGCAGTCCATAATAGAGTAGCCTGCAGATTTCAGGTGGAAACTCAGCAGCACCAGAAGCTGGAACCAATCTGTTATTTGTATTCATGGCTAGTATCCCGCATGACAGCCCCTAACTGGGTGGATAACGTTGTTAGTGTGAAGGGGGCAGGGTTTTGACTAAGATGACAGGGTTCATATCTGGCAGCTGCCAGCCTGCCAGAAGCAGGTGGATTTCAGGTTGGGCCAGTAAAATTGCCCTATTTAAGTGCCCACCAGGCATCTCTGACAAGTTGGGAATTCAGCTGCAGTTCCTGTCATTGCCGCTAAGGTGCTGCCACCAAAATTGCAGAAATGAGCTCCTGGATGCTCAGACACTGCTGAAAATCACTGAGAGTGAGCTCCAGATGCTCAGAAAATGAAACATATGCAAGAGGAGGCTGCCGTTGAGAAGAAGCCAATATGCGAGGAATGCAAAGATTTTGTTGGCACCATATAAGCTTTGGGTCTAGGGAGTCCATTGTCAAGCCGAGCACCATGTCTGAATCTGATCGGGAGGCGGAAGATGAGTCAGAGTGCAATCCGAGGTGAGGAGCCCAGAAAACCGAAGACAAGCGGCCTGCCAGTAAGTCACTGCACTGGGAACACTAATGGCTGGGGGAACCTGCTACTAAGTCTGTCTGAAGATCGGGAATCATGCTCTGCTGGCTGCTCAGTTTTGCCTTGAGGGGTTCTACAAACAGGGACTGGATGGGGCCAAACACAAACAATGCTGAGGCGGGGTGCAAGCACAAATGGGAAGAGCCACACTTGGAAGAACCACAGTACAGGAGCAAGCTGCAGCAGGGGCGTTGGCAAGCACCTGACTGGTAACAAGATGTGCTGCATGCCATTTTCCTCCTCCCTCTCAAACATGTCTGTGGAGCCCAGGATTTAATCTCCTTTTGTGGAGGACTGGCAGGTTTATTAGGGAACCTCTTCCTGTCAGACTGACCCAGGGATGCTGCTGTGCCTGAGAGAGCTGACATGAGAGTAGCAATAAGAGGAACACTGGACAGCAGCATCTCGAAGTGCTAGATAAGTCAAGTGAGGCATTGCAGATGTTAGTTAAGACATAACATTGGCAGCAGAGACTGGGCAGTGAGTGCCCAGCAACTTGGTGCCAACTGTTACTGCTCTGCATAAATTGCCATTTACAGCTGCCATGTCTATCTTTATAGTGAGGATCTGTCCTGTTTTCCTCTTGTAGTACTCAGTCTCTCAAGCACAGCTAGTAGCATCCCAGGGTCAGCCTGAAGAACAGGAGGTTCCCTAACCTTCCAGTCCCTCCAGAAAAGTATTACTTGAGTGGTACTACTGACAGATTTTTTGTGCATTTATACCTGCACCCACAGTGATTAGTCCAGGTTCAAAGCTGAAAGCAGTAAAAATGCTGCGAAGTAGAATGCATGACCATGCAGAGTAGCATTTTACTGCTTTCAGCAGTGCACAAGTATTAAATCCTGGCACTAAATGCCAATACCCTGTCAGTGACTGTGGTACAGCTGAATTATTTAGTGCGGCATTCAGTACCTTCTGATTAGTTACTGTGTTGTTCAGTTATTCTGTTCTTGGGGTTGTTTGTCCCCAAAGTTATGTTTCTGCTGGAAAATCCTTGAGCAATAAAATAAGACAACAAAACACATCCTTTTACAGTAAAAGCTTAATAATTGTTTAAATACTGTACTGTTGTTTATACCAGTAACACATGTTTTTGGAAAAACAGAAATTTACACTGGTACAAAGTGGACCACTCACCCAATTATAGATTTCAATATCAATTCATTTTATTTGTCTAAAGCAATTTTTTATGAGATACAGTGTCTTAGTTCATACGTTTCGATAAATATCCTTCATCAGTGAAACACTGCATCATGTTTTTGATAATTGCTATAAAAATCATAAAGTATACATAATTAACTGTCCATCTTAATTCAAATGTAAATTAAATGTCAGAATAAACAGATTGCTCTCACTAGATGAAACATAGCTTTGCTCCTATATTCAAGATATCTATTAAAATAAATTTTTGTATTTTAATCCATACACTGTGTGCAACCCAATTCCTGTGTGCATATTAGTATTTAAATCATTGGGTAATTGTTAAAAAAGGCTTACATATATCATTTGGCTAGGACATTGTGCTGCTTATATTATTTTCTCAAAGATATCTGCTAAACATAAAATAAGTAGTTAAACCCTCTTTAACAAAATACACTATAAACTATACACTCTTTTCCATAAGCCTGGATTCGACATTTGTTTCAAACCCTTTGATATTCAAAGATAGTTACTCAAATTTAACATGGGTACTAATTGTATTGCTTACTATCATTTACATCTTTACTCTGACTTTCTTTAAACGTTCTTATTCATGGGCTGAAAATCTTTACTTATTCACCACTTTACTCAAACTTTTTTCCACACGCTGAACAGCTTAACAAATTCACCATATTCGAAGTGACTGTCTTTGTACTTTCTTTCCCACACACTACAAACAATGAAATTTCCACTTCAGTACTTGAAGGCTTAATGTCAAAGATTTGTATTGTGTCTACCTGCATCACACATCTGTTCCTTTATACTCGGTTTCTAAATACAGACAAATTTAGCTTTGTTTAGTTTGTGCTCCTCTGTAATGTTGTGCTTTTGCACAGACTCGTACATCTTATAAATAATAGCAGATAGTAAACTTACTTGGTATTTTTATGGAGTTGCATCTGTCCTCATTCGCTCTCTTTCTATGGAGGTGCACTGCTTCGCTCTATGCAGTTCTTTTATCCAGGGAATCAGGTGCTTGGTATGCGCCTTGTCACATGACCAAAATAAGGTCATGTGATCTGACTATCACCCTGGCGCCCGACCTGCAGTAGCAGCATCTAGCGTTGTATAAACATGCCAGGTGTCCCTTATAAGTTTCTTACGGTTACATTGTTTTATTTCAGTTACATTGACTCTTGTAAGTTTATTTAATATATCTCCTATATATTGTTTATCTGTTGCTTCCAAGATCCAGCTGATTGCTTCCTCAGAGACTCACTCTGCGGATCCCACTGTAGGAAGTCAGGCACTTCCCACAGGAGCGTATAACATGAAAGATGGCATATTAAGTTCATAAGTAATAACAGATTGTAACAGAGTGGATATAGGAGATACTGCTGCTGACATGTGCTACTAAGGGAATGTAGAGGAGAGGGGAGTTGTTTGAACACGCAACACCAGTCACCATATTTAATGCTTTTGGGTTGAGAAGGTAGATCCTAATCGGGGTGGGGGGAGTACTACAGAACTAAGCTTCTTTTGAGAGAAGCATACTTATTGATAGGTTTGAGCCCATCAGTGCAAGGTATGGCCTCAATGACTGTATTGATTGGCAGCCCATTATATATCGTGAATAAGTAGCATTTTGAGACAGATTCTTCAAAACAACCTTTCTTCCCACACATTCCCCTCAGTAGCCCATGTCAGCAGAAGCATCTCCTATAGTCCGCTCTACTACCATCTTTTATTACTTATGAATTTAATATACCATCTTTGATGTTATATGCTGCCCTGTGGGAAGTGCCTGACTTTCCTCACCTCCCACGGTGGGATCCACAGAGTGAGTCTCATGAAGCAATCAGCTGTATCTTGGAACAGACAGAAAAATATATAGGAGATATTGAATAAACTTATAAGAGTCAATGTAACTGAAATAAAACAATGTAACTGTAAGAAACTTATAGGGGAACACCTGGCATGTTTCTTCCATGCTAGGTGCTGCTATTGCAGGTTTTGCCGAGGGTGATAGCGCAGATCACATGACTTTGTTTTGGTCATGTGACAAGACACATACCAAGCACCTGATTCCCCTGGATAAAAGAACTGCATAGAAGGAGAGACCAGGAGGTGAATAAGTAAAGACTTTCAGCCCACAAATAAGAAAGTTTAAAGAAGTTAGAAGTAAAGATGTGAATGTGTAAGCAATGCAATTGGTACCAGTGTTAAGTTTGAGTAACCGATCTTTGAATATCGAAGGGTTTGAAACATATGTCTAACCTCAGGCTTGCTGCAAAGAGTGTATAGTTTATAGCATATTTTGTTAAAGCTATACAGAGGGTTTAAATACTTATTTTATGTTTTAGCGGATATCTTGAGAAAATAAAATAAGAAGCACAATGCACATGTGTCCTAGGCAAAGGATACATGTAAGCCCTTTTAACAATTACCCAATGATTTAAATATTAATATGCACACATGAATTGGGCCAGCACAGCGTATATGGATTATAATATAGACATTTCTTTTAATAGATATCTTGACTATAGGAGCAAAACTACATTTCATCTAGTAAGAGCAACCTGTTTATTCTGATATTTAATTTACATTTTAATTAAGATGGACAGTTAATTATGTATACTTCATGATTTTGAGAATTATCAAAACATGATACAGTGTTTCACTGATGAAGCATGTTTGTCTGAAACATATGAAGTAAGACACTGTATCTCATAAAAATTGCTTTGGACAAATAAAAGGAACTGATATTGAAATCTATAACTGGGTGAGTGGGCCCACTTTGTACCAGTCTGGATTTCTGTTATTTTGCCTCGATTGGTTAAAGGCTACCCCTCAATAAGATCTTTGTTTTATACTGAAGCTGACTCAACTGGAAACGCCCACGAGTTTTGGGAAAAAATTGAATTTCTCATCATTTTGTGCTGGGCCTGTGAAGATCCTGTTGGGACGGTGGATTTTTCAGTTACTAGCCCTGCTGGTCAGTGGCTGAAAAGTTAGTTTTAACCCTGAGATGATTTGTGTCAGTTTCCAGCTAGTATTACTTTATTTCAGTTCATTATATTACCGTTTTGTTGTTAACCGATTCAGTAATAGGAGTAGACCTTTTACATTTTTCACTACCAAACTGAATCTTTATATTGTTCATAGGTGGGTTTTAGGTTGCCATAGCAGACATGTACACTTTTTCTCAAGCTTGGAGAACTGGGTTCGAACCCTACTACCACAATGTGAACGTTATATGTAAACAAGCAAGATACTTGATTCCTTCTTTCTCAAGTACCACAGTGAGATAGGACACAATACACAGTGTGTTTAATGAAAATAAATTGTTGTAAAACATAAATAATAAAATGGCAGTCATGTTATGCTAGTGTTACACAATCTAGTATGTACCTGACTGCTTATGGATACTGTTTTGTTTAAATTGTTGATGTTGTGCTTCTCTGTTTAGTATAGTAGTGATAAATTACCTAAGTTTACTGGCTCAGACCCTGTCAGTTGATATTGTAAAGCCATTATCGTTATTGTGTAATTTTTTTCTTTTTTAACTTGCGTGTGTGTTGTGTAAGGAGATGCCATATGGTACAGTTGTCATTTGCAAGCATATCGGCAAATGCCCAACAATGTACTAAGATTATTGAGTGTGTGACGGGAGATGGCGGCACACAGTTGAAACTGTAGCTGGCAGCACGAGTTCCAGCTATAGCTGCAGAAGTCAAGAAAATCCCACTGTTCTCATACAGAAAATGTGGGAGAAGTGCTCCTCTCACTAAGCTGGGCACCCGGATTTGGGTGCCTAGAAAACATGTTTCTTGCCAGAATTTAAAAAATAAATATCAGAACGTAGCTAAACATGTCCCGTTTAGCTATTTTTTTTTAATCTTTTCATTTTTATGTGTTTTCTGTCTTTTGATTCTCACACTAACTGAGAAAAAGAAAATGGTGGCAGATCGAAAAGCATTTCCATGTCTGCAAAATTGGATTAGCTCCTGTGAAAATGAATCTGTTTTCATGCTGGACATCTATTTTTCCCACTGAAAATAATGGAACTTCAAATTTAATAACTTTGGAACAGATTAATATTTTTCACCAAACCCAGCAAAAGGCACATCTGTGAGGCAAAGGCTTCTTGCCTGAAAATTGCATATCACAGTTTAAAACAGTTTCTTGAAATACAGGTGGACAAAGAAACAGCAAAAACCACATAAATTTAAGGATTTATTAACACTCTGTAGCTCAGAAACCACACAACAGATTCACACAAACTTTGTCACGTCAAGAGACCTACCTGAAGAGATTATGCATGCAGAATGTCATGCAAATCTGTTGAACGTTGCATATTTATTTTTCCTCTATTTCCTCTTGTGGCGCCGTGGGGCATCTCTCTGGCATCCTGCCTGATCGTGCCCGCCTGATGTCCCCCTGAACCTGTGTCTCCTCTCTCCACCCTCCCACAGCCAGCACCCCAGCTTAACTCCTCCGAGGTGGGGCCGCCTTCTCGTTGGGCACTCTTGCACATATAGACTCTGGCTGTGGGAGTGGACCTGGGCGGAGGACCTGGAAGGCCAGGCAGGGTGGATCCGGCGGTGAGCATGGGGGTCAGGTGCTGTTGCCTCCCCATGAAGCCAGGGGTTTCCATTTTTCTTGGTGCCCCTCCCCCTGCTTGGTGCACCATGATGTTCTGGCACAAGGCAACCTGCCAGCATCATCCACACTGCATGACATGCAGCCCGGCCTTTTCTGGCGCCCCAGTCTCACGGGGCAGCTTGGCACACTGACTATCCTCCCCTCCCCTAGAGGAGGAGAGCCGCCCGCAGGTGCCCAATCTCGCTTCATCCCTGCAGACCGCACCCAAGCTCGCTCCCGAACTCTGGGTTGCCGGCGTGGTGCAAGGTGTGGCATTCAGCGCCTCAACCTCAGCACCACTGGGCTGGCCCTGTTGCATACTTATTTAGTTGCAAGATTTGGGATTTAACATAGACGTGATCCTCAATTAACTATACTGGCACCATCGCGCCAGTATAATATATATAGTTTAGTTTAGTTTATTGTTCTAGGAATTATTACCTTTGAGCCAATGGCTCTTTTACAAAAGTTCCACGTCATCAATGTACAAACAAACAAGAAATGTTACATAGAATGGTCAGCAAATTCTAAAGGTTTCAGTAAGCCAGTATAATACAGTACATCACAGGAAAAAACAAAACATTGGAGGAATGGTCAAGGTGGGAAGGGTAGGAGGAGATATGGGGAGGGAGCAGACTTAGAGTAGTTAGAGGTACTCAGATGCCTTTGTCAAGAAAGGAGCAGAGGAAACATAGAAACATAGAATTTGAGGACAGATAAGGCCCTTGGCACCCAGTCTGCCCATTTCCTACCTACTGGATAAGCTGCAGATCCTAGTTAACCAGCAGCCTACTTCTTCCTACCCCACCCCTAGAATGGCCTTATGACTGTCCCATGCATGCTTGAATTCCACCACTGTTTTTGACTCCACAACCTTCCTCGGAAGGCCGCTCCATGCATCCACAACTCTCTCTGTGAAAAATACTTCCTTATTGAGCCGCCCCTCTATCTTCAAATTGTGCCTCCTTGTTCTTGCACACCTCTTTTTTGAAAGATGCTACCCTGTTGGACTTTGTTGATTCCCTTGAGGTACTTGAAAGTTTCTATCATGTCCCGCTCTCCCTCCTTTCCTCGAGGGCTATACATATTAAGCTCCTTTAGTCTCTCTTCATATGTCTTCCGGTGCAGACCCTGCACCATTTTAATTGCCCTCCTGGACAGGTTCCATCCTGTCTATGTCTTTATGGAGATTGGGTCTCCAGAACTGCATGCAGTACTCAGATGGGGTCTCACCAGCTGTCTGTACAGAGAGATAATAACTTCCTGTTTTCTACTGGTGATGCCTCTCCCTATGCATCCCAGTATCCCCCAGCCCTCCTTGCTGCCCTCTCACATTGCTTGCCCACCTTTAGGTCATCTGATATGACTACCCCAGGTCCCTTTCCATTTTGTTGTTGTTAGTATCTCACCCCATTGTGTACTCTTCCCCTGGGTTTTTGTTTCCAGGTGCATTACCTTGCACTTTTAGCATTGAATCTAAGCTGCCATACATTTGACCATTCCTCTAACCTTGCCAAGTCCCTTCTCATCCTTTCCACCCCACCTTGTGCATCAACTCTGTTGCAGATCTTTGTGTCATCTGCAAAGAGACATACTTTTCCTTCCAGTCCCTCTGCAATGTCGCTTCTGGAGGAGGAGGATGAAAACAGTAAAACAGCCATGAGGAAGAATTATAAGTTAAGGCAGTCACAGGAGCTAGAGGCTGAGAGGTGAGAGTAAAGCGTAGATTTGAAAGCTCCTAGTGACGTGGAGGATGTAATGAGCGAGCTCAGGGCACTGTACCAGCTTGGGGCACAATAGGCAAAAGATCTTTGGCCCTGTGTGGTCCGGCATCTGGGGACCTGGAGGGCTGGTGTTCCAATCTTCTGGTGGGACGGATGCTGGTATTTGGGCAAAGTAGGTCTTGGATACAGTGCGAGCCCAAGATGGATTTTTTGCCATCAAGCATGTAGGGTACCTTATGTGATTTGAGAGTTGCAACCATCCTGTTTTAGTGTAGAGCTCACATGTATGAGTCGTCTTTGCGCTCCAGTGAGCAGCCGACAGGCCTTGTTTAGGGTGGTTGTGATGCGCCTTAGTCGCGGTGGTGATGGCAGAGCCATAGATAATTAAGCCATAGTCTATGATTGAGATGGCGGAGCTTTGGATAGCAATCCTCAAGCGCAGCTTGGGTAAAGTGCCGGTTTTGGAACAGGATACCAATGTGCTGGTTCACCGTTTTAGCTGTGTTATCAATGTGGGTCGTAAAGGTAAGACCTTGATCAAAGGTGATTCCAAGGTATTTAAATGTTGACACTTGTTCAAGGGTATTTCCTGGGTATGTTTTGATAGTAAGTGGAATTTGTCTTTTCTGTTTTGTGGACTGGAGAAAAGCATGAATTTTGTTTTTGTGATTTAGGACCAGCTTGTGATCTAGGAACCACTTTTCAACATTGGAGAAAGCAAGTTGCAGGCTCTGGAGTAAGGGTTTGGGTCCTTATGAGAGGAGAGAATCACGGCATCGTCGGCATAAAGGATTATTTGTTCCAGGCAAGATTTGGGAGAGAGTTTAGGAAAAGGCTGAAAAGGAGGGGCCTAGGATTGACCCCTGTGGAACACCTGATAGGACCAGTTTTGAGTCTGAGATTTTACTGATTGACAGCGCTAGCCAGGTAACTTTAACCCAGGCACCTGGTCCTTCTGAGAGCCCAAGACTGTATAGTTGTGTGATAAGTAAGCCATGGTGAACAGTATCAAACGCCTTTGTTAGGTCAATGAAAACAGCTCGGTTTGATATCCTTTGTCCAAGGCAGTGTGAATTTCTCCTGAGAATTCCAGTAGGGCGGTTCGACGTACTGTATCCTTTCCTAAATCCATGTTGCTGCAAGCAGAGTATGTTATACTTATGCAGGTAGTCTGAGAGTTGGTCAGCCACAATGCTCGAGGCCTTTGGAGAGGGTGGAAGTATAGATATAGGTCGATGTTTCCTGGTAGGGACTTGTCACCACTTTTGAACACTGGTGTGACTATAGCAGACTTCCATTTGCTGGGAAATTGACTAAGACAGAGGATAGATTGAAAATTTTGGTGAGTGGTTCACCACCTCTTCCAGGGTAAGGGACAGAATTTTAAGATCAATAGTATCACTGCTTGCTCTGGATTTGGAGATAGCCTTTTTATATATTTGTAGACTTCATGTGCCTTAACTATTTTGAAGTGGAAAGCGGTTGGTCAGGTGAGGCAGTAGGAGATGTTGGTTTTAGGAGTCCGTGCACAGAGAAGAAGTCCGGCAGGGAGGACCCCACTGAGGTCAGTGAAAGTTTTATTTAAGGCCTTTGCCATGACCATTGGGTCTAGGGTAGTGGTTCCATCGACAGTCATTATAGTGGGAGAGGATTTGGACTGCTTACCCGTGATATTTCTGATGTTGTCCCAGAATGATCTGCCGTTACCCCAGGAGTTTGCGAGGCATTTTTGAAATAGGAGCTCTTCATTAGTCGGATTTGTTTGGTACATTGGTTTCGTGCCTGTTTATACTTCTGGATATCCGTCAAGGAGCCTGTGGCTCTGGCTATGCCCAGAGGTGGTCCGAGCTTTGAGTTGGGCCAGTAGTTTGGCCGTGAGCCAGGGATTTCTTGGCGCTTTGATTTATGCTTTTTACTGTGCGTAGGTGTCACAGGCAGTGTTGAAAGTTGTGATAAAATAATCTAGGGCTGCATCAACATCTAGAGTATTGTATATTGGGGACCAGTCTTGCTGTGAAAGACAGGTCTTGAGCTTAGTAAGGTTTCCATGGGGTAGCACTCTGCTTGAGATGGTTTTGGAGGTGGTTTTTGGAACTTATTTGTCCAGGTACAGATCACAGGGGAGTGGTCACTGAGAAGAGTCCGGGAGAACAACTGTGTTTTTTATGCGGCTGGGTGGCTAGCAAGGATCCAGTCAGTGAGAGTGCAAGTTCCAGTTTTGTAGTTTTTCTAGTGGGGAGCTCACCATCTCGTTAGGTTAGCTGCTAGGATAGCATCCTTGAGGGACCCAACGTCTGATCACGAACCAATTTATATTAAAGTCACCAAGGAAAGGAGCTCGGTGTCAGGTGGTTGCGATCTTACAAATTCGAGAACAGTCTGGAGGCGGACCCTGGATCTTTAGGAGGATACAGACAGCGCCACAGTAAGCACTTTATTTTGGGCACCAAGTAGTAGCTTGACAGGGAGAAATTGCACAGAGGAGTTAGTGGTGGAAAAGCAGACAGGGTGGCTAGAGAGTAGCCTTAATGTAAATAGCACAACCCCCTTTATTAGTCCTGTCCAGTCTGAAAATATTGTAGCCTTGTAGTGAGATGGCATGGTCCGAGTCCTTGGTGTCAACCAGGTTTCAACAATGGCTAGTATGTCGGGATTGTGTTGACTGGTAAATACTTGAAGGATGCCAGTTTTGGAAGGAGGCTACAGATATTTAAGGTGGCGATGGTGAGACCCCCTCCATTTTGCTAGATTTGTTACCCTAGTAGAAACAGGGCCAGGGTTTGGATGGACACTTCCTGACATCAGAAGGAGGAGGAGAGCAGGAGTTTAGGGACATCTGCACGACTCATAGTATAACATGTAACGCCTCTGTGTCTTGTTAGTTTGAGTACAGTGTAGTCGTTTAGGGTCACAGCATGTAGTAATATATGTGTGTGTGTGTGTGTATGTGTATATATATATATATATATATATATATATATATTTATAAAGTTTGCTGCCTTCAGTGAATTCAGAATGTGGCTGCTAGGCTTCTAATGTTGGAGATCAGAACGTAGTACTCTTGTGCTATTTAAGCTAAGCATACTTAAAACTGTTACCAGTTTGGTCCCACCAACCCTGACGATCTTTGGCCCCACTGTTGAGTCCTCCTGTGTTGTGATGTGGAGGAACTGAATTACTTACTGTATGTCCATTACAGCCTAGGTCTGCAGGCAGCTATGCATTTGGGGTCACAGCCTCCAAGTATTGGAACTATGTCCTGGAAGATATGAAAGCAGCCCCACCTTTAAGAGTATTTAAAAGTTGTCTTAAAATATACTTTGTTAGGCAAGCTTTCAGCATTATGTGAAAAGTCGAAGAAGCAAAACAATGATCACAAAAAGAAGGTATGCTGCAGCCAGAAAGAAACAGCCAAAATGAAAAAAACAACAACAACAAGGTGGTGTGCAGAAGTCAGGTGAAGCTGAATGTCAGGTGAAGTAAGAACAATTTACTCACTGTACAATAGTCTTGTTGTTTCTCAAGCATCCATCAGTTAGCTGTGCAAATGGCATCAGTCTTCAGGAGTGTGCTGTCCCGAAGGTGGAACTTCATGCAAAGTACAAAATTTAGAATACGAGTTCAAACTCTGCACCGTGGCCACGCTCCCCTACTGTTCCAACGTCATACTTGTTTCGCAGCTAGGGCAGCAGTAACCACTAAAACTAGCTAAATAGCTACTAAAATATTTCTAACATTTTCTATATTAAATTTAAAAAAATCCAACCAAATTGAAGCAGACAACATGTAAAGTTAAAATAATCAGATTTTAGCAGTTGCTACGGAATTGCACTAAGTAATGCTCAAGCAACCTTAAAATAAGAACTGATTCTTGTGGAAACCTATTTTCAGGTACTAGAAGGGAAGCAGGGTCAGGATTTATAAGGCTCATTGATGGATCCTTTTTGTAGAGAATGGCAGAGCAGTGGGACAAGCTTTGGTTTGTGGGTTTTGTAGAACAAACAGAAGAGGTCCTAGTTTGCACATGAGGAACACCCATGAGAGGTAGTCAGGGACAGAGAAGGCGGTCCGATATTTGACTCTCTGGATCTTTTTCCAAAATAGTTGCTAAACCAAGGGAGAGCGTGGGCGAGAGACCCAGGTTAGCAACTTTGCTGCTTGAGTACCAAGTGATCAGCAGATCAAAAGCCTTTGTCAGGTCGATGAAGACTGCCTGTGAGGCTGCCAGTGTCCATTCTGAGGCAATACTGTTTGTTCGTGTGAGGAAGGCTGCAGTTGTACTATGACCTTTCGAAAATCATGCTGCACAGAGGATAAATGGTCACAGGTGGTCAGATAATTAGTGAGCTGGGAGGCGACAACTTTTGAGTATTTTATTCAAAGTGGGAGGATGACAATGGGCCTGTAATTATCTAGAAGTCTGGGGTCCTGTTTCTTAAACAGAGGAACAACAAAGAAGCTTTCCATAAATCAGGCACTACACCAGTACTGAAGAATTAATTTTCTAGGGACATGGATATGTTGTTCATCCGCACTGTCTGGCAGGTATCCTTGCCGCTTTAAATCTTGCGGAAGGTCTTCAAGCTGGCTCCTCCACCCACCGGGTGGTAAAACTCGGCTCCGCCCCATGGCGCCAGATCTTCCTTACCGCTTGGAAGCTCAGGTTCCCTCCTTAACGCTCTGCGTATAAGACTAGTTCCTAATTCTTGAATTTTGAAATCAAAGTTCTTTGCTGAAAAGACTTGGTCTTCTCTCCCTCGCGGCTGCGATGGAAAATCGACTCCGGTTTCGGAGATGCCCTTGCGGGCGAAGATGTCTCGACGGATCCACACTCCACGTCGTTTACTGCTTGGGCCTTCAGACGACCCGCGGGCTTACGACCTGTGCTCTTCTTTTGGCCCTCGTCCTCGAAGACCGTGCTTCCGTTACAGCTGGGCGTCGAGAAAAGATTTCCTCCGGTTAAATCTAAAGAGGCCCGGTTGGCGGTGTCCGCGCAGCCGGCTCGGCAGATCAGCTCGAGCAGATGATCGCCTCTAAGAGAAGCGGCGCGGGCCGCTTCTACCTCGGCTGCGGCATTTGTCGTTCTCTCGGTGCCTCGATTCGGCTTCTTTAAGGAGCTCTGTCTGACCCTCTGAACGCGAAGGTGAGTCAACTTCTTCTGGACCTTTTCTCGGTCAAAAAGAGCAAGAGTAAGTCTCACCGTCGGCGCTCTTGGGAAGCGGAAAGATCCCCCTCCTGGTGAGCAGTCGACTTGATGCGACCCATCAGCTTCGACCACTGGCTTCACAGTGTCCTCGTCAGGCCAGTTGACCGAGACTCCCGTCGACACGGTCGAGATTTTCTCGACCCGTTAGATGGAGTTGTCAGCTGGAGAAGCTGGGAACCCCCTCTCCCGGTTCCCCGGTGGGAGTTGAGGATCCGTTGGCTCGTCTGTGCCTCCGGTTCCGGAGCCTTCGGTGGAATCGTCTGAACCGAAGTGCGATTCCGACACCTCGCGCGTCCTCGGCCTAGCCGAGATTCTCGATCTCGGACATCTTCAGCGGTCCAACCGGTCCGCCGTCATAAGCGGTTTCGGTCTCGGCACCACGGCAGGCGGCGCCGCCGCTCTTCCTCTTCCTCCTCCTTGGACAAGGGAGGCTTGGCGCAAGTTGCGTGCAGGTATGAGGAACTCATGTGGCAACAGCTACTTCTGACCGGGAATAAGCCGACCAGTCATCTTCCCGGCCATTAAGTGGCTGTCACCGGGCCGGCTGAAACAACCCCTCGTTGTAGCAGAGCCTGTTCCCAGGCGGTTGTTCGGCCAAATCTAGCGCCTTACCGATTCTGGTGGAACCTCCGCCTCCACAGCCGTTAGTTGGGGCTCCGACCAAAAGTTCTCGGTTGGCAGGGTTTGCCCATAGGCTGTCTGTCACCCTCACTCGATAGACCTCGGCAGGTGGAGGGTGGCTCAGGCCAGAGCAGCTCTTTGAGGACTCTTCGAGTCCGAGGATGATTCCACCCTTTTCTCCAGCGAATGGACTTGGAGTCCTCAGGAGGACAGTCAGTGGGCGATAGCCCTTACGTCCTTCCTAGGGTTGCTTGACTCATCTCGAGTCCACCAGGATGGAACTCGAACCGTTTCTAAGCGGCCGGTATCCCCTCACGGAGATTCTGGACCGAGGGATTCCCTCGGAGGCCTTTCGGTGGCCGAGGCCATAGTGGGTCTGGCCTTGGAGCTTTGGCAGCGCCCTGCTTCCTGCCCTCGCCTTCAGCCAGGATGGCCAGGAAGTATCACGGTCCTACGGTTCCCTGTCCAGTTTTGAACACCCCTCTGCTGGGGTTGGTTACCGACAGCGTTTTCCGGCACCCGAGAGCGAGGATGTGGACAACCTCCGACAAGGAATCCAAGAAATTGGATTATGCCGAGGCGAAAGTCTCGCTCGTCCTCTCTCGGCCTACGTCAGGCCAGTTCGGCCGTCCTCATGGCACATTTTCTCATGCCCTGTTGGGCTCCCTGGATGAGTTCGTCCCTCATCTTCCGCGGATCTGCAGACTACGGTCAGGCAGGTGCGGGACCAGAACAGGAGCAGTGGCCAAACAACAGCTCAGACTGCTTTAGACATTGGGGACTCATGTGCCAGGTCTGTGGCGGCGCAGTGGCCATCGTCGTCGGGCTTGGCTGAGGATATCCACCTTCACCTCGGATACCCAGCACAAGTTGGCGGATGTTCCCTTTTGGGGACTGACCTCTTGACCCTGGGGTGGAAGGTCACCTGCAGAGGATCAGAAGTCCAGTGCTACCTTGGACTCGGTCTCTTCGCTCAGAAGGACAAGGCCGTGGCCACAGCCTAAGCCCTTTTCGTCCTTCTCGCCCTCAGCCTTGACCCAGCAACGTCCAGGGCTAGCAGGCTCGGGCTTGGCATCCCAAACCCAAGCCGTCGGCTTCCTCCAACAGGAAGCAGGGAGGTAAAAGCCCAGGAGGGTCCTCCGGCGGTCCCTCCTCCAAGCCTGCCCAGTGATGGGCTGGGGTGTCGCCCCATCCCGTCACCCTCGCCCTGGTTCCCCAGTGGGGGGCACGGCTCAACACTTCCTTTCCACCTGGTCGCTATTACCACGGACAGGTGGGTACTGAAGGTGGTGGGAAAGGCCTGCCTCTAGAATTCCAGAGCAGGCCGCCCTTCAAACCGTCGCACCTCGGGGGCCTCGGGGTCCGCAGCCTCACTGTCGGCTCGTCGAGCCGGCATCGCCTCCTCCTCCAAAGGAGGTGATCAGGAGGTAGGGGACCCCCTCAGACTCAGGGGTTCGTGTCCAGGTACTTCCTGGTTCCAAAGCGGACGGGGGCTGGCGCCCATCTCGACCTACACAACCTGAACAAGTTCCTAGGTCTCGAACCTTCAGGATGGTAGCTCTGGCGCAGATAATACCATCTCTGGAACACGTGTGGTTCTGCTCTCTGGACCTGTGGGGCCAGCGTTCTTTCCGTCCCTATCCAGTCCGTCACATTGGAGATTCCTTAGCTTTCGGCGGAGGATCCCTTCAGTTCGAGCCATGCCCTTCGGCCTGTCTTCCAGCTCCCAGGGTCTTCACCAAATGCATTGCAGTGGTGACAGCTTTCTCTTGGCGCCGAGGGTCCGGGTGTACCCTTACCTGGATGATTGGCTGATAGCGCCCCTCCAGACAGGAGGTGGAAGCGGTCCAGAGATCTGGCCCTCAGGTTTGCTCTCAAGTCGGCCTTCTCATCGAGGCCAAGTCCGAACTCGAGCTGAAGCAGGTGATTCTGTTTATCGGGGCAGAGCTCGACTCTTTTGAGCCAGAGCATGGCTCCGGCGGACAGGCCGAGGTTCTTACCTCCTTTGCCCAATTATTTCTGGTTGGGCAATCGCGCCCTACCGGGACTTCCTCGCCTCCTGGGTCTCATGGTGGCCTGTACCAGCGCATGGTCCGTTGGGCACACTGGCACATCGCCCCCTTCAGTTGGGACTGGCCAGCCAGTGGTCTGCAGCTCTGCGATCCATTGGACCAGCTAGTGATGGTGCCCAGGAGCTGTGAGCGGCTCTCCAGTGGTGGACCGTTCCATCTCATCTGCAGGAGGGCATCCCGTTTGTCCGCCCGAGCCGGCGGTCTCTCTGTCGACCGATGCCTCTCTGATGGGTTGGGGTGCCCATCTGGGGAACACAGTACGGCCTCTGGTCCCCACGGGAGTCGATGCCACATCAGCCTGCTGGAGCTCCGGCGGTCCGCCTAGCTCTCACCGCCTTTGCTCCGTTTCTCGGGGTCAAGTGGTCCGAGTCAGATGGACAATACCACGACCATGTACTACCCTAAACCGCCAGGCGCGGGGCGTGCTCCATGTGCTTCTATGTAAGAGCTCTCCGCATTTGGTCACTCGTGCGCAGCCTGGAGGTGGATCTCCTAGCCATTCATGTGGCAGGGCCTCCAACACCCTGGCCGATGCCCTGAGCCGGATAGGGGCTGCATCTCACGAGTGGTCTCGCCTGCGGAGGTAGTACAAGATCTGTTCTCCCACTGGGGCACACCTCAGGTGGACCTGTTTGCCTCAGGGAGAATGCGAGCTGAGGCGGTTTCATGCCCACCCCCTCAGCAGGGGCTCGCTGCAGGGGATGCCTTCTCGGGCTGTGGACCCGGGCCTTTTTCGCCTTTCCCCATTTCCCTTGATTCACAAGGTGCTTCTCAAGGCAAGGAGGGACAAGGCGCAGGTGATTCTGATAGCCCCAGACTGGCCCGCCAGTTCTGGTACCAAGATCTCCTCCGCCTCAGCTCCAGGCTCCCAAGGCAGCTTCCAGCTCGCCGGACCTGCTCTCAGTCAATCAGGGAAGGTGTTCCATCGGACCTTCAATCCCTGCACCTGACGGCCTGGTTCCTGAGCAGCTAGAGTTCCAGGCCTTGGGTCTTTCCGGCGAGTCCTCCAATGTTGTTGAGGCGTCCCGTAAGAGTCGACCAGGAAATGCTATGCCTTCAAATGGAAGAGATTTTCCATTTGGTGTCAGAGCAAGGCTTGGACCCTTCCTCCTGTTCTTTGGCAAGCATTTTGGACTATTTATGGTCCCTTTCTAGTCAAGGGCTTGGGCCGATGACCCTAAAGGTGCACCTGGCAGCCATCTCTGCTTACGAGGCGGGCCGAGGGCAGTCGGTGGCGCAGAGGAGAAGGTGGTCTGGCGCTTTTCAAGGCCTTGATCATTTCCCCTCGCTGTGAGAACCTCCACCTCCGTGGGATTTACTGCTGGTACTGGCAAAGCTCATGGGCAAGCCATTGAACCAATGCACAGGTGTGAACTCTCCACCTGTCGTGTAGAACCGCCTTCTTGGTGGCTATCCGTCAGCCAGAAGGATGGGAGAACTCCAGGCACTCTGCATTGAGTCTCCTTACCTGGTCTTCCACAGGGACAAGGTTGTCCTAAGCCCCTCACCGAAATTCCTTCCGGAAGGTGGTGTCGAGTTTCACCTTAACGGGTATTGACTCTGCCGGTGTTCTGCCCAATCACACCTTGGAGGCCGAATACAGGCTCCATACTTTGGACCCTAGAAGGCCCGCTATTATAAGGGAGCGATGGCTGAAATTCGGGAGAGGTTCTCAGCTGTTTGTCACCTACGCTGAAGCCGCACCTGGCAGACCTGCAGCCAAGCGGACGATAGGCAGGTGGGTCACCTCCTGCATAGATCTCTGCTATAAGTTGGGCATGGAGCCTCCCAGAGGGATAAGGCTCATTCTACCCGTCATACTGCTGCATCGGTGGCTGCTTCAGGGGCGTCCCTATCCAGGAAATCTGCAGGGCTGCTACCTGGAAGTCAGCACACACCTTTATTAGCCATTACCACATCGACCTTGAGTCACACCGGATGCTGGTTTGGGGCCTTGGTTCTCAGTCTCTATTCCCTAAGTAGGGGTGTGCACCTTGCCTCCCTCCTCCCGAGGAACTGCTAGGAGTCTGCCAGACAGTGTGGATGAACAACATATCCATGTCCCTAGAAATACAGGTTACTCACCTGTAACAGGAGTTCTAGGAATGGTATATGTCATCATACTCCCACCGACACTCCGACGACGCTGGCCCTGAGCTTCCAGAGCAGGTCTGGCGTCATGGAGTGAGCGAGTTTTACCACCGGGTGGGTGGGAGGAGCCAGCTGAAGACCTTCCGGCAAGATTTAAAGCGGCAAGATACCTGCCAGACAGTGTGGATGAACAACATATACCATTCCTAGAACTCCTGTTACAGGTGAGTAACCTGTATATTTTGGCAATAGAGGAGGCAGAGTTTGGCTCAGTAGCTGCAGAAAATCCTTTGCAGGCCTTGGGCACCCTAGTGTGAAGGATTCAGCACTGGCAGTCAGGTTTGAAACCCTTTGCTGTGGAAGGAAAGCCTTCCCCAGCAAGATATCCAGCTCTGCATTTGTGAAAACCAGCACCTACATGCTTCTTTCTGAGTCTTCTGCAGATGTATTAGAAATCCCAGGCTCTAGCATGCTCCTTACATGCTGCATGGAGCCGCACCTTGCCTCTTGTTCTGTTTTCCCTGAGACTAGCCGTGTGGTGGCGAAAACCACCACACCTTGTTTTCTTTGGTGAGCTGCCACCATGGCTAGAGCACTTTGTAAATACCCTTGGTGCTAAGGATAGAGAGAAGAGGAAAGAACTGACAGCTAATATTGGAAGTTTTCCATCCTGAACCTGAGATATATTCTGTGGCTGGGTCTGACTGGAATATGGAAATTGGCGTCATTCAGATCCAGTGACTAGAACCAATCTGCAATATACTGTATATGCATTCAAAATTCTGACCTTGGTCCTCTGGAATTCCTTGCCAGGGTACCTCCGGTGGTATCTTCCGGAAATATTAAAAAAAAACTCCCAAGAAACATTTGGGGCCTGAGCTCATAGCTTTATACCGTCTATGACAAGCAGTATTAGAGTAGGTAACTTGAATTTTATTGGCTGAGTTTTATTTATACCTATGTTGATTTATTGTTATAAATGTATGTTGCTATTTGTCTTTTACTCTGTGAGGGCAGCCTGAGCCTTTGGGAAGAGCGCCCTATACAAATAAAATCTACTACTACTACTACTAATGGGCCTATGCATGATGCCAACACGTTGTGTAAACTGGGGTTGGCATCGAGTATGTGAATGCTGAGGAAGGGGTGCCTGCGTACCCGATGGCAGTCACAAAATAGAGGCATAGAGTCAGGAATCGGCTGCTTCATCTGCTGCATGTACGTGAGTGCGCCACATGGGAGGTCAGCAGCCCACGCAGTATTCACTAAACTGCGAGTGCTGGCCATAAGGGTACGGAGGGTGGCTGGGCACGCCAGCCAAGACAAGGTGTGACCCAGTATGCACCCCATGTTCTTCATCCGACAGGCATGGCGGAACCATGCTATGGACCTCCATGCTGCCCCAGCCCACTAGGCTGCGGGGAGGGCTGGGGCAGCATCTCAGTCAAGTGCCCGGCAGTAGTCCACATGGTGCCACTTTATGTGGCTGGCTGATTCTGTGCACCCGCGCATGGGTGCAAGGGATCCACTGAGGACCCAGTATGGGTCTACGATTAAATGCCTGCCAAGGTCAGCAACTCACCCGACTGCCCATGCGACCCTGCACTGAGGGGCATGGCCATGGACAAGCCCTGCCCAGTGCATGCAGTCATGCATGCCATGCACCTGTGCCTGTCAGGAAGTCGCGCATAGGTGCGATGGGCGGTGCACACACTCAGGCAGGGCTTCAAACAAGCATGGGATAGGCCATTGACAGAGTAAAGGCCTATGGCACATTCATAAGATAGAAAAAATGGGCAGACTGGATGGGCCCTTGCGGTCCTTATCTGCTGTCAACTTCAATGTTTCTATGTATAACCCGCCTGTTAGTGCATAGGGGCACTACTAGTATATTTAGACAATTTTCCTATGAAAATTTTGTGTCTATAATAGTGAATTGAGAACTTTCATAGTATATGAAATTTAGAAGACTTCATGTATGTATACATTTTAAATTTTAATTAGGTAATTGTTTTATCGTGCATTGAAGGGTATATAATTCATATTGAGGTATTGTAACCCGTATCTGAGGAAGCCTAGCGGCAAAGTGCCTGGGGTTTGGTGGCTGCGAATTGGACTGGAGTAGGTCTGTTTTGTATAAAACTGATTTTAATATATACAATAAAGCTGTTTTTCAGTTGTGATTTTTGTGCATAGTTTCTGATTCAGACCATACCCGATGCTCACTTTTGTTGTGTTAGCAGAAAGGTCTGATGGGGTGCCAGATGGGTTGGGTGGAAGTGGGGGTACTGTTCACTATTGTTTGAGTTTTGCTTTATTTGTTCTTAAAGAAATTTTCCAGTGGGACACCATAATTTGCTGTGACCAACAATGTTAGCCCAATTACTGGCCAAGTGAACATATTTTTTAAGCTAAAGTTTACCCTGCCACTTATTACAGTTGTTTCACAGATTGCAAATTACACTTATGTTCTGCAAAAGTCAACCCATTTGAGACTGGGGTTCACATGTGATCCCGGCATACCTCTCAACCTTTGTCCTCCAAATGTGGAACATTGCCTCTCCAAATGTGGAACAAATGAGCAAAATGTGGAACACTTAATCAAATCTTTACCTAAGAGGCTCAGAACACTGTTGAAAGGTTTTCATTTATGTTCAGAAAGTCTGTTATTAATTGAATAATATAGTTTTGCATCATTTACTATACATTTTGCTTTAAAATGTTAGTACTGAATTGGAACAAGTCCTCACAATGTGGAACGGGAGCTTTTGTGAAGTAAAATGAGGAACATTCCTCGCAATGTGGTACAGTTGAGAGGTATGGATCCCCGGATTCCCACACTGAGTCCAACTTGGGGTCAGGCAAGTCATGGAGGCGAGGCACTCAGCTCTCAAGGAAGGAGGTCCAGACCTGGTGTAATCTCATGCCCCTTCCATGTGACCAAGGAACAGCATTGGCATTAGCTGTGGAGGCAGTCACTCGCCTGCCCTCCAGATAATTGTGTGGAGATGGGGATAATTGGGACAAAATTAGTAATAAAGTTCAGCTCAAGAAGTTTGTGAAGCTTTATTTTTGCATGCAATGTGAAATTCTCATTTTCAAACACTTTTTCACAGCGCTCCTTGGCTTAGAGGACATGATTGTTTGGAGCTATCCAACAGCCTGGAGGAAATATATGCGTGAGTATCAGTATTCAGAGGGCTTTTATAGTAGAAGAGAGAATACCATGATTTTTACTGCAGTTTATGGTTCAGTCTGAGATGGGGTGGACAGATACTGTTGTGAAATTACCCTCAAAAAGGATATCCTTAACAAAAGTATGCTGATTGTGGTATCAGAGTTTTAATCTGTTGCAACTTAAATTGCAATATCGAAGCTGGACCACCGCACAGTAGTATTGCTACTACTGGTCATGGCACCAGCGGTCTGGGTTCAGAATGAGACTGGATTATCTGGGTCTGGCTGAGGGAGAAGGACTGGACATCCCACAGGATGCACTCCTTTCCAGGTTGGGTGGTTCACAAGCTCTGCTGCAGTACTGCCCCAGGTGACAGCAGGTGATGGTGCAGTTGGAGCAGTGAAGACTGAGTGGACATGGGCTGTGTCAGAGCAAGAGCACACCTTGTGTATTTTTGTGCTCATTGATGCTATGCTTGCCAGCATTTGAGACAGAAAAGGAAGTAAAAGCCTAGTGGCGTGCAGCATAATAGTTGAACCCTTTGGGCCTGCCATCCCGACTAATCATGCTCTATGTCAGATAAAATGGACCTGACAAAGGGACCTGCTGACTGTCCTCGGGAGGGTGCCCTCCAGCTGCAGGAGCTGAATTAGGACCCCGTGTGAGTGGTGAGTACCAGAGAAGGGGCGCTTCAGGCTGGGGAGTCCAGGTAGGCCACACCGGTGAGGGAGTAAAGAATACTGTATATATACTACTACAAATATCAGATCAGTCTGTGGAATCCTATGTCCATCATTGTTGACAGCATACCTGGTGGTATCTCTAAGATTTAAGCTCAACAGTGTATGAAAACAAAATAAAGAGGAATGTCCATCTACTTTCACCACACATCTTGTGTGGGGCTGCCTCTGATTAGCACTTCTAGTCCTAAAAATAATTTATTGAATCTGGTTTATCTTGCTATCCACCCAATCCTGAACAAACACAAAATTTGCAGACATACTGCAAACTCCACCGATGACATCATGGCTGGGAGCAGCTGCAGGAAATTAAATAATCTGTTAGTAGACTAGGGAGCTTTAAAAGCTCTGGTTTTCTAATTGCCTGTCAAGTTTTCTCGGAGGCTAAGTACAGGTCATCTGAATTAATCTTAGCAGTGGAGAAGCAGGACCAACAACTGGCTAACCAGACCCGATATTCAAAAATGCACAAAGCGGAGCACAAGGTTTTGTGTTGCACTTTGCCATTGCCCAGGAGCCTGAGGATGCTATATTCAGTCAAATAGCATACTGGCTATTCAACTGAAGGAAGGGCATGTCATTGCTGCCTTGACATGGATCCCTGTTCTGCAGGGAATAGCGACACCAAACCCGTTGACAGAGCACTAGGCGTGATATTTAGAGGGACCCATGCAAATGAGCCCTTTTGGGCATGCAAGGTGCTAAGGATCCATTTGCATGCCCATTATGGGAATATTTACGTGGTAAATGGTGACAGGTTTACATGGCACTGTCTCTCCCAATTGCCCAGTCCCCTGCAAGAAAGAGAAGTCTCTTGTGCCTAGTGGGCCCCACACACTGATGACAGGTCTGTTTAAAAAGGCCCTGGTGCCTACTAGTTCCCCACCCCTGATCCCTGGGCCACTGTAAGATAATGGTATCCCTGATGTTCAGTGGTCCCCCTTCAATTGCCGGGCCATCCATGAAGTAGTGTATCCCTGGTGTCTAGTGGTCCCCTGGTCTCCAGTCCATGGCCCTGTTATAAGTAGGTAATCCCCAGTGGACAGTGTTCCCTCCCTGTTCTCTGTGCCCCATCTCTGTTGAAGAAAATGTATCTCTTGTTGTCTAGTGGTGCCTCCACCCTCGATCGCCATCCTATTTAGGGTAAGAGATGTCTCTGGCATCCAGTGGTCCCTCGGATCCCCATCAGAGTATGTAAAAGCATATTCCCGGTGTTCAGTGGTTTCCCTCCTCCCTAGTCTCCAATCCCATGCCCTGTAACAAAGACAACACCCTGTCCTGTGTATATAATAACTGTGACTGGAATGTAAGTTGCATTGCAAAAACAAACCAATATATTCCCTGGTGTCCTGTGGTACCCATCCACCCAATCAGATTACTGTTTTTTCATCGAAAACATTCAATCAAGTTTGAAAATCTTACTGACAAAGTATATGTACGTATTTATTTATTTCAACTGTATTTATTCCAGGATTCACAATTAAGACACAAATCTTCCTCCAAGTGTGGTCCTGTCAGGATGATAGCCAACTAAAGTATAAATTACAGAGAAATACAAAATCACACATAACCCCGTGATGCAAAGCATCATGGGACATATATACAAATCACCACGAACATTTAGGCTGGTTCAGGGAATGTATAGCACCAAAGGGCCTGTCATACAATCTGCACAGGGTGAGAACAGAAGATGTTATATTTCTTGGAAATCTGGCTTTGTTGCCAATGCCCTTTTATATACAAACATATGAATCTGCTAGTAGAAACAGACCTCATGGTCTATCAGGTCTGCTCATTGTGCGCAGCTAGTACCCTCAGATGAAGCTGCCCACCCCTCCCCAACTCTCCTATTCAGAGGGGAGGTGGGGCAGCTGCAATCTAGGGTGCTAGCTACACACTGAGCAGACTTGATGGACCACGAGGTCTGTTTTGGGTGACCCTTGCTTTAGTGCTTTTGTGACAGGGTTGAATATGACCCTGTCCCATTTGTTATGTAAAAGATTTGTTATGTAGAAAGAGTTAAACACAAGGATCTGTTTTATCCTCTTCTGTTTCATCTCTTGTCTGTTCTGACTGTGCAGTCAGATCTTCTTGTGAGACCTAGGAACTGGCCACTCCGTCGGTCTCGCTATTCTCCCTCCGTTATCTCTCTGTCTTCACTTGCTGTTTCTGCCTTTTCTTCCCTTGTGTATCTGAAGTTATAAAATATGTGTGAATCTTTTGTGAAAGTGGGATCCCTTTTTGAAAATGTATATGGTTATATTGTTGAAATAATTGCAAAAGCTATTTGGAGCTCAAGGGTTAACCTGAAATGCTGGTTTGCAAATTCTTTGCAGAGCTGTAAACAGGAGGTCAGTTCTGGGACACCATGTACTGTTTGTTGCACCTGCAAGGAAGGAAACTATCAACGACATTTTCAGAAAAACAGAATGTTCTCAACTAGTTCCCTAGCAAAGGCTTATTATAAAAGAGCAGCAATCTTTTTGCTAGAGAGACTGAGATTTAAAATTGAGAAGAAACAGTCAGAAGAAGGACTTTTCTCTGTTTGTACTGGCTTTGTAAATAGTTATTCTGAACAATTTCATTTTGATTTTGCTGTTATTAATAATAATTAAATACTCATTGTGAATTTTACAACTGCTCCTGGTCACCTTATGCTTCCTGATCTGTGCCTCAATGACATATGGTGTCAGCCTAAGGGATTTACTGCATACTCTAAGTCAGGAGTTTTGTGGGTGGTACTAGACCTGGTGCCAGAGAACCATAACAGAAAGGTAAAGTTCTGCAGCAGGAAGCCCAAGAATTGTTAACAGAAAGATGGCAACAAAACTAGTAGGGACAGAAGTAGAAGCTGAGACTGTACAGCCAGCACCAGTGATGGAAAAAAGAACAGGCAATGTCAGAACCTGAAAGCCTGTCTGCCTTCTTCAAATGGTGGGCTATACAACAAAAGAGAGACAGAGAAGTAGAGAAAAGAAGAGATGCAGCGACAGGAGCAGCAGAGAAAGAAGAGTTGCAGAGACTGAAGCAGTGATGGCTGGATGCCTTGCAAGCTATCAAAGCTGGAGGATCTGACACAGGTCCAGCAGAGCAACAAAACACCAATAACTTAAAAGACCTTAAATTTAAAATGCTGTGTCCCTCGGATGATATCGAAGCATACCTTACAACTTTTTAAAGGGTTGCCGCAGTCTGCCAGTGGCCAAAGCAGCAATGGGCAATCAGACTGGTACCTTACCTGACAGGTAAAGCCCAGCTTGCCTATAGCAATGTGGATACTGCACAGTCAGAAAACTATGACCTTGTGAAAAGGAAATCCTAAAAGATACAGCATCTCAGGAGAGACCTACAGGCAAAGATTCCTGTCCCTGAAATACGACTTAGTTGACAATCCCGGAGAAGCCTTCACCCAGCTCAGAGAACTCCTTATTAAATGGCTTCCACCAGAGGGCAAAACAGTCCCACAGATCATTGACAATTTGCAATGGAGGAATTCATCAACATCCAGTCTACAGACATAGAGCTTTGGGTAAAAGAACACCAACCAGAAAGTGGGGAAAAGGCCGTTTCTTTGGCCGAGGACTATCAGATGGCCAGACAGACCATGCAGCAGCAAGTAACAGCCGAAGACGGTAAGATCCAATTCTTCCCAATCTAACTACAAATCAGATAAAAACTGTGGTGGGGGTAACAAGTCTGTACCCAAAGACTTTATTTGCTGTAACTAGGGATGTAAGTTTGTCATGGCAGTCATACCGTCATTGATTCCGACGTTTGATCTTTATTCAGGACCTCCATGACTTTCGCTAGTGTCATCAGAATGTAGCAATGAAGACAGTGCCACAACATTTACTACTGTTTACTAATGATTTCATGAACAAACAATGAGTCATTAAAACCTCATTCATGACAAATGTACATCCCTAGCTATAACTGTAACAAGCCAGGCCATATCACAAGAAACTGCCATAAAAGTGAGGTACCAATGCAGCAGATTTGGCTTTAGCAGATTGGGACAAGTATTTAACAGTTGGCCCTGTCCGGATCCAAACCGACCCCGGGTTCAGCTCCGGCCATAAAATGGATCTTGCTAGAGCGACCGACATCGGCTATGGCCACCATCACTGAGGTGTTGGTTATGGCCCTGCTGCTCAGCCAAGCCGCCACTCCACCGGGATGGTGGAACCGCCACCCGATCAGCCCAAGTTGGCGACCACCAAGGATTCCCAGTCAGCTCAAGGCTTGCCCTATAGGCTGTCGGTCACTCTCACTCCCGACCGCCCAAGGAGGGTGGAGAGCGACTTCGGGGGCCCACTATGTGGAATCCTCAGAGGTCCAGGACTCCTCCATGGTCTCCCGTCCAGTGGACGCGAATCCTTTAGGGGGTTCTGTCGATGAGGGCCCTTCCTCTCTGATGGGCATTTGTCAGCTCATCTCCAAGTTTTACGGGATGGAGCTGGAGCTTGTACAGAAACAGGCTAAGTACCCCTCACACAGATTCTGGATAAGGGGATTCTCCTGCAGAGGCCTTCCAGTGGCTGAGGCTATTGTGGGCCCAGCCTTGGGCTGTGGCAGCGTCCAACTTCCTGTCCTCGCCTTCTGCCCACATGACCCACAATCTCACGGTGCCCATGGGGTCCCTGTTGGGCTTTATGGAGCACCCTCTGCGGTGGGGTTGGTGGCTCCTCCGTTTTGGTGCTCAGGCAACAAGGGAGTGCGGATAGACTCCTGGACAGGGAGCCCAAGCAATTGGACCACTCTGGGAAGAAGGTCTATGCAGCCTCCTCTCTAGGCCTTCGTCAGGCCAGCTCAGCGTTATCATTGCACATTTCTGCATCCCTCATCTCTGGCTGACCTCCAGACCACTGTCGGGCAGGTCTAGGATCAGGGAGGCGGTGTAAACAGCAGCTCCAGACAACTCTGGATATTGGCGATTCTTGTGCCGCTTGGCAGCGGCCATGCGTCATGAGGCTTGGCTCCGCATCTCGACCTTCACGGCAGATATGCAGCACAAGTTGGCAGATGTCCCTTTTGGGTAGTGACCTTTTGGGCCAGGCATGGAGGGTCACCTCAGTGCATAGAGAAGTCCAGTGCCACCTTGGATTCTGTTACATCTGCCCAAAAGGACAAGGGCTTCAAGTGTATAACCACAAGCCCTTTTTGCTCCTCCACCTCTGCATCCAGACTGGCCCAGCAGCAGGGCCAGCAGGCTCAGACTTGGCATCCTCGGACCAAGTCCATGGCTCCTCCTTCAGGAAGCCCGGGGAAGGTCCCAGCTGTCCTCCCACCAGACCCTCCTTCAAGACTGCCCAGTGACGGGTTGGGAGTGCCTCCCTCAACTCCATCACACCTCCCCCTGGGTCCCTCCCATTAGAGCCAGCTCAACCACTTTTTTTGCTTGGTCTGTTGTCACTGCAGACTGGTGGGTTTTAGAGTGGTGGGTCGAGGTCTGCCTCTGGAGTCAGCAGGCCCTCCCGTACAGAGCCTGCGCCTCATGGGGGGATCAGGTGTCTGCAGCTTCTCAGGCGGCTCTCAGAGCCGACCTGGCCCAACTCCTCCTAAAGGAGGTGGTGCGCCCAGTAGTGGACTCGCTTCAGACCTAGGGTTTGTTTGCAGGTACTTCCTGGTGCCAGCGGACGGGGCTGGCACCCATTCTAGATCTGCCACGACCTGAATGGGTTCCTCAGGTCCCGACTTTCCGGATGGTAACTCTGGCTCAGATCATACCATCCCTGGAGCAAGGAATGTGTTTCTGCTCCTGGATCTTCAGGACGTGTTCTTTCATCCCGATCCATCTGTCCCATCGACGGTTCCTCTGCTTCAGAGCAGAAGGAATCGTCTTCGAATTCAGGCCTTGCCCTTTGGCTATCTTCAGCCACCAGGGTCTTCACCAAATGCATGGCAGTGATGGCGACTTACCTAAAGGCGCCGAGGGTCAATGCGCTTACCTGGGCGCTGGCTGATAGCGGGTCTCCAGGTTGGAGGTGGAGTGGTCCAGGGATCTGGCCTTCCAGACTTGCACAGAACTTGACCTCTCCACAGTCAATGAGGCCAAGTCAGAACTCATACCTCATGGAAGGTAATTCCAGTTCATTGGGCAGAGCTTGACTCCTGCCAAGCCAGAGCCCAGCTCCGGTGGGCAGGTGGAGAGGCTCTCTCCTCCTTTTCCAGATCATTTCTGGCTGGCAGTTGCGCCCCTGCCTGGGACTTCCTGCATCTTCTGGGCTACATGGCAGCCTGCACCAGCATGGTCCGATGGGCGACTGCCATTTGCGTTCCTTCAATGGGAACTGGCCAGCCAGTGGTCTCAGCGCTCAGGTCATCGAGACCAGCTGGTCTCTGTGACCCAGAAAATGTGGGACGGCCTCCAGTGGTGGCTCGTCCCATCCCACTACAGGAAGGGATCCCATTTGTCCAACCCGAGCAGATGGTCACTCTGATGACCGACACCTCTCTGATGGGTTGGGGTGCCCATCTGGGGAACACAGAGCTCACGGGCTCTGGTCCCTCAGGAGTCTCAATGCCACATCAACCTGCTGGAGCTCTCCGCGGTCCGCCTAGCTCTGACTGCCTTCCCTCCGCTTGTTCGGGGTCAAGTGGTCCAAGTTGGACAGACAACACCATGACCATGTACTATCTCAACAGACAGGAAGGATGCACTCCTTACCTCTGTGCAGAAGCTCTCCGCATTTAATCGCTCGGCTCAGCCTGGAGGTAGATCTCCTAGCTATTCATGTGGCAGGATCCTCTAATTGGCTGGCTGATATCCTCAGCCGGATGGGTGGGGCATCTCACGAGTGGTCTCTCCTCCAAGAGGTAGTACTCGATCTGTTTCTCCTCTGGGGAACCACCCAGGTGGACCTGTTTGCCTCCAGGGAAGCATAAAGCTGAGGCTGTTCCATGCCCGCCCCCTCAGCAGGGTTTGCTGCAGGGGGATGCCTTCTCCAGGCCTTGGACCCCAGGCCTCTTCACGCCTTCCTCCACTCTCCTTGATTCACAAAGTGCTCATCAAGGCACAGGTGATCCTGGTAGCCCCAGACTGGCCACGCCAGTTCTGGTATCTGGATCTCCTCGGCTGCAGGCTCCCGAGGCGCCCATCACACCTGGACTTGCTCTCGATCAATCAGGGAAGGTATTCCATCTGGACCTTCAATCCCTGCACCTGACAGCCTGGTTCCTGAGCGGCTAGAGTTCCAGGCCCTGGGTCTCTCAACGAGGTCCTCCAACGCTGTTGAGGCGCCCGTAGGAATGGACCAGAAAATGCTATGCCTTTAATAGGAAGAGATTCTCCATCTGGTGTCAGGGCAAAGGATTGGACCCCTCATCTTGCACAGTGGCTAGCATTTTGGACTACCTTTGGTCCCTGTGCCAGCAGGGCTGTGGTTGACGACCCTAAAGGTGCACCTTGCAGCCATCTCTGCTACCGGGCACAGGCTGGTCAGCAGTCGGTGGTGCAGGAGAAGGTGGTCTGGTGCTTTTCAAAGGCCTAGATCTCTATCCCTCTGGTGCATGAACCTCCACCTCCCATAGGATTTACTGCTGGTTTAGCCAAGCTCATGGGCAAGCCATTTGAACCCTATGCACAAGTGTGAGATATCACACTTGTTGTGGAAGACCACCTTCTTGGTGGCTATTACATCAGCCAGAAGACTGGGGAGTTACAGGTACTCTCCATAAGGTCTCCTTATCTGGTCTTCCACAGGGACAAGGTTGTCCTGCGCCCCACCAGAAATTCCTTCAGAAGGTGGTGTCAGAGTTTCACCTTAACCAGGTAATTACTCTGCTGGTGTTCTACCCCAGTCACGCTGCCGAGGCTGAGTACAGGTTCCATACTTTGGACCTGAGACAAATGCTCACTTATTACAAAGAGTTCGGGGAGGTTCACAGATGTTTGTCACCTCACGCTGAAGCTGCACCTGGCAGACCTGCAGCCAAGCGGACAGTAGCTAGATGGATTACGTCTTGCATTGACTTCTGCTATAGGTTGGCGGGTAGGGAGCCTCCCATTGGGCTAAGGCTCATTCCACCGCCATACCGCTGCGTCGGTGGTTGCTTCTAGAGCGTTCCTATCCAGGAAATCTGCAGGCTGCTACTCTGGAAGTCAGCACACCTTCATTTCCCATTACCACATCGACCTTGAGTTACGCCAGGATGCTGGTTTTGGAACCTCAGTTCTCCAGTCCCTCTTCCCTAAGTAGGGGTGTGCATCTCGCCTCCCTCCTCATGGAGAACTGCTAAGAGTCTGCCAACAAGTGTGCACAGAACAACATATCACGATACTAGAAAACAGGTTACTCATCTGTAACAGTAGTTCTAGGAGTGGTATATGTTGTTCATCCACTGACCCACCCTACCTCCCTGGCTTTGATGCACAAACCTGGCTTCCAGTGGGTTAAGATCTGGCGTTATGGTAGGAGCAAGGGTTATACCACCTGGGTGGATGGGAGGAACCAGCTTGAAGACTTCCAGCACATCTTAAAGCGGCAAGGTACCTGCCAACAAGTGTGGATGAACAACACATACCATTCCTAGAACTACTGTTACAGGTGATCAACCTGTTTTCTTCTCTGCTCTCAGATTCTGCCCCTGGCAGGTTCTTTATACCCTGGAGGGTATTTGGTATGCGTCTTCTCCCTCCCTCTTCCCCTCCCCTCTTCTTTTTTTTTGGTTTATTTATTTTGCACCCTCTGCTGGGGGCTGTGCCTTTGGCCCCCCATCCAGCCAACCTTCACGGCTGCTACCCGGTTGTGGACAGGCCAAAGCTCCCTGTCACATCCCCTCTGGCCACATTGCAGCGGGTGCCCACCACTGCAAGACCTGGAGGGGTGGACCCAGGAGGGAGCTAACATGCGTGACTGTGGCGGGCGCCATCCGGGTAGCCTTCATGCTGCTGAGAGATTTCTTGTGGTTCTCCCTGTGAGGAGGTGTGCACGCATCCGCACGTGCTCCTCCGAGTCTGCCCTCTGCTGCCCCTCTTTTCAATGTCAGCGACTGCCCCAGTCTCCACTAGGGGCCAGCTGAGCACCAACCACTAATGTCCCCTCCCCAGAGAAGGAGAGCAGTCCTCCGGATGCTCAGTTCTTCTCCAACCCTGCCAACCCCTGGTGGCCATGCCGTTCCCCAATACGTTGCCAGCATATCGCGAGGTAAGGCGCCCAGTGCCTCAGCCCTCAGCGCCACTGGGCGGCCCTCATCCTCTTCTTAAGCTACCCCTACCTCCCTTTACAGCTTCCCTTAGCATCTTCCTAACTTCTCAATCTTGGCAGCTGCCTCTCCTGTCCTTACTTGCACCTAGCACTTGTTGCCTATCTCTGTGCACAGCTCTGTATACATCTTTGCACTGTTATTGTACTGCTGCATCACTATCTGATGGACTTTTGTCTCATGTATTCTGTGTCCTCCTACTGGCGTATTCAATTGTCTATGCTTTAACTGTCTGTACAAATTGAACTGTAAAGCCTTTTTAAATGATACAGCCTAAAGTCTGATGCTTGCTATTGTGAAGAATGTATTATTCTGAATTAAAATGCTCCTTATTGTGTCTGTTCTCTGTATCTGTAATTGTTTGTTCTTAAACCTCGTTGTTCCCCTCTAACCCAGGTCACACCGTGAGACGAGCAACTTATTGTTCAGTTTGCCTTCCTGGTGAAACATTTCAGTAAATAAATAAAAATAAAATAAATAACCACACAATCCGAAGTGGAAATGAGCTCACAAGTCCTACATCTGGGTTAATTATAGGGTCATGTACCATTTAGTGTCAGGGCAGAAAATGAACACTGGTGGCAGAATATTCCAGGGTAAGCTTTATGGTAGGGTGGAGGTCATTCATACAAAACAGATTATTCAGGATACATGGTCTTCCATGTGAACCAGGAAATATGCCTTTCATCCTTCTATCTGCAACCTTCTCACCGTAAGGAGAGGAATTGCACAAGTTGATTCTGATAGGCAGTTAGGATCTACCATAAATGACAGCTGAGTTGCGAAAGTCAGATAGTCTGTTTGTTCTTTTGGAGCAGCCAGCCGGGTCAGAAAGCTCTAAGGCCTCCCTAGCTAGGTAGGTGCTGGCCTGGGTTGCTAAGGCTTATGTCACAGAAAAGAAGAGGCCACTGGCTCCCATCAAGGCTCACTCCACCAGGGCTTTGGCAACTTCCTGGGAGGAGAGAGGCGAAGCATCGAGTTTTACAGCTATGCAAGACAGTTACGTGGCCTTCTGTCCACACGTTCACAAAATATTCCAAACTGAATGTTCAGAGTTCTGCTGATGCAGCTTTTGGTTGTAGAGTGTTGCAGGAAGCAGTTTGCAAGTATTTTTCTGCTTGCTTCTGGCATATGGAATAATACCCCCCTCCTGTTTTTTCTCTGTTAATGCTTCTTAGAACCCAGTTATTTTGATTACCCATAAAGAATGTGGAGTGCTACAGAATGCGGAAATTTCTTCATACTTACTGTAATTTCCTTTCTGTTAGCTCCAATATATTAATGGGGCCCACCCAGGAGCTTGACTCCTGCGGAGAATCTTATCCGGTATGCCAGGAGGATGTCCTGTTTGATAAAATCCTACTATTTTCATACACCTCTCTATTTCTGCTGTGCTGTACTCATATATATAAAAGCGTTTTCTATCACTTGAATACAGTGTTTGCCTGAAAGTTATGCCTCATTGTGTGGTCAGCTTAAGTTTCCCAAATCTGTGACTGGTATGGAGTGTGCCTTGCTGCTTGATTGTCTTTTCCTACAGGGAGGACCGAATCGTCCAAATCTTGTGTCAATGGAGAGCATTTTCTTCTTCATATGTCTGCTAGGAAGGTAAGACAGCATTTATTTACAGTATTAACCCTTGCTGTGCATTGAACTGATCTATCAGTCCAGAAATCCTATCGTTCTAATTCTGTTGGCAGCCCAAGGGTTAAGGAGTGTTGCACACAGGTAATTGGTTAAAATATAGGCAAATGTGTAGCTACTATGGTATTGCGAGGTCAGTAGTGACTGGGGAGTTGCTGCTCCTTGGAATCCTCATGTGCCCAACATTCTAAAGCTTGGGCTGTGCCATTTCCCTGGTAGGGTGCATTATACTCAGTGGTTTTGATTACCCATTGACAATGTTGGAGCTAACAGAAAAGGAAATTATGGTAAGTATGAAGAAATTTCTTCTGTGGCCTCCTGCCTCAGCACACACTGGAGGAGTGCCTGTATCTCCTAATGAACACTCCTTCCATGTCTTATTGCCCATGCTAAATGCTTTAACATTTAGATCAACAATCGCCTTCCATGCACTGATTTGAGAATTTGGTTGTGGGAATCAGTACAGTGAAGGCTAAAGGGCATATAAGGAGGTAGAGCATCAGAAGTTTAAAAGATGACAAATCCAGGTATGAAGAAAGGCCTTCTGAGTTTTTTGTTTATTTGGTGCCTGGGAAATTGATTTTACTAAGTTTTGAAAACCTAACATAAGGTCACATTCAAAACATAACATCCTACTAATTTGTATTGAGTTATGTCCAAGGGTACTATACAATAATGAATAATGTGAGGAATGATTAGGACCTGACAGTCCCAGGCTACAGCATGTTTAGATGTGATAGATGGAAAGGTAAAGGAGGAGGTATTGCCCCATGTCTCAGCGAAGGCATAGAGGCAGTGGAGGATGGAAATATCGGGAGCTAATGGGAAAAAGAATAGCTGTGGGTTCAGCTCATGGTATCCTCAGGCAAGAAACTATGGATAGGGGTGATCTATAGACCTCCAGGACAGGAGGAAGAGAGAGAGAGAGAGAGATAAGGAGTTAGGGGAAGAACTAGAAAGGGGTGCCATGGGAGAGGTGGTAGTGGTGGTGGGAGATCTAACTCAGTCAGATCTTGATTTGGTCATTCCAGTGCCCAGAGCTCCGAAGACAGGAATCCATCAAAGGTAAGCTTAGTACTTGTGGACACAGATCTACTGTAGGCTAGCAAGTAATTCACTCACAGCACTTGCTATCTAAATTGGAAAGAATTTATTGCAGCCAGATCAAAAGTGAAACAATGGTGTGAGGTAAAATTAGCCACACAGACACAGGGGTGGCTAATTTGCTCTCACACACCATTATTCTTCATCTTGATCTGGCTGCAATACATTGTTTCCAATTTGGACAGCAAGCGTTCTGAGGAAGTATTTTATCAGCCAAGATCTGTGTTCATGAGTGCTAAGCTTATCTTGGATTTCTGTCATCTGTTTAGGACTAGCAATCCCACGCTACACACTGCATACCTCTCAACCTCTTTACTCATAAATCAGGGACAAAGCTTAAAAAATCAGGGACAAAGACCCAAAATCAGGGACACATCTTAAAAATTGGTACTATGCACTCAGAAAGCTGACAGAATAAAGGGATTAGTGTAAGGTGCATTTTCCAAGAAGAACATGTCTGTAACTTTAATGTTTGGCAATATTTTGTACTTCAATCCCCACTGTTCTGTCACAAAAACACAAATTTTATGAGGGACAGAGGAAAATGTTGAGTCAAAATCAGGGACATCCCTGAAAATCAGGGACAGTTGAGAGGTATGAAGCACTGGGCCCCAACCATTCACTGAGCACTCCTGGCCAGTGCGGCTTTGGTCATTATCTCCAGAAGACAGGCCCTGTGCTACACTGCAGAACTGCCTCCTGGTACAGCTGGTTAAGGAACCCATTACACAGGCTGCTGTTGTCGATGTGGTGCTCACCAAGTGGTAGGAGGAGCAACTAGGTTCCAGTGACCATAACTCCATATGGTTCAGCCTGGCCCTTGGGACAAGTAAGCCTTCATCAAAGACTGAAGTCCTTGATTTCAGAAGGGCAGACTTCAAATGAATGAGGGAGCTGGTCCAGGACAAGTTAGAGTGGACAGCATCAGGGATATGGAGGAAAGGGGGGATCAAGGGGCCATTTACGAGGCAGCAGAGTCTTGCATAAGAATGGTAATCAAAGAAGTAGGCACAAGAGACCAATGTGATTCTCTGGAAAGGTCGAGAAGCAGTGAAAGCCAAAAGAAGATCTTCACCAGGTACAAGGAAAACAAGGGAAGAAAGACTGGGAGAGTACCAAATGATAACAAGGGAAACCAAGAGAGCAGTCAAAGAAGCACTTTCGTTGAAGTCTCCTTACCGGTCTTCCACAGGTACAAGTTTGTCCTTGCCCCAACCTGAAGTTCTCCCGAAGGGTGTGTCTGAAGTTTCATGTTAACCAGGTGATCAGTCTCCCAGCGTACTTCACCAACTACACCTCAGAGGCCGGTACAGTCTCCATACTTTGGACCTGTGGTGAGTGCTGCCTGATTACAAGGAGCACACGGCTGGAGTTCGGGAGAGGTTCACCAGCTCTTTGTCACCTACACTGAAGCCGTGCCTGGCAGACCAGCAGCTAAGTGGACGATTGGCAGGTGGATCGTTTCCTGAATGGATCTCTGCTAAAGGTTGGCAGGTAGGAGCCTCTGAGGGCTAAGGGCTCATTCCACCCATCATACTGCTGCCTCGGTGGCTGCTTCTAGGATGTCCCTATCCAGGAAATCTGCAGGGCTGCAACCTGGTAGTCAGCACACACCTTCATCTCCCACTACCACAATGACCTTGAGTCACACTGAGATAATGGTTTTAGTGCATCAGTTCTCCAATCTCTGTTCCCTAAATAGGGGTGTGCCCTTGCCCCCTCTTCCCAGAGAACTGCTAGGAGTCTGCCAGAAGTGTGGATCACGCATCATATCCATGTCCCTAGAAAACAGGTTACTCACCTGTAACAGTAATTCTAGGAGTGGTATATGATGTACATCACCATGACCACCCAACCTCCTAATAGTGGCTTTACGGTCTTGCTTCCAGCAGGTGAGGATCTGACATCATGGGGCAGTGCCAAGGGAGTTGTCACCTGGGTGGGTGGGTGGGAAGAGCCAGCTTGAAGACGTTCCGGCAAGAATTAAAGGGAAAGGAACACTGCCAGAAATGTGGATGTACATCATATACCACTCCTAGAACTACTGTTACAGGTGAGTATCCTGTTTTTCTGGTTCCAGGCCTGCTCAATAAGTTCATCAGCAACATGGGAGAAGGAATCTAGGACATGATGTGTCTCTTCACAGACAACACTATGCTTTGAGGCAGAGTAGATAGTGAGGAGGGGTTAGGAGATGCAGAGAGAATTGCAAAGGTTAGAGAGGTGGTCAAAGGTTTGGCAGTTGAAATTCAGTGCAAGAAAGTGCAAGGTGATACATAAAGGAACAAGAACCCCAGGACAGAGTACTGGATGGGGGGTAAGCTGGAGCACAAACTGTAAGGAAAGAGACCTAGTGGTCATCATCAGTGACTCTCTAAAACAATCAAGCCAGTGGAACAAGGCCTACAGTAAGGCAAACAGGATGCTTGGGTGTATAGGAAGGGGTACTGACAGCAGAAGATGGGAGGTATTACTACCTTTCTCTATAGATCACGGTAAAGCCCTCCTGGAGTACTGTACCTAGTTCTGGAGTCCTGAGCAAGGAAAGGTAAGCACAGGCTGGAGGCGGTGCAACATAGGGTGACCAAATGATTCGGGCCAGCAGGACAGATCTTAAGAGGATCAGCTCAAGGCACTGAACATGTACTCGCTGGAGGTCAAGTGAGATAGGAAGATATGATAGAGACCTTAAAATTCCTGAACGGAATGAACAAGGTAAATCGTAGGGTGCTATTTAGCATAAAAGTGGATCAGGAACACGGGGCATGAGTTTAAAATGACGAGGTGGGCGAGGTTCAAGAGGGAAATGAGTAAGTTTAATTTATAGAAAGGGTGGTGGAGCCATGGAACATTCTGCCAGCTGATGTGTAGGTGCCACTATCAGTGGTTTCAAACATGGCTGGGACAGAGTGAAGGGCTTGTGGTTGCTCAGAGTAGTTGTGGTAGGGCAGGGCATGTGGGTGGATAGTGTGGGTTAGAACACTGTCTGGACAATAGGTCCTGGATTTGTTAGAGTTTTATGGGCAGACTGGCTGGACCAGTGGTGTTTTCTGCAGTCATTTTCTATGTTTCTTTGTTTCTGTGGAACCACTGTAGTGGTTGTGTTAAAAGCCAACTGATGTACAATGGACTCTGAAGTCAAATAGAATACAGTGTATTACTATTTTAGCTGTATGCACTTCTATGCCACTTTGGTTTCAGTCACAGTTAATACTACTAATCACTTTTTTAGGATGAACCTGGGTGAAAGCATTCTTTATCTTTGGGTGGAAGAATCCAGAATTTCTAGTGGAGAAACCTTTGTCTGCTGACCCAGGTAAAATCTGCCAGCAGTTTGTAACTGCATGCCATTATTGTAGAGCCTTGCTAAAACAACCTTGCGTGGTATGAACTTCAAAATTTACAGTGCTATCCACTAGGGTCAAGTGGTCTTGTCACAGTGTTTTCCTATGATATCTTGCAGAATACTGCAGGAATGCAATGTATTCCAGTGGCAGTTATTCCAGTTTGTGTCACAGCTGAATTCTCACACAGAGTGCTTGATCTTGTTGGGTGGCACTGTATTTCACAATTCCCAAATAACTTTTACTTTACCTGCACCTGTCCAGATTCATTTGTCTGGATGCAGCAATAAAATAAGTGACATTTCTATATAGAGTACAACCTCGTTATCCGAGCGCAAGGAGACATCACTTTGCTTCGGATAAGCGAGTGATTGATAAAGCGAGATTCTATATAAATCATTGTGATACTTCAATGAACATCATTCCATTCTGTTACAGTGAATAATTTTTGAAAACACCAACATTTTGCAAAATGTAAACTTTAATGAAATACAGTAAGAATAGTTAAAACAATTTGATTTAATTTACTTCAATTTAAAGTTACTACATGAAGTATTCTGTGATCACACACTGCTTTTTGATTCATTTCTTTTTTGATGCTTTCTGCTTAAGCTGTCTAAGCAGCAGCATATATAAGTAGTCATGATCTGACTGGCTTTCCACCCAAAGAGATACACCTGTCAAATGACTCGACAGCTTCAGCACCAGTGGGTACAACCGGGGTGTTTCATCAACCTCCTCCTCTTCAACAGCAATGTCTGTCTAATTTTTCAATGGATCTTGAGAGGCATTTGAGAGGATATCAGCATCTGTTAGTTCTCCATGCCCTTGTCGTCATAGTCTGCGTTAATCCAGTCAGTCATGTCTTGGTAAAGATAGCTAGCTGCTCTGCAACCTGCATCAGACCATAATTTGCCTCCTCTTGCTGTTCAATGATAATTTCTGCTGTAGAGGGTGAACAGACCTGAGACCAGGACCAGCATTTCTGTCGTGTCCACCTCACCTGGACCAGGATTCTGCGAGCAGATAGCAGGCGTCTTTGACAGTGAAGACCTTAATGATGTCGGCAAGGGAGCTGGAATTATTTTCTTCGGGAGTGAGAGTGCCACAAACTCGATTCTGGACAAACCAGAGATAGCAGATTGGTCTAGCTGCTCGTCGCTGCAGCCTTTCGTGGTTTTCCTTTTCTCTGGTCCGCAGCATGCTCCATAGTAGCAGCTTTTAAATAATTGATTAGTAGTTTATTTCTTGGGACAATGCTACCTGTACAGAAAGTATTTATATCGTTTTCTAGAAGTGTTACATTTGTTAAACACATTGAGTAAGTGCTATGCATTTCACAATGTTTTACCACTTTATGAGCAAAAGCTAATCAATTTTGAGTTAAATAAATCCCTGATAGTAGCAGCATACAAATGGAGCTTCTCTTTGCTCGTTGGATGTCTGGTACTGGACTTTCAATGCCAAATTGTTTAACCACCTCAATACCCTTCTACCCACGTTCAAGGTATTCCAAGATCTGGATTTTTGCGATATGTCAAGCATGCTGCGTTTACGCTTTCACTCAGCAATTTCACCACAGTACTAGTAGTGGTGGTACAGCTGGAGAACCACTTGATCATCCATAACATCTATGAACCTCTCCAGTCCAGTTTTGAAGAGGCACAGTGCCGAGACTGTGCTGGTTCGGGGCCCTAATGATCTCTTGATGACTAGAGATCGGAGAAGCCGTTCTATCTTGGTGCCCAAGATAGCTCTTCAGCCTGACACTCTGGACCATGGGGTGCTGCGTGGCGACTGAGGTCCATCTGTGGTCTGGACAAGTACAGTCCTCAGGTGGTTTACATCCTTCCTCACTGGCAGAACTCAGAGAGTGGTATCTGAGTTTTTTCTCGACCCACTCTCTCTGTCGTATGTGGGGTTCCTCAGAGCTCAGTGCTGTCCCTATGTTGTTTGCAGTGTATATGCTGCCCTTGGAGACATTGTAAGACGGTAGGGCTGAGGTTTCACTGCTATGTTGCTGATACCCAGCTCTACCTGTCTTTTGCACCTGACCAGGATAGTGCTCCCTCGATATTTAATAAATGCCTTGCTGAAATCCAGGACTGGATGAATTGAGCTGGATAAAGTTGAACGTGGGAAAGACTGGAGGTTACGGTTGTGGATCCCGGCTGCTGGATGAGGGTTGAGGGCTGATCAGCCCTCTGGACTTTATCTGAGGAGCTCCCAGATCCTTACCTCTGAGCAGGTGTGAGACCTGGGGTGGTGCTTGATGGACGGGCTGGCGCTGATCTCAGGTATCGGCGGTGCGTCAAGTCTCCTTTTACCATCTTCAGGAACATCACCAGGCTCAAGCACCTGTTCCTTCTGGGATTTGCCTCACGTTGGTCCGCGCCTTTGTGGCCTTGCACCTTGATTACTGTAACTCCATGTACCTAGGGGCTGCCTGGGGTTGATATCCACCGCCTGCTGCTTGTGCAGAATGATGCAGCATGATTGTTGACGGGACTTCGATCTTCTCATATTACCCCGGTGGTGCCGCGCAATCTGCACTGGCTGCTGATTCGGTGGCGGAGCACCTTTTAAAGTTGGTTTTTACTGACTTTCAAAGCCCCACATGGACTTGGCCCCGACTACCAGAAAGAGCTTTTGTTCCCTACTGCCCTGAGCGACAGCTCCACTCGGCTGACGAGGGGTTGCTGAAGATTCGAGGGTATCTTTGAAATCTGTGGGGCCTGTTGCATTTATGCACGTGGCCCCTACCCCTCTGAATTTCTACCCCGTCAGCTACGGAGACATGGCTGTGGGGAATTCAAACAGGCATTGAAAACTTTTTGTGGCATCAGGCCTTAGTGATATGCAATGAAGGGACCCGTCAGTTTATTTATTACTGTGTTTGTTGATTTTATCATCTTGTTTTAACTCTTTTGCAAAGCGCCTTGGTATTTTGAAAGGCGCTTATGAAATAAAGTTGTTATTATTATTATTACTGTACTGTTAACAGGTAAGGTAGAACAGGTATTGCTGCGGATTACACTACTTACTTAAGTACTCCATTGTACAGCTGACAGTAACTTGCCGACAGAACATGAGCGGCATTGCATGTAAGAGCAGCTATAGCAATCAAACCATAAAACCATGTTTACATAACACAGTTAATTTTTGACAGTTTTATTGTTTTGCATGGGGACACAAACCGCGTTCGAAAATCGAGGTCTACATGAACAAGGTTGTACTGTATTTTTTCTTTATCCAGGAGGTTTGTTGGCAACTGTCCACATGTGCAACTGCTAATAAGATTTTTAACATGGGTAAAATGTTGATTTTTAACATTTATTGTTTGCAGTTTACTCGGGAGAGCTCAGCTATAACGGTGACATCTTGTTTTAGTGTGGTCCTGCTTGCTTGCAGTTATTCAGCTGGTTGGACAAATGCATAGAGAGGTCAAATGACATGCTCAGAGTTGGAGAATGAGTATATGGCATTTATGGATTTGATTTTGGATCCTCTGCTTCACAGGTCTGTGCTCTAACCACTGTGCTATACTGCCTCCAAACATTTCATCCTGATACATGCAGGTATCTGCTTCATCTTCCAGGTAAAAGCCTCAGCTATCATCCAAGCCATGGGCAGTGCTGCTAATCTACCACGGGCAGGTGGAAAGTCGTGATCTTGACAACCAAATATTACTAAAAATAAAAGTGTTTGGCAGACTTGTACTGCTGAGGACACCATGTGATATCTTTTATCCTGAACGATAAACATCCACTGTATTCCGTAAGACTTTTGTGGAGGTAAATGTTTCAGGACATGTAACTATTAAGAACAGATAAGAAGGAAAGCAATCTGTGAACTGTATGTGGTACCAGTCTGCATCTTAGATTTGAAATACAGTAGAATATAACAGGTGAATTGGAAACAGAGCATTTGTCAACAGAAAAGGACCACTTGGCCCACCCAGTCTGCCCAGATGTTCTTGCCTAATCTGTCTCAGCACACCTAACTTGGCTGCGCAACCCTCCCTCATCCTGTGCATTTACTAATATGCCCTTATGTCTATCTCACACATGCTTGAAGCCCCCCACTGTTTTTTGCCTCCACTGCTTCCACTGGCAGTCTGTTCCAGGTGTCTACTGCCTTTTCAGTGAAGTAGTATTTCTCACGCCAGGAATTCTCCAATATTCATAACTCTCAGTTATCCCTTTAGGTAGAGCTGCCCGGAGATAGAATATATGCTAATGATGGAATCATCATTGGCTCATGCTAATTTTCAAATACTGCCCTTATCAACTGCCAGTGTTCTACTGCTTCAGATTTCATTCTCCTCCGACAAGTACAGACACCTTGAGTGCTCTTCTCATCAGTCATTCCTGTTATGCTGAATTCAAAGAACTTAAGTATCTTTATCATATTTTGTCATTTGCTGCCTTTATCTTTTGTTAATTTGTCAACCGCTAAGTTAATTTTAGTTTCACAACAGACAGGTGACTTCTGGAAGTAGGCAGCCAGAGTTTATCCTAAGCTTCAGATCCTTCCCAAACCTAACAGCCAGAGTCTTCAAGCCAGCTTCCATAGCAGAAAGAAAGCTATTGGAAAAGGAGGTTCAAAACACCTGCTGCTGTCGAAATCAGTGGAACCTGTTCCTCCACAGCAAAAGGGAAAGGGTTTTTACTCAAGGTACTTTCTCACCACAAAGAAAAATAGGAATAGCGGCCTATCCTAAACCTCAGATCATTAAACAAACATCTGACAAAGCCAAAGTTCAGAGTGGTAACTTTGAAACTGATATTGTAACCCTCAAAAAGTGGCATGGTTGGCATCCCTGGACCTAAAAGATGCCTGTTTCCACATCCCCATAAGGAGTCTCACAGAAAATATCTCAGATTCAGACTCCTTCAGGTCACTACCAGTTCTCAACACAGCCACTTGGCCTGACTTCAGCCCAAGAGTGTTCACAAATTGTTTGGCAGTGATGGTGGCACACCTCTGCAGACTAGGTGTCACAATATTCCCATATTTAGAAGACTGGTTGGTGGTAGGAAACTCAACACAACAGGTAAGGAACACCTTCAGCTCACCCAGGGCTTCTTGAGTCCCTAGGGTTTCTGATAAACCTCAAAAAATCTGTCCTTCTACCTGCACAGGTTCTGCAATTCATAGAGCAGAATTGAATACCCTGAGGGTAAAGTCTGTCTGCCCTCAGACAGGATAAGAAACATTGTTCATATGGCAGGCTCCTTCAGCCTGAACAGACCAAAACTGCAAGGCAATTTGTTCAGTTGCTGGGCCACATGGCTGCAACCACTGGCAGAGTCTCAGGGTCCAGATTCCAGATGAGCACTATTCAGTTCCACCTCAGGACATACTGGTGTCAAAGAAGGATCCTCTCTCAAAGTTGATTCCAGTAACAGAAACATTACTCAGGCCCTTCAGTGGAGGAAGAGAAGCCAACCTAAGGGAAGGATTCCTTTTCAGCAATGCCCCATCAGTGATTCTCACAACAGATGCATCACTACTAGGGTGGGGGCTGATTTGTATTTATTTATTTTGAAAAGTTTCACCAGGGAAGGCATACTGAGCTACAATAGCTCATTTCCAGATGCACACTGGGGAAGGGAAAAGGAATACAATTTTGAATACAAGATCCAAATAAATAATATATATAGAACTAAGTCCGTACATACTACCAAATAAATTTGAGGCAGGCAGCACTTGCCATCCAGAATATAGTCTGTCTACATATACGCATTATTCATATACACATATATGTTTTAAGCACATACACACGCACTTACTTTTATACTCATATACATATCATATACATACGCACAAAGCACTTCAACACAGATATAGTTTGCTTTTTAACATTTGGGGTAGTAAGTGAGAAATCTTGTCAGAATAGGGGATGAGGGAATGGAGATGGTTGGAGATTAGGTAAACCTTCACCCTCTGGAATGCACACCTCCAAGGGAGTGACAGGGATAAGAGGGGAGCAGTGAGGGATATCTAGGGGATCATGTCACCCATGGTATATGGTCAAGTGCAGGTCACTTCAGAATATCAACCTTCTGGAGCTCAGAGCAGTGTTGTTGGCACTAAGGCCTTTATACCACTTCTGCAGGAAAGGTGGTACACATCAGAACAGACAATACCACTACAATGTACAGTATTGCATACTGTACATTGTAGTGGGGATTTCAACTTGCCGGGGTTGACTGGAGCATTCTGGTCACCTCCTGTGCTAGGGAGCAAGTGCTCCTGGATACAATCCAGGAGGGTCTCCTGACACGGTTGGTTAGTGTACCTGCTAGGCTAAAGAACACTTTAGATCTGGTATTGTCGAATGGGGAGGCAGTAAGGGAAATAAAGGTGGAGGACCAACTAGCCAACAGTGATCACCAAACGTGTGGTTTAATATCACGATTGTGTGGGGAGCCAGAGAAAATCATTTACTGGTGGTAAACTTTGGGGGGCAGACTTTGGGAGAATGCAGGAAGTACTGAAAGGGAAACTGGAGGGCATAAGGAGATGGACGAGAGCAGAAATGATATTATTAGACGGGGATTACGGATGGCAACAGAAGCCTGCACCAAGACACAGAGTAAGAGGAGCAGAGCGAGAAAACCATGCTGGTTGAACAGCGAAAGGTTGTGAAGGTGGTGAGGGCAAAACAAGTGGCACACCAGAGGTATAAGAGGACAGGGAAGGAAGTGGACAGGAGGAATATGCAAGGTGGGACAGGGAGGTTACCAGAAAGTGAGAGAAGCCAAGGCCCAGACGGAGCTGAGATTAACACAGGGAATTAACGGGGAGTTTACAGATACATCAGGGAGAAGAGGAAGTGCAAGGAAACAGTAGTGAGGATAAAAAGGGTGGGGAGTGGACGGAAAAGGAGGAGCAAGCAGAAGCACTGAATGAATACTTTTGTTCAGTGTTCACGGAAGAAAAGAGGGGACCACTACCACCATGGCTGGGAGGATGGGGACAGGGGAGAGGAGGACAGATGGAAGAATTGAGGCAAGTAGAGTCCCAGAGGGACTGAGGGCATTGAAGGTAGACAAGGCACCAGGGCTGAATGGTATCCACCCCAGGGTGCTGAGAGAGATGGTGGAGGTGTTGGCGAGCCACTGGCGGATCTGTACAGCATCTCACTGGAGTCGGGATGTGTGCCACTGTACTGGAGGATGGCACATGTAGTACCATTACACAAGAGCGGGCCAAGGGTTGAACCAGGTAATTATCATCCGTATGTCTCACCTCCATAGTGTGCAAACTCATGGAAACGATACTAAAGGAAAGACTGGTGTCGCACTCTGGAAGAACAATGGCCTCCAGGATGTGAGGCAGCATGAGTTTGTTTTGTGGAAGTCTTGTCAAACCAACCTGATACAATATTATGACTGGACGACAGGTGAGCTGGATAAGAGTCATGCGGTGGATGTTCTTTACTTGGACTTCAGCAAGGCCTTCGATTCCAGTGCCTCGCATGGGTGGCGTGGGGGAGCTAGATGGTGTGGGGTAGGGGCAAAAATGATGAAGTGCATTACAAGCTGGCTGAGTGTGAGGCTGCAGTGTGTGGTGGTGAGGGGAGCCTCAACCCAAGGCCGGTGAGTAAGGGATGCCACAGGCCTGTGCTGGGGCCAGTATTATTTGGGCTCTTCATATCAGACATTGCACACAGGGTGGTGAGCAAGGTAAGCCTGTTCGCTGATGACATCAAAATCGGAGCAGTGGTGGATGGAGGGAAGGGATGAAGCAGCTGCAGGGGACCCAAGCAAGCTAGAGGAGTGGTCAGAGAGGTGGCAGCTGGGATTCAGTGCAAAGAAGTGTAAGGTTATGCACTTGGGGCGTAAGAACCCAAGGAGAGAATACTGGTTGGGGGAGTTAAGCTGGGGATCACTGAGGAGGAGAAGGACCATGGGGTAATGATAACAGGGACCATGAATAACACTGCCCAGTGCAGGAGAGTGGCTGCAAAAGTGAACAAAATGCTGGAGTGCATAGCGAGGGGTTTTCATCCAGGCGAAGAGAGTGATCTTGCCCTCTTCAGGTCACTGGTAAGGCCGCGCCAGAGTGTGCGTGCAGTTTTGGAGGCCATACCTAAAGCGTGATATCAGTCTACTGGAGGGTGCAGAGGAGCAACAAAAGATGATATGTGGAATGGAGGAGAGACTGAGAGCAGACTGGGAGACCTGAATATGTACACTCTGGAGGATAGAAGGGACGGGGGACATGATAGAGACGCTCAAGTATCTGAGGGAATCAATAAGGATGAGGCAGATGGAGTCTTTAAGCTAAGGAGGGAAGGGACACCAGGGGCATGGGCTAAGAATAGAGGAGGGAAGATTTAGGAAGGAAATGAGGAGACATTATTTCACAGAGAGGATGGTAGCAAAATGGAATGCACTATCAGAATGGGTGGTATCATGTAAATCTGTGAACAGCTTCAAAAGGGCATGAGACAGGGAAGAGGGAAGGGGAAGGTGGGGAGTAGCAATGGGATGACAGGGGAGGGGGCGGGTAGCTGCAAACTAGGGGTGCTAGCTGCACACTCGAGCAGACTTGGATAAACCTAATGGTCTGTTTCTACGGGCACATTGATATGTTTGTATGTTCATAACAAGCAGGGAGGTACGAGGTTGAAGCCTTTCTGCACAGAGGTTATGAAAATATGGATCCTGGATTACTCTCTGAGTGTCCTTCAGGCCATTCATCTGCCAGGAAAGGACAATACCTTAGCAGATGCTCTGAGTCGGATCAGCCAGGCCTTCCACAAGGCCTTATGGAAGTAGAGGCAGGGGCAGATCTCTACAGCAAGCCTTTTACCAAGCCCAGGTTTTGCCACTGTACCAGCAGTACCCACAACAAACAGGGTCCTTCAGGGGCAGGGGCAGAAGGGGATCCAGGTGAGGTTCCCAGGCTGGCCAGGCTCAGCACCAGGCCAAACAGACATTGTCAATGCCGCTCCCCACTACCAGTAATGGGCAGACTGTCTTATTACTTTCAGGCTTGGGCCATCACAAATGGTCCCTGAACAGACGGATGGTGGAAGTGATTTTCAGAAGGTGGGGAACCCAGAGATAAATCTCTTTGCATCCGCATGAGAACCACCACCTGCCAAAGTACTGTTGCAGGCCATCAGCCCAGGGAAAATTCCACTGGATGCTCTGGCTTTGGATTGGTCAGGCATGCACCTGTATGCCCTCCGCCATTCCCTTTGGTGCTCAGAATTTTGATCAAGCTCAGATCCCAAACAGCATCAATGATCTTGATAGCACCAGATTGGCCCAGGCAGCCATGGTACTCTCTGCTGCTCTCCATGTCTGTAGCCAAACCCATACACCTTCCTTGTAGGCACAACCTTTAACCTCCAATCAGGGAGGATTCTGTATCTGAACCTCAGATCCCTCAGACTCAAGGCATGGCTCTTGAGGACTTAGAGTATGCAGGCTTGCATTTCTCAGACAGAGTTTTGGATGTCTTAAGGGGTTACAGAAAGCCATCTACTAAGAAACATATGCTCCAAAGTGGAAAAGGTTTCAATTTGGTGTTCCAGCAATGATGTGGTACCAGCAAAGGCAGGGATCCCAGCACTGCTGGACTATCTTATTCATTTACATTCTTTGGGCCTGCAGCCCACTACTCTAAGGTCCACCTAGCTTCAATGTCTGCCTACATTTCAGCTGGAAAGGTTCCTCCTTGGCATCAGATACTATATTCAAGAGATATTTCAAAGATCTGGCTCATTTGCACCCCCTCAGGGAACTGGTGCCAGCTTGGGATCTGAATGTTTATATAGCCAGGCTCATGGGTCCCCATTTGAGCCTATGGCATCAGCTCATTTGAAATATGTCACATGGAAAACTGTTTTCTGGTGGCAATAACATCTGCAAAAGGATGTGAACTTCAAGCTCTGTGTACTGATCAGGAATACATTTCACTTCACAGAGATAAGGTAGTTCATTGAATGAACAGAAAATTTTTCCACAGGTGATTTCTATTTGAATTGAAGTTCATTATTTACCACTTTTCACTGAATATTCAGTGAAAAAGGCTGGTAGAGTAATGGACTGGTTTAGATGGAAATCAGAAACCACCTTGGGAAGAAATTTCCTAGTGAGCGAGACCCATAGTCTGGATGTCAAACGAGCACTTAGCTACTACATGACAGCTACTAGGACCACAGACAGGACAGAAAGCAACTGTTCCTGACTTATGGGAAGTGGGAAAAGGAAATCCAGTATCTGAAAGGTCCATTTCTCGCTGGATAGTTCAGTGCATTCAGGTTTACTATTCCAAAGCTGGAAAAGAGTCTCCATCAGGGTTGAGGGCTCATTCTACAAGAGTCACAGCTTCTACCATAGCAGCTGCCAGGGATGTCCCATTAATGGAGATCTGTAAAGCAGTTACCTGGAGAACAGTACATACCTTTACAAAGATTACAGCCTGGACACACAGTCCAGAAGTGATACCAGGTTTGGCACAGCAGTCCTGCAGAGTCCATTTCCAAAGCAGGTTCTGTGCCCACCTCCAAAGGTACTGCTTTGTAGTCTAGTTATGAATATTGAGAATTCCTGGGGTGAGATGAAAAAATTACCATAGTTATCTTGTTTCTCCAGGGTATTCTCCAGTGGCACTGGGTCCAAATAGTGGCGGTCAAATAGCATGCGCCAAAGTGCGCCACAAAACGGCGTTGATGGGCCGGCCTGGTGGTGCTGAGGGTTTAGGTGCTAGACACCACACTTTGCACCATGCCAACAACTGGGGTTCAGAGCGGACTTGGGACGCTGGGAGAGACAGGCTTGAGCGTCCAATGACAGCTCGCCTTCTCCTGGGGGAGGGTTGGGATTCATCTCAGCAATGGTTGACCCCTGGCAGAGGCTGGGGGCATGTCAGTATGACAGCATCTCAGGGGCCTGATTGGCCACAGGTAGAGGTCTGTGGACCAATCAGCTCCAAGGATGAGACATAGGGGATTGGGAGTGGCTACATCAGCAGTGAGACCATGACATTGGAGTGAGCCTCTCCCAGAACAAGGGAAAAATAGCGCACGATGACAGAGCACTGTGGCAGAGACCCTGATGGCCCACGTGTTCGCCTGATTGCCCGGAACAGGTCTGACGAAATATGCAGCATCGGGTGCCATGACCCCATGTACCCACCTGGGAGATACAGCCAAGGCTCTGTGGGGACCAACTGGGATTCAGGTAAACCGTGAGTTCAGGCATACTGCACTGTGTGTCTTCCAAGAAGTGGAGACTGTGCACAAGGGGAGATAAAGAGTAATTAAAAAAAAAATGGCGCTGATTTCTTTTTTAGATTCTCACCCGGGGTGGATCTTGGGAAAGTTAAATGTGTAGGGCTGTGGAAAAGTGTTTCCATGGTCCTGTTAAAAAAACAAAAAAAAACAAGTCCCACTGATGGCAAAATTCATGAGACCAGGATTAGAACCTGGTCTCCATTCCTGCTGACCAAGCTGCTACATGCCTCAGCCCTCCATGCCACAGGAGCAGCTCGGCCAGCAACCTGATCTCTGTAGCCTTGCCTCTCTCTTCAGGACTACAAGACAGCGACCAGGGAGCGCTATAGCAAGCACTGTAAATCCCTTTGTCGCTGTCCGTGAGAGCGCTTACCAGACCTCGCGGCTGCAGTGCAGTGCCATTCTGATAACGCTATTCTAACGGGTACCCTCTCCAATATTCAGAACTCATCCACCTGCCTCCCTTCTAGAACATTCAGCCTCTACAATCCAAACTGAGTAAGCATGTATACGGTGCCACATACTGGCATGTCTGTTTTTGAGCCCTGTTGGGCATTGGTTTCCTTTTCAGGTGATTCTGACATTACTAGGGTGTGTTTTTTACCCCAGTTATGGATTTGATTAGATTAATTTATTGTTATTATTATTAGATAGCTATAGTTATTGGCAGGACCTGTCCTTGCAGGCTCGCCATGAAATTTGAAGCAGTTGAACACTGGCAGTTGATAAGGGCAGCATTTGAAAATTAGCATGAGCCAATGATGATTTCATCATCAGCATACATTCTATCTCTGGGCAACTCTACTTAAAGGGATAACTACAAGAGTTCTGAATATTGAGAAAACCCTAGAAGAAACAAGATTACTGTGGTAATTGTTTTTTCTGACATCCCTATTAACCCCCCACCACCACCACCACCACCGCCACCATCATTGCATGTCCCCTGCTCCTGGTGTTCTTTTTCATTTTAAAGAGACTCCTTTCTTAACTCTGTTCAACCCTGTGAGTTACTTCTAGGTCTCTACCATGTACCCTCTTACTCCCTCTCTTCCAGACTGTGTATGTAGAGATCCTCATTACCTCCTCTTAGGGTGTTTTGTGCAACCCTGCCCTGTCTGTGTCCCTTCTGAGGTGCAGTCTCAAAACTGGACACAGTACTCCAGTGGTGTCTCACCAGCAATCCTTACTGTGGCAAAACCACCTCTTCTACTGCTGGAGATACCTGCCCTGTGCACCCCAGCATCCCACAAGTCTCTACCCACTTCTTTGTCTCGGCTGTCCCACCACTTAGAGGTTGTCTGTTATAACCCATGGTCCCTTTCCTGCTTAGTGACTATAAGCACCACCTCCCGTACTCGGATGCTAGGTTCCTGGATTTGTATGTCCCTACGTGTATGATTTTGTACTTTTGGCATTGAACCCCAACTGCCATGCTCTTGACTACTCCTCAAGTTTCTTCAGTTTCCTGCACATTCTCTCCACCCCTGTGATTGTCCTGCCTATTGCACATTTTGGTATAATCTGCAAAAGGCATACCTTCCTTCTAGTTCTTTGAAATGTCATTTATATGACATTGAAGTGGACCGATCCCAGTACTGAGCCTTTGGGCACCCCGCTGATCACTATCCTGCTATTAGAGTGAGTGCCATTAACCACCAACCCCTGTCTCTTCTCTATTAACCAGTTTTGAACCCAGTTTACAACAAAAAGAAAACAACCGCACTCACCAGTCCATATAGTCCAGCCAGTTTCAACAGCACAAATGCCTCTTGAGACGACAGTGATGCAATAATAGCTTCATTTATTGTAATATAAATATTAACAGCTCTTCCACAGTTCTATAATAACCTGAGAGCTTGAAACCTCTCTCCCAAATGCATTACTCTTTGAGCTTCCTCATGGGGTGCTCATCTGGGATCCTAATACTGTTTAAATAGTAATGGGCACCTTATGATGATGTCATATGTAGTAGACAATCAAACAAAATTCATAAATCCAAAACTGTAATTATAAACAGTGTTTAACCAGATAACAAAGCAAAATAAAAGTAATAATAATAATGAGAAACAGCAATGTACACTTAGCCCCAAAAAGACAAATTTATAAATGAACAATTCGAAAATCTGTATTATTCTAGTAATCAATAATTTTACAATTAGTAAGGAAAGGGCTAAAAGCAAACATTAAATCAGCAATACAAATATTAGATCTTCAAAGTCTATTAAACAAGGCTATATGTGTCTAATAGTGAGATCTGCAAGGGATCAGAAAGCTCAGACCAGAGTTGGGAGCTGAGTGCCAAGGCAAGCAGTCACAGGAGATCCTGCGCCCACCATCTCAAAGTGCCTAAAAGAAAGAGAGAGAGAAACTATATAAAATTACTGATATAATATCCATACAATCATTTTGTTATTTTGTAATTCTTTCTACACATTAGATTAAATAACCCCTGAAATAATAAGAAAAATAAACAATAAGAAAAATGGGGGAGGGAGGAGAAAGAGGAAAAGTACAAACGAGAGGAAATGAAGCATGTAAAGGCTTGAAATAGCATATAGATATAGTAGTGGAAACTTGAATATGTCACTGAAGAAGAGCATTCATGAAAATAAACCTATGGGGGTGGGGCTTTGTCAAACCAAAAGGATAACACATAATTACCTATCTTCCAGTCAGTAAACCTTAGATATGACAAATATGGTTTAAAATCAGTCTCCATATTGAGACTGTCTGGTGTAAGGGTATTTAAAGTAAATATCCAGAAAGTGTCACATTGAAGTAATTTTACATGTCTATTGCCCCTTCTACCGATCCTTCTTTTTTAAACCCATAAATCTAAGTTGTGACACGTCACTATTATGAAAGTGAAAAAGTGTTCTGCCACTGAATTCTCAAAATTAAAGTTTTAATATCCTTACATGCTCCTGTGTCCTTCATTTTAAGGAACGAACAGTGGCCTCTATAGAGCTGAACACATAGACACCAAATTGTGTAAACTACAAAGGTGGTTACACAAGAAATGAATTGTATTATAATTAATAGGTCTCCCCTTTACCATTGAGAGATCATGGTCATAATCGTCATAAAGGAGCGCTTATAACGGCAAACACGCTGCGATGGTTCTCCTCCCCGCGCATGCGCCACAGCAGCATCTCCTTCCTGACTCGCACTTCCTTCTTACTCACAATGGAGCCGCCAAAGAAACATGTCGGTGAGTAAATTTAATTAAAATCAAAATGAGAACTAGTGTTACAGATGGGGGACTATGAACATTTTTTTTAAATATGTGAAGTCACGAAAATGAAAATCCAACCGGACGTAAAATAAAGTGGAGCGTATCAGAACCACACTGAAACTGCTGATATTTTATATAATTGCTGTGGCCAAAAGGAGACCAGCAAATATATAAATAGAGAATAATGGATGGGAAAGGGTTGAATATGAAATTTAATGCACACCGAGTTGTGGGATGCTACAACCCGAGGGCTAAGCCCAGGGTTTATCAAAGCATCCACAATGAGGGTGTGCATTAAATTTCACGTGAAATACCCTCCCATCTTTTATTTTTATACTAACAGGCCAGCAATTTTCTCCAGCAGTTTGTGAGACTGTTTGGCCCTGCCCACATACAGAATGTTGGCCAATGTGGAAGCAGCATAGTTTGATTGGCATGGCTCATGAATGTCACTAACAACCAGCTGGTTGTTATGGAAAATATCAACCTGGTCAGTACATTGAGAGAATTGCTGACCAGTTATTATAATAAAATACAGGGTAGTGTGTTTAAACTTGAGGTTTACACACACCTCGGGTTAGATGCTTTGCACAAACCCCTCGAGCTCGCTTGTCGGGGTTTATGTAACATCTAACCCTCGGGTGTGTGTAAACTCTCATTAAGCACACCACCCTGTACTTTATTCTATATGTTACAGTTCTAGTTCTGTTAGGTAACTCAAATTTAGATCCTTGTACACAAAATTGCAAATGTTGAATTTCCACATTTGAACATACCAGAAGGTTTGGCAGGTAACCTTGTTCTCAATCCCCCACTGCCACTGGATAATTGACTTTCACTAGATTATACTAACATACTCAAGAAGCCAGCAGAGCAGGTCCTATGGTCTATTGAGTCTGCTCGCCTTTAAGATTGCTTCCCTACAAAATATAACCTTAGGTCCCCTCCACACGTTGGCTTAACATTGTATCACTACAAAACAGACCAGTATTTATAAATAATACTGTCTATGGCTCCATCTAAGTAATTAAATTGAGTACTGAAGCAAATGGGGTCACCATTTCCTGGTGCTTAGATTTTGGTTTAAGCAATTCTTTGCAGTCAGTGTTAGTGGCTCTTTTAAGGCTCCTCTAGTACATTATTCAGGTAGCCTCTTTCCAAGAACATTCTTTTGAATTCCTCTGCTTGTCCCTTAAAATCATTTATTTAAGAACAATCCTTTGTAGCCACAGAAACTTTAGAAATTGAATTTTCAATTTCCTCGGATGGGTGCTGCTGGCTAACAAGAAACTGTTTGTAGTAGTTGGTTTCCTGAAGCCTTTGGAGATCACCTTTGAGTCAGAAACTGATCAACATAAAGTTATGTCCAAAAAATCAGTCATACATTCATTAAAGGTACTTGTGAAACGAATGTTAAGTCCATTAAAATTTAGCCATTCCATAAACTCATCTGATTCTTTCTGTGTTCCATCCTAAACACACAAGCTATAATCAATAAAGTGTAACCAAACCACAGTATTTTTGTAGTTTGGATTTACTGCTTATTGTAGATAAATCCTCCTTCCACTTCCCCAAAAATAAGTTGATGGAGTAGGGTGCCGTGGATGCCCCATCACTGAGCCACAGCATTGCAAATAAAAATCATTGTCAAACTCAAAATAGTTGTGCGAAGAATAAAATACAATCCATATTTGATTCAGTTGTCAGGCATTTCCCTCACAAGGGATCTTTCTGTATAAAATGCATGCATGCTGCTACCCTATCAGAATGTCTTTTCTCCTTGGTCAGAGCGGACACCACTGACCCCGGCCAGTGGCACCCATAGCCCTGGACCGGGTCTGGCGGTGAATTTATCGCCCCATCTACAGCAGCCAGCCACTGGGCAGGACCCCTCTAGGTACCTGCAGCATGGACCCGTGACGACGCTCTCCTTGTCCAGGGTGCAGGTGCAGCCATCACACGAGGTTGCCCCACCGCCATTTTCACCAATTATTCACCACTTGAGGAGCCAGGCGGCAATGGTGTCTCATCGACGTTACGCGCCGCTGCTCCCTCTCCACTGTGTCACAACTGTGGTGCCCCAGCCTCTGCTAGGGCTGCCACAGCATGATACAATTCCCTCACCCACCCCAGAGGAAGGAGAGCTGTCATGGGATGCTCAATCCTTCCTGTCCCCTACCATCCCTGGCGTCCCGAGTCCATTCCCAAACCTGGGTCGCTGGCGTGGCAGGGTGTGGCATCCAGCGCCTCAACCCTCCGTGACACTGGGCTGGCACCCCATCAGAATGTCTGATTGAGGTGTACAGGTATTCCACATCAGTTGTGAGCCACTTATAGCTGGAATGCCAGTCAAATGTAGAAGATCTGCTGAGGACATCCATTGTGTCTCTGACATGAGATTTATGACAAGATACACACCTTTGAAGAAAAATAAATAAACTGACAAATATTATCAATGAGGACCCCACCCAAGACTATCGGTCTACAGGTGGATCCACCAAGTTTTATGAATCCCCCCAACTCTCTTTCACTCCGTCGCAGCTCATGGAGCCTCTCTCAGGCATCCTGCCTGTTTCTTGCACGCTTGAGGTCCCCTCGATCCTGAGCCTCCTCTCCCCCAACAGCTTGTACCCCATAACCCCTGGAGTGGGGCTGCCCCTCCCTTGGGCATCCTTAATGATTAGACTCTGGCTGTGGATGAGGGCCCAGGTGGAGGAACTAGAAGGCCAGGCGAGATGGATCTGGCAGTGGGCATGGGCGTCAGGTGCCGTTGCCTACCCCACAGAGCTGGGCTTTTCCCATGTTCTGGTGCCCTTTCCCCTCCCTCCCCTGCGTGGTGCACTCTGATGCAAGGCACATGGCCACCCTGCCTGCGTCAGCCGCGTGAGCGATGCAGCTGACACACTGCAGGCGCCATCAGGGAGCCGCTGATCGCTAGACACAAGCCCAGCCAACCCCCACCCGGGAGGAGAGCAGCCCAGCGGGCGCTCAGTCCTCACCCTGTCCCTGCTGACCCCAGCACCGAGCTCGCTCCCGAACTTAGGTCGCAGCATGAGTTGTGGCATCTAGCGCCCAACCCTCAGTGCCCCAGGCCAGCACCCCATCAACATCAGAATATCTGATTGAGGTGTACAGGATTCCACATCAGTTGTGAGCCACTTATAGCTGGAATGCCAGTCAAATGTAGAAAATCTGCTGAGGACATCCATTGTGTCTCTGACATGAGATTTGAGACAAGACACACTCCTTTAAAGAAAAAGTAAATAAACTGACAAAGATTATCAATGAGGGACCCCACCCTGAGACTATCGGTCTACCAGGTGGATCCACCAAGTTTTATGAATTTTAGGCAGTATATACTGTACATAGTAAGGGGTATAGGAAACTCAGGTAACAAGAATTTCAATTCACTCTCAGATGTTTCATCTATATGTACTGCCCTATTGTGGCAGAGGTACTCTTTCCCCTTTTGTGTGTCCAGTGGGGTTTGTCCTTCTCCCTAAAAGTCTGTTGCAAAAGCACCCTCTTCCCTCTTTACTATTCCTGTATTCCTATTGCAATAGCATGGCCACCTACTGTAACGTCCTCTACTCTTGACTTTCTTATTTACTTCAAATTTTATAATCCCATTGTTTTACTACACCCTGTTAGGACCAAGACCTCATACCTACTGGTATGTTAGTAAGCCATAGCTGTGTTTCAAAGCAAAGATTGTTTTAAATGTATTATTGTTAAATTCTGTACAATGGAATTTGTCAGAAAAGCAGCATTACAAACAGAACAAGTGTGTGCAGAGTTTGGTTAAACCCACCCACAGCTTACTTGGGTATCCTGCCCAAGAAATATGCCTTGCTGCTCGGTCTGGCAAGGTGGCTATTCCCAAGCTGAGAATACCACATAGTTGCTAAATACATGTAGTGGGGTTTCGCTGCTTGTTGCAGCTCTCAGTAAAAAAAAGTAATGAAATTACCGCACAAAAGTGGAGGCCACTTGCTTCCTCCGAATAGTAAAGAATACTGAGAGAGAGGCGCAGCTGCACCCGCCAAATAGTTTAATTCTGGTGCAGTTTTGGTTTCACTAAAAGCCACATAAAGTGGTAGATAATTTCACATTAAATACATGTTTTTACTGCTGTGGGTTATAGCGGTACCTTTTCTTTTGTTTTTCTTTAAAAAAAAAAAAAGACTGCCAGTCTGGATGGGTGTGGCACCCTTGAGGGTATAGATAGCCCTAGTCCAGATGGCGGAAAACCCTATAAGTTAGAGGAAAACCTAGGATAAGGTGGATAGAACATGGTAGCATGGTAGTATAATATGGGACAGAAACGGCATACCTGGTCCTAAGTTCTGTGTTCGCTGTTTATCTTTTAGAACATAGAGTTGCCTGTTGTCTGCTCTCGCTTCCATGTTCCCAATCAGTGTCCTCCTCCTAGTGTGGCTAAGCTCCTATAGGAATCAGCAGCCCTCTATGCCTCCTTATATCTGGTTGACAGATGTCCATCAGATGGAAAAGGGGGGTTTTCCTATAGTGAAGCTCATTATTATTCCAAATTATTTGTCTATGTGTAAAAACATTGACTATTTATTATTATTGTTATGATTCCTATATATTTACATGTGGAAATTGTCTCTTAAGAGGAGAAATTAATAATTAAACATTGAGAAGGCAGACCTTGGGTTTTAGGGAGGAGTCTTCAAGCTATAAAAGCTTGACCTCAGAACCCAGACTTCAGATTCAGTTTGGGAGTGAACCTGAGAGGACCATCCAGTTTAGACCTACCAAGGGAAGTTGAGCACAGAAGTATTAGGAAGATAGCTGCATGTTATCCCTGAGCTGTGCTTGTTTTGCATTTTATTTTCTGTATGTGAACAGTTTCTAATTTCATGATTTTTTTTTTTATAAAATTCACACTTGTGAAGTGTGTTGTACTGCATTGCCTGTTGTCTGTGTATTTCTTCATACCCCAACCCATGACATCTGGTACCAGGAGTGAGATGTATTGGAGGTCCAAGCATACTGGGGACTCCACGTGGGATACTGGTCTTAGTATCAAGGATACACCAGACAAAGGTAGTTACATGGCACATAGACTGGGAGATGAAGAAACAAAACTCCCAGGGTGCAAACTCGAGCCCAGATGATTAAAACTGGGGAACCACTATCCCCTGGCCTAGATGGAAGACTAAAACAGAACCTGCTCCTGCAGTAACATATGACTCAAAGTCTGATGCCAGTATGAGTGAGCCATGTGAAGAACAGATTGATGTTCCATCAGAGAATATTAGGGAATTATTACGATGGCTTGCGGTGAGACAGATTGAATTGGAACATCAGAGGGACACTGATCTACGGGGAGGGGAGATACACAAGACCAACGGTGGGCAGATACTATGCAAGCCCTCCAGATTATTGGTGCTGGACAAGAGGCAGCCAAGACTAATCCTAGGACATTAAACTCACTAAAATGATGCCCACCGATGCAACAACATAGAATCATATCTGACTACCTTTGAGAGAGTGGCCCAAGCATGTGGGTGGCCACAAGCACAATGGCTAGTCGGACTGGCTTCTCACTTAACTGGAAAGCTCAGTTGGCCTATACCAATATGGACAGTCAGACAGCTAATGATTATACTGCTGTAAAAAAGAAATTTTAAAAGTACGGTATAAACACCAAGACCTATAGACAAAGGTTTCGATCTTTGAAACACCAGTCCCATATTCCACCCAGAGAGACATATAGCCACCTAAATGACTTGGGTAATAAATGGCTACAACCAGACAGGAAGAGTGTTAAGGCCATTATGGAGCAGCTGGTATTGGAGCAATTTATACAAATTATGCCCTCTGAAGTCCAATTAAGGATTCATGAACATAATCCAGAGAGTGCGGACAATGTTATTACCCTTGCTGAAGATTTCTTTATCTTCGCCAGCCAATGAGGAAGGGCTACAGAAGAACAGACAATTCTACATCTGCTCCTGCCGACCACTACACAACTGGTAAGACCCACAGCTGTTTGTTCACATGGGTCAGGGACAGTAAAGCAAAAAGGGATGGAAGGAAGTCCAAACTAGAGTGACTGATCGTAATATTGAGTGTCATTATTGCCATGGTTTGGGTCATGTAGCTAGGTACTGTCCTAAAACGAAAAGATCCTGCATACCTAGCTTCAATGAACTTGGGTAATTTCATCATTGAGGTCCAGTTAAATGGGAGAAAATTGATGGACTTGTGGACTCATATAGCAAGCAAAGTTTAATTTGAGCAGACCTAATTCCTCCGTGCCTACTAGTACTGTTTCCACTGGAGTCATATGTATACATGGACATATCCATCACTATCCAACCACTGTGTTAGAACTGGGCATCAATGGACAGTGGATTAATATTAATGTGGGTGTGGTACCTACATTACCAGTTCCTATTATCATGGACAGGACTATCCACATTTTGGTAATCTTGTTGCCTCCTGTGAAACAAAAATAGTTGCAGTGACCACCAGGGCCCAAAAGAAAAAGGAAGAACAGTTGGATACACTTTTTCTATTTGAGGAAGATATTTATGGAACTGCTGGGGACGATAGTGTCAAAAACCAAGAAAAGAAAACTCCAAAGAGAGTGGAAAACAAAAAGAAGGGACTGAGGACTTAATGCCAACTTGTAAACTAATTGATATTGCAAATGAACAAAACTCTGATTCTTCATTTAACCCTTTTCTTGCAGCTGGGTAAAGAGGTAACTCCTGGGGCTCCTGAAGTTGTTGAAAAGGTGGGTATGTTGTATGGGTGTGTACAAAACCTACAGCCCAGGAAAAGGTGGAACAGCTATTGGTCCCTGAAAAGTATAGGCAGGATCTCCTTTTTCTTGGACATGATTTACCCAGTGCTGGTCATGCAGGAGGGAAAGAACAACTGCCAGAATACTGCAGCGTTTTTATTGGCCTAATTTGCATGAAGACATTGCAGACTATTGTAAAATTGCCCAGAATGCCAGATGATTAGCTAGACTGGGTACCCTCATACCCTTGCCATTGGTCTCCACTCCATTTGAAAGGATAGCTACAGTATGGATGTGGTAGGCCTTCTTGAAAAAGTACTAGGGAAATAAATACATACTAGTGCTTTGTGATTACGCTTATGAAATATCCTGAGGTATTTTCCTCTGTACAATGACAGCCCCAAAATCACAGAAAATTTGGTGCGTCTTTAGCCGCATGGGAATTCCCAAAAGATCCTACCGATCAAGGCACCAATTTTAGCGCAGGTTACTGAAAGAACTTTATCAGTTATTGGGGCTAGTAGCTATTAGAACTTCCCATACCATCCTCAAACTGATGAGCTTGTCGAGCATTTCAATCAGACCCTGAAACGCATGATCAGAAAGTTTGTGGATGAGGAAGAAAAGAATTGGGACCTGTACTTACCTCTGTTCCTGTTTGCATATAGAGAGGTTTTGCAGGCCTCCACAGGATTCTCCCATTTGCCTTATTATATGAACGGAATCCTTGTGGATCGCTTGATGTGGTTAAGGAATCCTGGGAGGGTGATACTATAGTCAAACACACCAACACTGTAGAGTACATGACAAACTTAAGAAAAAGGTTAGTTACCTACACTAAGTAAGCATACCAGAATTGTGTACCGCCAAAGAGAAACAGAAAGCAGTATATGACCAGAAAACAAGATCTAAGACATTTCGACAGGGCATAAAGTTCTATTACTACTGCCATCTTCTGAGAATAAATTATTAATGAAGTGGCAGGGCCCTCTGTGATTAAGGAACAGACTGGCCCTGTCACATTTAAAATTGAGACCCTGACAAGAAAGTGTCTACCAAGATTTATCATGCCCACTTATTGAAAAAGTGGAATGAAAGACCAGAGACTAAGCCCTGCCTTTATGTACTTTCTGAAAAACCTGAGACAGAATTGGAGGTAGCCTACAGATGATTAGAGGTCCCTGAGAGTGTACATGATATTAAAATCAAACCTGACCTGTCAGATCAAGAAAGGACTGAGCTAGTCTACCTTCTCCAGCACTTTTCTGATACTTTCACTAGTGTATCCGGAAGGCTATTGGGGTTAGACATGAAATCAAAACAAATTTTGCCCCATCAGACAAAAGCATACAGACTCCCAGAGAAAATTAGGACTGATGTCAAACAGGAGATAGACTAAGACAAGTAGCCATCATTGAGCCTCCACCAGTCTATGGTCATCACCATTGTGATAGTGCCAAAAAAAGGGAGGATTCATCTCTGCCTGATTTTTGTGTTAAACCAGGCTTCTCAATTTGATAGTTACCCGATCCCCAGAGTTGATGATATTATTGACCGTATTGGACAGGATAGGTTTATTTCCACTCTTGACCTAACAAAAGTTACTAGCAGATACCTTTGAAGGAGCTATCTAAAGAAAAAAAATGCTTTCAGTACTCCAAATGATCTCTACCAGTTTGTATATATGTCTTTTGGTCTACATGGTGCCTCTGTGACCTTCAAGCATTATGTGGACCAGCTGTTGACATCACATTCAGGGTATTGTTCAGCGTACCTTGTGAGATGTGGTTGTGTATAGTCCAGATTGAAATCCCATCTTCTCCACTTAACCATTGTCATCCGAGTATTCAAACTGCTGGTTTAACCATCAACCCATCAAAATGTATATTAGCTAGGAGGAAACCAGATACTTAGGTTTTGTATTGGGTAATGGAGTGGTTAGCCTGAGATTGAGAAGGTTGAGGCTGTTGCTAATTGTCCTGTCCCTGAAACGAAGAAGCAAGTAAGATCTTTTTAGGGCTAGCAGCATATTATAGAATATTCATCCCTGAGCTTGCCACTATTGCTACCCTCTGACTGACCTCACAAGAAAGAAACTACCCAATAATGTCCACTGGTCCCCTGCTTGTCACAATGCCTTCCGCTCTATCAAGGCAACGTTATGTGCATCAACTTTGTTAAGATCTCCTGACTTTAGCCAACCATTTGAGATACATACTGATGCCTCTGAAACAGGGCTTGAGGCAATGTTGTCCAGACTAACAGTGAGGGAGGAACATCCTATTATTTATATTAGTAGGAAATTACATCAAGGGAACACAAATATGCGACTATTGAGAAAGAATGTTTCACTGTTAAGTGGGCCAGTGAGGCCCTGAAATTTTATTTGTGGGGAAATCAGTTCACGTTGGTCACTGACCACAACCCATTATGTTGGCTCAACCAAATGAAGGACAAAATGCTCAAATCTTTGCTGGTATCTGGCACTACAGCCTTATAAGTTTGAAATCAAGCATCGATCTAGAAGTCAGCATAAGACTGCTGACTATCTATCCAGATATGGGGCAGACAGTCCTTCTTTAAATTCCCATTATTGACAATGTTAGGTAAATAGTACCTAAGTACCCCAGGAAAAATGTATCATATGACTAATAGTATGACTGTTTTTTTATCTTTGTTTTAAGGGTGCCCTGGGGAGGAGCTTCTGTGAGGGTGAGTGGAAGCTCCATCCCATTCCCTACTGGATATGGTAGTGTAGGAAATGTGGTTTGAAACCAATAACTTTAGGACTGGTTTTTCCCTTAAGCTGAGGGGAGTATGTGGCAGAAGTTTTTTTCTTCCTGGTGTGTATCCAAGTAGGGTTTGTCTTTCTCCCTAAAAGTCTGTTGCAGTAGCACCTCTTCCCACTATTCCTATATTCCTGTTGCAGTAGCATGACCACCTACTGTAATGTCCTCTACTCCTGACTTTCTCTTTTTACTTCAAATTCTTGTAAGCCCTTTGTTTGACTACACTCTGTTAGGAGCAGGACCTCATACCTACTGATACGTTAGTAAGCTATATTTGTGTTTCAAATCAAAGATTGTCTTACATTTATTGTTGTTAAATTCTGTACAGTGGAATTTGTTAGAAAAATGTACAAATGGAACAAGTATATGCAGGGTTTGTTAACCCCCAGCTTACTCAGGGATCCTGCGGGAAAATATGCCTTGCTGCTCAGTCTGGCAAATCGTCTGTTCCCAGGCTGATACCACATAGTCACTAAATAAGTGTAAGCGGGGTTGGCTGCTTGTTGCAGCTCTCAGAAAAGAAAAGTAAAGAAATTACACTTAAGGTGTGAGGCCATTTCGCTCCCTCTGGAATAGTAAAGCATACTGAGATAACAGCACTCCACCGAATAGTTTAATTCTGGCGCATTTCTTGGTTTCATGCAATGTCAAGATAAAGCAGTAGATAATTTCATTAAATACATATTTTTACTGCTGTGAGTTATAGCGGTACCTTTTCTTTTGTTTTTCTTTCAAAAAAAGTCCACCAATCTGGATGGGTGTGCACCCTTGAGGGTATAGAAAGCCCTAGTCCAGATGGCAGAAAAATCCTATAAATTAGAGGAAAACCTAGGATAGGATGGATAGAACATGGTAGTATAATATGGGACAGAAAACAGCATACCTGGTCCTAAGTTCTGTGTTCTGTTTTTTTCTTTTGAACACAGAGTTGCCTGCCATCTGCTCACGTTTCCATGTTCTTAATCAGTGTCCTCCTTCTAGTGTGGTGCAGGTTTATAGGGAGTCAGCAACCCTCAATGCTCTTTATCTGGTTGACAGATGTCAATCAGACAGAAAAGGGGTGGGGTTTTCCTATAATGAAGCTTATTGTTATTCCAAATGATTTTCCTATGTATAAAGCACTGAGTTTCTGTATCTATGTGTACAAACACTGACTATTATTATTGTTATGATTCCTATATATTTACATGTGGAAATTGTCTCTTAAGAGGAGAAATTAATAAACATTGAGAAGGCGGACCTTGGGTTTTAGGGAGGAGTCTTTAAGCTATAAAAGTCTGACCTCAGATCCCAGACTTCAGATTCAGTTTGGGAGTGAACCTAGATGACCACCAGGTTAGACCTACGAAGGGAAGTTGGGCACAGAGGTATTAGGGAGATAGCTGCATGTTATCCCTGAGCTGTGCTTGTTTTGCATTTTCTTTACTGCATGTGAACAGTTTCTGATTTCATTATTTTTTATAAAATTCACACTGCAAAGTGTGTCGTACTGCATTGCCTGTTATCTGTGTATTCCTTCACACCTCAACTCACGAAAAAAAAAATCTAAAAGTGGTGAAAGTTATTTTTTAAACTCAGAGACAGGATTAGAGGGTAACTGACTATAGTTATTATTGGCAGATAAAAGTTCCAAAACTTTCTCTCCGTAAAAATCTCTTGACAGTGACCAAATTCCATCCTTGTCAGTTTGTTTAAACACTACATCCTCCCTGTTATGTAGATACAGAAGTTCCTGTCTTTCCTGAACTGTACTGTTATGAAATTTGGGACCTTGTCATTATCCAATAATTGGTTCACTTCATTAAACACCAGCTTCTTGAAAACATTAATTGCCTGGTTATTTGTAGTTGGGTAAAAGGTTGTCTTTGGTTTGAATAATCTTTTTCTCAGTTTTCTGAAATTAACCTTACTTATGTGGTATAACGGTGCATTGAATGACATACCTTCACCTTCCTGATTTATTTCCTATATAGGGATTCCAAATTAATGTAATTTAATCAGTGATGTCCAGTCTCTCATAATATTAGTCTCTTCCTCTGCTTCTGATCCTGAAGCTGTGCTAGTGGAAAAGTCCAGCTGGGAGGTGTTTAGTAAAGTAAAGTAAAACTGTATTTATTGGCGCCTTTCTAAAATCAAAGGCGCTTTACAAACATATAATACATCATTTAAAATAGTTTAAAACCATATACGGGCTTATTAACCGATCCATCATATCAAAGCAACCCATAATTTCCTTGACCTGTGTTGCTTTCAAAAAAGTCTTTCAAACAAAATTTTCTTGTAAACCTTTCCAAGTGTGTAGTTATATTAAATTTATCTGGCTTGGTGGTGGAGTACGAATGACAGTCCCCTCTGTAAAATCCTAATTTGATTGTCACTGAAGGTTTCTGTTGTCAGGTTTACTATTTGCCACTTCTGGTTTGTGGTCTGTCAGGTGGAGTCTTCTAACCCAGTTGACCACTTTGTATCCCACCCCTAGGCTGATAAGTTTCTTTAGCAGTCTCCTGTGTGGTGCAGTGTTGAAGGCCTTGCTAATGTCCAGATAGGCCATGCCCAGTGCTCTCTCATGATCTGTGCCCTGGTCATTCAGTCAAAAAAATTGCTGAGGAAAAAAAAAAAAGGAGTAAGCACTCCTCAAGGCATTACTAGTCTCCAGGCTACTAAAGAGATCCCCAACTCAAGTGGTGTTCATACCACTAAACTGTCCAGGAAGGAGACTAAACCTGATAAAGTGGAGCCAATGAGCCCTGCAGCACATAGCTCAGTCACTGTATACAAATTACATTATATATTGCATATTCAAACAAGGAGGATTAATTCATGCCCACACATATTGCATCACTCAGGGCTACTGAATCAGCACCTAAAACCCATCCAGTTGGATGCAAGCTACAGTAGCATACACGCTTCCACTCTCGTGTGCAATTCCTCTGTCAGATTTTTTCTTTCTGCTGAAAAGATCAGCCACTCTTCAACTCTGCACTGTGTTGCTTAAGTGTTTCTATCAGTTCTCAGTACAGCTCTGCTTCTGTGCTAGTTCAGTTTGTGCACTGCTGCCACACTTAAGGTTTTCCAAGTTTTATAGGTTTTACCTATTTTTATTTTTTGGTAGTGTCTTTTGTCCTCTGAAAGTTCCCTCCTCTGTCATGGCTTCCTGCAGAAGAATCCTTCAGGAGGGTGTAAGAAGTGGACTAAGTGTCATAAATCCATGAAAGAACAACAAATACTTCTCACTGTCAGGACAAAATGAAACAAAGCAATTGGTGCTTTTATTGTGTAGCATACTTAGCAGCAGCAAACAACAGCCCCAACATTTTGGACAGACAGCTGCGCTTTGTCAGGGAGACACAGAGCCCCTTATGCCCCAAGAATTATACAGCACTGTTTAAGGCATAGGAAATTAAAATACTGTTCAAGTGCAAATGCAAAATGATTGAGCTAAGCAGTCAGACACTGACTTAAGCTGGATTCAGGACAGCATACTACATAACCTGTAACAAAGGAAAATTAGCGTAAGCTTTCAACACAGTCTCCCATCCCTTGCTGCTGGCTAAACTTACCCAAGCAGTACTGTCAAAAATGCAGTCGACTGGTTCTACTCCTACCTGGCTGACAGGTCCCAATCAGTCCGCTGGCTCGGCCAGATCCACCTCACTTCCTGTCACCAGTGGTGTCCCCCAAGGGTCTGTACTGCCCACTGTTGTTCTCATCTTTCTTAATGACCTGCCTGCTGCCTGCCTACAAACATCTATCCACATGTATGCTGATGACACGGTGCTGTTCGCCTCTGGCGCATCCTCTAGTGCAGTGACAGCCTGCCTACAGAAGGATTTTGATTCCGCTCAACGTTGGTTCACCTTAAACCAGCTGCACCTAAACCCTAAAAACAGTCTCCCTCACCTTCGGCTCCCGGTCCAAGTGATTACGACTCCCTGCACCTCCCACGTTCTACACTTTGAATAGCTCCCCACTAGAGGCCTGCACCTCCTATCGTTATCTTGGGGTCTGGCTAGACCAGCATCTTGACTTTTCAGTGCATATCGATGCACTACACAAAAATTGCAACCTATGTTGGGAGCCCTCACCGAATAAAACTGCATCCCTCACGCACTAGACAAGCAATAGTGCAAAAATGATCCTTCCTGTCTTTGATTACGGCGATGTCGCCTACTGCACCGCACCCCAAACTTCCCTAGCTAGGCTGGATCCCCTTTAACTCTTTTTGCCGCTCTCGTTAAACCTCCTCCCAATACCCACCTCTGTGTCCTCTACCAATCCTGGACCCCCGTCTCTTCATAACAGAAGACTGCTCCACTGCGCTAAAACCTCTGGCAAGTTCTGGTCACATACCCTCCCCTCCTACCTGTCTTCCTCCTTAGCCACCCTCTCTCCTCCCTACTTATGCTCTTGAAATATCGATGCTAGGCTCCTACATATCCCCACAGATCCACCCAGTCAGGCCAGGCTGCTTTCAGCTTCAGGTTGCCCAAACTATGGAACTCCCTGACAGCCAACATCAGACATTCCTCAAGCACCCTCAACTGAATGCTCTTCTCAGACTGCACTAGCTACCGTCTGCAACTGTAACCTCCCCTTAGTCCTCCCCTCATCTCCATAATCCTCCCAGTTGTGAGCAACTTATTCTTTACTAACTTGTATTTCTGCTCCCTACGCATGTCTGGTAGCACATTTTAGTGATTAAGTATCTATAACTATTCCTGTAACTGTACTGAACCGTCTCACCTACCGCTGTACTCTGCCAATGTATGTTCTTGTTCTGCTGTAACCCCCTACCCCAGGACGCATCTGGAATCGAGCAGTACTCTGCTCAGCATGCCTTCCTGGTGAATTTCTTAAATAAATAAATAAATAAATAATTCACTTATATGTATACAAAATCAGGGTACACAAGAATTAAGTAAAAGGAACCAAGACCTGGCTGCTTGGCTAATCTATCACGTTAGCTGTCTCAGTATGAGACCTGGAGGGATAGTAATTCCTTTCGATACATCACTGATATGTTATCAGAAAAAGGGGCTAGCTCAATTTTATAATTCAAGCCATCGTGGCTTTCAATTTAAAAATCCAGTACCCTTCACTTCTGGATAACATGCCAACAAGGTCTCACCCTTTCAGACCTGCCACCTCGTTCTCTGTTCCAATGAATGATCAGCTATGGGCAGCAAGATTTTCTGCCTTCTTAGGATGTACCACAGTGGGATAATCAGGGATCTTACCGAGAGGGCTCTTGCAGTAGGTAATTACATATAGGACTGAAGCCAGGACCCCGCGGAAAAATTTCTAGCTTCAACGGTCTCTGGCGGGGGACCACCCCACGTCGGGTGACAGGCGTCATCGCGACGTCAGTATAAAGGCGACCCGCACGCCCGCCTTCCAGTTCTTTCCCGCCGTTAGCTTGTGTAAGCACCTTGCGGTTAAGTTCAACTGCTCATCAGTCTGTGATCGGTAGTTTTACCGCCGTTTTTCTCGAATTCTGTCCGTTTACCTCTGCAGTGTATGTTGTCCCCACCCCTCCGAGCACAAGAACAAGTGCAATCATCGTGCCTAACCCCCATAAAGACGGACACTCCCAGTGCCTCTTCTGTCTGGGCCTGGATCACCCTGTGGAGAAGTGCCAGCATTGCCTGAAGTTCAGCACCATCATCTGCAGATGGAGGCAGCAGTCCTTAGAGCCCACATCCTTAAGAAGAAAATTACCTCTGTGGAAAAGGAGCTCAAGAAGCTTTGTCAGGCCTTTACTTCACCTGAGGGTCACCGCAAAGAAAGACAAGGAGAAGCACTGGGACCGGGACTCCTCTTCCTGGCCACCGCGACTCTGGCTGGAGTCGCCGTGTTTCGAGGTAACATCCTCGGGACTGCTCCCGCGACGGCCTTCTTGGAGGCTTCCAAGATGGCGTCAACCCACCCGTCTGGCTTGCGCTCGGGCTCTTCAGGTGCCTCCGGGTTAAGGAAGCTCCACTCCAACAAGGCTGCCGCCCGCAACCTACTGGTCTTGGCATTAGCTCCGATAAACTGGACATTGGCTCCTCTGACGTCCGGCTCGGAGAAGGCTGCTAAGTTACTCAACCCTTCAGGGCAGTGCGCCATTACTGCCGCCCGACCAGGCCACTCTTTCTTCACGGCCTTCCTTGGCGATGGTTCCGCTAAATTGGACGATGGCTCCTCCAACGCCCGCAATGACACCGCCGGGTAAGTCGAACATCGCCCTCCGACGGCCGCGACGGCGCCGGAGCCAACGCCGACCCTAACGTTCTGCACGCTGTCCCTGGCTCCTTGCAGCATTCACTGCAATCTGAAGCCCCAGCGTCTCCTCAGCCTGACCCGGGGATTTTACCCTCCTTCTCCGGGTGATACGGAGGATGTAGGCATGCTCCCGTTGGGTCTCCCTCTCGCTGGGCCTGATGACCCGACGTCGGTCCCTCGGACGCCGGCACCAGTCTTGCCAATGCCTGGTGACATCCCTCTCCCAGATGCCGTCCCTCTGCTGGGCTTGATGCCCGCAGGGCCTCCTGTTCCATCCTCCTGGCTGTCTGCTCCTGCAGACCCTCACGGTCTCTGGGTATCTGACCCCGTCCTGTCCGGACGCTGTCATACCCGGCGCCCCAGTGCCCGGCCTGCCTATCAGACACCGCAGTACACGGTGCCTCACTACCCAATGCCGGTTTCCGCTGTCGGGTATGGATACGCGCAGTACGGATATCCTCAACATCCGTATCCCTCCTCCTCCTCCTCCACCGCCCCCTCAGCCACGGTGGATTTGAAAAGACTCTAGCTTCCTGGTGGACTGAGGCCAAGGCTCAGCTCACCAGGGAGGTAAGCAGTCTTCCGACGCCGGTCCCGGTTCCAGACCCCTTCGTCGGAGACAAGAGACTCCTCCCACCTCCGGATACCAGAGGTGAACCCTCCGGTTCCAGGGCAGAGCAGGATATGCTTCCTTGGGGCTTCCCAAGGTCCGTTCCTCCCCCGCGCCGGGAGGAAGAGTCTTCTCCCTCTTCATCCTCTCGGACACCTCGGATGACTCGATGGTCGTTCCGACTTAGACGATGAGCCGCACTCTCCGGATAAGCCTAGGCTGAGGACTCCTCCGGAGGATCCTTCTTTATGGAGTTGCTGCGAAAATCTAGGAAGTTCATCAGTGGCATTCCTTGGAGCTGGATCCACAGCGTAAGAAACTCGCTCAGCACCTGGATCTGCCCGGGACCGCTCTGACCCTGGTGCCACCCTGGATTGAGCCTCATGCCAACCTTGTCTCCTCTATTGGAAGCAACCGTCGGCATTAGCCCCCTTCCTAGGAAGTCGGACAGGCTTTATCAGGCTCCCGAGGGTGTCGACTCTTTGAATTCGCACCCTGAGCCGATTCGGTCGTGATCAGTGCCGCCACGGCCGGACAGCTAACCCCAAGCACTTGAGCTCGCCACCGCCTGACAAGGAATCCCGCTTTTCTGGACCAGTACGAAGAAGGTTTACGCTTCTTCCTCTCTGGGTATCAGGGCCCTGAATTATGTTGGTCATATGGGGAAAACCAGAAGGTGACCCTTAGCGAGGTGGAGGCTAAATTGGACCCTTCCTGAGTCTCAGACAAGCAGGAAGTGGCGGATCTAGTCCAGTCTGCGTGTTCGCCAGTTGGCACATGCTTTCGCGTCGCATACGCACACAGTGGACGCTGCTGGTCGGAGCTCGACTTTCGACCAGAGGCTTTGTGGCGCCATGCCTCTCCGAAGTGTCAGGTTTGGTACCGGAGGTGCAGTACGCTATCCAGGACGTGCTCTTCAGGGGTTCTGTGCTGTTCTGTGGTGTTGTCAAGGACATCATCACTGATCTGCAGGAGAAGGGTACTGCACTTCGTCGGTCGACTCTCTGCACAAACTCCCTCAAGCTCAAGCGTCGTCCCTTTCCCCAGACATCCTCGGCAGAAAGCGAAACCTCAGAAGCGGGCCAATAAGCGCGGACCCTTCGGCTGCCAAGCCGCCCCGCCCAAAAAGTAGCAGGGGCTTCAGCGCGGCCTGACTCACACCTCCTGACTCCTTTCTCTCCATTGTTTCTGCATGTACCAGAGGAACCAGTAGGAGGGAGAGTCTCCCTCCACCTACCGGGTGGGAGAGGATAACCACAGACACTTGGGTGCTCCAGCTGATCTGAGAAAGACACTCAGTAGAGTTTCTTCGAAACCTCCTTGAAACCCCTCCCCCAGGTCGTTGTACTCCCCAGAACATCTTCTTCTGGTCCGGAAGAAATCTCTCTCTTCTGGCGAAAAGAGGTGATAGAGCTGGTACCCCACACCTTCTGGGGACCGGGCTTTTATTCCCATTTCTTCCTGGTCCTGAAGAAGTCAGGAGAGGTGAGGCTGATTCTAGACCTCAGCTCCCTGAACTTGTTAATGGAGTACAAAGGTTCAGGATGCTCTCTCTGCAGAGTCTTCTGCCCTCCTTGGCTGGGACGGTGGCTGTGCACTCTGGATATGCAGGATGCTTATCTGCATATCTCTATTAGCCCTTCCACCACAAATACCTGCGTTTTGCTTTTCAGGGGACCACTACCAGTTCAAGGCCTCCCATTTGGTCTTTCCTCTGCTCCCTGAGTTTTTACCAAATGCCTTTCGGTGGCAGCTGCCTCCTGCGTACCCAGGTGGTGCAGGTTTTCCCGTACCTGGACGATTGACTCCTGGCGGCCTCGTCCAGGAGGAACTCCTATGTTCTCTTCCCTTACCCTACAGGTTTTGCCTGCCTGGGTGTTACCATCAACCAGGCCAAGTCCCATCTGATCCCGTCCCAGAGGCTCCAGTTTATCAGGCGATCCTGGACATGACCTCAGGCATGGCTTTTCTGCCACTGGACAGGGCAGCATCGATCCAGGCTCAGGTCGACCTGTTGTCCAGCTGCAGGCGGGTCAGGCGCCAGGTCTGTCCTTCACCTCCTCCTAGGCTCATGGAGGCTGCTATTCGACAGTCACTAGTGCTCGGCTCCACATGAGAATCTCTCAGTGGATGCTTCGGTCTCAATGGGATCAGCTGGTGGATGCCCTAGATCAGCTAGTTCTGGTCTCCAGCCCTATGGCTTGGTACTTGCAATGGTGGGCAGTTCAGGAGAACCTTTGCTGGGGAGTTCCTTCTGTCTTTCTCCCCTTCCCAGATGCTGACAACAGATGCCTCAGGAGAAGGTTGGGAGCCCATCTTGGGCCTCACAGGACCCAGGTTCCTGGTCCCAGCTCGAAAAATCTCTCCACATCAATGTGCTCGAGTTTCGGCCATGCTGTATGCTCTTCAGGCTTTTCCTGCTTCCCGAACCTGGCTGTCCAAACAGACAACATGTGTGTAGTTGGTACATCAACAAACGAGGAGGAACTCGTTCCTACCCTCTTTGCAGGGTAGCGATGCGGGTTTGGGATTGGGCAGTGCAGCACAACCATCACCTCATGGCCATTCACATCTCGGGGTCGAGAACACGCTGGCAGACCACCTCAGTCGGTCGCCTGCTCACACGCACGCAGTGGGAACTCGATCAGGGGTAGCAGACAAAATCTTTCTATGCTGGGGAACCCCTCAGGTAGACCTGTTCACGTCTCCTCTCAGCCAGAACTTCCTGCCTTCTGCTCATCGCTCCAGGGCGCGGTGTTTTCTTGGAGGATGCTCTGTCTCTAGACTGGAAGGGAAGATTTGTCTGTGCCTTCCCGATCCCCTTGATTCAAGGGTCTTACAGAAACTCAACTCAGAAGGAGCTCGTATGATTCTTGTCACTACTTTCTGGCCCAGGCAAGTTTGGTTCTCTCTTCTGCAACAGTATTCGAGGAACCTCTGCTTCCTCTTCCTCTGTCGCCAACTTTGCTGACTCAGGATCAGGGGACCCTGGTCCATCCAGTCCTCAAGTCCCTTCAGTTGCACGCGTGGCTCCTGCAGGCGTAGCTCATGCCCGTTCGGGTCCCCCCACCGAGTGGCTGAGATTCTGGTGGAGGCCAGGAAGCCATCCACTAGATCTACCTATGCCATGAAATGGAAAAGGTTCACTGTCTGGGCCGCTTCCAAAGACTTGAGCCGTTCTCATGCTCTGTTGGGCAGCTTCTGGATTATTTGCACACCTCTTTGATCTGGGTCTTAGTCATTCATCTTTGAAGGTTCACATCGGCCATCTTGGCCTACCACGTTCCTTTTGGTGATAGAACATTTGCACAGCTGGAGGTCTCTAAAACCTTCCTTAGAGGGTCCTCCACTTGAGACCCCCATTCGGGTTCCTGCCCCTCCTTGGGACCTTAATTTTATCCTTGAGAAGCTTACTCTGCCTCCTTTCGGCCGCAGCCTCTGCAGACCACATGCAGAGGTTCCTCTCGGAAGTTCCTCTCTTGGAAGACTCTCTTCCTGGTGGCCATTACTTCTGCTCGGAGGAGTTCCAGGCTCCAGGCCCTGATGTGCAAAATCCCTATTTGATTTTTCACAAGGAACATGTGGCTCATGCCAACCCTAAGTTTCTCCCCAAGGTGGTAGTGGAATCTACATTGAATCAATCCATAGAGTTGCCTGCTTTCTTTATGCAACACTCCAATCAAGGAGTACCTCTTGCATACTCTGAATGTTCGCTGGATTCTGAGATACTACTCTACAAGGAACGAAGGATCTCAGAAAGACTGATCAACTGTTTGTCTCTTTGCTCGTAAAAGAGAAGACAATGCTGTTTCCAAGCAATGCCTGTCTAAATGGTTGGCTCTTGCATCACTTTCTGTTATGACAAGTACAACAAGACCCTGCGGGTCAGAAGCCACTCCACCAGAGGGGTGCTGCCTCTGCTGCTTGTTTCAAGAATGTGTCAGTGGCTGACATCTGTGCAGCCGCTGCTTGGACTTCTGTCCACACCTTTATGAAACATTACAGTTTGGATATTGCTCTCGCCATAAAGCAGGCTTGGTTGGCTGTTTTGCAAGGTCTCCTTTCTAAGACTTTCACAGCCATGGGGTCTACTTCTGAGTGGTTTTCCTCCTCCGTGCACTTCTACTTGTTCCAGACTGCTTGTGACTCAGTCCTATATGTAATTACCTGCAAGAGCCCTCTCGAGTAAGATAGTACAGTTATGTAAGAACTTACTGTAATGGTAGATCTTCGAGAGGCTCTTGCCATAGGTAATGCCTTCCGCCCTCCATCCCTAAGCTTCTTCAGCTCCTTTTCCAGGATGGGAAATATCTGCTTCTCTCTCGTCTCACCTTTTTGGCCTTTGGCGGAAAGAACTGGAAGGGCGGGCGTGGGGACCGCCTTATACTGGCGGTGGGGCGGTCCCATGGAGACTGCTAGCTAGAAATTTTTCTGTGGGGTTCTGGCACCTGCCGGCTTCAGTCCTTTATGTAATTACCTACTGCAAGAGCCCTCTCGAGATCTGCTGTTACAGTAAGTTCTTACGAACTGTCTTTCCCTTGAGCCGTGGCTCTGAGATGAGTCACCGACTCTCTCTTTCTAGTTCCTCTTACTACATCCCATGTGAAGAGGGAGAAAAGAACAGGTGGCCAAGTACACTATCTGCAGCAGTGTCACGTTTGAATTTACATATGGGATGTACCTCTTGTCATGATGACCTCATAAGATTTGCACTTTCCACACTAGGGACGACCTGGAGGCAGGGATGGAAGCCATGTTTTAGGGCAGGGTGGGTTGCAGGTTATAGGTCACCCTGTCTGCTAAATTTTGTGGTCTTTTTATAGACCATACATGGAAGTATTACATGCTGAGACAGCTGTCGTCTGTTCACAAAATTATACCCTTGAGCTGGTTTGCTTGTGTACTAAGGGTAATGACAAAACTGCAGTGTTTGTTTCCCTCTGTGTACCAGGCAATGGGTATAATAGGTTCTGGCATTCAGTCTCCCTTGCCTAGTTGTAGGCCAAATTCCCACCCTGCCTGGAGTGCCCTCTTTCAGCAAATCTGGAATCAAGGTCAGCAGCATTCATGTCAAACTTCTGGATAGAGCTGCAGTTCCTTGTCACACAGAGGAACTGACTAACTGGTATATTTCTTATGGTGTGGAAAGGGAGGTAAGAGCTAGCATGGAGGCTGTTGCAGTTGTGATGCTCTGCCTATCTACTTGTTACTATATTGTATTGTATTTGTGATATAAATATATGTTTATTTGTATGTCTGCTTAGGAAATGGCAGCCTGTAGCTTTTAAAGGGGCCTGACCTGTTGACCCCAAAGGCCCTGGCTTGCTGAAAACAGTTGGCTATAGTAAAGCTGACCCAGTGAATGAATTAATTAAGAGCTTCCTTTGACATCTCTTGTCATGCCTGTGTTAGCTGTTATAACACATTGTAAAACTTCAATTACTTTGAAGTCCAGGAAGCCATAGAAGACTGCATATTTATGGTATCTTAGGAAGCAACAAGGTCTAACAGATACCTGTTATATTTCTCACTGCTAGGAGGAAAATAGCTATCAGGATGTGATTCTAAAGATCAAGGTGAATGCTCTGATCAAAGAGACTGTATAAATTAATATGGCTATATTTGCAGATTTTGAGTAAGCAGTAAAATTACACCCTTTTGGATATACTGGGTCATATTACAATTGAATTATAGGACTAACAGTGACCTCATGTGCTGTGACATCACAAGGAGGTGGAGAATTAACTTTCAGTATTGCCAGGCAGTCTGAGGGATTGGGCTGTCTTTTTCTGGACTCCTAAAGAGACACACACTGGCCCAGATATTCAAACTGCACCAGGCTGTGGCGCAAGCTTGGGCACAGCTCAACAGCTCTTGAGGTGTGGACTGGGCGATATTCAACGGAGATGCGCCATGGCTCAGCAGCTTTGAATATCGCACCTGGCCACCCCAGTGTGCATGGTGCAGTGGCACTGCAACAGCCAAGTGGCCAGAGTGGAGCATGGAGATGTCGCTAAGCAAGTTCCATTGCGCCATGCACAGCAACCACGATATTCAAAAGTTGACATGCAAATGGGGCCATAATGTATGCAAAGAGGCGCACGCGGGGCCATTTGCATGTCGTCTCTTCATTGCATACAGGGCGCCGATCCCATTTACTTGCGCCTGGTGCCCTGCTAGGAGCAGCCGCCGGGGACCGACGCCCCCTTCAGCCCGATCGTGGGCATTTGTTTAAAAAATCCCTTCCAATATCCCTGGTGGTCCAGTGGACCTCTGTCTGCCCGATCGTGGGCATTTGTATAAATAGAATAATTAGTCAATATCCCTGGTGGTCCAGTGGACCCCTATCTGCCGATCGGCGGGCATTTGTATAAAATAGAATAGTTCGTCCAATATCCCTGGTGGTCCAGTGGACCACTCTCTGCCGATGCGGGCATCTGTGAAAAAAAGTCCAATATCCCTGGTGGTCCAGTGGATCGCTCTCTGCCCGATCTCGGGCATCTGTGAAAAAAAAAAGTCCTATATCCTGGGTGGTCCACTGGACTGCTCTCTCCCGATCTCTGGCATCTGTAAAAAAAAAAAAAAAGTCCTATATCCCTGGTGGTCTAGTTGCCCCCTCCCCACCCGCCCCACTGAGCCCCACTGCCCCCTCCCCGGTCAGCGGAGGCTCAGTGGGTGGGTGGGGAGGGATGTACCAGACCACCAGGGATATAGGACCTTTTTTCACAGATTCCCCGCGATCGGGCAGAGAGCAGTCCACTGGACCACCAGGGATATTGGAAGTCTGCTTTTACAAATGCCCGCGATCGGGCAGAGAGCAGTCCACTGACCACCAGGATATAAGTCTGCTTTTACAAATGCCCGCGATCGGGCAGATAGCAGTCCACTGGACCACCAGGGATATAGGACATTAATCTTTTTGTTTATACTAATGCCCGCGATCGGGCATGGGAGGCGCCGCCAGGTGCAGCCAGAACTGGTGGTCACCACAGGTGGCAGCTGCCGTGTTGCACCCTGCACGCGCAGCTCACCTGTGGGTGGCCATCGCTGTTCCTTTTTTTGGGCTAACTTTGTGCTGGCGCAGGTAGGTTGCATATGCATGGCCTGCACATCCCGGCTGAATATCGGGTTGTGCAGGTTATGCATGGGCACGTCCCCACCTGTGCTTGGATACATTACTGATGCTCTCTGGTGCATCGATTTGTAGCGCGCACTTTTCCTTTTGAATACGCTACTAGGCAAGATCAGTGGTTGCTACGGCTAACAGCCCTTTGAATATCTGGGCCACTGTGTTTCCGGACTTAAAGGCACTTCTGTTACAATTGGTAATACCAACTAGAAACTGAGTTAGGACTATAAATTCAGTTACAGATGTTTTTGTTTCTGAAATTCCCTTTATTTTGACTGTAAGTATTAATGTATATAGGTTCGGTGTTTTATATGTATTTCCTATTCTTAATTCCAGTAAATGTTTTGGTTTCCTTGATCCTGCGAGTCTTTTCTCATTTCTGCATGTGAATGCTGGGACAGTATTTGATAAAGCTGACATAACTGTTAAAGGGCTTATAGTGTTACCATTTTTTCACAAAAGGTAAGAACATAACTGGATCTCAATTGAGTCAAAAGGGAGAATTGTGAACCAGGCTAGGTGCTCGCTGGGATAAGTATTGCACTGCATTTCCAAGTTGGTGTGATATTTGATCTTGTTAACTGGGCAAGCTAGCGAAAAGGGTTCATATTTTACCTCAAGACTCGAGACTAGTAGGTATTTTCGGACCCAAAACAGACAGGAGGGTTACCCTTTTGTCTCCTGTTCACATATTGCACTTCGAGGTTTGGCACTGTGGGAGCAGAGGGCCTGACCTGGAGTGCGTTTGTGACAGATCTGGTTGGCAGCGGTGTAATTTAACAAGTATTTGGTAATATGAGCATTAACAGTCCAGTGTGTCAGATTGATAACTGTAACAGCTCACATGTAAAATAAGGCAGTGATTTAAAATATAAAGAACTATATCATTGTGCTTACAGTCTAAGTTCCTACCAGTTTTATTTTTTTTTTTGGGTGTAGCTAGTGTATCCATAGCTTAGGAAGAAGATGGCTTCCAACTACAGCAGTACACTGCAGACTACCTCATGTAGTTGTGCCAAGAGAGAGGAGTCCAGCATGAGGAGCTAGCCAAAAGCACCTTGTGGAGGCTCTTGTGGCAGCCGATCCCAAGACCTCGAGTCACAGGCGGTGACTGGAAAGGACCAAACCTTGGACATGGAGGAGCCAGGGTCCATCGCAGTGTCCAGATCCAGGGAGGAGGACAGCAGGACCAGTGCAAGCCAAGAGCCACAGCAGCAGGGAAGGTCGCCACCATGCTGGAGCCCAAAGGGATCAAGCTGCAGATGGAGTTAGGGAAAATGGAGCTGGAGTTTGAACAGAAAAGGTTTAAAGCCCAGCAGTGAAGGGAGTTTGACCAGAGAAAGATGGAGATGGAGAGAGAGAGAGAGAGAGGAGAAGCGAGAGCAGTGACAGGCTGTGCGAGAGCAAAGAGAGGCTGAGCGAGAGCAGTGAGAGGCCGAGCAAGAGCAAAGAGAGGCTGAGCGAGACAGTGAGAGGCCGAGCAAGAGGAGAGAGAGTGCCAGAGGAAATTTGAACTGGAGAGTCTACAACTCCCAAGACCAGCGCCAGAGCAGGTAATGTGGATACACCTGGAACTCCAGGACTGGGTTACAAATTAAATTCTAAATTGTTAGCTGAATTTAAAGAGGGAAGATAAGGATGCATTTTAAATTCATTTGAGAAAGTATGAATTAAGACAAAAATTCCCAGAGAGTCCTGGAGCTTCCAGCTATCCCGCTGCTTACCAGGAAAGCTTGTGATGCATTGGGTCAAATGGATAATCAGGACAGTAATGATTATGGCAAACTTAAAGCTGCTTTGTTAAAAAATATGATTTGACAGAAGAGGCATACAGAGTTAAATTCTGTAAGCTCAGGAGAAGCCCTGATATGAGCTACGAGGAGCTAGCCACTAAACAACATCAGTTTTTAAAATGTTGGTGGGAAAGAATACAAGCAGACTCTTTAGAAAAATTGAAAATGTTGGACTTGTAGAGCAGTTCTTTCGGGCTTGCCCTACAGAGCTGAAAACCTGGCTAGAGGACCAAGATCTAAAAACAGTGCAGGAGGCTGTCGAACTCTCGGACTGCTATGCCAGGAGCAGACCTGCTCTGAGAGGGAATGGGTGTGGGGCAGTACAGAAAGGGAAACGCGACCTTCAGGGAAGCTAAAACCTTCCTGCCTCCACTGAAACCAGGCAGCCCCAGGTTACAAAGAGAAGATTTTCCTGATAAAAGAAATGAATGTTGGGTTTGCAGACAACCTGAGCACCTTGCCAGACAGTGTCCAAATTGGGCAGACGGTGTGCAAAGTGGTGCTAGGAAAGAGGGTTGTTTGTGTATCCCTGAAAACATGCCAGTAAACATGAGAGAGCACATACACCCAGTTACTGTGAGTGGGGTAAAGACCCATGGGTTACATGACACAGGGTCCCTGACTTTGTTAAAGGAGGATTTTGTTGAGCCTGAACAGCTTATACCCAGTCAGTTTGTTACTGTACAGGGATTCACTGGAGAGGGAAAATGCTACCACTTTTAATGTTCTCTCCTGGACTGGAGCGAGACAGGGAGACTGTGCAAAAGTTGCAGTAGCAGAGAATCTTGCTCTGGATATAATTATCAGGAACAGTCTCCAAAAGGGGATGGTGTGTGCAGTTACCCGAGTCAAGCAGCAAAGGTAAATTGTAGTTCCCTGGACCCCATGGAGCCACAGTGGAAAACACTGGGAGGCTGGTTCCCAGCCTGTGTCTCCTGATATGGAGAATAATGAAAGGGGGGGTAGAAATTCCCCAGGTAACAGTTAACAGAACAGCTGCAGAGGGTTACTCTAAGGAAGGAGGGGTGACACATTGTCAGATTGTTAGGGGCGCAGTGACCCTGAATGCCCTGATGATAGAGCTAGGGACCCTAGTTTAGAAACTAGAAGGAACTTCCCATGCCTTGGGAATGTGTAAAGATTTTGCAGCTGATCAGAAAATTACCCTAGTTTAGAAAAGTTGAGGGCTTGGGCAGACTCTGACGGAGAACTGGGAGGTGATGGAAAACATAACGCTTATTGGGACACTGGACTGATGTATACACAGGATATAAAGACAGAAGGAAGGGAGATGGGCAGGCAGCTTGTCATTCCCAGGGGTACCGTGGCGGTTGCTCAAGATTGCTCACGATATTCCCATGTCTGGCCATCTGGGAATTGCATGCACTATGCAGCGATTGGCCCAGAATTTCTATTGGCCCAACTTCACCAGCAAGTGAAGGAGTATTGCAGGTCTTGTCACCGTACCAAGAACTAGGGAAGGCGGTAGGAAACCCAAGCTGCCTAATCCCTTGCCCACAGTGGAGGAGCCATTCCAGAGGGTAGGAATGGATATTGTGGGGCCTTTGAATACCCCCAGCTCCTCCGGGAAGAGGTTTTTCCTAACAGTGGTGGATTATGCCACCCAGTACCCAGAGGCAGTTGCTGTATCCTCACTGAGGAGAGACAAAGTAGAAGATGATTTTCTAGGGATTTTCTCCGATGTTGTGTTCCCGCAGGAGGTCATCACTGATCGAGGGATTCTTCATGTCAGACCTGATAAAATGTCTGTGGAAAAGTGTGGAGTGGTGCAGAAACGACGGCACCTTATCACCTCCAAGCCAATGGACTTGTGGAAAGATTCAATGATACCCTTAAATCAATGCTCCAAGCGTTTGCTGAACAGCATGGGAGGGACTGGAGTAATACCTTCCCCACCTGTTGTTGCGATACAGGGAGATGCCCCAAGAGTCAACAGGATTTTCCTCTTCGAGCTCTTTTATGGACGAGGGTACATGGGCCCCTAGATATGATCCAGGAGGACTGAGAAGGCAAGTATGCTACCCAGGGAACTCCCATAGTGGATTATGTCCTTAAGTTTAGGGAAAAGCTGAAGGAGCTTATGGGAACAGCCCAGAGCAACCTGGCAGCTGCCCAACAAAAACAAAAGGTATAGTACGACTGCAGAGCCAGAGCTCGCTCATGCATTGTGGGATAGAAGGTCGTTTTCCTAATCCTGGTCTGAAAGATAAGCTGCAGGCCGAGTGGGCAGGTCCATACAAAGTAGTCAGACAGGTGAATGATGTAAATTACTTTATAGAACTGCCTGACAGGAGACATACAGAAAGATTGTACTGTGCCAACATGATGAAGCCATTTGCAAATAGGGCTGACATGGTCTTTGCAGTGTGTAGGGAGGGACAGACAAAGGGACCCCTTCTGGACTTGCTGGAAGAAAGCAAGAGGGAGTCCTTTGTGGAGGCTATTAAAATGTCACCCCAGTTGACCCCGGACCAGATCCAGGAAGTAAGGGAGGATTTAGCAGACTTTGTCCCATTGTTTAGCCAAGCCTGGACTAAACCCCTTTACTGACATACGATATGGAGACAGGTACACAAGCGCCCATATGGTGAAAAGCATATAGGGTGTCAGAGGCATCTAAAAGGACATTAGGAGGATGTGGAAGAAATGCTGGATTTAGGGTAATCCAGAAATCCCACAGCCCTGGCCTCACCCGTAGTCCTTGTTCTCAAGCCAGATGGCTCTACTTGTTTTTGTGTGGACTATCGTGAACTCAACGCAGTCACGAAGTCGGACGCCCACACAGTGCCACTGACAGACAAACTCCTGGACAAATTGGGAGGGCAACATGCCTTACCACCATTGCCCTGATGAAAGGGTATTGGCAGGTGGAGTTAACTGCCAGAGCTAGGGAGAGGTCAGCCTTCATCACTCCAATAGGGTTATTTGAGTTTAAAGTAATGCCTTCCGAATGAAAATGCCCCTGCCACCTTCCAAAGGTTGGGGAACCAGGTGTTAAATGGTGCTGAGGAGTACACTGTGGCATACCTGGATGACATTGCCATCTTCAGCACCAGCTGGGAGGAACACCTGGCCCACCTTAGGGAAGTGCTGGGCAGATACAGAGGGCTGGGCTTACTGTAAAGCTGAAAAGTGCCAGGTAGCCATGACTGAGGTGGCATACCTTGGGCATGTAGTAGGCCGGGACAGCTCCGTCTCTAATCAAGCAAAAATTGAGGCAATCAAGGCATGGCCCAGACCTGAAACACAGAAGCAGGTTTGAGTTTTCTAGGGACCTCAGGGTACTATAGAAAATTTGTACCAAGCTACAGAGCCCTGGCCACTCCTCTATCTGGCCTGGTAAGGAAAAGGATGCTAAAAAGGATTAACTGGGATCCAGCCTGTGGACAAGCTTTTCACGGCTAAAGGACGACTGTGCAGTGCTCCTGTATTAGCCAGTCCAGACCATAGTAAATCCTTTGTAGTCCAGACTGATGTCTCAGATGTGGGTATGGGCAGTGCTTAGTCAGACGCCTAACCAAAGGAAAGATCACCCAATAGTGTACCTCAGTAAGAAGTTACTTCCCAGGGAGCAGGCTTATTCTGCAGTGGAGAAAGAATGTCTTGCAGTGGTGAGGGCACTAAAGACGTTAGAGCCATACCTATATGGGTGGCACTTTGAGGTACAAATAGATCACAATCCCTGGTTTGGCTGTTACAAATGGTTAAAACAAATGGTAGGCTGTTAAGGTGGACCCTTGCCTTGCAGGGTTATGACATGATTGTCTCACACAGGGCAGGGCAGCAAACAAAATGCAAATGGGCTATGTGTTAGTTTGAGCAGTGAACTGAATTTGGGAACTCATCTCATGCCTAGGAATAGATCCCCAAATTCAGTCTATGAGAGAGGAGTGTTACACTCTGCCTATCTACTTGTTATTATATTGTATCATATTTATGATATAAATATATGTTTATTTGAATGTCTGCTTAAGTAAATGGCAGTCAATAGCTTTACAGAGCTAGTGTACTGCCTGGAAACTGCCTGCAATTAATTGTAACTTTCAGATGTAGTCAGCTATCTCTTATATCTCAAGTATTTATTCTTTTCTGTTTGTTAATTAGAGGATTTTCCACCCAGTAGTACTGGGTGATGTGGAGCACCACTCTGTCTGGAGGGGGAACAAAAGTCAGTCTCTGTTCCTCCCACTACAGCAACACTGAGACCACACTGACTATGACATTATTAGTAACCAGTGAGAACTATTTCTTATTGCCAGGTTTCATTTTCACATAAAGCAGCAGGGACTGGCTCTCCCTGGCTACTACTGATGCCACAATTTCCTGCATTTTGATTGGTAGCTTGTCAAAGCCACTGCTCACGCTACAAGGATTGTGGTGCCTCAAGGTGTTTGATCTCATTTCTAATGATGTAGTGGGAGGAAAAGAACTGACTTTTTTCCCTCCAGACAGAGTGCTGCTTCACACATCACCTTAGTACTGCTAGGTGGATAATTTTCTAATTAGCAAACAGAAAATAAAAAATACTTCAGATACTGAAGTGATAGCTGACTGCATCTGAAAATTACTATTAATTTCAAGCAGTATGCTAGTTTTAAAGGGGCCTGACCTTTTGACCCCAAAGGCCTGGCTTGCTTAAAACAGTTGGCTATAGTAAAGCTGACCCAGTGAATGAATTAAGAGCCTTTAACATCTCCTGTCATGTCTGTGTTAGCTGTTATAACACATTGTAAAACTTCAATTACTCTGAAGTCCAGGAAGCCATAGAAACTGCACTTTTTATGACATCTTAGGAAGCAACAAGTTCTAACAGACATCTGTTAGATTTCTCATTGCTAGGAGGAAAATAGCTGTCAGGATGTGTTTCTAAGCTCAAAGGTGAATGCTCTGATCAAAGAGACTATATAAATTAATATTGCTATATTTGCAGATTTCGAGTAAACAGTGAAATGACACCTTTTGGATATACTGGTCATATTACAAATTAATTACAGGACTAACAGTGACCTCATGTGCTGTGACATCACAAGGAAATGGAGAGATTTACTTTCAATATTGCCAAGCAGTCTGAGGGGACTGGGCTGTCTTTTCTCTGGACTCCTAAGGAACACACACTGTGGTTCTGGACTTAAAGGCACTTCTGTTACAATTAGGTAATACCAACTAGAAACTGGGTTAAGACTAGAAATTCAGTTATAGGCGTTTTTGTTTCTGAAATTCCTTTTCTTTGACTGTAAGTATTAATGTATATAGATTCAGTGTTTTGTATGTATTTACTATTTTCAATTTCAATAAACTGTTAAAGGGCATATAGTGTTACCATTTTGCACAAAAGGTAAGAACATACCTGGGTCTCAATTGAGTCCAAAAGGGAGAATTGTAACCAGGCTAGGTGCTTGCTGGGTTAAGTACTGCACTGCATTTCCCGAAGATGGTGTGATATTTGATCCTGTTAACTGGGCGTGCTAGTGAAAAAGGGTTCATTTTTACCTCAAGACTTGAGACTAGTAGGTGTTTTCGGACCCAAAACAGACAGGAGGGTTACCCTGTTTGTCTCCTGTTTACATATTGCACTCTCGAGGTTTGGCACTGTGGGAGCAGAGGGCCTGACCTGCTGAGTGCGTTTGTGACAGTGGTCAGTTGGCTTTGTAAATAGATTAGTGTCATCACCTTCATCAGAATTTATTGCTGTAACAACATCTAGAAAGGGAATGCTGACATCACTACAATGTACCACTAAATGAAGATTTCTGTTGGTCCCTTCTAGGAACTTCACAGAGATCCCCAATTCTTCTTCCTACCCCAGCACACCATAAGAATATTATTGAAATCATCAATATACAGACACCAAAAAGAAATTTTGGACAGGAAAATATTTGCATCTGCATTATAAACAACAGTCTCCTCTCGTAGCACCAAATATGAATTAGCAAAACTGAGGATCATAGTGGGCCCCATGGTGGTACCTCTAATTTGGAGACAAAACTCTCCCAAGAAAGTAAAGCTGTTGTATTCCAAAACAAGTTTGGCCATTTCCATCAGTAGCTTTGTGGGTACTGCTGCCTGGGGCTCTTCTGTCTGAGTAAATACGTAAAGCAAACAAACCCTCACCACGTGGTATGGTTTTATACATTGACTGTGGCACATACAAGGAAGGCAAAAATCCTGCTGCCCATGACTGGTGATTCTTTGGAATAGAGAAAGTGGTGTAGGTCGACAAGGGAGACCTTGTTGGCATTTTATCCAGTAGGGAGGGGTATTGGATTTTAAATTGAAAGCCGTGGCTGGGGTGGCTTGAATAACATTGAGCTTCACCTGTAGCTGCTTTTTTATGACAACGTCAGTGATATATTGTTGTAAATGAATTGCTATCCCTCCAGGTCTGGTTGTGTTTTCTTAGCATTATATACTAAGCCAGGTATACATACAAGTGAATTAATTTGTCCTGGATCCAGCTTAAGTCAGTGTCAGACTGTTTAGTACGTCACTTTTGCATTTGTACTTGAACAGCATTTTGTTAGTTCCCATGTGCCTTTAACACTGCTGTATAAATTCTTGGGAATAGGGGGCCCTGTCTCTTTGACAAAGTGCAGCTCTATGAAATGCTGGGGAGCTGTTGGTTGCAGTTGTTTTGATTTATTCGTGTGCTACACAGTTAATCACCTTTTGCACCACTGCAGCAATTGCTTTGTCCGGTTTTGTCCAGAGAGTGCAAAGTATTTATTTTTGTTCCAGTGTTTCGCTGCACCCGTGAACTCTGGAGCTGCTCTGTCTTTTACATATGACCATATGTCATAAATCTGTGCCATTGGCTCCTGGCTACAATCAGTGCCTGAGTATATGGGCCCAGACTGTGCCTAGAACTTTACAGAGACCTCCAGCTGCTCCAAGATGTCCAAGAAAACTGAAGCGGACATAAACAGGTAAATCCACTCCTCGGTGCTGGTAAAGAAATAGATGTGGGATGATCTATTTTAGATTGGTCTTCTTCTGGTTGGCACCAGTGGTCAAGGACCAGGCCCCAAGTCAGTTTTTTTTTTTTTGCAGTTAATCTTTTATTGAGATCTTTGCAGTTTACAGATAGCAAAACATGAACTTATACAGCGTGTAGCATTACATCAATATTTGAGTACAACTGTATTCAGAGATGGTCTAACATTACCGGGTACATTATCTGGCATGAAACCAACCACTGTGGTAGCTGGAGATTTCTGATGTACAACCTGTGAGCTGACATTTACATTGACTTTAATAAGATTGCTTAAGGCTGATGGGTGTAAATAAAGCTGACAGATAGTATGGAGTAGTATCCACTGGCCAAAATCATGGAGGGTGTCTCACTCTGGGGAGAAGTTGACTACTAACAATCCAATATGCGATGAGACATATAGTAAATAAAGGGCCCACAAGACCTGATACTTGCCCAGTTGTTGATTCATCTGATAGGTTTGTCTGGTGTTCAGAGCCAGATGTTCAATCGAGTTGTGCCATTGCTGGATACTAGGGAGGTTTGTGGACTGCCAGCTGATAAGAATTATTCTCTTGGCTTCCACTGACGCCACCATTAGCCATTTCCTGTTGGTCATGGACAAGGATGTGGTTGAGGACTGACCTCTAACAATAAGGTATAGGAGTCCCTGATATGGGGGTGCTTAGGATGTCCGAGCATTGATTAATCACTTCAGACCAGTATGGGCCAAGAAGAGGCAAGACCACAGAATATGCAGCAGGTCAGCGTTGGCGCCGCACATCTCAACAAAGGTCGTGAGAGAACACCCATATTCCTATGTAGGGCAGGGTTTTATATCAGTGGTGTAAATCTTTTTCTGGATTAGGTGGCTTTTGGCATCCACATGAGCCTGTGCTAATTTCCAGCACACCTGCCACTCTGTCTCTATAATGGGAGTTTGAAGACAGCTGCCATTTCTCTCTGGCCCATACCGTGGGGTCCGGCTATGCGTCTCTCATGAGTTGATGTATTGCACCAACCTTGGCCTTGGGGGGAGGGGGAGTCTGTCTACCCATGGTAGTGAGGGAGCTGGAAGTGGGCTGGCCACTCTGCAGGCCTTGCACTTGCATGGAACTCTCACCCATTGAGTGTGTACTGGACCTGATTTGCAAGTATCTCCAAAAATCATGCTTTGGCAATCTGTATTTCTTCTAGAGAGTTTGGAATGATTCAAAATGGGACCTGTCCAGCCAGTAGGTCGCATACTGGGATAGAGAGACCTTTTTCCTTTTTTTATCTTTGGTAACCAGGTAGGCCCACTAGGCACAAGTGCCTGTTTTCAGGGGTGACCTGGGAGCACTGGGCAGTTAAGTGACTTGCTCAGAGTCACACAGTATGCAAGTGGAGGCTGTGAGAATCAAACCCAGGTCTGGTCTGCTGGATGTACCAAGCATTGTTTACAGCTCATTCACATACTTCTGCCATGCAGTCCACTGGGTCAGCTTCCCTTCTATGCGTAAGTCTGGATTCCCCACAGGTATGTAAGTTGACTCTAACCAGGAACAGAATTCTGCAGTACTTGTTACATGCAACCACGCTTTACAAGCTACCTCCATTGTTGCCCTGGGTGGGATGTGCCCCACAGGAACTGCCCAGTCAATGAGTCTAGTTTTGGAAACCACTTATCATGTATAATGATGGGCAGATGGGCAGGTAGGTAATACATTCTGGGAGCCAGCATCATTTTAATGGAGTTTATCTTACCCAGGAGGGATAGATGCAGGTGCTGCCATCTGTTTAGTTTCTGCTGAAAGGTGTGTATCAAGGGGTTCATATTTAGGGGCCCAGTCTGTGCAGCTCTGGGGACAAAAATCACCCCCAAGTATTTAATCGCGATCGTGCCCAGACTAGGCCCGAGTGGCGCCACATATGTTCCTTTGTGAGTTTATTAATGGGGAGAATTTCAGATTTAGTTCTATTAATCCTTAGTCCTAATAGTTGTTCGAACTGGGCAAAGGTATCCAGGATGGATCCCAAACTCCGAGAGAGATCACTGGTTAAGATAAGGCAATCGTCACATATAATGTGGTTTTGAATTCCTCCTGTCACACTGATATGCCAGGGATAAGGTTATGAGTACAAATGGTGCAGCCAGTGGTTCAGTAGCCAAGAGGAAAAGCAAGAGAGACAACGGGCAGCCTTGTCTTGTGCCTCTTGGAGGGAGAATGGGTCAGACATGAGGTCATTGGTAAGAACTTTAGCTGTCGGGTCCTTGTATATGGTCTTAACCCACCCTCCAAAGTAGGGCCCTATGTTGTTCTTGGTCAGGACTGCTTTGAAGTAGTCCTACTTGACTGAGTCGAATGCCTTCTCAAAGTCTATAATAATGGCTGCGGCTGGGAGGATAGGGTAGCGACCTTCTGGAACAGGGAGACCAAAGCTCTCAAGTGGTCAGCACTGGAGCGCCCTTTACAAAGCCCACCTCTTATTCATGTATTAATGCTAGCAGGACCTTTTCCAAACTGGAGGCTAGAATTTTGCCATCGGCATTTATCAGTGATACTGGTCTATAGCTGGTCAGAAGTGAGGGTCCTTCCCTCCTTGGGGAACACTGTTATAAGCGCTTCTTTCAAGGTGCTAAGAGTGTCCCTCCTCATGCGCCGCCTCCAGCATGGAAAGCATTGGTTTGCAGATCTTTGCTTTAATTACCCTAGAAAAATCTGCTGAACCCATTGCTCCCCAGTGCCTTCTGGGAGCCATCCTTTCTGTAGCCTTTTCGAGTTCTGCCTCATTGATTGGATCATTAAGGGACGCCCTCTGTGCCTCAGATAATGATAGGAGGGCCGCTCTGGCCATGAAGGAGTTAAAGTTCCCAACCTGAAAGGGATGCAAAGATTGGTAAAGGGTATGGTAAAGTCCGTCATGACTTTGTTGATGGCTTTGGGGGTATGATGTGTTTCCTTCCTTGTCCTTGAGCTTCTCTACATGTCTCTCTGCCTGTTGCTTTCTAAGGTGGTGTGCAAGGAGCTTACCGCCTTCCCCATAGTCCCAATATTTATGTCGAGCCGTGCCATCTGCAGTTCAGCCTTTCCTAGTGACCAAAGTGTTAAGTTTAATTGTAATCTTAGTGAGCTCAAATCTAAGGGCCTGGTCTTATAGTTTGTTGGAGTCCAGCTTATATTGACCTCTTTTAATTTAAGTTGGGCTTCAAGCTGTAACTACCTCCGCTTCTCTAAGCTTTCTTCTGTGGTCCGCACTGAAATAATCCTAACCTGAATTGTGGCCATGAATGCTTCCCATTTCATATGGGTGGGGCACAGGTACTTGGATTATCGATAACATAGTTCTCCACCTCAGATTTAAACCATGTCTGGAAGTGTTGGTCTGCCAAGAGGAGAGATCTAATAGCCAAGTGACCGACCTCTTTGGCTTTGACAATAAGTAAACCTGCAACTGTATCAGGCGTGGTCTGAAAGGAACAAAGGGCAATGGAGACCTGTGGGATAACGGATTCAAGGTGGTTGAAGTGAAACAATAATCCAGTCTGCTGGTCATGGCTCGGGTATCTGAGTAAAAGATGTAGTCCTTCATAGGGGGTGAAAAGTGTGCCAGGTGTCTGTCAGGCGATGGAGGGACATCAGCTCAGACAGACTGGCCAGGGCTCTAGAGTATGGTACTGGGTCCGCCTTGGCTCTGTCCAATAGGTGATTCAGGGCCACATTAAAGTCCCTCCCAGAATGATGTCTGGCTGGTCTGACACCATCTCTAACAGGACTTGTGACACTTCATCAAGGAATTCAGGCTGTCTTCATTGGGGCATATGTTTCCTAATACCAGGGGCCTCTGGCGAGACCACTTTGGCCAGGATCCATCTTCCCTCCTTGTCCCTCGTTGCTCAGTACTGGCCATTTAAGTTGCTTGTGGCAAAGTATGGAAACCCCTCATTTGGATGAACCTGAGATACTTGCACTTCCCAACCAACCCATTCTCTCACCAAGTTTTTGGATTCCTTGACTTATTTTTGTCTCCTGGAGGAAGGCAACCTGTGTTTAAGCTTCTTGCGTCTATTCAGCATCTTTTTCTTTTAATCGGATTGTTCAGACCTTTCACATTCTAGGATGTGGCGTTACCGCAATTTGGAATCCATAATGGCTTAATATAAATACCTTCTATCCTTATATTCCCTCTTTTATTTCTCCTCCAGTTAGCTGCAAGGTGGAAAAAGCCCTTTCCCCAGGGTTCATCACCATCAGACTGCCATGGGCGTTCACATTTAATTCCTGGTACAACTGTATCTTCACCCAAACCCATCCTGCAGAGAACTCATCATTTTTCTGCTGCTTGAAGTGTGCAGTTCTCTGGGCCTTACACCCAGAGTAAATAGGTACATCTGCAATGTTGGATAAGCACACCCAGTATTCTCTTATGCAGTTTGAATCTTGTTGAGGGCCTCTTGAGGACATCGCCTCAAGTGCTAGGGAGGGAACCAATAGGACCCTCCTTTGTTCTAGAGATATGGCCCTTACATCTGACCGAAGGAGCCGGCCCTGGGCTTCTCCAGTGGCTAACAGAGCCCACTCAGGGCGTGTAACTAAAGAACTTGCAAACATATCTGTACTATAACAATGTCAACAACTTTAACACAATAGTAGATATCACTTAACCTAGGGAGGGAGGTCCATCTATGAGCATCCTGCTGTTGGTCGCTCCAGATGAGAGTCTGTATAGGCGTTTTTACAGGCAATCCATGTGAGGGCTATACGGGGGTAGGGGTCTGGCCAAGGTGTATCCCTGGTCCCTGTTACAGGTGGAACCAGGTGGTGGGCTATACCTGATACTGATTGTACAAACCTTATTCAGCCCTTACCTCTTCCTGTCCTCTAGGATGACTTATTTGGATGTGAGGTTCAGGAGTGATAAAGCTGGTAGCAAAACTCGCTCTTAATCCAGCAGGACATTAATAGATGGAGATATCCCTGAATGCAATGTGCTCTTATGCATGACAAGGTATCAGCGAAATACCAGCCCCTGCCCTAATTGGAGGATCCGAGCAGTTTTGTGCATTTTTTTTCACCTGATAAGTTCAGAAATGAAACAAGTCCTTAAGGAAGTATGCTATGCGGGGGTAAAGGCACAATAGCTTACTGCTGCAGCAGCAGCAGTCACCCTCTGAAACCAAGTTCAAACTTTAGAACTAAACCACAAATGACCCTGTGGTACATTGCTAGTCCGTCGCCAGCTGCACTTCTATTTTTATGACATGCCCAGGCTACCCTGGAATCTCCCTATCTGCCCCCACCTTAACCCCTGCCCACCTCCTTAGCAACTGCTGTTTCTACCCAGCAGCGGTAAAGTGTACATTCAGTAAAGAATATCATGTCTGCCTAGAGGACGGTAGACATTATCTGAAGCAGACAAAGTCCTGACAGCCGTTCCATTGAATCTACCTCTCCGTTGTGATCTCTGAGGTGCAGTTGCCCCAGTCATTAGGTAGGGGATCATTCAGCAGTCTCTTTGGCCTCCCTCTCTTTGCCTCTTCTCCTGTTGTTCTCTGGAGAGAGATGGAGCTCTGGGGCATGAGGTCCGAATCGGCTCATATCTGTTTGAGATTTTAACGTGGTAACTCCTGGTGAGCAGCTGCTGGCATCCGATGGCAGGAACCTTGGTTGGAGACTGCGGGATCTCTGTTGCCTGGCAGACTGTGGGATCCTTCCGCTTTCCCTTCGGCCGACCTTGAGATGCAGTTTGCCAGGTTGGTGTCATAGGGGTAGTCCGTTTGTTGGTTAATCTTTCCCTCTTGGCGTCTGGTTGTGACACCTTCATTTTGCTTCCTCTACGTTCCCAGGTGGGCCCATGATCTGTCCTGTTTTGGGCTTGCCTCCTGAACACTTCTGATATATTGCTTGGCCTCAGCGGGAACTGAATGTTAAATATTCCTGTTTACTTGCATTCTCGGCAAGACAGGGTAGCGCAGCAGGTGGGGATGTGAAGCTGGTAGCATTGTTGCTTCACATTGGCATAAGCCCCTTGGTTTGAAAGTTCAAGGAAAAGTCCTGAAATATTTGGATCCTGTTCTCCTGCCACTGAAGGCTTCCTGCTCCTAGTCAGTTTCAGATGGAACTCTTTTCTGGGTATTTAAGGAACTTACAAAGAACTGGTTGTCACAAACCCACTCAGCAGGTCAACACTCTACTCACATCGTTGCGCCAATTCCCAGATGACCAGACAAGGGAATATCATGTGCAGTCTTGAGCAACTGCTCATGATACCCTGGGGAATGACAGGCTGCCTGCCTAGCATCCCTCCCTCTGCCTGTATTGCCTGAGTATACATAAGTCCATTTTCCCAATAAACCATATGTCTGCCGTCACCTCCCTGTGTACTGTCATAGTCTGCCCAAGCCCTCAGCTTCTCTAAACTAGGGTCACTTCTCTGAGCAGCTGCGACCCCTCACACATTCCCAAGGCATGGGACAGGTCCCTTCAGTCGCTAAACTAGGGTCCCTAGCACTAGCGTCAGGGCACTCAGGATCACTGTCAGTCCCAAACCTCTGACAATAAGTCACCCCTCCCTCTTGGAGTAACCCTCTGTAGCTGTGTGGTTACTGCTACTGGGGAAATTTCTACCCCTTCGTTAGTCTCCCCATCTGGAGACACAGGCTGGGAACCAGCCTCTCAGTGGTTTCCACAATGGCTTCTGTGAGGTTCAGGGAACTACAATTTTCCTTGCCGCTTGGCTATGGGTAACTGCACATACCATCTCCTGTTTGAGATTGTTGCCCAGGATTACATCCACTGCTAACATTTTGGCTACTACCACCTGTTGCACAGTTCCCCTGTTTGCCCCAGTCTAGGAGAACACTAGCCAGTGGCAATGTTTCTCTTCACCAGTAAAATCCTGTACAGTGGCGTATTTATTGGGTATAAGCTGACTAGGCTCTACTAGATCCCCTTTTACCAATGTCAGGGGATGCCCTGTGTCCCTTAACCCTTGCGTCTGTACACCATTCACCATGACTGGGTGCATGTGTTCCCTCATGTATTATTCTCGTGTTATGCTCATTCTTCTGGGGCACTGTCCGACAATATGCCCAGTTTCTTTACATAACCAACATTCTTTTCTCTGAAACCTGGGGCTAACTGGTTTCGGTGGAGGCAGTGAGGTTTTAGCTGCCCTGAAGGTGCCACTTTTCCCTTTCTGTGCTGCCACGCCCGCCCACTAGCACTCAGAGCAGGTCTGCTCTTGGCATAGATCCGAGAGTTCAGCAGCCTCTTGCACTGTTTTGGGATCTCGATCCTCCAGCCAGATTTTTAGCTCTGCTGGGCATGCCCAATAAAACTGTTCTAACAAAGTCACATTTCAATTTTATCAACAGAGTTTGCCTCAATTCCTTCCCACCAACGTTTAAAAGCGGACATTGTTTAGTGGCTAGCTCCTCGTGAGCTCATGTCAGGGCTTCTCCTGAGCTTACGAATTTAGCTTTGTATGATTCAGCAGTTAATTCAAATTTTTTAACAGTGCAGCTTTAAGTTTGCTGTAATCATCACTGTTCTCATTGTCCATCTGACAGCGTGCATCCCGAGCTTTCCTGGTAAGTGCGGAGATAGCTGGAAGCTCCAGGACTCTCTAGGAATTTTAGCTTGAATACAACTTTTTCAAAAGAATTTAAAAGGCATCTATATCCTCCCCTCTTTAAATTCAGCTATCAATTTGGAATTCAATTTGTTCCCAGTTCTGCAGTCCCAGTTAAACCCAAACACTTACCTGCTCTTGTGCCACTGGTTGGGTAGTAGCTTCTCCAGTTTGTGTTGCCTCTGGCTCGCCTGCTCCTCACGGTCTGCGTCTCAGTGTTCTCACTCTCTCTTCCCTCTGCAGCTTGCTGGCACTCACGCTCCTCACAGTCTGCCTCCCAATGTTCCCGCTCTGCCTCTCGTCCTCTCTTCTCCTGGAACTCCAGCTCCATCCTGCTAACTCAATTTGCAGCCTGAGTACTTCTGGATCCAGGATACTGGTGACCTTCCCTGCTGCTGTGGCCTTCACTGACAGTGGCCCTGTTGCCCTCCTCATTGGATCTGGATACTGCACTGCCCGCTAGCCCTGCCACACTCGAGGTTTGGTCCTTTTCAGTCACGGTCTGTGACTCGGTGCTCTGGGTATCTGCTACCATCAGGGCATCCACTAGGTTCTGTTGCTGGCTTTGCCTCGGCAGGGACTCCTCTGTCCACAACTGCCTTAAGTAGTCTACAGTGTGCCTGCTGTAGTTGGAAGCCATCTTTCCTAACTACTGCTACTCTGACTTGCACTTAGGGAAAAAAAAACGGGTGGGAACTTGACTGTACACCAAGTGATATAGTTCTGTCTCCTTTAAAATAAAACTCTGCCTTTTCTTTCTTTGCAAGTGAGCTGACGGTCTCAAGCTGCCACACTGAACAGTAAAAGCTTGTAATACCAACACATTGCACCGCTGCCAACCAATCTGTCTCTAACCCACTCAGCAGGTCAGCCTCTACTCCCAAAGTGCCAACCTCCGAGCGCAGTCTTGTGAACAGTTAACAGAAACAGGGTAACCCTCCTGTCTGTTTTGTCGGTTGAATCAACCTTTGGTCTCAAGTCTTGGAGGATTCAAACTGAGAACCTCTTGCTAAGCGTACCCAATGCACAGGCTCAGATAATTCTGTCTTGGGGCCAGATATCTTTGCCTATGGGCACCTAACCAGGTGTACAGAAATAAACCCTTAAAAACTCCAATAAAAGACCTCAGATTACTTCTTACTTTTTCCAGTTTGGTATCACCATTCAAGCTTATGCACAGTGTCTGTTTTAACCACATATACTTCACTTGTTAAAGAGAAGAAATTCAAAGACAGACCAAGTAGGCTCTAAAAATAGAGTTTACTAAAATACTGTAGATAAAAGTATGTAAAACATAAAATACAGAACTATATATCACAAGAACAATACAATCTTTTAAAATAACAAAGTTTTAACAGTGCAATTCCTACTACAGTACTTAGATTTTGTCTCTCTCTCTACCTGTATACTTGCTTAAAGTGTTCAAAGATGTTTCTTTGTCAGAGTGTAGATAAAAGTGTCCTGAAGGAAAAAAATACTCTTTAAAACTGTATTTGCCAACCCCTTTGTGTGAGGTCACCTGGCTCCTCCTCTGTTTATTAAAACTGTACACCCAGGAAGTTTTATCATTTTAGAAGGAAAGTTAATTAAGGTTACACCAGCAGAAACTCCTTTCCCATGTGACTTCCCAATCAAGTCTGTAAATTTCCTTTCATCTATGAGCAGTATCCCTCTCACACAGACATCAAAGCATTTATGATTTCGCACCAGTGTGCTAAACCTGGTTTCCTCCTCGAAACATCATAAAAGGGATACCGATTTCCCTCTTAGCAGTTAAAGCTATATTTAACTTAGAAAACAGGAGATTCTTGATCAAGGCCTGTTCTAGTCTGTAATTAGCTCCTGGCCTTCAGGTAACATCTTGTATCTAAAACCTGTGTGTGTGTGTGTTCATTTCACATGCTGTCTCAGCATCTGTCATGAGAGACTGTCCATAACACATTTTATACTAAAAAAAATCATAGTGTACTCAGAACTGGCTATCCACATGTCACATTGGTCTCGGCCTCTCTCCAGTTTGGGGCGGGGTCAGTGAACTTGTACCCTCTCAGTGTCAGGGGAGGCCTGTTGTTTGTTTTGCAAGGGAGGGCAGCAGCTCTTTTAGAAAGTTTGTCATGTCTCGACCCTTTGCCCTTCAGGAATGCCAATGATGTGCACATTTTTCTGCAGGCACGGTTTTCCAGATCATCCACTTTTGTAGGAGATATTGTAGTTTTAGGTGATGATCTTGGATCATGCCCTGCTGCTGCTGCATAGTGGTGGCCATTTCTTGTAAGGCTCTCTCAGTATCTGTAACCCGCGATGCCAGGAGGGCTAAGTCTGAGTTCGTTTTTTGGGCTGAGATTTTTAGGTCTGCAGTGTCCGTTAGTATTTTATCTAGTTTCCCCATCATTATGGCCAGTTCCGATGGGTGTTGGGCCAATTTAGAAGCTGCCGTCTGCTGGGCTCGGGACAATCGACCATTGTGACCCCAAGCAGGTGGGTCTTGTTGGAGCTTTCCAGTGGGCAGTGAAACTGGAGCATCTCTGCTTGCTTTGACCTGGCACCACGTGCTGCTCCTGTATTTGTTTCCTGCCGGAAAAAGAGAATTCTGGTTGGTATTGCAATTCGAAAGTTATTGTCTATTATTGGCACTTACAGTTGCCATCCTTCTGGTAAAGTGGTTAGGTGCTGCTGCTGGAACTGACAGTAGGGTGAGAAATAGAGCAGTCGCTGCTACCCCAGAATGACAGTCCTCGCTGGAGCTTTCTGTCGGGCGGGGAAACTCGAGCATACCCACTTATGCTGGCCTGGCACCACGCACTGACAGTCTGTTTGACACCGCGCCAGGGAGAGCTCTCCTTTCCTTCCCTGCGTGAGTTTGGTATCGTTGAGTAGCACTTGCAGTCCTCTACACTCCGATGCTAATTTTAGAGTCCTGCAGCTGGTGCTTCTGTTGGATGGGTGAAAAGTTTGTCCACAGATGGTCTCCCTTAATCAGTTATGCTGTCACCATATTTGTTGGAAGCTCCACCCCCGGCCAATTTTTGGGAAACAATGGCATTCTTTCACTTAGAAACATTCCTGATGCAAGGACCCTGTGGCTCTGGCTCTAAAACTGTGACCCTATGTTCCAGTTCTAGGTCTTGACTAGTGATGGATGCCAAACTTTTGTTGAATACAGAGTTTGACATTGGGTCCCAGTGCTGATCTGTCAGTTCCAGGACCCCAAAGGCTGTGGCTCTGGTGATATAGGCCCTGCCAAGCTGTTCAGTTCTTCAGGGCCTCTCTGTAAGAAGAGCTGGCTGAGAACATCTCCTTGGGCCCTGTAACTTCCTTGCTTTAGCCCCTCTGCTATGTACAAATACCGTGAGCAGGGAAAACTGAGTCCTTGAACCCCATTTCTTGATCCACCCCGTCCTGTTCCTAGTTCCTGAACTGGTCTTGTACTGGTTCCCTCCGGTGCAGTTCTAATTCCTGGTGCCCAGGCCCTAAAAGAGGTTGTCTGCCTCTCTAAATATGGCTGTACATGGGGAGGTGGCATTGGACTCTTGATGTCACTGCAGCGTCCCTTTCATCAAGGACAGACCCTTCTTTGCCATCATGTCTACTCTTGGGGTACCTCAGATTCTCTCAATTCCTGTGAGGACACCTGATCAACCCTTGGGTGCACCTGCCATTGATCTACAGGATGATCCTGCAGACTGGGATTCAGACTGGATACCATCCAAGATGTCTCAGGGACTGATGCCATAGGGTGCAATTCTCATTTAGAAAAATCGGCAAGCATTAATGCAATTTTTGTTAGTTTGTCTTACATGAAGATAAGGTGCTGGCATATAGCATGATGAGGTCCCATAACCTACAAAAAAATTACTCAACTGTAGCACCTTATCCAGATGAAAGTAAGGTAAAAAAACAATTTTGTATTTGTTTTGCATCTATGTGAAGTGTGCTCTGCCATGTAGTGTGTGGTTGCAAAGCTTTGTGGTATTACTTTGAAACTAAAGTGGTGACCACTCAAGTGTCACAGTGCAGTTGGCAGAACCACAAAATAACTAATTACCCACAATACACACTTTCCCATACAATTTTTTTTTTTTGTACATTGTATAGACCAAGGTTATTTCTTTTTTAAATCTAGGCACACAAAACACAAACAAAGAAAAAGGATACACAGGTTCATTAACCAGGAATAACATTGACAATTCCATAAAACCAATACAGCCCCTCTCCCCACCCACTCCCGGACTACACACAATCACCCATCAAATAAAATTAAAGTAAAATAAGCACATACCCATATTACTTAGGCTTCCAAGATGTCAGAATAGCCTCTAGTCCACCCCATAGTCGAGTAAAAACCTGCACTCCATTTTGCATAAATGCAATATGTCTTTCCAGTTGCAGTGCCAAGACACATTCCTATACCATTCCAACAGTGTAGGAGGTTTCTCCTCTACCCAGTGTCTCATGATTACAAGTTTAGCTGTTGCATGATGAGTGTCATGTACGCTCTCCTGTTTTTAGAGTGTCAACTGAAAGTAATTTATTACATACTTGTGGTGTAAATAATTCACTTAAACCAAGGATAGGGTCCATATTCTTACTGATGGACTGCCAGAATGTCTTTATACTAGGACACTGCCACAGCATGTGAAACAACGAACCAGTATTACTCTTACATTTGTTACATGTTGCAGCAGAAAGTGTCCCATATCTAAAGAGCTTATCTGGTGTCAGATATATGTTGTGCATTATGTTGAAATGTACTGACCTAAGTCTGTCGTTTAGTAAATTTATATATTGATAACCAGAGTTTTTCCCATACACTAGCATCTGCAGGGATGTCAAGCTCTCTCACCCAATAGGGACAAATCCTGACGCAAGTTGTGGTCCCAGGCCTGCAAAATTTTATATATATTAGACACTGCATGTGGTTGAGAGGCAGCCTGTGTGGCGTGTTAAAATTTCTGTCCTCCGTACCGACTAGTGAGTCACCAAGAAACGAAGCAAGGATCTTACAAACTTGGAGGTATTTAAAGGTTTCATTATCTCGGCACCCATAGTCAGTTGCAGCTGCCTGAAGGTCACGGTGTCCCGTTACTCCATACATCCGAGACTTTACAGTCACTCAGCGAGGCCAAAAATGGATGGTATTGGAGTACCACCAATCTTAAAATGTGGGTTATTAAAGATTGGCTGCTCAACGGACTGTGACCAATTCAAAACAAAGTGCTTTTGAGCCTGGTGCAACGCCTTCAAAGACCAGCCCATCTGATTATTTCTGAGTGATTTAGGAGTGTAAGTTGGGAAGCAAATAAAAGGGCCGATAATGAGCACTTTACTTGGGTATAAAGTATCTTTCTATCGGAAGCCATAGCGGATAATATGCAGCCTGTTCTAACTCCCTGTGCCAGAAGGAAAATTTGTTAATGTGCTACGCCAGGTAATATAGAAAAAAGGAAGGGGCTCAGTCCTCCCCTTAGTTTCGTGCAGTCAGATTAAGATAAGACCTTCGACACTCTTTTTTCCACAAAAGGAGTTTAAAATACTTTGCAGCCTGGAAAACCACCTTTTGGCAGATATACACCCAACATTCCTAACGGATATAAGATCCTCAGGAGCAGATTCATTTTAATTATGCCTAGCCTACCCCAAAGGGAAAAAGGAGTAGTGCCATCTTTCCAGGTCTAAAACTATTGTTTTAATTATTTTATCAATATTATTTTGCATAATGGACCTCAGATCCCTGAAAATCTGAATTCCTAGATAATCAACAGATTTTGTTTCCCAGACCAGGCCCAGTTTGGATAACTCCTCCTTATTCACCCTATAGTTCAGTGGCATTATCTTTGTTTTTATTCTATTTATCTTATAATAGGACACTCTGAAAATTCCTCTACTTCCTCTAGCACAGCCGGAACTGAGATAACTGGTCTCTCTAAGTGCAATAGAGTATCATCTGCATATACTGAATAGGCATACTTCTTCTCTCCTATTTGAATACCTGCTATATTGTTGTTGCTAGCCAATCTATGTAGAAGGCTCTAAGTATATGTTAAAAAGTAGGAGCGAGAGGGGACATCCTTGTCTGGTGCCACGCTCTAACTTAAAAGGAGGAGACAGCAGCCCATTACATTTAACTCTGGCCGATGGGCAAGAATACATAACCTTAATCCACTTTATGAACTCCTCCGGAAAGCCAAAGGAAGTTAAGGTGGCAAACAAAAGTCCCAAGAAACTCTATCGAACGCCTTTTCGGCATCTAGAAAGATCAGTACCATTGGGATCTCAGAGTCTCTGGCAGTCGCAATGAGATGCAACGGTTTCTCATATGGTCTTAAGAGGACTTCCGGTCATGAATCCCACCTGTTCATGTCCTATTAGTCTGCCTATGACTTTAGTGAGTCTATTTGCCAGGATCTTGGCCAAGATTTTAATATCCGTATTTAACAAGGATATTGGGTAACTACCAAGATTTTGTGGGTCCCTCCCAGGCTTTAGAATTAGGGTTATTACGGCCTCCTGAAAACTAGGATCTGACACCTTATTATACCAATAAGTAAAGAGATCTCTTAACAAAGGTATAATCTCAGCTTGAAAACTTTATAAAAATTACTTGGCAAGCCATCAGACCCAGGGACTTATCCGCTGGCATCTGTTGGATAGCCTCTTGTATTCACCCAATGTAATTGGGGCACTTAAAATGGTTGCCTCTGGGGCGTGACCTTGGGCAAATTCACGAACTAAGATAAGAGTTTATAACCACATCAGTGGGCAGGGATGGGGTCACTGCATATATATCTTGATAATACAACCCAAACATTTCCGCTATTTTTTGGGGTCAGTGCAAGTTGGTCATTTTCTTTAGAGCAGATGCCAGCAATAAAATGCGATGTGTCCAACTGGAATTCGCATCGCTAGCACCTTGCTCTTTCTCTCTCCCATGTCTAGGTATTTCATCTTGGTTCTGTGTAGGGATAGCTCTGCCCTCTGAGATATTAGCCCAGCATACTGGGCTTGCAGTTGTGCAGTCTAGTCCACATCTCTATTGGGGCCGTGCGGGACAGGTTATATTCTAAGCTTTTGATGGGCCGCAAGTACATCGTCTAGCTAGGCTCTTTGATTCTTAACCCTTTTGGAGGCAATTTTAATGAATTCCCTCTCAAGGAACATTTTAAAGTGGCCCAAATTAAATCATATTTATCTACCGTCCCTTGGTTATATGTCAGGAAGAAGGCAATGTGCTCCTTGATATACCTCACAATAGCTGGGTCTTTTAGCAACTGAGTGTTCAAGCGCCATTGTGGGGAGCATTTGCCACCAGTCCCCAACCCCAATTCCATGTCAACGGTGCATGGTCAGATAACACCTAGCTGAAATTCTATCCGCAACCTCGAAATTGCAGTAGAACTTACAAGCAGATAATCAATCCTGGAATATGTTTTATGTGCATGAAAAAAAGGTATATTGTCTCTCGGAAGGGTTCAAAACCCTCACGCGTCCACTAATGCGCGCTATACATCAAATCTTTCAACGCCCTCTGCGTGGGGATAGCCCTCTCCGAGTGCCCTCGGACCTATCCAAATCTGACTGAGGAACTGGGTTCCAATCTCCTCCCAGTATAGTGAGCTTGGGTGGGTCAGTAACTACCAGGTTTAGCAGGTTCACGAAAAAGATGGAGGTCACTGTTTGGCCCATATATTGAACCAAGAAGGACAGGGCAAGACCCCAAAGAGCCGTGCACAATAATATACGTGCCTTCTGGGTCTGATACTTCGGACCAGTTTAAGCAGGACACTCCTAGCCAATAATATTACTACTCCCCTTTATTCAGAGAGGCACCAGCACTGAATACCTGACCCACCCAAAGTCTTCTGAAGAGAATCGCATCCCTTTTTTAGGTGTGTTTCCTGAAGGAAAACAATTTGTGCTCGCATCTGTTGCAAATGTTTTAAAATAACTTGCCTTTAACCCTATCCTTGGCTCCTTTAACATTCCATGTCACAAAACGAAAACAGTTACTCATTTCTTATAATGAATGAGGACATAAGTAAACGAGTGACTAACCAAGCAAGATCTAGTAAGATAAACCTCGCCATTGGGTGTGTGTAGTCCTTTACCCCCACAGTAACAGCATTGCTAACCCCGGATATCTACAACCTTTATCTATTATAACCAAACCTAATACTATAACCCCCAGTACCAACAGACTGCACTCCTACCCCAACCATGCCACATGATTAAACAACAGAGCAGACTCCAGCTTGACAACACTGCTCCTCGGAGCTCCCCTCCTCTTCATGTCCCCCGATAGAGGGAAGGGAAAAAAAAGGGGGAGTCGTTGATTTACGGTATCCACAGGTCCCTTAGGATACAATACATTTCCTAAATGAGTCTCCAATTATTAAAACCAGTATATAAAACAGTAATTAACCATAGGCAGTTATAATAGAAAACTATAACAATCTCTATCTAAAGCTGCAAATTCAGATATTATATACCCCACCCAGACTCGAGTATCTTATCTAAATTCTGTTATCTCCATTCAACTACTAAGTGTGCCATAACTCATTCAAAAGTGAGAGAGGCATTAACTCCATGGAACAGCTGTATTCCAATGTCAGGAAACACATGTGAAAACAGTTCAGCAACACTAAACGATTCCATCAGGCAAAAGGAATTGTCCCAATACTATGCAGGTTAACATCTGAGACATTTACACATATATTGGCTGTCCTCATGGACGAGATAATCAAAACACAGATAACGGTATAGCCAGTGATGAAAATGGACATTTACTCTGCGCTCAGCAACAGAGGAAGTCAATAACATAACTAAACTGAAATCGTTTCCGCATGGTCCAGTACCGGTATCCAGTCTCGTCGGGTTCTAGTCCGCTTACAGCGTTTACAATTTGGATGGGGCTTGTGCTTTGAGTTGTTACATCACTGCCTATTCTAGCACCTTAACTTTGGCTAGCCAGTGGGAAATTCAGCTGCCAGCCTATCCCTGAGTCCTCATACTCTCCTACCTTTTCTTATTCATTATTTATCCTGACCATTTCAACAAGATTACTCATTCCCAGCTGATAAAGGCGGAATTATTCCCAAGACCATGCAGGTTTACTTCAGTGCGAACTATATATAGATTGCCTGACCTTGCAAGAGATTTTTCAAGTCTCGGATATGATAGAGGCAGTGATGAGGAATCGGATTTACCCTGCTGCCGGCGAGGAGGAAAAAAAGAGCAAGATCACATCAACACAGTCCAGTGCCCCATATCTGGTCTTGCCGAGTTCTTGACCCATGAACAGGGTTTACAATCTAGATGAAACTGGCACGTTTATACCGATCAGTACCTCACAGTCTGTGCTGGCACCTTAGCTTAGTTAGTCTGTGGGGAATTAGGCTGCCACAATAGTTCTGAGATATCATGCCCTCTTACACTCTTAACTTTTAAAAACTTTACCGTTCTCTCTCCTTTTAGACCACGGTGTCAAGCAAAGTATTGCGCTGCCGTTATCAGGCGGATCGAAAGCTTTACAGAAACTGGTCAAATACAGAGCAGCTCACACACCTCTGGGCATGTCGACTCTTGAGCACCAGAGATAGTCTTCAGGATGAGTCTGGTATATATACAAAACAACCTGGGAAAGCGATAAGATCCTATCAATATCTTCAGTCCAGTCTATCAATTCCTGACACATAGATACCACTTCATCACCATATTTTCCAGGAATCAACCCCAATATTCTAAAGAGGGCTCGAGAACTAGGTGAATAAGCATTACCACTCTCACACTCGTCCTGCCTTTTACTTAAACAAATCTGGATGTGCTCTTTAGACCTTATAAAGCTTGCACAGGAGAGTCGAAGGAAACCTAGTTGTCGTTGCATTTAACCATTAAAATTGCTGGGTACTTAACCCTGAACTGTTTTGCGCTGCATCAATTTCAACACTATTGGATGGAGCTCCTGCCTCCTGAGCCGCACCGAATAAGGCAGGTCCTGCATAAACGTATTCTCCTGCCCTCCCAGGTCACTTCTTGGATTTCTTTCACTTTATTTAGAATGTGTTGTTTGTCAATGAAATTTAAAGTTTAAAATCAAAGGTCTCGGAGGCTGACCGGGACTGGAGGGCGTGGCGCCAGTGGGCCCTTCGATCACGTAGTCGCCACCGTTTGGAGGGGCGACTATTTTGACACAAAACTTTGCATAAAGTAATTGCTGCATTCCTTCCTCCTTCTCAGGAATACCGATTACAATTAGATTGTTCCGTCTGCTTCGTCCCTCAGGTCCTCTATCTTCTCCTCTAATTTTTTAAACCTCGTCCGATATTCACAACGTCTAGAGTCGGCCTTATCCTGCCTTCTTTCTAGTGAAACAATTCTGGTTTCCGAATCCTCGACCCTCCGTGACAAGGATTCAACTGTAGATTTAATAACTTGCAGGTCTTCTGATATCGTTGCGATCGTTGTCTGCAGCGGTTGCATAATTTCCATGAATTTCTCCTCGGAAAGTGCAGTAGCAATCATAGCCATTTTTGGTAAATTAAACACTGCGCTGGCATCAGCGGCCTTGTCTTTCTCGGGGGTCTGTGGCGAGGATCGTCTGGGTAATACCTTTTTCATGTACACCTCCATTCAGTCTTGGTCCGAGGATCCTGGCACATTTACCTTGCCGGGGCTTATTCTGGTAGGCAATTCTCAGCTTTAAAACCAATTATAAAGTTGTGAACACAGTGCAGAGAACGGAACTCCAGGAAACTGCTGCTCTAGCTCAGGCTGCCATCACGTGACCTCGACTAAGGTTATTTCTTATGCATTGTTGGGGAAAAGTAAGACTGTGGTGGGGCTTGGCTGTGGAGAGCTTAATGTTTATTGGTTCCTATTGACTGGAAGAGAAGAGCATCAGGCTGAGTTTCAGCAGTTGGTGTTGGACTTAAAGAGGATGTCAGAATATGACCTACTGTGATGTGGTTAAGTATTTAAGTGGTAAAGGCACAACAATGGCTGGGTAGATGGGTTACCGTGAGTAATCACACCATGTGCAAAACCCTAGTGTAGTCTGAAATGGGGTGGGATTACAAATCGCAAACTCACTCTAAAAATTAAGCTTTATAGCTGTTATGAAATGCAGTAAGGCATTTAAGTAGTAATACTTTTTTGACAATTAAAACACTCAAATCAGTGTGTGAAACCTGATAAACAAGCATTTGTCAATGCCGAATGTTGCTTGCTTCTATGTGCTGTTTAGGTATTTGGAAGTCATTGAGTGCAAATATTGAAAATTCGAACTTATGAGCACAGCGAGGAACCGCGCAGAACGACGCCGTAAAGCAGTCATTTTAGGAATTTTTTCACCAAATTTTCAACATAGCCATTTTAAGACCTCTGCTCATGAACAGTGTCACTGTGATTTTCGTAATGTGTCCCATACATTGAGTTCGCATACCGACTCGCCATTGTGCGCTACATGAAGGCGGAAACACGTTTTGGGCAGGATGTGAAAAATGGCAGCTGTACTGCTCATAAGGAGGTGGTAAAATGGCAATGTTGAAAATCTGGAGTGAAAATATTGAAAATTCGCAAACTTACAAGCGTGCGTAGGAACTGCATAGCATGCGCTAAATAAAACAGTCATTTTAGGAATTTTTTCACCAAATTTTCAACATAGCCATTTTAAGACCTCTGCTAATGAACAGTGTCACTGTGATTTTTTAATGTGTCCCATACATTGATTTACACACCGACTGCGCCATTATGCGCTACATGAAGTGGAAACACGTTTTGGGCAGGATGTGAAAATGGCAGCTGTACTGCTCATAAGGAGGTATGGTAAATGGCAATGTTGAAAAATCTGGAGTAAAATATTGAAAATTTCTTGAACTTCTGACGTGCGTAGGAACTGGAGCAACATGCAGCTCGTAAAACAGTCATTTTAGAATTCTTCACCAAATTTTCAAAATTGGCTTTTGAGAGCCACCTTATGAACACTGGCAGTGTCATTTTCGTTGTCGTTCGGAAGGTGATTTTACGTGCATTGACTGAAATCACCCTTGAACTCGAACTACGCCATGACATGACAGCACTCATGAAGGGGTCCCAAAACCCCATGTTGAAAATTTGGTGCAAAATTCCAAAAATGCCTGAGATATGCAATAAAGTTGAAAAACCCTATCTATCCCATTATACAGCTTACGGCATGTCCTCAGTTCGCAGGTCGGTTTTGAAGAGTGCAGGCGTGTTCCCGGTCCACGATGATTGTCGACCGAGCTCCGGAGGTAAGTATGGGGTGGGGGTTGTGGGAGGCAGGGTGCGCAGTGGGTGAGTGCGGGTTGTGGGAGGGCAGGGAGACTCTGAGGGACTGTTTTTTATTCACATTTTTTTGTTTCTGAAGGCGACGGGGCGTTTGCCATGCTGGGGTGGGCTCCCAGCGTGGCAGCAGGAAAAAGCTGTTCGAGGGGCGTGGAGCCGGCGGAGTTGGGCACCCAGCCAAAACAAGATTTGCCATGCTGGTGGGCTCCCAGCGTACCGCAAAGCTTTTGGGGAGGGAGCGCAGTTTGGAGCGACGGGGACGCACCCTTGGCCGGCTATAACAGATTTTGCCACACTGGGGTGGGCTCCCAGCGTGGCACCTGGACTGCTGTTGGGGGCGTGGAGCCGGCGGGATTAGGCACCCCATTGACCCATACAGTAATATGCGTGGGGGCGCATCAGCACACAATATGTGTGCTTGCCGTGTGTGTGCGTGGGGGCTCTCCTTTGAACTGTATGCCACTGCATTTCAGCTTGTCATAGACAGCTGCAGCAGTGATTGAGGAAATGGGGCGCCTGCAAACACACTGACTGCATTGGAAGGCGGGCTGACACACCTCTGAAAACTTGGATGATGGCACTATGTTTCTTGCACATCCGTGCAAGCAACATAAAAGGAGACACACTAGCAAGACCTATGTGACTACCATGTAATTTTCACATGAGTCTTAGCCAATCAGAAAGTGGGATTTCCTGAGCCCATTTTATAATATCCATAACGTGGTGTGGGCAGATTAGCATGATGACTTTTATAGGTATAGAGATTAACAGAACCCTGCTACAGGTTATTGTATTATGATGCAAATAAATTTAGTGCATTGGCTAATACAAAGCATTACAACCAGCATAAAGGCAGTGTACTACTAAACATGTCATAGAAAGGTACTATTTTATGACAAGAATTTGCTATTGCATCATAGTTTGGTAACATAATACAGTAATGCTAACCTTTTTGCATTTTACTGAAGTACAACAAAGCATTTAAAGATCACCTTTTTTCTCTCACCAGTTTCCCACCCCCAGAGACACATAAGGAACCTTGCCTGCCCTGAGTTAAATCCTGTATAAAGTAGAATTTATTTGTACCTCTGGAAGATTTTTTTATGACTGCATGGGTGGAGCTTAGCAGGCGTTATGCCAACATATTAGAAGAGCACTGTGGAAGCACATGTCCAGACTGCTGTCTGATGTGCTTCCACAGTGCCTCACTTTCCTGTGGTTGAATTTATGCGGACGTTCCCTCCACTGGCGCATAAATACACACACTCGGAACACTTCTTTTTTTTCATAACTGCAGAAGTGATGGTCATCATGCACAAGATGGCGGCGTGAGCCAGACTGCATGTCTGGTACTGCACATGCGCAGTTCTGTCGCCATACCATCTTGTGCAAGCTTACTCCAGCTGACGCTACGAAAAGCTCAGCGCACTCGATATTCTAAACAGAGTTTGTTTCTTTAGTAATGGGACCAGTGAAATGGAAACTGTCAACAACTTTGTACAGATCTCTGGTGTGCTGTCAGGTGCCCCAGATCCTAAACTGCTATCAGATGTCCTGTGCCTAAACTTGTCCAGTTCCCCTACCTTGCAACATCATACATGCCGAATATAAAGGTAATAGTGAAAGCATGCTGATGCTTCATGCTAGAAGAAGTTTACATGGTGAGAAGAACAAATGGTAAAGACACTCCAGCCACAGCAAGACCACTGGGCCCCCATACCTCTACTCTGTAACAGAGCTTTGGTACTTTCTTGATCTCCATACCACCATATGATGGCGAGGAATTAAGTAAGTACTGCTCCTCTCACATCTGGGCAGGAAAAAACAAAAAGTCTTGCAGGAAGAGCAGAAAAACTGTATTTATTAATTTTTTTTTACTAAAACCACGATGACAATAGACTGCTTGTTCTGGAGGTAGTGGGGGAATAAGTAGAACAAAATGGCTTTGTTTGGGGAGCAGCAGGAGATGGAACAGCACAAAATGAATGGACCACTTTACAACAAAAGACATAAATTTCATTCTCACTCTAATTTTTTAAAATGTTTTTAAAGTTTTAAATACCATCTAAAGATGCCACAGTTTGCCCATTTTCTAAGTGCAATAATACCTTAATGGTGGATGGTATAGGCGATACTGGACCTTCCAGGACTATAAGGCTCCTGCAACGTCGGGCCTCATCATGCCCCTGGGGCAGTCCGTTATTGCCCAATACCGCCCACCCTATCGAATGTGCTTACATATCTCCCTGAGGATATCTCTTCCACAGTAATCCTAACTTCTTTGTGAGGCGTGGTTAAAATCTTATGTTTGAGACTCTGACTCTGAAATAGAATTTCCGTTTGTGGATCTTTTGGTGTGGTATGGTCAAACCCTACCGTTATTCTTTTGTAAGGATTAAAGGTTGTGGGTTTAAGAAGACAGAGGACGGGATACCAATGCCTAAATAGAACAGTGGAAATAAAGTGAAATAGAAGCTTCTGAATCTAGTCTGCCTGTTGTCCTATAATGTGTCCTGCTGTTTTGTCCTTTTATCTCATTTCTTAGGTGTCCATAAGCAATTAATCATGACAGGATGTGGGTTATATAGGTTTACCCCTATGGTGTATTTTGGTCACTTGTGCCTCGTGGCCATACCCACCAGGGTGAATCAAACCACACCCTGAAGTGGTTTATTCTTGATTATACAATGGTCTGCTTTTTGGGGTGAAAAAAACACACAGAAAAGATTTTATATTTTATTTTAAATTATTATTTCTAGGGACATGGATATGTTGTTGATCCACTATCTGGCAGGTTCCTTGCCGCTTTAAATCTTGCGGAAGGTCTTCAAGCTGGCTCCTCCCACCCACTTGGGTGGTAAAACTCTTAGCTCCACCCCATGGCGTAGATCTTCCTTACCACTTGAGCTCAGATTCCTCCTTAGCGCTCTGCGTTTTGACTGGTTCCTGATTCTTGATTCGTCCAATTTAGTTTTGAAGTTTTCTTAACCGGTCTTCTTTCCCTCACGGCTGCGATGGACAATTCGTTTTCCAGCTCGGGAAGCGCCTAGCGGCGTATTTTCTCAGGACTGCTCCACCCATATGTATATAATGCCGCGACTTGGACCACGACCGCAAGTTTGCGATTTCTGCCTCTTCCTTTTGACCAGCGTCCTGGAGGATCATGTGGCCCGATTGAGGCTTAGGCGCGAGGATTTTTCTGGCTGGTAAAATCCATAGAGGCTCGTCCGGCGGTGTCCGTGATGGCTGACTTCGGTTGAGCAGGTCCGAACACTCTATCGCCCTGGAGGGGACGGTCAAGGCAGCATCTCTCTCCTCCTCGTCGCAGCTTTTATCCCGCTCTCTCTGAGTTCCTCTCATTCGGGTTTGTTCAGGGCTTCGCCATTCCCTCTCCACAAAGGGAGAGGGCCGCCAGTCTTGCCTCAGGTCGAGGGTCACAGGGTAAGTCCATCGTCAGGCGTTTGTCTGCGGCGGGAGGGTCTCCTTCCCCGGACTGCCGACCGTGGAGCTTCGATCGGGGTTGCGGCTCAGGCCGTTGGCTTCACGGTGTCCCGTCAGGCCAACGGCCGAGACTCCATCGACACAGTCGAGTTTTCTCTTGACCGTCACCTGGGTGGTCGACTGGAAGAGTCGTCAACCCTTTGCCGGTTCCCGGTGGGGGTCGAGGTTCTGCCTGCACCTCCGGGCGGCAGTCCTCGGTCAAAGTGTCGAGCCGAGGGAAGGCGGGTGTCCCCGCTCCTTCCCAGACCCGTCCTCGGTTTCACGAAGATCTCGGTCTAGGTCTTCTTCTCGGTCAAGCCGCTGCCCCCGACTTGACAGTCTCGGTCGGGCACCGAGTTAAGTGGCTTACCGTTCCTCCTCGGAGGAGGAGGACTGACGCAGATGGCGTCGATGTTGCGAGGAGTTTATGTGGCAGCAGTTACTGTTGTCCGGAATCAATCGACTCGATTCATTCCCCATCTATCAGCGGCTGCCGCCCGAGCGGCCCGATGCAACCGCTCACTGCAGTCGAGTGCCCACTTCCGGACCAGTTGTTCGACCAAATCTTGCTGCCCACCGATTGTGGTGGAACCTCGGTTGGGTCCCGACCTGTCCCGGGTTGTCGGTCACCCTCACTCCGCCCACCCTTGGCAGGTGAAGGCTCAGGCCTGAGGCAGCTCTTTGCAGACCCTTTGGAGTCCGACAATGACTCCTCCGTGTTTCCCAGGTGGGTGGGCCTGGAGTCCTCCCTGGACTGATCTTTGGGCGACAGCCCATCGTCCTTCCTGGGTCTGCTTAGGCTCATCTCGGAGTTCACTGGGATGCAGCTCGAACCCGTGTCCAAAGCGGGCCTATTTTCCACTGGCGGAGATCCCTGGACCGGGGGATTCACCCTCGGAGGCCTTCCCTGTGGCTGAGGCCATTGTTGGCCCAGCCTTGGGCTTGGCGGCCTACTTCCTGTCCTCGCCCTCGGCCAGATGGCCAGGAAGTATGCAGTCCCTGTTGGTTCTTTGCCCGGTTTCTCCGGAGCACCCTCTGCTGAGGGTTAGTTACCTCTCGTCTTCCAGCATTCCGTAAGCGCTCGGGATGTGGATAGGCCTCCGACAAGAGTCCAAAAGGATGGACTATGTTGGGCGCAAGGTTCTGCCCGCCTCTTCCCTTGGCCTCCGACAGGCCAGCTCGGCCGTGCTGATGGCACACTTCTCCCACGCCCTCTTGGGCTCCCTGGATGAGGTACCTCATCTCCCGGCTGACCTGCGGACCACGGTCCGGCAGGTGTGGGACCAAGGTAGAGGCGGTGGCTACGCGCAGCTTCAGACTGCTCTGAACATAGGTGATTCCTGTGCCAGGTCAGTAGCGGCCGCGGTGGTCATGCGCCACAGGGCATGGCTGAGGATATCCTCCTTCTCAGCGGATACCCAGCACAAGTTGGCGGACATCCCCTTCTTGGGGACTGACCTCTTGATCGTGGGTGGAGGGACACCTCCAGGGGACTGAGAAGTCCAATGCCACTCTGGACTCGGTCTCCCCGCCCAGAGGGACAAGGGCGCCGGCAACCTCTCGTAACCCCTTAGCCCCCTGCAGCACGACCGGCCCATCAGCACCAGCAAGAGGGCCAGCAGACTTAGCTTGGCACCCGAACCCAAACCAGCGGCTTCCTCTAAAAGGAAGCAAGGAGGTAAGGGCCCAGGAGCTCCTCGCCAGTCTCTCCTGCAAGCCTGCTCAGTGGCGGGCTGAGGGCATCACCCCGGCCTCGTCACCCCTACCTGGGTTCCACCCTTGAGATGGCTCCATCTTCCTTTCCACCTGGTCCGCTATCACCATGGACCGCTGGGTATTGGAGGTGGTAGGAAAGGGCCTGCCTCTGGAGTTTGGGCAGGTCCCACCCTTCCGAGCACGTCGCCCTCGGGGCCACTGGGTTCGCAGCCTCTCTGTCGGCCTGCTGAGCCGATGTTGCCCTGCTCCTCGAAAAGGGTGATCAGGAAGGTGGCGGATCCTCCTCCAGACCCGGGGTTTGTGTCCAGGTACTTCCTGGTCCCCCAAGCAGTCGAGAGTGGCGCCCATTCTCAGCCTGCATGGCCTGATCAAGTTCCTAAGGTCTCGGACCTTATTGATGGTCACTCTGACTCAGATATCCCATCCTTGGAATGAAACATGTGGCTCTGTTTCCTGGACCTCCAGGGCGCATTCCTCACGTTCCAATCCATCCGTTTCTTCAGAGACATCTCCGCTTCAGAGCGGAGGGATCTGTTCTGAGTTCGAGCCATACCCTTGACCTCTTCTCAGTTCCCAGGGTCTTCTCCAATGCATAGCAGTGGTGACAGCATTCTCTTGAGGCTGAAGGGTCAGGTGTACCCTACCCAGATGGCTGGCTGATTGCAACCTCCAGAGCGGAGGTGGGTGGTCGGAGTTCTGGCACTCTAGGTTGCCCTGAGATGGGCCTCCTCTTCAATGGAGCCAAGTTGGAACTCGTGCCAAAGCAGGTGATTCTCTTCATCGGGCAGAGCTCGACTCTTGAGCTAGAGCTCGGCTCCTGGCGGACAGGGCCGAGGTTCTTCCTCCTTACCCAATCACCTCTGATTGGGCATTCGCCCTGCCGGGACTTCCTGTGCCTCCTGGGCCTCGTGGCGGCCTGCACCAGCGTGGTCTGTTGGGCCTGTTGTACATCGTCCCCTTCAGTGGGGACTGGCCGCCGGTGGCCACATCGCTACAATCCATTGGACCAGCCCGTGTCAGTGACCCAGGAGATGTGGGCAGCTCTCCAGTGGTGGACTGTTCCGGCACATCTGCAGGAGGGTATCCCGTTCGTCTGCCCGAGCAGCGGTCTCTCTGTCGACCAATGCATTTCTAATGGGTTGGGGTGCCCATCTTGGGAGCACAGGCGCTGACCTCTGGTCCCCTCGGGAGTCCTGATGCCACATCTACCTGCTGGAGCTTGAGCGGTTCGTCTAGCCCTCACCGCCTTTGCTCCGTTTCTCGCGGTCAAGTGGTTCAGGTCCAGATGGACAGTACCCGACCATGTACTATCTAAACGCCAGGGCGGGACACGCTCCATGCCTCTATGCAGGGAACCTCTCCGCATTTGGTCTCTCATGCGCAGCCTCGAGGCGGATCTCCTTGCCATTCACGTGGCAGGATCCTCCAACACCCTGGCCTAAGCCGGATAGGGGCTGCGTCTCACGTGATCTCTCTGCCGGAGGTAGTACAAGATCTGTTCTCCCACTGGGGCACACCTCAAGTGGACCCGTTTGCCTCAGGAGAATCGAAGCTGAGACTGTTCCATGCCCGCCCCCTCAGCAGGGCTCGCTGCAGGGGATGCCTTCTCGAGGCCATGGACTCGGGCCTCTTCTCGCCTTCCCCATTCCCTTGATCCACAAGGTGCTTCTCAAGGCAAGGAGGAACAAGGCGCAGGTGATTCTGGTAGCCCCAGACTGGTTCCACCAGCTCTGGTATCCAGCTCCTCAGTCTCAGCTCCAGGCTCCTGAGGCGGCTTCCAGCCCGCCCGGACCTGATCTCGGTTATCAGGGAAGGTATTCCACCGGACCTTCAATCCCTGCACCTGATGGCCTGGTTCCTGTGCAGCTAGTTGCCAGGCCTTGGGTCTTCCAGCGAGGTCCTCAATGATTTGTTGGCGCCCCATCAGGAGTCGACCAGATAATGCTACGTCTTCAAATGGAAGAGTTCTCCATTTGATGTTAGGTAGAGCCTGGTCCCTTCTCCTGTTCCTCGCGAGCATTCCGGACTACCTGTGGTAATTTCTTCTTCTTCAGCAAGGGCGATTAGGCGACCCATAAGGTGCTCTGAACCACCTCTGCCCTCGAGCGCGGGCCGGAAGGCAGTCGGTGGCGCAGGAAAAGTGGTCGAGCTCTTCTAAGGCCTTGATCACACTTCCCCTCTGGTGCGAGAATCTCCACCTCCGTGGGATCTACCACTGGTATTGGCTAACTCACGGGCAAGCCATTTGAACCAATGCACAGGTGTGATTCTCCACCTGTTGTGGAAGAACACCTTCTTGGTGGCTACCACGTCTACCAGTAGGATGGGAGAGCTCCAGGTGCTTCCTTGAGTCTCCCTATCTGGTCTTCCACAGGGACAAGGTTGTCCTCGCCCCACCAAATTTCCTTCCGAAGGTGGTGTCAGAGCTTCACCTTCACGGGTGTTGACTCTGCTGGTGTTCTACCCCATTCACACCTCGGAGGCGCGAATATAGGCTCCATTTGGACCCTAGTTGAGCGCTTCGCCTTCTCAGGGCGTGGGGCTGAGATTCGGGAGGTTCGCCAGCTGTTTGTCATCTCGCTGAAGCCGCACCTGGCAGACCTGCAGCCAAGCGGACGATAAGCGGGTGGTCACCTTCTGCATAGATCTCCGCTATAGGTGGGCGGGCATGGAGCCTCCCAGAGGGATAAGAGCTCATTTACCCGCCTTACCGCTGCATCGGTGGCTGCTTCCAGGGATGTCCCTATCCAGGATATCTGCAGGGCTCCTACCTGAGAGTTGGCACATACCGTTTACCCCTACCACATCGACCTTGGGTCACGCCGGGATGCTGGTTGGGGCCTTGGTTCTCCAGTCTTTATTCCCTAAGTAGAGATTGTGCACCTTACCTCCCTCCTCCTGGAGAACTGCTAGGAGTCTGCCAGACAGTGTGGATGAACAACATATCCATGTCCCTAAATACAGGTTACTCACCTGCAACAGGGTTCTAGGAATGGCCATATGTTGTTCATCCTATCTCGACCTCCCTGGCCCCTTTAGCCTGGCTGGCCCAGGGGCTAGATCTGGCATCATGGGGCGGAGCCGAGGTTTACCACCGGGTGGGTGGGAGGAGCCAACTTGAAGACCTCCCGGCAAGATTTAAAGCGGCAAAGAACCTGCCAGATGGTGTGGATGAACAACGTATATCATTCCTAGAACTCCTGTTACAGGTGAGTAACCTGTATTTTTATTACTCCGCCATAAAAAAGTCCCTTGTTGACAGAGAAACTGCTGCCTGTGCCTCCCCACTCTGTGCCCCATGCTCCAACCATGTGATTATATTCCCCCAGAACTTGTTTCAAAAGTTTAACTACTGGGTTACATTAAGACGTGTATGAGTCTTCATTCCCTACTTCAGCATTGCTCCAACTATTACAATTTATGTTTACCTGAACAGCGATGGTGCGAGGTGTGAATGACATGCTGATGCAGTTTCAGTTAGAAAGTAACAAAAAAAAATCAAAAACAGCCACGATGGATTAGGCTGTTGTAAGTCACAGAGGAGGCACACAAAATGTTTCATCTGAATTTTTTCCTACTTGGGCTGTTTTGAAATGCATGTTACAGATCCGTGCAGCACGTCTGACTTCAGATTACCCACACAGCGAGAGTGCTGGGCTAAGGAGAGCAAGTGAGCAGCAGTATTACTGCAGCTGCATTTCGGTTCATGTGTTTAAGATTTGTTTAAGTTTTTGTTGTTTTATTACTGAAAGGGGCCCACAGTGATGATAATCTGGAAACGAAGAGCGAGTGCAGTGCGTGTGAGAAAGAGAGAGAAAGCGGACCTTGTGAAATGAACTGCCATCTGTTGCAGTTCACAGAGGAGAGAGAGAGAGACTGCAAGGCTTTTTTTTTATTAAACAGTTTTTCATCCCTGGAAACAGAAAACACAGTGTGAAAATGAGCTGTTGCCCATTGCAGCTCACAGACCGAAAGAGACACTGCAAGGCTTCAGGTTTTTGTTTTTAACAGTTTCTCTCCCAGGGTTAGAACATGTGAGCAGTGAGAGGCTGCCAGCCGTTAATGAATAGTGAGAGAGGGAGATAGCGGGGACTTAGCAAGGAAATATTTGAGGTCACTGACACAAAAGAGCAGATAAAAACGTGAGTACTTTCACTTAGCAAGGTTTGTCACTTTGCTGTGGTTCTTAGCAGGAAAAGAATATGGCAGCAGTTTGTTTCTGTTCTTGTTTATAGGTGCCTTCTAAATTGGGGGTTCCGAAAAGTCTTCAAGAGCTTGTTTAATTGCTCACAGCCTGGTTGGTGTTCAGCAAAGCCATTTAAATGTTGTTGCCAGTGACTGCTTTTAAAGCCTCCATGTACTGTCCTTAAGGGCTGCCCATTTTGCAGTGTAATTAATCTGAATGGGGGCACTGTGTGTTTCTATGCCCGAGTCCCACCTGGCTGCTGAAGAATTGCTCCGTTTGCCATCGCTAATTGTGCAGATTACTACTGAAAGATGTAACTAATTACTGGTAATCATTTGGAGTGGTAATGAAAATGTAGTTTGTTCTAACCTGCCTTTCTTGCAGCATGGACTGTTCAGTGTAGCTCCACCATCTTGGTCCTGAACTGCGAATTGGACCAGCCAGTACTGGTGCACTCTAAAATGGAGCCTGCTGAAATGGGACTATATGGATTACTAGTTGGGATTTGTAGTTTTAGACTGTTGGCACCTTTTTCCAACAGGAGGGAGCTCTTACTTGATTGACAGCTAAACTGCCCAACCAAACCTTTTGGATCTAAAAATCCCTAAACTGTCTGCTGGCAAGCCAGATTCGAGCTGGAAGTTGAGAGAGGCTTGGCTGTGTTAGCAGTAGTTCAGCGGAGAAGCCGTGGAAGGCCGAAATTCAGCCTGTTGCCGTCTCACTGAGAGAGAGAAAGATAGTCGGATAGTGATCCGCTTGTTCTCTGGGTAAGCTGTGGAAAGAATACCAGGCTCACCTGAAGAAGACTGAAGATTCTGCTGACAGTGATCGGCCTGTCAGGAACTTTAGCTACTGTAGTGCTCCCGGTTTAGCAGTGATTTTGCGATCGGGACCGAGGAGTCACCTGCCTGATACAGTGAACTTTTTACATATAAATGTGCTGCGAACTGGAGGGTGGCAGCCTGGTTCCCCTCGAACTGAGCTGTGTTGAAGGCTGGAAGCTGTTCCCAGCTGCATCGGACTGAATCTGCTTGCTCTTACATGCCATTGGGCCCTGCCACAGGGTCTTGTCTCCCTACCCTGCTTCTTCTGGCAATCCAGAACAACTATCATCCATCTTGTTCTCCGCATTGGGTATCATGAGTAGTACCCAGGGTAGCTCCCTGCAACATATCTTTTAAATCAAAAGTGTGTCATCTGATTATTGTGTTGTTTCCACGAACTGAGCCCTCCGACTCTGGATTACAATCGGGTGTGTGTATGTTGTTTCTTTCTTCACAGGGCCCCAACCAGCTGCAACGCTGGGCAACGATCCTGGCTAGCCCTTTTTTCCATCCTGGGTACCCAGAGTGTGACTAATTGGGATTTTGATTGCATGTACAGCGGTGCAATTTTTAGTGTGATTTAGCCAATTAACCTGATTGCCCCATCCTTGTTATAGTCCCTGAATAAATCAGATCTACTTTTTCTGCAATTTACATTGACTGTGGTGTCAGTTTATGTTGAAGGTATTGCATTGTTTCTTTGGTATTGCATCACCTTGTTTTAAGGGGTCCCCAGAGCCAAGCGGAAGGAACCAGTCCTGGAGGTAAGTGCTCAGCATATGTGCTTGTGCCAGACTGGTCAAGGGCATTGGGAAGGTATACATTGTGTACTGTGTTGGCCACTAGTAGAAGACAAGGGGTTATAGTGTCTCAGAGGGCTGTGGCCTGGTCATTCAGACTAATACCAAGACCTTTGGGTGGAGCACCATTACTGAACCTAGGCCCTTAACCTGTTACCAGACAAGCAGGCAGGGTAGTAGCCCAAGGGAAAGCGCCACCTAGGGGCTACTTCTTGGAGGCACCACTGGGATTAGCGTCCTCTAGTGGCCAAGGGAAGAAGTTACCCTGTTATGTTTAGTTTTGGGGAGAAAATGGAGGACCTCGCTACACCCAAGCTGAAAATTGCCCCTCATAAGTTGTTAGTGCACCGAATAATGAGGTGGAGCTGGCTGAGGGGTTGGACCCCTGACAGGCTCTCCTATTGTTGGATGTCCCATTAGGGATTGCTAATGCTGATACTGTAGCCACTGTGGAGCATGTTAAAGGTTTGAGGAAAATCGAGGTAAAGGAAAGAGATGCAGATCTGTTTGAACAGACTATGATAGTGCTGCTGTCTTGTAGCGCCCGATAGATCCAGAGAAAGTACCTCCTGATCTTACTTGAGAGGGTTCCTGCAGTAGGTCTTCACATATAGGACTCGCTTCCTGGCGTCAGGTCTGCACGGCAAACTTGTAGATAGCAATCATCAGCAGGAACCGCCCCTGACGTCGGGCGGCGTGACATCAGCCCGACTATAAAGGGGTGGTCCAGCCTGCTCTCCAGTTCTTTCCAGCTGTCACCTCAGTAATGTTCGGCTCGTGTTTGAACAGCAATCAACGCCAGCGTTGTATTTTGTCGACATTTCTTCGCCTCTAATTAATATTTTCTCTCAAAGTTTTTCTTCAATTTGATGTTTTCTAGACAGAAGAAAAGTGCTCTAAAGTGCGGTGCTCAAATCCCTCTAGGGGACGACCATTCCCACTGCCTCCTTTGCCTGGGTTCTAAGCACGGCGTCCAGGAGTGTTCTATCTGCCAGGCCTTCAACCAGGTGACCAGAACCAGGTGCAAATGTTCCTCAAGGCCCATCTTCTAACTTGACGCTTGGCATCTATGGAAATGAAGCTCAAAAACTGAGGAAAGGTCGTCACTGCGGCTCCTAAAAGAAGAAAGCAAAGGAGCGCCAGGACGGAGTCCGTCGCCACATGAGAGGCCAGCAACTGTGAGTATTTCTTTGGGTGCCCGTCCACCTCTTTGGGCGGCGCCTTCTACCTACCCGAGGTGGCGGGCAGCGGGGTAACCTCTTTGGAGGTGGTAATCTCTTCGCCTTGTCCTGCCGATAAGACACCCCTCGCCTGCAGCGAAGGCGCCGGCCTCAGCCAATCAGCCTAGTGGCGGCCTTCCCGCCATCTCTAGCCTGGCGGATCTGTGGTTTCGGACGCCAGTTCCTCCGATGCCGCCCAGATCCATCCACTCTCCCGTTGGGCTCCAGTTTGGCCCCGGCGTCCCGACAGAGTGAGGGACAAGTCGACCGTTGTCTCCTAGGGTTCTTCACCCCAGGGACTCGCCACCGATCCTTTGCTTTTGCTTTAGCTAGATCGCACTCGGCCTGCCATCGGGGCCCCTCATGTTCCTCCCCTTGCCAAGCCTTCCGCCTTCCCGGACAGGAGTCCGCTGCTGGCTGGGCATCCGTCCATGGAGCCTCCACCCTCTGGTACTTGAGCGCGCCCCGGATCGATGCTATCTGCTGCCACTTCAGCACTGCCCCCAGCGGTCATTGGCTGGATTCCCAGACTCTGCACCCTCCTTCCCGCCTCCAGGTGCCCCCCCGTCTACCACTCAGTATCAGACACTGGGCCATGTGCCTCCATGGGTTACAGGACGGCGGGCCACCTAACTACATCTTATCCAACACCGGTATCTCTACTCTAGGACACCCCACCAGGGTTATCCTGGGTATTCTTATTATTACTAGTCTTGGCAATACCCTCAGTATCTGGGGTATCCAGCTTCCAGCCCCTCCTCCTCCTCAACCTCCGGTACCAGACCATGAGTCCATTCCCTTTTGTGGAAGGGCGCCAGACGCACTTCTGTCAGAGATAAGATAGTCGGTGGAGACATACCCCTCCCAGTTCACTTCTCCACCGCCTACTCAGACCAGAGCTTCAGGCTCCTTGATCTGGGCATCACAGAACCAGAACCTGGTCTCCCTAGCGATTCCGAGCCCTCTGACACCGAATCTGACATGGACCCATCGGACCCTAGGTTCCCGTAGAGGCTCCCCTAAAGACTCTCCCAAGTCTCCCCGGAGGACCTCTCTTTGGAGATTTACTGCGTTCCATTCAAGTGGCTGGCAGCTGGCCGACCAAAGAGGTAGACCCTACAAAGAAAGCTTTGTGGAACACCTCAGTCTGGCAGCTTCTGACCCTATCCCCATTCCCCTGTGGATGGGACCCCATGAGGACCTTGTCACCACAATTTGGCAACAACCATTCTCCATACCAGCGGTTTCTTGCAAAGCTGACGCACTACTACCCCCAGAAGGGATATCTCACCTTAACTCCCACCCTAAGGCTGATTCCATGGTCATCACAGCAGCTCACGACCGTTCAGCTCAGCCCAAACACTTGAGTTCTTCACCTCCTGACAAGGACTTGTGTCAGCTTGATCAATTTGGGCGTAAATCTACTCTTCTTCCTCTTGTGCGACACGTTCCTTAATTATGTCTCGCATATGGTTGCTCTTTCAAAAAGCTTCTCTTTTGGACCTGGAAAGGACCTCCAAGAGGTTCAGGATGAAACCCTGAGAAAGAAGTTGTTGGATAAAGTTCGGATGGGAAATCCTCGTGTCAACATGCCCGAAGGCGACTTACGAATCAGTGGACTCGGTGGCTAGAGCGGCAGTCACGGGATCTGTCTCCGCCGCCTCTCCTGGCCTAGTATAGCAGGACTGGCGCAGGATGTGCAGTCCTCTCTTCTGGGCGCCCTTTCAGGGGTTCCATTCTCTTTAGTGGCGGCGCTCAAGATATTATTACTGGGCTGCAGGAGAGTGGACTCTCCTTACGGGATGTCCGTTCCTTATACAAGACAGACCAGAAAAAGCAGCCTTTTTCACCGCCAAAGAAGGTGGAACAAATCCCAGGCCAAGCGCCAAGCAAAGAAATGCCTGGATCTGGAGCTCAAACCCACAGGCCAAATTTTCCAAACAGGCCTCTGGTGCAAAAGCTGCCCTCCCTCGGTGTCTGACTCCTTTCCCTCCTTCTGCTCCCTCCAGTAACACAGGAGAAACCCGGTCAGAGGAGGTTCGGCCTCCACCTGGACAGTTGGAGGTTCGTCACCACGCAAGCTTGGGTGCTTCAGCTCATCCAGCGAGGTCACTCGATAGAATTCAGCAAAATTCCAGCTCCTCAACCGCCAGGGCGGTCCTTCTGTCCTTGGGATCAGGTCTCCATTGTCTCTCAGGAGATCCAGGCACTTCTTCTAAAGAGGCCACATACCCGTCCATCAAACCAAATAGGAAGGGATTTTACTCCCACTTCTTCCTAGTACCCGAAGAAAGCAGGCGACCTGAGACCGATCCTGGACCTCAGCACACTAAACATCTTGCCGAGTACAAGAAGCTTCATATGTTGACCCTTCAGGGCTCCTTCCCTGCTCCAACCAGATTTGTGGCTGTGCTCCCTGGACATGCAGGATGCTTACCTGCACATTCCTATCCTCTTGGCCCACCACCGTTTCTCTGTTTTGTCTTCATGGAGAGGCATTTCCAATTCAGAGCACTCCTTTTGGCCTTTCTTCAGCCCCAGAGTGTTCAGCAAATGTCTAGCGGAGGGTGGCGGCATTTTATGCCGTCAGGGCATTTATGTCTTCCGGTACCTGGACAACTGACTCCTTGCAGCACCCTCTCCTACCAGCCTGAAAGAGTCTCTCTCTTTCACTCTGAACTTGTTGCTTACCTGGGCATAACGGTCAGTTTCACAAGTCCCAGCTAGTACCGTCCCAGAGGCTCCAGTTCATTGGAGCTATACTAGACACAGTTCAGGGCAAGACTTTCCTGTCATTGGATTGGGCTGAGACCTTAGCTTCTCAGATCACTCTTGTGGCACAGGCCCGATGGATCCCAGCACACTCAGTGCTCCGTCTCTTGGGACTGATGGTGGCCGCCATTTCACAGTTCCCATGTCCAGGCTTCACATGAGGGTCACCCAATGGTCTCTTCAAGTCCAGTGGGACCAGAGGATGGACGACATGAACCAAAATGATCTCCAACAGTCTTCAGAGAAATCTTCACTGGTGGCAGGATCTCTAAAAACCTGTCGAAGGAATTTCTTTCCATCCTTCAGTTCCAACCCAAATTCTCCCTGCAGATACCTCAGATCTGGGCTGGGATCCCATCTGAGGTCTCACAAGATGCAAGAGTCTTGGTCCGACCAGGAGCTGATGCTCCACATCAGTGTTCTGGAGACCAGGGTGGTTCTTTACACTCCAGGCATTACAGTCGCTGCTGGTTCCGGGATCCCTTTTAGTCAGGCCGGACAACATGTCCACCATCTGGTACCCTAAACAAACAGGGAGGAACCCATTCATATCCTCTCTGCAGAGAAGCTTTGAGGGTGTGGTACTGGGTGATTCAGCACAGCCTTTACTTGACAGCAGTCCATGTTCCGGGCATCACCAATGTCCTGGCGAACAGTCTCAGTTGATCAGTGGCCAGGGCCCATGAGTGGGAGCTAAAGTCAGAGGTAATCAAGAACTTTTTCTTCTGTGGGGTCAGCCAGAGATAGATCTGTTCACCTCCCATACAGCATAAAACTACCGTCTTCTACTCTCTAGTTTCCTGGGCATGGTGCTTTTGGTGAGATCGCGCTGTCTCTTTCATGGATAGGGAGGTTTCTGTCGTCTTTCCTCCCTTTCCTCTCATTCAGAAGGTCCTGGTGAAACTACAACATGAGGCGCTCGTGCCATCCTGATTGCCCTCTTTGGCCATGCCAAATTTGGTATCCTCATTTGCAACAATTGGCACTGGAACCTCCGGTTCCTTTGCCCATTCCCATGACCTTCTGACTCAGGAGCAGGCACCCTGGTGCATCCGATCCTTCAGTCCCTCCACCTTCTTGCCTGGCACCTGTGGACATAGCGATTTCTCGTTATGGGGTATCTTTGCAGGTTCGCATATTCTAATGGAGGCAGAAAACCCTCCACCAGATCTACTTATGCAAGGAAGTGGAAGAGATTCATGATATGGGCCCAAGCAAGGAGCTGGGATCCATTTTAGGTATGGCTTCCCATGTTCTAGAGTATCGCACATCTTGTCTGAGGCGACCTTAGCTACTCCTCCATTAAGGTCCACCTTTCACGGTGTCGACCTACCACCTCTCAGTGGAGGGCAAAATCTTGGCTCAGCTGGAGGCTGCCAAAATGTTTTGAAAGGCATCCTTCATTTAAAACCTCCAATCCAGAATCCTTATCCTCCTAGGATCTGAATTTCATGCTTGAGAAGCTGACCTTACCACCATTTGGACCAGCTTCTTCCTGCAACTTACACTTCCTTTCCTGGAAGACCTTATTTTTAGTCACAGTTACTTGACCAGAAGGATTTCCGAATTACACACCTTCATCTGTAAAGAACCTTATTTGATTTTTCATAAGGATCGGGTAGTCCTTCGGACTAATCCTTCTTTTTGTCCAAAGTAGTTTGAAACCACTTTGAACCAGAGCGTGGAATTACCAGTGTACTATCCACAATATTCCAACAGGGAACACCTTCTGCACACCCTTGATGTGCACCAGATTCTGAGGTACTATACGAACAGGACTAAAGTGGTTAGGAAATCTAACCAACTGTTGTATGCTTGCTCCCTCAGTGCCAGGGCAAGGCTAAATCCAAGCAGACCATCTCTCGATGGCTAGCTAACTGCATCCATTTTCATATTGAAATATGGGAAGTCCCTTCCAGTGGCAGTCAAAGGCCACTCCACCTGTAGTGACCTCTACTGCCTTTTTAGGAATGTGTCCCACGGCAGAGATCTGTGCAGTGGCCACATGGTTGTCTGTTCACACCTTCACTAAGCATTACAGTCTGGACATTGCCTCTCGCGCAGAACTGGCTCTGGTCTTGCAAGACCTCCTGTCATGATTTCTCATGGCAACTTCTCCTCCTCCTGGATGCACCTATGTTTTGTTTTCTCGGGGACTGCTTGGTATTCAGTCCTATATGTGAAGACCTACTGCAAGAACCCTCTCAAAGTAATATGTTGCAGTTACGTAGAACTTACCGTAACAGTAGATCTTGAGAGAGGTTCCTGCAGTAGGTCTAATTTTCACCCTCCTTCCCCAGTTTTTGGATGTTTATCCTTATTTTTCCATCCTGTCTAGCCCTTTGGGACTAGAGTGGAGACAGGGTCTGAGGAGTTTTACTCTGGTCTTATTCTTACCTATCTATAGGTCTCCGTTGAGAAAGAACTGGAGGAGTGCTGGGATCCCGCTGATGATTGCTATCTACAAGTTTGCCTTGCGGACCTGACACCAGGGGCGCAGTCCTATATGTGAAGACCTACTGCAGGAACCTCTCTTGAAGATCTACTGTTACGGTAAGTTCTTATATAACTGCAATTTATTTTTCTTGAGGGTACCCAGAAAGGGTGGAGGGTCATTCACCTGCACAGTGATCTGACTACCGGGTGGTCCCCCGTAGAGAAGGGTTCAAGGATAAGTTGCTCAAACTATTAGCATCTGAAGGGCAAAACTGCCCAAGAGCTTGTAAAGGTGTTAGAACCTTTCAGAGAACCTGCGCCCTACACTTCCAGCCACCTCCCCTGCTTCTCCAAAAAGTTCTCCCGTGGCCCCCTCCCCATAGTGATACCCTCAGTACAGTTGGATTCCTACAGAAAGCTCAGACTCTTTTCGGGCGCAGCCCCAGTGCCCCAGGGAGGATGACTTGAAACATGGATGGACTATGCCACTCCTTTAGTGCAAGAATGGCAACGTTCAGAGGGGAAAGAAAGAGGCTGATGGAGAGTTTAAGGGGCCCTGCACTGGAAGCCATCCGTTTCTTGCGAGCAACTAGTCCAGAGGCTCACGGCAGCTGAATACCTATCTGCACTGGAATGAATGTTTGCTAGTACTGAGTGGGGGATGACTTGTGGAAGTTCAAGTCAGCTAAGCAGTGGAAAAAGCGAGAAATTGTCCGCTTTTTGTTACCAGGATTGAGAGGGCTCTGCAGAGAGCCCACAGAAAAGGGGGAGAGCCCATGAAGGGGCTGAACCGGTCAGACTGGGCCACATTCTGGAGTCAGCTAGATTTTCTAGTGTAATGATATTAAAGCTAAAGTTGCAAGATAGGAGGCTAACCCTCCTGAGTACTGTCATCTTATGAAGAAAATTCATGAAATTTACACTGATCAGGAGGGCTGGGAGAACTGTGCTGGGGTTGTAGGTACCTGTCTGATCCCAGAGAGGAGTGACTTGGATGAAGCACAGCAGCTGAGAGAGTTAAAGAGAGTTGACCAAGGCAGCTAGAGAGCCTGATCTGGCACCTCCAGAGACTAAAAGTGGAGTGGGAATGCGCATTATTTCACCAGAGGCCCAGACTGAGGGTAACCTACTGGCGAAATACAGAGTTGAGAGCCATGACTTCCTGTTGGGCTTCCAAGCAGCATGGCGGTGTAAAGCGACTCGCTACACCCTCGTTAATCTCGATTTGACGCCTTTAACGACAAACAACTTAAAAAAAAAACAAGATCTAGATATCGGGGACATATGTAGGAAGTATTGTAAAGAAGAAAATAAAAGAAATTGTACAACCACGGGCAGCAATGTCGCCCAGTAGCCCTCCAACCGGAAAACTCTCTAAGCCGCAGCAGAACAGCAGGACCAGACGACCATACCAAATAATAAAGCGAGAAACAAACGACAAAGTTAGATACTATATACAAGGAGCTATTATCGCTTTGTGCAGAAATTAAAGATCTTTACAGAGAGCTTCAGAGATGTAGTGAGCCTGGAGCAATGAGCTGATGCATCGGAGAGACAGATAACAGCAGTAGAGAAAAGAGTAGACAACATGGAGAATACAGTTCAACTCTTACAAGATCAATGTATACAATTGCAAGAAAAACAAGAAGATATGGAAAATAGAGCAAGAAAGAACCTAAGATTATATTGCATTCCTGAAGGCTCAGAAGGTCAGGACATTACTAAGTTTAACTATTGCTTTGCTCAAAACAGCTCTTGAATTGCCCTCAGATATTTAATTATCATTAGAGAGAGTTCACGTGCACTGAGCCCACAGCCTACAGATCCGAATGCTAGGTCTCGATCTATTATTATCGTTTTCTTAGCTCATGATCAGGAGACAGTATTAACAGCAGCATTGTGAAAGGGCAAGGTCTTTTATGGACAAACTCGCTTCTATGTTGATAGCGATTACGCTCCACAAATTATGCGTAATGCAGAGCATATGTAGACATCTTACCAGCTTTGAAGGAGGCAGCCATTATATTCAGAACACCGTACCCAGCCAGACTTGTGGTGCAACTTCCATCGGAAGGAAGAATTTCATACTGGAGGAGGCCAAAGAGGAGCTCCGTAAGCGGGAATTCAAGTAAAAAACAAAATCCACGTTAGGATTACGAAAAGTGACCCACCGTGCTGGCATCTACGGTGAATTTAGGCCAGGAACACGGAATGGCAGAGAAGTAACAAAGAGAGGAACATTTCTAATCGCCTGGCAACTTTACCCAATCGGCAAGGAAGAACCTGACTGATAGAAGCTGAAGCTTGGCTTATGATTCCTCGATGGTCCTCTGGTTAGAGGTCTTTGAAAGCTTATGTCTGATGAGAGGGAAGGGAATTCAGTTGTCTGAACTGGGATCTTTATTAGATGACAACTCTCTCACAGGAGGTTGGACAGAGAAAAAAGTGCTTAATAAGTGTACCTGCAGAGAACTTTGCCATAACAAAGAAATAAGTGAAACATTTGATCTGGCTGTTTGAACTGGCCTGGCGATCGCTTTGAAGGAGGCAACGGATATAACTTTAAAGAGCAGATCATTGTGCTCTGCCTGATTTGTTTTCAAGGTTAACCTGACATAAGGGCCTCAGAAAAGTTGCCCTAGTTGAATAATACAGAATTCAGTTAATCAAAAATAAACAATTTACTTTGCGGAGGTGGAAGGATGCATCTCCAGGCGTTACAGGAAGCCCATTTCAAATCAAAGACAGACAGACAGACAGAATATTTTGAGTTAACGTTTGGATTTTTATTTAGCATGTCTGCATATTTCTTTTTATTTTTATTAGGGGAGCAGTATATCCCCAGGAGGCCTGGCCTTTTGGTGTTATCAGATATCCTCCAGTGACCCCAGACTTTCAGGAGGTACACTTGGGGAGTAGGTTTTAAACTTCCCTACCTTGGAAGTCAATTTTATTTGGAATACAGTGTATGTACATAGTTATCAAGACAAAGGTCAGACATATACTGACAATTTGCTTCAGATTTCAAAAGGTTTGATAAGATCACAGCAGGAGATGTTTAAGAATAATCTAGACTGGAAAGGAATAAAATGTTTCAAAAAGTGACGTTCAGAAAGATGGCTCTTGGGGAACATCAGTATGGTGATCCCTCAGGAATGGATTATTAAGATTGGGACAACAGGAGAGAATATGTTTCCATAAGGGAATAAGATGGCTACTCAGATAGTAAAAGCAATCTCGCTAATATAAATGGGCTTAACAACCCCATTAAAAGGGCCAGACTATTCCAATATATCAAGAAACACCCCAGTGATTTTTATTATCTCCAGGAAACACACTTAACAGATACTGAACATGCAAAATTGAATTGGGGAAACAGGTTTTGGTATATGGTCGTTCTTTTCCTAAAGGGAAAGCGACAAGGAGTAGCCATTTTAATACCTAGGACCTCTCCTTTTCATTTAGAAACACAGTACGTAGACCCAGAGGAAGGTATGTAATCTTAAAAGGTACCCTTTATGGGACAAAGGTCACGTTAGTGAATGTGTATTTTCCCTCTTACATCTGTTTGTCTTTTAAAAGATTTTTGCAAAACTCCTAGACATTATGCACGGCTGCCTTATCATAGGGAGATATCAATTTAACCTTGACACCATGGTTGGACTCCTCTGCACCTTCCAAATATAGGCTAACATCCGCTCAAAGATTATTTATTTCTCAACTTAGGGCATTGGGTCTAATCGATGTACGGAGACATTTATCCTCTTTCGGGATATCGTTTTCTCCCTAGACACAATTCCCACTCAAGATTGGACTACTTTTTCGTTTCAGAAGAACGTTTGGACTGTTTACAAGATTTAACTATAGGACCTAGATTTCTTTCTGATCATTCTCCCTATTTTGAGGCTAGATTTTAAAATACCAAAGAAATCCACTGGGTGGCCTTGAATACATCTTTTAAAGGATAAAGCTTTAGGGATAGCTTTAACTCAAAAATAGCTCAGGTTATTGCAGAAAATTCGTCCCAGGAGACATCCAATACAATAGTTTGGGATACTGTGAAGGTTGTGATCGGGGGAGATAATTACGTATTCAGCATACAAGAAGAGACATTGGGAAACAAGATATGGTGAATTACATGAGAAATTAAGGAAATGCAAACAAAGTTTACCCCTATTACCATGAAGCCCAAGCCCAGATTAATCAGACAAAGGCTGAGCTCCAGAAACTTTTAGACGAAAAAACACAACAGGCACTATTTTACTTAAAACATATAGGTATGAGGGAGGGCCAAAGGCGAGAGAATTTAGCCGGAGGCTTAGGGGACATAGGACAGCCACAATCGTAACACATTTAGTGGATCCGGAGAGAAAACAAGAGCTCTTAACTCACAGCAGATATTGCAGCTGTTCCAGAAATATTATAGGTCGCTATATGAGAAACCACAAGGTCCAGAATTTAACAAAATCGAGGATTTTTTTCCCCTTACATTAAGAAAGCTAACTAAGGAAATGGAAATCAGATTAAAAGCCCCTATCAGATCAGAGGAGTCAGGCGTCCCATAAAAGAAAGTAAATCATTAAAACCCCTGGCCCAGATGGATTTCTGTCCAGTGGTACAAGACTTTCAGTAAACAACTGACTCCTTTACTACTAAAGGCCTTTTAGAAATTCAACAGGAGAGTCCCCTTCTCCATCATGGGATTACACTAATATTTCACCTATCTTAAAAGTAGGCAAACCAGCAGAATTAACTCAGTCAAGTCTTTATTTAACCAGGCTGCTCATCGTTGAGCAGAAGCTCATTTGCAAGATGGACCTGGGTGGAGCATGAACAATTGTATATACAGGTCCAACACAGGTATTTACAAGGCAATACAGATAATACTGTTTACAGAGAGGAAGAAAAAGTTCATATGTACATAGAATTATACAGATATTGTACAGATTACATGGTATTTACATACATAGACATGTCTATAGGAAGATAAAGCAGGTTATCTAAGGTTGCAGGAGAAATAGGAAGAAAAAAAAATATATATATATATACACCAAGTAGAGGTGAAGGTGGGAAGGGAGGAGGTAGGGGAGAAAGGCTAGGGGCACGGTGCACAGAGGAGTTGGTAAAGCGGGATGTAGAGAAGGTGGATGGAGAAAAGGAGTATGTGTGAGCCCAGGTTGAATGCTATAAAGAACAGGGCATTAACTACTTCATATAGGCCAATATCCATATTAAACATGGACTACAAGTTATTTATGTCCATATGGACACATAGACTACAGGAACTGTTACCCTATTTGATTAATTCAGATGAATCTGGGTTCATTCGAGCCAGAGGAACCACAGATAATATCATTGAAACGATCCATTTGTTGGACCACTTAAATCAGAGACAGATACAGGCAGTGTTGCTCAGCCTCGATGCAGACAAAGCTTTTGATCGCGTCAGTTGGCCTTTTTATGGAAACTTTGCACAAGTTTGGATTTCTCAGGAATTCTCTAGCATGATACAGAGAATTTATACCTCTCCGAAGGCATTATGTTAAAGTGAATGGACAGTTATCTTCAATGATACAGCTGGGAAGGGAACTAGGCAGGGTTGCCCACTTTCCATGCCTACTGTTTGCCATATACATTGAGCCATTGGCTGAAGCCATAAGGCAACATCCTAATATTCAGGGGTATTTCATTATGAGCAGATGACGTATTATTAACCTCCTAGAACCTGAAAAATCCATTCCTGCTACTTTACAAGTGATAGATAAAGTTTTCAGAAATAGCCAGATACAAAATAAATATACAAAAACAGAGTTATTATCTTTAAATTTCACCCCTCTCAGTCTCTGAAGAACCAGATCCCTCTGAAATGGAGAAATAATAAGATTAAATATCTGGTGTAAATGTTCCCAGAAACTGGAACATTTGGAACTGTTTAATTTAGAGCTTCTATCGATAGAGATAGAAATTTAGTTGGGAACTGGACACATCAGGTATTATCTTTTTCAGCTCGAATACAAGCTATTGGATGACCTTATTCCTAAGATATTATATTATTTCCAGATTTTACCGATTATTCCATCACAGTTCTACTTTGCATCCTGGGCCAGAATTTTTCGAGATTTGTATGGGCTGGGCAACAGCCAAGGGTCAGATGGTCTCTGTTACAGTTAACAGTGGCAAAGGGGGTGTAATCTTCCAAACCTCAGAGATTACCATAAGGCAGTAACATGTAAAATAGTGATGACATGGCTGAATCTTCAGGTAGAAACCATGGAAATGTATTGAATTTATACTAAATGATCTAGTAAACATTATCCCTATTATATTTGCCCCAAAATTCTTATCCACAGTTACAAAACTTTACATTTGGAACCCGTTATACGCTAAAGGCATGGTATGAGATAAGGCGTCTACTACATTAACTGAAGTTTTGGTTATTTTAAACTAATAGGTACAGAAAGTGTATCTTTGGAGATGGGTGCTGGTCGGGTCCATCAAGAATGGCAGAAAAAAGGTCTGCTTTTGTTATATCAGTACCTGGATGTGAATGGAGTACTGCCTTTTGCCACACTACAGGCAAAATATCAATTCCCCATACACATCATTATAGATATTTACAGATTCGGACATTTATACAGAAAAATTAGCATTAAATACTCTGCCCTCTCTCATGCCTATGTTGATGTCCCTTTTAGGGGCTATAGAAAACAGGGAACAAATTCATTTAATTGGACAAATATATAAAGCAATAAGAGATTTTTGGAAGGAATACACTGAGGATATCCTAGGAGATGGAATAGAGAATTAGGGACTCGGATAACTTATGAGAAATGGTTGGAACCTATTCCTCACTCGATGAAAGTATCACAGTCATCATACTGGTCAGAATATATATGGAAATACGTAGTAGATATTTTATACGCCTGACAAAACTGCTAAATTTGTATCTATGGGACATGGTCTTTGTTGGAGAATGTGGAGAAAAATGGCAAATATAACACATATTTTTTGTACTTGTCCGAAAGTTACCCAATACTGGTTAGATATAGAAAAGAGCATACAAAATATTGTAGGGGCCAGAATTTAAATTATCCAATCAGATGATTCTGCTTTATATTGGGAAGATGGAAAAGTTCCATCAAGTAGAAATAAGTTATACCTGTACCTGGCAGCAGCTAAAAAGGTTATAACTCCCATATGGCGAATGGCTAAAGTACCCACCTCTCTGATTGGCATTCATTGATGACTGAGATATACTATCTAGAGAATAGTAGCTTCTAGAGCTGGAAGGAGGTCACAATTTGAGCCCAGTGGAGGCCATGGGTTTTCTATATCTCGCCTCTGGATGAAACATTTGTTTCTGATAGAGCTATTTGAAAGTGACCAATTTTGTAGGATATGAATTTTGATCTAGTGTCATTTGGTATATAACAGAATGATGTTGTAGAAACATGAATTGCCAACCTGAAGAACATTCTATGTATTGTAAGACAAAAGAGCAATACTGTATAGATGTACTCCTGCTGTCATATATGTATTGTATATATATATATATATATATACTATGTATATATATATATATATATATATATAACTATAAAAAACAATAAAAATAAAGAATATTGAAAAAAAAAAAAAGTTGAGAGCCATGGTGGAGGACTTCTGAAATCCACCCAATCTCCCCTGGTAGAGGCCCAGAGGGTCAAGACTTGGAACACAAGCCAAAGATGAGCCGCTAAATGCCCTGAGGTACCCCAGCAGAGACAGGACCCCCACCATTCAAAGACTCTAAGAACCTAAGTTTTGCTATCACTGTGGGAGGATGGGCACATCCAGTTTGCCTGCTTCGGCAGAGAAATTTGAGGAGGGTTACTGCTAGGTTGCTAGCCTGGCATCCGATAAAACAATAACAACCAGGGGAGTTGTTCGGAAAAACTATGCTACAAAGCCAAGGCCAGATCGACACCAGCGTCTGCACCGCCTGAATGGTCTGAAGTGGGGGTCCTTCCATGGAGACAACAGTGAAAGTAAATGGAGTGTCTACTAGGGCTGTGCTTGACAGTGGCTCCCAAGCTAGCTATAATGTTTCAAGACTGGTACAAGAAGCACTTGCCTGATGTGCCCTTACAGCCTTTGAAGGGACTGCATGTCTGGGGGTTAAGTGAAAAGGCATACCCATACTCTGGATACATCTGAATTTGATTGTCTTTCCCACCTCAGTGGCTGGAGTATGAACGAAGTGGAGACCTTGCCCTAGTGCGTCCCCTACTGGACTGTCACGATGGGGTTCCTTTACTAATGGGACAAATGCTCATATGTTTGGGAGGTTAGCGCAACTATGCTATGAGAAATAGGGAGCCGGACCGGTAGAGCTTTGAGGATTCCTGCATTGATTAAGAAGGCTTATGAGTCACGCAGAATGCCGAGGAGGTGGATCAAGATGAACCAGTTGGGTTTGTATGGAAAAAGGATCCTGAGTCAATGATCCTGGCTCCCAGGCGCTCAGTGTACTTTACAAGGGGTCTGCTTACAAAAGATGTCAAGAATAAGATACTCATGCTGGATGCACCAGGCAATGGAAAATTGCCGGAAGGTTTGCTGATTAAGCCCAGTATCTTACCCACTCATGCTCATGCCTATGCCAGACGGGTCATGGTCCAGGTGCACAATGTGTCAGAGAAATTTGGGTTAATAGAGGCTGCACCTTAACTACTGTATGCTGTGCAGACACTGCAGTGCTACCGAGTAACAAGCCATCCGGAGTGATTGACCAAGTGACACCTGACTTGTTTGACTTTGGTGACTCCTGTTGCCAGCTGAATGGAAGACTAGAATCAGCCAGCGACTTGCCCAGAGAGGTAAGGTGTTGTCGCTGAAGGAATGGGATGTGGGATGTGTCTGAGGAACAGAGCATCATATCGCCTGCATGATGAGCGCCATTTTGTGAGAGGTCTCAGCGCTAGCACCCTGGATATAGATGATTTAAGAAGACACCTGCAGGAGATGCTTGCTGCCGGTGTGATACAAGAATACAGAAACCCTTATGCTTCGCCTATTGTGGTGTTGAGGAAAAAGAATGGGACAGTAAGAATGTGTGTAGATTACAGGACCCGTAACAGGCAAACCATCCCCGATCAATACTCCATGCCCGAATTCAGGATGCATTGGACTGTCTAAATGGAAGCAAGGAGTTCTCAGTGTTGGATCTTTAGCGGGTACAACCAGATCCCTATGACCCCAGAAGACCATGAGAAAACAGCCTTCATCTGTCCACTGGGGTTCTATGAGTTTGTGAGAATGCCCTAAGGGATCTCTGGTGCCCCAGCCATGTTTCAGCGACTGATGGAATGAGCAGTGGGGACATGAACTTGTGGAGTGCCTGGTATACTTAGATGATGTTATTGTGTTTGGAAGTTCATTGGAGGAACATAGAGCGACTTTTTAAAGTGCTGGACCGACTGAAGACTTTGGCCTTAAGCTGTCCATCGACAAATGTCAGTTCTTTCAGACCTCTGTGAAGTATGTGGGGCACATAGTATCCACTGAGGGATAGAGACTGATCCTAGCAAGTTGCAGCCTTGACCACCTGGCCCAACCCCACAATCTAAAGAATTACGCTTCTTAGGATTTTGTGAGCCAAAGCATCTACAGAACTCAGCCAGCACAAGGCATTAAGAAGGGGAGAAGGACTTCTTTAGGTACATCAGGGAGAAAAGGAGCTGTAAGGATCACATAGTAAGGATTAGAAAGGAGGGTTGGGTGGAAGCAGAGGTGCGATAAGAGAGAAGCACTAAATGAGTACTTCTGCTCAGTATTTACTAAAGAGAAGAGGGGGGTGACACCCAAGGGTGGAGAAGTGGCAGAAACAGGGGTAAAGGGGTAACAGATGGGAAATCATGGAGGGCAGAGTTCAGGAGGGTTTGAAGGCACTGAGGGTGGACAAGGCACCAGGCCCAGATGGCATCCACCCCAGGGTACTGAAGGAGCTGACAGAGGTCCTTGCAGGACCTTTGGAGAACCTATTTAATGCCTCACTACATTCGGGTGTGTACCTCAGGACTGGAGGATGGCTTATGTGGTGCCCTCCAGAAGAGTGGCCCCAGAGATGAACGGAAACTACAGACCAGTGAGCCTCACATTCATCGTGGGTAAGCTAATGGAGACTATAACGTGAAGGAGAGGCTGGTGGTCTTCCTAGAGGCCAAAGGACTACAGGACAGCAGACAGCATGGCTTCATACAGGGCAGATCCTGCTAAACCAACCTGGTGGAGTTCTGTGACTGGGTAACTAGGCAACTGGACAGGGGCCATGCAGTGGATGTTCTGTATCTGGACTTCAGTAAGGCATTCGACTCGGTGCCGCATGGAAGGCTGGGAAGTAAGTTAGTAGGCACAGGGGTGGGTGCAAAGCTGGTGAGATGGGTAGGAAGCTGGCTTCAGGGAAGGCAATAGAGGGTGGTGGTGGGTGGGGAGCTCTCACACCCAAGGGTAGTGATGAGCGGTGTTCCACAGGGCTCGGTGTCGGGTCCAGTGTTGTTTGGGATATTCATTGCAGACATATCATGGGACATCAACAGCAAGATCAGTCTGTTTGCTGATGATACCAAGGTAGGAGCGGTGGTGGATGACCTGGGGATGGCAGGGGTTGCAGGATGATCTGGCAAGCTTGAAACCTGGTCAGACACCTGGCAACTGGGGTTTAATGTCAAAAAGTGCAAGGTGCTGCATTTTGGGATGAAGAACCCAGGAGGAGTTACCAGCTGGAGAGTGCAGCTAGCCCAGACAGAGGAGGAGAAGGATCTTGGGGTGCTCATTACAGGGTCAATGAACAACTCGGCACAATGTAGGAAGGCAGCTGCAAGAGCCAACAAAATGCTGGGTTGTATTGCAAGGGTATATCCTCGAGGAGGAGGAGGTGATTCTGCCACTGTATAGGTCATTAGTTAGACCGCACCTGGAGTACTCGTGCAGTACTGGCGCCCGTATCTGAAGAGGAACATTAAGTTACTGGAGGGTGCAGGCGCGGGCGAAAAGATGATCAGGGGCTGGGGACTTATCATACGAGAGGAGGTTGAGGAGTTGAACATGTACTCACTGGAGGACAGGAGGGACAGGGGGACATGATTGAAACCTTTAAATACATGAAAGGAATAAACAAGACAGGTACAGAGGGGCTGTTCAAAGTAAGGGAGGAGGGACACCAGGGGCCATGATATGAGACTGGCGGGAGGAAGGTTCAGGAGGAGATGAGGAGACACTTTTTACAGAGGGTGGTGGCTGGGTGGAATGCATTACCTGCAGAAGTGGTATCCAGTAGAACAGTGGACTGCTTCAAAGGGGATGGGACAGGACAAAGGGGAGGGTTAATGAAGGGGAAGGGGAGGAGGGAGGGCAGCTGCAGAGATAAGGGTGCTAGCTGCACATTCAAGCAGACTTGATAGACTTCTAGGCCTTTATCTGCTGGCAAAATTTAGTATGTTCGTATATTCATATTACAGCGGTTCATAAAGGACTAATCAAAGAGTGATTCCATTATGAATCTTACCCAAGGTTACCTTACTACAGACAAAAATACAAGAAAATGGCCTCCACGAGAACAGAGAGAGTATACTTCTGCCTAGGTGAACTTTTGGGTCTTGTGATGGACAGCCGACTGTGAGGCTGCTTTCCCGCAAATTATATATCAGTTCACATGCTCCCATTCGCCTATGCTGATCCTGCTAAACCCTATGTGTTACACACCGATGCTAGCCTACAAGGTTTGGGAGCTGTGTTATATCAGGAGCATGAGACGGCCTGAGACCAGTGGCCTTTGCCAGTAGGAGTCTGACCCCATCAGAAAAAATAACCTGTACATAAATTGGAGATCTTACTTTGAGAGGTTCCTTCAGTAGGTCATCAAAATAGGACTGGCGTCACCTGATGTCGGGCTGCACAGCGAACTTTTCTAGCAATCCCTGATGGGGCCTCCACCTGGCGTCATGTGACTGATGACAGCGTGGCCGGTATATAGTGGGTAGGTTCCGCCCAGCCTCAGTTCTTTCTTGCAGTAGCCTTGTGCTAGTCGCCACGACAGATTCCATTCAGCGTCTGTCGAAAGTATTTTTTGCTGCTTTTCTAAAACTCGCTATTTCATCTTTAGTTTAAATAGTGCATGTCTCTCAAGAAAAGTGCTCCAAGTGTGGCACTCAGATACCGCACAAAGGCAGAGCATTTCAAGTCGTCATCTGCCTAGGCCCAGACCATCCAGTCTCCCCTGCCGACTGTCAGTCCTTCAATCAGGCTACCAAAAGCGGAGACAGCAGGTGTGGGAGGCCTGTCTTCTCAGGGCCCATCTACTTTTGCTTGAGAAGAAGATGGATAAGCTTAGGGACTCGTCTGACAAATCTTCCCCAAAAACACAAAGAAAAGACGAGGGAATGGGCTCGCTCCGTGACGACGCCAGGCCCTCTACCAGCAAGGCCCAGTCACTGTCGAAGCACCCAGGTAAGGAGAAACTTCATGCAGATAAGTCGGCTTCCGGCTTCTCCGGTGACCGCTGCACTGGCGGTAAATTGGCCTCCGGCTCCTCCAGGAGACCGCCAGTGGCCGTAGTCGACTCCCTGGCTGGGGGCAGTCGCCCGGCCTCAGTCGTTAAGTCGGCCGGGGTTCTCTTCCCAACCGCCCGACCATGCCCGCTAAGTCAGCCATCCCAACGACCGTATCGGGCTTGCTCCTGTCGGGGCCTTCTGGTGCTACAACCGACGTCCGCAGGGACCAAAGGAGACAGCCCCGCTCCTCACGTTATTCCCGCCTGTGTCCTCTCATTCTACTTCAGACACATCCAGCGAGGCTGAGGGGTGCTGGTGAACCAGCCGATTTGGGGTTCTTCCCGCGCTCCCCACTGGGGACCAAGGTCAGGAGGCTCCTCCCTGGCCACAAGGCCTTTCTTTGGAGGCCCTCCTCAGCTCGAGGACGGACTGCTGGGGCTCCAGCACCACCAATCACTACAGTTCGGCGCTGGGACCACTGGCTCCAGTGCCGCCAATTACCACAGAATCCCGTGCCAGGGCGCTGGCATCTCCATCGCCACCGGTCCCTACAACAGTCCTGAAGTGGGGCCCTGTGGTCAGGCCTATTCCATTGGCCCCGACGTCGGACGCAATCACCACTGAGATCCTTCGTCCGGTGCTAACGCCGCGCCCTCCGACACCGGATCCTTTTCCGGCGCCGGATCTGGTGGTGCCGGTGCCAACATCAGTCCCTATAACATGGAATGTTCCGACGCGGACCCTAATTTAATATATACCACAGCGGGTCCGGCGTGGGTTCCCCGATGTCAGGCTGATGATGGGGTTCTATAACCATCCCCTCACTGTCCCCTATGCCCACACGGGTATCCTGGGATCCTTGCAGGAGTTTCCCCCTGGATGGAGTCCAATGGGACAGTTTTATCAGGGTTATCATCCATGTACCCATTACCTGGGTCCGCCAGGTGTTACCCTCTGCCAGTTGCTGTTCCCCTCCACCTCCTCCTCCCCCTCCAGCCTCAACCAACTCCTCCTCCACCCCTCCGCTACGCGAATTTCAAATCTTTCTTACAGTCTTGGTGGCAGGGAGTGAGGTCGGGTTAGTTTTGGACCTAGAAGCATGACTCCACCTCCACCGCTTCATAGGTCCCTTCCCTGAGCAGTTTGGGTCCGATTGTCCACCTCTCGGGAAGACTCGACTGGACGCTCCTCTCGCTTTGAACGTTGTCCAGTGGAGGAGGCGATGATAGTTCTGATGGGAGGAGGACTCTTTGGAGGAGGAAATTGTGGAGGAACCCGAGCTGAGAGGCAAGACCTCCCAAAATCGCCACCTAAGGATCCTTCCTTCTTGGATCTCTTGAGGGGCAGTCAGAGATTATTTCATTTGGGAGTCAGAGGAACAGGACCCAATGAGACAGTGACTCCGGATCACCTCGATTTGGAGTCCCTGTCTCCAGTCCCAGTTCCTCCGTGGATGGCCCCCCACCAAAACCTCACCACCACTGTCTGGCAGATGCCTCAATCTATCCTGGCTTTCTCAAGAGGGCAGACAGGCTTTACCGGGTGCCTAAGGATGCTCCATTTTGAAGTCCCATCCGAAGGCAGACTCAGTGGTCATTTCAGCAGCTCATAATCGCTCCGCTGCGTCTAAGCACTGAGCACCACTCCTCCAGATAAGGAGTCGAGGCAGATGGACCAGTTTAGCAAGAAAGTCTATTCTTCGCCACATCGGCTCTGCTCCCTTAGTTACGTGGCCCATATGGTGTCCCACCAAAAGCGACTATGGCCAGGTTGGAGGCGAAGGTCCAGTCTATGGATCCTTCACCTCTCAGAAAAACAGCGGCAAGGATCTTAGCCTCTCAGAATTTCTTGTAGGCATGCTCCACGGGCCACCTAAGATTCAGTTGATTCCGTGGCCCATACCTCGGTGACTGCCGTGGCCCTGAGACGGCATTCCTGGCTTGCCTCTCTGGCCTCGCTAACGAGGTTCAGTCGGCGATTCAGGACGCCTTTTCCAGGGCTCGGTCCTTTTGGAGACGACACCAAAGACATAATTACAGAACTACAGGACAAAGGTGGTGCCCTTAGAACTGTTAGGTCGATGTACTGATCGGTGCTCCTCAACAAAGACAACAGCAACCCTTTCGGAAGAGGCCTGGCGGCAGGGAAATCTGCTCAGGCATGTTGCCAAGGCAAGGCGGAAGGCCAGGTACCATTACCCCCACTGCCTCCAAGTCTGCGTTGGTCAGGGGTCCTCCGCCTGACCGATCCACCACTTCTTGACTCCCGGCCCACTGCCTCCTCAGCCTCTCGGCGGAGCAGGTTGGGGGAGAGTTCACTCTCCATGTGCAGAAGTGGAGGAGATTACCTCCGATGAGTGGGTCCTGCAATTAGTGGCCTCAGGTCACACTATACAGCCACTGGAAATCCCTCTGGGAAACCCTCCAGTGAAGTCCTCATACTCTTGGGATTAGGCTTTCCTTGTTGAGGAAAGTAAATTACGCTCTTGCTAAAACAAGCGTCGGCGATTCCTCCAGGGCAAACAGGAAAAGGCTTCTACTCCAATTCCTGGTTCCAAAAGACCGGGGACTTCCGACCCATTCTAGATCTCAGTCAGCTGAATCATTTTGTCGAGTACAAGAAGTTTTGCATGCTGACACTACAGAGCCTTCTGCCGCTCCTGTTTGAGAATCACTGGCTCTGCGCCCTGGATATGCAGGATGCCTACATACATATCCTATTTTCCCCAACCACCATCAGTTCCTGCATTTCCTGTTCGAGGGAGCACTTCCAGTTCGAGCACTCCCCTTTGGCCTATCTTCAGCACCTCAGGTTTTTACCAAGTGCCTAGCAGTGGTTGTGGCATTTTCGCCCACAGGGCATTGCAGTATTTCCCTACCTGGACGATTGGCTTCTACGGCCCTTCCAGGGATGTGTTATTGGGGGCTCTGTCATTTACCCTGGACGGTTCAGTCGACTTGGGATCACTGTCAGCGTGCCCAAATCATACCTCATCCCCACCCAGAGACTACAGTTTATTGGGGTGGTCCCTTGACATGGTCCAGTGCAGAGCTTTCCTTCCTCAGGACAGAGTGGAGACTCTGGTCCACCAGGCCACCAAAGTGGCGTCTTGCCGAACTCATCCCAGCCAGGGAGGTCCTTCGCCTGTTAGGCCTCATGGCAGCTTCCATATGTACTGTTCCCTAGCCAGGCTCCACATGAGGATCACTCAGTGGTCCCTGAGGGTGCAGTGGGACCAGCTTTTGGATGATCTGGAGCATCCAGTCCTCATTTCCTCAGCGGTCCAGAAGGATCTTCACGGTGGATGAATCCACACAGTCTTTCCTTGGGTCTCCCATTTCAAGACCAGCACCCGTAGCCACGCAACACGGATGCCTTGAACATCTGGGGGAACACAAGCCCAGGGACTTTGGTCCGGCTTGGAGCTCTCTCTTCACATCAATGTTCTAGAGCTCAGGGCGGTCCTGTATGCCTTACAGGCCTTTCAACCCCTGATGCCCGAGGGAACACTGCTCATCCAAACAGACAATATGTTGTGGTTTGGTTCATCAACAAACAAGGAGGAACCCAGTAGTATCCTCTTTGCAGGGAAGCGACCAGGTATGGAACTGAGGCAGTCCTGCACCACTTGTCCATAGTGGCTGTGCATGTACGGAACTCTAAGCGTCCTGGTGGACAGTCTCAGCAGATCGCGGACCCCGCTCACAAGTGGAACTTCATCAGGAAGTGGCGGAATCCATCTTCCAAAATTGGGGTAGCGGAACTCGCAGCCTATTAGCCTCTCAATTCAACACTAAACTTCCCAAGTTTTGCTCACTCATTCCAGAGCTAAGTGCTTTCTGGGTGATGCATTGTCTCTATCCTGGACAGGGAAATTTTATATGCCCTCCCTCCATTTCCCATTCTGCAGAGGGTCCTCCTCAAACTACAGACGGAGAAGGCCAAGATGATTCTCATCACTCCTCTTTGGCGAAACAGATTTGTTCCCATTGCTTCAGCAGCTATCCAGGAACCACGGTTCCACTTCCATTGACACACGACCTCCTTACTCCAGGATCAAGGTCGTCTGGTTCATCGGGGCTCAGGACCCTGCATCTGCATGCATGGCTCCTGCAGGACGCCATCTCTCGCTTTGGGGTATCCTCTCGAGTGGCATAGGTCCTTGTCGGAGCCAGAAAACCTTCCACCTGTTCCACTTATGCATTGAAGTGGAAGCAGTTTTCCATTTGGACGACCATGAAGGACCCGAACCTTTTTCTTGCTCGGCCCCACGAGTCATGGAATATCTCCTTCACTTATCGGACTCAGGTCTAGCCTCTTCCTCTCTGAAAGTGCACCTCTCGCTATCTTGGCGCCACAAGCTGGTGGATGGTAAATCCGTGGCTCAGTTGGATATCTCAAAGACCTTTTGAAAGGGATTCTCCATCTGAAACCCCATCTGCAGCCAACACCACCATGGAACCTGAATTTCGTCCTGGAAAAGATCACCTTGCCTCCTTTGGAACCAGCAATGAGCTGTGACCTCGCTTCTATCTTGGAAAGCATTGTTTCTGGTTGCCATCTCTTCAGCTCGAAGAATTTCAGAGCTTCCTACGTTGGTTTGTAAGGAGCCTTACCTTATTTTCACGGGACAGGGTGGTTCTCAGAACCCATCAGGGTTCCTTCAAAGGTGGTGTCGGAAGCTACTCTGAACCAGTCGGTGGAAGCTTCCAGTATATTATCTGGCTCCCGCTAACAGGGTGAGGCACTCCTCCATATGATGGATGTGCACCAGATTCTCTGGTGTTACACACACTGAACCAAGGACTTTCGCTCTTGCGACCAATTGTTTGTCTCCTTCGCACCTCGAACTCCGAGGCAACCGGTTTCAAGCAGGGTCTTTCAAATGGTTGGGCAACTGCATCAGATACTGTTACAAAAGTATGACAAACCCTCCCAGGTGTTATCAGGGGTCATTCTACTGGGGTATGGCCGCTTCTGCAGCCTTCTTCGTAATGTTTCTGCAGCGGATATTTGTGCCGCTGCTACTTGGAGTTCTGTCCATACCTTTACCAATCATTATAGTTTGGACATTCATTGCTTCTAGGTGGAGGCTGGCTTTGGCCTAGCTGTCCTGCAGGGTATGTTGTCCTAGGCTGGGTCCTTTTCAGACCTCAGTCTTTTCCGTGGATTTTGTTTTGCCCCTCCTAGTTTCTCTCGGTTTCTCCTTAGAGGAACTGCTTGGGACTCAGTCCTATTTGTCATGACCTACTGAAGGAACCCTCTCGAAGTAAGATAGTACAATTCACGTAGGAACTTACCGTAACGGTAGATCTTTGAGAGAGGTTCCTTCAGTAAATCATCAATTCCCTCCCTCCTTCCCTCATTTAAATTTTTACAGGGTCTCAATCCTGTTTGCTCCTGCTGTTAGGCCTCTTCCTGGCTCCGAGCGGAGGAACTGGAGAGCGTGGGACGCCCACCATGTACCGTCACGCTGATATCAGTCACGAGACGTCGGGTGGGCAGTCCCCATCAGAGATTGCTAGAAAGTCTGCCATGCGGCCCGACATCAGGTGACGTCAATCCTATTTGTGATTACCTACTGAAGGAATCCTCTCGAAGATCTACTGTTACGGTAAGTTCCACGTAACTGTACTTTCTTTGCGTTGAAGTGGGTCAATGTTGACCAATTTCATGACTGTTTGTATGGAGCAAAGATACTGGTAAAGACAAATAATAATCCACTGCCCTATGTACAGACTTCAGCTAAATTGGATACTACCGGCATCGGTGGCTTTCTGCATTGTCCACTTATGATTACGCTGTTGAATACAGATCAGGCCTGAATCACATAGATGCTGTCTCTCAAGGCCCGCTTCCAAGGTGATTGGTTTGACTGTCCGCACCTGACATTCGAGCACTGTGCCAAGTTTGACAAGGAGGAACAGATGTTCATGAGCAGATGGACTGCCTGGTGGATTGTTTGGGCCCTTCTGACACTTGTATACCAGGTGCATACTGCCACTTCTCCAGGCTAGATATTAGCGCATTGCCTCAGTTTGATAATAACAGCCTCCGGCGAGCTCAATCTTGGACCCCATGATTCGATCAGCCCTCCACGAGGGAAAGATGTGTCCAAGTTACGCTCTTCTGACTTGAAAACTGCACTATTGTACAAAGAAGGCCCTAAATTGAAACTAATAAATCAGTTGCTGTACCGAGAGACTGTAGATAGGGGGTCAAGTAGACAAGCAACAATTGGTCCTGCCCACAGAGTTCAGAGACTTGGTGGTGAGATCCTACATAATCACATGAGGCCATCTGGGCATTGACAGAACCTTTGACTGGTGCGGTCCGATTCTACTGCCCTAAAATGGGGCAGATGTTAAACATCATATACGAACTGTAGTAACGCTGCTACAGAGAAAGGCTTTGCCACAGAGGGCTGCCCCTTTGTTAACATCACCACCAGCGTGCCATGGAGTTGGTTTGTATTGATTTTCTAAGTTTAGAACCCGATCAGCGAAATATCAGTAACGTGTTGGTGGTCACAGATCAATTTGCCAGATATGCTCAAGCCTTTCCCACAAGGACCAGAAGGCCTCCACCGTGGCCAAGGTGCTGATAGAAATTTTGTTGTTCACTATGGGGCCCCCAAAGAATTCATTCTGACCAAGGCAGGGACTTTGAGAGTCGCTAATCAGAGATCTCTCTCTGTGGGGGTATGGAAGTCAAGAACCACCCTTATCATCCACAGGGAGACCCACAGCCAGAACGATTTAGTCACACCCTGCTTGACATGCTGGGCACTCTCCATCCAAAGACAAGCCAAAATGGAGCCAGCAGATCAGCACCCTGGTCCACGCCTATAACTGTACCAAAATGATGCTGCGGGGTCTCTCCTTATTGCCTCATGTTTGGGAGAGAGGCTCGGTTGCCAGGTAGCGTTGTTTGGGTCTCTCATGATGGGGTCAGAGTTGAAAATTACCTACAGTACATACAAAAGCTAAACGCTCAATTGAACCATGCTTACCAATTAGCTCGGACCATGGCTGCAAAGAGAAACTTGGCCAGTAAAGAAAGGTATATGATAAAAAGGTGAAGGCCCAAGAGCTTCAAGCTGGAGACTGTGTTTTTGTGAAATCTAGGATTGCATGGCAAACACAAAATTGCTGATAGGTGGCACCATCTTCCCCATAGTAGTAGTTAAATTGCCAGGTTTACCTGTGTCTGAAGTAAGGCGGAAAACAACTCAAAAGATGTCAAGACCGTGCACCGAAACCATTTGTTGTGCATTGGCCAAATAATGATTGAATCTGAGCCCACAGAGATTGCTCCCCTGGACCAGTGACAGGCTGCTGCAAAACAGAAACAGAGTAAGCCTGCCCCCATAGGTTCCCGAAAAGTCTTCCAAGAGCTTGTTTAATTGCTCACAGCCTGGTTGGTGTTCAGCACAAAGCCGTTTAAATGTTGTTGCCAGTGAGTGCTTTTAAAGCCTCTGTGTACTGTCCTTTAAGGGCTGCCCATTTTGCTGTGTAATTAATCTGAATGAGGGACTGTGTGTTTCTATGCCTGAGTCCCACCGGCTGCTGAAGAATTACTCTGTTTCTGCCATCGCTAATTGTGCAGAGGGAGCCCTACTGAAAGATGTTGCTAATTACTGGTAATCATTTGGAGTGGTAATGAAAATGTAGTTTGTTCTAACCTGCCTTTCTTGTAGCAAGGACTGTTCAGTGTAGCTCCACCATTTTGGTCCTGAACTGCCGAACTGGACCAGTCAGTACTGGGGGACTCTAAAAAGAGGCTGCTGAAATGGGACTATATGGATTACCAGTTGGGATTAGTAGTTTTAGATTGTTGCCTTTTTTCAACAGTAGGGGAACTTTACTGTGATTGACAGCTAAACTGCCCAACCAAACCTTTTGAATCTAAGGAAATATCTGAGCTGTCTGCTGGCAAGCCAGATTCGAGTTGGAAATTGAAGAGGAAAGAGCCTGAACGGCTGTGTTGCGCAGTAGTTCGTGCGGGAGAACCGTGGAAGGCGCGAAATTCGGCCTGTTGCCATCTCACTGAGAAAGAGAAAGATAGTTGGACAGTGATCCGCTTGGTGTGCTGTGAAGTAAGCTGTGCAAAGAATACCAGGCTCACCTGAAGAAGACTGAAGATTTTGCTAACAGCGATCGGCCTGTCAGGAACTTTAGCTACTATTGTGCTCGGGTTTAGCAGTGATTTTGCGATCGGAACCGAGGAGTCACACCTGCCTGGTACAGTGAACTTTCTTTACATATAAATGTGCTGCAAACTGGAGGGGGCCGCTGCCTGGTTCCCCTCACCGAACTGAGTGTGTTGAAGGCTGGAAGCTGTTCCCAGCTGCATCGGACTGAATCCGCTTGCTCTCACATGCCGTTGGGCCCTGCCACGAGGTCTTGTCTCTCTACCCTGCTTCTTCTGGCAATCCAGAACAACCATCATCCATCTTGTTCTCAGCATTGGGTATCATGAGTAGTACACAGGGTAGTTCCTGCAACCTATTTTTTAAATCAAAAGTGTGTCATCTGATTATTGTGTTGTTTCCACGAACTGAGCCCTCCGGCTCCGGATTACAGTTGGGGTGTGTGCATGTTGTTTCTTTCTTCACAGGGCCCCAACCAGCTGCCTGCAGCCTACCCGACAGCGGTCCTGGCTAGTCCATTTTTCCATCCTGGGTACCCAGAGAGTGTGACTAATTGGGACTCTGACTGCATGCACAGCAGTGTGATTTTAGTGTGTTTAAGCAATTAACCCAGTTGCCCCATCCTTGTTATAGTCCCCTGAATAAATCAGATCTACTTTTTCTGCAGTTTACATTGACTGTGGTGTCAGTTTATGTTGAAGGTATTGCATTGTTTCTTTGGTATTGCATTACCTTGTTTTACAGGGGTTCCCTGGAGCCAAAACGAGAAGGAACCAGTCCTGGGGTAAGTGCTCACCATATGTGCATGTGCCAGACTGGTCAAGGGCATTGGGAAGGTATACATTGTGTACTGTGTGGGCCACTAGTAGGAGGCGGGGGTTACAGTGTCTCAGAGGGCTATGGCCTGGTTATTCAGACAAATACCAACCCAGACCTTTGGGTGGAGGCACCATCACTGAGCTTAGGCCCCTTAACCTGTTACTAGCCAAGCAGGCAGGGGTAGTAGCCCAAGGGATAGCGCCACCTAGGGGTTACATAGGGATTGATTTTTCTTGTGAAGGGGCTACTGGATCTTTACTCTGGGTTATCGTAGATTTATCCATGGTAAAGACCCTCAGTAATGATCAAATTTCTAAAACACGAAGCCGTTGTATGATCAGAATTATGACCGAGGATCGTAAATAGAGGAATCTGATTGTCCCAGAGCTCTTTGAAGCTGTGATGATATCGGGCTATATCATCACGGCTTCAAAAAGTTCCAGCGCCACCAGCCTCCTTGCTCTCTACTGTCTGAGAACTATTTATTCAAACTGTACTCCTACACCACCCAAAAACTCATTCATATAACGTTTTAAAACCTGTTTCTTTTATTTTTTTATTTATAGAACTTGAAACTCAGTTCATAATAGCAATAAGTCACTCCAGGGTGTGGTATATCATGGGATATCGTCACTTCTTGAGTGGTTGGGCCGCGCAGCCTGCGACCTCATGCCCAACCACCGAGGCATGACAATATCCCATGATATACCACACCTGTTGTGCCTTATTGCTTAATTACAATGGGCATGAAAATAGATAGAATCCTGCAGTTTGATTGGCTAGCAGGCACCTTTTCCGCACTGTAAATCCTCCAGTGTACCAACTGGAAAAGGTGCCAGCCACCACTCAACCGCATCAGGAACTCCATGGCAAATCCCTCCGATCATCGCAAACACACCACTGCCAAACACACGGATGGACAGCAAGATTACCTTGTCGCATCCGACATCTGATACTCTGTCACTACCCTCAAAACTTCAGAAAAGTGCAGCACCATTCCGAAAAACAAAGCACCCCAAAGGAAAAAAGAAAGAAAATGCAGTTCATTTGTCAACAGCAAAGAGGCTGAAAAAATCCGTAATAGTACCGGTGGCAATCAGCAATCCTCGGCACATCATAGAACTTGCAGAAAATCGACACTGCTTCTGCACTAAAATAAACAAGCAGCAAGTTTCAAAGGGACATTTTAAATATTTTCTCTCTAAAAAAAACCAAGGCCTTTGTATAATAGCAATATATCCCTCCAGGGAGTGGGTATACGGTGGATTTATCACTTCTGGTGTGGTTAAGTCCCTCGGCTGAGCCTTGTGACCGAACCACACCAGCCATGGTAAATTCACCAGTCTACCACCCTGTTATTACTATATTACTTAAACAATCTCCTTTTCTTTGGCATTTGTCTTCTGCCACCCATTTCCTTGTCCTTTAAAATTCTAGTTTCTCATACAATGACTCTGTCTCATTCATGCAAAGTGATGCTGACTCTGTCTAGGAATACAAGCTGTTAAGCAGTAATAGTCTGTGTAATTAAGGCTGCTCACTGTGCAGCTTGACCATTACATCCATGCAGAGTAGCAATATGGTCACAAAGGATCTCTTAACAGTGGGAGAGCAGCTTGAACAATGCGTGATGACATCACAGTGATCTCTGTTACGATCAAACCAAAGCAGTGAAATGAAACAGAAACAGTTAAAATCTTCATTAAATGGATTACTTTGAAAGCTCTACAGTCTAGAATACATTGTATACATTAGACAGATGATTACGATAGCTTCACACAGAATTTAAGGGTTTGTGAACACTGAAAGACTGCAAGCCTCACATTTACATTTTAGCTTACAGTACTATTGCATTTCAAGTTACAGGCATTACAGAAAATAGTGTTTGGAACTATAGCCTTTCTGGTTAATGCAAAGTTCCTGATCAGTATGCTCTCAAAGATTATGTTTTTAAGCTGAACGAGCTATATGTCATTGCAACCCGTGGCAATACCATCAAAATCAGTAGGTGGTAATAAGCATCCATAAGTGCAGGCACTTCTTACGTAGGATTTATTTTCAAGACACTGGTGTAGAAGCTAAGTTCGTTGATACATAATCAGGGCAGATTAATGGATATGGGGGCCCTACTCAGATTATGTTTTGGGGCCCAGGGGCCTAAATTCAACATCCACTCTTCTGCGGCGGTTTACAAATAACATACATCACAGCACATTATATAGCATGTGTGTCACCTTATCACAGCACTGACATCAGAAAGATTTCACAGCCACAGGACATTCCAGATATAACAGTAACAGTTTTCCTGCAGACGGTTCTGTCTCTGGTAGAATACATAAACCCTACGGCCCACAAGGGTTTATGTGTTTCACCAGGAGACAGTCACACAACAGTCTGCAGGAAAACTATTACTATATAATGGAATGTACTATAAGAAACAGGAAAGTGGTTGCCGTAGCTAGGGAGGAAGGTTGTTTGTTTAGTTTACAGGACAAATCCTTTTGTAGTTACTGGGAACAAAATCAGGCTATCAGTCCTGGCGATAGAAACTGGTGGCCCACTAGCCTTGGCTACAAAGTGGCAGCCCTGGTATGGAAACTGTTGGTAGCCCATAGAAACTGGAGCCCCAGTTATAGAAGCAAGCAACACAGCCCTGGTTATAGAAGCAGACAGAAGTACTCCTGGTTATCAAAACTGGCCACCCTGGCTATACTGGCAGCCCTGGCAGTGGCCATGGCCATAGAATGTGATAGAAGCAGCAGCCCTGCACTGGCTATGAAATTGGCAGCCTAGACTAGTGGCTACAGCCTGCAGAGCAGCAGCAGGCAAAATCATGAGTAGGGATGTAAGTTTATCATGGCAGCCATACACGTCATTGATTCCATGACGTTTGATCTTTATTCAGGACTTCCATGACTTTCACTAGTGTCATCAGAATGTAGCAATGATGACAGTGCCACAACATTACTACTGTTTGCTAATGATTTCATGAACAAACAATGAGTCATTAAAACCTCATCCATGACAAACTTACAACCCTAATCATGATAGGATGAGAAAACAGTTTTACTTGATTCAAATCAGAGTAAAAGTAATTTCCTGAAGTAGATTATCAAACTACACATTCATTTGCACTCTCTTTTTAAGTTACAAATCTGGCAGGGTAATTCTACCGATGGCTGTTTTTAGAGATAAAGCCTCATTATTTTACAGTAACTCATTGTAACAGTTTTCTGTTAGATTTTCAGCCATTAAGTTTAAAAAGGCTAAAAAGAAACTAGCAAAAACACCACAAGCTTAACTCATGCCAAGAACCTGCTAACCTTGTCTTTGCTTTGTTGCTTGTATTCTGTACCCTTCAAAGCGACTAGTGCTCCCTAATTAAGCTATATGATCTGCCCCAGTCCAGATCTTAATTTCATCTTGGTGGTCTAGTCACACAGAAACCTTGTAAATTCCAGCAATTCCTCAGTTTACCAAATTAACCTCTAACTCAGTGGTGAAGCTAAGTAGAATCCTTTCAGAGTAATGTGATTTGCTCTCAGAATTCTGACAAATAATGCATCAAATAATTCAAATTCAGGTAGTGAATACAGTAGGTAGCCCATGGCTATAGAATTCTCACAGCCCTTGAACCCAGGATAATAGCAGTAGCAGCCCCTCACCAGCCATGTAAATAGCAGCAATATTTTCTGTGTTTTTAGTCATTTGTTTGCTGCAACAATTGCTGTTAAGTGTTCCACTTCCGCCATTTCAGTCAACCAAATCCAAATCACTGAAGTCAAGAAAGAAGACAAAATAAGAAAGTCAACAATGTTAGCATGAGAAGTAACAACATACCTGGTGGTGTGGCCTGCCCTGCCCCTGACAGACTGACTGATCATCGGACTCAGCTCGGACTCCCCACAGGACCAGAGGCCCACCAGCACTGACCACACCAGCACATGATGAGCAGCACACCATCTGTCTGACTCTTGGAGTCATCATTGGCGTCCGAATGAAAAGAAGCTGGATAATGGTGAGTCCAATGACTCTGAGCGACCTCCTCCTGGCCCGGCTCGCTCTCGCTAGTCTGTAGTCTTCTTGATCGAGATGATCTCTGTCTGACTGACTAATCACCGACTGACTCTCATCCACTCATCCTCCTCAACTCCTTACTGCCTGGCCACACGCCCTGACACCATGCATACGCACACTGCACATATTCCGCCTCCCCAGTAGCCACACCTCTAGGAGGACCTCTGAGACATGTTGGTTGTGGTAGTGGGATCAGGGTGGACTGACGACTGTGGACTGTCTACTCTGTGCAGCTTGCCCGCCACCTAGAGGTGGAGCCGTAGAGACTGAGAGGCTCTCGGGGGTGCTTTCTTTTTGGCATGATGTGAATGTGATGACCCTGTGGCTGCACTGCAGTACGACAATACGGCCGGTCGGCAGCCGCGGTCAGCCGGTAGGGAAAGAAAATTGTTAAACAGTGTGGGGACCTTCTGAACTGCAGGGCCCTACTGTCGTCGGCACAGGTCAGCAAGCATAGAAAACCCAGTAGCAGTTGTAAAATTCCACAAAACTGTTTATTTGTAGTTGCAGTAACATAAAATAAAATACACCTGTTCAGAATAACCATATACAGAAACAAAATCTCTTGTAAAATAAATCTCCCTTGCAGCTCTGCTTAGCTGTTATTATAAGTCTGTTTCAACCCCCATCCTCTGCAAGCATCCTGTCCTTTGTAAATTTCAGAAGCTGTTAGAACATCGAGAACTTTCTGAGGTCCCACACCAACTGCAAAAGGCTCCGGCATTTGCACACAAGTAACCTCTAGCTTTTACAGTTATCTCAAATTATAAATACATACATTTCAACAGTAACACAATTTTCTAAACAAAAGTGATCCCAATATCAGCTACATTTCCATGCATTGATTTGCACATATTCTTATACTACCAGATCTAGATATGCAAGGGAGGAAAAACAGACAGCAAGAGAAAACAGAGAGACAGTGAGAGGCAAAGGATTGCGAAACTGCTCGGGTTGATCAAGTCCAGATCTCACAGGAAAATTTGGTTGCACAACCAGACAGGGAAGAAAGACAAGGAAAGAATACAAATCCTTGCATTTACATACTTTCTCCAAAACAAATGGGACAGGGTCCTATTCATCCCTGTCACACCCTACGCCATGGTGTAATTTGCATATAGGTAAATCCGCCATGGAAATAATGACAAAGTTTATGATTTTAAAAGATGATGTTATGTCATATGCATTTAAATACATTACAGAGTGGACTGGGCATTAAAGGACAGAATAGGCAGGCTGATAAAAAGTTAGTGGGACCACAGAACAGTTATCCATGGTATGGTAGACATACCCTACTATCAGTGCTCTGGAACAAATAATTTTGGGGCATATGGCCACTTCAAAGTTTGGATCTCTAGCTGGAAGGAGGGTACATGGGCTGTGTGCTGCCCTTCAGACATTGGAAGTGATATTTTCTTCTGGATGGGAGACGGTCTGAAATACTGTATGTTACTTTGTTTTATGTCATTTATATGGAAAAATATAATAAACAATTAAAAAGAAGCATTATTTCCTTATCTGAACAGCAGTACATTTATGAAGTGGATGGAGTCTTTCTTGCATGGGACAAACTGCTGTCTGCTTGCCCTGTGTGGCAAGTGGAAAAAAACATTTATTTTTATTTGAAAATTGGTGACTGGGAAAGGTGACATCAGAGAGAAACGTGGGATATACAGTAAATCCCACTCCCCCCAGTGGTGGCTGCCAGCACACTTGAGCCCCACACAACGTAGCTTACCATCTGCAACAGGGATTCTGGTAGGCTGACCAAGGATTCCCTCTACTGGTCACCCCTGCTACCGAGGGAAACCCGTGAGGGACTGCAGCAGCAACAGGTTAGTGGCAGATTGAGGTTGGTGGATGCTAGTGACAGCCCGAGAGGTTAGCAAGAGACTAGCATGGGAGAAAAACTAAATTAAAAAAAGGCAGCGTATGCCTCTAAGAAATCTCTCAGAAACATTATGTAGGCAAAATATAGCTTAAGAGTCTCATTTAGGGTGATACTTTCTTGACATTATTATTAAGGATATTTGTAAGAAAACTGTGTTGGCAAGAGATACAGCATAGCCCTTCTGTGTTGAGACCAGCATCCTGAAGCATTTGTGCTCAACCAGAAAGAACCACGCCTCTGCAATTCAATGTAGTGGTACCAGCACACATGCAAAAGGAGCCAAAACAGCAGTGAACTATCAGGCCCAAACTGTCCAATGTTTCACTTCCAAACAAACGCTTTATAAATAAAATAAAAATAAATAAATAAAAATTCCAAAGCTGTCCCTGCTAAGGACAGCTAGAATGGAATCACTACAGCCATCATAAATGTCACTTGTACACTTATCCCATTTCTATTCCATACACTTACACATTATAAACATGAAAAAATAGTATATGATTCCGGAGTTGTAAGTATTTGTTGATAACCGTCAAGCTCGACCAGTACAAAAAATTGATCGTGAGTGCTTACTTTCATGATTTACTTGTCATTAAAAGAAAAAGGGTTGTGGTAGCTGCCATCTTGTTTTTTATTTTTTATTGTTGAAGTATTTATGCTCCTTCTCCGGCTGCCCCCTTCTGTCCGACCCGCCCAGCCCTGTCATCCGGTGTCACTGGAACTTACCTTCAGCCGGTTGCGGCGCCAGAGCCTGCAGAGGTTGGGCATTGTTATCCTGCAGTTGGGGTATTTCCTCTGTTTTCTCCTGTTCCCGTTCCTAGGCGCATACAATAACGTGTGTGTGTGTGTGTAGGCGCGCGAGCACAACAACAGAAGTCCTGCAGCACCCTCTCTTTCCCTGGCACCTGAAAGACCTGCACCACCCGCAGACCTCTACCTGGTGGCAGTCATTCAAGAGGACACCAGTCCTCCCTCACCAGGAGAGGAGACAAAAAAATGGAAAATACAAACAAATGATGTATTTTCAAAAACGAACATCTGACCCTAGATAAATGGGACACGTTCATGTTCAGTTTCAGATTTGCCTCTGCTTTTCATTTTCAACCCTGGCAAAAATGGACACAGTGCAATCTGATATTTCAATGTGGCCAAAATGTGCCTTAACCTCAGCAGCCCTGCTCTGGTATCAGTGCATTTTGGGGAGGGTGGGGTGGGGTCTCCTTAAGAACTCTAACATGCAGATCTTATTTCGGGCGGAGCTCTTGCAGCAGGCTATACCTTAGGGGTTATGATGATGCCAGGCACTAGGACCCCATGGAAAAATCTTAGCTAGCAGTGCCCATGGGGACTGCTCCTGATGTCGACTGCTTCCGGCGTCCACCAGTGGTATAAAGGGGCGAGTCTCCGCCCACCTCGGTTGTTTTCCGCCATTGACCCTTGCATATCGGCTCAGCGGGCGCCTTCTGCTGTCAGTCGACCGCTATTTTTGACCCTTTCATTCATTTTGACTTTCCAGTAAAAGATGCTTCTTCGTGCATGTCTTCTCCGTCTTCTACCTTTGAACGATGGAAGTCCAGTGCGCATGCAGGAAGCAAATCCTGACAAAGAACAGTCATTTGGCCTGCCTCATCTGTTTGGGGACTACCCACGACTCTGAAGCCTGCCCGCACTACTGCAACTTCAATCGCTGGACCTGCATCCGTCATCTGAGGCACTGAAGAGCCATCTTCTGGAACAACAGCTGGCCGCCATGCGAAAGACCATATCAGGCCTAGGATCTTCTACTTCCTTGGGCTCAGGGACTTCCCATAAGGAGTAAAAGACCAGCGTGAATCACCACCATCGCGATAAGGACAGGCCCAGATTGGATTCCCGCTCCAGATCTCTGCTCAGGAAGACAGCCAGCTTGAGTCCTCACTCCCACAGGAGGTCAGACTCTGCCCACCCCGGTAACTCAGGCTCCCTCAGGTTACCAACACTGAAACCTCCCACCTTGGTGAGGATGTCAGGTGGAGGATCTTGAGGCAAGGGCCATCAGCCCCTCCCCTGAGTCTTAGGCCCTGCAGCCACTCTTCTGGGTCTAAGCCAGGGGACCCAGCTAGTTTATCTGTGGGCTACAGACTTTGTTCTGCTGTTCACCAGGCTGGGAAGTCCTCCCTCTTTGTCGGACCGTCCCTCAGGGTCCGATGACAGGAAGCGGCGCCAGGAGCAGGACTCATTCTCTGAAGTCTGCTCCCCAAGCACTGGACGACAGATTCCTGGCACTCAACCCTGTCGACCTCAAGCGTCCCTCGCTTTTGGGGTCTTACAAGGCTATGCCCACACCACCTGCCCCTCCCAAGCTACCACCAGCAGGGGCAGCCGCCAGCCAAGGAGTTGCCACCCCCGACACCAGAACTACAAGCGTTAGGCAGCCAGATGCCAGACCAGTCCCTTGACGGACATCAAGCTCTCAGCCTCCCGTGGGACAGTCGTTTGATACACCCAAGTCTCCGGCGACCATCGACTTCTGACCAGCCATCAGGCCAGATGCCTGAGATGCCTGCTGCACCACCTCAGACTTCAGGCCCCTCTGCCTCGGCTATGGTCCCCTAGCAGGCGTCAAGGATCGGTTCAGTTCCTGGTGGAACATGGTTAAAGGGACTTCATCCATAAGAGCCCCTCAATCCATTGCGAACCCTGCCTCAGTGGGCTCCCTGCAGTGACTGGCGAAACCGCTTTCTCTGCCCATGGAGCCGTCGCTTACCCTTGAACCCTTTGCCACTGTCGAACACAGGGTCTCCGATGCATCATGGATGTAAACACGTCCAAGTTTTCCTCCAGGTACTGCCGCGCTCCACGGCAGACAGTACCGCCACTCATGCTCGAGGTCTTCCTCCTTGGTTTCTTCCAACAGGAGCTCTTCAGATTCCTCCAGGTCCTTGGATACCTTTTCCTCTCCTCCCATCACCCTGATGCTGGTAGGGATTCTCTCTGGTCTCCTCCGGACGACCCTACTTTTCTAGGCGTCATCGTCATATAGTTCTTAAATCAATGGGAGACAGAGGATTTGGACCCGGAGAGAAGTGGCTCGCCCAGTTGTTTGGGAATGAACGAACCTAAACCTTTAGTGGTGCCCCTTGGTGACTCTCCTTTCAGGATGTCACCAAGTTGGCATGGAGACACCCCTCTACAGCCTCCGCTATCCCCAAAAGGTGGACAGGCCGTGTCGAACTCCTACCAACGAACCATTCCTAGGGGAACAGCCTAAGGCAGACTCTGTGGTCTAGACGGCTGCCCACAGCAAGACTAAGCAGCCACGTCATATGAGTTCACAACCGCCCGATAAAGACTCCAAGTGCCTGGACCAATTCAGATGCAAGGTGTACTCTTCAGCCACCTCGCCATACGTTTCCTAAATTTTTGGCGCATATGGTGCAGTACCAGAAGCCACTCTGGAACAAGGCTATTGAGCTGGCACAAAAGCAGCCTGACTCTGACAATAAGTCAGAGCTGTTGAATATTTTACAGTCTGGCCTTGATGTTGGCAAGCATATGCCGAGATCCTATGGCTCTGCTGACACAGCAGCCAGGGTGGCCGCCACTGGTGTCTGCATGAGGAGGTACTCCTGACTTCATGTCTCAGAGTTTGGCAGGACCTCCAGGATGCTATCCTGGATGCCCCTTTCCATGAGTCTGTGCTCTTTGGTCCAGATATTGAGAAAATGATCACAGACCTTCAAGACTCGGCAAAGCAGTCGGTCAGTATACCAGATGTACAGATCGAATGAGCCCCAGAGAGACAAAAGCCTTTTCGTCGTCAAGGGAACAAAAGCCTAAGGGACAGCAGCAGAGAGGCACCTTCCAACATAAGGCCTCTCAGCCCAGTAGTGCACAGGGACCTCGGAATAGTAAGTCCTCCCAGGTCTCCCTGCCTATTCTGGGATCAATATCTGACTCTAGCCTGAACTCCCACCCCAGCAGAATCCTTGTGGGAGCCAGTAGATGGTCGGTTCTCGCTCGATCTAGAAGGATGATCTACCATCACGACAGATGCCTAGGTGTTCCAATTGATAGAACGAGGTTGTGCATTAGAATTCCTCCAGATTCCCCAGACAGTCCCCGGTCCAGTCTGCCTACTCTCCCTCCACACCGTGCTCATTCGGGAGGAGGTTCAGATCCTTTCGACAAGAAGGCCATAGAACCAGTCCCATCCTCACAATGGGGACAAAGTTCTACTCCCACTTCTTCTTCTACCCAAGGAGACAGAGGATCTGTGCCTGATCCCGGACCTGAACCTCTTGAACAATTATGTAGAGTACAGGAGGTTCAGGATGGTTACCATGCCAGGCATCATTCCCATGCTGCAGCAAGGGTACTGGCTTTGCTCCGTGGACATGCAGGATGCCTACCTCCACATCCTGGTGCATCCACCCCACAGGAGGTTCCTGAGGTCCTCCTCCTTCGGGGCAGCATTACCAATTTCAGGCCCTGCCCTTCGGCCTTTCCTTGGCCCCGTGAGTGTTCACAAAGAGCCTCATGGTGGTAGCCCAGCACTCAGAAGGCAGGGGCACTTCTGCTTATTCCCAAACTCAACAATTGACTCACCCTGACAGCAGCCACAAGAGATTGGCTCCTGGCCAGTCTAGCAGATACCTTTCACCTGTTCAGATCCCTAGGGCCTACTCTGAATATGCCAAAGTTGTCCCCTCAGCCATGCAAGAGATTGCAATACATAGGAGCAATCTTGGACACGGTGCAGGGGAAGGCTTCAGTCATTGGCCCACAAAGTCTCTGTTTTGCACCAGATACCAGCTCGGATGATGCTGCAGCTCTTAGGTCATGTGGCAGCCACCAGTGTGACAATTTCCTCAGCATGCCATTTTATGAGGGTTCCCCGTGGACCCCAGGTTGCAGTGGGATCAAAGGATGGGCCGATCTTGACTAGCTGGTCCTGATCTCCAGAGCAGTGGTCAAACCCTCTCATGGTGGCTCTTGCCCCCAAATCTGGATCTGGGAACCCTCTTCGGAGAGATCCCCTTCCCAAACCCTGACAACAGATGCCTCTGGCCTGGGATGGGAGCCCACTTCTGCGATTGACAAACAGAAGGGATGTGGTCACCATCAGTGTCCTAGGAATGAGAGTAGTTCTGTCGCTTTACAAGTGTTCCAACCGGACCTCCATCTAGGCCCCTGTTGATTCAGAGAACCGTCCAGTCGTTTTCTTCGTTAACAAGTGGGGGGGGACCCACTCTCATCCTGTGTGTCGAGAAGCCATGGAGTGTGGCTCTGGGCCTTAGAACATGGCTTGTCCCTTGCCACGATCCATGTTCTCGAGTCCAAAACACCTTGGCTGACATCCTAAGCAGGTCGCGATCAAGGGCTCATGGTGGGAACTCCTTCAGTCTGTGGTGGAGGGCTTCTTCCAGATGGGGTCATCCAGAGTTGGACCTCTTTTTGTCCCATGCAATGAAAACAGGAGGAACTATCAGCCAAAATTAAGAAGGAAAGGATGGGTGGGATTATTTTTACATTGGTGGGGAGGACGACAGCAGGTTGATCTTGACACTGATCAGCTCTGCTTGCTGGGTGGCATTATGCAGATCAAAGGAAAGAGCCTTATGATTCGGTCGGCTCTTTTCTTTGAACTACATGAGGTTTCCACCCAGCAGGACCAGAACAGTGTCATGATCAGTCTGGCTGATGATTGGTTTAAACACTGTTGAGCCCCTTGCAGACTGCTCTGCATTGGACCAACAGTGACACACCTCTCAAAATCCACTGTCATGCCAATGTGTTCATTTTGCAAACGCACAGGGTGGACATAAAATAGGCTTCTCCAAGGATGAGTGTGACAGCAGGAGGCCTGAAAAGTGTTAAATGTTTATGTTCTAAGATGCTTCTTAAAAGCAGACTCTGTGGGGGTGTCTGTGGAGAACTCAGAAACACTTGTGTATGCACTGTATATGTATGCTTCATAAACACGCAGATTCCCCCTCCTACTCCTTGACCCTTGCTTGTATTCTAATTACTCTATTTCCTCATTCTCCTCCCCATACCTCTGGCCTTCCTGTTCACCTGGACACCCCTGCTCTGGCACTCCTTCTATCCCTTCTCCAAAGATTCATCTTACTCCCTTCTATCCCTTACCCCTCACCTAGTTCCTCCTCCTCCAGCCCCACCACCCACCTCTTGGTAGTTGACTTCCACAGTTCCTTGCCCTCCTGATTCTGGATCCCTGAGCCCTTAAAGGAAGTTTCCGATATAGAGCAGCTACTCACATATTGTAGCTGCCCTCAGTAATTATTCCAGCCTGGTTAAAGAATACATTTTTCCATGCCTTAGTATTTTCACTCATACTTTTGCATTTCTGTAGGCAGCCCGACCAATTCTGAAGCCCTGGTACTGGTGACATGCCCCAAGCGCTCAAGCACATAATGATGTGTGACCAGGGAGAGCGCGGGGTGCGCCCCATTGAAATGAATGGGGCTGGTTACATTCATTTTTAAGATCAAGAATGGCCACTTATTAATGGACACGCCGACTAACAAGGGTCATGTTAGTGGCGGTGGCCTTCATTAAACTGTAAGTGGCCATTCTGATCTTAAAATTAATATCGAAATCCAGCCCCATTCATTTCAATGGGGCATGCCCCCGCGACTTCCCTGGTCATACGTCATTGGCTTGAACGCGAGGGCGTGTCACCAGTACCACAGCTTTCAGAATCAGTCGGCTGTTCAGAGAAATGTAAAATTACAAGTGAAAATACTGAGGTATGCAAAAAATGTATTCTTTATACCAGGCTGAGTAACTATTGCTGAGGGCAGCTGCTGAGTTGGAAAATCACTTTAATCTATTCTCTTCCCTTGTCCTCCACCCCTACCCTCCCTCTTAGAATGACAAGACCTTTCAAATAGTGGACTTCTTCCCATTCCTACGGTTTTTCTCCTTGTTGTAGAAACATACACTTTGTCAGCAGATAAGGAGTGCTTGGTCCACCAGTCTGCCCATTTCCTACCTCTTGGATAAGCTGCAGATCCTAGTTAACCAACAGCCTACTTCCTCTTACTCCCCGATAATTGCCTTATGTGTCCCATGCATTCTTGAATTCCCCACTGTTTTGACTCACACCTCCTCATGGAGTCCATGCCATGCGTCCACCACCCTCTCTGTGAAAAATACTTCCTCACGTTGCCTCTGAGCCATCCCCTCTATCTTCAAATTGTGCCCACTTGTTCTTGCATCTCTTTTTCTGAAAGATGCTACCCTCTTGGACTTTGTTGATTCCTTGAGGTACTTGAAAGTTTCTATCTGTCCCACCTCTCCTCCTTTCCTTTAGGGTATACATATTAAGCTTCTTTAATCTTTCTTTGTATGGTTTCTGGTGGAGACCCTGCACCATTTTAGTTGCCCTCCTCTGGACTGCCTCCATCCTGTCTATGTTTTTGTGGAGATGGGGTCTCCAGAATTCGTGCAGTACTCAGATGGGTCTCACCAACTGTCTGTACAGAGGATGACATCTTCCTGTTTCCTACTGATGATGCCTCCCTATACATCCCAGTATCCCCTAGCCCTCCTTACTGCCTTCTCACATTGCCTGCCTATCTTTAGGTCATCTGATATGACTATCCCAGGTCCCTTTCCATTTTGTTGTTGTTAGTACCTACCCCTCCCCATTGTGTACTTTTCCCTGGGTTTTGTTTTCTTTGCACTTCTTTGCATTGAATCTAAGCTGCCATACTTTTGATCATTCCTCCAACCTTGCCAATTCCTTTCTCATCCTTTCCACCCTTGTGTATCAACCCTGTTGCAGATCTTTGTGTCAAACTTGCTAAACTAGTTACCTAGCCTCTACAATCCTGCTCTAAATTTATGCGCTGTCCTTAGAGCAGTCTATACATGAATGCATTCTGTAACTATTTAGTTTAGTCAGTGCATGTCTTCATTGAATTTGTGTTTCTTGTTTGTATTACTGGTTTTGTGTACATGACGTGGAATCTTCATGAAAGAGCTCCGGCTCAAGGTGGTATCTTAAATCTCAAATAAATAAAACATATATCCACAACAACACAGCAGACACACAGTATGATCAAATATATAAATAAAACCATGTTAATGTTCGAAGGGAAGAAATATAAGAGAGAGACTATATTAATTAAGTACTTTAACAGCTGAATTATTACAGTTAAATCATCTCTCTCCTTTTGTTTTCTCATCACTGTACATGTATGATGACTGACTACTTTGGAATATTTTTTTATGTCTGTGCAAACTTGAAATAAAACTGAAGTTTCAAAAAAAAACATGTCAATGTATAAAGCGCACTAAACTATATATCAAATGTAGGAGATACTGTCTGTAAAATTAATATGCACAGGAAATGTACATGTACCTTTGGCAAGACAAAAGGCAGTTAGTTCTCTGTTTAAACTCTGTAATGGGTCATGAAACTAAGGTCCACATTCAGTCCATTAGTTTTGTATTGAGAAGAAAAATAAGCCAGACCTCATAAGTCCATCTTTCTTGTGTGTTTCTGAAGTGTTCTTTGAGAACCAGAACAGTGAGGTCAGAGATGGAGTGATCAGATTAAGAGAAATGTCCCACTGGTTTTCAGTCTTTTCTCTTTTACAGTATGTCATACCTGTGTGAGTTTATTTGGGTTCGAAGGGTCTGGTTCCCCACAGCCTTTGGCATCTGCCTCCTGTGCTTCTCTTGGCTTGGGGTAGCAGGTTTTGCCATGGACGTCCAGCAGACAATCCTTACTGCACCATTTAGGGGCAGAAGTTATTTGATATGATATTGAAGAAGCTTTGTCACATCTTCAATCATCTGGTAAAACTCTGAAGTCATTCAAGTCCCAGTAACATACCCCAGGCAGAGGTAGAGCAGGGTAATTTTCATCCCTCTGTTGTCAGAAGCAGCCATCAGGCCTACCGTCGGCAGGATAGAGGGCAGGGGCCTTTCCAGTACCCCTCTTCACTTCAGGTGCTCATACAAAAGCATCCAAGGCCAGTGGAGCTGGGGGTTGTGCCTTGGAATCAGCATGACTCTCATACACTCCTAACCACCATTACCTCCAGGGGTGGTTGTAGTGGGTCCTAAATCTGGGCAGCGACAGCAAGAACACACTAGTGGCTACTGAACTGTGGGGCAATTGGGCAAATGTAATTATTATTCAAACAACATGAAGTCTTGCTATATTATAGACATTAGCAGTTTGATCCAGCTCTAGAACTGCCCTGGAGCGAAATGGTTAAAACCATTCCAAAATAGAATTTTTAGCGCGAGCAGCTCTATCTGTGTCATTTCAAACTTGAACTGTCAGATTCTTCACTCCGCCTCAGTGAACAGTCGCTCCGGAGATTTCTCCTTCTGCTGGTTCATTTCTCGGTTTAAAAAGTGTTTCTCGGTTGGATTTAACGAGAATAGTTTTATTTAACCCAAAACCGTTGGTTCAAGCTCTATCTGTGGTAACCGTAAGTAAATGAAGGTTTTGTCTCTGTGGAACTTGTAAGTTATCGGTTCGGTTTTGAACCAATCAGTGGGTTTAAAACTCATTTAAAACTAAAAGTTACTATTTTAGAGTGTGGTTCCGGTTCTTATCGGTTCTAAAAAAAGCGGATTTATTACGTTTTTCCAATACCCGTGACAGTTAGGAACCGATAAGGTGTCTTCCTAGCACTGCCGTTAAAGGGCAAGTTTTTGGTTAGGTTGGCATTATGTCTGAGAAACCCAAAGAAAAACCCGGGCCCACTGGGTTTCAACACTGTGATGTTTGTGGGAAGTCTTTGCCAAGGCTGACCCACACACACATGTGTTTATTGTCTGGGGTTTGACCACCTCAGTCAGACTGCCAGGTATGTAAATTTCCTGCAGCCACCCTGGAAAAAGATTGGGCAGGCTCAGGGGAGGAGGCAAAAGTCCGCTGACCCGGATGGCCAGCCGGTTCGGTGCCAACCGAACGAGAGGAGAGCCCCTCTGACCAGGGCCGGACTTCTCGGCAAAAGAAAAGCTGGTTTTGAGGAACCAATTCCAGTAAAGAAAACAAGAAAATCATCAGGTCTGGAGTCCAAAATTCCTTCTCCAACTGCTGCAGAGATAGCAAAAGCCATACAAATTGTCCAGTCACTGTCTCAGGGGTCCGTCCGAACCACCACTATCTGGTAAAGGTCGGTTCGTCTGGTCCCAGTGGTTCAGGATTATGATATTGAGGAATTTTATGAACCAGAGGAGGGAGGAGGATTATGAACAGTATGAATGTGGCTGGGAAGGTCTGGGTGTGCCCATTGAACGGACATCTCCCAGACAGACCTTTTAGAATCTCCCCTATGCTGTCTGAGTCCCCATCTCATTTTATGTTTTATAAAAAGTTGCTGAAACCCTCCAGCTTCCTTTAGAAGAGGCTGTGGATGAGCAAGAGGAGCCTGATTTTGTAGAAATGATGGATATTCAGAGTCTAGGAGATTGTCTATTCCTTTACATAAGTCTTTTAGGAAACAAACAATTAAAATTTTAAAAGCTCCTAATTCTGTGCCTCCTGTAGATAAAAAGATGGACAGAAGGTATACATCGTCAGGCCTGATACAGAATTCCTTTCTCAACAATGCAGTCATGTTAGAGTAGTTCAGGCTGCTGCCTGTGATAAAGCTAATGTTCCTTGGCTTCACATCCTCCTGACAAGGATTCCAGGAAGATTGATGCCATGGCAAAAAACAGTATATGGCAGCCTCTCTGGGACTCAGGCAAGCAAATTATATGACTTATGTAGCAAGGTATCAGAAATCTAGATGGGATACTGTTATGCAATTGGCCAAGCAGGCCCATGGCCAGCTGGCTAGTGAACTAGAACAGGTGGCTGCTGATGGCATTGAAGCCTCTAAGGTTCAGTTTCATGCTGCTGTGGATGTTAATGATGTTTCCTCTAGGGTCATGGCCACATCTGTAGCTTTTAGAGGTTGGCCTGGCTCAGGTGTACTAGTTTGTCCAGGATACCCAGACTAAGGCTATGGATTTTCCTGTGGTGGGAAATTCTCTGTTTGGAGAGCAGACAGAGAACTACATGAAGAAGATGGATGAATATGGGACTACTTACAAGAGTGCCCAGGCTAAGGAGCGTGGCAGCGACTCCTCAAAGGCATGCCCCCAGGGGTAGGGGTAGGCCTTTTCACAGGCCTTTCTGCCAGACTCAGGCCTCCCTCTGCCTATGCTCAGAGGGCTTCTTCAGAGCAGGGGCAGGCGAGGGTGGGCAGACCTGCTCCCACCCCCAGCCTAAAGCTCCTGCGGAAACAGGCACCCTGATGGGGTGCCCAGGGCCATTCTCCTGTACCAGTGGAGGGCAGGCTGGCTTACTTCAGTCAGAATTGGGCTTCTTTAACCTCAGACAAGTGGGTTCTGGAAGTAGTAAGGGTCTGGTTCTCAGCTTCAAAAGTTTCCCAAGTTGAGAAGCAGACTTTTCTACCTGCAAGTGCTTCAGAGACCCTCGCTCTGGAAACAGAGGTCTCACATCCCTGTTAGCTCTCAGAGCAGTAGAAAGGTTCCTCCCCTGCATCAGGGCAGGGGTCTGTATTCAGATACTTCCTTACCCCAAAAGACAGGAGAGTGGCGGCCCATTTTAGATCTAGGATATCTGAACAAGCATCTTTTGAAACCAAAGTTCAAAATGGTAACTCTGGCAATGATTTTACCTTCCCTAAGGCCAGGGGACTGGCTAGCCTCCCTGGACCTCAAGGATGCCTATTTCCATGTCCTAATCAGAAGATCCCTTGAAAGTACCTCAGATTGAACTGCCCTCAGGTCATTACCAGTTCAGAGCAATGCCCTTGACCTTACCTCTGCTCCAAGGGTATTCACAAAGTGTCTAGCAGTGGCAGTGGCCACTTAAGGAGGCAGAGGATTGCTGTTTCCCTATCTAGACGACTGGCTCATTGTAGGCCAGTCTCCAGAACAGAGTAAAATCTCACCTGCAGGTCACCCAGCAGCTTCTCACCTCCCTGGGTTTTCTTAAACCTACCAAAGTCGGTTCTGGAACCAGTCCAGGTACTCACCTTTATAGGGGCAGAAATGGACACAAAGCTAGCCAGAGCCTTTCTTCCCCAGAAAGGGTAAGGAATTTAGTGGCTCTGGCCTCTTCCTTCACTCTGCAGGTCTCTCGACCAGCAAGACACTTTCTGCAGCTCCTGGGGCACATGGCTGCATCCACAGCTGTTGTGGGGGCCAGATTTGGATGAGAGACATTCAGTTTCACTTGAGAACCTTTTGGTCTCAGAGAAGAGACCCCCTTTCCAAGTTGGTCCCAATGACTCGAACCTTGATCCTAGCTCTCCAGTGGTGGCAGGATCAGAGCAATTAAGGCGGGGGTCCCTTCATTTCCCCTTCTCCGACTTGACTCTCACCACAGATGCTTCCCTTCTGGGTTGGGGGCCCACATGGGCGACCTTTCCACTCAGGGAGTTTGGTCCCCCAGGAATCTCTGCTCCACATCAATTTGCTGGAACTCAGAGCTGTCTTTTAGCTCTTCAAGCGTTTTCTGCATCTGTCCACGACAAGGTGATACAAGTCAGAACAGACAACACCACAACAATGTGGTACATCAATAAACAGGGGCACTCGGTCTTGGCCTTGTGCACCGAGGCAATGAAGTTGTGGTCTCTGGCCTATTCCTGAACACTTTCCTCATAGCAGTTCATCTTCCAGGAAGGACAATGTCCTAGCGGATACCCTCACTAGGATTTCCCAGGGCCATCACGAATGGTCCCTGGATCCTCAAGTGCTGGGGATAGTTTTGCCAGGTGGGGCATCCCTCAGATAGATCTTTGCAGCCCCAGACAATCACAAACTTCCTCTGTTCTGTTGCAGGCCTCCAGTGCTGGGCTCAGTTCCCCTGGATGCCCTTCTTCTGGATTGGGAGGAAGTTCCTCTATGCTTTCCCCCTTTCCTCTCCTATTCAAAGTACTAGTCAAAATCAGATCTCAGCCTTGCAGGGTGATTCTGATTGCCCGGATGAGGCCAGGCAGCCCTGGTACCCACTCCTTCTGTCTCTGACAGTCCATCTTCCCTGTGCCTCCCCAGGAATCACAATCTGTTGACTTGTGCCCAGGGAAGGGTTTGGTATCGGACCTCAAATCCCTCCACCTCAAGGCCTGGCTCTTGAGGAGTTAGAGTTGCTGATTTACACCTCTCTCAGGGTGTTCTTGAGATCCTAAAGGCTTCCAGAAAGCCTTCCACTAGGAGCTACTTATAGTTCTAAATGGAAAAGGTTTTTCATTTGGTGTGCTGGGAAAAATATTTCCCAGAATCTGCTGAATTGCCCATTTTGTTAGATTACATGGTACATCTTAATTCCTTGGGTCTCAGACCAGCTACCCTGAGAGTTCATTTGGCAGCTGTGTCTGCTTTCGTAGCAGCAGGAAAGTCATCCCTCTTTCCTCTCATCCTGTGTTTTCCAAGTTTTTAAGGGATTACTCCATACTAATCCTCCTTTCGGGAACCGGCCCTGCTTGGGACCTTAATGTTTGCATTGCCCAGATAATCGACCCCTTTTGAACCTCTGTCTTCTGCAGAGCTTAAGTACCTAACTTGGAAAACTGTTTTCTAGTGGCTATCACTTCTGCCAGACGATAAGTGAATTGCAAGCCTTGTCAGTGGAGACTGACTTTATTTCTTTCCACAGGGATAAGGTAGTCCTTAGGACTAATAGGAAGTTTTGCCTAAGGTGGTTTCAGATTTCCATCTTAATCAATCTATCTCCCTTCCAGTATTTTCACTGATCACTCCTCTTCAGGTGAGAGGAGGTTGCACAGCCTGGATGTTAAGAGAGCTCTTAGTTATTATATAGAGGCGTACCAAAGGTCTGAGGTTCAAATCCTCCAACTTTTCCTTACCTATGGTGAAGTTGGAAAGGCAAACCTGCCACTAAGAGATCAATAGCCAGGTGGATTGTCTCTTGTAGCCAATTTATCAGAAGTGGGCCAGGCCCCCCTTCCCGGTTTGAGGGCTCATTCTACCAGGGTACAGCTGCGTCTCTAGCTGCTGCAAGAGAATATCCCTTTATTAGAGATTTGCCAGGCTGCTACTTGGAAAGCGGTACACACTTTACCAAGCATTACTCCCTGGATGTCCAGGCCAGGAGAGATGCTCGCTTTGGCACAGCTGTTCTTCAGAGCCTATTCCCTAAGTAGGTTCTGCCCCTCCTCCATGGAGGTACTGCTGTGTATTCTGCTAATGTCTATAATATAGCAAGACTTCATGTTGTTTGAAGAAAAATTACTCACCTTAGTAATGTTGTTTCTTCTAATGGAGTCTTCTATATTATGAACCTCCCAACCTGCCCCTCTCAGAACTCTCTACTTGGTGGGTGCGGGCAACTTAGTGGGCACTACTTATGTCCTGTTAGCATTGTGTCCCCTTTGGGACTTTGGGGTGTGTGTATGTTGCAGCGTGTGTGTGTTTTATTATACTTATGTTCCATTTTCATATTATTAGAATGGTGTTAGTATTTCTGGTCCCCTGACTTGAGTCTTGGGTGTTGGGACCATGAATGGTTGTTATTATTTAGGTAGCCATTTGGCTAGTGTAGTTACAGCTTCACACAGACCTTAGTGAGTTTGGCTCAGTAAGATCTGACAGTTCAAGTTTGAAATGACACAGATAGAGCTGCTCTCGTGCCAAAATTCTATTTTGGAATGGTTTTAACCATTTCACTCCGGGCAGTTCTAGAGCTGGATCAAACTGCTAATGTCTATAATATAGCAAGACTCCATTAGAAGAAACAACATTACTAAGGTGAGTAATTTTTTCTTCTGGCTGCACCAGGACTTTATTTGGAACTGTATCAAATCTGGTTAAGTGACTGTTTGTTTAGCAGCCATCACAAGCAGCCACAGCCAATTGGAAAGCTAGGATTTCCAAAGACAGGACTTGTGGAACATTTGCCAAAGCTCATGGAAACTACCAAGTGCTCATGGTGAACTGCAGGGACCTAATTTCAGAGCCAAAATAGCACACCAATTGTGCATGAGTGAGTGCATAATTAATTTTCTTGATTGACAAGCCCTCCAGCCACTCATTGGCCAAATATCCAATAGCTTCAGCCAATCAGGAGCCTCCAGAAGAGCCCCATAAAAGACTGTGTTTCTAGCTGTAAAGCAGTATGAGAGAGATTTGAGGGAGGCCCCACAGGCTGGGTCTGTATCCGTTTAGCCTCTCCACCCAGAAGGGTGGGGGTTTGCCTTTTTGTAGTACAAGTTTAAAGTAGTTTAGTTAATGCAAAACCTGCTAGCCTGGGGTTGCCAGAATGTCCTCAGGTGCCAGCCCTCCCTTCCATGCTTAGAAAAAGTGTGACCTACAACTTCATGACATCAAGCCAGCTGTGAGAGAGCTGATTCTACCTCAGTTGTGAGAGAACTGAAGACATCAGGAGCCTTCATTGTGGAGATTCTACTGAAGGGCCTGGTGAGAACTCTTGTACCCCGCTGCAAAAAGATACTTGCTTCTTGGGGCTTGTAATGCCCAGAGACTGTCTGAGTTATACTGTTCTTTGGTCTGCACCCTGCACCCTCGTCCTGCTGCACCTAACCTTAGCCCTCTTGTAGTGGACCTGTTCAGAGACTGTTGCTGATTTGTATTGTTCTTTGGTCTGCACCTTGCATCCTGCTGCCTAACCTTAGCCCAGCCAGGCGAGACCTGTTCAGAGACTGTTGCTGATTTGTACTGTTGTTTGGTCTGCACCTTGCATCCTGCTGTGCTAACCTTAGCCCTCATGAGGTGGACCTGTTCAGAGACTGTTGCTGATCTGTATTGTTCTTTGGTCTGCACTTTGCATCCTGCTGTGCCTAACCTTAGCCCTGCTGCGGGTGGACCTGTTCAGAGACTGTTGCTGATTTGTATTGTTGTTTGGTCTGCACCTTGCATCCTGCTGCACTAACCTTAGCCCTCTTGCGGGTGGACCTGTTCAGAGACTGTTGCTGATTTGTATTGTTGTTTGGTCTGCATCTTGCATCCTGCGCTAACCTTAGCCCAATGAGGTGGACCTGTTCAGAGACTGTTGCTGATTTGTATTGTTGTTTGGTCTGCGTTGCATCCTACGCGCCTAACCTTAGCCCAGCACGGGTGGACCTGTTCAGAGACTGTTGCTGATTTTATTGTTGTTTGGTCTGCACCTTGAATCCTGCTGCGTCTAACCTTAGCCCTATGTGGGTGGACCTGTTCAGAGACTGTTGCTGATTTGTATTGTTCTTTGGTCTACACCTTGCATCCTGCTGCGCTAACCTTAGTCCAGCGCTGGTGGACCTGTTCAGAGACTGTTGCTGATTTGTATTGTTCTTTGGTCTGCACCTTGCATCCTGCTCGCCTAACCTTAGCCCAAGCGGGTGGACCTGTTCAGAGACTGTTGCTGATTTGTATTGTTGTTGTTTGGTCTGCACCTTGCATCCTGCTGTGCCTCAGTCTGCCCAGCGCAGGTAGACCTGATTGCCATAGGGACCCATGTGAGTACAGTTAGCAGTGTATAAATGTGATGATGTGTGAATGTCTGCCATGGAGCCTACAGGACTGGAAAGGAGCACTCAGTACAGGGGTTCATCCTAACTTTGCCTAGGCGGTCCAGTGTTTTCCTGAATTGTTCGTTCAAGACATCCAGTGGAGCTACGCTACAAACATGTTCCACTCCACATATGGGACTGAGACCTCAAGTCTATCGGATTTGGCTACTTTATCTGGAAATTACTGTTTCATGTGCAGATGGACCAGGGCGGCCATCCTGTCCCCAGGTGGAAGGCACTATACCTTCTATAAATGTGATGAATGTTCAGAATTTCACTTGGTCTCAACCTAGTGTAACTGGCAGGTTACACCTACCAATGTGTCTACCTGCAACATGCAGGGCAATCCCTGAACTCTCCTGAAAAACTGTAACTAGTTCAAATACCTAATGTTGGGAAATCTAATTTGCAATTTCTGCTAATCAAGCCAGCCAATGAACAGCTGCACCATCCACCAGGCCTGCAAGCCTCAAGGGACTTTGGTGACTGGGTACCTAGATTTAAATATTGAGATTGTGGGATTTCAATGCAAATTTTGAGAACTGGTACCAGTGTGGGAGAAAAGAGTAATATTGTGTTCCATCTGATTTCATGCAGTTTAGTTTAGATAGCCAGGGCTCTGGTCATCTAGGTTGGCACAGTGTGATTTTCTGTCTAATTTGCCTAACAGGTATCCACCCAACTGGAGGGTTTTCACCAGCACAAGCCAAACTCTAATCCTCTGTACATATTATAAATAATAATAATACTACTTGCATAACCTCTTTCCTTTTGTTTCCCATTCCTGAACCCTAACCCCATGTAAATAAATTGTTGTTATTGTTTGCAAATATGGTGTCATAAGCGTATTATTAGAGAGGGTCATTAAATAGTAAAATGTCTGAAATGTGGGAAATGTCTTTGGGTCATGTGTTGGGGTGGCAAATGGTTATAGTGGGTTTTACAACATCCGGAGGGTTGTACCAGGTGGAAGCTTGCCCACTTTAAAGTTAAACTCTGGGTGGAGCCACTGTGCAAAATGTAATATCTAGGAAAGAACCAGTTTAAGTATTATCTCAGGAACCCAGGCCCTCAACCTTGTTAGTGGCCACCAAGGCAGGAGGAGTAACGTTAGGAATAGTGCTGCCTAGGGTTACTAAAGTATGAAATAAAGCAATTAAAAATGCCCAAAAGGGATTTGAAAACAAAAAGAATAAAAGAATAACCAGTACCCTCGCTGATGATGTTACTGCCACCGCACAGTACATCCTCACAGCATCTGATGTCTTACTACACGACGACTGTACCATCTGTTGCACTGTAACTAGGGGAGCAACCAAAATTCAAAATAATAAAAACTCCTTTATAACAATCAGTAAAGTAGTACAGTGTATTTTTAGTGTTTAGAAATCTTGCAGTGCATTATAATATGTTTATAGGTATAATTCAAGTGCATTGCCATTATGTTTACAGGTACAGTTTACAGATTCTCTTAGTGAATAAATACTTTATCACATGCTGTTTGGGCTGAAAGACAGCTGAGCTTCATTGTATGGTCCTCCAAACAGTGCGATATACCATTATTATTCACTAACAGACACAGTCAACTAATTAACTGAATTTATTATGTTCAGCCAGGATAAGGTCATTAGGTGAACCCGTTTTCGGACTGTTCTGCCATTGTTATTCAATTTGACACAGACAGTTCAGTTACACAGTATACAGAAAGTACCATATATACCCTATATATGTATATATACCATAAATAACAGAACACAAACATACAGAAGTTACAAAATATGAGTGCATCATAAGTACAAAACAATCACATTTAAAAATGCACCATTCCATTACAGCATTCTTGAAACTACTGTACTAGGTAACTATACCGATAAACATTTTGTTTTTCACAAAAGCGTTGTTAATGCACCAGTTAAATACCACAAAAGTAGGGAAATGTGGCATTAGGGTTTCCAATCCTAACTCCCACCCCTCAAGCAGCAAAGAAAAAATCATTATGCTTTTGGCTGTCCTGAGTCTTGGCAAATGAGGGGTGGATCTTCCTGGGATTTTCAAGTAACGCCTATTCCACTTCTTGATATAGTGTTTCAACATACAGAAGTGTGTCTCTCCGCATGTTGCCAGCAAACTGTGGGCCTTGTTTGAAGAAAACAGATTACATCTGACCTTGTTTGCTCATGGAATGGGGTGCGCTAGGGTTGAAAACACAGAAGGAAGGCTCCACCCCGATTTGCCAAGACTCAGGACAGCCAAAAGCGAATGATTTTTTTTCCTTTGCTGCTTGGGGTGGGTGGGGAATTAGGTTGGAAACTCAGCTTCCAAATTTCTTACTTTTGTGGCATTGTTACCTAACTGGTGCATTAGCAAAGTTTTTGCAAGAATTTCCTTTCTTTTTGAGATAGTGGAATCGTATCCTCATTTGCCCTGGTCCCTTTGAGGCCTATGTGAACAAGTGCAGATGTGCAGGGCTCTTTTGTCCCTGTATCTTCCTTAGAATGCCACACATAAGCAAAGGGAACATTACCAAGGCAGTCAGGTAATGTCGTTATTCAGCTTCTCTCCAGTTCTGTTGAATCAGAAAAACTCTCCTTGAGGTTTTCTTCAAATCTTTAGCTTGATTTATTCAGTGTATCGTGCTATGAATACATACAAACATACTGACCTGCCCCAATCCTGACACAGCTAGCCACCAACAAACCCCAGCACTTCGCTACACAGGCTTCCTCAGGCCTTTTTGTTCCTGCCATGGAAGAATCCATCCACCTGCAGAAGTGCAGGGCCTGGCACATTCACTCTTCACACATTCAGTCTTCATTTTTTTTTATTTTGCTCCAGATGTTCAAGATAGTTATTTTATGACTGCCTTTATAAACATGACATGTATCATTTATAGTATATTGGCCAAAATGTCATTTCTCAACCAGAAGTGTGGAAAGATGTCTCATCCAGGATTTAAAATATAACACCTGTCATGTTTATGAGGTGGTGGAAAATAGCTATGTTGAAATTTTGGAGTCAAAATATTGAAAATTAGCAATGTAATGCCTGAATGTTAAAATACTGCAATGTTCAGTCATAACCTGGGCATTTTACTGTATTTGCACACCAGAATTTCACCATAGCTTTTTTGTTACCCACCTCATGAACCTGGTAGGTCATAAATTGCAAATCCAAACCAAAATGTGCTTCTTTGCCACTGAAATGTCATTCCACGCCACAGGTGCAACACATTTAGCCAGGATTTAAAAATGACAGCTGTCACATTCATGATATATCAGAAAAAGAGAATGTGCACTGGGAAGTAGTGGTGCTTCAAGAAACAACTAGGAGTCAGACCAAACAGAGTTTCGAGAGCACACTCACTTCATAAAATTGACGCTAGTCACAAAGAAAGGTTTACATATTTAATTAATGGACAGAAAAACAGTCCGACTGACACGTTTCAGACAACGTGTCCTTTATCAAAGGCTAGGGATAAAAACTGAATATCATTAAATACTTTAAAAACACCACATGATATAATGACATCATTAGTTACACTGCAACTTCATTGGTTCCAATACTGTTTAAATAGATTCACGTCTAGTACATGAACTTCCTAATGGTCTAGACTGCCTAACAAGGCATCAAAAATATCCACGCCTCTGCTTATTTCAAAGAAAACACACAATTCAAATGTTAGACACCATAAAATGCAGTCAATTTGCATCCACTTTCACAAAAATTCAGAAATCAAACAGGTAAAGGGAGACAAGGAAATAATAAAAATAATGTATTGGAGCCACATTTTACATTCTACCTAAGGTTCACAAAATGCTGCAAGGTCCACCAGGAAAGCCCATTGTGAGTGGCATAGTATATTTGACTGAACATCTTTCACAATACTGTGACTCTTTTCTGAAACCCTTGGTAGTTATTCATCCCTCTTTTACAAGATACTAAGGAAGTTTTGAACTTGTTACCAAATGTTACACTAGGGTCCAAATGTATTTGATTCGTAGGATATTGAGCGCTGTATACCCCCATCCCCCATGAGGCTGGATGCAGCAGCACATTATCTAAATAGTAGAGAGGACGTGATGGTCCCCGCCCTTCATTTTGAAAATGTTGAAATGTGTTTTAAAAACAATGTGTTCACATTTAATGGAAATTATTCTTACAGATTAAGAGGACAGCGATGGGGGCTACTTAGTCCTCTCCATTGCGAATCTCTTGTGGGAAAGTGGAGTAGACTGCTGTTTGGGACAATAGTGCAAACGAGTATTATACAAATCTGAAACTTTGGAAGCACTATATAGATGATATTTTAGTCATCTGGGAGGAAGTATTGAAAGATTTGAGATGTTCCTGGTGTACTTACATAGCACAAACCTAAAGTTGAAATTCACATACCATATCAGTCAAGATAGAATCAAATATTTGGACTTACGCATTATGAGAAATCAGGAAAATGGGGTTGACAATGAAATTTGCAGGAACGAGATAGATGGTAACCGATATTAATAGCAAACAATTGTCACCCCCAACCAGTAGCCCACAACATCCTGAAAGGACAGTTTTGAGGTACCGCAGAAATTGCTTGACTGAGCAAGCCTTTGATAGAGGGCAAGAAATTTGGCAGATAGACTATTTGAGAGAGGGTACAACAGTACCAGTGACTACTGCATGGAAGAAGTCAAATCTTGAGATATAAATAGCCTTTTAAGGAAAATGATAGAGAACCAGAACTGATCGAGATTTAATTTTGTCTCAGGCTTCTCAGTACAGGCAGACCAGGTTGAAAAAATCATCAATAGACATTGTGCGTTTGACATCTGAACCATTAGTCAGACCCTAGTTAGAATGTGCTGTCAGAGAGCTCCCATCCTGAAAGATAACTGCTCATAGCCATTTTCAGGACAAAAACAAAGTACTTGATTGCAGCAGCCTAAAGGATGCTTTAGATGTAGGAACTGTACGTATTGTGAAAGGGTAGTACAAACGAAAAGAGTTCTCTAGCTGTAATGTACAGAAGAATTTTCAGATAAGACAGTTTACCGCTTGCCATACTACTGGGATAATCTATTTAGCTACATGCAAATGCAAGACTTTCTATGTCAGAAAAATGACAAGAAGCTTCAAGACAAGGGTGGAGGAGCATGTCCGAACCATGGTAAGAAATGACCCCAATATACTACGGCTACCCATCTGATGCAGGCAACAGATGGAGAGGCACATGAATTTTCTTTCATTGCCATCGATAAAGAGAGCAGAAATCCTAGAGGGGTGATTCTGACAACTTAATTTTGCTGAGAGAAAATTACTGGATTCTAATTCTAAGCGAATAAGAAACCTGGCCTTAACAATCAGTTTGATGTCCATCCCTATCTGAGAAAGAAAAGATGAAACGTAGTCCCTTTTTCCTATATATCCTTGGGTATGCTTTGCTGTTATGGATTAATTATATATGTTAGGAATTGTATGTATACTAATGTATGAAAATATGTTGAACTATGCTTTTGTGATCTTGAAAATTTACTAGATATTACTGAACAGAGATCAGAGACCTGAGATGTGAATATAGTGTTTTGTAATGAATTAGAAATCATCCTTTTAGAATATTTCAAAACAATTGACTAGGCGTCAGAAACAACATACATAAGGAGACAGTGATTGGAAGGCAGGTGGTGCCACTAGACAATAGGAAACAACATACATAAGAGGATGGCGATGGGAGGCGGCGTGCCACTAGACACCATGGAAACATAAGATACATAATGGGACAGAGATGGAGGGTGGGGAAGGACCACTAGACACCAGAGAAACATATCATACATAAGGGGACAGCGATGTGAGGTGGGGACCAGGAAACATGCCAGTAGACACCAGGTAAACATTGCATACATATGGAGCAGTGATGGGAGGTTAGGGGCGCCACTAGACACCAGAGAAACATAATGTACATAAGGGGACAGTGATGTGAGGGTGGGGGGAGTGCCAGTAGACACCAGGGAAACATTGCATACATATGGGAATGGCGATGGGAGGATGGGGGTGCCACTGGGCTGCAGGGAAAGAGCATCTCACTGCTCTCAGAACAGCCTGCAGCATGAGTTTCAGCTGTGGCTGTAGAACTCAAGAAAAGTCCCAGTGTTCTCATACAAAGAATGCAGGTCAACAACTCTCTGCACTAAGCTGGGCACCCAGGATTTGAAGTGCCCAGAAAATATATTTCTGGCCATTATTTAAAGAAACAGACATCAGAGTCTAGTTCAATGGGTCTCATTTAGCTAGGTTCTGGTATGTGTTTGTTTTTGAATGCCGACATTTTTATGTAATTTCCATGTTTATCAGTTCAGGGAGATGAGAAATAAGATGCCATGTCTCGCAGCACAAAAAAATATTTCATGCTGTGAGAAGCAAGAGTGTGAGAAACCAAAAATAGTCTTGGGATACAGAATTTTTGGTGCCATATCAGAACCTTATCCCAAGAATCCTATTGAATATGCTTAGAACAGAAAAATGCAAAACTTTAAAGCCTTATAACTCTGGAACCATTACTATTTTTTCATGAAACCTTTCAAAGGCAGTGCCTTAGGACATCATGGCTGTATCCTGAAAGTTTGAGGAAAAAATTCCATTCCAGGTAGGGTGTAGGTGAGAGCAAAAAAAAAAAATTCCATGTTAAGTATAGGAAAAAAATTACTCATCTACAGAAAAATGAAATATGCAGATCTTAGAAACCACATAAGCTGCTGTCACAAAACTTTCAGACTTACATCTGTCCTCCTAGACAACACATAGCAAAATTTCAGCTGATTTAGTCAAATGCTGCCAAAGCTATTAAGGTGCAAAGTTAGAGGTTTAACACTGAACCATCTTATTCAACCCTGACTATAGAGCACTTTCCACACCCTATAATATTTGTATATGTACATTATTGCAGCTATACAATGGGACCATGAGTAAGTAACATTTAAATATTATTTTACAAGTATCTTTTAGAAATTATTTTTTATTTATGTTCATTGGTTTAACAAATAACATACAGTTCTAGGGATGTGAATATGATGTACAATCCACACTTCTGGCAGTTTTCCTTTCCTTTTAATTCCTGCGGAATGCCTTCAAGCTAGCTCCTCTCACCTCACCGGTGGTAACTCCCTCATGACTGCCTCATGATGTCAGATTTTCCTTTCCACTGAAAGAAGATTACCTCTTTACCAGTCTCCATGCTGAGTAAGCCATTTGCTTCAAAACTACTCTTATTTTCAAATGATATTCGAATTTTTCTAATCCTTGTCATACACGACTCAAAGTTGGCGCTCTGTTTAAAAAATGCAGTGCTGGCAGATTTTGTCCCAGATAGGCCCACACACTCATGCATCTGCTGCCTAGGCCATGAAGATGATCCCCAGGCGTGTGGCCTGTGTCACAACTGCATCCCCAGTACTCTGGAGGACTGGAACACACTGCATTGAGGAGCACAGATTAACAGATCCTCCGATTAGAGCGAAAGGCGCCTGTTGTGCAGTCTTCTTGACTACGGGGTCTGCAGAACAACTTGCAGCTTTGAAGAGCGATGGCTCAGGCTACAGAGCATGCCTCTTCAGCTTGACGCTGTGCCACTTTCCTTTGATGCCACCTTCACAGGAGTGTTTGAGGATTTGTGCCAGTCCTTCCACCCTTGGCAGGGCCCCTCTAAGGGCACAAAATCTCTACATGTTCACTAAAGGAGACTAAAGAAGTCTCGTCATCGATCGTGGGATCGCGGGCGCTCTTGGGCCTCAGATTCCAGTGCTTCTGTGGAGGTTTCGACTGCGGTTGATCCTTCAGTCTAGGTCACTGACTCCACGGTCTTCCGGTCTGGCCAGTTGGTTGAGTTGCCGTCAGCCAACCTGTCAATTTTCTCGAGCCAGTCGATGCGCTGTCGCAGGACTCCAGGTGGATACCTCACTTTCTAGGACTCCGTCCTACCTGTCGATCTCAGGGTGGTCGGACCAGCACGCTGATCTGGTCTCCAACTCTTGAATCCCATTACCTCGGAGGATCCTCGGCTGTCGCTGGTTCCCTTCGACTCTTGCCATTGGCATCCCAAGGGTCGGGTCACGATCCGAAATCTGAAGTCGGTAGTGCACGCTGACATCCGTGTTCTTGCTGTTGTCATTGGGGAAGTGGTGCCATTGCTATTCCTCTTCTTCTTCCTCCATGGACGAGGAAAGGCCCGACGCAAAATATGCTGGTGCTGCACAGAACTCATGTGGCATCAGCTCATGTTTACCAGGGTTAAACCGATTCTGACACCCATCTGACTCTTCCATGGCTCCCCCTACAAGGCCTCAGCCTACTCTGCTCAACCAGTTCTGGCTCGGCATATTCTGGCCTCTCTGCACTCCAGGTGGAGCCGCTGCTAAGCTGCCCGAAGAGGTCCTCTAAGGATCCCGTACGCTTCCGGGCTTCCTCATTGGCTGTTGGTCACTGTGACTCCTGACAGAGCCTGTTGGGTCAGCGGGACTCTGAAGTCAACCACTTTTGATGAATCCTCAGAGTCTGAGGATTTCTCCTGCATTCCCATCCATTGGATGCTGAGTCAGGGGAAGGTTTGTCCATGGGCATCGTCTCACCTATTTTGAGGGCTTACTCCACTTGATTTTGGAATCTGCCAGGACTATATCTTTTCACTGAACTCCTTGGCGGGAGGGACACCGGAGGTAGCCTTCCCAGTTGCTGAGGCCATTCACCATTGCGCTTGACTTGGCAGCACCTTGCCTCTTGCCTAGTGCTGTTGGCCCATATGGCCCCTAGGTATGCTGTCCCTACGGGTTTCCTGTTGGGTTTCACTGAGCATCCCTCAGCCGAGGGTCTGGTGGCGACTCGGTCTTCCGGCGTACCGGCAATGTCGGGGACATGGGCAAGTCTCTGATAAGGAATCCAGAAGTTGGATCACATGGCCAAAAGGTCTATGTGGCCTCTTTGCTCAGGCTTCGGCAGGCGGAGTTCAGCACTTTATTTATTTATTTAACTTTTTGTCACAATGAGCCAAATGCCCTTTTTTATGAATGACCCAGGGCCATGTTTACAAACAACCAAGATGTTAATAAAGTGCTAAAGTACATACATGGAATATGCAGGGATAACCTTAATCACAAACAAACATATACAACTACAAAAAACATTTACACTACAAATGCTTTAAAAAGCACATTTTAACTGCATCTTAAAACTGTGTGGCTATTTCTTCATGAAACTATTCTGGTAAATTATTCTAACATTTGGCAGCGCAAACAGGAAAGCACGTTCACCATGACAGTTGAGTTAGCAGGAATTGATAACTATCGTTTTCCCGTGGCCCATTAGCTCATGCCCTGCTTGGCGTTCTTAATGAGGTGCTTCCCAGCTCCCAGCTGATTTACAGACCACATTCAAGGTCCAGGACCAAGAGCAGTGATGGCCAAACATCAGCTCCAGACAGTCATGGATATTGGCGACTCCTGCACCTGGTCCGTGGCTGCCGTGGTGGACATGCTCATGAGCCTTGGCTGCGGATCGCTGCCTTGCAGCAGACACCCAGCAGAAGTTGGTGTATTTATTTATTGAAATGTTTCACCAGGTAGACACACCGAGCAACAAGTTGCTTGTCTCCTGTGTGACCTGGGTGTGGGGAACATAGGGAGTCCGAACAGAGATATGGTATAGTAACATAATATAGCATAAAAGTTACATACAAATACATACAATGCAAGCAGGTAAACTGTACAGAGAGCAATAAAATAGTGGAATGCTAACAGTTTTGGTCTAAGGAGTTGGATGAAGAACCAATGGAAATAATTACAGTAATTCAGCCTTTGCTGAGAATGCAAATACTAAGTAACTCCTAGCTGATTAGGGATGGATGGACTAACTTGTTATATAGCTAGGTCAAGTGCTGATGAGTAACTTCAGACAGTACAATGTCAGGTAAGCCCGAAGTGCAGATAGCAGGTGAAAAATAGAGTTGGGCAAGCAAGCAATAGGGCTGGGTAATGAGGAGGGAGAATGAGGGAGTATTAAGAAGAGATGGGGGTTGGGGATAGAGGCAAGGCAGTGTAACCTATGAGGTTACAGTATGTAACCGAGGTGAATAGGGCTAGAAAGAGGAGGTATATGAGCATAGAAGGTGAAGTGGGAGGAGGGAGGCAGAGGGTGGGGATGAGGGGGGAATTGTGGGGTGGGAGACTTGCCAGTTCAGACCCCTTCAGGATGTTGAGAACCCTGCCAGACGATGAAGCAGACATGGAGAGGTGAACTTAAATGCCAATAGCCAAATGCCAATTTTTGTTTGTAAGTACTGTGTCCCTTGTACTACTGTTCTGATGTCCTCTTGTGACGAGGTACCTTTGTAAATGAGCCTCTGGCTCAAAGGTTTCTAAACTGATGTTTAACTACTAACTAACTAAATAAATAAATAAAGGAGAGACATTAGGGAGTTGAGGCAGGAGGAAATGGATTTTTTGGGGGGTGAGGACTGGGTATGGCATGTGCAGAAAATCCCTGGTATTATTGGAGGTCCAGGACAGACAAATAGGAGAAGATGGGGAAAGAAGATTGGCGTCCTGAAGAAGAGTGAGGAGAAGAGCGTTCTGCAGGATCTGACCCTCTCAGATACTGAGTAGCCCTACCTGCAATAGGCAGAGGTAGAGCATGAGGAAGGTAATAGGTGTCAAGGGAGGGTAAACAGGGAGGGAAGCAGATAGTAGGAGGAGAGACCGATCCCTCCTGATGCCGAATACCATGCCTAAAAGGGAATAGTAGAAAGAGTAAAGGAGATATATAATTAGGTACAGGAGGGTGGGGAGGAATTAAGGTGGGTTGTAGCAGGCGAGTTAGAGTAGAGATAGTTGTGTAAGGCTGCACGAGGAGTAGGAGGAGGAGTGGCGTATGTGAGGTGGGAGAGTTTTCCAGGTTTTAGGGAAATGATTGGAGAAGGCAGACTGACCTGTGAGTGTGGGCGGTGAGGGACCACCAAAGTATGAGTGTCTGAAGATCTGAGGGAATGGGGACGTTCTGGAGGGTTGATAGAGAGGTGAGGTAGTCGCCCAACTAGTATTTAGAGATGAATTTGGCACAATGGGGAGAGGTGTCAGTTATCAAGAGGGGAAAAGCCAGAGCATGATAGAGCTCTGAGTGATGGGTCCGAGGAGGGGCATTAAGAGCGAAATGGCAGAAGGGTTAAAGAGAGTGTCCAGTCTGGCCAGGAGGACTTGGGAGTGGCACTAGACTACATCACAGTAGTCGAAAATCGGTAGTATCATCTTCTGGACAAGTTCACGCTTTGGCTGTAGGAGGGATGCAACTATGGTCCCTGTATAAAGTGGCTAACTTTGGGTGCAGTTTTCAGGATGGCGTCGGTATGACCAGAGAAGTTGAGGTGTTGGTCCAGCCAGACACCAAGATATCTGAAAGGTAGTGTCCTCCAGTGCAGTCCTGTCCAGGGTGTGGAAGGAGGAAGGCTGGGCAACCTTGAGAATCTCTGCCTTGTGCCAAAGGTTATGGAGACTGTCTTCTTAGTACTGAGGAAGTGCTGATGGGAGGCAAACCAGAGCTGAACCTGGTAGAAGTCATGCTGCAGAGTGGTAAGAACATCAGTTGGGCAATTGCCAGAGAGGTACAAAATGGTATCATCAGCATACGTGTGAATGGAGAGTTGGGGAACAGGCTAGTGGCAGGTCATTTAGGAAGATGGAAAAGAAGAATAGGCCAAGCACTGAGCCCTGAGGGACTCCAGTGGTGATGGGAGAGGAGGAGATGGAATCATAGACCTTGGCGGGCTGGGTTCTACCTGGGGTAGGCCCTGAACCAGTTGGTAGAAGATGTGGGCAGACCGCCAGCTGTCATGAGGGAATGAATGAGGAAAGCATAGGATACTGTGTCGAAAGCCTTGGCGAGGTCGACAAAGATAGCAGAGGTGATGAGGCTCATTATCCATCCCAGTGAGGATGGAGTCAGTGAGCCTGAGAAGGAGGTGGTGGTGGAGTGATTTTTCGAAAGCTAGATTGGAATGGGGGTGAAATAGGGCAGTCGGTGAAGAAGGAGGTTACTTGGGAAGAACCAAGTGCTCTTGAAGTTTAGTGAGAGTTGGGAGGAGAGATCAGGTGAAAGTTGGCAGGAGAGAGATCACCACTCTTGGTAGGGAAGAGGCCACTGTCGTTTACAGGAGGAGGGATGGAAGAGGTGAGAATGAGAGATTGAGAATGAGAGATAGTGGGATGGCTATAGCTGGGGTAGAGAGGAACAAGAGCTTGGGGTCAGTATCATCAGGTGATGCACCTTTAGACGGGTTTAACAAGAGCAAGGTAGTTAGTGTTTCATCAGGGGAGATGGCTGTGAAGGAGAGAGCGGGAGTGGAGAGGGTGGTTGGTTGACAGAGTTGGGGATGGAAGAGTTGGGGGAGAGGAGGGATTTTAGGAGGACTGAGGTGCATGTGTTGTAATAGGAGTTAAATTCCTTAGCCACAAGGGAGAGGTCAGAGACCAAGGAGTTGTTAAGTTTAACACTGGTGGAGGGGATGCGTCGGAGCACAGAAGAGTGCTTGGACCACCTTCCAGAATTTAGAGGTGAGTTGATATTTGTGAGGAAGAGCGGATCTAAAATACTTTGATTTGGCTAGTCTGGCTTTGATGCATGAATTACATAGTCTGATGGGTAATGTAGTCTGTGGGTAGCTGGGAGGCCTTGTGCATTTCCAGGCTTTGTCCCATGCCCTGAGACAGACTAACAGTTCAGGGGTGACCGAGGGAGGTGGTTTCCATGAACCCTAGTTTGTTTGAGGGAGCATAAGAATTCATGTTGCTAGGAATTTGTCTTTAACCTCATTTGTTCCCATAGACACCAGATGGCGTTAGAGCTATCCATTGCTGGAATGGACCCAAAATGGCCACCAGAAGCAAAATGAACAAGAGCATGGTCGGATAGATGGGGCAGAGGAGCGAGAGGTCCAGTCGGAGAGGGTAAGGTCTTGTAGGAGAGGACCGAGATCCAAGGAATTCGTAGGATCAAAGTTGTAGAATTGTAAGGGAGTTTGGGCTCATGAATCTTCCTCACCAGGAAGACTGGGTGGTGATTGCTGAGGCCATCAGGCAGGGTACCAGATTTGATAACTCTGTGGGGTGGGAGGTGAGTGCCTAGTCAATCAGAGAATGGTTCTGAGTTTTATGGTTGAGGCGGGTGGGTTCTTTGATAGGTTGGACAGGGTTTAGGGCTGAAATGTCATCACGTATTTTAGATGTGGATGGAGACAGCTAGTTAAGGTTGAAGTCGCCTAGCAAGAATAGCTTGCCTGATTGGGTGAGGAAGTTAAGGTTATTACCAGTTCCATGGTGGCTGCAGGTTGTATGCCCAGACGACAGTAGGTGCCAGTGATAAATAACAGGACTGAGAAAAGGTGGGTGAGTCTGATGACAATAGCCTCATAGGTAGCAGGGAGTAAGGCTGCAAAATTGGTGGCGTATTTAGAAATGACAGGATGTACGTAGCTACTCTGCACGCTAGTGCGCCTGTCCTGATGAGTGATGGAGTAGCCTGGGATGGAGATAGAGCAGTCAGAGATCTTATTGTTGAGCCAAGTTTCATTTATGATAAGTAGATCTGGTTTAAGAGAGACTGCCAAAGTTTGTAATAGGTCATTCTTAGAGATAAGACTGCAGATATTTAGGTGCATGATTTTCAGACCATTTGGGAGGGTGGGGGAGTAAGGAGTTAGGCATTGCAGGTAGAGGAGGGATGAGGGAGAGTTTGAGGCATTTCGGCCAGGTAGGGGCGGGTGGGTGGGGAAGGTGTGGAGCTGGCGCAAAGTGAGCAGAGTTAAAATAGGCTTTTCAGGTAAAACAATTGTTCAGAATTAGTTTAGTTAGAGTTCAGTTAGAAAAGGGTCAGCCAATGGCGTGCAGCCCGCGAGGAGGATTAGGGCAATCAGTGGGTAGCAGGTGGAAGGTGCCGAATTTGAGCCGTGGTTCAGCGTACCGTGGCTTGTCTGGAGCAGGATGTGCGATGGTAGGGTGTGACTGAGGGACCCACCACACCGCTTCAGGAGTGGAGTTGCTCCTTGTCAGGGCTGAGCTAGAGGGAGAAATGGAGAGGGCTGATTACCACAGAGCTGAAAGAATCAGTAAATTGGTGGGAGGGGTGGAAAAAGACAAAGGAGCCGAGTGGTTAGAGTAGAGGGGAAGGAAGAAATTGGCAGAGGCCAGGAAGCAGGCTGATTGACGGGCAGAGAGCAAGGTAGGAGGAGGCGAGGGACAAGATGGTGGGTTTTAGAGAGGGAGCCAGAAAGCTTAACAGCAGTAGTAGGCTACTTGAGCACAAAGAGCTGTACACTTGGTTTACAACACAGGCTAACAGTAGCGACTTTTACCCCAAAATGCATTCATATTTATATTACAAACATTTCAGTGAACGGAGTTAAAACAAGACTTTTAGGTAAAATATCGTACAGAAATTAGGTTTAGGCAGAGTTCATTTAGAGAAAGGTGCAGCCAATGGCATGCAGCCCACAAGGAGAAGCAGCTAATCAGTGGGTAGCAGGTGGAAGGCGCCAGAATTTGAGTCATGGCTCAGGGTACCATACCTTGTCTGGGAGAGCAGGTCAAGTGGCTATGGCAGGGGTGGCTGAGGGGACCCCGCCACGCCGCTTCAGGAGCAGAGTAGCTGCCCTTGTCAGGGGCGTGAGCTTGTCTGGGAGCAGGCCGAGCAGCGATGGCAGGGTGGTGGCTGAGGGACCCCACCACACGGCTTCAGGAGCTGAGTTGCTGCCCTTGTCAGGGGCGTGAGCTTGTTTGGGGAGCAGGCCGAGTGACGATGGCAGGGTGGCACCTGAGAAACCCCTGCACCGCTTCAGGAGTGGAGTTGCTGCCTTGTCAGGGGCATGAGCATGTCTAGGAGCAGGTCAGTGGCAAGGTGGTGGCTGAGGGACCCCGCTCGCCACTTCAGGAGCAGAGTTGCTGCTCTTGTCAGGGGCGTGAGCTAGAGGGATGTATGTCCTTTCCTGGGCACCGACTTGTTCAGGCGGGGGTAGAAGGACACCTAACTCACACTGAGAGTCCAGTGCCACCCTGGACCTCTCACCTCCACCCAGAGGATCCCAAGGGCTCCAAGCTTCAAAGGAGGAAGCCTTTGGCTCCTCTGCCCTGCTCCAGCCGTCCCACCCCAGGTGGGCAGCAAGCTCAGACTTGGTGTCCTCAACCAAAGTTGGTTGCTTAATTCATCTGGACACCAGGTGGTCAGAGTCCCCTGCTTCCTCAGCCAGTCCTCCTTTGCCTCCAATCCTGCTCAGTGACAGGTGGGGGTGCCTCCCCATGTCAGCCTGACTCCCTGGGTCCTCCTCGTGGGGCCGCTCAACCACTTTTTTCTGCCAGGTCTACTGTCACCACAGACAGGTAGGTCTTGAGGTGGTTGGTCAGGGTCTGCCTCTAGAGTTCGAGAGGCTACCTGCTCTGCTGAGCCTGTGCCCCATGGGAGAACATGGTGTCCGCCAACATGCTGTCATCCCTTCAGGAAGACATTGCCCAGCTCCATCAGAAGGAGGTACTGGCTCAAGTTCTGGAGCCTCCAGTAAGCCCAGGGTTTGTTTCCAGGTACTCCCTGATCCCCAGGCTGATGGGGTCTGGCGCCCATCTTAGATCTGCATGACCTGAAAAATTCCTTTGGTCACGCACTTTCAGGATGATCACTCTGTCTCGGATCTTTCTGTCTGAGGAGCAGAACATCTGGTTCTGCTCCCTGGATCTTCGGGACACGTTCTTCCATGTCCCATCCATCCATCCTACTGCCAGTTCCTGCAGTTCTGTGCAGAGAGGATTCTCAGTGAGTTTCAGGCCATGCCCTTCATCCTCGTCTGCTCGTAGGGTCTTCACCAAGTGCATTGCAGTAGTAGCAGCCCACCTGAGGTGCCAAGGAGTTTGGGTGTATCCCTACCTGGATGACTGGCTTATAGTGGGTCCCTCTAGGCAGGAGTTGGACCGGTCCAGGGACCTGGCTCTCAGACCTGCTTGTCTCTTGGCCTCTTGATGAATGAGGCCAAGTCAGAACTTCAGTACCTCTGCAGGTGATACATTTCATTGGGGCAGAGCTTCCTCTTACAGAGCCAGGCTTTGCTTCCGTGGACCGGGCAGAGGCTCTCTCCTCCTTGCACCCAATCATTTCAGGTTGGGTAGCTGTGCCCTGCCCAGGATTTCCTGTGCCTCGTGGGATACATGGTGACATGCACTAGCATGGTCCGTTGGGCCGGTGGAGAATGTGCTCTCTGCAGTGGGCTTGCCCATCAGTGATCTCAGCACCAAGGTCACTTAAACCAGATGGTCACTGTGACCCAGCTAATGTGGGATGCCCTCCAGTTGTGGTTAGTCCCGAACATCTGCATGAAGGAATCTCATTTGACCACCTGGAGCCCACAGTCACCATCACGACTGATTCCTCCCTCATGGGCTTGGGTGCAAACCTGGGGACCACAGTGTCCACGGACTCTGGATCCCCAGGAGTTCGATGCCATATAAACCTGCTACAGCTTTGGGTGGTTCAGCTGGCAATGACAGCCTTTGCTCAACACATTCATGGTCAGGTCATCAGGTCCAGAGTGGCAACACTACAACCATATGTACTACACGCAACAAACAGGGCATGATGCACTCCCTTCCTCTGTGTAGGGAAGCTCTCCGCATCTAGACCCTTGTGCTCACCCTGGATGCTGATCTCCAGGCCATCCATATGGCTGGCATTTCCAACCAACTGGCAGACGCCCTCAGCTGTGTGGGCGAGGCATCTCACAGTGGTCTCTCCATCTAGAGGTAGTGCACTGCCTGTTCTTCCAGTGGGCACCCCTCTGGTGGATCTGTTCACCTCCAGGGAGAACTCCAAGCTGAGACTATATTCTGCGGCCCCCACAGGGAATGCTGCAAAGGGATGCCTTCTTGAGGCCCTGGACCCCAGGCCTCTAATGCGCCTTCCCTCCATTTCCTTTGATCCAAAGTACTGATCAAGGCCAGGAGGGACAAGGTATGAATGATCCTGGTGACTCCAAACAGGCCCCACCAGTTCTGGTACCCTGGTCTCCCCAGCCTCAGCTGTAGGCTCACGTGATGTCTTCCTCTATGCCTGTTAGTTTGACCTCAGTGGTACAGAAAATGATAGAATCACTTCTAAAGGAAAGAATTGTTGAGTGCCTAGAGGCCAGTGGGTCGCAGGACCCAAGGCAGCATGGATTCACAGTGGGAAGGTCATCTCAGATGAATCTAATGATTTCTTTGACTGGGTGAGCAATGTGGTAGATCAGGGAGGGGCAGTGGACATGGCCTACCTAGACTTTAGCAAGACATTTGACATAGTCCCACACAAAGATTAATATACAAGTTAGCCAGCCTTGGAGTGGGTCCCTAGGTGGTAGCCTGGGTTAAAATTGGCTGGACAACAGGATACAGAGGGTAATAGTAAACAGAGTTTATGCTGAAGAAAGAGGGGTTACTAGTGGGGTACTGCAGGGTTCAGTACTAGGACCAGTCCTCTTTAATGTCTTTATAAGTGACATTGCAGAGGGACTGGAAGGAAAAGTATGTCTCTTTGCAGATGACACGAAGATCTGCAACAGGGGTGATACAGAAAGTGGGGTGGAGAGGATGCAAAAGGACTTGGCAAGGTTGGAGGAATGGTCAAATATGGCAGCTTAGATTCAATGCAAAGAAGTGCAAAGTAATGCACCTGGGAAACAAAAATCCATGGGAAGAGTACACAGTGGGTGTGAGATAATAGCAACTACAGAAATGGAAAGGGACCTGGGGGTAGTAATATCAGATGACCTTAAGGTGGGCAAGCAATGTGAGAAGGCAGTAAGAAAAGCTGGTGGGATACTGGGATGCAGGAGAGGCATCACCAGTAGAACACAGGAAGTTGTTACCCCTTGTACAGACAGTTGGTGAGACTCCATCTGAGTTCTCGTCCAGTTCTGGAGACCCAATCTCCACAAGGACATAGACAGGATGGAGGCTGTCCAGGAGGGCAACAAAAATGGTGCAGGGTCTGCACCAGAAGACATCTGAAGAGAGATTAAAGAATCTTAATATGTATACACTTGAGGAGAGGAGGGAGAGGGGGTCATGATAGAAACTTTCAAGTACATCAAGGGAATCAACAGAGTCTAAGATGGTAGCATCTTTCAGAAAAGAGATGTGCAAGAACAAGGGGCACAATTTGAAGATATAGGGGATGGCTCAAAGGTAATGTGAGGAAGTATTTTTCACGGAGAGGAGGTAGTGGAATTAAAAACAGTGGAGGAATTCAAGAATGCATGGGACAGACATAAGGCAATTCTAGGGAGGTAGGAGGAAGTAGGCTGTTGGTTAACTAGGATCTGCAGACTATGCATTAGGTAGGGAAATGGGCAGACTAGGTGGGCCAAGCAGTCCTTGTCTGCCATCAAATGCTATGTTTCTATGGACCTGCTCTCTTGCAGTCAGGGAAGGTACTCCATCTGGACCTTCAATCCCTGCACCTGACAGCCTGGTTCCTAAGTGGCTAAAGTTCTAGGCTTTGGGTCTCTCCGAAGATGTCCTCACCGTGGTTGAGGCTTCTCAGAAGGAGATGAACTGAAAATGCTATGCCATCAAATGGAAGAGGTTTTCCGTTTGGTGCCAGGACAAGGCTTGACCCTTATATTGTCCTCTGGCTAGCATTCGACTACCTGTGGTCCCTCTCTATCGGGCCTCCAGTCAGAGAGACTTTTAGAGGTGTACCTGGCTGTCATCTCGGCATAAAGAGCGTGGGCTGGTATGCCATTGGTGGTATAAGAGAAGGTGGTCTGGTGCTTTTGAAGGCCTTGACCACATTTCTCCTCTGGTGCGTGAACCACCACCACCACCTTGGGACTTAGTGGTGTTGGCAAAGCTCATGGGCAAGCCATTCAAACTGATGCACAGGTGTGACTAGTCTCACCTGTCTTGGAAGAACTACCTTCCTGTTGGCTATCATGGTAGCCAGAAGGATCAGTGAGCTGCAGGTGCTCTCGGTGGAGTCTACTTACCTGGTCTTTCAAAGGGCAAGGTTTTCCTTTCCCTAGCCGAAGTTCCTCTGGAAGGTTGTATCTGAGTTTCACCTTAACCAGGTGATCTGTCTCTTGGTGTACTTCACCAGTCACACCTCGGAGGCCGAAAACAGGCTCCATACTTTGGACCTGCAGAGGCTTGCTTATTACAAGGAGCACACAGCTGGAGTTGGGGAAAGGTTTGCCAGCTCTTTGTCACCTATGCTGAAGCCACACTTAGCAGACCAGCAGCTGCCGGACGATTAGTGGGTGGATTGTTTCCTGCATCGGCCTCTGCTATATAAGTTAGTGGGTAGGGAGCCTCTTGTAGGGTTAAGGGCTCATTCCACCCATCATACCATTGCCTTGGTGGCTGCTTCCAGGGATGTTTCTATCCAGGAAATCTGCAGGGCTGCATGCTACCTGGAAGTCAGCAATACCTTCATTTCCTATTACCACATCGACCTTGAGTCACACGGGATGCTGGTTTGAGGCCTCTGTTCTCAGTCTTTATTCCCTAAATAGAGGTGCTCCTTGCCCTTCCTCCTAGAGAATGGCTAGAGGTTTGCCAGAAGTGTGAGACGTACATCATATCCACGTCTCTAGGAAAACAGTTTACTCACCAGTAACAGTAGTTCTAGGAGTGGTATATGATGTACTGTACATCCACACTGACCCATCCAACCTCCCCAGGCAAGTGGCACACGGTCTTGCTTCCAGCAGGTAAAATCTGACATTGCAGGGTGGTGCCAAGGGACTTACCACCTGGGTGGGTGGGAGGAGCCAGCTTGAAGATGTTCCGGCAGGAATTAAAAGGAAAAGAACACTGCCAGAAGTGTGGATGTACATCATATACCTTCTAGAACTACTGCCACAGGTGAGTAACTTGTTTTTAGTTTTCTGGATGCAGTACATAAGGATAAAAAAATCACACTAAAGGATTCGTGTAGCTTTTACATGCAAGTAAAAGAATATCGTACTCTATCAGCAAGATACATCTCAAGAAGGAAATCAAAATGCTTAAGAGAATCCTCTAACTAGCAAAGTAAATCTGAACCAAATAAATGCTGCAGTAATGAGTCCAGGAGCTGCATGAATATTTAAAGACAAAACCAAGTCCATTAGGTAGCAAAGTCTCTCGATCCTGTAGCGGAAAGTGCAAGCTTCATGCTTAATCAGAAAGTTTATACCATAAAGGTATCATCCGGAAAGGACTGCTGCTCAGAAAACATTTGTTTAATTAGGCACATCAGCGAGAAACATTCTATGATGGTGTCAAAATTATAGAAATATTCAGTTCAGGAAAGTATTTACTAAGCAGACATATCATCATGAAACATTTTATGATTTTGCAGGAATTACTGAAATATCCAGTTCAAGAAAATTTGGTTCAGAGTGTAAAATAACTTTGTGAAACCAAAGTGTTAGCGATTGAGAAGGCAGTAAAACCCACAGGAGAAAGGCCTACCTCCAGTGGAGGTTATAACTGAAATTGTGAGGTAGAAATGATTTGTTAGTTGTAATATAAATATTCTTCCTCCTGATTAAAAATTGATATTCTTGGGGTATCTCAGTCATCATGTCCCACAGATGGAACTTCATCGTCTGTGAAGCAGGATCCACATGGAAGATTTTCAGTAGTACAACTAGGGGCTACCGCTGACATAGTCTGCTAGCGTCACCAACCCTATAAAGGCATGATCCCTGTTCTTTCCACTATTGACTCAATTACACGTGTGACAGGGTAGAATAGGACCCTGTCCCATTTGTTATGGAGAAAGTGTTTAAATGCATGGATCTTTCCTTTTCTGTCTCTTCTCTGTCTGGTTCGCATCAGATTTTCCTGTGAGACTTGGACTTGATCAATCTGAACAGTCTACTAATTCTTTTCCTCTCACTGTCTCTCAGCCCTCCTTGCTGTCTTTTTTTCTCCTTGCATAGCTGCTAGTATAAATTTATATACAAATCATTATGTGGAAAGGAAACTGATATTGGGATCCTTTGATTGGAAAATGTATAGCATTACTGTTGAAATGTATATAATTATAATTTGAGATGACTGCAAAAAGCTGTTGGGAACTTCAGAGGTTACAGAGTTCAATCTTTAAGCCTTTTGCAAAAGCTGTGCAAAAGGGGCCTCAACTCAAGCAGCACACTGTGTTCTAGCAGCTCCTGCCTCATATTTACAAAAACAGGGTGCTTGTTAAGGATGGGTTTGGAAAGGACATATAAGGGCTAAGCTGCAACTATAAGAAAGATTACAAGAGAAAGGGACACAGAGACTGAAGTAAAACTACTGTACATAGTTATTCTGAACAAGTTTATTTTTTATGTTACTGCTACTTTAAATAAATATTTTGGAGAATTCTCACAACTGCTCCTGGTTTTCCTATACTTTCTGACCTGTGCCTTGATGACACACAGGTCTCTGCGAACTCAGATGCAATTTCATGCAATTTTTGCCTATGACTTTTCTAACTTTAACTTTTAGAATCTCTTTTCTGAAGAGATTCATTTCCTTATTTATGTTGAGAGTTAATACTTACGTCTTCTCTCTTACATCGCTGCGCTTGGAAAGAAGATTGCTTCTTCAGATGAACCTCACTCTGTGGCTGGTGTCTTGGGCCTGACAAAGACACCTGGGACTTTGAGCTGTGCCAAATGTTTCATGAAACCACCTTCAGGTGACTCAAAAAGGCTCTCAAAAATTCCTCATGGAACAACAGGTAGCAAGTTCTAGGCAGGGGTCCTCTGGGGTCCTTCCCCTTCCAGTCACCAGCAGGGTCGTCAAGCCCCAGGCTGCTAAGGCCCAGGACAAGCCCTTTGGGAAAAGTCATAAAAGGACTGAGGTCAGGACCGCCCCGGCAGCATTCCTGCTCCGACAGCCTCTTCCTTGTCGTACGGAGGTACTCTGTCAGCTGCAGCTACACCAATGCCTAAGCCTGATGTCCAGGTCTCTGTTCCTACCAGACCGCTACCAACAGCATCTCCGCCCTAATGTGCAAGGTCGTCGGACCCCTCTCTTGAGGGGCAGGCCCCACCATCAGTGGCCCCCCATGAGCCTGATGCTTCCCAGACCTTTGGGCTGTAGGCTGTTCAAGCTCCCAAAGTCCGTTTGTCAGGTGTTGCAGGCTGTGCCATCTCGCCCCCGATGATACAGCAATTTACTCTCGTCGACCTTAACAACATTCTGACCAGATTCACAACAGTTTTGGTCCACCAGTTAGGTGCATATAGGCCTACATTGCCTGCACTGTTGGCGGCCCTGTTTTTATCAACGCCACTTTGGCCTGTGTGATCTGTGCCTCGTGGGCCATCATCGGTGCCTTGGTCGCACCTGGAGTTGGAGCCGGTCGAAGGAGGATCATCCGAATCTCATCCTTACAGATAAGGAGGAGGAAGAGCCTCTCCTCTGACAGTTGCATGGCTTCCTCAGTCAGTGAGGACTTTGTCAAGCATACTCCTAGGCCTCCTCTGAGGACCATACTTTCTTCAATTTGATGAAGCAGTTGTCCTTAGCCATGGGCTTTCATATGATGGAGGAGGAGGAGGAAGCCACCAGATGAGATCTGGTGGATTTCTTAAAAATTCCGAACCTTTTCCTAAAGTCAGTCCTCCTCCTTGCTTTGAGGAATGTCATAACTGCAGCCTGGTGCAGGCCTGACATGGTGCCAGCTGTGCCCTGTAGGGCTGATATATCATGCCCTCAGGATCTCCCTCACTACACTGCCCAGCCAGAGACAGATTCTGTGGTTAAGGCAGCCAATGATAGGTCTAAGGTTAGTAGCACCTTGGCTCCCTTCCCCTGAGAAGAGTCCCATAGGATTGATCTCTGCGGTAGAGGGTTTATGCCTCCTCCACCCTTGGACTGAGGATTGCAAACTGCCTTTCTCATATGGTAAAGAACTTGAATACTCTCTAGAAGAAAGGTAGGGCCGTGACCCAGGCGTTTCCTGATTCTACCCAAAAGCAAGAGGTTCTTAAGAGCAGCTGAAACCTTTAAAAACTTTGGAAAACGTAATATTTAGACTCAGTTCAGGTTGTATTTCATCTGTCTTATAGATTTCTTCTTTCCATTATTTATTAATGAAGAAATTCCTACAAAACAAAATCTTTATCCCTTAGAATTCATTTGCCTCTATGGCCTAGTCCCTATTTGAAATCATAATGCTCTGTTGTGACATTACAGTCTGTTTCCATGGAATAACTGTGATGTCACAAGCAATAATATGACATCAGGTTGGGAAGAAGCAAGCAGAACTGATGGATCCTCAAAAACAACTATCCTGTTTTCAAGTATATGACCTCAGTAATAAATACGGGGATAAGAAATACAGAGCTAATAGAAAATATAAGCTGCCTTGTGTCCAAATATTATGTTTTCAAAGTTCTTCTGGAGAGATCAATGGCTCTTTAAGTTTATATTTTTTATTTTTTAGTCTTTGGTAGCAGGTGAGGCCCACTAGACACAAGTGCCTGTTTTCAGGGGTGACCTGGGAGCACTGGGCAGTTAAGTGACTTGCTCAGAGTCACACAATGTGCAAGTGGAGGTTGTGAGACTCAAACCAAGGTCTGATCTGCTGGATGTACCAAGCTCATTCACAGCTCATTACTCTAACGTCTAGACTATACTGCCAGTTCTTGCAGAATGCTGATGGTATTAGCAAGCACCTCTTGCGGGCCCTCTGTGATGTCTCAGACACTGGTGCCAGGGCTGCTGCCACGGTACTTGCCTCCGTAGGCACTCCTGGCTGAGGGCTTGGGTTTTCCTGATGACGTGCAACAGAAGGTGTGCGTCCCTTTTAATGGTTCCAAGTTGTTTGGTCCAGATGTGCAGGACATCATAAATGAGTTGCAGGCGTCTGGCAGAGCTGTTAAGTCTGTCCATTCGCTCTATCATATTCAGCCTAAGAGCAGGCAGCGGCTCCCTTTCTCAAGATGCCCCAGAAGTCTGGACCAGCCTCTCAGCCCCAAGGCAAATGCAGCACTTCTGTTGCCTTGCCCGACCCCTTCTCTACTGAAGTCGTGGCTAAGCACCAGGGGTGATGGACCAACCGCAGTGGCGGATCTGCCTCTGCTTGACTCCTTGCCAAACACCCTCTTCCAATCCCCAACCAAGAGGTGGTGGTCAGAGGTCGGTTCTCCCTCCATCTCAATCAATGGAGAACCATCCGTCAGATGCCTGGATTCTTCAAATCGTAGAAAGGGATCATACTCTGGAGCTCCTCGAACTGCCCTCAGTTACCTCTCCAGTGCCCTCCACCTCCCTCCCCGGCTCATCTGTTTGTTCTCGGGAGAGTACATTCCCTCCTGTGTGAAAAGGCCATCGAGCCAGTGTCCAGGCACCAAAGAAACAAGGGTTTACTCCAGGTTTTCCTGCCCCCAAAGAACTGGAGACCTGAGGCCCATCTTAGACCTCTAGGACCTCAATCTGTATGTCCAGTACAAGGCGTTTGAATGGTAACTCTGCCAGGCTTGCTGCCCCTCCTCAAGCAGGGTGGCTGGCTGTGTTACGCTGGACATGCAGGGCACATACTTGCACATATCAGTATTTCCTCCTCACAGGAGATCCCTCTGGTTTTCTTTTCAGGGTGAACATTACCAGTTTAAAATGTTGCCCTTTGACTTGTCCTCTGCACTGCAGGTCTTTCCCAAATGCTTTATTCTCAGAATGGAGGGACTGTATGTTTTCCTTGTCTGGATGATTGGCTCCTAATGGCCCCATCCAGGGGAGCAGCTCCTATTGACTCTTAAGAGAACTCTTCAACTGTTTCTCTCCTGGGCATCAGGGTCAACTTTTCAAGTCGGTATTAGTTCTGTCCCAAAGGCTGCAATAATGGTTCTAGACTCGATGCAAGGAACAGACTTCCTGCCTCAGAACTAGGTGGAATATCTCCCAGACTCAGGAAGTCACCCAGAGCCATTATGTCCCTGCAAGGGATGCTTGACGCTGTTGGGGTTGATGGCTGCAGCCGTTCCACTGTTCCTCTTGCCAGGCTCCATATACATCCTCCAGTAGACCTTCCAAGTGCAATGGGACCAGTGCATGGACGATCTAGATCCATTGGTGCTGCTCTCCTCCTCAGTTCGCAAGGTGCTCCAGTGGGGATGGATCCACTGAACCTGTTGCGAGGTTCCCTTCCAGATTTCCTCTTCTCAGCAGATCCTCACCATGGATGCCTTTGGGTTGGGCTGGGGCCCACCTTGGTCCTTTTCAAACCCAGGCTCTTGGTCCCAGATCGAAGCATCCCTGCACATCAACGTCCTGGAGATGGGTGGTTCTCTATGCCATGCAGGCCTTTCAGAACCATCTCCTTCTGGGTCAACTGTTGATTCAGTTTGACAACCTTAGTGGCGTGTTTACATCCAACAAACAGGGGAACACATTCGTATCCCTGTGCAGGAAGCCATGAGAGTATGGTACTAGTCGTTAGACCACGGTCCTAACTCTTTCGTGACGTCGTCCCAGGAGTGCTAAACACCCTGGTGGACAGCCTCTGCTGCACACAGTCCATTATCCAGACCTAAGGGGGTGTAAATCCAAAAATGTCCCGAATGGCCTGAATCTCAATCCAGAAAGGCTGTAGTATCATATATGACCAGAATGTATAGGTATGCTTGGCCTCCCTCTCCCCACAGCCTCTACAGCTATTGGGAGCGACCACGGATCCACTTGGATGCCATCACCAGGAGTCTGAAATATCTTATAGTAATTTCCACAGAATTCCTCCATATTGCAGAGGCGAGGTCTGCCATGTAGATTCCCAGATCTTGGACCACTGGGTATCATCTATTGTTATTTGTAATTCCTGTTCCCATTTTTGTTTGATTTTAGTGTGGTCTGAGTCTGATCTACAATAAAACTGGCATACACTAGGAGATTGCTTTCTCCCCAGACCTTGACCTCAGATTACTTCAAAGGGGAATCTGGCGAGGACTCTCCACCCTCAGGTGACTGCCCGTATACAAGAGTTAATATAATCCCTTATTTGATAGAATCTCAAGCAATCTGAGAGGGGATAACCAAATCTGGCTTGTGCCATCTCAAAAGAGATAACTGTCCCTCGCTGCAAAAGTTGCCATGGGGATTAAAGCCTCTAATTGCCTGTAATTTAAACCAAGAGTCTGAGAGAAGGGAAAATGCAGAGTCAACCGACCACCATTGATATTTCCATACATGTCTGTTATTGCCTTGGCTAAACCCTTGTCTACACCCTCAATACTGCCTTGGTACCTGTAAAGACCTGGTCTCCCAGGTCGTGAACGGAAGAGAGAGAGAGAGAGAGGCGAGAGAGAAAAAATCTTTACAGGGAGAGGAGGGACATGGCCTCAGCTAAATCCATCATTTTCAAGTGTGCTTTGTAGTCTGGATGTCCCACCATAAGAGCCACCCAAATCTGCTCCGCCTTCCAATATCCAGGCAGATGGGGACAGCCAAACTACCAGACTGTTTTGGGAGATAAAGAATTTGTCTGCTGATTCTGGGTCTTTATTATTCCAAACATACTTCATGAAGAGGGTTTGCCATGCCTGTAATTCTTTTGGGTACACACAGGGGACACACTGGAATAAAAAGAAGCCTGGGCAAGGTGTTCATTTTCAAACCCTGCATTCTTTGGCGAGAGAGAGAGAGAGACAGAGAGAGAGAGAGAGACAGACAACATTGACCACCTCTGTATATCATGGCAAAGTTGTGTTACTAGGGTGGGTAATTTCACTGATAAAGTTGGGAGACCTGGGTTGCGAGCTGGATCCCAAGGTATTTCAAGGAGGGAGGTCCCACTTCATGGGAAAAGCTTTCCAAAGTTTTGAAGGAGCATTGCAGTTGAAACCGAGAGCTTCAGTCTTGGTCATGATTTAGAGTACTGTATAACCTGATAAGGTGGAAAAATGGGATATGTATTTGAACACTGCCAGTAAAGACACCCGGAGTTTGTCAAATATAATAAAATGTTATCGCATATAATGCCAGTTTATGATTAAGCCCCTAAATAGAATCCCTCTATTTGCTGCATTTCTCTTATACCTTGGGCCACAAGCTTAATGTATAGGGCAAATAAAATTGGGGCTAAGGACACCCTGCCGGGTGCCTTGGCTGAGCTGAAATTGGGCAGAGACATGTCCATTTCCCTGAATATATCCCACCAGCTTACCATATAATTTAAACAAAATTTTTAAAGTCTTAGACTCTTGGAGGACCCAAACCTGGAAAGAACTGCCCGTAAAAGGCCAAGAGACCTTGTCAAAGACCTTCTCGGCATCCAGGCTGCGTAAAGAAGCGGGTTATTTAGAAGAATGGAAAATTTATTACATGTGTAACCTAGATGGCGCTATCCCAGGGGCTACTACCCCTGCCTGATTTGCCACTAACAGGTTGAGGGCCTGGATCCAATGGCGGTGCCTCCACCCAGAGGTCAGGGTTTGCAATAGTTAAACTAACTTGGTCACAGCCCTCTGGGACACTGCAACCCCCTTTCTTCCCACTAGTGGCCCACACAATATATCAAATTACCTTCACAGTATACACTTACCCCCAGGTCTGGTTCCGGCACTGGGACCTCCTGTGAAATGAGATACAGTGCAACAATCACAGTACAGTACTTTAACATAGACAAATACCTCAGGCAGTATAACTTTGCTGAAACAAGCAGCTCTGATTTATTTAGGGAGATATAACAAGGACAGGGGAAATCAGGTTAGTAGCTTATCACTCTAATAATCTACCTATGGGCTCTGTGCACAGGCCTATCCCTATCAGTTACTGTCCCTGGGTACCCAAGCCTAGTGGCTAGTCCAAACGTGGCAGCTGGTGAGGCCCTTTCACACAGAGAAAAGGAGAATTAAACAGTCAGCAGTACAGTAATTCCATTTGGATTTAATGTGGCAATTCAACAGGGGCGACCCTGAATTAGTACTCACGACCTCCAAATAAGATAGGGTCCTTCAATGTCAGCAGGGCTCACTTGAGGTACACAAACCTCTTCACACATCCATATAAAAGAAAGCACTATACCAGGCAGGCTGCATCTGTATCGATCGTAATTACTGCACAATACCGGGAGAACACACAGCAGATTCAGTTCCTGACAGACCGAGTGCAATTTTCAGCAATTCCTCCAGTCTTCTACAGGGTGAGCCTGGTTTCTACTCTTCAGAGATCCTTTGATTCTTTTCACAGGACGGATTCAGTCCTAACAAGCTGTTACACAAGCTGCAGACCGAACTCTGGGCCTTACACACGCTTTTTTGACTAAAACTGCACACTGAAAAAGCACAGGCTCCTTCCTTCTTCACTGCCAAAGCTCAACTGAAACTCCAACTGACAAAAACCGGGCACTTCCTTTGAGTTCCTCCCAGTTCTTGACTGGATTGGCTGTCACTCACAATAGACTGCTGCTGTTGGTCCAAAAAGGTGCTGAAGTCTAAACTACATCTCCCAGTCATTGCCCATACAATCCTCTTGTGGCTGGCTCAGATTATGAGTCCAAGTTCTGATTCGTCCAAGGCACCATTTTAGAGCTAGCTTACCCCACACAGTTGGTCCAGTTCAGCAGTTCAAAACTAGAATGGGAACTAGCAGACACAGTTCTGACTGCAAAGAAAGCAGGTTAGACAAACTGTAATTTCATTATTACTCTAACTAATTTCGGCAAACAGTTACATCTTTCAGATAGGTTCCTTTGCACTCCTAGTGACTGCAAAATGAAGTGAATTGGCAGCAGCTCGAGTGGTACTCAGAGAAGAAACACACAGTCCCCCATACAAACTAATTATGTCTGCAAGCAGACAGCTCTTAAAGAGACAGTACCAGAGGTTCTAAAACACTCACTGATAACTGGCTTAAACACCAAACACCATTCAGGCTTGGAGCATTCAAGCAAGCTCCTGAAGTCTTTGGGAACCCCATTTGCAGGGGTTACACCCTTCCTGGCCTGGGAAAGCTTGGCGTCCGCGTCAAGTAAGTACCCCATAAGTTTCAACTGCAACCATATACATTTGCATTAGGCTCTGACATGTAATCATCAGTCAATATATCATTTTACCAAGAACACATTTCTGAAATATTGCAGTATGCATACTCTCTTTACACAGTATTACATACACATTGTACCATAACTCAAGTTATTACCTCTTGTACATGAAACCTGAAGAGAGGGGCCCTTCCTATCAGTTACCTTGGGGCTGGACGGGACAAGGGCACCATACTTAGAGAGAGCAACACAAGTAACTTGGAGTTAGCACTGACGCTCAGTTTGGGCAATGAGCTCGGGACACATACACTCCTTTATGGACAACTTAGAGGCAAATCCACAGGCCTCCCAAGGAATCATAACTGAGGTGCACCACAGGCTTTACAGCTCGACCAGTCTTTCTAGGGGGAACTGTTACAGTCTCTGCACTCTGAGCCTCATTTTCAGCATTGTCCTCACTTGTCAGGGAGTCTCCATGGGGGTAGAGGCTAGAACTTGGGGGCACTTTCAGCTCCAGGAGTTACAGTTTCTGAGTCCACAACATTTGGCTCGCATGGAGAGCTTTCAGACACTGGCAGTGGACTGTCAGGGCACTCAAAATACTCTTCTGGTTCTGGTGTATCACCAGTCTGACCCAATCCATCATTTTCCTCCCAAAGCTCAAACAGTTCAACCATGCACAATGATTCCATTTCATCTGATCTGATGCTTTGCACTTCACTTTCTGGGAGCATTGGCTCCAGGGATAAAGCTGGGGCTTAGACAGTCCAGAAGGCCCAGCTTTGTCTCCAGTATTGACTAGGGATTGCCCGAAACAATTGACTCAGTTGTAAGAAGGATAGTATTCAAAGTCACTCTCACTTTCTTCCGATATGGACTGACAGTCATGTTCAACTGGGACTTGTGGAGGAACACTTTAACTTTGCTTCTGTAGGTGCAGACTTTCTTGATCTTTTCTTAGCAGCAGCTCTAGTCACTGGTCCAGAGGGGCATCTTCTAGGGCTCAGACTCAATTAAGATTTGTCCAATGGGCAGTAAATGATTTCTATGCATTGTTTTTACATCTTTTGAATTATTCTCAGGCCTTACTTTGTACACTGGCAGATCATTTAGTTTGCCCACTACAATGTGAGGAGATGGTGCCATCTGTCAGCAATCTTGTGCTTGCCATGCAGTCCCAGATTTCTAGCAATACCGATCTCCCTCCTGGAGTTCCTGTGCTTTCACCTTTTATCATACCTTTCTTTGTTGGCCAGATTTCTTTTGGCAGCCATGGTTTGAGCCAGTTAGTGCGCATGAGTTAGCTGGGCCTTTAACTTCACATACTGTAAATAGTTGTCAGCTTGAACCCCATCAGGAGAGACCCCAAAACACACATCTACTGGTAGTGAGCTTCTCTTCCAAACATCAGGCGGTAGGGGAGAATCCAGTGGCATCACTTTTGGTGCAGTTATAAGCATGTACCAGGGTGCTAATTTGTTGGCTCCATCAGGCTTGTCCTTTGGGTGCAGGGTGCCTAGCATATCTAGCAAAGTCACGGTTGAAACGTTCAGGCTGTGGGTCCCCCTGGGGGTGGTAAGGAGTGGTTCTGGACTTCGCACTCCCCACAGAGAAAGCATCTCTTTGATCAGGCGACTCTCAAAGTCTCTCCCTTGATCAGAATGGATTCTTTGTGGAGCCCATAGTGAACAAAAAGTTTTCTACAAGTACTTTGGCCACAGTGGATGCTTTCTGGTCTTTGGTAGGAAAGCTTGGGCATATCTCGTGAAATGGTCAGTGACCACCAGCACATTACTGATATTTCTTTGATCTGACTCCAAACTCAGAAAATCAATACAGACCAGCTCCATGGGTGCACTGGTGGTGATGTTAACAAGGGGCAGCCCTCTGGGGCAAAGCTTTCCTCTGTAAGCAGCGACTACAAGTTCAGATGTGTTGCTCCACATCAGCCCCCATCTTAGGCCAATAGAATCTGGATCCCACCAAGTCAAGTGTTCTGTCTATACCAAGGTGCCCCATGTGGTTGTGCAAGGACCTCAGTACTGAGTCTTAAAGGCAGTGGGCAGCACTAGTTGTTGTTTGTCTACTTGTCCCCTCTGTCTACTGTTTCTCTGTATAACAGTTTATTGATCAGTTTCAACTTAGGACCTTCTTTGTATAACAGTGCAGTTCTCAAATCAGTGGAGGCGTAATTTGGACACATCTTTTCCTGCATAGAGGGCTTCTAAAGCTGCTTTGATCATGGGATCGTGAGATTGAGCCGCCCGAATACTGTCATTGTCCAGCTGAGGCAGTGCACCAATGTCTATTGCAGAAAAGTGGCAATAAGCAGCAGGTATGCAATTCTCAGAGGCTCCCAAGCAATCCACCATGCAGTCCACTCGTCCGTGGACATTTGTTCCTCCCTGTCAAACTTCCGGCAGAGTGCCGAATGTCAGGTTCTGCAATCGGACCCAATCATTCTGGGGAACAGGCCTCGGGAGAGAGCATCAGCATCTGTGGTTCAGACCTGCTCGGTATTCGAGACATAGTCATATGTAGATAATGCAGAAAGCCACCTATGGCCAGTGGCATCCAACTTAGCTGAGGTCTGCACATAGGTCAAAGGATTATTGTCAGTTTTACTAGTATTTTATCCCCATACAAGTACTCATGGAATTGGTCAACAATAGCCACTTCAAAGCTAGGAACTCTAACTTATGTACAGGATAGTTCTTTTCGGATGGGGTCAGGCTTCTACTGGCAAAGGCCACTGGTCTCAGGCCATTCTCGTGCTCTTGGTACAACAGCCCCAACCCTTGCAAGCTAGCATCAGTGTGCAGGACGTAAGGTTTTCTTGGATCGGCATAGGCCAGCACTGGAGCATGGGTAAGTTGATATATGATCTCATGAAAAGCAGTCTCACAATCAGGAGTCCAGCGGGCCCCAAATACTTCACTCGGATGAAAATACACTCTTTCAGTCTTGAGGGGCTGACTTTTGGTATTTTTGTGGGTTGGGGATACCCTTGAGTAAGGTTAAGTAAAGGGCGGATCACTCTTGAATAGTCCTTGATGAGCGCCGATAATAACCACAGAATCCCAGGAATCTTTGCAGTTCTTTTAGATTTTGGGCTGTGGCCAGGTGGTCAAGGCCTCAACTTTACTTGGGTGCGGTCTCTATTCCCTCGGTGGATACTATGTGTCCCACATACTTTACTGATGTTTGAAAGAATTGACACTTATCAATGGACAGTTTAAGGCCAAAGTCCTCCAGTCGGTCCAATACCTTAAATAATCTGCTCTCATGTTCCTCCAGTGAGCTGCCAAACACAATAACATCATCTAGGTATACCAGGCACTCTAGTAAGTTCATGTCCCCACTGCACGCTCCATCAATCGTTGAAAAGTGGCTGGGGCACCTGAAATCCCTTGAGGCATCCTCATGAATTCATAGAAATAGCCGGACAGATAAGGCCGTCTTCTCCACGGTCCTCTGGGGCCATCGGGATCTGGTAGTACCCCACTGCGAGATCCAGCACAGAGAACCACTTGCTCCCGTTTAGGCAGTCCAAAGCATCCTGAATGCGGGGGCATTGTGTACTGATCAGGGATAGTCCACCGGTTTAGGTGCGATAATCACACACATCCTTACTGTTCCATTCTTTTCCTCACTACCACAATGGGGAAGCATAAGGGCTTCTGGATTCTTGTATTACACCAGCAGCTAACATCTCTTGCAGATGCCGTCTCATCATCTATGTCAGCAGGTGCCAGGCGTCGAGACCTCCTCACGAAATGGTCTTTCGTCATGCAGCGGATATTGTGCTCAGCTCCTTGCGCATCCTACATCCCATTCCTTTAAAGAAAACACCTGGTCTCTCTGGGCAAGCTTCTCACTGATCCTCACTTTCCATTCAGCTGGCAGGGAGTCGTCGAAATCAAACAAGTCAGGCGTTACTCTGTCATTCTTCCTTGAACTCTTACTGCTGGGTAGCACTGCAGTGTCTGCACAATGCACATTAGCCAGGATGCAACCTCTGTTTACTCGAATGTCTTTCAGACACATTATGAACTTGGACCATTACCCTTCTGGCATAAGCATGGGCTCTAGCGGGCAAAATACTAGGCTTGACCAGCAGTCCCTCTGGCAATTTTCCATCGCCTGGTGCATCCAACATTAATATTTTATTCTTAACATCCTTTCTGATCACGGACCTCTCCTGTAAGGTACACTGGGCATTTGGCGCCAGGATCAGAGACTCAGGATCCTTCTTCCATACAATTCCGACCGGTTCCTCTGGTTCTGTTTTTCAGCATCTCTCTGTGCCTCATAGGCCTTCTTAATTAAGCGAACTCTTAAAGCTCTACTAGTCTTTGACCCTGTTTTCACACAACTGTGCCAGCCTTCCGAACATATGAGCATTTGTTCCAATCAACAAAGGGACACCATCCTACAGTCCAGTGGGGACACACTAAGGCTAGGTCTCTACTTGTTAGCCACTCCAGCCACGGAGGTGGGGAAAGACAGCCAAATTCGGATATACCGGAATAGGGGCAGGCCTTCTCACTTAACCCCCATACATGCAGTCCTTCTAATGGTTGTAAGGAGTCGTCTGACAAATGCTTCTGATACCAATCCTGGAACATAATTGTCACTTGGGAGCCACTGTCTAATACAGCTCTTGTAGACACTCCATTCACCTTTACAGTGGTCTCCATGGAGGACCCACTATTCTGGACCAGTCTGAGAGGCGGTAGTGGGGGCCTGGGCAACTGACCTTGCACACAAGGACGTGAATTAGCATTTTGGTGCCCTCACTGGGATCATGTCGTGCACCTCTTAACCACTGATTTTTCTGTAAGCTTCCTTGTAGCCTATATGCAACTTTGTCAGTGTCTTTTGGGGACTGGCATTCCTTTTCATGTGCCCATCTTCCCATAATTATAGCAAAACATACTTTCTGAGTTTGAGCTGGCCGAGGCGCCACACTGGGAGCCAGGGCGGGGTATTACTAACTGGAAACCTGGGTGCCATCTCTGTCTGCGCGTGATAAGCATTTGGAGACATCTCATCAGTTTCTCCACTTCCATGGTCAAGGAATTGAGTTTGGAGCTGTTATCAGCAGGAGATACATGGGTGGGTACCCCCACCCCATATGCGGATGCAGTCGGATATAGGTCAGGGCCGTACTTGCAGGCGTGGCCTTCATAAAGGGACTGTTTGAATTCCGGATCTCTCTCAACAGTTCAGCCCCATTGTGGCATATCTTTTCCTTGTCAGAGCACTCATTGACTGTCAACCTCTGCCCTGAACTTCACTTGATGGGTCACCCTCAGTCACTCGGGTCTTAGCCACAGCTGTTGGTGCAGGTACCTCCCGAGTCGCCTTTTCTCAACTCCTCGAATTTCTCTCATTAACTCATCATAGGAGGGTGGGATTCCAGTCGATTTGCAGGCGTAACTGAAGCAACAGCAGTTCTGAGAAGGGGCAGACTTAAGGATTCTGTCCAGTCTGGTTCGGTCCAGTTCAATCGCTGGCAAACTACCTTTCTGAGGCATTCTTGCAACAATTTTTCCAGCCGAGACATACACAAACAACAACTCCCTTGGTACTGTTGTGCATTTCTTACTCTCCACCATAGGTCCTCATCAGAATCTGGGCTCCCATACACATTCTCCAAGGCCTCAAGATAGGTCTGTGCAGTCGCTTCAGGGTTACTGGCCCGTTTAGCACGGATGGTAGCCAGGGCAGGACCTCGGAGCTCTCACCTAACCCTCTTTAGCTTTTGCCTTCCGAGCATTGCCATTCTAGCACTTGGGGGCAACATAGTCTATCCAGGTCTCCCAGTCATCCTCCCTTGGGGGGTGGGAGGGTGCCAGAGAAGATCCTCAACCTGGTAAGAGTCGTGACTAATGGCAGGTGCAGAAATAGGAGTCTGCATTGGTTCAGCCACCATTACGGGCACTGGAGCAGGAGAGGGTGTTGGGGAGGAACACCCCAGGTGGCAAGAATAGTTTCTTCAAGTCCTCCACAGTTTCCCTCTCCCAGCAACCATTCAGCAAATTTCTCCTCAAAGTTTCAGATAGTAGTGGTGGGGCTGATTCCCCGGGTCTTTACTGTCCTTAGTTATCACTCTCCAAGCAGTGAGGGCTCCTCTGGGTAATGGTCTGTGGCACTTTGGAGCTATCTATGGGATCCTTAAACTCTACTAGGGCCAGGAAAGTGTGGGTGAGCAGATTAGCATGCCCACCCACCACCACAGGGTTTTGTAAACCTTCCACCTTGGAAAGTACTCCCTGCACAGTGTCCGTATTGATACCCAGGGGATGTCCAGGATAAGCATAGCATTTTGAGGGTCGATCTCCTCCCAGTACACCACTCCACCAGCCGGTGCACAGCCACTTCTGTCGGGGTACCCATTTTTTCTTAACAGTGGTTAGTAAATATGGCCACTAGAGGACACACAATCCCAGCGGTGCCTCCAAGATGTAACCCTAGATGGCGCTATCCCGGGGCTACTACCTGCCTGATTTGCCACTAACAGGTTGAGGGGCCTGGATCCAATGGCGGTGCCTCCACCCAGAGGTCAGGGTTTGCAATATTAAACTAACTTGGTCACAGCCCTCTGGGACACTGCACCCTTCTTCCCATAGTGGCCCACACAATATATCAGAATTACCTTCACAGTATACACTTACCCCCAGGTCTGGTTCCGGCACTGGGACCTCCTGTGAAATGAGATACAGTGCAACAATCACAGTACAGTACTTTAACATAGACAAATACCTCAGGCAGTATAACTTTGCTGAAACAAGCAGCTCTGATTTATTTAGGGAGATATAACAAGGACAGGGGAAATCAGGTTAATTAGCTTATCACTCTAATAATCTACCTATGGTCTCTGTGCACAGGCCTATCCCTATCAGTTACTGTCCCTGGGTACCCAAGCCCTAGTGGCTAGTCCAAACCGTGGCAGCTGGTGGGGCCCTTTACACAGAGAAAAGGAGAATTAAACAGTCAGCAGTACAGTAATTCCATTTGGATTTAATGTGGCAATTCAACAGGGCGACCCTGAATTAGTACTCACGACCTCCAAATAAGATAGGGTCCTTCAATGTCAGCAGGGCTCACTTGAGGTACACAAACCTCTTCACACATCCATATAAAGAAAGCACTATACCAGGCAGGCTGCATCTGTATCCCGATCGCAATTACTGCACAATACCCGGGAGAACACACAGCAGATTCAGTTCCTGACAGACCGAAAGTAATTTTCAGCAATTCCTCCAGTCTTCTACAGGGTGAGCCTGGTTTCTACTCTTCAGAGATCCTTTGATTCTTTTCACAGGGCCAGTTCAGTCCTAACAAGCTGTTACACAAGCTGCAGACCCGAACTCTGGGCCTTACACACGTTTTTGACTAAAACTGCACACTGAAAAGCACAGGGCTCCTTCCTTCTTCACTGCCAAAGCTCAACTGAAACTCCAACTGACAAAAACGGGCACTTCCTTTGAGTTCCTCCCAGTTCTTGACTGGCTTGCTGTCACTCACAATAGACTGCTGCTGTTGGTCCAAAAGGTGCTGAAGTCTAAACTACATCTCCCAGAGTCACTGCCCATACAATCCTCTTGTGGCTGGCTCAGATTATGAGTCCAAGTTCTGATTCGTCCAAGGCACCATTTTAGAGCTAGCTTACCCCACACTGATTGGTCCAGTTCAGCAGTTCAAAACTAGAATGGGAACTAGCAGACACAGTTCTGACTGCAAAGAAAGCAGGTTAGACAAACTGTAATTTCATTATTACTCTAAATAATTTCGGCAACAGTTACATCTTTCAGATAGGTTCCTTTGCACTCCTAGTGACTGCAAAATGAAGTGAATTGGCAGCAGCTCGAGTGGTACTCAGAAGAAACACACAGTCCCCCATACAAACTAATTATGTCTGCAAGCAGACAGCTCTTAAAGAGACAGTACCAGGGTTCTAAAACACTCACTGATAACTGGCCTAACGCAAACACCATTCAGGCTTGGAGCATTCAAGCAAGCTCCTGAAATCTTTTGGGAACCCCCATTTGCAGAGGGGTTACACATGGACAGTATACCTCAGGTTGTCCTGTGCCTGGCGTGGTACAAATCCAGTCTGATGTAGAGTGAATCGGTCCTGTATCACTTGTTGCAATCTTCATGCAATTATGACGGAGCAACTTATAATCTGTATTAAGGTGGAGACAGGCTAATAAGATGAACAGATGGTGGGGTCCTTTCCAGGTTTTATGAAAACCAAAATTACAGCTTGAGACCTGGAAATAGGATTGTACCTTCTTATAAACTCAGCAACAGGGGCATAAGCATTTTCTTGTGGTGTTTGTAAAATTTTCCAGGTAGGCCATCTATGCCTGGACATTTCCCGGATTTGAGCCACATCATCTTGGCTAATAATTATGCTGAAGTAACAGGTGACATCAAAGTCTCACCCATGTGCTGAGAGAGCTGAAAGAGACAAACTATTTAAGTACTGGGTTATAGCAGCTTGTTCTGGCGGCAGGCCCAGTCTATAAAGTTCCATATAGAACATTCTAAAACCATCTGCTATCTCTGAGACAAGGTGGAGTGTTTGCTGAGTTGTTGGGTGTTTCAGAGCTATTATTGAAGCCCTCGCCCTTTGTATCCGTAATCTACAAGCCAGTAACTGCAAGGATCTGGGGCCCCTCATAATATTTTTGTTTAGGAATAACAGTTTTGCTCAACATAGTAGTTGAGCAAAAAGCTGGACACAGTCCAGTATGCACAAGTGAGAATTTCTCTCATCCATCACAGAATATCTGTTATACAGATGGAGTCGCCCAGAGTTGAACCTTTTGCATCCCCAGTCAGTGAAAACTGCCCAGTTTCTGCTCACTTAATCCAGGGCCTGGAGTTTTCTGTCCAGACACATTGTTCCTCGCCTGAAGTGGAAGGTTCCTTTATGCCTTCCTCCATTTTCTCTGATTCAGTGGGTACTAATCAAACTTCAGATGGAGTGGGCCAGCATGATCCTGGTAGTTCCATTCTGGCCTCGTCAAATATGATTCCCATTGCTACAACAGCTGGCGGAGGGACCCCTGATCTCTCTTCCCTCTGCAGGAATGTACTGACCCAGGCTCAAGGGACCCTGGTACATCCCAACCACATGTCCTTCCAACTGCATGTTTGGCTTCTGAGGACGTGGTTATCACCTGCTTTGGGGGTTTTCCATGGGGGATAGATGTCCTTGTGGCCATTCAGAATCTCTCCATTCGAGCCACTTATGCCATGAAGTGGAAGAGGTTTGCCATCTGGCTGCCAAACATAATCTGGACCCTTTCACTTGTCCAGTGAGCCAGATTCTGGACTACCTAATATCACTGTTGGACTCAGGTCTCAGTACTCTTCTCACAAGGTACAGATTTCAGCCTTCCACGAGCCTATGGGTGACCGTAACAAAGGCTCAACTGGATGTTTCCTGTACCTTCTTGAGCAGCATCCTGCATCTGAAACCTCCAATCTGTTCTCCTGTCCTGACTTGGGATTTAAATTTTGTTATGAGACATTGACCCTGTCTCCTTTTGAGTCAACCAGCGCCTACGAGCTACACTTCCTTTCTTGGAAAGTGTTATTTTGGTTGCCATTATTTCTGCTCTAAGGTTTCTGAGTTTAGGCCTCTGGTGTGAGGAGCCATATTTGATTTTCACAAGGACAGGGAGTCTTTGCACATGAATCTAAGTTTCTCCCTAAGGTTGTGTCTGAGTTTACACTGAATCAATCTATCCACTTTCCTTTTTATTTTCCTGGCGTGCCAATCCAGGAAGCACTGCTCCATACATTAGATATGCGAGAACTTTGACGTACAGTATTATCTGCTCTGGACTAAGGGTATGCAGGAAGTGAAGCAGCTTTTTGTTTCTTTCACCCCAGGTAGAGAGGGCATTCAGATTTCTAAACAATGTTTGTCTAAATGGTTGACTAATTGCATTGTGTTCTGCTACAAGTAAGGAAAGAGTTGCCAGAAGCGGTGAAGGCTCATTCTGCAAGAGACTACGTCTGTGGCTTGTTTCCCAAGAGATCACGGCTGCTGACATTTGTGCGGCTGCCACCTGGAGTACCACATCCATACATTCACCAGGCATTCCAGTCTGCACATTACCTCAAGAGCCTGTGCAGGTTTTATCAGGGCTGTGCTGCAGGGCCTCCTGTCTTAAGTTTAGGGATGGCCTTCCTGCCAGACTGTTTTTGTGCATATGTAACTGCTTGAGACTCGTTCCATCTGCAGGGACCTGATGACTGAGACCTCCCCAAGAAAAATAGAACAGTTACGTAGAACTTAGTGTAACAGTAGATTTTGAGGTGATCTCAGTCATCAGATCTACCTTCCCTCCCACCCGTCATCCTTTTGGGGCTCTTCCTTAGAACTGGCTGTCTGTTGTATTGGGCCTTTCATATGGGTCTGGGCATCTCTCTCTCTCTCTTCTCCTATGGCTGAAGCTGCTCCCTTTGCCTCGGGAAAAGAACTGAGGGAGGGTGGGGCCACTCATGCCTTTATGGGGCTGGTGACATCAGCCGATGATGGAGTGGTGGCCCCAGTCGCATTGCTGAAAACGTCTTTGTGGATCCTGCTTAACCGACTATCAAGTTCTATCTGTGGGATCTGATGACTGAGATCCTCAAAGATCTATTGTTACAGTAATTTCTTACATAACTGTTCTTTCTTCCCCACCATATTATTCAGAACAGTAGGGACTGCTCAGTTGCTTGTTTTATTTGTAATAATAGAAATTGTCTTTTCTAGGAGCGTGGATATGTTGTTCAATCCACACTGTCTGGAAGGTTCCTTGCCGCTTTAAATCTTGCCGAATAGTCTTCAAGCTGGCTCCTCCCACCCACCGGTGGTAAAACCCTCGGCCGCCCCATGACACCAGATCTTCCTTATCGCTTGGAAGCTCAGGTTCCCTCCTTAGCGATCTGCGTTTGTAGGCCTGGATCAGTTCATGATCTGCAGGCCTCGATCTATACAAGTCTTTCACGCCTTCGGTTCTAGATTAACACACTCCCGACTTCAGCTGGGATGCCCAGAAAACGGTTTCCTCCAGTGAAGTCAAGGAGGCCCATTGGGCGGTGTCCGTGGCTGCAGGCTCTGCGGGAACCGCTCGAGCAGTTGATAAGCCTCGAGGAGGCAGCCAGGCCGTCTTCTTCTTCTTGGCATCGGCGTTTATCCTGCTCTCCTTGGGCTCCTCCACACTGCTTCTTTTAAGGAGCTTTGTCAGTCCCTCTCACCAAGGGAGAAGGCCCTCAGGGACTCACATGAGTAGAGTCGAAGAAAGGAACCGAAGGTAAGCCCCTCTGGCAGCGTTCATGGGAGCAGGAGAGATCTCATTCCCGGAGCGTCTGCTTTCGACTTGGTCAAGGTTGCAGCTAAGGCCGCTGACTTCATGGTGTCCCTGTCAGGTCAGCCGTCCGAGACATCCATCAATGTGGTCAAGATTTTTATCGACCCATTGGATGGGGTTGTCGACTGGAGAAGCCGACAACCCTTCTTCACCAGTTCCCTGGTGGTTACCAAGGACTTGCCCGTGCCTCCTGTGCCAAGTCCCGGTCAAGGACCCTGAACGAGGGATGGGTGGGTTTCCCTGCCCCTCTTGACCCCACCATCGGCGACCTCGATGGTCTCGGTCCTCCTCCATGTCGGGTAGGTCCCACCGACATCAGCGGTCTTAGTCCCAGCATCACAGAAGTAGCATCGCGCTTCGTCCTCTTCGGAGGATGGGCTCGAGCGCCAAGTGCGTCAGTGCTATGAGGGACATGATATGGCAGCAACCTTACTAGCTGACAACAACCGACCCGTCATTTGCCATTATGGTTGTCGCCAGAATCACCAAAGCACCTTCTCGCCATTGGCTCTTAGTCAAGGAGCCGACCCAGCACCTATTGCTCGCCAAAACCATCTGCTCACCCATTGTGGTGGAACCACCACCTCCGCGAACCTGGACTGGGACCCTGATCAAGGATTCTCGTCGGATCAGGGCTTGTCCCAGGTTGTCAGTCACCTCATCCCGATCGGCCTCAGCAAGTGGAGGGGTGGCTTAGCGCTCGGCAGCTATTGTGGACTCCCGAGTCCGGCTGACTCCATCTTGTATTCCAGGCCCCTTGACCTGAAATCTTCCGGGGTCAGTCGGTGGACGAGAGCCCATTCTCATTCCTGGGAATTCTTCAGCTCATCTCAGAGTCCACTGGGATGCAGCTCAGACCCGATACAAAACAGGCCAGATATTCCCTCATAGAGATTCTGGACCGAGGTTCCACATGGAGGCCTTCCCTGTGGCTGAGGCCAGTGTTGGTCCAGCCCTGGACTTGTGCCAGTGGCCTGCATCCTGTCCTGCACCTTTGACCAGGATGGCTGCACTTAAGTATGCAGTTCCACGGTTCCCGCTCCGGTTTTGAGCACCCCTCAGTTGAAGGGCTGGTAACTGATAGTGTCTTCCGTAGCTCGGAAATGCTAGGGACATGGACCCCTCCCGACAAGGAGTCAAGAAGCTGGACTATTCAGGCGCAAAGTTTATGCTGCCTCCTCCCTAGGTCTTGACAGGCTAGCTCGGCCTTGCTGATGGCATATTTTCACATGCCCTTATGGGTTCCCTGGATGAGGTGCTTCCTCATCTCCAGGCTGACCTTCAAATGATGGTCAAGCAGGTGCAGTATCAGGGAAGGGTGGTGCGAAACAACAGCTCCAAACTGCTTTGGACATTGGAGACTCTTGTGCCGGTCAGTAGCAGGCGCAGTAGCCATGCGCTGCAGAGCTTGGTTGCGGATCTCCACCTTCATGGTGCATACCCAGCACAAACTGGCAGGCGTTCCTTCCTGGGCACCGACTTGTTCAGGTCAGGGTGGAAGGCCATCTCCAGAGGATCGAGAAGTCCAATGCTACCTTGGACCTGGTCACGTTTGCTCAGAAGGACAGAGGCCGCCAGCAGCAGCATAGCTCTTTCACCCTTCCACCCCTGCGCCATGTCCGACCCAGCAGCACCAAAGGCACAGGGCAGCAGGCTCATGCTTGGCACCCCGGCCAGAGTTCTGCTTCTTTCTGCAGGAAGCCTGGAGGGAAGGGTCCAGGCAACCTCGGATGGCCCTTCCTCCAAGCCTGCCCAATGATGGGGTGAGGGTGCCAACCCTACTCGTCATTTCCTCCCTAGGTCCCCCATGGAGATGGCTCTGCCACTTCCTTTCCGCCTGGTCCGCTATCACCATGAACCGTTGGGTGCTGGAAGAGGTGGGCAGGGGTCTGCCTCTGAATTGAGCGGACCCCTTCCTGTCGAGCCGTCACTCCTCAGGGGCTGTCGGGTTCCACAGCCTCTCTGTCGGCTTGTCGAGCCGACATAGCTCTGCTCCTCCAAAAGAAGGTGATCAGCAGGTGGTGGATCCTCCTCCAAACCTGGAGGTTGTGTCCAGGTACTTCCTGGTCCCAAAGCGGACGAGGCTGGCACCCATTCTTGATCTGCACGACCTGAACAAGTTCCTAAGACTGTGCACCTTCAGGATGGTCACTCTGGCTCAGATCATTCCATCCTTGGAACTAGAAAAGTGGTTCTGCTCTCTGGATCTTCGGGGTCGTTCCTTCACTTCCCAATTCATTTGTCTCATCAGCGATTCCTCCGCTTCGAGAGCAGAGGGATCACTTCGAGTTCAGGCCATGTCCTTCAGCCTTTCTCCAGCTCCCGGGTCTTCATCAAATGCATGGCAGTGGTGACAGCATTCCTGCAGTGCCGAGGGGTTCGGGTGCACCTTACCTGGATGACTGGCTGATAGCAGCCCCTCCATGTTGGAGGTGGAGCAGTCCAGGGATCTGGCCCTCCAGGTCTGCTCTCAAATTGGCCTCCTGATCAACAAGGCCAAATCAGAACTCATGACATTACAGGTGATTCAGTTCTTGAGCCAGAGCCGCTTCCGGCAGACAGGGCCAAGGTCCTTTCCTCCTTTGCCCAGTCATTTCTGGTTGGGCAATTGCACCCTGCCGGGACTTCCTGTGCCTTCTGGGCCTCATGGCTGCCTGCACCAGCGTGGTCCGTTGGGCACTGGCATATCGCCCCCTGCAATGGGGGCTGGTCACCAATGGTCACAGCATCACGTCCATTGGATCAGCCAGTAACCGCTACCCAGAAGATGTGGGATGGCCTGCAGTGGTGGCTTGTCCCAGCTCATCTGCAGGAGGGTATCCCATTTGTCTGCCTCGAGCTGATGGTCATCCTTATGACTGGCGCCTCTTTGATGGGTTGGGGTGCCCATCTGAGGGCTCTGGGCCCATGGCCTCTGGACCCCTCAGGGTTCTTGATGCCATATCAACCTGCTGGAGCTTTGAGTGGTTCGACTAGCCCTCACCTCTTTCGCTCCCGTTTGTACAGGGTCAGGTGGTTCAGGTCAGGCGGACAACACCATGACCAGGTACTATCTCAGCCGTCAGGGTGGGACACATTCCTTGCCTCTGTTCAAGAGAGCTCTCCGCATTTGGTCTCTCATGATCAGCCTGGGTGGATCTCCTAGCCATCCATGTGGCAGGAGCCTCAAACAGTCTGGAATATGCCCTCAGCGGATAGGCGCTGCATCGCCGCAGTGGTCTCTACTGCCAGAGGTAGTTCAAGACCTGTTTTTCCATTGGGGCACCCCTCAGGTGGGACGTGTTCTTTCAGGGACAATGTGAAGCTGAGGCTGTTTCATGCCCACACCTCAGCAGGGCTCGCTGCAGGGATACCTTCTTGAGGCTGTGGACCCGAGCCTTTTCTGCACCTTCCTCCATTTCCCTTGATCCACAAGGTGCTTCTCGAGGTGAAGAGGGACAAGGCACAGGTGATTCTGATAGCCCCAGACTGGCCTCGCCAGTTCTGGTACCCATATCTCCTCAGCCTTATCTCCAGGCTTCTGAGATGGCTTCCAGCCCATCTGGACCTGATCTCAGTCGACAAGGGAAGGTTCTCCATCTGTACCTTCAATCTCTGCACATGACGGCCTGCTTACTGGCGGCTAGAGTGCCAGGCCTTGGTCCTTCCGAAGAGGTCCTCAACGTCATTGAGGTATCCCATAAGAGTCGACCAGAAAATGCTATGCCTTCAAATGGAAGAGATTCTCCATTTGGTTTCAGGACAAGGGTTGACCCCTCTTCCTGTCCATTGGCTAGTATTTTGGATTACCTGTGGTCTCTTTCTCAGCTAGGGTTTTGGTTGTGACCCATAGGTGCATCTGGCAGCCATCTCTGCTTGCAGGCGCGGGCCAGCAAGCGCTGGTACAGGAGAAGGTGTGTCCTGCGCTTTTCAGAGGTCTAGACTACATTTCCTCCGGTGTGAGAACCTCCACCTCCATGGGATCTACTGCTGGCTACGTTCATGGGCAAGCCAATCAAACCGATGCACAAGTGTGACATCTCTCACCTGTCATGGAAGACCACCTGCTTGGTGGCTATAACGTCAGCCAGAAGGATGGGAGACCTCAGGTGCTTTCCATCGAGTCTTCTTATCTGGTCTTTTACAGGGACAAGGTTGTCCTTCACCCCACCTGAAATTTCTTCCGAAGGTATTGTCAGAGTTTCACCTGAATCAGGGGTTGACTCTGCCAGTGTTCTACCAGTCACACCTTGGAAGCGGACAGTTGAAGTTTGGGAGAGGTTCACCAGCTGTTTGTCACTGATGCTGCACCTGGCAGACCTGCAGCCAAGTGAGCGATAAGCAGGTGGGTCACCTCCTGCATAGATCTCTGCTATGGGTTGGCGGGCATGGAGTCATTCAAAGGGATAAGAGCTCATTCTACCCGCCACCGCTGCTTGATTGGCTGCTTCTAGGGACATCCCTATCCAGGAAATCTGCAGGGCTACTACCTGGAAGTCCAGCACCTTTATTTCCCATTACCACATTGACCTAGAGTCACGCGGGATGCTGGTTTTGGGACCTGGTTCTCCAGTCCTTATTTCCTAAGTAGAGGTGCGCGCCTTGCCTCCCTCCTCCCGGAGAACTGCTAGGAGTCTGCCAGACAGTGTGGATTGCAGAACATAGCCACGTCCTAGAAATGCAGGTTACTCACCTGTAACTGGAGTTCTAGGGGTGGTTTATGTTGTTCATCCACGACCACCCGACCTCCCGGCTTGACGCACAACCTGGCTTCCAGCGGGCTAGGTCTGGCGCCATGGGCGGAGCTGAGGTTTTACCAGGTGGGTGGGGGAGCCAGCTTGAAGTCTTTCCAGCAAGCTTTAAAGCGCAAGGAACCTGCTAGACAGTGTGGATGAATAACATATACCACTCCTAGAACTCCTGTTACAGGTGAGTAACCTGTATTTTTTATTTACAGTCAATTCTGCTTGTATGCCCAAGCTCCGTATCATGGAAAAATGGGCACAGTATGAAACTACACAAGCGGAGAGTAACTTTTGGAATTGCTACTGCTATTCAACATTCAACATAAGCAGGCAGACACAATATAAAAGCAGAAATGTGCTTTGTTCCTACAAAAACATTTTATTTGATTAAAAACTGTGCTGTATAATAAAATAGTAAATAAATATATTCATCCTAAAAGAATAAAGCATGTTATAGCATCACAGTACATTTTGCTTTTGCTACAGTCCACTAACGTTCATGGGTGCTTTCGGCAGTGGCATTTTCATCAGCTGCTTGACTTCAGCATTAAGCAGCGTGCCCTGATTGAGCCAATTATCTATTGAGAGTTGTTTTGTGCCTCTACTCGACAACATCTCTAGTCTCTTCTCAAAAGAGTAAAACCACCCATATTCCTTACTTTCTCTTGCGCCACTGTGCGTATTTTCCCACCATCTGCCATACCTCTGTTGTTGTTGTTGCTACCATCAAATGATTGCCTAACATAGGAACACCATAGTTTTGGGAGGCAGTGAGCCATCTGAGGACGCTCCTCGACTAACGGTCCTTGCCGTCCCTTTTTCTTTTGCGTTGGTGTTCCAACTTCAGCTCCACTCCTGCATGATCTACTCTTGGTTCCACAGAAAGCACCGCACTGAAATGTCAACACCAAATTCTGCCACAAGATCTTTTCTCGTAACCCCGGCATTTCAGATTTCTCAAGCAGCTTAACTTTCATAAGTGGCAGCTCATTTCTTTTTGTTGTTCTCCATTGCTGCTACGAACACTTGGAGCTGAAACCTGGTGAATGAGATGTTAAGTTCCTGATGTGGTTGGTGTTAAGCTGTTCTATGTAAGTGCTAAATGCAACTGCAATTAACACCTCATCAGGTAACTGGGAGCTTCACTTTAGACCCTAGCAGCTCTACATAAAACAGGCATACAGACAAAAAATGCAAAAGGCATACAAGCGGGCACAATGGCACTGTCTAAATGGAAATGGATCGGGCCTTTAAAAAGCGGGCATCCATCCAGCAGCATACATCTGAAAGGCATAAAAGTGGAATGGACTGTATTTTTATTCAGGTTAAGATAAAACAGAAACAACAGTTCCACAATAACAAGGAAAAGTGCGGAAGAGGCATTACATCACAATCGGCAGTAATAAATTTGCTACAGTAGGATACGATTCTTGTAATTAAGTTGACACATATAGGAATTGCAGTATGACACCTGTGGCAAGAAAAACATCCAGAAATTGTGCAGTATTGGCTATTACAGCAAGACTGTGGTCTCAGATTTAAAAGAAATGTCTATATGGAAATGATGCCTTTGCACATTATGGCTGCACACAGCCTCATCCAACCATACTGTAGCGAATCAGAATGTATAAGCTCCTCTGATGAGCAGCAAACTACTGTACCACTCGAGAATGCTCTAATTAATGTCCTATTATAATATAAACTTGCTGTGACCTAGTGCCCATTACAAATATCGGGCAACAAGTACTGTGATGAAGGATGAAAAAGATAACTGTTTCAGTTGATGCAGCTAAAAACATTTGTTTATAAATACAACATCTTAACAGGTTATAAAGGCATTACCTGGATAGCAATAATTTGATTTTGGTACCTTTAAGTAAGTGGCTGAAAGTACGATGGAGAGGATATACCTCCCTCAGGAGTCTATAATAAAGAAATGGGCTATGTGCTAATTATCACCTGGGGCCTATAGCCATCATATCCTCTTGCAGCAATCAGGAGGGCCAGTCAGGCTATGTGGCAACCATTGTCATTACAAATGGCACCTCTGATTTCCATTATCTTCATATCAATGTGTTTAAAACATACTCACTCAAATAGTAAGCATCCTGGGCCAAACTCCCATTTTAGTTAAACATTTAACGGCTTTTTATGGCTGCACTGGCGAGGCTATGCTGACGTAGTGTAGTTACATTGAGAAGTGGCTTTGGTAGCACATGATTGCGAATACACTACAGCTGTGTTCGACCGATTTCTCTGCATCCTGTGTATTCAGTACAGAAGTTGCTTTCTAACCCCTAACTGCACTATTTTCTTGCTCCCAGCCGTGCTAGTCAGGATGATTTCCTATCCATTATTGTTTGGCATTGTGTGTAAGGTATCAATTAATAAACTGTAAAACATTTGTTGTTCTTGAATTACTACTCTTTACCTGCCTAGACTGCACTGTTCACCCCAGTCACACAAGCTTCAACCTGCATCTTGTTTATTAGTGCAGACACAGAATTCCCCTGGCACTATGTTTTTCTCCACGACATAATTGTAGGCATCAATATAAAAGTGCAGGTGTGTGTGGAACGTCCACTGTGAATGTTCTGCAGGAACTTGCTTCGCCATTCCTCCTCCAGCCGAGACAAGGAAGGAGAATGAGTTGCTCGGCGGGCAGCCTGAGACAAGGAGAGTGAGTTACATGGCGGGAAGAGGAACCAGTAACACTGGATGCTACAGCCAGGGAAAGGGTAGGTGGTGGATGCCAGGGTGGTGGGTAGCCAAGATAAGCAGAATGAGTTGCTCAGCAGGGAAGAGTAGCGGCAAGTGTAGGCGCTTCGGCAAGGGGACATGGTTAAGTGGTTGATGCTGGGCTGGCAGTTGGAAAGTCTAGGGTAATTGTGGGTCGTGAGGTTTTGTGGCTCAGGAAGGGTCTTGCTCTGAGTAGCATTATTGAAATGTCAAAATTTAAACAAATCGAAACAAGTTGAGTTGGATTTTCTAGGACTAGTGGTTGTTTTGTTACATCGCTAAGTGAGGTACAGCTGCAACAGGACACAGAAGGTAATTGTAAATGGAGTCCACCCTGAAGAAAGGGCGGTTACTAGTGGGGTACCGAGGGTTCAGTATTGGGTCCAGTCCTTTTAATGTCTTCATCAGTGGCATTGCAGAGGGACTGGAAGGAAAAGTATGCCTTTTGCAGATGACACAAAGATCTGCAACAGGGTTGATACACAAGGAGGCGTGGAAAGGATGAAAAGGACTTGGCAAGGTTGGAGGAATGGTCGGCATGATAGCAGCTAAGTTCAATGCAAAAAGTGCAAAATAATGCACCTGGGAAACAAGAACCCAGGGAAGAATACACAATGGGTGGGGAGGTAGTAACAACAACAAAACAGGAAAGGGACCTGGGGTAATCATATCAGATGACCTTAAGGTTAGCAATGTGGAGAAGGCAGTAGGAGGGCCGGGGTATACTGGGATGTATAGGAGAGGCATCAGCAGCAGAAAACAGGAAGTTGTTATCCCTCTGTACAGACAGTTGGTGAGACCCCATCTGGAATACTGTGTCCAGTTCTGGAGACCCCATCTCCGCAAGGACATAGACAGGATAGAGGCAGTCCAGAGGAGGGCAACTAAAATGGTGCAGGGTCTGCAAGAGAAGCCGTATGAGGAGAGACTAAAGGAGCTAGTATGTATACCCTTGAGGAAAGAAGGAGAGGGGACATGATAGAAACTTTCAAGTACCTCAAGGGAATCAACAAAGTCCAAGAGGGTCGATCTTTCAGAAAAGAGACTTGCAAGAACAAGGGACACAATTTAAAGATAGAAGGAGGGCGGTTCTGGGGCAATGTGAGGAAGTATTATTTCACAGAGAGGGTAGTGGATGCATGGAACAGCCTTCCTGAGGAAGTTTGGGGTCTAAAACTGTGGGAGAATTCAAGAATGCATGGGACAGACATAAGGCAATTCTTGTGGGGGGCAGGAAGATATAGACTGTTGGTTAACTAGGATCTGCGGCCTATCCTGTAGGTAGGGAAATGGGCAGACTAGATGGGCCTAGCGGTCCTTATCTCGCCAAAGTCTATGTTTCTATGTAATCCACAGCGAGACATTTTGTGATGTGATCCTTGGGATCTAAACTCAGTTGTCTCACCTAAGTCACATATCCTGATACATCACAGTGGGGAGAGAAGTGCTGGCAAGAGTGGGAGAGGCGGACTGTGTCAGTCAGATGTAAACTGAGTGCAAATTGCTGTCTTGGCCTATAGACCCCCTCTGATATACAGTAGTAGCCTTGGCCAATAATTAAATAACACTTTCTCTGCTGTAGTCATCATTTGACAGCGCAATGTTGGCTGCCTGGGTGGTGTGTGTGGGTGGGATTGTGGAATAAATGTCCAGTCATTGAAAGAGTGCTATTGGCTGCCTGCACCCAAGCTAAAGGGACTGGAGAGGTTAGACTTAGCTCATTCTTTCCTGTGCAGTCAGTGTAAAAGAAGGTGAAGCAAGAGAGAGTTCTTCAAATCACTTTCACTTATTGGTAGATGGCATGATTCCTGCCCCATAGAGACACAAGTTTTGACAAGTTTTTTTTTATATATATATATATATTTTTGGGTTCCTCTGCGGCTGGAGGTGCTACCAATGGTTCCCCAGTCCAGCCTGACCTCGTAGCTCCTACTCTTCCCAAACCCCAAGCTGTTTACTCCTGAGTGAAACTGCTGTCTTGGCCTGCAGACCCACTCTGATATACAGTAGCAGCCTTGGCCAATAATTAAATAACATTTTCTCTGCTGTAGTCACCATTTAGCTTGGCTAGCTGTTGGCTGTCTGGGTGTGTGTGTGTGTGTGTGTGTGGGGGGGGGATTGTGGAATAAATGTCCAGTCATTGAAAGGGTGCTACTGGCTGCCTGCACCCAAGCTAAAGGGACTGGAGAGGTTAGACTCAGCTCATTCTGTCCTGTGCAGTCAGTGTAAAACAAGGTGAAGCAAGAGAGAATTTTTCAAATCACTTTCACTTATAGGTAGATGGCATGACTCCTGCCCCAGAGAGACACAAGTTTGACAAGTTTTTTTTATATATATGTTTTGGTTCCTCTGTGACTGGAGTTTGTTTCCAATGGTTCCCCCAGTCCAGTCTGACCTCGTAACCCCTACTCTTCTCCAGACCCCAAGCTCTTTACCCCTTCCTCGAGCCTACACAGCGATCCACGGGGTGGGTACGCAACTACCTCAGCGTGAGATCGAGGGGGCTCGATCAGAGGGAGTATCCAAGGCTGAAGCTGGGTGGCGCCACCAGGCCAGCCTTCAAGCAGCACGCCGAGGTATTTTTCTTTTACCCCCTACGCCACGGCCATGCACTATATCAACACGGAAGTACCGAGATGTCAGCTGCTTGCATCCCCGATGTGCTCCTAGCATCAGTAGTACTTCCAGTCTCCACCGTGGTCACCACTGCGCCGGGATGCCCGGATCCCACCCAGGGAGAGGAGAGCCGTCCTCCGGACACTCAGTCCTGCCCTTCCTGCCGACCCCCAGCACTCGGGCTCGTTCCTGAACCACGTGTCGCTGGCGTGATGCGAGGTGTGGCGCCCAGCACCTCAATCCTCAGCGCCGCCGGGCAAGTTTTGACAAGTTTAGTTTGACACACTCTGAGAGACAGTAAGATATGATAACGATGTTTCTTTCTGTTCAGGGATTTTTATTTTCTATTGTCAAAGATCAAAATTCAAAACTCTTTTAGGGCTAATCAGGGATCTCTAAAATAAAAGCTTTTGATAGTCAATTGGGGTAGATTGTTAATTATAAAGCCTTTTTAAGGGCTAGCAGGAGAGGGAATCTTATAGAACAGGTTATTTTTTTCAGGCAAATTGGGTGGGATGAAGGAACTTTAAAAAAAAAAGAACAGTGTAATGCTCTTTAAAGCCTCAAACAGATGGAGAAAAATGAAGCATCACATCAACCTTTTCAGTGCAGTAGATCCAAACCTGTTGTGTTGCTCAGTGTTTTAATATTAACACACCCTTATTATTATTATGGTTATATATAGTACACCTTTGATTCTGATTCTGGTTAGATTTGCCTGATCTGACCTGACAGAGCCAGAAAAGCAGTCCTTACACCCTACTTGATATTGCTTTCTTCCTCCTGTTTTTCCAAACACCTCTCTTATCTCTGTCACATCACTCATCAATACTTGTCCTACTACTACTATTATTTAAATCACTTCATCTACTCTTCACTCTATTTCTCTCCCTCCCCTCTTCCCTCTCTCTTTCCTTCCCACAAATCCCTTAGCAAGACTGTGTCTAATGTTTTTGCTACATGTCTAATGTCTTGCTAAATTTCTAGGTGGCCATGTCTGAGTCCTTGGTGATATATTGCTTAGGCCTACTAATCCTCAATTTCTGCTTGATTCATCTGTTATGACATTCCTTCTTACCTCTAGCTCTCGCATGCTTATCCTTTTCTCTCTCTTTACCCTATCACTGTTTTATATTTAGTCTTTGGTAACCGGGTAAGACCCACTAGGCGCAAGTGCCTGTTTTCAGGAGCGACCACGGGAGCACTAGTGGTTAAGTAACTTGCTCAGAGTTGCACAGTATGCAAGTGGAGGTTGTAAGAATCAAACTCAGGTCGGTCTGCTGGATGTATCAAGCTCGTTCACACCTCGTTCCTCTAACCTCTAGACTATACTGCAGCTCCTAGCATACACAAACTCTTTTAAGAATTTATTTTATTGCTCATCAGTATCTGAACCTACACAGATGATTTTTTTATAAGTCCTTTTTGATCCTTCTGCTCCTGGCTGCCCCTTGACCCCCCAGCCCCATCACCCTGGTATCACCGGACTTACCTCTGCCCGGTTGCTGACTGTATTTTTTATGCCATGTACTCTTGGACTGTTGTATAATTTTATGTGTTGTACTTTCCGGGTTGTGCCTGAAAATAGTCATTTCATGGCTAGTGCACTTACCAGTTAACAAAACTAAATAAAATAAAAAATAAATAATACTAGAAGCAAGTGTAGGTAATAAAATCTGTGTAGGGCAGTGCGGTGGTGCTGAGGTTGGTAGCTGGACGCCACCCGGCAACCCAGGTTCGGGGAGCGAGCACGGCCATGGGGGTTGGTAGGGAGGGAGAGGATTGAGCGTCTGGAGGACTGCTCTCCTCTCCTGGGGAGGACTGGCGTTCCCACGAGCGACTACCCCAGGTGGAAGCCAATGGGTAGTGCAGGTCTGAGGGCTCGACTTAGGGAGGTAGCTGAGGGACTTCTGTGGGCGTGCACACATCCTGCGTGTGTGCCCCAGCAATGGGTAAGGGAGAAAATAAGGAAATACCCGCTGGCTGTGGGATGATGACAGACTCCCCGCAGACTCTGCATCCGGGGACTGGGCAGAGGTAAGTCCCGTGATACCAGGGTGATGGAGGTGAGTCAGTCACAAGGCGGCAGCAGGAGCAAAAGGACTTATAAAAAAAAAAAGTCTGTGTCGGTTCAGATATTGATGAAAATAAATAAACTCTTAAAAGAGTTTATGATGCTATATACCTATGGATCTAGATAATTCACTTGAAATTGAATTGAGGAAAGATATCTGGAAAAAGAGCAGCAAGGAAAAGTCAATAGTACTGTATTAGAAGACTTTTTATAAAGGATTTACCCAGGATAGCTCAGATGAGGTATAGTGTCTTTGTTTCAGTGTGGTCCTGCTTATTACCCATTTTGCAGCTTATGGCCATGTGCATCGAATTGCTTTAATACTGTTGCATTAGCAGCTATTGTGACTGATCAGGCGTGTGAAAACTCTGAACAGTGTACTGTTTGTCATCCAAATGGTGAAACACTTACTCTGTCACAATGCAAGGAAGAAAAAAGTTACTGTAAACGTTATAGAATAAGTATGACAAATATTTACCAGAAAGCATAATCAGCCTTCTGCATCAGAGTTAGGGTAAGTGTCCCAGCCCAAAAGTTTTGTTTTATCTTATCAAGATGCTTGCTGGCCTCAGCAGACTCTCTAGTGATAAACGTTTTACTTGAATGGGTAATTTTGAACTTGGCTGGTAGAAGAGAGTGGTGAGTGGTGACTGCCAACTCTTGGAGACCCTTTCAGATAGCATCATTGTGTAAGACACAGAAATCTGCAACAGAATGGATGGGGAGAGAAATGAAGAAGCTCTAAAACACCCGAAGACTGGCCAATTATAACAATAATATAAAGGAGTTTTTTAAACAGGAGTAGGGAAAGTATACTCACATTATATAGAACATCTGTTAGACCGCATATGGATTTTGGATCTCCACTGTGGAGCCCTTATTGCCAGGGAGAAAAGGAGGCAGGAGAGGGTGCAGAGAAGAATATCAAAAATGATACCTGCACTTAAAAACTGTGAATATCAGAGCGGACTCCCATCAACTTAAACTCTTTTGTTAGAACAGAGAAGAGTCGAGGGGACCTCTTAACTCTATTTAAAATCATGAAGGACAAGGACTTGTGCAAAAGAAATGGGAATTATTATACAAAAAAACCTGAAAGCCTGAGGAGGCATAAGTTACAGATAAAATTAGAAACCTCACATAAAACATGCATACATCACTCATTTACACAAAGGACAGGTAGGATGTGGAACAGTTTACCAAGAGAGGAGTCTCATCTGAGAATTTAACTAGCTTTAAAAATATAGATGAATGGATATTAAACAAGGATTGATGTGGACCTGTTGAGATGGGAGAATGCTTTATATGGGCAAATATGCCTTCTTCTGTTCCTAACACCCAGTATAAGAACCCAGTATGAGGTTTGGCCACTGAGCCTAGCGCCAAAATGTAAATTATGCATGGAGCACAAACACCCAAGGGTAGCGTATCTTTTGTTTTGGGGGGGTTAACAACAACGAAATAGGAAAGGGATCTGGGGTTCATCATATCTGATGACCTGAAGGTAACAAAGCAGTGTGATAAGACAGTAGGAAAGGCTAGTAGGATACTGGGGGTTGCATAGGGAGGGTAGCACCAGCAGAAAAGGGGTATATGCCCTATATAGATCAATGGTGGGGCCACCTCGAGTACTATATCCAGTTCTGGAGGCCACATCTCATGAAGACGAGACTGGGTGGAGGTGGTACAGAGACAGGCAACCAAAATGGTGCATGGCCTGCATCAGAAGCCCTAAGAAGTAAGACTCAGGGAATTAAATATGTACTCAGTGGAAGAAGAGAGAAAGAGGAGACATGATAGAAACATTCAGATACCTCAAAGTTATCAATAAGGTACAGGAGGGTGACATATTGCACAGAAAGTGATGCTCTGGGATGAGGGTGCATGATATGAAGCTGAAAGAGAGAGACTAAGAGGGATTTGAGGAAATATTTATTTCTTCACAGAAAGGGTGGTTGACACCTGGAACAGCCTCCCAGCAGACATTGTAAGTACTGAAACGATATCAGGTTTCAAACTTGAATGTGATAGACACAGGGGACCTCACAAACAGTGCTGGGAGGGGTAAGGCTGGAAACTAATTAGGTCTACAGTAGCACAGTAGGTAGGGACTTTAGAGCAGATTAGGTGAGCCAGGAGGTCCTTTCTGTTGACAGCTTCAGTGTTTCTATGCTGAATTTTAGGAGGGTGGACTTTGCTAGGATGGGGCTAGTTATCAAAAAAGCCCTGGCAAGAAGGGATACAAAATGGGGGTTGAGGAACAGTGGGTACACCTAAATGGAGCCATAGTGGAGGTGACAAACAAGTGCATTAGGCTGTGAAACAAAGGCAAGAGAAGGAACAAGGCACAGGGTGGGGAAAAAGAAATAAAGCCATACAAAATGGAGGGTAATGACTACCAATGCCCATAGTCTAGGTAAAAAGCTCCCTGAAATGGTGGCCTTGATGGAAGAGGTATGCCTGGATATTGTGGCAGTCTCAGAAGCATGGTACAGGAGAACTGTGACTGGGATGTCAACATACTAGGTTGTGCAATCTACAGGAGGGACAGGGAGGGAAGAAGAGGAGGAGGTGGAGTAGCTCTCTATGTAAGGGGAAGGATAAAAGCAACAGAACTAAAGGGTAAACAGGGAGGAGAGGAGGCACTGTGGGTCACCCTGGAGACTGGAAATGGCTCCACAATCCACACAGGGGTTGTATACAGACCCCCGTCTCAGGGAAGGAAATGGACAAGGAAATGATAGAAGGCATCCTTGGGATGGCAGAGAAAGGGAGATATTGCTGATATGGGACCTGAATATGCCAGATGTTGACTGGAGCACCTTTGCTGCAGCCACATCTAAGAGTAGAGCCATTGTTGATGCCCTACAGGGGCATGCCTCAGACAGCTAGTTTTGTAACCCACTTGGGAGAGAGCAATTTAGACCTGGTACTCTCAAATGGGGATGGAGAGTGGATCTCTGATCTTGAAGTGGGTAGCCATCTGGGAACAAGCGACCACCAGTGTGGTTCACAATAAACTTAGCTGTAGAGTCAAGCCACACAAAAGAGAAGGTACTGGACTTCAAGAGGGCTGATTTTGTCAAAATGGGAGAGTGCCTCAGAAAAGCATTAACAAACAGGCAAGAAGGTGGGGTGGAGCAACAATGGGAAACATCAAAACCGCCATCACAGAGACAGCAAGTCTTTGTGTGAAGCAAATAAAAAATCAAAACGAAAAGAAAAACCACTATGGTTCTCAAAAGAAGTGGCGAGGAAGGTAAGGAAAAAGATAGCATTCAGGAAGTATAAGGAAACACAGAAGGAGCAGGACAGAGAACTGTACCAGGTCAAGCAGAAGGAAGCGGGTAAGGCAGTCAGAATAACAAGGCCTAAATGAAGGAAAAGACAGCCAACTTGGTTAAGAAGGGAATAAAACCTTTTATAGGTATATTAGGAGCAAAGAAAGACTAAGGCAGGGATACTGAGGCTGAAACAAAGAGGAAGGTGGTTGGGCAGAGAGCGACAGTGAAAAAGCAGGATACTGAATGAATACTTTGCTCAGTATTCACAATGGAAAAGCAGGAAATACCTAATCTGGTCAATAGAAGCACTCTGGATAGTGGGGTTGATAGTGCTTTCACAGAAGAAAGGGTTCTGAAAAAACTCTTAAAACCGAAGGTGGATGAAGCAATGGGCCTGATGGGATTCACCCAGAATTTTAAAAGAACTAAGGGAAGAACTAGTAACACCACTGACTACCCTTTTAATAAATCATGGGAGGATGGGGTAGTACCTGAGGACTGGAGGAGGCGGATGTCATTCCCTTCACAAAGTGGGAGCAAAACAGAGGCAGAAAACTACAGACCTGTCAGTTTCACCTCAGTGGTAGGAAATGATGGACTCACTTCTGAAGGAAAGAATTGTTGAGTACCTAGAGGCCAGTGGGGCACAGGATCTAAGGCAGCATGGATTCACAGCAGGAAGGCATGTCAGTCAAATCTAATTGATTTCTTTGACTGGGTGACAAAGCAGTAGACCAGGCAGGGGCTGTGGACATGACCTACCTAGACTTTAGCAAGGCATTTGACATAGTCCCCACAAAAGATTAATAAACAAATTAGCCAGCCTGGAAGTGGGTCCTAAGGTGGTAGCCTGGGTAAAACACTGGTTGGACAACAGGACATAGCGGTAATAGTAAATGGAGTACACAGTGAAGAAAGGAAGGTTACTAGTGGGGTACCACAGGGTTTAGTACTATGGCCGGTCCTTTTAATATCTTTATAAGTGACATTGCAGAGGGACTGGAAGGGAAAGTATGTCTCTTTGCAGATGACACAAAGATCTGCAACAGGGTTGATACACAAGGTGGGGTGGAAAGGATGAAAAGGGACTTGGCAAGGTTGGAGGAATGGTCAAATGTATGGCAGCTTAGATTCAATGCAAAGAAGTGCAGTAATGCACCTGGAAAACAAAACCCAGGAAGAGTACACAATGAGGGTGAGATACTGACAACAACAAAAATGGAAAGGGACCTGGGGGTAGTCATGTCAGACAACCTAAAGATGGGCCAGCAATGTGAGAAGGCAGTAAGGAGGGCTGAGGGATACTGGGATGCATAGGAGAGGCATCACCAGTAGAAAACAGGAAGTTGTTGGCCCTCTGTACAGACAGTTGGTAAGACCACATCTGGAGTACTGTGTACAGTTCTGGAGACCCCATCTCTGAAATGACATAGACAGGGTGGAGGCTGTCCAGAGAGGAACCAAAATGATGCAGGGTCTGCATCAGAAGACATATGAAGAAAGACTAAAGGAACTAAAGATGTATAGCCTCAAGGAAAGTAGGGAGTGGGGACATGATAGAAACTTTCAAATACCTCAAGGGAATCAACAAAGTCCAAGAGGGTAGCATCTTTCAGAAAAGAGATGTGCAAAACAAGGGCACAATTTGAAGATAGAGAGACGGCTCAGAGGTAATCTGAGGAAGTATTTCTTCACAGAGAGCGTTGTGGATACATGGAACAGCCTTCCTGAGGAGTCGAGAGTCAAAAACAGTGGGGAATTCAAGAATGCACGGGACAGACATAAGACAATTCTTTTGGGGTGTAGGAGGAAGTAGGCTGTTGGTTAACTAGGATCTGCAGCTTATCCGTTAGGTAGGGACTTGGGCAGACTAGATGGGCCATGTCCTTATCTGCCATCAAATTCTCTGTTTCTATGGTTCTCAATAGTTGTAGCAGAGAAAGTAGAGCCAAAAGGATGGCTTTCTAGAAAATACAAGGAGACACAGAAAGAAGAGGATAGGGTGATGTACCTAAATTGTCTGAGGGAAGCAGGGAAAGCTGTTAGAGAGCAAAGGCACAAACAGAGGAAAGATTAGCACAAACGGTGAAGGAAGGGCACAAGACATTCTATCCTGTAGGTACATCAGTGTGAGATGGAAGGCCAGGAGAGAGTTATGTGAAGGCTCAGAGGGATGGAAGGAGGTGTGTGGAGGAGACCTGGAAAGGCATCAGAGTAATTCTGCTCAATTTTCACTGAAGAAAGAGTGGGAAGGAGAGGGTCCACAGCTAGAATCAGATACATGGGGTGAGGGGGGAGGAGGAGGAGGTGAACACCAGTCCATTTACAGAAGAGAGAATCCTAGAGGAGCTCACAAAACTGAGGGTGGACAAAGCAATGGGACCAGATGGCATACATCCCAGGATACTAAAGAAACTACGATAGAAATAGCAGCACCACACAGGCAGCCATGTTCCGTGAGTCGCTCAATACAGGAGTAGTTACAGAGGACTGGAGGAGGGCACATGTAGTCCTTTCACAAAATGGAAGCAGGGAGGAGGCAGGAAACAATACGGTGCTCAACCTCATCTCAGTAGTGGGTTAGATTATGGAGGCACTGCTTAAGAAAGGGATTGTGTAATACCTAGACTCCAGATCTAAGGCAACATGGATTCACAGCAGAAAGGTCATGTCAGACAAATCTGATACAGTTTTATGACTGGGTGATGAAGGAGATGGATTGGGGAGCAGTAGATGTCACCTACCTTGATTTCAGCAAGGCCTTCGACACTGTTGCATTCATATACAGCCTCAATACTGCCTTGGTACCTGTAAAGCGGGTTCTCCCAGGTCGGTGGACGGGAGAGAAAAATCTTCTACGGGAGGGAGGGAAATGGTCTCGCTAAATCCATCATTTTCAAGTGTGCTTTGTAGTCAGAATGTCCCACCATAAGAGCCACCTAAATCTGGGTCATTCAATGTCCAGGCAGATAGGGACAGCGAAACTACCAGACTGTTTTGGGAGATAAAGTATCAGGCAACAAGTACTGATGAAGGATGAAAAAGATAATTGTTTCAGTTAATGCAGCTAAAACATTTGTTTTTAAATACAACATCTTAACAGGTTATAAAGGCATTACCTGGATAGCAGTAATTTGATTTTGGTGCCTTTAAGTAAGTGGCTGAAAGTACAATGGAGAGGATATACCTCCCTCAGGAGTGTATATAAAGGAATGGGCTGCTATGTACTGATTATCACCTGGGGCCTGTAGCCATCATATCCTCTCACAGCAATCAGGAGGCCAGTAAGGCCATGTGACGACGACTGTCAATACAAAATGGCACCTCTGATTTCCAGTATCTTCATATCAATGTGTTTAAAACATACTCGCTCAAATAGTAAGCACTCTGGGCCAAACTCCCATTTTAGTTAAACATTTAATGGCTTTTTATGGCTGCACAGCAAGAGCTATGCTGACGTAGTGCAGTTACATTGAGAAGTGGCTTTGGTAGCACATGATTGCGAATACACCACAATTGTGTCCTTGACCGATGTCTCTGCATCCTGTGTATTCAGTACAGCAGTTGCTTCCTAACCCCACTGCACTATTTTCTTGTTCCCAACCATGCTAGTCAGGGTGATTTCCTATCCATTATTGTTTGGCACTGTGTTTAAGGTATGAATTAATAAACTCTAAAACATTTGTTGTTCTTGAATTACTACTCTTTACACTGTCTAGACTGCATTGTTCACCCAGTCACACAAGCTTCAACCTACATCTTGTTTATTAGTGCAGGCACGAATTTCCCTGGCACTGTTTTTTTGCTTCAGGACATAATTGTAGGCGTCAATATAAAAGTGCAGGTGTGTGTGGAGCGTTCCACTGTGAATTTCTGCAGGAACTTGCCGCCCTTCCTCCTCCAGCTGAGACAAGGAAGGAGAATGAGTTGCTCGGCGGGCAGCCTGAGGCGAGAGTGAGTTGTATGGCATGGAAGAGGAACCAGTAAGACTGGGTGCTACAAGACTACAAGGTAGAAGACTTGGTTTGCTGGCCAAGGCACCTAGCTACCTGAGCTCTTTCCTTCTAAAACTGCTTGAAAGGCAGAGTAGAGAAACTTACCAGAGCAAGGAGAAGGATTAAGACTTAGTTTGGCTAAGCAGATTTACTGTGTGGTGGTGTTTTATTTTTACTCACAGGGATTGCTACTGTTTGTTGCTAACATTTCATTGCTTTATTTTTCTCTGATTCAAATTGTTGTTGCTGGTATACCTTCTTCTGCATTATTACAAGGTGTGCCTACAGGTGTGCTAACAGATTACTGCTATAATCTTCTGATTCAAATTGTCTTTTGCAAGGTATATCTTCTGTTACTGCTTTATTTTTCTCTGAGCAAAGTGTTTCTTACAGGTATATCTTCTCTGAAATTACTGTATTACAGGTGGAGCTTACATTTTGTGACTTTTTTATCATTGGGCTAAGCAAAATTACTGTTTGACACTGTGTTTTATTTTATTCTTGTTTGTTGAAAAGGTTTGTTGTCTCAAGAGATGTTTCAGTCTCCTTCTCACATTGAAGGAGCTAATTGCTTTCCTCCCACAGCTCTTCCAAAGGATTAGGTGTGTATGTGGAGTGGAGCTGGCAAACTGTCAGTATTTCCAACAGAAAGAAGGGTTAAAAGTCAGGTTAGTTGATATCTTGGAGGTAGAAGACTTGGTTTGCTGGCCAAGGCACCTAGCTTCACCTGAGCTCTTTCCTTCTAAGACTGCTTGAAAGGCAGAGTAGAAACTTACCAGAGCAAGGGAGAAGGATTAAGACTTAGTTTGGCTAAGCAGATTTACTGTGTGGTGGTGTTTTATTTTTTACTCACAGGGATTGCTACTGTTTGTTGCTAACATTTCATTGCTTTTTTTTCTCTGATTCAAATTGTTGTTGCTGGTATACATAGATACATAGACAGTGTCAGCAGATGAGAGCCTATGCCCACCTAGTCTGCCCATTTGAGCTTGTAAGTTCAGTTTGTTTCCTAGAAGTCTATTTCCCTTACCCCTGACCTCTAGAATTCCTTTATGTCTATCCCATGCATTCTTAAATCCGTGATTGTTTCAGTCCCCACCACTTCCTCTGGCAGGGTGTTCCACTTGTCCACCACCCGTTCTGTGAAGAAATTCTTTCTCATGTTTCCTCTGAATCGTCCCCCCTCCAACTTCATCCCATGCCTCTAGTCCTGAAACATCTTTTCGCAAAATAGTGTTTTCCTGCACCCTGTTCCTCCCTGTAAGATACTTGTATGTCTCTATCATACCTCTCTCCTCCTCTCCTCCAGGGAGTACATGTTCAGTTCCTTCAACCTGTCTTCATAGGACTTGTGATGCAACCCATGCACCATCTTTGTTGCCTCCTCTGAACCTTCTCTACCCTGTCTATGTCCTTACGTAGGTATGGTCTCCAGAACTGTACACTGTACTCCAGGTGGGGCCTCACTAGTGTCTTGTATAGCTTCTTCTGCATTATTACAAGGTGTGCCTACAGGTGTGTGCTAACAGATTACTGCTGTAATCTTCTGATTCAAATTGTCTTTTGCAAGGTATATCTTCTGTTACTGCTTTATTTTTCTCTGGAGCAAAGTGTTTCTTACAGGGTATATCTTCTCTGAAATTATTACAGGTGGTGCTTTACAGGTTTTACAGTTTTATCTAACATTAGGATAAGCTTTCAGGGTTACTGCATTTGTTGTTGACTGATTGTTTCTGCTCTTACCTCCTTGTTCTTTCATCGTGGTTTCTTCTTTTTAGGCAGGGAAGGGCCAGCCACCCACCCCATCCCAACCACCCCACGCTACACTCCTTTATAGGGTACCACAGTTGTGACATTTCCTGTGGCAGAGCAGGAAGGGGCGGATCAGTGGGGCCTCCACAAGGTGATCTCATTTACAGGGCACTAGTAATTTAACTTGTTATAACAAGTTAACCAAAGCACAACTAAAACCATTACTTGCATTTTTTTTCCTTCTAATTACTCTGACTAGGTTACAAACCCAGCAACTTATTTGGAATGGATTTCATTAACTGCAGGTACTGTGGAACAATTTTCAGAAGGACAGTCTTACAGGATTTAGGACACTGTCTACATGCTGGAGCCTTTGGAGATCTTAGGTCTCAGCTCCGGGCAGCATGGGCAGAGATTGCCGCCTCAAATTTCATATTGAAGGAAATACATTATAAGAACCACCGCCATTTCCCCAGCATCCAACAGAAAAACCTCGACGCAGAGGGTAGTTGGTCCAGGAGGTTGGCAGGTGGTTGGGAGGAACAAATCAGGTGCCCCATCACTCCTCTGCTCTCCAACACATTACCTCCAAAACCATATAAACACTACAAACAGGTATCTGCCTCTATCTCTGAAATCAAATAAAGAGGCAGAAGACACTGCAGAGCAGGACACTGCGGCACAGGAGCTAGCACAACAATACTCACCCAAATCAGGAACCAAAACTAAACAAGCACAAAGGAAATCCAAAAACTTGATCATAGGAGACTTCATGATTCGGGAGTTGATACCCATCTCCAGCAGAGGGTGATGGTCAGATGTCTCCAGGTACATCAGCATGGAGAGACACTGACCGCATTGCTAAAATTGTTCACAAAGTAGGAGAAAACATTGATGTCCTAGTACACATAGGGACTAATGATCTCGCCAGCCGGTCAGTTGTGGAGACCAAGGAACACCTGACTAGGCTGGGTGACAAACTATCATCTATTTCGTCCGGCATCTCCTTCTCTGAGATCCTGCCAGTCTGGGAGAAAGGAGCAGATGGACGGAAGGTTAGAGAAAGGAGATAGGGAGCTAAACACGTGGCTCAAGGACTGGTGCCAGGAAAAGGACACAGATTTGTAGGAACTGGCAACAGTTCTGGGAGCGAAGTTCTTTAAATTTGATGGACTGCATCTGACTAAAGAGAGTCAGTGCATTGGGGCAGAAGTTTGACGTCTTTGCAGAATATTTAAACTAGCAAATGGGAGAGGGGTGCAGCACCCCACGTCGAATGGGAAGAACACCCCTCCCTCTCAGCTAGTGGTCAAACAGAATTCAGCGTGTTTCGTTCATTTGCATCACCAGGTAAGAAAAAGGTTTGTCTCCCCATACGATGCACAGGGCAATGCCAAACTTCACCCAACAACTAACACACCAAAATCTGGCCAATGGAAAATCATAACACAAATGCTCACAGCCTGGGAAATAAGATCCCAGGACCTGCAGGCAACAATGTCAGAGGCTAAACCGGACATAGTAGCAATTAGTGAGACGTGGTTTACCAGTAACCACACTTGGGAGACTTTGTACCTGGCTATGTATTGTTCAGAAGAGACCGAGGAGCAAAAGGGGAGGGTGGCCCTGTGTTAATGAAAATATCAAAGCTACAGAAATTCAGAATACACATAAGGAGCCGAAGAACTGTGGGTCACCCTGGAAACAGAAATGGGACAGCCATAAGAACTGGGGTTGTCTACAGGCCCCAGACCAGAGGGAGGACATAGACACATTACTGTTGAAGGTATACAAAACATGACAGCTAAAGGGAGGTTCTGATAATGGGAGACTTCAACATGCCAGATACAGATTGGTCAATACCAGCAGGAACATCTGCCAGAACTAGACTCATAGTGGATTCCCTGCAGGGGAGGGCCTCAAACAACTGGTACAGCAACCCACAAGAGACAGGGCTATCCTAGATCTAGTACTGACTAACAAAGAAGGGATCACAGATCTCCAGGTAGAAGGTCACCTGGGGGCCAGTGACCATCACATGGTATGGTTCAATTTGGCTACTACATCTAAATCATCCCATTCCAAGGCAAAAATATGGGACTTCAGAGGAGCTGACTTTGATAAGATGGCCAACAGGTTAAGCTAGCCCGGCAAAAAGAAACACAGGTGAGGAGGTACAGGCAAAGTGTGCAAGCATTAAGGATGCAATACTTGAAGCAACATCCCATTGTGTTAGACAGAAAGAAAGTGCAAAGAAGAAGGAAACCACTTTGGTTCTCAAATACAGTAGCAGAAAGGTCAGAGCCAAAAGGCTGGCCTTCAGAAAATATAAGGAACACAGCGGGATGAAGATAGGAGGCATACCAAACTGCCCTAAGGAAGCAGGTAAGGCAGTAAGGCAGGCAAAGTGCCAAACTGAGGAAACACTAGCACGAACAGTAAAAGAAGGTGACAAGACTTTCTATAGATACATTAGTGAAAGGAGAAAGTCCAGAGGGGTATTGCTAAGCAATGGAGAAAGGGAGCATGTGAGGAGGAGGACCCTGTAAGGCATCTATCCTAAATAGATACTTTGCTCAGTATTTACTGAAGAGAAGGTAGGGCAGGGCCACAGCTCAGCATCATGGACACGGGGAGGAGGTGAGCACTACTCCCTCACAAAAGAAAGGGTCCTACAAGAGCTTGCTAAGCCCAGGGTGGATAAGGCAATGGGACCTGATGGCATACATCCCAGGGTACTTAAGGAGCTAAAGGAGGAACTAGCAGAGCCATTAGCAGAATTGTTTAGTGAGTCTCTGAGCACAGGAGAGGTCCCAGAAGACTGGAGAAGGGCTCATGTGATCCCACTCCCAAGAGTGGTAGCAGGGAGGCAGGGAACTACAGACGGTCAGTCTTACCTCAGTAGTGGGCAAGATTATGGAGGCACTCCTTAAGGAAAGGATAGTGCAACACCTGGAATCCATGGGGCACATGATCCAAGACAGCATGGGTTTACAAAAGGAAGGTCCTGTCAAACTAATCTCATAGATTTCTTTGACTGGGTAACCAGAGTGGTGGACCAAGGGAGCAGTTGATGTCGCTACCTTGACTTCAGCAAAGCTTTTGACACTGTTCCACATAGAAGATTGATAAATAAGCTAGGTAGGCGGGGTGGGTCAGAAGTTGGTCAACTGGTTGGAAACTGGTTGACTGGCAGAAAACAGAGAGTGGTGGTAAATGGTATACAGTCAGAAGAGATGCAAGTCACAAGTGGGTACCTCAGGATCAGTCCTGGGGCCAGTCCTATTCAACATCTTCATTAGTGACCCGAGATGGACTAGAGGGTAAGGCTTGTCTGTTTGCAGATGACACCAAGATCTGCAACAGAGTAGATGATCCAGATGGGGTGGGCAGAATGAAAAGAGATCTGGATAAACTAGCAGAATGGTCAGAAGAGTGGCAACTGGGATTTAATGCAAAGAAGTGCAAAATCATGCACATAGGAAGAGAAACCCTGAAGCCACTTATAGGCTGGGAGGGAGTTGCTAGCAGTCACAAAGGAAGAAAGAGACTTGGGCATCATCATCACTGATGACCTAAAATCATCCAAGCAGACCTCTAAAGCAGTAGGTAAGGCTAGGGGTGTTAGGGTGTATTAGTAGGGGTATCACAAGTCGTAGAGGGAGAGTAATAATCCCTCTGTACAAGACATTGGTTAGGCCCCATCTGGAGTACTGCGTGCAGTATGGAGGCCACACTTTCTCAAGGACATTAACCAAATTGAGGCAGTCCAGAGAAGGGCAACCAAAATGGTGCAGGGACTGCATCAGAAGACATATGAGGACAGATTAACGGAGCTCAATATGTATACCCTTGAACAAAGGGAGGAGAGGTGATATGATCGAGACATTTAAACACCTTAAGGGCATAAACAAGGTGAAAGAGTCTAACATGTTTAAATATAAGAAAAATAGCAGGACAAGAGGACACAGCATGAGATTAGAGGGGGCCGATTAAGGGGAATGTGAGAAATTCTTTTTCACAGAAAGGGTGGTAGATGCATGGAATGGCTTACCACAAGAAGTGGTGGCTATGAATACAGTGCAGGGCTTCAAACAGGCATGGGATAGGCATAGAGGAGCAATACAAATGACTATGAATAGATAGGTCACTGACAGAGCAAAGGCCGATGGCACATTTTATAAGGTAGAAAAGAAATGGGCAGACTGGATGGGCCTTGGGTCCTTATCTGCCGTCAACTTCTATGTTTCTATTACAACCAGGGGAAATGGGTAGGTGGTGGATGCCAGGGTAGCAGGTAGCCCAAGACAAGCAGAACGAGTTGCTCAGCAGGAAGAGGTAAGCAAGTGTGGCGCTACAGCTAGGGACATGGCTAGGTGGTTGATGCTGGGCTGGCAGTTGGAAAGTCTAGGGTAATTTTGGGTCGTAGGTTTTGCGGCTCAGGAAGGGTCCTCTGAGTAGCATTATTGGAGATGTCAAAATTTAAACAAATCGGAAACAAGGTGAGTTGGATTTTCTAGGACTAGTGGTTGTTTTGTTACTTTGCTAAGTGAGGTACAGCTGCAATCCACTGCAAGACATTTTGATGTGATCCTTGGGATCGAAACTCAGTTGTCTCACCTAAGTCACATATCCTGATACATCACAGTGGGGAGAGGGAAGTGCTGGCAAGAGTGGGAAGAGACGGACTGTGTCAGTCAGATGTAAACTGAGTGCAAATTGCTGTCTTGGCCTATAGACCCCCTCTGATATACAGTAGTAGCCTTGGCCAATAATTAAATAACACTTTCTCTGCTGTAGTCATCATTTAGCTTGGCTAGCTGTTGGCTGCCTGGGTGTGTGTGGGTGGGGGATTGTGGAATAAATGTCCAGTCATTGAAAGAGTGCTATTGGCTGCCTGCACCCAAGCTAAAGGGACTGGAGAGGTTAGACTTAGCTCATTCTTTCCTGTGCAGTCAGTGTAAAGAAGGTGAAGCAAGAGAGAGTTCTTCAAATCACTTTCACTTATTGGTAGATGGCATGATTCCTGCCCCATAGAGACACAAGTTTTGACAAGTTTTTTTATATATATATATATATATATATATTTTTGGGTTCCTCTGCGGCTGGGGGTGTTACCAATGGTTCCCCCAGTCCAGCCTGACCTCGTAGCTCCTACTCTTCCCCAAACCCCAAGCTGTTTACCCCTTCCTTGAGCCTACACAGCGATCCATGGTGGAGTGCGCAGCCACCACGCGGGATCGGGGGCTCGATCAGAGGGCATCAAGGCTGAAGCTGGGCGGCTCCACCAGGCCAGCCTTCAAGCAGCCGCCAAGGTATTTTTCTTTACCCCTTACACACGTCAGGCACGACACTCCAACACGAAGTACCTGTGAGATGTCATGGCCCCTGATGTGCTTCTAGCCGCCAGTAGTACCTTCAGTCTCCACTGGAGGTCGCCACTGTACCAGGATGCCCCAGATCCCACCTCAGGGAAGAGAGCTGTCTCCGGACACTCAATCCTACTCCTCCCTGACGACCCAGCACCCGGGCTCGTTCCCGAACCCGGTCACTGGCATGACGCGAGGTGTGGCGCCAGCACCTGAGTGCCGCCGGGCAAGTTTTGACAAGTTTAGTTTGACACACTCTGAGAGACACTAAGATATGATAAGGATGTTTCTTTCTGTTTAGGATTTTTATTTTCTATTGTCAAAGATCAAAATTCAAGACCCTTTCAAGGGCTAATCAGGGATCTCTAAAATAAAAGCTTTTAATAGTCAGTTGGGGTAGATGGTTAATTATAAAAGCCTTTTAAGGGCTAGCAATAGAGGGAATCTTATAGAAAAGGTTATTTTTTCAGGGCAAATTGGGTGGGTGAAGGAACTTTAAAAAAAAAAGAACAGTGTAATGCTATTTAAAGGCTCAAACAGATGGCGGAAAAATGAAGTATCACATCAACCTTTTCAGTGCAGTAGATCCAAACCTGTTGTGTTACTCAGTGTTTTAGTATTAAGCATTACTATTATTGTCGTTTTATATATATATATATATATATATAACACTTTGATTCTGATTCTGGTTAGAGTTGCCTGATCTGACCTGACAGGACGGAAAACACAGTCCTCACACCCTACTTGATATTGCTTTATTCCTCCTGTTTTTCCAATCACCTCTCCTTATCTCTGTCATATCACTCATCAATACTTGTCCTACTACTACTACTATTTAAATCACTCCATCTACTCTTCACTCTATTTCTCTCCCTCCCCCTTCCCTCTCATTTTCTCCCCACAAATCCCTTAGCAAGACTATGTCTAAAGTTTTTGCTAAATGTCTAATGTCTTGCTAAATTTCTAGGTGGGCCATGTCTGAGTCTCTTGCTGGTATATTACTTAGGCCTACTAATCCTCAATTTCTACTTGATTAATCTGTTATGACATTCCTTCTTACCTCTAGTTCTCGCATGCTTGTCTTGTCTCTCTCTTTACCCTATTACTGTTTTATATTTTAGTCTTTGGTAACCGGGTAAGACCCACTAGGCGCAAGTGCCTGGTTTTCAGGCCACCCGGGAGCACTGGGCGTTAAGTAACTTGCTCAGAGTTGCACAGTATGCAAGTGGAGGTTGTGAGAATCAAACTCATGTCTGGTCTGCTGGATGTATCAAGCTCGTTCATACCTCGTTCCTCTAACCTCTAGGCTATACTGCTAGCTCCTAGCATACACAACTCTTTAAGAGTTTATTTTATTACACATCGGTATCTGAACCTACACAGATGATTTTTTATTTTTTTATAAGTCTTTTTGCTCCTTCTGCCCTGGCTGCCCCCTTGTGACCTGAACCCCCTGCCCCATCACCCTGATATCACGGACTTACCTCTGCCCGTTGCTGACTGTATTTTTATGCCATGTACTCTTGGAATGTTGTATGATTTTATCGTTGTACTCTCCCGGGTCGTGCCTGAAAATAGTCATTTTATGGCTAGTGCACTTACCAGTTAACAAAAACTAAATAAAATAAAAATTAAATAATACTAGAAGCAAGTGTGGATAATAATAATCTGTGTAGGGCCGGCCGGTGGTGCTGAGGGTTGAGACACTGGACGCCACACGGCGACCCAGGTTCGGGAACTAACACGGGCCATCGGGGTTGGCAGGGGAGTGAGGAGGATTGGCGTCTGGGGACTGCTCTCCTCTCCCGGGAGGAGGACTGGCATTCCCACGAGCGACTACCCCACGTGGAAGCCAATGGGTGGCAGGGTCTGAGGGGCTAGGCGTAGGGAGGTAGCTGGGGACTTCTGTGGGCGTGCACACATCCTGCGTGTGTGCCTCAGCAGTGGGGAAGGGAGAAAATAAGGAAATACCCGCTGGCTGTAGGATGACGACTGACCCCCGCAGACTCTGCACCAGGCAACCCGGGCAGAGGTAAGCACTGGTGAGGTGATACAAGGGTGATGGGGGGGGGTCGGTTACAAGGGGCAGCCAGGGGCAGAAGGAGCAAAAGGACTTATTAAAAAAATCTGTGTAGGTTCAGATACTGATGAGTAATAAAATAAACTCTTAAAAGAGTTGTGTATCCTGTATACCTATGGATCTAGATAATTCACTTGAAATTGAATTGAGGAAAGATATCAGGAAAAAGAACAGCAATGGGAAAAGTGAATAGTGCTGTATTAGAAGACTTTTTTTTATAAGGATTTACCAGGATAGCACAGATGAGGTATAGTGTCTTTGTTTCAGTGTGGTCCTGCTTATTACCCATTTTGCAGCTTATGGCCATGTGCATCCAATTGCTTTAATACTGTTGCATTAGCAGCTGTTGTGACTGATCAGGCGTGTGAAAACTCTGAACAGTGTACTGTTTGTCATCCAAATGGTGAAACACTTACTCTGTCTACAATGCAAGGAAGAAAAAAGTTACTGTAAGCGTTATAGAATAGGTATGACAAATATTTACCAGAAAGCATAATCAGCCTTCTGCATCAGAGTTAGGGTAAGTGTCCCAGCCCAAAAAGTTTTGTTTTATCTTATCAAGATGCTTGCTGGCCTCAGCAGACTCTCTAGTGATAAACGTTTTACTTGAATGGGTAATTTTGAACTTGGCTGGTAGAAGAGAGTGGTGAGTGGTGACTGCCAACTCTTGGAGACCCTTTCAGATGGCATCATTGTGTAAGACACAGAAATCTGCAACAGAATGGATGGGAGAGAAAATGAAGAAGCTCTAAAACACCCGAAAGACTGGCCAATTATAATAATGTAATATAAAAGGAGTTTTTTAAACAGGAGTAGGGAAAGTATACTCACATTATATAGAACATCTGTTAGACCGATATGGATTTTGGATCTCCACTGTGGAGCCCTTATTGCCAGGGAGAAAAGGAGAGGCAGGAGAGGGTGAGAGAAGAATATCAAAAATGATACCTGCACTTAAAACTGTGAATATCAGAGCGGACTCCCATCAACTTAAACTCTTTTGTTAGAACAGAGAAAAGTCGAGGGGACCTCTTAACTCTATTTAAAATCATGAAGGACAAGGACTTGTGCAAAGAAATGGGAATTATTATACAAAACACCCTGAAAGCCTGAGGAGGCATAAGTTACAGATAAAATTAGAAACCGCACATAAAACATGCTACATCACTCATTTACACAAAGGACAGCCAGGATGTGGAACAGTTTACCAAGAGAGTGAGTCTCATCTGAGAATTTAACTGGCTTTAAAAAAATAGATGAATGGATATTAAACAAGGGATTGATGTGGACCCGTTGGGGCAGGCCGAATGCTTTATATGGGCAAATATGCCTTCTTCTGTTCCTAACACCCAGTATAAGAACCCAGTATGAGGGTTTGGCCACTGGGCCTCAACGCCAAAATGTAAAATTATGCATGGAGCACAAACACCCAAGGGTAACGTATCTTTTTGTTTTGGGGGGGTTAACAACAACCGAAATAGGAAAGGGATCTGGGGTTCATCATATCTGATGACCTGAAGGTAACAAAGCAGTGTGATAAGACAGTAGGAAAGGCTAGTAGGATACTGGGAGGTTGCATAGGGAGGGTAGCACCAGCAGAAAAAGGGGTATGTGCCCTATATATAGATCCAATGGTGGGGCCGCACCTTGAGTACTATATCCAGTTCTGGAGGCCACATCTCATGAAGACGAGACCGGGTGGAGGTGGTACAGAGACAGGCAACCAAAATGGTGCATGGCCTGCATCAGAAGCCCTAAAGTAAGACTCAGGGAATTAAATATGTACTCAGTGGAAGAAAGGAGAAAGAGGAGACATGATAGAAACATTCAGATACCTCAAAGTTATCAATAAGGTACAGGAGGGTGACATATTGCACAGAAAGTGATGCTCTGGGATGAGGGTGCATGATATTAAGCTGGAAGAGAGAGACTTAGAGGGATGTGAGAAATATTTATTTCTTCACGGAAAGGGTGGTTGACACCTGGAACAGCCTCCCAGCAGAGATCGTAAATACTGAAATGATATCAGGTTTCAAACTTGAATGTGATAGACACAGGGGACCTCACAAACAGTGCTGGGGGGGTAGGCCAGAAACTAATTAGGGTCTATGGTAGCACAGTAGGTAGGGACTTTAGAGCAGATTAGGTGAGCCAAGAGGTCCTTTTCTGTTGACAGCTTCAGTGTTTCTATGCTGAATTTTAGGAGGGTGGACTTTGCTAGGATGGAGCTAGTTATCAAAAAGCCCTGGCAAGAAGGGATACAAAATGGGGGTTGAGGAACAGTGGGTATACCTAAATGGAGCCTTAGTGGAAGTGACAAACAAGTGCATTAGGCTGTGAAACAAAGGCAAGAGAAGGAACAAGGCACAGGGATGGGGCAAAAAGAAATAAAGCCATAAAAAAATGGAGGGTAATGAGTACCAATGCCCATAGTCTAGGTAAAAGCTCCCTGAAATGGTTGCCTTGATGGAAGAGGATGCCTGGATATTGTGGCAGTTATAGAAAGCGTGGTACATGGAGAACCGTGACTGGGATGTCAACATACCAGGGTGTGCAATCTACAGGAGGGACAGGGAGGAAAGAAGAGGAGGAGGAGCTCTCTGTGTAAGGGGAAGGATGAAAGCAACAGAACTAAAGGGAAACAGGGAGGAGAGGAGGCACTGTGGGTCACCCTGGAGTCTGGAAATGGCTCCACAATCCACACAGGGGTTGTATACAGACCCCCATCTCGGGAGGAAATGGACAAGGAAATGATAGAAGGCATCCTTGGGATGGCAGAGAAAGGGCAGATATTGCTGATGGGGACCTGAATATGCCCAGATGTTGACTGGTGCACCTTTTCTGCAGCCACATCCAAGAGCAGGGCCATTCTCAATGCCCTACAGGTGGCATGCCTCAGACAGCTAGTTTGTGACCCACTCGGGAGAGAACAATCTTAGACCTGGTACTCTCAAATGGGGATGGAAGAGGATCACTGATATTGAAGTGGGTAGCCATCTGTGAACAAGCAACTACCAAACAGTGTGGTTCACGATAAACTTAGCTGTAGACTCAAGTCACACAAAAGTGAGGGTGCTGGACTTCAGGAGGCTGATTTTGTCAAAATGGGAGAGTGCCTCAAAATAGGCAAGAAGGTAGGTGGAGCAACAATGGGAAACATCAAAACCGCCATCACAGAGGCAACATGTCTTTGTGTGAAGCAAATAAACAAATCAAAATGAAAAAGAAACCACTATGGTTCTCAAAGAAGTGGCGGGAAGGTAAGGAAAAAAGATAGCATTCAGGAAGTATAAGGAAACAAAGAAGGTGCAGGGACAGAGAACTGTACCAGTTAAAGCAGAAGGCAGCGGTAAGGCAGTCAGAATAGCAAAGGCCCAAACCGAGAAAAGATAGCCAACTTGGTTAAGAAGGGATAAAACCTTTTATAGGTACATTAGGGAACAAAGAAAGACTAAGGCAGGGATACTGAGGCCGAACAAAGAGAAGGTAGTTGGGCAGAGGCGACAGTGAAAAGCAAGGATACTGAAGAATACTTCTGCTCAGTATTTACAATGGAAAAGCAGGAAATACCTAATCTAGTCAATAGAAGCACTCTGGATAGGGGTTGATATTAGTCCTTTCACAGAAGAAAGGGTTCTGAAAGAACTCTTAAAACTGAAGGTGGATAAAGCAATGGGCCTAATGGGATTCACCCAGAATTTTAAAAGAAGTAAGGGAAGAACTAGTAACACCACTGACTACCCTTTTAATAAATCATGGGAGGATGGGGTAGTACCTGAGGACTGAAGGAGGCGGATGTGATTCCCCTTCACAAAGTGGGAGCAAGACAGAGACAGGAAACTACAGACCTGTCAGTTTGACCTCAGTGGTAGGAAAATGATGGAATCATTTCTGGAGGGAAGAACTGTTGAGTACCTAGAGGCCAGTGGGGCACAGGACCCAAGGCAGCATGGATTCACAGCGGGAAGGTCATGTCAGACAAATCTAATTGATTTCTTTGACTGGATGACCAAAGCAGTAGACTAGGGAGGGGCTGTGGACATGGCCTGCCTAGACTTTAGCAAAGCATTTGACACAGTCCCACAAAAAGATTAATAAACAAATTAGCCAGCCTGAAGTGGGTCCTAGGGTTATAACCTGGGTAAAACACTGGTTGGACAACAGGACACAGCGGGTAATAGTAAATGAGTACACAGTGAAGGAGGGTTTCTAGTGGGGTACCACAGGGTTCAGTACTGGGGCTGGTCCTTTTTAATGTCTTTATAAGTGACATTGCAGCGGGACTGGAAGGGAAAGTATGTCTCTTGCAGATGACACAAAGTTCTGCAACAGGGTTGCTACACAAGGTGGAGTGGAAAGGATGAAAGGGACTTGTGCAAGTTGGAGGAATGGTCAAATGTCTGACAGCTTAGATTCAATGCAAAGAAGTGCAAAGTAATGCACCTGGGAAACAAAACCCAGGAAGAGTACACAATGTGGGGTGAGATACTGACAACAACAAAAATGGAAAGGGACCTGGGGGTAGTCATGTCAGACAACCTAAGATGGGCCAGCAATGGAGAAGGCAGTAAGGAGGGCTGAGGGATACTGGGATGCATAGGAGAGGCATCACCAGTAGAAAACAGGAAGTTGTTGGCCCTCTATACAGACAGTTGGTAAGACCACATCTGGAATACTGTATACAGTTCTGGAGACCCCATCTCTGCAAAGACATAGACAGGGTGGAGGCCGTCCCCAGGAGGAAACCAAAATGATGCAGGGTCTGCATCAGAAGACATTGAAGAAAGACTGTATAAAAGATGTATAGCCTCGAGGAAAGGATGGAGAGGGGGGACATGATAGAAACTTTCAAATACCTCAAGGAATCAACAGAGTCCAGGAGGGTAGCATCTTTCAGAAAAGAGATGTGCAAAAACAAGGGGCACAATTTGAAAATAGAGGGGGTCGGCTCAGAGGTCATGTGAGGAAGTATTTTCATGGAGAGGGTTACTGGATACATGGAACGGCCTTCCTGAGGAGGTTGTAGAGTCAAAAACAGTGGGGAATTCAAGAATGCATGGGACAGACATAAGGCAATTCTAGTGGGGATAGGAAGAAGTAGGTTGTTGGTTAACTAGGATCTGCAACTTATCCATTAGGTAGGAAATGGGCAGACTAGGTGGGCCAAGCAGTCCTTCAAACAACATGAAGTCTTGCTATATTATGACATATGCAGTTTGTCCCAGCCTTAGAACTGCTCCGGAGGTGAAAGAGTTAACTTCCATGCCAAGTATGGAATCTTGAGAGCGAGCTCGTTGAAAAACTCTGTCTGTTGATCTTCAAACTGAAACTGTCAGATTCTTTACTCCGCCTCACTGAACAGTCGCTCGGAGATTCCTCCTACTGCTCGGTTCATTTCTCGGTTAAAAGTGTTATTTCTCGGTTTTTAAACCGCAATTATATTTATTTTAACCGCAACCGGTCGGTTCAAGCTCTGTCTGTGGTATCGTAAGTAATAGATAGGTTTTGCATTCTCTGTGTGGAACTTGCAACGTTGTTATCGGTTCGGTTTGAACCGATCAGGTTGTTGTTAAAACTTATTAAATTACATTTAGAGTGCGGTTCCTGGTTCTTATCGGTTCTAAAAAAGCAGATTTCATTACGGTTTTTCCGACCCGTGATACGGTTGGGAACCGATAAAGAAGTGTCTTCTTAGCGATTTGCCGTAAAGGGCAAGTTTTTGGTTAGGGCTGGCATTATGTCTGAGAAACCCAAAAGAAAACCGCCCACTGGGTTTCAGCACTATAGTTTCTGTGGGGAAGCCTTTGCCAAGGCTGACCCACACACCACATGTGTTTATTGTCTGGGTTTGACCACCCCAATGCAGACTGCCAGATTTGCAAGAATTTCCTGCAGCTACCCTGCATAAGAGAGTTGGTAGGCCTAGGGAACGAGAGGCCAAAAGTCCGCTGACCCGATGGACAGCCCGGTTCGATGCCAACCGAACCGGAAGGAATCCCTCTGACCAGGAGACTTTCTCGGCAAATGAAGAGCTGACTCGGAGGAGCCAGTTCCAGCAAAGAGGACTAGAAAATCAGCAGGTGTGGAGCCAAATTTCCTTCTCCAACCACTGCAGAGATAGCCAAAGCGATCCAAATTGTCCAGTCGCTTTCCCGTTCCGTCCGAACCGCCACCATCAGGTAAATGGTCGGTTCAGTTGGGTCCACCGTTCAAGAATATGATATAGAGGAATTTTATGAACCGGAGGAGGAGGAGGAGGATTATGAAGAGAGTGAATGTGATTTTGAAAGTCTGGATGTGCCAATTGAACTGGACATCTCCCCAGACAGACCTTCAGGAGTGTCTCCCCTAGGCTTTCTGAGTCCCTTTCATTTTCTGTTTTATAAAAAGTTGCTGAAACCCTCCAGCTCCCTTTGGAAGAAGCTGTGGATGAACAGGAGGAGCCTGACTATGTGGAAATGATGGATATCCCAGAGTCCAGGAGATTGTCTATTCCTTTACATAAATCTTTTGGGAAACAGACAATAAAAATTTTAAAAGCTCCTAATTCTTTACCTCCTGTGGACAAAAGATGGACAGGAGGTACACATTGTCAGGCCCTGATACGGAGTTCCTTTCACAACAATGCAGCCATGTTGGGTAGTGCAGGCTGCAGCCTGTGATAAGGCAAATATTCCCTTGGCTTACACCCCTGACAAGGACTCCAGGAGGATTGATGCCATGGCAAAGAAACAATACATGGCAGCATCCTTGGGACTCAGACAGGCAAATTATACGGCCTATGTTGCAAGATACCAGAAATCCAGATGGGATACTGTTATGGCTTTAGCGAAACAGGTCCCTGGCCAGCTTGCCAAGGAGCTGGAACAGGTGGCTGCTGATGGTATTGAGGCATCCAAGGTGCAATTCCATGCTGCAGTGGACTCTAATGATGTATCTTCAAGAGTCATGGCTACATCTGTGGCTTTTGTAGAATGGCTTGGCTCAGGTGTACTAGCCTGTCACAGGATACCCAGGCTAAGGCCATGGATTTTCCTGTTGTGGGTAATTCTCTGTTTGGGGACAGACAGAAATTACATGAAAAATGGATGAGTATAGGACCACTTATAGGAGTGCACAGGCCAGGAGAAGCAAGCCACTCCTCAGAGGCAGCCTTCCAGGGGCAGGGGCAGGCCTTTTCAACAGGCCTTTTACCAAGCCCAGGCCTCCTCTTCAGCTTATGCCCAGAAGGGGTTCTTCAGAGGGAGAGGCAGGCCGAGTGCGAGCAGGCCTGCTCTCACCCTCAGCCTAAAGCCCCTGCCAAACAGGCACCCTGATGGGATGCCCAGGGCCGATTCTCCATTACCTGTAGGGGCAGGCTGGCTTACTGACCAGGACTGGGAGTCTTTAACATCAGACAAGTGGGTCCTGGAAGTAGTAAGCCAGGGACTGGTTCTCAACTCAAAAAATTTCCAAAGATGAGAACCAGATTTTTCCACCTGCAAATGCATTAGAGGCTCTTGCTTTGGAAACAGAAGTCTCAACCCTCCTGGCTCTCACAGCTGTAGAAAGGGTTCCTCCCTACACCAGGGCAAAGGACTGTACTCAGGTACTTCCTTACACCAAAAAGACAGGAGAATGGCGGCCCATCCTGGATCTAGGATACCTAAACAAGCACCTTTTAAAACCAAAATTCAAAATGGTGACTCTGGAATTATTTTACCCTCCCTAAGGCCAGGGACTGGCTAGCGTCCCTGGACCTCAAGGATGCCTACTTCCATGTTCTAATCAGAAGCTCCCACGAAAGTACCTCAGATTCAGACTGCCCTCAGGCCATTACCAGTTCAGAGCAATGCCCTTGACCTTACCTCTGCCACAGGGTATTCACAAAATGCCTGGCAGTAGCAGTTGCTTACTTAAGAAGGCAAAAGATTGCCATCTTTCCTTACCTGGACGACTGGCTCATAGTGGGTCAGTCTCCAGACCAAGTCAAATCACACCTTCAGGTTAGCCAGCAGCTGCTTACATCTCTAGGTTTTCTTCTCAATCTTCCAAAGTCAGTTCTAGAGCCTGTTCAGCTACTCACCTTCATAGGCGCAGAACTGGAAACAAAGCAAGGCCAGAGCTTTCCTTCCTCTAGAAAGAGTAAAGACCCTGGTGGCTCTGGCCTCCTGCTTCACTCTGCAGGTCTCTTGACCAGCAAGGCACTTTCTACAGCTCCTAGGGCACATGGCTGCTTCCACAGCTGTAGTGCAAGGAGCAAGATTTCGGATGAGGATATTCAGTTCCCATTTGAGAACCTTCTGGTCTCAAAGGAGATCCTCTAACCAAATTGATCCCAGTAACTCGAACCCTAATCCAGACCCTGCAGTGGTGGCAGGATCAGAGCAATCTGAGACAGGGGTCCCTTTCATCCCTCAGTCTCACTCCTTGACCCTTACTACAGATGCGTCCCTCTTGGGATGGGGAGCTCACATGGCGACCTCACCACCCAGGGATTGTGGTCCTCTCAGGAATCTCTGCTCCACAACAGTCTGTTGGAACTCAGAGCTGTTTTCTAGCACTTCAGGTTTTTCTGCATCTGTTCAGAACAAAGTGGTACAGGTCAGAACAGACAGCACCACTACAATGTGGTACATCAACAAGCTAGTGGGCACTCGGTCTTGACCTTGTGCACCGAGGCAATGAAGTTGTGGTCTCTGGCTTATTCCCTGAACACCTCCCTCATGGCAGTTCACTTCCCAGGCAAGGACAATGTCCTGGCAGATGCTCTCAGCAGTATTTCCCAGGGCCATCACGAATGGTCACTGGATCCCCTAGTTCTGGGGTTAGTATATGCCAGGTGGGGCACCCTCAGATAGATCTTTTGCAGCCCCAGACAATCACCAACTTCCGCTTTTTGTTGCAGGCCTCCAGTGTTGGGCTCAGTCCCTCTGGATGCCTTCCTTCTCGATTGGAAGGAAGTTCCTCTATGCCTTTCCCCTTCCTCTCTTGTTCAAGGTGCTAGTCAAAATCAGATCTCAACCTTGCAAGATGATTCTGATTGCTCCAGATTGGGCCAGACAGCCTGGTATCCCTCCTTCTGTCCTTGCAGTCCACCTTCCCTGTGTCTCCCCAGGAATCACAATCTGTTAACCTGTGCCCAGGGAAGAGTTTGGTATTGAATCTCAAATCCTCAACCTCAAGGCCTGGCTCTTGAGGAGTTAGAGTTGCTGACCTACACCTTTCTCAAGGTGTACTGAAATCTTGAAAGCTTCTAGGAAGCCTTCCACCAGCTACTTATAATTCTAAATGGAAAGGTTTTCCATATGGTGCTCTGGGAAGCATATTTCCCAGAATCTGCTGATTTGCCCACAGTCTTGGACTATATGGTCCATCTAAATACTTTGGGGCTGAGGCCAGCTACCCTGAAAGTGCATTTGGCAGCTGTCTCTGCTTTTATTTCAGCAGGAAAGCCCTCTTCTCTTTCTGCTCACCCTGTATTCTCCAAGTTTTTCAAGGTTGCTTCACCAACCCCCATTCAGGGACCCTGCTCCTGCCTGGGATCTTAATGTTTGCATTGCTCAGCTAATGCAATCCCCTTTGAGCCTTTGTCTTCAAGCAGGCTTAAGTACTTGACTTGGAAAACTGTGTTTCTAGTAGCCATCACTTCCGTCAGGCGCATAAGTGAATTACAAGCTTTGTCAGTGGAGCCTGATTTTATCTCCTTTCACAGAGATAAGGTAATCCTCAGGACTAACAGGAAGTTCTTGCCTAAGGTGGTTTCAGATTTCCACCTTAATCAATCTGTAACTCTTCAGTGTACTTCACTGACCATTCCTCCTCTGGCGAGAGGAGGCTGCACAGTTAGATGTAAAGAAGGCCCTTAGTTACTACATAGAGCGTGCAAAGGGTCTCAGGTTTGACTCCCTCAACTGTTCCTCACTTATGGTGAGGTTGGTAAGGAAACCTGCCACTAAAGATCCATTGCCAGGTGGATTGTCTCTTGTATCAATTTTGCTATCAAAAACTGAGTAAGGTTCCCCTTCAGGCCTGAAGGCTCACTCTACCAGAGTTACAGCTCGTCCCTAGCTGCGGCCAGGACATCCCTATCTTAGAGATATGTCAAGCAGCTACCTGGAAAACAGTACACACTTTCACCAAGCATTACTCCCTGGACATCCAGGCTAGGAGGGATGCCCGGTGTAACACAGCTGTGCTTCAGAGCCTATTTCTAAGTAGGTTCTGTCCCTCCTCCATGGAGCTGCTTGTAGTCTGCATATGTCATAATATAGCAAGACTTCATGTTGTTTGAAGAAAAAATTACTCACCTTAGTAATGTTGTTTCTTCTAATGGAGTCTTACTATATTATGACCTCCCGCCTGCCCCTCTCAGAACCTCTGCTCTTGGGATGTGGGTGGGCAGTGCAGTGTTAACATAATGATGCTCACCTTGTGTTTTCACCCTCCTTTTTGGGGTGTTTGGGTGTTGTATTTTATTTTATTTTCTGGGTCCCCTGACTTGAGTCTTGGTTTTGGGTCCAGAAAAATGTGTTAATATTTTAGTAGCCAGTTGGCTAGTGTAGGTTTACAGCTTCACACAGAACCTTAGTGAGTTTTGCTCGTAAAGATCTGGCAGTTTCAGTTTGAAGATCAACAGACAGAGTTTTTCAACCGAGCTTACGCTCAAGATTCCATGCCTGGCATGGAAGTTAACTCTTTCACCTCCGGAGCAGTTCTAAGGCTGGGACAAACTGCATATGTCATAATATAGCAAGACTCCATTAGAAGAAACAACATTACTAAGGTGAGTAATTTTTCTTATCTGCCGTCAGATTTTATGTTTCTGTGGTTCTCAATAGTTGTAGCAGAGAAAGTAAGAGCCTAAAGGATGGCTTTCAGAAAATACAAGGAGACACAGAAAGAAGAGGATAGGGTGATGTACCTAAATTGTCTGAGAAGCAGGGAAAGCTGTTAGGAGAGCAAAGACACAAACAGAGGAAAGATTAGCACAAATGGCGAAGGAAGGGCACAAGACATTCTATACTGTAGGTACATCAGTGTGAGACGGAAGGCCAGGAGAGGGATTGTAAGGCTCAGAGGGGTGGAAGGGAGTGTGTGGAGAGAGACCTAGAAAAGACATCAGTAAGTACTTCTGCTCAATTTTCACTGAAGAGAGAGGGAGGAGAGGGTCCACAGCTAGGAATCAGATACATGGGGTGAGGGAGGAGGAGGTGAACACCAGTCCATTTACAGAAGAGAGTCCTAGAGGAGCTCAAAAACTGAGGGTGGACAAAGCAATGGGACCAGATGGCATACATCCCAGGATACTAAAGAAACTACGATGGAAATAGCAGCACCACAGGCAGCCATGTTCCGTGAGTCGTTCAATACAGGAATAGTTACAGAGGACTGGAGGAGGGCACATGTAGTCCCCTTCACAAAAATGGAAGCAGGAGAAGGCAGGAAACAATACGGTGCTCAGCCTCATCTCAGTAGTGGTTAGATTATGGAGGCACTGCTTAAGAAAGGGATTGTGTAATACCTAGACTCCAGATCTAAGGCAACATGGATTCACAACAGGAAGGTCATGTCAAACAAATCTGATCGGTTTTATGACTGGGTGATGAAGGAAGTGGATTGGGAGGCGGTAGATGTCTCCTACCTTAATTTCAGCAAGGCCTTCAACACCGTTCACATAAAAGACTAGTAAAATAAGTTGGGAAGCTTGGTGAAGTGAGCCACAAGGTAGTGAATGGGGTTTAGAAACTGGTTGGGGGACTTCGGTTCGGCATGCGGCATAGACAGCTTCTCTGTGAGGCACTCAGCACATCCATATAAATCTAACTCCAGATGGCCTAATCGTGCACAAAAGAAAAGAAATAGCACAAATATTGCAGGCCTTAGCGAGTTCAAGGGAGAAATCGTGACTCTGTACACGAGCTCTGAGAAGATATTGGGGCCTTGTAATCTCACTTGGCCGAGGTGGACTACCAGATCTCGCAACGCCTCACGCATAGACACTTTAGAAGCCACCATAAAACCCTAGCTTTGGAATAACTGCTCATGGCTATCCGACAGGAGGATGCGGAGAACAGGGGCAGCCAAAATAATATTAGAATTTTTGGCCTGCGGAGGTTGAGGAGGAGAAGATCCATTGGCCTACTCGGATTAGGTCTTGTACCTAATTCTTGACCTTGACGCAGAATTCCAGCTGGATTTTGAGAGGGCTTATTGGGCCTTAGACCCAATGCCCGTCCAGAGGCCAGACCATGCTCCTTTGTCATCCACTTCTAGAGTTATCAGATTACTGAGCAGTTGTTAAAGAAGGCATGGCAGAAGAGGCGTACTATGCTGAGCTCACATTGCTTAATCCTTGACAGTGATTACACCCTATGTACTCAGCGCCTGAGGAGGGAATATACCCCCCTTGTTTCCTATGTTGCGCCCAGAAAATCAAATTCAGGACCCTTACCTGGCCAACTGGGGTGCTGTTTCCCTCAAGTCCCAAGACTTACATCTCAGCCTCAGAGGCAACTGAAGACCTTATTTCTAGAGGGTTAATTAAGCAGAGGGCTGGATATCTCTGGACCCCACCAGGCTCTACAGCGCCATAAAAAGTTGGATAAGCAGAGCCCGGATTTCTCTCTCCTGAGATTCTGCAGAAGCTACATCAATTTCTGAATCCTATCTTACTCACCTAAAAGGTACTGTTCTAGGGACATGGATATGTTGTTCATCCACACTGTCTGGCAGGTTCCTTGCCACTTTAAATCTTGCGGAAGGTCTTCAGCTGGCTCCTCCCACCCACCCAGGTGGTAAAACTCTCAACTCCGCCCCATGGCCTGAGATCTTTCTTACGCTTGGAAACTCAGGTTCCCTCCTTAACGCTCTGCATATAGACTGGATCCTAATTCTTGGTTAGCCTGAAAATAGTTTTAAAATTCTCAAGACTTGGTCAAATTCTTCCCTACATGACTCGCGATGGACAAATCGGCGCCTGGTTTCGGCAGTGCCCATGCAGGCAGAAGATGTCAGGATGGACCCGCACTCCACGTCGTCTACTGCCTCGGCCTTGATCATGACCTGCAGGCCTGCGGGTTGTATAGATCTTTCGGCCAGCGTCCTTGAGAACTCGCTGCCCAGTTACAACTTGGGTGCCCGAGCGCTACCGCGGTGAAGTCTAAGGAGGCCCGTTGGGCGATGTCGCAGCGGCTGGCTCGGCTGAGCAACTCGAGCAGATGATGCCCTCGAGGAGGAGGTAGCCCAGGCTGCATCCTCATCCTCTTGATCGGCATTTATCCGCTCTCTCTGGGATCCTCCTACACAACTTCTTTTAAGGAGCTTTGCCAATCCCTTTCCACGCAAGGGAGGGGCCATCGGGACACTCTTCTTGGTCAAGAAAGAAGGACTTGAAGGGTAAGTCCACTGTCGACATTACGTGGGAGTGGGAGAGGTCCCCTTCCCGGATGGTCAACACTGCGACCGGTCGGAGGTGCAGCGACTAAGGCTGCTGGCTTCATGGTGTCCCGCCAGGTCAGCTGGCCAAGACACCACTAGCGCAGTCGATATTTTCCTCGACCCGTCGGACGGGCTGTCGACTGGTGAAGCCGACATCCCTTCATCACCGGTTCCCCGGTGAAACCGAGGACTTGCCTGCGCCTTCTGTGCTGGAGTCCCGGTCAAGGCTTCGAGCCGAGGGAGGCGGGTGTCCCCTCTCCCTCCCAGACCCACCCTCGGAGATACCGAGGTCTTAGTCTCGGTCTCGGACTTCGTCTTAGTCTAGCCGATCCCGTCGACATCGGCGGCCTCAGTTTTGGCACCGAGGAAGGCGGCAGCCGCTCGTCCCTCGCCTTCCTCCTGGAAGAGAAGAGGCTTCGTGCAAATTGCGCCAACGCTTATGAGGACTTAATGTGGCAGCAGCTCCTTTTGTCTGGGAACAAGCCGCACCGTCCCTTCCCGGCCATTAAGTGTCTGTCACCGAAGGCGAAACAGCCCCTCTCAGTAGTCGGAGTGCCCAGGCCTGGGCGGTTGTTTGGCGAAACCAGCTGCCCACCGATTGTGGTGGAACCTCGCCTTCACAACCCAAATCGGGGCGCCGACCAAGACTCTCGGTTGGGTCAGGGTCTGCCCCACCGGTTGTCAGGTCATCCTCACTCCCGACCATCCTCGGCAGGTAGAGGGTGGCTCAAGCCCCAGGCAGCTCTTCGCAGACTCCTCGAGTCTGGCGACAACTCCTCCCTGTTTTCCAGGCCCCTTGACCTGGAGTCCTCCGAGGAGCAGTCAATGGATGAGAGTCCATCCGTCGTTCATGGGTCTGCTTGGCTCATCTCAGAGTCCACTGGGATGCAGCTCGAGCCTGTATCCAAGTGGGCCAAGTATCCCTCATGGAGATACTGGACTGAGGACTGTCCAGGAGGCCTTTCTGGTGGCTGAAGCCATTGTTGGCCCAGCCTTGGAGCTTTGGCAGCGGCCGGCTTCCTTTCCTGTGCCTTTGGCCAGGATGGCCAGATGGCCAGGAAGTATCTGATCCCTACGGCTCTTTGTCCAGTTTTGAGCACCCTCTGCGGAGGGTTGATCACCGATAAGCGTTTTCTGGCACTCCGAAATGCTAGGGATGTGGATAAGCCCTCTGACAAGGAGTCCAAAAGCTGGACTTTGCGGGTGCAAGGTGTACGCTCGTCCTCCTCGGCCTCCGTCAGGCCAGTTGGGCTGTGCTGATGGCACACTTCTCCCACGCCCTCATGGGCTCCCTGGATGAAGTGATCCCTCATCTCGGCCGACCTCAGACTATGGTCAAGCAGGTGGGGGTCCAGGGAAGGGCAGTGTGCGAAACAGCAGCTTCAAGCGGCTCTAGACATTGGAGACTCCTGTGCCCGATCAGTAGCGACGCCGCAGTGGCCATGCGCCGCAGAGCATGGCTGAGGATATCCACCTTCACGGCGGATACCCAGCACAAATTGGCGGATGTCCCTTCTTGGGAACTGACCTGTTCAGCCCTGCAGTGGAAGGCCACCCCAGAGGATCGAAAAGTCCAACGTTACCCTGGACTCGGTCACCTCCACCCAGAAGGACAAGGGTCATCGTCAGCAACATAAGTACAGCCCTTCTACGGCACATCTGGCCCAGCAACACCAGCATCAGGGCAAGCAGGCTCGCTCGCGCCCCAAAGCCAAGCCTGGGCTTCCTCTAACAGGAAGCAGGGAGGAAAAGGCCCAGGAGGTCCCTCGGCCGGTCCTTCCTTTATTTCTAATATATGTAAATCAGGTTCTCGATATCATAAGCAATAGAAAACATATCTGTACGCAAACGATACAGTAATGGTGGCCATAGACTCCTCTAGAGAACAAATAATTAAAAACTACAAGCTGATTTTGCAAGTCTGTATAGGAGGTTTGGAGACCCTAGATTAGTACTGAACAGCAAAAGTCAAAGACCATGCTGTTTAGTAAAGATACTAAGGGCAAACTAAACATTTAAAATGGAAATTAAAACATCAAAGGATAGTTCTCGAACAAGTCACAGAACACAAATACCTGGTATTGGATAAACAAACAAAACATTGGAAGAGCTAAGTTAACAAAGAACTTTAAACGATCAGGACACTATACATATATGTGTAAAATATTGTAAATCAGTTAGTATTCAGTGGTAGATTATTGAATTATAGTTGCACTAAAATCATCTAAAAATCAACACTTTATATATGGCCCATTTTGTCCTCCGATGTGATTATAAAACACATCACTGCAAAATGTATGAGGCGATAAATTGGCTGCCTCTAGAACAAAAGCGAAAGATAACTTGGGCAACCTAATATATAAAATTGTTCATGATTCCAAACCACTGCTCTTATCAGAAAAAAGTTGAGAAAGTTGAAAATAAGTACAACTTAAGAAACAAGAATAAGAGAGAACTGAAAATACTTATAACTAAAAATAAGTTTGGGGAGATTACCTTTTCTCATGTGGCACTAAATATTTGAGTAAAGATCAGTGAGTGTTAAAATTGCAAATGCCTCAAAATGTTTCATTACACAATTAAAGAAGGAATTATCCATCAGATTTATGTGTAATGGCTGAACGGAAAAAATGTCAACCACACATGTTTATAAACTGTATACAATTTAGTTGAAATGTTTAGTGTGTATATGATATATATATATATATATATACATATATTTGTACATTAGAATTTCTAGATTGTAAATGCAAATGGACTGCTATTTTTGACTGTTTACATCTGAGAATTTGTAGCTTTACCTGTCTTGTATATTGTATGTTCTTGTAATAATTTTGTAACTGATCTTTAGAAACAGGACCACCTTGGAAATAGGACCTGGTCCCTAATGGTGTATAATGTACCAACATTTTTCCTGTATAAAAATAAAGATTTTACTACTAGATTAGAAGACCTCAGTATGCATACACTGGAAGAGAGGAGGAAATGGGGAGATATGATGAAACCTTCAAGTATCTTAAGGGCTTAAACAAAGGTGCAAATGGAAGACATCTTTAGGTACTGGAGAGGTACAAGAACAAAGAGATACGATAGATTGGAGGGGCAGGATAAGGGGTAATGTGAAAGTCGTTTTCACAGAAAGGGTGGTGGATGCATGGAATAGCCTACCCTAGGAGGTGGTAGGAGTGGAGCACAGTGGCGGGATTCAAATGTGCATGGATAGGCCTATGGAACCCTAGGGGTGGGAAGAAGAAACTGAAGCCAATGACCAAGTAGGTTTAGTGGCTGCTCATACAGGTAGGGTATATGGACAGAATGGATGGCCTAGCAGTCCTTATCTGCTGTCAACTTCTATGTTTCTATGCTATGTTTAAATGCCCTACACTGCTCCCTGCTGGAGTAACTCGGTGTGGGAGAATGTAAATCCTGGAGTCATCCTTCAAAGTGAGTTTGCCTATTTCTTTTAATTGCAATTGAAGAAGGTTCCTTTCATTAGTTGTTGGCATAACCACTAGTATTGGTCTAGGCTGCTCAGTGTGTTGGCCAGGCGCCACCGTGGTGTGATTCTTTAGCCATGTATGATCCCAACATCCACATTGCCAACAAAGTTTTAAACCAACTCATGTACAAAAGAGTTTATGTCAGAGTCCTCACATCCTTCCTGCACTCCAGTCAATCTGGTATTGACTGCATGCACAGAGTTCTCTAGATGTTCCTAACACTGCCACATTAGTTTGTTTTCTTTTATAACACAGACTCTGTTGTATATTTGTTGCTAGACTTGTCTGATACTGTTTCAGCCTCCTCTGTGATTGTGTTGACCTGTGTCTCCAGGTGGTTACTCAGTTTTTGAAGGTGTCAACCCAAGCAGCAGGTTGTTGACCATGTCTAGCATGGCCTGTAGGAGCGTTCAGACTCTGGAATTGAAGCTTGCTGTCAGCCGCCCTTCACTGTACTTTTCATGGCTCCTTGTCACTTGCCTTTCCCTGTTTGGCACCCAGCTGGTTTCAAGGGTGCAGCACTGCTGAAGGAATGTGGCATATCTTGAATCCAGTGGGTTACAAGGCCTGGTGCAGCATGAATTCACAATGGGGAGGTCATGTCAAAGGAATCTGATAGCTTTCTGTGACAGGGTGACCAGGGAACTGGATCAGGTGAAGCAGTGGACATGTCCCACCTAGATTTCAGTAATGCTTCAACACCGTTCCACAGGAGACTACTAAGCAAGCTGGGTAGCTTAGGAGTTAGTCCAGAGGTGGTAAACTGGATAAGAAATTGGTTAGGATATAGGTGACAGATGGTGGTGATAAATGAAGGTCACTCCAAGGAAGGGAGGGTGACCAGCAGGGTGCCTCAGGGATCAGTGCTGGGACCAGTCCTCTTTAATGTCTTCATAATTGACATGGCAGAATAGCAGGTAGGGAATGTCTGCCTCTTTGTAGATGACACTAAACTCTGTAATAGCGTGGACACTGGGGGGTGGAAGGGATCAGCAGAGACCTGAGAAAACTCAAAAGAGTGGTCAAGGGTATGGCAGCTGGTTTTCAGTGTTAAAAAGTGCTAAATATTGCATTTAGGGCACAAAATCAAGGGCAGTGTACAAAATAGATGGAATGGTATTGATGTCCATCAAGTGTGAAAGAGACCTGGGGTAATCATATCAGATGACCCTGAGGTGGCCAGGCAGTGCAACAAAGGCAGTAGGGTGGACTAGTGGGATGCTGGGTTCTTGGTGGGGAGGGGGAGTATCACTAGCAGAAAGAGTGAAGCAGTGTTGCCTCTGTATAGATCACTGGTAAAACACCACCTTAGAGTACTGTGTTCAGTTCTGGAGACTACATCTCCAGAAGGACGTGGACAGAGTGGAGGTGGTCCAGAAGACAGCAGCTAAAATGGTGCAGGGTCTGCATCAAAACCCTATTAGAAGAGACTAAAGGACCTTAATATGTACACCCTGGAAGAGAGGAAGGAGAGTGGGGCTATGATGAGACCTTTAAATACCTTCACGGGTAAATAAGGTACAGGAGGAAGTATCTTTCAGAAGAGAAGGTGCTCAGAACAAAGGTTGACTTCCAGTCTGGTCGACTTCCTGTATGGCAGCTCTTTTCAGCTCGCTACAACCTGACCTAAATCCATTATAATCCAGAAATAAGAAAACCCATCCTGTCGCTCAAACGTAGAATAACGGACTACCTGATGCCAGCTAAACACAAAATGAAAGAAAATTGCCCAGGCGGACAAGTAAACCACAGAAGATGCTGACAGAGTTAGGCCCACGAGCGCTGGTGCAGCCAGAGATGGAAGTACTGCATAACGATATGGAGGGGCTAGCCAAGGAGAAGAAGATTATACTGTAACATCTAAACAACTTTGCTCTACTTTAAAACAAATGAATGAAACAGTACTGCGCCTGGATAAAAATGTCTCTAGTCAAAAACAAGATATTCTGGACTTAGCACAAAGAACAACAAGTTTAGAGACCACGATGTCAGACTATACTCTCACAACAGATGCCCACAACACTCGCTGCTCGATCTTCACCAGAGGGCGAATAAACTAGAGCAAAAGCTGGAGGAACTTGAAAACAGAAATCACCGTAACAATATCCGAATACAAGGTACAGAGTCCAAAAACATGGTGGAATTCATGAGTTCTTTTTACACGAGATCCTGAACCTCCCACAAGGTAAAGAACTAAATATAATTTGGGCCCAGATCCTTAATCCCTCACTCTAGGGACTTGAAGGCAAGACCACGCTCCATAGTGATTGCTTTTTAGACTACAGGGTAAAAGAAGAGATTTTAACGTTAGCCTGGGGGGACAAAAATAATCCACTTTGGAATGTCCTCATACTTTGATCAGGACTATACTCCCCAACTGCTAAATAAAAGAAGGCAGGTCTTGGCGGTTGTGAAGCTGTTGCAACAGAAGAACCAGAAGGCTTTCGTGGAATACCCTGCTAGGCTAAAGATAATGACGAGTAAGGCCCATGCGTTCCTCGAGAGCTAGAAGCAGCAGAGGAGTTTCTACCTACATTGGATATTAACTTACCCCTGCTTACCGATGGAATAAAATTGGAGACAACTATGTACAATAACTGGACAATCATGTCTCTAAAGGTCGAGGGATGAGGAAAGGGGAGCTCCGCCTATGGAACAAGATTGGAATGAAAAGACCCATGAATAGAAGCTCAGAGCAACAGGTGATTTGAGAAGAGTGGGGCGTTTTGGTTTCGCAGCTGCAAGATGTGCTGGAAGAGGAAGGAGGCACCTGAAATGGCAGTCATTTTCTGGGGCTTAAGCAATCAGGACTAGGTGGTGGACTAGGGCTGTTATTACCGAACGGCAAGTTGCTGATGAAGCTAAAGGAAATTTTTTTTTTTAACTGTTCCAGATCAAATATCTGATTTGGGTTTAATATACTTTAAAAAGCTGAGAATGGTCTAACAAACGGATGTATATTTGGAAGGGGCTAGGAGGTGGAGCGATCGGTGTCAGAGGGCACTGCAGAGGCTCTCGCCCGGGAGGCTGGTGACTGAAGCATGGTGGTACAAGCTGCTAGGAGCCAAATAGCTTGGGAGACAAATACTATAGTAGGGAGGGTGTGCTCAGTGGGGAGTGAGCCTAATCTACAACCATAACTCTAGCTCGGAGGATCAGGGGCTAAATAGACCATACAGAGGCCTATACATAAAAAATGAAAACTAAAATCATAATGAATGGGTTGGTTTGCACTGAGGGCCTGATAGCTCTCGGGATGACTGGGACCCACCGAATTGGAAACCAGGCAAGATGCTGATATGGTCGGTCCAAATAAAGAGACTCATTCTCCCATGGGTAAACTTTCCCTAGCATGAATAAAGGAATGCAGAGGGTCTCTTTATGTAGTATAGGGCTACTGGCTTCTGGTGCTGTGGCCACCAGCGAAGACGCCGCGTGGCTTGCTCGGGGCACCCAGTGGTGTCAGTCGGGCGCTGACCTGCTTTCCTAGCCCATACCCTACACAAAGTGAAAGAGTATATGCACCCTAAAGCAGGTCGTAGGTTGTCTGCCTATGGGATAACAGACCAAGTACTAACTGCTGTGTGTTGCGCTCTGTTTTATTGGTCCCATTACTTTGCTAGCACCCTTAGGTTGCTAATTTGTGGGGTTTTACTCCTTTATCGCGTTTTCTTTGCAGCTTATCGCAACACATTAAAGGTCAAGGGCGGGCTCCCACCCCCTTGATAGTTTCACCGGAGCTGAGCACCCTTTACGGGTGGCTCCAGGTGAGGGCTTCTGGTACAAGGCAAGTGTACCTCACCTTACTTCCACTTTCAATTAAGATCTAGAGGAAGGAGGTGTGAGGGTAAGTAGAGATTCGCCATTATGAATCTCTTACCTTGAAGTCAGCTATCTTTTGTTTAAAATGTTGGATAGGAGCCACGCTATTGATAGTGTTACTGAAATGTTAAGGATTTAACTTTATTGTACCAGGTCATTCTTATCATCCTAAATGTACAAATGATATTCATGCAAATGACTTTAGCTGGTTTGGGAAACAGATTAATAAGGCACTCAGGTAATGGCTTTGTGAAAGTCTGCTTTTATCTTATTTTCAGGAGTGATGGCTGGGACGGGCTCACTGTTCTGTTCTTTTAATGTGAACGGCCTCACCAACCCTGTTAAGCGTAGCAAAGTTATGAGTTTTATAAGGAAAACCTCAGCTGACTTTATTTTTACAAGAAACGCATTTGTCGAAGCAAGAGCACTCCAAATTGCTGAAATTTGGGGTTGGGGACTAGTGACATCTTCGTATAAAAAGAGCAGAGAAGGGGACGGTGATTCTGGTTTCAGCCAAAACTCATTTTGAGAAGATGGATATATTGGCAGATAAGGATGGTTGCTGCGCTCTGATGAAAGGTGGATTGGGGAGTGATGGTCACCTTAGCTCTCTGTATTTTCCACGGGCTCTAGATATCTAGAATATAGGACCTTTTGACTAACCTACTGAGCTGGGCAGAGGGTACCCTAATATGTGGGAGATCTTAATTTGGCACTGAACCTGCTCTAGATACCACATCACAAACACCAAGAGCAATACATGGGACAGTGAGGAAGGTGCAGAAATTGGTGAGGGAACTGGGTTTCCAAGATTGTGGAGGTATTTTAATGGTAAGGAGGAACTATACTTTTTTCCGGCTGCTCACCAGATGTATTCAGGCTAGATTACTTTCTGGTGCCCAGGAAGATATGCATAGAGTAAAAGAGTGTTGGGTGGGAGACATGGGACTTTCTGACCATGCTTCTCTTTTCATGAGGACTATCATAGGAGAGTAAGAGAAATACTTTTGGCACCTCAATCTATCGTTGCTGAATGGTCAAGAGGTTAAGGAGAGCATTAAGGAAGCGTTTGATAACTATATGGTTGAGAATTTACCCCAAGACACGCCTCAGGCAATAAGGTGGGATGCCAAAAGCAGTTTTAAGGGGAAATTCATTTCGATAACATCCAAAAAGAAAAAGGAAAGGAGGCTAAAAAGCTAATGTTATCCACACAAATTAAGGAACTGGAAGATCTCCAGAAAGGTAAAATAGACAAAACAAAGACTAAACAGCCGAAGACACTTAAAAAGAACTAAATTATATTTTAGACTACCAGGTCGAACAAAAGCTATGTTTTTAAGACAACAACATTATGAGGGGGACCGAAATCATTAAAATTATTAGCTAGTAGGCTTCGTGCGCAGAAGGCTAAAGCCACAATAACGCCAATATGGCACCCACAGAGAAAAGAAATGGTCCATGGGGTAAGGAGATAACAAATGCTTCAAATTATTCTATGGTAAACTATATACACCAGATAAGATACCGTGTGCACAAAGAGTAGAAGCTTTTTGGAGGGACTAGCGTTACTGGGGTTATTGGAGGAACAGGGAGGTCATTGCTAGCCCTATTACGGAATCAGAGGTGAATGCAGAAATTTCAAGACTTAAACTTAAAGTGGGTAAATGCCGGGCTCAGACGGTTACCGTCGGAGTTTATAAGACATTTGGAGGATGGTACTCCCAAGCCTCTTGGCTTATACAAAGCTGTACCTAGTGAAGATGAGCAAATACCCCCATGGGACAGGGCTGTGATCTCTGCCAAGCCGGAAAGGATCCTACTAAATGTTCCTCAGATCGACCAATTTCTTACTAAATTCTGACTATAAAATGTTTACTTCCATCTTAGCTAAAAGAATACAACAATACCTACCAGGTCTAATTGGAATGGACCAGGCGGGTTTTGTCCCAGAACGTTAGGCTCAGGATAACCTGAGAAGAACATCTCATGTTATAGATCAAATTAACTATACAAAGACCCTCCTTCTTATGAGTTTAGATGCTGAAAAGGCATTTGATGAAGTATCTTAGGCATTTCTAGGCCACGTTCTTTCCGGTTTGGTTTCCCTCAGCAATTTGTGGGGGCTCTGTTTGAGATATATAAGTCCCCTCGGCTTATATCGATGCGAATGGTCATGTCTCAGAAGCTGTCCATCTGGGAAGAGGAACAAGACAGGATGCCCTCTCTCGCCACTATTATTCGTCTTTTACATAGAACCCCTAGCTCAGACTATAAGACAGAATGGAGGTGTCAGGGATCTTAATGGGGGTGAGGAACAGAAATTAGCTTATATGCTGATGATGTCCTACTATATTTGTCAGACTCAGATAGTTCACTACCAGAGGTGTTTGGACAGATAGAGGAATATTCCTCACTCTCAGGCTTTACATTCAACAAGAGTAAGACTGAGGTCCTTAGTTTCTTTTATACCCCATCTGCTGACATTACAGAGATACCCAATGAAATGGGATATGGAAGCTATCAAGTACCTGGGAATCAGAATAAGTAAAATACGGCCAGCCTGTTCGAATTGAATTATCCCCCACTAGTGCAGCAATTAAAGGCAGACTTTAAAGATGGACATTGCTCCCCTAACTTTGCGCCAAAAATCAAGCATTAAAATATGAATGCCCTACCAAGCTGCTTTATTTATTTCAATGTGTCCCTTGTGTTGTCTCTCAGAGGATCTTGAATCCTGGCAAAAATGTTTAAAAGTTTTTATGGGGAGCAATGTGACCGAGGGTTAAAAAAATATTATTTCTTCCCAAAAACAAAGGGGCCTGGCTTTTCCCCACTTGCAGGGTATTGGACAGTGTCTCAAATGAGGATTGCATTATTGTGGGGCAATCAGGCATACATCTCCCATTGGAAAAAGCTGGACTAGCAGAGGTTAGAGGTCCCTTGCAGAAATGGCCCCTTGTTTGCAGAGGGAGGTTGCAGGGCACTCTGATTTACTCAGGGACGGTAGCGGTTTTAGAGGGTTGGAGAAAGGGCATTGGTAGAGTAATACCGAACAACAAATATGGAAATATACATGGTGGGCCTTTGATCCCAACTTTGCAGCAGCAAACTAGATAAATAGTTCCTAAGACATGCAAGAAAAGGATTTCAGGCACCATATCACTTTTCCACGGATCCTCCCTGATGTCCTTCGAGATGGTACAATTAAAATTTGATATAGCCCCACAAGATAGAATAAGATACTACCAGTTAAGGGACTATATTAATGATCAGTTGGGTAAGGAAATGGGGTGAGAGACCAGGAGGAGGGATGTACCATTCCAACAGATTTGGAATGCAACAAATGCTAAACATATGATCACTATGTTATATAGAAATTATTTAAATGACCTCAATATCTCTTCACAGTATATCAAGGAAAGATGGGAGAGAGACATGAACATCTCTATCACAGACCAACAGTGGTCCCAGGTATGGAGGAGCACTTGGGACAACGTCCTCCCAATGTGGAAGAAGATCGGTTGGAGGGTGAGGACCCGTTTCTTCCTGGTTCCTGTACAGCTGGGTCATTCCATCCCGGGGTGGGCACAGAGTGTTGAGGCAATGTGGAGAGGGTGCATCCCAGGCACGCCTTCAGGGCTTGCCTGGAGATCGCCTCCTTTGGGAGGAGCCAGGCGACACATTTCCAGAATTTTTAAGTCCAGACACCTCTGGGACCTGAACATATGGTTTTGGGTATTGTTCCACAAGAAATAAAAGGAGAGAGGCAAAGTATCTGTGGTTAATACTTGTAATTGCAGCTTTGAAATCTATTACCAAGAGGTGGCGAGAGAGAGAGGCATTCGGTTTGAGGAAATGGGCCAAATTAATAGAAAATATAATGGATATGGAAAATCACCTTTTCTCTCAGACAGCTAAACCAGGAATACCAGAATAGATGGACAAGATGGCTTTTATATGAGGGAAAGGAAGAATGGCAGATCTAATAGAGATATGAGATTGAAAATCATTATTCTAAAAGAATGGTAAGAGGTAATGGAACAAGCCGGAGGAGCAAGAGAGGAACAATGGTTGGGGACAGAGGGAAAACTTGATCCTAATGGTGGGGGTTCCCATAAAATCTGGCACTCTTTGTGAGACTGATAGGATGATTAAGAGTCATGTCAAGAAATAACCTGGTAATTAGTTATTGTTATTGGTTATTAGTGAAAAGAAAGATATGTTCATATCATTTAATATTTTAGTACTGAGAGAGGAATGATGGGATATTTATTCTTTTATGGATTTCTAGCTTGTCATCCTACCTAAATATGTAATAACTGTGTAAAATGTATGTATAATGGGATGTACTTGGAAACTGTGAGATATCTCTATATTATTTCTAATAAAACAAGTATAAAAAAAACAAGGGTTCATGCTATAAAGCTGGGGGTAAGATGTGAGGAAGTACTTCTTCACTGAAAGAATGATGGATTCTGAACAGCCTTCCACCAGAGGTGGTGGGGGCAAAACAGTGGTGGGATTCAAGAATGCACGGATAAGCACAAGGGAATAGGTTCATAGGTTAGTTATGAGCTAGGGGTACAATTTGTTCATTGATGCTCAAATCATAGTGGAAAGGGAAAGGGGAGGAGAAAGACCTGTAGATCGGGCATGATCTGTTGTAATAGATAGGGAGAAATAAGCAGACTGGATGGACCAAGTGGTCCATATCTGCCATCAGATTCTATTTTCTATGTCTTCAAGCCTCACCAGACTTGACAAGCTCTGCAATTAATCCATAAAATGATTTTCCAACTTTATTTACATCAGCTACCACAATTACATATTCTGGTAGCTGATATCAACAATTGTCATCAGCTGATTTTTGTAATTGTATTTGCATTTCTTAAGTTTGTGGAGGATCATAGTTTGGCCATAAGAGGTTGTCAGCTAATCCCTTCCACTTCCCAACTCGTGACACCCCTGCACTCCAGGCATGTAATGGCGTGTGGCGAGGAGAGCACAGCCCATTAAAGTGAATGGGGCTCTGTTTCAATGCTATTTGTATGCATAAAAAGGAAATGTGGAGATTAATGAGGCCACCGCTTGACTAACAGGGGCCTTGTTAGTCGGCCAGGTGGCCTTCGTTAATCTCAAACTGGCCATTCTTTTGCATAAAATAGCACTGAAATGGAGCCCCTGCACTCTCCCTGGTCACACATCGTTATGTGCCTGAGCACTGGGCGTGTCAGCGCTGTCAGGAAGTAGAGGAGATCGGCTGGCTACCTCATAGGGTTAAACGGCGATCCCTTCCACAAACTTAACAACTGCAAATAAAATTATGAAAAGCAGCTGTGATGACTATTGAAGGCATCAGCTTCTGGAATGCATGAATGGGGAAAATCTTGTAAAATCCCTTTAATTGTCACACAAAGTAAGTTAAACTGCAAAAATGTAGATTAAAGATTTTTAAATCAAAATAGAGCAGGTCAAAGTGGAGCACTGTAGAGAGACATGTGCTCATGTTGGCTATTAGCTCCACCCTGAAATAGTACCTTAAAGCAGCAGTATTTATTAGTCACCATGTAGTTTTTTTTGTTTGTTTGGCAATAATGTCTTTCTGGTAAAAAAAAACAAAAAAAAAAAAAACATCATACTCATTTTCTGTTTTCTTTCATTCCTGAATTAAGATACAGGATTTTGACATTTTTGAAAGTTGCTGCTCTCGTGCCGTGCAGCATGATAAATATCTTGCTACAATGCTCTGTTGTGTATCATCAGAAACATGAGGTCCAGCACTTACAGGATAAAACCCTGGCTGACCTCCTCTCATAAACTAACGACCTTATAGGATTGACAGCCGGTGACTGGTTACAATTGAATATCACCTGACATTTCTCACCTTCCCTGTGAATCCTCATCAATACAGTCTTATATATGTAACCCCTAGGTGGCGCTTATCCCAGGGCTACTACCCGTGCCTGATTTGCACTAACGGGTTGAGGGCCTGGATCCGGTGGCGGGTGCCTTCACCCAGAGGTCAGGGTTAAGGATATGACTTGGTCACAGCCCTCTGGGTCACTGCAACCCCTTTCTTCCCACTAGTGGCCCACACAAATCAATCACAGTACCCTTGCAATATACACTTACCCCTAGGATTGGTTCAATCAGCTTGACTCTGGGGACCCCCTGTAAAGTAAGATGCAGTTATACAATAACCACTGCACAGTAATTCAACATAGACACACAGTTCAAGCAGTGTAACTTTGCTGAACAACCAAATCTGATTTATTTAGCGGATAGTAACAAGGACAGGGAAATCAGGTTAATTGATTCAGTCGCATTAATAATCACAGTACTGTGCACATATTTCAGAGTCCCAAATGTCACTCTTACTGGGTATCCAGGCAATAAGAGCTAGTCTATTTGGTGCAGCTGGTTTGGGCCCTGAGGATGGAAAATGCATGCAATACCCACTTTGTAATCTGGAGCCGTAGGCTCAGTTCGTGAAGAAAGAAAGGAAAGTAATCAGATAGAACACTTGCAATTAGATGATGGCAGGGAGCTATCCTGATTTCTACTCACAAATTCAATGCTGAAACTGAATTGAAGGCAGATTGTCCTGGATTGCCAGGAGGAGCAGACCATGTGGACAAGGTCCTTGTGACTGGACCCCACTGCAGTTTAGAGCAAATGGATGTAGTCTGGATTAGCTGGGATTTACTTCCAGCTCATGCGCTATTCACTGTACAGGATTTGAAACATGATTCCACACAAGCACTACACATTTATATTTAAAGGAAAGTACTATACCAGGCAGGCTGCTTCTCTATCGATCGCAATTACTGCACAATACCTGGGAGAACACACAGCAGATTCAGTTCCTGACAGACGGCTGATTCAGCAATTTCTCCAGTCTTCTACAGGGTGAGCCTGCTTTCCTGACTTCTGGTGCTTCTTTCTCCTTACAACTCTGATTCAGTCCACACTGGCACTCACAAACAATTGTAGGCCAAGCGTTAGGGCCCCATATGAGCTTCCCATGAAAACTCATCAGCGCAGGAGCCAGAGCTCCTTCCTCTTCCCAGTCACAACTCATCTGATCTTTCCAGTAGACAGAGCCGGGCATTTCCTTTGAGTTCCTCCCAGTCAGTTGGCTGGTTTTGCTGTCACTCACAGTAAACTCCCCTGTTGGTGGAAAAAAGGTGCAAGTCCAAACTACAGTTCCCAGAAGCATTGGCCATACAGTACATAGGTGGCTGGCTCCACAATGAGAGTCCAAGTTCTGATTTGCCAGCAGCAGGCTCCATTTCAAAGGTCCCCACACTGATTGGTCCAGTTCAGCAGTTCAAAACTAGAATGGGGACTAGGCAAACACAGTTCTTATTGCAAAGAAAAGCAGGTTAGACAAACTGTATTTTCGTTATTACTCTAAATGATGTCTGGCAAACAGTTATATCTTTGAAAAGTGCTCACTCTGCCCCTTAGTGATTTCAGAAGCGGAGCAATTTGGCAGCAGCTCGAGTGGGACTCAAGCAGGAAACACACAGACCCCATCCAAATTAATTATGTCTGCAGGCAGACAGCTCTTAAAGAGACAGTACCAGAGGCTGTAAAAGCACTCACAGATAAGCGGCTTAGGCGACCACCATCAGACTTGGAGCATTAAAGCAAGCTCCTGGAAGACTTTTGGGAACCCCATTTGCAGGGTGGTTACATATATGACTGATATAAATGTATGTCTGTATGGCACATTTATTGCTAAAAAGCTATGTCTATGCATGCCATGGGAATTGGATTGATTTCTTTGACTGGCTGACTAGGAAATAGATCAAGGAGGACAGTGGACGTGGCCTGTCTTGACATTAGCAAGGCCTTTGACACTTTCACATAAAAGACTGATTGGGATCCAAAGTAGTGAATTGGGTTCAAAACTGATTTAACGGATGGGCAACAGATGGTGGCGGTTAATGGCACTTACTCTGATGGTGGGAAAATGACCAGCGGTGCCATAGAGGCTCAGTACTGGGACCGTCCACTTCAGTGTCTTCGTAAGTGAAATTGCAGATTAATTGGAAGAGAAAGTATGATTCATTGCAGATTTACTATACCTGGGGAATAGGTAGATATCGTTTGGTTTGGGTTCTCAGAGGTTTCTAACGTGACAGATTCCCTCCTCTTGGTGAAATGTTCCATAAAAATCTACTGGTGTCATTCCCTCCTCTTGGTGAAATGTTCCATAAAATCTACTGGTGTCACTTCCCAATAACAGGATCTGCAATCATTTCCCATTATATTGGATGGTGCCTGTGACACCTTTAGTTGTTTATAGTCTAGCACTTCTGTTTTGAGGTAAGAACGTTTCCAATGGGTGAAAGACAGGTTCAGGTTTCTTTTCTTACTCCTTGCTTCAGTTCTGTCCTTCATCACAATTAGAATTCTGAAGAGACAGGGTTATCAAATCCAGCAGGCTAAAATTGTCCCTTGTTATTTATCATGGGGACCTAATCAGGAAAGGCAGTGTGATGATGTGATTAGAGCACAGAACTGTGAAAAAGGAGATCCCAGCTGTGTGACCTTGAACAAGATAATTATGTTTCCTGTGCTTCAGTCCTGTCCACTGTTAAATCAAGTAGAAGCAGGGCTCTTCTGTAAACTCAGCTGAGCAATCATGAGAAAAGCCATTTTAAAATGAATGGTAGAGTAACTAGTACAGCTAGGGCTGCGGAACATGGGGAAAAGTGAGGAGGAGGGCTGTAGTAATTACACAAGACCTCATGATTGCTTCCTTCAATCTTGTATGCATTGGGACACTTTGAATACTCTGGGGCAAAGGTTGTGAGGCTCCTGACACCCTTTCCCCATAGTTTCTAACCCCATGAGTACAGCATATCGTTACCATGGTTTGTATTTTCACTGTTCAGGCATTTTATGTTTTGAAAACCAGTTTGGAAACTGGCCTGTCAGTTTTCCTTTAAAATACAGTAAATAAAATTCAAGCCAGCTGCTGGCCTAATGATAAACATTTTGGCTTTCATATTAGCAGCCTGGTTCACACTTATGTCTGGGACACTGAGGGTGGACAGATTTTAGATCTGGCAGCTGGCTTGGATGCCTTGGCTTGGGTTCCAGTGGGTATAAAGTTGGATGACTTACCCATGGTGGCCGGTGGAAGTCATTCAGGTAGAAATCCTCGTCCCAAAAAGCAATTCCATATTCCAGTATTACCTAAGATGATTGATATGTGTCGCAGGAGGTGCCAGATGTTTCAGCATTTGGGTCAGAATATGTATGTTATGCTTGGTATACCAAGCCATCTTACCCTGAAGATACAGCAAACATGCCCTTGCTCTGTCCTGGCTTTGTTTTCAAGCCATTTCTGTAAATTTAGCTTATTTTCTAGGAGTGCTGTGAGTGAATGGCTTATATCAGTAATTAATCAGAACCAGTGCAACCATCCCCTAAAAGGCAATCCTTTCAATATGTGCTTACTCACATTTGCTTTCTCTTTGTGACTTTCAAGGGGTTGTAATTATCGGACTTCAGCAGAAATGTGAATTATACCCAACCACCAGTCGACAAGGTGAACCTCATGGCTGGGTACTATACTAACATTTACATAGCAACATAGAAACATAAAAGTTGACGGCAGATAAGGACCGCAAGGCCCATCCATCCAGTCTGCCCACTTTTTCTACCCTGTGAATGTGCCATTGGCCTTTGCTCTGTCAATGGCCTATCTATTAATACTCATCTGTATTGCTCCTTATACCTATCCCATGCCTGTTTGAAGCCATGCACTGTAGTCATATCCACCACTTCCTGAGGTGGCGGTTCCTTACATCCACAACCCTTTCTGTGAAAAAGAACTTCCTCACTACCCCTTAATCGGCTTCCTCTAATCTCATGCTGTGTCCTCTTGTCCTGCTATTTTCTTATATTGAAACATGTTTTCACCTTGTTAATGCCCTTATTGCCCTTAAGGTGTTTGAATGTTTTGATCATATCACCTCTCTCCTCCTTTGCTTTAGGGTATGCATATTGAGCTCCCTTAATCTGTCCTTATATGTTTTTTCTGATGCAGTCCCTGCACCATTTTGGTTGCCCTTCTCTGGACTGCCTCAGTTTGGTTATATGTCTTTGTGAAGGTGTGGCCTCCTGTACTGCATGCAGTACTCCAGATGGGAGCCTAATATGCTCAAAGAGGGTTATTACCTCCTCTTATGACTTGTGGATACCCCTACTATCATAAACCCAACATCCCCTAGCCTTACCTACTGCTTTAGTGGTCTGCTTGGATGATTTCAAGTCATCTGTGATGAGATGCCCAAGTCTCTTTCTTCCTTTGTGACTGCAGCAACTCCCTCCCAGCCTATAGGTGGCTTCAGGGTTCTCTTCCCTATGTGCATGATCTTACACTTCTTTGCGTTAAACCCCAGTTGCCACTCTTCCGACCATTTTGTCAGTCTATCCAGCTCTCTTCTCATTCTGCCCACCCCATCTGGATCATCTACTCTGTTGCAGATCTTGGTGTCATCTGCAAACAGACAAACGTTACCCTCCAGTGTCACTGATGAAGATATTGAAGAGGACTGGCCCAGGACTGATCCGAGGTACCCTACTTGTGACTTGCATCTCTTCTGACTGTATACCATTTACCACCACTCTCTGTTTTCTGCCTGTCAACCAGTTTGCCACCCAGTTGACCAACTTCTGACCCACCAGAGCCTACCCAGCTTATTAATCTTCTATGTGGAACAGTATCAAAAGTTTTGCTGAAGTCAAGGTAGGCGACATCAACTGATCCCCTTGGTCCACCACTCTGGTTACCCAGTCAAAGAAATCTATGAGATTAGTTTGACAGAACCTTCCTATTGTAAACCCATGCAGTCTTGGATCCTGCGCCTATGAATTCCAGGTGTTACACTATCTTTTCCTTAAAGAGTGCCTCCATAATCTTGCCCACTACTGAGGTAAGACTGACTGGTTTGTAGTTCCTGCCTCCTCCCTGCTACCACTTTTGTGAGTGGGATCACATGAGCCCTTCTCCAGTGTTCTGGGACCTCTCCTGTGCTCAGAGACTTACTAAACAGTTCTGATAATGGCTGCTAATTTCAGCCTTAGCTCCTTTAGTACCCTGGGATGTATGCCATCAGGTTCCATTGCCTTGTCCACCCTGAGCTTATTGAGCTCTTATAGGACCCTTTCTTTGTGAAGGAGCTAGTGCACACCTCCCTTCCCCTGTGTCCATGGTGCTGAGCTGTGGGTCCTGCCCTATCTTCTCTTCAGTAAATACTGAGAAGTACATGGTCCTCCTCATGTCCCCTTATCCCTTTGATCTTAGCAAAACCCCTCTGGACTTTCTCCGTTCGCTAATGTATCTGTAGAAAGTCTTGTCATCTTCTTGATGAACCTTGTTGAGCAATTGCTGTTTGGGGGCAGATGATTCTGTTTGATTACCTTATTGTGCAGAAAGGCTACTGAGACATAGGCTATGGTGCTGCTCCCAAATCTTCCTGTGACCAAGTTGGACACACTCTTTAACTCCTTCTGCCGCTTTGCTATCAACTCCTTCCTGTTCCCACCACTGTGAACTCTATTGCTCTCTAACCTTGCTTCCACTATCTCACAGGCGCATCTCTCACTGTACCAAACTAACCTCAAATTTTTGGTTCGGAGGCTCCCTCCTATCTCATCCTCTCTTTCTCCATTCCACCTCCCCACCCACTCTCTGAGATCAAGTGCGCCCGCACCTTGATGGTCCCTCGCCGCTCCACCCTCATCGGTCAGACTTGTTTGCCCATAGTTTCCCTGAAATATGACCTCCTCCTCCAACTTCTCCCTTACCTCTGCCCTACACAGTTACCTTTCTCTCAGCTGTTCTGCTTTAACCTACCTAATACCTATCCCAGTTTCTGCCTTCCCACCACTGACCCCCGACAGGGTTTTCAACATCCTGATGGGAAATCAGGAAATAGCTACCCCTTCTCCTCATATTCAGTTCTTGCCTCCCCTCTTCTTCACCTGCCCTTCTGGTCACCAGTGTGACAACATAACCCCATCCTTTTTACTTCAGCACTTACAGAGCAACCCCGAGCCTGCTCCTGGTATACGATGCATTATAAATGGTTCCATCGAGATTATTACTATTTTGTATGTTTATATGTTCTTTTGTATGATTTTGGACATGTATTGTAATTTACCCAATGTTCCACTACTGTTTATCGTACAATATCTTGTGTTCCAACTGTTGCACAATCTTACAATGTTGTATTGTTTGTACTACACATACTATTGTAACTGATCATCCTTACAACCCTATGTAACACCTTCCCCATGTCACACCGTAGACAAACAATTTGTTGTTCAGTGTGCCCTCCTGTGAAACATTTCAATAAATAAATAAATAAATTAATAAAGGGCCACCGTACTGACTGCTGCTCATGTAGGTGGCAGAGGATTCTACAAGGAAAATGTCTGAGAGAAGTGGTCAAGGAGATGGAATTATCTTCCTCTGCTATATCTATCAGATACACCTAAGATCATCACGATCCTCAAGCCATGCCCATGATGCAGAGTGAGCTGATACATCCTAACACTTGGTCTGGCCTCTGAGCTCTGTTGTTGGGACCTTGTCCATGGTCACATAATGACAGCAGCAGTGGCTGGAGCCCAATACAGTGGTGTCTCCCTCGGACGAATATGTATTGCAGTGTTGAAAGTTTGATGACTTAGTAAATACAAGACCTCCATGGGAAAAAAATGTGAGAAGAAACAGTAAATTGAAATAAATAAATAGCACTCAAATGTTGAATTATTCAGTTTACTGTTAATGTAACAATATAATTTAAGGTTGGAAGGGACTGTAGGGTCATTAGCATGAATATTATGCTGTGCCAACAAGTGGGATGTTGGCTATGAAGTTGTAAGTATATAATATACCTGTTAAAGTAAGATGCTAACAAATATGTCATCAAATTAGTGTAGGACAGTAAAGAAAAGGTGATAAAAGTCAGTGTTTTTTCATTGTGAGCTATAATAAAATTAGTCGGTAATGACTTTGATGTGTTGCAGCAGCAAGTCCTAACACCATAAAGACAACTGAAGAAGTGGAAGTGGACAGTGAAGATGATTTCATCATTGCTTATCAGCCAGTAAGCCCAGCAAAACACTCTGAAGTTCTGTGATTTCGTTATGCCTCAAGGTTCTCAAGGTATTAACCATCTGCTTTGTTGAGTGTACAGATCAAGAACCACAACATCTTGCTTTGAGGGGCTCTTGCAGCAGGCAACACTGGTAGGGCTAAGCCGTCAGGTGCTAGGCCCACACGGAAAACTTCTAGTTAGCAGTCTACACTGGCGTCAGCATGCCAATATCCACCTATGGTATAAAAGAGCTGGCTCCCAGCCCATCCTCAGTTCTTTTCCTGTCATCAACCCACACACTCGGACCTTCCACGAACACCTGCTAAGCGACCACCATGTTGCTCATGCTTCACTCATGATTTTCCTTATTTTCATTAAAATTACATCTTTTTTGGTGTTTCTTTGCTTTTGTGCATGTCTTCTTCTCCAGCTTTGTCTTCCCACTGGCATATGAAGTGTGCTTGCAGCAAGCAGCTTCCTCAAGGATGGCCACTCTTCTTGCCTACTCTGCTTCAGCCCTGTCCACAACAGCAAGGCCTGCCAGAACTGGCAGGACTTCAACAAACCCATGGAGATGCTGTTTGAAGACCCTTTAGAGCATCTTGCTGCAGCAGAAGTTAGCTGCGATGAAGAAGGAGCTTCAGGGCTAAAGTTCCTCTTCTTCCCAGCCTCCAGGGCTTGACTTCTTCCCTGCCCAGAAGAAGGAGGGTCCAGTGGGAAGCTGTAGGCACGGGACAAAGCAAGGATTGGCCCGGTCAACTTCCGCTCTCAGTCACTGCATAAGTCAGCGACTGTCTCTTGGACTTCCTCTTACAGGAGGTCAGCCCCATCTCCTTTGGCCACCCTTACCCTTCGGAGATGCCAGTCTCTCAGCGCCCGCCGTTATTTCAGTCCTGGCTGGCGGCTCCTCGGCTGTCGAACCCGTCCCCTGCCTCCCAGCCCCTGATGCTAGGCTCTTACTTCCAGCGGGTCCTCAGTCAGGTGGTTCAACGGTGTCTGTTCCTTGAGTGGCGACTCCTTGCCCGAGCTAGCTCTCCCAGGTCTTAGCATTGCCCACATCGGTGCCTGACTCTGGGACAAGCGCCTCTGAGCAATGCCCGAGTAGCGCTTGTCTCCTCCACACAGGCATCGTCTCTACCTCTGTCGAGAGCAAGCACCCTGTACAGATTCCTGCTTCTCCTTCTAGGCCTGTGGCACCTGTCTCGCCAGACCGGCATCAGCCTTCACCTGTCGGCCGGCGATGCCCCAGCCGTCCTTGCCTCAGCCTCGGCCAACACTGGCTGGCCCCTTCAGGGAATCCCTAGCCAACGCCCAAGAGCCTGCGCCCAGATTCTCGCCACCTCAGGAATGGCACCAGGGAGCCTGTCACCTCAAGGTCTGATGCTGGGATACCCGCCCCAGGGACCAATTCCAGGTTACCCCATGCCTGAGTACCGCCGCCTCCCAGTACCCATACCCACCTTATAATCCACCTCCTCCAGTGGACTATAATGCGCTTTTCTCAGTCCGGTGGCCATTATGAAAGACAAAGATACTCCTAGGAGGCCCCCTCCACCTCCTCAGGACCTTCTTCCTTGAGACTCAGGCTGTGTGGGTCCTAGCCACCCCGTCTCAGGACCCTTTCCCAGTTATACAGACCCGATGCAAGAGAGCCGCACCCTCATTCCCGTCCCAGTGACCCATGGAAGGATTCCTCCTCCCAGGGACTCAGAAAAGTCAGAACTCTGATGAGCTGGCCCCAAAGGCTCTGGTTCTCCAGCGATCCACCCCCTGGACATCATGTGGCATACATCACTAATGGGGTGGAGGCGGAAGTGAGCCCAGATGTCACGTCAGTAGTTGTCTTCACAGAAGAGACTATCTTGTTGGCGGCCATCACGAAATCAAACCGTCAGAGGATGTCACTAAGCCCACGTGGACCTCTCCTCCTCCTCCACTTCAGCCTTAGCGAAGAAGCCGACTGCCTTTATCATGCTTCCATGTGCAAACCCTATTTGGAAGAGCAGCCTGAGGTGGACTCTGTGGTCATGAATGCAGCTCATGACTGAACCAAGAAATCTAGGCACCTCAGTACCCATCCTTCTGATAAGGAGTCTTGCGAGATTCGACCAATTCGGCAAGTGGGTCTGGCCTTCGCCACTGTTGCCATTCGGACTCAAATTACCCGGCCCATATGGTACAGTATCAAAATGCCTTGTGGGACAAGGCCTTAGATCTTGTGCAGGCCCTTCCGAGAACCCTACGGGAACCCAACTGGTCCAGCTCTTTAAGTCGGGCTCAGACATGGGCAATCATGTTCTTAGGGTAGCTTATGGCGTGGTGGATGCAGCAGGATGGGCAGCAGCAACAGAGTCTGCATCTGCCATCACTCCTGACTCTGGGTATCAGGTTTGCACCCGATGTGCAGGCGAGAAATCCTGGATGCCCCTTTCGGGGCTCTGTCCCTTTTAGGCGGGGACACCTTGGACATTATTTCTTGCCTCCAATAGTCGGGCCAAAGCCTTCAGATCAGTACAGTCCATGTACCGTTCTCAGCCCAGGTCCAACCAATTCCAGTCCTTTCACTGGAACCCTAGGCAGAAGTGCAGGACCTGCAGCCCAGAGGTGCCCTAAAGCGAAGGCTTCTACCCAGCCAGCTGGAGCCTCCACCTCTAGGGCCCCTAGAGCATCCCCAGCTGCTCTGCCCACCCCTGGTACCACAGCATGACTCCCTATCGGCCCCCTCCTCTGGCAGAGGCCTTGGGGCGACAGTGGGGGTTGCTTTTCCCTATACCTGAGCGGGTGGCACATTGTAATAATAATAATACATTTTATTTGATATAGCACCTTTCATGCTTCAAGGCGCTGTACAGTAAGATAAAAACAACAATCAATAAATACAGATAAAACTCAAAACAATTCAGGGTACCTTTTCCCCACAAATAGGTCTTCAGTGCCTGTTTAAAGCACCCCACTGTCCTGCACTCCCATAGCTGATGGGGCAGAGAATTCCAGAGGGTAGGTGCCACAAACCTGAAAGCTGCACACGCCAGATGACTTTAAACTTACCCTTGGAATTTCCAGCAACCCCTTGTCAGCTGAGTGGAGCTGTCGCAGAGGTGTAAGGAACCAGGAGCTCTTTCAAGTAATCAGGACCAAGTCTGTGTATGGCTTTATAGATCAATAGACATACCTTAAGGTGATCTGCCACTGAATGGGCAGCTAGTGCAGATCGCACAGCACAGGGTAATATGAGTTCTTCTCAAAGCTCCAGTCAACAGATGTGCTGCAGCATTCTGCACTAGTTGCAAGAGGCGGATATAAACCCCAGGAATCCCTAGGTAAAGGGAGTTGCAATAGTCAACTCGTAATGTCACAAATGCATGGACCAAGACAGGCAGGTGGCTGGATGGAACAAGGTGTTTGATCCTAACAGTGTTCCTAAGATGGTGGAAGGCCAGCTTGACGACTGCCGACACCCTGATGACGAAGGTCAGACTGTTGTCAGCTTTCCTCCCTGAGTCATGCACCCATTCAGAGGTGAGAATCTGTACACCCCAAGTTAAACCGGAGGAGCTCATTCCTCAACCCCTCTGTCCTCGACCTGGGTCTACTAGGCAAAACCTTAATCGTTCCTGGGTTCAACTTTAAACCACTGGCTTTTCGTCCAGTCTTGGAAATTCTCTGAGGCAGCTGTTCAGTAAAGAGATAGTGTGGGTGGGGAGATGCACATAGTGTCTCTGCATGATGGCACAGGGACATCAGTAGCTCCTGGAGTGAGGGAAAACAAAACAAAAATCTTACATAGACAGTGTCGGCAGATGAGGGCCTATGGCCCACCCAGTCTGCCCATTTGAGCTTGTAAGTTCAGTTTATGTTTTCCTAGAAGTCTGTTGCCCCTTACCCTGACCTCTAGAATTGCTTTATGTCTATCCATGCATTCTTAAATCCTTGATTGTTTCAGCCCCACCACTTCCTCTGGCAGGGTGTTCCTTGTCCACCACCCGTTCTGTGAAGAAATTCTTCCTCATGTTTCCTCTGATCGTCCTCCTCCAACTTCATCCCATGCCCTCTAGTCCTGGAACATCTTTTTTGCTTAAAATAGTGTATTCCTGCACCCTGTTCCTCCCTGTAAGATACTTGTATGTGTCTATCATATCCTCTCTCTCCTTCCTCTCCTCCAGGAGTACATGTTCAGTTCCTTCAACCTGTCTTCATAGGACTTGTGATGCAATCCATGGACCATCTTTGTTGCCCTCCTCTGAACCTTCTCTACCCTGTCTATGTCCTTATGTAGGTATGGTCTCCAGAACTGTACACTGTACTCCAGGTTGGGCCTCACTAGTGTCTTGTATAGCGGAATTATGACCTCCCTTTTCCTGCTGGTGATGCCCTGCCTATACATCCCAGCATCCTATTTGCTTTACCTGCTGCCTTGTCCGCTGTTTCCCTACCTTGAGGGTCATCAGAGATGATCCCCAAGATCCCTTTCCTGCTTGGTGCATGCTATATCCTCACCCCCAACTGATATATTGTGCCAGGGGTTTTGTGCCCCATATGCATTATCTTGCATTTCCTTGCATTAATTTCAACTGCCAAACCTGACCATTCTTCAAGTTTCTGCAGGTCCCTTCTCATTCTTTCTACACCTCTGGTGTGTCTACTCTATTACAGAGCTTTGTGTCATCAGCGAACAGTGAAATTCTGCCTTCTAGGTCCTCTAATGTCACTGATGAAGATGTTGAATAGGACCGGTCCCAGCACTGATCCCTGTGGTACCCCACTGGTCACTCTTCCCTCTGTCGGTGACAGCCATTTCCACCACCCTCTGTGTCCTGCCAAACAGACAGTTACCTACCCACACACTACTGTCCTGCCCACACCCATATTCCCCAGTTTGTGTAATAGTCTTCTATGTGGCACAGTGTCAAAGGCCTTGCTGAAGTCCAGATAGGCCATGTCCACTGCCCTCCCTGATCCACCTCCCTAGTCACAGTCAAAAAATTCAACAAAGGTTGGTCTGACATGACCTCCCCTGTGAAACACATGCTGCCTTGGGTCCCGAGTCCATTGACAACCAGATGTTCCACCAATCTCTCCTTCAGTAGTGCTTGATGATCTTCCCACTACCAAGGTGAGGCTGACTGGTCTGTAGTTCCTGCTTCCTCTTTGTTCCCACTTTTGTATAAGGGGACTACATCTGCTGTCCTCCAGTCTTTGGGTACCTCCCTGTTTCCAGTGATCGGCTAAACAGGATAGCCAGAGAGTTCAGCCACCACCTCTCTTAGTTCTTTAAGGACCCTGGGTGCACCCATCTGGCCTCATTGCTTTATCAACTCTTATTACTTCCAGTTCCTTCAGGACCCTTCCTCATGTAAAGGGACTTGTGTCCATTTCTGCACCATTCTCACCCCTTGTACTCCCTTCAGACCCATTACTCTCCTCTTCCTCAGTAAGACTGAGCAGAAATACCTGTTCAGTGTGTCAGCTTTACTGTTGTCATCCTCCCACGGCTCCGTCCTCCCCTTCAGTCTCACTATCCCTCCCTTTGTCTTTCTTTTTCACTTATGTACCTGTAGTAGGTCTTGTCCCTCTACCCACTGATTTTGCAATGTGTTCTTCTGTCTGAGCTTTGGCTTCCTTACTGACCTCCCTGCCTCCCGTTGCTTCTCCTGGTACTTCTCCCTATCCCCTTCTGCCTGTGTCTTTTTGTATTGCCTGAATGCAATCTTTTTGGCTTTCACTTTCTTTCTACCTCTTTGGAAAACCATAATGGTCTCCTCTTCCTTTTCCTTTTCCTCTTGCTAACCTGTTAATGCATAATTCTGTTGTTCTTATAATCCCCATTTTAAATACTGCCCACTGTTCCTCAACCCCTGATTCCTGTCCCATTCCCTTAATGCCTCTTTCAAGTATCTCCCCATTTTCCCAAAGTCTGCCCCTAAAATCCAGGATACGTGTTTTTGTGTGGTTTGGTTCTGCTCTTTCTGTGATTTCAAGCCACAATGACTGGTGGTCACTGTTCCCAGGTGCTCCCCCACTGTTACCCCCATCACGCTGTCCCTGTTTGTGAGCACAAGGTCCCAGTATTGCCTTCTGCCGAGTTGGTTCCATGACCAGTTGCTTGAGGAGGCACCCTGAAGGAGTCCAGGATAAATCTGCTCCTAGTTGATGCTGCTGCTGGGATGCTCCAGTCCACGTCTGGAATATTGAAGTCTCAACCAGTACTACCTCACCCTTGTCTGCCATCCTTTGGATGGCTAGCATCAACTCCCTATCTGTTTCTTCCTCCTGGGCTGGTGGTCTATAGACTACACCTGTGCAGATGGCTGTCCCATTTTCCTTTCCAGCTTAACCACAGTATCTCTCCCCATTTTGTTCCTCCTGGATCTCTGTGGCCCTTATGTCATTTTCACATACAGTGCCACTCCTCCTCCCTTCCTGCCTGCTCTGTCTCTTCTGAATATGTTGTAGCCAGGTATGGCCATCTCCCAGTCGTGGTTATCATTACACCAGGTTTCAGTGATGGCCACAATGTCCCAGTCTGACTGCACCATGACAGCCTCAGATCTTCATCTTGTTGCTAAGGCTTCTGGCATTTGCACACATGGCTTTCCATGATTTGACCTCCCTAGACTGTTTAGCTGTTCTACTCCAGCCCCTTCCTTGGTTGTCCTTTATCCCTGGTTCTCCTTGCTGTCTGCCCTTCTGCTGAATTTTGCCCTTTTCTGCCTGTCCACCTCTTGGGCACTAATCTCCATCTTTTGCACACTGCTTTGCAGATAGCCACTCCTCTGGTTCATTGGTTCCACTGCTAGCTGTGGGGGGTGAGCAATGGGTACCCTCCTTGCTGGCCTGCCACCCCCCTTCAGCTAGTTTAAATGCTTGTCAATGTAGCATTTAAACTTATCATTAGTCTTGGATTTCCCCTCAGGATGGATGCAGGCCGTCAGGCTTGAACAAACCTCCATCCTCCAGGTGGGTCCCCAGTCACCAATGAATCCAAACCCTTCCTCACAGCATCAGTTCTTCAACCATGAGTTAAAGTTCCTGGTGCATACACTCCCTATGCTCTCCCTTGCCTCTGGAGGGTACTTCTGAAAGTGACAGAGTAGCTACTTGTGACCCCTCCCAATTTCCTAAACTCTTCCTGAACTTCCTTTGGCTCCCCATTTGCCAGGTCATTAGTACCTAGGTGGATAATGACATCCAGCTCACCGTCCGTCTTGCCTTCCCAGTGATCCCAGGATCTTCCTTCCATCCCTCCATGTCGTGGCACTGGTAGGCACCTCACCTCCCTGTCCTCCCCTCCTGTGTTCCTAGCTGGATCCCTCTTATGGTGGAGTCCCCACCAGGATTCCTTCCTCCTCCTCCTCTGGGGTCCACTGCTTTCCCCGCTGAGGTCACCACCTTGGCTAACCTCCATATCCTTTCCTTCCACTTCTCTGGGTACCTCTGTTTGGTTGTCCTCGTTTGCCAGTGTGGCATATGGGTGGAATAGGATCTGGGATGTGCCTCTGCCTGACCGCTGTAACCCTCCCTGAGCCCACTGTTATCCAAGTGCTCCTCATTCTTGGCATCCTTTGAGGCAGTTGCATTGGACTGGGTGGTCTCTGGATTGGGGTGATGGTACTCCTGACCAGTTTACTTCCGCTCTGAGTCTGGCTACCTCAAGGTGAGTAACTGGTGGATAATTTGGACCTGCCCTTACAGTCAACACAGGGCCTCTCCTGGGGATAACCTAAGACTCGTCTACCCCTGCAGCGAGCAGCTGGATTTGTGGCAGATCACATGTCTGGATGCTCAGTATAGCCTCACTGGCTTAGGCTGGGGGAGCAGCAATAAGGCAGCTTGTTGGGCACAACATTCTGGGGTCCCTGGAAGTCTAAATCAGAGCACCTTGTCAGACAAGAAGTGCTAGTCAAATGTGGAATGAAGGTCCAACAGCACCAGGGAGGGTAGCAAACAGAGTTGGAAAAACAAAATGTGCTTGTTCACCCATGTACTGTATATTCTTCTGTACAGATCTCATTTCTTGGGTTCCAATATTCCCTCTGTGTGGTTCCAGCAACCACTATGTACCATACCTAAACCAGGTGCCCATTCTTGTTTTTTATTGTCAGAGTGTACAGTGGAACTGTGTTCTCTTTACCGCTGGTATTTCTATTTTTCCATCATTAGTACTTTACATTAGTTTATTTAAATTAAATTATTTGCTGTTTTGGAGTTGTTCTTAATACATAGACATATTATGGGGCTGCCCAGTCACCAAGTAGGTGACCCTGGTTGAGACAGGACTCAGGGGTTTGCAGCCAGGTAGCTGGGGCTGGGAAGGATGCTGCTGTGAAGGATAAGACAAGAAGAAGAGTAGTATTTGAAATGGCATAGCAGGAGGTACTACAAAGATGATTAGGGGTCTGGAAAACATATGAGGAAGGGCTGGGCCACCTTGGGTTGTTCTGTCTAGAAAAAAAGCTTGAGGGAGAAATAACTAAGGTATTCAGAATCATGAAGCGCCAGATAGACCAGAACAGACTTCAGTAGAATTCAGAATAGCAAAACCAAGGGTGGGGATGGAAGAAACAGTAACAATAAACAGAATAAGGGACATTTGTTTGTTTTCTTGCAAAGTCTTGTATTGGTGTGACTGTACAGATGAGCCTGCCTTGTGATGCCAGACTGTTTACCGCCATGTGGTTTCCCTGAGCGTAAATATGTAGTTGACCCCTGAAAAGCTCTCAGAGGCTGTAAGTCAGGTACCCTTTTTCTCTGCCATCAGTCTCTGTTCAGATTCTCCATCTCCCATGAGTCAACAGGTACCTATGTATAGTGTGCCAAAGTAAGACTGTCCATCAAGTTTGCCTCTTTCATCTTATAACCTGAAATGCATTCTCCTCTAGGCATTTATCTATTGCAGTAATTTTTACAGGCTAGGCCCACAGAGATGAAATATCTTTTTAACAGTGGTGTCGTATTTATAGAAGTACACATCTTATATCCCTGGTTCTTAGATTCTGCTGTATGGACTGCTTAAGTCTATTTTGTGAAACCTGAAACACACCTGTCAACTTTCTTTTGTCAGACAGAACAACCCCTAGTGCTCCAGTCTCTCTCTCTCTTATGTTCTCAGCCCCAATCATCTCTATACAGTTGCACTATGCAGTACCTTTTCCAGCCCTTTATTGTCCATTTTGTAATGCAGTGCATACTGTAGTACTTCAGGTGCTGTCTTATCGTTGCCTTATACTCACCCAAGTCTTCATGTTGTGTATAAGTGATGTTGGTGATGGCAGTAAGATACATAGATACATTGGTGTTGCTGGCAGAGAGGGTCTTGTGGCCCATCCAGTCTGCCATATCCCTCTGTCTAATACTTAAGGTACCCTAGATGCTACAAGCCCCCACTGGCATGTAATTCCATGTGCCTATCCCATGCATTCTTGAATCCTAAACCATGGCCACCCTCACCACTTCCTGGAAACTGTTCCATCTCTCCACCACCCTTTCAGTAGTAGAACTTCCTCAAGTTCCTCAAGTTTTCCACCTTTTAGTCTCATGCTGTGCCCCTTGTTCTGCTATTTCCCTTCATGTGAAAAATGCTCCCCTCTGGTACCCTGTTGATCCCCTTTAGATATTTGAAGGTCTCTGTCATGTTCCCTCTCTCCTTTCCTCGGAGTACATTTAAGAGCTCTGAGTCTCTCCTCTTCGACTTATGCTGCATCCCGACACCATTTTGTCACCCTCCTCTGTATCGTCTCCATCCTGTCTATGTCTTTTTGGAGATGGGCCTCCAGAACTGAACACAGTACTCCAGATGAGGCCTTACTAGGGAGTTGTACAATGGTACCACCACTTCCCTCCTTCTACTTGTTATACCTCTCCTATGCATCCTAGCATTCTGTTAGCCTTTCCAACTGCTTTGTCACACAGTTTAGGCACTTTGAGGTTGTCTTCTGTGACTACCACTAGATTTCTTTCCTTTGTGGTACTGTGAGCCTCCAGTGTTACCCATCTAGGTCATACTCAGCCCTAGATTTCCCTCTCCCTAGGTGCATAATCTTGCGTTTTCACATTGAAACCCAACTGCTATTCCTTTTACCAGTTTTCTAGCCTCCTCAAATCCCTCATTTTTTCTATACCTTCCGTGTATCTTCCCTGTTACATAGCTTTGTATCATCTGAGAACAGGCTAACCCTCCCTTCTAAACCCTCTGCAGTATAAGCTTATGAAGACATTGAGGCGCTGGTCCCAGCACTGATCCTGTGGTGCGCCACTTGTTACCCATCCCTCCTGTGAGCTAACCCCATTTACCACCACTCTTTGTGTTCTGTTACTCAACCAGTTTCTAACCCATGTGACCACCGCTGTCCCCACCCCAGATTAGCCAGCTTGTGGATTAGTCTCCTGTGTGGGACTGTCGAAGGCCTTCCTGAAGTCCAGATAGGCCACATCTACCACTCTGCCCTGGTCTATTTCCTTTGTCACCAACTAGAAGAAATCAGTCAAGTTGGTCTGGCATGAACTCCTGCAGTGAATCCATGTTGCCTTGGATCCAGCAGCCCCTTGTCTCTTGGTAGTCCACCAGCCTTTCCTTAAGAAGGGTTTCCATCATTTACCTACTATCGAGGTCACACTGACCGAGCAGTAGTTCTGCCTCCTCCTCCTTGCTACCACTTTTGTGCAGGAGTACAATTTGTGCTCTCCTCCACTCCTCTGGAACCATACCTGTTTCTAGTGATTCACTGAACAGCTTAGCCAGAGGTTTAGCCAGTTCCTCCGGGCTCCTTTAGGATGCTTGGGTGTATCCCATCGAGCCCCATAACTTTGTCCACCTAAGCTGTTCTAGTGCTTTTTCACTCTGTCCTCTGAAAAAGTCTACGTCCACCCTTCTCCCTGTTTGCCCTTCTCCATTAAAGGGGTCCATCCCCATTGTCTTCTTCCTTGAATCTGAGCAGAAGTATTTGTTGAGCACTGTCACCTTGCCAATGTCTTTCTCCACTACCCTGCCTCTCTTCCCCAAGTCTCACAATCCCTCCCCTGTCTTCTTTCTTTCACTAATATACCTAAAGAATGCCTTCCTTCCTTCCTTCCCGAGTTAGCTAGCTTTTCCTCGGTTTCAGCCTTTGCCCTTACTGCCTTTTCGCCTCCTTTCGTTTTGAAGTATTCTTGCCTGTCCTCTTGCTTTCTGTTGCCTTGCACCTCAGAAATGCCGTATTTTTCCTCTTACTAGCTCTGCTACTCCCTCAGAGAACCACAGGGTTTCCTGTTTCTTTGCTCTTGCTGCAGGGCCTAACACAATGGTTTGCTACCAGGTGCAGGGCTTCCCTTATCTTATGCCACTGTTCCACTACTCCCCTACGTCATCATATCCCTGCATAGGCTTCCTGAATTCATCCTTCATCTTACCAGTGTCTGTCCTCCTGAAATCCAGGATTCTAGTCCTTGTGTGGCTAGCCTTCTGTGATGTCCTTATGGTGAACCCACAGCTTGATGATCACTAGTTCATAAGGTATCCCCACTCTGACTTCCTTTATCCTGTCCCCATTGCTTAAGACAAGATCCCGGTGCATTCTCCCTCATAGGCTCCCTCACTAGCTATGTGAGACCTGCCCCTTGCAGGGATTACAGGAATCCCTTACTCCTGGCTGAGGCTGTCACGGGGGTGCTCAAGTCCACATCTGGCAAGTTAGAGTTACCCATCAGCAGCAATTCACCCTTTGTTGCCATGTCTCTATAGTCTCCAGCAGTTCTCTGTCTACATCCTCTGCCTGCCCTGGGAGACTATATATCACTCCCGTTCTAAGTACTGTTCCCCTCCCCACTTCCAGGGTTACCCACAGCACCTCTGCTTTTCCTCCTTGTCTTGTGGGACTGTCACTTTTATCCCTTCCCTGATGTACATTGCCCCCCTTCTTGCCTTCCCTGTCCTGTCTGTGCAGCGTGTACCCTAGTATGGCTAGCTCCTAGGTATGATTGCTATTACACCATGTCTCTGTGATTGCCATGATATCCAGGTCCTCGGTGGCCACTAATGCCACAAGTTCCAGGATTTTGTTACCCAGACTCGCACTGGTGCACATAGACTTCAAATCATAGCCTTCCAAGAATGCTAAGCTTCATTTCTATGTGTTGATGATACCTCAGCTGGCACAACCTGGGTATGAGAGTGAGTTATTCCTGCTAATTCAGTGACTCCCCCACCTTTAACCGTAATACGGCTCCTCCAGTACTCTGGGGCCATGCATCAGACCCTCCAGCCAAGTCCACTATTTGGGAATATGGGCAGAAGAGGCATGCTGTTTGAAGCAAGTGCCCTACTCATTTTAAACTCCTGCTACCCTGACATGTGCTCATTTGCCAGAGCCTGGAGCTTAAGACAGTCACTCCTACCAATTCACTGAGCTCCCCCGACCACGAGCAGCTCCTCAGTGCTCTAGAACCATGCAACAGATTGGCATTTAGCCCCACCCTCCAGCCAAGTCCACCATTTGGGAGTGTGGCGGAAGAGCACGCTATTTAAAAACAGGTGCCTACTTGTTTTAAACTTCTACTACTCTGACTTGTGCTCAGTTGCCCATAGCTTAGGGGTCAAGAGAGTCACTTTCTTCCCCCTCTTTGACCATGGAACACAGCTCTTTCAGCACTCCAGGACCCTGCACCAGACTGGTGGTTAGCCCTGCCTCCTCCAATCAAGTCCACCAATCAGGAGTGTGGCTAGAAGCGGCATGCTGTTTGAAATGGGTGCCCTTCTCAATTTTAAACTCCTGCTACCTGAACTTTTGCACAGCTGCCACAGCTCAGGGTTTGAGAGAGTCCCTCCTGTTAATTCAGTGACTCCCCCTCACCCGCTAAATGCAGCTCCTCCAGTGCTTTGGACCCAGCACTAGCCCGGCAGTTAGCCCTGCCCTCTCCAGCTAAGTCCACCAATCGAGAGCTCTGGCCTTCAAGAGGCAGTTGCCCCCAGCAGTCCTCCACATTTGCAGTCTGGGTCTACGAAGGACTGCAGCGCAAAATACATCAGTGAGTTAGCTGGAATCTCTTTCCATAGTTACCAATAAAGTCAGTGTAAATTGCTTGCTGGACTTCTCATTTCTATTTGGACTGAATTGCTCCCCAGTATTGCTGCATCTTTTATGCATACTATTCTTATTGCTGTATTAGTAGTGTCAAGCGTGCCTTGCTTGCTGGACTCATTATTTGCATGTAGACTGAAATGTTTCCCAGTACTGCTGAATTTTTGCTGACTGTTTGTACTGATGATCTTCCAGGGTCTTCACCATTCATTCACATTGATGGGTCTGCACTGGAGCACCAGGACCCTGTGTGAGCAAAGTCTTTTGCAGCTTAGGGAGGGACCGACTTTGGTGCCAGTGCTGCCCACAAGGCTAATGTACTGACATCATGCAAATGAACCAGCCAGTAACCAAGTCGGTCCACTCCTTCCTCAGTTCTGTTATTTCCGCCACATAGTGCACACTGTGGGAGCAGCTGCAGTCAAACTATGTCATGTCGTATTTCCTCAGTTCATTGTTACTGCCCCTTTTGATGCTGAAAGCCTTCCGGTACCTCACATTTTTCCTGTTCCATTGATTTTAGTTTGGTGTCAGATTTCTTTACTTTTCATTTTCTTATTTTTAGTCCAAAGGTTAAGTTTGAAGGGGCAAAGAAGAAGAAAGGCTGAACTCCCATGTGTGATGCCCTATGGGGGCCCTCTTGTAACACTGGACTGGCATCCAGTGCCACACCTGCCTTAAACCTGACCATGACATTGATAGGTGTGATACTTGCTTCTCTATGAATAAGTGAACACTAGAATTTCCACATGCTGAAGTTAGGGGTTAAGCCCCCCACTTATGAGGCAAGCACCACACCGAGATGTCAAGGTGAGGTTGCTGGGGCCTTCCCTAGGCCCCTTCATAGTACTTTTGGTACTGAAAAGATCATGATCCTCCTTGCACTTGGCCTGTTGGAGCGTTGGAGGTCGGGGGGTTGTGGACAGCTGACTCCTTCTCGGGGGTGGGGATGGATAAGCACTCCCCAGTCTGTCTACTGTCCTGGGCAGTGGACCCCCAGTGATGAGGCCAAAGCTATACACTGGTCTGCATCATTGTGCACCATGATGTCACGGCTTGGCCACCTCAGCTCCTGGTACCACCCGGTACCATTGAGCAGGATGATTCTAGCCATGAGACCGGGTCCCCTTCTGGCGCCACTCATGATGCCAGTATAGAGGTTGGTTCCAGAACTGACCCTGACCCTGAATCCAATGTGGTGGTCATCTCCTCCCTGAGCACCCTTGTGGCCAGGGGAGGATCATGGCGCTGACTTGAGGCTCAGGGACAGGGTCAATAATGATGGAACCAGCCCTGAGCCTGGTTGCATCTGGTTTTGGTGCCGCCGTGGCACTGGTTCCAGACACAGTGCTAGCTCTTGATCTGCTGCTGGGTCTGGTCCGGCTGTCATTTGCGGTGCCTGGTACAGAGCTAGTTCAGGGGTGACTCTGGCTCTGGGGTAGCAATGACTCAGGGAGCAGTGCCACTCTTGGCGAGGGAAGGGAGTGCTACTGAACCTGTTGCTGACCTGGTTCTGGAGGCAGGACCAGCCAGGGTTCCAGTGGTGATCCAATGACTTGTTTCTCCCGGAACCGCTGATGTTGTCACTGGTGAGGATCGGGCTGAGCACTCCTGCAGCCCTGGCAGAGAATCTGGAGCCTCTGGCTTCTACATCCCTCCCTGTCTTCTGCCCCCCTCAGTTGCTGGGTATTATGGGTCCTCTTGAGCCCATGGTCTGGCATCAGTATGGAAGAATGGCCACTGTCTTCAACTAGTACCACTCTGACTGGGCCCAGTTCTGGCCTGTGGCGGCACCTCCATTCTCCAAGTCCAGCTCCTCCTCTCCTACTTCCTCCTCCCTCCTCTGAGGAAGAGCACATTTCAGCCACATGTCTGCATAGGTTGAGTACACTGCGTACCAGTGGTTCCTCATGGAGATGCTGAAGGAGCTGAGCGTGGGCAGTTTTGTAGGTCCCAATCTCTGCTATCCAGTCACAGAGATTCCTTGGGGATTTCAGTGATGATTCTTTTGTCATCCCTCTTTGGCCTCAGGCCTTTGAAAAGGCATCCAGGAAAATCTGGCTCCATCCTTTGTCCCTTCTCCTGCCCCTGAGGGCGTCCAGCTTAGGTATTGCACTCTCCCGAGGTCTGCAGGAGCTGTATCTTGCTCTAACATGGGGATTTTGGTACTGCAGACCACCACTGGGCTGAATGATCTGTGCATGACCATCCTCTCAAGGCTGATTCTGCAGAGGTAGTTGCCTGGAGGAGGAGGAATTTCACCGCAGCACACACTGTCATGTGCATTGCTGCACACCAGGTGCATCAGGCAGCTCGACAACCAGTTATGGTCAAAGCTACTGTAGGTCATGTCCTAGCTTCAGTGCCTGACCATGAATTAATCTGCCAAGCCATTCGCCTTTCTGCCCAGGGCTTGGATCTGATGAGGCAGTAGTCAGGGTAGTGTACAAGCCAGTAAGGTAGCTTCCAGGTTGGTAGGAACAGCAGTCTTCATTCATCGGATGCCATGGCTTTGCCTTTCCTGGTTGGCACTGCTGACCCAGTGTATGGTGCTCAACTTGCAGTTCCAGGTAACTCATTTCTTTTCCCTCAGGGCCAGGCATGAGTTGCTGGGGTGCCCTCCTGCTTCCAGGCCTCGAGAACGTCTGCCTGCCTCTGACTAATGTCTGTTCCCACTAGACCTGCCCTCAGGTGGTTCTCACCACACAGAGGACTGAGGATATCTTCCCTCAGGGTGAGCCAACTCCTCCCTTTTGTGGGGAAGTCATGGTACTCCGACCCATCAGTGTGAATGAATGGTGAGACTGACTCCTGAAAGATATGAAAATTACATACTCACCAAAATTGTTGATCTTCCAGATTATCGTCACCATTCATTCACATGCACACACATACACCATCCCCCTCAGGTAAGAGCCAGGGCCTCTAGGCACCTCACCCTGTTGTGCCTCAGCACACTGGCATCTTTCTTTCTACTCTCTCTCGGGAGGTGTTTTCCCCTCTTTGAAGACAAACTTCTTTTCTCTTTTCATAAATGGCAAAACTATGATGTGGGTCTCCATACCTCTTCCCAGCGAAAATTAAAATAAAAAAAAATCCTTGTGGTGTATTTTTTTTCCCCTTTCCTTTGTATCTCCTCCTTCTCCTTCCTAAGGGATATCTCTTAAGGGTTTATCCCTATTGCTGCTGTCATAACATTGGCTCCACCTTGTCTGTACCTCTAAGCTTCTGCTGTGTGGCTATTCCTGGCACTTGGGACAAGGTGCAGCTTTCACCTTTTCCTGCATTTCAGGGAGAGGCAGATGCAGTAGGTTTTCAAACAACATGAAGTCTTGCTGTGTTCTGACATGTGCAGTGATGTCCAACCTTTGAACTGCCCCGAGAGGAAAGAGTTAACTTTCCATGCAAGGCATGGAGCGCTGAGCTGAGCTTGGTTGAGACTCTGTCTGTTGTTGTTTGAACTCAAACCGAGATTCTTTACTCTGCCTCACTGAACAGTCACTCTGGAGATTTCTCCTTTGCTTGGTTCAATTTAGTCGGCTAAAGTATAGTTTTTCCTCGGTTTTAACTGAATTTAATCCTTTTAACCTGTCGGTTCAGTCTCTGTCTGTGGTATTGTGAGTACTAGATAGGTTATTATTGTTTATTCTGTGTGGAACTTGTAACGTTGGATCGGTTCGGTTTGAACCGATCGGGTTTATTCAAAAAGTTTGTTCTACTTTTAGAGTGTGGTAACCGGTCCTTATCGGTTCTAAAAATGGATTTCATTACGGTTTTCCACGACCCGTAACATGGTCAGGAACCGATAAGGGTGTCTGGCCTGGCGGATTGCGAAAAAAGGGTAAGTTTAGTTAGGACTGGCCATATCTGAGAAACCCAAGAGAAAAACCAGGCCCACTGGGTTTCAACACTGTAGTGTGTGTGGGAAGCCTTTGCTAAGGCTGATCCCCACACCACCTGTGTTGTGTCTGGGGTTTGACCACCTTGATTCAGACTGCCAGATTTGCAAGAGTTTTCCTGCAGCTACCCTGGAAAAGAGAGTTGGTAGGCTCAGGGAAAGGAGGCCAAAAAGTCCGCTGACCGGATGGCCAGCCGGTTCAGTTCAACCCGAACCAGAAGGGTGCCCTCTGACCAGGCGAAACTTCTTCGGGCAAAGGAGAACTGACTCTGAGGAGTCGGTTCGGTTAAAAGAAAAGAAGGATAAATCAGCGGTGCGGATCCACAAGTTCTTTCTCCGACCGCTGATGAAATAACCAAGCGATAAGGATTGTTCAATCACTAACCCTGGTTCCGACCGAGCGGCACCATCAGTTAGAGCTTGGTTGGTCGGTTCCCGGTTCCAGATTATAATTTAGAGATTTTTTGAACCGGAGGAGGAGGAAGGAGAGTATGAGGATAGTGATGGCGATTATGAAAGTCTGGATGTGCCCATTGACCGGACATCTCCCAGACAGACCTTCAGGGGTTTCTCCTCCTAGGCTTTCTGAGTCCCCTTCCCATTTTATGTTTTACAAAAGTGGCTGAAACTCTTCAGCTTCCTATGGAAGAAGCTGTAGAGGATCAGGAGGAGCCTGATTATGTTGAGATGATGGATATCCCAGAGTCAGGAGGTTGTCTATTCGCTTAATAAGTATTTTGGGAAACAGACAATAAAAATTTTAAAGACTCCTAATTCTATACCTCCTATGGACAAGAGAATGGACAAGAGGTATACTCTCTCAGGCTCAGATGCGGAGTTCCTTACCCAGCAATGCAGCCATGTTGGGGTAGTGCAGGCTGTTGCCTATGATAAGGCAAATATACCGTGGCTCCACACCCCGAGATAAGGACTCCAGGAGGATTGATGCCATGGCAAAAAACAGTACATGGCAGCATCTTTGGGACTCAGGCAGGCTAATTATATGGCCTATACAGCTAGATACCAGAAGTCTAGATGGGACACTGTAATGGCTCTGGCTAAACAGGTCCCTGGCCAGCTTGCCAAGGAGCTGGAGCAGGTAGCTGCAGATGGTATTGGGGCATCCAAGGTGCAATTTCATGCTGCAGTGGACTCAATGTTTCATCTAGAGTCATGGCTACATCTGTGGCCCTTCGTGAGGATGGCTTGGCTCAGATGTACTAGCCTGTCTCAGGATACCCAGACTAAGGCCATGGATTTTCCTGTTGTGGGTAATTCTCTGTTTGGGGGCAAACAGAGAACTATATGAAGAAAATGGATGAATACAGGACCACCTATAGGGTGCTCAGGCCAAGGAAGGGCAAGCCACCCCCAGGAGGCAGCATTCCAGGGCAGGCCTTTTCATAGGCCTTTCTACCAAGCCAGGCCTCCTCTTCCCGCCTTTGCCCAGAGGGTTCTTCAGAGGGAGAGGCAGACGGGGTACAAGCAGGCCTGCTACCACCCCTCAGCCTAAAGCCCTGCCAAACAGGCACCCTGATGGGGTTGCCAGGCCGATTCTCCACCACCTGTAGGGGTAGGCTGGCTTACTTTGTCCAGGACTGGATGTCTTTAACATCAGACAAATGGGTCCTGGAAGTAGTGAGCCAGGGACTGGTTCTCAGCTTCAAAAATTTCCCAAGATGAGAACCAGATCCTTTCCACCTGCAGATCCTTCAGAGGCACTTGCCTTAGAGGCAGAGGTGTCTTCCTCTTGGCTCTGAGAGCCATAGAAAGGGTTCCACCCTACACAAGGGAAAAGAATTGTACTCCAGGTACTTCCTAACTCCCAAAAGACAGGAGAATGGCGGCCCATCCTGGATCTCAGATATTTAAGCGAGCACCTTTTAAAGCCAAAGTTCAAAATGGTGACTCTGGGAATAATTCTACCCTCTCTAAGGCCAGGAGACTGGCTAGCTTCCCTGGACCTCAAGGGTGCCTTTTCCACATTCTCATCAGAAGCTCCCATCGAAAGTACCTCAGGTTCGAGTTGCCCTCAGGCCACTATCAATTCAGAGCAATGCCCTTTGGCTAACTTCAGCTCAAGGATGTTCACAAAATGCCTGGCAGTAGTGGTTGCTTTCCTAAGGAGAAAAGATCTCCATCTTTCCATACCTGGACGACTGGCTCATAGTAGATCAGTCTCCAGACCAAGTCAAGTCACACCTACAGATAACTCAGCAACTGCTCATTTCTCTAGGATTCCTTCTGAATCTTTCAAAGTCAGTTCTAGAACCTGTGCTGCTCCTCACCTTCATAAAGGGCAGAGCTAGATACATTAAAGGCAAGAGCCTTCCTTCCCCTGGACAGGGCAAGTACCCTTGTTACACTGGCCTCTTCATTCACCCTTCAGGTGTCTCGACCAGCAAGGCATTTTCTGCAGCTCCTGGGCCACATGGCTGCCTCTACAGCAGTGGTTCAAGGAGCAAGATTTCAGATGAGGGACATTCAGTTCCACTTAAGAGCCTTCTGGTCTCAGAGAAAGGCTCCTCTGACCAAACTAATCCCAGTGACTTGAACCCTAATCCAGGCTTTGCAATGGTGGCAGGATCAGGACAACCTAAGACAACGAGTTCCGTTTGTCACTCAGTCTCATTCAGTGATACTCACCACAGATGCCTCCCTGCTGGGCTGGGGAGCCCACTTGGGGATCTTACCACCCAAGGACTGTGGTCACCTCAAGAATCTCTGCTTCACGTCAATCTCTTAAAACTCAGAGCAGTGTTTCTAGTACTTCAAGCTTTTTCCAAGTCTGTTCAGAACAAAGTAGTTCAGATCAGGACAGACAATACCACCACAATGTGGTACATCAACAAGAAAGGGGCACTCGGTCTACGGCCTTGTGCACAGAGGCAGTGTAGTTGTGGTCTCTGGCCTAATCCCTGAATACTTCTCTCATAGCAGTGCATCTCCCAGGAAGGACAATGTCCTGGCAGATGCTCTCAGCAGGATATCTCAGGGCCATCACAATGGTCCCTAGATCCCCTGATTTTGAAGGTGATCTTCTCCAGATGGGGCACCCACAGATAGATCTCTTTGCAGCCCCAGACATTCACCAACTTTCCTTTCTTTGCTGCAGGCCCCAGTGTTGGGCTCAGTCCCCTGGATGCCCTAGTTCTCAATTGGGAAGGGAAGTTCCTGTATGCTTTCCCCTTCCCTCTCCTGTTCAAGGTACTAGTCAAAATCAGGTCTCAACCCTGCAAAGTGATTCTGATTGCTCCAGACTGGGCCAGACAGTCCTGATACCCCTCTTGCTGTCCTTAGCAGTCCACCTTCCTTGTCTCTTCCCAGGAATTATAACCTGTTAACATGTTCTCAGGGAGGGTCTGGTATCCGAATCTCAAATCTCTCAATCTCAAGGCCTGGCTCTTGAAGAGTTAGAATTTGCAGATTTGCATCTCTCTCTCAAGGTGTTCTGGATATTTTAAAGGCTTCTCAAAGCCTTCCACCAGAAAAGACTTACAACTCAAAATGGAAAAGGTTTACTATTTGGTGCTCTGGGAAGCATATTTCTCCAGAGTCTGCTAGGTTACCTGCAGTCCTTGACCACATGGTTCATCTCAATAGCTTGGGACTCAGACCAGCTACACTTAGAGTGCATCTGGCAGCTGTCTCTGCTTTCTTGTCAGCAGGCAAGCACTCTTCCCTTTCAGCTGATCCTGTATTCTGTAAGTTCTTCAAGGGATTGCTGCACACCAATCCTCCTTAAGGGACACGCTCCTGCTTGGGACCTTAATGTTTGCATTGCTCAGCTTATGCAACCCCTTTTGAGCCTTTGTCCTCAGCAGAGCTTAAGTACTTGACTTGGAAACTGTGTTCTTGGTAGCCATTACTTCTGCCAGGCGATAAGTGAGTTAAAGGCCCTGTCAGTGGAGCCTGATTTTATCTCTTTCCATAGAGATAAGGTGGTCCTCAGGACTAATAGGAAGTTTTGCCTAAGGTGGTTTCAGATTTCCACCTTAACCAGTCTATGTCTCTTCCTGTTTTCTTCACTGACCATTCTTCCTCTGGGGAGAGGAGGCTGCACAGCTTGGATGTGAAAAGGGCCCTTAGCTACTACATAGGCGCACCGAGGGTCACAGGTTTGACTCCCTCAACTGTTCCTCACTTATGGTGAGGTTGGTAAGAAAAACCTGCCACTAAGAGATCTATTGCCAGGTGGTTTGTCTCTTGCATACAATTTTGCTATGAAAAGCTAGGTAGGATCCCACCCTCAGGCCTGAGGGCTCACTCTACTAGAGGTACAGCTGCTTCCCTGGCTGCTGCCAGGGATATTCCTATCTTTGAGATTTGTCAAGCAGCCACCTGGAAAACAGTACACACTTTTACCAAGCATTACTCTCTGGATATCCAGGCTAGGGGTGATGCTCGGTTTAGCACAGCAGTGCTTCAGAGCCTATTCGAAGTAGGTTCTGTCCCTCCTCCATGGAGGTACTGCTTAGTCTGCATATGTCAGAATACAGCAAGACTTCATGTTGTTTGAAGAAAAATTACCTTAGTAATGTTGTTTCTTCTAATGGAGTCTTGCTGATTCTCAATCTCTCCCCGCCTCCCCTCTCAGAACCTGGGTTTTGGGATGTAGGTGGGCAGCAACAGTGTTGGCACTCTGGAGGTGCCTTTTCTCACCCTCTTACTTTGGGTGTGTGTGTTGTGTTTTGTTTTATTTTTTGGGTTTCCTGACTTGAGTCTTTGCCTTGGAACAAATAAATATTTTTATTATATTTAGTAGCCAGTTGGCTGGTGTAAGTTTACAGTTTCCACAGGACACCCAGTGAGTATAGCTCGTAAAGATCTGGCGGTTTGAGTTCAAACAACAACAGACAGAGTCTCAACTGAGCTCGAGCTCAGCGTTCATGCCTTGCATGGAAAGTTAACGCTTTCCTCTCGGGCAGTTCAAGGTTGGACATCACTGCATATGTCAGAATACAGCAAGACTCCATTAGAAGAAACAACACTACTAAGGTGAGTAATTTTTTCTTCTGTGCTATACTCAGCCTATTTGGCTGGATGATTGTATTCCACACTCAGCTGTTGGAATTCATGTTTTCACATTCATAATCTCCTTTTCTTCACCTTTTGTAGTTGCAAGATATGGTATTTTTGCTCCTGGACTCCTTTCAATCACACCTGCTATTTGCTCCTCTTGAGAAGTTTTAGGGTTCTTGTTCTACTAAATTTTTATTGTCCTTTTGGGAATACAAAGGTTTTCTTTGGGTAAATTAGCATTTGGCATCTTATTTACACAGGGTCTTCTAGGCCTCTGTGTACTAACAGAAACTATATGCCAGGGCTCCTGCCCTCTCTCTTTCTTTCCTGTCCAGGTAGCTGATAATAGGCTCTGGCCCTTATACATGCTATGCTTGTGCCACCTCTAGGCCCAGCCTTTACTTTTGCCAAGTTGGTAGTCAGGTTTTATTGTGTTATTGTTTTTATATCCTATATCCTTTTCCTGTTAATTTATCCAGATAAGCCAAAACACCAGAATTTTGGGGTGTAAATACTTCTTCATCAGGGAAATCTGATTACTAGCTTTCTGCAAAGACGCAAGCTGAGCCTCAAGCAGAGACTTGTAGTGTAAAGGTTCCCTAGTACAAGACACAAGGCTCCTTAGTACAAGACAAATGAAGCACAGAGTGCAGGATAAATTATTAGTGTTTCTAGAGACAAAGAAATGTAGGAAGGTATTCTTGTCAGGATTTTTGTAAAGTTATTTGGTTTGAAGACATGCTTAAATAGTTGCACAGTAGAATGATATAATAACAGGTTTCCCTGATGAAGGGTATTCCACTGTGAAACAATGGTGTTTTAGCTTATCTAGATGAATTAATTGTGCAGTAATAAACAGTATTTTATTAACAGGTTTTTGGTGAGTGAGCCTTTGGGTCCAGCCTTCTTTGATGTGGTTTATGTGGCATTACTGGATTAGGCTTCTCCTCACTATATTCTCTTGTGTTTGCACTGAGGTGAGCTGGGCCGCAGTTTCACGCCGTGATTTTAAGTGCCTCACCTGCCCTCCTATACCTGAAGCAATCAGTTTGCCACCTGTCTAGGCTCTGCTTTCACCTTTTAATGCAGTTTACTTAGCAAATCTGCTACTCAGCTAGACTTTTATCTGATATTAAGTTTTGAATGTATCACAGTTTAATTTGCAGTTTCTGCAGTCTTTGGGGTGATTACAAGATATTGGCTTTTTCTCATTGGTTTCTTTAAAACACCCTGGCTAATCACTGTCCCTGGCTACTGCCTATCAGGGGTCTGCCTAATTAGCCTTCCCCACCCCAACTAGGCTGTCTTGCCTCAGGCCTTGTTAACCTGATATTAAGTTTTAAATGTATTGCAGTTTAATTTGCTACTGCTGCAACTTCTGTAGTAATTACAGGGCATTGGCTTTTCCTCATTGGTTACTGGCTATTCAATATTCTCTGGCTACTCCCTATCTGGGGTATGAAAAATTAGCCCCCACTAGGTTGTTTTGTCCCCTGAGTACACTGAATCATGCAGCATTGTGGGCTTGTTATGTAGTCAAACTTATTGTATATCTTTCTTATTCCTTGACCACCTATACCACACATAGTGATGAGCCCAGAGCTGTTCAGTAGCTTCACAGTACTGAACTGAGTATAATAACCCCAAACCAGCTCTTGTACTGTTGCCAGTCTGATACCAGCAAGACACCTACAGTTACTGGGGCATAAATTGCAGTCCCTTCCTACCTACTACAATTGTACCCACATTTGCAAGGTCATTCTTTTCCTACTAAGCAACTCTTGAGATATTGAAAGTAATCCAGGCCTAAGTAGATGCACCCTTAGGCAGTAACACCACCTTGCTATGTTCAAGAGGCCTTAGGCTGATGCATCTTAATGTGCACAGTCTAGTCCCCAAGATGGCTGTGCTCGCCTTGTCGCAACACATAACCCACACGTGATAGCCATGTCGGAGAGCTGGTTGAGGCTATCCATCTGCAACTCTGAGTTTTACTACCTAACTACACAACCCACTGAAAGGACAGAATGGGTAAAAGGGGTGGGGTGTCCTATTCTATGTCAAATCAGATCTGGACATCGAGGTCCGCACTCTAATAGGGTCACCACCTTTGGATGAGGTAAAACCGGATGCTAAACCACACCCCAAACTCCACCTCTGGCTCCAGCCCATTTTATGACTGGCAAGTATGTCGCTCCCTTCCAAAGCCATTTGTAATGTTGAAATAGACATTACCAGTGATAGGAAATCATTGTTATACTGTTATTTATTTATTCAGTTATTTATTTTTATTCTTTGGCAACCAGGTTAACTCCCTAGGGCACATGGCCCATTCTACAGGAGTGACCCAGGAGCACAGGAAGGTTAAGTGACTTGCTCAGGGTCACACAGTATGTAAATAGAGGCTGTGGGAATCAAACTCAGGTTTGCTGGATGTGCCAAGCTCATCCACAGCTTATTGCTCAGCCCTCTGTTAAACACTGTCTCATTTTCCTTTCCATTGTCAGTCATGTATTCTGATACTTTGACCAATGTTTGATAACTTAATTATTGGTGCTTGTGGTACCCTTAATACTGCATTATGTTCCCCTTTACCTCAGTAGCTACTGCTGTTTCTTTTCATATTTCTAAGACATACCACAATTTCAGACACACCATTCCATGCTGTTTATCTGAATGACCTGTAAAAGTGAAGCTAATATCATGGAATGTTCAGATAATACAAAATGAGAGCAAATGTAGTGATAAAGGCAATAAAGCTAGAATATTACTTCAACAAAAATTGGTCTAAAACATACCACAATATAGGACAAACAAAAGAAACACATGAGAGACATAAAGGTGTAAAAGATGTTTCCTGTCATAGCAGTAAAGACCATGCTTAAAATTCAGAATGGAAAAGATTAGGTTAATTTACTGCTAATGATCTTAATATAATAGCTTGGCAGAAGACACCAGGAGAAAGGACTGCTGTGTGACTGGACTTCTCTGCTGGGACTTAGTAGAAGAACTTTTGTATTTGACTTTTAATTTAGGGTAAAAACTAACATACAAAAAAAAGTGTGTGTTTGGGTTAACTGAACTGAATGGGTATCTGAAGAGTTATCTAGGTGTAAATCTCAGGTGACTGAAAGGACTTAGCTGCTGTGAGGTTTAAATTACTTGTAGAAAGATCTGGTAAGTAGGGGGGAGGCTTAGCTTGAAGGAAGCTACATTTAAAGACTGCCTTAGAAAGTTTCTGCTAATAGCTTGGCAGAAGGCACCAGGAGAAAGGACTGCTGTGTGACTGGACTTCTCTGCTGGGACTAAAGTAGAAGAACTTTTGTATTTGACTTTAATTTAGGGTAAAAAACCAACATACAAAAAAAATGTGTGTTTGGGTTAACTGAACTGAATGGGTATCTGAAGAGTTATCTAGGTGTAAATCTCAGCTGACTGAAAGGACTTAACTGCTGTGAGGTTTAAATTACTTGTAGAAAGATCTGGTAAGTAGGGGAGTGGCTTAGCTTGAAGGAAGCTACATTTAAAGACTGCCTTAGAAAGTTTCTGCTAATAGCTTGGCAGAAGACACCAGGAGAAAGGACTGCTGTGTGACTGGACTTCTCTGCTGGGACTATATTGCCCTCCGCCCCCCCATAAAGCTAGTTCTATTTTTATAGGCACAGAATTTGACTGACAACAGGAACTTCCTGTTTAGGGGCAGGAAGTGAGTGATCACAGAACCACCAAGGACCCACCATCCTAGCAGGGCAAGAGTAGCTCTCTGGCCCCCTCTAGCTGCTGGAGGTCTGCCTCTAAGCAAGTAAGTGGTCTAATGCGAAATATAGGATATTCTTGTCTCAGAACAGGACAATCAGGAGCTTAAAGGGGCACACAGGCAGAAAGTAAGGAGAGAGAGAAAAAAAACAGAGGAAAGAGTAAGGATTGCAAACAGTTAAGGGACCAGAAATAAGACATGATTGGGTGGTGCAGTGCAGTGGCTGTGGAGCAGCAGTCTTCCGGAGATGTTCTGGAGGATGCGGTGTTGTCTCATCTGCAGGCACCTCTCTGGGCTAAGGGAGGAGTTGCTCATCTCCAGGCTGAGTTGGCCAGGATTTGTGGGACCTCCTCTTCCATCCAGGGACCACCAGTGCCACTGCCGTTGCCTCAGAGGTTGCCAAGAAAGAGGAGCGGTTGGACCACAGTGGCTCAGGGAGGGTGAGGGTGGTGGAACAGAGGCATCCCTCCCATTGTACCTCTCCACAATTCCTATGCCATTCTGACAAAGTGTGGTTCCTCTCATGGAGGCACCCAAGTGGAGACCAAGGAGAATGATGGGAACCTCCACAAGGAGACCCACAGGAGGGTGGCAGGGACCCTGCAGGGAAGAAACAACTCCTGGTGGGGGACTCCATTGTTAGGAAGGTAGAACTGGGGAGGAAGGGAGAGGGAGGTAGTGCCTGCCTGGCGCCATGGCTTGCAGGGACAGGAAGCAAATCCTCAGGATTGCTGGAGCAGCTGCACAGGGAGGGAGCTGGATGTCATTGTCCACCTAGGGACAAATGACCTGGCTAAGAAAGGATTAGAGAAGTGCAGGAAGAGTTTGTGGAATTGGGGAGGGTCTTAGTCAAGTAGCACACATGGTAACCTTCTCGGAGGTGCTACCTACCTATGGCATAGGAGAGGCTAGGGTGTTCCGCACCATGAGATTCAGTCAGTGGTTGAAAACTGGTGTGGAGCTCAGGGATTTGGCTTCATTGGGGACTGGGGTCCACCTGGAGTGATGCAAGCCTATACTGGCATGATGGGCTGCATCTGTCCAGGAGGGGAACCAGGATCCTAGGTGATAGGTTTAAATGCTTCATTGGCAAGCTTTTAACTAGCCAAGGGAGGAGGCACTGGAAAGGAGCAGAAAATCGTAGCCCTCCCCAAATAATCACGGTAGTAAGTCCGCAAACACCAACATAGAGGTGTCGATAGGGAGAAGGGCAAGGGTAAATGAAGAAAGTGACAAAGGCAAGAAGGACAGGGATGGGGTAAAAGGGAGTAAGGCCATCAGGAAATGGAGGTAATGAGTACCAATGCCCGTAGTCTGGGCAACAAGCTCCCTGAGCTGATGGCCTTAATGGAAGAGGGATGCCTGGATATCGTAGCATCACAGAAACATGGTACACAGAGAACCATGACTAGGGTGTTAACATACCAGGGTACATAACCTACAGGAGAGACAGGCAGGGGAGAAGAGGGAGGAGTAGCTCTCTATGTAAAGGAAGGGATAAAAGCAACTGAACAAAAGAGTAAACAGGGAGGAGAGGAGGCACTGTGGGTCACCTTGAGACTGGAAAGGCACTACAATCCGCACAGGGTTGTGTACAGACCCCCATGTCAGGGGAAGGAAGGGACAAGGATATGATAGGAAGGCATTCTTAGAATGGCAGAGAAAGGGAGATACTGTTGATGGGAGACCTGAATATGCCAGATGTTAACTGGAGCACATTTGCTGCAGCCACATCCAAGAGCAGGGCCATTCTTGATGCCCTACAGGTGGCAGGCATTAGACAGCTGGTTCGAACCCACTCGTGAGGGGAGCAATCTTAGACCTCGTGCTCTCAAGCGGGGGCAGTGAGAGGATCTCAGATCTAGAAGTGGGTTGCCATCTGGGGACAAGTGACTATCAAACAGTGTGGTTCACGTTAAACTCCGCTACAGAGTCAAGCCATACAGAAGTGAGGGTACTGGACTTTAGGAGGGCTGACTTTGGCAAGATGGAGAGTGCCTCAGAAAAGCACTAGCAAACAGGCTAGAAGGAGGTGTGGAGCAACAATGGGGAATTATCAAAACTGCCATCACAGAGGCAACAAGCCTTTGTGTGAAGCAAATGAACAAATCAAAGCGAAAGAAAAAGCCACTATGGTTCTCAAAAGAGGTGGCTGTGAAAGTCAGGAAGAAAAGAAGCATTCGGAAGTATAAGGAAACACAGAAGGAGCAGGACAGAAGCTGTACCAGTTAAGGCAGAAGGAAGCAGGGAAGGAAGTCAGAATAGCAAAGGCCCAAACTGAGGAAAAGATAGCCAACTCAGTTAAGAAGGGGATAAAACCTTTTATAGGTACATCAGCGAGTAGAAAGACAAAGGGAGGGATAGTGAGGCTGAATAGAATGAACAGTGGGTGGGCAGAGGGGGACAGTGAAAGCAGGAATACTGAACGAATATTTCTGCTCAGTATTCACAAAAGAGGAGGGAAGTGCCTAATCCAATTAACAGCACTCTGATAGGAGGGTCGATCCCAGTCCTTTCACAGAAGAAAGGGTTCTGCAAGAACTCCTAAAACTGAAGGTGGACAAAGCAATGGGTCCTGATGGAATTCACCCCAGAATTCTAAAAGAATTAAGGGAGGAACTAGTGAAATCACTGGCTACTCTTTTAATAAATCATGGGAGGATGGTGTGGTACCCGAGGACTGGAGGAAGGCGGATGTGATTCCCCTTCACAAAGTGGGTCTAAGACAGAGGCAGGAAACTACAGACCTGTCAGTCTGACCTCTGTGGTAGGAAAGTGATGGAGTCACTTCTGAAGGAAAGAAATAGTACCTAGAGGCCAGTGAAGCACAGGACTCAAGGCAGCATGGGTTCACAGCAGGAAGGTCATGTCAGACGAATCTAATAGATTTCTTTGACTGGGTGACCAAAGTAGTAGACCAGGGAGGGGCTGTGGACATGGCCTACCTAGACTTTAGCAAGGCATTTGACACAGTCCCACACAAAGATTAATAATCAAATTAACCAGCCTGGGAGTGGGACCCAGGGTGGTAGCCTGGTAAAACATTGGCTGGACAACAGGACACAGAAGGTAATTGTAAATGGAGTCCATTCTGAAGAAAGAGGGGTTACTAGTGGGACCGAGGGTTCAGTATTGGGTACAGTCCTTTTAATGTCTTCATCAGTGACATTGCAGAGGAACTGGAAGGAAAAGTATGCCTTTTGCAGATGACACAAAATCTGCAACAGGGTTGATACACAAGGAGGCGTGAAAGGATGAAAAGGGACTTGGCAAGGTTGGAGGAATGGTCAGAAGTATGGCAGCTAGGATTCAATGCAAAGAAGTGCAAATAATACACCTGGGAAACAAGAACCCAGGGGAAGAATACACAATGGGTGGGGAGGTAGTAACAACAACAAAAAGGAAAGGGACCTGGGGTAATCATATCAGATGACCTTAAGGTTAGCAAGCAATGTGAGAAGGCAGTAGGGAGGGCTGGGGTATACTAGGATGTATAGGGAGAGGCATCAGCAGCAGAAACAGGAAGTTGTTATCCCTCTGTACAGACAGTTGGTGAGACCCCATCTGGAGTACTGTGTCCAGTTCTGGAGACCCCATCTCCGAAGGACATAGACAGGATAGAGAGCAGTCCAGAGGAGGGCAACTAAAATGGTGCAGGGTCTGCAAGAGAAGCCGATGAGGAGAGACTAAAGGAGCTTAATATGTATACCCTTGAGGAAAGAAGGGAGGGGGACATGATAGAAACTTTTAAGTACCTCAGTGGAATCAACAAAGTCCAAGAGGGTAGCATTTTTCAGAAAAGAGACTTGCAAGAACAAGGGACACAATTTAAAGACAGAAGGAGGGCGTTCAGGGGCAATGTGAGGAAGTATTATTTCACAGAGAGGGTAGTGGATGCATGGAACAACCTTCCTGAGGAGGTTATGGGTCTAAAACTGTGGGAGAATTCAAAAATGCATGGGACAGACATAAGGCAATTCTTTTGGGGGTAAGAAGAAATAGGCTGTTGGTTAACTAGGATCTGCGGCCTATCCTGTAGGTAGGAAATGGCAGACTAGATGGGCCTAGCGGTCCTTATCTGCCGTCAAAGTCTATGTTTCTATGTAATGGCATAAACTTTACACCTCCCAGACAGTCTGGTTTTACAAACAAAGGCAGAACTGAATGACTGTGCCATCAGAACTTCTTTGTAATCTGGACGGCAATGCAGCCAAAACAGTGAATGATTTGATACATCAGTTTTAAGAGTATATGAGCACTCAAAATGGCCCAAAACGGACTGCATTTAATCAAAACGGATGACGGATAAGGACCCTAAAGGACGGATTATCCGGTCAAAACGGATAGGTGGCAACCCTAACTCCTAATTATACTCCCTCGAATACCTGTGAGTGGCTAGTACTGCATTTGAATCTAGGCATCAGTTTATACTGTGTATACTGCCCTCCTAAGTAGGCATCGAGGGCCTCAAAGATGTGGCACTCATAGTATCCCCACTGGGCCACACAGAATTAATAGTACTGGGTGATTTCATCTTCAGTTAGTTATCCTACACTGTAGCTTACAGAAAGGTATTGTCAAACACAACCTAAAGCAGATCCTTAATGCCCCAGCTAGGGTAAACATTAAAACAGGAAACCATTTCCTCATTGACTGGTATTAGCAACGCATCTAGGATCAGCTCTTCTGGCCACCTGCCAGATGTACTCCGTGACCACTCCACTGTCTGCTGCCTGTGACGCAACAGTGCTCTGTGTAACCCTGCTACTGAGGAAGTGCTAATACTGCAGCTACAAAGATTTCAACCCTCTTGCAGTCCAAGCTGACCTTGCAGCTATGGATTGGTCTTTCCTGGACTTAAACCCTGATGTTAGCTGGGCACTGAACTGTTTCAACGCTGAATTCACAACGCTTCTCAACAAGCACAACCCTGACCAGGCATAGAGTTAACATTCTAAATTCAGATTGACTGTCCAGCAGTCTGTTCAAATTAATGAAAACTAGGGACGGTGCGTGGATCTCTTGTGAAAATCTAACTCCAGACTGCCTGGGAAGCCTACAGGCACCTAAGAAATAAATGCAAATGCGAACTAAACCTAGCCAAGAGTTTGTTTCTTTAAGGACACAGAAACAGGGCTTCTTATGTTTGCTTGCACACATGTCAAGCAACATAGTGCCATCATCCAAGTTTTCGGAGGTGTGTCACCCCTCTTTCCAATTCAGTCAGTGTGTTGGCAGGTGCGGCCCAGTCCGCCAATGCATGCTGGAGCTGTCTATGACAGCTCCAAAATGCAGTGGTGTACAGTTGAAAGGGGGCTGCTCTTAGTGAGCAGCGATCAGATATTTCCTGCTCTGCGCGCTCCCTCTACACAAACACACACACACGCACACTATGTGCTGCCCCCCTGCCAGTTATATAGAGCGCTACGGCTGGTACCACCCCGCGTGGCTGCATTATTATGTGGCCGACGGGGTGCCCAATCCTCGCCGGGCTGTGCTGCGCCCCTGCATAGTTACATAGGCCACACTGGATGACCACCTCAGCGTGGGTCAAGACATTAAGGCCGACGGGGTGCCCCATCCCGCCGGCTCCACTGTTTCTCCCCCAGTAGCCAGGTGCCACGCTGGGAGCCCACCCCAGCATGGCAACGAATGCTGCCGACGGGGTGCCCAATTCCATGTCGGCTCCAGGACCCCCCACCAGTTGTGCCTTGTGCCACGCTGGGAGCCCACCCAGCGTGGCAAACGCCCTCCGCTGCCGTCACCTAAACAAAAAACACTTGGTAACTTAAAACGTCCCTCGTAGTCTCTGCCCCCACCCGCACCCACCCACTGCACACCCTGCCTTCCACACCCTCTCCTCATACTTATCTCCGACTCCGTAAGGCGATCTTCAGCGGACCGGGAACACGCCTGCACTCTTCAAAGCCGACCGCGAATTGAGGAAATGCCAGTAAGCTGTATAATGTAATGAATAGGGTTTTTCAACTTTGCTGCATATCCCAGGCATTTTTTGAATTGTTGACCAAATTTTCAACATGGGGTTTTGGGACCCCTTCTCATGAATGCTGTCACTGTCCTTGGCGTTATTCGGGCCTGAAGGGGTGATTTCGCAGTCACTCACAGCGAAATCGTCTTTGAGACGATTAATCAATGACACTGCCAGTGTTCATAAGGTGGGCTTTCAAGAAGCTATTTTTGAAAATTTGTGAAAATTCAAACCTGACTGTTTTATGAGCGCATGTGCAGTTCCTACGCATGCTCGTAAGTTCGCGAATTTTCAATATTTTCACTCCAGATTTTCAACATTGCCATTTTAGCACACCTCCTTATGAGCTGTACGGCTGTCATTTTCACATCTTGCCCAAAATGTGTTTCCACACATGTAGCTTACATAATGGCGCAGTCGCTGTGCGTAAATCAATGTATCGGGACACATTAAGAAAATCCAGTGACACAGTTCATGAGCAGAGGTCTTAAAATGGCTATGTTGAAAATTTGCGAAAAAATCTAAAAATGACTGTTTTACGAGCGCTCCTATGCATACCATAAGTTTGCGAATTTTCAATATTTTCACCCAGATTTTCAACATTGCCATTTTACCACACCTCCTTTTGAGCTGTACAGCTGTCATTTTCACATCTTGCCCAAACTGTGTTTCCGCCATGTAGCACATAATGGTGCAGTCGTTGTGTGCGAAATCAATGTACGGGCCAAATTAAGAAAATACCAGTGATACTGTTCATGAGCAGAGGTCTTAAAATGGCTATGTTGAAAATTTGGTAAAAGAATTCCTAAAAATGATTGTTTTACGACCGTATGCTGGGCAGTTCTTACGCACCGTAGTTCGCGAATTTTCAATATTTTCACTCCAGATTTTCAACATTGCCATTTTTCCCACACCTCCTTATGAGCTGTACAGCTGTCATTTTCACATCTTGCTCAGAATGTGTTTTCACATATAGCGCATAATGGTGCAGTCGGTGTGAAAGCAATGTTTGGGACAGATTAAGAAAATCACAGTTACACTGTTCATGAGCAGAGGTCATAAAATGGCTATGTTGAAAATTTGGTGACAAAAGTCCATAAACTGTGAGACGAGTGAGCATTGCGCAGTTTCCACACCCTCGTAAATTCATGACTTTGTAATATTTTCAATCCAGATTTTCACCAGTGGCATTTTTCCACACTTCTTTATGAACAGTACAGTTGTCGTTTTCACGACATGGCCTAAATGTGTTCACACTTTCAGCGTAGAGGTGCGTGGCCGCTGTGGGAAATTGTTGTTCGGGACAGATAAATAAAATCACAGTGACACTCTTCATGATCGGAGGTCCCAAAATGCCTGTGTTGACAATCTGCTGTAAAAAATCCCCAAACTAATTACATTACGGTGTCGTTGCACAGTTTCTATCTGCATCGTGACTTCACCATTTTTAAATATTTTAACTGCACATTTGCAACATTGCCATTTTACAGCTCCCATGAACAGTACAGCTGTCATTACATCCTGTTCGAATGTTTTGCACCTGTGGTGCTAAGTGTCATAGTCGCTGTGCATAAACAGCTTCGGTTAACAAACTGATATTGCCACTGTTCATGAGGTGGGGTCACAAAAAACCATGTTGAAAATTTGGGTGAAAATACCAACGAATGCCTGAGGTGTTAGGGTTTCCAACCATAACGCCCAACCCTGTAGAGAATGACAGGCATCAGGGATGTGACTTGGGATTCTTGCCTGTAATGCTCATACCATTTCACACCCTGCAGCCAGTGACAGGCATCGAGGCATGCCTTGCGCTCTTCTGCCCCAAAGTTCACCCCATTCTCCTATACGCACCCATCTCACCATATTCCCTGATGGAATGGAGTGCAGCATAAGGACCAAAGACCCCAAAGGCACATCGTGACACTTGTCATTATCTGCAGGGTAGGGTGTGGTGAAATGGCATGGTCGTTATGCCTGAGCGGCCAAAAGGCACACCCCAATGCCTATCACTCTCTGCAGGGTGGTGGGGTTGGCTTCAGTTCAATACTGCTGCCATTCCTATTATGCAGCTCTGTAACTCCTACTTACCAATGCCAATGCCAGCAAGCAAACATCCGCATTGACAAATGCTTGTTTATAACTGAAATCTGCAAAACCCAAAACATAGCACTGTAGGTTAGAGGCTTACCTACAGAATAATGAGCTCAAGATTGCCACAAATATAAATAAACCCCTGCTTTCTTTTCAAACATTGTACTGCAGTTGATGCCTAAATGGCTTTGAAGTCCATATACAATGATGTCAATGGAGCAACAGCACTAGAGTGCTTATACACTCTGCATATGGACTTTATAGATATACTGTTGAAATAACATTAACAAGCGTTTCTGCTCAAAGTCCTTTACTGTACATGTGTGACAACCTTTTCACACATGCACAGTGAAGGATTTTGAGGAGAAATGCTTTGTTAATGTTATTTCAAGAGTATATTTGTAAGATCTCTATACAGAGTGCATTATTGCTCCAGAACGCTATCGCCCATTAACGCCATCGTGTAAGGATGTCACAGCCATTTTAGGCATCTACAGGAGTGCAGTGTTTGAATAGAAAGCAGGGTTTTACATTTATGACAATCTTTAAACCTGATGAAATGGATTAAACAATTAGTGTACAGCCTAAAACTAATACTAGTTTTTTTAAAGCAATTAACCATTGCTTTTTATATGTGTTACTTTTATTTTCCTTTAATTAAAAAATTGTTTACCCGATGTTAGTAGGTGTGATGTGTGGAACAGCACTCTGCCTGGCAGCTGACATATCTATCTCTGTCCCCCGCCCCAAACACATACACACAACATCATAAGCATTGTTACCTCACTGACTGATATCACTGTTGCTTAGGAACAGCCATTCAGTTGCTGCTAGGTCAGTCCCCTGTGATGTCACTGTCAGTGAGTGAGACTACAATGCTGATGATGTAGTGGTGGAGGGATAGAGTTAAATATGTCAGCTCCAGACTAAGAGCTGTTCCACACATTCAGCTCAATATTGTCTCATAGAAAACTTTCTAATGGGCAAAAGGAAAAGAAAACACTTCAAAATAAAATGTTACAACTGTCTACTACTTAAAATTTGTGTTATTTCTAGGCTGGCCCGGTGGTGCTGAGGTGCTGGACGCCTTACCTCGCACTCGCTGGCGACCCTGGTTCAGGAATAACCTCGGGTTGCCAGGATGCCCGCGCGGGGTGAGGGTGGGAGCAGGATTGAGCATTGACCTCCTCCAGGGAGGTCACCTGCCTGCAGTCCCGCTGTCACCCGATGGAGGTCTGATGGCAGGCGTAGGTGGTAATGGAGCGACTAAGTAGGGTGGGGCATCCCATAGGACTTGATGTGCCTGTGCCTTCACATTCATATGCCAGGTCTGGGATGCGTGGGATCGAACTGGAGTGAAAAAACGTAAAAATACTACAAAGTACCTATGGGGAAAAAATAATTTATTATTTCCTTCTGCCTGTTTTGGCTTCATTAGCTCAACAAATCTCTTTTCTATGGCAAATGGAACACATCATTCTGTAGGTAGGCCTCTAACCTACAGTGTTATATTTGGTTTTGCAGATTTCAGTTATTAAAAAGCACTGCTTATGTGTCCTTCAAAACTCGACAAGCAGCCAGCCTAAGAGATCCAAAAAATTCTGGTCTTGCATTAATAAGTACCTCACAGGAGTGGACGGGATGCAATTGGAGGGTCTATTTCAGAGAAGGAAGGCACTAGAACAAGGGGGCATGCAATGAATCTGAAAGGGGGAAGTTTAGGAAAGATGTGCAGAAATATTTCTTCACAGAAAGGGTGGTGGATGAATGGAACAACCTGCCAGAGGAAGTAGTGGGGGCAAAGACAGTGGGAGCTTTAAGCATGTGTAGGATAGGCACAGGGGCATATTGGGTAAGGAAGGAAAGTGAGTGACACCTATGACCAACTAGGGTCAGTGGTGATAGAACAGTAGGGACAGGGTAGACTTGATGAGCCTAAAGGTCCTTTTTTGCCCTGTGTTTGTATGTTTCTAATAACATTATCAACCTTAGAGCAGGATCAACCAGATAACTGTTTTCAGTGTGGGACAACTACATAGATTAACATGGTTATGGTTTTGACAGCCAGTGTGTGCCAGATGTGGAGTGATCTTCTTGTCTGGACTGTTAATAAGAAGGTTCTTGAGGATTGAAAGTGGTGCAGATATATGGTCGTTGGGGATAATGCATAGTCATGTGGTGTATTTTATCCAGTCAGGGACCCTGATTTTCATTGATTTTCTTCCATTTTATCAATATAGTTATACAACAGGTGGTGGTCAGGATTGGCCAAGATAAAACTGTTACCTTACACAGTAGCATACAAAGGTTAAAACTCAGTCTAAAAGTTTCTTAAAGAGCTGCTGATGCCGCCCAGTGGCACTGAGGGCTGAGGCGCTGGACACCCACCTCGCGCACGCCGACGACCTGGTTCGGGAACGGATCCGGGCGGTCAGGGGGTCGTAGGTGGGGAAGAGATTGAGCATCTGGAGCAATGATCTCTCTTCCCGAGGAGGGCTAGGGACATGACCGCTCAATGAGCGACCTCTGTCAGAGGCTGGAGGGTAGCGAGAAGAAGCGTCGCGGCATATGCAGTGGAGCAGCAGCATCGTTGCCTTACAGCGGGCTCCACAGAGGACGCTAATTAAAGAAAAAAATACCTCCCTCCGATGAGGCCAAGGTGCCCCTCACCCAAGGACCACACTCCCAGTAGTCGGGCACGACTGTCTTCTTACTCTGCCTCCTCCCGGTCCAGTTTCAACCCTGTGAGAAAGAGCGCCTGGACGGGGTGGCCCTTCCCAGAGGGTGGACCGGGATTCTCTGTGCCGGGGAGAGGAGATCAGTCTGAGTGTCACGTAGGGAGGTAGAGAGTCCTGGAATGGGTGGTCGCCAGAGAGTTCAGTGGGGCTAAGTAGGGAAGGAAAAATAGAGTTTGGAAAAAAAAAAAAGAGCTGTTGATGCCTCACAGAAAACTTTAAAACACATGATAATCAGGTACAATTCAGCCTGCATTTCATTTATAGTTTATATATTTCTCCTCCCATTATTTATTACTAAGGAAATATGCAAGAATATATGCTCTTATCCCTTAGAGTTCATTTGAATACATCTGCCTCTATAGCTTACTCCTACTTGAAGTCATAATCCTCTGTTGTGACATCACAGTCTGTTGCCATGGAGTAACTGTGATATCACAAGCAGTGTTTTGTGACTTGAGGTAGGAAAAAGCAGCAGGAATAGGCAAACTCTTCAGGATCAAATGTTTTCATACAGATGACCTCAGTAATAAATAATGGGAGGAGAAATACAGCACTAATGGGAAATACAAGATGGATTGTGTCTAAATATTAGTTTTTATTAAAGTTCTCCTGCACGCCACCAGCTCTTTAATAGATCTGTGTTTTACTTTAATTGTAATTATTTTTGTTATTATTTTACAATGAGGTATATGAAATGCATATTTAGATTATTTTCTAATAGCATTGCATGCATATGGCATCATATTAATTCGTGCATGCCATATTTATTGATTTGAGAGCCTCTTTTTCCAAGCTGACATAGAAGCATAGACGTTGACGGCAGAAAAAGGCTCAATGGCCAGGAGAACCATTTTCACCATGTCTTTAACCCAGTCAAAATGTGAGAGCTAAAGATTTCAGTCAGGTGAGAATCCTGAATGTGTAATGACCTACAAAATGTTCTACAGCACCTAGTGTTATGAAAGTACCACAAAGCTTTTATTTCTTGTCAGTCCAACATACAGAGCTGTCCTTGTATCCCACAGATGAGGAACTTCCTCCTATTTATCTTGGAGAACCAATAACAGATCAAGAAGTACCTTTCAGGCTCACTTGGCTCCTATTGTAAACAATAAACAGGTCAGTATTCCTCCAGACTTGTAAAGTGTGTAGTTATACAGTACTGTGGAATAACAGATTTAAATGAGTACCTAATACAAAATAATTCTATTGCAAGAACAAGCCTACTGTTCACCGTTGTTTATAATACATATATGGGGAGGCAGACTAGTTCAGTGAGTTGAATTCGGGCCTGCAAACTAGGGATCCAGTTAAAATCCAGTCAGAGCCACTTAATGCACTTCGTAAGCTACTTAACCTCCTCTTGCACAATTTTCCCATCTGCAGAATCTGCAGAATTGTGTGCAAGCAGACCCCCCCAAAAAAAATTTTGATGTTCCAGCTCGGAAAGTAAACTGCAAAAATGTAGTAAATATAGGGAAATAGCTATGAAGAAGGCGGACATATAGTTGTTGAATAATATAAAAGAGCTTGTGACATGTCTGGGATAAATTTGGAATTATAAACTACAGCTGCACTGCTGAGAGAGACAAACTCTGGAAATGGCAAGAAAAACCAAGAATGCAAATGACTGGATGATCTTTAGGAAAGCCAGGAATAGATGCACCAAGAAAGTTAGGGATGCAAAGACTGCCTTCTACTTGGCGAACTCGACTCTTCCTACCATAATCCTGCTACGTTTTGGGGCACCATCAAGGGTATGGTGGGGCAGGACGCTAACACCTCCTTCCAACTCAGTTACACAGCAGTTATGGCCCTATCACTGGCAAAAAGTGAATTCTGGACGCTTCAATAACCACTTCACAACGGCTGGCCTTGCCTTTGACACCTCTCCAGCTAACCTGCTGAGGGAACAATTAAGCTCCCATTACACTGGTGATCAGAGAGTTGACTCTTCCTTCAGCTTCAAATCTATACTGTTGAAACAAGTAGAGGATCTATTATGGCAACTGGATACCAAAAAGCGCAGGGCAGACTCTCTGGACCCCTACTTTCTAAAGATTGCATGCCATGTACTTGTAGTCCCCCTAACACACCTCTTTAACCTATCCCTAAACTCTGGCTCTATTCCCACACTGTGGATGACAGCCCAAGTGGTTCCTCTAAAAATCAGGGGACCCTATGGATCTTAATAATTACAGGCCCATTTCCATTCTACCAGTACTATCCAAGATGCTGGAGAAATTAGTGAGTAATCAGTTAAGGAGTATCTTGACAATGCTAACCTCCTAAACCCAGCTCAATCTGGATTCAGGGCCAAGCATAGCACTATCACTGCACTAGCCAAGGTTACAAATGACTGGCAATCCGAATTAGATAAAAGAATAATGTCTGTGCAGTATTCCTGGACCTGAGCAAAGCATTCGATACTGTGGACCATGACTACTACTTTCATCCCTGTACTCCATTGGCCAAGATCCATCCTCCCTTAAGTGGTTCAGATGCTATCTCACCGGTAGGTCACAGCAGGTAAAAGCTGAAGGTGACCTATCCCATTAAAACCACTGTCAAGAGGAGTCCCCAAGGTTCTATTCTGGTCCTATCCTTTTGCCATTTATATAAATAACATTGATTCAACCCTTACCAATTCCTCTGTACACCTCTTTGCTGATGACACTGTTCTGTATGTCAGCAACCCTTCACCTGCAGCTGCTCGTGAAATCCTACAGACAGAATTCTCCTTGCTACAATATCAGCTACTCGAGAAAAAGCTTCTGTTAAATGCAAAGAAAACTAAAGCAATGATGTTCACAAATCAAAGCTCCACCAGCACATCCTCTCCAATCGTTCTCCCCAGCTATGCACTATACTTGGAGAAAATCTGGAGTATGTAGAAAACTTCAAATACCTAGGTGTGTGGATTGACAACAGACTCGACTTCACTCATCATTTAGAAGAACTGTTAAAAGCTTCGCAAAGGCTTGGCCTTCTCTATAGATTAAAACCCTTCCTAAACAGAGACTCAAAGATGAGGTTAGTCCAGGCCATTTTCTATCAGTTGTTGACTATGCAGACTTCCTTTATAGTCACTGCCCCATCTCCTACCATCACAAGTTGGATACCTTATATCATAGAGCAATAAGGTTCATTACAGATCTGCCATCTAATACTCATCATTGCTCTCTTTATGCTGCAGTTGGGTGGGTTTCCTTCACCTCAGAAGGAACAGAAATGCAGCACTATGGATTTACAGGCGTTGTCAAAAAACTTCCAAACTATATCCTGGACTGCTTCACCCAGACCTCTCCTAGCTCCTATGCCCTAAGAAGCATAGTTTTCTTTAACATCTTTATCACACAAAGATTAATAATCAAGTTAGCCAGCCTGGGGAGTGGGTCCCAGGGTGGTAGCCCTGGAATGTGAACTGGCTGCACAACAGGACACAGAAGGTAATAGTGAATGGAACACATTCCGAGAAAGGGTTACTAGTGGAGTACCTCAAGGCTCAGTACTGGGTCCAATCCTCTTTAACATCTTTATAAGTGACATTGCAGAGGGTCTGGAGGAAAGGTATGCCTCTTTGCAGATGACACAAAGATCTGTAACAGAGTTGATGCACAAGAGGGGTAGAAAAGATGAGAAGGGACTTGGCAAGGTTGGAGGAATGGTCAGACATATGGCAACTTAGATTCAATGCAAAGAAGTGCAGAGTAATGCACCTGGGAAACAAAACCCAGGAGAAGAGTACACATTAGCAGGAGGTACTAACAACAACAAAATGGAAAGGGACCTGGGGGTAGTCATATCAGATGACCTAAGGGTGGGTAAGCAATGTGAAAAGTCGGTAAGGAGAGCCAGGGGATACTGGGATGCATAGGAAGGGCATCACAAGTAGAAAAAGGAAGTGGTTATCCTCTGTACAGACAGTTGGTGAGACCCCATCTGGAGTACTGTGTGCAGTTTTGGAGACCTTATCTACGCAAGGACATAGACAGGATGGAAGCAGTCCAGAGGAGGGCAACTAAAATGGTGCAGGGTCTGCACAGATACTCTGTGCCTGCCCTAGAAGCATGCTGAAGCTTGCATGACTGGGCGACGATGCAGAATTAATATGTGAAGCATATTAATCCGGAAACAACTCAGAGTTTTATCAGTCGGTACCTTAAAAACAATGCCATACGACAGTGGATAGGAGAGAGTCAATCGCCTTCTACACCGTGAGAGAAAAAAAATATTATCGCGGTTTATATACAAAAATAGAAGTTGATGGCAGATAAGGCCTATCCAGTCTGCCCATTTTTCTACCTTATGAATGTGCCATAGGCTTGTTTCAATACCAAGCATTATCCGTGTTTTTGGAGGATTGAAACAGAGCCAGAGCCCTCTACTGGTGGTGTTGAAAGTGCGTTTGTGAAGCTTGGTAGGGGTTTGCGAGCCTGCAATGTGGTAATAGCAGATGTAGATCACAAGTAACAGAAGGGAATGCTGAGGCAGTAGCACTGAGAGTGATACTATAAATCAAGCATTTACTGATTATATCTTGCACCCATTACAGCATTATGAGGCCTGGTATCACAACGTGGAGTAATGAATAGGAGAAGACAATGTCAAAACTTGATGTCGATTTTTTATATCGCATGTTATCACGGGACTGTTTGAAGAAGTCTGAGAGCAGAACAGCTGGGGACTGAGTGGTGTGACCGGGAGTGACTGCTTCCCGGTTGCTTCCTGGTGGTCGCGAGGCGCCCACAGCCCTCCCCAACCCCTCAGGACCTCCAGAACGGAACTCTAAGAGGTAATTTCGTGGCATCTACCTACCGCTTTGCTGGGACGTCGGCTCCCCATCCGTTGCTACTCATTATTGTCTGCAGCCTGCGCGGCGCCATTTTCAAAGGCATTCGACTTTCAGGAGTAATCAGCCCTCCTGCCGTCCATGCATTTTCCAGCCGCCAAGGCATGGAGATTGTTTTTTCCCAAGACTTTGCCGATTATTGCCTCAGTTTATGTGTATTTATTTAGTTACTTTAAGCACTCCCTTTAAGACCTATTGGAGGGTGGGCAATGATCACTTAGTATAGCTGTTGTATGTTAAAAGTGTTTTTTTTTACAGTTACAGAAGGTATAGATTGATTTACTGCACTGGCATTATATTCCTGTGATCCCTGCCTGTTTAGTTCTGCTCACTGGGTCATATTGTATGTACAATTGTAGACCTCACGGGAGGGTGGGCAAGGAAAGCTTACTGCTCTTACTGTATGAATATATATATATTTAGATCGGGGATTTACAGCTGCTTTTCAACCTGTATCTTCATTTTCACTGCTACCTCCTTCATTACTGGTGACCCCCCAGCGTAGCAACGCTATTGGCACGCTTTTGCGATTTACCTAGCTCTGTCTCCTTCCCCCTCCAGCCTACTTATCCCAAGCCTTCTCCCTTTGTCTCCACAGCTGCTTCCCGGTTGCTTCCGGTGGTCAGCAGGGCGCCCACAGCCCTCCCCAACCCCTGCGACCTCCAGAACGGAACTCTAAGAGGTAATTTCGTGGCATCTACCTACCGCTTTTGCTGGGACGTGGCTCCCATCCGTTGCTGCTCATTATTGTCTGCAGCCTGCACTTGGAGCCATTTTCAAAGGTATTCAACTTTCAGGACAGTAATCAGCCCTCCTGCCGTCCACGCGTTTTTCAGCGGGCTAGCCCGCCGCTCCCTACCACCCTTAGTCGGCACTCGCTTAAATAGGCAGACAGGGTCACATGGGCTGGCTGTGATTTAACCAATCAGCCCAGTTTTCCATTTGCAAGCTATACTGTCCTACCACTAGGGGCAGACCCAGCAGTCTCAAGCCTCTACCTAAGTGCACACCCTGCTGCTTACCCTACCATTATTAAAAAAAAAAAAAAAGGGAGGCAGCCAACAGTCTCGTCCCACTGCAGGCTTGTGCACTTGATCTCAGTCCATACCTCTCTGTGAATCTCTGCCATCATCGTATCCTGTTCCCAGTGCTGCCCGCCCACCCACTGCCCCTCCACACAGACATGACTGCCCCTCCACCGCCCCTACCAGGTTCTCCAGGGTGGGACCACCTCCCCAACCATGACAGCCCCAGCCCTCAGCCCACCCACCTTGTGGCTATCCATAAGGGCTTAAAATTGTCCATCTTAATATCCGTAGTCTCTTACAACACCTTGTGAGCTTGCCTGGGTTGCCCACTACAACCGACATACTGGGCATCACAGAAACATGGCTAAAACCCCACACTCCTGATACAATGTGTTCCTACCAGGATACGGCCTTATCAGAAGTGACCGAGGGGGGAACAAACGTGGTGGTGGGTGCTACTTTATTACAAAGCCCACCTCAATGTCTCTGCAGTAGACCTCCTCCCTTCCATCCTGCGAGTTCCTGCATGCTGTTCTCCTGCTTGGGCTCACAAGAAGGTTCATTTGATCTGCTACTAACCCCCTAGAGGCGGCTTGCCTGGGCTCTCTCTCTCCTGCACAATGTTAGTGACAGAGTGGGCACAAGTGAAGTCCTGATCAAAGGAGACTTCAGCCTAAACTGGCTGGGCCCAAACTCGAAATCATATGAGCCACTGCTATCAGGCCCTCGCACTCAAACCAGATCATCACTGAACTTACAAGGGCCCTTCCGGGGAAGGACACTGATCGACTGGGTCCTGACGACAGACCGAAGAGGATCACATCCTCGGGCATCCTGCCTGATGCCATCTCGACCACTCACCCATTTTTTGCACTTGGGGCATCTCCCAGGCGAAAATACCCAGCAAAGTTATACAAATGAGGGACTTCTTAAAATTCCACTTGCCTGACTTCCTAGCTGATCTCGCTCGATTGATTGGACCAGGGTCACCGCCTCCTTGGATCCAGATCATGCACTGGGTGCTTTTAACCAGATACATCCCAGTACAAACATAAACACGCCTCACAAAAAGGGTGCGGGACCATCACCAAATGGCTCCATGGGGCCTTTCTCCCTAATGAAACTCAGGGACAAGTGCTGGGAAGCCTACAAAGCATCCCACAGTGTCGACAACCTTATTGCCTATAGGCGCCTCAGAAACATCTGCAGAAAAGCCATCAGATCAGCCAAAAGTGAGTACTGCCGATCTGCACTACTGCCTCAGCCAGCAACCCGAGGTGTGTTTGGCAGAACATTAGAAGCGCAGTGGGGGCTCTACCCAAGTTCAAGTAACGGACTTCCTAATCAACGGGCCAGCTGCAACAACCCTCACTATCTCCAACACCTTTAACACAATGTTCTCCGAACAGCCCCCTCCACTATCCTCAGCCCCTGCCATCCCCACATCCCGAGCGCCATCTGTCTGTACCCTGCTCCACCACCTCCTCCCGACCTTGTCCTGAGAGCCGCCCCTTCTTCTTGCAACACTGTCCACTGCCGAAACCCAGACGTTGCTTGCCAACCTCTCCTCACTCTGGAGCAGGGCACGACAACCTGGAGCCAAACTGCTCAGGTTGGGTGCCCACCTACTTGCCGGGCCTATAACTCATATTTTCAACTCCTCTCTAATGTCTGGTGTCATCCCGGATCTCTGGAAGGTAGCCAAAATCACCCCTGTTCTCAAGCAAGGTAACTCCAAGACCCCACTAACTACCGGCCCATTGCCATCCTGTCGGCCGCCTCCAAACTCCTGGAGAAAGTTGTGGCTCTCAGCTAAAGCAGTATCTGCAGGTACACAACCTCCTCTCTCCAGCTCAGCACGGGTTCAGGAAGGGCACAGCACGCCACCGCCCTCGCGGTAGTCACCTCGCATATTAGAACAGCTACCGATCAGGGCAACCTCACAGGTGCGATCTTCGTGGATCTCTCCAAGGCCTTTGACAGGGTAGACCACTCCCTCCTCAGCTCCACTCTCCTCGCCATTGGACTCTCTAACCCGCCCATGCCTGGTTCCTCAACTACCTAACAGGTAGGAAGCAATATACCAATTTTAACCAGACTCATTCACATCTCACCACTGTCCAATGTGGGGTCCCCAAGGTCTGTCCTCGGTCCGATGCTCTTTCCTTTTCATCAATGAGCTGCTGGTCATCCCTCACATGGACTTATCACCCTGTCGCTGACGACCTTGTCATCCTGAACAGCGATCGTGATATTGCTACCATCAACTCCAAACTAAACACCGACTTCAACCGATCCAATCCTGGCTGGCGGTACACAAGCTCACCACCAACCTTAAGAAACACAGGCGATGCTGTTTGGCCCTCAGTAGAACAAACTCCTGCCCGCCCCCTCCTAATCCATGGGGCTGATGGCCTGCCCTGCAGACGGTTCCCGTAACCAAGTATCTTGGCGTTACGCTGGACCCCAGCTGGACCTCTGCCTTCACGCCTGAAACATCTGTAAGGCTACAAATGCTAAGCTCGGTCTTGCCTACAGAGCTAAAACTGCCTCACCCAGCTGCTCGGGTGGCCCTACCTAGAGGTGTTCTCCTCCCTCCCTCCCTCTGCTCACCTTTTCGTGACCTTTGCCTCTGCGTGAAATCCACACTCTCGAAATGGGACACGGCCTACAACAACATCTGCCGCTTCGCCTTTCTGCTCCTCCCTCACACCTCGCTGCGACCTCTACTCGCCTCAAGTGGCTCCTCCGGAGAAGCACTGTGTTTTCGTAATAGGTAACTTCATCGACAACATCGTCAGGACATCCATCCCTGCTGCCCTTGCCCCTTCCTCTCTACCCTGACGCTCCACCCACCATCTTAGGTCAAGGGCAGCACTCTCCTGCCTAGTTCCTAGGACACGCTCTGCCGTGACCGGCCTTCACCAGCTATGCCCGAAACTATGGAACTCATTCCCAGTCCCTACACGGTCCACCCTCCCACAATGGATTTAAAACCTCCCTCTGGAACTTCCTGAAGGGCCCCTCTGCCCTTGCACCTTGTAGTCATGTCCCACACCATACTGACACGAGTGACTTCCTCGTCCTCTGGTGACCACTGCACTTACCTCCAGACTACCTGGCCAAGCATGGACTTACTTGGGTTAACACTCATTGTCCATACGCGGTCAAGCTCTTAACCCTCCCGGCCACCTATAGCCCCCGGCACATGTGTTGTTTTGTACTGACTGTCATCTCTCCATGTCTTCTCCCTGTATGTAAAGTCTATATTCAGCCGCTTCACTGTTTGAAAAGATGTACCAGTCACTTCACTGTGTGTATAAGTTGTATTACTCACTGTACCTGTAAAATTCATGTCTGTAACTCTCGGTCGCACCTGAAAATAGGCACATGGATGTCTTGTGTGACTTACCAGTAAACAAAAGCAAATAAATAAATAAATACATCAGAAACCATATGAGGAGAGACTGAGAGAGCTTAATATGTATACCCTTGATGAAAGGAGGGACGGGGACATGATTGAAACGTCAAGTACCTCAAGGGAATCAACAAAGTCCAGGAGGGTAGCATCTTTCAGAAAAGAGATGTGTAAGAACAAGGGGCACAGTTTAAAGATAGAGGGGGACGGCTCAGGGGTAATGTGAAAATTCTTTTTCACAGAGAGAGTAGTGGGTACATGGAACAGCCTTCCTGAGGAGGTTGTTGGGTCTAAAACAGTGGGGAATTCAAACATCTGGGACAGACACAAAGCAATTATAGTGGGGGTTGCAGGAAACAGGCTGTTGGTTAACTAGAATCTGCAGCTTATCCAGTAGGTAGGAAATGGGCAGACTGGTGGGCCAAGTGGTCCTTATCTGCCATCAAAGTCTATGTTTCTATGTAAGCAACAACATCATCCTGCTGAAATTGCCCAAATTCAACACCAGGCTAGGGACTGCAGCAATCAGCTATTTCTAGCTATATCATGGAACATCCTACAAAAATCCCTAAAACTGTCCAATATCATTCCATTTGCATCCTTTAAACAGCATTGTACAGTCTTCTTCAAAGAGAAATGCAATTGCTACCACTAGAGCTAGCATTGTCATCTCACAAATCTCCCTTCCAAACCATATATGGCATATTCCTTCCAGACAGACACCCCATCTTATGGCACCCAGTAATACCTTCACCATCCTAGTATTACATTATGTTGAGTGTCTGCCATGCCCCCACTGGGATATGTATATACTGTACATACTGTAAATATTAGATTAACTTTCCTGTAACCGTTTTTATCATGTGAATTTACTGTACATCACTGTGTTTATAAACGTTATTTTCCCTGTATGTATAACTGTTTTATATGGTGTATGATGTATCTGTTGTGTATCAACTATTGAACCTGACCTTTATCAGGTCCGGCTCTTGTAAATGAGCCTTGCTCGATGATGTTCGCCTGAATAAATAAAGATTTGATGATGATGATGATAACAGTTCTAGGAAATTTGTATGGAAACATTATTTTTGTCCCTTTTAGACTTCTGCTCTTGCTGCTTGTCTGCCTGTGATGTTGTCTCCTGCTTGTAACAACATAATCATTTCAATGACAACTGACTGTGATCCAGAAACAGAGGTTTGTGGCATTGTGTGTAGACAAAGCAGCAGGGCAGAGTAAGTCTCTGGAACAGTGAGCCTCTGGCTGCTGGAGGTCTGCTTCTGAGCAAGTAAGGGGTCTACTGAGAAATATAGGATATTCTTGTCTCAGAACAGGACAATCAGGAGCTTAAAGGGCACACAGGCAGAAAGTAAGTAGAGAGAGAAGAGAAAGAAAAAAAACAGAGGAAAGAGTAAGGATTCCAAATAACAGTTAAGGGGCCAGAAATAAGACATGATAGGAGTGTGGCAGTGCAGTGGCTGTGGAGCAACAGTCTTCGGGAGACGTCTCTGGAGGATGCGGTGTTGTCCTATCTGCAGGCACCTCTCTGGGCTGAGGGAAGAGGTTGCTTATCTCCAGGCTGAGTTGGCCAGGATTTGGGACTCCTCTTCCATCCAGGGACCACCATTGCCTCAGAGGTTGCCAAGAAAGAGGAGCTGCTGGACCACATTGGGCTCAGGGAGGGTGAGGTGGTGGAACAGAGGCGATCCCTCCAGTTGTACCTCTCCACACCCTATGCCATTCTGGCAAAGTGTGGTTCCTCTGTGGAGGCACCTGCAGTGGAGACCAAGGAGGATGCTGGGAACCTCCACAAAGGAGACCCACAGGAGGGTGGCATGGGACCCACAGGGAAGAAACAACTCCTGGTGGGGGATTCCATTGTTAGGAAGGTAGAACTGGGGAGGAAGGGAGAGGGAGGTAAGGTGCCTGCCTGGTGCCATGGCTTGGAGGGACAGGAGAAAATCCTCAGGATTGCCAGAGCAGCTGCACAGGAGGGAGCTGGATGTCATTGTCCACCTAGGGACAAATGACCTGGCTAAGAAAGGGATTAGAGCTGTGCAGGAAGAGTTTGTGGAATTGGGAGGGCCTTAGACAAGTAGCACACATGGTAACCTTCTCAGAGGTGCTGCCCATCTATGGCGTGAGAAGAGGCTAGGTGTTCCGTCACTCATGGGATTCAATCAGTGGTTGAAAAACTGTGCAGAGCTCAGGGTTGGCTTCACTGGGGACTGGGGTCCACCTGGAGTGATGCAAGCCTATACTGGCATGATGGGCTGCCTCTGTCCAGGAGGGAACCAGGATCCTAGGTGATAGGTTTAAATGCTTCATTGGCAAGCATTTAAACCAGCCAAGGGGGAGGCACTGAAAGGAGCAGGGAAATCCTAGCCCCACCCCAAATAAAAATCATGGTGGTAAGGTAAACACCAACATAGAGGTGGCAATAGGGAGAAGGGCAGGGGTAAATGGAGAAAGTGACAAAGGCAAGAAGGACAGGGATAGGGCAGAAAGGAGTAAGGCCATCAGTAAATGGAGGGTAGTGAGTACCAATGCCCATAGTCCGCAACAAGCCCCTGAGCTGGTGGCCTTTGATGGAAGAGGATGCCTGGATATTGTAGCAGTCACAGAAACATGGTACACAGAGAACCATGACTGGGATTTAACATACCAGGGTACATAACCTACAGGAGAGCAGTCAGGAGAGAAGAGGGGAGGAGTAGCTCTCTGTGTAAAGGAAGAGATAAAAGCAACTGAACAAAGAGTAAACAGGGAGGAGAGGAGGCACTGTGGGTCACCTTGGAGACTGGAAAGGGCACCCATCCGCACAGGGTTAGGTACAGACCCCATGTCAGGGGAGGGAATGGACAAGGATATGATAGAAGGCATTCTTAGAATGGCAGAGAAAGGGGCAATACTGTCGATGGGAGACCTGAATATGTCAGATGTTAACTGGAGCACATTTGCTGCAGCCACATCCAAGAGCAGGGCCATTCTCGATGCCCTACAGGTGGCAGGCCTCAGACAGCTAGTTTGAACCCACTCGTGAGGGAGCAATCTTAGACCTGTGCTCTCAAATGGGGGCAGTGAGAGGATCTCTTGATCTAGAAGTGGGTTGCCATCTGGGAACAAGTGACCATCAAACAGTGTGTGGTTCACGCTAAACTCAGCTACAGAGTCAAGCCAACAAAGTGAGGGTACTGGACTTCAGGAGGGCTGACTTTGGCAAGATGGGAGAGTGCTAGAAAAGCACTAGCAAACAGGCTAGGACGAGGGTGGAGCAACAATGGGAATCATCAAAACTGCCATCATAGAGGCAACAAGCCTTGTGTGACGAAATAAACAAATCAAATGAAATAAAAGCCACAATGGTTCTCAAAAGAGGTGGCTGGGAAAGTCAGGGAGAAAAAGATAGCATTCTGGAAGTATAAGGAAACACAGAAGGAGCAGGACAGAGAGCTGTACCAGTTAAGGCAGAAGGAAGCAGGGACGGAAGTCAGAATAGCAAAGGCCCAAACTGAGGAAAAGATAGCCAACCTCGGTTAAGAAGGGGAATAAAACCTTTTATAGGTACATCAGAGAGCGAGAAAGACAAAGGGAGGGATAGTGAGGCTGAATAGAATGAATGGTGGTGGGTGGGCAGAGGGGCAGTGAAAAGCAGGGATAATGAAACTAATATTTCTGCTCAGTATTCACAAAAGAGGAGGGGGAAGTGCCTAATCCAATTAACAGAAGCACTCTTGATAGGGGGTCGATCCCAGCCCTTTCACAGAAGAAAGGGTTCTGCAAGAACCCTAAAACTGAAGGTGACAAAAAGCAATGGGGCCGGATGGAATTCACCCCAGAATTCTAAAAGAATTAAGGGGGGACTAATGAAACCACTGACTACTCTTTTAATAAATTGTGGAGGATGGTGTGGTACTCGAGGAATGGAGGAAGGCAGATGTGATTCCCTTCACAAAAGTGGGACCAAGACAGAGGCAGGGAACTACAAACCTGTCAGTTTGACCTCTGTGGTTGGGAAGTGATGGAGTCACTTCTGAAGGAAAGAATAGTTGAGTACCTAGAGGACAGTGGGGCATGGGACCCAAGGCAGCATGGGTTCACAGCAGGAAGGTCATGTCAGACTCAATCTAATAGATTTCTTTGACTGGGTGACCAAAGTAGTAGACCAGGGAGGGGCTGTGGACATGGCCTACCTAGACTTTAGCAAGGCATTTGACACAGTCCACACAAAAGATTAATAGTCAAATTAACCAGCCTGGGAAAACATTGGCTGGACAACAGGACACAGAAGGTAATTGTAAATGGAGTCCACTGTGAAGAAAGAGTGGTTACTAGTGGGTACCGCAGGGTTCAGTACTGGGCCCTGTCCTTTTAATGTCTTTATAAGTGACATTGCAGAGGACTAGAAGAAAAGTATGCTTCTTGCAGATGACACAAAGATCTGCAACAGGGTTGATACACAAGGAGGCATGGAAAGGATGAGAAGGACTTGTCAAGGTTGGAGGAATGGTCAGAAGTATGGCAGCTAGGATTCAATGCAAAGAAGTCCAAAATAATGCACCTGGGAAACAAGAACCCAGGGAAAGATTACACAATGGTGGGGGAGGTAGTAACAACAACAAAAAGGAAAGGGACCTGGGGTAATCATATCAGATGACCTTAAGGTTAGCAAGCAATGTGAGAAGGCAGTAGGAGTGCTGGGGGTATACTGGGATGCATAGGGAGAGGCATCAGCAGCAGAAAACAGGAAGTTGTTATCCCTCTGTACAGACAGTTGGTGAGACCCCATCTAGAGTACTGTGTCCAGTTCTGGAGACCCCATCTCCATAAGGCAATAGACAGGATAGAGGCAGTCCAGAGGAGGGCAACTAAATGGTGCAGGGTCTGCAAGAGAAGCCATAAGAGGAGAGACTAAAGGAGCTAATATATATACCCTTGAGGAAAGAAGGGAGGGAGGGGGGACATGTGAGAAACTTTTAGGTACCTCAGTGGAATCAGCAAAGTCCAAGAGGGTAGCATCTTTCAGAAAAGACGCAAAACAAGGGGACATGATTTAAAGATGGGGGGGCGAAGTGTCTGGGCAATGTGAGGAAATATTTTTCACAGAGAGGGTAGTGGATGCATGGAACAGCCTTCCTGAGAAGGTTGTGGGGTCTAAACTGGGGAGAATTCAAGACTGCATGGGACAGACAGACAGGCAATTCTGTTGGGGTAGGAATAAATAGGCTCTTGGTTAACTAGGATCTGCGGCCTATCCTATAGGTAGGGAAATGGGCAGGCTAGGTGGGCCAAGCGGTCCTTATCTGCCTTCAAAGTCTATGTTTCTGTGTTTCTAAGGCAAAATATACAGTACAAGCAGAATTGTGTGTCAGTATGTATTATAATAGTTAAAAATATTATATCAGTGTTTTCCCAGCAATGTCGCAAGTACTTTAGAAGATAATACCAAATCTTTCTAAATATCTAAAATGCAGTTTTGCCCCTCTTCCTGTCGGTGGTAACCACTCTTTTTATTTGTTTGTTCAAGAAGTAAGTAAATTTACTCAGTAGCACTGAAACTGTACAGGCTGTGTCACTGTGACAGGCACAGGCAGCAGTTAGTCTGCAATAAGATAACATTCTTAACAAAAAAACAAAAAACAGATTGATCAGACAGATTTAAAGAGAGCTATTAATGCACCCCATTACAGCTTTTAAGACCCCCACCGTGCTGTAGAATTTTAGAAAACAGAATAATATAAAATACTAAAATTAATAGCAAAATCAGAGACCACTTATTAGTTGAGCAGTCACTAGTTGGTGTTCTTTGCTTTGTCCTTTGTTTGTGATAACCCTGTACAAAATAAATTGGTCACAGAGCAGTTTCTAGCATGTATCCTTTTTCCATTAGGATACGTACAGAAGTGGTGAAACTCAGCAGGAGGTGAAATGGTAGTGGCTTAGTGGTAGCACGCCGCTTCTGAGGCTGTAAGATCTGATGGTCATAGGTTCTAGTCCCACAGTAGGTACTAATACCAAATACTGATGCGGGCAGCATTAGGAAGTGCTGCATTGTCAAAGGATCGCCTTTCAGGAGGGGAAGAGGCAGCAGGGAAGGGAGATAAATCCAAACTCTGAGAGGAACAACACCGGGTCAACCTTAACCTTTTTGCACTAGCCAGCAGATCAAGTTGATTCAAAATTACACTAGCCCGCAGATGGTTGCACTAGCCCTTAATTACAATGGTAATTTGATCACTTATTCAGTAAACAATGCAAGTAAAGTCAAGAAATACTCTGATTATTGCACATTTATCCTGCTCCCACTTTGCTTCCATCTCCACAGCAGAAAAAATCTACAATGCCATCACAGACAGCGAGCCCCCCTTTGTTTTGTACCATGGCCTCCTCTCTTCCTCTTTCTGCCCCTCCCAGGCATAGAGGAGGCGTCACAACAGCAAATGTTCAATCAGCAGTCCTAGCTCTACGCACACAATAGCTGACATCATCATGCACCTCACCACACTGTCACCACCACCCACAGGGCAATGAACAGAGTCAGGCAGAGAAAGACATCTCAGCCCCACCCTATAGTCAACTGGAGATGTTCTGACAGTTTTGTACAGTTTCAAGTGAGTCTGAGCACATCTAAGGTTTCCTTTGGGTGGGGGATAGACAACCCTAAGGGGCTTGGGAAATAGAAAACTATGAAATCTTTATTTGAAAAAGCATTGATTTTAATATGCTCTATCCCAACAATAACATATTTTCTTTAACATTGTCCTTTCATCAGCCCAGTGGAAACAGTACACAGGCATAATGCTATACTATCTCTATTTCTGCACCCCAGGCATGCCTATTTCAAGGTTTCAAATTATGTATTTTATCAGTTTATCTTTGTACCATACATGATCCAAAGCTTTGTTTTTTTAGGCTGAAAGGACATGCTGAGTGGGATTCAGGTGTAACTGTATGAATGATGATGTCTGGCCTGGTTCATTTAGAAGAGCTGGGGACCACCTGCACTTGCCAGTAATGGCAGCTATGGATCTATGGATGGTCACTTCAGAGTCTGATCTGCAGGGAAGAAGAGAGTTAAGAGATTTGGAGGAGAGGAAGTTATGGTGAGGCTGGAATAAAACCCACCACCTGCAAGGCCAATCCTGTATACCTCTTTGCATTTTTCACTGAAATGTTGGACACAAACACTCAACATGTAGAGAAATGAGGGCACTGGTCTTAATATATTGGACAAATTGTTAGACATAGGCACATTCAGAAAACTGGAACCTAGAGATTTAACAGCACTCTACCTTTGATTATACCCTGGACACTAGCTGAAAGTCTTAGCAGTGGAGTGATAATGACTCACATTGAGTCTTTTGTGGGATCCCTCTTGAACTGACAGATAATTACAGCTTTTAATGAGCTGTTAAACACACCTGGCCATCTGGAACATTGGAGAGATTAGCATGGGGATTAGAGAATGCTAAAGTAGAGACTTTTTTAATGTCATTAACAGCCATGAAAATCTGCACTAGTCAAGATGGGCAAGTAGAGAGTTAGCTGCACTAGCCCTGGTCATTGTGCACTAGTGTTTGGGCTAGTAAAACAATGTTAAGATCGACCCCTGAACAACATATTGAGATCTGCACCAGGAATTCAGGAAAGGGATGAAAAGGTCTAGGTAGAGGGACCAGTGGTAGATGTGAGGAGGACAGTTGAGGACAAAGCAGTAGGAGTGAAGGAGGGCGTCCAGCCTGGCCAAAAGTAGATTGAGGTGTGGCACTGTAATGTCGTATATTCACAAACACTGTGAAGATCACCTGAAGGACACTAGTCTTATGGTGTTCAGGGATGTGGGAAGCAGGACATGTTGCTGCACTGAACTTGAGAGGAGTTTTTATGGAGTTCATCAATGTGGAAAGGGAAAGTTAAGCGCTTCACATTTTAAGCTGTAATATTCAGCGCTTTTCATTACATGCTGTCAATTACAGGCGCTGCAACAATTACCAGGTGCTTCACTTCAGCGGGCTTATTTCAAAGCTTTCTATTGCATTGCTTTCTGTTTTCCCTGCGATCCATATTGCCAATTAGCCAATGAATTCCACACATTGTCAATTAGCCAAGAATCAAAACTTTCCTTTGCTCTAGTTTCACAGATTGCTTTCTGTTTTCCCTGATCCACACATTGCCAGAATCAGCCCATTATTAATGATGTTCAATCAATGAAATTAGCCCACTGTTTAATGATGGGCTACAGCCCTTGATACACACATTGCATCTGAAACTGTGACCTGCACAGTCCACAGTGCCTGTGTTTAATTTTAGTCTGGAGCTTTACATTACATGTACAGCCATGTATTTCAATTTTAGTAAGGATCGTAGCATTACATGGATTTTTTGGTAACCTTACATGCTGTACTGTATTGACTAAATTAATTTTTAAACTAATATCCGATTCGTTAATTCATTTTAGAATGGAGAACAATGCAGTTAGCGCTGAGATCGGACAGCGCTGTAAAACAGCGCTTAATAAGTTAGCGCTGAACTGACGGCGCTGTAATATCCAGTGCTAAAGTGTGATGCGCTGAACTGGGCTATACTCATGGGAAGTCTTCAGTCCAGTTACAGTTGTTATGTCCTTCCCACTGGTTAGTGCTGTTCTATTCAGCAGCTGTGCAGAACTATAGAACTGATGTCACATAATACTGAAGAAGCACAGAATCTGTGAGCAGTACTGAGTGAAAAATGGAGACTACAGGAAAACATGGTGACAAAAAGGTAATAAAATAATATGTGTCTGAAGTCTTTGTAGTACTGTACTGATACATTTGGAACTTCTGGCTGGCTGTTCTGCTTTGCATTTTCACACAGAACCTGGGTGCCTATATAGAATTCAGGACTGCTTGCTTCCAGAAATCAGGTTTAAAATCACTCAGCAACATTTCCTGACCATGTTTGAATATGGGACTTTAGCAACAGACATTGGGTACAATTCAGCTTGCATTACATATATATTCTATAGATGTCTCCTCCCCATTGTTTATTACTGAGGACATTTGCATGACTGTACTGTAATCTTTTTTTTAACTAGCATTACTTTTGTTAAAGTTTAAATATTACAGGCATTATGACATGAAACAACAGTAAACAATAAAGAAACATTAGTGCCCTTATTTAGTTATCTTTACCTGGCCTGGTGCCGATCCATGTATGCCGCTGGTTTTGTGCCTCGGCTGCGCCCATGGTTCGATGGTGCGAGAGGGTGCGGAGAACCAGGGGGGTGGAGATAGAGAGGCGTTGGAGGAAAACCGAGCCCCAGGAGGACAGGTTGGTTCTGATGGCTCATATGATGGGTATCAGAATGCAGTCACCCACAAAAGGCAGCTTTTATGTACAGGATGTTTGCAGCTGGGAAGAATTGACCAGATCAGCTCTTCGGTTGTAGACAGGCTGTTACATCCAGCCTGTCTGGAACCCGATGAGAGCTTTTTCAGCTCACAAGTGTGAGGAGTTCACTCGATTCTTCTCAGACAGAGTGTCCTCCATTAGGGCTGGGATTTCACCAAGCTGAATACCATTCTTCAACAGTGTTGGACTTCAGGTAGGCATATGCATTTGGTTACCTTGGGTGATTTCTGGCCAGTGATGATGATGGAGGTCTGTGGGTGATCTCTGGGCTTAAACCAATGTTCTGCAACCTTGACCTGGGCCCAGCGCAATTACTTGTTAGTTGTGTGTGGCCCTGGGTCTGGTTTTGTCAAGATTGTTGGTAGTTTCTTTACAGCAGAGGTTTTCCCAGAGTTCCTAAACAAGCTCTGCGTTACGCCACTGCTGAAAAAACTTGTTTGGAACCCGATGTCTTGGAATTACTGACTTATCTTGAACCTCCCCTTTTAGGAAGGTTCTTGAGAAGGTGGTCATGGAACAGCCTTGAGTGTCACCTCATGGACTTTCAGATTTATGAACGTTCCAGTCCGGATTTAATGTTATGCACAGCATGGAGACCACACTGATTAAGGTGTTGAATGACCTGCTCACAGCGAGGGATAGAGGAGACACTCGATTTTCTTCTTCTCAATCTTCATCAGCGCTTGACACTGTGGACCATGGGGTGTTGTTGGATAGGCTGAGTAATATATAGGACTCACCAGCAAAGTCATTAGCTGGTTCAAAAACTTGTCTGTGTCAATCTTCACCATTCGTCACTGTTGGTATCTGGCCGGAGGTCAGGACCCCAGAGAAAATTATTTATTTTTTTTAAAGGTAGAGGTAGCCGACGCACTCATCGTGCTGCTCTCGAGGCCGGACGCTCGCGTGGCGCCGCTGGGTTGGCCCATTAGGCCGTGCTCGCCTCCACCTGCCTGCCAGTTTTTCGCCTCCCGCCGAGAGGTCGCACCTCATGTGGAAGCTGCTGCTTGAGTCCTAGTTGATGCTGAAAAACTTTCGACGCCACTGCTTTATTTTACTTTGGTGCGAAGTCCGTGGTTCCTGCTGGTTCTGCTTTGCCATACTCGGCGTCACCCAGTAAGATCTTTCCTTATTTTATATTTCTGCTACGTCGAGTCTGTTTTTCCCCGTAGGTTGTGTCTCGGACGGAGGCAAGAAATCTTCTAGGATGGGTTGGCCTCCCATGCGGTGTGCCCATGCAGCTGAAGTATTCCGTCACCGACCAGTATGACGGTGTCTTTTGTGTCTTGGCCACTTCACAACATGTATATGCGACGCCTGTTTCTCCATGGACCACGGGTCATCGAACAGTGCTTGTGGAAAGTGGGGAGAGCTCCGCTGACTTTCAGGGGTTGCGCGACGTCGTCGGGCCAAACTCTCTCTCTTGGCCTTTCCTCCAGGTCCCTCCCAGTTCTATCACGGACCGAGGAGGAGGAGGGAGCCTCGGCTACTAGTAGCATAGCCGTTGCCAAGGCTTCTTCCGTGGTGCAGGATGCCTGTCCCGCTCCTCCAGGGGCAGGCTGGAGGCGCCCGCCATGTCTCCTTGCCTTGAGGTGAAGGCTCCCCAGTGTCGGACCCGTGGTTTGCAGGGCCTGGGTGGTGCCGTCCTCGATGCCATTGGTTGCGCGTTGCAGGCTCTCGGTCGTTTGCGGCACCATGGGCCCTGGCGGGTCGTTGTCGGCTCCAACTTATCGCATGGTGCCGTGACTTCTGTCAGAGCACGTTCGTGGCGTTGACACTGTTAGTGGCACCATGGGAGCTGCTACGGCACTATCTTTGTCTGTGTCTCGCCTCGATGCCGAGGTTGAGCACGGCACCATCGGGCGGCACCACCTCTGCCCCTCGGGCGCTGTTTGTGGCATTGTGGAGCTGGGCAGTGCCGTTCTTGATGCCGATGGTGTCGTCGGGGCGTTGGCACGTATTCATCCTCGGCGCCGCGAGTGGCACGTGGGGCTGGATGGCGCCATGGCTTGTCCCGACTCTGGAGCTCCTGTTTGGGCTGGAGCCATACCCCTGCAGATTCCACTCGCGGTGCTGTAGGGTGCACTGATACCAGCTCGAACGCGGCTTTGGTTTCTGGCCCTTGGCAAAAGATGGCAGTGGGCGCCTTCCTACAGTTTAGCACAGGGCCTCGACCTCTACCTCCTCAGAGGCAGAGTCGAGCTCTGAGTCAGACAGACTGTCTGACCCTTTGGGGTTGGATGTTGAGGTGGGCAGCCCGGTAGTTCTCGACAAGCCGGAGTCAGCCCTTCTAAGGTGGGGTCAGTGACTACCAAGACTGGGGTCAGGGTGCTGACCAGCGAGCAGTGGTGCAGGCCACCATAGCTTTGCAGCCTGGTCTTGGTGGGTTCACTGACCCCTCAGTAGTGGTACCTCCACCTGCGGTGTGCTTAGATCGCCCAACTTTGGGGCCGATCAGAGCACCCTACGGGGGGTGGGTACTGTTCCTGGATAGCTCCTTCGGTGCTGCCCAGAGCTGTCAGCTAGCTAGGCTGGCCCTCTCAGGAGGAGAGCTGTTTTTGGACTCCAAGGGCCGGGGGCGTGGGGTGGGGTCGCGGCGGCCTTTGAAGTCTGCAGGCTCTGGGAGAAGCCGTAGTGCGGATCTCCACTCTTCCTCTCGGTCTCTTTGAGAGGCCCCATTCGTTTGAGGTAGAGGACCGTTCTTCTGGACCTATATGGCCCTGGTGGCCTCACAGGGGGATTCTTCCGGTGCAGCCAAGGCAGTACCGAAATGGTTGTTCAGCTGTCGGCTGTGGGTCTTCTGGGGCACCTTCTTCCGTGGGTGCTCCCAGTCCGCCTCTTAGCTCAGGCGGAGGTCAGCCGACATCTCTTCTTGGCTCTGTCCCCATCCCTCTGCCACATTCTCTTGCACTCCCAGGCATCCTTGGTCTTAGTGGACCTTTTTCCTGGGAGCAGTTCAGAGCAGTGGCTGCTCTGTTCCTGCTTCGTTAGGGCAATGGACAGCCAGGTTTTCAACCTCCCCGTGCAGCCACCACTGAACGTCCGGTGCCCTCCAGCTCCTCATCCCCCTCTACTGGGGAGAGGAACCTTCTGTCCACATCTCTCCAGCTGCTGATTTCACTGAGTATCAGCGCTTCCTTGTGAGGATGTTGGAGGACTGCACCTCTCTCCCTACCACTATTAGCAATCCTGAGCACTCAAGCGCATGCCTTTCTAGGCGATTTTGGCGAGGCCACCCTTGTGGTGCCACCCTGGCCTGCTCCCTTTCAGGAGGCATCATTGCGTTCCTGGCAGAGGCCCTTCTCCAGGGTTCCTGCCCCAAGGGATCTCAGCCAGAGGTATTCGCCCCGGAGTCTCAGGTTCCATGCCTCAATCCGCAGTCTGGATTGGCGCAGCTGGATACTCCTGATGGGCCAGCGCCCTTCACCATGACCAGCCCCAGATGAAGACTCTCGGATTTCACTTCTGGGGTAGGGAGGACTTTCTACGGCACAGTTATTGCTTTCCATTTCTGCACATCAGGCCCATTATGCAGCCTATGACAGGTTCTTGTGGTCCAGGCTGAGTCAGCTCCTAGCCTCATTGCCTGATACGGAGCAAACCAGACAAGCCATTGCACTCTCTGCACATGGCCTGGAGCTAACAAGGCATCAGCGAGGGCATCCTGTAATCGCCAGAGGTAGCTACCAGGGTTGTAGGGACAGCGATCTGCACTAGGCGGGCGGCATGGCTGCGTCTTTCCGGTTGTCACCCTTGGCCGGCGTGGGGTGATTTAACTCCGCTCACAAGAGAACCTATCTCTTCTCCCAAAGGAAGCGAGGGCAGGCTTGCTGGGGCCTTCCTTCCCCCTCCGGGGACCCCTCCCACTCTCCCACCTCAGGCCTCTCCAGGCCCTGGAGGTTCTCCCTCTTAGTGTATCACCCACTGAGAGCTAAGGGACTTTGTCCCTAGGGTGTAAAAGAAAACTCCTTCAGTGGGGGCTCGGCACTCACCAACAGTGATGAATGGTGAAGAGTGACACAGATAAGATATGAAAATTATGTACCTACCGTAATTATGATCTTTCTGTGTATCTTCACCATACATCACAATCCCACCCTCCATCCCCCTGGGGCCTCTCTCTCTCTGTGCTCATCCCTCCCTCTCCTTTCTCAGGAGTGGGGTAACACGGGGCACACAGGGGGTAGTGTTCCAGGGAGAGGGACAGCGGGGGGCACTCCTTCTCCAGTGCTTTGGCTCACCCCTGTGGGGTTGGAGTTGATAGTTGCCCTCCTTTATCTCCTCCTCCTGTTCCCGTCCAACCTGTTTCTCCTTGTTAAAAAAAAAAATAAATAATTTTTCCTTTTTTTCACCAATAATCTTTCTGTGAGAGGTGTTCATTCTCTTTACCCTGTCCTTCTTCCAGAATAGCCGACTCTGCTTATCTGGAGTGTTTGTCAGCCATTCTGTGCCTTGAATTCTGGCAGAAAGCCTTTGGTTACTCCTTGAAGTTCCTATGTAATCTGGAGATGGACCAGAGTCTGGGATGTTTAACCCCCTCCTAAATTCTTTACCCACCCTACCTCCATCTTCCCTTTTCAGAGATTGGGGCCCTCCAAATCCCTTTTAGTTTCCGACTTTTCTCCCTTTCTGTCCTCTCAGTCATTATTTCTCCTTTTTGGTTTATATATCTTTTCCTTTTTCTGTCCCTTGGACTTCCTTGTCCCACCCTCCACTCCTTCCTCTTACCTCTCCGGTGACTCAGAACTAGCAGGCAGGCAGAGTTGACACAGCCTAACGGCCAACCCCGTGAGCACCACGCGGTGCGTCGGCCCTCGAGGGCAAGCGCCGATGGTGCATCGACTCCGCCTACCGCCAGATACCTAACAGTGATGAATGGTGAAGATACACAGAAAGATCATAATTATGGTAGGTACATAATTTTCATTTCTTTCTCTGGGACAGGTCTCAGAGGGTAATACTGGGGAATTATTCCTCAGGTCCTGCCCTGTAGAGTACCCCAAGTCTCTCTCCTCTCCTCCATGTTGTTCACAGTGTATGTGCTACCCTGGTGAGGTCATAAGGCAGTATCAGTTGAGTTTTCATTGCTGTGCTGATGATACTCAACTGTACCAGTCCTTCACACCTGGGAGATCTGGCGCTGTTGACATGCTAAATAATTGGTTGGCGAGATCCGGGCTTGGGCGACATCGAACTGGTTGGGACTTAACCAGGGAAGGCGGAAATGCTGGTAGTTGAGTCAGGCCAAGGGGTGAGTAGTGGCCTCAGGGGATAGGTAGGGGCTTTTTTGGTCTGACTGAACAGGAGGCCTCCCTAAGGTGAAGAATTTGGGCACTGTTCTGGACTATGAGCTGACACTTGAAGTGCAGGTGTCAGCTGTTGTCCGATTAGTTTTACCATCTCTGGAACATTGCCAGAATTAAATCCATATTTCCTCCGATGACCTGGCCATGCTGGTACATGTGTTCATCACCTTGAGGCTTGAGTACTGTAACACACTCTAGCTGGGGTCAGAGGAGGTGCAATGTGGCACCTGTAGCTGTTGCAGAGCAGCAGCAGTCCGGTTGACTGGACTTCGAGGGTTCAGTCATATTACACTGGTGCTATCCCATCTGCATTGGCTACCAGTGCGCTGCTGCATCACCTTTAATATAGATCTTTTGACCTATAAGGCCCTACATGGGTTGGTCCGGGCTACCTGAAGGAGCTTCTGCTTCCCACACCCTGAGTCACTCTCTTAGATTGGCTGGGAGGCCCTCCTAGAGGTCCCTAGGGCCAGGTTGAAATCTTCTGGAGACCGGGCATTTGAGGTGGCCACCCAGGTCCTTTGAAACTCGTTGCGGAGTACCTCCAGGAGGTGCCTTCCCTAGAGGTCTTTAAAAACATCTTAAACTTTCCTATTCCAACAGGCCTTTGGGACCTGAGGATATATTTTAAAACTGCTAGACCGCATGGGAATTAGTTTATATAGGATTTTAAAGGGTTGTATTTACGGGTTTTATATATTTGTTAATTTAAGTTTTCCTAATGCTGTTTGTTTATATTTTGTAAGGGCTCCTGAGCCTGTGGGTAAGGCGCCCAAATAAATAAACTGTACTACTACTACTACTACTACCACCTTCTAAATCATCCGGATTCTGCTTCATTAACATTTATACGTACAGTTAGGTGGCTTCTGCTATAAATACATAATATTTGCCTCTTAGAGTTCATCTGCCTCTATAACTTACATCTACCTCAAGTCATAATCCTATGTTGTGACATCACAATCTGTTGCCATGGAGTAACAGTGATGTCATAAGCAGTACATATGACATCAGGTAGGAGAAAGTAACAGGAATAGAGGAACTTTTCAACAGCAAATATCCTGTTTTCATGCAGATTAATTCGAATAAATAACAGGAAGGAGAAATACCCAACTAATGTGAAATACAAGTTAAATTGTGTCTAAATATTATGTTTGTTTAAAGTTCTCATGAAGGTATCAGCTGCTCTTTAATGGTGCCACTTTCCTCTTAGATCGCTTAACTTGAGAGTACCTCAAGGCATATTCTTGGTTCATTGCTCATCACCTATTTGTAAATTATCTTCTCTGCTTGTGAAACTCAAAACACCAGTTTCACCTATCTCTTATGACACGATCGTATATTTTATAGCCACGCCTCCTGGGTCTGTGTGGTGGCTGCTTGTGTTTGTCTGTAGCTTAGTTTTTGTGGATTTTACATGGTTTTCTGCTTGGATTAACTATGTCATTCTTGCTCACTATGTCCTGAAAGTCTCCTGGACTGGATTTCTGCAAAACATCATCACCAGGTATCTGCATTCTCATTTTAAAATCAACTTTTGGGAGCTATGCGAGAGCAAAACATAAGTGAAGCAACTAAATCTGACAAACTCAGTGACTCTGGGTCCTGCTTGAATCCACACTTTCGTCTGCCCTGCTCCATGATCTGTATGTGGCTTTTCAGCAACCTCTTTGAATGACAAAAAGCATGCAGACAAAGGATTTCACATCATGTATATGTGCAGGCACAGTTAATCACCTTCAGGAATTTTAACACATTCTGTGTCTCTGGACCTCAGCTGTTGATCATTTCTTTGGATTTTGACTTAACCACCAGGTATCACTCAATTGACAAATTGCTATTTTTAGCCTTTAACAATGCCCATTCTCAGCCAAACTGTGTTTCCTTCCTGAAAACAAATCATGGCTGCTTTAAACGTGCATTCCACTTTGCTAGTATTGGTGGCGGTGATGATAATGCTGCACTGTTCCATTTCTCCTGAGGTCACCTCCTCTCAATCTACCTGCCAGCCACGCCAGCCTCTGCCTTGCATTATGCACTGGATATGACCACGGGGATCCAACACAATGATACCATGGCCCACTATACCCTATCTGGCACACTGGTTATCTTCTGAAGTTACAGGCGTTCAGCCTTCCAAGGAACCTACAAGTATTAAGCAGTTCTCTGCAACAAGGCTGGACAAGTCTGATACCGTAGCACCAAGGTGCAGCACGACGCTTGACAAACAAGCAAGCTTTCAAAATACTTAAAACCCTCTCCTGAGAATTCTTTTATGCTACTTCTGCTCTCCGAAATGTATACCCCAACCCAGGACCAGTTGGGCCAACCGCACACCCCATAATAGGAGGATGGGGTCCTCACATTGGTGTCAATCAATGTCTGTAGCCTCCTCAGTAAACTTGATAACCTCCAAACCTGGATTCAACAACACAATCCTAACATCCTTTCTATTGTTGAAACTTGGCTAAACCCTAAGATCCCTGACAGTGCAGTCACAATTTCTGGATACTCTGTCTTCAGACAGGACAGGATTTCACAACTGGGTGGTGGCTGTGCCATTTACCTGAGAGATACCCTCATGGGACATGTCATCCCATTTTCTAACCGGGATCCCCATCTCAGGTCCTCGTCATCAAAATTCTCCTAGGGTCCATAATAAAATCTTACTATAGCCTCTGTATACATACCCCAAAGGGCCAGGCCAGTGGTTTCAACAGCATCATGGAATTGCTCATGGGCCTACACCATAATTGAAACCATAATTCTGAATGATTTTAACATAAACTGGCTTTACGTGAGGCCTGCACCTACAAGGATGCTGTCATGGCACAGCACCTCACAAAGTTTTTCCCACCCCCACTAGGTGCAACTATAGGATGGGGACCTACGGTCTCACTTGATTGGATACTGTCAGACTGTCTCAAAGAATCTCTAAGGTGTCTGTACTCCTGATACTTTAGGTGGCCACTCACCTGTTATCTGCTCTTAGGCTAACAAATTCAAGGCCCCTCCTAAAATAATACACACCAGGGTACTCGAGCAGGGGCACCTTCAGCTGCCAAAATCTCATCTAAGCAGGCTGGACTGGTTGATAATTGACTCATTCAATGATACAAACAAAGCCTTGGAACTGTTCATCAGCTGCTTTACAGCAGCCTGTGATATCCATGCACCACTTAAAAGATGAAGGTTAAAGGCAGGTCTAACCCATGGATAAACTCCAAGCTTGTAGCACGGCTCAAACAAAGGGACCACCTCTGGCACTGTACTCGAGCAACATGGGCACTAGGGGACATTCAAAATACAAATCTGCAAGAAATGGCTGTACCCAAACTATACTTAAGGCTAAAAAGCAAATATTTTAGGAGGCCCTCTCCAACTCCTGGGGTGAGGGGAAAAGTTTGAAATAACTTGAGGACCTCACAGGCAAGGATACTAGGCACCACCCACCATGCTCAACATTGATGGAACACCTATGCTAGACCTAGGTACCATCTCCAATACGTTGAACAATGTGTTCCCAACCTTGGCAGTGTCCTTCCACCTGATTTTTTCAACGCCCCACCACCAATTCCTCCTTTGACACTGCATCCCAAGTACACACAGCTCCACAGTTCTTTTCAAAGAGATCCCAATGCACTTAGCCAGAACCTATATATGCAAGGCCATCCACAAAACTGGCTACAGTGGTGACTCATTCGACCTGAAGTTGCTTGTACTAGTCCTAGATGAAATCCTCAAACCCCTAACCAAGATCTTCAACCTTTTCCTAAGATTGAGTCAGTTCCCATCACTTTGAAACAGGTGACTATCACACCTGTACACAAAAGTGGAGACAAGTCACTGCACACCAGCTACTGGCCCAGCTCGTCCTCTCCCTTATCTAAAGCTTTGGAATGAATAGTCTCTGACCAGCTTGTTGAGTTCAAACAACATGAAGTCTTGCTATATTATGACATATGCAGTGAGTCCCAACCTTTGAACTGCTCGGGGTGAAAGAGTTAACTTTCCATGCCAGGCATGGAGCGCTGAGCTCAAGCTTGGTTGAAAACTCTGTCTGTTGTTCTTCAAACTCAAACTGTCAGATTCTTTACTCCGCCTCACTGAACAGTCGCTCGAGATTTTCTCCTTCTGCTCGGTTCATTTTGTCGGTTAAAGTATTATTTTCTCAGTTTTGACCGAATTTAAACCGCAACGGTCGGTTCAAGCTCTGTCTGTGGTATTGTAAGTACTAGATAGCTTTTACATTTAATTCTTCTGTGTGGAACTTGTAACGGTTATCGGTTCGGTTTGAACCGCTAGGTTGTTTTGAAATATATTAATCTGTCTTTACAGTGTGGTTACGGTTCTTATCGGTTCTAAAAACAGATTTTATTACGGTTTTTCCACGACCTGTGACACGGTTGGGAACCGATAAGAGGGTCTTGCTTGGCGGATTGCCATAAACGGGCAAGTTTGGTTAGGACTGGCACTATGTCTGAGAAACCCAAAGAAAACCGGCCCACTGGGTTTCAACACTGCAGTGTCTGTGGAGAAGCCTTTGCCAAGGCTGACCCCACACCACCTGTGTTTTATTGTCTGGGGCTTGACCACCTCAATGCAGACTGCCAGATTTGCAAAACTTTTCCTGCAGCTACCCTGGAAAAGAGAGTTGGTAGGCTCAGGAAAAGGAGGCCAAGAAGTCCACTGACCCGGATGGCCAGCCGGTTCAGTTCCAGCCGAACCGGAGGAGTGCCCTCTGACCAGGGCGAGACTTCTCGGGCAAAGGAGAGCTGACTCGGAGGAGTCGGTTCCAGCAAAAGGACAAGGAAATCAGCTGGTGTGGAGCCAAAACTTTCCTCTCCAACCGCTGAAGAAATAGCCAAGCGATTAAAATTGTCCAGTCGCTTTCCCGGTTCTCACTGAACCGGGCACTATCAGGTAAGCTGATGTCTACGGGTTCTAATCGGGTTCAAGAGTATGATTTAGAGGAATTTTATGAAATCGAGGGCTTAAGAGGAGTATGAGGAGAGTGAATGGATTTGAAAGTCTGACGTGCCCATTGAACCGGACATCTCCTCAGACAAACCTTCAGGAGTGTCTCCTCCTAGGCTTTCTGAGTCCCTTCTCATTTTATGTTTTATAAAAAGTGGCTGAAACCCTCCAGCTCCCTATGGAGGAAGCTGTGGATGATCAAGAGGAGCCTGACTATGTAGAAATGATGGATATCCCAGAGTCCAGGAGACTGTCTATTCCTTTGCATAAATCTTTGGGAAACAGACAGTAAAATTCTAAAACTCCTCACACACTACCTCCTGTTGATAAGAGAATGGGCAAGAGGTACACATTGTCAGGCTCTGATATGGAGTTCATTACACAACAGTGCAGCCATGTTGAGTAGTGCAGGCTGCAGCCTGTGACAAGAAATATTCCCTTGGCCTCACACCCCTGACAAGGACTCCAGGAGGATTGATGCCATGGCAAAGAAACAGTACATGCAGCATCCTTGGGACTCAGACAGGCAAATTATATGTCTTATGTTGTTAGATATCAGAAATCCAGATGGGATACTGTTATGGCTCTAACAAAACAGGGTCCCTGGCCAGCTTGCCAAGGAGCTGGAGCAGGTGGCTGCAGATGGTATTGAGGCATCTAAGGTGCAATTCCATGCTGCAGTGGACTCTAATGATGTGTCATCAAGAGGCATGGCTCCATCTGTGGCACTCGCAGAATGGCTTGGCTCAGATGTACTAGCCTGTCACAGGATACCCAGACTAAGGCCATGGATTTTCCTGTTGTGGGTAATTCTCTGTTTGGGGAGCAGACGAGAATTACATGAAGAAAATGGATGAGTATAGGACCACCTATAGGAGTGCACAGGCAAGGCAAGCCACTCCTCAAAGGTAGCCTTCCAGGGGCAGGGGCAGGCCTTTTCATAGGCCTTTTACCAAGCCTAGGCCTCTTCTTCCACGCCCAGAGGGGGTTCTTTAGAGGGAGAGGCAGACGGTACAAGCAGGCACCCTGATGGGGTGGCCAGGGCTGATTCTCAACTACCTGTGAGAGCAGGCTGGCTTACTTTGTCCAGGACTGGAAGTCTCTGACATCAGACAAGTGGGTCCTGGAAGTAGTAAGCCAGGGACTGGTTCTCAGCTTCAAAAATTTCCAAAGATGAGAACCAGATCCTTTCCACCTGCAAATCCATCAGAGGCACTTGCCCTAGAGGCAGAAGTCTCTACTCTCCTGGCTTTCAGAGCCGTGAAAGGGTTCCACCCTACACCAGGGCAAAGGATTGTACTCCAGGTACTTCCTTACCTCAAAAAGACAGGAAAATGGCGCCATCCTGGATCTCAGATACTTAAACAAGCACCTTTTAAAACCAAAATTCAAAATGGTGACTCTGGGAATTATTCTACCTCTTTAAGGCCAGGGGACTGGCTAGCCCTTGGACCTCAAGGATGCCTACTAACATATTCTCATCAGAAGCTCACATCGAAAGTACCTCAGGTTCGAGCTGCCCTCAGGCCATTACCAGTTCAGAGCAATGCCCTTTGGCCTCACCTCTGCTCCAAGGGTATTCACCAAATGTCTGGCAGTAGCAGTTGCCTACCTAAGAAGGCAAAATTGCCATCTTCCTTACCTGGACGACTGGCTCATAATAGGCCAGTCTCCAGACCAAGTCAAGTTATATCTTCAGATAACTCAGCAACTGCTTACCTCTCTAGGTTTCCTTCTGAATCTTCCAAAGTCAGTTCTAGAGCCTGTCCAGCTCCTCACCTTCACAGGCGCAGAACTGAACACAGAGGAAGTCAGAGCCTTCCTTCCTTTGGACAGGGCAAGAACCCTGGTCTCTCTGGCTTCCTATTCACCCCTGCAGGTCTCTCGACCAGCAAGGCATTTTCACAGCTCCTAGGGCACATGGCTGCTTCTACAGCAGTAGTGCAAGGAGCCAGATTTCAGATGAGGGACATCGAGTTCCATTTGAGAGCCGTTTGGTCTCAAAGAAAGGACCCTCTAACCAAATTGATCCCAGTGACTCAACCCTGATCCAAGCCCTACAGTGGTGGCAGGATCAGAGCAATCTGAGACAAGGGGTTCCCTTTGTCACTCAGTCTCACTCTTTATCCTTACTACAGATGCATCTCTCTTGGAGTGGGAGCCTCACATGGGCGACTCACTACCCAGGACTGTGGTCCCCTCAGGAATCTCTGCCCACATCAACCTGTTGGAGCTCAGAGCAGTTTTTCTAGCACTTCAAGCTTTTCCAAATCTGTTCAGAACAAAGTTGTACAGGTCAGAACAGACAACACCACTACAATGTGGTACATCAACAAGCAAGGAGGCACTTCGGTCTGGCCTTGTGCACGAAACAATGAAGTTGTGGTCTCTGGCTTACTCCTTGAACACCTTCCTTATGGCAGTTCACCTCCCAGGCAAGGACAATGTCCTGGCAGATGCTCTCAGCAGGATTTCCCAGGGCCATCACGAATGGTCACTGGATCCCTGGTACTGGAGGTAATATTTGCCAGGTGGGGCACTGCGCAGATAGATCTTTTGCAGCCCCAGACAATCACCAACTTCCCTTTTTGCTGCAGGCCCCAGTGTTGGGCTCAGTCCTTTGGATGCCTTAGTTCTGAGTTGTGAAGGAAGTTTCTCATGCTTTTCCCCTTCCTCTCCTGTTCAAAGTGTTAGTCAAAATCAGATCTCAATCCTGCAAAGTGATTCTGATTGCTCCAGATTGGGCCAGACAACCCTGGTATCCACTCCTACTGTACTTAGCAGTCCATCTTCCCTGTGTCTTCCCAGGAATCACAATATGTTAACTATGCTAAGGGAAAGGTTTGGTACCGAACCTCAGATCTCTCAATCTCAAGGCCTGGCTCTTGAAGAGTTAGAATTTGCTGATCTACACCTCTCCCAAGGTGTAATGGATATATTGAAGGCTTCTAGGAAGCCTTCCACCAGGGCTACTTACAATTCCAAATGGAAGAGGTTTTCCATATGGTGCCTGGGAAGCATATTTCCAGAATCTGTTGATTTACCCACGGTCCTGGATTATATGGTCCATTTGAACACTTTGGGGCTCAGACCAGCTACCCTAAAGGTGCATTTGGCAGCTGTGTCTGCTTTCATTTCAGCAGGTAAACCCTCTTCTCTTTCAGCTCATCCTGTATTCTCTAAGTTTTTAAGGGATTGCTTCACACCAACCCTCCATTCAGGTACCCTGCCCCTGCCTGGGATCTTAATGTTTGCATTGCTCAGCTTATGCAACCTCCCTTTGAGCCCTTGTCTTCAGCAGAGCTTAAGTATTTGACTTGGAAGACTGTGTTTCTGGTAGCCTTCACTTCTGCCAGACGATATGAATTACAGGCTTTGTCAGTGTCAGCCTAATTTTATCTCCTTTCATAGAGATAAGGTGGTCCTTAACTCTAACAGGAAGTTCTTGCCTAAGGTGGTTTCAGATTTCCACCTTAATCAATCTGTTTCTCTTCCAGTGTACTTCACTGACCATTCCTCCTCTGGCGAGAGGAGGCCGCAAGCTTAGATGTGAAGAGAGCCCTTAGTTACTACATTGAGCATACCAAGGGTCACAGGTTTGACTCTCCAACTGTTCCTCACTTATGGTGAGGTTGGTAAGGAAACCTGCCACTAAAAGATCCATTGCCAGGTGGATTGTCTCTTGTATCCAATTCTGTTATGAAAAGCTGGGTAAGGTTCCTCCCTCAGGCCTGAAGGCTCACTCTACCAGAGGTACAGCTGCTTCCTGGCTGCTGCCAGGACATCCCATTCTAGAGATTTGTCAAGCAGCTACCTGGAAAACAGTTCACACTTTTACCAAGCATTACTCTCTGGACACCCAGTCTAGGAGTGATGCCGGTTTGGCACAGCTGTACTTCAGAGCCTATTTCCTAAGTAGGTTCTGTCCCTCCTCCATGGAGGTACTGCTGTGTAGTTCATGATGTCATAATATAGCAAGACTTCATGTTGTTTGAAGAAAGAATTACTCACCTTAGTAATGTTGTTTCTTCTAATGGAGTCTTGCTATATTGTGACCTCCCCGCCTTCCCCTCTCAGAACCTCTGTTTTGGGATGTGGGTGGGCAGTGCAGTGTTGGCACTTAGTAGATGCCCACCTTGTTTTTTCACCTCCCTTTTGGGGTGACTGGGTGTTGTGTTTTTCATATTTTGGGTCTCCTGACTTGAGTCTTTGTTTTGGGACCAAAAATGCGTTTCTTATATTTAGTAGCCAGTTGGCTAGTGTAGGTTTACAGCTTCCACACAGGACCTTAGTGAGTTTAAGCGTAAAGATCTGGCAGTTTGAGTTTGAAGAACAACAGACAGAGTTTTCAACTGAGCTCGAGCTCAGCTGCTCCATGCCTGGCGTGGAAAGTTAACTCTTTCACCTCGAGCAGTTCAAGGTTGGGACTCACTGCATATGTCATAATATAGCAAGACTCCATTAGAAGAAACAACATTACTAAGGTGAGTAATTTTTCTTCCTGGACAAATATGAAATCAGGTGCCCAGAACAGCATGGCTTCTGAAAAGGGCATAGTACCACCACGGCACTGTTGGAATTTACGGCTTCATCCATGACACCCTTGACCAAGGAATCTGTGGGGCAGTATTCATTGACCTGACAAAGGCCTTTGATACTGTTAACCACCCACCCTACTCAGGCAACTGACCACTCGGCTCTCCAGGGATGCACTGCTCTGGCTTGCTAGCTACCTCAGGGAAGGGTCCAGCGTGTTAGATTGCTGGAGTCACCTCTGATGAAAACCAGTCATCTCAGGTGTCCTGCAGGGATCTATACTGGGGCCATTACTCTTTCTCTTTTCCTGAACAGTCTCCCTAGCATCTGCCAACAGAGAATATTACTTTATGCAGACCATGCAGTACTGTTTACTAGCAACCAAGACTCTAAACAACTTGAGAGTCAGTTGCAGTGTGATTTCAGCCATGTTGAGGAGTGGTTTAGCTCACATAAACTTATCCTGAGGTACAGCAAAACTAAGGTCATGACTTTCTGCAGCACATGGAGCAAGTATAAACCTCTGTCCTCACCATCAAGGACTATGCTGGGTCTTCACTTGAACATGTTCCTGAGTTTAAATATCTTGGCATCACCTTGGACAGTTCCTTTCTTACACACCTGCTCCACAAGCACAAACACTGCATGACCACTGTTGCCCATCTACAGCTCCGCCACCTCCATCGCCGATCACGGTCTAGTCCTCCATGGCTCTGCTTCCCTACTGCCTCCAGAGGATATTGGTGACACTCAACAAGGCCTGTAGGCTCTAACGGGTGCCGCCCTAACACACACCTGTGACCTGTACCCAGGCCGGATGGCTACCACTCCTTAGTAGAATACAATATCAGACCTGCTTGTTAACCAAAAGTTCTCCTCGGGCTCATGCCATCAGGAGTGGCAAAGCTCCTTACTGCCAACAGCAGTACCCAGCTTACATGCAGTGCTCTATATCAAACCTTCCAGGTCTCCAGATGCCAGACCACAATGAGTTACAGGTCGTTCACACATAGGGCTCCTCAGTGGTACAATACCCTTAACAAAGAAACACTTACAACTGCGATGCTTGGTCCCTTTAAAGGCAACTCCAACTGTTTCTGGCCTCTACCACCCAATGTGACTGCCTCTCCTAAGACTCTGCCTCCTCATTTTACTCTAGTTGAAGGTAACCTGTAACCTCCCTTAGAGTTCCACTTTTTGGTACCAGTTTCCTCCACTCTCACGCCTTACCCCCCACACCACACTGCCTCACCCACCCTCTCCCTCTCTAATGGCACTTTCAGATATGGGGCCCTCAGCCCATCCACCTCGTACTTTCTCTCTCTAATGGCACTTTCAGATATGGGGCCCTCAGCCCATCCACCTCGCACTTTTGCCACCCACCTCTACCTGCCGACAATGGCCCTTTAGCCTGCCTACTTCCTCCTGACTCTCCCTATGTACCCTGTACTAACTATATACTGTTCACCCTGAAACTGGTCTGAAACTGGCTTATGTTGTCTCTCTTCATTTTAGGCTGTATAATAAATGCTTAGATAGCTTTGTGTTTTTAAGACTGAACCATTGTTGACCTTTGTATGTATGTTACCTTACATCCTTTGATGTGGAACCTTTGTAAATGAGCAGTTCCTATTCAAAGGTATTTGTAATCCTAGAGTTTAATAAAATAAAATAAAAATATATGCAGAGTCCAAACCAGGGATGACCTCATCTCAGTTTTACAGAGCATCTTCGATATTACACAAACCTGGCTGGAGGAAAACATCCTGGTCTTTAACAGCAGCAAACTACAGTTATGATCTGTATTGAAAAGCCACACAATGCCTATAATATATGTATTCTTCCTTCACTGGCCTGCTGGAGGTGGTACACACCTTCAGGTACCTGGTGTTATGGCTAGACACAAACTTAAGTGTCACAGAGTATATTTCCAAGGTGGGAGGGGTCAGACCCACCCAAATCTTGGCACCTCTCAGTGGGGTAATGCTTAGGAGAGATTCGGAGGAAATCCTACTTCTCAGAAAGAGTGGTGGATGCCTGGAACAGACTGCCACCGAAGTAGTGAGGGCAGAAACACTGGGAGTTTCAAACATGCAGTAGATAGGCGAGGGAACACTGGTAAATAATGGTGGGGGGAGGGAGGGTCGCCGGAGACTAGTTAGAGTATGTGGAGACAGAATAGTCGGGAACATCTGGGCAGACTGAGTGGACATTGCAATACAATCCTTTTCTGCTGACAACTTCTGTGTTTCTTTGTTTATACTGGGTCAGAAACTGACTGCCACTAGTTGAAAGCAGATTCTTAGAGAGGTATTGCTTCCATCACTAGAGCATTGAAACAAAGTCTACAAGACAGCACCCGCAACATCACTTCACAAGATTTCTTTGATTTTTAATAGTTTGTGCTGGTCCCAGAAGGAAGTATGAGGGATACACCAGAATTTGTACAAATTGCAGTTCAAAGAATAGAAGATCAAGTGATCCAAATTGATTTTGGAAGGATAAAAGACTCATGGAATGGTTCCCATGTAAGAGAATAAAAACAGTTTTTGAAGTACAGAAATATTTATTAAAGTGTGAAAATGAAAACATAGAAATGCAATTACCAGATTAAGGTTTGGGGAATCTGATCGATGGGGAGAGAATGATAGAGGATTTAAGCAGGTGGATACCTGTGTATGTTGCAGTAATGCAGCACTGTCCAGCTCCTTTAATTTTGGAGTGTGAAACTTTTGGTGATATAAGGAGACAATACGTTGGGCTATCCTTCCAAAATCGTGGTGGAATGAATAAGGATGAACAAATAAATGAGGTTTTAAACTGTAAAAATTAAGTAAGATATTTGCTCTAGCTTAACTTTGCACATAGAATAGCAAAGAAAATGAAGTGGAGTATCTGATTAAGATAATTATCCTATGCATTGGATATCTGTTTATGGAGCTGGATTTAATATTTAAACCTTGTTGGATTAAGTTATTGGTGACAGAAATACATAAATATTGTAATAAGTTAGAGAATGCTAAAGGTCCTCTTTGTGAATTTTAGATGTTGTATGTAACAAAAGGATATTTTTATACATACTTGAAATAAACTTAACTTACCTACCACCACCACCACCACTAGAGCATGGAAACAAGGTTCTACAAGAGAGCTCCCAACATTACTTCACAAGACTCTTTGACTTTTAATAGTTTGTGCTGGTTTGTACTAGGATGAGACAAAATATGCACCACTGCCAGCTGTATAGTGGCCTCGAGCTTCTCTACCTTCAAAGATACGTGACCTGTATTGAACTGTGTTGAAGTGTCAGTGGCTCAGTAGGTAGCACACTCGTCTCTGAGTCTGGGAGAGCAGAGGGCTGTGGGTTCTGTTCCCACATCTGGCACTTAGGTCAGTATCCCAGTACTGACACTATAGTGCTGCATGAGGGGGTACTGCACTTCTGAGGTGCCGTCTTCTCGTTGAAATGTTAAACCGAGGCCCCATCTGCCTGGATTGGTGGTAGTTCAGGGTGATGTTAAAGATCCCATGGCACTTATCGAAAAGAATAGGGAATTTTTATTCATAACTAAAAATAAATGTATACAAGAAGAGTAATGCATCAATCAACAAACAGAACATATCAAAACATACAAAAGAACTTAATATCAAAGGGTTACACATCATAATTAAATCAAAAGTAATACCATTATAAAAGAAACAAAAGGGAAAAAACAAAAAACACAGCTGTTCTAATAGTCATGCTGTAAACATACCACCCAGACCTTCCTAAATCAAAAAGAAACTCATATCACAGTGCACCTCTGAAAACCCCATCCTAGACAGTAATCCCTAAGAAAATTTAGACTAACATCTACATGTCAACTCAGAACAATGAAACGTGCTTGTGTTACTAAAACATTCTGTTTCTTCCCCAGTTATTCCAGAAAAATGAGGAACAAACATAAGCCTTTCTAGCACCAGTTCCTAGAGCCTTATATAGTTTAGGATGCCACAGCTACAGGCCAGTCCCTCCACCAGACCTCATGCATCTGCAGCGGAAATGTCAACCTTTTTTTTTAATAAATACCTTTCACGCCTGTGTTTATTCGACCAATTAATCCTGCCACATCAATATTTTTCTGCTGCAATACATATTGACACCTAGTTTGCCATATAACCCATTTTAGGGTTGCAAGAACTACTTGTAGTGTTCCCTTATGAAATTTCTTCTAGCCTCCTCCAATTTTCCCATATATTAAAATATCATAATTCATATGTTGCATTTGTGGTAAACCCCAGTTTGTTGCCTGCAAATCCTGTAGCCCATCAATGTATGAGCAATCAAAATACAAATGTCCATGCCTCTAAGGTGGCCAAGGAGCAGAGGCTGCTGGACTGCCTCAGGATGTGTTCTTAACACAGCATGCGATGGAGCCCACAAGGGAGGGGCATGTCCTGGATGTGGTTCTGGCAGATGGGGATCTGGTAAGGGACCTGGTTGTAGATGATCCTGACTGGGAGTGACCACAATACTGTCTGGTTTCAAATAAGCATGGGAGGAGGGGGAGAGATCTAGGACACTGGCAGTGGACTTCAGGGGGCCAGACTTTTGGGCATGAGAAATATTGTCAAGGATCACTTGAAGGGATTACATCAATGACAAATGTGGAAAAAAGATGGGAGGTCATAAAGCGGGACTTCATGAGGCAGTCAGGACCTGCGCTAAGGTGAAACATAAGGGAGCAAGGTCACATAAACCATGCTGGTGGTCCAGTGAGGTTCAGGTAGCGGTCAGAGAAAAGAAGGTGGCCTACAAAAATATAAAACAACAAGAGGGATAGGGATAAGAAATGTACCATCTTGCATCTAGGAAAGTCACCCGGATGGTGAGGGGGGCAAAGTACAGTAAAGAACAGCCACTGGCACAGGGATACATGGAGGGGAAAGGGTTCTTCCGGTACATTGGGGAGCCGGAGAAAAACTAAGGGCCATCTCAGCAGATTGAGATCAGAAGGAGGGTGGGTGGAAGAGGCGAGGACCAGGGCAGAGGTATTAAACGAGTACTTCGCCTGTGTTCACTAGGAGGGATGGGATATCTACAAAGCAAGGCATGCTGGGGATAGAAGGCAGTGAGTGGGATCAGAGCAACAGAAATGGAGCAAGAGGGAGGGAGAGGTACCCCAGGGGTGTCACATCAGGATAAGGATAAAAAGGCCAGTAAGGTGGAGGGGATGGATGATGCTATTCCACCGAAAGGGCCTAAAGAAAGACAAATCTCCTGGGCTGGATGGCATTCATCCAAGAGTACTATGGGAATTGGCGGACATACTAGCTGCACCTCTGGCGGAGCTCTTCAACAGGTCGCTTGAGACAGGGAGGGTACCTAGGGATTGGCGAGAGGCACATGTGGTGCTAATCCATAAAGGGGGTCAAGGGAAGTACCAGGTAACTATAGACCCATCAGTTTGACCTTGGTGGTGGGAAAATTAATGGAGAGTATACTAAAGGAACGATTGAGTGTACACTTGGAGGAGGTGGGAGGTCTGGATAGTCGGCAACATGGGTTTGTGCCAGGTAGATCATGTCAAACCAATCTTGTGGAGTTCTATGAATGGGTAACATCAGAACTGGACAGGGAAAGCCTGTGGATGTATTATTCTTGGACTTCAGCAAGGCGTTTGACTCTGTCCCCACAATGGTCTGGTGGAGAAACTGATGGGGTTGGGAGTAGACCTTTGTGGTCAGATGGATTGAAAACTGGCTAGCTGGATGCACCTAGAGAGTAGTGGTGGTGGGGAGCTCTTGAACCCTAGAGAGGTCGTGGTGTGGGTACTGCAGGGCTCAGTCCTGGGTCCGATCCTGTTTAATGCATACATATCGGACATCAGGGAGGGTATAGGGTGTGAAATGAGCCTTCGCTGATGACTCCAAGATGGGAGCAGTAGTTGAGCGGGAAGAGGGAGGCTGGCCCTGCAAGTGGTTCGGACACCCTGGAAAGCTGGGCTCACACATGGAAATTAAATTTCAATATCACCAAGTGCAAGGTGTTACATCTTGGGTGGGGAAACCCTAACACAGGTACACCCTGGGAGGAGTGCTGGAGGCTTCAATAGGGAAAAGACCTAGGGGTCATGGTGGATGCATGTATGAATAATTCTGAGCAGTGCAGGAGACGGCTAGCAAGGCAAACAGGATGTTGGGAGGCATCGTAAGGGGATCACCTCTAGGGCAGGGAAGTGATTCTGCCTGTACAATGGACTGGTTAGACCACACCCTGAGTACTGTGTACAGTACTGGAGACCACACTTGAACAGGGACATACAGCTCCTGGAGAGGGTACAGAGGAGGGCAACTAAGATGATACAAGGACTAGGGATTTGACGATGAGGACAGACTTGAGAGGCTCTGCCTGTTTTCATTGGAGGAGAGGAGAGACAGGGGGACATGATTGAGGTCTTCAAGTACCTCAAGGAATAAATAGGGTAAACATGGAGGGATCTTTAGACTAAAGCAGGAGGTATCACCAGAGGGCATGGTTTGAAGTTGGCAGGTGGAAGGGGTGAGGGGGAAAGAGGAGGGTTTTTCACTGAGAGGGTGGTGGACCCTTGGAATGCACTTCCTGGTGAGCTGGTTCAGAGATCCACAGTGGAGGTCTTCAAGAGAGGGTGGGACAGACACAGAAAGTGGATGTATCAGATGATGGCCTGGCCCAGGGGGTGGGGATGGATGATAGGGGTTTCTGAACACGGGGGCCTGCACCCAACTAGAGGTCTGAGGTTCGAGCAGACTCGATAGACCGTAAGGCCTACTCTGCTGGCAATTAGTATGTTAGTAAATATCTCATTGCTTGATCTGATTCACACAACCTTCTCTTAAACATATCCTGTCCACTACTGCCTTGTGGTGATGGTTCCCCTGACATTAAGTTGGTCGTGGCAACACATCCACAGTGTGTCCCACATTTTTGGAGGGACTCGCCTTTGTCAGCTGAGATACTACATCCGTTGTTGAAATATTGTGTGGAAAAGGAAAACAAGGAACCCTATCTACCTCTTTTGCTACATATATTTTGTAGGCAACCTTCCTTACAGTATACTCATATCCTGTACTGCCAGGTTCCATCCCTTCAATTCTTAAAACTTCCTTTAGATACACCGCTTCTCCCACCAAAGGAGTTCTACAGGGCCCCATGATTGAGTTGTCCATTTGTGAAAAAATAGATCACATCTGTCTCTAAAAATTCCTCCCATGGCAGGGTGCTACCAGTTAGCAATGGTAAAATATTAGCATACACATACATGGTGAAAAGAAAATGACTGGTGTAACATGTCCAGCCCTCTAATAGGCCTATACTGCTATCTGTCGCTAACCGGATTTAATCTACTGCCCCATAACAATCTAAAGGCTGTACTATAGATCTTAGTTTTAACTTAACGGGTAAGGGAAATATGCTACTGTGAAGTTAAAAAAATAATGGGGATGATAAAGGTTTTAAACAAAAACTCTTTTTTCCTGGACATAGGGAAAGATTTCAGCAGTTCAGTTTCTTCTCTGCTTTCTCAATACATGCTTCCCAATTTAGGTGGCCAAATCCTTGTTTCCAAAAAAGAACTCCCAACATTTTATCTGAGGGTCTGATAACTGAATACCACCTTTTGCATTGAACTTAAACCCTGTGCCTCATCTAGTACCACTCCCCCACATTTATCTTTGTTAATTCTGGACCCCTGATGCCTTTGAAAATTCCTCTACAATTCCCAGGGCTTTTCTCCTGCATCTCTCTGCCACCAGAAGCGCCATCATCGGCATAAGCCAGAAGCACTGGAAACTGTCGATGGGTGACCCCCTAATGTGCCTTATGTCCCTATCTGCTTCTAACCTTCTCAAAGGGATCTATAGTTAGTACATATAACAGGGGCTCAATGGACACCCCTAGCCTACCCTCTTAGGACTGGTATATTCTCCCTTTCCTACCATTTACCACTGGAGTGGAAGATGCATGTTTATACAAAAGTTCCACCCATCTCACAAACCCCTCAGGTATATCATACTTCTTAGAACTGCATCAAACGCTTGTGATTAATCCAAAGTTAGAGAATCTCTGAGTACCCTGCTGGCTGAACAGCTCTCTAAGTAACCTCAAGTTATCACATTGACCTGTGAGGTATACCTCATGTTTGGACTGAAGAAGCAACATATTTGGCCACTTTCACCAATCTGGTACATAAATTTTACTTAATAACTTCCAGTCTACATTCACTAAACTAACTAGCCTCCAGTTCAATATATTGGCCCATATCTCCTTTTTATACAAAAATCAAGAGGCTGTCAGCTAATGCTTGTGTAAGGGAGCTGACCCATAATATCTCATTAAAACTATCAATAAATGATCACCCAGTTGTTCCACCATTTTTTTATAAAACTCTCCTGCAGTCCATCAGGTCCAGGGAAAGTACTTGACTTAGCTGTTGCAGTTGCACCAAGCAGATCAGCCTTTGTGATTGGTGTAGTAAGAAACTTTCCTCTGGGATCTTAGGGAGGACAAGATGCTGTAAGAAATCTGCTAGAGTCTGAACAAGCCTCAGACTGACCAAAGACCTGTCTCACATGTGTCTCCACTACCTGTAGCATTTCCCTCCATCCTTCATGATGCCCTTGCCTCTGTCCGCAGTTCCGCTATGAACTGGGCTTCCACCATGATGACAACTCATCATATGGGGTCAGCTGACTGCTTTCTCTGGTGCCAAACATCTGTTCAAAAACAACATGGGCCCTGTCATATTGAAAGTATATCATGTCTGTTTTAACCAATGTTATTTGTTCAGATAAGTCTTCCCCATGTCCACCATTTGAGACAATAAAATCTGCAACCTATGCCTGAGTTTAAGATATATAGATATTTAGAAGTGGACGCTTGTTTAGCCCATCTGCTACAGAATAAACCTATGTCCCTTTGGTATCCTGCCACCATATCAAGGAGTTGTCATATAGGTCAAAGAGTCTGGATCCTCTAAGGAGGATGCATTAAACCTCAAACTGTACTTGCAACGGCTTGTTGCCAGGGTGCCTGTACTTACTAGAAGTAGCACATGATCGGAGGTCTCAATGGGGAGAGTCTCGCATGCAGCCACAGGCATCCATTGTGAAACAAATATCATGTCGATCCTAGTAGATAATCTTCCTTTATAAAAGGTATGAGCTGGACTAGTAGATTTTTACCAGCACAGTCATTCAAGTTGGCACATTTATACATCCTATTCAGAAAGTTAGAATCATTATATAATTTATTAGTAAATCCTGTCTTATCCTGTAAAGACAAAATACAGTTAAAATCCCACCAAAAACACAGATTTAGTCGTATGCAAATAAGGCTGAAGCTTTTAAACACTTCAATTCGTTGATATTTTGTCTGTGGGTTATACAGGTTCACAAGCCTACGGTCGTGACCCTTGAATCTCACATCAAGCAACAAAATATGGCCTGGTATAAGATCCTTGAGTCTGTATATTTTATTTATTTAGATTTTCTTAACCAGGTAGGTACACTAGACAGCATAGCTGCCTATTTTCAGGTACGACCTGAGATTATGACAAAGGGTACGTAGACAGTAGGAGATGCAAGAAAACATGGGAACAAGTAGAAGTCAGACATAGTACACTTATACAAAATTTTCAGCAATGACAGTACATTTGCAGGAATCTATATGTAGTAACAAAACAGAAATATAAGTGCAAATAACTAACAGTCATAAGTCATACAACTAGTGAGTAAGTGCTAGAAGAGGAAATAACAAGATTTCCAGGCAGGTTTGAGAGTAATAGAGGTTGGAGCTGGTAGGCAACTAGGAGGAACCAGTACAGGAGTGGGTGGATAGAGGACAGGAGCAGGGTTCAGAGCTTAGAAGAGCCACCAAGCTCCTGTTTGAAGCTGTGTGGAGAAGGGAGATTCAGTAGACTTAGTGGAAGGGAGTTCCATAGTTTAGGGCCCAGTTAAAGAAGCATTCTCCCCATTTTGGTTTCACATCTCGATTGGACAAGAAGGATTTCTCAGCTGATCTCAGTGGGTAGGCAGAGATCACAGGTTTGAGCAGTAGAGCCAGTTTGTCAGGTATCTGGGAGGAGATTATATTCTTTATAAAACAGTAGGAAGTAAACTGTCAGAAGGCTGAGGGGGTAAACAATCCCAGACTGGAGTACCGGTGCATTGGTGAGTAAGTTTGGGCAGAGACAAACAAAACAGCAAATGCTGTTGTAGCAGACATCCCACTTTCAGAGGAGCCCTCCAGTAGTTGCCGGAAGGCTATTAACCCATTCGCCAATTTGGGTCTCAGGATCCCTGTGCAATGGCCATCCTCGCCGTGGATGTTAGGCTATATCTCACCTTACATGCCAGTCCAAGCTGAATATTGACAGATTTAATGACTGAGGCTTGGTACAGGTCAAAATCCAAGGCGGGACCAAGGGTTACCCTAGGTATTTAAAAGTGGTAATTGTGCTAAGGGAGAGCCTTCAAGTGCTCTGATACGTAATGGTTGGGTGCAGGACCGAATTTTTGAACTTGAACCGAACAGCATAGTCACCGCTTTGTTTTTATTTCAGACAAGCTTGTTTTGCAATAGCCAGCTTTGAAAGGTATTGAAGTTACTGTTGAGATTTATATTGATATCTGAGGGGTTTGAAGAGGATGAGTAAGAACAAGATCGCCTGCATATAGCAGACTTGAGCAAGCACCAGTGAGTGATGGGATGTCATTTATGAAGACTGTAAACAGGAGAGGACCAAGAATCAAACCCTGGGACACTCCAATCCAAGTAGGAGCAAGAAGGATTTAGCATCTCCAATCTAGACAAATTGTTGCCGCTTTGAAAGATAATTTTGGAACCAGGTGGTGACAGAGGGTGAGAAGTCTAGAGATGACAACTTTGATAGGAGCAGCGGTAGTCAGCTAAATCAAACGCTTTTGTAAGATCAGCAAAAGTAGCCCCAGTGAGAGAGCCTTTGTCCATAGCGTAGTCTGACATCATTTGTAAACTGTATGAGGGCAGTGGATGTACCAGCCCACGCCGAAACCATGTTGGTCAGGGGTGAGGAGTTTGAAGGGTACAGGTAATCCGAGACCTGGGTACCTTTAGAGAGGGTGGAGAGGATGGCAATAGGGCAGAAGTTATCCAGGTTAGTGGTGTCCCCTTTGTAGATGGTACTACTCGAGCAATCTTCCAGAGGGAAGGGACGTGTCCTGTAAGAAGAGACAGGTTAAAAAGTCTAATCACTGGAGAGACTATAGGTGGTGCAATGGTTCTTAGGAATTTTGGTAAGAGTCCATCTGTCCCTGCCGATCCAGCAGGAGAGTGGACTTAAGTAAGCATAAGATTTCACTCAGAGACTGGGCGAAGGGTGAAAGATGGGTTGGAAGGCTGAAGGTTGTCCCATGGAGTAACAAGTAAAAGCCCAGGAGGTGCAGTGTAGGAGGAGAGGTCAGTGAATCTGGAATTAAGAGCCTCAGTGATAGTGAGCAGGTTATTGCAATTACAATCATCCACGACCATATCAGAGATGGTATTGCACTTGTGTTTCCCTATGATGGTGTTAACATGACTCCAAAACCACTAGAGTCACTAACAGAGGTACTAAGGAACTGACGGTAGTAATTGCCCTTAGCAGATCTGATGGAAACCTTACATAGATTCGGAGTCTTCTGTACTCCACCCAATCCGATGGGGACTGGGTTAGCTTAGCTTTGTTCCAGGCTTTATGCCTCTTTTGAGAGAGGTCAGGAGTGAAGAATTTAACTAGCGGTAGCAGATCCCTGGAACGGCGCCTTTTTACTGGAATATATTTGTCTTGAAGGTTCAAAAGTGTGGTAAGGAGGTACTGAGCAGCACGTTCCTATTACAAGTATTATATAGAGGTGCCAAGTCCATGTTCTGTAGCGCCAAGATTAGGGCTCTCTTATGCATTTTGAAAAATCCCTGAAAAGAATTTCTGTGGGGGTGATTTAGGGGCCCTAGCCTTCCAAACACAGTAAACTGGGAGTGGTCACTGACTGAGTCTGGTAAAACTCCAACAGCACTGATCCTCTCAGGCCTGTTAGGATGACCCAGTCTAGAAGAGACTGGAGACTACTGTTACTAGCCTGTCTGGTCAGGAGAGTGATCAGTTGAGACGGGTGTAACCTGCTGAGTTCAGCAGCATAAAGATTAGAATTTTCCCTAGCCAATTCAGGTTGAGGTCCCCCATAACAATGAGTTCTTGTCTACCGCTTAGTGAGGAAAGATGGTCAGTTACCTTAGTCAGGCCCATTAGTTCATTTTTAGGAGGGTTATAGATGCACACTACATTTAGCTTCTTAGTGAGACCTAAGGCAATAACTATATGAATAGTTTCACATAGACAGGTAGTGTTGACCGGGAGGACCGTGAATGACAAGGTCCTGTCTGGTATAAAACAAACACCACCAACCTTTTTAGCATTTGGACGATCACATCTGTGAAGTTTATATCCATGGAGCCTACATAATGAATCTGGTATATGGGTTTTAACCAAGTCTCAGTTAGACCTAAGACATCAGGGAGTTGTGAGCAATCCAGGCTTCAAGCTGTGAAAAATTAGCTGACAGACTTCTAATGTTCATATGTGCAAGCCTAAGCCCCTTTTTGTGAACCAGTAAGATGGGTTATTGGGAGCGATGCCATCAGGAGGGCCGGTTTAGGTTCAGTATCACTGGAGAGAGAGAGAGAGAGAGAGATGACATGGGTACCCAGGTTTCAAGGAGAGAGGTTTGGAGTTTGCTCTCAAGAGGCTTATAAAAGGGGAATGGCTTAGGTAGTCAGCTATACTAGCAAATGGGATAAGCTTTAGGAGCCAGGTTTCAGGGATAGAGGTATTACCCTGATAACTAGGTTTGAGAAAAAATAGTTCCAGTCCTCGGCTTTATTTGAGTAGCCAGAGTCAGTAGATGGCTGGCAGAGAAGATCTACTGAGAGTTGGAGGGCTAGCAGAAGGAAAATACTCCTACAAAGCTGCAGTGAAGTGAGATCACCACCATAGTGTACACTGGTAAAGAAAAGAAGGGAACTATATAACCCTGGGTGGCGCCTATCCCAGGGCTACTATTCCTGCCTGCTTGGCTAGTAGCAGCTTAAGGGGCCCGAGTTCTGAACGGGTGCCTCCACCCGGAGGTCGGGGTGGGTAGTGGTCAAGCTAACCTGGGCACACCTCCGGACACTGTAACCCCTTCTTTCCTTACTAGTGGCTGGGACAATACACAATAATCACTTTCATAATACCCCTGTTCTAACCCCAGTAATACTCAGGTATTCATAACTGTATGCAGTCTTCCTCCAAAGTAGAACAGCCCAGAGAGAATTTGGAACATACGTACATGATGAAATCTTTTGCATGAGCCACTTTTCAAATGCTGCCTTATACTAACTGCCTTAGTTCTAAACCCTTCAGATTTCTCTCTCTGTGCCTTATAAGTCTAGATACTCAGAGATTCTCTCCTCTTCATCATCTTGTTCTGGTGAGAAACCTTACAGAATATGATAAGTATTCTTGGACATTTCTTTTGCTGCCTTTTACTTTTGTAATTTTAGTAAACCTGTAGTTTTAGCGTTTAAATTGTAAGTTTTATTGCTTTTACATTCAAACCGTCTTTTAAAAATGAAAATGAAAACTGGTGATCCGGTTTCAAACTCTGTATTCTGTGTGGTGAAATTCTGTTAAGTTCCTTTTGTCTACCCATCTGGACATGAACATTAAAAGCAGAGTGAAATCTGCATTTCTAGGGACATGGATATGTTGTTCATCCACACTCATTGGCAGTATCCTTGCAGCTTAAATCTTGCGGAAGGTCTTCAAACTTGCTCCTCCCACCCACCGGGTGGTATAACTCGCTCCGCCCCATGACGCCAGATCTTCCTTACGCTTGGAAGCTCAGGTTCCCTCCTTAACGCTCTGCGTTTGTGACTAGTTCCTATTTCTCCGTTTGCGGATTTAAAAATAATATTTTGCAAAAGACTTCAGTCTTGATCCCTCATGACTGCGATGGATAAATCGACTCCAGTTCAGAGATGCCCATGCGGGTAGAAGATGTCTCGGACGGATCCACACTCCACGTGTGTCTACTGCTTAGGCCTTGAGCACGACCCGCGGGCTTGCGACTGTGCTCATCTTTCTCGACCTCGTCCTCGAAGACCCGTGCTGCCCGATTGCAACTGGGCCGTCCGGCGTTCCCTCGTGTGAAGTCCAAGGAGGCCCGGTTGGCGGTGTCAGGGCGCGGGTTTCAAGGATCAGCTCGACGGATGGTCGCCTCAAGAGGAGGCGGCGCGGCAGTATCTTCCTCGGCCGCGGCATTTATCCCGCTCTCTCTGGGTTCTTCTCACGGGCTTCCTTTAAGGAGCTTTGTCTGTCCCTCTCCACTAAAGGAGAAGGGCCTCGTCTGCTGGACCTTTTTCTCGGTCCAAAAGAGGGACAAGAGGTAAATCCCTCCGTCGGCGCTCTTGGGAGGCGGGAAAGGTCCCTCTCCCGGAGCGTCGACCGTCGGCTGTCGACCCTTTCGGCTTCGACCACTGGCCTCACGGTGTCCCGTCAGGTCAGTTGACCGAGACTCCACTGATGAAGTCGAGATTTTTCTCGACCATTGACGAGCTGTCGCCTTTAGCGGCAGGATTCCCTCTCCCGGTTCCCGGGAGAGTTGAGATCCATGGGCTCGCCTGTGCCTCGGTTCCGAGCCCTCGGATGGACCTTCCGAGCGAAGGGTGTCGGTTCGGCCGACACCTCCTGCACCGACGGAAATTCCGGGACTCTCGGTCTCGGTCTCGGACCTCTTCGCGGTCCAGCCGTTCCCCGTCATAAGCGGTCTCGGTCTCGGCACAGCGATGGCCGGCGTCGCCGCTCGTCCTCGCCTCCTCCTCCTCGGATGAGGAGGCTTCGGCGTAAATTCGTCGGCCAGTGCGAGGACCTTATGTTGCTAACAGCTCCTCCTGGCGGAATAAGCCGACTCCGGCGCCTTCGGCCATTAAGTGGCGGATCACGGGCGGCCGACACAACCCTCGACTTGCCGAGGCCTATACAGGCGGTTGTTCGGCCAAAACCAGCTGCTCCACCGATTGCGGTGGAACCTCCGCCTCCACAGCCACCAGTGGGGCTCCGACCAGAGATTCTCGGTCGGCTAAGGGTTTACCCCATCGGCTGTCAGTTACCCTCACTCCCGACCCGACCTCGGCAGGTGAAGGGTGGTTCAGGCCAGAGGCAGCTCTTGAGGACTCTTCCGAGGTCGAAGATGATTCCTCCTTCTTCTCCAGCGACTGGACTTGGAGTCTTCAGGAGGTCAGCCAATGGACGATAGCCGTCGTCCTTCCTAGGACTGCTTCGGCTCATCTCGGAGTCTACGGGATGGAGCTCGAACCGCTTCCAAGCGGGCCAGGTATCCCCTCACGGAGATTCTGGACCGAGGGATTCTCCGGCGGAGGCCTTTCCGGTGGCCCGAGGCCATGTGGGTCCAGCACTGGAACTTTGGCAGCCCCTGCTTCCTGCCCTGCGCCTTGACCAGGATGGCCAGGAAGTATCGGTCCCACGTTCCTTGTCGGTTTTGAACACCCTCTGCTGAGGGTTGGTTACCGACAGCGTTTCCGGCGCGCCCGGCAATGCCAGGATGTGGACAAACCTCCTGACAAGGAGTCCAAGAAATTGGACTATGTCGGAGAAAAGTCTCCTCGCTCTCTCTCGGCCTTCGTCAGGCCAGTTCGGCCGTCCTCATGGCACATTTTCTCATGCCCTGTTGGGCTCCCTGGATGAGGTCATCCCTCATCTTCCGCCGATCTGCAGACTACGGTTAAGCAGGTGCGGGACCAGGAACAGGGCAGTGGCCAAACAGCAGCTCCAGACTGCTTTGGATGTAGGGGACTCATGTGCCAGATCGGTGGCGGCCGCAGTGGCTATGTCGTCGGCGGGCTTGGCTGAGGATATCCACCTTTACTTGGATACCCAGCACAAGTTGGCGGATGTTCCTTTTTGGGACTGACCTCTTGACCCTGGGGTGGAAGGTCACCTGCAGAGGATCGAAGTCCAATGCCACCTGGACTCGGTCTCTTCCGCTCAGAAGGACAAGGCCGCAAACCACAGCCTAAGCCCTTTCGTCGCCTTCAGCCCTCGGCGCGCCTGCCAGCAACGCCAGGGCCAGCAGGCTCGGCCTGGCATCCCAAACCCAAGCCGGCTTCCTCTAACAGGAGGCAGGAGGAAGGGCCCAGGAGGTCCCTCGGCGGTCCCTCCTCCAAGCCTGCCCAGTGACGGGCTGAGGGTGTCGCCCCATCCCCGTCCTACCCCTAGGTCCCCGTGGGGAGCGGCTCCGGCACTTCCGTTCCGCCTGGTCCGCTGTTACCACGGACAGGTGGGTCTTGGAGGTGGTGGGAAGAGGCCTGCCTCTGGAATCGAGCAGGCACCACCCTTCGAGCCGTCGCCCCCCGGGGGCTTCGGGATCCCAGCCTCACTGGCGGCTCGTCGAGCCGACGCCGCTCTCCTCCTCAGAAGGAGGTGGTAAGGAGATGGTGGACCCTCTTTCAGACCCAGGGTTTGTGTCCAGGTACTTCCTGGTTCCAAGCAGACGGGGGCTGGCGCCCCATTCTCGACCTACACCTAAACAAGTTCCTAAGGTCCTCGAACCTTCAGGATGGTCACTCTGGCTCAGATAATACCATCCTTGGAGCAGGCGTGTGTTTCTGCTCTCTGGACTTGCAGGACGGCGTTTTCACGTCCCTATCCGTCCGTCTCCAGAGATTCCTTCGCTTCCAGCGGAAGGATCTCTCTTGATTCAAGCCATGCCCCTCGACTTGTCTCCAGCTCCAGGGTCTTCACCAAATGCATGGCAGTGGTGACAGCATTCCTCTTGGCGCCCGAGGGGTCGGGTGTACCCCCTTACCTGGGCGACTGGCTGATAGCAGCTCCTCAGGAAGGAGGCGGAGTGGTCCAGAGATCTGGCCCTCCAGGTCTGTCTCAACTGGGCCTCCTTATCAGCGAGGCCAAGTCAGAACTCGAGCGAAGCAGGTGATTTTATTCATCGGCGCAGCTCGACTCTCTTGAGCCAGGCGCGGCTCCGGCGGACAGGGCGAGGTTCTTTCCTCCTTTGCCCGATCATTTCTGGTTGGGCAATTGCGCCCTGCCGGGACTTCCTGCGCCTCCTGGGTCTCATGGCGGCCTGTACCAGCGTGGTCCGTTGGGCCCGCTGGAACATGCGTCCCCTTCAGTGGGGACTGGCCAGCCAGTGGTCCTGGCGCTGCGATCCCTTGGACCAGCATCAGCCGGTGACACAGGGATGTGGAGCAGCTCTCCAGTGGTGGACGTTCAGATCATTTGCAGGAGGGCATCCCGTTCGTCCGCCCGGGCCGGCGGTCTCTCTGTCGACCGATGCCTCTCTGATGGGTTGGGGTGCCCATCTGGGGAACACCGGGCTCATGGCCTCTGGTCCCAGGGAGTCCCGATGCCACATCAACCTGCTGGAGCTCGAGCGGTCCGCCTAGCTCTCACCGCCTTTGCTCCGTTCCTCCGGGGTCAAGTGGTCCGAGTCCAGGCGGACAATACCACGACCATGTACTATCTAAACCGCCAGGCGGGGGCGCTCCATGCTTCTATGCAAGGAAGCTCTCCGCATTTGGTCACTCGTGCGCAGCCTGGAGGCGGATCTCCTAGCCATTCACGTGGCAGGAGCCTCCAACACCCTGGCCGATGCCCTGAGCGGATAGGGGCTGCATCCCACGAGTGGTCTCTCCTGCGGAGTAGTACAGCATCTGTTCTCCTTTGGGGCACACCTCAGGTGGACCTGTTTGCCTCCATGGAGAGCAAGCTGAGTCTGTTTCATGCCGCCCCCTCAGCAGGGCTCGCTGCAGGGATGCCTTCTCGAGGCAATGGACCCGGGCCTCTTTACCTCTTTCCCCATTTCCCTTGATCCACAAGGTGCTTCTCAAGGCGAGGAGGGACAAGGCGCAGGTGATTCTGATAGCCCCAGACTGGCCTCGCCAGTTCTGGTACCAGATCTCCTCAGTCTCAGCTCCAGGACTCCGCTGGCAGCTTCCAGCTCGCCCGGACCTGCTCTCAGTCAATCAGGAAGGTGTTCCATCCGGACCTTCAATCCCTGCACCTGACGGCCTGGTTCCTGAGCTAGAGTTCCAGGCTTTGGGTCTTTCCGGCGAGGTCCTCAATGTAGTTGAGGCGTCCCGTGAGTCGACCAGAAAATGCTATGCCTTCAAATGGAAAAGGTTTTCCATTTGGTGTCAGGACAAAGGGCTTGGACCCTTCCTCCTGTTCCTTGGCAAGCATCTTGGACTATTTATGGTCCTTTCTAGTCAAGAGCTTAGGTCGGCGACCCTAAAGGGTGCACCTGGCAGCCATCTCTGCTTACGGGCGCGGGCGGGAAGCAGTCGGTGGCGCAGGAGAAGGTGGTCTGGCGCTTTTCAAAGGCCTTGATCACATTTCCCCTCCAGTGCGGGAACCCCACCTCCGTGGGATCTACTGCTGGTACTGGCAAAGCTCATGGGCAAGCCATTCGAACTATGCACAGGTGTGCTCTCTCTCACCTGTCGTGGAAGACCGCCTTCTTGGTGGCTATCACGTCCAGCCAGAAGGATGGGAGAGCTCCAGGCTTTCCATCGAGTCTCCTTACCTGGTCTTCCACAGGGACAAGGTTGTCCTCTCCCCACCCGAAATTCCTTCCGAAGGTGGTGTGAGTTTCACTTAACCAGGTGTTGACTCTGCGGTGTTCTACCCCAATCACACCTCGGAGGCCGAATATAGGCTCCATACTCTGGACCCTAGAAGAGGCGCTCGCTTATTATAAGGAGCGCCGGCTGAAGTCGAGGAGAGTTAAGCCAGCTGTTTGTCACCTACGCTGAAGCCGCATCTGGCAGACCTGCACAAGCGGACGATAAGCAGGTGGGTAACCTCCTGCATAGATCTCTGCTATAGGTTGGCGGGCATGGAGCCTCCCAGAGGATAAGAGCTCATTCTACCCGCCATACTGCTGCAACGGTGGCTGCTTCCAGGGACGTCCCTATCCAGGAAATCTGCAGGGCTGCTACCTGGAAGTCAGCAAACACCTTCATTACCCACTACCACATCGACCTTGAGTCACGCGGGATGCTGGTTTTGGGGCCTCGGTTCTCCAGTCTCTCTTTCCCAAGTAAGTATATGGGGGTGTGCGTCTTGCCTCCCTCCTCCCGGAGAACTGCTAGGAGTCTGCCAATGAGTGTGGATGAACAACATATCCATGTCCCTAGAATACAGGTTACTCACCTGTAACAGGAGTTCTAGGAATGGTATATATTGTTCATCCACACGACCCACCCGACCTCCCGGCTTGACGCACAACCCTGAGCTTCCAGCGGGCCAGATCTGGCGCCATGGGCGGAGCCGAGTTATACCACCCGGTGGGTGGGAGGAGCAAGCTGAAGACCTTCCGCAAGATTTAAAGCGGCAAGGATACTGCCAATGAGTGTGGATGAACAACATATACCATTCCTAGAACTCCTGTTACAGGTGAGTAACCTGTATTTCATGTCCTATAATAGCTATTGAAAATGCCTGGAATATGGCTACTAAACTGTGAAAACTATTGAAAATGCCTGGAATATGGCTAAAAAATCACCATCTTAGGGTTCCTCCAGCTCTGACCAGCTGACACCCTAAATTACTGGGTGAAACCACAACAACTAATGTAAACTGCTACCCCTAAGGCGGGTATACAAGCAGTTCTTGAGAGGCTTGCTGAACTGGCTGACTACCTGGTTCCCTCTAAGAAATCAAATAAAACTAAGGACACAGAACCCCTGCTAGACAGTGTGGGGACTTATGTGCCTGCTAGAAAACCTGCCAGTTACTGCAGATTGTTACCTATGGTGAAGCCCACCAGGATGAGGTACACTGTCTCAGGCTTACTGTATCACTAAAGGGATTAATTCCACTGAAACAGCATCATTTACTGCAGTAACTTTACTGCAGACTTTTATAACACTGTGCTTCATTCTGGTGGTTGTTCACTGTGAATGAAGTTGTGAAAGTTGTAAACTTTCCTAAAAAAAGTGTCAAGATATGCCTGGAATGGCTTAAGAAAACACCTTTAGGCTTACAAGTGCTGTGTACTTCTCAGCAGCAGACCTCTGCACAGCAGCTTGTCTCCTGATCAGTCTTCCCATTATCTGGTGGAAGACTATGTGATTTCATGGAATGTTTGGGTTTTACCCCAAAAAATAAAGATTATCCTTCACTCTTCACATTTGTGAGAAATGATTGAGCTGACACCCATTAAAGCTTCCCCTTCCTGTGAATAAATTCATTGGGGAAGACAATTTTGAGTGATAGTGTAGTTTGTTGGACCAGCGGTGGAGTTGCATAACGCTATAACTGACAATGAGCAAAGCGTCATGTTGCATAGCTATGTGCAGCTTTACGCATTTTGCATAGATACGTGCTAATACAAGCATTTGTGGGCAAAAGCATAAATATAACAACTACAATTCAACAAGAAACTTTTAACAGTTGAGGTATAAAAGCAGCAACTATTTTAATATGTTATAGTCCATTTTTGTGATGGTCTGAAAACAAAGAAGAGAATGGATGGGTTTAGTGATCTGATAGATATTTAACACAAAAAATGTACATTATTATAGTTAAATTTCATCAAACTTACACATTTCTTCTTTTTGATACTAGGCAATATGGGCTAGCATGTTGTGGAAGCCTTCAGAGCTGGTTTTACAAAAGCGCTCTCTCCACATAAAGGAATCTAGATATGATGCTACCATTTCTGTTCTTGTGCCATTCATTTGTTTGAATTTTTTTTGCTCTTGACCAATAACCCTCTACTGAATTAGTATGTACACCATTCAATGGGTTGGCAAAGTTTAATGAATGGTCAACAGTTTTGTGTGTATAGTTTTGTTAGGGATTTCTTCTGTTCTGTTCTGTAGTATGCTGCCCATTGGTCGCTGTATATAATTAATCCAGATTTGACATTTTTTCAATGATAGGCAGGAGTGTTGCTGCATCTCTCGATCAACACATTGTAGTACTCCACATGATTTTCGACGTCGTACATTCCAAATACCCATTTTTCAAGAGTATGTGCATTTCTGCCTCTGTTGTACTTTGCTTTTACCATTACGGACTCGTCGATTTGTACTACTTTTCCTACTCCTCCCAGTTCATCCTTTACTTTTAGCATTTTCCAGGTACAGATGTCACGCAGGAACTGATACCAGTCTACTGCTGTCTTGTTGCTTATGTGTAAATGTTTACATGAATGTCACTGACATTTTTGAGCACCAGTATAGTGTTAGCATTACTAGCTTGCCCAGAAGTAATCTCGATTTGGTGAAATATGTTCCGATCAGTAAACTTGTTTTTCTACACTGCCTGGTGGTGCATTTCCACAGTAACCCTAGGCTGCCAACAGAAGAATCTTCTATTATTAACATGGGTGAACCACATTTTATGCAGTTTTTTCCTAGTTATTATTCCATTTTCTTGCAGAAATATCACCAGTTGATTAATTGTTGAACAAATAGCTGATAATGAGAAAATTGTGACTGGGTCCATTATGTACTTGGACTTTGTATCGTCTGACAGGAAAAACAGTTTTTTATTCTTGGAGAGTTTGGCTCGAGGGTGAATGTTCTGAAGTTGGGCGAGACACTCATATTATTCAGGACGGCCGTTGTGTTTGTACATTTTTTTTTTATTATTGCCTTTTTAATTAAAAGATAATTGGGGTGGTGGGGGCACAGCCCCTGATGAAAGGTAACATTCATTTATTATGTCTACCATTTATCAGAGATATCTCGAATTGGGGTGTGTGTGGGGGGCACAGCCCTCGATGAAAGGTTAAGTACATTGATTAAGTGAGTTATTCTGTTTGTTTTTATTTGTGGTGGTTGTGTGATGTGAAGGAGAAGGGGGGTGTGGGGAGGGGTTATAGACTCCTGATAGCTTGGTCAGTTGACACTTGTGTCTCGATTCGTGGCATCACGCTAGAGCTTATGTTCTGACGAGAAAGCGGCACCGCGATTCCTGTAGCTTTTGCACTCACAACCTGGGTGGTCCGACTCTCTACAATCGCTGACAGTTTAAAGATTTTACAAACTCTAAGCTGTTTTCTCTCTTGAAAGAGGATGTATAAGAAACATCAGCTAGACAGGAGAGAACTCAGTTTATTCCCTCAAGCTATGCATTAAGGGAGTAGTTGAAGTAACAGCCTGTGACAAGGCAAAGAGATCCCTGGCATCCTACTCTCCTAACATGGATCCCAGGAAAACTGACATATTTTCAGGTCCATGTTACTCCCTGCCAGATCTAGCTGAAACAACTAAATCTGGTTTTGGAAGCAGCCAAATAACAGTTTAAATGGTTGCTGCTAGATGGATAGTAAATACAGTGGTTGAAGAGGGTTGCCTGGTTGTGAGTCACCAACCTAACTCAGTATTCCCAAATCAAGGCTATGGATTCCAAGTTGAGGTACTTCCTCTTTAGAGAAAAGATAAAAGTAAAAATGGATGAATACACCACAGTAAGCTACTTTTGTTGTATCAGTCTAGGGCTGTTCTTCAGTATCAGCAATACCTACAGCAGGGGTATTCCAGACACCACAGACAAGTGGTCATGGATGTAGTAATCAGGGATCATCTCTGGGTTCAAATCCTTCCAAAAAAACCAAATGTTTCAATCTATCTACAGATGTAGAAAAAATTTAGAAAAGAGGTTGAAACCTGCTACTGTAAAGACAGGAGTCTGTCTTAGTATAGCACAAGGTACTACAAAAGGATGGGGAGTGGTAACCTGTCTTAGAGAGTACTAAGCAGGTATCTGACAAAGCCAAAGTTCAAAATGGTGCTTTTGGCACTGATTCTGCCAACACTCCTAAGAAAGGTGAAGGTTTGGCATCAGTGGACTTAAAGTATTTCCACATCCACATAAGCACAGAAAGCAGGGCTTGACAAATCCCATAGCCCGACGTCCTGGACAATTATTTTTAACCAGGGACAAGCAGTCTGCTGTGCACTGCTTGTCCATGAGACTAAAATCTTTATTTTATTTTTTTTTTTTTGGATTTGTTTCATTTTCCCAGCCACTAGGTGGCAGCAGCACAGTGGCAACATACTCAGCAGCACAACAACCCCCTCAGAGGCTCAGTCACCTGATAGCCACAACTGTAGTCATGTGGCACTCTGGTCTGGAATGTGGCCTGTTACCAGGTGCTAGCGGGCACTCTCTCTCTATCTCAGGGCGGGGAGCAGTATAGCACTGGTGGAGCATGAAGACAAGTTGGGCGGGACTATGGAAGCGGCAGAGCTTGCTGTGGCGTGACCGTCCCTTGCTATTGCAGGAGGCGCATCTTGAGGAGGAGCTGGGAGTGTCGGTGGCTGGCAGGGATGGAAAATGCCAGTTCGCTACCGACACTTGCAGAGAGCAGAGGCATTTTGCTGCTAGCTTGTGGTGGGTGGTTGCAAGTGGTGGGAGTGGGGACAGAGGAAACTGACTGCCTGAGGGGCAGCATACTAAATACTACACTACAAAATACGAGAGGGCACTGAGGGCCTGAGGGGTAGCAGATCAGTTGAGAGACTGGGCGGGGAGGAAGGCAGCGTGGACTCTGTGGAGAGACTCAGGGAGTGCTGATTAGAAACTTTAACTTGGAGAGGAGAGATAAACAAAAATAAACGGGCAAGCAAGCAGCAGCACTGCAGTAGTGAATCAGAGGGCTGTATGTGTATGTGTTTGTGTCTGAGAGTCAACTAAACTTACTCTACTGAAAGTTGAAGTGCGACTAATAATTAATACACTTAAGACCTAAATCTAGCTAGTGTTTGTGTGTAGCTGGGGCTGTGAGACCTAATAACCTGCCCTCAGGCTGAGAGGTAGAGGAACTTGGGAACTTTTTTTGCTAGCTACAGAAAACCAACCCAACTGCCTGACTACTGCTGCTAGTCTGGCATCTGCTACCTATACCCTTAACCCTACTCCTGCTTACTTTGGTGAAGGTGTAACACTGCTGCCCTGAGGCCAGGGTAGAGGAGGGACTTGGGGATTAACAGAAAATAAACTATAGGAACACAAAAAATAAACCCAGTGTAGTTACCTACCTATATTATTATTATTACTTTGGTGAAGTGTGCGAGACACTATGTGGCTGTGGACCTAATACCCTGCGCTAGTGCTTCAGGCTGAGAGGGTAGAGGAGCTTGGGGATTGAGGAACAACTGCGCCTGCTTACATACTGAAGGGAAAACATTTTTGTGATACACGAAAACCTAAATAAACCACCTACCTAGTCCTATATATATTACTATTACTTGGTGAAGGTGTGCGAGACACTGTGGCTGTGAGACCCTAATACCCTGTGCCCTCCCCAGGCTGAGAGGTAGAGGAACTTGGGGAACTGCGCCCACCTGCGGACTTATTAGATATAAACTATACTGAAGGGAAAACAATTTTTTGATACACAGAACCTAAATAAACCTAGCCTAGCCTAAGCACCTATATATTACCTACTTTTGCTGAAGAGTGATGGTGAGAGACATTGTGTGGCTGTGTGTGTGAGACCTAACCAACCTGAATGCTGCTGCCTGGGAGGTAGAGCCTCGAGGACTTCAACAACTAACTGTGGACTTTTGGTCCATTTGTGCTACACAGAAAAAACAAATAAACCACCTAGTGTAGCTACTTGCATATTACTGACTTTGGCGAAGGTGTGTGAGACAAATAAAACCTGCTGCACTAGAGGGTGAGGAAGGAACTTGGGAACAACTGCAGACTTCCTAGAAATAAGCAATTAATACAAACTAAGGAAAAACATTTGTTGGTAAACAAAAATAAACTCTTCTTTGGTGGAGTGTGTGCGTAAGTGGTTGTGAGAGACCTAACCTGCCCTGAAGGCGGTATAGGAACTTGGGGTGAACAACTCGGAAGAGTAGTACTTGGTGACCACCACCACCTCTACCTCCTACTCCCACCTACTCTGTTGTCCTGCCCACAGGCCCCTTTGTACTAGTGTTCCAAGCATAAGCACTAACTTCCTAAGCACAACAGCTTCAGGTAAAATATTACACAACACACACAAATATAAAATACAACTTTATTGTGTACAACAATATTTCAATATTTTTACAATTGCATTAGAAGGTAAAAATGCAAAAAAAATAAGCCAAAAGCAAACTACTTTATTTTCCCTTTGGACTGGAAAACAGTCTTCCATCTCATCTTCTTCAGGAACAAAAGTAAAGATGCAGAGTTGGAGACTTCTTCACCATCAAGCCAGTCCCAACCAGCCCCTCTCCCAGTCCTTACCACCCTAGTCAGGAAAATGACCAAAACAATGATTCTCAGTCTGGGTTTGTAGTATTTGTAGACATAACAGGTGATCAATCTGACTTGGTCATACCAATTTCTGAAATGAGTGAGAAAAATTATAGCAGCAGAAAATGACCTTTGATTTTAGATGAGGAAAATGAAACAACAAACTTAAAAGTCTGATGAGAAAATAAGTAAAGATAAAAAATATGATGTTGAAAAAGGGCTTGAACATTTCAGCATCACTGGCTAAATCAGTTTACCTGGTTGGGTATGATGACAAAAATACGTCATGTATCATGTACTGCTCTGCCTGTGAGAAATATCCCACTCTTGCGACTCTGCTTATTCAAAAAACTAACGTGTTTGCCACTGGTTCAAATAATTTCAGAATTGAGTCCGTGAGAGCCCATGAGAAATCAAATCACATATAATTTGTGCAAACCACATAGTCATGAAACTGGTGAACATGCAGTCAATTTTAACATATCTGAAACTGCAATATATCATTTCTTCTCAGATGGAGGAAGTCACCAAAAATAAAATGAGGCGTTTATTTAACACCGCATATTCCTTGGCTAAAATTTACGTCCTTTCTCAGATATGGGTGGCTTTGACATTGCAAGAGAAAAATGGGTTAAACTCAGCAGCAATTACGCAAATGGTAAGCGGGCCAGAGATTTCTGTAACACAATATCAGCTGTCATGTCTAAAACACAGATCCAGACTGTCAAAATACAAAATTAGATTACCGTTCTTGCAGATGGCAGTACAGATGCAAGCATTGTAGAATCTGTCTTCCTTCGTTTTGTTGATGGTGCAGAAAAAAAGTTACAACTGTGTTAATTAAAGCTGTACCTCTTAAACATTCTCACGCAGATGGAGTTTTAAGCAATAACCTCCGCACTTGAGTCTGTTGATCTTTCTTTTGCGGACCTTAACGATGTGAGCAGACCTGGACCAGTTCTTATGTGCCAACTTTGATGGTGCCAGTGTGATGATGGGCCATACAGGTGGCACCATAGCAAAATCTGAGAACATGTCCCACTGTAATACCCATGCATTGCGTAGCCACAAACTGGAGTTAGCAGTTCTCACGCCATGAAAAAAAATCCCTTTGTTCAAAAAGTAGAAAACACCTTGAAAGGAATTTTAAATTTTACCACACAGCCCCAAGAAACTTAGGGAACTGCAGGAAATAGCAATGTCATACACACGAGTTGGCTCATTTCAGTGCAAAAAAGCAAGTGCGTTGGCTTGCAAGTAAGGCGCGTTCAGTTCATGCTGTTCAAGTCAACTGCCTACAGTAATTCAACATCTTGAACATGTCTCAAACTCTGCTGGTGATGATGGGGCCAAAGCAAGGCACTTCTAAGAGATGCATGCAGTACAGTTTGTAAAATCACTGTTTATTCTTCAAGATTTTCTGCCAATATTGAAAATTTATCACTTGAATTTCAGAAGGATGACCTACTAATATTAGAAGTCCCCAACTCGTTGAGACATGCTTACTCCAGTTGACTGAGCTAAAAACAAGACCAGGAAAGTTTATGACATCATTTCTGAACCAATATAATCCTGCAGAGAAATGCATGAACTACCTCATTTCAAAACGTGGCAGTGAGGACAAGATTGTTCCTTTCACTTTCAGAGGAACTGTCCAGAAGTAAATTTTATGACTGATACACAGCTGCACAGTTTAATAGATGCAGCAGTATCTTACATTGATCAGCGTTTTGGAATTTCTTGGAAGAACCTCTAAAATGGTTCAGTCTGCTTAGATTTCAAAAATTCTGATCTGTCACGAGAAGAACTTGCACAATTTGGCACAACTGATTTAAGTCATTTATTAGACTACTTTCACAACTTTTTTCTGAAGATCACATAACCAGTATAAAAGGGGTATTGTGCATTAAAAGCAATGCTTAAGTTTGCAGTTGGATAAGCCATATCTGCTAAGTGTATTCACTACTACGAGAGAAACCGCCTAGCTTGCTCACATCCTTGACCTAATAGAAATGTTACCGCTATGAGTGTATCTACAGTTAATGTGAGAGAGTATTCTCCATTCAGAATCTTATAAAAACAAAAAATAAGAACAAGTTTGGCTGATGACACACTCCAGTCACTTCTGCATATAGCAGTTGAAGGCCTGCATTAGACAGCTTTGATCCGGATCAAGCTATCAACTACTGGCTACTACCTGGTCCTGGCACACGCCACATTCTTAGTCATCATGGTCATGCTAGTTCAACTACTAGTTTTGCTGATTCACATGAAAATGTCCTGAGGCTGTCACTAGTCTTGATGATGACATGACTGAATATGATGCTCCGGCTGGAGCAAGCTCGAGCTTTCCTGTAACTTTTCCCGATGCTGATGCTGTACTGTCTGCTACTCTGCTGTAATGATGTTCTCACTGTGCTGCTGGCTGGCACTCTGTGCTGCTGCTGCAACCACCTTGACTGTCAGTCCCTCGCTGCTGATGCTAATTCTGTCTATGCTCACCATGCTGCTGGCAACATGAAATCATATTAGTCTCCTTATTGTCTATTTCAACTAAATAACTAATACTACAATAAATCTGTGAGTTTTCTGTAGTTTGATACTTTCCATTAAAAATATGGCATTTTATACTGGGACTACCAACTCAAGCACTGGGACAACTACTTTTGGACAAGCCACTTGTCTGTGGACAAGTACCTAATTTAAAATTTGTCAAGCCCTGACAGAAAGTACCTCAGATTCAGACCTCCATTAGGTCTTTATGGTTTAGGCCAGGGAAGCACGGCGAGCAAGAAGGAACTAAATGGAACAGGAAGGAAGGGAGGACGAGCCAGGCTAGTTTAGCAGATGGGGAGAAGGACCAGTTGCGAGCAGTGAGGGGAATTAGCAAGGTACAGAAGGATACTCAGGAGGAGGAGGCATAGGATTGGAGGGAGGGTGGCCATGGTAAATAAGGAGGGGTGGCATGTGGCACCCAGATAGGGAGGAACAAGGAGCCGGCTGGGTGGAGGGGCCGTAGAAAGGATGAGGGACATGGAAGGAAATGGAGGAAAAGGGCGGTCAGAGTGCTCCTGTTGGGGATTCTATGATCAGGGGTATCAAATGGGATAGGGAGGAGAAGCCTGGCCAGTTAGAACAAGATGCTTCCCTGGACTAACGGTGCACAGGGCTAAGCACGAGGTATATCAGCTGACAAAGGATTGTGGGGTTCCCAGGACATACTGGTCCACCTGGGTACAAATGACATTGAGGGAAATAGCGAGCTAGAGATACAGGCAAGATTCAGGAGCTCGCCAGGGTCTGTCATGACATAGGATGCACAGTTTCCTTCTCAGAAATCCTGCCAGTGCCAAGGGCTAGTGGGAACACAAAAGGAAGATTGGGAGATAAACCAGTGGCTCAGGGAGTGGTGTGAGGCCAGAGGGTATGGGTTGATGGGGATTGGGGAGACCTGGGAGGATAAGGAGCTGTATGCTAGAGATAGACTCCATCTCAATTTGGAGGAGGGCATCCTTAAGTTGAAAATAGAGGGTTCATTGGTGAAAAGTGAGGTTTAAACTTGTGAAGGGGGTGGGATGGGAGAAAAGGCTGTCAAGGGGTACCGATAAAGGAGGGACTCTGTCTCCACCCTCTGGGGAGCAGGAGGATTGCAGGAAAAGACCGACTGGCAAAGTGCAGACCAGGGAAAGCAGAATCCCCATGGGAACACGAGCAGGGAAATGGAACTATAGGGAAAGGGTGGAAGGTAGTCCTGCTAAATGCCAGGAGCTTGGGCAATAAAATGCCTGAGCCCCAGGCGATGCTAACTGAGGGAGCAGTGGATGTGGCAGCGGTCACTGAGACGTGGGCCACTGCAGGACATGACTGGGACCTGAACCTGGAGGGTTATACTATGTTCAGGAAGGACAGGGGAGGGAAGGGAGGAGGGGTAGCAATGATAGTCAAAACTGCATTGGCATAGGGGAGTAGAGGAGGCGGAGGGAACCGTGGAGGTGATTTGGGTCACCTTGATAACAAGGGGCAAGAGACTAAAAATAGGAGTGGTGTATAGACCCCCTGCCCTGGCGGAGGAGCTGGAGGACAGTCTGGTGGCAGATGTTGGGAGACACTGCAGACTGGGCAGAGGAGCGGTGGTGGTGTTGGGGACTTAAACATGCCAGGAACAGACTGGAGACTATGACATCCTCTGTGACCAGGGAACAGAGGTTGTTGGATGTCTTCAAGACGCATTCTAACTCAGCAGGTGGGGAACCGACCAGGAGTGTGGTACTGGATGTGGTCCTGGCAGACAGTGACCAGATTGGGGCCTGGAGGTAAGGGACCCATTGGCGGGAGTGACCATGCCACGGTCTGGTTCTGCCTGGACCTAGGAGGGTAGAAGGCTGCACAAAGACAGATGTAACCGACTTCAGGGGGATTTTAAGGAAATGGGAAGGATCCTTAAGGAGCATTTGGATGGGACTGGGTCAGACATGGATGCTGATAGTAGGTGGGAAATCATCAGGAGAGGGGTGCAGGATGCTACCAGCACCTGTGCAAAGTAAGGCGAAAATGCGGTAGGGCCCAAAAACCCTGCTGGTGGACCAGGGAGGTCCAGGAGGTGGTCTTGGGGAAAGAAGGCAGCCTATAAGCAATTCAAGTGCTCAAGGAGTGAAAGGATCGAGGGAGTATGAGCTGATGGCTAGAAGGGCCACTAGGGTGGTGAGGCGGCTAAGGCAAGGAAGGAGCAGAACCGGCCAGGGAAATGGGAGAGGGAACAAGGGTTCTTTAGATACATTGGGGAAAAACAAAGGGTGAAGGGCAGATTAGCAGGATTAAATCGGGAGAGATGGGCACAAGACCGGGGGAGCAGGCTGAGGTACTAAATGAGTACTTCACCTCCAGTTTTCACCAAGGAAAATGGGGTGCTGCATCATATATGGGAGGAGACAGAGATACTGAGGAGGGGAGCCCTTACCGTCCGGCGGGTCTGGGGAGAGGGAGGCATCACTGGCAGGTGGGGGAGGGCTAAGCAGGGAGAAGAGGTACGGAAGTGGAAATCACAGCAGAGAGAGTGAGGAAGCCCTCAGCTCCCTTAAGACCGGAGAAAGCACGGGCGGATAAATTACATCCCAGAGTGCTGAAGGAACTTCTTGGATGTCCTGGCGAAACCCCTGGCGGAGCTTTCACCATCTCTCTGAGGACAGGGTGGGTGCCCCAAGACTGGAAGGTGGCGCATATAGTGCCCTATCCACAAGGGGGATCAAGGGAGGTGGCAGGGAACTACAGGCCTGTCAGCCTGACATCGGTGGTGGGCAGGGTGATGGAGGGCATTGTCAAGGAGGGGCTGGGGGACCTGGATAAGTCAGGAGTGCCTGGACGATAGACAGCATGGATTCATCACGGGAAATCGTGTCAGACAAACCTGGTGGAGTTCTATGACTGGGTGACTAGTGCCTTGGACCTGGGTAGACCAGTGGATGTCCTCTTTCTAGACTTCAGCAAGGCATTTGACTCTGTTCCTCACGTGGGCTTGTTGGATAAGCTGGGAGAAATGGGGGTGGGAACCAGATGATCAGATGGATAGGCAATTGGCTCCAGGACCGGACCCAGAGGGTCGTAGTTAGCGGGATAGTCTCATCCCCAAGGAGGTCATTAGTGGGGTCCCTTGGGGAATCGATCCTTGGTCCCCCTTCTGTTCAACGCCTACGTCTCTGACATAAGGACAGGAATCAGGAGTGAGATGAGTCTCTTTGTGGATGACTCGAAACTGGGCGGTGGTGGATGGGGAGGAGGGAGGTGGCCTACAGGGGACCTGGAGGCTCTGGAAAGATGGTCTAAAAGTGGAGGCTGAGGTTCAATGCAGGAAATGCAAGGTACTCCACCTGGGGGCCAGAAACCTGGGCCAAGTGTACACCGTGGGAAATGCTACAAGTCTCGATGGCTGAGAGGACCTGGGGGTGGTGGTGGATGTCAAGATGAACAACTCTGAGACTTGTGGGAGGGCAGCAGCCAAGGCCAACAGGATGCTGGGATGCATCGCTAGGGGATCACCTCCAGAAGGAGGAAGTGATACTCCCTCTGTATAACTGCTTGGTGAGGCGCACCTTGAGTACTGCGTGCAGTTTGGAGCCACATTTAAAGAGGGACATTAACCTCCTGGAGAGGGTCCAGAGGAGGCAACCAAAATGATTTGGGGCTTGGGGACAGGACCTATGAGGAGAGGCTCGAAGAGCTAAATATGTACACATTGGAAGAGAGAAGGGACCGGGGGACATGATAGAGGTCTTCAGGTACATGAAGAGGGTAAATAGGGAGGAACAGTCAGGGTGTGAAGGAAGGGGGCCACTAGGGGGCATGGGTGGAAGCTGGAGGAAGATTCTGGGAGAAAGGAGGAGGTGTTACTTCACTGAGAGGTGGTGGAGCCATGGAATGCACTGCCTAGGGGCTGGTGGAGGCAGAGACAGTGGAGGGTTCAAGAGGGGTGGGACAGGTACAGGGAAGGGTTCTGGAAGCAAAATCCAATGCAGCAAGAATATCCGGAACTGGGAAGGGAGAAGCCAGAGAGGCGAGGGGGCAGCAAGGTCAGCACCAGGGTGGGGGGCTGACCAAGCGAGCAGAACACGAAAGACCTATGCCTATTCTGCTGGCATTTTAGTATGTTAGGTCATTCTATAACAGTGAGCCCAGTGGTTGTAGCACCTTCAAAGACAAGGTGTCACAAGTTCTTCCTATGTCTAGAGGATTGGCTGTGGTTGCAAAGTCACCCCAGCAAGTGGATCTGCAACTCACCTAGGAGCTCATGGAGTCTCTAGGTTTTTCTGATAAATATAGAGGCAGTTTGTCTCTCAGCCTGCTCAGGCACTACAGTTCATAGGAGCAGAGCTTAATACCTTGTGAGACAGGACCTACTTGCCTATAAGCAGGGCAAGAAGTATTCCACTGATAGTGGTTTCATTCATCCTGGATGAAATGAATAAATACATTTAAAAACAAACTGCATAACAGTTTCTTCAGCTACTGCACATGGCACCTGCCACTGGTGCAGTCTTGGAATCAGGTTACAAATGACTTTTCAGTTTCACCTCAGGATTCACTGATGTCAGAGAAAGGACCTCTTTCATAATCAATTTTACAGGTCTCCAATGGAGAAAAAAAAAACTAAACCAATCTAATGGAAGGAGTTTATGTTTCAGCAAAAAGTTCCATCAGTTGTCTGATAACAGAGACATCTTGACTGGAGTGCGGCCCCACCTGGGGTTCACACCTCCCATAGCACATAAACCTGCTGGGGCTAGAGTAATGTTACTGGCACTAAAGGTTTTACATAACTACTACAAGGAGGGGGTACAGGTCAGAACAGACAGTACCACCACAATGTATCATAAACATTTCAGGAGGGACAAGGTTAAGGCCTCCCTGCGAAGGATTCATGAAAACAGGGGATCTATCATGCTCAATGTGCCCTTCAGGATATTCATCTGCCACTGCCAGGTAAGGACATTACCTTGGCAGATACTTCAACTCAAATCAGCCAGCCCCATCATGAATGGGTCTTAAACAGGCGGTGTAAGTTATCTTCAGCAGGTGGGCCACCACAGAGGTTGACTTGTTCGCATCCCACCACAACCACCACCAGTCACAGTACTATGATAGACAGCCAGATCTGGGAATAATTCCCTGGATGCTCTGGCATTGAGTTAGCAAGGAAGCAAGTGCATTTCCTTCCTTCCTTCCTACCTACCTACCTACGAGCAATTTTCTCAAGCTGAGGTCCCAGTCAGAATCAATAATCTTGATAGCACTAGAATGGGCCAGACAGACAGACATGTCTCTCTCTCGCTGCTACTCTCCATGCCTGGGGCCGAACCAATACACCTTCTCTTGGAGGCACAGTCTGATGACCTCCTGTCAGGAGGCTTCTGTATCAAACCTCAGATCACTCATGTTCAAGGCATGGCTCTTTATTTATTTATTTATATATATATATTTTTTATTTAGTTTTTGTTGACCGGGTAAGTGCAGTAGACAGATCCTGCCTATTTTTAGGCACAACCCGGGAGGGGATATAGATGAATGCCAACTGACCTTGAACCAGATTAAGTTGTTGGTGGTATTTTAAGTGAAACTCTTGAGTACCTTTGATATAATTTGCAGGCTTTCTCAAAGTGTCTTAAGCATGTGATATGGTTACAAGAAGCTTTCCACCAAGAAAATCTACGCTTCAGAATGGGAAAAAGTTTTATGACTGGTGTTCAACCAGGAAATTGGTCCCAGAACATGCTGGGTCCCAGCTGTCTGACTATTTTATCTATTTACTGTCATTGGACTGGCTATCCTGTACCCTTAGGGCCGACCTGGCTGCAGCATCTACTGGCATATTAATTGGACAAAATGTTGTTATTGCTTCAGATCCTAGCTACAAAAGGCTCTTTATGGGCCTAGCACATGTCAACACAGGCTGGTGTTCCTGTTGTGCTGGTCTATCTTACCTATTTGCTCTTACTGGGCTTGCAGTCCAGTACTCTAAATGTCCACCTGGCTGCAACATCTACTTACACTTCAGTTGGACAGAATGTTTTTCAGGCCTCTGACCCTATCTTCAAAGAGTTCTTTAAAGGTCTGTCCCATTTACCCCCTCACAAGGGACCAGTGCCAGCATGTGGCCTAGTTTGTGTGTGTAGTTTGGCTCATGGGTCTCCTTTTGACCCTATGTCTTCAGTTTATTCAAATATGTCAAAAACAAACAAAAAAACTTTTCCTGTGGTAATCACTTCTGATAATAGAATCAGTGAGCTCAAGTCTCTCTGAATTGAACATGTCTGTATTTCTTTCCACAGAGACAAAGTTGTCCTGGGAACAAACAGGAAGTTTCCTTTAACATGACCTCTAATTATCATTTCAACTAAACCATTATCTTACCTGTCTTTTCAGGGTTTTATTTAACTCTAAAAATTGATTAGCATTTTGCTCATTAAAGTTCTAAAACATTTTGAAAATGCATAGCACTTGCCTCACTGTGTTTAACAAACATAACACTTCTAGAAAACCTATTTAAATGCTTTCTATACAGTTAGTATTGTCCCAAGAAAAAAAAAACTGCTAATCAATTATTTAAAACCCTACTTTTCACTGAACACTTTAGTCCTGGTGAAAAAAAGTCTTCATAGTCTGGACGTTAAAGGAGTTTAGCTACTTTTGACAGCCACTAAAGCCCTTAGGCAGGACAGAAAACAGCTGTTCCTGACCTATGGGAATGTGAAAAGGATAACCTAGCATCAAAGAAGGTCCACTTATTACTGGATAGTATAGTATAACCAGTTTGGTACTCTAAGGCTGAAGGAGCCTTGTGGGTGGAGGGCCATTCCACAAGGGGCACAACTGCTACCATAGCAGCTGTCAGTAATGTTTCCTGCAAATCTCTAAGGCAGATACCTGAAACCAGTACACAACTTACGAAGCATTACACTCTGAATAATTTGTCCAGGGTGATGCCAGACTTGGCACAGCAGTCCTGCAAAATCTGTTCCTAAGATAGGGTTCTGTGCCCACCTCCAAAGGTACTGCTTGGTAGTCTGCATACAGTTAGGAATACCTGAGTATTACTGCGGTTAGAAGAAAAAATTACTTACCTAGTAATCTTGTTTCTTCCAAGTGATACTCAGGTATTCATAACTCTCCCACCTCCTCCCCTTCTGGAACCGTCAGCCTCTGCACTCCTGAATACTGTGCTGTCAGGGACATAAGTGCCATTTCTGGCACACATGTTGTGATTGGGTTCCCTATTGTTGTCCATCTCCCTTTTCAGGTAATTTGGAATTCTAGGGTTTTCTTTCATAGGTTATGCCCTCCAGTTGGAGCCCCTTTTTTGAGTTAAGGGAGTTCTCTCTAATTATTATTATTATTATTACACTTAGTGTTGGTGCTCTCTGTTGTTATTATTATTAATATTGTTGTTATTACTATTATTATTATACTTAGTCCTGTGGACCTGTCTTTTCAGGCATCCAGGAAATCTGAAGGGTTTAGAACTAAGGCAGTTAGTATAAGGTAGCATTTGAAAAGTGGCTCATGCAAAATATTCCATCATTTGCATATGTTCTAAATTCTCTCCGGGCAGTTCTACTTAGGAGGAAGACTGCATACAGTTATGAATACCTGAGTATCACTTGGAAGAAACAAGAATACTAGGTAAGTAATTTTTTCATACACCACACAAGTACAAACACTGTTTGCACTTACCACCGGACTTTCCTCTGGCTCGGCCCTGGGGACCCCTGTAAAACAGGTTATACACAGCAAATAGCAGTACAGTACTCTTGCGCAAACTGGAACCACAGTCAGGTAAATACAAAAAAGTTAGATCTGATTTATTTAAGGGACTTGAACAAGGGAGGGGCATAATCAGGTTAATTTGCTTAAAAACTCTATCATTCAAACAGTTATGCATGCACTTCAAGGTCTATAAACAGTCACACCTCTGGGTACCCAGATGGAGAACAGTGGGCTAACCAGGAACATTGCAGCTGGTTGGGGCCCTCTGATGGAAGAAAAAACATCACCACACACATAATTATAATACAGAGCCGGAGGGCTCAGTTCATGAAAAGAAAACAAGACAATCAGATGACACACTTTTAGATTAGGCTGTTGTTGCAGGAGCTACCCTGATGATTACTCACGATACCCAAGACTGGACACAGGCTGGATGAAAATTGAGACTGCAAGTGGTTGATCTGGAGTGCCAGGAGAAGCTGGGCCACACAATTCACCGAGGGTCATTCCTGTTCAAGCATGGAGCAGGGGCTGATCCCCAGGCAGGTCTCTTGTCGATGGCTTTCTCTGTGCAGTGGGTAGTCTGGCTGGGCCAGTGTGCAAGGCCCTGGCCAAATGGAGACAGATTCGGATACAGTCCGTTTTGGGCTGGATACAGCTTCCAGTAAGCAGAACACAGTTCACAGTGGGGAACCAAATCATGACCCACTAACAACTCACAGCACATTTACATGTAAGGAAATTCTGCTGTACCAGGCAAACTGCTCTCCGGTCACGATTGCAGAGTCTCTGCACAAACCAGGGATTCAAAAGCAGCTGGAAATCCTGACAGGCCGATCGCACTCAGCAAAATCTTCAGTCTTCTTCAGGTATGAGCCTGGTAGAAAATCAGTGGTTTACTTTGTTCTCACAAACTGGATTTAGTCCGAAATAATTCTCTTTCTCCCTCTCAGGGGCAGCAGGCAGACATGCAGGCTAAAACTCAGCCCTTTCACAGTTCTCCCATTGCTGCTCAAAATCACTTGAGCTCTTTCTTCTTCAGCTCCCAACTTAGATCTGCCTTAAACAGCAGGCAGCTTGGGGATTTCCCTCAGATCCAAAAGGTTCAGTTGGCTGATTTGGCTGTCAGTCAAAGTAAGAGCTCCCCTTCACTTGCAAAAAGGCAAAAGCCCAAAACTACAATTCCTACAGATTTTGACTCCAAACAGCTCCTGTAGTCTGGCTCCATTTTAGGTCCCACCAGTTCTGATTGGTCCAATTTGCAGTCCTGGGCCAAATGGTGGGGACAAACAAAATAGTCCTTGCTGCAAAGAAGGCAGGTTAGACTAACTACATTATCATTATCACTCTAAATTATTTTCAGCAAATAGTTACATCTTTCAACAGAGCTCCCTCTCAGATTACTTATGACTGCAAGCCAGGCAGCTCTTAAAGAGACAGTACACAGAGGCTATACAGACACTCTCTGGCAATCACATTTAAACTGCTAAAATGCAGGACTCAGTCTGGCGGTGAGCATTTAAGGCAAGCTCAAGGAAGACTTTTGGGAACCCCGTTTGTAGGGGTTAACACCCTTCCCTGCCTGGAGAAAACTTGGCGTCGCGTCAAGTCTGTACTTATTATACATATTCACTACATTACCCAATACTTTGTCCATTCTGACAATACATTAGGCATCTTTCACACAAGTCAGTTGAACATTACTATACTAAATCAGGTAATAACTTCTTGTACATTAAACAGAGTAAGAGGGCCCTTCCTATCAGCTAATTTGGGGCTGGATGGGGCAGGGGCACCATGGTGAAGGGCAGAACAAGTAACTTGGAATGGGCCGTCAAGCTCAATTTGGGCAGTGAGCTCGGTGAAACATAAACACCTTTGTGAACCACATGGAGAGCAAGTCCACAGGCCTCCCGGAGAATCATAGCTGAAACACAATACTTGCTTGACAGCTCGGCCAGTCTTTCTGGGGAACAACCACAGTCTCTGTACTTTCAACAACAGCCTTGGGGCTTTCATCACTTGTGAGAGGTGCCTCTGCTTGGGTAGAAATGTCCAAATTTGGAGCACTGTCAGCTCCTTGTTCTCTAGGCTCTGTTTCTACAACACTTGCTCATTTTGAAGAGGCCCTGGTACTGAAGGGGTGTTATCAGCACTCTCATAGTGTTCTTCAAGTTCTGGCATGTCACCAGGAAGACTCATTCCATCAGCCCCTCCTTCAGGCAAATCATACAGTTCCACAATACACAGAGACTCAGCATCTTCAGACGTAATACTTTGCACTTCATTTTCAGGGAGCATTGGCTCCAAGGTCAAAACTGGGGGTTAGGCAGTCCAGAAGGCCCAGCTTCATCCCCACAATTAATCATGGGGTTACCTCGAAACAGCTGACTCAGTTCATAAGAGAGGTATAGGCATAGTCGCACTCACTTTCGTCAGAAGTGGACTGACAGTCACTATCATTCTGGTCCTGCTGCGGAGAAACCTTAAATCTGTGACCACTGGGGTAGGTTGACTCTGTCTCTTTCTTGAAGCAGCACAAGTCACCGGCCCAGGGGCTCAATTTCAGGGGTTCAGCCTCAATCATGACTTGGCGATGGGTAGCAAGTGGTTATGGTGCATGGTCTTGACAGCTATGGAGTTGTTCTCTGGGTGCACCTTGTACACAGGTAAATCATCCAACTTTCCAACTACTACATAGGAAAGATGTTGCCATTGATCAGCAATTTTGTGTTTACCATGTAGTCCCAAATTGCGTAACAACACAGTCTCCAGGTCGAAACTCTTGAGCCTTTACTTTTTATCATGCCTCTCTTTGTTGGCTAGATTTCTTTGGCGGCCACTGTCTGGGCCAGTTGATAGGCATGGTTCAATTGAGCTTTCAGTTTTGTACATATTGCAAGTAGTTTTCGGCTCAGACCCCATCTGGAGAGACCCCAAAATCAGACATCAACTGGCAGCCGGGCCTCTCTCCCGAACATGAGGCAGTAGGGGAGAACCCAGTAGCATAATTTTTCATGCAATTGTATGCGTGTACCAAGGTGCTAATCTGCTGGCTCCATTTATGCTTGTTTTTGGGTGGAGGGTGCCCAGCATGTCTAGAAGGGTGCAGTTAAAACTTTCTGGTTGAGGGTCTCTGTGTGGGTGATAGGGGTGGTTCTTGATTTTGCACCCCCATAGAAAGCATTTCTTTGATTAGTCGACTCTCAAAGTCTCTGCCCTGGTCAGAGTGGATCCGATGGGGCATCATAGTGGACGAAGAAATTTTCCACTAGCACCTTGGCCACGGCAGATGCCTTTGAGTCTTTAGTGGGAAAAGCCTGTGCATACCATGTGAAATGATCCGTAACCACTAACACATTGCCAATGTTCCGCTGATCAGGTTCTAAACACAAGAAGTCTATGCAGACTAGTTCCATGGGGTGCTGGTAGTAATATTAACAAGGGGCAGCCCTCTGGGCAGGGCTTTTCCTTGCAGAGCAGCTTACTAAAGTCTTTATATGGTGCTCAACATCGGCCCCATTTTGGGCCAGTAGAAGCGAGATCGTACCAGGTCAAGGGTTCTGTCAATACCGAGGTGCCCCATGTGATTGTGGTGGACCTCAGTACCAAATCTTTAAAAGCCATGGGTAGGATCAATTGTTGCTTGTCAACTTTGCCACTACTATCTACCGTCTCTCTATACAATAACTGATTGAGCAACTTCAATCTGGGGTCTTCTTTAAACAATAAAGCAGTTCACAAGTCAGTGAAACGTAACTTAGACACATCTTTCCCACACAGGGCATCAAGTGCTGGCTGAATCACAGGATCATTGGATTGAGCCCTCTGAATGCGGTCATTGTCAAATTGAGGTAGTGCACTAGTATCTAGAGCAGCGAGGTGGCAATAAGCAGCTGGTATGCAGGTGTCAGAAGGCCCAAGCAATCTACTAAACAGTCCACTGTGTCCGCAGACATCTGTTCATCTCTATCAAACTTTTGGCACAGTGCTCGAATGTCAGCTCAGACAGCCTGACCCAATCACTCTTGGAAGTGAACCGTGGTGATAGGTCGTCAGCATCAATATGGTTCCGCCCAGTCTGTATTCGACAGCATAATCATAGGTTGATAATGCAGAAAGCCACCGGTGCCCAGTGGCGCTCTAACTTAGCTGAAGTCTGTACATAGATCAATGGGTTATTGTCAGTCTTCACCAATATCTTTGCCCCATAGAGGTATTCATGAAACTGATCAACGATGGCCCATTTTAGCACAAGGAACTCCAACTTATGCACAGGGTAGTTTCATTCAGATGGGGTCAAGCTCCTACTGGCAAGCTACTGGTCTCAGGGCCATCCTCATGGTCTTGATACAGTACCACTCCTAGACCCTGCAGACTAGCGTCTGTATGCAGCACATAGGGTTTGGTGGGGTCAGCATAGGCAGCGATGGGGGCGTGGGTGAGCTGGTATATAATCTCATGGAAGGCTGCTTCACAGTCGGGCATCCAGCGGGCCTGAAGAGTTCAGCTGGGTGGCAGTATACTTTTTCTGGTTCTTTAACATCCCTTTTTGTATTTATGATTGGTAGGAGGGTAACCTGGGTAAGGTTCAAGAGTGGGTGAATCACCTTGGAATAGTTTTTATGAACCTGCAGTAGTAGCCACAGAACCCCAGGAAACATTGTAGTTCTTTCAGATTATGGGGCTGGGGCCAAGTAGTTAGTGCTTCACCTTACTGGGATCAGTCTCTGTCTGTTTTGTAGATACTGTGTACCCACATACTTCAGGAGGTTTGGAAAAACTGGCATTGTCAATGGACAACTTGAGGCCGAAGTCTTCTAGTCGGTCTAGGACTTTAAACAGTCGGTTCTCATGCTCCTCTAAGGTGCTCCCAAACACAATGACATTGTCCAAGTACACCAGGCATTCCAGCATATTCATGTCTCCCACCGCACATTCCATCAATCACTGGAAGGTGGCTGGGTGCCAATATCCCTGTGGCATCCTCAGAAACTCGTAGAACCCCAGTGGACAGATGAAGGCTGTTTTCTCATGGTCTTCGAGGCCATAGGGATCTGTAGTATCTGCTGCGAAGATCCAACACTGAGAACCATTTGCTCCCATTCAAGCAGTCCAGGGCATCTTGTATACGAGGCATAGTGTATTGGTCTGGGATGGTCCGCTGGTTCAGGGTTCGATAATCAACACACATCCTCACAGACCCATTCGTCTTACCACAACCACAATGGGAGGCGTATGGGCTTCTGGATTCTTGTATCACACCAGCAGCGAGCATTTCCTGCAGGTATCTTCTCACATCATCTGTGTCTGCTGGGGCTAGGTGGTGGGACCTCTCTCGAAATGGCCGTTCATCGTGCAGGCGTATGTGATGCTCTGCACCCTGGACACATCCCACATCCCATTACTTCAACGAAAACACTTGGTCTGTCTGGGCAAGTTTCTTGCTAATTCTAACCTTCCATTCAGATGGCAACAGGGAGTCACCAAAGTCAAACAAGTCTGGGGTCACTCTTTCCTTCTCACCAGGATGCTTGTTGCTGGGCAGTACTGCAGTTCCTGCACAGTGTACCGTAGCTAGGTGCACCCTCTGTTCACCTGGATCTCCCGATCTGACACACTGTGAATCTGGACCATCACTCATCGTGCATAGGCATGGGTACGAGCAGGCAAGATGCTGGGCTTGACCAATAATCCTTCTGGCAATTTTCCATCACCTGGTGCATCCAACATCACTATTTTGTTCTTGACATCTTCTCCTCTCCTTGAATGGTACACTGGGCATTAGGGGCCAATACCATGGACTGGGATCCTTCTTCCACACGATCCCCACTGGTTCATCCTGGTCTACTTCCTTGGGTTTCTGTTGCAAATCATAGGCCCTCTTGATCAGAGCCGAATTCTCAGGGCCCTCTGAGTCCGTTGCCCTTGTTTCTTGTGACAGAGTTGCACAGTCTCCCAAACATATGGGTGTTTGTCCCACTAACAGGGGACCCCATCATACAGTCCGGTGGGGGTCACACTAGGGCCAGTGTCTCTACTCGCTCTCTGCACCAGTTACAGTTGCAGGAAATGACAACCAGAGGTGGACATACACTAGGTAGGGATAAGACTTGTCGCTCAGCCCCACACATGTAGGCCTTCCAGGGATTGCAAAGGCACATCAGATAAGTGTTTGTCATACCAGTCCTGGAATACAGTGGTCACTTGCAACCCACTGTCAAGCACAGCCAGTATGAATACCATTCACAGTCACCGTAGTCTCATTGAAGGGCCCACTATGTTGGACCAGTCTGGAGAGGCAGTAGCAGAGGCCTGGACAGACGATTTAGCCCTAAAGAAATTTGAGTTAGGGTTTCTGAACCCTCACTGTGGTCATTTGGGCACCCTTGGCCATTGATTTGCTTTTGAGCTCCCTTGGAGTCTGTTTACTACTCTTTCTAAGTCCTTCTGAGACCGCATTCTGTTTTCATATGGCCATCCTTTCTACAGTTGTGACAAATGATAGACTCCTGGGTCATCCTGGGAGAGAGCATCGTATGAGGAACTGAAGCAGTAGTAAGAGATTGGGCTGTAGTAGCTGCTTGCAGTGGTGAGAGTGGTGCAATGTGTCTTAACAGTTCCTTTGGAGTGGCAGTCAATCCGGTGATTTCAGCTTTGGAGCCACCCTCGGTAGCGGATGCCTGAGGGTGCACCCCACCCCATGGTAATCATGTCCTGAAAGGGACCAGAATCTTGTTCCATGGGGAAACCCTTGAGAGCACCCGTCTTCAACTCTGGACTTCCCTTAGTAGCTTGTCTTTCCAATGCTGGGCCCGGGCGGAAGTCCTTTGCATTCTCAGAGTGCTCGTTAAGTGCTGACTTTTGCCCTGAGCCTCACTTGGCTGATCACTTCGGTCACTTGCGTAGCAGCAGCAGATATGGGTGCAAGTTCCGCGAGGTTGCCTTTGCTCAACCCCTGAATTTCTTTCATTAGCTTGTTATAGGAGGGGGGCAATTCCAGTCAGGTGGCAAGCGCAACTTAGCAGTAACAATTCTGAAAACAGAGCAGACTTAAGGATCCGGTCCAGCCTAGTTCGATCTAATTCATTTGATGGCAAACTACCCTTTCTGAGGCACTCTTGTAGCAGCTTTTGAAGCCGAGTACATACACAGACAATGGCTCCCTGGGTACTGCTGAGCATTTCTTACTCTCCACCACAGATCCTCATCTGAATCCGGGCTCCCATACACATTCTCCAATGCATCAAGATAGTCCTGTGCAGTTGTATCGGGGTTATTGGCCCACTTGGCACGGATGGTAGCCAGGGCAGGACCTCGGAGGCTCTCACTCAACATCTTCGTTTCTCTGCTTCTGAGCATTGCCATTCAAGTACTAGAGGGCAACATAGTCTGTCCAGGTCTCTCAGTCATCCTCCCAGGGGTGGGAGGGTGCCCAAGAAGATTCTCAGCCTTCAGTAGGAGTCATGACTAATGGCAGGTACAGATATAGGGGCCAGCATTGGCATGGGCACAGAAGGAGGGCAGTAACAGGTGCTGGAGTGGCAGGGGTGTTGGGAAGGAACACCACCAGGTGGCAGGAATAGTTTCTTAAAGTCCTCTATGGTTTCTCTTCCTCCAGCAACAACTTAGCAAATTTCTCATCAAAGTCTCAGATAATGGTGAGAGTTCATCCTCCTCGGGATCTTTACTGTCTTTGTTATCACTCTCCAGGCAGCTGGAACCCTTCTGGGCGATAGTCTATGACACTTTAGAGCTGTCACAAGGTCACTACACTCTACCAGGGCCGTGAAAGTTTGGGCAAACAAATCAGCCTGTCGACCTACCACCATAGGGTTTTTAAACATTCAACTTTTGGAGAGTGCTCCCTCTACAGTGTCTTTACTGGTACCAAGGGAATATCCAGTATAAGTAGAGCATTTTGGGGTCGATCTCCTGCCCAGTACACCACCCACCAACTGGTGTACAGCCATTTCTACTGGGGTAGCCATCAGTCTTTAACAATAATTCATAATTTTTGGCCACTAGAAGGCACAAAATCCAGGGTGAGCCTCAAAATGTAACCCCTAGGTGGCACTATCCCAGGGCTACTACCCCTGCCTGCTTGGCTAGTAGCAGGTTAAGGGCCTGAATTCTGAAATGGGTGCCTCCACCTAAAGGTCAGGGTGGGTAGTGGTCAAGCTAACCTGGGCACAGCCCTCCGGACATTGTAACCCCCTCTTTCCTTACTAGTGGCGAGAACAATACACAATAATCACTTTCACAGTACCCTTGATGCGCCACACAAGTACCATCACTGTTTGCACTTACCACCAGGGCTTTCCTCTGGCTCGGCCCTGGGGACCCCTTAAAACACGGTTATACACAGCAAATAGCAGTACAGTACTCTTGCACAAACTGGAACCACAGTCAGGGTAAATGCAAAAAAAGTTAGATCTGATTTATTTAAGGGACTTGAACAAGGGAGGTGTAATCGGTTAATTTGTTAAAGACTCTATTATTCAAACAGTTATACATGCACTTCAGGGTCTATAAACATTCACACTCTGGATACCCAGATGGAGAACAGTGGGCTAGCCAGGAGCGTTGCAGCTGGTTGGGGCCCTTTGATGGAAGAAAAACATGCACCACACACACTAATTATAATCCAGAGCCGGAGGGCTCAGTTCATGAAAAGAAAACAACAAGACAATCAGATGACACACTTTTAGATTAGGCTGTTGTTGCAGGAGCTACCCTGATGATTACTCACGATACCAAGACTGGACACAGGCTGGATGAAAATTGAGACTGCAAGTGGTTGATGTGGAGTACCAGAAGAAGCAGGGCCCACACAGTTCGCCGAGGCGTCATTCCTGTTCAAGCTTGGAGCAGGGGCTGATCCCCAGGCAGGTCTCTCATCGATAGCTTTCTCGTGCTATGGTAGTCTGGCTGGGCCAGTGGCAAGGCCCGGCCAAATGGAGACAGATTTGGATACAGTCCGTTTTGGGCTGGATACAGCTTCAGCAAGCAGAACACAATTCACACAGTGGGGAACCGAATCACGACCCACTAACAACTCACAGCACATTTACATGTAAGCAAATTCTACTGTACCAGGCAAATCGCTCTCCAGTCATGATCACAGAATCTCTGCACAAACCAGGGATTCAAAAGCAGATGGAAATCCTGACAGGCCGATCGCATTCAGCAAAATCTTCTGTTTTCTTCAGATATGAGCCTGGTAGAAAATCAGTGGTTTACTTCATTCTCACAAACTTGGATTTAGTCCGAAATAATTCTCTTTTCTCCTCTCCAGGGGCAGCAGGCAGACATGCAGGCCAAAACTCTGCTTTCACAGTTCTCCCATTGCTGCACAGAATCACTTGAGCTCTTTCTTCTTCAGTTCTCAACTTAGATCTGCCTTAAACAGCAGGCAGCTGGGGATTTCCTCAGATCGAAAAGGTTCGGTCGGCTGATGTCAGTCAAAGCAAGAGCTCCCTTTCAGTTGCAAAAAGGCGCAAAAGGCCAAAACTACAATTCCTACAGATTTTGACTCCAAACAGCTCCTGTAGTCCGGCTCCATTTTAGGGCCCACCAGTTTTGATTGGTCCAGTTTGCAGTCCCGGCCAAATGGTGGGGACAAACAAAACAGTCCTTGCTGCAAAGAAGGCAGTTTGGACAAACTACATTATCACTATCACTCTAAAAGATTTTCAGCAAATCGTTACATCTTTCAATAGAGCTACCTCTCAGGTTATTTATAACTGCAAACCAGGCAGCTCTTAAAGAGACAGTACACAGAGGCTATACAGGCACTCTCTGGCAATCATATTTAAACTGCTAAAACACAGGACACCAGCCTGGCAGTGAGCATTTAGGCAAGCTCAAGGAAGACTTTTCGGGAACCCCATTTGTAGAGGGTTACCGTAGAACTAGGGAAAAAGAGAAAGCAGTGAATTCAGGACTGGAGACAGGACTGCAACAAATGTGCAGTTGACTGCAGGAGTGAGACAGTAACTAAGTCCAAGGATGAAACTATCCAGGAGGCAGAGATATAGAGCTGCAACTATAAACCTTATAAAGGCTTTTGCTAAGGGTGGAGATATTCACCAGGTTCCTGGGGCAATCCAACAATGAAATTCACAAGTTAGCTGCCTTGAGATTCTCACCTCAGAAGAAATGGTCCAGTCACTGAGGGAAAAGAATATCCGCCCCAAGGAACAAGCATTTAATAAGACATGGAGGAAGGGGTGGGGCAGAGGGAGAAAATTTGACTTCAGTGTCTCTCACAGAAAAACAGGCTAGGAGCATACTATTAAATCAGAAACAGTGGCATAAACTCCAGATTGCAGTGCACTCGAAATGACATAAATACCAGGGAGCTACAATGTCAGGCACAAATTCCAGTTTACAGCTCGGCTGGACAGAGGCACATTTAAGTCCAGTCTGTACAGGGATTTTTGCGATCTCCTCTAGTCTGCAATAGTGCAGAGGTAAGTTCAGGTAGAAATTCAGCCACAGCTTGGAAGGCAGGGAGAGCTAGAAAAGGTGCCAGAATTCAAAGCTAGGCTGCCTGAGGGCTTGAAATAGAACCTGCTGGCTACAGTACCTTGCTGGCTTCGAGGTGGGATGGTGAGGTCCAGAGCCGTGGGGAGCGCCATGGTGACCCCAACAGGGTGACTAGGAGCCTAGGGAAAGAAGAGGGGTAGAAGATTATATTTAGTGCAGGGACAGAAGAAGGAGGCTGGGACAGACAGTCAGACTGAGCAATTAAGTGGGAGGGATGGACAGAAGTGATTAGCTTGGCAAGGAGGGGTACTACTGAAAGTAGGGAGGGGCAAGAATCAGCAGTACAGATGATAAAGAAATCCCACACCAAGAGCAGAAAGCCAGTAGACTAAGAAATAAAAGTCCTACCCTAAATTATTCCTTAAACAGTTAATTGGTGAGCAGTCAGCCAGTATGTTCTAAGAATTTAAATCATTAGCTTATTAGTCATAGAATCATCAGGAAAATACAGTTAATTACTAAATGCACAAAGAAAAATACAGTAGCACTTAAATGAGTTTTAAATTTGACTTATGTCTCTCACAAGAAAAGAGGCTAGGAGCATACAATTAAATCAGAAACAGCGCATAAACTCTGAGATTGCAGTGCACACAGAAATGCCATATATACCGGGAACTACAATGTCAGGCACAAATTCAGTTTACAGCTTGGCTGGACAGAGGCACATTTAAGTCAGTCTGTACAGTGATTTTGCGATCTCCTCTAGTCTGCAATAGTGCAGAGGTAAGTTAAGGTAGAAATTCAGCACGCTTGGAAGGCAGGGAGCCACTTAGAAAAGGTGCCAGAATTCAAAGCTAGACTACCTCAGGACTTGAAATGGAACCTGCTGGCTACAGTATCTTGCTGGCTTGAGGTGGGCTGGTGAGGTCCAAGAGCCGTGGGGGCGCCACAGGTGACCCAACAGGGGCAACTAGGAGCCTTGCTGGCTTTGAGGTGGGCTGGTGAGGTCCAAAGAGCCGTGGGAGCACTGTGGTGACCCCAACAGGGCGACTAGGAGCCTTGCTGGCTTTGAGGTGAGCTGGTGAGGTACAAAAAGCCATGGGGAGCACCGCAGTGACCCCAACAGGGCGACTAGGAGCCTTGCTGGCTTTGAGGTGGCTGGTGAGGTCCAAAGAGCCATAGGGAATGCCACGGTGACCCAACAGGGCAACTATTGCCCCCTTACCCAAGATCAAAATACTCAACTCCGAGCATGTCTCCTCCCCCAAAGACCAAAAAGATGGACCACTGTGCCATTCTTGGTTGGCTAAGAATTGTTCTCTAAGTGTGTGTAGTCTCGTATCTTGTAGGAAAACAATGTATATTCTTAAGTCCCTCAACAAATAAAGGTTGTACATCTTCTCTGGGTTTTCTTAGTACTGTTGGTGTTAAGCGACTCCATCACTAGAGTCCCAGGCATCATATAAGTCACATGACATCTGACAACGAAACACCATCATCTCCTTTCCAGGTGACTTTCTGTTCGATTGTTTCATTTTTTTTTTTTTTTCCTTCTTTTCAGAGCTTCGATTCTCCAGAAGTGCTTTCTTTATCAATGGTCAAATCGGGAGGGATGAGGCCATGGAAGAGGTATCTGATTCATCCTCCTCATCTACCCATTGTTTCCTCTTTGTCAAGGAGAAAATCTGTTACTGGTTTGCAGTAGGAAATCCTGACTCCCTTCTTGTAACTCATCATCTTTCCTCATCTGGCTCCTTGTAATCTTTCTGGACTTTTGCTGCTCCATTGCTCAGTAAACGGAGCAGTAAAAATATTTCTGAGGCCAGAAGATTGTGGGAAGGGTATCTCTCCGTACCACCTCGGGTTCATCCAATGTTTTAGAGCCCAATACATCACCATCTCTTTCCTCGTGAACCTCCTTTGCTAACTACGAGGCGCCTCTGACATCGAACTGGTGAGCTCTCTATGAGATCTGACCCATACATGGAGTGCCAGAACGTTGACCTCTATGTTTAGTAGACTGCTGATCTTTCTGGGGCATCTCTTCAATATCTTCCTAATTTTCCATAGCTTCAGGGCCATTATGAAATGCCCAAGGTCAGTTCAAAAAGGTGTGTAGTTTCATTACAGAAGTTGATTGCAATGGCGAAGGGCAATTGATTGCTACATGCCCAATACCATTACATAATAAGCATTTTAGTTGGTCACAGGCACTACTTAGATGGGAGTAGGCCCCACACCGAAAAATAAGATCTGGGCTGGCCTGCATTGAATATAAAACCATGATCTCACCCTAGATAGAAGCAACTGGGGAAGTGCTGTATTGCTCCATTCATCTGTGGAAATCTCACTTTAATCCGCAACCCCTGTCCATGTGTCTTCTGAATCAATAATCAGGTCCAAGAGCTCCAACACTGAGCATTTAGTTTTCAGCCAGTATAAAATGTCTCCTATCGCAACTCCTCATTTTTAAAAGAACTGTTATTGTAGCAAATGTTGGTCTGGAAGGGAATGACCACGAAAGGTTTACATTCAGGTGTTTGTTTCAGGCCCTGATATCTCTGCCGAATTTGCTCTAAACCCTCGGCTGTTTTGAAGCTAACATCAAAGATGGGGTCACCCGATGTATGTACAAGTGCATAAATTTCATGCGCTGAGAACCCATACTCTCTTTAATCAGTATTTTCTCGGCGATGTATCCTGTCAGGGTACACTCCAGGCCTCCCCTGTACTTAATGTGAACTGCATCTTTCTATTTGGCCTGTTCAGGGTACATGGAATAACCCAGCAAATGTCCTGGGTTTGGGGCCTTGTGGTCCTGCCTCAGGCCTTCCAGTACCAAGGTGCCCATGTCTCGGGTGGCCCTCTTCACGATATGGGCTTGTGGAACTGCAGGAGCAGTGTGTGTCTGATTTATTGTATCCTGGTGTTGGGGGCGTAGATCTGAGGCTGGGGAGGGGATTACTGCCAGCCGTCCTTCCTCCATGCATTGAGCATTGCCATCCATGGGTCTTGCAGCTTGAGCCAATTTGTTTAGAAACGGGCATGCATCTGAGGGGTGACATTTAGTTCAGGGAGGAAGGTAGTTCCAGGGGATCACTTGCTGCACCTGCAATCTCTCTGGGGAGGCCCACGGTTGGTCTTTAGACTGCCTGACCCAACCTGCTTGCTTTAGTGCCTCTTCCACAGTTAACACGGTCACCAAAACATTCTGATCATAATCTGGCAGTAGAGCTATGCTGCTGATGCAGGTGACCCAAACACTGTTCAGTTTTTCCTTCTATGTTGAATCTTTATTTATTTTGACCCCTTCCTCTTCCAGCAGCTTTCTTGCATCTCTACCCAGCATTTCACTGCCCGAAATGTGTTTAGACAAAGTCTTCTTGCCTTTGCTGCCATTGCAAATGTGTCCCCACACCAGCTTTCCTAGCTGAATCACCTTGTTTCAGTGTTATCATTTTGACTTGTACTCACGGTACCTTCCCGCTACTACCAGCGGTATTTTGTCTTTATGAACTGCTGTCTCAGCACTGCCGACCAGGGGCATTTGCCACTTGTCAAACTTTCAGCTGCTGCATCACCTGCAGCTACCTTCCTCTCACTGGTCCCACTGCTGGCATCCACCACCTCTGCAGGCTCCATATTAGGCACAGAGGTCCTCTAGATTAGTTTCTTGAGCTGCCTCCGTCAGTGTCAGCAAATTCAGCAACCGAATCCGTTGCTGCTTCGACAGTTGTGCCACCAGATCATCTTCAGAAAAATCTCCTCCTGCAAAGTTACTTGAGCAGTATCCTCAATCTTCTCATTCAATGAAACAGGATCATTCTCCAAAGCTGGACCTGCAGGTACACCAGCCTCCATTGCCACATCAGCACTTCCTCCTCCTCCTCTGTCCGGCTCCAAACAGGGCTCCTCCATTCTGCTCCCAGGAAGTCAAGCCCCTGCTGGCAGAGTAGGGAATTTTCCTGTGTTCTGGCCAAATCTCTCCATTCACTAAAAATACCACCAACAGCTTATTCTGGTTCAATTTCAGTTGCTTACCGTCTGTATCTCCTCCCGGTCACCCATGAAAAAGGGACTTCTAGGCCCAGTGGGCTTCCTGGGTCAACAAAATTCAATAAATAAATATATGCATGCAGGGTCTCTACCCAGCATCACTTAAAAATCTACTAGTCAAACCTACCCAGCCCTACCTGCTTAGCTTGCAGTTCCATGACCTGCTACATGTACCTGGGGCATACAGATCTATAGAGGCAAAGCCTGTGCTGTGACTGCACCTACATTCTGGAACATATTCCCTGACAATGTCAAAAGCCCCAGCTGTCCACGCCTTAAGAGGGACTGAGGCCAAAATGTTTGGCATCAATAAATCCAGAATTTGGATCAGCATATCCTCAAGCAACCTCATGCCAAAATCAGATCTGTAAGTTACTGAGTTTAAAAGTTACAAGTCATGGCTGGTAGTCTAGCCTAGAGGTTAGAGTAATGAGCTGTTAATCAGCTTGGTACATCCAGCAGACAGATCTGGGTTTGATCCCCACAACCTCCGGTTGCATTCTTTCTGACTCTGAGCAAGTCAATTGACCTCCCCAGTGCTCCCAGGTCACCCCTGAAAACAGGCACCTGTGCCTAGTGGGCCTTACCTGGTTACCAAAGAATAAAATAATAAAAATAAATAAATACATTTTGTAACCGTTATTTCACTGTCTGTTCAAAAAAGCCAGTTTCAGAGAAGTGCTGATGATGATGTCATCTCCTGAACTCACAACCTGGTCCTCCTGCAAACTACCTTACATGACTTATTTCTCCTATGTTACTTAAAACTGCAGGTGCAGTAAACATCTGAAAAGGAAAATTGACACTGGGTGGATCAGCACATGCAGTTCCATGATGCGTAGATGCAACATACAGTACTTCAGAATGTGACCGGGGTGGAGGTGGAATGCAGTGGAAAACATGGCTTTAGAATAACAAGTTGTGTGCAATTTTTAAAATACTGCAGGTATGAGATTTAAATGTCACCAGGTTACAATTGTGGAATGCAGCAGTGGCAGTCTCAGAAAGTAATTGGAACACATCATTTCAGAATGTGGCAGTGACACACAGTTTCAGAATGTAGCAGTGACGCTCAATTTTGGAATGTGGTGATGATGCACAATTTCGAAATGTGGCAGTGACACAATTTTGAATGCGATGGTGACGCCGTAATTTCAGAATGTGGTGATGCGCAATTTTAGAAAGCAGCAGTGACTTGCAATTTCTGAATGCAGAAGAGACGCAATTTCAGAATGCGCTGGTGATGCACAGGTTCAGAATGTAGCGGTGATGTATAGGTTCAGAATGCAACAGTGACGTACAGGTTTGGAATGCAGTGGTGATGCACAGTTTCCAGAATGTAGCAGTGTTGCACAATTTCAGATTGCAGTGGTGATGCACAGTTTGAATGTGGTGGTGACAGTTTGGAATGTGGCAGTGACGATAATTTTGGAATGTGGCGGTGACACACAGTTTTGGAATGTGGTGGTGATGCACAATTTTGAAATGTGGCGTGACATTACATTTTGGAATGTGGCAGGAGTAGTTTCGAATGTCAGTGACGCACAATTTCAGAATGTGGTAGTGATGCTCAATTTTGAATGTGGTGGTGACACAATTTCAGAATGCAGTGGTGACATGCAATTTCAGAATGCAGCTTTGAAGCACAATTTTGGAATACGACAGTGATGCACAGGTTCACACTGTAGCAGTAATGTACAGGTTCAGAATGCAGCAGTGATTTACAGGTCTGGAATGCAGTGGAGGCTCGCAATTTCAGGATGCAGCTGTGATGCACAATTTCGAATGCAGCAGTGATGCACAATTTTGGAATGTAGCGGTGATGCACAATTTGAATGTGATGGTGATGTACAGGTTTGGAGTATGGCGGTGAAGCACAATTCCGAATGTGGTGGTGGCACACTGTTTGGAATGATGGTGACACATAATTTCGAATGCAGCGTAACGCATAGGTTCGAATGTGGCAGTGACACACAATTTTGAATGGTGGTGACACACAGCTTTGGAATGTGGCAGTGAAGCATAATTTTGGATTGTGGCGTGATGCACAATTTTAGAATGTGATGGTGACACACAATTTTGGAATGTGGAGGTGACTCATAGTTTTGGAATGTGGTGGTGATACATTGTTTTGGAATGTGGCTGTGATGCATAATTTGGAAATTTGGCAGTGACAATTTTGGAATGTGGCATTGAAATACAACTTGGCAGGGATGTACAATTATGGAATTTGGTGAGGATGCACCATTTCAGAATATGGCAGGGATGCCAGTTTAGGAATGGGAAAGAGATGTACAATTTCGGAATGCAGTAGGGATGCATAATTTTAGAATGTGTCTGGGATGCATAGTTTTGAAATGTGGTGAGGATGTGATGCACAATTTGAAATATGGTGGTGCATAAAATTCTGGAATATGGGAGGGACAAGCAATTTCAGAATACATGGTGTGTCCTGTCACATTCCAACAGCGTGCATCCCACAATATTCCGAATTGCCAGTCCCACCAAATTCCTGAAAATCTGAGCTACAGTAAAGTTGAGCCGGGCCAGTGGTGTGGAAGCTGAGGTGCTGGATGCCTCATTCAACCACACTGGCGACCTAGGTTGAAACAGACCAGGGTTGCTTGGGGGCTGGTAGGGGAAGGAGGATTGAGCATTTATCAATGACCTTCCTCTTTCTGGGAAGGGAGACAATGTGTACTGCTGCTTGGATGACACCTAGTGGAAACTACATGGCATAGCAGTGGTCATCAGAACTGAAAGCCAGGGTGGCATTGAGTGTGCACTGTCTTCACAGTGTACTTGCATGCCATTGCACACTGTCCACGCTGACTCAAGGGGGTGATGAGCGGAAAAGAACCCTGTCAGCAGGATGATGCTGCAACCTTGCAAGCACTGAACCACCACCATCCATGGAAGTCACACAACCAAATAAGAAGTAGATGGATAAGTTCTGGAGGTGGGTGACAGAGTTGGGGTTACAGCGGAGGAGGCCAATGGGGAGGGTAGGATAAAGTCCATATAAAAATTGAAACATTGCATGAACTATAAACTGAAAGTGTCTAAATGTCATATTGTTCAGTTATCCAGTTGGTATTAGGGGCTACTTAAAGGAACATAAACAATATGTAATTTAAATCAACTATTCATGGTGTTTTCTGTTCATTATTGACATGCTCTAAGCATATTTGTTGCTATTATATTTGTTTTCTGCATGTTGTTTTTCCCACTCTGTTTAGTGCTTTCAAGAGGCGCTGTCAAGACTCCTGTCAATAATTAGGGAAACCTCTAAAGTGGAAAACACACACACACACACGGGCTTGGTGTTAGTCTTCAAAGCCTTTTTACTCTTTCCCTCATACCCACCACTGCTGTCACTACTCTGTGCCCCTCCCTGATGTCCAACACCTTTCTATTGTGCCTCCTTTTGTACCAGTTCTGGTTTGTCCCTTACCTCCTCTTTATCATCTCCCTCCTTCCTCAAACCCTCTCTGTAGCAGTGCTTTCCATTCCTTTCTATTTCATATAAGAAATCTGCTATTGGTCAATCTGCCTTTTCTTATCACTTTCTTAAACTCTGGTCCACCCTTCCTCTGTCAGCCTGCTCCTATCTCATCTGCTTTCTCCCTCTTCTTTGTGACTTTTCTACTCCAACCTACAACTGTCCAAGGCTCTCTACCTCTAGAATTCCTTCTTCTCCACCTAATGCCTTGCCCTTTTGCATCCCTCCTCCATCCACTATACCTTTGTAAGTAATTTCCCCTGCCTATCAAAGCTCAGTTCTAGGGATATGAATATGGTTCACATATCACATGATGGCAATGCTTCCTTAAGGCGGATTCACTGGAGCGTCTTTAAATAAAGATCCATCTACCACCCAGTTGGTATATCCCTTGGCTCTGCCTTGTGACGTCAGATCTTTCTTTCCACTGGAAGAGTTTGATCGCCTCCTCCTTCGCAGCCCTGCGAGTTGTAGGGCTTAAGTGTGACATTGACAAACTTAGTGACTTGTTCTACTTTTCAAAAACAGTTTGTATATTCCTTGGTCCTGCTGTCGACATCTGATTGAAAACATGGAACATGAGGAAGCAAAGCCCATCCTGGCTTCAGACAGTGCATCACATGCTGGTAGAAGTTGTCACGGACAGACCCATATGTGTCATGCCTGGAAGTGACTCATGATGTTGCTGGTTGCGGCCTCTGCCATACGATGCTGTTGTCCTCACTGAAGACAGTAAGGGTCACCACCTCCTTGGCCATCTGATTGAAACCTGAAATTCTGGGCCAAAGGTGGTCACAAGGTGGCCTCTGCTGTAGTGGGGTCCTTAACGCAACTAACAGCCATGGTATATGTGGTGGCAAAGGCCATGGCAAGAGCTTGTCAGCTTTGGTGCTGTTTCCTGCTAGAGTCAGCATCGGCGGGTGTCCTTCACAGAGAAGTTTCATGTTATGAGTCAGGTGCTCGGAGGACCTTGAGGGGCAGCTCTGCTCACCATGCCATGGTAAGCAAAAGAGCAGAAACCACTGCTGTCGGTGGGACTGGGAGAGATCACATTCCTCCCACTCTCTCGTGACTCCCTGATCAAGCAGATGGTTGTCGGCTCGGCTTTGGTCAAGCCCCTGTTGGTTGAGGATGGATCACTGGCTCCATGGTACCACCACTCGGGCGTGCCAACCGTGACACTGGTCCATCAGGTGGTTAGGATTTTTCTGTGCCCGTTGACGTTCGGAGGGGGTCAGTGAAGAGTCAATCTCAAAATCCTGATTATTCTGGTCTTCACTCAGGAGGATGTGAAGCAGTTAGTATTCCAAGCTATCCTGCTTGGGATCAGCCTCCCCAGAATGTCGTGAACTTGAAACCGGTGCCAGTGATTTACACTGCTCCTTCAGTTACGTCTTTTGACATTGGCCCTGTGTCGATGGTCAAAATCGAGGCCTCCAGTTCTCAATCTTGCTCGACTGGGAGGTGTTGCCATAAATGCTCCTCATCCTCTTCATCTTTGGATGAGGAGAGACTTCTTGGCGAATGCAGTGGTGCTACAAGTAGCTGCTCTGGCAGCATTGGGCTTGACAGGGCCTGGTAGGTCTCTACTCCCGACTGTTGTGGTCAACTGGCAGGTGCTGGTCAGGCCTGTGCCAGTCCACCTAAGACAGTTGTCTCCAGCAAGCATCTTTCCACCATTGTTGGTGGAACTGCCTCCATAACAGCCCATGTGAGGGCTCCTTTGAAGGACTCCCACCTGGGCATCGGCTTCTGGGTCGCTTATTAGGTGAAAACATCCACTCTGGTGATTCCAGGGTGGGCCATGGCAGTAAGCAGCTGAGGGCCATCTTTGAAGAGTCCTTGGATGTCTCCAGTAGGTCCTTTGCAATCTTCAAGGACACATCGTTCGACCAGGATTGGTCAAGGAACTGATCACTGACCATGGGCCAGTGTCTTTTGCCCTGTACTGCTCCTAGAACTGCAGTTACAGATGAGTAACCTGTTTTTTTATCCACTACATGTACTGTACCTGTTGTACTGGCTTTCTTGAAATGTTTTTGATTATACGCCTTTGATATACTGTATTGCTGTATATAGCTTATATTTTTGTATTTATGTAATACTATTTATTTTGTTCTCTCTTCTTGAACATCTCTTTACCCCTCACTCCCAGGATGCATCTGGAAGTGAGCTTTATCAGCTCAGTATGTCTTTCCTGGTGAAAAGTTTGGAATGAATGAATGAATGAATGGATGAATGAACATGAACATATGTACATACATAATCTGGCCATCTGTTAGTGCCCGATGTACCCCATACTTAGGTTTTGGAGGCAGTTCTCTTTAACTGCCATTGTTTTGATTTGATAGTCAGATTACACTAAATAATGGTTTATCATCCAAGAATCATTCTTCACCATTGAATCACTCTAGTGGGTCTTAGCTGGAGGCCCTAGGACCCAGCAGGAGCCAGAACTTTTCAGACAGCTGGTGATGCAGTGGGCAATGCTGCAGCAGTGCATGTGCGCGTGGTATACAGCAGTACCAGCCCCAACAGCCTCTGGTCATTTTTTCTACACGTCAAGTACACATCAGTGGCAATGTCGCTCACCCCAGGAGTCAGAACTTCACCGTCATATAACAACAGCGCTCAGGTCTTCAGTTTTAGTATTTAACTTTAGAGTCTGCTATTTTGTGTTCGCTTTGGCTAACTGCACATAAAATAATTTACAGTTTCTCTCTGCCCTACTGCGTGTAAACGGTTGATGGTCATGGATGGTAGGGAGTCTGAAGTGGTGGCTGCTCTGGAAGTGGGACTGTGCCTGGTCCCCCTTCTCCAGAGAGGTTCGATGATGGGTGTCCAGTACTTGGGAGGAAGCACAGTCCACTCAGAAGAACAAAAAGAAATGGTACCAACCATGCACACACTTTGTGAGGGATCCAAGTACTGTTCACCTCATCATCTTCCTCTTCTTATAAGAAGGAAAAATGGCACCATTCAAGGTCACACTCTGTGAAGTCTGTCATGAGATCTTCAGCTTCCATAGGTCGGAGGTCCCCACCTTCGCCACTGACAACACCATGGACATCCAGTCTTATGAGGATGCTGTCTCTAGCCCAGAGCCTTCTCCTGTCTTCTAAGGAGGACTCCAGTTGGCAGTTCCACCACTGGGCAGGTCTTATAGAGCAGTGGGTGCAAAATCTGGACCGTGGCACTACATGTGACACAGGCCTCTGTACCTGGGGTTGGCTGGGCTGGTGCTGGCACCACTGGGCCCGGTAGTGTGGTCACCTATGGCAACAGCCTCTCGATTCTTGCCACTAGCTGTACCACCAACATCTATTCCCTTGTGCTATCACTCAATCCTGCCAGGGGACAAGGTCATCCACAGTGCTACAGCCAGTGTCGACTTTGTCATCAGTGCCATGTCCAGTGTTGCATCCAGTGCCAGATTTATACCCTCAGGGCCTGACTGATGTCAGGAGTGACATCACATGGGCTCATGGTATCAGTAGCCTCCAGGTGCTGCTGATGGTGTTGGTTCCGCACCACCTTCTGGGGCTGGGACCAGAGTCGATGAGTGTTGACAAAGCTGTATACTGTGCTGTCAGCTCTTTGCCACACTCTCTACTGTCCCCTTCAAGAGGTTTATGTTAGTATCTTAACTCCGAGATGGAAACACAAGGCAAGTTGTTTATGGGCACACTTATTTTATTTGTTATAGTGTATGGTTAAAAAAAACAAGCGTCTGGCATGTCTTTTTTAAACTGTAGTTACCGTAATGCTGAGGTACAGTGAGCAGAGGCAGTGAAACCAGGCAGCAAGAAGTCTCAACTATGAGAAATTGTAGCTGCAGTTAATGATAGAATGTACAATAAGGGTTTTAGAACGTGTACAGCAACTTGAGAACATGCACAAGGGTTTTTGAGCTGCTTGACTTCTCTGCACAAAAAGCCCTAACCATACTATATTAAAATTATATTCCTACTGTAATTTTAATCTTCCAGAATATCTTCACCGTTGATTCAAACAACTGTTGCCATCCCTGGACTCACCTCAGTGTGCTTGTATTGGTCTTCACCCCTTTATACTTGGTTTGGGCTGTAAAGCCACTGTGTTACTGGATTTGGTGACCTCCATAATAGCCTCGGGGCTATCTTATGTCCTTGGGTTAAGTGCCTAGGTTCTTGTTAGGGTGTGCTGCCTACCTCCTCAGTAAAAAGGTACTGAGGTGGTCGAAGGCTGGTGCCTCTGTATACTGGCATGTACATGCATTGTTGCATGATGGTGTGTACACAGTGTCTACCACGCCACCAACTTTCTAAAAGTTCTGACTCTCGCTGAGTCCTAGCGCCTGGCTAAGACCCACTAGTGTGAATCAATAGTGAAAATATGCTGGAAGATCAAGAATTATAAGAACATAATTTTATCCTCTTTAACATAATCTTTCACCAGTCAGTGTTGCTATGTCCAGGGATTTGCATTGCTGTTTGTCACTTACTGCAGTATTTACTGTACTATGTTGTTCTTTTGGTGTTGCTCTGTACTGTCCCCATTAGCCTGTTTCCTACCCGTCCTGCTCCTCCTGCTTATGTTGGGTAAGCAGGAGGGAGCAGACAATCTAACCATTTCTAAGTCCCCTCTTACCCTGTTCAAAGGGATCAAGGCTGCTCATCTAAATATTCAGCCTGCTTCCCAAACTACAGTAGATGCTTTCTGTCTTGGTGCCTTTAAGCCTGGGGTGGTCTCTCTCAGTTATTTGTGTTCCTGTTGTTGAAGCACAGGTCAGAAAGCATAGAAAACCAGGAGAAATGTCAAAATTACAAATAGTATTTTATTTTTCAATAACAGCAAATAAAAATAAAATTATTCAGTATAACTATTTACAAAGGAATTACAAACAGAGAAAACTAAGTCCTTCTGTTCCAAGTTTCAGTCTGTCAGTCTCTCACTCTCCTTGTCTCTCTAACAAAAGCATTGCTGCTCTTTTATAAGTCTTTGCCTGGGAACCTCGTTAAGAGATGTTCTGCTTCTCACAGAATATTCTTGGCAGTTTACAGAATGTTCTTGTAAGTTTCATTCCTTGCAGGTGTAGGACTGTGCAGTGTCCATATTGCTATGGGCAAGTTGATCTTTCCGTGTCACATAAGGTACCAGTCTGATTGCCCATTGCTGCTTTGGCCACTGGCGAACTCACGGCAGCCCTTTCAAAAGCTGTCAGGTATGCTTGATATCATCCGAGGGACACAACTTTGTAAGTTTAATGTATTTTAGTTGTTTGCGTCTTGTTGCCTGCTGGACCAGTGCCAGATCTTCCAGCTTTGATAACTTGCAAGGCATCCATCCATTGCTGCACCTCTTCTCTTCTTTGCTGCTCCTGTCGCTGCATCTTCTTTCTCTGTTTCTCGAGTTGTGGCATTTCTTCTTTTCGCTCTGCCTCTAAATATTGAATCTCTTTTCTCTCTGCTGTATCTCCTCTCTTCTCTGTTTCTCCATCTTTGTTTGCTGTATAGCCCACCATTTGAAAAATGCAGTCAGGCTTTCAGGTTCTGTCACTGCCTGTACTTTTTTTTCCATGACTGGTGCTTGTTGTATAATCTCAGTTTGGGCTTTAGTTTCTGCTTCTAGTTTGGCTGCCATTCTTCCAGTAATGATTCCTGGGCTGCTGCCGTACGAATCCATACCTTTCTTCTATGCTTTCCTGGTACTTCTGGCTTAGAGTATGCACAGTGTAAATCCCACTGCTAACACCGTCTGTCATTGAGGCATAGGTCAGGAAGCATAGGAAAACCAGAAGCAGTTTCAAATTGACGTTTATTTTTCTCAATAACAGCAAAATAAAAATAGAAATTATTCAGTATAACTGTTTACAAAGGCAGTACAAACAGAAAATGAAGTCCTTCTGAGAGTATCTCTTAATTCCAAGTTTCAGTCTCTCACTGCTTCTTGTCTCTTTAACTGAAAGCTTGTTACGCTGTTTTATAAGTCTTTGCCTGGGAACCTTGTTAAGAGATCTTCTGCTTCTCACAGAATGTTGTTGTAAGTTTACTGAATGTTCAAGTTTCATTCCTTGTAGGTGCAGCAAAAGAACTTGGTAACCAGAACTGACCTCTTATTTACAGCTCTGCAAAATGCTTAAAAACTGCATCTCAGGTTAAGCCCTTTAGTTCCAAAAGCTTTTGCAGTCATCTCAACAGTATAACTATATACAGTTTTAAACAAAGGGATCACAGATTCACATAACAATTCACATGTGTTTTATAAATGCAGACATGCAAGGAGGAGAAAAGACAGAACATCAAGTGAAGGCAGAGATAGCGGAGAGGCAGAGAATTGAAACTGTCAGAGTGATCAGTTCCTAGGTCTCACAAGAAAATTTGATTGTGCAACCAGACAGAGAAGAGACAGAAAAGGAGAGGGCAGAACAGACCCTTGCATTTAAACTCTTTCTGCATAATAAATGGGACAGGGCCTTATTCAACCCTGTCACAGCCTCTTCCCAATATACATTTTTGTAAGTATGCTATATGGATCTCTTTATGTAATAAAAATATATATTTTATTGCATTTAATGCCTCGTGCTTTGTGTGCTGCTCTGTCCTTTTAATTTCCAGTGCCTTTAACTGCAGCCTGATGTGATTGTCCAAATAAAGACAAAGCTAGCTAAGAAAACCTTGGACACTGATATCTCCATTCCAGGCTATTGAGTCTGTAAGCAAAATTGGGGCAAGCATGGAGATGGCATCACCATCTATATCTTACTTACCCTATATTGTTTATGCCTTAGTTGTTCCCATGTCGTATGAATTACGATTGCTGAAATCTTCTTTCCTCACTGTTGCCCTATTTTTTTTATTAGTGGCACCTTCTGCTGTCTAGGTGTTCTAAGAATGACCTCCTGAACATCATTCCCACCTCTGCCTCCCCATGGCCATCCCTGGTGAGTTCCTGCTTTTGGGTGATCTAGACACTAACTGGATCTGCCCTTCTTGAAGGAACTCACTGGAACATCAAGCTCAGTACCTCTCACAACTCATATGTCTGAATCCTAAATGTACAAACCATTTACTAATCAGCTGGATCCTCACTTCCCACCCAATAGGATATTAGCTGCAGGTTTCTTGCCTGATATCTTCAGTGATCACCACTGGCCTATTTCTGTGTGAGGAAGATTCTTTGGCCCAAAGCTCCTCCCAGAATTATCTCCTCCTACTCTTTTCACAGTCTTGATTTCACCCTTAGTGGCTGACCATTACAGTGTTGACTGGTCCCCAGTCTCACATGCCTTGAGTGTTGATGGTGCTCTGGAGTATTTCTGTAGCAATTTTTTTCTTGGCATGGAACTTGTATGGCCCTCTAGAAATCTAGGGTGAAGAGATTCCATCTCCCTTGGCTCTCAGCTGATCTTGTTGCACTTGCCATAATGTGGCACTAGCAGTCATTATAATCATATATATTCACAAGTAAAAAATGCTTACAAGATAGTTCAAAACAAGTAGTTGACTCCTGATGAAGTGCAGTAGTGTCAAACCGATCTAGAGTCATGTGACCAGAGTCACCCTCACTGAGTTGCTTTCCTATGGGCTTTGGCACAGCAATTTATCCAGCACATTTTTACTTTCTGTGGATATGTAAGTGTTTCTTTCACTTATCTTGTGAATAAAAGTGATTATACTACTGACGATACGCAGACTTTCTTGTCTGTTTGAGTCCATGGTTTAAGTGAAGCATGCCATGTAGTAGAGTTTCTTCTATTGTTGCTTTTTTTGAATTTACTATGCTTTGTCCCCTGTATCCCTGACTGGCCCCCATCTGTTCAGCCACCCACCACCCAACCCTGTCACCCGCCATCTTTGGGACACCTGTCACCTTGCTTGTTCCCCAATGAAATGGGCTGCTGGGGCTGGGCCTTACTCTCCCTGGCTGGGCTGGGTTTTGTTGGCAAGGCAGAGAGCCCTGCCTGTGGAGTGGGACCTATGGATACAGACAACATCCAGTGTTCAGTCAGGGGTTTTCTTGTACCAACCCCTTCCATCAGAGGGCCATGCTGATGCATAGCATCATGTGGCTGATGTCCCCCTCCTTCAGTCCATGGCTCTGGCTGCACCTCCAGCTGTGGTCCTCCAGGTGGCACTGTTGCAGTGGAGACCATTCTCCCTCCCACTCCGGAGGAATCAATCCTCCATGTGATGCTCAGCCATCCTCTCCATGGCTGGCCATCCAATGACCCAGGCTCGTTCCTGAACCTGGGTCATCAGTGTCATGAGTGGTAGTGCTACTGCTGTGCTGGCGGGCCAGTTTAAGTTGCATTTTTTGTAAAGATGTGTGGTCTGGACCTCTTAGAAGGCCTCTGGCTTCCCCATGACCTCTTTCACTGTAAGCAACTCCAAAATGATTTCCTTGAGCAACTGCAACCTTCCTAGGCCAGCTATTTTAAGCCACCTTCCAATCAACCATAAGCTGTACATACAAATTCTGGATGGTGTCCCAACTCTTTGATCTCCCATCACGTGTCTATCCCTTCCATGCAAGTTACTGACTCTGTAATCTCTGCCCCCACCCAAAGCTGCTGACACATTTAACGTGTGCATTACTATCTACTAAATCCCTCATTAGACAGCCTTTACATGCTGCCTCTTCCTGCCATGTAACATGCCCTCCCACAACCTCTGATCTTGGGATATCTCTGTCATCAGGTCATACCTGTGGAGACTTAGCCATCAGGCACTGGGATCCCACATAAGCTTTTCTGAAGCAGCCCTATTAGGGGCTGCCCATGTTGACATCAGTCTCCGATGTCATTCACCCTTTAAAAGCATGGGTGGCCCTGCTCCGCCATCTACCATTTCGCACAGACTCTGCAGAAGCTTTATCGCTCAGTTCGACCACCAGTTTTACTTACCTTTTTGTTTTGTTTACCATTGTATCACTTTTATTTGAAAGTGATTCCTTCACTCTTGTATGTTGAGAACTACTCCTTCATCGATTCTTTTTCTGTTGCTGTCGCTGCAGAAAGAAAGTCTTCTCCACTGACAAACATGAGCTCTGTTTTAGCGGCATATCTACAGCTGAGATTTGTACTGCTTCCGCTTGAGTACTGTCCACCACCTTTTACCAAGCACTACAGTCTGGATATTGCATCCAGAAGAAGGGTGGAGGCTTCGGCCTTGCTGTGCTTCAGGGCCTTCTTTCTTAGGCCTCTGGCCTTCTGCCACCTGGACTGTCCTTGCTTTCAGCACTGCTTGTGACTTGTTCCTACAGTAGGTGTGATGTGATGACAGAGATATCCCGAAGAAGATAGAACATTTACTTAAGAACTTACCATAACAGCAGATCTTCGAAGGAATCTCTGTCATCCGTCATGCTGTCCTCCCCACTCCATCCCCCTTTCTCTCTCTCTGTCTCTTCAGCTTGGCTGTCCTGTTGCTCCAGCCTTTCTGCTAGCTGAGGCACGTTTTTCTCTCTCCTCGGTTCCCTAGTGGGACTCCTGTCCCTCACGGTCTCCAGCTAGGAAAAAGAACTGAGAAGGGGAGGGGCAGCGTTTTATAGGGTAAGTGACATTGAGTTTGACATTGGCATGGGTGGCCCCTAGCAGACTGCTGCAGAAAAGCTTCATGGGATCCTGGTGCCTGACAGATAAGTTCAATAGGTGTGACATGATGGCAGAGATTCCTCAAGATCAGTTCTTATGTAACTGTTCTATACTTCTCCTCTTTTCTTTCCATCCTGTCCTACTGACACCCTCAAGAGCTTGTAGACTTGGATTCCATGAACAGCAACAGCCTGGATGGTCTGGACCAGGCCTTCTCTCTCATGCTGCTCCTGCAATCACCATCCTGATCTCCTTCCTAAACATCTTGTTCTTCTCTGCCATAGTTCCCCAGGCCTGGAAGATGGCAAGAGGCATCCCTTTCATCCAGCCAAAACCCTACCAGGTAGCTACAGCCCCACCTCCCTCTTTCCTGCCCTTGTAGAACTGCAGGAGCCCTTTATTTACTCTCATTTTAATGCTTTCCTCTTCCCTTTCTAGTCAGGCTTTACAGCAGATCACACCACCATCATCTTCCTTTTAAGGCTAACTGACTATATCCTTACTAAGATGAATCAGAGCCTCCTCAAGACTGCCATGTTTATCAGTGTTTCTAAGGCCTTTGACACTGTCTTCCACCCTTACTGTTAAAGGACACTGTCAACCCGCTTGGGCCTCAAAGTGTCCCTTGTTTAAAAACACATTTTATGACTGCAAACATTCTGTAAAGATTGCTGATGTAGCTAGTAGTTTGGTTCTGATTCTTTTTTCTTTTAAAAGTGAAAAACAGACTGCCCACCATACTGGTGTTTGTACACAAACCAGGTTTGTTTACATTCCTTGATCAACTCCACTTCCTCTTTCCTAGACTTGAGAACACCTCCAACAAGCCTAGCCACTCAAGATGCAGTAGGAGTTTAGGTGGCTACTGTCTTATGGTGACTGCACTGTTTGGGGTATTCTAATGTTCAGGAAGTATCGGTAAAAATAGATTCAGGATTTGAAACAAAACAAGGTTGTTTATAAATATACATTAGCACTTCAGTTCTACTAAACAAGGAGACAGACAAAACAGCAACATCACTGAATGTTAGAGATGGCAAGTAATCAGAAAATGTAGGTTTTAACTAGAAATAATGTGATGCAAAACAGGTTGACTAGTGTATGAGATTAACCCACAACAGAGCATGGGTTTCTCAGGATTAATGTATTTTTTTTTTTTGGGGCGTGTTGGACCATTAAGGTCAAGGCAGAGTGGTTCCAACCACCCAGCCACATTAATCACATTAATCTCTGAGAGACCTACACTCTGTCATGGGTTAATCCTCTTTAACATGGGAAGAGAAAGGTTCAGTGCTCTTTTATATGTTTTCTTCCTCATGTTACATTTGTGTAAAAAGTAATTTTAAAGTGCAAAACTACAAAGGTTCCAGGAGGACATTATGGTTCCTACCATGGGGAAGAGAAAGGGGTTGCACCTGACTGGAGAAACTATATATGCGAACTTTTTATATTGTGACGACAACGGTGAACAATTACTGATTACATGCAGATGTGATCAACATTTCAGAATATGTGCTCATTTTGACTGACTTAGTTTTGTAAACAGTGGAATTATCTCAATTTTTCTGCTATGTTTGATGTTTGAATTTGGCTGCTTTGCATTAGGAAATGCATATATTTAAATGTAAGGAGATTTTAGATCTGGTAGTTGTTGCTGCAATTCCTTGGCCGATAGATGGTAGTACACAGAGGCTTACATCTTTTTATCTGTGAATTTTACAGCCAGCATTGCATGTTAATAACTTTGCCCCTTTCAACTGATTTACATGAAATTTAGAAAGCACGCCTCTGTGTCAGGAACCCTTGATCCTATAAATTTCATGTAGATTGGCTCATGGGAGCAAAGTTGCAGAGGTGGAAAAAATGCAAAAGTCTCAGTTTTTGAAAATGTTAAGCCTTTTTTGCCACCTGATAACTAAAAAATAGAGACTTTGAAAATGAAACGTTCTGGTTTGATAGACATTGGTCTAAGGTGTGTGCTTTGTGGGTTTTAGGTTCCATTGTTAAATTAGTTTTAAGTATTTAATAAAAGACATGGAGGCAATCTGGAAAATCATATGTGGCATACACTACCGTGTAGTTCCTGAAAGGAATGTGTTTCTGATTTACATGAAATTTAGAAAGCACAGCCTCTGTATCAGGAACTCTTGATCCTGTAAATTCCATGTAGATCGATTCAGGGAGGCAAAGTTACAGAGGTGGAAAAAATGCAAAAGTCTAATTTTTTTAAAATGTTAAGCCTTTTCTTGCCACCTGATAACTACACATAGGAGACTTTGAAACCTGAAACTTTCAAGTTTGATAGAGATTGGTCCAAAGTGTGTGCCGCTAATTTTGCACCCATCCCCACCTCCTCCACTTATTAAATACACCCTCGTCCGCCCCCTCATAGGAATGCCACGGTGACAGCTGCCATCCAATCCAGGCAAAACTCTGCTCCTCTCCTTGTAATATTGAAAATTAGATTCCCTGAGCGCTGGGCGCAATACTATCCCTTGAGATTGTAGGCTTTCTACCATTGTTGGAATCTGGTACCCCTAATGGGGCCTGTGCCTTAGGTTCTTACTTGGCAGTAATCCTCATCTGTCAGAAGTCTCTACTGGTCCATGAGAATGTGTCTTACATAAGCCCCACCATGCGGAATCCCTGTAATCTCTCTTCCTGATTATCCTCTCTCTTGTACCGCGCGCACTACTGGACCAAGTTCCTTCGAACCTGGGGAATATGATCCTCATCTAGAATGCCTACTGCAAAATAATTCATCTTACAGATACCTGTGTGCCCATGTGCTTCCTCAACTGCAAGCTTACACTCAGAGAACTCCCTATGGTGGCACCATTGCTGAGGCGACCTTTAGAGCTATCCCTCCCTCATACTATGGTACTTGTCTTTCCTTGCATCTCACTGCCAGACTATTGGTCTTCTTAGCTCTAGGTCAGTACACCTAGGTAGTGACAGGCGGCCTATAATTGAGAAACCACATAGATGTGCTAACTCTAGATCAGATTAACCATTGCCACCCTAGCAAGATTCTAGTATTCTCCTGTTATGCTCTGGTAATATTGAGCTGAATCCTGGTCCCCTGCAGCCCTTACATCTCCTTCCAATATTGCCAGGCTGAAAGGTATGAGTTTCTGGCATGTTAATGTCTCAGCCTCATGAAAAGTTTACTCTGATCCAGGAATGGATTGGCCATGTTTTGCGGATGTTTGGGTGATTTCGCATCCTAGCTTAGGCCAGCCACCTTGGACAGTGTGATTAACATCCCTTTCTACACTATTCAGAACAGACAGACTGACTAGAGGAGGAGGATGGCAATCTATGTTAAGGACAAGTACTACGTGTCCTGTCTTGACTCAGTTATGGTCAAAATTGAATTTGAGTGTTGGGCTATTAAGACTGAGTTATCCACTTCACGCTTGCTTAGTATACTAGGTTGTTATAGACCACCATCTGCTGGGCTACAGCTCCTCACGCATCTTGGCTCGTTATTAGGGAAAGGAAACCTTGAAACAATTATCCTAGAAGATCTCAACTTCGACTGGCTAACCAAGACCTCTGCACCCTTTAATACCTTCTGTGATTCCATGGGCTGGCGCAATTCATTGATGAGCCTATATGCCCTAATAAAAGGAACCTGAGTAACAGTACCCTGCTGGATGTTATACTAGTTAATAAGCCCCACCTGTTCTCTCACGCTGGCACCTTTTTCTCGGATGTTAGCGACCACTGCTTTATTGTTGGTGTCAGATCATTACATAATACAGTTCCAGCAGCTAAATTTAATACTAAAAGGTCCCGTTGGAACTTTGATCTGCTTGTCTACACCAATGACCTGAAACATTCATTGCGCTGGCAGGACTTCTACTTGCCAACACAGTTAACAAGGCCTATGATATCTTCTATGAAATACTGGTGGGGGCACTAAAGAACTATGCCGCTATGGTAAAATCTTGTGAGGAACAAAGCTTGCGCTTTTTTTTTGCTGAACTGAAGGCTGCATTGCTAGCAAGAGACAAACTTTGGAAAAAGGCACACAGAACTAAGTTAGACACAGATTGGTGTCAGTTCAGGAAGGCTCGGAATTCATGCACAAAATGGTTAGGGAAGTGAAGGCTGCATTCTATCATAATGAACTGGATTCCACTGCAAAGTGCTCCTCTGAATTTTGGAAAACAATCAAGGAAATGTCAGGGCACACCCAGGTAACTCTCTGCCGGCAAAGATTATCTCAGGGAATACTGCTATTTGTGATAAAATGGGGATCCTAGACTCCTTTAATAATAATTTTGCCATTGCTGGTCTTGCATTTAATAACTCTCTACATGTTTGGCATGCTCTCAACTAGAGTACAAGATGAGGAATCTCCTACCCCTGCCCCTGGCTTCTCATTCCAGCCTACATCTCTGAAAGAGGTCGAAAATCTCTTGCTTCAGTTGGACTCTAAGAAAAGCATTGGGGCTGATTTACTAGATCCCTATTTCCTTAAGATTACGTATCATGTCTTAGCGGTGTCAATCACTCACCTCTTCAGCCTATCACTGTCCCAGAGGTTATTCCTGCTTTGGGGAGCAGCCATAGGCTTTGTGTTGCTCTCACTCTGGAACAAACTACAGAAATCTGTGAAGACTGAGTCTCCTGTTAGTCTTACCACCTTCAGACCTTGTATGCAAGGTGCTATGGAACTATGCAGTTGTTTCTCGCACGATAGCGTGCCAGGGGTGCCTACTGCTTACCTGCCCACCACATCTCCACCTAACCCGCCCCTTGATTGTCTACACCTATACCCTCTTTCTGCTAATCCACTACTTTTGTTACCCTCAGACTCCTAACATATATGTCCCCAGCCCATCTACTGTAGTACCCTCCCTCCATATCTGCCCCTTAAGTTTGTATATGTCCTAACCAATGTTATGCTGTGCTGTTTGAAAATGTTTTAATATGCTGGCTGTTTCAGAATGTTTTAACATGGAAACATAGAAACATAGACTTTGATGGCAGATAAGGACCGCTAGCCCATCTAGTCTGCCCATTTCCCTACCTACAGGATGAGGCCGTAGATCCTAGTTAACCAACAGCCTATTTCTTCCTACCCCACAACAAGAATTGCCTCATGTCTGTCCCATGCATTCTTCAATTCTCCTACAGTTTTAGACCCCACAACCTCCTCAGAAGGCTGTTCCATGCATCCACTACCCTCTCTGTGAAATAATACTTCCTCACATTGCCCCTGAACCGCCTCCTTCTAGCTTTTAAATGTGTCCCTTGTTCTTGCAAGTCTCTTTTCTGAAAGATGCTACCCTCTTGGACTTTGTTGATTCCACTGAGGTACTAAAAGTTTCTATCATGTTCCCCTCTCCTTCTTTCCTCAAGGGTATACATATTAAGCTCCTTTAGTCTGTCCTCATATGGCTTCTTTTGCAGACCCTGCACCATTTTAGTTGCCCTCCTCTGGACTGCCTCTATCTTGTCTATGTCCTTGCGGAGATGGGGTCTCCAGAACTGGACACAGTACTCCAGATGGGGTCTCACCAACTGTCTGTACAGAGGGATAACAACTTCCTGTTTTCTGCTGATGATGCCTCTCCCTAGACATCCCAGTATACCCCAGCCCTCCCTACTGCCTTCTCACATTGCTTGCTAACCTTAAGGTCATCTGATATGATTACCCCCCAGGTCCCTTTCCTTTTTGTTGTTGTTACTACCTCCCACCCATTGTGTATTCTTCCCTGGGTTCTTGTTTCCCAGGTGCATTATTTTGTACTTCTTTGCATTGAATCCTAGCTGCCATACTTCTGATCATTCCTCCAACCTTGCCAAGTCCCTTTTCATCCTTTCCACGCCTCCTTGTGTATCAACCCTGTTGCAGATCTTTGTGTCATCTGCAAAAGGCATACTTTCCTTCCAGTCCCTCTGCAATGTCACTGATGAAGATATTAAAAGGACTGGACCCAATACTGAACCCTGTGGTACCCCACTGGTAACCTTTCTTCAAGTGGACTCCATTTACAATTACCTTCTGTGTCCTGTTGTCCAGCCAACGTTTACCAGGCTACCACCCTGGGTCCCACTCCCAGGCTGGTTAATTTGACTGTTAATCTTTTGTGTGGACTGTGTCAAATGCCTTGCTAAAGTCTAGGTAGGCCATGTCCACAGCCCTCCCTGGTCTACTACTTTGGTCACCCAGTCAAAATCTATTAGATTAGTCTGACATGACCTTCCCGCTGATGAACCCATGCTGCCTTGGGTCCTTTGCTCCACTGGCCTCTAGGTACTCAACTATTCTTTCCTTCAGAAGTGACTCCATCACTTTCCCTACCACAGAGGTCAGACTGACAGGTCTGTAGTTTCCTGCCTCTGTCTTGGTCCCACTTTGTGAAGGAATCACATCCATTTCCTCCAGTCCTCGGGTACCACACCATCCTCCCATGATTTATTAAAAGAGTAGCCAGTGGTTTCACTAGTTCCTCCCTTAATTTTTTGAATTCTGGGTGAATTCCATCAGGACCCATTGCTTTGTCCACCTTCAGTTTTAGGAGTTCTTGCAGACCCTTTCTTCTTCTGTGAAAGGGCTGGGATCGCCCCCCCTATCAAGGTGCCTGTTAATTGGATTAGGCACTTCCCCTCCTCTTTAGTAGAATACTGAGCAGAAATATTAGATTGGTATTCCTGCTTTCACTGTCCCCTCTGCCCACCATTGTTCATTCTGTTCAGCCTCACTATCCCTCCCTTTGTCTTTCTCGCGCTGATGTACCTATAAAGGTTTTATCCCCTTCTTAACTGAGTTGGCTATCTTTTCCTCAGTTTGAGCCTTTGCTATTCTGACTTCCCTCCTGCTTCCTTCTGCCTTAACTGGTACAGCTCTCTGTCCTGCTCCTTCTGTGTTTCCTTATACTTCCGAATGCTATCTTTTCTTCCTGACTTTCACAGCCACCTCTTTTGAGAACCCTAGTGACTTTTCCTTTGTTTTGATTTGTTTATTTGCTTGACACAAAGGCTTGTTGCCTCTGTGATGGCAGTTTTGATAATTCCCCATTGTTGCTCCACACCTCCTTCTAGCCTGTTTGCTAGTGCTTTTCTGAGGCACTCTCCCATCTTGCCAAAGTCAGCCCTCCTAAAGTCCAGTACCCTCACTTTTGTATGGCTTGACTCTGTAGCTGAGTTTAACGTGAACCCACTGTTTGATGGTCACTTGTCCCCAGATGGCAACCCACTAGATCTGAGATCCTCTCACTGCCCCCATTTGAGAGTATGAGGTCTAAGATTGCTCCCTCACAGTGGGTTCGAAACTAGCTGTCTAATGCCTGCCACCTGTAGGGCATCAAGAATGGCCCTGCTTTTGGATGTAGCTGCAGCAAATGTGCTCCAGTTAACATCTGGCATATTCAGGTCTCCCATCAACAATATCTCCTTTCTCTGCCATTCTAAGAATGCCTTCTATCATATCCTTGTCCATTCCTTCCCCTGACATGGGGGTCTGTACACAACCCTGTGCAGATTGTGGTGCCCTTTCAGTCTCCAAGGTGACCCACAGTACCTCCTCTCCTCCCTGTTTACTCTTTTGTTCAGTTGCTTTTATCCCTTCCTTTACATGAGAGCTACTCCTCCCTCTTCTCCCTGCCTGTCTCTCCTGTAGGTTATGTACCCTGGTATGTTAACATCCTAGTCATGGTTCTCTTTGTACCATGTTTCTGTGACTGCTCGATATCCAGGCATCCCTCTTCCATTAAGGCCATCAGCTCAGGAGCTTGTTGCCCAGACTCACGGCATTGGTACTCATTACCCTCCATTTCTGATGGCCTTACTCCCTTTTGCCCAATCCTGTCCTTCTTGCCTTTGTCACTTTCTCCATTTCCCTGCCCTTCTCCCTATCGACACCTCTATGTTGGTGTTTGCCGCACTTACTACCATGATTATTTGGGGGCTAGGATTTTCCTGCTCTTTCCAGTGCCCCCCTTGGCTTCTCCTCTCTTACCATTCTCCATAACCTTGTTAACCCTGTACCTGAAATACTTGTTATTGCTGTGTATTTTTTCTATTTCTGTATAATTATGTCTATTTATTATCTGTACATAAAAGTGTTATTCTTGACCTACATCTAGCATGAGTCCACCTTGCAAATGAGCCTGCTCAATGGTGTTCACCTGGATAAATAAAGACTTGATTGATTGATTGATTGATTCCCCAATGTGGAAAATTGCACATGTCATTCCGATGTTTAAATCAGGGGATACTTGTGATCTGAACAATTACAGACTGATATCTCTCCTACCTATTTTGTCAAAACTTCTGGACAAAATAGTAACCAGCTCAGGAGCTACATAGAATCTAATAATCTATTAGACCCCATGCAATCTGGTTTTAGATCAAGACACAGCACTATTTCAAACAACATGAAGTCTTGCTATATTATGACATATGCAGTTTGTCCCAACCTTAGAACTGCTCCGAGGTGAAAGAGTTAAAGTCCATGCCAGGCATGGAACTTAGAAACTCGAGCTCGGTTGAAAACTCTATCTGTTGTTCTTCAAACTTAAACTGTCAGATTCTTTACTCCCCTCACTGAACATTAGCTCTGGAGATTCCTCCTTCTTTCGATTCATTTTGTCGGTTAAAGCATAAAAGTTTTCGTTTTTAACGAAATTAAACCTCAACCGGTCAGTTCAAGCTCTATCTGTGGTATTGTAAGTACTAGATAGGTTTTACATTTATTTCTGTGTGGAACTTGTAAACATTTTCATCGGTTCGGTTTGAACCGATCAAATTCTCTATTACATTACAGTCTTTTAGAAGTGCGGTTCCACGGTTCTTAGCAGTTCTAAAAAAAGCAGTTTAATTCGTTTTTCGACCTGTGACACGGTTGGGAACCGATAAGGAGTCTTACTTGGCAGATTGCCGTAAACGGGCAAGTTTTTGGTTAGGCTGGCATAAACCCAAAAGAAAAACCGGCCCACTGGGTTTCAGCAATGTGTTGTATGTGGGGAAGCCTTTGCCAAGGCTGACCACCCACATGTGTTTATTGTCTGGGGTTTGACCACCTCAATTCAGACTGCCAGATTTGCAAGGGTTTCCTGCAGCTACCCTGGATAAGAGAGTTGGTAGACTCAGGGCAGGAGGCCAAAAGTCCGCTGACCCGGATGGCCAGCCAGTTCGGTTTCAACCGAACGGAGAGTCTCCTCTGACCAGGGCGATACTTCCTCGGGCAAAGGAGGCCGACTCTGAGAGTCGGTTCAGCAAAGAAATCTAGAAAATCAGCTGTTGTGGAGTCAAAACTTCCCTCTCCAACCGCTGAAGAAATAGCTAAAGCAATAAAATTGTTCAGTCACTCTCCCCAGTTCCGACCGAACCGGCATCATCAGGTAAGCGCTCGGTTCGGTCAGTTCCTCCGGTTCAAGAGCATTATTTAGAGGAATTTTATGAACCAGAGGAGGGGAAGAGGGTATGAGGAGAGTGAATGTGGTTTTGAAAGTCTGGATGTGCCCATTGAACGGACATCTCTCCAGACAGACCTTCAGGAGTGTCTCCCCTAGGCTTTCTGAGTCCCTTCTCATTTCATGTTTTATAAAAAGTGGCTGAAACCCTCCAGCTCCCTATGGAGGAAGCTGTGGATGATCAGGAGGAGCCTGATTTTGTAGAAATGATGGATATCCCAGAGTCTAGAGACTGTCTATTCCTCTGCATAAATCTTTTGGAAACAGACAGTAAAGATTTTAAAAGCTCCTCCACCATACCTCCTGTTGATAAAAGAATGGACAAAGCGGTATGCATTATCAGGCCCTGATCACGGAGTTCCTTACACAACAATGCAGCCACGTGGGGGTGGTGCAGGCTGCAGCCTGTGACAAGGCAAATGTTCCTAGCCTCTCTCCTGACAAGGATTCCAGAAAGATAGATGCCATGGCAAAGAAACAGTACATAGCAGCTTCCTTAGGACTCAAACAGGCTAATTATATGGCTTATGTTGCTAGATATCAAAAATCCAGATGGGATACTGTTTTAGCTCTAGCAAAGCAGGTTCCTATTGAGCTGGCAAAGAGCTGGAGCAGGTGGCCGCTGATGGTATTGAGGCATCAAGGTGCAATTCCATGCTGCAGTGGACTCTAATGATGTATCATCCAGAGTCATGGCTACATCTGTGACTCTCCATAGAATGGCTTGGCTCAGATGTACTAGCCTGTCTGGGATACCCAGACTAAGGCCATGGATTTCCCTGTTGTGGGCAACTCTCTGTTTGGGGAGCAAACAGAGAATTACATGAAGAAAATGGATGAATATAGGACCACCTAAGGAGTGCACAGGCCAAGGAAAGGCAAGTCACTCCCCAAAGGCAGCCTCCCAGGGGCAGGGGTAGGCCTTTTCATAGGCCTTTTACCAAGCCCAGGCTTCCTCTTCAGTTTTTGCACAGAAGGGGTTCTTTAGAGGAGAGGCAGGCAGGGTGCAGGCAGGCCTGCTTCCACCCTCAGCCTAAAGCCCTGCCAAACAGGCACCCTGATGGGGTGCCCAGGGCCAATTCTCCACTACCTGTAGGGGCAGGCTGGCTTACTTTGTCCAGGACTGAGGAGTCTCTAACGTCAGACAAGTGGGTCCTGGAAGTAGTAAGCCAGGGACTGGTTCTCAGCTTCAAAAATTTCCAAAGATGAGAATCGGATCCTTTCCACCTGCAAACCCTTCAGAGCTCTTGCCCTGGAGGCAGAAGTCTCTACCCTCCTGGCTGTCAGAGCTGTGGAAAGGGTTCCACCCCTACACCAAGGCAAAGGTTGTACTCAAGGTACTTCCTTACCCCAAAAAGACAGGAGAATGGCGGCCCATCCTGGATCTCAGGTATCTAAACAAGTACCTTTTAAAACCAAAATTCAAAATGGTGACTCTGGGAATTATTTTACCTTTTTAAGGCCAGGGGACTGGTTAGTGTCCCTGGACCTCAAGGATACCTATTTTCATGTTCTCATCAGAAGCTCCCATCGAAAGTACCTCAGATTCGAACTGCCCTCAGGTCATTACCAGTTCAGAGCAATGCTCTTGACCTTACATCTGCCCCAAGGGTATTCTCAAAATGCCTGGCAGTAGCAGTTGCCCATAAGAAGGCAAAATTGCCATCTTTCCTTACTTGGACGACTGGCTCATAGTAGGCCAGTCCCCAGACCAAGTCAGGTTACACCTTCAAGTAACTCAGCAACTGCTAACTTCTCTAGGTTTCCTTCTCAATCTTCAAAGTCAGTCCTAGAGCCTGTCCAGCTTCTCACCGTCATAGGTGCAGAACTGAACACAAAGAAGCCAGAGCCTTCCTTCCTCTGGAAAGGCAAGTACCCTGATTTCTCTGGCTTCCTCCTTCACCCTGCAGGTCTCTCGACCAGCAAGGCACTTTCTACAGCTCCTGGAACACATGGCTGCTCGACAGCAGTAGTGCAGGAGCCAGATTTCAGATGAGGGACATCCAGTTCCATTTGAGAGCCTTTTGGTCTCAAAGAAAGGACCCTCTAACCAAATTAATTCCAGTGACTTCGAACCCTGATCCAGGCCCTTCAGTGGTGGCAGGACCAGGGCAATTTGAGACAGGGTCCCTTACCCCTCAGTCTCACTCCTTAATCCTTACTACAGATGCATCCCTATTGGGGTGGGGAGCTCACATGGGCGACCTCACCACCCAGGGATTGTGGTCCCCTCAGGAATCTCTGCTCCACATCAATCTGTTGGAACTCAGAGCAGTTTTCTAGCACTTCAAGCTTTTTCCAAATCTGTTCAAAACAAGGTTATTCAAGTCAGAACAGACAATACCACCACAATGTGGTACATCAACAAGCAAGGGGCACTCGGTCTACGACCTTGTGCACGAAGCAATGAAGTTGTGGTCTCTGGCTTACTCCTGAACACCTCCCTTGTAGCAGTTCACCTTCCAGGCAAGGACAATGTCCTGGCAGATGCTCTCAAGCAGGATTTCGAAGGCCATCACGAATGGTCTCTGGATCCCCTAGTTTTGGAGGTGGTATTTGCCAGATGGGGCACCCAGATAGATCTTTTGCAGCCCAGACAATCACCAACTTCTCCTTTTTTGTTGCAGGCCCCAGTGTTGGGCTCAGTGCCCCTGGATGCCTTCCTTCTCAGTTGGGAAGGAAGTTTCTCTATGCCTTTCCACCCTTCCCTCTCCTGTTCAAAGTGCTAGTCAAATCAGGTCTCAATCCTGCAAGATGATTCTGATTGCTCCAGACTGGAGCCAGACAGTCCTGGTACCCCTCCTTATGTCCTTAGCAGTCCACCTTCCCTGTGTCTTCCCAGGAATCACAATCTGTTATCCTGTGCTCAGGGAGGGTTTAGTACCAGACCCCAAATCTCTCAATCTCAAGGCCTGGCTCTTGAAGAGTTAGAGTTGCTGACCTACACCTTTCCCAAGGTGTATTGGATATCTGAAGGCTTCTAGAAAGCCTTCCACCAGAACTACTTATAATTCCAAATGGAAGAGATTTTCCATATAGTGCTCTGGGAAGCTTATTTCCCCAGAATCTGCTGATTTACCCACAGTCCTGGATTATATGGTTCATTTAAATACTTTGGGGCTGAGACCAGCTACCCTAAAGTGCACTTGGCAGCCGTGTCTGCTTTCTTGTCAACAGGTAAGCCCTCTTCTCTTTCAGTTCATCCTGTATTCTCCAAGTTTTCAAGGGTTGCTTCACCAACCCCCATTCAGGGATCCTTCCCCTGCCTGGGATCTTAATATTTGCATTGCACAGCTTATGCAACCCCTTTTGAGCCCTTGTCTTCAGCAGAGCTCAAGTACTTGACTTGGAAAACTGTGTTTTTGGTGGCCATCACTTCTGCCAGGGCGCATAAGTGAGTTACAAGCATTGTCAGTGGGCCTGATTTTATCTCCTTTCACAGAGATAAGGTAGTCCTCAGGACTAACCAGATATTCTTGCCTAAAGTGGTCTCAGATTTCCACCTTAATCAATCTATATCTCTCCTGTGTACTTCACTGACCATTCCCCTTCTGGTGAGAGGAGGTTGCACAGTTTAGATGTCAAAGATCCTTAGCTACTACATAGATCGTACCAAGGTCACAGGTTTAACTCCCTCAACTGTTCCTCACTTATGGTGAGGTTGGCAAAGAAACCTGCCACTAAAGATCCATTGCCAGGTGGATTGTCTCTTGTATCAATTCTGCTTTGAAAACTGGGTAAAATTCCTCCCTCAGGCCTGAGGGCTCCTCCACCAGAGGTACAGCTGCGTCTCTGGCTGCTGCCAGGGACATCTATTCTAGAGATATGTCAAGCAGCTACCTGGAAAACAGTTCACACTTTTACTAAGCATTACTCCCTGGACATCCAGGCTAGGAGTGATGCTCGATTTTTTAACACAGCTATGCTGAGCCTATTTCCTAGTAGGTTCTGTCCCTCCTCCATGGAGGTACTGCTATATGTCTGCATATGTCATAATATAGCAAGACTTCATGTTGTTTGAAGAAAAAATTACTCACCTTATTAATGTTGTTTCTTCTAATGGAGTCTTGCATATTATGACCTCCTCCTGCCAGCCCCTCTCAGAACCTACTCTTGGGATGTGGGTGGGCAGGGCATTGCACTTTTAGATGCCCACCTTGTTTTCATCCCTCTTTTTGGGGTGATCTTTGTTGTTTGTCATTTTTGGGTCTCTAACTTGAGTCTTCATTGTGGCACCAAAAATGTGTTTGTTAATTAAGTAGCCAGTTGGCTAGTGTGGGTTACAGCTTCCACACAGAGTCTTAGTGAGTTTTTGCTCGTAAGATCTGACAGTTTAAGTTTGAAGAACAACAGATAGAGTTTTCAACTGAGCTCGATCTCTAAGTTCCATGCCCATGGACTTTAACTCTTTCACCTCCGGAGCAGTTCTAAGGTTGGGACAAACTGCATATGTCATAATATAGCAAGACTCCATTAGAAGAAACAACATTACTAAGGTGAGTAATTTTTCTTCAGCCCTTATAAAGTCCAATGACTGGCACCATGACCTGGATAGTAAAATAAAAACTTTGTCTGCACTGTATTCTTTGACCTAAGCAGGCTTTTAACACCGTGGATCACAGCCTGCTTCTCTCATCTTTGAGGAGTATAGGTCTAGGCCCAGTGCCAATGCTGTTGGTTTACTGATTATCTCTCAGGACGGCTCTAGCAGATCAAGGCTGAGGGTGAGCTGTCCTCACTCACACCTCTTCAAGGGAGTGCCACAAGGGTCATGCTTGCCCCTTACTGTTTGCTATCTATATTAATAAAATTGATGATAGCATAAATAAGGCCAGTATACACCTGTTTGCGGACTCACTGTTCTTTTACCTTAGTCGTCCAACTCCTGAAGCCACCTCATAGATCTCCAGGAGGAATTTAACTGGCTGCAGAATCGGCTTCTTTTAAAAACTCCTTCTAAATGCAAAAAAAAACCCAAAGTGATGCTTTTCTTGCTCATAGTTGTGTGGTGAACCCGGCCAGTACTGGCGCTACCTCTGATCACCACGATCCTTGAGAGAATCTGAGTTTGTATCAAAGTTTAAATACTTGGGAGTGTGGCTGGATCAGAATCTATCATTCATTGATCATATTGAGGACTTGCTAAAGAAACTGGGCCTTTTCTTTAGGATTAACCAGTTTCTTACTAGAGAGCTAAAAGCGCCTGGTCAAACAACTTTCTCTCCTTGGTTGATTATGCAGATTTCTCATATAGTCAGAGCCCTAAAGCTTCTCTCATTAAATTGGATCGCTTTACCAGAGCTATTAGGTTTATAACTGCCTTCCCTTTCACAGCGTTGTGCCTTGTATGCATACATGAGGGTGGACCTCCCTATGTTTAGGAATAATAGAATAGATGCTCAACTCCTTCGGAGCGGTCACGAAAAGCTTCCTCATTATATCATTGACTGTCTCCCACTATGCATGGCAGGAATATATGCCTTAAGAAGTGCCCTCCTTTATCACATTGTGTATTCCAAGGTCTCTTCCGATTCGGTAGAGCAGCAATTAGCTTTGTATTACCATCCTTGTGGAATAAACTGCAAAAATTTTGAAACTGAGCACTCCCATCAGTTTGGAATCCTTCAAGACACTATATGCTCGGACGGTGAGGAAACCCTGTAGTTGCTTCCTTGTTCCTAACCTACCCTGAATCATAGGCTCTCAGCTTCAGCTCCTAGCCAAATATACTATAGTATCTGCTGGCTTCATGTGTCCCCATTACCCTGGATTCACCAATACCGTGTATTATCAATCTGTGAGGAATTCTATAATTGCTTCTCCCAGGCTGCCTATCCACCCCTTTTCCATGCATACCTGCTCGCGGCCACTGGTCTCCTTCCCCTACCTTGGTTCATCTACCATGTCCTCCCACCCCTCACACACGCACCTCCCCTCTCTGTTCCTCTGCCTCAGTTATCTGGGAACTCCATACATCCCCTCAATCTAGCTGTTCATCCCTGGCCAGGACTAGGTACTGTATTTGCTACATTCCTCGCCAGTCTCTTATCTGGTTGCACCTCTATCATTTCCCCAAGCTATCTAGGCTACTTAGATTTTTTTTTTACTTGTAACCTCCCCGGACCCTGCCTTTTTGCAAAACGACAGGTGGCATGCTGTTGAAGCTGACAGCAGTACCTGGTGGGGACTGGGTTGAGGAGATGAGGTTACTCGGCACAGGGCACCCAAGTAAATCCGAACACAGGAAGCAATAACTGTAATGTCCAGAACCAGGAATGGGATTCTACAGTGTGGCTTTTCACATCAAAGCTGAACAAACAAAGCACAGGACGGACCCCAGGGCTACATTTCCTGGCAATGCAGATTAGAGACAACAGAACACTTCTTCACTATTTCCAGCCCTCAGGCTCTGAACCCACCAGGCACACAGCCGCCCTGCTTCATGCAGCTTTGAGTACAGCCCGACTTGTGCACTACTTGCTTTTCCCTCACTGGCCCGCTCCCCGCTGGCCACTTGATCCCGAGTCCATTATGGAAATGAACCAGTTTTCCAGTTGGTGGCTCCCAAACCACCTTAGAGCCTTGACTCAGGGAATTTTCTTCCAATCACGTCCTGGGTACTTTCCTCATCACTGGCCAAGTGCATGAGGCAAGTAGAAATCCACAGAGCAAATCCGTAGAGGTGGACCTGGTCACTAAAGATGGGGTCTCCACCTCCAGCTCCCACAATCCATACCCGCCAGTTCTCTGGAAACTAAACAACTCTTTTCTGAAAGCTTGGCAATGTAGATTACTGGGTAGTATGTCACATCTCCTTACATGTCTTGACTTTGCTGTGGCTGGACTTGAACATACTTTTACTTTTGGCTAAGCCTATTACTCTAGGCCTCCCATTACTTCAGTAGTCCAATCCCCACTATCACACAAGTCCCAGGGTGAAAACATAGGCCCTTTAAAGAGCAGAAACTCACCCTCTGGTTGTAGGTGCCCCACAGGCTAATCACTAAACTTTTTGTTTCCCAAAACTCTGGACCAAATAAGGCAGCTTCTCCACTAACAGAAAACCAGGGGTTGCCCTGGAATATGCAGGACAACCTTTTCTGCCCCATCCCTCAGGGATGGGGCACTGAGATTCAAACAGCGGTCTCCACCACTTTAAAATTGCTCACTGTCTCTCTTTGGGTGGAAACACACCTTTTTCCTTAAATGTAGCCCTATGTCAGGGCTGAGGCTCCAGAGCCTAACACAGAGCTGCTGTGATCCTCTCACAGCAAACTCCAAACTCCAACTGACCCACAGACTACTGTTCAAACCTCCCAACATTCTACTTCAACTCCCTGCAGCGATTCCATTGTGGCTCATGCAGCTACGACAGTTCTATGGTGATGTCATCCCTCAGTCTCAGCTGAGACTGAGAACAAGTGAGACAGTGTGAAATCTATTTAACTGGAGTTTCTGAGCTGCCTTCCTGCCTACCAGTAGGTCTTACTGAGATTCTAGCAACCCCCAGGTAACAAGGGGTTACATACTTATTTTTATCCACTCCTGCTGTCCCTTCCAATCACCCTCCTTCCGTCTCTGCAAGGGTGACAACCCCCCAACCTCTGCCGACCAGCTTGAGTCTGCCCCTAGAGAGTGCCACACACTGCCATTGAGGCCCTTTTGATGGCCAGTTACCCCAGGTGAAGCGAAGGAAGATCCCCTTCCCCCCTTCCTTGTGGCAGCTGCACGATTGGGGTCTGCCTCTGGTCAGAGGGTGGTAAGGCCGGCTCGGAGGACTTCATCCAGGCGAAAGGAGGGCATTTTCCTCCAAGTAGCTTCCCCCTTAACCCGCCCTCTGAGGCGGCTGGGGCAGAGAGTCTGCATGCTGATGCGCTCCTCTCAAGCGTCTCATGACATCCCTCCCGTCTCCGGTGGAGTGAAACCACCCGTGCCCTTGAGAGTCGGTGCATCCACCGACCCTCTCCGGACGTCAGGTGCTCCAACGCGCCTGGCATCCCACCCCAAGGGAGGAGAGCATCCATTGGGACGCTCCATCCTCCCTCCCCCAGCTGACCCCGAGACCACGGTCTGTCCCGAACCTGGGTCGACAGCGTGAATGCGAGGTGTGTGAGCACCCAGCACCTCAACCTCAGTGCCACCCGGCTGAGGCCTCTCAGTTTTCACATATATGCCATAGTTATCCTCTGTGCTGTTGTATGCCTACCTTTGGATTATTCTTTTGCTGTATTATGCATCTGCTTTATACTTATTTGTTGTTATGATGATGTCATTGTCACTGTTGATTGTAAAAAAGGTTTGTAATGTTTTGACCGTAATAACCAGGTCCATCTTGCAAATTAGCTTGCTCAACGATGTTCACCTGGATAAATAAAGATTTGATTTGATTTTGTGTTTTTAGGTTCCACTGTTGAAGTAGTTTTTCAAAATATTTAATAAAAGACATGGAGGCAATCTCTAAAATCAGGCAATCTGGAAAATCATATATGGCATGCATTACTGTGTAGTTACTGAAAGGGTATGTGTTTCTGAGCCAATAGACCAAGTAAAACACACATTACATAGTCATATAGATGTTTGTTTTATTTATTTATTTTATTTGTTTATTTAGTTTTGTTGACCAGGTAAGTGCATTAGACAAATTCTGCCTATTTTCAGGCATGATACGGGAGGGGGATACAGAGGAATGCCAACTGACTTTGAACCAGATTAAGCTGATAGTGGTATTTTTAGTGAATGTTAGTAATTTTAGTTTTCAGGCTACTTATGATAGAACTACCAGAAATTTCACTTAAGCATACCTATTCTTGTTTGACAGCCATCTGTTGGTTGGCCATGAATTGTGGGCTAAGACTGTTTTGGGACAGGAAACTACATGGGGAACAGAATGGGAGCACTTTACAATTGATTAATTCTCAGGCAACTGTGGATTACGTCCCTTTAAACAAGTTGTCCAGTGGTGGGTTGTCTGCACAGGCCGTCCTTCTGCTGGTTTAGTGCTTACTAGCACAGCAGGAGATGGAGGGACCTGGATGTCATTGTCTCCTGAGGACAAATGACCTGGCAAGAGATAGGGTGAGGGATTAGTGCAGGGTAACTTCAGTGAGCTAGGGTAGGGGTAGTGCAGGGTAACTTCAGTAAGCTGGGGAAGGGCCTCAAGCAGGTGGCCACATGGTACCTTTTCTCAGGGTTTTACCTGTGTATAGTCAGGGAGGGAAAGGTTCTCTGCAACAGAATATTTGACAACTAGTAGAAGGCATGGTTCCTGGGGAGGATTTGGCTACTTTAGGTACTGGGTGGGGGCAGCCTGAGAAATGTGGACCTTTATAGGTGAGACGGCTTGCATTCTTCCAGCAAGGGACTGTAGTCCTTGGTGGGAGGTTTAAATGCTATTTAGTGATCACTCAAACTAGCCAGGGGAGAAGCTAAACCAAGGGAGGAGCTGGCCCTGTGGTGCAGAGGGTTGAGGCGCTGGGCGACACACCTCGTGCCGTGCTGTGACCCGGGTTCAGGAATGAGCCTGGAGCACTGGGGGTCAGCAGGAGAGGAGAGGATTGAGCATCCGGAGGACTGCTCTCCTCTCAGGGAAGAGGATGGTTGTCCTCCTGCTGACTGCTCTCTAGCAGTGGCTGGAGGGCAGTATGGGTTGGGAGGCCTCGAAGTCGACGCACTTACATTGGAGGGGAGGGGAGGAAGGAGATAATGGAAATGGCTGAAGCCCACGGACATGAAGGCCCGACCACTCTGGCAAAATCTGCCCCCTGCCACCAAATTTGACATACTGGTGGTGGGGAGCTTGCACCCCCACATCTGGCCCTGCTGCGGAGGGGAATCCACGGTGGACAGGGGTGCCATTCTCAGCTTTCAAAAGGGGGGCAACAACTGGTCAGAGGGGCTGTGGGTGAGCCAGGGCAGAAAAAAAAAAAAAAACAACAATAGCCTGCAATGCTTAGAGGCACTCCCCCAAGAGTTATACCTCTGGAAAGGAACCTCCTGAGGTTCGGGCTGAAGACACCCCCTTAGGAGGGCCTATAACCATGAAAGCCTGCGTGAAGGAGGCAAAAAAAACAAGGGAGGCAACAGTTGCCCTCACCAGATGATGGAGTGCCAGGCAGTGAGGGTTGGAGGGGAGTAACTCCTTTAGAGTAGAGGGTACAAGAAGGCAGGGTTTGAGACAAGACTGAGAAAAGGAGAGTATAAATCAGGTAAGCAAAAGTAAAAAGATTAAAGGAGATGGGAGAGTGGAAGGTAAAGGAAGAGAGTGGATCAGGGGGCGCTTCAGAGGAACAGCACAGGCAGAAAGAGGAAAGCAGGCAGCGGGGAGTAAAGTATGGATAGCCATGTGCACCAATGCATCGAGTCTGAGAAACAAAATTCAGACCTGGAAGCCATCATGGCAGAGGCTAGTCTGGATTTGATGGTAGTAATGGAGTCATGGCACACTGACCGCCACTTGTGAGGTGCAGCTGAGACTTTACCAGTACCATATGTATATCTTTTTGTACTGTACCACAGATTTTTGCATTTAGTAATGGAACAAGTGGACTAAAAGTATTTATATAATAAAATTAAGTAACAGCAGCTAGAGTGCTCTGATTTTGGTGTTTTGGACTTGTTCAGTTTTAGAGCACCCAACTTAACTGGGGCACAGCAGTCTTCTTGCTCTAGTGCACTGACCACCATGATTGGGATATGGCAATACCTGGCTACTCTCATTCTCTTCTCTCTGTTCAGGAGAGGCAGTCAAGGAGGAGGGAAGAAAAGTCATACTGTGTGAGGAAGGGAATCAAGGCCACGGAAATACAAAGACACCCATAGAAGAAAGAAGGACTGGAGGTGCTGTAGGGCATCCTGGAGGCGGGCTCTGGGGCTGCTATCAGTACCAAGCTGGTTTACAGACCTCCAAACACAGGGGTGAGGAGTTGGATAAGGCACTTGAGGAAGCCATCATCAGAATGGTAAACAAAGGGAAGGTGCTGCTAGTTGGTGACTTCAGACTGCCAGGCGTGAAGTGGAGTCATCCAGTTGTGGCTTCGGCAAAGAGCAGAGCCATTCTTGACTCCTACAAGCAGCTATTTTCAGGCAGCTAGTCAAAGAACCCACTAGGGACAGGGCAGTGTTGGACCTGGTGCTTAGAGTCTGGGACAGCATTGCAGATGTTGCAGTAAGCAGTCCCTGGGTACCAGTGATCATCACACAGTGTGGTTTAACATAAGGATAGAAGGGAGGCCAACCACATGAGCACGAGGGTTCTGGACTTAGGAGGCATACTTTAAGGAAATTGAGACTGCCTCAAAACTGCATTGCATTGTGTGTGTGTGGGGGAGGGATTGTCAGGGTGGGTAGAGGCAATAGTGGGGTAAAATAAGGAGAGCATAACTAAGGCAGCCAGCCTCTGCGAAGTAATTGAGTAAAAGCAGAAGGAAAAAGAGACCTTTATGGTTCTCTGAGGAAGTGGCAAAGGTGGTGAAGAAAAAGGAAAGACCGAGGGAGGAGGACAAGGAGATATACTGAGTCACTTTATGTTGAACCCCTAGTGTACCGCCTATGGACAATGGACAGTGGAGCAGGTATTAGGATGGGAGAAGTAAAGCATAAGGTTGTTTTTACACAAATGATCTTTTGATCTACTTGACTAATCCATTTACACTTTAAAGGAGGTTGAGAGTGTATCAGGGTATAAATTAAATACCCATAAAACTGACATTCTTACATATCATTCTGCCCTTCACCTCCCATTGCAACATCACTTTCAGTGGCAATGGGCTCGAACTAACATTAAATATCTTGGTATTCATATCCAAAAAACTAACATGATCTCTATAAAATTAACTATGACAACTTAATCTCCAAATCACTGCTGATGTGGCAAAATGGATTCATTTACCTAGCCCCTAATATAGCATATTGATTCTGTTCGAATGAATCTCTACCACGTTTCTATATCTCTTTTAGTATCTTCCTGTTACCCCAGTAGAAGACTATAATAGATGGGATAAAGCTATTTCTCAATATATCTGAAAGGGACAACGGCCTTGGGTGGCATATAAAACCTTACAACTTCCTGTCTGTCGGATTACTGTAAGGCAGCACAGTTGCAGCACATATTAACTTGTCTAGATTTTGGAGTAACCCCTCATTGGAAGGATTTAAAAAGAATGGCAAATGAGATTGACCTACAGGAATTACTCTTTACTTCACTAAGCCAGGAGCTAAAGCTTGAATCACAATCCCACCTAAAAGAAGCTAGATATTTAGAATGGTTGATTAACGATGACTGTTTCCACCCTAAATCATTAGATAGTGGCTTTTCTAGATGACATAGACAGGGCTTAAGATACCTCTATCAGTATTGTAGACAGGGGTCTTTAAAAGTTTTGCCCAGCTACAACAAGAATTCCAGCTGACTAGGGCTGATTATTTCCAAAATCTCCAAATTAGACATTATATGGACAATAGAGTTGAGGTTGGAGTGGGACAGAAATAACATACCCACGCTTAAACAGTTTTTCCTACACGCTTAGAAACAGTGAGCCCACATTTCATATGCATAGCCTATCAAGCCATCATAAGCAGCCAGGAGAAAGGCAATCTCTGATTCAGCTGTGCTGGGAGCTGAAATAGGTTTTCAGTTTTGAACCCTGAATGGCAAATAGCACTTTATACTATAACTCAACATAAAATCACCTCCAGCTCCAATGGAAGGAATTTGGGTGGGCAATTCTATCCCAATACTTCAGAGTCCTCAAATTACAGGAAAATATGACCCACAACATTGTACTGGAAGCTGGAGAGGGTGTGGCACTATGTTTGCCACTCATAAACATATTTTTTGGGCATGTCTACTTATTTGTCCATTCTGGGAACTCATAGAAAAGGCCTTAAAGGAACTTATATCAAATATTGGACCTGTGACTATCGAAATGGCAGTATTTTCAATATATGCACCCTATCTTAAAAAAAAACAAAAACTACAGTATATAGGAAACAATTAGGAAACTGAGTGGATAGCTGCCAAAAAGGCCATAACTAGAGAATGGCCTACTCCACACTACCCTACCTAGCAGGAAGGAGGCGTCGTAATGTCCCATATATAAGAATAGATCCAGCAAATGATTTGATAATTTTAATCGACCAACATAGATGGTAACAAGAACAAGTGCTTAGCTACCATCCAGTCCTTCAGAAGCTCTGGCCATGAAGAGCCATGAGCTTCTGAAGAAGGACCGGTTGGTCCTAAAGCTAGAGCACTTTGTTCTTGTTGTTATATCTATGTTGGTCCATTAAAAGGTATCAGGATCATTTGCTTCTGGATCTATTCTTGCAAGGACCAATACGGCTACTACTAAATCTAGATTTCCATATATAAGAAGGAATAGCTGACAATAGGACCAAACAGTAATCCAAAAGTGATGCCTGCATTCACTAACCAGTGGAATAGTTGGCTGATATGGCCGATGAATCATAGAATGGATATAATTCTGTGAGAATAATGAGTCCTGAACAAATCTGGGGATACGCCTGGTTACCCTGATTAAGAGAGGGTGAGCCGCTCACATTTTAGGGACCTGGAATATAGTGTATTATATGTTTTGTTAAATGACAGATTGATACCATTTTAGCACAGTCCCAATGGTAGTATGTTTTAGAAACTCCTGAGTTTCTATTTTACACTATTATAGCAATGCCTCTGTATGATTGTTCTCTCTTCTGCATATGTTAAATCATTACTATTTATACACCTGTATTATTCTTGCAAACTAAAATCAATCAAAAGAAAATGAAAAAAGGAGGTGTTCCAAGTAAAACAGAGGAAGCAGGAATGGCAATGAGGAGCAAAGGTGCAAACCGATAAAAGATAGCCAAAGTGTAGTTAAAGGGATGACTTTCATCGATACATATCTGAGAAGTGAAAAGCAAAGGAAGGGATAGTGAGGATTAGGAGGGAGGGAGGGAGGAAGGGGGACTGCACAGAAGAGGAGACGAGAAAGCTTCTAACCTTAACAGGTACTTCTGCTCAGTCTTCACAGTGGAGGAGGGGAGGCTCAACTCCAGGAATAGCAGGCATGGGGATGTTCATTTTCAGAAAAAGAATCTGAATGGGATTTGCAGTTCTGAAGGTAGACACAGCTATTAGACTGGACCTGACAAGGCTATGTGACCAGATGGGATACACTCAAGGGTACTGAAGGAATTCAGAGTGGTGCTAGCTGCCCCATTGACAGCCTTATTCAACAGTTCAGTGGAAAGAAGTAAGGTTCCAGAGGACTGGACAAGAGCTGAGATTGTCCCTCTACATATGAGTGCTAGCAGGGAAGTGGCTAACAGCTGTAGACTGGTCAGTTTTACTTCAGTGGTAGAGAAATTAATGAAAACTCTGATAAAGGAAAGACTAGTAGAGTATATTGAATTTAACGAGGCTGCAAGAACACAGGTAGCATGGATTCACAGGGGCTTGTCATGCCAGACTAATCTGATTGATTTCTTTGACTTAGTGACCAGGGAAATGGATCAGGGAGGGCAGTGGACATGGTCTGTCTGGATTTTAGCAAGACCTTTGACACTCTGTGGCACAGAAACCTAGAACATGTCAGCAGATAAGGAACTATTGGCCCACCCAGTCTACCCATTTTGTCCCTGCCTGTACTGCTACTGTAGACCCTACCTGATCTCCGGCTACTTCTTGTCCCCTGCTTTCCAACCAAGAATTATTTGTGCCTATGTCATGCATGCTTGAAGCTCACCACTATTTTCGTTCCCTCTCCCACTTGTGCTGGTAGACTGATCTAGGCATCCACCACTCTTTCAGTGAAGAAGTACTTCCTCACATTGCTACTAAATTCCCCTTCCAGCATCATAGCATGCCCCCTTGTTCTCGTGCCCTTCTCTTCTGAAAGTGATGGCCCCTGCTAGTGGCTGTTGTTCGGTATGCTATAAATGACACCAGTTTCTATACCTGAAGTAATTCGTGGCCCTTCCATTTTCAGCTCAGTAGTCACCATCTCATGACTCAGTTTCATCAGTAATCTGACAAGTTTCATTTCAGCATCAAGTTGGGTCTCTCAGTATTCTAACTCATGACAAAAACAAATTAGGCTTAAAATTACACTGTAATGATGGGAGAGTGACCAGCGGGTACCACAGGGTTCTGTATTGGGTCCTTTTCAGTGTCTTCATAAGTGACATTGCAGAAGAACTAAAAAGGATGGTATGCCTTTTGAGATGATACCAAAATCTGCAATAGGATGGACAGGAGGGCGGAGAGAATGCACAGGGATCTTGGGGAAACTTGAGGAGTGGTCAAGAGCATGGCAGTTGGAGTTGAATGCCAGAAAGCTGAATATAACATGGGGTGGGAGTTTACTGACAGTCACTAAGAAGGAAAGGATCTTGGGGTTATTGATATCCGATGACCTCAGAGTGGCAGGGCAGTGTGACAAAGCATTTGTGGGGTTAGTAGATGCTGGATGCACAGGAGCGAGTATCTCCAGCAAGACAAGGATGTAGTGTTGCCACTATATAGCTTGCTGGTGAGCCCCCACCTGGAGCACTGTGTCCAGTTTTGGAGGCCACACCCTGAATGGACATAGACAGGGTGGAGGCAGTCTGAGAGGGTAACTAAAAACAAGTTCTGCTTGGAGAGTCTGAGGTATCGCAACATGTATACCCTGGAAGAAAGGAGAGCAAGAGGAACATGATACAGACCTACAAGTACCTCACACAGCAGCCAGCAGGGTGCTGAGGGGAGTCTCGTTTAAATGAGAAAGACAACGAGGATGAGAGGATGTTAGATGAAGCTGGGAGGGAGTTAAAGAGGCATGTAAGGAAGTACCATTTCAGTGAAAGGATGGTAAACGCCTGGAACAACTACCAGCAGAACTGGGGAAGTGAAAATGGGAGGTTCAAGCATTTGTGGTATAGATATTGGGGTATATTAGTGATGGAGGGCAGAGGGTTGCCAGAGACCAGTTAAGGTCTGCAGAGACAGATTATGCAGTAAACATCTGGGCAGACTGGGAGGGCCAAGTGGTCCTTTCTGCTGACAAATTCTGTGTTTCTATGTTACCTGTCCAACAGAATCCAATCTTTATTTGTTGGGGCTCTACCCTTCTTCCACCCTCCCTATTGACATGGGGTCTCCCAGGTTTTGTACTTGGCACCATTCTCTTTTAGTGTTCCTAAATGACCTGACAACAGCCTGTTTCTTGTCCCTCATACACATGTACATGGTTTATACAGATCTTTTACCAGTGGCCTGACATTTCCTCCCTCGGAGTCAATTTGCAGCCTGACGTGGAGCTGTTCAGTGGTGGATTTCAACCCAGCCAATCCTGAATACCAGTAACAAAAACAAAACAAAAACCTGCAGTCATGATTTTCGATAGCAAATCTAAGCTTGTTTCACTGTCCTTCCCGATGGCTCCCCAAGAACTCTGTCACGTCTTTCGAATACCTAGATATGTTGCTAGACCAGTCATTGGACATCTTCCTAAATTAATCTTCTCTATGTAGTTTCACTTATGGATCTAAACCAGAGGTTCTAAGACCCTGTGGAAGCAAATCTTTTGGTCATGGGGTTGTGCAATGGCTACTGGCCATGACATCTGCATGACATCACGTGGTGCTGCATGCCTGCCAGTTGCCATTGCCAGGTCACACACCTGCCTCATTTCGTTCTTTCCACCATCCAGTGCCCACCATGGGAGTGAATTGTCACCTCAGTTTGTAGTCTGTCTTTGGCCATGTTCACTCAGGTGGACCATTCGATGCCAGCTTCTGGTGTCACCTTCACTGTTATCACTGTTCGTTGTGCTGATGCTGTGGGCAGCTCGGACCTAGAGTTGACATTGTTCATGATGGCTGCATGTGGTCCGACAATGTATATCAACCTCAGTGTCGGCGGGATGCTGTTGGTGTCATCTGCAACACAGAGGAAGGGATGACATCTGGCCTGATACTAAGGTTGGTGCAGGGCCAGTGTTGATGTCAGCGCTAGGAGTGGCGCTGAGGTTTGGCTTGGTATCAGGGTGAGATTTACTCGGATGTCAGTGCCAGTGGTGGCACTGGCTAGAAGTCAAACTTTGTCCATGTATCCAAGATCTTCCTGGACTAAGTCTCCATCACCCATTCACGCTAGTGGGATAGCACCGAAGGCGGTGGGACCAAGCGGGAGCCTAACATTTTCTGAAGGGTCGGTGCCAAGACAGGACCATGCATGCACAGTGCTGTGAGACTAGCTTGCGCCTATGTAGGCTATCTCGGCGTCGACCCTCAACGCCTCAGTTCCTTTTCTCCCACCGTCATATGCGCTTGGATGTCGACATCGCTCATTTGCGAGTCTAAATTTTCATCTGTATGACAGCAGCGTTTAACGTTTAATTTAATATTTTAAGTAGTAATTTCATATTTTACAATCAAGAAGAAGATTATGAAGAAGAGAAAGAAATTCTTTCCTGCTATCAGCGAATCGTCCTTAGATGGTAGCAGAGCGGCAGGAGGACTTCGTTTGAAAGTTTTATGGCAGAGGGGCTGTGTCGGTCCGCGCCCTTAATTAACAGGGGGTCCGACTACGGACAGTCCCTGTGCTTAGAGGAGGACAGTCCTCCAAAAGCACAAATCTAGCGGTTCTGGGGATCCAGCTTACGGCAACCTTGAGCTCCTCTTCCTCGTTGGGGAAGAAGAATTGGTGCCGCTCGAGGTTGCCCGTTGGTATGTCTGCATGAGGACTGTTCGCTGGAGGGGTGATGGGCCTGAACCGACTTTGGTGGGTTCCTCTTGGCCCCGCTCCTAATGGGTGCATTCTCGACTCCTAGCTCCATCTCTGTCCTTGTTGGAGCTCCGGTGGGCAGTTTCACCTCTGGGCCGCTCCTATGGAGCAGGGGTTTGACTTTCCAGTTTTTCCTGGCTCTGTTCCTGATTTTGGGACCTCCAGGCTTGAGCCGTTGGACTGGAGCCAGGTCGATTGGATCACGAGCGATGAGGTGTCCTTTTGGTGCCTTGGCCATCGTGTGGACCCTCGTGCCTACCCCTCTCCCTTTTCCTTGCAGTGGCCGGCGGGCACCACATTTCCTTCTCCCGTCTCAGGTTTCCATTGTCATTTTCCTTTGGCGCCATGGCTCAGTGCCTTGGTTGGCGCCGTGCCTCAAACCGTGGCCCGGTGCCTTGGTTGGTGCTGAGCCTCGGTGCCTTAATCAACACCGTACCTCGGTGTCTTGGTCAGCACCATGCCTTAGTGGAGCGCAGTGGCTACGAGTTGCAGATGCAGCGTCATGGCTCGGTGCCAAGGTCGGCGAGAGCCTTGGTGCCTGGTCAGCGCCATCGCTCTGTCGCGGTGCCGTCGGTGCTCTTGTTGCTGCCATTGGTTGTCAGCACTGTCAGTGGTGCCATGGGTATCTGGGTGGTTGCGTGCAGCAAGGCGGCACCGTGCACCTGCAGGTGGCATCTTGCACCCCTTGGGTGGCACTGCGGCACCAGTGGGTGCCAAGGGTGCCATGGGTGGCACCAGGAGCACCTGTGGTCACCGCAAAGTGGCACTGTGAGTGCCCATGGGTGCCACAGATGCCCATGGGTGCCAGTGGTGCCCGTGGGTGCCAGTGGTGCTCTTATGTGCCATTCTTGCTATGGGTTTCATGGGTGCCATGGTACCATGGGTATTAGGGGCCCCCTCGGGTGTCATTGCTACATGGGTGCGGGGTGCCTGCTGGGTACTACCGCAGCTGCCCTCAGGTATTGCTCAGGTTGGCATAAGCACTGCTTGGTGCCCTCCTGTGCCACAAGTGATGCTGGTGCCGCATGGGTGCTAGTGGGTGCTGTGACACATTTTCCTTTTCAAACTCCTTTCCACAGAACTTGTGGCGGGATGTTTATTGCAGAATGAACTGCTGTTCTGGATTATTTTTCCACACATCTTAGTGAGTGGCGGTCTATGTGGGATCTTGTGTCATCCAGCGGTTTTCTGCTGATGGAACTCTGCTGTACTGCTCTACCAGCGGAATCTCATTCTGCTCAGCACTTTCTTGGCTCCTTCGTGAGGCCAAGCTTCTCGACATCCTTCCTGATGGCGGAGTCTCTAGTGGCTCTGACCTAGACCTCTCTTGGAGGTTCTTCTAGGGTAGAAGTGCATCTAGATGGGTCTTTCCCTGTCCTTCTGGTCAGTAATACAGCAGACAACTCATTTTATATACTGAAGGACATGTCCTCTCTATCATCAGAGTCCGTGATGGAAAATATTTTCAGTGGTTCCTCAGTAATGGGGTCCACTATAGTATTTCACACTGCGTCTATGGACCATACACTTCTGCGTCTAGACTTTTCAATTGTTAAGACAGTTACACTCTGTGGAACATTCTAATTTAATAGTAGGGAGCAGCTCCTGGCTCTTCGCGCCTATGATAAGTATATAGCCCCTTGTGATATGCCCCTTGGTGGCTTCTTGGCACAGGTGGTTAACATCTCTCCAGCTGTGATTATTAGTCAGTCATGATTTCAGTGTGGGCCTCAGACTCCTTCTGCACTCAGAAGGAGAACATCTTTGTCATTTTGTATCAAGACAATCCTTGCAAAATAGCAGACTGAAAGCCTTGTTAGAGTCGGACTAAAAAAAATTGTCATCACAGCACAGGGCTCTTTATTGGATCTGGTCAGGTTCCGCCTCAGCCCTTGAGGCACTCGCTCTCCAGAGTGCGATAAAGAGTACCTGACTTCTTCTTCCCTAGGGGAGTCCGATCCAGCGGCGGTTTGGGTCATCTCTTTCTCTAAGAGAGTTCTCTCATTCAGAGACATCTCCTAGACCTAGTCGACTGCCCAGTCTGTTAATTCCCTTCTTTTATCAGGCTTTCTTCTCTTGAGCAGAGCCTTGCAGCAGAAGCAACTCTCCACCGAGTCGGAACTCAGGTTCCTACTTCCTTGCTTGCTCAACTGCTTAACTTAACAGGCGATTTTCTCCTTCTTGGCCGGAAGGTCAAGTAGGTCTTTTCTGTGGTAGCTTCTCAAATATTCACACCTTGGTTCCTGCGCACTGGTCCATGCAAGTCGCTCACAAAGCTATCCTCTTCAAGTGCGTGATGGAGTTATGATGTTTGTTTTCAGCAAGCAAACTAGAATCCTTTCCTACTCCTTTCAGGGAGGCCGGAGTGGGTAGTGCCTCACCACCTTGAGTCACTGCCTCTTTCAGTCACTTCAACAAATGGGTTAGCCCTAACTTGTTCCTGCTGTGTCCCTCCTCGACGCACATCTGCCTCTATTTGCCTTAGAAATCCAGACCCTGTTTTTTCTGTCGAATGTTTTTCCGCAGTGGACACGTCCTCCTGTGCACTTTTTCTTTTCTTCCCTGAGTTCAGAGACTGCTACTACAGTTGTACACACAGGGGCATGATGATTCCTTTGAAATATGCAATGGGTAGGATCTGGTTCTACTAGATCACCACGAGGCTTCTAAGTCGTGCTTGGCCTTCCATCGGGGAGCACCTGGGAAACAGTGACCACCAGTCATTGTGGTTTGAAATCACAGAAGAGCAGAACCAAACCACACAAAAACACGTATCCTGGATTTTAGGGGGCAGACTTTGGGAAAATGGGGAGATACTTGAAAGAGGCATTAAGGGAATGGGACAGGAATCAGGGTTGAGGAACAGTGGGCAGTATTTAAAATGGGGATTACAAGAACAACAGAATTATGCATTAAGCAGGTTAGCAAGAGGAAAAGGAAGAGGAGACCATTATGGTTTTCAAAGAGGTATCAAAGAAAGTGAAAGCCAAAAAGATTGCATTCAGGCAATACAAAGACACGGGCAGAAGGGGATAGGGAGAAGTACCAGGAGAAGCAAAGGGAGGCAGGGAGGTCAGTAAGGAAGCCAAAGCTCAGACAGAAGAACACATTGCAAAATCAGTGGGTAGAGGGAACAAAACCTTTTACAGGTACATAAGTGAAAAAGAAAGACAAAGGGAGGGATAGTGAGACTGAAGAGGGAGGATGGGAGCGTGGAGGATGACAACAGTAAAGCTGACATATTGAACAGGTATTTCTGCTCAGTCTTTACTGAGGAAGAGGAGGTAATGGGTCTGAAGGGAGTACAAGGGGTGAGAATGGTGCAGAAATGGACACAAGTCCCTTTACACGAAAGGGTCCTGAAGGAACTGGAAGTAATAAGAGTTGATAAAGCAATGGGGCCAGATGGAGTGCACCCCAGGGTCCTTAAAGAACTAAGAGAGGTGGTGGCTGAACCTCTGGCTATCCTGTTTAGCCGATCACTGGAAACAGGAGGTACCCAAAGACTGGAGGACAGCAGATGTAGTCCCCTTATACAAAAGTGGGAACAAAGAGGAAGCAGGGAACTACAGACCAGTCAGCCTCACCTCGGTAGTGGGGAAGATCATGGAAGCACTACTGAAGGAGAGATTGGTGGAACATCTAGTTGTCAATCGACTACAGGACCCAAGGCAGCATGGTTTCACCAGGGGAGGTCATGTCAGACCAACCTCGTTGAATTTTTGACTGGGTGACTAGGGAGATGGATCAGGGAGGGTAGTGGACATGGCCTATCTGGACTTCAGCAAGGCCTTTGACACTGTGCCACATAGAGACTATTACACAAACTGGGGAATATGGGTGTGGGCAGGACAGTAGTGTGGTGGGTAGGTAACTGGCTGGGTGGCAGGACACAGAGGGTGGTGGTAAATGGCTGTCACTCCACAGGGGAAGAGTGACCAGTGGGGTACCACAGGGATCAGTGCTGGGACGGTCCTATTCAACATCTTAGTCAGTGACATTGCGCAGGACCTAGAAGGCAGAATTTCACTGTTCGCTGATGACACAAAGCTCTGTAACAGAGTAGACACACCAGAGGGTGTAGACAGAATGAAAGCGACCTGCAGAAACTTGAAGAATGGTCAGGGTTTGGCAATTGAAATTCAATGCAAAGAAGTGCAAGATAATGCATATGGGGCACAAAACCCTGGCACAATATATCATTTGTGGGGTGAGGATATAGCATGCACCAAGCAGGAAAGGGATCTTGGGGTTGTCATCTCTGATGACCTCAAGGTAGGGAAACAGTGTGACAAGGCAGCAGGTAAAGCAAATAGGATGCTGGGATGTATAGGCAGGGCATCACCAGCAGGAAAAGGAGGTCATAATTCCACTATACAAGACACTAGTGAGGCCCCACCTGGAGTACAGTGTACAGTTCTGGAGACCATACCTATGTAAGGACATAGACAGGGTAGAAAAGGTTCAGAGGAGGCAACAAAGATGGTGCATGGATTGCATCACAAGTCCTATGAAGACAGGTTGAAGGAACTGAACATGTACTCCCTGGAGGAGAGGAGGGAGAGAGGATATGATAGAGACATACAAGTATCTTACAGGGAGGAACAGGGTGCAGGAAAACACTATTTTTAAGCGAAAAAGATGTTCCAGGACTAGAGGGCATGGGATGAAGTTGGAGGAGGGCGATTCAGAGGAAACATGAGAAAGAATTTCTTCACAGAATGGGTGGTGGACAAGTGGAACACCCTGCCAGAGGAAGTGGTGTGGGCTGAAACAATCACGGGATTTAAGAATGCATGGGATAGACATAAAGGAATTCTGGAGGTCAGGGGTAGCGGCAACAGACTTCTAGGAAAACAAACTGAACTTACAAGCTCAAATGGGCAGACTGGGTGGGCCATAGGCCCTTATCTGCCGACACTGTCTATGTATCTATGTATCAGGAAGGTTCCTGTGACTAAGTGGAGACCATTCTCCTTGATGGGCTAACCCACCTGGACCCCTTGCTCACCAAGTAAGGGGTTCAAGTGCTCCTAGACCTGTTGTTTACAGGTCAGCTATACTTCATAGTGGGGTTTCCATCTGCATTTTCCGTCTACCCTGAACCAGTAGACTTTACCTCCGACTCCTTCAGTTCCGGAGGTCCCTTACGTTACATTAGTACATGTCTTTGACACTATTAATTTTGGTTCTAGACCAAATTGTGAGGCCAGGTTCTTGCTGCTCTCCTAGAGTGGTTGCGGCTTCCTGGCAGACTTTCCTTTTGTGTCCATTGCAGTTGTCTGCAAAGTGGTGAGTTACAACTCGAGCACTTATCTTGTAGGCACTATGTTCTAGTTGCTTTTAGAAGACAGCTCTTTTATTAGCAGGACAGTTCTTGGATGTCCTTTCTGAATGAATCCTGTCTCCTACCACCTACTCAGGGTTGTTGGTTTTAGCTCGGTATTCTCCCACTTGTGTGAATGAGTGATGGAGACTTAGTCCAGGAAGATATGGAAATTACATACTTACCGTAATTATTGGATCTTCTTGGACAGTCTCCATCACTCATTCAGACGCCCACCCACCACCCCTGCATACATTTGTTTTCTTTCCTGGTCTTCATGGTCCTATGGTTCAGACTGTGAGGACATTATTTTTTGACCTTTCTTGCAAAGGCCATCTGGGCCTTCTCAGTCCCAGAAATTCAGGATGAGTTATTCTCATCGGTTATGCTGCACCTCCTCGATTAGAAAAGGTACTGAGGTGGTTGGAGGATCGATGCGAGATAGCCTACATGGGTGCGAGCTGGTCTTGCAGCTGCACATGCGTTGGTCCTGTCTCGGCACCGACCCTTCAGAAAATTTTAGGCTCCCACTTGATCCTAGCACCTCCGGTGCTGTCCCACTAGTGTGAATGAGTGATGAAGACTGTCCAAGAAGATCAGTAATTACAGTAATGCACGTAATTTCCATTTCTCTGCTGGGCCTGACCTTGACATTGACACTGACCTTTCAGCAAGGCTTCCCAGGTGGCCAGCTCCACAGCAGGAATTCCCTGTGCATGTCGGTCTCTCTCCCCCATAGCCTCCGTTCTGCTACTTCCCCTCTGCTGTGAGAGTGTCAGGCGTGAGTCTCTGCTCGATCTTGCCATAGGACAAGGGTATCCCAGAACCTCAGCGTCTGTCCTGATGCCTGCATTAAATAGACCAGCTGTCTTAGCCACCCCTCTTTTACAGGTGCTTCAACAATATATTGACAGTTGCACCCATGTTTCAGGCCTCCAGGCCCTGTCATGAGGAGCAACACTATGCTAGTTTGTATAATAGAATCATGATACAGGGAGTCTGATAAGATGCAGTTCTAGGTTCCTTCACCAGCACCTAACTCTGCCAGAGCTGGCCTGCATCTCATCTCCCTTAACTTCCTTCTCTGAGGACAGTGAGTCTCTCCACCTTCACCTGGCCTATTGAGCTAAGTATGTTCTGTACCACCAGTGCGTGGGGATACTGCAGGTGTTAGACCTGCAGGCCTTTTCCAGCTGCAGTCTGGCCTCCCTGCCACTGGGACATCTTGGGGTTCCCAACACTAACACTTGTGTTGTGCCTCCATGGTCCAGAGCCATAGAGGAGGCATTGAGGTCTGTGTGGAGGCATCCCTTTACATCCACTCCAACTTGCAGGGACCACCACATATGATGCTATAAACAGATAGATAGATCAAGTTTAAATTTATTTTCAGGAAAACTAGATTGATCATGCTCATATATAAAGGAGGTCCTGTCAAGGGCGGCATAGTACAAGTACAAAATAAAAGGTTTGATAGTAACAACAAAAACACAGTATAAAAAGTAACCTGATACATACGCAGATAGACAGCTAGATAGATAGATAGATAACTTTACTTATAAAGCTCCCTTCCCAAAGCCTCAGAGCCCTGTATATTTCTTAAAACAACATCATTATGCACACTTCCAATAGTCAAACTGCAGTGTAAAATAAAACAAGTTAAACATAAAATAGCTATCTACCTTAAAACAGGAAAGTCAGTAGGCTGTACTGCTTTCTAATTATATTGTATCATATGCTTGACAGAATAAAAATGTCTTTAGCCCTTTCTTAAAGGTTTCCACCATGGTTTCCTCCCTCAGGTAGCCTGGCAGTGAATTCCACAGAGCAGGTGTGGCAACAGGAAAAGCCGGTCTCCCAACTGCTGCATCCCAGCCCTAGGGACCACCAGGAGGCATCCCTCGGAGAAATGGAGGGAGCGAGCAGAGCAATGAAGAACCAGGAGGTCTTGCAGGCAGTCTAGTCCCGGCTGTGCAGGGCTTTGCCACAGTAGGTCAGTAATCAACCTTGAGCCAAACCTCCACCTTATCGGCAGCCAGTGTAGTCCATGAGAACAGGCGTATCGATCAGATCTCAATGCACCTGTTAACAGCCTTGCCACCGCGTTTGCACAAGCTGCTGATGGTGGACATTGCCTCCAGATAGCCCCAGGTAGAGAGCATTGCAGTAATCAAGCCTAGACACGAAGAAGGCATGCACTAGGGTGGCCAGGTCATCAGCTGGTATCAAGTCTCAGATCCGGGTAATGTTCCTCAAATGATAAAAACCACTTTGGAGAGCGACCGACACCTGAGCATCAAGTGTCAGGCCGCCATCAAGGACCACACCCAGATCCATAACCCGAATAGGGGGTCAAGGAACATGGTATTGTGTACCCACTGGGTCATCAGGGCAGTACCACCCAGATTGGGTCATAGTGGCCTAGACATGACCATCCTCTCAGTCAAGTGGCTGCAAGGTTTGATGCACTAGGAAGAAAGGTTTTCACCTCGGCACATACCATTATGTGCATCTTAGCTCATCAGGCCCTTGTGGTAGTCTCTGATAGCCTATGCATACAGCTGCACATCATGCTAGCTGCCATGACTGATTGTGAGCTAGTTCCCGGCCCTGACATTTCCACCACAGGCCTAGAGACAGCTCAGAACCTTTCAGGGGCATCCATAGGGAGGACTACAAGTCACGCTGGTCGGTGAGGGTAGGTAGGTGTAAAGTGAGGGCAGGAAACACACTGTAGGGGTGTTGGTAGGGGATTGTAGCTGATCCTGTCTAGAGTGCAGCTTATAAACATATAGCAGATTAGGAGTCATAGAAGCGTAGAAGTTGGCGAGCAGATAAGGACGAAAGGCCCATCCAGTTTGCCGATTTATTTTCTACCTTACAAATGTGCCATCGGCCTTTGCTCTGTCAATGGCCTATCTATTCATACTCACCTGTATTGCTTCCTGAGTGCCTATCCATGCCTGTTGAAGCCCTACACTGTATTCATATCCACCACTTCCTGAGGTAGGCCATTCCATGCATCCACCACTCTTTCTGTGAAAAGACTTTCCTCATTACCCTTAATCGGCCTCCCTCTAATCTCATGTTGTGTCCTCTTGTCCTGCTATTTTCTTATATTGAAACATGTTAGACTGTTTCACATTGTTAATGCCCTTAAGGTGTTTGAATGTTTCAATCATATCACCTCTCTCCCTTCTTTGCTCTACGGTATACATATTGAACTCCGTTAATCTGTCCTCATATGTTTCTGATGCAGTCCCTGACCATTTGGCTGCCCTTCTCTGGACTGCTTCAATTTGGTTAATGTCCTTGTGAAGGTGTGGCCTCCAGTACTACACGCAGTACTCCAGATGGGGCCTAACCAGTGTCTTGTAGAGAGGATTATTACCTCCCTCTTACGACTTGTGATACCCTACTAATACACCTAACATCCCCTAGCCTTACCTACTGCTTTAGTGGTCTGCTTGGATGATTTCAGGTCATGGATGATGATGATGCCCAAGTCTCTTTCTTCCCTTGTGACTGCCAGCAACTTCCCTCCCAGCCTATAGGTGGCTTCAGGGGTTCTCTTCCCTATGTGCATGATCTTGCACTTCTTTGCATTAAACCCCAGTTGCCACTCTTCCAACCATTTTGCTAGTTTATCCAGATCTCTTCTCATTCTGCCCACCCCATTTGGATCATCTACTCTGTTGCAGATCTTGGTGTCATCTGCAAACAGACTAACCTTACCCTCCAGTCCATCTGCAATGTCACCAATGAAGATATTGAAGAGACTGGCCCAAGACTTATCCCTGGTACCCCACTTGTGACTTGCATCTCTTCTGACTGTATACCGTTTACCACTACTCTCTGTTTTCTGCCTGTCAACCAGTTTGCCACCCAGTTGACCAACTTCTGACCCACCCTGAACCTACCCAGCTTATTAATCAATCTTCTATGTGGAACAGTATCGAAAGCTTTGATGAAGTCAAGGTAGGTGACATCAACTACTCCCCGGTCCACCACTCTGGTTACCCAGTCAAAGAAATCTATGAAATTAGTTTGACAGGACCTTCCTTTTGTAAACCCATGCTGTCTTGGATCCTGTGCTTCTATGGATTCCAGGTGTTGCACTATCCTTTCCTTAAGGTGCCTCCATAATCTTGCCCACTACTGAGGTAAGACTGACTGGTCTGTAGTTCCCTGCCTCCTCCCTGCTACCACTCTTGTGGAGTGGGATCACATAAGCCCTTCTCCAGTGTTCTGGGACCTCTCCTGTGCTCAGAGGCTCACTAAACAGTTCTGATAGTGGCTCTGCTAGTTCCACCTTAGCTCCTTTAGTACCATGAGATGTATGCTATCAGGTCCCATTGCCTTGTCCACCTGAGCTTTTTGAGCTCTTGTAGAACCCTTTCTTTAGTGAAGGGACTAGTGCTCACCTCCCTCCCTCTGTGTCCATGGTGCTGAGCTTTGGGCCTGCCCTACATTCTCTTCAGTAAATACTGAGTAGAAGTATCTATTTAGGATAAGATGCTTTACATGGTCTTCCTCCTCCTCCACCCGCCCCTTATCTCCTTTGATCTTAGCAATAACCCCTCTGGACTTTCTTCTTTCACTAATATAGCTATAAAAGTCTTGTCACCTTCTTTTACTGTTTGTGCTCGAGTTTCCTCGGTTTGGTCTTGCCTGCCTTACTGCCTTCCTGCTTCCATAGGGAAGCATACCAAACTTCCCTATCTTCATCCCGCTGTTTTCCTTATATATTTCCTGAAGGCCAGCCTTTTTGGCTCTGACCTTTTCTGCTACTGTTTTGAGAACCAAAGTGGTTTCCTCCTTCTTTTGTACTTCCTTTTCTGTCTAACACAATGGGATGTTGCTTCAAGTATTGCATCCGTAATGCTTGCGCACTTTGCCTGTACTCCCTCACCTGTATTTCTTTTTGCCAGGGCTAGCTTAACTCTGTTGGCCATCTTATCAAAGTCAGCTCCTCTGAAGGCCCATATTTTTGCCTTGGAATGGGATGATTTAGTTGTAGTGGCCAAAGTGAACTATACCATGTGATGGTCACTGGCCCCAGGTGACCTTCTACCTGGAGATCTGTGATCCTTTCCTGTTAGTACTAGATCTAGGATAGCCCTGTCTCTCGTGGGTTGTTGTACCAGTTGTTTGAGGCCTTCCCTTGCAGGGAATCCACCATGTGTCTAGTTCTGGCAGAAGTTCCTGCTGGTATTGACCAATCTGTATCTGGCATGTTGAAGTCTCCCATTATCAGAACCTCCTTTAGCTGTCATGTTTTATATATCTTCTAACAGTAATGTGTCTATGCACTCCCCTGGTCCTGGGACCTGTAGACAACCCCAGTTTTTATGGCTGTCCCATTTCCTGTTTCCAGGGTGACCCACAGTTCTTCTGGCTCCTTATGTGTATTCTGAATTTCTGTAGCTTTGATATTTTCGTTGACATACAGGGCTGTCCCCAGTCCCTTTTGCACCTCTGTCTCTTCTGAACAATACATAGCCAGGTACTGAAGTCTCCTAAGTGTGGTTACTGGTAAACCACGTCTCGCTAATTGCTGCTATGTCCAGTTTAGCCTCTGTCATTATGTCTGCAGGTCTGGGATCTTGTTTCCCCAGACTGCAAGCATTTGTGTACATGATTTTTTGACCAGATTTCGCGTGTGTTAGTTGTTGGGTGAGGTCTGGTGTTTCCCTGTGCATCGTATGAGCTGTACCTTTTTCCTTACCTGGTGATGCAAATGAACTGCAGACATGCTGAACTCCTGTTTGACCACTAGCTGAGGGAGAGGTGTTCCTCCCATTTGACATATGGGTGCTACACCCTCTCCCCATTGCTAGTTTAAATATTCTGCAAAGACATCAAGCGTCTGCCCCAATGCACTGACTCCTCATTAGTCAGATGCAGTCCATCAGATTTAAAGAACCTTAAGCTCCCAAAACTGTTGCCAGTTCCCTAAAATTTAGTACTTTTTCCTGGCACCAGCCCTTGAGCCACATGTTTAGCTCCCCTATCTCCCTTCTCTGACCTTCTGTCCATCTGCCCTCCTGTTTCCAGACTGGCAGGATCTCAGAGAAGGAGATGCCAGATGAAATGGATGATAGTTGGTCACCCAGCCTGGTCAGGTGTTCCTTGGTCTCCACAACTGACTGGCTGGTGAGATCATTAGTCCCTATGTATACCAGGACTTCAGTGTTTTCTCCTGCTTCCTGAACAATTTTAGTACGGTCAGTGTCTCTCACGCTGATGTCCCTGGGAGACATCTGACCATTACCCTGGCTGGAGATAGGTATTGACTCCCGAATCATGGGTCTAGCTACGATCAGAAACTTTTGATTTCCTTTTCACTTTTTGTTTTGGTTCCTGTTTTGGGTGCGTTTTGTTGTCTAGCTCCTGTGCTGCAGTGTCCTGCTCTGCAGTGTCTTCTCCACTTTGTTTTATTTTGGAGATAGAGGCAGATACCTGTTTGTAGTTTTATATGGTTTTGTGGAGGTAATATGTTGGAGAGCACCGAGTGATGGGGCACAATTTGCCTTTCCATTCCACCTGCCAGCCTCCTGGACCAACTACCTTCTGCGGTCGAGGTGCTTCTGTTGGATGTCCTACACAGGTAGCCGGCTATAGTCTGGGGCTGGCCAACAAGGGTATCACAGGCAAGGGAGTGCAGCTGGTCACTGTCTAGGGTCAGCTTACATTTGTATTAAGCATCAAGGAAGAGGAAGGAGGTAGAAGAATGGAGGATTTGGGGACTACTGTAGACATCCCCAGCTGGATTATATATGGAGGTCCCCATCTGGAGGATAAGTGGGCTAAGGGTCATGAGGATGTGGGGAGCAGGAGCATGTACAGGCATCAGAATAGTGGGAAGAGGTGGTGTGCTGTAATGGTTATGGGCGGCACTATTCCTTGGGACTTTGTGGGTAACAAGGGGCTGTCCATTATGCAGGAACCTGGAACATCTAAGGGCAGAAGTAAGGCAGCTCAGATGGGAGCTGGAGAGGATGAATTAAAAGTAAGAGTAGTAGGGCAGAGGAGAGAAAGACAAATGGGGATGCCTGAGGGAGAGGTCATCAGGTAGGGGAAGGGTAGAGGCGGTTAACCAAGATCCAGGACCGTTACCTCAGAGGAAGGAGCCCAGGGAGGGACTGGCAAGTGGTAGGGAAGGGTGGAACAGTAAGAGATGCAACAGGGTGGGAGCACTCAAGGGGTGCCTTCAAGGACTAGATTCTACCCACTGTCTGGATGTGACTGGGTGAACAAGAGATGGGGAGAGTGCTGGGAGAGAGATCGGGTTAAGACAACGGGGTCAGGGAGTAGGATGGGGGTAGGACTGTACAAAGTAATGAAGGTGGGCAGGCGAGGGGACATCGAGAGTAGTGTAGGAGTGGGTGGGAGGGGTGGGTAGACTGACATGAGGAGAGAGAAGAAGGTGACAGATGGAGTGGGTGGCCAGAAAGGGAAGGACACAGAAGGGGTGGGAAAACAGATGGAGGGATGAGTAGAGGCTGTAGAGGTATTAGGCAAGCAAAGCTTGGTGAGAGTAAGGGTGGGGTGGTAACCAGGGTGGAGGGCAACACTTGGTGGGGGAGAACCTCGTACAGCAGACAATAGAAGGGATGGAGACAGGAATGGAGGGGCACAGGGTGATAATCGTAGGGACTCTATAATTATGGATATTCACTGGGAGGAAGGGGGCCCAAATACAGGTCGGAAAGTGGTTTGCATGCAAGGGATGACAGCAGAGAGGGTGTGCCTAAAAATTGGGACATTGAGGAGGAGGGCCTGGGGAACTAAATGTAGTTATACACACCTAGGTACAAATGACCTAGCCAGGGAGGGCGGGGAGTAGTACAGGAAAGAGTCAGAGGCGGTAGGGTGGACCTGCAAGGAGGTAACCAGATCGCTGGCATTTTCAGAGGTGTTGCCAGTGCGAGACAGCAAGGTCAGGAAAAAATAAAGTAGTTTAATAACTGGCTGAGAGAATGGTGCAAGGACGAAGGGCATGACTGTATTCGGGGGTGGGGAGACCTTAACAGATAAAACACTTTTGCACCAGATAGACTGTACCTCAGTAGTGGGGGCTTGAGGATCCTCAGGGAGAAGCTGGAGGGTACATAATCTAAAAACTTAATTTAAACTACTGGTGGTAAGTGGGCCTGCAGACTCCAAGACTCTGGAAGGAGGAGGTTAGACTTTCCCCATACCAGTTAAGGGGACTGGAGAGTGGAGGTTGAGAGAGCATTGAGTTTAACAACATAGGGTGGAGGTGAAGAGGAGCAAGGGTTAGCAATGTGGGGTGGGGTGAGATGGAGTGAAGGGTTAGCAGTTGGAGTGTGGGTGGCACAAACAATGGAGGAAATGAGAAAGGAAGATGGGAGGGAGGCTCAGACTCTAGGTCAAGGTGGTGTCCCTGAGCAGCACAGTCTTGGAAACAAGATGGATGACCTGCAGGCATTGTTGGCAGGAGAGGAGTGGACATTGCAACAGTCACTGAGATATGCGCCACACCTAACTGCGACTGGGATTTCTGAATCCCTGGGTATAAGTGTACAGGAGGGACAGGGAGGTAGGAAAAGGAGAGCAGTGGTGGTTAACATCAGAGAGATGGTGTGTGCGACAGAAGAGTTGGAAGAGGGGAGGGTGATAGCAATGTGGATTCAGTTACAGTCTAACAGAGGAGGAAGGTAAGGTTGGGGTGGTTTGCAGACCACACAACCAAGAGAAGGAAAGAGACAGGAATTGAACTTGCAAATATTGATTTCTGCAGGGAAGGAGAGAGGTCCTGCCCAAGATGGATTACTGTGACCAGCTACAACCTGCAGGAGTCAGATGATCCTAAATGCACTGCAGAGTGACTTTCTGATTCAGGGCATCACAGAACCCGCCAGAGTGGGCAATCCTTGATCTGATGCTCACAGACTGTGACCACATCCAGGATATAAGGTTGAGGAGCCCTGGGTGGAAGTGACAATCTCTCAGTGTGGTTCTAGCTGGGCATGGACAGGAAAAGCCTCCATCAAGACTGAAATCCTGAATTTTAGGGCGGTGGGCTTCAGTAAAATCACAAGTTTCTAAGAAGTCACTTGGCAAGCATCCGTGCAGATATGGATATGGACCAAAGGTTGTCCATCATCAAGGAGGGAATAAAGGCTGCCACAGAGGAGTGCGTTAAGCTCAAGAGAAAAACTCAAGGCCAAGAAGCATCGACATTTTAGTACTGAGGTCGCCCAGGCAGTAAGGATAAATCAAGCAGAATGAAGACAGGAGGACTACCTGAGGATGGCTAGTGTAGCATGTATGATAGTTCAGCGGGCTAAAGCTTAGAAGGAACTGCAGGTAGCGAGATAGTTAGGGGGCTTTTTGGCTATATTACTGAGACAAGGGTCAAGAAAGATGGGATTGTTAGTCTCAGGAAGGGGACAGGTGAGCTGAACTGGTGGCCTTGGCGGAAGAGGACACCTGGATATCGTGGCAGTCACAGAAACATGGTACACAGAGAACCATGACTGGGATGTCAACATACCAGGGTACACAATCTACAGGAGGGACAGGGAGGGTAGAAGAGGAGGAGGAATAGCTCTCACGTGGGGAAGGGATCAAGCAAGCGAACTAAAGGGTAAACAGGGAGGGAGGAGGTACTGTGGGTCACCCTGAGACCAGAAATGGTACAACAATCCACATGGGGTTGTGTACAGACCCCATCACAGGGAGGAAATGGACAAGGAAATGATAGAAGGCATCCTTAGGATGGCAGAAAAAGGGAGATATTGTTGATGAGGAAACTGAATGTGCCAGATGTTAACTGGAGCACCTTTTCTGGAGTCATATCCAAGAGCGGGGTCATTCTGGATGCCCTACAGAGGACATGCCTCAGACAGCTAGTGTTGGAACTCACTTGGGAGGAACAGTCTTAGACCTGGTACTCTCAAATGGGGATGGAGAGAGGATCTCAGATCTAGAAGTGGGTAGCCATCTGGGAGCAAGTGACCACCAAACAGTGTGGTTCACAATAAACACATCCACAGAGTCAAGTCATACAGAAGTGAGGGTACTGGACTTTAAGAGGGCTGACTTTATCAAAATAGGAGAGTGCTTAAAAAGCACTAGCAAATAGACAAGAAGGAGGGTGGAGGAACAGCAGGGGCAAAATCAAAACTGCCATCACAGAAGCAACAAGCCTTTGTGTAAAGCAAATAAACAAAACAAAACAAAGGAAAAACACTATTTTTCTCAAGCGGTGGTGGGAAAAGTTAGAGAGAAAAGAATTCAGGAAATATAAGGAAGCACAAAGGAGAGGACAGAGAACTGTACCAGTTAAAGAAGAAGGAAGCAGGAAGGCAGTCAGAATAGCAAAGGCCCAAACTGAGGAAAAGATAGTCAACTCAGTTAAGAAGGGGATAAAACCTTTTAAGGTACATTAGGGGCGAAGAAAGACAAAGGGAGGGATAGTAAGGCTTAATAAAGGGGAAGGTGGGTGGGCAGAGAGGGCAGTGAAAAAGCAGGGATGCTGAACAAATACAGTACTTCTGCTCAGTATTCACAAAAGAAGAGGCGGGAAGTACCTAATCCAATCAGTAGAAGCACTTTGGATGTGGGGTTGATACCAGTCCTTTCACAAAGTAAGGGTTCTGAATGAACTCCTAAAACTGAAGTGGACAAAGCAATGGGGCCTGATGGGATTCACCCCAGAATTCTAAAAAGACTAAGGAAGAACTAGTGACACCACCAACTACCCTTTTAACAAATCATGGGAAGATGGTGTGGTACCTAAGGACTGGAGGAGGGTGGATGTGATTCCCTTCACAAAGTGGGAGCAAAGCAGAGGCAGGAAACTACAGACCTGTTAGCTTGATCTCAGTGGTAGGAAAATGATGGAATCACTTCTGAAAGAAAGAATTGTTGAGTACCTAGAGGCCAGCGGGGCACAAAGCAGCATGGATTCACAGTGGAAAGGTCATGTCAGATGAATCTAATAGATTTCTTTGACTGGGTGACCAAAGTAGTAGACCAGGGAGGGCTGTGGACATGGCCTACCTAGACCTTAGCAAAGCATTTGACACAGTCCAGCACAAAAGATTAATAAACAAATTAGCCAGCCTGGGAGTGGGTCCCAGGGTTGTAGCCTAGGTAAAACATTGGCTGGACAACAGGACACAGAGGGTAATAGTAAATGGAGTCCACTCTGAAGAAGGGGGTTACAAGTAGGGTACAGGGTTCAATACTTGTCCAGCCTTTTTAATGTTTTATAAAGTGACATTGTGGAGGAAAGTATGCCTCTTTGCAGACAACACAGAGATCTGCAACAGGGTTGATACACGGGTGGGGCTGTGTAAAGGATGAGTAGGGACTTGGCAAGGTTGGAGGAATGGTCAAAAGCATGGCAGTTTAGATTCAGTGCAAAGAAGTGCACAGTAATGCACATGGGAAACAAAACCCAGGGAAGACAGCACAATTGGGGAGGTATTAACAACCAAAAAGGAAAAGAACCTTGGGGTAGTCGTATCAGATGACCTAAAGGTAAGCAAGCAATTTGAGAAGACCGTAAGGATGGCTGGGGAGATACTGGGATGTATAGGAGAGGCATCACCAGTAGAAAACAGGAAGTTGTTATCCCTCTGTACAGACAGTTGGTGAGACCCCATGTGGAGTACTGTGTGCAGTTCTGGAGACCCCATCTCTACAAGGACAGAGGCAGGGATGGAGGCAGTCAGAGGAGGGCAACTAAAGTGGTTCAGGCTCTGCAACAGAAGCCACATGAAGAGAGACTAAAGGACCTTAACATGTATACCCTTGAGGAAAGGAGGGAGGGGAACATGATAGAAACTTTCAAGCACCTCAAGGGAATCAACAAAGTCCAAGAGGATAGCATCTTTCAGAAAAGAGATATGTAAGAACAAGGGGACACAATTTGAAGATAAGGGGGATGGCTCAGGATGGCCTCTGGGTACTCAACAGTTCTTTCTTTCAAAGCGTGGTTCCATCATTTTCCCTACCACTGAGGTCAAACTAAAAAGGCTTATAGTTTCCTGCCTCTGCCTTGCTCCCACTTTTGTGAAGGGAATCACATCTGCCTTCCTCCAGTCCTCAGCTCCACACCATCCTCTCATGATTTGTTAAAAGGGTAGTCAGTGGTGTCACTAGTTCTCCCCTTAGTTCTTTCAAATTCTGGGGTGAACCCCAGGAACCTCATTCCTTGTTTACCTTGAGGGTTAGGAGTTCTTTCAGAACCCTTTTTAATTTTTATTTATTTTATCTAGGATTACAATACATTTGAGCGAGGCTCTTTTACAAAGGTTCCGTCCAGCGGGTGCAGCAGTCATCATTTTAGTTACAAACATATAGTCATTGACTTACAGACATGTAATAACCAGTACAAAGACATGAGCTATGAGCAAGACAAGGGAAGGAGGGAGGGTGGGAGTGAGGGTAGGAGATCGGGGGTAGGAGGTGCAGGGGTAAGGGGAGTATGGGAGGTGGTTGGGGCAGGAGTGGAGATATGGGGGAGGTGGGCGGGCGGGAGACAGTGCAGCCAGGGGCCTTGTTGAGGGAATATGACAGGTAAGGTGCTAGGGTGCAAGGCTGATTGTAAGTGCTGGGTGCTGGGGCATGTGCTTTCTTCTGTGAATGGACTGGTATTGACACCCCTTTCCAGAGTGCTTGTATTGTTTGGTTTAGGTATGCCTCCCCTTCTTTTGTTAATACTGAACAAATATATTTGTTCCGTATCTCTTCTTTCCACTGTCACCCTCTGCCTACCCTCCTCCCCTTTATTAAGCCTCACTATCCCTCCCTTGGTCTTTCTTTGCTCACTAATGTACCTATAAAAGGTTTTATCCCCCTTCTTAACTGTGTTGGCTATCTTTTCCTCAGTTTGGGCCTTTGCTTTTCTAACTGTCTTCCCTTCCATCTGCTTTAACTGATAAGAGTTCTCTTTCCTGCTCCTTGGTGATTCCTTATACTTTCTAAATGCTATCTTGTTCTCCCTAATCTTTCCTGCCACCTCTTTTGAGAACTACACTGTTTTTCCCTTTGTTTTGTTTGTTTGCTTCACACAAAGGCTTGTTGCCTCTGTGATGGCAGTTTTGATTTTGCCCATTGTTCCTCCACCTCTTCTTCCTGCCCTTTGCTATTGCATTCTTTAGGCACTCTCCCTTCTGCCAAGTCAGCCCTCCAAAGTCTAGTACCCTTGCTTTTGTTGACTTGACTCTATGGTTGTGTTTGTGTGAACGCACTGTCTGGTGGTAGCTTGTTCCCAGATGGCTACCCACTTCTGAATCGAGATCCTCTCACCATCCCTTTAGGAGTACCAGGTCTAAGACTGCTCCCTCCCAAGTAGATTTCAACACTAGCTGCCTGAGACATGCCCCTGTAGAGCATAGAATGACTCTGCTCTTGGATGTGGCCGCAGCAAATGTTCTCCAGTTAACATCTGGCATACTCAGGTCCCCATCAACAATTTCACCCTTTTTCTGCCAGTCTAAGGATGCCTTCTATCATTTCCTTGTCCTCCCCTGAGATGGGGTTCTGTATACAACCCCTCTGCGGATTGTGGTGCCATTTCCTGCCTCAAGGGGACCCACAGTGCCTCCTCTCCTCCCTGTTTACCCTTTAGTTCCTTGCTTTGATCCCTTCCCTTATGTAGAGAGCTACTCCTCCTTTACCCTCCCTTTTCCTCCTGTAGATTGTGTAAAATGGTATGTAGGCATTTCAGTCATGGTTTTCTGTGTACTATGCATCTGTGACTGCCATGATATCCAGGCGTCCCTCTTCCATCAAGGTCACTAGTTCAAGAAGCTTATTACCCAGACTCTGGTCATTGGTACTCATCGTCCTCCATTTTTGATGGTCTTATCACTTTTAGCCCAGCCCTGTACTTACTACCTTTGTGTTTCTCTGTTTACCCTTGCCCTGCCATATATTGACCTCTCTACCTTGGTGTTAACCTCACTAACTACCCTGTTTTGTCGAGGAGGTTGGGAATCCCTGCTACATTTCAGTGCCTCCCCACTTGGCTAGTTTAAAAGCTTGCCAAGGAAGCATTTAAACCTCTCACCTATGATCCTGGTTCCATTCCCAAATAGATGCAGACTGTCATGCCAGTATAGGCCTGTATCCCTCCAGGAGGACCCCAGTCCCCAGTGAAACAAAACCTATGCTACACACAGTTTTTCAATCATTTATTGAATCACAGGGTGTAGAGTATCCTAACCTCACCCGTGCCATAGACAGGCAGCACCACGAAAAGGCTACTGTGCATGCTACTTGTCTAAGGCCCCACCCCAACTCCACAACTCCTCCTGCACAGCTCTGATCCCATTCCCAACTAGGTAATTTGTCCCTATGTGGACAGTGACATCCACCTCCTCTCCCGTGCAGCTGCTTCCACGATCCTGAAGATTCGCTTCCTGTCCCTCCATGCCATGGCATCAGGCAGGCACCTTACCTCCCCAGTTCTACCCCCAAAGATTGAATCCCCCACCAGGAGTTTGTTTCCTTCCCTGTGGGATCCATGCCACCCTCCTGTGGGTCTCCTTTATGGAGGTTCTCAGTATCCAACAGCTTAATCTGGTTCAAGGTCAGTTGGCATTCATCTGTATCCCCTCCCCAGTCGTGCCTGAAAATTGGCAGGATTTGTCTAGTGCACTTACCCGGTCAACAAAAACTAAATAAAATAAAATAAATCCTCCTTGGTCTCCACTGTGAGTGCCTCCATACAGGAATAATGCTTCTCCAGAAAGGCATATGAATTGTGGAGAGGTACATCTAGAGGGTTTCACCTCTGTTCACCAATCTCACCCTCCTGAGCCCTCGTGGTCCAACCACTCCTTATTCTTGGCAACCTCTGAAGCAGTGGCCCTGGTAGTCCCTGAGTGGGGAGGAGATTTCCCAATCCTGCAAGGTCCTGGGTTCTTGGGGAATTTCCTACTCCTTTCCAGATCGGCCTGGAGACAGGAAGCCTCCTCCCTCAGATACAGAGAGGTGTCTGCAAATAGGGCAGGATCGCAGCCTCAGAATGTGTCCCAGAAGACTGCCGCCCCACAGCCAGTGCATTGCACCACTCCCCACCGTCTCCCTCCCTCCCTTGTTTTACTGTTATTGCTATATATGTTGCATTATCTTGTGTACAGTATTTGTATTATTCCATTGTCCCTTCCTCACGATACACCTGGAAATGAGCTATATAGCTCAGTGTGCCTTCTTGTCCAACTGTTTTTTCTTTTTTAAACAATGGAAAAATAAGTTACAAGCATGGTAGAAATTTCAGTAAAGTGGTGCCAAGGATGCTTCTTTTAGACCTCATGTGCTGTAGCATTGTGTCACTATCCTGTCGTGCAGAAACTGATGGCCAGATAATACTCTCTGCAGTAGCTACCCTGTCGTCTGTAGAAACTGATTGGTCAGATAATACTGTGTGCAGTGGTTACTCCATCATATGCAGAAACTGATTGGCCAGATAATAGTCTGCGATATGTGGCAATTCAAAGTACTAAGCTAAGAAGAAACAAGAACAGAAGTGACAAACAACCTGCTGCAATTCTACTGCTAGTATAATTTTTCTACTTTGTACACACTCTAACTACATTGCAGTTGCAATGTAGTTACATGCAACAAACATGTAACTACAGTGTAAATTACCCTGTTGTACATAATTAACGATTACCTGCTGTACAGTTACATCGAAACTGACACTTAAAGTGTGACCTTTTTCTTACAATATTAACTTTACAGGAGATTGTAACTATGAGAATTTATCTGTAGCCACGTGCATAGCATCATACCTGCTCAAGGAGCCGTCACCTGGAAAATGTCTAGTCAGATTCATACTGCAAATGCATGCAGGCTTCTGCTTCTTGCACATGTTTCTTTCCTGCCATCCTATCAGCCGCCAACTGGAAGCGAACAAACAATTGACTAACCAGAAAAGCCGGAAGAGCACAAAGGGCCCAATCAGGGGGCGGTGCCTCCTTTAAAGGAGGCAGGAAAAGAGCAGTTGACCACTTTTTCCTTGGAGCAGAGGAACATCACTGGCAGGAGAGGTGACTTGGTCCCTTAACTTGGGACTCCCTTTCCCAGCACAGACAGACTTGGAGGCTCCTCAGGGAGGGTGAGTGGCGGAGTTTCAGAGCTCCAGGCCAGAGTGTCAGTTGCAGGAGAGGCTTTCGGCAGGAGGAGAGTACAGACCCAGAGGCTCGGTGGGTTGCAACTGTGTTCTGCTGAGAGGTTTTGGCCTCCACTCATCTCCCACCTCCGCTGTCTATTAGATCCACACTCTACAACAGGGGATTGGGCAGAGATAAAGAGAGGGTGGAGCATAAAAAAAAATTATCGAAGAGGACCATAAGGGAGGTAGGGCTAGCGCACAGCCAGCAAGACATTGCAACACCTAGGAATGTGTGAACTAAAGTACTGTAAATCCAAGGAGCTGAAGTGCTCAAATCTAATTACAATATTTTCAAGTGTTACTTGCAGCTTGCTACAATTAGTTACAGTTATTACAGATATAAGAATGAAACAGCGTACTGTAGTTTTAAATTACTATAGCTAATTTACAGTAGCAGCTTGTTATAGTTTATTGCAGATATAAGATCTAAACACCATATCATAGTTATAGCTAATTACAGCTAAGCTACAGTACTTTAAAGTGTGTTAATTTACAGTTTAGCTCAACTCATTTTATAGTCATAACTATTTACAGCTAATTTACAATACCTTAAAGTGTGTTACTGTACAGTTTAGCACAATTAATTTTATTACAGTATAAGATCTGAACAGCATAGTGCAATTGGTATACAGTACTGTATTGTTTTAGTATAGTAAAATAAGTCTATACAGTACTGAAAAGTAACTGCTTGAAGCCCAAATGTGGCACAGGAGCGAAGAGCCAGTATGGCATAAGGGGAAGATAGTGGAGAGGGATGGGGGCAGGAAGATGGGAACACCGAAGAAGATGGAAATATCAGAGGAGGACCAGCAGCAAGGGAGCAGAGATACATCAGGAATGCCATAGAATTTGGGAACATTAGAGGAGGATCGGGCAGGGGTAGAGGAGGTACACTGGAGATATGAGGAGAGCAGAAAGCATGGGAGAAAGATTAGTGGGTTTGCAACAAGCGGGGGCAGCCATATTTATGAGCGCCCTATGGAGGTGGGAGAGCGCCCAGTCTGTCGGAATTTGGGAAGCTGGAAGCTGAGCTGGTATGATTAAAAAGGTAAATGGGGAGGAGAATAGGAGAAGGTCGAGAAGAAGGGGAAGAAACAGGAAGACAGGAGGGGACGGAGGATGGAAGGATTGGAGAGAGGAAAAATGGGGAATGGGAGGGAGTGGCAGAGGAGGAAGAAATGTTCAAGAGTACGGGGACACGCTCTAAAGAAGCAAGATATAAGTGGGGATTAAGCAAGAACTGGTCCTTGTCCGGAGTGCAGTAACAGGAGGTAGAAGGGTGGACAGAAGCAGAGGACAGCAGGAAGCTGAAACAAGGAAAGCATATGGTTCCTACAGGTTCTGTCTCTTATATGTGATTAAACAGGTACTGGCCTAGGGGATGAGGATAGCGGGGGAATGGAACATGGAAAACAGAGGATCCTGAAGTAAGGGAAAGGTCTATGGCAAGAGAAGAAGGACAAAGATGACACAGTAGGTTAGGGAAAATAGTAAAAATAAAGATGAGGATGAAGCTGGAGAGGCAGAAAAGGGAATGGGAAGTTAGTAGGGAAGGCACTGCAGTGGGAGGAAGACACACAATAAAGGAAAAGAAAGGACATGGCTGGACAGGAGGTAGCTGCCAAAGGCAGAAAAGGGGATTAGAAAGGTGCGGTGAGAAAAGCGAAGAGGAAGGGGGTGACGCAGGAGAGGGTTACTGCATTGTTGATGATTATGTAAGGATGATATCCAAAGTGAGAGAAATGGTAGTAGTATAGTGAGGAAGAGAGAGGAGGAGGAGGAAGGGCAGCCCAGAGGAGGACTGGGGATAAAGAGATGCAGATATAGGGATGGGGTTGGAGGCAGGCCAGGGTGGAAGTGTATGGAAATCAAAAGTAAGCCACAGAAGGGTTACGGAAGCATCCTCGGGGTTAATAAACACAAAATCAGTGATAATATATGGAACTTAATTATAAAGGGGATCAAGTGGTTGAGAAAGGGGTGTCATTTAAGGGAGATCAGTGTTCTGTGATCCAGGAATGGAGGTGACCAGGGTGCTTTGGAGAATCAAGAACGCATTAGGTTAATTGAGGTAAGCCACACCTAATCCTACCCCTTGGAACAAATGATCTGGCCATGGAGGAGGTGGAGGAGGTACGGAAGAGATTCATGGAGCTAGCAGGGGATGTAGAGGGATAGTCAGTTCCACTGCTTTTCAGAAGTCCTGCCGGTGCAGTGTACCAGCACGGCTGAACAGCTGAGAATCAGGATTGAACCACTGGCTGAGGCAGTGGTGCAGAAGGAGGGTTATGATTTTTAGGAGATTGGGGATATATGGATCATCACCTGTATGCAAGGTACAGGCATATAAAACATGAGGGGCTAGACTGCTAAGGGAGAAACTGCAGGGATACATAGGCGGAATACTGGTGGATGTTTTATTTTTATTATTTATTCAAAACATTTGGTGACCAGGAAAGGCACACTGAGCCATGGCTCATTTCCAGGTGCAACCTGGGGGAGGACCACTGGATAAAATACACTTTCAGATATATACAGTGTACAGAGTAATAAATCACATAGAAATCAGCACTCATGCAGGAGACTTAGTAGTACAAACAGAATATAGATTACATGGTGTCACACAATATTGTGAAAATAGCAAGCATAATATGCAACTTAAGTAGACAGGACACATGAGGAAATGGGTATGGGCAAAGAAGGTGGAATAGACAGGGAACAGATAAGTGCAAGGGTGAGGGTGGGCGATGGCAGGGGCAGAGAGAGAAAAAAATTACTCACCTTAGTAATGTTGTTTCTTCTAATGAGTCTTGCTATATTATAGCATTGCAGTTTGTCCCACCATTAGAACTGCTCGGAGGTGAAAGAGTTAACTATCATGCCAGGCATGGAGTTTAGAGTCTGAGCTCGGTTAGAGAAGCTCTGTCAGGTTATTTTAAACCCGAAACTGTCAGATCTTTCACGGCAAAAACTCACTAGGTTCTGTGTGGAAGCTGTAACCTCACTAGCCAACTGGCTACCCAAATATTACACCTATTCCTGGTCCCAACACCAAGACTCAAGTCAGGGGCCAGAAAATAATAACATAAGATAAAATAAAACACAACACCCAAAACCCCAAAAAGAGGTGGAAAAACATAAAATGGGCATAACAAGTGCCAACACTGGACTGCCCACCCCATACCAAGTAAAAGTTCTGGTGGGGCAGGCTGGAGGAGGTCATAATATAGCAAGACTCCATTAGAAGAAACAACATTACTAAGGTGAGTAATTTTTTCTTCAAACAACACGAAGTCTTGCTATATTATGACATTGCAGAATACACAGCAGTACCTCCATGGTGGAGGGACAGAACCTACTTAGGGAATAGGCTCTGAAGCACGGCTGTGCAAATCTAGCATCCTCCTGGCCTGGATATCCAAGGGTAATGCTTGGTGAAAGTGTGTACCGTTTTCCAGGTAGCTGCTTGACATATCTCCAAGATAGGGATGTCTCTGCAGCAGCTAGAGCGCAGCTGTACCTCTGGTAGAGTGAGCCCTCAGGCCTGAAGGGGAACCTTCCAGTTTTTGATAACAAAATTGGATACACGAGACAATCCACCTGGCAATGGATCTCTTAGTGGCAGGTTTACCTTTCCCAACCTCACCATAAGTGAGAAAGAGTTGGAGGATTCGAACCTATGACCCTTGGTATGCTCTATATAGTAACTAAGGGCCCTCTTAACATCTAAGCTGTGCAGCCTCCTCTCACCAGAGGAGGAATGGTCAGTGAAGAACACTGGAAGGGAGATAGATTGGTTAAGATGGAAATCTGAAACCACCTTAGGCAAAAACTTCCTGTTAGTCCTAAGGACTACTTTATCCCTGTGAAAGGAAATAAAGTCAGTCTCCACTGACAAGGCTTGTAACTCACTTATGCGCCTGGCAGAAGTGATGGCTACTAGAAAAACATTTTCCAAGTCAAATACTTAAGCTCTGCAGAAGACAGAGGTTCAAAGGGGTTGCATCAACTGAGCAATGCAAACATTAAGATCCCAGGCAGGGGCGGGTCCCTGAAAGGTGGATTAGTATGAAGTAATCCTTGAAAAACTTGGAAAATACAGGGTGAGTGGAAAGAGAGAGGGCTTTCCTGCTGAAATAAAATCAGAGACAGCTGCCAAATGTACTTTCAGGGGTAGCTGGTCTCCAGACCCAAAGAGTTAAGATAGACCATATAGTCCAAAACAATGGGCAAATCAGCAGATTCCAGTGGAATATGCTCCCGAAACACCAGATGGAAAACCTTTTCCATTTAGAATTATAAGTAGCCCTAGTGGAAGGCTTCCTAGAAGCCTTCAGGATGTCAAGAACACCTTGAGAAGGTGTAGGTCAGCAACTCTAACTCCTCAAGAGCCAGGCCTTGAGGCTGAGGGATTGGAGATTCGGATACCAAACGCCCCTGGGCACAAGATAACAGGTTGTGTTTCCTGGGAGGCACAGAGAAGATGGACTGCTAAGGACAGAAGGAGTGGGTACCAGGGCTGCCTGGCCCAATCCGAGCAATCAGAATCATCCTGCAAGGCTGGGATCTGATTTTCACTAGCACCTTGAAAAGGAGGGAAGGGGGAAGGCATATAAAACTTCCTTCCCAATCTAGGAGAAAGGCATCCAGGGGACTGAGCCCATCACTGGGGGCCTGCAACAAAACAGTGGAAGTTGGTGATTGTCTGGGGCTGCGAAAAGATCTATCTGAGGTGCCCCATCTGGCAAAAACTATCCCCAGTGCTTGGGGATCCAGTGACCATTCGTGATGGCCCTGGGAAATCCTGCTGAGAGCATCTGCCAGGACATTGTCCTTTCCTGGGAGGTGAACTGCTATGAGGGAAGTGTTCAGGAATAAGCCAGAGACCACAACTTCATTGCTTGATTGCACAAGGCCGAACGAGTGCCCTTGTTTGTTGATGTACCACATTGTGGTGGTGTTGTCTGTTCTGACTTGTACCACTTTGTTCTGAACAGATGCAGAAAACACCTGAAGTGCTAGAAAGACAGCTCTGAATTCCAGCAAATTGATGTGGAGCAGAGACTCTTGAGGGACCACACTCCTGGGTGGAGAGGTCGCCCATGTGAGCTCCCATCCCAGAAGGGATGTATCTGTAGTAAGGGTCAAGGAGTGAGATAGGGGGATGAAGGGACCCCTAGTCTTAAGTGCTCTGATCCTGCCACCACTGAAGGGCCTGGATCAGGGTTCGAGTCACTGGGATCAACTTGGAAAGGGATCTTTCTTTGAGACCAAAAGGCTCTCAAGTGAAACTGAATGTCCCTCATCTGAAATCTTGCTCCTTGCACTACAGCTGTGGAAGCAGCCATGTGTCCTTGGAGCTGTAAGAAGTGCCTTGCTGGTCGAGAGACCTGCAGAGTGAAGGAAAGAGGCCAGGGCCACCAGGTTCCTTACCCTCTCTAAGGGCAGGAAGGCTCTGGCCTGCTTTGTATCCAGTTCTGCACCTATGAAGGTGAGTACCTGAACAGGTTCCAGCACTGACTTTGGGAGATTGAGCAGAAAACCAGAGAGGTGAGCAGCTGCTGGGTAACTTGCAGGTGTGATTTGACCTGTTCTGGAGACTGGCCTACAATAAGCCAGTTGTCTAGGTAGGAAAAATAGCAATCTTTTGCCTTCTTAAATGAGCAACTGCTACTGCTAGACATTTTGTGAATACCCTTGGGCAGAGGTGAGGCCAAGGGCATTGCTCTGAACTGGTAATGGCCTGAGGGCAGTTCGAATCTGAGGTACTTTCAGTGGGAGCTTCTGATTAGAACATGGAAATAAGCATCCTTGAGGTCCAGGGAAGCTAGCCAGTCCCTGGCCTTAGAGAAGGTAAAGTATTGCCAAAGTCACCATTTTGAATTTTGGTTTCAAAAGGTGCTTGTTCAGATATCTTGGGTCCAAAATGGGCCGCCATTCTCCTGTCTTTTTGGGGAAGGAAGTACCTGGAGTACAGACCCTTGCCCTGGAGTGGGAGGGACCCTTTCTACAGCTCTGAGAGCCAGGAGGTTGAGACTTCTGTTTCTAAGGCAAAGGTCTCTAGAGGGTTTGCAGGTGGAAAGATCTGGCTCTCATCTTTGGAAATTTTTGAAGCTGAGAACCAGACCCTGGCTTACTACTTCCAGGACCCACTTGTCCGATGTTAGAGACTCCCAGTCCTGAACAAAGTAAGAGCCTGCCCCTACAGGTAATGGAGATCCGGCCCTGGGCACCCTATCAGGGTGCCTGTTTGGCAGGGCTTTAGGCTGAGGGTGGAAGCAGGCCTGCTTGCACCCGCTCTGCCTCTGAAGAACCCCTCTGAGCATAAGCAGAAGAAGCCTGGTTTGGTAAAAGGCCTGTGAAAAGGCCTACCTCTACCCCTGGGGTCTGCTTCTGAGGAGTGACTTGCCGCTCCTTGGCTTGTGCACTCCTATAAGTTGTTCTATATTCATCCATTTTCTTCATGTAATTCTCTGTCTGCTCCCCAAACAGAAATTCCCTACCCAGGAAAATCCATGGCCTTAGTCTGGGTATCCTGTGACAAACTTGTACACCTGAGCCAAGCCAACCTCTGAAAGGCCACAGATGTAGCCATGACTCTAGAGGATACATCATTAGAATCCACAGCAGCATGAAATTGCACCTTGGATGCCTCAATACCATCAGCAGCCACCTGCTCCAGCTCCTTAGCAAGCTGGCCAGGGGCCTGTTTGGCCAAAAGCCATGACAGTGTCCCATCTAGATTTTTGGTATCTTGCACATAAGCCATGTAATTTGCTTGTCTGAGTCCCAAGGACGCTGCCATGTATTGTTTTAGCCATGGCATCAATCTTCCTGGAGTCCTTGTCAGGAGGATGTGAAGCCAAGGGAATGTTAGCCTTATCACAGGCTGCAGCCTGAACTACCCCAACATGACTGCATTGCTGTGAAAGAAAGTCTGTATCAGGACCTGATAAAGTGTACCTCCTGTCCATCTTCTTGTCAACAGGAGGCACAGAATTAGAGCTTTTAGTATTTTTATTGTTTGTTTCTAAATGATTTATGTAAGGGAATAGATAATCTCCTAGACTCTGGGATATCCATCATTTCCACAAAATCAGGTTCCTCTTGCTCATCCACAGCTTCCTCTAATGGGAGCTGGAGGTTTCAGCAACTTTTATAAAACAAAAAGTGAGAAGGGACTCAGAAAGCATGGGGAGATTCCAAAGGTCTGTCTGGGGAGATGTCTGGTTCAATGAGGCATCCAGGCTCTCAAAGTCACATTCACACTGATCATAAACCTCCTCCCCTCCTCTGGTTCATAAAACTCTTCAATATCATATTCTTGAACCGGTGGAACCGCCAAACTGACCTTTTACCAGACAGTGGTGGTTCGGACGGAACCGGAGAAAGTGACTGTACAATCTGTATAGCTTTTGCTATTTCTGCAGCAGTTGGAGAAGAATTTTGGACTCCAAACCTGCTGATTTTTTATTTTCTTTGCTGGAACTGGTTCCTCAGAGCCAGCTTTTAGTTGCCGGAAGTCTCGCCTGGTCAGAGGGCACTCCTCCAGTTCCGGTTGGCACCGAACCGGGCTGGCCATCCGGGTCAGTGGACTTTTGGCCTCTCGTTCCTGAGCCTACCCACTCTCTTGTCCAGGGTGGCTGCAGGAAATTTTACAAATCTGGCAGTCTGAATTGAGGTGGTCAAACCCCAGACAATAGACACATGTAGTGTGTGGGTCAGCCTTGGCAAAGGCTTCCTCTGAACACCACAGTGTTGAAACAGTGGGCCGGTTTTTCTTTGGGTTTCTCAGACATGATGCCAGCCTAACCAACAAACTTGCCCTTTTAGCGGCAGTGCCAGGCAAGACACCCTTTATCAGTTCCCATCCGTGTCCACGGGTCGTGGAAAACGTAATGAAATCCGCTTTTTTAGACCGATAAGAACCGAACTGGCACTCTAAAAGCCTTAAAATGCTCTTTTAAAAGTTTTAACAGCCTGATCAGTTCGAACCGAACCGATAAAAATTTACAAGTTCCACACAGAAATAAACCTATCTATTACTTACAATACCACAGACAGAGCTTGAACCGATCGGTTTGCGGTTAAAATAATAATACTCACGGTTGAATTTAACCGAGAAAATACTGTTTAAACCGAGAAATGAACCGAGCAGTAGGAGAAATCTCGGGCGACTGTTCAGTAAGTAGATAAAAATCTGACAGTTTCGGTTTGAAAATAACCAGACAGAGCTTCTCTAACCGAGCTCACGCTCTAAACTCCATGCCTGGCATGGTAGTTAACTCTTTCACCTCCGGAGCAGTTTTAATGGTGGGACAAACTGCAATTGTCATAATATAGCAAGACTTCATGTTGTTTGAAATGCAGAAGGCTAGGTTGCAGACCATCAGGGCTTGATGTAGACATGTTTAGGGATAGCAGGGCAAGCAGGACTTCAGAAGTGGAAGCAGGAGCTATCAGGAGTTGGCTGTTTATTGTGGGTAATGGGAGGCGATTTGTTATAAAGCTGACGAGGAGGAGGTCAGATTTGGGAAGCACAAGTCATGAAGTAGGTATTTAAGGTGTCTGCAACTTGTGTGGATTCTGTTATTTCAAGCGCCATTGTACTTGAGAGTAGGGGTGCTGGATTGCAGAGAGACCAACAATGGCGTGTACTATGTTCCAGAAAGAGGAGTAGGCGTTGTTCAGGCGATGTTTAAAATAGGCTGCTTTTGTTGATGGATGGCCTTGGTACAAGCATTTCTTACGGTGTTGTATACTTGCCTAGAGTTGGGAGTTAGGAGGATTTGAATCAGGCCCATGCCTTGTCACAGGCCTTACAGAGTGTGACAATAGAGGCAGTGATCCAAGGATGGTGGCGCTTCCTCACCCTGTCTTGTTGTAGGGGTGCATGAAAGTCCCAGATGCTGTTGAAAATACTGGTGAACTGAGGTAGGGCAGTATCAACTGAGGTAGCGATAGATCGGGGACCAGTTTGCATGGTGGAGATCAAAGAAGTGACTGCATATTCAATGAGCTTAGAGGGCAGATCTTAATGTATTTAAGTAATAATAATCATCTTTATATATATATATATATATATATATATATATATATAGCGCAATTCAACATATCAAAATGCTTTACATAAAACATGTTGAACAAATGACATAAATCAAACTTCCAATTAAAAATACTCATAAATACATCACTTCATATAAATACATCCAGATTGATTTAAAATTATCGAAGACATCCGATATTAAAACTAGTCTGAATAAGTACATTTTAAGTCAGTCTTAAAGCTCATCACGGTCCTGCACTCTCTAATCTGACAAGGTAAAGAGTTCTACAGGGATGGCTCCACGAACATAAAAGCCCTGGTGCCAGATGTCTTCAGCCGCACCCTGGAAACCTCTAACAACTTTTCGTCAGTTCAGCAGAGAGGCCAGCCAGGGCTGTGAGGAACCAGGAGCTCTTGCAGATAGCTCGATCCCTGTCCATGTAGGGCTTTTTAGGTCAGAAGTTCAACCTTGAAGGTTGTCCACCACTGTATAGGCAGCCAGTGCAGACTCCACAGTATGGGAGTAATATGACTGGAACGTGAAGTTCCAGTCAATAATCATGCCGCAGTGTTCTGCACCAGCTGTAAGTGGCGGACATCAACCCCGGAAGCCCCAGGAAAGGGAGTTGCAGTAGTCCAGGCACGAGGTCACAAGGCATGGATCAACATGGGCAAATCATCGGATGGAACAAGGTGCTTAATTCTGGTGATATTCCTAAGATGGTAAAGGAAGATTTACGACTGCAACACTTGGGCATGCAGTGTCAGTCCCTCGTCAGAGAACCACCCCAGAGCCAGCCCGGTGGGGCTGAGGGTTGATCGCTGGCACGCTATACCTCACGCTCATGACAGCACCCGGTTCGGAATGGATTCGGGCACCGGGGTCGGCAGGGAAAGGGTTGAGGACCGAGCTCCCATGTGGAGTTCTCCTCCCGGCTTAAAGGGTATGGGGTAGCCCGGCATGCCAGAGACCCCTGACAGAGACCAGAGGTACTGTAGCACAGCCAGGCATGCACTTACTGGGCGTGGCTGGCGCTAACAGGTTGCCATGAGCCAGAGCATCGGGCGTGCCACAGCACAGGAGGAGCCAGCGCCAACAAAAAAATAAGCAGTGGCATCTCGGTGCCTTGACTGCCACCACACACCCAATGCTGGAGCCTCTGCCTCCACCCTTGATCTCCCGTGGGTATATACGGGGGCCGAGGCGCTAACATCTTTGAGTGGACAGACGGTCACAGTGGGCGGTGAGAGCGGCAGGTGTGGATTGCCCGAAGAGTTCCGGCTCTTGGGAGAAAATAGAGTAAAAAAAAAAAGACCCCCACCACCAGATTTCGCACCTGTTCAAAGGTAGGCATTTGCACCCCATCGAGCCAAAGCCCGGAGGGTAATCCCACCACCGCCTCTCTATCTGGTGCTCTGGATGCACCACCAACACCTCAGTCTTCCCAGAATTAAATTTCAACCACTTGGACTTCATCCAGTCGTGGAAATCTGCTAGACAGCTGTTAAACATCGAGATCGCAGTATCCTGGTCAGGTGCGAAAGACAGATAGAGCTGTCTGTCATCAGCATAGCAGTGAAAACTCAGCCCATATCGTCTTACAATGTCTCTGAGGGGCAGCAAATACACTACTGAACAACATGGGGGACAACACTGAGCCCTGAGGGACCCCACACAGCAGAGAGAATGGCTCTGAGGAGAAAATCCTGATACCACCCTCTGAGACCTACCAGCTAGGAAGAAATGAAGCCACCTGAGAACTGGACCAGCCAGGCCACAGATGACTCTCAGGCATTTGAGCAGGACCCCATGGTCCACAGTGTCAAATGTTGAAGAAAGATCCAGAAGCACCAAGATGGGCGGCGATTCTGGTCTCTCGCCATCAAGAGATCATTGAGCACCCAAACCAGAACGGTCTCGGTACTATGTCTCTTCGAAACCTGACTGGAGAGGGTCAAAGACACCATGGATGGTCAAGTGGTTCTCCAGTTGCAGCGCATCCACCTTTGCAATCACCTTCCCAACAAAGGAAGGTCAGAGATGGTTTGTAGTTTGCACAGCTATTTGGGTCTAGAAAGCTTTCTTAGAAGCGGTGTCACCACTGCTTCTTTCAGGGAGCAAGGAACTCTCCCAATTCTAGAGAGCACCAAACAATCTCTGCAAGGACGGCCAGTGGTCTCAATACATCCTAATAATAGGCGGTAGGGCCTGGATCCAAACTAGAGCATGTAGGCCGCAAATTTTGGACAGTCCGCACAATATCCCTATCTCCGCCTGGTTGAAAGATATCCAAGAATACTGAGGGTAGTGACCATACACGACCACCACTAACCCCCATAGAGGGTGCTGTACAGATCTTGGCCCTCATGTCAGCCACCTTATCTGCAAAAAATCGAGCAAACTCAGCACACTTTTTTGAAAAGCTCTTTGAACCTGTAGACAGATTGGATTGCACAACCTGTCCACGCTTGAAAAAGCTGAGCCAGTTGATTTTGAGCAGCAGCAGCTATCTCACTGGACAGGAATTCTGCCTTCTTACATGAGATTGCTGATTGATAGCTTTTGATAATCATCTGTCAATCTAAGGTGGTCAGTCTCAAGAGTCGTTCTCCATCGCGATGCTCTGCATCCGTCCAGCACGTCTCAAGTCCCTCAAGGTCCCATCAAACTAGCGGGACCAAGGGCGGAGAGAAGTGGACGAACACGGACTGGGATGATAGCATACAGAGCCGCAGTAATAGCCTTATTATAGGCCAGAACTAAATTCTCTGGATCCTCGCCTGCCTTGGAACTTCCGATGGAGTCTAATACCAGCCAAAGACCTTCCGGGTTACACCCTCAAAGGGTGGTATATGACCATCTCCACTGGGGCAGGCCTATAAGTGGGGGACTGAAATTGAATCTTACTGTGTAGTAGTGGACCACGTGACTGGCTCCACCTCCAAGTCAGTGGACTGGATCCCCAGGAGGAAGACCAGGTCAAGTGGTGACCGTGAGTATGAGTATGCAGAGGCAACTACCTGTGTGAACCCCTAGCGAAAACATAAGTTGGAGGAAGTCTTGACCAAGCTGCGAGAGTTCATCACCGACCAGGAACTGAAGTCACCCAGGACCATCAGTCTGGGTGATTCCAGTGCCACATCGATGATGAAGTCTGCTACTTCCTGCAGGAACAATTTCTCACCCAGGTGGGCGGTAGATGAGAATGATCCTGCAGCCACACCTGCTACTATGGTAGACTCAAATGTTCTGCTCACCTCTACTGGTACCCCAGTAAGACCCAATTCTGATCTTAAACAGATAGCCACTCACCTGCCCTGCAGTCAGATCTTGAGTGTGTACCGTAACAAACCGTCTGGGACTGCAGCTTCAAAATAGGTTACGTTGTCATCAAATCAGGTTTCGGTGATGCAAGCCAGGTCTGCTGTCCCAACAAGATCAGCAATAATTGCTGTCTTGATTGTAACAGACCTAGCATTGCATAACACCACTCGAGTCGGACGGAGGTCGGGGCTGACCGAGTTATCTGCCCAAAAGTACAGGAGCCCTTGAGTATGGTAACCAGACATGGCAGACCACGGTCTAGAGACCATTTCATCCCAGGGTGTCTCCTAGACCGTACAACCCCTTCAGGCCTCCTGCTTACCCCCTTTTGGAGCAGATTTAGGTAGATAAATTTTCCTGACACAGGTTGTGTTACAGTGGTCACTTAGGGCTGGGTCAAGGACACCAGATGCTGACATGCGATGAGGATGGGAAGAAATAACTCAGTCTCTGTGTGAGTGATTGATTTGAGGATTTGGAGTTGTGTCGGGTTGGTTCTGTGATTAGCTGGGAGAGGTTCATGGATTGAATCTTGGCTGTAGCAGCCTTAGTAGTGAGGGGCTAGCCAGTTTAGGTTATTATCCCCAAGGGTAACAGTTAGCCTGGATGTGCCAGTCGGCGGATAGGCGGCGATGCACATTACAAAACACATCTTGATTGAGACAGGGAGGCAGCATAGACTACTCTGACGTGGGTCAGGAGAGAACAAGGAAGGACAATTTAGTAAGAATCACTTTGTGGGAACCTATGGAGGCTTCTTTTTAAGACAGAATAAGAGCAGTGGTGTTTATGATCATAGCAACACCACCACCTCGTTTATCAGTGGTCTTAGCGAATAATGTGGTAGCCGGGAAAGGAGATAGTAGAGTCTGGGATTTTTGCAGATAGCCATGTTTCAGAGAGGCACAGGATGTCGGGGTGTTTTGGGTTATCCAGGTATTTAGAAGGTCCAGCTTAGGTGGGAGACTCCTTATGTTGATGTGCATGACCTTTAAGCCCTTGTGGGAGAGTGGTTGTTTTGAAGAGTGGGGGCAGGGTTCCTCTCAATATCTCCTGCAAGTAACAGGAGGAGAAATAGGAGGAGAAAGTGCCTGGGAGCTTACAACCTTGTATGGTATTGAGGTGTAAGGTTTGTGCCTGGAGCATCTAATTAAAATGATGCAGCTGCTGATATGTGGAGACAGTAAGTGTGGTGCAATCAGGTGATAGGGACGGAGTGGGGATGTGGAATAAAAAGAGACGAGGTAGTGGCAAAGTGGTTGTAGACTGGGCAGGCATCACCAGAGGTGCGACTAGATGTTTTGGGGTGAGAGAGAAAATAGGAGAAGGAGAAAGGCTGGTGCGTACATGGCAAGAAATTGTAAGGGAATTGACAAATTTGGGCAGAATTTGATGGCAGGAAAGTATGCCAAATTAAATTTAGAATCAGGAAACGTTGTAGTGGAAGAGACAGCAGAATGTCAGAAGGATCTATAGGCAGACTGTTTGGAAACAGTGTAAAGTCTTATAAATTGTCAACTTTTTTATAGGAAGATAAGTGAAAGTGGCTACAGGGTTAGAGAGATAAGTCCTCTTTTAGGCAGAAGTTAGGATATCTTACCCTGTTTAGATTTAGAACGCTTATGGCCAATGGCAGGAAGTAGTGTATTTAACTAACGCCCAGGGATGGGGAGGTGGGCAGGAGAAAATTTAAGCTGTGCCACATCACCCAGAACAACAGAACTTTAGTGTACAGCATGATAACCAGTGGAAGAATGAGATGCAAAGAGGGTGACCAATACTGTGCTCACAGAGAGCCCCACCAATGAACTTTCTGATGGCAGGCCCGATTCTTACAGCTGAGATCGTGCCTGAAGCTTGGAGTGCATAGTCGGGCTGACAGGCAAGGCAGCAGTGGACTTCCCAGTTGCCATGGCGCACGGAGGCAGCAGCCCAATCAAGGGGGCTTAAGTAGAGCTGAAGCTTGAGGCGCAAGTAAACTAGAGAAGAGGGGTGACGTTAAAGGGTGATCTGAGAAAAGGGCTGGTGAAACTTACTGTTTCACCCCTAAACTGGGGACAGGAACGCTAGTAGCAAGGACAATGGGGGTGGAGGGATTGGCAACGCAAGGAGTCTGGGAAATAAGATGGGGACCTGGAGGCAGTGGGGGCAGCGACTTAGATCTAATAGCGTTACTGAGACATGGTGAACAGAAAACCACAGTTGGGAGATGGTAATACTGGGGTGCAGTCTCTACAGGAGAGACAGGAAAGAAAAAGGGGAGGGGTAGCCCTGGCCGAGAGAGACAGGGTAAGACAGCAGTGAGTAGGGATGGGCAGGATCAGCGGAATCCTGTGGATCACACTAAGTAAGAGGATGGGGAGGCAGTAAAAATAGGGGTGGTTCACAGACCGGCAAATCAAAGTGAGGAAGTGGATAGGAGATGGTTAAGGAAATACAGGAATGGCCAGCAAAGGGAAATCGTGATAGTGGGAGATCTAAATCTTTCGGATGTGGACTGGGGAATCCGACAGCATCATCAGAAAGGAGCAGGAGCTGTTGGAGTCCATGCAGGAAGCCTTCATTCACCAATTGGTCAAAGAACCAACTAGGGGAGGGCCATACTGGACCTGGTTATGACAAATGGGGATAGTGTGCAGGAGGTAGAGGTTGGGAAAACTTGGGTGATAGTGACCATCGGATAGTAAGGTTTAGCCCATGTATGGGATCAGTTAAGAGCAGATCAATCACTAGGGTACTGAACTTCAGAATAGCAGAATTTGGGAAGATGAAAAATTGTGTGAAAGAAACTGGAGGGAAGGAAAACCTGGCAGACAGAAGAGCTGTGGGGAAATTAAAGGGAATTTTGCAGGCATCAGAGCAATGTGTCAGGTGGGTGAGCAAGAATAAGAGAGGAGAAACCACTTTGGTTCTAACAGAAATGAGGAAGCAGTCAGGGAGAAAGAAAGGCGTTCTCGATGCAAAGCCTCCCTGAAGGTAGCAGATAAAGAAACTTACAGGGAGACTGAAGGAAGTCAGGAATATAGTCAGAAAGGCTAAGGTGGAAGCGGAGGAGAAATAGTGAGAGAGGTGAAACAGGGTGATAAGAGGTTTTCAGGTATGTGGTGACAGAAGGAAAGGCATCAAGGGATTATGAAGCTCATCGGGAGGGCGTATTATGGTAGAAGGGGAAGAGGAAGAGACATCTTCTGAACGATTATGTCACTTCAGTTTTCACAGTTGGGGGAGGGCCAGAGCTAAAAGCAGGGAAGGGTAGGCAGAAGTTGGATATAAGCCCCTTTAGGAAGGATAGGGTATTAGAGGAACTAGGAAAACTGCAAATGGACAAAGCAATGGGCACAGATGCAGTCCACCCAAGGGTAGTCAAGGAGCTAAGGCAGGAACTGGCAGCACCACTTACAAGGTTATTCAGTCTGCCACTGGACATGGAGAGATCAGGGGGACCTGGAAAAGACTGATGTGGTGCCATTACACAAAGGGTGTAAGGGAGGAACTGGGAAACTACTGCTCGGTTAGCCTTACCTCCATGGGAAAGCTAATGGAGGCACTTATAAAGGAAAGGCTGGTACAATTTCTAGAAGTGGAGGTTTATTTATTTTAATTTTGGTAACGGGTGGGCCCACTGAGACCTTAACAGTCCCTTTTCAGGGGTGACCTGGGATTAGTTACATGTACCTAAGGGCAAAAAAAACAATGCTTTGATACAAACAAGGCAGTTACATTGTGCATAAGACCATCAGTTCAGCATGTTATACATCACCTACAGAATCCAAAACAACACCGGACATTTAGTTAGAAACAGACAGATTGGTTCACAGGTGGAAGGTCTTGTCAGACCAACCTGATTGAATTCTTTGATGGAGTAGCTGAGATATGGGATCGAGGGGAGGGGCGGTGGATGTGGCTTACCTGAACTTCAGAAAGGCCTTTGACACCGTCCCACAGGAGGCTAATAAGCATATTGGATGGCTTGGGGTGGGGAGCAAGATCACAAAGTGGGTAGAAAAATTGGTTGGAGGGAGGACTCAGAGAGTGGTAGTAAATGAGGTGCACTCAAAGAAGGAGGGTGATGAGTGGGACTCCCCAGGGGTCTGTGCTGGGTCCGATAATGTTCAACATATACATTGGGGACATTTCAGGGGCTCAGATGGGAAGGTGTGTTTGTTCATGAGCGACATGAAAATTTGTAATAAAGTGGACTCACTGGGAGGAGTGGAAGAATGAGGAGTATCCAGCCAGGCTGGAGAAGTGGTCAGCAAAGTGGCAACTACAATTCAGCACAAAAGTGCAAAGTTATGCACATGGGCTTAGAAACAAGGGCAAAATATTGGGTGGGGGGACTGGAGGAAACAGAGCAGGAAGGGACCTGGGATGTAATTTCGGACAACATGAAGGCTCGGAGCCAGTGTGACAGGGCAGCTGGGAGAGCAAACAGAATTATGGCATGTATAGGAAAAGGATTCAAAGAAGGGGCAGGAGGTGATCATGCCGCATACAAAACAATGGTCAGACCACAGCTAGAACACAGGGTCCAGTTTTGCATACCAGGTCATAATACTGCCCAACATAATAGCGTACAGCATTATGGCAAACCTGGACTTGTACGCACCCGTGTTGGACCCCTCCCTGGAGTTGAGAATCTTTAGTGGGGGGGTCTGGAGGGCTCAGTCCCCGTAGCAGGGTGTGGGGCAGAACCCCCACAGAACAAAGACAGATGCCTCATGGCATGAATGCTGCGCAGTTGTGCCATGTGGGATTATGTTGTTCGACATAATGACCCGTGCCTCAGTTCTGGAGGCCACACTTATAAGAGGAAGGGACAGGCTGGAGAAGGTCCAGAGAAGAACAGTCAGGATGGTGCAAGGGCTACACAAGAGGTCATATGAGGCATAGCTGGAGGAACTAAACTTGTAAACACTGGAGAAGAGGAGGGAAGGGGGACATCGTAGAAACTTTCAAATATCTGAAGGAAATAAACAGAGTAAGGGTGGGTAGCACCTTAAAGATGAGTGAGAACAAATCCACTAGAGGGCATGCATTCAAACTGGAGGGGGTCAATTTAGAGGAGATGTTGGGGAAAGTTCTTCACTGAGAGGGTTGTGAGGCAATGGAACAGGCTGCCAGAATGGGTCGTGAGGTAGATTCAGTGGACAAATTCAAGAGAGCTTGGGACACCCATGCAGCTAAATAAGAGAGGTACAGAAATGGAGTGTAAGATTAATTAGTTGGAGGTATATTGGTCAGACAGGATGGGCCTTGGGGTCCTTTTCTGCTGGCAGATTTGTATGGTTCTATGATATCTTTCTTTCTAATGAAGAGATCAGCAGCATTTTGGAACCACTCTGTGGTGCTTTGGATTTATCACTCAGTTCTCCACTCAATTCCTGGATTCTCTCCTCTGCGTGTGGTTGTTCTAAACCGCCCGTAACTAATAGTCCCCTGCACTGGTCTTACATGTCCTTCTTTTGGCACCTGCACGAGTCCTGCTGATACATCCTGCCTGCTTGGGTTCTGCTCTGTATATAATGTATTTACTCTCTGTTTCAGGTGATTCTTTGACTGCGGCTGTGCTTTGGGGGCTCTGAGCTGTATAAATTGTATAATGCACTGTTCATAGCCTTGGTCCTATTCTAACTGTGTTTACTGACTGCTTGTGTTATGTTCATATGGTTCTACCTGATTCGTGTAATGCTCTAATCTGTGTAACCCTAGATGGCGCTATCCCAGGGGCTACTACCCTGCCTGATTTGCCACCAACAGGTTGAGGGGCCTGGATCCAATGGCGGTGCCTCCACCCAGAGGTCAGGGTTTGCAATAGTTAAACTAACTTGGTCACAGCCCTCTGGGACACTGCAACCCCTTTCTTCCCACTAGTGGCCCACACAATATATCAGAATTACCTTCACAGTATACACTTACCCCAGGTCTGGTTCCGGCACTGGGACCTCCTGTGAAATGAGATACAGTGCAACAATCACAGTACAGTACTTTAACATAGACAAATACCTCAGGCAGTATAACTTTGCTGAAACAAGCAGCTCTGATTTATTGGGGGATATAACAAGGACAGGAAATCAGGTTAATTAGCTTATCACTCTAATAATCTACCTATGGCTCTGTGCACAGGCCTATCCCTATCAGTTACTGTCCCTAGGTACCCAAGCCCTAGTGGCTAGTCCAAACCGTGGCAGCTGGTGAGGGCCCTTTCACACAGAAAAGGAGAATTAAACAGTCAGCAGTACAGTAATTCCATTTGGATTTAATGTGGCAATTCAACAAGGAAGCGACCCTGAATTAGTACTCACGACCTCCAAATAAGATAAGGGTCCTTCAATGTCAGCAGGGCTCACTTGAGGTACACAAACCTCTTCACACATCCATATAAAAGAAAGCACTATACCAGGCAGGCTGCATCTGTATCCCGATCGCAATTACTGCACAATACCGGGAGAACACACAGCAGATTCAGTTCCTGACAGACAGAGTGCAATTCAACAATTTCTCCAGTCTTCTACAGGGTGAGCCTGGTTTCTACTCTTCAGAGATCCTTTGATTCTTTTCACAGGACGGATTCAGTCCTAACAAGCTGTTACACAAGCTGCAGACCGAACTCTGGGCCTTACACACGTTTTTGACTAAAACTGCACACTGAAAAGCACAGGGCTCCTTCCTTCTTCACTGCCAAAGCTCAACTAAAACTCCAACTGACAAAACCGGGCACTTCCTTTGAGTTCCTCCCAGTTCTTGACTGGATTGGCTGTCACTCACAATAGACTGCTGCTGTTGGTCAAAAGGCACTGAAGTCTAAACTACATCTCCCAGAGTCACTGCCCATACAATCCTCTTGTGGCTGGCTCAGATTATGAGTCCAAGTTCTGATTCGTCCAAGGCACCATTTAGAGCTAGCTTACCCCACACTGATTGGTCCAGTTTAGCAGTTCAAAACCAGAATGGGGAACTAGACAGACACTGTTCTGACTGCAAAGAAAGCAGGTTAGACAAACTGTAATTTCATTATCACTCTAAATAATTTCTGGCAAACAGTTACATCTTTCAGATAGGTTCCCTTTGCACTCCTAGTGACTGCAAAAATGGAGTGAATTGGCAGCAGTTAGTGGTACTCAAACAGAGAAACACACAGTCCCCCATATAAACTAATTATGTCTGCAAGCAGACAGCTCTTAAAGACAGTACCAGAGGCTCTAAAAACACTCACTGATAAATGGCTTAAATGCCAAACACCATTCAGGCTTGGAGCATTCAAGCAAGCTCCTGGAAGTCTTTGGGAACCCCCATTTGCAGGGGGTTACACCCTTCCTGGCCTGGGAAAGCTTGCGTCCGCGTCAAGCAAGTACCATAAGTTTCAACTGCAACCATATACATTTGCATTAGGCTCGCACATGTAATCATCAGTCAATATATCATTTTACCAAGAACACATTTCTGAAACATTGCGATGCGTCCTCTTTACACAGTATTACATACACATTGTACCATAACTCAAGTTATTACCTCTTGTACATGAAACCTGAAGAGGGCCCTTCCTATCAGTTACCTTGGGGCTGGATGGGGCAAGGGCACCATATAGAAAGGAGCAACACAAGTAACTTGGTTAGCTCTGGCCGCTCAGTTTGGGCAATGAGCTCGGGGACACATACACTCCTTTATGGACAACATTGAGAGGCAAATCCACAGGCCTCCCAAGGAATCATAACTGAGGTGCACCACAGGCTTTACAGCTCGACCAGTCTTTCTAGGGGGAACTGTTATAGTCTCTGCACTCTGAGCCTCATTTTCAGCATTGTCCTCACTTGTCAGTGGAGTCTCCATGGGGTAGAGAGGCTAGAACTTGGGGCACTTTCAGCTCAGGAGTTACAGTTTCTGAGTCCACAACATTTGGCTACTGAGGAGAGCTTTCGGACACTGGCAGTGGACTGTCAGGGCACTCAAAATACTCTTCTTGTTTGGGTGTATCACCAGTCTGCCCCAATCTATCATTTCCTCCCTGAAAGCTCAAACAGTTCAACCGTGCAATGATTTCATTTCATCTGATCTGATGCTTTGCACTTCACTTACTGGGAGCATTGGCTCCAGGGATGAAGCTGGGGGCTTAGGCAGTCCAGAAGGCCCAGCTTCATCTCCAGTATTGACTAGGGATTGCCTCAAACAATTGACTCAGTTCAAGAAGGATAGTATTCAAAGTCACTCTCACTTTCTTCCGATATGGACTGACAGTCATGCTCAACTGGGACTTGTGCAGGGGAACACTTTAACTCTGCTTCTGTAGGTGCAGACTTCCTTGATCTTTTCTTAGCAGCAGCTCTAGTCACTGGTCCAGAGGGGCATCTTCTGGGGCTCAGACTCAATCAGGATTTGTCCAATGGGCAGTAAATGATTTCTATGCATTGTTTTACATCTTTGAATTATTCTCAGGCCTTACTTTGTACACTGGCAGATCATCTAGTTTGCCCACTACAATGTGAGGGAGATGGTGCCATCTGTCAGCAATCTTGTGCTTGCCATGCAGTCCCAGATTTCTTAGCAATACCGATCTCCCTCCTGGAGTTCCTGTGCTTTCACCTTTTTATCATACCTTTCTTTGTTGGCCAGATTTCTTTTGGCAGCCATGGTTTGAGCCAGTTAGTACGCATGAGTTAGCTGGGCCTTTAACTTTGCACATACTGTAAATAGTTGTCAGCTTGAACCCCATCAGGAGAGACCCCAAAACACACATCTACTGGTAGTCGAGCTTCTCTTCCAAACATCAGGCGGTGGGGAGAATCCAGTGGCATCACTTTTGGTGCAGTTATAAGCATGTACCAGGGTGCTAATTTGTTGGCTCCATCTGAAGCTTGTCTTTGGGTGCAGGGTGCCTAGCATATCTAGCAAAGTCCGGTTGAAACGTTCAGGCTGTGGGTCCCCTGGAGTGGTAATGAGTGGTTCTGGACTTCGCACTCCCCACAGAGAAGCATCTCTTTGATCAGGCGACTCTCAAAGTCTCTCCCTTGATCAGAATGGATTCTTTGTGGAGCCCATAGTGAACAAAAAGTTTTCTACAAGTACTTTGGCCACAGTGAATGCTTTCTGGTCTTTGGTGGGGAAAGCTTGGGCATATCTCGTGAAATGGTCAGTGACCACCAGCACATTACTGATATTTCTTTGATCTGACTCCAAACTCAGAAAATCAATACAGACCAGCTCCATGGGTGCACTGGTGGTGATGTTAACAAGGGGCAGCCTCTGGGGCAAAGCTTTCCTCTGTAAGCTGACTACAAGTTGAGAATGTGTTGCTCCACATCAGCCCCCATCTTAGGCCAATAGAATCTGGATCTCACCAAGTCAAGTGTTCTGTCTATACCAAGGTGCCCCATGTGGTTGTGCAAGGACCTCAGTACTGAGTCTCGAAGGCAGTGGGCAGCACTAGTTGTTGTTTGTCTACTTGTCCCCTCTGTCTACTGTTTCTCTGTATAACAGTTTATTGATCAGTTTCAACTTAGGACCTTCTTTGTATAACAGTGCAGTTCTCAAATCAGTGGGCGTAATTTGGACACATCTTTTCCTGCAGAGGGCTTCTAAAGCTGCTTTGATCATGGGATGCATGAGTTGAGCCCCCGAATACTGTCATTGTCCAGCTGAGGCAGTGCACCAATGTCTATTGCAGAAAAGTGGCAATAAGCAGCAGGTATGCAATTCTCAGAGGCTCCCAAGCAATCCACCATGCAGTCCACTCGTCCGTGGACATTGTTCCTCCCTGTCAAACTTCGGCAGAGTGCCGAATGTCAGGTTCTGCCAATCGGACCCAATCATTCTGGGGAACAGGCCTCCGGGAGAGAGCATCAGCATCTATGGTTTCAGACCTGCTCGGTGTTCGAGGCATAGTCATATGTAGATAATGCAGAAAGCCACCTATGGCCAGTGGCATCCAACTTAGCTGAGGTCTGCACATAGGTCAAAGGATTATTGTCAGTTTTACTAGTATTTTAGCCCCATACAAGTACTCATGGAATTGGTCAACAATAGCCCACTTCAAAGCTAGGAACTCTAACTTATGTACAGGATAGTTCTTTTCGGATGGGGTCAGGCTTCTACTGGCAAAGGCCACTGGTCTCAGAGCCATTCTCGTGCTCTTAGTACAACACGCCCCAACCCTTGCAAGCTAGCATCAGTGTGCAGGACGTAGGTTTTCTTGGATCGGCATAGGCCAGCACTGGAGCATGGGTAAGTTGATATATGATCTCATGAAAAGCAGTCTCACAATCAGGAGTCCAGCGGGCCCCAAATACTTCACTGGATGAAAATACACTCTTTCAGTCTTGAGGGCTGACTTTTGGTATTTTTGTGGGTTGGGGATACCCTTGAGTAAGGTTAAGTAAAGAGGCGGATCACTCTTGAATAGTCCTTGATGAGCGCCGATAATAACACAGAATCCCAGGAATCTTTGCAGTTCTTTTAGATTTTTGGGCTGTGGCCAGGTGGTCAAGGCCTCAGCTTTACTTGGGTCGGTCTCTATTCCTCGGTGGATACTATGTGTCCCACATACTTTACTGATGTTTGAAAGAATTGACACTTATCAATGGACAGTTTAAGGCCAAAGTCCTCCAGTCGGTCCAATACCTTAAATAATCTGCTCTCATGTTCCTCCAGTGAGCTGCCAAACACAATGACATCATCTAGAGTACCAGGCACTCTAGTAAGTTCATGTCCCCACTGCACGCTCCATCAATCGTTGAAAAGTGGCTGGGGCACCTGAAATCCTTGAGGCATCCTCACAGAATTCATAAATAAGCAGCGGACAGATAAAGGCCGTCTTCTCCACGGTCCTCTGGGGCCATCGGGGATCTGGTAGTACCCTGGGAGATCCAGCACAGAGACCACTTGCTCCCGTTTAGGCAGTCAAAGCATCCTGAATGCAGGGCATTGTGTACTGATCAGGGATAGTCCGCCGGTTTAAGGTGCGATAATCCACACACATCCTTACTGTTCCATTAGTTTTCCTCACTACCACAATGGGGAAGCATAAGGCTTCTGGATTCTTGTATTACACCAGCAGCTAACATCTCTTGCAGATGCCGTCTCATATCATCTATGTCAGCAGGTGCCAGGCGTCGAGACCTCTCACGAAATGGTCTTTAGTCATGCAGCGGATATTGTGCTCAGCTCCTTGCACGCATCCACATCCCATTCCTTTAAAGAAAACACCTGGTCTCTCTGGGCAAGCTTCTCACTGATCCTCACTTTCCATTCAGCTGGCAGCGGGAGTGCGAAATCAAACAAGTCAGGCGTTACTCTGTCATTCTTCCTTGAACTCTTGCTGCTGGGTAGCACTGCAGTGTCTGCACAATGCACATTAGCCAGGATGCAACCTCTGTTTACTCGAATGTCTCTTTCAGACACATTATGAACTTGGACCATTACCCTTCTGGCATAAGCATGGGCTCTAGTGGGCAAAATACTAGGCTTGACCAGCAGTCCCTCTGGCAATTTTCCATCGCCTGGTGCATCCAACATTAATATTTTATTCTTAACATCCTTTCTGATATCGGACCTCTCCTGTAAGGTACACTGGGCATTTGGCGCCAGGATCAGAGACTCAGGATCCTTCTTCCATACAATTCCGACCGGTTCCTCTGGTTCTGTTTTTCAGCATCTCTCTGTGCCTCATAGGCCTTCATAATTAAAGCCGGAACTCTTAAAGCTCTACTAGTCTTTGACCCCTGTTTTTCATAACACAACTGTGCCAGCCTTCCGAACATATGAGCATTTGTTCCAATCAACAAAGGGACACCATCATACAGTCCAGTGGGGGACACACTAAGGCTAGGGTCTCTACTTGTTCGCCACTCCAGCCACAGAGGTGGGGAAAGACAGCCAAGTCGGATATACCCGAATAGGGTAGGCCTTCTCACTTAACCCCCATACATGCAGTCCTTCTAATGGTTGTAAGAGTCACGTCTGACAAATGCTTCTGATACCAATCCTGGAACATAATTGTCACTTGGGAGCCACTGTCTAATACAGCTCTTGTAGACACTCCATTCACCTTTACAGTGGTCTCCATGGAGGACCCACTATTCTGGACCAGTCTGGAGGCGGTAGTGGGGCCTGGGCAACTGACCTTGCCACAAAGGATGTGAATTAGCATTTTGGTGCCCTCACTGGGATCATGCGTGCACCTCTTAACCACTGATTTCTTCTCCAAGCTCTCCTTGTAGCCTATATGCAACTTTGTCAGTGTCTTTTGGGGACTGGCATTCCCTTTCATGTGCCCATCTTTCCCACAATTATAGCAAAACATACTTTCTGGAGTTTGAGCTGGCGAGGCGCCACACTGGGAGCCAGAGGTGAGGGTGTACTAACTGGAAACCTGGGTGCCATCTCTGTCTGCGCGTGATAAGCATTTGGAGACATCTCGTCAGTTTCTCCACTTCCATGGTCAAGGAATTGAGTTTGGAGCTGTTATCAGCAGGAGATACATGGGTGGGTACCCCACCCCATAGCAGATGCAGTCGGATATAGGTCAGGGCCCGTACTTGCAGGCGTGGCCTTCATAAAGGGACTGTTTTTGAATTAGCGGATCTCTCTCAACAGTTCCCCCATTGTGGCATATCTTTTCCTTGTCAGAGCACTCATTGACTGTCAACCTCTGCCCCTGAACTTCACCTTGATGGGTCACCTCAGTCACTCGGTCGTAGCCACAGCTGTTGGTGCAGGTACCTCCGGTCGCCTTTTCTCAACTCCTCAATTTCTCTCATTAACTCATCATAGGAGGGTGGGATTCCAGTCGATTTGCAAGTAACTGAAGCAACAGCAGTTCTGAGAAGGGCAGACTTAAGGATTCTGTCCAGTCTGGTTCGGTCCAGTTCAATCGCTGGCAAACTACCCTTTCTGAGGCATTCTTGCAACAATTTTTCCAGCCGAGACATACACAGACAACAACTCCCTTGGTACTGTTGTGCATTTCTTACTCTCCACCATAGGTCCTCATCAGAATCTGGGCTCCCATACACATTCTCCAAGGCCTCAAGATAGGCCTGTGCAGTCGCTTCAGGGTTACTGGCCGTTTAGCACGGATGGTAGCCAGGGAAGGACCTCGGAGGCTCTCACTAACCCTCTTTAAGCTTTGCCTTCGAGCATTGCCATTCTAGCACTTGGGGGCAACATAGTCTATCCAGGTCTCCCAGTCATCCTCCCTTGGGGGTGGGAGGGTGCAGAAGATCCTCAACCTTCGGTAGAGTCGTGACTATGGCAGGTGCAGAAATAGGAGTCTGCATTGGTTCAGCCACCATTCTGGGCACTGGAGCAGGAGAGGGTGTTGGGGAGGAACACCCCAGGTGGCAAGAATAGTTTCTTCAAGTCCTCCACAGTTTTCCCTCTCCCAGCAACCATTCAGCAAATTTCTCCTCAAAAGTTTCAGATAGTGGTGGGGCTGATTCCCCAGGTCTTTACTGTCTTAGTTATCACTCTCCAAGCAGTGAGGGCTCCCTCTGGGGTAATGGTCTGTGGCACTTTGGAGCTATCTATGGGATCCTTAAACTCTACTAGGGCCAGGAAAGTGTGGGTGAGCAGATTAGCATGCCGACCCACCACCACAGGGTTTTGTAAACCTTCCACCTTGGAAAGTACTCCCTGCACAGTGTCCATTATTGATACCCAGGGGATGTCCAGGATAAGCATAGCATTTTGGGGGTCGATCTCCTCCCAGTACACCACTCCACCAGCCGGTGCACAGCCACTTCTGTCGGGGTACCCATTTTTCTTAACAGTGGTTCCGTAATATGGCCACTAGAGGACACACAATCCCAGGTGAGCCTCCAAGATGTAACCCCTAGATGGCGCTATCCCAGGGGCTACTACCCCTGCCTGATTTGCCACCAACAGGTTGAGGGCCTGGATCCAATAGGGGTGCCTCCACCCAGAGGTCAGGGTTTGCAATAGTTAAACTAACTTGGTCACAGCCCTCTGGGACACTGAACCCCTTTCTTCCACTAGTGGCCCACACAATATATCAGAATTACCTACAGTATACACTTACCCCCAGGTCTGGTTCCGGCACTGGGACCTCCTGTGAAATGAGATACAGTGCAACAATCACAGTACAGTACTTTAACATAGACAAATACCTCAGGCAGTATAACTTTGCTGAAACAAGCAGCTCTGATTTATTTGGGGATATAACAAGGACAGGGAAATCAGGTTATTAGCTTATCACTCTAATAATCTACCTATGGCTCTGTGCACAGGCCTATCCCTATCAGTTACTGTCCCTGGGTACCCAAGCCCTAGTGGCTAGTCCAAACCGTGGCAGCTGGTAGGGCCCTTTCACACAGAGAAAAGGAGAATTAAACAGTCAGCAGTACAGTAATTCCATTTGGATTTAATGTGGCAATTCAACAGGAGGCGACCCTGAATTAGTACTCACGACCTCCAAATAAGATAGGGTCCTTCAATGTCAGCAGGGCTCACTTGAGGTACACAAACCTCTTCACACATCCATATAAAGAAAGCACTATACCAGGCAGGCTGCATCTGTATCCCGATCGCAATTACTGCACAATACCGGAGAACACACAGCAGATTCAGTTCTGACAGACAGAGTGCAATTCAACAATTTCTCCAGTCTTCTACAGGGTGAGCCTGGTTTCTACTCTTCAGAGATCCTTTGATTCTTTTCACAGGACAGATTCAGTCCTAACAAGCTGTTACACAAGCTGCAGACCGGAACTCTGGGCCTTTACACGCTTTTTTGACTAAAACTGCACACTGAAAAAGCACAGGGCTCCTTCCTTCTTCACTGCCAAAGCTCAACTAAAACTCCAACCGACAAAAACCGGCACTTCCTTTGAGTTCCTCCCAGTTCTTGACTGGATTGGCTGTCCTCACAATAGACTGCTGCTGTTGGTCCAAAAGGCACTGAAGTCTAAACTACATCTCCCAAGTCACTGCCCATACAATCCTCTTGTGGCTGGCTCAGATTATGAGTCAAGTTCTGATTAGTCCAAGGCACCATTTTAGAGCTAGCTTACCCACACTGATTGGTCCAGTTCAGCAGTTCAAAACCAGAATGGGGAACTAGACAGACACTGTTCTGACTGCAAAAGAAAGCAGGTTAGACAAACTATAATTTCATTATCACTCTAAATAATTTCTGGCAAACAGTTACATCTTTCAGATAGGTTCCTTTGCACTCCTAGTGACTGCAAAATGGAGTGAATTGGCAGCAGTTCAGTGGTACTCAAACAGAAACACACAGTCCCCATATAAACTAATTATGTCTGCAAGCAGACAGCTCTTAAAGAGACAGTACCAGAGGCTCTAAAACACTCACTGATAAATGGCTTAAATGCCAAACACCATTCAGGCTTGGAGCATTCAAACAAGCTCCTGGAAGTCTTTGGAACCCCCATTTGCAGGGGGTTACACTTATACATGTTGTCCTCTGTATGAACTTGTATTTCATTGTACTCTCCTAGGTCGTACCTGAAAATAGGCAGATGTCTTGTCTAGTGTACTTACCTGGTCAAAACAAGCTAAATAAATATAGCAAAACCGTTTTGGTTATAGTTTGGTTCTAGCACTTCCTCCATACTGAAGTTTTCTATATTTCCCAAGCTTTTCCTTCAGATACTTTAAAGGCATAAAATAAGCAGGTTAGCATCACGAATTTGAACTCAAGATCGGGAAAAGCAAGTCAACTTTTGGAATGATTAGCAGTCATTGCTAATCATTCTGAATTAACCCTGGTCCTTTAAAATGCCCTTTTTGGCATTTTGGGTTATGTTCTTTAATTTTTTTCCTTTTTTTTTCTGTCCTCCTCCCCGCGCCCCTCCTTATTGGCTGGCGGCCTCCCACCCAGTCTCTGCATGGGAGGCATTACGTCCTTTGAAGTGTGACCCCAGGAGAAGAGCAAGCAGGTGCAAAAGCTCCAGCCGGAATAAAACTTAGGTAATGTAACCCCTGCAAATGGGGGTTCCCAAAAGACTTCCAGGAGCTTGCTTGAATGCTCCAAGCCTGAATGGTGTTTGGCATTTAAGCCATTTATCAGTGAGTGTTTTAGAACCTCTGGTACTGTCTCTTTAAGAGCTGTCTGGTTGCAGACATAATTAGTTTGTATGGGGACTGTGTGTTCTTTGATTGAGTACCACTCAAGCTGCTGCCAATTCACTCCATTTTTGCAGTCACTAGAGTGCAAAGGAACCTATCTGAAAGATGTAACTGTTTGCCAGAAATCATTTACAGTAATAATGAAATTACAGTTTGTCTAACCTGCTTTCTTTGCAGTCAGAACAGTGTCTGCTAGTTCCCCATTCTAGTTTTGAACTGCTGAACTGGACCAATCAGTGTGGGGTAAGCTAGCTCTAAAATGGTGCCTTGGACGAATCAGAACTTGGACTCATAATCTGAGCCAGCCACAAGAGGATTGTATGGGCAGTGACTCTGGAGATGTAGTTTAGACTTCAGTGCCTTTTGGGACCAACAGCAGCAGTCTATTGTGAGTGACAGCCAATCCAGTCAAGAACTGGGAGGAACTCAAAGGAAGAGCCGGTTTTTCGGTTGGAGTTTCAGTTGAGCTTTGGCAGTGAAGAAGGAAGGAGCCCTGTGCTTTTTCAGTGTGCAGTTTTAGTCAAAAACGGTGTAAGGCCCAGAGTTCCGGTCTGCAGCTTGTTAGGACTGAATCTGTCCCTGTGAAAAGAATCAAAGGATCTCTGAAGAGTAGAAACCAGGCTCACCCTGTAGAAGACTGGAAGAATTGCTGAAAATTGCACTTCGGTCTGTCAGGAACTGAATCTGCTGTGTGTTCTCCGGGTATTGTGCAGTAATTGCGATCGGGATACAGATGCAGCCTGCCTGGTATAGTGCTTTCTTTTATATAAATGTGTGAAGAGGTTTGTGTACCTCAAGTGAGCCCTGCTGACATTGAAGGACCCTATCTTATTGGAGGTCGTGAGTACTAATTCAGGGTCGCTCCTGTTGATGCCACATTAAATCAAATGGAATTACTGTACTGCTGACTGTTTAAATTTTCCTTTTCTCTGTGAGAAGGGCCCTACCAGCTACCCGCGGTTTGGACTAGCCACTAGGGCTTGGGTACCCAGGGACAGTAACTGATAGGGATAGGCCTGTGCACAGAGCCATAGGTAGATTATTAGAGTGATAAGCTAATTAACCTGATTTCCTGTCCTTGTTATATCCCTAAATAAATCAGAGCTGCTTGTTTCAGCAAAGTTATACTGCCTGAGGTATTTGTCTATGTTAAAGTACTGTACTGTGATTGTTGCACTGTATCTCATTTCACAGGAGGTCCCAGTGCGGAACCAGTCCTGGGGTAAGTGTATACTGTGAAGGTAATTCTGATATATTGTGTGGGCCACTAGTGGGAAGAAAGGGGGTTGCAGTGTCCCAGAGGGCTGTTACCAAGTTAGTTTAACTATTGCAAACCCTGACCTCTGGGTGGAGGCACCCGCCATTGGATCCAGCCCCTCAACCTGTTAGTGGCAAATCAGGCAGGGTAGTAGCCCCTGGGATAGCGCCATCTGGGGTTACATCTTGGAGGCTCACGCTGGGATTGTGTGTCCTCTGTGGCCATATTCTGAACCACTGTTAAGAAAAAAATGGGTACCCGACAGAAGTGGCTGTGCACGGCTGGTGGAGTGGTGTACTGGGGAGGAGATGAGCCCCAAATGCTGCTTATCCTGGACATCCCCTGGGTATCAATACGGACACTGTGCAGGAGTACTTTCCAAGGTGGAAGGTTTACAAAACCCTGTGGTGGTGGGTCGGCATGCTAATCTGCTCACCCACTTTCCTGGCCCTAGTAGAGTTTAAGGATCCCATAGATAGCTCCAAAGTGCCACAGACCATTACCCCAGAGGGAGCCCTCACTGCTTGGAGAGTGATAACTAAGGACAGTAAAGACCGGGGAATCAGCCCCACCACTATCTGAAACTTTTGAGGAGAAATTTGCTGAATGGTTGCTGGGAGAGGAGAAACTGTGGAGGACTTGAAGAAACTATTCTTGCCACCTGGAGTGTTCCTCCCCAACACCCTCTCCTGCTCCAGTGCCCGTAATGGTGGCTGAACCAATGCAGACTCTATTTCTGCACCTGCCATTAGTCACGACTCTTACAGAAGGTTGAGGATCTTCTCTGGCACCCTCCCACCCCCAAGGGGAGGATGACTGGGAGACCTGGATGACTATTTGCCCCAGTGCTAGAATGGCAATGCTCGGAAGGCGGCGAAAGAGGGTTAGTGAGAGCCTCGAGGTCCTGCCCTGGCTACCATCCGTGCTAAACGGGCCAGTAACCCTGAAGCGACTGCACAGGCCTATCTTGAGGCCTTGGAGAATGTGTAGAAGCCCAGATTCTGATGAGGACCTATGGTGGAGAGTAAGAAATGCAACAGTACCAGGGGTTGTTGTCTGTGTATGTCTCGGCTGGAAAAATTGTTGCAAGAATGCCTCAGAAAGGGTAGTTTACAGCCATTGAACTGGACCGAACCAGACTGGACAGAATCCTTAAGTCTGCCCCTTCTCAGAACTGCTGTTGCTTCAGTTCGCCTGGCAAATCGACTGGAATCCCACCCTCCTATGATGAGTTAATGAGAGAAATTCGAGGAGTTGAGAAAAGCGACCTCGGAGAGTACCTGCACCAACAGCTGTGGCTACGACCGAGATGAGGGTGACCCATCAAGTGAAGTTCAGGGCAGAGGTTGACAGTCAATGAGTCTCTGACAAGGAAAAAGATATGCCACAATGGGGCTAACTGTTGAGAGAGATCCGGAATTCAAAAACAGTCCCTTTATGAAGGCCACGCCTGCAATAGGGCCCTGACCTATATCCGACTGCATCTGCTATGGGGGTGGGGTACCCACCCATGTATCTCCTGCTGATAACAGCTCCAAACTCAATTCCTTGACCATGGAAGTGGAGAAACTGCGAGATGTCTCCAAATGCTTATCACGCCGCAGACAGAGATGGCACCCAGGTTTCCAGTTAGTAATACCCCGCCCCTGGCTCCCAGTGGGCTACCGGCCAGCTCAAACTCCAGAAAGTATGTTTTGCTAGAATTGTGGGAAAGATGGGCACATGAAAAGGAATGCCAGTCCCCAAAGACACTGACAAAGTTGCATATAGGCTACAAGGAGAGCTTGGAGAAGAAATCAGTGGTTAAGAGTGCGACATGATCCCAGTGAGGGCACCAAAATGCTAATTCCCACGTCCTTTTGTGGCAAGGTCAGTTGCCCAGGCCCCACCACCGCCTCTCCAGACTGGTCCAGAATAGTAGTCCCTCCATGGAGACCACTGTAAAGGTGAATGGAGTGTCTACAAGAGCTGTATTAGACAGTGGCTCCCAAGTGACAATTATGTTCCAGGATTGGTATCAGAAGCATTTGTCAGACGTACCTTTACAACCATTAGAAGGACTGCATGTATGGGGGTTAAGTGAGAGGCCTACCCCTATTCTGGGTATATCCAATTTGGCTGTCTTTCCCCACCTCCGTGGCTGGAGTGCGTAAGAGCAGAGACCCTAGCCTTAGTGTGTCCCCCCACTGGACTGTATGATGGTGTCCCTTTGTTGATTGGAACAAATGCTCATATGTTCGAAGGCTGGCACACAGTTGTGTTATGAAAAACAGGGGTCAAAGACTAGTAGAGCTTTAAGAGTTCCGGCTTTAATTAAGAAGGCCTATGAGGCACAGAGAGATGCTGAAAAACAGAACCAGAGGACCGGTCGGAATTGTATGGAAGAAGGATCCTGAGTCTCTGATCCTGGCGCCAAATGCCCAGTGTACCTTACAGGGAGAGGTCCGTATCAGAAAGGATGTTAAGAATAAAATATTAATGTTGGATGCACCAGGCGATGGAAAATTGCCAGAGGACTGCTAGTCAAGCCTAGTATTTTGCCCGCTAGAGCCCATGCTTATGCCAGAAGGGTAATGGTCCAAGTTCATAATGTGTCTGAAAGAGACATTCGAGTAAACAGAGGTTGCATCCTGCTAATGTGCATTGTGCAGACACTGCAGTGCTACCCAGCAGCAAGAGTTCAAGGAAGAATGACAGAGTAGCATACAGACTTGTTTGATTTAAGCGACTCCCGCTGCCAGCTGAATGGAAAGTGAGGATCAGTGAGAAGCTTGCCCAGAGAGACCAGGTGTTTTCTTTAAAGGAATGGGATGTAGGATGCGTGCAAGGAGCTGAGCACAATATCCGCTGCATGACGTAAAGACCATTTCGTGAGAGGTCTCGACGCCTGGCACCTGCTGACATAGATGATGTGAGACAGCATCTGCAAGAGATGTTAGCTGCTGGTGTAATACAAAATCCAGAAGCCCTTATGCTTCCCCATTGTGTAGTGAGGAAAAAGAATGGAACAGTAAGGATGTGTGTGGATTATCGCACCTTAAACCGGCGGACTATCCTGATCAGTACACAATGCCCCGCATTCAGGATGCTTTGGACTGCCTAAACGGGAGCAGTGGCTCTCTGTGCTGGATCTCCGCAGTGGGTACTACCAGATCCCGATGGCCCCAGAGGACCGTGAGAAGACGGCCTTTATCTGTCCGCTTGGCTTCTATGAATTCATGAGGATGCCTCAAGGGATTTCAGGTGCCCCAAGCCACTTTTCAATCGATTGATGGAGCGTGCAGTGGGGACATGAACTTACTAGAGTGCCTGGTATACCTAGATGATGTTATTGTGTTTGGCAGCTCACTGGAGGAACATGAAAGCAGATTATTTAAGGTATTGGACCGACTGGAGGACTTTGGCCTTAAACTGTCCATTGATAAGTGTCAATTCTTTCAAACATCAGTAAAGTATTGGACACATAGTATCCACCGAGGAATAGAGACCGACCCAAGTAAAGTTGAGGCCTTGACCACCTGCTACAGCCCAAAATCTAAAAGAACTGCAAAGATTCCGGGATTCTGTGGTTATTATCAGTAAGCTCATCAAGGACTATTCAAGAGTGATCCGCCCTTTACTTAACCTTACTCAAGGTTATCCCCAACCCACAAAAATACAAAAGTCAGCGTCCCTCAAGACTGAAAGGTGTATTTTCATCCAAGTGAAGTATTTGGGGCCCGCTGGACTCCTGATTGTGAGACTACTTTTCATGAGATCTATATCAACTTACCCATGCTCCAGTGCTGGCCTATGCCGATCCAAGAAAACCTTAAGTCCTACACTGATGCTAGCTTGCAAGGGTTGGGGCTGTGTTGTACCAAAACACGAGAATGGCCTGAGACCAGTGGCCTTTGCCAGTAGAAGCCTGACCCCATCCGAAAAGAACTATCCTGTACATAAGTTAGAGTTCCTAGCTTTGAAGTGGGCTATTGTTGACCAATTCCATGAGTACTTGTATGGGGCTAAAATACTAGTAAAACTGACAATAATCCTTTGACCTATGTGCAGACCTCAGCTAAGTTGGATGCCACTGGCCATAGTGGCTTTCTGCATTATCTACATATGACTATGCTCTCGAATACCAGGCAGGTCTGAACCACATAGATGCTGATGCTCTCTCCCGGAGGCCTGTTCCCCAGAATGATTGGGTCCGATTGGCAGAACCTGACATTCGGGCACTCTGCGAGAAGTTTGACAGGGAGGAACAAATGTCACAGACATGATGGACTGCATAGTGGATTGCTTGGAGCCTCTGAGAATTGCATACCTGCTTATTGCCACTTTTCTGCAATAGACATTGGTGCACTGCCTCAGCTGGACAATGACAGTTCGGCGGGCTCAATCCCGCGATCCCATGATCAAAGCAGCTTAAAGCCCTCTATGCAGGAAAGATGTGTCCAAATTACGCCCACTGATTTGAGAACTGCACTGTTATACAAAGAAGGTCCTAAGTTGAAACTGATCAATAAACTGTTATACAGAGAAACAGTAGACAGAGGGGACAAGTAGACAAACAACAACTAGTGCTGCCCACTGCCTTCGAGACTCAGTACTGAGGTCCTTGCACAACCACATGGGGCACCTTGGATAGACAGAACACTTGACTTGGTGAGATCCAGATTCTATTGGCCTAAGATGGGGGCTGATGTGGAGCAACACTTGAACTTATAGTCGCTGCTTACAGAGGAAAGCTTTGCCCCAGAGGGCTGCCCCTTGTTAACATCACCACCAGTGCACCCATGGAGCTGGTCTGTATTGATTTTCTGAGTTTGGAGTCAGATCAAAGAAATATCAGTAGTGTTGGTGGTCACTGACCATTTCACGAGATATGCCCAAGCTTTCCCCACCAAAGACCAGAAAGCATCCACTGTGGCCAAAGTACTTGTAGAAAACTTTTGTTCACTATGGGGCTCCACAAAGAATCCATTCTGATCAAGGAGAGACTTTGAGAGTCGCCTGATCAAAGAGATGCTCTCTGTGGGAGTGCGAAGTCCAGAACCACTCCTTACCACCCCAGGGGACCCACAGCCTGAACGTTTTCAAACAAGACTTGCTAGATATGCTAGGCACCCTGCACCCAAAGGACAAGCCTAGATGGAGCCAACAAATTAGCACCCTGGTACATGCTTATAACTGCAACTAAAAGTGATGCCACTGGATTCTCCCCTACCGCCTGATGTTTGGAAGAGAAGCTCGACTACCAGTAGATGTGTGTTTTGGGGTCTCCTGATGGGGTTCAAGCTGACAACTATTTACAGTATGTGCAAAGTTAAAGGCCCAGCTAACTCATGCGTACAACTGGCTCCAAACCATGGCTGCAAAAGAAATCTGGCCAACAAAGAAAGGTATGATAAAAGGTGGAATCACAGGAACTCCAGGAGGAGATCGGGTATTGCTAAGAAATCTGGGACTGCATGGCAAGCACAAGATTGCTGACAGATGGCACCATCTCCTCACATTGTAGTGGGCAAACTAGATGATCTGCCAGTGTACAAAGTAAGGCCTGAGAATAATTCAAAGATGTAAAAACAATGCATAGAAATCATTTACTGCCCATTGGACAAATCCTGATTGAGTCTGAGCCCCAGAAGATGCCCCTCTGGACCAGTGACTAGAGCTGCTGCTAAGAAAAGATCAAGAAAGTCTGCACCTACAGAAGCAAAGTTAAAGTGTTCCCTCCACAAGTCCCAGTTGAGCATGACTGTCAGTCCATATCAGAAGAAAGTGAGAGTGACTTTGAATACTATCCTTCTTACGAACTGAGTCAATTGCTTCGGGCAATCCCTAGTCAATACTGGAGACAAAGCTGGGCCTCTGGACTGTCTAAGCCCCAACTTCATCCCTGGAGCCAATGCTCCCAGAAAGTGAAGTGCAAAGCATCAGATCAGATGAAATGGAATCATTGTGCATGGTTGAACTGTTTGAGCTTTCAGGGAGGAAAATGATAGATTGGGGCAGACTGGTGATACACCGAACAAGAAGAGTATTTTGAGTGCCTGACAGTCCACTGCCAGTGTCCCGAAAGCTCTCCATGCGAGCCAAATGTTGTGGACTCCAGAAACTGTAACTCCTGGAGCTGAAAGTGCCCCAAGTTCCTAGCCTCTACCCCCATAGAGACTCCCCTGACAAGTGAGGACAATGCTGAAAATGAGGCTCAGAGTGCAGAGACTATAACAGTCCCCCTAGAAAGACTGGTCGAGCTATGCAAAGCCTGGGTGCACCTCAGTTATGATTCACTTGGGAGGCCTGTGGACTTGCCTCTCAATGTTGTCCATAAAGGGTGTATGTGTCCCCGAGCTCATTGCCCAAACTGAGCATCAGTGCTAACTCCAAGTTACTTGTGTTGCCTCTAAGTATGGTGCCCTTGCCCCATCCAGCCCCAAGGTAACTGATAGGAAGCCCCCCTCTCTTCAGGTTTCATGTACAGAGGTAATAACTTGAGTTATGGTACAATGTGTATGTAATACTGTGTAAAGTGTGACGATACTGCAATGTTTAGAAATGTGTTCTTGGTAAAATGATATATTGACTGATGATTACATGTGCGAGCCTAATGCAAATGTATATGGTTGCAGTTGAAACTTATGGTACTTGCTTGTATGCGGACGCCAAGCTTTCTCCCCAGGCCAGGAAGGGTGTAACCCCCTGCAAAATGGGGGTTCCCAAAAGACTTCCAGAGCTTGCTTGAATGCTCCAAGCCTGAATGGTGTTTGGCATTTAAGCCATTTATCAGTGAGTGTTTTAGAACCTCTGGTACTGTCTCTTTAAGAGCTGTCTGCTTGCAGACATAATTAGTTTGTATGGGGACTGTGTGTTTCTTTGATTGAGTACCACTCAAGCTGCTGCCAATTCACTCCATTTTTGCAGTCACTAGGGTGCAAAGGACCTATCTGAAAGATGTAACTGTTTGCCAGAAATCATTTACAGTAATAATGAAATACAGTTTGTCTAACCTGCTTTCTTTTGCAGTCAGAACAGTGTCTGCTAGTTCCCCATTCTAGTTTTGACCTGCTGAACTGGACCAATCAGTGTGGGGTAAGCTAGTCTAAAATGGTGCCTTGGACCAATCAGAACTTGGACTCATAATCTGAGCCAGCCACAAGAGGATTGTATGGGCAGTGACTCTGGGAGATGTAGTTTAGACTTCAGTGCCTTTTGGACCAACAGCAGCAGTCTATTGTGAGTGACAGCCAATCCAGTCAAGAACTGGGAGAACTCAAGGAAGAGCCCGGTTTTGTCGGTTGGAGTTTCAGTTGAGCTTTGGCAGTGAAGAAGGAAGGAGCCCTGTGCTTTTCAGTGTGCAGTTTTAGTCAAAAACGTGTAAGGCCCAGAGTTCGGTCTGCAGCTTGTTAGGACTGAATCCGTCCTGTGAAAAGAATCAAAGGATCTCTGAAGAGTAGAAACCAGGCTCACCCTGTAGAAGACTGGAAGAATTGCTGAAATTGCACTCGGTCTGTCAGGAACTGAATCTGCTGTGTGTTCTCCCGGTATTGTGTAATTGCGATCGGGATACAGATGCAGCCTGCCTGGTATAGTGCTTTCTTTTATATAAATGTGTGAAGAGGTTTGTGTACCTCAAGTGAGCCCTGCTGACATTGAAGGACCCTATCTTATTTGGAGGTCGTGAGTACTAATTCAGGGTCGCTCCTGTTGAATTGCCACATTAAATCCAAATGGAATTACTGTACTGCTGACTGTTTAATTTTCCTTTTCTCTGTGTGAAAGGGCCCCTACCAGCTGCCACGGTTTGGACTAGCCACTAGGGCTTGGGTACCCAGGACAGTAACTGATAGGGATGGCCTGTGCACAGAGCCATGGTAGATTATTAGAGTGATAGCTAATTAACCTGATTTCCTGTCCTTGTTATATCCCCCAAATAAATCAGAGCTGCTTGTTTCAGCAAAGTTATACTGCCTGAGTGTATTTGTCTATGTTAAAAGTACTGTACTGTGATTGTTGCACTGTATCTCATTTTCACAGGAGGTCCCAGTGCGGAACCAGTCCTGGGGTAAGTGTATACTGTGAAGGTAATTCTGATATATTGTGTGGGCCACTAGTGGGAAGAAAGGGGGTTGCAGTGTCCCAGAGGGCTGTGACCAAGTTAGTTTAACTATTGCAAACCCTGACCTCTGGGTGGAGGCACCCGCCATTGGATCCAGGCCCCTCAACCTGTGGTGGCAAATCAGGCAGGGTAGTAGCCCCTGGGATAGCGCCATCTAGGGGTTACAGTAAGTTCCAGTTTCTTCCTTTTTTAAATTAATTAGTATTTATGCGCTCGTTGGTGGTGTCTGGTAATCAATTTTTTTATTTGTGTTGCAGGGAGGTGTCGCACAATGGAGCAGGGGCCGAGGAGGCTGAGGCAGTGCGAGAGGGGACCGAGGCTATGCTAAGCATCGTGGAAGGGCGCCGCAGGTGTGACGCAAATACCCGGCTGAGCAACTTACTCGATGAGGAGCAGCACGCAGAGCTGAGCAGACAATCGGGAGTCTCTACAAAAAAAAAAAAAAAGTACAACTTTTCAGTTTTTGTCCGGGAACCTGGAGGAGTGAACTGAATGGGAGGGCACATGGCAGGGCAGTGGTATGACTGAGGAGGGGCGGTCAGGGCAAGGCAGGCACTGAGTCGTGGCAAAATTAACAGAGAGGAATTGGGGAGAGAACAACAAGTAAATGTGAACTAACTATTGCTTGGCAGAGTGAACAGGTGTAAACAGTTTTATTTTGTGCCCAGCCCAATCGAATGCCAGTGGCTGATCCGAGGAAAAATATCAAACTTAACTGTGCTCTTGCAAACTGTTTGGGAACAGAAAACAAATATTGTGCCCTGGTTTTTCCGGAGAGTTCTGAGGACTTATGTATTGTGCCCTGCTTTTGGCAGAGATGAAGGGACAACAGTGGTTAAACAGTCATGCCCAGCTTTAAAATGTGCTCAGCCCTTATTACAGCAATGATGATGGGGATTAAGCAAACAAACTGTATTGACTTGCAAGTAGCAGAACATTATGGGAACAGAAGAAGAAGAAGAAATGTGCCCTGGTTTACTCCAGAGAGTTTTATGAAGGGACTGGGAAACAAAGAAAAACTTCTGTGACATTTAAGTAAATGTACCCTGCTTTTAGCAAAGATGAAGGGACAATGAGTGACATGCCCGTCCTGCCTGCTTTTTGTGCCCAGCCAGACCTTTTGCAGCAGTGATGATGAAGAATTGTGCCCTGGTTTTCCAGAGTTCTCAGGGAAGAGGAGACAAAGCAGTAAAAATTGGTATCTATGCCTGCCCTGCTTGGGCAGACATGAAGGGACAAAACAAAAATACACCTGCTCTGTTGCACTGGGGAAGTTGTAACTCTTGTGTGCCTTGCCCATCGGACCTGAGGAACAATACAAATTAAGGCACTAGCCCTGCTGCCAGCTAGAGCTTTGCTGCAGCAGTGAACTTTGGGAAGTGCTTGTTCTCAACTCTGAAACTTTAAGTGTGCTCTGCCTCACGGCAGAGATGGGGATAAGTAGACTATGCCCTGTTGCCAGCTTTCCTGTAGCAATGAACTTTGGGAAGCCTCTCTTCTGCTCACAGCTCTGAAACTTTTCAAGAGTGTGCCCTGCCTATGGCAGAGATTGGGGACAAGTCTGGACTATGCTCTGCTGCCTCCAGCTTTCCTGCAGCAGTGAATTTTGGGGAAGTGTTGACTGTTCATAGCTCTAAAGCGTTAAGTGTGTGCTCTGCCTATGGCAGAGATCGGGGACAAGTAGACTATGTCCTGCTGGCAGCTTTCCTGCAGCAGTGAACTTTGGGAAAGTGTTCTGTTTACAGCTCTGAAGCGTTAAGTGGTGCCCTGCCTATGGCAGAGATGGGACATTTTGGGGAGGGGCTCTGGGGTCACAGCAAATCTACAGCTGCCATTATCTTTTTTTTTTTTTTTTTTTTTACAGAGAGTTATCCAGATTACAGTAACTTGATATGTTAATTCACAGCTTGATAGAGTCTTGTTTTGCTAACTTCAAACTTTTTAATTGCAGTCTGACGTGGCTGGAGTTAAATTAGTAACTGCAGAGGTTGGCGCCAAAAATATGATCCAGAAAAAAAAATTGGGTACAGATTAGCAGTGAGGAGACTGTGCAGTGCGTGTTAGTTACAAATTGTGCTGTGAGTACATAGATGAGCTATGTGGGTTGAGGAACTCAGTGAGGCATTAATTGTAGGGATTACAGGCTCCAGCTAAAAGTTGACACCATCCGAAACATCTTCTGACAGAGCAGCACAAGAAAGCTGTTAACATTTTCAAATTTGGTAGAACAAGGTCACCACTTGATATACTGTATATCACCATACCACAGTTGGTAAGTTTAAAATGGGGAGGGGGTTAGGGTTTTGAACCGAGACTTAAAACTTATTCATTTGCAGGAGAGCTTTCAGTAATGCAGAGAAACAGCATAGAATGATTCTAGCGGCTGATGGAGTTCCTGTATATGATGGCCAACGAGGACATCACAATTAAAAAGTTTGAAGTGATAGCAAAACAAGAGAAGCGCCATGGAGTTAATTTGGGCAATAAATACATTAACGCTATTAGTGGGAAAGAACTCACAATGTGTATTGGCAAGAACCTAGAAGAAAACCTGCTGGTAACTGTTAAAAATGCTAATTATTTTTCAGTGCTTATGGATGGTAGTACTGACAGTGGTGTAATCGAAAAGGAACTGGTTTACATAGTTTATTAAATCCATCAATGAGTCAGCGTGGAGACTAAGTTTTCTGAATGAAAGCTGTATCAGATGGCACAAGTGAGGGATTGAAAAATCTCCTTTTAGACATTTTACAGAGTCTGGCCTTAATATAAAAAACAGTTTGGTTTGGGGCTGATGGGGCATCTGTCAACATGGGTGCAAGATGGGGTCTTGCTGCTCTTTTAAGGAAGTCATACACTGGTTAGTTGGTGTTCATTGTTTCTCACACAGATTAGAACTGGCCATAAAAGATGCTTTGGATAACACCTATTTCAACGATGTTTCAAACTTTCTGACCCAACTGTTTTATCTCTATCAGAAAAGTCCAAGAGACTCAGACAGTTACGGTCCCTTGCCCAGCCATGGAGATGTCAGTTGAAAAGCCCAAGAAGGCCCATGGCACACATTGGGTGCAACATAAACTTCTTTGCCACCTGTGCTGTTACCAAATCATTCCCGTAATTTGTGCCCATTTAGAATCTATGGCATGAGCCCAACTCCGACCAGGCCAAAGCCAAGGGAGTGTTGCAAAATATAGTGGTGGCACACTTTTGTATTTTGAACAGCTTCTTCATCCACTTGCCAGGTTCTCACTAGAACTTCAGAAAGAAGTAGTTGAAATGCCAGAGCTACTTGGTTCTGTTGAAACTTTGAGAAACACTCAACCATGCTGCAGAGTGGTCCCATGGGTAGCAGTGAACTTGACATTTTCTTAAAAATGGGTCTGATGTTCTTTCAGGAGCATGTACTCAAGTCACATACAAGGTGTGAAATTAACAAATTTAGTAGCCAATTTGTTAAATCTTTTAACCCTTAGGCTGGCGACAAATTAGGATGTATAGGAATTTTGGACTGATATATTAGTCTACTGCATAGCAAGGGTTAAACAGCAAACTAAGAAATACATTACAGTCATTGAGAACTGTTGTGAACAAAGGTTCGGTTTGACTGATGAAAGTAATATATAAAACCGGCAAAAGTGTTATACAGTATACCAGACTTTGGCCAGCTGCAGACAGAAAGGAACTGGAGCTGTATGGTAACAGTGACATTACTGCAGTAGCTGACTACTTTTCAGCACTTTTGCAGCCTGACTGTGATAGTACTCAGCTACTTGCAGAATGGCAAGAGTTTAAGATTTTGCTCAAACCAATTTCATCAATTTTTCTGCCTCTGCTAGCTGATCAAAGATGGCATGTGATTTCCAAAATTCTTACCCAAATCTGTTGAAGCTTGTCAATGTGTTGAGAATATTTCCTGTGTCTAATGCAATTATAGAAAGGTGTTTTCAACTATGAACAAGGTAAAAACTGACTGGAAGCAAGTCTGGCAGAGAATACTGTAGAAACATTGATTTGCATTAAAAAGCAGGGCCTCGTCCAGCTGAATTCAACCAGACAGGGCTGTAGACATATTTTTAGTGCTAAACCAAGACATCCTGGTGATTTGGCAGCTGAAGATGGTGGACCACCCCAAGTCCCTCCCCAAAACAGACCAGAATTTCCGGCTACATGCCTGGTGGAGAAAAGTAGCAAAACAGATGGTGCCCAATCCTTGTTGGTGACTGTGTGGTCGATCCACGGTCCCAGGTGCCAGAGTTTTTATGCTGGAGAAGGGTTCATTATGTTTAATTTGTCACGACTCACGCTCACAAATTTAATTCACAGTGTGCTTTAGCAGACATCCTATCTCGGCTCTTAAAATGTATGTGTGCTGCTGCACTTTGCTGTATTTCTGGAAATGTCTAAATAAAACAGATATCAGTCTCAGAAACTTGTGTAAATGTGTATTTTATCAATATAGAGCAAGGCAAGTACATTTTATGAGGTTTGAGCAAAAATATAAATTTTTGGTAATTGCGAATCAACTTGACCAATTGCTAATCATTTTACTTTGATTAGTGAAAGCCGCTAATCAAGTCTCTGACACTAATTTATGCCTTGACTTTCTTCTTCATTCAGGTCTTCTCAAAAAGAGCTCTTTAGACACCTGACATGTTGGTGTCCAGCTTCCAACCAAGAGATTTCTGGCCCTTGTTTTGGAAACTACATATACAGATGGAGAATTTCTCAAGTAAGAACTTCCCTCTCAGTTCCATTCTGGGGCTGAAAGGGTCAGATATGTTCTTTTGGATCCTTAGATGGCTAGTTGATTTTTTTCCCCAAACCAGGCACCCCGCAGGCAAGTGATGTAGAGAGCACTGCAACTTTCATCAGCTCTGAGTCCATTTTCTCTCCTTTCCAGCTCAACTGGAGAGTAGTTCTATGGTTTGAGGTATCACCATTTGTTCTATTTTGCGTTTAGTTCTGGGCTGCTGGTTCTAGCTGTTTTTGGTTTGCTTCCCACTTTGTAGAGGATGCTACTAAACAAGCCATCTTCTGTTTTAGCTTCTCTGCCCAGTCAGTAACCTGTGCAATGTCTTACTATGGGTTTCCTTTTGGAGCATCCCATAATGCAAAAGCTCCATTGTGTCACTTCTGCACATGTCTGACATTCTTCGGATGTAAGTGTTGCCCACCTTGAGATTACTGTGATGTCCTTATATGCAGAGTAGGTCTGTAGTGCTAATGGATCTATCTGGACCTTTCTATTGCTCCTTCCGCTGCAGTAGCAGGTGAGTTGAGCCAGCCCTTCGCTGGACCCTCCTGACTTGAACAGTATTTGTATTCCTTCTCTCTCCTTTGGTCAGTCAGTTTACATAAGCTTCTCACCAAGGTCTTGTCTTAACCTTTGGTGCTTTCTGTTATCATTATTCATGGTGGAACTATTTCCTGAGGACTCAAAGGACCACATCCTGCTTACTGTACAGTACAGCACAGAGGAATCTCAGTAGTCATTTTGCAAAACTTGGTGTCAGGCATGGTTGAGTTGTGTGGAAGTATTGCAACATTGTGCTCAACTGCCTTTATGGACTGATTCACCCGTTATAACATGGCTAGAGGGTCTTCCTGGGCAAAGTCAGCGATTCAGTCTCAGACTAATTCTCCCTAATAACTTTGCTGAGGATGATTACTTAGAGGGTGATTTAGCTTTCTCTGAAATAACTGCTTCAAATCTTGCCACCATGCTGGGTGGTGCATCCAGTTAACTCTATGTGACCTGGCTAACTTTTGGCATTTTACTCCATTCATGTCTTTTTCTGTGCTCTTTATTTTATTTTCTAGCACGGTATAGTAGTAGTAAATATCAATATTTTAACCAGGATACAATGCTTAGGATCCGAGGACCCTATTTGTAAGGTTGTCCTGTAGGGTTACTTAATCAGTTACAATGGACACTAACACAAAACAGTAATGTAACATAACAATAAATGGGAACAATCATATATAACAAATTCACATACAAACAATGTACTTCAAAAGATACAGTCATGATACAGGATTTCATTAATAATCTTTTTAAAGGTGTTCAGTTTAGTCTGGTTTCTAGCTTCAGGAGCTACTTGGTTCCAAGTTTTAGGACTCAAGTAATTAAAGAGTAAGTGAGCTGTAACTGGTTCATGTTTAGGTACCACCAACCTTCTATCTATAATATCCTCTGTTGGTACCTTTGTGAGATAATATTCTCACATGTAAATGTCACCCTGCAACTAGACCTTTGATCATTTTAAAACCACAAATGTTTTCGACTTTTCTCTTCTCAAGTACAGTGGGTCCTGAACCGATTCTTTGTATAAATGACAGTGATGGGTTCCACTGGGCAGCAACATAGGGCAGTAGTATAAGTAGGAAAATGCTTTAGCTATAGTCAGGGTTCCAAAGTGAGTAAGGCAAAGGAGTAAGGTTTTTATTTCAGTGTTGGGGACCATGATAGTGCACTGAAGTCAGCATCCAGGCTTAAAGTGAGTTGGTTGAACTTCCTGGATTCATAATTTTGTACAGTTGCTAAACCACATAGTGTCTTTACGGTTTGATTCTGCACTAAATCATGCATAGTTATCAGGACATCTGGAGATACCAGTAGTTGCTTCCCCTTGTGAGTTGCAAAGAGATGAGTGTTTCAGTTAAGGACTAGGACTTTTGGATGAGTGAAGCCTATAGGAACCCTCGCTTAGCAGGGACCGTGTGCTGCTCTCAGAGTTATTCGGTGGCAAGAATTCTGCCTACATGGGTGGCTTTGAACTGTGAGAAAGGGAGCACTTGCTCTATACGTGCTTTCTACCTTGTGCCTGGGTAATGTCCACTGCATGCCTCCCACCTCAGGTGCAGTAATTGAGCAGGCTGAGGGTGGGAGCTGAAGCTGGGCAACCAGATGGTAAGCAAGTCAGCAGCCTCTTCGTGGGGGTTGAAGGTGATTGTATGTGGCAAGAGCTTTCTGTGAGAAGTACAGATGAGTGCTGTAAGTGAGCACTAAGTTGATTCTAGCCCATTGCAGACTTTTCCTGTACTGCTTTAAGTAAGTTCTGTTTGAGCTTTGGGTTTGGTGAGAGAAGGCCTGAGAGACCTGGATCTGTTATATGTTACTTTTCTCCTGGAGATGGGTCACACAGTCTGCCTTTCTGAAGATTTCTAGAACATCGCTTCCCGTCAGTGACGGTGAGAGTGTTTTATTTTAACTTTTCACTGAGTTTTAGACTGCTGTTACAAGTTCTTAGTAATGTACAGTAGTTTCTGCTTGAAACTTGTGTGTACATGGATGGGTTATTTTACTGGGCACCACATTTTAAATTGTTAGCTGTGATACTAATGTGTGAACATGGTAATGAGCTAGAGTTGTTTGTATTGTATTGCTGAGTTGTATGTACAGCAAGTGGAGTCAGTGTGGGGTGTGTGTGCCGTTTAGTTTATCGGGTGGTGTGATATTGTTTTTGGCTTAAAGGGGTTTTAGCTCGTTAATGATATCCTGTAGAAATTTGGATTGTCTTTTATATGTACTGAGACTTGCCTTGGGAATGCTGCCTCTACACACACACCTATTTGCCAGGACTACACTCTGCCAGTGCCACCCTCTTCAGAGTCTGACTCTCCCTGAGTCAGTTTCAACCATTTACATGGTTGAGGATTCTGAAGAGGTGGTGCACAGTCAGATGTATGACCCAGGGGTAGGTGTAAGGCGGTCAGTTGGGTGTCAGGCTGAGTGGGTGCCCTGAGCTTAGGAGTGTCATGGAGCAATGTTTCTTGCTGTGTCCTAATCTCCAGGGACCCCTAGGAATAGGAGGTAGGTAGCCAACAGCCCATTTAGCCCAGCTCCTACCCTTGTGGTATGTAATGTAATATTAGATCCCTGAGGAATAAAACCAAATTTGGTTCTCTCTTCTTCAGCAGCTGTCAGTGGACCCTCCAGTTCCACTACCAATCTGCCAAGATCTGTTGACACAGGAACAGGAAACCCTGCTCCATCCAGGCCTGTGGTCCCGTCACCATCATGCGTGGCACCTAGTGACATAGCTGCTGCCTGCTTTGGGGTCTCCCTAGGGTGGAACAGATCCCAATAGAGGCCAGAAAGCGTCCACTGGGCCACATATACTATGAAATGGAAGAGATTTTCAATATGGGCCACTTCTATGGAGCTGGAACCCTTTTCCTGCCGGTTCCTCAAGTCCTAGACTACCTCCTCTACCTCTGTGATCTGGGACATATTCAAACCTAAAGGCTGTTTCTCTGCCATTTCTGCCTACCACATCCCTATGGGTGGCAAAACCTTAGCTCAGCTGGAAGTATCTAAGATTTTCTTGAGGGCCTTCATTGGAAACTCCAGTTAGTAGCTCTGCTCCTCCCTGGGATCTGAATTTCATTTTGGAGAAACTCACGCTGCCCCATTTGAACCAGCGATGAGTTGTGACATGCGCTACCTTTCATGGAAAGTGCTCTTGGTTGCCATTACATGGGCTAGAAGGATGTCCAAGCTTCATGCCCTGATATGTAAGGAGCCTTATTTGATTTTTCACAGAGACCGGGTATCTCTGGTACAAATCCTGAGTTTCTGCCTAAGGTGGTTTCAGAATCCACCTTAAATCAGTCTCTTCAGTTGCCAGTGTATTACCCTGAGCATTCTAATTGGGGTGAAACAATTCTGCAGACGCTGGATGTACATAGAATTCTTCGTTATTACAATAACAGGGACGAAGCCAGTCTGTAAAACTGATCAATTGTTTGTTTTCTTTGCACCCAAAGAGGGTGCTGCATTTTCAAAATGGTGTTTGTCCAAATGGTTGACAAACTATCACCTTCTGTTATCAGAAATATAACAAGACCCTTCTGGGGAGGTTAAGGGCATTCAACCAGAAGCATGGCTGCTTCTACTGCTTGTTTCAGGAGCGTCTCCACCGCAGATATCTGTGCGGCTGCCACTTAGGAGTCCTGTCCACATCTTCACTAGGCACTACAGTTTGGACATTGCTTCTAGGCGCAGAGCAGGCTTCAGCCTAGCTGTTCTACAGGGACTCTTGTCTTAAGATCCTTGTTTACTGCTGACTTGTTCCTACCTGCCATGTCTCAGACTTGTCTGACTTTGACTGCTTGGGACTCAGTCCTACCTGTTAGTACCTACTGCAAGAGCCCTCTTGAAGTAAGATAATGCAGTTATATAAGAAATTACGTAACAGTAGATCTTGAGAGGCTCTTGCAGTAGGTACTGCTTTCCTCCCACCTTCCCCTGGATTTTCTTCTGCTCTTTCTCCTGTCATTGCTGATTAGCTCAAGAGCCCACTCTTCTCCTGTCACACCTTACTAGGTCTCTGGAGAGAGAACTGGAGGCAGGCGTGGGGACCACTCCCTATATAGTGGTGCGCTGATGTCGGTCACATGATGCCAGAGGGCAGTCCCGCCAGACACTGCTAGTTAAAAGTTTTCCGTATGGTCCAAGTGCCTGGTGGCTTAGTCCTACTTGTTAGTACCTACTGCAAGAGCCTCTTTCAAAGAGGTACTGTTATGATAAGTTCTTACGTAACTCTACTTTGCTGTGGACTCTGGGCTGACTCTGGAACAGCAAATGTCATCCATGGTTTGCAGTGGATTTTCTGAGTTTAGAAATATATTCTGGATTTGACCCTATTTTATGCAAGAATCTGGCAGTCCTGGTACATACAAGCATGGCCTAAGGGCAAGACTACTGTAACGCTCCTTATTTGGGCTATTGGAGAGGTTAGTGCACCTTCTACAGCTGGTGCAGAATGCCTTGGCAGGGCTGATCTCTGGATGATCACACTCAGATAATGTTATGCTTGTGCTATGGCAGTTTAACTGGCTCCCAGTAAGCTGGGGTACCATTTTTAGGACTGCATTGTTAACTTACAAAAGCCTGCATGTATTGGGGTTGGGCTAGCCAAAAGCTCTCTTAGCCTGGTATGCTCCCAGTTGCTCACTCCACTCCATTGAGGAGTTCTTTTGACTGTCTTGAAGATGTGTCTTAAGCTATTGTATGATAGGGCGTTCTTGTTAGTGGCCCCACTTATTTGAAACTCTCTACCAGTCATCTTAGAAATTCCTCTCGTGGAGTCATTTAAAAGGGTCTGAAGCTTCATTTGTTTAAATCTGCATTCTGATTTAGACTACCATCTCACTGTTTTAGTATATTATATTTCTTGTTATTAATTAATTTTGCTAGTTATGTTCAGTCTTGTTACAGTGTATCTACTTTTGTTTGGTAATTTGTTCAGCGCTCTGAGCCCTTCAATATAGGGTTATATAATATAGAATGCTCCCTTTGCTTCCCAGATGGTCAGCAGAACTAGTGCCCTGACTGGTATTTCAGTGCCAAAATGCAAGTGTATGCATATTGACAACAGGAAGCTCTGAAATGAATACAGAATAAATAACAGTAGAACCCTCAGTAGAAGAAAGGGGTAAGGGTATAATAATAAACAGCAGTATGAAGTTTTCATTTTAGTGTATGACAGCATTTTGAAGGGCAAATTGGATACTGGTGTGTCAGGATGGGTGGCACCAGAGGCAGCAGTACATCCACATACTGCCACAGTCTAAGCGTGTGTAAAAACACTATGGAAAAGATCACACACTACTTCCCTATATGGATGTTTGCTTTGTATTTACCAGTAGCACAGCAAGAACAGTGACATGCATGCTAACAGTTGACATTTTACCATGATGTAATGTGTGATTCTCTGAACTGGTTGCCATGGTACCACTCACAGTATGTAGGCAGCACATCACCGTGCACGTGATCCATCTCTGAGGCATGCTGATTGTGTGCAGTGAAAGCGTCAGCTGTTGAGTGTGTGTCAGGTGTGTGCATCAGTGTCCTCACCCTGCACTGCAGTTTTGGGAACCACAGGCCCATATTGCAGATCCATGTAAGTTGGGCATTTTGTGAATAATTCATAAAGTTGGGAATGGGGAAGCTGATCTGTATCTGTTCCACAGTGAATAAAAACTAGCAAAATGAGCATCAGTATGAGTATCAATGCCAGTACAGTCTCAATGTTCAAAAATCAATTGGATAGCAAAGGAGGAATTAGAAACAAATAGAAAGCTGGCTCACTGGTGCATGGTAGCACTACCACTTGTGGCGCTGATGCCTGGGTTCTGGAACAAGCCTGAGTCATTGGAAGGCTGGCTGGGGAAGAGGGGATCAGTGTCCCAGAGGATGGTCTCCTCTTTAGGGAGGAGGGAGGCTGCCAATCTCCGCTGTGCTGCTGCCACCTGGGTGACCATAGGTGCATGTGCAAGCTGGAGCTGCAGGAGAACAGGAGGGAGGACACTGACTGCTGGAATCGCACATCAGCATGCACCAGCATGAACATGTGTGCTCACGGGGGCAGGTAGTATCAAGGGAGTGGGAGGTGTTGTCGAGGCACAGGTCAGGAAGCATATGAAAAACCAGGAGCAGTTGTAGAATTCTCAAAACTATTTATTAGTATTAGCAGTAACATAAAAAAATAGAATTGCTCAGAATAACTATTTGCAAAGGCAGAATAAACAGAAGACCAAGCTGCATCTTCCTTCAATCTCTGTGTCCCCCAAACCATTGCACCTCTCTCTTAAGTCTTTGTAACCCCTTCTTAACATGCATCCTGTTTTTCTAAAATGATATTGTACATTTCAGGCAGGTGCAGCCAGAACACAATGTCCCAGAACTGAGGCCCTTCTCCACGGCTTCTAAAAAGGGCTTAAAACTGCTCTCAGATTAACCCCTTGAGTTCCCAATAGCTTTTGCAATCGTCTCAAACTATAATTATATACATTTCAACAGTAACTCTATATCATTTCTAAACAAAGTTGCAATATCAGTTACATTTCCACATAATGATTTGCATATGTTTTTATACCAACTGATATGCAAGGAGGAAAAAGACAGAGCAGCAAGTGAGGTAAGAGACAGTGAGAGGCAGAGAATTACGAGACTGTCGGGGTGATCAAATCCTAGGTCTCACAGGGAAATTTGGTTGCGCAACCAGACAGATGAGACAGGAAAAGAAAGAACAGAACAGATCCTGCATTCAAACTCTCTACAACAACTGGGACAGGGTCCTATTGAGCCCTGTCACATACACCACCCTCCCTTTTTTCCCCGAATCTTTTTCCTTTTGGTCATGCTCTGTGGGGCCTCTCTTAGGCATCCTGCCTGCTCCTGCCCTGCCTGAAGTCCTCTATCTGTGCCTCCTCTCTCCTCCTTCCTCTATCCACAATCGGCACCCCACTGTAACCCCTCTGGGGTGGGCCACCCTCCTCTCGGGCACTCACAACAGACAGACTCCGATGTGGTAGAGGACCCGGGCAGAGGATCCTGGAAGGCCAGGCAGGATGGACCCGGCTGTGGGCCTACCCACAGACTGAGTTTTTCCTTGTTCTGGTGAGGCTCCCCCCCCTCCCATGCGTGTGCATGTCCAGATGCATAGCAACCCCTGCTTGTGTCAGGTCATGCCAACTACATGCTGCTTAGCAAACTACAGCACTCCTGGTCTCCACCTAGAACTGCTGATGTGCCGAGCAATCCCCAACTCCCCTGTGGAGAGCAGCCCTGTGGGTGCTCAATCCTCTCCTGCCCATGCCGTCCCCAGTGCCGAGCTAGCTTCTGAACTTGGGTTGCTGGCATGGCGTGAGTGTGCATCCAGCCCTCAACTCTCAATGCCACGGGCGGCTCACCCCTTTCTTAAAGAGAACCTGTTTTATCAAACAGGTTTCCAAAACTTTCTATTAATTCTCTAACATTAGCTTCTAACTTTCAGAATTTAGGCATATTTGCAGTATCCTTTTATATAACAGTACAGCAAACAGTAAAGTTTAAACTCATACATTTGTTTTCAACCTTCAGAACCCTCAATTCCTGATCCATATCTTGACAGCAAATCAGCATTGCTATTCTCTTTACCAGATTTGTATATCACCTTGAATTTAAATGGCTGTACTGCCAGGTATGACCTTGTGATTCTGGAATTTTCTCTTTCATTTGGTTAAACCAACAGAGGATTGTGATCTGTTACAAGTACAAAGTCAGTTCCTGGCAAATAAAACTTAAGGGACTTCATGGCCACTTTGCTGCTAAACATTCCTTTTCAATGGTGGAGTACCCTTTCTCTCTGCTCATACAACTTCCTGCTTATGTACAGAATAGGATGTTCTGTCCCATCTATATTTTGACTTAGGACTATACCTAGGCCTACCTCTGATGCATCTTTTTGTAACAAAATGGTTTATCAAAGTCTGGGCTTCTTAAAGCAGGCTGAACATAATGCAGCCTTAATGGTCAAAACTTTTCACACTCTGGGGCCCATTCACATTATTTGGGTACTGTTTTTGATGAGTTCAGTGAGGAGGAACAAATCTTTGATAGTAGCCAGCCAGCCCTAAAATGACCTGACATGTTTCTTTGTTTTAGGGACAGAGCTGTTTAGGTACTGCTTCTATTTTAGAAATGTCTGGCTTAACTTCTCCATTTCACAACATGTAGCCCAAATATCTGGTTTCCTGCATGCCCAATGCACATTTGGTTGGATTACTAGTCAGACCTGCATTTTAATAGCTTGGATAACTGCTTGTAGGTGTTCCAGGTGGCTTTTCCAGTCTGGACTGTATACCATGACATCATCCAGGTATGCAGCACAATAACCAGTGTGAGGAGATAAAAAAATACATCCGTGTACTGCTGGAATGTAACTGGCGCATCATGTAAACCAAATGGCATGGTGGTGAACTGATAGAATCAACAGGAGTGGCAAATGCAATTTTGTCTCTGGATTCTTTAGCTTAAGAGATTGCTAGTAACCCTTATTGAGATCGGGGGACTGATATACTTTGCACTCCCCAGTCTGTCCACCAAATCATCTATTCTGGGCATAGGATAACTGTCAAATTCTGACACTTGATTAAGTTCTCTAAAATCAATGCAGATTCTAACACCCCTTCTTTTTGTTTACAATTACCATTGGAGATGACCAATCACTCCTTGACTCTTCAGTGATATCCAGTTCTTTCATTTTTATTTCCTTAACCATGTCAGCTCTTAACGCTATGAAAATCTGTATGTCTTTTGCCTAATAGGACAAGCATTCCTTGGCACTATTACATGCTCGACCCTTTTCCTCGACCTGGTACTGTGGTAAAAGTACTGTTAAATGTCTTTAGCAAGTTATGAATTTCTGCAGTTTGTTCTGAAGTTAAGGAAACATTCACATTACAGCATCAGCAGTTACAGTTTGTTCCAGTCTGTCATAAGCTACATCAATATCTTCTTTATCAGTGTTTGATAAAACTAGCAAAGCAGCCTTTGGCATTTTTCAACCTCTTGAGGAGGTTAGCATGGTAAATCTTAGTAGGATTTTTCCTGTCAGGGTCTCAGTCTCATATAGTTAACGGTGCCAGTACTTCTAAGCACTCTATAAGACCCTTGCCACTTCATTAATAGTTTATTTTCTGTTGTGGGTAACAGTAGCAAAACCTTTCCATCTGTCTCAAAACCTTTTCTTTTACCCCATGGTCATAATATACCTTCTGCTGGTTTTGGCCTCTTCCTGATTGCTATGGTCAATTTCAACATATTTTGCCAACTTCTTTCTTAGGTCACACATATAAGACATTATAGATTGTTTCTGAGTGGGGTTATTGTCCCGTTTCTTTTATCACATCCAGTGGTCCTCTTGGCTGCCTACCATACAGCATTTCAAATGGTGAAAACCTTGTTGTTGCCCGTGACACTTCTCTGTAAGCAGAAAATAGGTAAAGGAAGTATTGGTCTCAATCTTTCCTTCCCTTTACAAACCTTTTAACATGCATTTAGGGTTTGGTTAAAATGCTCAACAAGACCGTCTGTCTGAGGGTGATGGGGAGATTCTTATGGCAGTGATGCCTAGTAGTCTGTACAGCTCTACGTAATGCAGCACCAAAATTACCACCCTGATCAGTAATAATTTCTTTAGGTATGCCCACTCTGCTGATAATTTTGCAAGCTCTGCTGCCACTTTGAAGCTATGACAGTACGCATTGGAACTTCTTCTGAATATCAAGTAACATAGTCGCATACTACCAGGATAAATAGAATAATAGATATGTTACTATGCATTACAAGGCAGTAATCCCATCGAGAGGTTCTGGGGACACAGGGAACCTTGAGAGCCGAAACTCGAGAGGTTCTCATGTCCCAAGAACCTCAAGATGGGATATCTGCCTTGTGATTCACAATGTATATTTGTTATTTTTTCACCAGTGGAGTCAGAGGGTCCATGTGTGTGCCAGCAGGGTTCGCCATTGCTGTGTGCATCAGCAGGTAGTGTAGGCTTTGTTTAGTTCCGCTTTATTTTTTTTAAACTGTTTGTCGGTGACAGTATCAGTAGAGGTCACGGTTATGAGAAGAGGGCGGAAAGCATGTCAGATTGCTGATAATCCTGAAGAAAACATTTTAAAAGGAGAGAAACTGTTGCTGGTATCATCGATAATTCTTTCACTAAGCGAGCAAGCAAGCTGCCATGTTTTTGGACTTGTTCTGCCCACCCAGAGAGGAAAAAGTGGCCAATCAGAAGGCACGCTTTTGAAGACATCGGAACAGACTTGCATGCACTCATAAGCTTTGATGATAATACTATCTTTCAAGTGCCAAACGATAGTATTACAGCACCTGAACAATAGTATTATCAGTCGGAACAATAGTATTATCGCTGCAGAAGCTATGGTATTACAAAGGATTTTTGTATGCTTTTCAGTTGTATTATTTTAGAATCCATATATTAAAAATCTATTAGCCTTTTCCTCTGCCTAAGGACCAACCACATTCATTGCAATTCTCTCAAAATGCACATCTATCAAGGTAGGGCACCTTGTCTTTTCTAGTGACTGGAGCTACTTTCTGACCTCAGCACAGGAGTTACAATAGGTAGAGACATCTTCATGAATTGCAGGCCAGTAAAATCTGTATAAGGGTGCAATCCCTCCCGGTGACCATCCATAGGACTCTCATGTGCTATCTGTAACAACTCTGTTCTATACTTCTGTGGTGTAACCAATTTTTATGTCTGTTCCTGCGCCTGAGGTTTAACCTAAACTCTGTATAATAACCCATTACATTTTTAAACATTGGTCCACCCTGTTTTGGTTTCACCCCCAACTGCTTAAAATAACCCTGGAGAAAACATCTTTAGCTTGCTGTGAAACAAAATCACAATCAGTTACCAGTTTAGCTTCAGCATTTTCATATTTTAACCCTTTATGTCCATCAGTCTTTTGTTTCCAGTGTTGTTTCAGATATCTTTTTCTTTCCTTGATTTCCAGATCTTGGAACTGTTCTCAAATAAGTCGAATCAAAGTCACTGAAAGGAAAAGTGTCCCCACCATTTGAGATTTTCTTTGCCTGAGCTTTTGTTACCTCTGCTGCTGAAACTGCAGGGTTCAGTTCCTCTGAGATTAACTCAGTAAATCCTGGACAGTCATTTCCAACAATCACAGTACAGGTAACTTAGATACACCCCACTTTCATGTGGTGTGACACACCCTTAATGGTCAGGAGTCACTTGGGTGGTGGGATAGTATCGGTGATCCTGTGATGCAGATGACACCAGTACCTGGTCCTTTTACACAGTGTTTTCCAGCACCTCAACATGCACTAGGGTCTGTCTACTTCCTGAATCAATGAGTTCCTTTATAGTCTTATCCCCACGTTTCATCTGAGATACTGCCCCAATTTGTGAAGGACAAATCTGCTCCAGTGTCACTCTTTTATGGCAATTTCTTGCAGTATGACCTGGCTTATTATAGTTATAGCAAATAATGTCTTTTGGCACAGATTTGTTAACCCGCCAGAGTTCTTATCAGGCTTGGAGCTTAAATGGGAAAAAGAGTGTCTTACCAGTGCTTGGCTGTAACCTCACTGCTGTGGCGTCTGTCTGGTCATTTGGCAGTCCTCAGCCAAAGAAAAGCCTTTCCCCACTTTCTGGTTGGTGTTCCTTTACCCAAAGTTGCACATCTGTAGGCAGGATGTTGATGAATTGCTCCATTGCAAATGTGTCAATGATCTGTGGGACTGTTTTGCTCTCTGGCTGGAACCATTTTATCAGGAGTTCTCTGTCAGGTGAAGGCTTCTTGAGGATTGTCAACTGAGTTGTACTTCAGAGATCGAAATCTCTGCTTGTAGGTCTCTACTGAGATGTCATACCTTTTCAGGTTTCACTTTTCACCAGGTCATAGTTTTCTGACTGTGCAGTGTCCATATTACTGTAGCCAAGTTGGGCTTTCCCTGTCAAGTAGGTACAAGCCTGGCTGTCCATTGCTGCTTTGGCCATTTGCAGGCTGTGGCAACTCTTTCAAAAGTTGTCAGATATGCCTGAGTATCACCGAGACACAACTTTGTAAATGTAATGGATTTGAAGTTGCTTGTATTTTGTGGCTCATCTGGATTTGTGCCAGATCCTCTGCCTTTGATAGCTTACAAGGCATCCAGCCATCGCTGTTCCTGTCACTGCATCTCTTCTCTCATCTGCTGCTTCTGTCGCAGCATCTCTTCTCTCCTCTGCTGCACTTGTCGCTGCATCTCTTCTCTGCTGCTCCTGTCACTGCATCTCTTCTCTGCTGTTCATGTTGTTGCATTTCTTCTTTCTCTGTGTTTCTAAATGTTGAGCTCTTTTCTCTCTGCTTCTCCATCTCTTTTTGTTGTGTAGCCCACCATTTGAAAAAACAGTCAGGCTTTCAGGCTCTGTCACTGCCTGTTCTTTTCCATAACTAGTGCTTGCTGTACAGTTTCATCTTTGATTTCTGTCTCTGCTAGTTTGGCTGCCATTCTACTAGCAACCACTCCTTGACTTGCTGCTGCAGAATCCATACCTTTCTCGTGCTTCCTGGTACTAGGTCCAGTACCCATGCACAAAACTCCTGGCTTAGAGTATGCGGTGTAAATCCCACTTAGGCTGACACCATCTGTCGTCGAGGCACAGGTCAGGAGCATATGAAAACCAGGAGCAGTTGTAGAATTCACAGAAAGTATTTATTGGTACTAGCAATAACATAAGAAAATAAAATTGTTCAGAATAACTATTGACAAAGGCAGAATAAACAGAGGCGATCCATCTGAGTTTTCCTTCAGTCTCTGTGTCCCTAAAACATTGCAGCTCTCTCTCATATTAAGTCTTTGCAATTCCCTTCTTAACAAGCATCCTGTTTTTCCTAAAATGTTCTTGTAAATTTCAGGCAGGTGCAGCCAGAACACAGTGTCCCAGAACTGCAGCCCTTCTCCACAGCTTCTAAAATAGGGCTTAAAAACTGCCTTGGTTTAACCCCTTGAGTTCTCAATAGCTTTTTGCAATCATCTCAAACTATAATTATACACATTTCAACAGTAGCAGCTAAATAATTTCTAAACAAAGGATTCCAATATCAGTTACATTTCCACATAATGATTTGCATATATTTATATACCAGCAGATATGCAAGGGAGGAAAAAGACAGAGCAGCAAGTGAGGGTAGAGACAGTGAGAGGCAGAGGTGCGAGACTGTTGGGGTGATCAAATCCTTTGTGTTACAGGAAAATATGGTTGCACAATCAGACAGACAAGAGACAGGAAAGGAAAGAATAGAATCGATCTCTGCATTCAAACTCTCCATAACAACTGGGACAGGATCCTATTCAACTCTGTCACATGAGGAAAAGCGAAAATGCCGGGGAAGCAGCATGACTTGTCTCTGCTTTGTAGGCCCTGCACTGCCAACCACGGGGCCACTACTGACTCACACTAAACTCCATCGAGGATTGGTGCCCAATGGCCCCACCTTGGGGCAAGCTGGGGAGGAACAGGCGGCGATGGTAAGTCCCGCTGAATGTGAGCAACATGGCTGGGAGCAAGAGCATGGTTGTGAGGGGCCATCTGGATGACAGGAGGACAAAGCATAGTAAATTTAAAAACAACAAATGGAAGGTTGAAGGGAGCACTGGGCGTATTGAAAGATTGAATAAGGCAAGGCAGACTGGCAAGGCAGGGCATTTTCTTTTATACAGCACCCTGTCCATCCGAGCTGCATGCACTTCATAGATCAGATGTAACAGAAGACATCTTTAGCAAAAAAAATCAACACCAGGGGCAGGATTTTTGAATGGTGGTGCAGGGCTTGTGTCCCACCTGCAACATGATACTTAAACTTGATTGGTTTGCCAAACCCCTGAGCGCAACTGTGCCCAATTTTCCAATATCGGGTGCAGTTGCGACAGTTCCACCTTCCGGTAGCTTGTGCCACATATATGATGCAAGCACCAATACTTTTGTCCCGAGTGGCACCGGCTAGACCACAGAATTGTGGCCTGGGGCGTGGCGCCAGGCTCAAGGGTGAAGAATTCAAATGCTGGCCAGTAAATGCCACAAACCGCGTCGCCCGTATGTTTGGTGCATCAGGGCTTGCAGCAGTATTGGACATTTGGAAATCTGGCCCAGGTAAAATTAAGAAAATAATCTGCTGTGGGGCAGAATACCAAAACATGAATTTGATATTCCGTCTCAAAGTCTCATATTCCACCTATCCAAAAGAGCATGCTACTGATTAAACTGCAGAGTGACTCGTGGAAGAGGGTATTTCATTCAGAATACCAGCATGATGTAAATGGTGTGCAAAACAGGGTAGAATACCATTAAATTCAAGCCCTGAACACAAATACATCAGTTATTAAGTACAATAACTATTGTTGTTTAAAACACTGAGAGATTGTTCTATATTAGATGTCCAGGTTATATACCAAGTTAGGCAGTCTGGTGGTATCCCCGTGCCCTATCTTGGTTCAGGAATTACCGTTGGCAGGATCCATTGGATGAAATGTAGAACCTCTTACTCAGATCGCCCCTACCCTGGTAGTTGTGCAGCAAGGGTCCATACTTAGCCGCACCTTTCGCCTTTCAAATACATGATGTTCACCTGGCCCTTGCCCATGGTAACCCCATTCTATATGCAGATGATCTGGTTCTATACCTCAACTCACGTAGCACATCTGAGGTCAATGAGCGCTGTCCTCTGGCTTCCAGGAGTGCAGCAATGGCTCTAGCTAACAGACTTCTTTTTTTACTATATTTTTATTAAGCTAATGTAAACACATTACACATGAAAGCCTGCAGGCAGGCATACCATAAATACATACTTGCAGATGAAACAAGCATTTCATTTTGCAGTATCAAAACAAAAGCATCCCTGAATGGTGGGGGCTACGTATCTATTAATGCTAATATGCTACAATAAAAGATCTGGATTAATTGACAGAACCAACAAAAGGTTTAGATGATTAAACAGTCCGATAAAGGCCTTTATAACCATGAGCAGAGACTTCAGTAATTGCCAAACAGTATTATGCACCCTGTCAAAGGGTTAAACACCTCATACCTTCAACCTGGGATAAAGAAATCATTTAACAGAACTCTCTTACACCTCTCTACAGCTAGCAGTTTATGAATAGTAATTTAGAGGAGCTGAACTTCCTGTAACATATAAAATCTACTTATGGAAGACTTTTAACATTTTGTAAATAACTTTCCTTTTCTGAACTCTATATATTGACCCTTTATATTATGTATAGAAATTATTATTACAACATATATATTTAAGGAGAAGTCATGAGTAATTCCATAATTTTCATTAGAAGGCATATTATAATTTAACACAACATCAACATGGTGAAGTTCTTTTAATGTAGTTTGGCCACGAAATGAGAGTCAGAAATGAAGATGGGGAGGGATAATTGCATGAGAGGTGGTCTTGTATTTCACTTGTCGTCATCTTGTAAAGTTCCTATTAAACTAGCGACTTTCCATCGTCAATTAAAGGATGTTTTCAAACAAAGCATAGTAACTGGAATGTCGCCAAAGTACACAAAAATCCTGTATCCTTCCTTCAGTGTCACAGTTCTGCATCTCTCAGTCCCTTTCTGTCTGTAATACCCTTAAGCCACTCAGTCACCTTAAGCTTGCTGTTCTCCTCTGAGTCTCAGCTTTTGCCTAGTGCTGAAAATTGTCTATTTTAAGCAGAAGCTTGGATGTCTCCGTTACATGGAGGAATTGAAATGCCTTACTTCCGTAAAGATTCTTGAGGCTGTCAGGCATTAACAGGACGTGGTGGATACCTAGCTCATGAAGCGCACTCTTATTCAATCAGAGCTCTTCCTCCTTATCTGGGTAGCATAACATAAATTGGAAACAGGTGCATTCGTGTCCTGCCAAACAAGGGTATTCAAGTTTTGGCATACTGAAGAATAAGGTCTCCTTCCTCAATGTCCGGAGCTCTAGCAGGATGAGAGGAGAAGAATTTCGGTAGCTGCATGAGGTCTCCTCCATGTGGTGATATGCAGTATGCTTTCATAATGTCAAAGTCATCCTAAATGTTTAGCAATTTTTAAGCCACATTTTCATAAATAGCTTCAGATTGTCTCCCTCAGTTTCTTCTGGCAAACTGAGGGACAGTGATGTGGGTGGCTCGCGGCTGTACATTCAAGTTTTCTAGCGTCGTCTCAGCAAGGTATTTTCTTTTGCTAACCCGCTGTGACTTCTAGTGTTTGGTCATCATTTTAGTCGCCCCTTTTGTATCTTCTGAAAGAGTTCCACCAGTGCACTGAGCTGCTTAATTTTCAGTATTGAAGTCCTCCATTTCACGTCGAGCCCCTGTATAGCCCTAAGCAGAGCGGCATTGAATGGCAGGGCCTCATCTTGCTCCCGACTCCTGGCTGCTGGTCTTTGCTGCTGCCGACCATGGGCTCTTTGGGCAGTCTCCTCTGAATTGGCTGCTGCTTTGTTGCTCCATACCATTGTGTCGGTCTAGGATTCACCACATTTAAAATGTTATATCCTTTAAGAGCTAACCAGCTCCTTTGTCGACTGTGCAGTTGAAATTCAAAATTGCGCTGAAATTGAATATTTATATTTAAAAGTCTGTTCTGCAGAGCTGCACCAAGATGCTGATCACAGTTTGGCTGCTGACCACCCCACCCCACAGACTTCTCTTAAACATGACAAAGTCCGGGCTATGCTGATTGACGCACCCAAACCTAAAAGCAGTTTGACCCCCATAATAGTTTTGTGTTGTGATGGAACCCCTCTTGAATCGGTGCCCACTTTCAAATACTTAGGCGTAATGCTCGAACCATCCCTCGATTTTCACTACACATATTGGGCAACTGTAAAGTGGTTAACACCAAATTGGAGCTATTGTATAAGGTCAAGCATAATCTTACCTCTGCTGCCTGCTGAGCCATAGCTCAGGGTGTCCTACTTCCTAAGCTTACCTAGGGTGTCTATAGTCCATGCTTCAGTCAGATCTACTTTGCAAAGTGGGCTGCAAAATGCAATAACATCTGTCACTTCACCACTTCTCAGAACCACCATACCCATCAGTGCACATTGTACTCTAAACTGCAATGGCTTCCTCCTGCTGCCCTGTGTGATTTAACCATAGGAGGGTTAATCATTAACATTTTGTACAACCAGTCACCCCAGTCACTTGCAAGTCTTCTCCAGTCCTTCACTGGTGCCTATCCACTAAGATCCACTAATGTAGACCTGCTGACCATACCCAGAACTGGAACACATCTGGGGATATTGCATTCTCCACTGTTGCCCCAGGATGTGGCATTCCATACTGGCTGATCTGCATTTGTGTCATACAAAGGGATACCACAGCCACCTCCTTGAGTCATCTGTATGTTCCTGTGCCTAGCTTACTTATTTGATTTTGTTGTGTGTTTTGTCAAGTAATAGTATGAGTTCCTAAAGTTTTGTTGCTTTCTTCACTGCAGTGTTCTGTTTTTGTAGTGTCTTGATAGTTAATCCATTTTTAGCAGGTTTTCTGCTCCGTTTATAACATCTCGGGGTCATGAACTCTGTATATAGTTATTTATTTTTATTTAGTTTTTGGTTGACGGGTAAGTGCACTAGGCAAATCCTGCCTATTTTCAGGCATGAGCCGGGGAGGATACAGATGAATGCCAGCTGACCTTGAACCAGATTAAGCTGTTGGAGGTATTTTTAGTGAATGAGGGAAATTTGGCCAGGTCACGGGAAATTCCCCTACTGTTTGCCAGTAGGGGGACTCTTTGAGCAGTCGTGGGATGGCTGCCTCAGTTGAGGTGCTGCCGTTGGGCCAGGGAAGGATGTGTTGCCGCCTGAGAGAATGTCTCCTCTACAACCGGCCGCTGATCTCTAATGGATGTTTCCTCAGCTCATGTGGAGCCGAGCAGTTTCAGGCTTCAATTCCTTTGCCTGCTTTGCCTGGCCTACCTCGTATGGAAGCCGTTGCTTTACCTGAACCTGATTCTCACTTCTCGACGGATGTCTCTTCTAAGCAGGAGCTGCATCATCTTTTACAACTGGAAGAACAACGCTATCAAGACAAGAAGAAAGATCTTTATCTTCGTTTTCCTTCGAGAATCATCTTCTACTGCTCCAGTTTGGTGCTCTTTTGTTACAGCGGTCGGTCGCCATGGAGGCGACCCACAGTGAACACCGGCTACGAAAGAAATCATTTTCACCACGCTGGACAGGATCAGCGATCGCTATGGTGTTTCGTTTTCTGCTGGCCAGAACTCTACTCGACAGGACAGAGTAGTTAAACAGGGCAGCCGAGTAAGCTTCGTTGGCGGACTCCCCTGTAGTGAAGGAGACTCTTGGATGGTTGAGAACTCACTCCAAGCAGCTGGCTGGGTGCGTTCCCGTACACAGGTTCCTGGATTCCAGCCTCATGCCTAGCAAGATTCCAGGAGTTCACCTTGTTTCTACACCTCGCCCCTTGTAGAATCTGTGAGTACTGTTTCAGAACCTCAGGCTGCTGTCTCACCTGCTGGGCTCCTTCAACCTGGTTCCCCAGCACCTACACCTGGTTCACCTACCCTTACTACTAGTACACCTATACTCACTCCTGATCAAGTTTCTCCTCTCCCATGTTCTGATCTACAGCATTCTCCCTCCACCTATCCTCAGATTTTGCTTTCTCCATGAACCCAGAATTTCAACCAGGGGGTATTACAGGGGCTAGTACTCAGCCTTGTGAGAGGAGGCTGCAGCCCTCAGCGATGATTCAGTATATTCTGATATCCGAAATCCATTCCTGCAGAACTCAGGAATACTACTAAGGTTCTCCTAAGGTGGCCTTCCAGCCTCCTCTGGTTGCCCTCCCAAACCTTATGCTTCCTTTTTCTATCTCTGTCTACTCTGCAAAGCGTCATAATGCAGTTCTAATTATTTACAAAGGGGTTTGGATGTATTTCCAGATAGGATTTATGTGGGTCATCAGTTATTGAGACAAAGTTTGCATTTTCAGGTTTCAGAACTGTATGCACTTTCCATGTGTCTGGAGAATCCATATTTAATGTGAGTTTTAAATGAAATAGTGGTCTTGAAAAATTTTGGGCTCATTATCAACAAGCAAAAGCTACCGTTTGTGGCCCCTTTTGAGGTTTTCCTCTTACCAGGCCTACTCATAAAACCATTACGGTTCTCTTTTCGTAATGAAGGGGTCAGCGTCACTGACCTACTGTACTAGTTGAAACAGCGTTGTACTGTGTCCAGCCATCCCGAAGCTATCTTCGATTCGAAGGATTTGGACAGGTGGTTGGAAAATCCGTGTTCTACTGCATACTGTTGATGGGTCTCCTCCATCTTCCCAACAGTTTTTTGGGTAGAGACGAGGGGTTTTGTTTTACCGGGACAGCCTAGGACCTGCTATAAATGTGGCCTTTCTGGACACATTAGTAGTACATGTGACCAGCTGAAATGTTCTCTATGCCACAGGACTGGACATCTCAGTAAACAATGTTCAAACTTAGTCAGATGTAACCTTTGGGGAAGAAGGACATGTTTATATGACTTGTCCAAAGGCAGCTCATAAGACATCCCTTCTGCAGACAGGGATGAGCAACGTCTTTGATTTCACTGCCCAGCGGTGGCTAAACCAATGGAATCATAGTTTAGTCACGGATATACCAACTATGCGTTGTCTGTTACTTTGATCCTGACCCTCTCCCCCCTCCTGAGGTTAGTGAGCAAGGTCCTGAGGCTGAGACTCTGCTCCTCTTCCTCTCCCTTGACTGTCCTTCCTGTTAATCCCCCAATTTCTCTTCTGACTCTATGTCTATTAAGAATCCTGCACTTCTGACTGACTCATGCCCCCCCATACTAGAAGAACCTCCTGCCGGAGAACCTCTACTCGGAAGAGATCTATTGGACCTTTACCCACCCTAAAATATCTAAAACCTCGTTTCATGATGTTTTCAATAGATTTTCGGTTCTCTTAACTGCTGATCACTTTGACACAGATTCGGTTTGTTCTTCTGCTGATTCCGCTGTGCCTAAGGACACTGCTGAGTCTGTCTGACGGATAATGAGGATACTTTACCCAACCCTCCGTCGTAAAGGTAAATCTTGGAAAAAAATGTTGAGTTCCTTTCTTTCTTTAAATGCCCTTTTCCCTCCATTCCTTCTTTTAACGACCAATGTCAATAGTATTAAAAATAAACTTAGAGCGGACTGTGGTGTTCTCCTTTCTACAGTCTTTTTCTTCTGGTATCTTTCTTTTACAAGATACTAGGTTTCCTCCATTTTCAAACTTTCTCTTTCCACTAAAGAATGGATTACAGGGATTTCGTGTTGGTCCACGGACCTGAGCGTTGCACAGGGGTTGATATCCTTTCCATAATATTGCACCAACAGTAGTACTGAGTATTGGACCTTGTCCGGGTAGGGTTTGCTTGTAGACTTCATTTTGAATGCCGTTTTTAGACTTATTAACACTTATGCTCCACAGACTAAAGCTGATCATACGCTCCTTTTCAGCAAATCAGTCCCTTTTTGCATATAGCTTATTTTGTGATATGGGAGGAGATTTTAATTGTGGTTCAAGTCAGGGTAATAGAGGTTCGCCACCAAAGCGAAAAAATATTTGGTGATATGGCTGCTCTGATAAAAGTTGTGAGTGAGGCACATCTTAAAGATGCTGTTTTGTCTCATACTGGTGTTGAGGCGTACAGTTTTAGAAGTTCTTCATCTGATTTTTCTTTTGTCTCTTTCTTTGCCACTTCAGTCTGTCTCTGTTGACCCAACTCCTTACTCAGACCACCGTCTGGTATTGATTTCATAGGAACCACTGCCCCCAAAGGCCCAGGATATTGGAAGTTAAACTCTATGATTTTGCAGGAATGGGCCTCCTTCACCTAATTTCAATTTTTGGGATTGTAGGAAATCATTATATCCTTTATATGATGACCCTATTGTCTGGTGGTTAGAAACAAAATCGGACCTCCGTTCCTTTTAATCTCTCGTGGTAGATATTCTCGGAAGGTTCTTACTTTTCATGCTTAAAAAGCCATAAACAACTCCAACATTTGTATTCTCTTGCACAACTTACTAAACATGATTTCTCAGCTCAGATTGCAAATTTTCAAGAGAAAATGAAACAATATCATTTGTCTCAGTCCACAGATATAGAATCCCGCAACAACATGAAATACATGGCCTTTTTTCATACTTGCCTTGCTAAGCTGACAGGAGTAGTAGGGTCTAAAACTATCTCGGCTCTTTATGACAATGATGAGTGGTTCATGAAGATCAGCACAATATTATGCGCATTGCATCTAACTATGCTGCTTCTTTATTTTCTGTGACCAATGTAAGTCAAACAGATTTTCTTTGTTTTTTTTTCAAGCAATTCAGGTTCCACATGCCCTACAAACACAGCTTCTAGGTCTAGTAGCTCCTATTACCAAACAGGAAGTTGCTACTGCTATACAATCTTTGTCTAAAGGAAAGGCCCCTGGTTTGGATGGCCTTACCTCTGATCGTTATCATTTTTAAAGGATGAACTGTTAGATGAACTAACCTCGGTTTATAATGCTATTTTACAGTACGATCTGTACCTTTTGAGATGTCTACTGGTGCTCTTATTTTCTCTTTAAGGACAAGGTGACAAACTGGATTTATCAAATTGGCGACCTATTAGCCTTTTAAATACTGATCTTAAAATTCTTTCCAAATTATTGAATCGAGATTGTTAACAGTAGCAAAATTCTTGATTTCTCCAGCTAAGTCTTGTACTGTGCGAAACTCGATCACAGACCAGCTACTTTTGTTGCGGACATATTCTCTCATGATTCTATTTCCCCTTCAGCTGGATTCGATCTTTCCTAGATCAGCGGCAAGCTTTCGATAAGTAACACATGTCTTTTTATGGCAAGTATTACAACATTATGGTATCCCCACTACTTTTATATCTTGGCTTCAAGCCCTTTACGAACTGCAACAGTCCGTCCTTGCATTAATGGATTTTTAGGCCCTCATGTTCCCATAAAACTGGGGTTAGCAAGGGTGTCCAATTAGCCCTCTCTTATATATTTTAGTATAGATCCGTTATTATGACTTCTACATTCCTCTTCTGGAATTGACCCTATTAAATTGTCATCCTTTGCGTTCCTTATCAGGCTTTGGCTTACATGAATGATATAGTTCTTTTAGTGGGAATGATTCCTCTGCAGCTAAAACCTTATCTATTTGTAACACTTATGGTACAATCTCAGGTACTAGTTTGAATTTATTGAAGTGAATTGGAAGCCTCTGAGAGGTCAGTTAGCCCCTCAGAGTCACGTAGCTGGTCTCCCGTGTACATCAGGCCCTTTAAAAATATTAGGTATTGAGTTTGGGTCACCTCATATGGATGTAGATAACTGGGATAAAAATTCTTAATTGGATCCCGTATGGTTCAGAATTGGACTAAGACAAAATGAGCTATAGTAAAGAGTTTATATGATCGTTACCTATTTGGTGCCTCTTTTTTATTTCTTAGTTCTGTTTTCCTATTCCTAAGTCAAGGGAAGTTAAAATTTATTTGTTTTTCAGTCTTTCTGGGGTGAGTCGCTAAACCCTATCAAGAGGAATGTTTTATATTTACCTCGTCAACAAGGTGGACAGCATATAGATTAACCCAGTTCTGTTTTTCTGTCAATTTTGTATGCTAATTTCAGACCTTTATTTAATTTCCCAGATAAATATTGGTGTAATCTCTTTGTTTCCTCCATTTCCCCTTGGTTTGCAGCATGGGACTTAGGAACTTTGCATCGTATTGATAAGGGTGCTCAATCTCTTCTGTATTTAAGAGCTGTTTTGGTAAGTTAAAAGCCTGGGGATCACAAGTAGACAAGTGATTTCTCTTACGAAAAAACAGCTATATGCCTGTGTTTTGGAGACTCATTTGGAGGTCTTTCCTAGATGTCCAGTAATACATCATGATGTTCCTTCTTTTTTAAATGAACCTCAGATCCATAATAAATTTGAAGATCATCATTGGCTAAATTGTCATGAGAGATTAAATGTTAAGGCTAATCAGAAGCATAAGAGGGTGGAAGAATGTATTTGTTCTAGACCAGGATGCATTGCTCAACCTGAAACTCTGCTGCATTTATATTTTACTTGTTCTTATGTTCTTGATTTTGGAAATTCCTTTATGATAAGTCTGATTTACCCTTTTTTTTACATCTTACATATCCAGCTCTTTTATACGGTGATTATCAGTAATTGGACTACCTGGGATAAAGTCGCTATTCGTTATTTTTTTCTATTATTAAATGGTTTATTTGGCACTCCAGGTGCCTGTTTACTCTTCAACAACAGGACCTTTCATACTATGAACTATATGGTAATATTTTAAGTCCATACAAGGTGTTTATTTCTCTGAATCTAAGACTCTCACAAAGATCCACTTGTTGGCCCTCTGGAGGAACTACCTTGGATTACTGACAATGACTTTCCGATCACGTAATGATGATATTTGATTTTGTTCCTCCTATTCTTATTTCTTATTGTTTAATTTTGTCTGCTTTTCTTGTGCTTTGCCTGTATTTTGTGATACTGTCGATTGTTTTGTTTTGCTATGTATGTTTCCTTAATAAAGTCTTCCCTACTCTTTTGATAAGTGCCATGGGATCTTTAACATCCATCTGAACTACCACCAATCCAGGCAGATGGGACCTCGGTTTAACATCTCATCTGAAGAGCGGCACCTCAAATTGCAGCACCCCTCTCATGCTGCACTACATTGTCAATACTAGGATATTAACCCAAGTGCCAGATGTGGGAACTGAACCCACAGCCTTCTGATCTCGGCCTCAGATGCGGTGTGCTACCTACGATCCACTGATACTGACATAATCTGTATATAATCTTATTATCTTTGTAAATGCAATTATTTTGTATGTGTCTGTTATTCACTCTGACCCATTGTAAACTCCCTAGTCGTGGAAAATAGTCATTTGTTTGTCTAGTATACCTGCTGTACCTGATTAGCAAAAACAAAACAAATAAATGGTAAGCTAAATAAATAGTTTTTCTACCCTTTTTGAATGCTTCCACAAATAGGAACTCCTGAGATGGCATGGTACAGGAGTTCCAAATAAATCAGGGCCGCCACTGAGAATGCCTATCACCATAAATTTTAAGATGCACCCTTGGGATGACAAAAGATCTCCTCGGTAGAAGGGCAGTTGATTGGGTGCATACCAGGCTAAGTGACCTTTCAAGTAACCTGGCTCCATACAGGGCTTTGCAGGATAACAAAATGATCTTGAAGGTAGTGTGCCACCTAATTGGCAGCCAATGCTACTGCAGAAACACAGGCAAAATATGTTCCATGTAATAGATCGGGAGACCAACCCTGCCACGGCATTCTGTACTAGTTTGAGCAATGAACCCACTTCCCTGATAGCTATGGGTAAAGAGTGTTACAGTAGTCTAACCTCAAGGTCACAAACATATGTGCCAGGGTCACAGGTCCTCATGCATCAGATGCAGTTTAATATGGAGATATTCTGAGTTAAAAAAAAATCTACTGTGGATCACAGCCAACACTTGATGTTTGAGTGTCAGACCAGAGTCCACAATGGGTCCCAGATTTTTAACCCTATCAACAGCTGCCAGAGTTGTGCCATTTAAAGATTGCCATACAGTGGCATCCCATCTGCCTGCTGACCCACAAGGACCTGGTTCCATCAGTAACAACACCATCTTTTTTTTTGGTAATCTGTATTTATTCTTCTTACGGTCTCAGACTCTCTCCAGTGAGGCACTTGATGAGTCTCAGCCTGAAAGCTCCCAGACTCGCTCTTCTGGCTCCCCATGTTCTCCTCCCTGATCGCATGACCCCCAGCTCTGGAGTCCCTGGGGTGGGACTGCCAACTCCTCTGGTGCTCTGTCTAATAATCTAGTAGAGCAACTGGAGGAAGGAGAGCAACCAGAGGCCATCCTGGGTGAGCCTGACATTGGGCATGGGGACCCATCACTGGACCCCACCATTGCCTACCGAGAAGAAAGTATTTCTCTTTTTTCTCCCGTGGGGCATGGTGTGTCAATGGCGTCCGGCGTGACACCTACATTACTGGAGCCTGCCATCATTCCACCCCATTGTTTCTGCCTGACATCTGCATTGTGCGCCTAGCCTCCACTAGAGGCCGCTATTGCATCGGGTCACCCCAGATACTCTTCCTGGCGAGAAGAGCAGCTCTCTGGGTGATCGATCCTCTCCCCTGCAACCCTCGATGGCCCAGGCTATTCCCAAACCCTGGTCACCAGCATGGTGCAGGTGTGGCGTCCAGCACCTCAATCCTCAGTGCCACTGGGCCAGCCAACAACACCATCTTAGATGAGTTAAAGCTCAGTCAGTTAAAGGCCATCCAGTATGTCATCACCTGAAGGTATTGCTCCAGTACCAAGATTGCAGCCTGCTTGTTATGTGTAAAGGCCGATATTGCTGAATGTCATCTGTATACCAGTGAAAACATACTGCACCATATAATGCTTGTCCGATGGTAGCATATAGACTGCGAATAATGTGGGTGATAAAACTGACCCATGTGAACAACAGAAAAGCTTGGATTCCAGGCTGCTTAAGTTTGCTGACAACACTACAATACGCTGGTCATAGCAGTGGACTCACTTGAGGTTGGGTCCAAACTTCAGGATGACGTGAACAAGCTGGATAACTGATCAAACTCTTGGAGTCTCAGATTCAGTGTAGCAAAATGCAAGGTAGTATACAGTTGGGAGGAAAAAGCAGGAAGGAATTACACACAGGGGTGTATAAACATAAAAATCAGTTGGCACAGTGGTGCGCTACCACCACCATGCTGGTACTCTGGGAGGGATCTTGGGTTGCTGGGGGCCAGTCGGAGGATAAGGCATCTGATAGAGCTCTTCTTTCTCAGGGGAGGGGTGCTTGTTGCTTCTGCTGAATGATTGCCAGCTGGTGGAGTCCTAGTGGCAGTGCAGGTCTGTGAGCGGCACACAAAGTGAGGGCTGCAGGACTTCACATTGCATGCACAAGCCTCCACAAGCATGTATGTCTCTGTGTACGCCCATCAGGTGTCATGACCAAAACCTAGAGGAAAAGTGGTGAGGCAGGCACATATCAAGCCCTGTGCGCTGACCCTCTTTGGCTCCACCAGCAGGACCCTGTGAAGCCAACTACTGAATGTGTGTGACAGGGTGGAATAGGACCCTGTCCCAGTTGTTATGGAGAAAGTGTTTAAATGCAGGGATCTGTTCTGTTTTTCCTTTCCTGTCTCTTGTCTGTTTTGTTGTGCAACGGATTTTCTCGTGAGACCTAGGATTAGATCACCCCAGACAGTCTACGCAGTTCTCTGCCTTTCACTGTCTCTCAGTCTTTCCTTGCTGTTTGCCCTTTCCTCCCTTTCATATCTGCTGATATAAAAATATATACAGATCTTTATGTGGAAATGTAACTGATATTGGGATCCCTTTGTTTAGAAATTATATTGTGATAATTTTGAAATGTATATAATAATAGTTTGAGATGATTGCAAAAAGCTATTGGAAACTTGAGAGGTTACCTTAATGCAATTGTTAAGCCTTTTGCAAAAGCTGTGGAGATGGGGCCTCTGTTCTGGGACATTGTGTTCTTGCTAGCACCTGCCTGAAACATACTAGAACACTTTGGAAAAAACAGGCGCTTGTTAAGAAGGGGTTGGAAGGACTTATAAGAGGCTGAGCTACAATTGCTTGAAAAAAAGTGGCACAGAGACTGAAGGAAAACTCAATAGATCTTCTCTGATTATTTGGCCTTTGTAAACAGTTATACTGAACAATTTTATTTATTATGTTACTGCTAGCACAAATAAATACTTTTGGTGAATTCTAGAACTGCTCCTGGTTCTTCTATGCTTCCTGACCTGTGCCTCGATGACAGATAGTGTCAACCTAAGTGGGATTTATGCCATGCATACTCTAAGCCAGGAGTTCTGTGCGTTGGTACTGGACCTAGTACCAGGAAGCACAGAGAAAGATATGGATTCTGCAGCAGCAAGTCCAGGAGTGGTTACCAGGAGATTGGCAGCCAAACTAGCAGAGACAGAAGTCCAAGCTGAGTTTATACAGAAAGCACAAATTATGGAAAAGAATAGGCAGTGACAGAACCTTAAAGTATGATGGACTTTTCAAATGGTGGGCTATACAACAAAATGAGATGGAGAAACAGAGGAGAGGAGATGCAGTGGCAGGAGCAGCGATGGCAGGATGCCTTGCAAGCTATCAAGGCAGAGGATCTGGCACACATCCAGACGAGCAGCAAAATGCAAGCAACTAAAAGCCATTAAGCTTGCAAAGTTGTGCCTTGGATGATATCGAGGCATATCTGACAACTTTTGAAAGAGTTGCCAAAGCAGCAATGGACAATTAGACTGGTACCTTACCTGATAGGTGAAGCCCAACTTGCCTACAGCAATGTGGACACTGCACAGTCAGGAAACTATAACCAGGTGGCGAAATCCTGAAAGGTATGACATCTCAGGAGAGACCTACAGGCAGAGATTTCAATCTCTGACGTACAACTCAATCGACAATCCTCGAGAAGTCTTCACCTGACTCAGAGAACTCCTGATAAAATGGCTCCAACCAGAGAGCAAAACAGTCCCACAGATCGACACATTTGCAATGGAGCAATTCATCAACATCTTGGCTATAGATGTGCAACTTTGGGTAAGGAACACCAACCAGAAAGTGGGGAAAAGGCTTTTCTTTGGCCGAGGACTACAAATGACTAGATAGATGCCACAGCAGTGAGGTAACAGCCAAGCATAGGCAAGTCACTCTTTTCCCATTTAAACTCCAAGCCTGATAAGAACTCCAGTGGGAGTAACAAATCTGTGCCCAAAGACATTATTTGCTATAACTGTAATAAACCAGGCCATATTGCAAGAAACTGCCATAGTAAGGAGAGTAGCACTGGAACAGATTTGTCCTTGGCAAATTGGGGCAAGTACATAACAGATGTGAAGATGGGGAATAAGACTGTGAAGGACACATTCATTCGGAAGCAGACAGAACCTAGTGCATGTTGAGTGCAGGAAAACACTGTGCAAAGGGACCAGGTACTGGTGTCACCTGCATCCACAAGGACACTCAATACTATCCACCACCCAAGTGACTCTGACCATTGAGGTGTGTCGCATCAAATTAAAGTAGCGGTAGTACCCAAGTTACTTGTACCTGTGGTTATTGGAAATGACTTTCCAGGATTTACTGAGTTAATCAAAGGAGTAAATCTAATGTTTCAACAGCTGTGGTGACAAGAGCTCAGGCAAAGAAAATTTCAGATGGTAGGACTCTTTTCCTCTCACCGATTTTGATTCGAACTTGTTTGAGCACAGATCCAAGATCCGAAATCCAGGAAAGAAAGACTATGCCTGAAGAAACTGTGGCAACAAATGACTGATGGACATAAGGGGTTAACATATGAAAATGCTGAAACTAAACTGATCACTGATTGTGATTTTCTTTCAGAACAAGCTAAAGATGTTTCTCTTCAGGGTTATTTTAAGCAGTTGGGGTGAAACCAAAACAGGGTGGACCAATGTTTAAAAATGTAATGGGTTATTAGTGCAGAGTTTGGGTTAAACCTCAGACACAGGAACACACAGAAAAATTGGTTACACCACAGAAGTATAGAACAGAGTTGTTACAGATAGCACATGATAGTCCTATGACTGGTCACTGGGAGGGATTGCACCCTTGCCAGATTGCTGTATAGATTTTACTGGGCTGGAATTCATGAAGATGTTGCTACCTATTGTAATTCTTGTGCTGAGTGTCAGAAAGTAGCCACTGGTGCCCCTACCCTTTATAGATGTGCCTTTTGAGAAAATTGCAATGGATGTGGTTGGTCCTTTAGACAAAAGTAACAAGCATTTGTCAATGCCGAATGTTTGCTTGCTGGCATTGGCAGTGGTAGTGTAGAAGTTACAGAGCTGCGTAATAGGAATGGCAGTGAAGTATTGAACTGAAGCCAACCCCACCACCACCCTGCAGAGAGTGACAGGCATTGGGGTGTGCCTTTGGGTTGTCAGGCATAACGGTCACGCCATTTCACCACACCCACCCTGCAGACACTGACAAGTGTCACGGTATTCCTGGGGTCTTTGGCCTTATGCACACCATTCCATTAGAAAATATGGTGAGATGGGTGCGATATAGGAGAATGGGGTGAACTTTGGGGCCAAAGAGTCCAAGGCATACCTGGATGCCTCTCACTGGCTGCAGGGTGTGGAATGGTATAAGCATTACAGGCAAGAATCCCAAGTCACCCTGATGCCTGTCATTCTCTACAGGGTTAGGCGTTATGGTTGGAAACCCTAATACCTCAGGCATTAGTTGGTGTTTTCCTCCAAATTTTCAACATGTTTTTTGTGACCCCACCTCATGAACAGGGGAATATCAGTTTGTTAGCAAGCTGCTTATGCACAGCGACTACGGCATTTGCTTCTCAGGTGCAAAACATTCTGAACAGGATGTAAAAATGACAGCTGTACTGTTCATGGGAGGTGTAAAAATGGCAATGTTGCAAATCCACGGTAAAAATATTTAAAAAATGGTGAAGTAAGACGTACATAGAATCTGTGCAACGCACACCCGTAATATAATTAGATTGGGGATTTTTTACAGCAGATTGTCAACTCAGGCATTTGGTGCCTCCGATCACAAACAGTGTCACTGTGATTTTCTTTATCTGTCCTGAACAATGATTTCCCACAGCGACCACGTATCTCTGCGCTGAAAGTGTGAAAACACACTTGACCATATTGTGAAAAATGACAGCTGTACTGTTCATAAGGAAGTGTGGAAAAATGCCACTGGTGAAAATCTGGACTGAAAATATTACAAAGTCATGACTTACGAGGGTGCGTGGAAACTGCGCAATGCTCACTCGTAACACAGTCATTTGTGGACTTTTGTCACCAAATTTTCAACATAGCCATTTTAAGACCTCTGCTCATGAACAGTATAACTGTGATTTTCTTAATCTGTCCCAAACATTGCTTTAGCACACCAACAGCACCATTGTGCGCTACATGTGCGAAACACATTTTGGGCAAATATATGAAAATGGCAGCTGTACTGTTCATAAGGAAGTGTAATAAAATGGCAATGTTGAAAATCTGGAATGAAAATATTAAATTAGCAAACTTACAAGCATGCATAGGAACTGCGCAATGCCGCTCCTGAAACAGTCATTTTTAGGAATTTTTTCACCAATTTTCAACATAGCCATTTAAGACCTCTGCTCATGAACAGTGTCTCTGTGATTTTCTTAATGTGTCCCATACATTGATTTCGCTTGTCGACTGCCATTATACGCTACATGGGTGAAACACATTTTGCCAAGATGTGAAAAATGACAGGTGTACTGCTCATAAGAAGGTGTGGTAAAATGGCAATGTTGAAATCTGGGTAAAATATTGAAATTTAGCAAACTTACGGCGCATGCGTAGGAACTGCTATAGCTTAAGTAAAACAGTCATTTGAGGAATTTTTCTGCAAATTTTCAACATAGCCATTTTAAGACCTCTGCTCATGAACAGTGTCAGTGTGATTTTCTTAATGTATCCTATCATTGATTTAGCACACTGACTGCGCCATTGTCTTTACATAGGCGGAAACATTTGGGTGAGATGTGAAAAATGACGCTGTATTGTTCATAAGAAGGTGTGGTAAAATGGCAATGTTGAAATCTGGGTGAAAATATTGAAAAGTTGCGAACTTACTGCAGTGATCACGTAGGAACGTAGCACTGCGTTAAATAAAACAGTCATTTTAGAATTTTTCCACCAAATTTTCAAAATAGTCTTTTGAGAGTCCACCTTATGAACACTGGCAGTGTCATTTTGTTAATCATTCGGAAAGGTGATTTCACGCGGTGCTCGAAATCACCGCCAGTTGATAACGCCATGACAGTGCAAGAATTCATGAGATGGGGTCCCAAAAACCCCATGTTGAAAATTTGGTGCAAAATTCCAAAAATGCCTGAGATATGCAGCAAAGTTGAAAAACCCCATCTAGCCCATTATACAGCTTACGGCATTTCCTCAGTTCGCGGTCGACACTGAAGAGTGCAGGCGTGTTTCCGGTCCACTGAAGATGATGCGTGCTTTGGGTAAGTATGGGGCGAGGGGTGTGTGGGGAGGTAGGCTGCGCAGTGGGTGAGTGCGGGTTGTGGGAGGGCTGGGAGACTGCGTGGGACCGTTTTTGCTTTTCAGGTTTTTTTAAAAGATGCGCGGGGCGTTTGCCACGCTGGGTGGGCTCCCAGCGTGGCTCAAGGGCGGCTTGGGGGGTGTAAACCCGACGGGGGATTGGGCACCCCGTTGACCATAGCAGCAATTGCCGCGCTGGGGTGGGCTTCAGCATGGCACCCAGTACTTTCGGGGGGACAGTGGAGCCCGGCCAGTTGGGAACCCCGTCGGCTATCGATAACACCCGCGCTGGGGTGGACCAGCGTGGCATTTGAAAGACTTTGAGGCGCAGCACAGCCCGGCCGAGTTGGGCACCCCGTCGGCTATAGAATAGTGTGCGTGGGGAGCAGCACGCGGTATGCGTGCGTGTTTGTATGTTGTGTGTGTGTAGGGGAGCTGCGCGCGGGCAGGCGATATCTTATCGCTGTTCACTGAAGTGTAGCTCCCCTTTCAACTATATGCCACTGCATTTTGGAGCTTGTCATAGACAGCTCCAGCATGCGATAGTTTACAGGGCAGCCTGCCAACACACTGACTGAACTGGAAGAGGGTGACACCTCCGAGAAACTCAGATGATGGCACTATGTTTCTTGCACATGCGTGCAAGCAAACATAAAAGAGTAATAGATTTATCTTGGTAGTATGCAACTATGCTACTCATTACTCAGAAGCAGTTCCAATGTGTACTGTCACAACTTCAAAAGTGGCAGTAGAACTTGCAAAAATTATCAGCAGAGTGGGCATACCTAAAGAAATGATTACTTATCAGGGTAGTAATTTTGGTTTTGCATTACTTAAGGAGCTGTACAGACTACTAGGTATCACTGCCATAAAACCTCTCCTATCACCCTCAGACAGATGGTCTTGTTAGTGTTTTAATCAAACCCTAAAATGCATGATAAAAGGTTTGTAAAAGGGGAAAGGAAGATTGGGACCAATACTTGCCTTACCTACTTTTGCTTACAGAGAAGTTACGAGCATCAACAGGGTTTCACCATTTGAAATGATGCATGGTAGACAGCCAAGAGGGCCACTAGATGTGATAAAAGAACGTGGAAGATAACCTCACTCAGAAACAATCTATAATGTCTTATATATGTGCCCTAAGAAAGATGCTGGCAAAGTATGTTGAAATTGCCATAGTAATCAGGAAGAGGCCCAAAACCAGCGAAGGTATATTATCAACATGGGGTAAAAGAGCTGCTAAAAACTGCAGGGTGTACCAGAGCTTCTATAGCAAGCCTGATGTTGCTGTGGGCCCGAGGTTGTACTGCTGATGTCTCTGTAGGGCAGAGTCAATTTCAGTCAATTTCACACACAAAAAAAAATTGACAAGGCATATGGATTTTGGCATAATACATTGCTAACAGGGTGTCTTGGGGAAGGGAACACAGTATGTACACTGAGTACTTTTAGTTTTCCTTGCAACACTGTTGTAACTGCAGTACTGCACAGTGTGTCACTCCTCTACCTTCTAGTGATGTCATCAGGAGTCAGCCGCCCAGCAGCTGAACAGCAAAGGTAAGTGCAGAAGGGCTCAAAACAAATCCAAATTATGGAAGGCAGAGTAAACTTTGGCCAAAATTAACAAATGCACACCCTTTCAGGTGTAGTACTGCATATGATGACTACAGGCTGTAACTTTTTGGACCATCATTAAAGGTGCTTTTAAATTTATGTAGTATTTCCTTTTCTGCAGTGCTTTTTGTGCTTTTGCTCTCTAGTTATCCGTTATTAGCTAATTAGAACTGGTGACTGGATGCAAGTTAAGTTGAATCTTTTAGTCATAGGCCCAGTTCTCAGTCAAAGATGAGGGTGGTGCAAAGGAAAAGTATGATCTTACTCTGAGAGGTTCTTACAGTAGGTACTCACATATAGGACTAAGCCGCCAGGTGTTAGGACCACACAGAAACTTCTAGCTAGCAGTGTCTGGCAGGGTACCCTCCCCGATGTCAGCATGGCGCTGTATAGGAGTGGTCCCCATGCCTGCCTGCCAGTTCTTTCAGCCATTGACCTGCATATATCGGACCTCGTGGAAGAGCGCTGCTACTGTCAACACCGTCTTTGGCTGAGTATATTTGTTGAAAAGTTTAAAATTTCTTTACAATTTCTCGCTTTAATTGTGTACCTCGAAATCGCTGTATATGTTGTGTCCGACGCCTTCAAAATCACATAAAACAAGTGCGAGTCCTGTGGAACTCAGCTCCCTCCAAAGACAGCCATTCCTCTGCCTGGACACATGCCATAAGTTTGAGGGTGCGAGCATTGCCAAAAGTTTAATTTGGCCACACGCAACGCCGTCAGCAGTCCCTGGAAGCACATCTTTTAAAACAAAAGGTGGCCAATATGGAGAAAAAGCTGAAGAAACTCAGGCAATCATAATCCTCTCCGGAGGGCCATCACAAAGAAAAAAAAGACAAGGAGAGACATCGGGACTGGGAAGTGTCCCTGCATACCCACCACCTCTGGCCGGAGTCGCGGCACTTAAGGTAATTTCCCTCCAGGGTATCAGCCTTCAACGTCTGTCTAGGTGGCTGCAAACAGTCGTCAGCCCCGCCTCCCCATCTGACCCAGGCTCGGGCCTGCCAGGGAGCCTCAGGGATCAGGAGGTACCCACCTTCTCTAAGACCTCAAAGATTCCGAGGCCTAGCAGTGCAGTGGGACCAGTAAGTTGAGTTCCAGCTCCTCCAGGACTCGCCGCGACTGTGGCTGCTAAGTCATCCTTGGCTCCCCCTAGCGGCGCACAGTCCGGATCCTCAACAGGCCCCAATAACAGGCCTGACAAAGAGGTGGCGGACCAGCTGGCATCAGATATGCAGCTGAGGCGGAGATTTCTTTGACTTCTCCCTTGCTGCCGATGGAGACGGTACCTCCAGCTCCCCTGTGGGGATATGGAGGAAGGAGATCGCCAGTGTCAGTGGCTTCACCCCAGTGCGCGGAGCCTCAGGCGCCTGAGCTACCACTGGACCAGACATGGTCCTCCAACTCCCTCAAGTATCTCGGTCCCTCAAGGTCCACCATCAGGTCTGGCGCCGGAACATCAGGACCCACGTTTCCAGATCCCCATGGAACCCTCGCTCTCTGGACAGGATGTTGCTGCCTATCCCACCATCAGGACCAATGCCAGACCCGTCGGCTCCTCCGTCCGGACCTATGTCAGGGTTTTCTGGCCACCCTTTTTGGACAGCTGGCTGGGCTATCAACGCCACTGCCCTACTCCTGGGCACCTAATGCCACACTATCCAACGTTGGGTTTTCAAGCGCAGGTTACCTTTCATGGGCTTTAACTACCCTTACTATGAGTACCTGAATTACAGTTTAATAATCACCACTGCAACCACAAGTGGGCGTACAGGCGGGCCTCAAATCATGGTGGACAGAAGCAAAGTAGCAGCTCACGTCCGGAGCTTGAAGCGCCAACTGCAGGCGGGTCCAGCGCTGACACCAATGCTTCTTTCTCCGGATCCTCCTGCCATCCAGCCCTAAGGCCCCGGCGTCAGTCAGATGAATGGAGCCTTTACCTAATCCATGGCCTTGGGAGATTTCCTGGCTGTCTGATTTTCAAAGCCAGTTGATTTTATAGCTTCCCATCAGTTCACCCAGTGGTCACGATTAGTCCGGACTCGGACAGTGATTCTGCCTACTCCAACTCTGACGTTGACACCCCTACACCAGAGGACTCCAAACTAAAGAGTCTCAAGTCCCTCCTAAGGATCCTTCCTTCTTGGAGCTCCTCAAGAAGATTCAAGTGTCATATGATTGGCGGCGGTCGATCAGGATCTGCAGAGACAGAAACTGGTGGCTCACTTGGATCTAGCAGACTCTTCTCTGACCCTCATTCTGCCCTGGATAGAGCCACATGAGGATTTGGTCACAACTATCTGGAAACAGCCTGCCTCACTGACCGGAAAGCAGACAGGCTTTACCAAACTCCTGATGACAAGGACTTCCTCAGCCTCCATCCAAAGACTGATTCTGTGGTCATTAATGCAGCCACTGATAGGTCTGCAAAACCTAAACACCATAGTGCTTCCCCTCCTGACAAGGAGTCTAAGATTCTAGACCAGTATGGAAAGAAGATTTATTCTTCTTCCACTTTGGGAATCAGAGCATTAAACTACATTGCCCATATGGGAGACTAACAGAAATCAGTCTTAGGTCAGTTAGAGTCAAAGTGGACTCTCTCAGACTCATCCCTGAGCGAGGAAATGGCAGATCTAGTTAGGTCAGCTAGATCTACATGCAAATATATGTTACAGGCTACTTATGATGCAGTCGATGCTGCAGGTAGAGGCTCGGCATCAGCCATTAGCCTTCAACTTCTTGCATGGGTTGGGTTCGGGGCCTGGCACCAGAGGTCAGACAGCCATACAGGTGCCCACTTTGAGAGGGTCAGTCCTTTTCAGTGGAGACATCAAGGACATAATCACAGACCTCCAGGAAAAGGGCAAGGCCTTGCGCTCTGTGCAGTTTATATACAAGTCTCTACAGAAACTAAAACAACCACTTTGGAGACAACAGCGTCACCAGCAAAGACAGAATCAGAACCAACGTCAACACAAACATCAGGCCTCTTCTGCTGGTAGGGCTCCCAGCCAAGTCCCACAAGGCCTCGGGCGCCGCAGCCTCCTCCTTGCCCACCGCCTCCTGACTCCTTAATCCTCCCACCTCCACTGGTCTGCACCTCAGAGGGCGGTGGGGAAGGTTCTCCTGTCACCTACCAGAGTGGGAAAATAACAACATGCTCATGGGTGCTACAGATAGTGGCAAAGGCACATAGTAGAGTTCAGAGAGACCTCAATAAAACCTCCAGGTCACTCATTCCACCACCCCACCACATACCCTTAATAAAGAGGAAATAAACTCCTTGCTGGTGAAAGCAGCAGTGGAGCCAGTTCCCATGAAACATCAAGGGACAGGCTATTACTACATACGTCTTCCTGGTACCCAAGAAGACAGGACACGTCAGGCCCATTCTCGATCTGAGCTCACTGAACACGCTGCGAATACAAAGTTCAGAATGTTATCTCTTCCCAGTTTACTTCCTCTTTACAGAAGGGCAGTGGCTCTGCTCTGGATATGCAGGATGCATACCTGCATATCGATTTGCCTGCCACACATAAATTCCTCTGCTTTTGTTTTGAGGAGGAGGACTTCCAATTCAAAGCCCTCCCTTTTGGCCTTTCATCAGCACCCAGGGTGTTCAAGTGTCTAGTGGTGGTGGCAGCCTTTCTGTGCACACAAGGAGTCTTTAAGTTTTCCCGTGCCTGTCGATTGGCTGATTCAGCACCGTCAAAGTTGCCCTAGCCAGTTCTTTGGCCCTTACCCTGAGCATTTTTCAGTGGGTGGACATCACAGTCAGTTATGCCAAATCCTATCTTATTCCTGCCCAGCAACTTCAATTTATTGGAGCCGTGTTGGACACAGCCCAGGGCAAAGGCATTCCTACCACAGGACAGGATGGCAACCTTACAACAGTAACCCGAGAAGGACACCAGCCAGGTCGATCCTTCAACTTCTGGGGCTCATGGCTATGCCATCCCTTCGGGTTCCCTTAGCCAGACTGTGCATGAGAGTCTCAGTGGACCCTCAGTGTGCAGTGGGACCAGAGGTCTGATGATCTGGACCACGAGATCCTAGTCTGAGATTGATGGCCCAAGACCTTTTGTGGTGGAAAAACCAGGACAATCTTTCCAGGGTGTCCCATTCCACTCAGACAACCCCTCCCAAACTCTGACGATGGATGCCTCAGGAATAGGATGGGGCGCACCTGGGATCCTACAGGACACAGGGTCTTTGGTCCCAGCGAGACTGCCCCTTCATGTCAGTGTACTCGAGATGAGAGTAATGTTGAATGCCCTGGAGGCTTTTCAACATCTCATTCATCTAGGTCATCTTATGATACAGACAGACAACAAGTCGTAGTCTGGTACATGAACAGGCGGAACCCACTCTTATCCTCTTTGTCAGGAAGTGATGCAGGTGTGGCACTGGGCAGCCAACCACAGCATTCATCTGACAGCAGTTCACGTGCCAGGCTTCCAAATGTCCTGGCAGATGAACTCAACCGCATGCAAGCCAGGGCACATGGTGGGAGCTCCAACAATCAGTAGACGCACATCTTGAAAGGTATGGAAGGCCACAAATAGATCTTTCACCTCCCCCACTCAGTTCAAAACTACCAGCCTTCTGCTTGCTTGCTCCACAGCATGGTGTTTTCTGGCGAGACAAGCTATCTCTGTGCTGGGGGAGGTTCTTATCGCCTTCCTCCACTTCCATTGATTCAGAGAGTACTAATAAAACTCCAGGCAGAAGAAACACGAATGATTCTCATTGCTTCCTTCTGGCTGAGGCAAATATGGTTCTCACTACTGCAACAACTGTCAGTGGAACCTCCATTTCCCTCCCAGTCTCTCAAGGCCTCTTGACACAGGAACAGGGGACCCTGGTACATCCAGGTCTCATGTCCGTTAATCTGTATGCATGGCTCCTACTGACATAGCTGCTGCACTTCAGGGTTTCCTCGAGAAGCACAAATTCTGGTGGAGGCCAAAAGCCTTCCACCAGAGCCACCTATACCATGAAATGGAAAAGGTTTTCAATATGGGCAGACTCGAAAGGGATAGAACCTTTCTCCTGTTCAGTCACACAGGTCTTGGATTACATGCTACATCTTTATGATCTAGGTCTCAGTTACTTGACTTTGAAAATCCTCTTATCTACCATTTCTACCTACCACATTCCTGTAGGAAGCAAGACTTTGGCCCAGCTGGAGGTATCCAAAATATCCTTTAAAGGAATCTCCATTTAAAACCACCAGTATGGAGCCCTGCTCCTCCCTGGGACCCTAATTTCATACTAGAAATTCACTCTGCACGCCTTCGAGCGGCAGTGAGTTTGACATCATAACCTTCCTGGAAAGCACTCTTCCTAGTTGCCATCACTTCAGCTCAAAGGATTTCCAAGCTTCAGGCCCTATTGTGTAAGGTACCTTACTTGATTTTTCACGAACCGTCCCTAAGTTCTTACCTAAGGTCGTATCAGAATCCACCTTAAATCAGTCACTTGACTTGCCAGTGTACTACCGAGTACTCCAATAGGGGTGAAGCATTGCTGCATACTCTGGATGTACACAGAATTATTCAACTACACTAGGCAGGACTAAGTCTGTCGTAAAACTGACCAATTGTTTGTTTCCTTTGTGCCCAAAGAGAGGCTGCTGTTTTCAAAACAGTGCTTGTCCAAATGGTTGGCAAACTGCATCATCTTCTGTTACAAAGTACAATAAAACCCTTCAGGTCAGGTTAAAGGACATTCAACCAGAGCATGGGTGCTCCTACTGCTTGTTTCAGGAATGTTTCAGCCGCAGACATTTGCGTGGTTGCAACCTAAGAGTTCTGTCTATACCTTTACCAAACATTACAGTTTGGACATTGCTTCAAGGTGCAGAGTGGGCTTTGGCCTTGCTGTTCTATAGGGACTCTTATCTTGAGTACCCTGTTCATTCGGGCAAACACGTTTCTGCCTCCCATGTCTCAGACTTGTCTCAGATCACTGCTTGGGGCTCAGTCTCTAAATGTTCAAGTTCAAGTTTATTGCAGGAAAACTCCATTGAGCAGGCTCATTCACAAGGAGGTCCTGGAAGATTTATACAGACATCTGAGACCAAAATCAAGTGCGTACAAAGTTCATCACTGACAGCTCAGGAATGGACACAACAGATATGGCAGGGTTCAGACAGTAACCTGATTTGTTTTCTAGCTAGTACAGTTAGGTGCATCCAAAGAAATGGTTAGTGTGCAAGGATAGCGGAAAGAGTATGAGGACAGGTACAGTTGTGGATTAAAACTAGTAGGGGGCGAGGAGTTGGAGGTGAAGGGAGAATGATATAATTAGGAGTTCAGGAGGAAAAGGACAGAACAAACCAAAGCTGGGTAGCAGCACTATGACAAAATATTGTTTATCAGTAATGGTCCCAGGTTGGGCTGAACTCGAGCAGGCAGTACTCAGGTGAATAACATAAGGAAAGGGGAGGTTAGTGGCAGCTACAGATATCTTTTGTTTTGGATGAGGCTATAGCTTTGTAGAGATTAATTGAGACTGTGCTGGTTAATTTAAATACGGATTGGAGTTGGTTCTATGAAGTGGGTAGGGAGAATGAAACTGCACTTTGACCAAAGGTAGTACGGGTTCAAGGGACGTCAAGCAGGATGAAGTTTGATTTCCTAAGTGAGTATATACTGCAGGAGAGCGAATAAGAGATGTTATATAACTGGGCAGTTTATTAAGAAGTAACTTGAGGTCAGATACCAGCATGGAGCAAGCGTCTGGTGACAAGTGAGGACCAACCCGACAGCTGTGTACAGGTCGCGGTGGTGGGTTCTATAAGGGGAACTGGTGATGAACCATAGGGCACAATGATAGAGAACATCCTGCTTACTTAGACTAGAAGTTGCAGAGAGGCGTAAATAAAATCACCATAATCTAGTAGGGGTAGATATGTGGCCAATACAAGCCTGATGCGAATCGCAAGAGGAAGAAGGACCTATTTCTAAAGAAAAACCCTAGCGTGATTTTAGCTTCCTAGATAAGTCTTCAGTGTGGTCTTACAAGAAAGCTTATTGTCTATCCAGAAGCTGAGGTACTTAAATTTGTAACAACTTCTAGGGGTTCACCCAGTGAGGTAACAGTAAAGTTCATTGGAAGCAAGGGGGGTACAAATGGAAGAACTATGTGACAAGATCATTGCCTTGGTTTTGGGCATTTAAAAGGAGCTTAGCATTGATAAGATTAGATTCAAGCTGTTTGAAGTTGGCTTGCATAATTTCCCTAACTTCTTGCTGTGGAAGTGCCAAGCGGTGTACAGGACAGTGTCGTCTGCAAAAAGTGAAGATTGGAGTTAGTTCGTGAATCAAGGTTATTGATATAAACAGAGAGTAGAATCGGTCCTAAAATGGAGCCTGAGGAACCCTCCTAGTAATTGGCGGAAGACTGAGGGAGGCCATCTGCTTTGACTTTCTGTGTCCTACCAGAGAGATAACTGGTGAACCACTGTATGGTAGATGGGAGTGGCAACTAGGTTAGTAAGGCAGTCAATTAGGAGGAGATGATCAACAATGTCAAATGCTTTACTAAGATCCAAGAAGACTGTGCCAGTTATCTTCTTAGAATCCACAGCAGAGATCCAATCATTGGTAACCTTAGCCAAAGCTGTAACAGTGCTGTGTTTAGACCTGAAGCTAGACTGGGCAGGGTTTAGCAGAAGTGGGATTCGATAGGTTGTTTCAAATGGTTGGAGAATATAGGCAGGATGGAGATGGGCCTTTAGTTGTTTAGGTTGCAAGGGTCTCCTGATTTGAAAAGAGGAAGAATGTGAGCAGATTCCAGTAGGTTGGAAAGAGGCAGAAGTAATGGATAGATTGAAGATATGAAGGATAGGGGCAGTGAGATGGGCAGATCCTAATCTCAGGAAGAACAGTTCAAGTCCATCATCTCCGGCAATCTTTCTGTGATCTAGGTTGAGAGTGAATCTTCAACTTCTTTGTTAGTAATAGTATGCAGTTGAAAGGGTGGGATGGAGTGCAGGTGGTAGAGGTGGCACTAACACATTTGTTCGCATGGTTTGTATAGGGCAAGGAGTCAAATGCAAAGTACGGTGGTAACAAAGTGTGAATTAAGTTCTTGAGAATTTGGGAATTATTTTCCACCACCTTCCCATTAGTAATTATCTTTGCTGTAATAGATGGAGCTGTGGGCGGCTTTGAATCGATTTAATGTCCTCCAGATTTTTGGGAGTTCCTATTAGCACGTTCCAAGGTGGATATGTAAAGTGTGCTTTTGCAGCACAGATACTTTTACTCATGCATTCCTAGCAGTTCGAAAAGCTTGTCAGTCTGCAGGGCTCTTGAATACCTAGCCTTTGCCCAGAGTTCATCTCTGCAGGAAAGCGCTGCTTTGAGGTCTGGGGTGAACCAGGGGTGGGAGATGTTATGCTCCCTGACTTTGACAGTGGGAGCGTGCTTGTCTACCAGGGTAATATGGTTGTCGTTAAAGATGGAGACGGCTACGTTGGCTGTTTTAGCAAGGAATAAGTCTTGCCACCTGACCCTGCTCAGATCAAACAGGAAACTTGCCACATTGAACTTGCAAAAGACCACTTAGTTTTGAGTTTGGATTTGTGGCAGATTTTAGTATGGGATCTTGTGCATACCACCACCATGGTCAATCATATCATTATGGAACACTGTTGAGTGGGAGATTTTATGGCCGTGGGTGGTTAGAATAACGTCTAGGATGGAGCTGTTACTAGGGTTGGAGATATTGTTCCTAGTAGGTTCAGTAACTAACTGCACAAGGCCAAGCTTGTCACAAAGGGATTTAAGGCAGTGGGATTTTGTGGTGAGCCAATCCATGTTGAAGTCACCCAGGATTATTGTTTGAATTAGGCGGCTAAGGTTAGGGATTTCAGAGTGTTAAGAATTCTGTGTCTCCAGATGGTGGTCTATATCCTCCAATAATAGTAATGCATTCAGAAGATGGCAGGTGAATCTTCAGTGAAAGCATCTCAAATTCTTTAGGCTTGGATTTACAAACTATATCAGTAACTGAGAACTTGGTTCTAGCATAGATGATCACCCCGAGTCCCCATCTGCCCTTAATACTTACTGTACTTAGGGAGAGAAATTTGTTGGTCAGAATTAGACTTTTAAGCCATTATTCTGTAATGATGATGAGGTCGGTTTGTTTCATAACCCAAGCTTGAAGTTGGTCAAACTTTTTGGTTAGACTTAAGATGTTAACTAACATCATTTTTATGCCAGGGTCATCAGCAAAGTCTGATAGAGAGAAAATTGTGCCGTGCGGACCAGGATTTAGCCCACGTTACCTGAGCAAAGAAGGAGTAGCAACAACATTTTCTTTAGAGAGTTTAACAAAATGAAAGCTTCTTTTCTTTGTGATCTCATTTGATAAGTAGCCAGGGTTAAGCATTTAGGGCTGGAGAGTGGAAAGCAGAATTGATGCTTGAGGAAATAAGGTGAGAGCATGAATGGTCATGGGTGACGGGTAGAGAGGGAAGGGCAGAAGTGCATGGGGTATATCGTAATGCAAGTGGGTCGGTAAGAGTAGAAGTACTGTGTAAAGGGCAGTATATGGTGCAGCAGGGGAGACAACGACTGGAATTGCATCTGACTCAATATAGAAAAAGGTGCATAAGGTACACTATTGCAAGCATTAGCAAGAAGATAAGGAGACAGCCCATTTGCCAGTTAATGAACCTGCGATTAGATCTGATTGTCGGTTAAACTAAGTGGGTATAAGGAACAACTTAGTCACCCTCAGGTTCAATAAGAATAGGATATCAGCAAGGTAAGAGCCACAGCACTGGTAATTGGAAGGATGAGGACAGAGGAAGTAGAGGGAGGGTAAAGGCAGACTAGGTGCTGAAAGAAGCTGAACCATAAGGTAATGGTTAATCAGATTTGGCACTACTAAATGAAGCCAATAGAAGTCAAACAGAAGATATAGACCTATGGGGCAGAGTAAGCTGTATTTAAAGGAGGCCGGGGGTGGGAGAAAATTCAAGCAGTAGTTAAGGGTAAAAGCAGTCAGTGGAGCCACCAAAAATGGCTCTATAAGTCTGTGTCAGGTGGCCCTCAGTCAATGAACAGGAGGAAGGTGGGCATACCAATCACGGAGCTCCTACGAGCTCAGTCTTGTCAGTTGCTGCCGCCTCGGATGGCTCAAGGGAAAAACAGCGGTCGTACCTGGATATTGGATCCGCTAGGAGGATCACAAAGATGGCTGGCTTTTCAGCGGAGGGTCGGGCAGAGTCTCGGGTGGTGGTCGAGCTGACCATCTAAAGCAGGAGCGCCACTCAGGCGCAATAGCCTAAGGGAAGGAGAAAAAAAGGCGCCATTTATATAGTGGAGGAGAAAAAAGACAAAGGATGAGATTACAGGGGCAGAAGCTGGCGCAGACCACCAGCAGGGGTGAGGCGATAATAACTAACAGAGGAGAGGTTAAAAGGCAGGGAGGGACACACCAGAATGATGATCTGCGAGGGAAGAGAAGAAACAAGTGAAAATTGCAGAGGGATGGCTTGGACAGAGACAGTTTAGGTCAGAGACAGCAGTAGGACAAAGAGGAAGGCAAAGGAGGTGAAAAACAAATAGCAGATGGCACACAGGCAATGTATAAGTACTGAGCAACTTTAACAAACATACTATGCAGGTTTAAAGCAGCAGGAACAAAGTTTTGTTTTAACATAGTGCAGGTTATGTCTAGATAAGTTACTTTTGGTAGAGCCTATAAGATTTAACAAGGGTTAAGTGACATAGATGCATCTAGTTTTCCTACACAAATTCAAGCAGTACTTAGCGTAGTAAAGCAGTCAGTGAAGCCACGAAAATGGCTGTATAAGTCTGTGGTGGTGGCGCTCAATCAGTGAACAGAAGGAAGGTGGGCATACCAATCACGGAGCTCCTGCGAGCTCAATGCACCAATTGAGGTGCTGCCACCTCGGATAGCTCAAGGGCAAAAACAAGCGGTCGTACCTGGATACTGGATCTGCTAGGGACGGATCCTAATGATGGCCGTCTTTTCAGCGGAGGGTCGGGCAGAGTCAGGGTGGTGGTTCGAGCTGACTCTTAGAGCAGAGAGCACCGCTCAGGTGCTATAAGCCTGGATATTGGATCCACTAGGAGGGATCCCAAAGATGGCTGGCTTTTCAGCGGAGGGTCGGGCAGAGTCCGGGTGGCGGTCCGAGCTGTCCACCTAGAGCAGAGAGCACCGCTCAGGCGTGATAGCCGGGATATTGGATCCGCTAGGAGGATCCCAAAGATGGCCGGCTTTTCAGAGGAGGGTCGGGCAGAGTCCGGGGTGGCAGTCGTGCTGACCGCCCCTAGAGCAGAGGCGCGCTCAGTGATAGCCTGAATATTGGATCCGCTGGAGGGATCCCAAGATGGACTGCTTTTCAGCAGAGGGTCGGGCAGAGTCCGGGTGCTGGTCGAGCTGGCCGCCTAGAACAGAGAGCACCGCTCAGGCGCGATAGCCTGGATATTGGATCCGCTAGGAGGATCCAGAGAAGGCCGTCTTTTCAGCGGAGGGTTGGGAAGAGTCCGGGTGGTGGTCCGAGCTGACCGCCTAGAGCAGAGAGCGCTGCTCAGGCACGATAGCCTGGATATTGGATCCGCTAGGAGGGATCCCAAAGGCGCCGACTTTTCAGTGGAGGGTCAGGCAGAGTCCAGGGTGGCAGTCCGAGCTGACCGCCTAGAGCAGAGGCGTCGCTCAGGTCGATGAGTCTGGATGTTGGATCCGCTAGAAGGGTTCCCAAAGGCGGCGGCTTTTTCAGTGGAGGGTCGGGGCACCTACTGCAAGAGCCCCATCAAGTAATATAGTACAGTTATGTAAGAACTTACCGTAACAGTAGATCTTCAAAGAGGCTCTTGCAGGGTACTGCTTTTCCTCTCAACCTTCCCCTGGGTTTCTTCTGTTATTTCTCCTGTTATGGCTTTTTAGCTCCAGGAGTCCCTCTTCTCTCCTGTTCCACCTTTCTAGGTCTCCAGTGGGAGAACTGGAGGGGGCATGGGACCATTCCCTATATAGTGCCATGCTGATGTCAGTCATGTAACATCGGGGAGGGGAGTCCCCGCTGGACACTCACTAGCTAGAAGTTTTCTGTGTGGTCCTAATGCCTGGTGGCTTAGTCCTATATGTGAGTACCTACAGCAAGAGCCTGTCTGAAGATCTACTGTTACAGTAAGTTCTTACATAGGTGTACTTTATCTTGCACCACTGCATCACCACCAGAGTGTATTCACAAGGTGTACCACAGATGGAATTCAGTCTCCCTCTGTGTGTGGCACATTGCAAATTGATGATCAGAAGCCAGCTGACACTATTGGAGATAGCACTTCGCTAGCATCTTGGCATCTGCTTGTAGATCACGGTCCCTGATCCTCACAGCCACCCTCATTACTATTCAGGCATTTCATGGTGTCCGGTGACACACCTGCCTGCATCACTCAGTACAATCCAATCACCTGATGCATTAACTTGGGAGTTTCACGATGTGGTCCGTGCACCTTTTAGCTAAGGCTTCTTTGTTGGTCAAGTGGTAGCTCTAGCTTTATCCCCCAAGAAAAGTGTTGGTTTATTACTATTGTGATTGAGATCACTGGGCCCTTTGGCATTACCAGTGTTACCTTGGAAACAACTACAAAGAAATGGTGTACCCAAGTTGAAGAGATAACCTCTAGCTGCTTAGAATTGTCATGGTAACTATTCAAAAACCTCAGATGGTTTAGGGTTGTGGCAGTACTGCTTTTTATTAGAAAAACAAAATAAAGATACCCTTACCAATTAACCATTCCAGCTTGAACTTACAAAATATTTACTGGAAAGAGGATAGCTACAGAAGTGATGGTGTGAGATCTGAACCTGTCAGACATTGAGTAGGGATGTTCCAGTGGCCAGGAGCAGCAGAAGCCAGGTCTTGCTGGATGCATTCCAGGAATGTCTGCTGGTACAGTTAGATCTTCTTGGGAGTATCTCAGTCATCAGGTCACTCCATAGGAACTTCATAGTCGGTGAAGCAGGATCCACACGGAAGATTTTCAGCTGTACCACTGGGGCCACTGCATGACATCACCTGTCAACGTCACCAACCTATAAAGGCATAAGTGGCCCCTCTCCCTCCTCAGTTCTTTTCTGCTATCGACTCTGTTGCATGGGTCTCGGAAGCTCCGATGCAGTTTTGTGCCATTTCGTCTATGATTTTTGTTTAATTAGTATTTTGGAATCTCTTTTAACTGAGAAATTAATTTACCTTGTTTATGTTGAGAGTCACCCTTCATTTCTCTCTTCCATTGCTGCCACTGTGGAAAGAGATTGCCTCTTCAGATGGCTATGACCTCTCTCTGTGTCTGCTGTCTTGGGCTTGACTGCCACACTCCGACTGTGAGTTCTGCAAGAAATGTAATCAAACCAGCCTCAGGCAATGCAAAAGGCTCTCAAAAATTCCTGATGGATCAACAGGTAGCCAATTCTGGGCAGGGGTCCTCTGTGGTCCCTGCTTCCAAGTTGCTAGTGGGTTCATCGAGCTCCCAGAGCCTCAAAGGCGAAAGACAGGTCCTCAGGGAAAAGTCACAAAAGGACCGTGAATGGGACTGCTGCTGATGGCACTCTCAATCCCTGACATCCTTTTATCTTCTTCCGGTAACTGTCAACTGTGGCTCAACACATCCATCGCTGTCAGGCCTCTGCTCCACCCAGGCCCATACTGACAGCGCCGCCGTGCTTCTCAGGGAGGCTGGCCAGCCGGGCCTCAGTTCACCGACCCTTGGTTCATCGATGGCGGCCCTCAATCACACCTGGTACTTCCTCAGACCCATATCCGTCCAGGCTCTGTGGGCTACCTGGCCCCGACAGATGGTTTGTTGCATCCTGTGCTGATGACCCTTTCACCGTCAGTGCACTAGTCTTCTTCCATGGACCATAATGATATCTTGGTCCAGATCACTACAGCCCTGGTCCTCCAATTGGGCTCTTACAGAACTGGGTCCCTCGCCATTGATGGCCCCATCGTCATTGATGCTGCTTCAGCCTCCTCAGGCTGTGCCCATCGTGCACCATTGTCAGTCCCTTGTTTGTCAGACCTTGAGACAGAACAGGTCAACATCGAGGAGGAGGAGGTACCATCTAACCTCATCCTCCCTGAGGAAGAGGAGGAGGAGAAACCTCTTTCCTCTGATGGGTCCACAGCTTCTTCAGTAAGCAAGGACTTTCTCAAGCATACTCCCAGGTCCCCTCCTGAAGACCCTACCTTCTTTAATGTTGTAAGAGCAGCTGTCCTCAGCTATGGGCTTCCATACTGAGGAAAAGGATGCCACCAAGAGGGAGCTGGTGGATTTTCTGCAGATCCCAGATTCTCCCCTAAGGTCAGTCCTCCTATTCTCCCAGCACTAAGGAAAGCCATTACTGCTGACCTGGCAAGGCCTGACATGATTCTTTCCATGTCCCGCCAGGTAGATAAGCTGTATCATGCCCCTCAGGTCCTGCCTTACTATGCTGCCCAGCCTGAGACTGATTCTGTGCTCATTAAAGCAGCGCATGACAGGTCAAGTTGCCAAGTACCTTAGCTCCTCCCCAACAGGCAATCTAGACAAATTGACCTTTGGGGCAAGAAGATCTCGTCTCCCTCTACCTTGGGGCTTCAGATTGCTAAGTACCTTTAAGCATATGGTTAAATACCAAAATACCGTCTGGAAGTAGGGCAGGCAGCTGCCCAGGCCCCTCAGAGTGCTTCAAGCAGGAGGTTCTCAGATGCTTACAGACCACTGAGGAGATTAGTGAGAATATTTTCATGGCTTTGTATGATATTTGTAACACTGGTGCCAGGGCTGCTGCCAGCATCTGCCTTCATAGGCACTCCTGTCTGAGGTTACTGGTTTTGCAGTAGATGTCCAGCAGAAGGTGCTCAGTGCTCTCTTCAGTGGCTCCAGGTTTTTGGGTCAGATGTCCAGGGCATCATTAATGACCTACAGGCATCTGGCAAGGCTATCAAATCTGTCCACTCGCTCTATCATATGCAGCTAGAGCAGCACCCTCCCTTTTGCACGGTGTCCCACAAGTCCGGAGCAGCCCCCATCCTCAGGGCAAGAAAGGCCTCCACTGTCTTGCCCACCACATCCTACTGGTGCTGTCATAAGCGTCTCAGAGGTGATGGATCAGCTGCAGTGGCTGGATCCGCCTCTCCATGACTCCTTGCTAGACCCCTCTTCCAGTCCCCAACCAAGAGGTTGTGGTGGAGTCAGTTCTCCCTCCATCTCAATCAGTGGAGAACAATTACTTCAGATGCCTGAATTCTTGAAATTATAGAAAGGGTCACATTCCGGAACTTATAGAGATGCCTCTAGAGACTCCTCTGGTACCATCCACCTGCCCCCAGCCCATCTAACACTTCTCCAGAGGAGGTACAGCCCTGTCTGTGGAAAAAGGCCATCAAGCCAGTGCCGGGCACCAAAGGAACTGGGACTTCTATTTCAGATTCTTCCTGGTCCCCAAAGAACTGGAGATTTGAAGCATATTCTAGCTCACAGGACCTCAGTCTTTATATCCAGTATAAGAAATTCGCATAGTCACTCTGCCAGGCCTACTAACCCTACTCAAGCAGGTGACTGGCTGTGCTCTCTGGATATGCAGAATGCTCACCTACATATCTCAGTATGCACACCATAGGAGATTTCTCCGGGTTTTCAGGGTAAGCATTACCAATTCAAGGTATTGCCCTTTGGCTCATCCTCTGCGCATGGAGTTTTTACAAAGTGCTTAGCAGCAGTAGCTGCTGCCCTCTGAGAAGGACTGTACATTTTCCCTGCCTGAATGTTTGACTTCTCAAAACTCTGTCCAGAGATCAGCTCCTCTGGACCATGGAAGGACTCTACAATTGCTCCTCTCCCAGGGCAGCAGTCAACCTGCCGAGTCCACCTTGATCCCATCCTAGAGGCTGCAGTGTATATGGGGCAGTCTTGGATTAGGCACAGGGTTGAGCCTTCCTGCCTCTCGATAGGCTGGGTTTCTCATTGTCCAGGCTCAGGAGGTCACCCAGAGCTGTTATGTTCCTGTGAGGGTGTACCTGAGGCTATTGGGTCTTTGACCACACCCATTGCCGTGGTCCCTTGACCAGACTGCACATACAGGTGCTCAGTGGACACTCAGGGTGCAATGGGACAAACACACAGATGACTTAGAACAACTAGTGCTGGTCCCTCCCAATTGCTCCAGTAGTGGATGGACCTACATAACCTGTTACAGGGATTCCTTTCAGGTCTCTTCCCCAGAAGATCCTCACCATAGATGCCTCCAGTTTGGGCTGGGGTGTACCTGGGTCCTTTTAGACTCAGGGTCATGGTCTCAGACTGAGGGTGGTCCTGTGTGGCTTGCAGGCCTTTCAGAACAATCTCCTTATGGGCCACCTGTTGATCCAGTCAGACAATCTTTGTTTTGTCTACTGTATCAACAAGTGAGAGAGCATTCGTACCCCTGTGCAGGGAGCCATGAGAGTTTGGTACTGGGCACTGGACCACAGTCTGGTTCTGTTAACCCGTCCATGTCCCAGGTGTGCAAAACACTCTGGTGGACAGCCTCAACCAGAGCGCATGTCCAGAATGCACAAATGGGAGCTTCTCTCTCATCCATTGCAGAAGATCTGTTTGCCAGATGGGGTCATCCACTGTTGAACCTTTTGCATCCCACTCAATGCAAAACTGCCTGGATTCTGCTCATTAGATCCAGGGCCTGGAGTTTTCTGGTGAAACCGTTGTCCCTCTCCTAGGCGGGAAGTTCCTTTACACCTTCCTCCATTCCCTCTGATTCAGAAGGTGCTTCTAATCAAGCTGCAGATGGAGAGGGACAGCATGATCCTGGTCACACAATTCTGGCCATGGCAGATATGGTTTCCATTACTGCAGCAGTTAGCGGAGAGCCTCGGTTCCTCTGCCCTTGCAGGGATCTGCTGGCACAGGCTCAGGGGACCCTGGTCCATCCCAACCTCAAGTCCCTTCATCTGCATGCCTGGCTCTGAGGACACAGCCATCGCCTGGTTTGGAGTATCTTAGAGGGTAGCAGGAGTCACGTGGCAGCTCGGAAACCCTCCACTAGAGCCACATATGCCTTGAAGTGGAAGAGGTTTGCCAATTGTGCTGCCAGTCATCATCTGGACCCTTTTACTGGCCAGTGAGCCAGATCCTGGACTACCTGATCTCCCTGTTGGACTCAGACCTCCAGTGCTGCTCCCTCAAGGTGCTCCTTTTAGCTATTATGGCATTTCACAAACCTGTGGGCAGTCGAACCATAGCTCAGTTAGATGTGTCCCATACTTATATTGGGGCATCCTGCCTGAAATCTTCAATCCATTCCCTGTCCCAATTTGGGATTTAAATTTTGTTTTGGAGAAATTTACCTGTCTCAGTTTGAGCCAGCCATGACTTACGAGCTATGCTTTCTTTCCCAGTCCTTCTGATCAAAACATAACCTGGAAAGTTTTATTTTTTAGTTGCTATTACTTCTGCTCGAAGGATTTCAGAGCTTCAGGCTGTCTGGTGTGAGGAGCCTTATTTGATTTTCACAAAGGCAGGTTGTGCTTACGGATCCTAATTTCTCCCTAAGGTGGTGTCTGAGTTTACCCAAACCAATCTATCCGCCTTCAGTTTATTTTCTGGGCGTGCCAATCCATGGAAACACTGCTCCACACTTTAAATATGTGCAGAATTTTGAAATATTGTCTGCTCGAACTAAGGACTGCAGAAAGATAAGCAGCTTTTGTTTCTTTTGCCCCAGGAAGGAAGGGTGCTAAGGTTTCCAAACAATGTTTGTCAGATGGTTGGCCCATTGTTTTGTGATCTGCTACAACAAGCATGGCAAGAGTTGCCTGGGATGGTGAAGCTCATTCCACAAGGGGCATAGCTATTTCTATGGCCTGTTTCAAAGGGGTCTCAGCCACTGACATTTGTGCTGCTGCCAGCTAGAGTACGTCCATACTTTCACCAGACACTACAGTCTGGACATCAGCTTCAAGAGCCCTAGCAGACTTTGGCAGGCTGTCTTGCAGGCTTCCTGTCACAGGCTTTAGTTTGCCTTCCTCCCAGACTGTTTTACTGCACCTCTAACTGCTTGGGACTCATTCTTACAGTGTGACCTGATGACTGAGATACCCGAAGAAGTAGAAGAGTGATATAATAACTGACTGTAACAGTAGATCTTTGAGGGGATCTCCGTCATCAGGTCTGCCTTCCTCCCACCATCCCCTTTTCTGGTCTCTCTTCTGTGAACTGGCTAACTGGTGTATCTATCAATGGAGTGCAGAGGGCCTTGGTTACTTTAGAACCAACTCACACTGAATCAAAAGGCAGATTTTATTTTCCCCAATGTTGCACAATTTATGCTTTTCTAGGGATATCTGTAATCATAAATACATACATTTACTATTTTTCATAATGTTTCAATACTGTTTTACGTAACTTCTTTTTTAAACAGACTGTGTTGTTGCACCCTCTATATCTTATATTTCTGCCTGCTTTTGTTTGTTTTGTGTCTTTCATATAAACTCTGAAACTTTCAGTTTTCTGTAGATAAATACAAATGCACATCCAAGCAAATGTTTGTAGTTCACATTTTACTATGTGTGGTATAACTGGTTAATATATATCTGCTTTCAATATTTTGTTTGCCATTAAAATATCTAAGCAACACTCTGAAACCTTTAAAATGGTTCAGTAGAGCTCACCAGTGTCTCTAGTGTTTGAATGGTTTTATCTTAGCTGCTCTTTATTTGTTTGCAATAGGTGGAGTTAAACACTTGGCTCAAGGACTGGTGTCAGAAAAGGACACAAATTGGTAGGTGATTGGCAACATTTCTGGGAGAGAAATTCTTTAAATTCAATGGCCTGCATCTGACAAAGGAGGAGTCAGTGCATTGGGAAAAAAATTTGGCGTTTTGCAAGTCATTTAAACTGGCAAAGGGAGTGGGATCTGGCACCCATTATGTCTACACGGGAAAGGCGGTACCCCTCCCCTTAGCTAGCAAACCACCAGAGGTTGATATTTTGTAAGTCATTTCCTCCACATTAGCTAGCAAACCACCAGTGGTTCAGCATTTTGTAAGTCATTTACAATAGCAGAATACATAAAGGGTCCAACACCTACATATTTGCACAGGTAAAATGAGCCCCTCCCTTAGCTAGCAAACCACCATCTAGCACATGGAAAACAATATACATGAATACCTGCAATCTTTGAAACAAGGTTCCAGACCTAGGGGCTACAATGACAGAGGATGAACTGGACATAGTGGCCATAACTGAAACATGGTTCACGATAACCACACATGGAAGACAAATGTACCAGGTTATGTTTTTGCTCAGAAGGGACTGGGAGGGAAGAAAGGTTGGGAGGGGTTGCCCTTTACATCAAGGAACACATCAAAGCAGCCACAATTCAGAATAGGCATGAGAAGACAGAGGAATTGTGGGTCCCCTAGAACCAAGAAATGGAACAGCCATATGAGCAGGGGTGGTCTACAGGCCTCAGATCAGGAAAACGTGGACAGGTTACTGATAGAAGATATACAAAATATTTATTTATTTGCTTTTGTTAACCGGGTAAGCACACTAAACAGCCAAGTGCCTATTTTCAGGTGTGACCGGAGATTACAAGAGTACATACATGAACATCAAGCAAATACAAGTGGAGGATTACATTACATAGAATTAGCACAACAGGGACTTTACAAGCATCAGATTTCATCAGGCAAATAGTAGTGAAGAGTTAATATAAAGTGACCAGAACACAGGGACATTGTAAGACAACAATACCAAAAACAGGTATTACAATGCAGTAGTAAACATTGCAGTCAGTAGGAAGAAGTGCAGTGTGAATTCATCACTCCAGGCAGCAAGTTGTAAGGCTAGCAGTTAGAATAAGGAGGAGTCACAGTTGGGATAGAGTGGGCCCAGTGCGAGAGAAAGGAGTGCACAGTTCTAGTGCTCACCCTGTTTTGCGGTGGGCCTAAATGGTCCATTTTATATATGCTGTGAGAACAGGAGGAGTATGAGCACAGTTGTGCTCTGCCCAAATCGTAATGTTTAGGTAGCATCTCAGTTAGTTAGGGCATCTCAGGCTGAGAGGGTTTGTCTAGTGCAGAGACAGGTGGCAGCGTTTTGAGAAAACCCAGAGGAGGCTTCAAAGCTCTGGTGCGAGGGAGAGGAGGAGTGCTAGTTGGAAGAGTTCCAAACCCTGGGCATCATCATAGCCAGAGCTCGGTCACCCATTTGTGTCGGGTTTAGGTACCAGGAGGGCATGGGAGCCCATGAATGTGAGTTGTAGGAGGGTGTAGCAAGAACAAGGGTCTCAGCAAAGTTTTGAGGATGGCAGTTCTGACAATATTGTCAATGAAGTTGCCCGACATACGGCGGTGAGTTTCAGTGGGGAGCCACTCAAGCAGTGTAAAGCTCACAGCGGTGAGTGAAGCGGGGGCTGGAGGCGCAAAAGCGGCATATGCCGTTGCAGCTGGGTCTACTTTACTAGACTAGTTTTTTGCAGCGTGGGCAAAGGTGATTAGTCCGTAGCAAAGCGTGGGTAGGAGGACTCCTGGCTGAAACAAGATGGGCAGCTGAGTTAGACACCTTTTTGCTCTGTAAGCCTGACCCAGCTTGCAGTTTGAGGCCTTGCATGTATTCGTATGTGCAGGTTCATATCCAGCTGGGGCAAGGTTCACCCAGGTATGACCGAGCCTGCGACAGTCAGCGGTGACCCATCAGCCCGGAGATCTGTAGTGAATCGGAGGCGGCTTTAACAGCTGCTGAGCCAGATAGCATGCCTCGTCTTCTGTGGGTTAATAACAAGTTTATGGTCCTGCAACCAAGTTTAGATGTGGTCGAAGTCGAGTTTATTGATTTATTTAGCTTTTGTTTACGGGTAAGTACAATAGACAAGTATTATGCCTATTGTCAGGAATGACCGGGAGAGTACAACATGAGTTTGGTGTTAATGGTGGCGATGTCCTGGGGTTTGGCCATGATCACTAGGTCGTCTCGTACAGCACTGAGGACCCTAGAGGCGGAGCCAAGGGTAGCTCATTTATGAAGAGAGAGAACAGGAGGCCCCAGGGCAGAGCCCTGAGGGACTCTACAGTTAACCAGGGCAGGCTCAGACAGGACCTTGTTGAATTTGGTGTACTGGTGCCTGCCCGTGAGGTGATACTGATCCATGCAAGAGCTGGGGAGGAGAGGTCAAGTGACAGGAGAGAAGCACAGTAATGTGTGGTCAACCCGATCAAAGGCTTTTGAGAGATCAACAAAGATGGCTCTGGTCAGTTCAGCTCGGTCAGCAGCAGACCTGATCTCCGGTAACAACTGCTAGGGCCGTGGAGGTGCTATGCCCCTTTCTAAACCCATGTTGTGCAGGGGAGAAGGTTGTGGGTCTGTAGGTAGTGGGTGACCTGAGAGGGACTACCTTTTCCAGGAGCTTGCTGATCGCTGATAGGATTGCAATGGGACGGTAGTTCTTGAGATCTTTGTGTCCCCTTGCTTGGGTACAGGTATCACCTTGGCCATCTTCCAGATGTCGGGACTATGCCTGAGGTGAGCGATGCATTGAACATGGGCTGTGGGCGGGCTAGTACTGATATGGCAGCAAGGGAGGTTCTGCTGATAGGAGATTTTAACATGCCAGATGCAGACTGGTCAGTACCAGCTGGAGCATCAGCCAGGACAAGGGACATAGTGGATTCCTGTGGGAGGAGGGCCTCAAACAACTGGAGCAAAAAACACCAGAGACAGGGCAATCCTGGATCTGGTGCTGACAAATGGAGAGAAATCACAGATCTCCAAATCAAAGGTCACCTAGGGTCCAGCGACCATCGCATGATATGGTTCAATTTGGCCACAGGAACACAGGCAACTCATTCAAATGCAAAAATCTTAGATTTCAGAGGGGCTGACTTTGGTAAGGTGGGTGAGAGTGTTAAAGAAACTCTGGCAAGGAGAAAGACAGATCAGGCGTTGAGGAGAGGGCACATATTAAGATGCAGTTGTTGAAGTAACTGGCCAATGTGTTAGGAGAGAAACAAGAGCAAAAGGAGGAAACCATTTTGGTTCTCAAAGGCAGTTGCAGAGAAGGTCAGGGCCAAGGTTGGCCTCCAGAAAATACAAAGGAATGCAAAGAGATGATAGAGCAGAGGTGTCTAAAGAAACTGGGAGAAAGTGGTGAGGCACAAAAGCCCAAATGGAGAAAGCACTGGCTCAAACAGTGAGTAAAGGAGACAATACATTCTACATGTACATTAGTGATAGGAGAAAGTCAGAGGAGAATTGCTAGCTCAGAGGGCATAATGGAGAGTGTATGGAGGAGACCTAGGAAAGCATCCATCCTAAATAGATATTTGTGCTCGGTCTTTACTGAGGAGAAGGAGGAAAGGGCCCAGAGCATGACACCAGATACACAGAGGGAAGGAGGTTAGCACGGTCCTTTTACAAATGAGGGGTCCTAGAGGAGCTTGCTAAGCTAAAGGTGGACAAAGCAATGGGGCCAAATGGCATACATCCCAGGATACTAAAGGAGCTGAGAGAGGAACTAGCAGAGACACTGGTAGAACTGTTTAGTGAATCACTGAGCACAGGGAGTTGTCCCAGAGGACTGGAGAAGGGCTCATGTGATCCCTCTTCATAAGAGTGGCAGCAAGGAAGGGCGAGGAGACTACAAACCAGTCAGTCTCACATCAGTTGTGGGTAAGATCATGGAGACACTCCTTAAGGAAGAATAGTGGAACACCTGGAATCCATAGGAGCACAGGATCCAAGACAACATGCATTTATAGCAGGAAGGTTTTGTCAAACTAATTTGATAGATTTCTTCAACTGGGTGATCAGGGAGGTGGATCAGGGGTGCCGTTGATGTTGCCTACTTGGATTTCAGCAAAGCCTTCAATATTGTTCCACACAGAAGACTGGTAAACAAGCTAGGTAGTCTTGGGTTGGCCAAAAGCTGGTGAACTGGGTGAGGAACTGGTTGAGGACAGAAAGCAGAGAATAGTAGTAAATGGAACCCAGGCAGAAGAGATCACGGGTCACCAATGGGGTACCTCAAGGATTAATTCTGGAGCCAGTCCTCTTCAATGTCTTCATCAGCGACATTGCAAATGGGATAAAGGGAAGGTTTGCCTGTTTGCAAATAACACCAAGATCTGCAACAAGGTAGATACTCCAGAGGGGTGGACAAGGTGAGGAAAATCTGGAAAAAATCTGAGAAATGGTTTGAAGAATGGCAGCAGAGATTTAATGCAAGGAAGTGTAAAATCATGCGTGGGAGGAGGAACCCAGGAGCAAGCTATAGGCTGGGCGGTTACTAGTAGATACTAGGGAAGAAAAGGATTTGGGGTCATCATCACAGATGACCTGAAAGCCTCAAACAGACCGCAAAGGCAGTAGGAAGGCTAGAGGGATGTTGGGGTGTATTAGTAGGGTATCACAAATCGTTGGAGGTAATGATTCCATTCTACACAACGCTGGTTACACCCATCTGGAATACTGCATGCAGTATTGGAGCTGCATCTGCACAAGGACATCAGCAGGATAGAGACAGTGCAGAGGAGGCAACTAGAATGGTGCAGGGTCTGCAATAGGAGCATATGAGAACAGATTAAAGAGCTCAATATGTATACTCTACAGCAAAGGAGGAGAGAGGCGATATGATAGAAACATTCAAATATCTTAATGACATTAATAAGATGAGAGGGACAAACATTTTCCAGTATAAAAAGAATAGTAGGAAAAGAGGACATGACATGAGATTGGAAGGAGGATGATTAAGGGGAAATGTGAGAAAGTTCTTTTTCACAGAGGGTGCTGGATGCATGGAACAGCCTGCCCAGGAGGTGGTTGGAATGAGCACAGTGCAAGGCTTCAAAGGGGCATGGGATAGGCACAAGGGAATTGTGAAATGGGAATGATTAGCTAAAGCCAATGACTAAGTAGAGTCAGAGGCACATTCAACAGGTAGGGTAAATGGACAGACTGGATGGGCTAACAGTCTTCATCTGCCATCAGCCTCTGTGTTTCTATGTTTCCGTCATTCATTTGGTTAGCTCTGTTTCCTTAGATCGTATGTCCTTAAAATGAAAAAAATTGCCCGTTTTACTGCTTAGTTTTCACTACTGCATGTTTTAGCAATTTCTTTGTACTCATTTGGAAACATTTTTACCTGGTGGCCTTGTGGTTTTAAATTCAAACTGCTGGTGCACATTAATGGTGTCTATGTCCCTTCGGACACAGTTCTATTACTGAGCTTCCTCTTGAGTATGTCTGCAGTCCATGGGTGTACCTTTGTCACCCTTGTGTTCTTGCATGCTTTGCAAGTTGCATTGCATAACAACGATACACTCACCCGTTCCTATGGAGGCGGTGAGCAGACTTAAGTGCAGACAGACTCTTTATCATAGTGTTGCTGTCGTTTTACAGTTAAGTTTTCTTCTGAATGTAGAAAGTATCTATCAGCTGTTTACTCCTGACTTCTGAGAGGTGTGAGCTGATATTACATTTTCAAGCAAGTGCCCAGCTACTTGTTCCGTTTGTTTAGTTATCAAAACTATTTTTTGTGAATGTTTGTAGTGGTCACCTATCAATATTACATTTATACATTTACTTCAACAAAGCCCTATTGTAAGACAAGATGCATATCTACTTCTTGTGACCTATATTTCCTTGTTCCTCTTAATCAAGAAATATACAACATTAAACTCTGTCATGAAACATGGAGTTGGGGGGAGGGAGGAGGAAGGTGACAGATAGAAAACAGGATCAGCGGGTACAGGGAAGGGAACTAAAATATCATTTCATATTGGAAATCTACCATTTCATGGTGTATCCAGCCTTTTATTCTGGCCTGGGCACCTCTCTCACTCCTCAGTCCCCTATGGCATGGGATTGCTCCCTTAGTCTCGGGGGGACTGAAGAGTGAGCAGAGCCACTCATGCCTTTATAGGGTTGGTGACATTGGCAGGTGACGTTGGTGTGGGAGGCCCCAGTAGCAGTGCTGAAAATCTTCTGTGTGGATCCTGCTTCACCAATGGTGAAGTTCCTGTGGTGTGACCTAATGACTGAGATCCCTTGAAGATCTACTGTTATAGTAAGTTCTTACATAACTGTTCTTTAAAGGCCCACTGTTGTCGAGGCACAGGTCAGGAAACATAGGAAAAACCAGGAGCAGTTGTAGAATTCATCAAAACTATTTATTAGTGCTAGCAGTAACAAAAAAAATTGTTCACTATAATTATTTATAAAGGCCAAATAAACAGAAAAAGTCCATCTAAGTTTTTCTTCAATCTCAGTGTCCCTTTTCTCCTTTTAAACAATTACAGGTCAGCTCTCTTATAAGTACTTTCAATCCCCATTCTTAACAAGCAACCTATTTCTTCCAAGGTGTTCTAATATATTTCAGGCAGGTGCTGGCGAACACAGTGTCCCCAGGCTGAGGCCCCTTTTCCACAGCTGTTCTGCAAAAGGCATTAAACTTGCACTCAGGTAACCTCTTGAGTTTCTAATAGCATTTTGCAATCATCTCATACTACAATTATATACACTGTATAACTAAACAAAGAGATCCAAATATCAGTTACATTTCCATACAGTGATTTACATCTATTTTTATATCAGCAGATATGCAAGGGATAAAAAGACAGACAGCAAAGGAAGTCTGAGAGACAGTGAGAGGCAAAACATTGTGAGACTATCAGGGTGATCAAGTCCTAGGTCTAATAAGAAAATTTGATTGCACAACCAGACAGACAAGAGACAGGAAAGAAATAGAACAGAACAGATCCCTGCATTCAGACTTTTCCACAACAACTGGGACAGGGTCCTATTCCACCTTGTCACACCCACAGGCAGGCTGAACTTTTGATGTGGTGTTGACCAACTTGGAGGTGGCGGGAGTATGGGAACCATTAAGGAACAGTGACTATAATTCTGTTTGGTTCGAACTAGCCTTCTGGTATGGTAAATTGCAATCAAGAGCTGAAGTCATTGATTTTAGAAGGGCAGACTTCAGTTGGCTGAAAAAGCTGGTCAGGAATAAGTTAGTAGTGGTGGACAACATAGATGGGGTGTAAGAGATGTGGGACAATTAAGGAGGCAGTTTTCACTCAGGATATCTAAGATATGCATAAGTGTCATCGAAGCTCAGGTAAGGAAGCATATGAAAACCAGGAGCAGTTATAAAATTCACAAGTAGTGTTTTATTATTATCAATAACAACAGAATAAAACTAAAAGAAATTGTTCAGGATAGCGATATACAAAGGCAGTACAAACAGAAAAACAAAGTCCTTCATCTGAGTGTTTCTTCCCAGTTTCCAAGAAGTCTCTCTAGCAGAAATATTGCTGCTCTTTTTGTAACAAGTTTTTGCCTGACAATTAACTTCTTCATCCTGAGCTTGTTAAGGAGACACCCTGTTTCTCACAAAATATATCAGAGTTCTTGTCAGTTTCTTTTGCAGAGCAGACTTGCAAATAGAACAGTGTTCCAGGCTGGCCTCCTGCTGACAGCTCTGCAAAGAGTTTGCAAAGAAACCTGAGAGAAGCTCAGTTGTATTAAAAGGTATTGCAGGCAGGATGCTTATTAAAATATTGTATTCACACCAGCTAAGAACAGGCTGTGCATTTAACAGGTGCTAATTACGTGTTAATAGATGCATTGGTGAATTGTGAAAATGTGCGTAACAGGAATGTGCTTTTAAGCAGTGTGCAGCATAGCTGGAAAATTTTACATTGGAAAGATAGGAAAAAAATTGGAAATAGAAAAGTGTGCATTTATCCAGAATGTGCATTTATCCGATGTGCACTTAAGTGGGCTCCACTGTACAGTTTCAGACAAAGGGATCCCAGTATCACACACAGTTTCACACAAAGATACACATATATTTTATAACCACAGATATGTAGGGGAAGAAAAGATAGAAAGCGGCAAGTGAAGGTAGCGAGCGAGAGGCAGAGAATCGCGAGACTGTCAGAGTGATCAGTTCTTAGGTCTCACGAGAACATTTGGTTGCACAACCAGATGAGACAAGAGACAGAAAAGGAGAGGATAGAGCAGATCTTTACATTTAACTCTTTCTGCATAACAAATGGGACAAGGCCTTATTCAACCTTGCCATAATGAGAATAGTAACCAAAAAGAACAGGTTTAAGAGACCACTGCGGTTCTCGGCAAGGGTCAGGGAAGTGGTGAGGGCCAAGAAAAGACCTTTTACAAATATAAAGAATAGCAGGAGGAGGGTGCATTTTCTCAGAGGATCCCGGCATATGCCTTGAAGATTCAGCAGGTGATCTCAACACTTTTCACTAATCTGGAATTCCAGAAGCAGAAAGTAAGATTGTATGAACTGCAGTATAATAGTTTTCCTCACATTTTAGCATAAAGGACCTTTGATGAAATAATAACAGACCTGTTGTAGGATGCCTGCAGCGTAGCTGTCTGCAGTAAGGCGAAAAAATAAAACCGTTCTCATGTGGTCAAGCATTTTATTTACAATGAAAGAGTGTCATTATTAGTATATGGAGCAAGTTTGTATCTGAATTCACTTAGAAATAGTAACCTTTGTAAATAATTTAATTTACGCAAAGGATGTGTGCTTATGTCATCAGTTCAACAGTTTAAAAGGCATGGAATGTTTTCAGTTGATTACCCTTAGAAGCCTCGGAATAGGCGGCGCTGAGTTCTCATCCACTGTGATGAATTAACTGCTTTTGTGCTATATAGTGTCTTATAATAAAAATGATTTAAACAACTTAAAGAAGAGCATTTGTGGTGGTTTAAATTTGGAGTGTGGACCGTTGTTTCGGAATAGCTCGAGGTTTAGGGCTAGCCGCCCTTGGCTGCTCACTCTTTGGGCTTCAATGGAGTGCGCTTACCTTTATGTGGAACTGAGTAGAGGGTAATGGTCAGTGGGTTAAATCACAAGAGAGCACGTCATGAGTAGGGTTTCACAGGGATCTGTCCTAGGTCCAGTCATCTTCAGCATGTTCATCAGTGACATTGGTGAGGGATCCAGGCCAGGCTATGTCTCTTCATAGATGACACTAAGGTGTGAGGGAGGGTGAGTAATGACAAGGGAATAAAGGAAATGCAGAGAGACCGTCAAAAGCTGGAGTGGTGGTCAAGGGTTTGATAGTTGAAATTTAACATGAAAAAGTACAAGGTGATGCACCTAGGAATAAGAATCCCAGGACGGAGTACTGGATGGAAGAGGTGAGACTCTGTACTACGCCTGAGGAACAAGACTTTAGAGTTATCATCAGTGACTCCGAAAGCAATTGAATCAGTGCAGCAAGGCTTACAGCAAGGCAAATAGGCTGTTTGGGCGTATTGGGAGGGGTATTGATAGCAGAAAAAGGAAATAATACTTCCCCTGTTCAGATCCTTGGTAAGGCCACACCTGGAGTACTGCACCCATTTCTGGGGTCCTCACCTCAAAAGGTTAGGGATAGGCTCAAGACAGTACTGCTAGGATAACAAAATGATTCGGGGTCAACAGGACATGTTCTGTGAGGAGCATTTCAAGGCACTGAACATGTAGCAGGAGACCAGAAGAGAAAGGGAGATATGACACTTTCAAATCCTTAAAAGGAGTTAACAGGGTGAGCTGCAGGGAACTATTTACTTGAATATCAGCTCATGGTCAGTGGCCATGAATGGATGCTAACAGAGAGAGAGGTTCAGGAGGGACATGAAGAAATCCTGTTTTACAGATCGGTGGTGGAGCCATGGAACAGGCTGCCAGCCAGTGTAGTGGATGTAAAAACCTTCTGTGGTTTTAAGCATGGCTGGGACAGAATGAAGGGTATAGTGGTTGCTCAGGGTGTCAGGGTGGGGAGGAGAATGTGGGGTGGGAGGGCTTGGACTCTGGAAAACAATAGGCCCAGGGTTAAATATGAGAACTGGGGCAGGCACCATGGACCTTTGGGCTTTTCTGGCGCAATTATCCATGTTTCTGTGTTTCTATGTAAGATGCTTGGATCGTCTCTGTTTCTGTGTTTCTATGTAAGAAGCTTGGAGTGTCTATGTTTCTGTGTTTTGTGTAAGATGCTTGGATCCAACAGTGAAAATGAGATTATGTGGGATGACTCCTTACATAGAAACATAGACTTTGATGGCAGATAATGACTGCTTGGCCCACCTAGTCTGCCTGTTCTCTACCTACTGGATAAGCTGCAGATCCTGGTTAACCAACAGCCTATCTCTTCCTGCCCCCACAAGACTTGCCTTATGTCTGTCCCATGCATTCTTGAATTCCCCACTGTTTTTGACCTCACGACCTCTTCAGGAAGGCCATTCCATGTGTCCACCACCCTCTCTTTGAAAAATACTTCCTCCATTGCCCCTGAGCTGCCCCCTAGATTTTCAAATTGTGTCCCCTTGTTCTTGCATCTCTTTTCTGAACTATGCTACCCTCTTGGACTTTGTTGATTCCCTTGAGGTACTTAAAATTTCTATCATGTCCCCCTTTCCCTCCTTTCCTCAAGGGTATACATATTAAGCTCCTTTAGTCTCTCTTCATATGGCTTCTGTTGCAGACCCTGCACCATTTAGTTGCCCTCCTCTGGACTGCCTCCATCCTGTCTATGTCCTTGCGGAGATGGGGTCTCCAGAACTGGGCCAGATACTCCAGATGGGGTCTCATCAACTGTCTGTACAGAGGGATAACAACTTCCTGTTTTCTGCTAGTGACGCCTCTCCTATACATCCCAGTATCCCCCAGCCTTACTGCCTTCTCACACAAGCTTGCTAACCTTAAGATCATGTGATATGATTACCTCAGGTCCCTTTCCATTTTTATTGTTGTTACTACCTCCCAACCATTGTGTACTCTTCCCTGGGTTTTGTTTCACAGGTGAGGAGAGGCAGTATCGTATGATGGTTTAAGGCTCTGAGCTGCAAACATGGAGACCTGGGTTTGAATCCTACAACCCCTACTTGCATACTGTGTGACCCTGAGAGCGAGTCACTTAACTTCCCTGTGCTCCCAGGCTGCACCTGTAAACAAGCTTTCAGCTTAATGTGTCTCACCTGGTAAAACAAAAGGAAAATTAAAAAGGAAGGAAGGTGCATTATTTTGCACTTTGCATTGAATCCAAGCTGCCATACTTCTGACCATTCCTCCAACCTTGCCAAGTCCCTTTTCATCCTTTCCACTCCTCCTTGTGTATCAGCCCTGTTGCAGATCTTTGTGTCATCTGCAAGAGGCATACTTTCCTTCAGACCCTCTGCAATGTCACTTATAAAGACATTAAAAAGGACTGGACCAGTACTGAACCCCTGCGGTCCCACTAGTAACCCCTCTCTTTCTTCAGAGTGGACTCCATTTACTATTACCTTCTGTGTCCTGTTGTCCAGCCAATGTTGTACCCAGGCTACCACCCTGGGACCCACTCCCAGGCTGACTAATTTGTTTATTAATCTTTTGTGTGGGACTGTTTCAAATGCCTTGCTAAAGTCTAAATAGGCCATGTCCACAGCCCTCTCTGGTCTACTACTTTGGTCACCCAGTCAAAGAAATCGATTAGATTTGTCGGACATGACCTTCCTGCTGTGAATCCATGCTGCCTTGGGTCCTGTGCCCTACTGGCGTCTAGGTACTCAACAATTCTTTCCTTCAGAAGTGATTCCATTATTTTCCCTACCACTGAGGTCAAACTGACAGGTCTGTAGTTTCCTGCCTGTCTTGCTCCCACTTTTGTGAGGGAATCACATCTGCCCTCCTTCAGTCCTGAGTACCACACCATCCTCCCATGATTTGTTAAAAAGGGTAGTCAGTGGTGTCACTAGTTCTCCCCTTAATTCTTTTAGAATTCTGGTGTGAATCCCATCAGGCCCCATTGCTTTGCCCACCTTCAGTTTTAGGAGTTCTTTCAGAACCATTTCTTCTGTGAAAGGACTGGGATTGACCCCCTATCTGGAGTGCTTCTGTTAATTGGATTAGGTACCTCTCCCTCCTCCTCTTTTGTGAATACTGAGCAGAAGTATTAGGTTCCAGTATCCTTCTTTTTCACTGTTCCTCTCTGCCCACCACACGTCCATTCTGTCCAGCCTCACTATCCCTTCCCTTTGTCTTTCACTCATTAATGTACCTATAAAAGGTTTTATCCCCTTCTTAACCAAGTTGGCTATCTCTTCCTCAGTTTGGGCATTTGCTATTCTGCTGCCTTCCCTGCTTCCTTCTGCCTTAACTGGTACAGTTCTCTGTCCTGCTCCTTCTGTGTTTCCTTATACTTTCTAAATGCTATCTTTTCTCCCTAACCTTACTCACCACCTCTTTTGAGAACCATAGTGGCTTTTCTTTTGTTTTGATTGTTTATTTGCTTCAAACAAAGGCTTGTTGCCTCTGTGATGGCAGTGTTGATGTTTCCCATTGTTGCTTCATCCCTCCTTCTTGCCTGTTTGCTAGTGCTTTTCTGAGGTACTCTCCCATTTTGACAAAGTCATCCCTCCTGAAGTCCAGTACCCTCACTTTTGTATGGCTTGACTCTGCAGCTGAGTTTATTGTGAATCACACTGTTTGGTGGTCACTTGTTCCCAGATGGCTACCCACTTCTAGATCTGAGATCCTCTCACTGTCCCCATTTGAGAGTATGAAGTCTAAGATTGCTCCCTCCTGAGTGGGTTCCAACACTAGCTGTCTGAGGCATGCCACCTAGAGGCATCGAGAATGGCTCTGCTCTTGGATGTGGCTGCAGCAAAGGATCTTTTCTGCCACGGCCTATTCTGTGAGCAGACAAGTGCTGCAGACACTGTCATGGCTTGGCGCTGTCTAATAAACCCCACTTGGTCCTTATTGATGATGTCCAGGAGTAAGGACACAAGTCAGTGAGCCCATACTGCCACAAGAGTTTCTGGTTACAATTTAAAATTGATGTCGGGTGATACAAAGTTAGATAAACTGGGATCTTTGTTCGGCCTAAGAATGGCAGATATGACTGCATAGTTCCAGGTAGATGGGGAACACCAGTTTTCTGTACTGCATGAAAGGCTGCTTGGAAGGGTGGGAGAAGTGTTTCTTGGAATTTCTTTATAAGGTTCCTCTGGGAAGCCATCCAGCCCGAACTCTTTTAGGTTTGGTTTCTTCTTTAAGTACTGTTGGATATCGGGAGCAGTAGCTGCTGTGTTATGTCTGGCGGGAGCTTCAGGAGAGTAGTTGGGCCAAGTATTTATGGATGGTTTCAGCGGTGGCCCAGGATTCTGGTGTGTGAAGAGACTGGTAGTAAGAAGTAAGCCCTGTTAAAGTCTGAGTTTGGGGATTGAAAAGTTGAGGAATACTTGCTTGTGCATGGTGGGTACATAGGCTCCTGGCAATGGTATGGGCTGCTCTGGAGCCTCACTCATAGTCTGTTTTAAATAAAACAAGGCTTGTTCAGTTTTAGCATCCATAAGTTTTGTAGGTCACGCTTGACCTGTAGCAGCTGAGGCTTAACAGTGTTGTTCCCTGTTGGACAGATGTTTTGAGGGTCTGTAGGGTGTGCTGCAGTTCTGCATAGTGTGTTTCTCACAGTCATTTCTGCCTAGGCAGTGAGGCTGTAAGCTCACCTCGGTGCCTACTTTATGGTGTGCCACACAAGAGGAGCCTGGCCATCACTGTCAGCATTGTTTTGGATGATTTGCAGGATACGGTCTGTTAAATTGGTTACTAACTGGGGCTCCTTGAGGAGTGATAAACTAAATCTTCAGTTGGTGGTTCAGGGTGGCTTTTTAGGGCGAGTTTAGCTAAAACCAGGAGTAATCGGATAGTATACAATTAATGTGCCAGTGCTCCCCCACCAACTCTGCTGCTTAACAGCCTGCAATGTATTCAAATAACTTCAGTATTTTACTTGTTTTAGATTGCTAGAGGGTTCTTGGTCTCATCTTTCAGCTGAATTATGATCAAGCCTGACCACCACAAGGTGCCCACCTCATCGGTCAGGAAAAAGCATAATATTGTACCTTGCTATTCTGAGCTGAGGTTCCCTGCTTTCTCTCTGTCTTATGGGGATATAAGTCTCTAGCTTTAGTGCGTATATCATGTGCTCTGGCTAATAAGAGTTCACGGGGGAGCTCACCAATTAGGAGAAGGCCACAGTTCTCCGGCATGCAATTCAATATTAAGGGTTTGGCATGCTCAACCCATCAGATTTACAATACATCTTTGCAAGATTTATAGGGTGCATCTGGTGTGAGACAAGAAACAAAGCATACAATTAAGGTACCAGTGCTCTCCCCACCCTGCTGCTTAAAAGCCTGCAATTTATTCAATAACTTCAGTAATTTTACTTGTTTTAGAGTGTTTGAGGAGTTCTTGGTCTCATAAGGCAGAGAGAAAGCACGGGAACATCAGCTCAGAATGGCAAGGTAAAATATTATGCTTTTCCTGACCAATGAGGTGCCCACATTGTTGTGGGGGTCAGGCAGTCATAATTCAGCTGAAAGATGAGACCAAGAACCCTTCTAGCCATCTAAAACAAGTAAAATACTGACATTATTTGAATAAATTATAGGCTTTTAAGCAGCAAGTGGGGTGGGGGCTGATATTGACCAGCACCTTGCTGAGCATTGGCCAAGCCTGGTGAGCCCCACCCAGGGACTGTGTTAGAGGGATACATGCTAGAGAAGTCCAGGGTACAGGGTTGGGTGGTTGTTGTCAGAAAAGGCTGCTTTGGAAAGAAATGAGTCATAAGCAGTAAACTTAAGAAAGTGTGGGGTTGAACTCTTTGCAATCGCTGGTATGTCTGTAACAAAGCCACTGCTTTGGAAGATAATTTTGACAGCATCTCACTATGGTTCATTTAAACACGATTCTTCATGCCTGACCACAGAACCTCTTAGGCAAATTTATGTGTTCCTTGTAGCAGCTAGGGAAGTACTGGGTTTTAGTTTTTTGGTAGCTGTTTGTGTTATTTATGTTGGCGTTATTCCCAGTCTTACAAATAACACATTCATTTTGATGTTGGGAAAGTCACAGTTGATATCCTAACGATAGGTATATCCCAGTGGAATACTTAAATCAAAGAGCAACATTCACAGTGCTTACAAGTAGAGTTGTGCAGATAATTATTCAAGTTTAGATTGTGTGAACTATCCATGGATCTGTAGCAGTACCTTGGACAATGTACTATTCAAGTCTTTGGATATCCTGGAGGATCATATAATGCAATTAATCCATTTGCTGGACTAAACACATCGGATCGTTCAGGTAATGCAGTGTCCAAACCATTAGACATCCTGAAGGATCATGTGCACGTAATCCATTCAATGGATTAAACAGATAGGATACATTCGGATAGTGCATTATCCAAGCCTTTGGATATCCTTTAAGATCATATAGATATCCTGGAGGATTATTTAGTTTTCTGTCTGAATTCCTTTGTTGGACTAAACAGATTGGATACAGATCATCAGGGTTGTGCACTATCAAAGCCTGTGGCTGTTTTGTTGAATTATATAGTGCTCTGCCCAAATCTCTTCACTGGACTAGACTGAGCAAATTTATTCTGATAGTGCACTATTCAACCCTTTAGATGCCCTGCAGGATCATATAGTGCACTTAATCCATTCACTAGACTAAACAGATCAAATACATGTGGATATAAAGTACTATCCAAGCCTTTTGCTGTCCTGGAGGATTATATACTGTAGCACATTATTGCTTTGCTCAACCCTGTCATCCAGGCACAGGTTAGGAAGCATAGGATGACCAAGAGCTGTTTCAAAATTCGCAAATGCTTTTATTTTTCTTAACAGCAAGATAAAAATAAAATTATTCAGTATAACGGTTTACAAAAGCAGTACAAACAGAGAAAACTAAGTCCTTCTTCTGAGGGTATCTCTTAATTCCAAGTTTCAGTCCCTCATTCTCCTTGTCTCTCTAGCAAAGGATTGCTGTTCTTTGTTTAAGTCTTTGTTTGGGAACTCGTTAAGAGAGCCTGCTTCACACAGAATGTTCTTGTAAGTTTACAGAATGTTCTTGTCAGTTTCGTTCCTTGCAGGTGCAGCAAATAGTACATGATGTAGCAGAACTGACCTCTTGTTGGCAGTTCTGCAAAAGGCTTAAAATTGCATCTCAGGTTAACCCCTTGAGTTCCAAATAGCTTTTTGCAATCATTTCAACAGTATAATTATATATAATTTTAAATAAAGGGATCCCAGTTTCACATACAGTTTCACAGAGATTCACGTATATTTTTTATAACTTCAGATATGCATGGGGAAGAAAAGACAGAACAACAAGTAAAGGCAGAGAGATAGCGAGGCAGAGAATTAAACTATTGGAATGATCAGTTCCTAGTTCTCACAAGAAAATTTAGTTAGCACTCCAGATAAAGAAGAGGTAGAAATGGAGAGGATCGAACAGACCCTGCGTTTAAACTCTTTCTGCATAACAAATGGGTCAGAGCCTTATTCAACCCTGTCACAAGCCCTAGTGATAACATTACAATAGCCCTGTCTCATACTGATGTTAGCAGTTGAACTCAAAGAGACAAAGGTAAATGTTTACAAGTTATGACTCTTAGCCTGACCTTGCATCAACTGAAGATAAAATGGACTGACTCAAAATATGCAATTTAAAATTTACCAGTTATGAGCGGGCAGGACTTCCATGACTCATGAATAGAAACATAGAAACATAGACTTTGACGGCAGATAAGGACCACTAGGCCCATCTAGTCTGCCCATTTCCATACCTACAGGATAGGCCGCAGATCCTAGTTAACAAACAGCCTATTCCTTCCTACCCCCACAAGAATTGCCTTATGTCTGTCCCATGCATTCTTGAATTCTCCCACAGTTTTAGACCCACAACCTCCTCAGGAAGGCTGTTCCATGCATCCACTACCCTCTCTGTGAAATAATACTTCCTCACATTGCCCTGAACCACCCTCCTTCTATCTTTAAATTGTGTCCCCTTGTTCTTGCAAGTCTCTTTTTCTGAAAATGCTACCCTCTTGGACTTTGTTGATTCCACTGAGGTACTTAAAAGTTTCTATCATGTCCCCCTCTCCCTTCTTTTCTCAAGGGTATACATATTAAGCTCCTTTAGTCTCTCCTCATACGGCTTTTCTTGCAGACCCTGCACCATTTTAGTTGCCCTCCTCTGGACTGCCTCTATCCTGTCTATGTCCTTGGAGATGGGGTCTCCAGAACTGGACACAGTACTCCAGATGGGGTCTCACCAACTGTCTGTACAGAGGGATAACAACTTCCTGTTTTCTGCTGCTGATGCCTCTCCTATACATCCCAGTATACTCCCAGCCCTCCCTACTGCCTCCTCACATTGCTTGCTAACCTTAAGGTCATCTGATATGATTACCCCAGGTCCTTTCCTTTTTGTTGTTGTTACTACCTCCCCACCCATTGTGTATTCTTCCCCAGGGTTCTTATTTCCCAGGTGCATTATTTTGCACTTATTTGCATTGAATCCTAGCTGCCATACTTCTGACCATTCCTCCAACCTTGCCAAGTCCCTTTTCATCCTTTCCACGCCTCCTGTGTATCAGCCCTGTTGCAGATTTTTGTGTCATCTGCAAAAGGCATACTTATCCTTCAGTCCCTCTGCAGTGTCACTGATGAAGACATTAAAAGGACTGGACCCAATACTGAACCCTGCGGTACCCCACTGTAACCCCTTTCTTCAGAATGGACTCCATTTACAATTACCTTCTGTGTCCTGTTGTCCAGCCAATGTTTTACCCAGGCTACCACCCTGGGTCCCACTCCCAGGCTGGTTAATTTGACTATTAATCTTTTGTGTGGGACTGTGTCAAATGCCTTGCTAAAGTCTAGGTAGGCCATGTCCACAGCCCCTCCCTGGTCTACTACTTTGGTCACCCAGTCAAGAAATCTATTAGATTCGTCTGACATGACCTTCCCGCTGTGAACCCATGCTGCCTTGGGTCTTGTGCTCCACTGGCCTCTAGGTACTCGACTATTCTTTCCTTCAGAAGTGACTCCATCACTTTCCCTACCACAGAGGTCAGACTGACAGGTCTGTAGTTTCCTGCCTCTGTCTTGGACCCACTTTGAGAAGGGGAATCATCCGCCTTCCTCCAGTCCTCGGTACCACACCATCCTCCCATGATTTATTAAAAGAGTAGCCAGTGGTTTCACTAGTTCCTCCCTTAATTCTTTTAGAATTCTGGGGTGAATTCCATCAGGACCCATTGCTTTGTCCACCTTCAGTTTTAGGCGTTCTTGCAGAACCCTTTCTTCTGTGAAATGACTGGGATTGACCCCCTATCAAGAGTGCTTCTGTTAATTGGATTAGGCACTTCCCCTCCTCTTTTGTGAATACTGAGCAGAAATATTCGTTCAGTATTCCTGCTTTTCACTGTCCCCTCTGCCCACCCACTGTTCATTCTATTCAGCCTCACTATCCTCCCTTTGTCTTTCTCACGCTCGCTGATGTACCTATAAAGGTTTTATCCCCTTCTCAACTGAGTTGGCTATCTTTTCCTCAGTTTGGGCCTTTGCTATTCTGACTTCCCTCTCTGCTTCCTTCTGCCTTAACTGGTACAGCTCTCTGTCCTGCTCCTTCTGTGTTTCCTTATACTTCCGAATGCTATCTTTTCTTCCTGACTTTCACAGCCACCTCTTTTGAGAACCATAGTGGCTTTTTCTTTCATTTTGATTTGTTCATTTGCTTCACACAAAGGCTTGTTGCCTCTGTGATGGCAGTTTTGATAATTCCCATTATTGCTCCACACCTCCTTCTAGCCTGTTTGCTAGTGCTTTTCTGAGGCACTCTCCCATCTTGCCAAAGTCAGCCCTCCTAAAGTCCAGTACCCTCACTTTTGTATGACTTGACTCTGTAGCTGAGTTTAATGTGAAGCACACTGTTTGATGGTCACTTGTCCCCAGATGGCAACCCACTTCTAGATCTGAGATCCTCTCACTGCCCCCGTTTGAGAATCACGAGGTCTAAGATTGCTCCCTCACAAGTGGGTTCGAAACTAGCTGTCTAATGCCTGCCACCTGTAGGGCATCAAGAATGGCCCTCTCTTGGATATGGCTGAGCAAATGTGCTCCAGTTAACATCTGGCATATTCAGGTCTCCATCAACAGTATCTCCTCTTTCTCTGCCATTCTAAGAATGCCTTCTATCATATCCTTGTCCATTCCTTCCCCTGACATGGGGTCTGTACACAACCCCTGTGCGGATTGTGGTGCCCTTTCCAGTCTCCAAGGTGACCCACAGTGCCTCCTCTCCTCCCTCCCTGTTTACTCTTTTGTTCAGTTGCTTTTATCCGTTCCTTTACATGAGAGCTACTCCTCCCCTCTTCTCCCCTGCCTGTCTCTCCTGTAGGTTATGTACCCTGGTATGTTAACATCCCAGTCATGGTTCTCTGTGTACCATGTTTCTGTGACTGCTACTGATATCCAGGCATCCCTCTTCCATTAAGGCAATCAGCTCAGGGAGCTTGTTGCCCAGACTATGGGCATTGGTACTCATTACCCTCCATTTCCTGGTGGCCTTACTCCCTTTTGCCCCATCCTGTCCTTCTTGCCTTTGTCACTTTCTCCATTTACCCTGTCCTTCTCCCTATCGACACCTCTATGTTGGTGTTTGCCGCACTTACTACCGTGATTATTTGGGGGCTAAGATTTTCCTGCTCCTTTCCAGTGCCTCCCCTTGGCTAGTTTAAAAGCTTGCCAATGAAGCATTTAAACCTATCACCTAGGATCCTGGTTCCCCTCCCGGACAGATGCAGTCCATCATGCCAGTATAGGCTTGCATCACTCCAGGTGGACCCCAGTCCCCAATGAAGCCAAATCCCTGGAGCTCCACACCAGTTTTCAACCACTGATTGAATCCCATGGTGCGGAACACCCTAGCCTCTCCTATGCCATAGATGGGTAGCACCTCCGAGAAGGTTACCGTGCATGCTACTTGACTAAGGCCCATCCCCAATTCCACAAACTTTTCCTGCACTTCTCTAATCCCTTTCTTAGCCAGGTCATTTGTCCCTAGGTGGACAATGACATCCAGCTCCCTCCCTGTGCAGCTGCTCCGCAATCCTGAGGATTCGCTTCCTGTCCCTGCAAGCCATGGCGCCAGGCAGGCACCTTACCTCCCTCTCCCTTCCTCCCCCAGTTCTACCTTCCTAACAATGGATTCCCCACCAGGAGTTGTTTCCTTCCCTGCAGGGTCCTCTGCCACCCTCCTGTGGGTCTCCTTTGTGGAGGTTCCCAGCATCCTCCTTGGTCTCCACTGTGGGTGCTTCCATAGAGGAACCACACTTTGTCAGAATGGCATAGGAATTGTGGAGAGGTACAATGGGAGGGATGGCCTCTGTTCCACCACCCTCACCTTCCCTGAGCCCACTGTGGTCCAACCGCTCCTCTTTCTTGGCAACCTCTGAGGCAGCGGCAGTGGCACTGGTGGTCCCTGGATGGAAGAGGAGGTCCCTAAATCCTGGCCAACTCAGCCTGGAGATGAACAACCTCCTCCTCAGCCCAGAGGTGCCTGCAGATGGGACAACACCGCATCTTCCAGAACATCTCCCGAAGACTGCTGCTCCACAGCCACTGCACTGCACCACTCCAATCATGTCTTATTTCTGGCCCCTTAACTGTTTGCAATCCTTACTCTTTCCTCTCTTCCTTACTTTCTGCCTGTGTGCCCTTTAAGCTCCTGATTGTCCTGTTCTGAGACAAGAATATCCTATTTCGCAGTAGACCACTTACTTGCTCAGAGGCAGACCTCCAGCAGCTAGAGGGGTCCGGAGAGCTACTCTTGCCCTTCTAGGATGGTGGGGTCCTTGGTGGTTCTGTGATCTGTGAATGGTGACGTGCCTTACCGCCTCATGCTTGGAGATAAGTTGCATATTTTGAATCAGGCAATTACATATCCTTGTTCACACTCCCAGGCTAGCAGGATAAAAATTGTGGATCCCAGTGGATGCTCGCCTGCAGGAAGAGTGAAGTGGTGTGATTTGCTGCCCCTAGTGGCCGAGGTGATGGCAACTGAAGTGGCTAGTGTTCCAGGACTAGCCTGAGCTGAGTTAGTAGCGCAGCCCCTTCAGGCTGTGCTTTCAGGGGCGGTGGTTTGGGAGAACAGGGAATATGCTGATGTGACTCAGTGAATGATGCTCACCCCACCTCCCTGTTGGGCAGCTAAGGTATGCAGCAACTTTGCCACCTCCTTCTTCCAAGTGTTGCATCCCACAGGGCGCTGTAAGGGGAGGCCCCAGAAACTGATAGGAGAGAGTCTATCAACTCTGGGTGTCCAGTTCAGAGCAAGAGATTTATAGTGTATGGTAGAACATTGTTGTAGATAGAAATCCATAACTAGAATAGAGTTGTTATGCTGCAGTAGCTATGTCATCACAGCTGTTATGTTGCACAGGCTACTTAGCTACTGCAGCATAACAATATAGAACACACACGATGCGCTTTGGATAAGAGTCGCAAGATAGAAAGTGGCTGCGGAGGTGAGAGCGGTATTGCTGGAGAGTTGTACCAATGAAATCAACAAGTAAGGACTCAGCAAGGAAAACGAACTCTTTGTTCATAGTGACAGCTCCAGACACTATAAAGGACGTATGGGCCACTATCCACAGCAACGCGTAGTAGCTATCTAGTGGTTGTCATGGCACCCAAAACCTCTTGAGCTGCACTCCTGGGTTTAAATGGTCGCCATAGACAACTGCTCAATAGCTACACACACTTGTTATGGATAATGGCCCATACATTATCCTCTATATAGATGACTGAAGGAAAGCTAAGTCCCAGAGTAGACCCTCCCCAAAAACATTATTTTTATTTCAAGTAAATTCCTGACTATTAGTATTACAGTGTTTTGTGCTCCAGTTTTTGTGTGTGAAAAGTTGAGTAGCACATATAATTTTTCAACATCTAGATTTCTAAGTGCAAACGCCTATGTTACTACAAAATAAAGTAAATTTAAGTCCTATTTCATTCAGGATAGACTTTCTGCACCATCATTAAAGTGTTAAAACAAATCTGAGCCACTTGAGAAAACTTTATAATTTCTACCGAGATGGGAATGGAGAACCTTTTCTTTTATTCATTTCATACAGAAATTATGCAAATTTAAGTGGTTTCAGAACGCTTTACACCTGTGCCTTTATTAAGCATCTTATGTAAGGGCACAGTAAACAATCCTTGCAGCAAATAAATGAAAGACAATTACCAGCATTGTATAACTGAAGCATGCTGTACTGTAGAGATTATACCACTATTTACATTTTCTCGTGATACTTCTCCCATCATGTCAAACCTCTATAGAGAAACAGTGTAATTATTTGTAAAAGAAAAAACAAATAGATTGGGCTCTTTCAGCAGTTTTATTCAGGAAATGAACTAGGTGGGACTGATGATGGGCAGACTCAGTGGACCTTTGGTCTCCTTCTGCCATCATTTTCTATATTTCTATGATATACTGTAATATCTGTTTAGGATAATGAAAAACAAATATGGTAGCCATGGTAGTTGAGCCGAGATACAGCACAAAAAAATGTTTTGTGAAATTTTGTTTGAGAAACAAACTGTATGGTTTTGTAATGTTCAATACTGTGCACTTAATTTTTAAAATTTACCAGTATTCTTTACCTTAGATTTTATACCTTCTGATGTATTTTTGCCTTGTGTTTCCTACTTGCCCAGTACATCACATGTATGTGCATGCTGTATCACTTGCCTTGTAACGCTTTATGTTTATTTTACTTTTGATATGTTATATTTTTATACCTTATTTGATTTATGTGTACTATTTACTTCTCCATTTTATTTTACTCCTTGTGCCCTCATTTTCCTTGGTTGTACCTAAAATGATTTTTGGCTCAGTGTGCCTTCCTTGTAAACCTCTTACTAAATAATTATAAAATAGCAAGAAAAATCTAGAAATCTCATTGGCCAAGTGAGATCAGCTGACCCGATACATTAGTTAAGCAATAAACCCACGACGGGGTGTGGGTGATGCTGGGTTTACCACGCCTGGCATGATTCGAGTCACGAGGCCTCTGGCCAAGTGAGCAAACTATGCCTGATGTTGGTAAGCCTCGCATCACCCACTCCTGGAGTGGATTATTGCATTTATTCAATGGCCCTCTAGGTTCTGCGACATAGAATAAAATAAAGAAAAACTTTTGTTTTGTGTTTTAATTGGTTTTCTTGGTTTTATTCCGCCAAGCAAAACAGTTCTGTGTTGCTATGGTAACAGGCTGAATGGAGAGACAGGGCAGAGGCAGTCGCTGCTGGGTCACAGGTTGGGGGCGCTTTGAAAATAACTTTATTTGTTTAAGTGGGAAATGGACTGTAATCACTGGCTGCCCATTTTTCTCTCTTCAGAGGGGCTCATTGCAGTGTCTGTGGAGAGCACTGTGAGCGAGGCTACTGGAAAACAAATGTTTACACTTTGGAGACGCTCTGGGACTGACAAGTGAATGTCACTGCTGCTAACAGTAATAGGCTGCCACTGGAGACTGTGTGCTTCCGGGTTCATCTCTTCAGGAAGGACACTGCAACTGTGTCCTCAGGGGATTTCTCCCTTTTTTTTCCATTTCGTTGGTTAATCTAAATTAAAATGATTCCCACTGTGGCAGCGGACTGCAGGTACACAACAGACCAGGAATGAAGCGGGAGGAGTGACAGACTGGGGCAATGGAGCGAGCGGCAGTGGAGTAACAGACTGGGAATGTAGTGGAGATGAGCGGCAGGTCCGCTACAAAGGTACATTGGTGGTGTGTTGAAAATTGTTCCTGAGCTGTCCTCCAGTGCTTGGCAGTGGTAAAAAGTATCACGGTGTTCGAGGTTCCAGCTGGTAATGGCGCATGTTTCAGTTGAGCGGGGTGAAAAAAGTATCTGCGGTGTTCCGAGGGTTCTGGCGGCAATGGCTGCATGTTTCAGTTCACCCGTGAAGGCTGCAAGTGGTGAGAGGGCTAAGTGTGGAGCAGCCATGAATTACCAACACCACAGATTAGCGCCTTAGCAGGTATTCAACTTGGCAGTTTCTGGCCACTAACGCTCGTGTTGGATTGATTTTAGAAAGGCGGCTGACTGGCACCTTTTGCGCTGGTAATGCTAGAATTTACAATGCCTGAAAGGTGCCAATTAGCCAATCAGAGTATCCGCTTTGAAGCCATTGTATAAATCTCTATATACGCACAGTCATCCTGGTCCTAAACCACACCACACAATGAGCAATCAGTCCTCCTACAACCAGAACTATCTTCCATCAGTCTCCCTACAACCAGAACTGATCTTCCACCACAAACATGGCTGATACCTTTACACTGTAGAAACCTTCAACTGGGTCCTAAAAAATTACCTTAAATATAAAATAAAACATATTAATTAAATGTTGTTTACCAGATCATCACACTCTCCTTACACACATAAACAAATTAGAAACATTAAGTATTTTTATAGTCTTCATTACAACTCTTTCTTTGCTAACAGTGAAAATCCCCTTCTATCTTTACCTGCTCACCAGGGAAATCTCTTCTGCTTTCCCTGACAGTGAGATAATTGAGTCTTTGGCTCTAAAACAGGCCTTTGTTGTCTGTGTGTATAGTATGTTATTAGAGGAACATTCTGCTAGTAGAACTGAGCAGAATTTTGAATCCCTGCATTTTATGGTAAACATTCCATGATAAACATTCCATTTCTTGAATGTGGGAAACACAGAGATGAAAAAATAGAATGAAGAAAGTAAGCAATAATACTATGTAACCAAAGAGAAAAGGTGGTAAATGTCTCACTTTGTTGTTTAGCTTTTAGGACAGAGTGAGCAGTTCATAATGCTGTTAGTGAGTGTGGCAGTTTTGAACTACACCATGCTTGCAGCACCAGGGAACTCAGAAACCTCTGTTATGGCTTCCTTTAGTTTTGTGTACAGAGTGAGGAGAATGAAATAAAGTAAGGGGCCTATATGTCATACTTAGAATGAGGAAACATCATTTGTGAATTGTCGTGGCTGGCAGGGGAATATGAAGCTTAAGTGGGCAGGGAGGCACACACTGTATACCACTACTTTAATCTAGCACCAATAGGCAGAAGGACTATTTTATCTTAAAAGCACAGATTCACTGACATTTTACTTATTTAAAAATGTGTTTCAAAATAAAAAACTGCTTCTAAAAATAAAGGGCCATTTAAAAGCGCAATAAGACACTCTGGGGTTGTGCATTGTGGTGTGATAACTGCACTTCTGGGATGATTGGTGCTTGGCCTCCGCCTCGGTGGCTCTAACTATGGAGTGTGGTTATCACATCAGAATGCACACCCCATCTTTGGTCTTATTGCTTACATAAAATGTCAGCGAGAAAAGAAGGACCTGAGATTGGCTGAACTACATCAGTTGACCAGCTGGTAAGATTTGTCTTACCACACAGCTAGCTGTTAATCAAATTAACAATTGTTGATGGCTCTTTGTGCAGTGTCAGCTATTCAGTGTTCCAAAATCCCCATGAACCCCTTCAGGTGTCCCCTTAAAAGGTTTTGGAATACTTATTGGAAGAACTTTCATACTCAGGACTGCAGTACTCCAGAATCAAGGTTCACTTATCTGTTGTTTCAGTTTATCATGAACCGATCAACACCCTGATGTTGGCTCAGTTGCCACTGTTCAGGAGACACCTCAGGGAATCCTGTTGTCGAAATTAATGGTTTATGTTTTTCAAGTTGTGACGGTAACATTTTCAATAAGAAGATTCACGTTAAAAAGGACCACCAGTACAGAAACCAGTTAGTCCCTCGGATCGCAGTCATGTGCTGGACATGCTTCCTCACAAACCTTGAGCCAGTTGCAACCTTTGACGTGAAATTACTGACATGCTAAGGGAGAGGTTGTAGTAAAGGGATTTCAGTCTACGGGCGGACTGGAAAATCCCAGCTACCTCCTGCACAAGTACTTTTGGATGCATTTCAGGGTAGTTTGCTGACCCAGGTGTTGTGAAACACACTTGGAAGAGGGCTGTGTGGACCTGGTCCTGTCTAACTGTGAGCATGTTCAGTATGTGAAATGGAAGTACCACTTGTAGGCAATGACCACCAGATGGTGTGATTCCACCTGGACATGAGCAGGGGGTTGATTAAGACCAGGATAAGGGTTTTGAACTTTAAGAGGCTAGACTTTGGTAGGATGGGAGAATTTCTAGTAGGACACCTTGCGGGATCAGAAGGAGATGGATGTGAAACAGAAATGGGCAACAGTTAAGGAGGAAGTGATGGAGGCCATTAGTGACTGTGTCAAAATCAGAAGTAAGAAAACTAAGGCCAAAAAGCCCAGCTGGTTCAGCAAGGATGTGGCAAACATACTCAGAAGGAAGAGGATATGGTAGATTACTGTGCTGAATCATGGGAGGTGAGCAGAGCAGTTAGGGTTGCAAAGGCTACAAGTGAAGTGCAGCTAGCACAGGGGTAAAACTAGGAGTGGCCTTTTTCCAATATATATATATAAGAGGAAAAAGAACATAAAGGATGAGATAGTCATATTAGAAAAGGAGGGTGGTTTGGAAGACAGTAGTCAAGAGAAAGCAGAGGTACTTAACAAGTACTTCTGTTCAGCCTTCACTAGAGAGGACAAGCCAGTGCCACAAGGGAATGGGGAGGGAGGAGGCCAGGAGGGGAAATCACTGATGGAGACCATTCTGAAAGAGCAATTGGTGAGCTTTCTGGAGAATAATGGGCTCCAGGATGAGGTAGTATAGGTTTTATTGAGAGGTCCTGCCAGACTAACCTAATTGTCTTCTTGACTGGGTCACCAGGACATTGGATTGGGGCCAAGCAGTTAATGTCCTCTATTTGGACTCCTGCAGGGCCTTGGACTCTGTACCTCAAAGGAGACTGGTCAGGAAGCTGGAAGACCTGGGTGTGGGGGCTAAGCTTGTTGGTGGGTCAGAAGTTGGCTGCAGGACAAAAGTCAAAAGGTGGTAGGCAGAGGAGACTTCTCAGAAGCTAGGCTTTTGACCAGTGGGGTCCCACAGGGCTCTGTGCTCAGTCCAGTGTTAACATATTTGTGACATAGCGTGATGGGATCAAGGGTAAGATCTCCTTTTATGGACAACACAAAGCTGTATGGAAGTGTGGACACTGAGGAGGGAGACAGGAACTCAGGGAAGACCTGGTTGCGCTAGAGAATTGGTCTGGCATTTCAAGACTGGGGTTCAATGTTAACAACTGTAAAGTTATGCACTTGGAGGCAAAAACCTAGGGGACCAGATACTGGTGGTGTGCAGGTAACCAGGTCAGATGAAGAAAAGGACCACAGTGTAATTATCACAAGTGACCTGAAACACTCTGTACACTACAGGAGAGCTGCAACCATAACAAATTGGATGCTGGGCTGCATAGCCAGGAAAATTACCAGCAGGAAAGTGGAGGTCTATTCTGCTGCTGTGCAGGTCTTTAGTGAGACCGCACCTTGAGTATAGTCTACAGTACTGGTGCCCTTAAGAAGGATATCAGCTTGCTGGAAACAGTTCAGAGAAGGGCTTCAGGATGATCCAGGGCCAGCAAGGCAACACCTATGAGCAGAAGCTAAGGGAGCTCAACATGTACTCCTGAGGGCAGAAGGGAGATAGGGGACAGGATTGAGACCTTCAAGTACCTTAAAGTATAAACAGTGTGTGTACTGAGGGCTCTTCAGCCTTAGTGGAAACAAGACCACTAGGGTAAGAACCTGAAGCTGGTGGGGAAGGTTCAAGAGGGAGATGAGGCACTTTTCATCAAGAGGGTGGTAGCTAAGTGGAATAAGTTGCCAGAGGAGGTGATATCCCTAGAAAATGGGGACAGCTTCAAGAGAGGTTAGGACAGGGTGAGGGGAAAGTTGCAGTGAGGTGAGAGAAGGGGTGGGGTATTTGAGAGGGATTACGGAGGATATGGGGAGGGACAGTTCCTCTGTAAACACAGTGGAAACTGCGCACTGAGCAGACTACATAGACCGTAGGGCCTTTATCCACTGGCAGATTCATATGTTCATATGTATGCTCATACACGGAAAGCAGTATTACTGGTAGCCATCACCTCTGCATGCATAGTGCCTGAGATACAACTCTAGTCATGGATCCTTTGTATTCTGTTTTCATAGGGACAAATGGGTCCTGTACATACTCCCAGGTTTTTACCTAAGGTGGTGTCAGAGTTCCACTTGAACCAGTCCTTGGCTCTGTCTGCATGTTTTCCCAACCCTGAGAACAAATAGCATTGCAGTACCTTGATGTCAAAAGTGTTCTTAGGCTCTACCTAGCTAGAACTGAGACCATAGACAGGCAAAGCAGCTGTTTTTTCTTTCAGTCTTAATCCATAGGGTCTCCTTCCACTGTACATTGCCTGTCTAGGTGGATTGTGAATTGCCTCCACCACTGCTACACCATGGTGGTGGTGAAGATAGGGGCTGTGTCGACACTTATTCCACAAGAGCAGTAGCCTCTTCCTAAGCAGAGTGCAACTCGGTGCCCATTGCAGAGATCTGCAGGGCTGCCACATGGAGCACTGTGCATACTTTCACCAAGCACTAATCTAAGCTCTGGATGTCCATTCCAGGCAGCATGCCAGCTTTGGCAGAGCTATTCTGAATGGCTTGCTTTCCTGATTGAGTTCTAGACTCCAACCTTCCCAGTCCAGAGGACTGTTTTCTGAAGCTTGTACTCTGACCCTAAATTGGATTCAATAGAGAAGATTGATTCTTGGAAGGTAAAGAAATTATATACTTAACTATAATTTTAGGTCTTCCTGAGTATCTTCTCCATAGAGTATTATGATCCGCCCTTCCTCCCCTGGGCTCAGGCTAACTGCAGTGTTGTTGTGCTTTATTGTTTCGTATTTATCTCGGTGTTCAGGGAGACCAGTACAGATCCAGAGCTGTTGAGTCGTGGCCTATAATAGGTATTTCTTCAGCTCTTAAACCTGATTTGCTTCTGTCATATTTCACCCCTTCCGCTTCCGCCCCTGGGCCCATGGTTTGATGGGTCTCTGAGGGAGCTGTGGGGTTAGCGTGAGGTTAGAACGTCACTGGTGGAAATCTCGCCCTGATACCGACCACCTTATTTTGTTAGAGCGTTATAAACTCTATCAATCAGCATTTCCTTAAGAAGGCAGAATTCCTGTCCAGGAAATCACTGTTGCCTGAATCGACGGCTCAACTCTTCCGAACTGTGGACGGGTTGTGCAGCCCAGCTCTGTCTGCAGCTCAATCGAGTTTTTCACAAATGGAGTGTGATGAGTTAGCTCGATTCTTTGTGAATAAGGTGACTGACATCAGGCAGGAGGTACGTCAGTCTCGTTCTATGGGGGATGCTGTTGGTCGGTGCTTGGTCACTATGTCTGGTGTTTCCTGGAGTACCTTTGACCTGCGGAGTTCGTTGACATTATGAGAATTGTCCAGAGATCGCCCCACATGCTGTAGTTTAGATCCAGGCCTACTTCCCTGATTTTGGGTTGTAGTGATAGCATTGGCCCGTCTTAGCTCAGATTGTCCGGTGCTCCTTGAATCGGGTGAGTTTCCAAGCTCCCTGAAGAGGCGGTGGTGACACTTCTTCTGAAGAAGCTTTTGGATCTGGAGACTCTAGCAAACTACAGACCCATCTCTAACCTTCCTTTGTGGGAAAGGTTATTGACAAAGTTGTGGCAACTCAACTGGAGAACCATTTAACCATCCATAATTTATACGAACCTCTCCAATCGGTTTTTTAAGAGGCATAGTACTGCGACTGCTCTGATTCGGGTGCTAAATGATCTCCTGATGGCGAGATCGGAGAAACCACTCCATCTTGGTACTCCTTGATCTATCTTCAGCTTTTGACACTGTGGACCAAGGGGTCCTGCTCGAGCACCTAGGATCCATCTGTGGGCTGTCTGGTACAGTGCTCAGATGGTTTTCATCTTTCCTCACTGGTAGAATGCAGAGAGTTGTCTTGGGATTATTTTCTTCCAGTCTTTCTCTCTGCCTTGTGGGTGCCTCAGGGCTCGGTGCTGTCTCCCATGTTGTTTGCAGTGTACATGCTGCCCCTCTGAGACATTGTAAGACTGTATGGGCTGAGGTTTCATTGCTATACTGACGATACCGAGCTCTACCTGTCTTTCGCCTCTGACCAGGTTGGTGCTATCTCAGTATTTAACAGCTGCCTCATTGAAATCCAGGATTGGATGAGCTCTAGCAGGTTAAAGTTGAACGCAGGTTTTGGTGGTGGATAGAGGGGTTGAGGACTGATCTGGCCTCTGGTTTAGTCTTGGGGGTGCTCAGATCCTTACCTCTGAACGGGTTTGTGACCTGGGAGTGATACTTGACGATGGGCTGACCTCGTCATCATGTGTTGGCAGTCATCAAGTTAGCCTTTACCATCTTAGGAACATTGCTAGGATCAAGCATCTCGCTCCATCCAGTGACTTACCTGTTTTGGTCCACGCCTTTGTGACCTCGCCTTGACTATTGTAACTCCCTTTACTTAGGGCTTCCTGGGGTTGATATCCGCCGCTCAGCTAATTGCAGAAACGCTGCTGCACGCTTACTGACTGGGGTATCTAGGAGATCTCACATTACCCCAGTGCTGCGCAATCTGCATTGGCTGCCGTTCAGTGGCGGATCACCTTTAAGGTAGGTTTATTAACCTACAAAGCCCTACACGGCCTTGGCCCTGACTACTTGAAAGAGCTCCTGGTTCCTTACACCCTGTGTGACAGCTCTGCTCGGCTGATATGGGGTTGCTGGAGATTCCAAGGATTAGCTTAAATTCATCTGGGGCTCGCGCTTTGTGTTTGTTGCCCCTACCCTCTGGAATTCTCTGCCTCGACAGCTACGGAGTGCAGGACAATGAGGAGCTTTAAGCAGGCACTGAAGACTTTCTTATGGGCAAAGCTTTTCCTGAATTTCTATGATTTTATTGATATTTATTGAATTTTTGAATTTTATGTATCTGTAAGCGCTTTGATATTATGAAAGGCACTCTATTAAATAAAGTTATTATTATTATTGTTGCCTTCCTCCCTCCTTGAATAGGTAAGACACTGAGTTTTATGCTGAAGTTGTTGTCCCTTGTAGGGGACCAGCTAGGCTACTTTATGCCTTTAGATAGTGGTTAGGTTGCTCATAGGTTTGATTTCACATGCTCCTCTCCTACTCAGGTAAAAGGGTACTGAGGTAGTTGGGGGCAGATACCACTGCATACTGGTGGGCACAAGCAGGAGGAGTGCACATGGTGCATATCCGTGCTGCCAACCCCTGAATGTTCTGGCTCCCGCAGGGTCCTACCATCTTCCAGCTCAGACTCATAGGTGCTACTTACAGAGAAGATATTCAGAAAGATCTACAGTTACAGTAAGAACATAACTTTTCTTTTTGTTTCCTTAGGTCTTAGTATTCAGGCAGACTGCCTTCCACATTGTCCCTTACCTTTACCCCTTTGGGTCAGCACCCCTCCTTTGTACCCCATTCACTCTTTAACTTACTGTTGTTCCAGACCTCGCTAACTTTTGAGCCCTCCCCACCCTGCACATTTTCCTAATCTGTTTCAGTCCCCTGCTCTGCTGCTTCTTCCCTCTTGCTGTTGGCTCCATTTCAGTTTCCCATTTATAAGTTTCAGTTGTTCAACAGGTTGCACACTTGCCTCTGTGGCCTGAAGATCAGAAGGTTGTGGGTTCTAGCCCCACACCAGGAACATGGGGTAAATCCCATTACTGACACTGTAGTGCAGCATGAGGAGGAGGAGGAGGATGCACTCCTGAGGTGCTGTCTTTCAGATGAAATGTTAAACTGAGTCCCTGTCAGCCTGTTCTGGTGGTTGCTCAGGTTCACATTAAAGATCTCATGGCAGTGGAGAATTCTGTTAAAGAAAACCAAATATAATAACTTCAAAATAACATCATACTTTTAATAGGCACAAATAAATACCTGATCAAGAGAATGTGAAAACAAAAGGAATAATAAACACACTAATAATTAAAGCATATTCCCATGGCAGTAGGGAATTTCCCCAGTGTTCTGGCAGAATGTCTCCCATTCACTAAAATACAACCAACAGCTTAATCTGATTCAGTTTCAGTTGGGTTCCATCTATAACAGTATCCCTCTGTGCCCCTCCTCAACAAGATCACAAATGGGCAGAATTGCCTAGCACCTCCTTTCCCAGTCAACAAAAACAAAATATATATATATATTCGGGGAGAGTCTAGGTAGGTACCCCTTTCACTCTCTCAGATTAAATGTCCGTCTCTCTTGTCAAGTGAAGACATCACTCTTGAAGAGCCTTCTGTCCAAGAAGTTCCCTCAGTCTCCCATATAATGGTACCCTCCTCCTGACACCATCTCTTTAGCCACCTGTTGAATGCCTCAAACTGCTCCTTCCTTACCCTATCTTTACACTTCCCTTTACCCCATGCAGAAGGACCTTGGAAGAAGCCAGGGAAGCAGAGTGTGCTTTCAGTGTGTCCCCAGCCTCCAGAGGTTACTATGGACTGCTTCCAGAGGCTGGTCCGCCAGATCATTGGTAAACAAGTGTACCAACACTCCAGCCTCCCTCCTCTCCCTTTGGCATCCTCCCTATCCTATCAATATCCCACATGGATGATGCAACTGGTAGGTTTTGACCACCTCTCCCTTTCCTCCTCCTCCACTACCTTCTACACCCCTTAAAGTGATTTTGTGAGCTTTCACAGATGTCTTTTGACATAGTATGCCATTGCAGTCCATGCTTCAGATGTTGAAGCTGCAGTTTGTTTTGTAAAAAAAATCTCAGTCATTTTATTTATTTTTTTACCTATTATTTTTCCACTCCTACTGTCCTTCAACCACCACTCCTTCCGTCCTCAAGGAGTGACACCCTCCCAACCCTTACCTGACCAACTGGGTCTGCCCCTAAAGTGCCACACTGACTGGGCCCTTGATGGCCGGATTACCCCAGGCGGGGCAAGAAGATCCCCCCACTCCCTTTTTCCCCTGTGGTGAGCTGCACAGTGGGGTCTGCCCTGGTCGGCAGATTGGAGACTGGCTCCGGAGGACTTCATCTAAGCGGCTGGAGGGCTTTTCCTCCAAGTTGTATCCCGACATTTGGCGTGCAGTGAGGACAAGGCTGTTGGCGTGCATAGAGATGCGTCGAAGCGGTCCTCTGCCAGCGTCTCACCCTTGCGTGGCGTCTCCCCAGCTGCACCGACCACCTGAGGTTTCCCCAACAGGTGGCGATATCGCAGCGGAGGTCGCTCCCTCCTCCCAGAGAGGAGAGCAGCCGTTGGGTGCTCAATCCTTCTCCTCCCTGTCAACCCCGTCGACCAGAGTCCACTCCCGAACCCGGTCGCTGGTGTGGTATGTGTGTGGCGCCCAGCGCTCAACCCTTAGCGCCACTGGGCCGGCTTCAGTAATTTTATTTTTAATGTTTTATCAGCACTGTGTCCTCCAGTTTTCTGTGCTCGGCCACACCCCAGAATGATATCATGCAAGGGAACTGTCAGTGTTTACATATAGCACCAAGGAATTCTGGTTAAATTATAATGTTGATGTAAATATTAGTTACTCAGAGGAGCAGTCCCTTATTTTGGTGGTGGTGACTGCACCTAATATGTAGATGGACAGAACAAGGCATTGTGGGTACAATACAAAGTTGTTTTCCAATTCCTTACTGTGAGGTGCAGTTTCATAGTTCTGTAGTGGCTTCAACAACAAAAGCTCTCATATGTTTATTTGCAAAACAAGGCTGTATGCATATAGTATCTAACTGACAAGATTTCTTTACTGAGAGATGTAGTCTCCTATGTTGGTAGTGTAGATGTCTGCAATACTAAGACTGACTGACAGAGGTCTCTGTTTCAAAATAGTGTTTAAAACTTTGCTTCCCTTGCATGATGTCATGCTTGGGGTTGCAGCACTGAGGAAAAAGGCGGATTATGCAAATGAAGCAGAGCACAGAAATAAAAGCATTTATTTAATGGAAAACAGCAATTTTTGGTTTGAATGGTAGGAGATTGAATCACAACTCGCACTGTTCTTATATGTAACCCCTAGGTGGCGCTATCCCAGGGCTACTACCCCTGCCTGCTTGGCTAGTTGCAGGTTAAGGGGCCTAGGTTCTGATACTGGTGCTTCCACCCGGAGGTCAGGGTTGGTAGCGGTCAAGCTGACCTGGGCACAGCCCTCCGGACACTGTAACCCCCTTTCTCCTTCTAGTGGTCTGAACAGTACACAATAATCACTCTCACAATGACCATTATTCACCGTGCAATTTCCCACAATGTTTGCACTTACCACCATGCTGGTTCCTCTAGCTTGACCCTGGGGACCCCTGTAAAACAAGGTTAAACACAGCAAACAGCAACTGTACAATACTCTTGGCACAAACTGGACCCACAGTCAGGTTAAATGCAAACAAAGTTAAATCTGATTTATTCAGGGACTTGAACAAGGGAGGGGCATAATCAGGTTGATTTGCTTAAAAGCTATATTAATCAGACAGTTATACATGCAGTTCAGAGTCCCTACACAGTCACACACTCTGGGCACCCAGGTAGGAAAACAGTGGGCTAGCCAGGAGCGTTGCAGCTGGTTGGGGCCCGTGATAGAAGAAAGCAACATGTGCAACACACACTATTTTTAATCTAGAGCTAGAGGGCTCAGTTCGTGAAAGAAAAGGCAACAAGACAATCAGATGACAACACTTTTAGATTTAGCTGTTGCTGCAGGAGCTACTCTGATGTTTACTCATGATACCCAACACTGAACACAGGCAGGACGAAATCGAGACTGCAGGCTGTTGAGCTGGAGTGCCTGGAGAAGCACCGAGGCGTTGCCTGTTCAAGGCGTTGAGCAGGGGCTGATCCTCAGTCCAGTCTCTTGTCGATGACTTTCTCTGCGTAGTAGTCTGGCTGGGCCAGTGTAGCAGGGCCCAGGCAAATGGAAATCGATATGGATTCAGTCCGTGGAGCTGGATACAGCCTCCAGCAAGCAAAACACAGTTCAGACACACAGTGGGGAACCAGATCACGACCCACTATAAGCACACAGCACATTCACATATCAGGAAATTCCACTGTACCAGGCAAATGGCTCGATCCATGATTACAGAGTCTCTGCACAATCCGGTAGTTGAGAGGTAGCTGGAAGTCCTGACGGCCGACGCATTCAGCAAATCTTCGGTCTTCTTCAGGTTAAAGCCTGGTCACAATTCAGTGGCTTAATTCACTCTCCAAGTTCAGATTCAGTCCGAAAAAGCACAAGTTCCTCTCAGGAACAGCAGGCATGCAGACCAAACTCAGGCCATTCCACAGGTCTCCCATGCAAATCCACTATGGATTGCTGCTCGAACTGTCTCGAGCTGTTACTTCTTCACTTCCCAACTCAGATCTAACTGAAACTGCAAGCAGTGTGGGACTTTCCCTAAGATCCAAAAGGTTTGGTTGGCTGAGCTGTCTGTCAGTCACAACAAGGGCTCCCCTCCAGGTTATTTTAGGCACCAAAAGCCCAAAACTATAATTCCTACAAGTTTTGACCCACCAAGCCCCTGTAGACAGGCTTCATTTTAGAATCTCAGATGTACTGATTGGCCCATTCTGCAGTCCAGGACCAAGATGATGGAAAAAAAAGAACTGTCCATGCTGCAAAGAAGGCAGGTTAGAACAAACTGCAATGTTATTACTACTCTAACAAATGATCAACAAACAAGTACATCTTCTAACAGAGCTCCCTCTCAGATTAATTATGATTGCAATCCAGGCAGCTCTTAAAGAGACAGTACACAGAAGCTATACAGGCACTCCCTGGGAATACATTTAAACTGCTAAAATGCAGGACACCAGCCTGGCAGTGAGCATTTAAGCAAGCTCAAGGAAGACTTTTGGGAACCCCCATTTGTAGGGGGTTACATATAAGTTACTAATCCCATTTGCTGTGGCAAAACTCACAAAATTACTTTAAGCATACAGCCCCCATCTTCTTGGAAGTTCCTTGCTGCCTCTTTCTGCTCCTCAAGTAGGTATTCTGATTCAGTTTCAGTTGGGTTCCATCTATAACAGTACCCTCTATGTGTCCCCGCCCCAGACAAGATCGAAAATGGTCAGAATTGCCTAGCCCTCCTTTCCCAGTCAACAAAAACTAAAATATATATAGATATGTATATATATATATATATATATATTCATTCTGGGAGAGTCCAGGTAGGTACCCTTTCACTCTTGGTCCTTTGTGGTTCCCACAGCCCCAGACTCCACTCTCTCAGATTAAATGTCCACCTCTCTTGTCAGGTGAAGACCATCACTCCTGAGGAGCCTTCTGTTCAAGAGCGTTCCCTCAGTCTCCCACATAATGGTACCCCTTCTCCTGACACCATCTCTTTAGCCACCTGTTGAATGCCTCAAACTGCTCCTTCCTTACCCTATCCTTCCACTTCCTTTTACCCCACGCAGAAGGGACCTTGGGAAGGAGCCAGGAAAGCAGAGTGTGCTTTCAGTGTATCCCCAGCCTCCAAGGTTACCATGGACTGCTTCCAGAGTCTGGTCTGCCAGATCATTGGTAGCCAAGTGTACCAGCACTCCAACATCCCTCCTCTCCCTTTGGCATCCTCCCTATCCTATCAATATCCCACATGGCTGATGCACCTAGTAGGCTTTTGACCACCTCTCCCCTTTCCTCCTCCCCACTACCTTCTACACCCTTAAAGTGATTTTGTGAGCTTTTGCAGATGCATTTTTGACATAGTATGCCATTGCTGTCCATGTTTCAGATGTTGAAGCTGCAATTTGTTTTGTAAAAAAATCTGTCAGTCATTTTTTTATGTTTTATCAGCACTGTGTCCTCCAGTTTTCTGTGTGGCCACACCCCCAGAATGATGTCATGCAAGGGAACTGTCAGTGTTTTACATATAGCACCAAGGAATTCTGGGTAAATTATAATGTTGATGTAAGCGTTAGTTACTCAGAGGAGCATTCCTTATTTTCAAACAACATGAAGTCCTGCTGTATTCTGACAATTGCAGTGATTCCCAACCTTTGAACTGCCCGGAGAACTAAGGGTTAACTTTCCATGCAGGGCATGGAACGCTGAGCTTGAGCTCGAGCTCGGTGGAAGTCTCTGTCTGGAGTGTTTTGAACCTAAACCATCAGATTCTTTACTCCGCCTCACTGAACGGTCGCTCCGAGATTTCTCTCCTTCAGCTCGGTTCGAAGTCGGTTAAAGTTTTCAGTTTTTCATCGGTTTAATCCGAAAAGTATCCGCATAGTCGGTTCAGTCTCTGTCTGTGTGCCGTGAGTACTAGATAGGAATTGTTATATATATTTTCTGTGTGGAACTTGTAAAGTGCGGTCGGTTCGTGAACTGACTATTTGATTGTGAATTTTGCTATATTTAGTGTGTGGTTACTAGTTCTTATCGGTTCTAAAAAAACGTGTTTTAACCGTTTTTCCAATACCTGTGACACGGTTAGGAACCGATAAGGGAGTCTTGCCTGGTGGTTGCCGAAAAAGGGTACGTTTGGTTAGGTTGGCCATGTTTGAGAAACCCAAAAAAACAGGCCCACTGGGTTTCAACACTGCAGTGAGTGTGGAGAGGTCTTTGCCAAGGCCGATCCCACACCAACTGTGTTTATTGTCTGGGGTTTGACCACCTCAATTCAGACTGCCAAATATGTAAAAATTTCCCAGATCTACCCTCAAGAAGAGATTAGGTAGACTGAGGGAAAGGAGGCCAAGCAGTTCGCTGACCCGGATGGCCAGCCCAGTTCGGTTCGCCGAACCAGAAGGAGTGCCCTCTGACCAGGCGATACTTCTTCAGGCAAAGAGAGCGATTCTGAGGATCAGTTCCGACAAGAAAGCACAAAGATAAATCGACGGTTCGGATCCAGAGGTTCATGTTCCGACCGCCGAAGAGATAGCCAGGGCAATTCAAATTGTGGAATCGCTCCGTCCGGTTCTGACCGATCCGGCTTCTTCTGGCAGGGGTTCAGTTTGGTTGGTTCCCCTGGTTCAAGAGCATACCTTGAAGAATTTTATGAACCAGAGTTTGAAGAGGAAGGGAATTTAAGGATTATGATGTAAGTGAAGGTCTGGATGTGCCTGTGGAACCGTACATCTCCTCAGACAGACCATCAGGTGTTTCCCCCTGGCTTTCTGAGTCCCCTTCCCATTTTATGTTTTACAGGAAAGTGGCTGAAACCCTCCAGCTTGTATGGAGGAGGCTGTGGAAGATCAAGAAGAGTCTGATTATATAGAGATGATGGATATCCCAGAGTCCAGGAGACTGTCTATTCCCTCCATAAATCTTTTGGAAACAGACACAAAAATCTTAAAGTCTCCTAACACTATACCTCCTGTTGATAAAAGAATGGACAAAGGTATACACTCGGGCTCAGACACAGAGTTCTTATATCAACAATGCAGCCATGTTGAGGTAGTGCAGGCTGCTGCCTGTGACAAGGCAAATATTCCCTTGGCTTCACACCTCCCTGACAAGGACTCCTGAAGATTGATGCCATGGCAAAGAAGCAGTACATGGCATCTTCTTTGGGACTCAGGCAGGCGAATTACATGACCTATACAGCCAGGTACCAGAAGTCCAGGTGGGACACTGTACTGGCACTGGCTAAACAGGCCTCCCCAGCTAGCCAAGGAGCTGGAGGCGGTGGCTGCAGATGGGATTGAGGCATCTAAAGTGCAATTTCATGCTGCTGTGGACTCTAATGATGTCTCATCAAGAGTCATGGCTACATCTGTGGCTCTTGGAGGATGGCTTGGCTCAGATGTACTAGCCTCTCTTGGGACACCCAGGCTAAGGCTATGGATTTTCCTGTAGTGGGTGATTCTCTGTTTGGGAGTAGACAGAGAGTTACATGAAGATAATGGATGAGTACAGGACCACTTACAGGAGTGCTCAGGCCAAGGAAGACAGGCAACCTCCTCAGGCAGCAGTCTAGGGGCAGGGGCAGGCCTTTTCAAAGGCCTTTTACAAAGCACAGTCCTCTTCTTCATTTTCACAGAGGGGTTCTTCAGAGGGAGAGGCAGAAGGGGATGAGCAGGCCTGCATCCACCCCTCAGCCTAAAGCCCCTGCCAAGCAGACACCCTGATGGGTCTGCCCGGTCGACTCTCCGATTCCAGTAGGGGCAGGCTGGCTTACTTTGTCCAGGACTGGATGTCTATTACATCAGACAAGTGGGTCCTGAAGTAGTAAGCCAGGGACTGGTTCTCAGCTTCAAAAATTTTCCAAAGATGAGAGCCAGATCTTTTCCACCTGCAAATTTTTGAAACCCTTGCCCTAGAGGCAGAGGTTTCTTTCTCCAAGCTTTAAGAGCTATAGAGCAGTACCTACCCTACACTGGGGCAAGGACTGTACTCCAGGTACTTCCTGACCCCAAAAAGACAGGGAGTGGCGACCCATCCTAGACCTCAGATATCTAAACAAACATCTTTTAAAACCAAAGCTCAAGATGATAACTCGAATAATCCTTCCTCTCTAAGGCCAGGGACTGGCTAGCCTCCCTGGACCTCAAAGATGCCTATTTTCACATTCCCATCAGGTGCTCCCACAGAAAGTACCTCAGGTTCGAGTTGCCCTCAGGCCACTATCAGTTCAGAGCAATGCCCTTTGGCTAACCTCAGCTCCAAGGGTTTTCACAAAGTGCCTGGCAGTAGTAGTTGCCTTTCTAAGAAGGCAAAACATTTCCATATTTCCTTATCTGGATGATTGGCTATTAGTGGGTCGGTCTCCAGACCAAGTCAAGTCTCTCCTGCAAGTGACCCAGCAAGTGCTCACTTCCTAGGATTTCTTCTCAACCTTCCCAAGTCAGTTCTCAAACCAGTCCAGCTCTTACCTTTATAGGGCAGAACTGGACACACCCACAGCAAGAGCCTGTCTTCCTCTAGAAAGGGCAAGGCCGGCCCGCCGGCACAGCAGTTGGATTTCTGCTTGCACGCCAGAGACCGGGTTCGGAATGACCCCGGTCATTGGAGGGTCGGCCGGGGAGAAGGATTGAGCGTCCAGGGACAGCCTCCTTCTCCGGGGAGGGTAGGGGACTGGTCAGGCGCTTGCTGGCTCTAAGCGGAGGCTGGGAGTATCATAGGACGACGGCCCAATATTAACTGGGGAGGAGCGACGCCGGCATATGCCGTGATGTCACTACGCTGCCCCCAACAGAAAGCCAGGAAAATTGCTCGCTGGCCCTCCGGATGATGGCTTTCTGTTCCTAAGGGGCCTCCAGTGCCTTCCCGGTGCCTCCTGTTCCTCAGCAGCACCCGGGCCTAGAAGGATGTGCTAGGGCTATCCTCCCCCGTGCCTTCCCCTTGGAGGAGAGGGACCCTGGTGAAGGGATACATCGGATATCCTGGGGGTCGGCTGCAATCCGGGGACTAGAGGAGGGCCGGGCAAAGACAGAAGAGGTCAGGGGAACTTGTCAGAGCCTGAAGGAGTGGAGGACCAGTGAGCATGGAAGCGGAAAAATAGATAATACAAAAAAAAAAAAAAAGAAAGGCCAAGGGCTCTTATGGAACTAGCTTCTTCCTTCCGCTTGGTATCTCGACCAGCAAGGCATTACTCTGCTCTTGGGCCACATGGCAGCTTCAACAGCAGTGGTCCAAGGGCAAGACTCCAGATGAGGGATTTTCAGTTCCACCTGAGAGCTTACTGGTCTCAGAGGAAGGACTCCTACCAAACTGATTCCAGTGACTCCGACCTTGATACAGGCCCTCCAGTGGTGGCAGGATCAGGACAATTTAAGGCAAGGTGTTCCTTTTTTTGCTCAGCCTTGTTCAGTGGTCCTTACCATGGATGCTTCTCATCTGGGCTGGGGAGCCCACCTGGGTCCCTCTCTGCCCAGGGCCTGTGTCCCCCAAGAATCCTCTTCTACACATCAATCTTCTAGAGCTCAGGGCAGTTTTTCTAGCTCTAAAAGCATTCTCACAGTCAGTTCAGAACAAGGTGGTTCGAGTCAGAACATACAACACTACCACCATGTGGTAGTTCAACAAGTAAGGAGCACTCGGTCCACGGCCATGTGCACAGAAGCCATGAAGTTGTGGTCCCTGGCTTATTCCTGCAAGCTTCTCTTGTAGCAGTTCACCTTCCAGGTAAGGACAATGTGCTAGCAGATGCACTGAGCAGGATTTCTCAGGGCCATCACTTAATGGTCCCTGGACCCTAAGGTGTTGAAAGTGATATTTTCAAGGTGGGGCACCCAGAGATAGATCTCTTTGCAGCTCCAGACAATCACCAACCTCCTCTCTTTTGTTGCAGATCTCAGTCTTGGGCTCAGTCCCCTGGATGCCTGATTCTGAATTGGGAAGAGAAGTTTCTGTATGCCTTTCCCTTCCCTCCTGTTCAAAGTTTTAGTCAAGATAAGGTCTCAACCATGCAAGGTGATTCTGGTTGCTCCAGATTGGGCCAGACAGCCCTGGTACCCCCTATTTGCTGTCCCTAGCAGTCCATTTCCCTGTCTCTTCCCAGGAATTACAACCTGTTAACATCCTCTCAGGGAGGATTTGGTACCCCAGTCTTCAGTCCCTCAATCTCAAGGCTTGGCTCTTGAAGAGTTAGAGTTTGCAGATCTGCATCTTTCCAAAGGGTTCTGGACATCCTCAAGGCTTCTCAAGCCCTCTACCAGAAACTCTTACAACTCCAAATGGAAAGATTCAGCATTTGATGTTCTAAGAATAATATTTCTCCAGACACTGCTGAATTGCCTACGGTTCTGGATTATATGGTTGATCTTAATGGCTAAAGCCTCAGACCAGCTACTCTCAAGGTACATTTGTTAGCTGTTTCTGCATTTTTGTCTGTGGAGAAGCCTTCCTCACCATCTTCCCATCCTGTGTTCTGTAAATTTTTTAAAGGATTGTTTCACACCAATCCCCTTTAGAGACCCTGCCCTGCCTGGGATTTGAGTGTTTGCATTACTCAGCTTATGCAACCTCCTTTGAGCCTATGTCTTCAGCAGAGCTTAAGTACTTGACTTGGAAAACTGTTAGCCATTACCGCTGCCAAGCGTATCAGTGAAATTGCAATTGCAGTGAATTTGCAAGCCCGTCAGTGGAACCTGATTTTATCTCCTTTCTTAGGGATAAAGTGGTCCTTAGAATCAATATAAGGTTCTTGCCCAAAGTGGTTTCAGACTTTCATTTAAACCAGTCTATGTCTCTCCCTGTTTTCTTCACTGAGCATTCTTCCTCAGGAGAGAGGAGGCTACACAGTTTAGATGTCAAAGAGCCCTTAGTTACTACATAGAGCGCCAGGATCACAGGTTTGACTCCTCCAGTTTTCCTCACTTATGGAGAAGTGGGAAGGGCAAACCTGCCACCGAAAGATCTATTGCCAGGTGGGTTGTGTCTTGTATACAATTCTGCTATGAAAAACTGGGAAAACTCCACCCTCAGGCCTGAGGGCTCATTCCACAAGAGGTACAGCTGCTTCCCTGGCTGCAGCCAGGATATTCCTCTCCTACAAATTTGTCAAGCAGCCACCTGGAAAACAGTCCATACCTTTACCAAGCATTATTCTCTGGATATCCAGGCTAGGAGTGATGCTCGGTTTGGCACAGCAGTACTTCAGAGCCTATTCCCAAAGTAGGTTCTGTCCCTCCTCCTGAGGTACTGTTTGGTCTGCAGTTGTCAGAATACAGCAAGACTTCATGTTGTTTGAAGAAAAATTGCTCACCTTAGTAATTATATTTCTTCTAATGGAGTCTTGCTGTATTCTGACCTCCTGCCTCCCTCTCAGAACCTGTTTTTGGGAAGTGGGTGGGCAGGTGCAGTGTTGCACCCAAGGGTGTATTTGCTGGCATCCTCCTCCTTTTGTTTGGGTGCTTATTTATTATTGTTATTTTTTTAGTACATTGGGTTTAGTATTTGGGTTTCCTGACTTGAGTCTTCCTTGGGAATCCAAAACTTTGCAGCCAGTTGGCTAGTAGAATTTTACAATTTCCACATAGAATTTTTAGTTTAGTTGGGCTGTAAGAATCTGACGGTTTAGGTTCAAAACACTCCAGACAGAGACTTCAGCGAGCCCAAGCTCAAGTTCCATGCCCTGCATGGAAAGTTAACCCATAGTTCTAGGGACATGGATATGTTGTTCAGCCACACTATCTGGCAATTTCCTTGCTGCTTTAAATCTTGCTGGAAGGTCTTCAAGCTGGCTCCTCCCACCCACCCGGTGGTAAAACTCTTGGCTTCGCCCCATGATGCCAGATCTTTCTTACGCTTGGAAGCTCAGGTTCCTCCTTAGCGCTCTGCATTTTCAACTGGTTCCAGATTCTTGGTTCGTCCGAATTTAGTTGTAAGTTTTCCAAAACTTGGTCTTCTTCCCTCAGGCTGCGATGTACACATTAGTTCCCGGCTTTTGAGGTGCCCTGACGGGCGGAATTTCTCCAGGACTGATCCTCTCCACGCGGCGTATACTGCCTCAACTTTGACCATGACCCGCAAGTTTGCGAACTGTGCTTGCCTTTCAGTCCAACCCTGGAGGATCGTACGGCCCTATTTAGGCTTAGGCCGAAGATTTTTCGTGCGGTAAAATCTTTAGAGGCTCATCGGCGGTGTCTGCATCGGCTGTCTCGGCTGAGCAGCTCGATCTTTCTTCCTCCTGGAGGAGGCGGGCTAAGGCTGCATCTCCTCCTCCTCGGTCGTGCATTTATCCTGCTCTCTTTGGAGTTCCTCTCATTCGGCTCGTTCAGGGAGTTTGCCAGTCCCTCTCCTCGAGAGGGAGCGCCATCGGAACTGCCTCTCGGCCCAGGTCAGGGGTCTGAGGGTAAGTCCCATTGTCGGCGTCTGTGGGGCGGAGAGTTCCCTTCCCGGTCCACCGATCTTGGTCGAGGTTGTGGCTCAGGCCGTTGGCTTCACGGTGTCCCCATCAGGCCATCCGGCCAAGACTCTCGTCGATGTTGTCGAGGGCTCCCTCGACCCATCACCTGGGCGGTCTACTGCCAGAGCCGTCAACTCTTCGCCAGTTTCCCGGTGGAGGCCGAGGTTCTGCCTGTGCCTCCAGGGTGGCAGTCCTCGGCCAATATGTCCGAGCGAGGAGGCGGGTGTCCCCGCTCCTTCCCAGACCCACCCTCGGTTTGCCGAGGATCTGGTCTCGGTCCTCTTCTCGGTCAAGCCGCTCCCGCCTTGGCGGTCTCGGTCGGGGCACGAGTCAAGTTGAACACCGTTCCTCCTCGGAGGAGAGAGGCTCGATGCAGATGGCGTCGGCGTTACGAGGAGTTTATGTGGCAGCAGTTGCTGTTGTCCGGGAATCAATCGACTCCAATTCATTCCCTGTCTATCAAGCAGCTGCCGCCTGAGCGGCGAAGCAACCACTCACTGCAGTTGAGGTGCCCATTTCTGGGCGGTTGTTCAACCAAATCTGGCTGCCCCACCGATTGCGGTGGAACCTGTCGGGTCACAGCCTGTCCTGCAGGTTGTCGGTCACCCTCACTCCCTCCCGCCCTCGGTGGTGAGGAGAGGCTCAGGCCTGAGGCAGCTCTTTGCAGACCTTCGGGTTCAGCGATGACTCCTCCCTGTTCCCCAGGAGGAGGGCCCAGAGTCCTCCCGGGCCAGTCTTTGGGCGACAGCCCATCGTCCTTCCTGGGTCTGCTTGGCTCATCTCGGAGTTCACCGGGATGCAGCTCAACCCGTGTCCAAGCGGGCCTATTATCCCCTGACGGAGATCCTAGATCGAGGGGTTCACCCTCGGAGGCTTCCGGTGGCTGAGGCCATTGTCGGCCCAGCCTTGGAGCTTCTGGCAGCCTGCTTCCTGTCCTCGCCCTCGGCCAGGATGGCCAGGAAGTATGCTGTCCCCTATCGGCTCTTTGCCCGGTTTTGGAGCACCCCTCCGCCCGAGGGTTAGTTACCGATAACGTCTTCCAGCGTTCGGTGAGCGCTCGGGATGTGGATAGGCCCCCGACAAGGAGTCAAAAGGATGGACTATGTCCGGTGCAAGGTTTACCTGCTTCCTCCCTAGGCCTCCGGCAGGCCAGCTCGGCTGCACTGATGGCACATTTTGCCCACGCCTCTTGGGCTCCCTGGATGAGGTGCTCCCTCATCTCCGGCCGACCTGCAGACCATGGTCCAGCGGATATGGGACCAGGGTAGGGCGGTGGCAAGCAGCAGCTTCAGACTGCTCTGGACATGGGTGACTCCTGTGCCAGGTCAGTAGCGGCCATGGTGGCCATGCGCCGCAGGCGTGGCTGAGGATATCCACTTTCTCGTCGGATACCCAGCACAAGTTGGCGGACATGCCTTCTTGGGGACTGACCTCTTCAGCCCTGGGTGGAGGGACACCTCCAGGGGACCGAGAAGTCCGATGCCACTCTGGACTCGTTCACCCCGCCCGGAGGAACAAGGGTCCCGGCAACCTTGCGTAAGCCCCTTTGTCGTTCAGCCCCTGCGTGCGATCGGCCCATCAACACCAACATGAGGCCAGCAGGCTTGCTCTGGGCATCTTGACCCCAAGCCAGCGGCTTCCTCTAAAGGAAACAAGGAGGTGAAGGCTCAGAGGCTCCCTCGGCCAGTCCTCCTCCAAGCCTGCTCAGTGACGGTTGCAGGCGTCGCCCTGCCTTGTCACCCCTACCCAGGTCCCCATTTGGGGGACGGCTCTGCCACCTCCTCCGCCTGGTCCGCTATCACCACGGGCGCTGGGTGTTGGAGGTGCTAGGGAAGGTCCTGCCTCTGGAGTTCGAAGCAGTTCCCTACCCCTTTGGGCAGTCGCCTCCTCAGGGACCGCGAGCTTAGCTGTGCCCACCGGCCGACATTTCCCTGCTCCTCTAATTAGGGGTGATCAGAAAGGTGCGGATCCTTCTCCAGACCCGGGGTTTGTGTCCAGGTTTTTCCTGGTCCCCAAACAGATGGGGGTCTGGCGCCCCATTCTCGACCGCTCGACCTGAACAACTTCTTAGGGTCTCGGTCTTTCTGGATGGTCACTCTGACTCAGATAACCCATCCTTGGAACTAGGCGGGTGGCTCTGTTCCCTGGACCTCCAGGATGTTTTCTTCACATTCCTTCTGTCCGTTTCTTTAGAGACTCCTCCGCTTCAGAGCGGGGATCTCTTATGAGTTCAGGCCATACCCTTCGGCCTCTCCAGCAGTGTTCCTGCAGCGCTGAAGGTTCGGGGTACCCAACCTGGATGGCGGGCTGGCTGCAACCCCTCCAGAGCGGAGGTGGAGTGGTCCAGAGTTCGGGCCCTCTAGGTTGCTCTCAGACCGGTCTCCTCTCCAAGAGAGCCAAGTAGGAACTCGTGTCAAAGTGGTTGATCCTTCATCGGGACAGAGCTCGGCTCTTGAGCCAGAGCTCGGCTCCCGATGGACAAGGCAGAGTTCTTCCTCCTTTACCTAATCATGTTTGATTGGGCAATCGGCGCCTGCCGGGACTTCCTGTGCCTCCTGGGCCTTGTGGCTGTCTGCACCAGCGTGGTCTGATTGGGCCCGTTGGTACATGCGTCCCCTTCAATGGGGGCTAGCCAGCCAGCGGTCACAATGCTGCGATCCTATGGACCAGCCCGTGACAGTAACCCAGGGGATGTGGGCAGCTCTCCTATGAGTGGACTGTTCCAGCACATCTGCAGGAGGGCATCCCGTTCGTCTGCCCAGTCGACAGTCTTCTTCGACCGATGCATCTCTGATGGGTAGGGGTGCCTATCAAGGGGGCGCAGAGTGCACTGCCTCTGGTCCCTCGAGGTCCCGATGCCATTTCAACCTGCTGGAGCTTCATGTGGTCCGCTTAGCTCGCACCATTTTCGCTCCGTTTGTGCGGGTCAAGTGGTTCAGGTCCAGGCAGACAATACCATGACCATGTGCTACCTAACCCGCCAGGGCCAAGCGCACCTTGCCGTTACATAAGGAGGTTCTCCGCATTTGGTCTTTGTGCAGCCTGGAGGCGGTTTTCCTTGTCATTTCGATGGCAGGAGCCTCCAACACCCTGGCCGATGCCCTAAGCCGGATAAGGGCTGTGCCTCACGAGTGGTCTTCCTGCGGAGGTAGCACAAGATTTTTCTCCCACTGGGTCATGCCTCGGGTGGACCTTTTTTCCTCCAGGAGAATGCGAAGCTGAGACTGTTTCATGCCCGCCCCCTCAGCAGGGCTTGCTGTAGGGGATGCCTTTGAGGCCATGGACCCGGGCCTCTTCTACGCCTTTCCCCATTTCCCTTGATCCACAGGCAAGGCGAGGAGGGACTAGGCGAGGTGATTCTGGTAGCCCCAGACTGGTTCCGCCAGCTCTGGTATCCAGCTCTCCTCAGTCTCAGCCCCAGGCTCCTGAGCGGCTTTCAGCTCACCGGACCTGATTTCTGTTATCAGGGAAGGTATTCCATCTGGACCTTCAATCCCTGCACCTGGTGGCCTGGTTCCTGTGCGGCTAGTTGCCAGGCCTTGGGTCTTCCGGCGAGGACTTGACGTTGTTGAGCTTCCGCCAGGAAGTCGACGGATAATGCTATGCCTTCAAATAGAAGAGTTCTCCATTTGGTGTTAGGATAGGGCCTGGTCCCTTCTCCTGTTCCTCGGTGAGCATTCGGACTACCTGTGGTCCGTTCTTCTTCTTCTTCTTCAGCAAGGCTTGATCGCGACCCTTAAGGTGCTCTGGCAGCCACCTCTGTCCTCCGGGCACGGGCCGGAAGGCAGTCGGTGGTACAGGAAAAGTGGTCTGGTGCTTTCAAGGCCTTGATCATGCTTCCCCTCCGGGAGAGACTCTCCACCTCCGTGGGATCTACTGCTGGTATAGGGCTTAGCTCACGGGCAAGCCATTCGAACCAATGCACAGGTGCGATTCTCCCACCTGTTGTGGAAGAACATCTTCTCGGTGACTACCACGTCAACCAGAAGGATGGGAGAGCTCCAGGCACTTCCTTCGAGTCTCCCTATCTGGTCTTCCACAGGGACAAGGTTGTCCTCGCCCCACCAGTTCCTTCCGAAGGTGGTGTCAGCTTCACCTAACTGGTGTGACTCTGCCAGTGTTCTATCCCATTCACACCTCGGAGGACACATATAGGCTCCATTTGGACCCTAGTTGAGCACTGCGCCTTCTCCAGGGAGTGTGGGGCTGAAGTTGGGAAGGTTCTCCAGCTGTTTGTCATCTATGCTGAAGCCGCACCTGGCAGACCTGCAGCCAAGCGGACGATGAGTGGGTGGGTCACCTCCTGCATAGATCTCCGCTATGGGTGGGCGGGCATGGAGCCTCCCAGAGGGATAAGTGCTCATTTACCTGCCCTTCCGCTGCATCGGTGGCTGCTTCTGGGGATGTCCCTATCCAGGATATCTGCAGGGCTCCTACCTGGAAGTTGGCACATGCCGTTTCCCCCTACCACATCGACCTTGGGTCACACTGGGATGCAGGTTGGGGCCTCGGTTCTCCAGTCTTTATTCCTTGAGTAGGGGGTGCTTGCCTCCCTCCTCCCGGAGAACTGCTAGAGTCTGCCAGATAGTGTGGATGAACAACATATCCATGTCCCTAGAAATACAGGTTACTCACCTGTAACAGGAGTTCTAGGAATGGTATGTGTTGTTCATCCACGACCCACCCGACCTCCCCAGCTCTGACGCACAACCTGGCTTCCAGCGGGCTAGATCTGGCGCCATGGGGTGGAGCCGAGAGTTTTACCACCGGTGGGTGGGAGGAGCCAGCTTGAAGACCTTCCTGTAAGATTTAAAGGCAAGGAACCTGCCAGGTAGTGTGGATGAACAACATATACCATTCCTAGAACTCCTGTTACAGGTGAGTAACCTGTATTTCTCTGGGGCAGTTCAAAGGTTGGGAATCACTGCAATTGTCAGAATACAGCAGGACTCCATTAGAAGAAATATAATTACTAAGGTGAGTAATTTTTTCTTGGTGGTGGTGACTGCACCTAATATGTAGATGGACATAGCATGGCATTGTGGGTACCATACAAAGTTGTTTTCCAGTTCCTTCCTATGAGGTGCAGTCTCATATTTCTGTAGTGGCTTCAACAACAAAAGCTCTCATATGTTTGTCTGCAAAACAAGGCGTTTTATATAATATCTAGCTGACAAGATTTCTTTACTGAGAGATGTAGTCTCCTGTGTTGGTAGTGTAGATGTCTGCAATACCAAGACTGACCTGCAGCGTCTCCATTTCAAAATAGTGTTTAAAACTTTGTTTCCCTTGCATGATGTCATGCTTGGGGGTTGCAGCACTGAGGGAAAAAGGGCAGATTATGCAAATGAAGCAGAGCACAGAAATAAAAGCATTTACTCAATGGAATACAGCACTTTTGGCAGTTTGAATGGTAGGAGATTGAATAACAACTCCTACAGATTACTATAGGTTACTAATCCCATTTGCTATGGCAAAACTCACAAACCACTTTAAACATAGAGCCCCCATCTTGTAGGAAGTTCCTTGCTGCCTCCTTCCTGCTCCTGCACTAGGTATTACCTTGCTTTCCTTCCCTACTGGCTCAAACCTTGCCCAAGGGGGCAGATAGCAGTGCCTCATCCAGTGGTGCAAAACGATTTGCAATCGAAATTGAAAGAACTTCAGTTACACTTTTGTGACTTCTTCTGCCACCCTTCCCTCTCCTGGCGCCTCAGACCACTGTGCCAGTGGACTTCTGGGCTCACACATAACACTCTTCTCCTGGTCCAAGATTTTAACCTTCACCAAATCATCTCTGATCCAACTAGAGTGACATCCACCTCTCGTCCTAGTACTCATATTGACTGGATACTATCTAATCCCATTGACAGGATTGCAGCTGCAGGTGCTTTGACCACGCTCCGATCCTGTGCATTTGGGTCCCTCTGCGACTCCCTCCCTCACCACAGATAATTACCTTCTGTGACTATGCAAACCAGACCACACTATCTTCCTTAATGAGATCTCCTCTATTGATTGAACCTACTTATATCAAACCCTCGATACCAAGCAGCCCTTGACTTTTTATTGAAAAATTATGACCCTACAAGATAAACACCTTCCTCTTACCTCACAGCATGTCTGAGCAAAACAAACCAGATGGCTTCACAAAGATCTTCTGGTCTCCTTTGGACCAGGGACAAAAGCTGGAGAAGCTTTAAAAAATCAGGCCTCATGTCTGACTTTAATAACTACAGAGCCCTACAAAACATCTAGAAAAGCAAATCAGGCTAGCCAAAATCTCCTATGTAAAGGACTCCTATTGGATGCATCTGGAGATGCTAGAAAGTTCTGGGCTCATATCAAGACATTTCTGGGCTCTAAACAACATCACTCAGATAACAACATGGTCCTGAATGGTACCCACTGTAACAACCCATCTACTATTGCTAATGCTTTTAACATTCATTTCTCCGACCTCTCCAAATACATGGCAGTTTTCCTATTATCACCACCCATAAACAACCATGAAACTGAGAACCACTACCAAACATCCCCCTTTCCACTTTAAAGTCATCTCCAGACTTGATATCATCAAGCATTTAGGCACCATCTCAGACTACACAGGAGTCGGGTCTGATGGCCTTGAGCCAAAACTGCTCAAACTGGCGGCACCCTTTCGCTGCACCACTAGCCATGATTTTCACCCTGTGTCTCTGTCAAGACATGTCCCAAGCATCTGGAATATCGTCAGAGTCACCTAATTTACAAGAAAGGGGATAAAAAGGACATCTCCAACTACTGTCCCATTGCCATTCTATTGGTACTGAGCAAGATCCTTGAAAAGATTTTAGCCACGCAAATCACTGAATTCCTCCAACTACAACTTGCTCTCACTATATCAGCATGGTTTCCATAAAGGCATAGCACCTCCACTGCCCTGCTCCAGCTCACAAATGACATACTTCGTGCTATGGATTCTAGCCTCCTGACTGAGGCCATATTTATTAACCTCACAAAGCTTTTGATCTGGTTGACCACCCCTTCTACTGACCAATCTTACGTCCCTTGGCTTCTCACAAAGCTCTGTTTCCTGGATAAATAGTTATCTATCCAATCAATATCAGGTTGTTAAATTCAACTCTGCAATGTCTAGAGAATCCCCTGTTAAACTTGCTGTCCCCGTGGGTCAATACTGGAGTCTCTGCTTTTTCTATTTTCATAAACCGGATTGCTCAACATCCCCACTTGCTCAACCATTCTCTATGCAGATGATCTTGTCCTGTATTATAGTTCCAGCTCTATACAGGACATAAACCTGAAACTGTCCTCTGCTTTTCTTCATGTCCAATCCTGGCTCACTAACGACAAACTTCTTCTCAATGTCTCCAAGACACAGGTCATGCTCTTTGGCTCTGCTGCCAAACTGAAAACTTGTCGTGGTCAGCTTAAGATTCCTGGTCCGATGGCTCCTCTTGGACACTGTGAGTGCATTTAAATACCTTGGGGTACTACTCGATGAAACACTAGACTTAGACCAACACATCTAGGCCACTTGCAAGGCCGTAAACAGCAAAACTAGGGTTGCCTACAAAACAAGTCATGCGCTCACTCCCTCCGCTACACTGGCCATTGCACGTGGTATTCTATACCATCACTTGCCTATGGTTCCGTCACCTACATCAATACCTCTAAAGCCTCGCTTCACAAATGGGACACCACTACAACATCATCTGCTGATATACCTCTGCTTCCCCTCAGTTAAAACACCGTTGTCAGCTCTATGTTGACCTCAACTGGCCTTCCCCCTCCGCCCATTGGCTCCTCTCCCTCTGCTTCCTGGTTGACAACATAATCAGGTCTAACACCTCAGTGTCACTAAACACCCTTCTAATTCCTCACTCCTCCATTCATGGCCTCGTTCCGCTGATTTAGCCCTACTACACGTGCCCAGGTGCAAAACCACAAAGTGTGTCACTGCTTTCTTTCATGCAGCCCCTAAGCACTGGAACTCCATACCCATGGAAGCTCATGTGCACCCCCCACCACAAACTATGCAGCTTCCTTGTCAACCCTGAATCCTGCACCTGTTTAAACGTCCCTAATCTTCTCAAGCTGCAACCCAATCACTGACATCCTCCTCTAAACACCCACCTCCCTTTCCACCTGGATTATAGCCTCCCTCCTACTTATGCCTACCTTCTTCCCTTTCTGCTGTTACTACCACCACTGGGTTTACACACAGTACTTATGATGTTTTTGCCCAGTTGGCACTGGAGTCATTGGTGACTCTGTATATATGCTGTATAACATGGCCCTCTGCTGACAACTGTTATAGCACTTGCCTTAATTACTATGTCTGACTGTTGCTTTGTATTCCCATTGTTTTTAAATCCTGCATATATTTTTGTGATGTCAATTTTGTCTGAGACCAAATGTAATTGTTAATTTGTATACCTTACCTTGCCATATCATTGTATGTACTGTACTGGTTGATGCTCCTAATCTGAAACTGTATTACTTTGATGTAGCACTGTTTGTAACTTTGTAACCTCCGGGTCATGTCTGAAAATAGTCACAGCTTGTGTCTAGCACACCCACCAGTTATCAAAAACTAAATAAATAAATAAATAAATAAAGTGCGGATATGGGATGTGCTTTGGGGAAGTGGGGATAGGGTGTGGTTGTGGGTACCAGCTGAGCTGGTGAGGCAGCATTTATATCTCTTCCTTGTGGGATGTGTAAATGTCACTTGGATGTGCATTTAAAGTAGCCAGGTGAGGCAGTAAACCAAGAGAGGCAACATTTGCCTCCCAGATGGTAAAATGTCAGGAGAAATGGCCTGAGGGAGAACACTCCACTAGGGCAGAGGTGCACAAAGGCAGGTAATGAGAAAGGAAGGAGAAGGGCTATATCTCAGGTGGGGAAGGACAGAGGATTGAATGAGAATAGGAGTGGAGAAGGCAAAAGGAAAGTAGTAAATCAGGGAGGCTTCAGGTAACAGCACAGGAATGGGAGGGAGAAGCAGGGCATTGGGCAGAGAGAAAGATGACGTGGAGAGCCATGTATGCGTTAACCCAAGGAGCCTTAGACACAACATTCCAGACCTAGAAGCCATCATGGTGGAGGCTAACCTGGATTTAGTGGCCATAATGGAGTCATGATGCACCGAGCACCACAACTGGAACATGGTCATACTGGCCACTCTCTGTTCAAGAGATAGGAAGTGGAGAAGGGTGTATCATATATATAAGGAGGGAATTACGGCACAGAGGTACAGGGCCACCAAGAGGAAAAGATGGACTGGAAAGCTGTGGGTCTCTCTCGGAGAGGCTCTGGAACCCCTGTCCATACCAGATTAATGTACAGACCTCCAGCAGAAGGTGAGGAGATGGATAAGGCACTTACAGAAACCATCATCAGAATGGCATGTAAGGGGAGGTGCTGCTAGTTGGCAACTTCATACTTTCAGTTATGTAGTAGCGCCTTTCAACTGTGGCTCTGGCAAGGAGCAGGGCCATCTTTGACTTCCTATAGTGGGCTTTTTCAAGGGTGTCATACAGACGAGGCACACTGATGAGTCCTGGGTAGGATGAAACATGTATCTGTGTCTTCTGTTTCGCCCGTCATGATTGTGTGAGAGGCCATTTGGCACCATGCATTCCTGCTTAAAGCTGAACATGCCTAAAATTGCATGGTGATTTGATATACACCCCACGATGCTTTGCATTATGGGGTATGTGTGATTTTGTATGTTTTTCGGTAGATAGTCAACGAATCTATTAGGTACAGGGCAGTGATGAACCTGATGCTTATGAACAGGGACAGCATTGCAAACATTACAGTGGGCAATCCTCTAGGCACCAGTGATCACCATACAGTGTGGTTCAGCAAAATGACAAGAGCAGACGTGAGCCACATGAAGATGAATGTCTGAGACTTTAGGAGGGTGGATTTAAAATGGAGACTGACCCAAAATTGCCTTTGGGGGTGATTGCAGGAGTTGTAGAGGCACAGTGGGGAAAAATAAGGAGACCTAATTAAAGCAACCAAAAACCTTATTTTGCAGAAAATGAGCAAAGCAAAAGAAAAATTAGGCCATTATTGTTCTCTAAGGAAGTGGCACTAGTGGTGAAAGAAACAAGTGTTTGTCAATGCCGAATGTTTCCTTGCATGGTGTATATAGCAGGGGTGTATTGTGTTAGCTGAGGTAAAGGGAGAGGAGTGACAATATTGGTAAAGCCCCAGAGCTATCAGATTAATTCATACCAGCATACTATTACTTGATTCCACGCCCCCCAGGAAAAAAAAAAACATTAATCGTAGTAGTCACCCACAGGGCTAGAGAGAGCAGAAAAGAGGTGTATAGATGATGCTAGTGGTGATCCCGTCCACAACTGTAGTGGTACAAGTGATGAGGCTGAAAGAGTTCAAGAGGAAGTGTGAGGAAGTAAAAAAATTAGATGAGGAAAAGATCTACAGTTTACTTAGGTAAAAGTCTGTTGCGTGAAGATTCCTTATTGGGGGCTCCAAATCACTCTCCTGGCCCTTTGTATCTGACTTCAAAGGAGGGAAGCTTTGTCAGGCTTAGACCACTACAGCAAAGATGTCAAGAGCAGAAGGGAGGAAGGCATTGTCAGGTTTAGACATCTACAGCACAATGTGTCAAGAACAAAAGGGAGGAACTGCTTTGTCAGGCTTGTACTTCTACAGCAAAAGGTGTCAACAGCAGAAGGCGAGAGCTACAGTATGGCAAGTCGTTAGGGACATAATTCATAATCTCTGGCTGTATAGTAAAACACATACACTATATGGTGAAATACATACATTATATAGTGAAATGTATACATTATATAGTGAAATACATACACAATGTAGTGAACCACATACAGTATCTACTGAAATATATACATCATATAGTGAAATACATATAATGTGTACTGAAATACATATATAGTGAAACACATATGCTATATAGTGAAATGCTTACATTGTTTAGTGAAATACATACACTATCTACTGAAATCCACATACTGAGTACTGAAAATTCACATACACTATATACTGAAACAAATGTACTATGTACTGAAACATATACACACCTATTGAGATACATACTACAGACTGAAACATCCCATAAACGATCTACTGAAACAAATACTCTATAGATTGTAAACATACACTATATATTGAAAAATCTTCATACTTTATATACTGAAACAAATACACTATATAGTGAAATACATACACTATCTATTGAAATGCATACACTACACACTGAAAAGCACATACACTATATACTGAAACAAATACACTATATATTGAAACATCTACACTTTATATTGAAATACGTACACTATCTAGTGAAATAAATACACTGTGCACTGAAAAATCTGCATACACTATATACTGAAACAAATACACTACATGGTGAAGCACATACACTATGTATTGAAACACATACACTGTAGACTGAAAATTCACATACATTATATACTGAAACAAATAAACTATATACTGAAATGGACTATGTTCTGAAACTATCAGATTACCATGCCCTCCTTGAATGGCCTGCAGCTGAACTCCTTGCCTGCTGCATTCAGTTAGCTGCTGGCTTGATGAGAGGATGTTTTGAAACTGCAGAGCAGATAAACAAAACAGGGCTATCTCTTATTCTACTTCTTTATGGATTTTACATCTTGTTTTGGTTGTACACCTTTAATCAAATTTCAAAACATTGTGATGTGACAAGAACCTTTTAGAACTAATTTAAAATGCTCTAGTTTATTCTTTTAAATAAGTGATGCCTTCATTTACTGTTAGACAACACATTTGTATAGGAAGCTAATACAGGATATTCCTAACATACCTGTATACATAGGGGCTGCACGATTTTCCAAGTTAAATTGTTGATTGGTTTTATGTGTAATTAATTACTGTGTAAGTCCAGCAACTTATCTGAGCTGAATGCTTGGGAAGCACTTCAGAGCTGTGGAAGTGTAAGCCAAAAGCGTTGCTAGTTTGTACTCTATGGACTATGTTTTGATTAAGTTTTATTTTAATGTTTTGTTTAATGACGCTTTCTTGGTTAAGAAACAATTTTTGCTGCAGTCCCTCAGTATTCAGTTCTCATCATGAGTTTAGCTGGCATATGCATATAATTTGCATTATTTTACTAAATAACTTTACTGTGATGCTTCACTGGAGGCGTACACAATCTGTTTTGGAGGTTAAGCTTCTCAAACTGTGTTTATTTCTTTTTTTCCATAGTGATTTTTATCTCTTTAGTCACCCTGCTACCCTTTGCCCACTGACATCTCCAGCCCAATCACTTACCATCCACAGAACATATTTGCTTGAGATCCCCCCACTCACATCCCGTGTTGGGGCCAGGAGGGAGGCCATTGACAAGGAGACACATATCCGATATAAGCAGAACCTGGTTAGCAGTACAAAATCTGCATCAGGTTGTTAGTCATTCTGCCATTGGGGGTTTTCTACCTTTGGTTTCATCCCCATGGCAGCCAAGCATGCAATGATGCAATTGCATATAAAGACACACATACTTGCTTTGTGCCTGCCTGAGCCTTCCCGCTTATGCAACTCCACTGCCCTGCCAGTCCTCCTCAGCTAGGTGGATGTGGAAGAGGGCGTGGCTGACTTCCTCGTTGAGAGGAGAGCATTCCCTGAGATGCTCAATCATATCTCCCCAGCTAACCCCTGTGCAACCCAGGTCCACCCCAGAATTGGGCCACTGGCATGGGAGGAAGTGCAATCACCACCAAGCTGCTAGGCCATCCTACCAGACTGTGTTTTATAAGTAAATAAAGACAGCATATAGGTAAAGAAGAAAAAAACCCTGTATTTTAACTAGTCTGTTATAAACATTTTGAGTCACATCACAGTGTTTTGAAATCGGATAAAGGCTGTGCAAGCAAAATATGATGAAACAATACATAAACAGATAGATAAGACAACCCTTTATGTTTACCTTCTGCATCTTAAGAGGCATTGGCCAGGATTTTTAGTCAGTTAGGGCCCCATTTTCAGAAGGTTAGCATGCAGAGCTAAACATTACACTGTGGGAACAGCATGGTTGGATCGGTGTCTTATTCAGCATCACCTGATGCTACCCTGATCATGTGCATGTGCATATATACTACTACGGCCATGCAAGCGAGTAAACCTCTCCTACATACAGAGCACAGTGCTGTATAAAATGTTTCCTTAGTGACCACAAGTACCTCCCCTACATTTTATACTCAGCCTCTAGGCTTCTAGTCCCTGTATGCTTGATTTTGCACTTTTAGCTTTGAACCTGAGCTGCCATGTCCATAGCACTCTTTCAGTTTTCTAAGGTCCCCACTTATTCTCTCCATCTGCAGCTATCAACGCTATTACAGATTGTGGTGTCATCTGCAAAAGGCACATCTTCCATTCCAGTTCTTCTGTTATGCCACTTGTAAAGACACAAGAGGACATGTCCCATTACTGAGCCCTTTGGCACCCTACTGATCACTCTCTCCTCACTGGAGTGAGTGCCATTTACTACCACCTTCTGTGGCTGTGCGCTATCTCAGGTGCAGCACTTAGGGAGTGCACAACACTGATCTGAAAATGGGGGCCCACATACCACTGTAACAGAATTAGCACTGCATTGTGATAAGTATAGCTGGTACTATGTTAAAAAGCATTCTTCTGTGCAGTGCTTACTTGTTAATGTGGCATTGTATATATATATTTTTTAACACAGGATTACTAATTGCAACCAGGTTCCCTATACAACTGGGGTTACTCAATGCATATAAGGCGTACAGATATATTAAATGCTTTTGAAGTGCTAACACACTGCATGGTTAGTGCTAGTTAATGATTCTGGGAATCGTGTTTTAACTGCACAAACGCAGCTCACAGCAACCCTCCCATACACATACACACCCTGTTAGTTCTGGACACAATAAAAATAATTCTTTGGTAGTCTGGTAGTCCCCACCACCTAATCCAGGTAGAGCTAGAACATTTATTCCTCATTCCTGCTGCTGTTATACTACACATATTTTTCAGTCTGTCTAGTGCTGGGGAAAACAAGTTTCAGTGTTAGCGACTGGCTGGAAAATAACTAAAATGCTAAATTGTTTGTTGGGCCATCAGAGGGAAGAGGCTACTAAAGAGTAGAACTTCAGTGAAGACTCTTGGGGAAATACTGGGGACAGTCTGTGCGCCTTTTCAGCAACCAGTGAGGTGTCGCGTACCTTGTACATGTTAATTTTGGTTGACAGTTGCTCCTGCCAATGGGGAGCTGCCAGAAAGCTCCCAAGGGAAGAACTTTGGTTTCAAAGTTCAGTTTGGTGGGACCCTCCACAGGAGGGGTCTCAAGCCCTAGGGAGAAAGGTGGGGTTGTGGGGCTGTGAGGGGGCTGCCAGCCGCCTGTCCCCCAGAGCTGGTTGTGCCTTTCCCCATCTAGAGAGAAAAGAGAGGATTTTGCGGGCAGCTCTGCAGAGAGGGAGGTCTGCAGTATTTTGTTGCTGCTAGAGAAGTTGCACCACAGCGATGAAATTGTTCAGAGTACAGGTCAAATGGATTGAGAAAAAGGATTAAGAAAATGGATTTGTGTCAAGAGGATGGGGAGAAAGCCTCTTCAGTTTTATCTACACCACATCGGTGAGACACGGTGATCAAAGATGTTTGATGAGAGAAGAAAAGTGTAAAGGTTCTGTCTGACCCTGGCAATGACAAGACGTCAACAGGAAAAGGAAAGACAAGGTTAAATGACTGTTTTTTGCAGAAAATGGATTGTAGAAAATGGACATGAAAACTGGATTTGAATCCAGGTTTTAAGATGCTGACAAGAGAGCCTCTTCTGTCTGGAGTTGACTAGCACCTGCATGGTGAGAAATGGGACTTTCTTGATGTATTTTTGAAAAAGAGTTGCTGAACTTGTGTGTGAGCCAGAGCACAAGAGTGGCCACTGTGTTGGAGTTGAAAGACTGTGGGGGCAGGGGATGAGCGGGTGCTGTCTGGGTGGTGTCTGCTGTCTGCTCCTAAGATGCAGCAAGATCGGAGACTTGTGTTAAATCCCTGGAATTTCAGACTCTGCACAGTGCCCCAGAGCCTGATATTCAGAAGGTAGCTGAGACTGCTTGACTACACAGAGTAGCAGGTAACTGAGGAAGAATGGAAATGATCTGAAGAATCAATCCTAAATGTGCTAGGTGGGGGCTCAGCTGACCCCTATCAAGTGGGGCTGCTGGCGGTGAGGGATTGTGGGTTTGTGCCCAGGTGCTGGGGTGCTCTGACCTGTGGGAGCCAGACCGTGGGCCTGCTCCATGTCTGGGTCCCTTGTGGCTGGTGGGTCTTGTGTGATGCCCTGCAGTGGGCCTCTGTGGGCCGGGGGGGGCAGGGCTGCAAGACCTTGGTCGCACTGAAGATCCAAGCTGCAGCTTCCACACCTTCAAGTGTTAAGCATCAGTCCTGATTCTGCATCTACTGATCCATCCTCCCAGGACTTCAGTCATGTGTGCCATCCTAGGACTAATACAGCAGAGCTGTGAGTAAGGGCAGGAATTGCCCTGCACCTGGGGAATGTATATATATATCTGTGTTCAAGTCCACTGGCGCTGAAAGCCAGTTCAAGATTTAAAAGACATCAAGGGAAACATGTTGGGGGTTGTTTGGTTCAGGTGGTGTGCTAGCATGGCCAACACGGCACCTCAGGCCTGCCTCTTGGCATTTAGGTATTCGGGACAAAATTCAGGATGTCTTTTTTGAACTGATACTAGTGGGTTTGGGTTTGGTAATACCTGCAGCAGTTAGATAGTCAGGTAGTTTGGTGGCTGCATTATCAAAAGTTGATTTGGGTTCAAATCAAAGGGAATGCTGTTTGGGAAATGTTTTTCTTCTTTTTCCAACTCTTTTCCTCTGATCACTGGAGATGTGTCCTCTCTCAGGCATCATCCCAGTTCTCTTCTCACCCAACCTGCCCCCATGCCCACACCCTGGGTCCCTCCTGAGGCTCCGTTAATGCCTACTCCGCCTGGCAAAGACCTCCTGGCTTATCCAGAGGTGACTACCACTCTTCTGGCACCCAAGACAGCCAGTATCATCCAGGCAGAGGAGGCACGAGAGGATTGGGACCCAGGTGGGTGGGCCGTAGTGGTATCAAGCCAAGGTGCACCGTCACCAACCACAACTCCAGGTGTATCCTGTTCATTTCACAGAGTACAATGGTTTTAAAAGCCCTAAGGAAGAATATTCAAATTTTTCGGGTGTTAGACAGGTTATCAACTTGCTAATCCCAATTTGCACCTCTAAAGCAGGATAGTACTGCACAGTGCCCACATATGATTTGGTTACCAAGTCACTAGCCCATTTGTAAGTGGCCTAATCCATCCTTGTGCACCTGTGTAAAGCAGCTGACAGCACCTGCATATAGGCACATCGCATGCTGGGAGGGTTGGGGAGGTGTAGCTATCCATTAGTGCAACACTAGTTACTGGTTCCCCAAACCAGATGTTATGGACTGTGCATTCCTACATTCCCAACACCTGGCCATGTCAGGCTCCACTAGCCTTGGTCCCTCCACTGGTACATGGCATAACTGTCCCAGTGTCCAGTGCCCCACCCCAAATTGCATGCCTGTGTAATAAAACATCTGTCCCATGTGTCCAGCAGACCCCCACCACTGATCAACTGGGCCCCAATCAGACACTTGATAAGATCAGTAATTCCTCTGTACCATTTGCCTGATATCCAGACCAGGGTTCCCCACGTGTCCCAATTAGTAGTCTGGCAAGAACTGTAATTCTTCCATACCAGATCCTTGGTGTTGAGTGATTCCCCTGCCCATAAGTATAATATCTACCCCCCGACCAGCCCACCCAGTACCACTACAACTGCCTCCACTTGCCCCAACCTATGGTGTACAGCGACCAGCACAGACCCTCCACTCACATCCAAAGCAGCCACTAACTGAATGACAGTTCACAATCAGATGCCTACTGTAGTAAAAGCTGTTTCTATAGAAGGTGTGCAAACATAAACATAGAAACACTAAACTTGTCATCAGAAAAGGACCACTTGGCCTACCTAGTCTGCCTAGAAGTTTCCTGCCTCATCTTCCTCCTCCTCACATGCTGTCTGATCTCCATTGACTCTCCAACCTCTTCTCTAATATACCGCTATGTCTCGCCACACATGCTTGAAGCCCCTACTGTTTAGCCTCCCCGTCAGCTAGTAATCTGCTCCAGGCATCTACCAATATTTTCTCATCTCTTGCCCCCCAGCTTCATTGCATTCCCCTGAGTCCTGGTGCTCTTTCACATTTGAAAGTGATTCCCGGACTCTGTTCACTCCTGTAAGATACCTGTAGGCCTGTATTATGTTACTTTTCTTTCCTCTCTTCTAGGGTGTACATGCTGAGATCCCTCTGTCTCCTCTTAGGGTTTCTCATGTAAATCCTGTACCATTTTAGTTGCCCTCCTGTGGACTTCCTCCACCCTGTCTATGTTTTTTCTGAGGTTTGTTCTCCAGAATTACATTGCACTCCAGGTGGGGTCTGGCAACACCACCTCCATCCTCCTAATGGAGATACCTCCTGCACACCCCAGCATCCCACTAGCCCTACTCATTGCTTTGCAACAGTGTCACCTTGAGGTCCTCAGACATAAAACCCCAAGATCCCTTTCTTGTTTGACTGTCAATAACCCCCCCATCCTATACTCAGCTCTTGGTTCCTATGCCCTAGGTGCATGATTTTGCACTTTTGGCATTGAATCAACTGCATGCTTTTACCACCTCAAAATTCACAAGATCCTGATATTCTCTTCACCACTCCTGGTGTCCACCCTATTGCAAATGTTGATATCATCTGCAAAAGGCATACCTTCCCTTCAGTTCTTCTGCAGTGTCCCTACATTCAAATAGATTGGTCCCAGTACTGAGCCCTGTGGTACCCCACTGATCACTCTTCCATCATTAGAGTGAGTGCCGTTAACCACCACCTCTGTTTCTTATCCTTTTCTAGCTACTGTACTAATTGGAAGGCTACAGTCTGTAGTTTAAGGGGCAGTGCAACAGGACACATTCCCATTCAGCCCATTTAAGGGCTGCTCTCCTCACTCCACACACAAGTATTTTTCCTTGCCCTCCATCCACCCCTCCTTCTCCAGCAGCATGCCTTTCTTTCCCATGGGCTTCTTTAAGGTACCATTAGCCAAGGGAATCACTCCTGCGGCACCTCAGGGGTGGAACCCTCCTCTAGGTTCCTACCCTTCATACCCACACAGAGTGGTATATCCCATGGATAGGGATGAACAGCCAAAGATTATCTATGTCACACAAGCACAAAACCAGTTGCACAGGCACACTGAACCCAAGTAACCATTTTGGATCCCACCCCTAGGCCATTCAGTTTCTTTATCAGCCTCCTGTGTGACACAGTGCTGAAGGCCTAGCTAAACTCCAGCTCAATCATGTCCACTGCTCTCCCTTATCTATTTCCTGGTTATCCAGTCAAAGAAATCTACCAGATTCATTTGGCATTACCTTTCCCTGTGAATCTGTGCTGCCTGTGGTCTTGCAGCCCACTGGGTTCAGAGTTCTCTTAACAGTCTCTCTTTAGTATGGATTCCATTAATTTCCCATGACTCAGGTAAGACAGACCAGGCTATATTTGCTAGCCTGCTCCTGCTGATGCTCTTACAAAATGGAACTATGTCTGCTCTCCTCTAGTCCTCTGGAACCACTCCTGTTTCCAGTGAGTTGCTGAATAAGGCCATGAGTAGTACAGCAAGCACCTCCTGCCTAGTTCCCTTAATACCCTTGGTGTATCCATTCAGTCCTATGGCATTGTCCACCCTAAAATTTGAAGTCCTTTCAATAATACTCTTTGCTTTGAAAATGGACTTGTGTCCACTTCCCTACAGTGTTCATGCTGCTGCTTGTGAACTGTCCCTGTTTCTCTCCTCTGTGAAAAACAGTAGAAGTACCTGTTCAGGATGTATATTTTTCTAATCCCTCTGTGCAGTCTCCCTTTGTCATCCTCCTTATCCTCAGAATCCCTCCCTTGATGCCTTCTCCTTGCTTATGTAACTGAAGAAACGTCTTCTTTTGATACCCTTTGGCTATGCTTTCTTCTATCTGAGCCGTTGATCCCTTCATTACCTTCCTGCTTCCCTCTGTTTTACCTGATACACCTCTCTATTCTCATTCTTCTGTGTTTCTCATACCTCCTGAATGCCACCCTTTTACAAGCTTCTAAAGAAGGCTATTCAGATGTATCTCCCCATGTCAGTGAAGTCTGCCTTCTTGAAATCCAAAATGTTTGCCTCGTGTGACTGGACTGGTTCCGGGTTCCAGGCTAAACTACACTATGTGGTGTTGCCAGATCCCAGTTGTCCCTCCACACAGGTATCTGCTTCTGTCCCCATTGGTCAGTATCAGGTCAAGAATGGCCTTTATCTGGATCAAGCACAAGCTGCCTTAGACCTGCCCCTGTAGGGAATCCAGGATGCTTCGCCTCTGGCTGAAGCAGCTGCCTGGTGGACCAATCCACATCTGGCATACTGAAATCCCCAGCAGCAGGACTTCACCTTTGTTGCCATATTGTGTATTCCATCCGCAAGCTCCCTGTCCACTTCTTCCCTGTGTAAGGCCTGAAGATCACCCTGTTCATATTGTTGAGCCTTTGCCAATTTCAAGGATGACCCACAGTGCCTCAGCCTCCCTCTGTCTACCCTGTACCTCTGTCTCCTTTATAGCCTCTCTGTCATAGGGGCCACACTCCTCCTTTTTCCTCCATCCTTCCTGAACAGAGCATAACCTGGTACATTAATGTCCCATGATTAACAGTGTACCATGTCTCAGATATTGCTACTATGTCCGGGTCTGCCTCTACTATCAATGTCTCCAGGTCTGGATTTTATTTCCCAGGCTGCAGGCATTTGTTACCATGCCTTCCATGTTTTGCATCCTAGCCCTCTTCTCTCTTTGCTGCTGCTGCTGCTCTCCTGCTTCCTTCCCCTCCCCATCTCTGCTTCATCTCCTCCCAGTTGTCTTTCTTATGTGGCCTAGAATTCACTGCTTCCCACTCTGCCTCGGCCTCAGTGTCCCAGACTTCAACTAGTTTTCCTGCATGTGCCCATGGGGTGATACTAAGTCGCCTGACATTCCTGAACCCCCCGCCATTTTAAATGCTTGTCACTGAAGCATTTACACTTCTTACTCAGGTCACGTTTCCTGATGGATGCAGGCCATTATCTTTATACAGGCTTGTGTTCGCCTTGGTAGCCCCAGTCCACCATGAGCCCTAACCCTCCATTCCATGCTGTTCCTTCAACCAGGAACTAAATTACTGGATGTGGATTGCCCTAGCCTTCCCCTGCCATGGACAGGTGGCACCTCCGAGAAGGAGATGGAGTGTTTGTTTTTTTTGCCAGGAGAGACACGCTAAGCTGAAGCTTGTTTACAGGTGTGACCTGGGAGCACAAGGAAGTTAAGTGACTTGCTCAGGGTCACACAGTATGCAAATGGGGCTGTGGGATTCAAACCCAGGTCTCCAGGTTTGAGCTCAGAGTCTTAAACCACTCAGCTACACTGCCTTTGTTGAAGTGTTCTACTTGCTTCAGACTGCCCCAACTTCCCAAAACTTTTGATTCTAACTACTTCCACTTTGTCTCCTGCCAAGTCATTCATCCCAGGTGGACAATAACATCCAGTTCCTTCCTCCTTGCTATTACCCTGTGACCCTATTGATCCACCTTCTCATCCCACCATGCAATGCCTTCTAAATGCACTTTACCTCCCTGTCCTTCCTGCTGGGTTTCCTTAGCTTCACTCCTTGGCAACTGAGTCCCCCACCAAGAGAAGCTTCCTCCTCCTCTGGGATTTTCTTTACCCTTTCCTGGTGCTGCATCACTGAGGATCTGTCCCTCCACCTTGGTCTCAGCTTGGGTGCCATTGTGGGCTAGCCCACCCTCTAAAACAGTGAGGGAATTGCTTAACCAGACTGGTTGGGGATGTCCTTCAGACACCTTCTTGGCAACTTCCCTGCAGTACCATAATGGTCCTTTTATGTTGTCTTGTGCACACAGCGCAGACAACGACAGTGGTGGCAGGTTTTGAGGTGCTTGTTGTTGTGGCCAAAGGCACCACTGCTTTTTGGGCTGGGATCTGTGGCACAAATGAAACAGCATGCTGTCTATCACAGCACTGCAAAAGCGTGCCACCAACTTGAAATTCTTGCTGCTGCAATGAGGGTGCTCCCATCATTGCAGAGCGTGTCTTGCCTGGTGTAACATTTCAATGAACATGGTTGAGGCTGTTGCCATCTGCCTCTCATAATCCCCAGCAAGCCGACTTTGGGGTGCCCAGTCCCCTGTTGGCATAGTTAACCCCCAGATTGTGTGGCACACTGGGAGCCCACCCAGTGTGCCTCTTTGTTCAAACCTGATTGCGCCAGCATTGCCCTGCCCACCACAGTGTGGCTGACATCACACCACACACTTCATGGGACACACTGGGAACTCACCCCAGTTGCCCAACATTTTCCTTACACCTGTGAAAAAAAAAGAAAATGGTCCTCGGTGTTCTTTCTTTTATTTTTATTATAACCTGAAACAAAGAAAATGGTATTTGCCATTGGGTCCCCTCCACCAACCTGCTCCCACCTTCTGCACACCCCACACCCCAACCCCCACTCCATACTTACCTCCAGAGTCCAGTGCTGTGATCTTCGGTGGAGCAGGAACACATCTGCACTCTTCAAAACTGACCACGAACTGAAGAAATGCTGGTAAGCTGTATAATGGCATCAATGGTGTGTGTGTTGGGGGTCAACTTAAGTAGATATCTCATCTCACTTTTGACTCCAAATTTTCAACATAGGGTTCTTGGGACCCCATCTCATGAACTCAGTCACTGTCATTTTATTATTCGATCCCAAAGGTGATATCAATGATCACGCTGCAGAATCACCTTTGGGACCGATTAATGAAATGACAATGTCACTGTTTATAAGATGGGTTCTCAGAATGCCTATGTTGAAAATCTGGAGAACAAAGTCCATTAAATGACTGTGTTATGAGCGGCATTGTGCAGCTTTCATGCACACTCATAACTTTGAGAACTTTTAATATTTTCACTCCAGATTTTTCCAATATTGTTATTCATCACATGAACAGTAGAGCTGTCATTTTCACATCCTATCCAAAATGAGTTTCCTCACATCTGGCGAGAATGCCACAGTTGCTATGGGAAATCAACGTTCAGGACATTAACAAAATCACAGTGCCACTGTTCATGAGCAGAGGTCCCAAATGCCTTCATGAGGTGGGGTCACAAAAGCCCATGTTGAAAATTGTGAGTGCAAATACCAACAAACACCCGGGCATTAAGGTTTCTAACCATAATATCCCACCTTTATAGACTGACCGGTATCAAGGAGGTGACTTTGGATTGTCGGCTGTAGTGGTCACCATTCCACCCCAGTCCCACCCTGCAGCTAGTGACAGGCATCATGGTGTGCCTTGGACTTTTTGGCCAAAGTTCACCCCATTCTCCTATACTGCACCCATCTCAATGTATTTTGTTATGGAATGGGGTGAGCATAAGCCGATGGTCCCAAGGCACAACGGCGACACTCTGTCGGAGTCTGCAGGTTAGGATGAGGTAAAATGGCATGAGCCTTATGGTCGACGTATCCAAAGGCACACCTCAATGCCTGTCACTCTGCAGGGTGGTGTAATGACGCCACTCCATACTTCACTGCCATTTCTATTATGCATCTCTCCAACTCCTGCACTACAGTGCCAACGCCAGTAGTACAACATTCAGCATTGACAAATGCTTGTTTTCTCCTGCTTTTGCTCACTTCCTTCTTGCAGATGCTGGTTGCCTTCCTATGCCTTTACTTAATTTCTCCACTGTTCTCTACCCCTCTGACAATCCTCCCTGCTAGGCTGCTACTGAAGAAGTCTCCATTTCTTTAAAATCCAACCTACTAAAGTCCAGGATCATCGTATTTTGTGGCTTGCCTCTGCACCCGCCATAATATTGAACCACACTGTACAGTCATCACTGGTTCTCATTGGATAGCCCACAATGGCATGACTAGGCACTGTCACAGCCTCCAGTAAGTCAGGGATTCAGAGGAACAAATGGAGAAAGCATGTCCCAAATAGGATAGCACCTTTGCCCCATGAGTCATTTTCAACTCTCAGCATGCTAAGTCCATGGGGCAGGAAAGGTGCTAGTGGGACATTTGTCGCCCATATGGGCTAACTAACATTTCCAAGACAATGCCTCTTTGCATGACTGCATGAGGAATTATACAGAGCAGTAGCAGCCCTCACCTTCCTCACATCGCAATTCAGATGCCCTTGATATAATAAAATGATCCTGGCATCTAGAATTTTCCCACCCCAATCACCGCTCAGATGCTCCTGATTAGTATATTAAGAGGATCCCTGGCATATAGATCACCCTGATTGCAAGTGTGAGCCCAATGTGCAAGTGCGAACTCAGATTCAATGCAAAGAAGTGCAAGCTAATGCACACGGGAAACAAAACCCAGGGAAGTATACACAATGGGGGTGAGATATTGACAACAGTAAAATGGAAAGGGACCGGGGTAGTTATATCAGATGACCTAAAGGTGGGCCAGCAATGTGAGAAGGCAGTAAGGAAGGCTGGGGGATACTGGAATGCATAGGAAGAGGTATCAATAGTAGAAAACAGGAACTTGTTATCCCTCTGTACAGACAGTTGGTGAGACCCCATCTGAGTACTGTGTGCAGTTCTGGAGACGCCATCTCCGCAAAGACATAGACAGAATGGAGGCTGTCCAGAGGAGGTTAACCAAATGGTGCAGGGTCTGCACCAGAAGACAGCACGAAGAAAGACTAAAGGAGCTTAATATGTATACCCTTGAGGAAAGAAGGAGAGAGGGACATGTTAGAAACTTTCAAGTACCTCAAGGGAATCAACAAAGTCCAAGAGGGCAGCATCTTTCAGAAAAGAGATGTGCAAGAACAAGGGGTCACAATTTGAAGATAGACGGGGACGGCTCAGAGGTAATGTGAGAAGTATTTTTTCACAGAGAGGGCTGGATGCATGGAACAGCCTCCCTGAGGAGGTCGTGAGTCGAGAACAGTGGGAAATTCAAGAATGCATGGGACAGACATAAGGCAGTCCTAGTGGGGGGTAGGAGGAAGTATGCTGTTGGTTAACTAGGATCTGCAGCTTATCTGTTAGAGTAGGAAAATGGGCAGACTAGGTGGGCCAAGCGTCCTTATCTGCCAAATTCTATGTTTCTATGTGCCCCTCCCAGTTCCACCCATTAAGGTCCTTCCACGCCTCTCCCCATGGTGGCTCATAAATTACCCAGCTGCCAGTCCCTCCCACTGCAACAGTGACAGGTCCAGTCCCTCTTCTCGCCACCTCATTGGCCACTTTCTGAGTGACATGAAGTGAGCACACACCTACTATAGAAACAGATGTTGTACTATAGGGACACTTACTCCTTTCACTCAGACAGTGATCAGCCAAGGTAATGAGCTAAATGCTGTACCGATCACAGTCACAGGGAAGTGGCTGCAATCTTGGTAAATGGGGGGCCAATCGAAGGGGTGAGAGACCTGGCTGGATGAATTTGGGAGGGGCTCAGATTTACGACTGCATATGGGGCTACTAGATGTCAGGGATCATGGAAAAATAGAAATACAGAAACATAGACGATGGCAGAAAAAAATGGTACATCCTGTCTGCCCCTTTCCCTATTAAACCTCAGAACCTACTGTCCATACTGAACTAGCCTCACTATCCACTCCCTTGTTCCTCCCTACTACTGTCAGCCTGAGTAACCATTATACCCTTCACATTTTCACAGCCATGCTTGAAGCCATTTATGGTTTTGTGCCTGCCATCTCAGTTGGCAGACTATTCCACATTTCCACCACCATTTCTGTAAAATAAAACTTTCCAATATCCTTCTTGAACCTCCCTCCCATCAGTTTCTACTTGTGCCCCATGCCCTTGAACTGTTACTCATGCTAAGTAGTTCTCCATTCACCTTGTTTATTCCTTACAGGAACTTGAAGGTCTCTATCATATCATTCCTCTCTTGTCTGGTCTCCAGTGAAGACATGTTCAGTGCCTTCAGCAGATCCTCATACGATCTGTCCTGTCAGCTCTGAATCATCCTGATCACCCTTTGTCCTTATCTTTTCTGAGGTGAGGTCTCTCGAAGTTCAGAACTCTGAACAGTATACCAGGTGTGGCCTCACCAGTGATCAATAAAGAGGCAGTAAACCTCTTTTCTTCTACTATCAGAACCCTTCTGGCACATCCTAGTATCCTATTTGCCTTACTAGATGCCTCATTGTACTAGCTTGATTGTTTAAGGGAGTCACTAATGATGAATACTAGGTCCCTTTCTCAGCTGTAGTGGTCTGCTCTACCCATCCTATCCGGTACTCGTCCTGGGGTTCTTGTCCCCAGTGAATCACCTTGCACTTTTTGGCATTGAATTTCAACTCGCCAAACCTTAGGCCACCTCTCTGATCTTTACATGTCACTCTGCAGTTTCCTACTTCCCCCGCCACTACTCTCCCATGAGCTTGGTGTCATCTTCAAAGAGAAACAAACCCAGATTAATTTTCAAATGCTGTTAATGAGCATACAAGAGTCAGGATGGATCCCTGTGGCATTCCACTCTTGACTTCCCTCTCTTCTGATTTGACACCATAATCTCAACCTCTGCTGCCTCTCATCTCAACTAAAGCCCTCTCACCCCACCAAAACACTGCTTATATTTTCCTTCAAATGCCTGGACCTCGCCCCTTGCACCGTGACCTAAGCCGCCTAATTGGTCCCCTATCTCATTGGTCTGCTCCACTGATTCCATGCTAACATATTTCAAAAGAAAATTCTCAAATATGGGACTGCCATGTCCCCCAAAGCAGGACATGAGAAAAGGTCCCCACCTCCCTAGATTATGGCTGAGCTCATCGCTGCATTGCAAGTGCAAGATTTGGCCTGGTCAGAAAATAAATGTAACCCATCCCCCATGGCTTCCAGAGGTATCATCATCACCTCCTCAGCACCTGTACCACGCCAGTAAGCTTCCAAAGTTGAGTATTTTACATCTAAATTCAGTACCAACATTGGCTACCTGTTTAAATTTTGGAAGGCTGTCTCACTCTTCTCTCTCCCACTCCTTTTGCCTGTCCTCAAAGTCAGTGACACCCCATCTCTAACCTCCTTCATCACCATAGAGATGTAATTTTTCATCACCTGCACCTCCTCTCCTCTCCTCCCTCTCCCTTCCTCACCTCCCTCTCACCCCTGCCAGCCTGCATGATTGTCATCTCGCCTTCCCCTATTGTTTTTTTTTCTGTCCAGTAACTCCATCCTTTCTCACCAACACATTTCCGCCTTAATCCTTCCAAGGGTAAGAGCCCAGATGGCCTGGATAGCAAGCTCCTCCATCTCTCGCTTCTGCAGTCTCCTCCCATTGGCTGACCTCCTAACTTCTTTCTGGTGTTCCTCCATCCCTGCTGGACTGGAAGACTGCCACTGTTACTCCTCCTCCAAAAGGTGGTGACTCATCTGGTACTAACAGCTACTGACTTTATTTCTCTCTCCTCCAAAATACAGGAACAAATTATCTTGTCAGAACTCTCCCTTTATGGACTACTCTTTCCTTCTTCATCCAGTACAAGTCTGGCTTCAGCAAAATCACTCCACCACCATCTCCCTGCTCAGACTCACCAAATCCATCCATAATGGTATGGATCACAGCCTCTGCTATCTTTGTTGATCTAGTCAAAGCATTCAACCCTGTCTACCACCCAGTTATTAGTCAAACTCCAGGCTGCAGGCCTCTGACTTAGCCATCAACTGTTCCACCTCTACCACAGAGGTAGGGCCCAAGCAGTCAAATTGGTGACCCCTCTCTCCTCCCTGCCTGTATCCACTTGGGCTCCCACAAGGGTCTGTGTTAGTCCCACTACTTTCTCCATTTTCCTTAATTTTCTTCCTCTCCATGCTTGTCTGCATCCATTCACATGTACACAGATGACACGGTCCTCTTCACAGCAGGCCCAGACTCAGCTGGACTTGACTGTCTCAGCCCTGACCACACAAATCAGCTTTTCCTCAATGCCAAAAGACTGTCTCCATGTCCTTTGGCACAAGGCACAGACCTCTCTAGGCTCCTCCCTTCCTACTTCTCCATCCCTGATGGCTCCCCTGTGAGGATGTTACCACCTTTAGTTATCTTGGTATCTGGCCAGACTAGCATCCAAACTTTTCTGAACAAGTGGATGCTGTGACTGTATCCCACCTCCAGCATACTGTGCTGTTATCCAGAGAATGATCCTACAAATCTCTGACTATGGTGATGTGGTTCACAGCATAGTCCAAGTCACTACCCTTGCCAGACTGGACACACCTTCAACACCTGCCATTACACTTTCGACTATCTTTCTAGACTCACCACTGTTCTATTTATAAATCTCTCCTTTCTTTCTTGTGGACAGACACCATGCTCCACTGTGCCAGCTTTGTGGGCAAATCTGGTTTGTTTCCTCTCCTCCTTTCTCTCTCCTCTCTCCACAGCTTGCTAGCCCATCAGAAGATGAAATATTCAAACCTGGCAGTCCTTCAGTTTCTACAACCATTGGCAAAGCCATGTTCAGCCACCGCTTCCTAAAAATCTGAACCCCTCGCTTCAGCCATTCATCAGTCTCCCTCATGGGTTCTTTCAAACCACTTCAGAGATCTCACCTCTCCTCCTGCACTTGCTCTAGTTTTCCTCTGCTTCCTGTGACTTGTTTCCAGTTTAGGTACAGCTATCATTTGGCCTTATGCTTTCACCTAGGCATTATGCACAAATGTTTATAGCCAGTATTGATTTAAACTGTTTGTATTTGATCGCCAGCGATGTTTGTGGCTACTGACTGTGCTGTATATGCATTGTCAATTGTTTGCTTATCACTCAAGTTCTCATGTCTTGCATATTATTCCCAATGTAATTTGTGGCTGTGTACCACTCTGCTCCATGTATGTTATGTATTTTGAAATTTTGTGCTACTAAGGCCCAATTGTACAAGATCCCCTTCCCCAGGATGCATCTAGAAATGAGCTCCCAGCTTAGTATGCCTGGGTGGGGGGCACTAGACACCAAGGATCATTTTACTGTAATAACTGGAGCCATTTAAACTGGCGATCAGGGTGTAGAACCTTTACATGCCATGGATCATTTTGTATACTACTTGGGAGCATCATAATGGTGAGAGAGGTAGGGTGACAATATGCACCACTGTGTGCTCAAATGAGGGCAGGATTTTGGAAGCAGTAAACAGTATTGCAATTTCAGTTGTTAACACTTTCAAAACCTTTATATAGCACTGTGCTCTGTAATGCAGGAGGGATCCCATTTGCAAGGTTTTAGTAGTACATATGCATATGATCAGTTAGCATCGGGGCTGCAAATGTATGGTACCTGTTCAACCATGCTGTTCTCCCACATGGCACAGTGCTTAGATGTTTATCATTCCGCTAACCTTCTGAAAATGGGACCCTAATTGACTAAAATTCCCTGCCGATGCCTCTTAAGATGTAGAAAGTAAACAAAATGTATTATCTTATTCTACATCTTTATGTATTATTTTATGTTATTTTCCTTGGAAAACCTTTAATCAGTTTCAAAACATTGTGATGTGTCTTAAATATTTATAACAACTGTAGCTAAAATACAATTTCTTCTTTCATCCAAGTGCTGTTTTTATTTACTTATAAAAATACAGTCTGGTTTAGTTTAGGCTTAGTGGTTACTGTATTGCCTCCCATGCCAGTGGCCCGGTTTCAGGGACAGCCTGGGTTAAACAGACATTAACTGACAGGAGAGATGACTGAGCATCTCTGGGACTGTTTCTCTCTCAGGGGAGGGGAGTCTGACCACCCCACTCTTTAACAGCCACCTAGGTGAGGAACGCTGGCAGGGCTCAGGCAGGCAGGCACAAAGCAGTACTTGCTTTAATTGAACTGGCATCATTGCATGCTTGACGGCCCAGGGATAAGCCAAAGGTAGAAAACCTCCAATGGCAAAATAATCCACCAACCTGTCACATGCTTTGCACTACTAACCAGGCTCTGCTTGAAGATGTGGCTCTGATGGCCCCACCACGGGGAGGGGGGGGATGTCTCTCAGAGCAGGTAAGTCCTGGTGATTTTGGGATGTGGATGGACAGGCTAGTGCACAAGGTGGTCAGTGGGTGACCTAGAAGATAAACATCTCATTTGAAAAAGAAATAAACACGTGTTTGGGAATCTCAGACTCAATAACACAGTCATACCATATAAACAGCATAATTATGCACTATGAGGCTAGACCAATGCAGGTTTATTAGTGGAGACCAAGTGCCTGGCAAAGCTCTGTTCACTTGCAATGCTCTGCAGATATGTAATGGGATGTTAGGAGCTGTGAGAGCCGCCAGTGAGGCATCACAGTGAAGTTATTCAGAACAGAAAGTGCAAATTATGCATATGCCAGCTGAGCCCTGATGAAAACTGGGCCCTGAGTGATTGCTGCAATATATATTTTTTTAACCAAGAACCTTTATGAAACAAAACATTCAAATAAAACAAAACTAAATCAAAACTAACACAGTAGAGTACAAACTACGTAAAGCGCTTGACTTACACTTCACAGCTCCTGCAGTACACTTCTCAAGCATTCAGCTCAGATAAATTGCTTGACCAACACAGTAGTTTATTACACATAAATCTAATCACAACTTTAACTTAGAAAATGCATGCAGTTCCCTGTGTTTATATGTAACCCCCTGCAAATGGGGTTCCTAAAAGACTTCCAGGAGCTTGCTTGAATGCTCCAAGCCTGAATGGTGTTTGGCATTTAAGCTTCATTTATCAGTGAGTGTTTTAGAGCCTCTGGTACTGTCTTTTAAGAGCTGTCTGCTTGCAGACATAATTAGTTTGTATGGGGGACTGTGTGTTTCTCTGCTCGGTACCACTCGAACTGCTGCCAATTCACTCCATTTTTGCAGTCACTAGGAGTGCAAAGGAACCTATCTGAAAGATGTAACTGTTTGCCAGAAATCATTTACAGTAATAATGAAATTACAGTTTGTCTAACCTGCTTTCTTTGCAGTCAGAACTGTGTCTGCCTAGTTCCCCATTCTGGTTTTGAACTGCTGAACTGGACCAATCAGTGTGGGGTAAGCTAGCTCTAAAATGGTGCCTTGGACGAATCAGAACTTGGACTCATAATCTGAGCCAGCCACAAGAGGATTGTAGGGCAGTGACTCTGGGAGATGTAGTTAGACTTGCGCCTTTTGGACCAACAGCAGCAGTCTATTGTGAGTGACAGCCAATCCAGTCAAGAACTGGGAGGAACTCAAGGAAGTGCCCGGTTTTGTCTGTTGAGTTTCAGTTTAGCTCTGGCAGTGAAGGGAAAGGAACCCTGTGCTCCTTCAGTGCACAGTTTTAGTCAAAAACATGTGTAAGGTCCAGAGTTCCGGTCTGCAGCTTGTGTAACTGCTTGTTAGGACTGAATCGTCCTGTGAAGAGAATCAAAGGATATCTGAAGAGTAGAAACCAGGCTCACCCTGTAGAAGACTGGAGAAATTGCTGAATTGCACTCGATCTGTCAGGAACTGAATCTGCTGTGTGTTCTCCCGGTATTGTGCAGTAATTGCATCGATAGAGAAGCAGCCTGCCTGGTATAGTACTTTTTTTTACCATATAAATGTGTGAGGAGTCTCTTGAGCTCAAGAGTAGCCCTGCTGACGTTGAAGGACCCTATCTTGTTTGGAGGTCGTGAGTACTAATTCAGGGTCGCTCCCTGTTGAATTGCCACATTAAATCCAAATGGAATCACTGTACTGCTGACTGTTTAAACTAATTTTTCTTTTCTCTGTGTGAAAGGGCCCCTACCAGCTGCCACGGTTTGGACTAGCCACTAGGGCTTGGGTATCCAGGGACAGTAACTGATAGGGATAGGCCTGTGCACAGAGCCATAGGTAGATGAGTAGAGTGATAAGCTAATTAACCTGATTTCCCTGTCCTTGTTATATCCCCTAAATAATCAGAGCTGCTTGTTTCAGCAAAGTTATACTGCCTGAGGTATTTGTCTATGTTAAGGTACTGTACTGTGATTGTTGCACTGTATCTTATTTCACAGGAGGTCCCAGTGCGGAACCAGTCCTGGGGGTAAGTGTATACTGTGAAGGTAATTCTGATATATTGTGTGGGCCACTAGTAGAAAGAAATGGGGTTGCAGTGTCCCAGAGGGCTGTGACCAAGTTAGTTTAACTATTGCAAACCCTGACCTTCTGGGTGGAGGCACCCGCCATTGGATCCAGGCCCCTCAACCTGTTAGTGGCAAATAAGGCAGGGGTAGTGCCCTGGGATAGCGCCATCTAGGGTTACATATGGTATGAGAGTGGTATGTTAGAATATCCTAAGTATTAGCTTCCTATACAAAAGTGTCTAACAGTAAATGAAGGCAGCACTTATTTAAAAGAATAAACTAGAGCATTTTAAATGAGTTCTAAAAGTTTCTTGTCACATCACAATGTTCTGAAATTTGATTAAAGGTATGCAAGCAAAACAACATATAAAATCCCATAAAGAAGTAGAATAAGAGATAGCCCTTGTTTTTATACCTGCTCTACTGTTTGAAAACATCCTCCATCAAGCCAGCAGCTAACTGAATGCAGCAGACAAGCAGTTCAGCTGCAGGCCATTCAAGGGAGGGGCAGGGTGATGGGTAGTTTCAGAACATACTGGTAGTCCATTTCTGTATATAGTTAATTTGTTTCAGTATATAGTGTATGTGTAGTACATTTCAGTATATAGTTAATTTGTTTCAGTATATAGTGTATGTGAATTTTCAGTCTGCAGTGTATGTGTTTCAATACATAGTGTATGTGTTTCACCATGTAGTATATTTGTTTCAGTATATAGTGTATGCAGATTTTTCAGTGCATAGCATATTTATTTCACTAGGTAGTGTATGTATTTCAATATAAAGTGTAGATGTTTCAATATATAGTGTATTTGTTTCGTATGTAGTGTATGTGCTTTTTAGTGTGTAGTGTATGCATTTCAATAGATAGTGTATGTATTTCAATATATAGTGTATTTGTTTATATAGTGTATGAAGATTTTTATTTTATTTTTATTTTTATTTTATTTAAACAGCAGTTTGAAAACCTTTGAGCCATAGGCTCATTTACAAAGGTACCTTGTCACAGTAAGACAAACCAAAATACACAGTATAGCAGTACAACACATAAGTATAACAGTAAAATTAAGACATAGATACAAACAAGCTGGTACAGGTAGGATGGATGCAAACAATACCAGAGTTATGTCGTCCTTAGCAGCTTAGTAATAAGCTTTGTCTAAGTATTGAGTACGGCTTTGACTAGTGGCAGTTACAGCATCCGGTGTTAATAAGGTGGTTACGTAGGAAGTTTTGAAGCACGATATAGTTGGAGCTGGAGATGGAGGGGCAGTGTGTTGAACCAGGAGGGGCCCTAAAGCTGAAGGCTCTTGGCCGTGAGAGGTCCTAGCTCTAGGGATAACAAGAGGGTTTTCCCAGAGGTCCGAGTATGAACTAGTGGGACAGAGCGGCGCATGGTGGTGGTCAATCCTGGTGGGGAAAGCCCAAGGAGGGTCTTTTTGTAAGGGTACAGGTAAGATATTTGAGGCGCTGAGATCAAGTACCAGCGCTTTAGCATACAGTAAACAGGTGTGTATCATCCTAGGTGCTCCAGTAATTAACCTGCAGGCCTTATCTCAGAGAAAGAATTTTATGGAGTGCGGTCTGATCAGCAGCACCTACACACCGGCAGTCCATAGTCCACTAGGGACAGGATAGAGGAGGTGATCATAGTCGAAGAGCCTCCGGGAGGCAGTGTTTATACCATGTAAGATGCCCAATCGGATATTAGTGGCAGTGGCTAGGCAGCTATGTGTCCATGGAAGGAGAGGGAGGGTCAAAATGGATCCCTAGGTATTTATAGGAGCAAACTTGTTCGAGTGGGAATGAGGACCCAGAGTGAATGAGGAGTTTGAAGCAGGACTTGTTTTGGGGATGAGTGAAGAACATGGTTTTTGTTTTTTAAGATTTATTACCAGTCTATGTTCCTTGAACCAGCCTCGGCTTCAGTGAAGGACTTCTGCAGGAGTCCTGAGGGCAGTAGGGTTACGACTTGAGGCAAAGATGACTGCATCATCAGCGTACAATAGAATGTTCCCGAGCAAGAGCGTGGAAGGTGTTAAGGTAAAGGAGAATAGTAAGGGGCCCAGAATGGAGCCATGGGGAACCCCAGAAAAGATGGGACAGATGTCTGAGTAGGTTCCATTAATTTTACATGCTGTGAGCGGTCAGACAGATAACTGGTGCACCAGGAGATAGGCCCAGCAGCAAAACCAGAGAGACTAAGGGCATCAAGAAGGAGAGGGTGGAGACAGTGTCGAAAGCCGAGAGGTCAATGAAGACAGCACCAGCCAGAGAACCAGTGTCTAAGGAGGAGTGGAGAAAGTTGGAGAACCTAGGAGGGCTGTGTTGGTACTGTGGCCCGCCGAAGCCATGCTGCTCAGGACAAAGGACATTGTAGGTGGAGAGGTAGTCAGAGATTTGAGAGGCCACCACTTTTCCAAGGCCTTGGAGAGAGGAGAGAATGGAGATCGGTCGATAGTTTCCAGCCACAGTCCTATCACCACCTTTAAAGATAGGGGTGACAGTGGCGACTTTCCAGGCAGTTGGAACCTTCCCAGGCAAAGAGAGTGTTGATGAGGCATGTGATCGGGTAAGGACTGTGTCTAAGACCAGCCGAGGATACACGGATTCAGGGTGTCACTGCCTGTACTATTACCTTGAGGGCAGTGAAGGTGCGGCCTAAGTTCTGGGCAGAAACACGGAGGAGGAGAAAAATAAGGGCGTAGAAAGATTTACTGCAGGTGCTGGGGATGAGGGTCAAAAAATGTAGGAGGATAGGGCTAAGGTCAGTGAATGAGGTGTTGAGGTGGCTGGCTATGAGGGCTGGGTCTGAGGAGATCACACCATTAATGTTGATCTGGTGGTGGGGGAGTGCACATTCCATTTAACTGTTTAATGTTATCCCAGAAGGTTCTGGGATTCCCCATGAGGCAGTGAGTGAGGACCCGATAGTGCTCAGACTTGGCCTTTCTGATGGCCCAGTGCACTTGTTTCGGGCAGCAGCATATAACCACCTGTCATTGGGCCGGCCAGTCTCAATGGCACGGTGCCATAGGTTGTCCTATGTTTGAGCTGGTGAATCAAAGCTGGGGTAACCCAGGGGCATTCTTCCTTTAGAACGGCGGTCAACACTGGGGAAAGATATCACAGGCATTATTAAAAGTTTGGGTAAAGAAGGAGAGAGCTGTGTCGATGTCAGGAGTTGCCTGTATAGGAGACCAGTCAATTTGGGACAGAAGTTCCTTGAGTTTTATCAGTCCACCAGGTATTAGGACGCCGCACGTGGACTGTGCTATGTGGGTTTGGGGACTGAGGTTGACCAGTGGAATAGAATGGGGAATGATCGCTGAGAGAGTCTGGGAGGACTTGTACATTGGGGATCCGATTAGGCGGTTGGTGAGTACCACATCAAGCAGGGTACTGGAGCCTCTCTTGGGTTAGTCCTGTAGGGTGGGTAACTAGTTGCGTTAGGTCTATTGCAGAAAAGGAGTCTCGGCTAGAGGAGGAGGAGGGCTGAGCCAGTTGACATTTAAGTCACCCACCAGAATTTGATCAGTGGAAGGAGGTAGAGAGGTAAGGTATTCTGTAAGAGAGGCAATGGCTCATGCTTTGGTCCTTGGGGGACACGTATGCAGTAGTCAGATAAAGGGGTCCCTTTAAAGGGTCAGGGGTTAGTTTCAGCGTAAGCGCCTGGGCCCTGGAGTCAAGAATGGGAGTGGGCAGGGCTAGTACGAGGAGAGATTCCTGACATAATAGCACAGCCGCCTCTGCTCTCCCAACACGGTCGGACTGAAAAGGGTGAAACCAGGAAGGGAGACTAGGGAGTCAGGGAGGATTTTGACAGCCAAGTCTCAACCAGGGTGATGACATCAGGGTTAATTGATGTGACCAGGCATTGTAGTGAGTCAAACTTTTAGGAGGCTACAGATATTCATGGAGACCATGCATAGGCCTGTGGTGCGAGTTGGGAGCTCCTGGGAACCGGGCCAGGGTTTGGATGAATGTTCCTGACAGGAGTAGTAGCATGACTAACACCCTAGCTGGGAGATGGTGAGAGGTTTTCCACGATTGACATGAGAGGGAGGGAGGGAGGCTAAGGAGCAGGGGTGGGCAGGGAGGCACAGGAGGGAAAGCAAGAATAAGAAGACACCCAGATGTGCCTGAGGTGAAGAGAAAGCTAGGGGAGGGCAGGGGGACGGGACACACAGAGGTTCCAAGGGGCAGGAGAGGAGGTTCAGGAGCAAGGGAGGGAGGTGCCAAGGCACAGTGTGAACTAGCAGATGGGTAAGTGGGTAAGTGCACTGCTAGTGGGGATAGGCACAGGCAGAACGTGAGGCAGGGCCAATACATTGTGGTGAGCAAGATCCCAGGAAGTAGTGCTGTACAGGTAGGAGTAGGAAGTAGTGAGGAGCATAGGTCCCTCTAGTGGCCAGCAGGTATAACCTGCAAATGGGAAGTGGGGAGATAGGTTCTGGGAACAGGACGTGATATCACCGGATGTGATGTCACGGGTGGATCTCAAATTGACAGCCTCTGGTGGAGGGTGGTTGGGGCGGGAGTGGGCAGGACGGCGAAAGCTACCGCCGGGCTAGCACCCTCTGCACGCCCAGACGTAAGAGAAGAGGTTTTCTCCGAAAGCCAGGCTGGAGATTTGGCTTCTCAGCCAAATCTCCAGCCTGATAACTTTTGAGGCAGCTCAATATATATAGTGTACAGTATGGGTTATAATCTATAGAGTATTTGTTTCAGTGGATAGTTTATGTGGATGTTTCAGTCTGTAGTGTATGTATCTCAATAGGTAGTGTATATTTTTCAGTACATAGTACATTTGTTTCAGTATATAGTGTAAGTGGATTTTCAGTACTCAGTATGTGGATTTCAGTAGATAGTATATGTATTTCACTATATAGCATATGTGTTTCACTATATAATATATGTATTTCAGTATACAGTATATGTATGTCACTATATGATGTATATATTTCAGTAGATACTGTATGTGGTTCACTACACTGTGTATGTATTTCACTATATAATGTATATATTTCACTATATGATGTATGTATTTCACCATATAGTGTATGTGTTTTACTATACAGCCAGAGGTTATGAATTATGTCCCTAATGGCTTTCCATTACTACAGTACCGTGGCAGTTTCAGTCTGACTGATTGCCCATGTAATGTACCATAATACCTTCAAAATGCAACACTTTTTGTAAATAATGAAAAAAACAGAAGCGGTTATATATGTGTTGCTCTGAGCCAAGTTCATGAACTCACTTAACTCCTAATTTCTTTTTTATACTTCATTTATTGTGGTAGGCCCAGAAGGGCTTGTTACATCATATCCAAACATATACAGCATACATCGATACATAGGTACAAAATATAGATCTTGATGACAGCACAGCATGTACCTAAGAGATAGCATTCTACTGAGTAAAGCGATGATGATATAAATAATCAGATCTAACGCGCTATAGATCTATCATTTAACATTATAAGTCTTTCTGTCTACTCTAATTCGATGGAGATACTTTAATGTCTGCACTTTAAAGACTGCTAGGCTGTTCCTGAGATAGTGGTAAGAGGGAGGGGCAAGGAGGGAGGGTCTTCTATCTCCCATTATATTAGGCTCGTGATAGTAGCCATCTGGACCACCTACAGGGCTTGTTGGTGAAGGTCAAAGGTAATTCTTTCTGTTAAATGAATACATTCTATAATAGCCTCCAGTCCTCGACCAAGGGGCTGTCTTTTGAGCCCATTTCCAGTGATGCCTTAAGGCAGCTATCGTCAGAACTGACCACAGATACATTGCTTCTCTTCCCTCACCGCCTTTGAGCGTGAACTCAAAACAAGGTCCTCTGACCCATAGGAAACAGAAACTGAAAATCTTCCTTAAGTGGTGCTCAAGCTCTGCCCAGTATCCCTAAGTACCTGACATCTCCAGAAAATGTGGTCCTGAGAGACTGGGTCCTGTCCACACCCTCCAGCAGGCTGAGCCAGCCGCTGGGGCATAATGCACTATATGTGCTGGGACCCGAAGTACTCAAGACCACACCTTCCAACCGTATTCCCCGCCAAAGTGGAGCCCATGTCGCCTGCCATGTGATGCGCCAATGGCAGCCCATTGTTTCTCGGGAGGGTGATCCCCAGGTCTGATTCCACTTGAATTTGAGTTGTTCTGTGGGTAGGGACATATCTTGTATAAACCTTTGATATAGTAGGGATATGGCCCTCTACCTCCCCGACGACCAAATGCCTCGAAAGGGGATCCACCATGTCCCCTGAACTTGAGCGTAAGATCTCTGAAGGCTATGGACATAATACCTGATTTGGTAAAATCTCAAATCATCCCGTGGATTAAAGCCAAATGTCTGCCTGGCTGCCTCAAAGAAATAAGATTATCGGTTGTTAAGAGCTGATAAGGGAGTGAAATCCTTCTTGGCCCATTTCTTAACCACGGGTCTAATGTGGCCACCGGAAAAGAGGGTTATAGGCCCACCAGCGAAACCTCCACAGTTGCTGCAATGGGGCCCGAGCTATACTCGCCTCCATCCTTCCAGAACCGCCTCGCTCCTATGTAGCATACCTCTGGAGGCCGAGCCCACCCTGGAACAAGATAGCCTGCAAGGGAGGTTCGATCTTGATGGCCAAGTCCATTCTCTCTCCAATGGGTGTCAAAATCAGGACTGCCCCATGAAAGTGCCACCCTCATTTGGTGCGCGCCCAATAGCCCTAGGTTTGGAAAAGCTAAACCTCCTTGGGCCTTAGGGGCATAGAGAAGAGCTCTGCATATTCTAGGTCGGTCTTTAGCCCACAGGAATCTGAAAACATGTTCTGCCATATATTTAAATCTTTCTGTGAAACCGGGCAGGGAACTCATTGGAATAAGTAGAGTAGCTTAGGTAAGGCATTCATTTTCAATGCTTGTGTCTTAGAATGTATTGACAATGGAGGATGGTCCATCTCTGAATGTCCTTCCTTAACTGTACGATCAGAGGGGTAATTAAGATCCCACATCTGCTGTCCAGTACTAATTTGATCCCTAAGTAACTCATCTGATCGAGGTCCAACCTCATAGGGTAGCTACTCCTCAGGTCTGGAGAGGGGATGTAATTACAGCTACAGTAATTACCTCCGTTTCTACTGCAGTTCAGCTAATATCCAGAAAGGGAAGAATATTCCTCCAGCTGCTTAAACAGGGCAGGGAGGGAGGGAGGAATCCAGCTGTAAGGTACATTAGTACATCGTCAGCATATAAGGCCAACTTATGCTCAAACCCATCGATTTGTACTCCCCAGACATGTCTCCATTCTCTGTGATTGACTGAGCAAGAGGCTCTATGTATACAGCAAAGAGCAACAGGGATAATGAGCAGCCCTGTGTCCTCTTAACTCCTAATATCAGTCACAAATAGTTAAAACAATTTGTTTTTTTTGCTCTGCAAATGTAGAAGAAACATATATATAAAATACATTTAAGAAATTAAAGCTTGGCAACAGCTAGGACATTTGGTAGTAACCAAAATGCATACCAAGTCAAAATCACGCACTTATAAACAAGATCCAGACTGGCAAACCTACTACATACAAGAACATGTTTCAGCACTTATAACAGTCATCACTACTGTCACAAAACCTGTGAATATAATTCAGTGAAGTTTGGTAGCAGACATTTAAGTAATACAATCTTAAAACAGAATAATATGTAAAGAACCATCTCCTGCAAAAGTACATCAGTTTGACAACCATTAACACAAGCACCAACAGTGTATAAAGACAATAATACTAGTGACTGCAAAACACGTAGAAACATAGAATTTGACGGCAGATAAGGACCGCTTGGCCCACCCAGTCTGTCCATTTCCTACCTAATGGATAAGCTGTAGATCCTAGTTAACCAGCAGCCTACTTCTTTTCTACCCCCACCCCTAGAATTGCCTTATGACTGTCCACACATGCTTGAATTCAACCACTGTTTTGACTCACAACCTCCTCCAGAAGGCCGCTCCATGCATCCACAACCCTCTGTGAAAAAATAGTTCTTACATTACCTCTGAGCCGCCCTCATCTTCAAATTGTGCCCCTTGTTCTTGCACACCTCTTTTTTAAAGATGCTACCCTCTTGGACTTTGTTGATTCCCTTGAGGTACTTGAAAGTTTCTATCATGTCCCCCTCTCCTCCTTTCCTCAAGGCTATACATAGTAAGCTCCTTTAGTCTCTCTTCATATGTCTTCCAGTGCAGACCCTGCACCATTTTAGTTGCCCTCCTCTGGACAGCTTCCATCCTGTCTATGTCTTTGCAGAGATTGGTTCTCCAAAACTGTACGCAGTACTCCAGATGTGGTCTCGCCAGCTGTCTGTACAGAGGGATAGCAACTTCCTGTTTTCTACTGGTGATGCCTCCTATGCATCCCAGTATCCCCCCAGCCTCCTTACTGCCTCCTCTCACATTGCTTGCCCACGCTTAGGTCATCTGATATGACTACCCCAGGTCCCTTTCCATTTTTGTTGTTGTTAGTATCTCACCTCCATTGTGTACTCTTCCCTGGGTTTTTGTTTCCCAGGTGCATTACCTTGCACTTTTTAGCACTAAATCTAAGCTGCCATACATTTGACCATTCCTCTAACCTTGCCAAGTCCCTTCTCATCCTTTCCACCCCACCTTGTGTATTAACTCTGTTGCAGATCTTTGTGTCGTCTGCAAAGAGACATACTTTTCCTTCCAGTCCCTCTGCAATGTCGCTTATAAAGACATTGAAGAGGACCGTCCTAGTACTGATCCTCATGCTACCCCACTAGTAACCCTCCTTTCTTCAGAGTGGACTCCATTTATTATTACCCTCTGTGTCCTGTTCTCCAGCCACTTTACCCAGGCTACCATCTTGGGACCCGCCTCCAGGCTGGTTAACATGTATATTAATCTTTGTGTGGGACTGTGTCACATGCCTTGCTAAAGTCTAGGTAGGCCATGTCCACAGCCCTCCCTAATCTATTACTTTGGTCACCCAGTCAAAGAAATTGATTAGATTCTGCCTGACATGACCTTCCCACTGTGAATCCATGCTGCCTTGGGTCCTGTGCCCTCTGGCTTCTAGGTGCTTGACAATTTTCCTTCAGAAGTGATTCCATCATTTTCCCTATCACTGAGCTGAATACTGGAGATGGTGTAAGTACTCCCGGCAGTAGTGACAGAGAAAGGGCCAAATTAAAATTTTAAACCCTTCTAATGTTTAAAGAGCTGCTGACACCTCAAAGAAAACTTTGAAAACATAATATTTAGGTACAATTCAGCTTACATTCCATATATATTCTATAGATTTATCTTCAACATTGTTGCTTACTAAGGAAATTTGCATGAATACATGATTCTTATACCTCAGGGTTCATCTGCCTCTATAGGTTACTCCTACCTATAAAATAAAGATTACTCACTTACTACCTCAAGTCGTATCTCTGTTGTGACATCACACTCTGCTGCCATGGAGTAACTGTGATGTCACAAGCCATGCATTATGACTTGAAGTAAGGTGAAAGCAATATGAATAGATACATTTTCAGAAGCAAGTATCCTGTTTTCATGCAAATCACATCAAAAATAATGGGAGGAGGAATACAGAACTAATGTAGAATACAAGCCAAACTGTGTCTAAATATTATGTTTTGTTAAATTCTCCTGAAGGCGCCAGCTGCTCTGTAATAGGGTAATAAAGCAGCTGTATGACTGAGGGGTAATGAAGGAATAAAAGGTTTATATTGGCTACAGCAGGTCATGGAAGGGGACACTGTTTGAACTTCAGTGGATTATGTATGTGCTGCCTGTTGGCAGGCTAAAACGGCAGCAGCAACATGAAGAGGACTGAATAAAAATGTAAAATTGTGCAGCTGCTTTGAAGAGCACAGGGACTGCTAACAGATTTTGTGGGCAAATGAAAACAAAAGTTTCTACTGGCTGCACCAGGGCATACAAGTGGGGGCATTAGTGGACTGAGATGGAAATTGTCCCCAGTTTCAGCCAAATCAGAGGGGCAGAATTGCTTCCAAGGACTACGGGACCTTTCAGAGGACTTATGGGGAAAAAGTGGGGAAATACTTGGCGACTTTCACTCAACTAATCAGGTCAAGGAGATTCATAAAATATTCATTTTTGGATGGGACAGTGATTTCAGTAAATGGGAGCTGCCAGAGAGCTCCCAAAAGCTCAAGGACTGTGAGTTCTAGTTTCAGTTCAGCGGAGCCCTCCAGAGGGAGGGTCTCCAGCTGCTATGCAGAAAATGGGCTGCAAGGTTCGGGAAAGGGCCTGCCTGTGGGTTGCCAGCTGCCTGTCTCCCAGGGCCTGTGTTTGCTTTCCCCATTTATGGAGAAATTTGGATTAAGGAATCCAGTTTAGCAGTTTTAGCTGGAAGAGAGCTGCAAATATGTAAAGGGGCAGTGAAAGTCTACACTTTATCGGTAGGAAGTTGTGCTCAAAGGTTCCTGGAGTCTGATGTCACAGTTCTACTGAGAGAAAGAGAAAGCTGCAGTTTGAAAGGGCAGTGAGAAACTCTACACCTGAATGGTGAGAAGAGAGCTGCTGATGACAGCTCAATCCAGCCCCCCCACCGATCCCTGACATCTCGGGTTCGCTCCGAATCTGGGTCACCTGTGCAGCTGCAGGTGTGGCGTCCAGCGCCTTAACCCTCATTGCCAAGGGCTCGGCCTATTTCATACATTTTACTGAACAAATATATGAAGTGTATGGTATGAATCTGCAGCCTAGAAAATGCAAAATACTCTGAAGTCAGTTTCACTCCTGTGTGTGGTAGGATCAAAGCAATAGGATGACAGTGACTATTTCAGCTACACATTTGATTTCATTTACAATTGTTCACTGCACTACATTTAGTGTACCACACTTTTTCAAATAAAACAATATTCGCCAAACTAATTAAATAACACATACATATTTTTATACTTTATTAAAAAGATACTCCACATTTGTAACAACAAAAATTTGAAAATCATGTCACAGAGCAAAATCAGCACTAACTGCCAGTTCTACCTAATTGAATGTTGGTACCACATTTACAGTTTAGCAAATACCTGAGAGTTGATTGAAGGGGTTTTCTGTAAGAAAACAGCTACAGTCTTTACTAATTACAGCATTGATGATCTGGGGCAATTTATGTGTTTTTATTGTTGTGTGTAGTTTGATGAAATTAAATTTTAAAATGAAAACACGTACTACTGCTAGCTAGACCTGACACACATTGAAAACACAAATAGTGAATTAAAGCTGTTATAGCTGTTTTCTTCAGAAACCCCAGTAAGCTAGCTCTCAGGTATCTGCTAAACTGTAACTGTTGCCATTTGAGCTTACTGGATAAGAACAGTTACATAGCTCTGCTGTTGTGAACGGACTTTAAAGCAGTGCATATGCTAAATCTATGGGCTCGGCTACATCACTGTCACATGAGACAGGCTGCATTGTAGGAGCAAGAAAGGCAATAAACCTATTTTAGATGGAGATCCCCAGGGGTCATTAAACTACCATAAAGCTAGCAGGCTAATTTAGGAAAAACCCTGATAGCAGACAGAGGGAAGAGACACTAGGACTTTACATACAAATCAACACACTCTGCACAAATATATGTTTTGCAAATTCTGGGTGGACTATTCCTTTAAGTGAAACAGTCAGTTAACTGTTTAGTAAATCTGTTGTTTGCTAAGTTAATTTCCTACCAAAAAGTAAAGATTATAGAACCCTCTTTCCAGTTTTTATACTGACAACCTGTTGAAAATTGGATGGCTACACTTTATTTATGTTCTTAAGGAGTTTATTTTGAAATACTGCTTGATTGATTGTAAAGTGACAGTCTTATTGGTGCCTAACTCTGATGGGTATCTTCTCACTTTGATTTGTATGAATTGACTTGACTGGTCAAGTCAGAGAATGATGAATAAAACACACTACAACTCAGAAATAAAGTGTTTACTAAAATAAATGTTTTGACAACAAAGCTCCCAGGTTATAACTAATTCAACATTTTAGGTATGGATAAGCATCAAAGTCCTGGCCTTGTAGGGACTTGGTTATAACAAAGCCTTATAAGAGCTGTTCCTTATATAAAAACATAGTGGTAGCGGTGGTGGTGGTGGTGGTGTGTGTGTTAAATTTAAAACCTAGGAGGGATGTTATGTAAAGGAATTCATGGCTACAGTTTTTATCGTGCATTAAAGGACTCCTGGGAGAAACCTGGAGACATGGGTTTTGAATCACAGCCACAATTGGTATACTGTGTGACCCTCATGCTGAGCAAGTCACTTAACGCTACAGAGCTCCCAGGATGACCTGGAAATGAGTTTCAGCTCAAATGCATCTTTCCTGGTCAAATAAAATGGTAAAATAAATAAGGACTTGAAACCTGACTCCTGCAGCTGAGTCCTTATTTATCTGAGTTCTGGAGTGAGGGCTGGATCGGGGGTCTGATTCAAATAAGAACTGTCTGCACACCCTACTGAGGTACCTGCACCCTCAATTGACTGTCCTGTAACTCTTTGAATATTCCTGGTAGTCTAGTGGTCTCCCCACCCATAAGGACACCTGAGTGATCCTCTGTCAACCTACAAACTCAGGACCCCTCCTCCAATCCTCCCTTTCCCGCACAAGTCACCCAAGCCAAGTACAGAAATAGTGACAGTGACCTGCAAAGCCCTCTGCTCACCACCTTGGCCTGCCACCATCTTATTGTCAGTGAGTGATCATGAGTACAGTAAAAGCAGGTGTTTATACAATATTTGTGATTGCTCAGAGACTGTCAGATGGAAACCATTTGAGGTGGTGAGCATTGGCCTGTACCAGTTATCACTGTTGCTGTAGTTTGCATTTTGCGACCATGCAGTGAATTGCCTGAGACGGTGAGTTGGAGGGGTCAGATGCCTCATTGGAGGGACCACTAGTCCACCAAGAATATACCAGACAGCTACAAGATGGGTGATCTGGATGCTTTACAGTGTATTTTTCCAGGAGAGATCAGCTTACAGGCAACATTTGATTTTCATCAGGGTCTGCTGTACTGCCCTGCTTTTACAGTTCTGCAATATATTTACACATGATAGCCCAGCTGAGTTGTGATATAAGTTCAGTACAGACTCCCACACTGACCACCACCATGTAGAAAGAATGCTGCACACACCATCTCCGTTAAGTGCAATCTTTATTGAGGTGCCAGTGGTGCAGGACACACCACGCATTGATGTGTTGTGGACCAAAAATAAAGACATTTCTTTTGAAAAGGAGTTTTGGTCTGAAATGCATCAAGGTATGTGGTGTAGTTTCCTTAGTTTTCCACAGGAAAGGGTTTCCTTAGAATAAATCCTAAGTTTCTTCTGAAAGTGGTCTCGAATTGACCCTCAGCCAGTCGGTTGACCTTCCAGTCTATTTCCTTCACCATCTAATAGAGGGAAGCTCTTCTTCACACATTGGATGTTCACAGGACGCTGAGGTATTACCTCAAAAGGACGGCTATGCAACCGTCAGTTGGAGCAACTCTTTGTGGCCTTTGAATCACAATGCTTGGGCAAGCCGGTGACCAAGCAGATGATTCTCAAGTGGATCGTCCACTGCGTATCTTTCTGCTATGAAAAGCACAATAAACCCCTACGGGTCCGGTCAGGGGTCACTCCATTAGGGGAGTGTCTGTTTCTTTGCTGCCCTGAGAAATGTCTCCATAAGGGACATATGTGTGGCCGCTACCTGGAACTTGGTGCATACCTTGTCAAGCATTACAGCTTGGATATCGCCTCCAGATGCGTGCCAGTTTTGGTCTGGCTGTTTTGCAGGGACTTTTGTCCTAGGCCTCTGGAGTCAGTATTTCCACCTCCTGGGGTCGACTACCCTTTGGCATGGACTGCTTGGTATTCAGTCCTAACGGTTATAGCCTGCTGCAAGAGCTCCCACTTGAAGTAAGATAGTACAGTTACGTAAGAATTTACTGTAACAGTAGATCTTCGAGAGGAGCTCTCAGCAGGCACATTTCCCACCCGCCATCCCCCCGAGGTATGCAGATCTTCATCTATATCTTCATCTAGTGCTTCGCCTTCTCTTGTCAGGGCTTGTTCACGGGCCTTGGCGGGGAACTGAGGTGGAGCTGGGTCCGCCCTTTTGTACAGGGCTGGGCGTTGGGGCAGGGCCGGCGATCGTGGCGGTCCCTGCTTGGTACTGCTGGCTGAGCAAGTTTTCCGGGGAGGTCCTAGTGCTCATGTATAGTCCTAATGGTTACAGCCTGCTGCAAGAGCTCCTTCAAGATCTACTGTTACGGTAAGTTTACATAACTGTACTTTAACTCCTTACCTTGTTCAAGACTTGGCTTCTACACCGCAGTGGTGACACAGAGATTAAAGCGTACTGTATATGTAACATGGCGAGGAACAGCCCTGGTGCTGATCACGACTATTCTGGGATTTTTAATGCACTCCAGAGGGGCTCTGATCCCTCAAACCAAGCAGTGGCTACAGCCTGCATCCTCCTTACTTCAGCCTGGCAGAAAGGGCACAGATATGGCCAATGGCGACCTGTGGCGAGGATGAGTCGGGCAGGTCCTGGTCGGAGTTCTGCTGTAAGCTGGTGGGGGACCTGCCGGACTCACCAGCAATACTGTCCAGGTAAGAGGAGTTTGGGGCAGAGATGGATGAGAAATACAGCTAACAGCATGAAGGAGAGACCACAGTGTACACAGTAGAAGAGGACTGACAGGACTTGTTTCTGCAGTCGGAGGTGCTGCGGCTACCATGGAGAGAAGAACATCACTGGGGCAGGCAGGAATGGAATACGGGTGGAGATGCGATTCTCACAGTAGGTTGCTGGAAGTAGAGTTGTAAAAGAGAATAGAATCAGAAGCTGTTTAAGGGCAGAGGCAGCAGCTGCCTGTGAGAAAGCAAACACTTTTGTGTGAAAACTGGCCGGCTTTATACAAAATGAAAATACTGAAGTGCTTTCTCTCGTTGGAGCATTTGAGTTCTTTTAAGTACACAAAGTTTACGTCCATGAAACTGTGACCATGGTCATACTCTGCTTGCCTGGTCATTGTTGTGTCAGGGACAAGCCCAATATAGATGGTCTGCATTGGGCTAGTCCGTGACATGCCTCTGAAATGCTGTTCTGTGAAGTTAGTTAAAATGTTTCTTGTGCATGCACAAGGAAACATAAAAGGGTGGCATTCAAGAGGTGTAAGGAAACCCAGAGGGAGGAAGACAAGCAAGCATACCAAGCAAAATAAAAGGAAGCAGAGAAGGCAATTAGACGAGCAAGGACCAGGCAGAAGAAAGGATTCACAAAAGGGTCACAAAAGGATACAACTTTTTTTCAGGTACATATGTGAGAAGAGGAGAGCAAGGGGTGGGATACTGAGGATAAGAAGGCGTAAGTGGGGACTGTGCAGAAAGTGGCCATGAAAATCTGACATCTTTAACAGGTACTTCTGCTCAGTCTTCACAGTGGGATGGGGACAGACCACCAGGGAAAGGCAGGAATGGTGGGAGGGGGTGAGGTGGACACAAGTCAGTTTTCAGATTAGTGTCCTGAATAAACTTTATCCTGAAGGTGGATAAAGCTATGGGACCAGACAGGATTCTCACCAGGTTACTAAAACTCAGAGAGGTGCTAGTTGTTCCACTGACAACCTTTTTTTTTTTTATTTAATATACTTTACTGTATTTCAACAAGAACACATTACAACTCACACTACAACAACAAGAAAACAAACACCCCCAAGGTGGAGCAAACCAACCAATACAAACAAGCCATAATAAAATCATTAAGGACACACAAGAAAATGAGGAAGCACAACTACAAGTCCAAGAAAAATTCATATAACAAAATCAGAAAAGGAAAAATAAGAGGGCTGAATTATAGATAATGAAATAAGGTAGTTCCAGAGTAGACTAAATTGTATATGGGGTATGTAACTTGCTCCACTTCTTGTTATAGGATGGAAGCCTATTATTTAATACTGGCTATCATTTGTTCTACATGAAGATTAAACAAAAGTTCCTGCAACTACTTGTATGTGAAGGATGTTTGATCCAACCAGTAACAGATGACTACCTTCTCAACCGATAATTAAATCATAGCCAAATAATATCTCCTTTCTTTAACTGCCACCCCACTGTAGTACCCAGCTATACAAATTTCTGGAGTGAAAGCATTTTCAAGGCCAAGTAGAGGTCATTCCTGGATTTAATCAGGTTCCATAAAGGGGCTAGTTTAGAACAATCCCAAAAATGTGTAACAAAGTACCCTCAGCCTGACCCACCTGGTGCACACACAGGAGTGCAGCTTGCCATCTTAGCTAATTTGGGAGATGTAAAATAGATATTATGCAGAATATGAAATTGTATAAGATGTACCTTATCCTGGAAAACATAAACATAAAGATCTTCCCAAATGCTGTACCACCTGAAAGTCTGCTGAGGACAGGCTGCATTCCAGTACAAAGATTCTCCAGTGCAGTCAGGGAATCATGGGGAAAAAGAGAATATAACTGAAAACTGCATGTGGCTGTGACACTACTTCTCCGTTGATTGGAGAAACTCTGTAAAATTTGTGTCTCCGGCATAGCACTAAACCAGTGGAGTAACATATGTCTAATCTGAAAGATCTCAAAATCAACTTTATATTTAGCTGAAAAGAAACAAGGATGTCCTGACAGGAATTTAATACACCATTGTGGAGCAAGTCACAAACCTTCACGATGCTAATTGAGGTAGCCTGACGTCTGTCAAAACATGGCCCCTATTTTAAAGTTGGGATTGAAAAACAGGTTGAGAAATGTCCCTAGCTTATAACCCATAAGTGTGCAGAATTGTAAATGGACACATACAGAGGTGCCTAACACAGAGTCTTGAAGACCCACACGAAGGGCTTTAGAATCGCTTTAGGAGCAGCTAGTCAGTTATATGCTGTAGCGAGGGGCTTACCCACCCAAATAAAATCCGTAACCAACCTATGAACCCATTTAAACCATGCTGAGGGATGCCAAATATTAAGCATATTGATAGGGTAAAATAGGTGGGGAAAACATTCATTTTGATAATATTAATTCTTCCCCAAAGGGTCAGTGGTAAAGATTTCCATCTAGTTTGGTCTTGTTGCAATGTGACCAACAGGTCATCTAAGTTGAGTTTTCTAAGTTGTGACGACTTTGAAAGGAAGATACCTAAATATTTAACTTGCTTTGGAGCCCAAGAAAGACCAAGGATATCAGATTTAAACACAGCGGAATTCAAAGGCATAACTACTGATTTGTCTAAATGAAATTTGTAGTTAGAGAATTGGCTGTATTCTTTGTAGTGGAGAGAGCAGCTGAAATCGCCACTTTAGGGTTAGTTACATGCAGCAAACTGTCACCTGCATATGCAGACAATTGCAGATTCTAAGACCCTACCACAATCCCAGTCAACTCAGGGTTGTGCTTAAGTCACAGTAATAGGGGATCCAAATACAAATAATAGGGAGATAAACGACAGCCTTGCCGAATGCCAGAACGTAAGGGAAAAGCGAGGAGAATAACCTATTGCAATAAATGTTGGCACTCGGCAAGAATGCAGAACTTTAATCCAATGAAGGAAAGCTGGGGAAAACCAAACCTTTCCATAGTAGCGAATAAATAAGACCAGTTAACTCTATCGAAAGCTTTCTCCACTTCCAGGGAAACCAAAGCAGCCAGAATCTTGGAGTCCCTGTATGCGGAGAAAATATGGGAGAGCTTCCTTAAATGATTGACCGAGGAACGAGTTGGCATAAAATGATCGACTGAGGAATGAGTTGGCATAAATCCAACCTGTTCACTACTAATAAGTCCAGCCCAGACTGCGTTGGTCCTTGAAGCCAAGATCTTAGATTGAATCTTAATATCATAGTTCAAAAAGGTATAGGACAGTAGCTGGCCACACTGTCCAGAGATTTGCCAAGTTTAAGAAGCAGTACCATCATGGCTTCGAGGAGAGTGCCATCTGAGGTACCAGATTTATACAGGGAAAGAAAAAAGCAGTGTAATAGAGGGACCACCTTTAACAAATACTTTATAAAAATTGGGAAAGGCCTCAGGCCCGGGAGCCTTTTCAAGCATCAGGGCATTAATGGCAGCCAGGATCACAGTTTGAGTAATAGGTTCCAGTAAATGGGCCCACTGACTATCAGAATAAAGTATGGAGGAGTGTTTGCCAAATAAGTACCAATTTCTGCTGAAGATGGAGATTGAGACTTAGGGCCATAAAGTGATCTATAATATATCTCAAAGTCCTAAGCAATGTCCCTTGGTAAGGTCGTAATAGAGCCATCCTCATCAGATTTAATAAAGGGAATAAGACAAGAAGCCTCCTGTTTCCGCAGGCGCAGAGCCAGGAGATGGCCTGTTTTTTCACCCTGGTCTGTACAGGTGGACTGGGTTTTAAGGATGGAGTATTCAGCTTTTTCGCATCGACTCAGACATTTATCTCAGAGATAAAAGTTCAGTTCAGAGAGCACCCGAGGTCTACAGCTTCAGAATTTTCTCTATATCCCTGATGCGACTCAAAAGCAAATAAGCCTCCTCTCCCAACGTTGGTTCCTTTTGGCCGCCAATCTTATAAATTCACCCACAAAGAAAACATTTAAAGGCACTCCATTCCACATCACCCTCCTCAACAGAGACCTGGTTATGAGACATAAAAATCTCCATTTGCTCCCAGATTCTGTTAAGAACAAATTTGTCTTTGAAAAGCTGAGTATTTAATTTCAGGAAGTATCTCTCTGAAAGTTAGACATCAAAGTGAGCTTAAGACAGATTAAAGAATGCTCCGATAAAACTCTAGGAGCTATCTTACAGCGCAGCACTTCACTCAGTGTACCCTGGCTAATTGAAAATTGTCAATACAGAGAATGAGAGCCTGGACAGGCAATAAAATGTATATTCTCTACCAGGGGTGTAGTATATGCCAGGGATGACAAAGCCCCAAAGAGTCAGCCATATCACAAATGGAGCGCTGGGCAGGAGACAAACCTGTGAGTGATCTACCATTTCTGTCAAGGTCTTGGGTAAAGGAGATATTCCAGTCCCCACCACTGATCATGGGGAGTGTGAGGAACAGAGCCAGTAAAGAAGCCAATTCCATAAAAAGGGTGAATTATCCACATTAGTCCCGTGTACACTACCTAAAGAACCTCTGTGCAACCCAAGGTGCCCCAGACAAAAATAAACCTACTTCATACCTGGACATACTTTTCTTTCATGCAACATACTTTACCTTCTTCGGATGTCAGCAAAATAAACCTACCCTGGGGGTCCACAGACTCTGAGCCCACTTCAGATTAACACCTTTAAAAATTAAAATAGCCACCCCTTTATTAGTAGAGCTAACAGCAACATAAACCTGTGCTTTTGACTGTCTCTGAAAAAGAAGACCTTCAGACGCAAGCAAATGCTTGTAAAATGCAGTTTTGCACTACAAATGTGCCAAATGCTTGATAATTTGATACAGTTTGACTCTAGAATGTACTCCTTTTGCATTCCACAAGGTAAACATAACAGCATTAACCATGGGCTCGGCTAAAATAGTACCAGGCTGCGTCCTTCAACTAACAACAACCTTACATACAATGTAATAAATGTCCACACTGCCATTATCACCAAATCCTCAATCCCTCCCCATCTCCCACAGATGGAAACCCACCCCTAAACATATACAAAAAAGAAAAACAGCAAGAGAAATAACAATATGAAAAAACCTTAAACCATAACCTTAACATATTAAAAATTGAACAGTACAAACTAAGAACAGGAGAAAGAAGTACCTCCACCCAATCAACCTAGTGATCTAAGTAGAGTAGTACTAAATAATCCAGACTGTAGCAATTACATAGATCCTAGACCCCCAACCCCACCACCCAAATTATCTGGCAAGATGAACATCAGATCAACAACACTGCAACCCCCAGAAACCCCCCCTCCCAAATCCTCAATGCAGTAACATCCAGACTATGTAATAAGAAGGCAAGCAACCGTGTCTCCAAAAACAGCACTACAATGCAATAAAACTGATCCGACTAATACAGAATATATAAATAGTAACAAGAAAAATTAGGTATCAGTGCATACAAATGTCCAATAAAGTCCAATGTCTGTGGAAAACAAATAAGTGCTGTTAATCATATTCGCTGCAAATATATTGTAGAAGTCCCAGCCAAACAAGTAGAACAAATAAGGGCATAGGCAAAAGTAAAACAGCAGTCTCTGAAAATGATAGGGCAACAAAGATCTCATGCAGCGAGGACAGCATAAAGTAGTCAATAAAACATTGCCCAGTTCAGTGTAAAAATAATAAAAAATCCTTAAATTGAATAAAATTAGAATAGCCAGCGTGGCAGTCCTGAAATGAACACCTGGTAGAGACCTGGATAAAGAACAAGTATGGGAGCAGCCTTCAGATCACCGCTGATCTGATCACACAAAATGGGAGGGTCAAAGGAGACCAAAGCTCACAGTCAATGAAGGAGCTAGAGAAACGAGAGCTCAGCTAGCAAAGTAATAAGCAGAAGAAGAAACTACTCATTGCTGACATGAGGTGGCCAAAAGTTGCTAGACAGGCAACAGCAGGAACTGTTGAGTAGAGCTGCTACATCTTTTAAAAATATTTTAAACCATACCGAAGTGTTGTTGGGGAGGTCGCTGCTGTAGGACAGGAGGCAGGAAGGAGGTCCACTGTAGTTCAGGAGAGAACCCTCTCGAACTACTGCTCTGCTCTGCACAACAAGGAACATTTTGATAAGGCACTAAGCCCTTTAGTAGGTTAATATTAGCACCACACAGGAGCTGGAAAGTGAACTTGTGGGCGCTTGCCTTAATCTGTATGGTGGAGCACGGTGACCCAGGGTGGACTGGCGGGTCACCTTGTGTATTTAAACTCTTCCTCTGTAAGCGGGACACCTGTAGAAACAACTCACTGCTGACCTGTGGCGTCCGAAAGCTGACACAGGCATGTCTTAGGGATGCGGATTTCAGATCACACAAACAGGCAAACCAAGATCTTAGGTGCATAAAAAATGCTCAAAGGCATTTATCATTTTACTTTCTTCAACTTCTTAGAAATATAACGAATAAGCCTGTAACGAATCTTCTAATTAGGATAAATGAGCAGTGTGAAAGCACACACTACCAGGAGGTCTTTCACCTTCCTCAGTCAGTATCCCACTGATTACCATATCTCTTGTTTTCTGTATAATTTATTTATTTTACCTGGTCTGAAAAATAAAATGATAAATGCCTTGAGGCATTTTTTGCACCTGACTTGATGTCTGCCCTAGTTTGTGTATGCTAGTCCCAGCCCTGCTACAAGGCAACAGCAGGGACTGTTGAGTAGAGCTTCTACATCTTTTAAAAATATTTTAAATCATACCAAAGTGTTTTGGGGAGGCCTCTGCTGTAGGACAGGAGGCAGGAAAGGCAGGTCCACTGTAGTTCGGGAGAGAGCCCTCTCAATCTACTGCTCTGCACATCAAGGACATTTTTTTAATAATAAGACACTAAGCCCTTTAGCAGGTTAATATTAGCTCTATGCCGGAGCTGGAAAGTGAACTTTGTGGCTGCGTCAATTGTGGTATATACGGGAGCGAGACCCGGTGGACTTCCGGGTCACCCGAGAGCAACCCGGGCCCTGCAAGCAGGGGTGAGCCGAGTCGGGTGTGCTTGCACCACGCACGGAGATGTGCACCGAGACAAGTGCAGCATGTCTGGTGTGTCCAGCATGAATGGAGGATGAGGGCCAGAAAATCTACACACATAGTAGTAGGTAGGGATAGCGTTCTACAGTTGTATCCAGTCTGTATTATGTGGGAAGCACACAGCTACTAGTTTCACTTTGCATAGAGGGAGTGCAGTAAGTTGCTAAAGGCGGTGATTATTAGCAGGCACTGTACTGCGTTGTGAAAAGAGGACTGTTGCATAGCATTCTATGTCATTTAATTAGTATTAGCTGCTGAACAGAGATTTACTCTGTAAATACTAAACACTAGTGGGTTACCAGGAGGATCTGCCATCTTCCTGAGGAGAATATTGCCTACAAATTGCAAAAAAAAGAAATAACAAATGGCCTCTCACTATACTGAAGCTTGAGTGGCAACAAACTAGGCTGTGTGATGGAAGCTACATTAAACACCTATAAAAAGATGGTTCCATTTTTATGCACAGAGTGGAATGTACATGAGTAATACATATGATGAAAGAAACATACTAGATTTTATATGCCCAAAATGTGCGCTCCTTGGAATATTTCAAGCTGAAAACCAGAAATTAAAAGCAATTTAAAAATTCTTCAGGAGATTGAACAAATACAAGCATTTGTTGATACAGTTGACCAGGAAAGTGAAAATCTGACCAGTAGAAAAAGGGCACAGGATAAGCATAATAATCAAGGTGACTTAACTGACCATGCACCTCATACTAAGAAAATTAGGAAGATATTACTGATGACCCTCTAGTGAAAAAGCCACAGGTTACTGTCCGGAGGAGATTAAAACAAAATGGGAATGTAATGGGGAACCTTTTATTGTCAATACTTCTAATAAGTTTCTGCCTCTGCTAAATGAGGAGCAGCCATGTACAGTAGTAGTAATATTGAGACCAATATCAACCCATTCTCAGGTATCCCCCAATGCAGTAAACATGTGTCAGGATTGGGATAGGGATCATTCAGGAACTTGGAGTAATTAATAGAATCCTAAATCCACAGAACATGGAGGCAGACCCTTCGGCAAGTATTTAAACAAAATTATACTAGGAGATTCCATTATAAAATTTACTGATACTTATATCTGTGGAAGGGACAAGGAACATAATATGGTATCATGTTACCCTGGTGCACATATAAAGATATTAAAGAACGCTTGGCAGAAATTGATATTCCATGTGGCTCCATTGTTACTTTACATGTCGAGACTAATGACATAGGAAGGAACACGAAAAGACTTACCTTACTTTAGGAGAAGCTCTTGCAGCAGGTTTCACATTGAGGACTGGCGCCACCTGGCGTGGTTTCGCAACTTTTTCTCTAGTAGTACTGATGTGGGAACGCCCCTCCCACGCCGGGTTCCACCCCTGACATCGCCCTACATAAAGGAGGAGTTTCATATGCTCCAGTTCTTTCCCGCCATACGGTCAGGGTTAGTTCACTCGGCTCGCTTAGTACCGATCGCACTTTCCCACTGGACTTTTGTGTTTTCAGTACATTTAGCTCTATGTCATCGCATCCTAATAAGTGCACTTGTGGGTGACAAATTCCCGCTAAGGATGGTCATCGAGGTGCCTTTATTGTCTGGGACCCGCCCACAACCGACGCCTGCCCCCACTGCCAGGCCTTTTAACCTCACACATGAATCAGGCGCTCAAAAGTCTGTCATGGCCTTCATCGCTGAAACAAAATTAGCCGCCATGGAACGGGCTTCCTACTGGAGAATCTGATCCTCCTCCAGCCCACAAGCCTCACAAGCATCGGGAGCAAGACAAGGGAAGGTCTCACTCAAAACACCGGTCTTTGGGATCGAAGTCCAGGTCGTCGGGCACAATTCCTCCTCTCATGGCCCTCAAGCCTTAGTCTGCAGTCTCCAGCCTGCTTCTCTTCCATGAGGATTTCTCAGCCCACAGAAATCGGCGAGGTAAGGTCTTCCTCCCACCGGGCCTCTTCTTCAAGGCCGATACCCGAGTTGAGCAAGGCCTCGGCCTCGGGTGGCAGGCTTCTCCTGCCTCCCAAATCTTGGGACACTGACTGACGCCAGCCTCCGCCTACTGACCATCATTTGACCAAGAAGTCCACCAGCCATAAGGCCAACCGTCACAAGGCTCACGCCACCGAAAAACGCTCATCGCCCATAAGAGAAGCGGACACCGGACCCTTATCTGCCCATGACTTCTCAGCCCCGGTCCCGTCAACGGTTCTTCCACCGCCGGTTGTGGTCTGTCCAGCGCCAGTCCTTTCGTGACACCGATGTCAGCTCCGAGATGCCTTTTTCCGGAGTCACCAGTCTGAGCGACACGGACCCTGGTGATGGTGGTGCTGACCGCCCTGACGTCCCCCTTAGGCCGATGCTGGTTGGCAAGGGTATGGACCCGACGCCAGTCCCCCGGATGGAGGGGCCGACGCAGTGGCTCGGGTGCTCCCTCCACCTACACCTGAATCTCCCAGATTATGCCTCTCTCAGGTGAAGGAGCTTTACCCACTGGTGGGATACAGTTAAAAAGATCTGCCAGCTGGTGCGCCTTTTCCACTCACGGTGCCGGTTTTAGACCCAGTTGAACCGGGAATGGTGGGGCGGATGAGGTGCCTCCTCCTAAGAATCATAAAAGAAATCTAGGAGGACAGGTCTAGTAGCTTCTCCCACTCTCCTCCCTCCTCTGGACAAGAGGCGCAAAGGAAGAGGCATAGCACGTCCCCTCTTCCTCTCCAGACTCCTATGTAGACTCAGATTCTTCTTCCTCCCACGCCTACTCAGAGCCAGACCTAGGGGACATGGAGGGTCTCACTAAGTCCCTCCAGGTGACCCATGGAGGTGATGAGGCACATCCAGGCCAACATGGGTTGGAACACTGAGGCTTTGGACCCTGAGCGATCGTGCTGGCTAAATACCTCTGCCAAAAGATCCAAAGCTAGTGGTCATCCTCCCATGGTTGACATCTTTGAGGATGTCACCCGGGCGACCTGGAAGCATCCTCAATCCTCCTCTGCCATGCCCAAGAAGGCTCACCAGCTCTACTGGGCACCTCTGACCACCCTTTCTGGCCGAACCACCGTTGCAGACTCTGTGGTGATTTCAGCGGCTTATGATCATTTGCAGAGGCCCAAACATCTGAGCACCCAGCCGCCTGACAGGGAGTCAAAGCAGCTGGATTCCATGGACCGTAAGGTGTACTCTGCTGCGACCTGCAGCATCAGGAGTCTTAATTTCCTGACGATATGGTCCAATTCCAGCACGCCTTTTGGGAACAAGGATTGGACATTGTGCAGAGCATGCCTAATTGTCCTCAGCAGACAGAGCTTGCTGCTGTTGCAGACTGGCTCAGACATGGGTACCCACGCTCTGTGATCGGCTTATGACTTTATGGACACCTCTCCAGGGTGGCCACCACTGGCATTTGCCTCCGATGCCATGCATGGCTTGTTTCTGGGTTCGATCCAGATGTCCAAACCGATCTTCTGGATGCTCCTTTAAAGCTCCTGCTCTTTGGCGAGGACATGGAGCGGATTATCACCAGGCTGCAGGACCTCGGAAAGGCCATCCGTCTGCAGTCCATGTACTGCCTGAAACAGGGCGAGCTCACAAGTCGCCTTCATGGCTGTGGGGACATCAGCCACAGCAACCTCGCTTTCAGCAGCACGCACAGCGAGGGGCTTTGGTCGTAGAGGCAGAGCCAGAGGCAATGCGGCTTCCGCCTCTAGACCACCCAAAGCAGCCACTGCCACCCTCCCTCCCCAAATGCCTGACTATCCAGGTAACCCTCCTCCTCTGGTCTCTCAGCCAGAGGAGCCGGCCGGAGGCCGCTTCTCACTTCACGTGATGCGTGGGTCAGGTGATCTCCGACCAGTGGGTACTTGAGCTTGTGGAGTTCGGGCACTCCATAGAGTTTGAATCCATTCCTCCGGACAGACCACCACCCCATCCCGATACTCAAGGAAGCACAGAGCTCTGATCCGCGGAGATCTCTCCCCGCTGGACAAAGGGCCATCGAGCTGGTTTTACCGGCCGAATCAGGAAAGGGTTCTTTTCTCACTTCTTCCTTGTTCCAAGAAGTCCGGGATCTCAGACGCAATCTGGACCTCAGCGATCTAAATCTGTGGGTCTCCTACAAGAGATTCAGGATGGTTTCCTTCCTACTCTCCTCCCTCTCATATCAGCAGGAGATTGGCTGGCGTTTCTCTGGATATGCAGGACGCTTACTTGTGTATTCCTCCAGAAGCCATCGGAGGTTCCTAGGTTCAGGTTCAAAGACAAGGACTATCAGTTCGAGTCCTCCCTTCGGTCTTTCCTCGGTCCCCAGTGTCTTCACTAAATGCCTGGCGGTTGTGGCTGCGGCACTTCAAAGACGGGCCACTTTGTGTTTCCTTACCTGGACGACTGGCTCCTCCTGGCCCCTCCAGCTCTCGCCTGTTGGAAACTATCAGGAATTCCATCTCACTTTTTAGAGTCTCGGAATCACCATAAACAGGGACAATTCCCATCTGTCCCTACTCAGATTCTCCAGTTCATTGGAGCTCTTCTGGACACCACTGGAAGGTTTTCTTCCCTCTGACAGAGCGGATCTCATTTGGATCATTGCTTCCCAGATCTTGTCAGCCCCAAAGGTGCCGGCTCGGCCCTCCTCCTCAGACTGTTGGGCCACATGGCCACTGCCATAGTCTCAGTCCCTCTGGCACGCTCGCGATGAGGACCATTCAGTGGTCCCTGAGGCTACAGTGGATCAAACTTCAGACAGCCTGATACCTTGATCAGAATATTGGAGCCAGTCCACCGAGAGCTTCGCTGGTGGATGTCATCCAAAATCTTCCAACCGAGGCACCGCACAGTCTCTGACTCATGGACGCCTATCCCAGGATGGGGCGCATACTTAGGGAACCATTGTATCCAGGGTTCCTGGTCTCCCATGGAAGTAACCTGCACATCAGTGTCTTGAAATGAGAGCTGTGCTCACGCACTGCAAGCCCTGGCCTCGGTCTTAGCGCTCGGGTCATCTGTTGGCGAGACAGACAACACTTAAGTGATGTTCTACATCAACAAATAGGGTGGCACACATTCCTATCCCCTTTGCAGGGAAGCCAGCGGGTTTGGGATTGGGCCCTGAACAGTGTCTGTTTTGACAACAGTGCATGTTCGGGCTTCAAACCGTGCTAACTGATACACTCAGTAGGACAAGATCGCAAGCCCAGGAACGGTAATTGCTTCAAGAGGTTGCAGATTGCATCTTCTGTCTATGGGGACACCAGAGGTGGACCTTGTCGGCCACAATCCAATGCAAAACTGCCCAATCTTTTGCTCGCTAGGTCCAGAGCCTGGAGCTTTTGGCAAGACACGTTGTCCCTCTGTTGGAGCGGGTGGTTCCTGTATGACTTCCTCCCTTTCCTTCCTTCAGAAGGTCCTTCTCAAGGCTCAGTCTGAACCTTCCACCATTATCTTGATTGCTCCACTATGGCCTCATCAAATTTGGTTTCCATTGCTACAGCGTATAGCGGCAGAGTCGCCAATGCCTCTTCCTCTCTCCTGCACCTACTATCACAGGACAGGGGTCCCTGCTGCATCCAAACTTACATTCTCTTCACCTGCATGCCTGGCTCCTCAGGACTTAGCTAAGGTTCGTTTCAGGGTGTCTGATCAGGTCGCTCAGGTGTTGGTTGAGGCACGGAAACCCGCCACCAGGACTACTTACGCTATGAAGTGGAAACGCTTCTGCATTTGGGCCACAGCCAAGTGAGTGGATGCATTGGTCTGTCTGGTTAATACCATCCTAGAATACTTGCCTTCTCTCTATGAGAAAGGCCTCAGCTATTCCTCCATCAGTGTACACCTGGCTGCCATCTCCACTTACCATTTATCTGTGTCGGGTAAGACGGTGGCTCAGATGGAGGTTTCCAAAGCTTTTGTGGTGGTATTCTCCACATCATACCTCCCATCAGGACAGTGTTCCTCCTTGGGATCTCCTGTTCATCCTGGAGAAGCTTTCTTCCCTGCTCGAGCGGCTATGAAGTCGGAGCTCTGTTTCTTCCTGGAAAACTCTGCTTTTGGTAGCTATTACTTCAGCGAGGCACAGTTTGGAGCTTCAAGCACTCATGTAAAGAACCCTACCTTGTTTTCCACAAGGACAGGGTTGATCTCTGCACCAATCCGAAGTTCTTACCGAAAGTGGTTTCGAGCTCACTTTGAATCAGTCGGTTCAGCTCCGGTCTATTACCCGAGCACTCCAACAGGAGAGGCCCTGCTTATCTCCTTGACATACACAGGGCTCTCAGATGTTACCTAGCTAGAACCAAGGTGGACAGGAAGTCTGATCAGCTCTTTGTGTCCTTTGCCCAACGGTCTATAGGTCGCCTCGTCACCAAACAGACGCTGCACTGGTTGGTTCACTGCATTTCCTACTGTTATAAGAAGCATAATAGGTCACATCGGGCCGATTAAAGCTCACTCTACCAGGGCTATCGCCATTTCCTTTGCAGTGCTGAAGAGGGTACCGATGGCTGTTATCTGTTCTGCCTCTACCTGGAGTTCTGTCCATACCTTCATCAGCCACTATAGCCTCAACATAATTTCCAGACGAGAGCAAGTTTGGCCTTGGTGTCTGCAAGGCCTGGTTTGCTGAGGGATCTTCCTTCCCTTCTCTTACTGTTCTTTTCCTGCTGTTTCTTCCCTCCCAGGGGTTGTTATAAGTTTATACTGCTTGGGACTCAGTCCTCAATGTGAAACCTGCTGCAAGAGCTTCTTTGAGGTAAGATAGTACAGTTACGTAAGAACTTACCGTAACAGTAGATCTTCAAGAGAAGCTCTTGCAGCAGGTATATTTCCCACCCACCTTCCTCCAGGGATCAGGCCCTTTTCAGGCTGGTATTTCTTCATCTTGTTGGGTTGTCCGCTGACAATCAGTTCCTATCTTGCCTGTCGCTTTCTTGCCTGACGGGTGAGGGCGCTCAAGAACTGGAGCACATGGGGAACTCCTCCCTTGTGTGAGGGCGGCGTCGAGGGTGGAACTGGCGTCGGCGGGAGGCGTTTCACGTTGGTACTACTAGAGAAGAAGGCTGGAACCGCCAGCCAGTCCTCAATGTGAAACCTGCTGCAAAGCTTCTCTCAAGCTCTACTGTTACGGTAAGTTCTTACGCAACTGTACTTTCTCATGAATTAATAGACTGGGGAATTATATTAAAAAAAATAAAGGACACAGGGTAATTATATCCAATATACTACATATCCCCAGAGCACACTATGGAAGTAATCTCACCATACAAAGGGTCAACACCAGATTGTCATATTTACGTAAGCATAATGGGATCGAACTTTTAGATAACTGGTCAACTTTTCATAATAAGAAATATTTATATTGGAGAGATGGACTTCATCTGAATAAACAAGGGCAAGGCTGCTGGCAACAAATATTAAGAATGCAATGCAAGCTAACACTTTAAACTAATACATTGGGAGGGTAACTGTCCTAAACCACATAGTCAGAATACAAACAAATGTGTTACGCACATAGATAATTGAAATATACTAATGTTCAGTGCACACAGTTTAAATAATAAATTGATGATTTAATAGCTGACCTTCAGACAACACCAGCTGATATAATGGCTGTCACTGAGACATGGAGAAAAGACGATCAAGGAACCTGGGAGAAAAATATTTGATGGTTATATGCTCTATGAAATGACTAGACAATCCAAAAGGAAGGGGAGTGGCACTATATATAAACAAGAAATAACTTCAGCTAACATCACTGAAAAATTAAAACAACAGCTGCTACGATCAAATGTGGGTCCAGATAAATGGAGGTATCAATAAAGATGCAATATTAGGATATGTATACAGACCACCAGATAGTACAATGGAAACCACAAAACAAATATTGGATGAAATACGATCTGCAGCTGAAATAGGGAATATTATTACAATGGGGATTTTAATATCCCAGATATAAACTTTGATAGGCAATCAATCAAATACTAGGCTGGGTACTTTTATTGTTGGGCCTGTAATGAGTAAGGCTTAACCCAGTGTGTCAAGGAACCAACTAGAGGACAAGAAATTTTGATTTAGCTATGGTGTCCAACCCTATAGCCATTATTAACTGCAATGTGAGACCACCAATAGCAAACAGCGATCATAATAATGTTAGATTTATAGCTAACTATCCATACCATCCTAGAAAAAGCACCACTATATATCTCTTTAATAAAACTAAGTATGATGGTATTACTAATACCATGAGGGGTATCAATGGAATGAACTATTACACAGTAAGACTACAGAAGAAATGTGGGACATTATTACATGTTATTCATAATACAGCGAAGCAAAATATCCCTATTATTGAAAAAGTCAAGAACAAAAAGGCCAAGATGGATAAATAAATGATTATAAGCCCTGATTAAAAAAAGATAAATTGCACAAGAAGTACATGAGAACTGGTGACAACTTCATCTTGGGGGCTTATAAAGTAGTACAAAACAATGTAAGACTAAAATTAGGAAACTAAAAGACTAGCAGAAAAAATGTGGCTATCAATGCAATAAAGCAAATTATAAAGAATGTTATGCATATATAAATTTTTAAAGAAGCCTGTTAGTGAGGTAGGGTCAATCAATCACAACTCAGCTGTTATTAGTGATAATAAACAAATAGAAGCCTTTAATCAATACTGTTTCAGTGTATATAAGAAGGTAAAAACTAATTGAAGTGGATGAGGTTACTGTTGATCCAGAAATTGAAATAACAATAGAAGAAATTAATGAAAAGATAAGTAAATCAAAAACCAATGCATCACCAGGGCCAGATAAAATGTCATCCAGATTACTGCAGATTACGCTATCTCATTTATTGTTACTCCTAAAATTTTATTTGAACATTCGTCAGGACTGCTAAAGTACCTGAGGAGTGGAAATTAGCTTACATAATTCCAGTATACAAGAATTATCGTCCAATTAGTCTTACTTGTGTAACAGAGAAAATATTAGAAAGCCTAATAAAGGACAGAATACTCACATAAGTAATTGATATCGACCACTTGCAACATGGATTTACAAAGGAGAAGCTGTTCCACTAATCTGTTGACATTTAATAAAAAGGTCAGCCAACAACTAAATAGAAATATCCCTTGTGATGTCATCTATTTAGATTACACCAGAGCCTTTGACCTTACCCGCACTGGGCAATAATTGAAAAGGTCCAATTTCATAACATTAATAAAGATCTACTTCATTGGATTATAAAATGGTCAACCAATAGGTAAATGATTATGTCTCACGATTGGAAAATATTAAGTGGTGTGCCCAGGGATCCATTTTGGGTTCGGTTCTTTTCACATTTTTGCGTCCGAATGGCTTTGAATTTTAATTCATGGAGTAGTAAATATGCAGACGACACCAAAATTGGTGGGCCATGCATAACAATGGAAGACTGTGAAAGAATACAATGAGATTTAGATAAAGTAGTGAAATGGACCAAGACATGGGATATGACATTGAATTTGAAAAATCTAAGGTAATGCATCTGGGCAGAAGTAATGCAGGCTTTAGCTACATGATACATGGCACCTTTCTTGAAAGTACAGTATGCAAAAGGTATCTGGGGGTTTAACATTATGAAAGATATGGGTCATCAGAACAGATAAGAGATGCTATAATCATGAGAATAGAATTAGCTGGTCTATAAAAAGAAATATTATATCCAGATCAAGTATTGCCCTGATGCCCTGTATAGGTCATATATACGCCCTCATCTGGAGTATTCTTCACAAATATGGAATCCATATAGTTGGGAGAGAGGAAGAGACTAGAGAAGGTACAGCTTAGGTTTACAAAGATGGTTAAAAGCAATGAGAACAAGGTATATGAGGAAAGGTTAAACTCATTAAATCTCATGTCCTCAAACTCGTGAACATGTGGAGATTTATTGTTTATGTACGATGTTATACAAGATCCTGAACTAATGTGTGATTTGAATATGGAATATAAGGATACTGGAGTTGAGACAAGCGGTCACCCATTGCAAATTAGGGGGAAAAAATGGGTACTAATGCAGGAAATATTTCTTCACAAATAAGAGTTGTGAACCTGTGGAATATGCTTCCATATAAACTGTGTAAGCACTAGGAATGCTTTTACGCCAAACCTAGATAAACATATACTGGCAGGAGGAAAATTAAGGTATTTTGAATAGGAATACATAGATACATAGACAGTGTCGGCAGATAAGGGCCTATGGCCCACCCAGTCTGCCCATTTGAGCTTGTAAGTTCAGTTTGTTTTCCTAGAAGTCTGTTGCCCCTACCCCTGACCTCTAGAATTCCTTTATGTCTATCCCATGCATTCTTAAATCCGTGATTGTTTCAGCCCCACCACTTCCTCTGGCAGGTGTTCCACTTGTCCACCACTCGCTCTGTGAAGAAATTCTTTCATGTTTCCTCTGAATCGTCCTCCTCCAACTTCATCCCATGCCCTCTAGCCCTGGAACATCTATTTTGCTTAAAAATAGTGTTTTCCTGCACCCTGTTCCTCCCTGTAAGATACTTGTATGTCTCTATCATATCCCTCTCTCCCTCCTCTCTCCAGGGAGTACATGTTCAGTTCCTTCAACCTGTCTTCATAGGACTTGTGATGCAATCCATGCACCATCTTTGTTGCCCTCCTCTGAACCTTCTCTACCCTGTCTATGTCCTTCACGTAGGTATGGTCTCCAGAACTGACACTGTACTCCAGGTGGGGCCTCACTAGTGTCTTATATAGCGGAATTATGACCTCCTTTTCCTGCTGGTGATGCCCTGCCTATGCATCCCAGCATCCTATTTGCTTTACCTGTTGCCTTGTCACACTGTTTCCCTACCTTGAGGTCATCAGAGATGACAACCCCAAGATCCCTTTCCTGCTTGGTGCATGCTATATCCTCACCCCCAACTGATATATTGTGCCAGGGTTTTTGTGCCCCATATGCATTATCTTGCACTTCTTTGCATTGAATTTCAACTGCCAAACCCTTGACCATTCTTCAAGTTTCTGCAGGTCCTTCTCATTCTGTCTACACCCTCTGGTGTGTCTACTCTGTTACAGAGCTTTGTGTCATCAGCGAACAGTGAAATTCTGCCTTCTAGATCCTGCGTAATGTCACTGATGAAGATGTTGAATAGGACCGTCCCAGCACTGATCCCTGTGGTGCCCCACTGGTCACTCTTCCCTCCGTGGAGTGACAGCCATTTACCACCACCCTCTGTGTCCTGCCACCCAGCTAGTTACCTACCCACCACACTACTGTTCTGCCCACACCCATATTCCCCAGTTTGTGTAATAGTCTTCTATGTGGCACAGTGTCAAAGGCCTTGCTGAAGTCCAGATAGGCCATGTCCACTGCCCTCCCTGATCCACCTCCCTAGTCACCCAGTCAAAATTCAGTGAGGTTGGTCTGACATGACCTCCCTGGGTGAAACCATGCTGCCTTGGGTCCTGTAGTCCATTGACAACCAGATGTTCCACCAATCTCTCCTTCAGTAGTGCTTCCATGATCTTCCCCACTACCGAGGTGAGGCTGACTGGTCTGTAGTTCCTGCTTCCTCTTTGTTCCCACTTTTGTATAAGGGGACTACATCTGCTGTCTTCCAGTCTTTGGGTACCTCCCTGTTTTCAGTGATCGGCTAAACAGGATAGCCAGAGGTTCAGCCACCACCTCTCTTAGTTCTTTAAGGACCCTGGGGTGCACCCGCCTGGCCCCATTGCTTTATCAACTCTTATTACTTCCAGTTCCTTCAGGACCCTTTCTCATGTAAAGGGACTTGTGTCCATTTCTGCACCATTCTCACCCTTGTACTCCCTTCAGACCCATTACCCCTCTTCCTCAGTAAAGACTGAGCAGAAATACCTGTTCAATATGTCAGCTTTACTGTTGTCATCCTCCACGCTGCTCCCATCCTCCCCTTCAGTCTCACTATCCCTCCCTTGTCTTTCTTTTTTCACTTATGTACCTGTAAAGGTTTTGTCCTCTACCCACAGATTTTGCAATGTGTTCTGTCTGAGCTTTGGCTTCCTTACTGACCTCCTGCCTCCCTTTGCTTCTCCTGGTACTTCTCCCTATCCCTTCTGCCTGTGTCTTTTTGTATTGCCTGAATGCAGTCTTTTGGCTTTCACTTTGCTACTCTTTTGAAAACCATAATGGTCTCCTCTTCCTTTTCCTCTTGCTAACCTGCTTAATGCATAATTCTGTTGTTCTTGTAATCCCCATTTTAAATACTGCCCACTGTTCTTCAACCCTGATTCCTGTCCCATTCCTTTAATGCCTCTTTCAAGTATCTCCCCATTTTCCCAAAGTCTGCCCCCTAAAATCCAGGATACGTGTTTTGTGTGGTTTGGTTCTGCTCTTTCTGTGATTTCAAACCACAATGACTGGCACAGTAATGGGCTAACAGGCCTTCTTGTTCCAATCTGACCTTAGTATGAACCTTAGTATAAGACTTGCCGTGACAGAGCCATCCAAGGTAACAGATGACAAACCACATATATGCCAGCTGCACCTCCTGGTTGGAACTAGCAAAGATGATGTATAGACAGTGCTCCTTTGAAGTAGTTAAACAGAACAGAGTAACAACCAAGTTGGGACATCAGGCATGACCTTGGCATCACCAAATATTGGAGAGAGCACAAACTAATTAAATAGTAAAGTAAAGGCCACTGATATGTCAGGCACAGAAGGTGGAACCTCTGCTCTAAAAATAACAGACTGTCCTGGAGCTTCATGCAGGCAGGTCGCGATTTGTAGTAGAGTTAACAGATGATCCAAAACGAGAACACCCCAGTCCCAGCAGGACACATAACAATTGTAGAATCTGGATCAATGATCTCTAAACAGATCAGGAAAAGACTGTTCACCTCTACCATAGCCTGCTCAGTGCATTCAAAGGACTTCCAGGAGTCATTCACAAAGACCTGGAGCTGCTGGATATAACATCCAAAGCATATCCCAGCCATGATCAGCTTAGAGACCACAGTGTGGTATGCAGCTTGTTTCTGCCGCAGCAGAGTGTGGCATTGCACACAATTGAGGCGCCCACCTCTCAGGAAACTTCCTTAATTTCTTCAATCTTTACTCAGCAGATGTGTGTCAAGGAGGTTGATAAATTTAAGAATGAAGGGTCATTGTGGGGAACCTTCTGGAGCAAAGGTTTTGACGAGTGGTATGCCTGCTCTACAACATATGACGGTCCATTCGGAGATGGTCCGGTGAGCTTGGTTGACAATTTCTGGGCGAACACCACTGGACTGGACTCCTCAGCCTTCTCTGGAAGATCAAAGACAATTGCAATGTTCCTATATCTCGACCTTCTAAATCTTCCATTTAGCTTCATATGGGCCATTTTTGTCTGAGTGCTACAAAGTTGGGATCCAATTTGAGCTCCAAGTTTCCAATGAGTGCGCTTCTGGTCTCATTGTATCCAACACGCCTATTAAGATCCTCAGTTGAAACCTTAAGAGCTCAAATTTCGTGGTCAGTTCTTGTAGGGAGTTTTGAAATGGAGTAAACTCCTCCAGGAAACATTCCTTGATAGTGGTGATGTCACTGTAGTTGCAGTAGATAACTTGTCCACAAATGAAGATTGAGCCTTGGATCGTTTTAGGACTTATCAGGAGTAGGTGGTGGGTGTGCTTAGGTGCTAAGGTGGTGCCATTCTCATCTTTGAGTCCATTTTGAAGAGGAAACAGAGCACAGTGCCAAAGAGGGAGATAACTATATACATAAATAATGTATTACACTGAGATAACTGATGAATATAATAAAATAAAGGCAAAATTCAGGCAGGGAGGACGGTGAGCCTGAGGAGAGAGCAGCTATTTAGACCTGTGCATCACGTGACTATCGACCCACAAACAGCCTTGTTTAACAGCTCACTGGGGAGAAGCTGATGTAGTCCCTCTACATAAAAGCAGCAGTTAGGCCAGTCAGTTTACTTCAGTAGTGGGAAATTATTGGAAACCCTACTGAAAGAAAAAACTCAGACTGTCCATTCATGTCCGTTCTTTATACTAATGCAGCTTCATTGCAGAGACATCACAAGCGCTCATGAGATAAAGCACAAACATATAATAAGATTTTGGTACAGCATTAAAGATCTGCTATTTTATTAAGAAGGGGGTCCATTCAGTTTGTTCATTTAGGCCTGGCCATATACCTGCTCCTAATCTGAATACCCAATATGCCTTCCTTCTTGCCAGAGCAAGGTCCCTGTCTTCCCTCTTGGTCCCAACTTTACATTTTCAAATCCTATAAACAGAACCTTGTTTTCCTTCCTACTGGCAACACGTTGAGGTGGGCAGCATATGCACATTCAGGATTACTATGTTCTGTTGCTTCATACTGTCTCCTACACGCCCTTTAATTTCCATTTATTTCTATCCACATAATAAGCTCCACACATGAACACATTGCCAGATAAATCACATACTGTAGATTGTGTGGCATTTCACAGAATCCTTATTGACACTAGTTTGTTATCCATGGATTCCAGAATTCTGTACATTCTTTCACAATGCTGCAATGCTTTCACCGTACATCTTTTACAACCATATGGCAGTGTTAGTAACCAAGTAGTTGGCATTTCCACTGGCTGTACTGAATGTACAAGTACTGCATGTCCCCTAGATTTCTAGCCTTTTGTATGTTATATTGGGTGGATTTTGTACTACTTGTAGTCTAGGATCTGGTCTAAGAACTGTCCAGTTTTTAAGAGTCTCTCTTACCTTGTGACTACCAACTGAATATGTTGTAATAAAATTCATGCAGCTTTCTACGAATTCTATTTCTGCTTTGAGATAAGCATGGAACTCCTGTCTACAGACATGCTAGCTTCCTTGACTTCCTGTCTCACTCTGTCCACATAACCCCTATTTCTGAAATGCCCCTCTAGGTAAGCTACAGTACTTCACTTTCAAATTCGGACTGAGTACTGCAGACCTTCAAGGATATCTCCTCCATTAGGCCACACCTGTGGAACTATAAGCCGTCAGAGTTAAGACCACACAGAAACTTTTGCCAGCTTGGCTGCCCACAATGATGGGATACCTCTACATGTATATGAAAGTGGGTGGCCCCATCACTGTTCAGTTCTTTTCCTACTGTTGATCATCCTTTTCAGGCCTACTGAAGGACATGATTAAACCTAGCCATTGCTGCTATTATTTTACTTTTTAGTGCTTTAGTTGGTCGCTCTGCATGCCTTCAAAGTCAAAAGAACCTTTATTTTGGTATTGTAAGTGCAGAGATAAAGTTTACAAGGAAGACATGTGGTTTATGTGTGCTGTCTGGGCCTGTCTTGCAGCATGAGGAGTTGTGAGATTTCCCAGAGCTTCAACCAGGCTACAGAGTGATGCCATAAAAAGCTCTAGAAATTGTCTTTTTTCCAAGACATTAAAAGTCATGGAGAAGGAAAAGGGTTCAGAATCTGTGTGTCTCTCGCCACTTGCCAAAAAATAGCCGCTGAAGTTTAAAGATTGTGACAAGGAGCGGTCATCGTTGTGGGTCTCCTCCTCGTCTGGCAATAAGCACAGACACAGAGATAAGGACAAGTCTGCTTCATCGGCAATGTCCTAACTGCCGTTGAAAAGGTATGTCTTATCGCTGACTCACGCTGGCAGCACTGAATGTAGCCCCCCAATCACTGAGACACCAAGGTTGGGACTCTAGCTAGGCACCGCCACCTATTATAGATGATAGGATGCCATCATCTCGGGCCAAAACTTATCAACACAGGTAGTCCCAGCCCATTTACAAGGCACCATTGACTCTCAGGCTATGCTGGCCTCGTTTTCAGAAATGATATGATACATTCTGCCAGGGTTATCAGTGCAAGCAGTTATTCTGCTGGACGTGGACTCCCATACTCAGCCCATTTTGATGGATTCCACTAGCACACTACAGATTCCTCCATCTCAGCCACCGGAGGCATCACTGGTTCATTCTGTGGCTCCCATCATAGATCTTGCACAATTTCTGGCACCTCGCTCTAGTTCTACCCTGTCGTCCTGTAGTGAGGACAGTGGTTTATACCAGATCTCCTCCAGAGGAGCCATCTTTTCAAGCCATGATGCAGCAAATGCAGTCTGCCATGGGCTTTGTTAGAAGAGGAAGATTCCACAAAGGAATCTTATGGAATTTTGGAGGTTCCCTGCTCCCGTCATTATCATTCCACCTATTTATCCTGTATTAGAGGATGCTACCTTTGCTGCATGATACAGACCAAACTCACTGCCTGCAGTTCCTAGAAAGGATGATGAGCCTATCCTTCAGCACCTACTAAGCCTTATTATGCTAACCAGACAGAAACTGAATCTGTGGTCATCATGGCTGCTTATGGTAGGTCTAGGGCCTCAAGATGCATGAGTACTCCGATAAATAATCAAGGAGGCTGGATGTGATGGACAGCCACACTTATGCCTCTGCATCATTAGGCCTTTGATTGCAAACTACCAGGCCCACATGATCACATATCAGAACTGCCTCTGGAAAGCTGCTCGTACTGTTACTTAGGCTTTTTCCTGATGGCTCTGCCAAGAATGATATGCTTAAAACATTGTCTGCTGGTGCTGAGGTTGGGAAACATTTGCTATCTCGGTTTATGATGTCTCTGATGCTTCTACTAGGACTGCTGCTTCTGGTGTTTGCATGAACATACAAACACTCAAAGAAGTCAGCAGAGTAAGGCCATTTGGTCTATCTAGTCTGCTTGTATTGCTAGGACCACAGCTTAAGCTACTGAACCTGCCCCCAATCCACCCATCCTTTCCATCTGCCCCCCCTTTTTTAACTTTTTATTTATATTTTATACTTTACAGTACAAGCAATGCACATGGAACAGAGCATACAACATTTTTCCAACATAATTTGATGTTAGGCAGATTGAGTCAGTGTCACCATTGTTACAAGATATAGGGGAAACCAGGTATTATTTCAGGATTATACAAAGTGGCTTAACAGCTGCTAAATGTCTTAAACTACTAATATCCTAGTAAATTTTATACGATGAGTTAAACGGCCTGTAGGCCTTCATTTAAAAGCTCCTTAAATCAGGATAAAATTCCCTCTCAGTTTGCTCCCTTAAGCCTATTTGGTGAACAGTATACCACCATATATAGCTTTTAAAGAAAAAACAACTCAGGATAGTTTAATATTTGCTCTAGAAGCGGATCCTCACTAATTGAAACAGGAATGTGAGTCTTTCTTATAGTACAGTCAGTGTAAAGACCGCTAGTTTAACCAAATTCGCACCAAAGCCAGTAACAATAAGCTAGCATCTTATTCATGCTTAATTGGGTAATAGTAGAAATTAAATTGTCCAAATCTGCAAGAAAAAGAGAAACATTAACGGAGCTGCAAGCTCTAATTAACCGGCCTGTTCAGGTGGAACGAGAGTCCAAAGGATACTATGGAGATTTACTAATTTCTGTGGGAGAGTCCTTACTATCGTTTACAGTATTTTTCTGATCATCCCATCAGTCCCCATTATCTGCTGCTTTGGTTAAGAAAGAAGCTATGCAACTCACAAGTCCATTTCTAGGTCTCTTCCTCGGCTTCCGATTCTGAGGACATCCTCCCTCTTGGGCTGCCTTTTCCACCTCGAGCTTTTCAGCCATTCTACCAGCTTCTTTGGGGTCGGTGTAAATATGCATTTTTGCCCGATAGTCACGTGAAGTCGTGCCGCATTAACATACTAGTTGGGATCTCCAGTTCTTGGAATCGCTGCCGACTGCATCAAAACCCTTTCTTTTAGTTCTGGTTGCATAGGAGACGTCAGGGAATAGCATCACCTGGAATCCATCAATGTGGACATCTCTCTTGTCCCTGGCCACTTGCAGGATTGATCACGGATCGCTGAGGAGACTGTAACCACTAAGACCGTCATGAGGCTCTGATTGCTGCCCACTAGGTCTCGGTGGTGTGATCCGGTAGCCTAAGAAGGATGAAATCTTGAAGATCTAGGCCATAAGTCTGGTCGAGCCAGAGATTATAAATGAACACAAATCTTCACCCTCCGTATTCTCAGGGATTCCCAGGACTCTAACATGCGAGGCCCTAACAGTGTTTTTGAGATGCTCCAGCCTACTTTGTAAGAGGGTATGCTCTTTACACAGGATGCTGCTGTAGCCATTGCTTTGTTTGAGTTTTTCTGCACTTGCTGTTGTTTCCCCAGGCACTCTACCTTTTGCTCCATTGCCAGCATTCTTTCATGGTAAGAGTCCATCTTTCTGTCCATTTGTTGGACCGTTTTAGTTAGGGTAGAGAGCATGCTGGGGCGAATCGGCGATGCAGGCGGGAGTCTTCCCTACTGGGTTCCTCCAGTACGTGCTCCGAGTTGCAGTCGGTGCTTTTGCAGCCTCGCCACGAGGTCCGAAAAAGTTAGTTTTTTCAGATGTTTTCCGTCCCATGTTGGCGAAATCCACTGCCAACTATCATGATGTCTTCAGTAGATAAAATATTAAGTTCTATTTCACCAAATAGGTTTGTAAGTCTGTTTACTTTTGATTTTATGTAGTAGTCTTAGGGAGCTCTCTGAAAGAGCGTGTTGATATGGCTGAGCAGCCAGCCACGCCCCTGCTTTTCCCTTAAGTCTGTCCCTGCCTCTCTTGAAGCTGTCCACCATCTTCAATGAGACCTTCTCTCCATCAACACATTTCAACTGCACAACTGTCTCCATGAAGAAATTCTTCTTAGTCTCCCTCCTAAACCTCCCCTCCAACTTAGATTGTCCGCCTCATGTTTTGGTTGCCACTCAACTTAAAGAGATTCTCCTTATCCATCTTATTTATCCCTTCAAGTACTTGAAGGTCTCCGTCATGTCCCCTCTGTCTCTCCTCTCTCCCCAGGAGTACATGTTCATGGACTCCAACTACTCATATATGCCGTACCCTGCTGGCCCATGATTATCTTAGTTACCCTCCTCTGGACAATCTCCAGCAGGTTAATGTCCTTTTAAGGTATGGGCACCAGTACTGTACTCCATATTCCAGATGTGGCCTCACCAGTGACCTGAAGTGGGGCAGTATAACCTCCTCTACTTCTGCTGATCCCTATTGGCTATGCAGCCCTAACATTTTATGTGCCTTGCAGCTGCTTTCTTGCACTGCATGGAGTGCTTCAGGTCACTAGTGATCATCACCCCCAGATCCTTCTCCTTATCTGTTCCAGATACATAGACCTCTTCAAGGTTGTACTCCATTCTGGGATTCTTGGCTCCAGTGTGCATAACTTTACATTTCTTTGCATTGAAGCCAAGCTACCAAATCCCAGACCACCAGTCATGCTTTCCCAGGTTGTCTTGTTGGTCCTGTATCCCTCGGCTGTGTCCGCCCTCTCACAGAGCTTGGTGATGCTCCATAGTAGGCACATTTGCCCTTAATGCCATCCCAATATACTGATGAAGACATTGAACAACACTGGTCCCAGCACTGAGTCCTGTGGGACCCCACTGGTGACCTCCCTGGTGCCCCACTGGTGACCTCCCAACCACCACCCTCAGGGCCTTGTTCCTCAGCCAGTTCTCTACACAATTGGTCATCTTCTCCCCAACCCCAAGATCAGCTAACTTCCTAATCAACCTGTTGTGGAGTACAGAGTCAGAGGCCTTGCTGAAGTCCAGGTAAAGGATGTCCACCACTTGGCCCCGTCTACTGTTTTAGTGACCTAGTCAAAGAAGTCAATTAGATTTGTTTGTCACAGCTGCCTCCCACAAATCTGTGTTGCCACATCCTGGAGACCATGCTCCTCTAGATACTCTACCAGCCTTTCCTTAAGTGTAGTCTCCATGAGCTTGCACACAGTTGAGGTCAGACTGACCATTCTGTAATGCCCTGTGTCATCCCTGGGACCGCTCTTATGGAAGGAACTACATATACCATTCTTCAGTTTTGCGGTACCATGCCTGACTCCAGTGAACTACTAAACAGGCCGCCAGTGGCCCTGCAAGTTCCTCTGCCAGTTCCCTCAGCATCTTTGGGTGTATGCCGTCTGGGCCTGGTGATTTGTCCACCTTCAATGCTAACAGCCCTTCCCTCACTCTGTCTTCCTCTACCACCACATCTGTGCCCCTGCTCCTCTTCTCCTCCGCCTAGGCACAGGTCTGTCTTTCTCCCTGGTAAAGACGGAACAGAAGTGTTGTTCAGTACCTCTGCTTTTCCCTCATTCTCCTCCACCCACTCACCCTTTCTGAAACAATCCCATCCTTCTTGTCTTTTTCTCACTAATATAGCAAAAAAGGCCCTCTCCCTTCTTAATTCCTTCAGCTATCTGCAGTTCCTTCTGAGCCTTAGCCCTCAGACTACTGTATCCTTACTTGCCTCCTAGCCATCTTTGGGTAATTCTCCCTATCCTCCTCTCTCTTGGTCTTTCTGAATTTCCTATAGGCTAACCTCTTGTCCCTTATTCTTGTGTCTCTCAGTACTGAACCAGATGGGTGCTTTGGCCCTTGAGTTCTTCTCTTTGAACCTACGCATTCCTCTGTAGCCATTATTCCCCCCTTAATGAATGGACCACCTTTGGTCCACCTATATCTGCTCTGATGCCAACCAGGTGCCTCCTTAGAACTTCAACCATCTTCCTGAAGTCTGTCCACTTAAAATCCAAGATTTTGATCTTGGTGGAGATGTTCCTACTGCCATATCCAGCTGGAAGCACATTGTGCAGTGTTCACTTCTACGAAGAGCTCCTCGATGTTATTTCTTGTACATACTCCCATTCATGAGCACTAGGTAGGTTCTGTGTTGCTCTGAGTCAGGAACCCACTCTGCAACACTTCTAGAATCACCTGACTCCTGGCACGTGTGGACGGTATGCTCCAGTCTACCTTGGGCAGGTTGAAGTTTCCCACTTATCACCTCTCCTTTCCTGCAGATTTCAATATTTACAAGTTCAGTCCGCTGTCCCTTTCCTCTTCCTGGGTCAGTGATCTGTAAACCACCCCAACCTCACCTTTCTCTCTCTCTATTGGGCAGTAACTGAACCCACAATGCTTCTGCCCTCCCTTCTTCCAACTCCTTCCTCATGCTTATTCATACCTTTGTGTCATAAAACCACTACCCCAACCTTTCCCTACCACCTTACCCTTCCTGTTCAGTTTATATCCAGGGATAGAGAGGTTTCAGTTGTGAGTTGTGTTGACCCAAGTCTCGATGACTGCCACAGTGTCCACCGCTCCTTCTGCTAATACGCCTGCAGGTTTGCACATCTTGTTTCCAAGACTGCGCAGTCAGAGACACCACTTTCCACCTAGAATCTGAGCCTCCTTCCCTTCCTTCTTTCTTTCTCATTTATCCCTCTGTGTGCTCCCACCCCATACTCCCCTTTACTAACTGCTCCACTCCACCGACCCCATCTGCTGGTAGGGGGAGGTCTGTTGACCTTTCTCCTCCTGGCGTCTTTGGGCCTGCAAGCCCGCCGCCTCCCCTCTCTTCAGTAGTTTAAATTAAGCTTATGGGTTTTCTACCCCAGTTTGTCCCGAGTACCCTTGAGCCCTCCCTATTGAGGCGTAGCCTGACTAGTGCAGTGTTTTATCTGATCAGGTCTCCCCAGTGCCCAATACAGATGAACCCTTCCTCCCTGCACCATTTCCTAAGCCAGTCATTGGATTCCACTGTTATTTTCTTCCTGTCTGTGCTGGCCCTTGGCACTGGTAACACTTCAGAAAGCCAGCGATCTTGCTGCCTCCCAGGTCTCTCTAATGCCTGAATCTACTTCACACTACCTCCATCTCCTCTCCTCTCCCACTAAGTCGTTAGTCCCCACGTGTTATAACTATGTTTGGTTTCCCAGCACCTTCCTTACCATTTCCCCAGTTCTTGGGCGCTCCTTCCTATTGTTGTCCCTGGCATGCAGACCACCTTCTCTTGCATTTGGTGCCCTTTCCTTCCCCAGTGAATACCCTTAATTATGGAGTCCCTAAATTACCACCTTACTGTCCCTTTCACTCATGTTTCCTTTCTTCCCTCTTCATTCTCCTACAAGCTGCTCCCCATTAGTGCCCCCCTCTACCCTGGTTAACATTCCGCTGCAACCACTACTTATCCTCAACTGTTTCCCATTCCCTCTATGCCATTCCCTTTCTGGCTAGCCATGCTTGCTTCCACTTTTCTCACTTTTCTTCCTAACCTTTCCTCTGCCTACCCCTCTCTGCTCCCACTTTGTCTGCTTCTTCTTCCCTGCTTATCTTGACTAGTCCCATCTCCCTCCCTGTCCTTCTGCCCCTGACCTTGACATAACCCTACCTCTACCCCATACCCTGATGCCCTCCCCTTACCAGACAGTGGGTCAAATTCTGTTCATTAAAGGCACCCTCTCAAGAGATTCCACACTGCTACAGCTGTTGCAGTCACTCCCTTTCCCCAACCATTTGCCATTCCTCCACCCTGGCCTCCCTTGTCCTTTGTGGAAGAGGTCCCCCTGGATACTGGTGATTCTCCTGCTCCCTTCCCTGCCTGATACCCTCGCTCCCTGGGCAATCCTCATCTGCTTTTCTTTCCACTGCCCTGCTGCTATGACTCTCCCTGCCATACTCCTTATCTCCCATTTGAGCTGTCTTACCTCTTCCTTAGCTACTTCAGGCTCCTGCACACTGAACAGACCCTGCATTCCACATCGTCCCCAGGAAGACTGCTGCCCCACAACTATTACAATACACCTCTTCTCCCACTCTCCTGATGTCTGTACATGCACATGCTCTTATTTTCCCATATCCTCTCAACCCCAGCTTCTCCTAACTCACAGATATGTATCCCTGCATGTAACCCAGTCAGGGATGTTTATAACAATTCCCAAATTCCCAGTTCACCTACCCCTTCCAGCTTCCTTGATACTCAGTAAACTGTAAGTTGACCTTAGATAGAGCTCAGCTGCAATCCTTCCAACCCCCCTACAGTGTACTTCCTTCTCTTCCTTCCTTGATGCTCCAGTTTAAATGTAAGCTGACCCTAGACAGGGATCAGCTACAACCCATTCAGCTCCTGCAGTGTATTTCCTACCCTCCACTCACACTTACCTTTCCTCCGTGGCCAGCAGTGTGGCCCTGTGGTCCTCCTGTAGATGTCCTGGGACATCCCAGACATCACTAGTCAGCTGCCACACTCCTGCTTTGGCACTCATGCTTAGGGGTCACTAGGGATTCTGGGTCTGCTTGTTGGAGGTCTGCAGCCACTTAGCCCACCAGGGCCAACCACTCAGGTTGGCTGATCTGGCTCAGCATCCGCCCTCAACCCTCCTTCATGAGGATATATTCTTGGCTTAGTGTGGCTTGCTTTTGCCAGTTATGTGCAGCAGGCAGTTTTGAATGCCCTTTGAAGGGACAGAACTGTTTGACTATGATGTCGAAGAGCCCTACATGCCTTCAAACTTCAAAAAGACTCTAAAGGTTTGTAAAGTCCCTATATCCCACTCCTGCTAGAGATCATGGTCATCCACCTGCTGCCTGAGATAGCCATGCTGCTATCAACCAAGGCCAGTAGAAGGTGGCCCCTTCTGGGTTCCCTCCTTCTGGGTGCCTACAAAAGCACTCAAGGGAAGTGGTTCTGGTGGCCCTGCCACCTCCAGTTCTGTGCAACTCTCTTCCATCTGTCCCCCAATTCAGCTGTTACCTCCAGGGGTGATTGTGGGGCCAGGATCTCTGCATCTGAAACAATGGCAGGAGGGTCACTATGCATGAGTGGATTCTGGAGATAATTGCAGGGGGCATGCTCTAGACCTGTTACAGATCCCTCTTGTTATAGATCCCTCCTGGGGTCTCCTTGAAAATGAGTTTTGCTCAATGGAGTTCCATCCTTGTTCATATTTTATGAATACAAATTTTACTACTACTACTGTTATAGATTTCTCTGGTTATAGATCCTCGAGATCATCTTTTGCCTCCTTCCTTTTATTCTCAGGCCATCTGTCCTTAGAAACATACTGTAGTATTTGATGGCAGACAAGGACTGCTTGGCCCATCAATCTTCCTGTTTCTCCCTGCCTGCACTATTATCACAACCGTGCCCTCTCGATATCTACAGCTCTTTCTCCCTCTCCACCTTCCTTTTCCATTGTAAGTCATTGTGCATCCATGCATTCTTAAACCCACCACTATTTTCCCGACCACCTCTGCTGGAAGGCTGTTCCAGGAATCCACCATTCTGTCTGCGAAGAAATACTTCCACGCCATCTCTTCTGAATCTAACCCTCTCCAGCTTCTTTCTTTGGGAAGAAGTCAGTCTGTATTCAGAAACAAGCCATAGAACTGGTTCCTCCTCAGGAGAGAAACAGAGGTTCTATTCAGATACTTCCCTAGTCCTAAAATGGAAGGGATCTGCATCCTGTGTTGGATCTAAGGGATCTCAACCTGTTTGTCAAATACAAAAAGTTTCAGTATGGTATCCCTACAAGCTGTGAGCCTTCTTCTGCAGATGGGGCTGACTCTATTCTTTGCACATGAAGGAAGCATGCCTTCATGTAAAGATCAGGAAATCCCACAGACAATACCTCCGCTTTATGCTGGATGGAAAACATTGCTAGTTCAGAGTATTGCCCTTTGGTTTGTCTTCTACTCAAGGGTCTGTATTGGCAGTGGTTGCAGCAACCTTCACAGGGAAGGCCTATATGTTCCCCTGTCTGGATGACTGGCTGCTGAAGGCCAACTCCAGGAAACTATGCTACCTACTCTGTTTGAGCGTGTCAGTTGTTTGGCGACTTGATGGTCACAGTGAATGTGTCAACATTCTGGGTTGACTCCCACCAAAGGCATAAGGACAGTCTTGGACACAAAGAAGGATGTACTATCTTGCCACAGGACAGGCAGGCGGTCTGATTGCCCTGGTGCAGTTGGTATCCAGGAGCCATTATGTCTAGTCTCGGAGAAGAACAATGTTATGTCTCCTGGGTCTCATGGCTGCGGCCATGGTGACTGTGCTACTGGTATGCCTTCATTTGAGGATCCTCAGTGGACACTTGGGGTCCAGTGAGATTAGCTAATGGACCAAATGATTCTTGTCATGTCTTCTCTTAGCAGAATGTTGTTCTGGTGGCTGGATTATGAAGCAGAGTGTTGTTGTGGTGGATGGATTGCAAGCAGAGTGTTGTTGTGGTAGATGGGTCACGAACACCTATTGAAGGCATTCCACTCCTTGTACCACCTCCTGTACATATCCTCACAGTGAATGCATTGAGCTCTGGCTGAGATGTTCATCTCAGCCATTACCAACTCCACAGGGGTCATGGGCCACCAAGGTAGAGGCTGAGCTGCATATACAGTAAATGTCCTGAAATGAGGGCTGTCCTGTACAGCCTCCTGACATTTCAGAATCACCTTTGCTGTAGTACTCTGCTAATCCAGATAGACAATTTCAGTGTGATGTATTACATCAACAAACAATGGGACACTCACTCCTGTCTCTTATGCAGAGATACAATGAGAGTATGGTACTGGGCTCTGTCTCATGGCCTTCAGCTATCTGCCATGTGTCTTCCAGATCTCCAAAACATCTTAGCAGACAGGCTAAGGAGGTCCCAGTCGATGGTTCATAAATGGAACTGCTGACCTCCATGGTAAACAATCTCTTCACAAGATGGGGGCATCCAAGTTGGATCTTTTGCATCCCCACAGGATGCAGAACTGCCTTGTTTCTGCTTCAGAACCTGGAGGTTTTGGTGAGATGCATTGTCCCTCTTTTGGAAAGAACATTTTATAGGCAGTTTCCCATTCCTCTAATATGGAGGATTCTGCTCAAACTGCGCATGGAGAGTGCCACTGGCATCCTTATTGTTCAGTTATGGCCTCGTTAGATATGGTTTCTGCTTCATCAACATCTGGCAGCGGAGCCTCCTGTCCCTCTACCTCTGTGTCAGGGTCTGTTGTCACAGGACAAGGGTCCTTGGTCCATCTGGATCTGAAGTCCCTACATCTGCATGCATGGCTCCTGAAGACATAGCTGCTGCATGTTTTGGGTATCCCCTATGGTTGCTGTTGTCCTGATCACAGCTAGGAATCCTTCTACCAGACATACTTATTCCCTGAAATGGAAGAGTTTCACTTTTGGGCTCGTCCCAGAATTTTGATCTTTTATATACTATGAATGCTGTGTTGGAATACTTGCTTTCCATATCTGACTCTGGCCTACAGTATTCCTCACTTAAGGTGATTTGGTTGCTATATCAGCTTTCCATGCCTCTATTGATGGTCATATGGTTTCCCAAGTAAAGGTGTCCCACACATTTCTGAGAGATAGTCTTCAAATGAAACCTCCTGTCTGTAATCCAGTCCCATCATGGGACCTGAATTTTGTGCTTGAGAAACAGACATTAGCTTGTTTGAGGCCTGCCACAGGTTGGCCTATGTTTCCTGCCAAAGAAAATATTGTTTTAGTTGCAATGAATTCTGCTCAAAGGATTTCGAGCTTCAGGCTCTAATGTGTGAGCCTCCTTGTTTGATTTTCACAAAGACAGTCTTTGCACACGAATCCTAAGTTTCTGTTGAAGGTGGTATCAGAATTTATACTTAATCAAATGATTCACCTTCCTATATATTATCCTGAGGATACCAACCAGGGTGAGGCACTGCGCCATACATTGGATGTATGTAGAATACTATGATACTATATTACTCACACCAGGACAGCAGAACGTCCTCTCAAATTTTTGTTTTGTTTGTCCCTGGGAAAGAAAGCTTTCCTCACTCTGAACAAGCCTGTCCAAATGGCTAGCAGATTGTGTAATGTTCTGTTATGGAAAATACAGTAAAGAACTTCCTGGTGTTGTTCGTTGTCACTCCATAAGGGTTATGGCCACTTCTGTTGCCTGTTTCAAAATGTCCCTGCTTCTGACATATATGCTGCAGTCACATGGAGCAATGTTCACACGTTCACTAAACATTACACTCTGACATGTCTCTCGCAGATGTCCTGTCTTTGGGCATGCTGTACTGCAAGGCCTTCTGTCCTGATCATATATCAGACTCGCCATCCTCCCAGTTCTCTTTGCACTGCTTGGGAATCATTCCAAAGGTGTGGCCTAATGGAGGAGATACCCTTGAAGAAAATAGAATAGTTGCATAAGAACTTACCCTAACAGTAGATCTTCAAGAGAATCTCCTCCATTAGGCCATGGCAACCCTTCCTCCTTCCCACTTTTGCTTTCAGTGAGATGCTGCACCTAAAATGTACTCCATTCATCCTATATCCAGCTTCATGCCTCTCCTTGAATGCCTGTTGGTCTCATCTCTTGCTTCCTCATGGCTGGAGGTCCTCTCCGAGCTAATCTCTGGCAGAAACTGAGGAGCGATGGGGCTGCCTACGTTTATATACATGTAGACATGGCACATCATTGTGGGTGGCCCCCAGCTAAAAACTTTCCGTGTGGTCCTAATGCTGATGGCTTATATAGTTCCAAAGGTGTAGCCTAATGGAGGAGATTATCTCAAGATCTACTGTTACAGTAAGTTCTTACATAACCGCTCCTTCTGATTTTAAAGAATAAACTCTTGAATACATTATTAACAGTGTGTCTGGGATGGCAGTAGTTAGACAGGAGGACAGTATTTCTGTCAGTGGATTTCCTGTATATACCCATCTCCAGTCTATTCAGCTCTGATTTTGTTACCTGCAGGTCAAGGAAGGGTATATGGGTGTTTTGCACACTGACAGAAAATTTCAGATTGCTGACTGACTGCTAGTAAGTCAGTTGCGAGAGCAAATTATTCTTTTTATTCCCTGACAAGGTGGGGTTGGGCACTGGACCAGTCAGGTTGTGTGGGAGGATCAGATTTATTTTATTCCCTTATGGGCCACTGAACACGGACCTCTCAGGCTATGTGTGTGTGGGGTGGGGGGAGATTTTTGTTGTTGTCATTCCTTAATGGTCCATACTGGGCACTGGACTTATCAGGTTGTGGAGGAGGAGGCTTTTTTTCTTCCTTGATAGGTTGGATTACCCATCAGGTAGTGTGGAGAGAGGACATATATTTTATTCCTTGATGGGCAGGGTGGCGTGTCGGACCAGTCAGTTGGTTTTTGGGGGAGGGGACTGAATTTTTTATTCCTTGATGGGTCAGGTTAGCCACTAGATCTTTCAGGTTGTTGAAGGAGGACAGATTTGTTTTATTCCCTTATGTGTTTGGTTGGGCACTGTACTCATCAGGTAGTTAGGTTAGGCGGCAGATTTTTATTCCCTGATGGGCCAGGCTGATCACCTGATCCATCAGGAAGTTGGAGGGGCCAGAATTCTTTGATTCCCCACTTGGCCAGGTTTGGCTCAGAAATTCTATTCTACATTCCCTGCCGTACTGGTATGGAACTTTTGCCATGTAAAACACTTTGGGATACAGTGTGTATGAAAGTCACTATATAAAAACAAATTGTATTATATTCTGCAATCCTTACAGTACCAGAATCTAACTCCTGTGCTTTGTAAAGCAACGGCCTGTCATAGTTTGAGGGAGGGGTAGATTTTCTTTCCCTAACAGGCTGGGTTGGGCACTGAACCTGTCAGGTAGTTGGGAGGCTGGAGGGGACAAATTCTTTATTCCTGGGAGGTAGGATAGTAAATTGATGATGTCTACACCAACGTTTTTTACAGAAGACTTTGCTTCTGATGGATGCTGTTGGTCAGGAGGTTGCCCAGGAGCATGTGCTCCACTGCTCAGCATGTTGAGTCGGAGCGTGCATGCCAGTAAGTACCCTGTTTGTGTGTTAGGGAAGTGTAGAACTGATATTGAGTACTGAGTGAAGGACAGACAGTGAGAGGAGATCAGATGGTGGAGCCAGGATCATGTGCACTTGGGATTACAGTCTCAAGTGTGTGCTGTTAGTTCCCACCACCACAGTCTCCCAAGCTAGTGTGCTGCAGACTGGAAGTGATGGAGGGATGAAACTCACTGTTAGCAGCAACCTGAGGGCTTCTTCAGTGTACCACATAGGTTATCTGCATGTCTCGAGTTTAACTACTTGCTCAACAGATTCACATGCACCCTCTACTTGGAGCCAATAGAAAGCAAAGTGTTATAGACAGCTGCAATGAGCAATAGCTAGGCCATCACTCACTCATTCACAGCCCATAAAAGATCATGCCTCAGCCTCCCAGTGCATTGCAGCAGGACAGCTGCAAAACACTTCCTGACTTTGATCCAATAGGAACTGGTCTGCTATGTAGACCAGCTTTAAAAAATAAAACATGGGGAGCATAGTACCTCAGCCTGTTTTAAATATCCATGGTGTGTGGTGCCTGGTTAAACCACACCAGCTTTGCCCTCATGGTTTAATTGGAATTGTATTCCTTGGGTGCATTAAAAAAACAAAACTTGTCACATACAGTACCACTCCCAATACAGTATCCATTAGAGCAGAATATCACTGAAGGTAAGATTTGACCAACCCAAGGAGTGGACATAATTTGTTTTAAATTACATGAATGGTCTGTTGTTCTACATTTGGTTTATAGATCCTTTGTTTCTGTTTTATGACTTGTACAGCTTAGATGGTACCACGCCATCTTTTCCTAGTATGTGCTGAATTAGTACAGCTGTTGGTCCGGATTGTTGAAAATTTATATATGCAAACTAGATGGTTTCTGAAGCAAATTTTAATATGCCTTTGCGTCAGAAAATGCCCCTCCCAGAATTACTGTGGTCATCAGCCTGCTATACAGCAGTTACATATTTTGTGAATGTTCCCAGAGACCCAGGGCAGACAGTTTGCTGCCAGACAAAAGTGTTACAGTTTGTATGAGCTACCATATTGCATATGCGAATGATTGATCCATAGTTCCTTGTAGGATCTTAATGCTCTATTGGCTCCATTCAGACAATGTTGCCCAATTTTTCTTGAGTATCACCAATTATGAGTAATTTATCCTGTACAATTGTTGCAAATGCTGTACAAGTCATTGTTTAGCAAATACAGAGGCAGCAACTGTATTTTGTCTGGAACCATCCTTCCCTGGATCCAGGAAGGGAGCAAAAGCAGAAGGTGGTCTTGAGGGGCTAGGAGAGTCCGGGATTGGACAAGGAGACCACCAAGGCCTCCCACTTGGGGAAGGGGGTAGCATCCTGGGGGAAGGGAAAGAGGAATTTCTTGGACTAATAGCCAGTGTCCTTCCTCTTTTCTCCTCTTTCGGGCTTCTTCAAGGATCACCCACCCACTCTTGTAAAAGCAGGGTAGTGAGGCCAGGCAGTTAGGGCTCTCTTTGACCCCTTAAGGGTGACCACATTAGGGGTTGGGGGTGGCTTTCCCAGTTTTCCTGCAACAGGGTTTTCACCTCCTCCAAATGGGTGTTAAACTGAGTCAGAAGCAGGAGGAACCAAATTGGCTAGAACAAATAGTCAGGGTATGGGTGAATGTCCAACATACATGATCACGGTTGGCGTGGCATCTCGGGAGGATCACTATGCAGTCGAATGGTGGTTAAGGGCAGTGAAGAACCGAATTCTTCTGAAGGGCTCGTGACCCCCTCCTCTGGTTGGCGTGAAGGTGGAAACTGTGTGCACCTGACCTGGGGAGGAAACATAGACTTTGATGGCAGATAAGGACTGCTTGGCCCACCTAGTCTGCCCATTTCCACCTACTGGATAAGCTGCAGATCCTAGTTAACCAACAGCCTATTTCTTCCTACCCCCACAAGAATTGCCTTTTGTCTGTCCCATGCATTCTTGAATTCTCCCACAGTTTTAGACCCCACAACCTCCTCAGCAAGGCGGTTCCATGAGTCCACCACCCTGTCTGTAAAAAATACCTTACATTGCCCCCTGAGCCGCCCCCCAACCCGTCTTCAAATTGTGTCCCTTGTTCTTGCACATCTCCTTTTCTGAAAGATTCTACTCTCTTGGACTTTGCTGATTCCACTGAGGTACTTAAAAGTTTCTATCATGCCCCTCTCCTCCTTTCCTCAAGGGTATACATATTAAGCTCCTTTAGTCTCTCCTTGTATGGCTTCTCTTGCAGATTAGCGCCATTTTAGTTACCCTCCTCTGGACTGCCTCCATCCTGTCTATGTCCTTGCAGAGATGGGGTCTCTTAGAACTGGACGCAGTACTCAGATGGGGTCTCACCAACTGTCTGTACAGAGAGACAACAACTTCTTGTTTTCTGCTGGTGATGCCTCTCCCTATACATCCAAGTATCCCCCAGCAAACCCTACTGTGATCTCACATTGCTTGCTAACCTTAAGGTCATCTGATATGATTACCCCAGGTCCCTTTCCATTTTTGTTGTTGTTACTACCTCCCCATTGTGTACTCTTCCCTGGGTTTTGTTTCCAAGGTGCAGGGAGGGTCGAGGTCCACCTCCAGCAGGTACAGCTATATCAATGCTAATGGCACCTGACGAGCAGCCTTGGCGCCACAACCTCAAGCAGTTTTCTTTTCCCCAATTCTTTTAATCACCTCATGCATTCCCTGAACTCTCTCAGGCTGCCCCAACTCACCAGTCCGTTCTACCACCTACCCTGGCCTCCGCTCCTCATATATATCACTGCCTCCTGCTGAGATCATGCGGATGATCCCCAGCTCTGAACCCCCTGGGCTGGGGATGCCTTCCACCTACTGGCATGCTATCTACAATTTAGGCGCTCAGCTGGCCCGGCGAGGCGAAGAGGCGGAGATGGAGACCAGTTTTAGGCATGTGACAGCCAGCCCTGTAGGGAGCCTCAGCTTATTGGGGATGGAGGGATTTTCTGTTGGTGTTATCCCACCCCAACCCACTCTCCATTGGAACTCGGATGTGCAGTGATGTCCAGTGTCCACCGAGCTCCACCCCATTATACATCCGGCTGCGATGCAGGTTCCTTGCATACCTCTGGCTACCACCACAGGTTGCTAGGGTGACACAAAGCCCTACTCCTCCCTCCCGGGAAGGAGCTGTCCTCCGTATGCTCAATCCCTTCCCTCCCCTGCCGACCCTTGGCGGCCTGGGCTCATTCCCGAACCGGGTGGCGGCGCAGGTGAAGTGTCTAATGCCTTAGCCTCAGCGCCACCGGGCTGGCTCAACCTCAGACAGTTGATCCTCCCGGTGCGCATGCTGCTCTCAATCTGGATTGTAATCAATAAACGCATGGCTGCATTCATTTCCTCCAAGATATGTGTCTGTGTTTTTCTTCCGGGGAAAAGGGTCTATGGATGGATACCAGATAATTAACAATTAGCAAATGACGGAGGTGTAAAGTTCTTACTTTACAGTAAACATGTTCAGAGTATAGTGATTAAATAAAAAAAAAAAGAGTTTTAAACTATTTTATTGATGCGTCACAACAGCAAAACATATGAATCGACAAATAGTGGAGAACATCCTGGGTTAATAGTTTATATAGGTTTAAAACATGCTCTTATAGCTCCCTGTAGAAGAAAACAGTTCTGTCTGATAAAATTGACAACTGTGACCAATACATATTACACTATCTACTGGAGCCAGAAGAAAACATTGGCTCAAATTTTTATAAAGTTAGCAAACTCAGTCTATTTTTAGGACTATAAAAATTTAAGACAAACTTTATAAAATAAACATACATGTGAGGCAGGTAAGACAGTTATACACTGATTCACATTAATTATTAAGTAGTGTAAGGAGACTCGGTTACCTAATGATCCTCATAATATCAACTTTATGTAATACAAATACCACCCCCAAAGAAATTAATATCCTGTGCAGGTTGTGACAGAATCAGAGTACCCTCAAGTTCTTTAATAAGTTCCATAAATGGGAGCCAGGCACCATTAAACCTCTCTGTTAGTAAATGCAAATCAGCCATTAATTTTTCTATCTGATAGGTATTTTAACCATACCAATCCACTCTGATCGAGAAGGTGGGTCAGGCTGCAACCATTTCTTCATAACAGCTTTACCCATGAGCCAACAGTTTGCCCAAGAATGATTTCTGATTATTTCTCCTCCTTTAGGAAGAAGTCTTAAGGATCAGATGTTCAAACTGAGGGGTTTCCTGCATACCCACTATGCACTTATATTTTGCCCCAGTTCTTACCAAAAGATTGTAGAACAGGCAACTCCAAAAAATATGGTAGTAGTACCCTCCCACATCCTAGCCAACATTTATCAGAGTGGTTCTGTGTATAGTGTTTGGTTCTGGTGGGTGTGAAAAAATCTGAATATTTTCCATTGGAATTCCTTCCAATTATTTGAAGCTGAGGTATGACATGCTCTGTACAAATAAGTTTCCATTCTAGTAGGGTAAGATTCCTATCTGATTCTCTTTCCCATACAGTTTGCTAATGAAGTGGGAGCTGTTTTTGTTGCTACTGTATGTAAACTTGGACTAATTTGAAAATCAGTTTTTTATGAGGTATACCTTTTGCTGCTTTGACAATTACTAAAGGAAGAGCATGTGGATGCTGCTAGCGTCCCTAAGGTTAGAACCAGATTTAGAAAAAGAAGCCATCTGGAGATAGTGGAAAAAAGTCTGCTTGTCTTGGGTGAAATTCTGTTCTCATGGTTATGAAAGACTTGATACCCCTTGAGAAATAAACTGGGAGAAAGGCTTCAACCTAAGTTCTCCATCTGTGGAAGGTGTGATGCATCCTGGGTGGTGCAAACTGTGAACAGTGGGTTATCTGAGTGTAACCCCTGCAAATGGGGTTCCCGAAAGACTTCAGGAGCTTGCTTGAATGCTCCAAGCCTGAATAGTGTTTGGCGTTTAAGCCATTTATCAGTAGTGTTTTAGAACCTCTGGTACTGTCTCTTTAAGAGCTGTCTGCTTGCAGACATAATTAATTTGTATGGGGACTGTGTGTTTCTTCTCTGAGTACCACTCGAGCTGCTGCCAATTCACTTCATTTTGCAGTCACTAGAGTGCAAAGGGAACCTATAGTGAAAGATGTAACTGTTTGCCAGAAATTATTTAGAGTAATAATGAAATTACAGTTTGTCTAACCTGCTTTCTTTGCAGTCAGAACTGTGTCTGCTAGTTCCCATTCTAGTTTTGAACTGCTGAACTGGACCAATCAGTGTGAGTAAGCTAGCTCTAAAATGGTGCCTTAGACGAATCAGAACTTGGACTCATAATCTGAGCCAGCCACAAGAGGATTGTATGGGCAGTGACTCTGGGAGATGTAGTTTAGACTTCAGTGCCTTTTTGGACCAACAGCAGTCTATTGTGAGTGACAGCCAATCCAGTCAAGAACTGGGAGGAACTCAAAGGAAGTCCCGGTTTTGTCGGTTGGAGTTTCAGTTGAGCTTTGGCAGTGAAGAAGGAAGGCCCTGTGCTTTCTCAGTGTGCAGTTTTAGTCAAAAACGTGTAAGGCCCAGAGTTCGGTCTGCAGCTTGTTAGGACTGAATCCGTCCTGTGAAAGAATCAAAGGATCTCTGAAGAGTAGAAACCAGGCTCACCCTGTAGAAGACTGGAAGAATTGCTGAAAATTGCACTCGGTCTGTCAGGAACTGAATCTGCTGTGTGTTCTCCGGGTATTGTGCAGTAATTGCGATTGGGATACAGATGCAGCCTGCCTGGTATAGTGCTTTCTTTTATATGGATGTGTGAAGAGGTTTGTGTACCTCAAGTGAGCCCTGCTGACATTGAAGGACCCTATCTTATTTGGAGGTCGTAGTACTAATTCAGGGTGCTCCTGTTGAATTGCCACATTAAATCCAAATGGAATTACTGTACTGCTGACTGTTTAATTCTCCCTTTTCTCTGTGTGAAAGGGCCCTACCAGCTGCCACGGTTTGGACTAGCCACTAGGGCTTGGGTACCCAGGGACAGTAACTGATAGGGATGAGCCTGTGCACAGAGCCAAATGAATTATTAGAGTGATAAGCTAATTAACCTGATTTCCCCTGTCCTTGTTATATCCCCTAAATAAATCAGAGCTGCTTGTTTCACAAAGTTATACTGCCTGAGTGTATTTGTCTATGTTAAAGTACTGTACTGTGATTGTTGCACTGTATCTCATTTCACAGGAGGTCCCAGTGCCGGAACCAGACCTGGGGGTAAGTGTATACTGTGAAGTAATTCTGATATATTGTGTAGGCCACTAGTGGGAAGAAGGGGGTTGCAGTGTCCCAGAGGGCTGTGACCAAGTTAGTTTAACTATTGCAAACCCTGACCTCTGGGTGGGGCACCGCCATTGGATCCAGGCCCTCAACCTGTTAGTGGCAAATCAGGCAGGGTAGTAGCCCCTGGGATAGCGCCATTTAGGGGTTACATGAGTATTTGAAATAACCGAACCCTGACTATCCAGATCCCATTTCACCGTCGCACACATGATATAGCTGTTTAGTCTAGGGATTGAAATTGCTAGTCTATGTAATATGTCTATAGGGGCCTCAAATCCTCAAGTGGATGCAGTCCATGACTATCCGCTAGTTCTTGTGCCACCCAAATAGTATCTGGATTTTGTTTTATAAGAGCAATCCAGGGTGTGAGCTGGGTCATCTGGTAGTAAACCTTTAAATTTGGCAGGCCTAGTCCCCTTGATCTCTAGGTCGCTGTAAATCAATCTTGCATATTCTAGCCTTTTTACCCCCACCCCAGACAAAATAGTGCATTGCTTTAGTAATTTTTGCCCAGTCTGACTGAAGGAGTCTCAATGGAAGTGTCTGCAATAAGAATAAAAAGCGGAAGGATATTCATTCTGATCATATCCACATTTCCTAGTAGAGATAAGTAGAAGGAGTTCCCACCTCTTGTGATCCATTAATACCTTCTTGATAAGTGTCCCATAGTTAGCTTGATACAAGTATTTAAGATCTAGCGGAACATATACTAGATATCTAATCTGGGTGGTGGCCCATTTTAAGGGTATCACTCGAGTAAGAGACAGGGTATGTTCTCCACTGATCATAATAACCTCAGTCTTCCTCATTTATTTTAAATCCAGAGGCATGCCCATATTGTCCCAAGAGATGGTATAGAATCAGGAAAGTGCAGCTTGGATTACAGTCATATAACATGGTGTTGTCTGCGTATAAAGAAATGCGGTTGTCCTTGCCACCTATTATAATCCCCTCCAGATTGGGTGTGATAGTATCAGTTCCGCTAGGGCTCAGTACTAAGGACAGAAAGGAGTGGGGAGGCGGATACCCCTGTCTGGTCCCTCATCGAATAGACAAGGAGCTGGACACTGTGCGTTGACCTTCAGTCTTGCAGTGGGTGTCAGGTATAAGGCTTCCAACCATAAAGAGAACTGGGCCCCGAACCCATATTTCTTTAAAGTGGCAACAGAAATTGCCAGTTAAGGTGATCAAATGCCTTTTTGGCATCAATCGTGATTACTAATTGTGGGTCTCGCATCTCCCGTCCCTCAGGAGTATATTCACATAACGCCTGATATAATTAGGGTTTCCGGTTTTAAGTGTTTATGAATCAGGAAAAAGGTGTTTATTTTTCAGCTTTTCTCGCTCCCTTTTATAGTAGCAAAATTCTGTGTATTTCGTCAAATAAAAAAGCAATAGACAATTTCAGTATATTTCAGTGTTTATTATTTTTTTTTAAAGGCACTGTGTGCACTGATGTTTATGTTGAATAAATATCCAAAGTAATTAAAATTTCACATAACTCCATTATTAGCACATACAGAAACAACTTTAAATGTTGAATTTATTATAGTAAATCATGCAATGCATTTTTAGTGCTATTTTGACATTTTCCCTGAGCTAAATAATGGTACTGACAACGTGCAGTTCGATTAAGTCAATAAGATCAATAAGACCTAATTGATCCGTTAAGATTTAATTAATTTGTGCTTGATGGCAGCTAGAGTTAGAGAGATGATGATTATAGCGTGTAATTGAGAGAGGTTAAGTTAGCGACTGAGAATGGGGTGATGGAGGCAAAGGAAGGTGAATGGCAACAGAAAGAGAGGAGACTAGTGGGCGAACAGCATCCTTTTTGGAGGAGGGCAGGAGAGCTATTTTCCCTTTTTCCCTTGCAGACTATTCATGAATATGATTTGGGCATTGAGATTGATTTATATTTATTGCAGTTAAACATTTATTGCTCTCAAAGACTTTGAGAACCACTTTCTGGTAAAAAACGATCTAGCATTTTATTTCTGGCATCCCTTAACTCAGATCTCTTCTCCCGCTGTGCGATATCAGTTTGCCTCATTTCATCAGCAACTTTTCTTTCAGGCTCATTATGTATTTCTGAATTGAATACAATTTGGATTCATTTATTTATGATTATTTGCTTGACTTCTATGGCTGAAGTTTTATTTTGCCAACAGCAGCATACACATAAATTATCACTTCCTCTGGTGTTTCAATTTTAATTTAAACAATACAGATGTCACAATTTGCTCTTAAACTGCCTAACTCCCGATCACTTCGCTCTGGTGTTTCACTTTTAATTTAAACAATGCAATCTACATCTATAAGTAAAACAGCAAACAAACAAACAAACAGCAAACAAACAATATCACATATGCTGTCGGGGTGACACACAAAGTCGCTGCACCTCGAACTACTCCTTCTACCTGAGTCAGCAACAGATCAAAATGTTCAAAGGTACTGTGGCTTTTGATATTTTGATATTTTCAAAACATACTCTACTGGAGGCGATTTTTGGTGTTTTTCGTTATAACTGAATGGAAAAAAGCGTCGGGGGGTTTTACCGGTTTAAACCGAAAACTGGAAACCCTGGATATAATCTACTGGGTGGCGGTTCTGAATAAATCTGGTTTGATCTGGGTGAACAAGGTTTTTAAGTAATTTATTCAGTTGATTAGCTAATATTTTGCAGAATATTTTAGAATCTACATTTAATACTGAAATCAGGCAGTAAGATTCACATTGGTCAGTTGGTTTACCCAGCTTACGGATCACTGTGATAAATGCTGAGTGCCATGAATCAGGAAGTTCTCCAGTTCTTTACAGGAATTAAAAACCAGTACAAGAAGGGGTGTGTTATTGCCCAGAATGGCTGGTAAAATTCTACATTAAATCCATTGAGGCCCAGTGACTTTCCATGTTCATATGTAAAATCGCATGGGTGATTTCTTCTGGAGTTATTGGGGCATCGAGCATTTGTCTCTCCATCACCGTTAGGTGGGTAATTTTAGATTATCGAGGAAGACTGAGATTTCCTCTCTAGTAGGTTCAACAGGGTGTCTGGGTTGTATGGGGCACTGTAATAGTTTCAAAAATCATTGGCGATATCCTGGGGTAAACCTGGTGTGAGTCAACTCCCCTGAGTTTCTTTAATATTTTAATGTATCTATCCGCATTGAGATTTGTGTAACCTGTATGCCAGCAATCATCCAGCTCTATTACCATGTTTGTAGTACTTAGCTACCAAATCTAAGGTTACCCTCTGTTTTAGATCCCAGAGGTCCTGTAGTGCCTTCCGAACTGTTTGTAACTCTTGCTATAAAACAGAGGACCCAGAGTGTTTATGTTGTTGTTCTAATGTTTGTAAACAGGTTTCTAACTTCAGTTGTTTCTCTATTCTTTGTTTTTAATGTTAGAGGCATATGATATAATAATGCCAGGAAGAGTGGCCTTTAAGGCATCCCAGCACCATTTTGGCTTAGTCCCTGAGTTCTGATTGTGTGTAAGAAAGTCAGCTATGGTGTCTCATATTAATTGACGGAACATTTCCATACTCAATAAAGAGGTGTTCATTCTCCAGAAAGTCATCCTCGCTCAGGTCCCCAGCTGAACCTTAAGAGCCACTACTGAGTGGTCAGAGTTAACTCTCTGATAAATAACACAGGATTTAGTTTTATGTAGATCTGGTGCACTCACTAACAAATAGTCAATCCTGGAATATAATTTATGTAAATACAAGTAAAACATATAATCCTTATCTGAACAATTATATTTCCTCCAGACATCAACCAATGCTATTTCTTGCTTCCCTGCCCTAACTGTGCAACTCATGAGGCAGTTTGTGGTGTAGACCTTGAAGATCGGTCTCGAGAGGAATAAATAAACACAGTTAAAATCCCCATGCCCCCCAACAACACCATCCCTCCCCCAGGCTTGCCATCTTAGAGAACACCCTTTTAAAAAGTCCAGGAGTCCTTATTGGGGTGTAAATATTAACTAGGTGTAACTTTGACAGAAAATGGTGCCTTTAACTATGATCACTTGGCCCTGCCCTGCCACCTCAGTGTTTAAAACCTCAAGGGCAGGTCTCTGCAAAGTAAAGAGCAACTCTGGCTCATTTCCCCAAGGATGGGATGTGAAAACACCTGTCCCACCCAAAGCCTACATAGTTTCAAATGCTCCCCTTTGAAAGTCTAGTCTCCTGCAAAAAGCCAACATCAGTATGCAAACGTTTTATACATGTCAGGATCTTGGTTCTTTTTGCAGGTGAATTAATCCCTGAACCTTCAATGATTTTCAGGGATCCCATAATGGAAGCGCTTAAAATCGGAACAGAAACCTGCCCTGCCCTGTGTCAAGGGGGACAGATCTCGATTCTGTCTTGTGGTTCATAACCAAATTAACAATATATTGCCTCACAGTAATATCATTAACAAAAGAAAACATTTGTCAACTGGAATAACAGGCATATAACCAGTGCAACTGTTCATAAGTGAAACTGTAAAAATGAGTAAGAAAAAATCCATAACTTGTACTTCTGAGGCAGAAGTAGCCACAGCTACTATGCTTGCAAAGAGAGCAAGCCTGACCAGGCCAGAGACCGTCAGTTAGGGTCCCAAGGCTGATGCCACTGAAACAAAAAAGAAGAGTGGCTATCAGGACTGTCAAAATGCAGTTAAAATTAGCAACTGAAGTCGGTACCAAGGATCTGCAGGGATATCTTAAATGTCCTGTTTTATATAAAAAGACAACCCCATCAACCATATAGTGTTCCAAGAATGGAAACAAAAGGGTGGGTATGGTTCAAGTGGGGTGTTTAATACATAATTATATATTTATGGGGAAAAAGGAAACCATTGCCTCTTTTTCAAATAACAAAAGTATGTCTTGGCTGTGTTCCTGTCCTGTGTATATCACGGAGAAGAACAAACCACCATGGACTACATATTACAAAATCACCCCTTACAACAGCTGAACACCCAGACTCTAAAAAATTGCAAATAATGTGAGGAGCCCACTGTGCCAAATGTGAAATAAATTAGGAAAAAGGAAGATCTTCCCCATGTTAAACCAGAAAGAGAGCTCTGACTCCAGTCCACATAGTCAACCCTATATCTAGCTTGCAGGTGGGAGCTGAAACCCGTTTACCACACAAAGCTTGGGACAGTCACAAATAAAGATATCTTGAGAGCAGAAAGTCCTGTCCTGTATAATGGCCCCTGTTATCTCCATGGCATCTAAATATTATGATTCGCCAGGTGAATACAGGCACATCGTATTTCCGTCCATCAGGACCAAGAGCTGTCTTCTATGTGAATAATAATTAGCCGGGAAGCTCAGTAAAAACAGCACTGAAATAATGTTAAGAAAGGGAAAGGGAACATTGTTTAACCAGGAGTAGCACACTAAGCTAAAGCTTGTTTCAGATGCGACCTGGGAGCACAAGGAAGTTAAGTGACTTGCTCAGGATCACACAGTATGCACCTAGATGGCTTGTGGGATTCAAACCCAGGTCTCCTCATCTGCAGCTCAGAGCCTTAACCCACTGCTCTATACTGCAGTGCGGGGAGCTTGTATTTTCTTCCTCCTTGTTTAACAAAATATCGAGGTTAGCCAAGCGCTAATAAACAGTAACTCAGTATGAAAATCAGATCTGGCAGATGAAGTCTTGGGTGGTGACAAACCACATAAAAAGTTCTTTAATCAAAATGTTGATTGAAAAAGTGAACTGTTGAAATAAATGTGTTTTGTTCTGTTGTCACAGCAAAAGAAAGGAAAACTTATTTTGAGCACCAGGACATTTAAAAATACGAGTGTTCTTCCTATGACAAATTTATTTTGATTGTGTTGTGAAGTTTGCCATGCTCATAATACAGATTACAACAGAAGATGACAGTTTTGGGCAGAACAAGATACTGCATCCTTTCCTGACTCTTATTTTATTTTCTTTTGCTTGCTGTTAGTATTTTGAACTATTTTCTCTCACCTGTCCAGTGCTTACTCTTGAGACTTTTGGTATGTCATGATAAACAACAGCAAATGTTAAAGGTGACCTGCAAACTTATGCCAGCAACCCGCTCCCATCCCCATACCTTTGTTAGTGGCAGCGGGAGTCGGGCCTGCTTTCATAGAAACATGTACTTTGATGGCAGATAAGGACCGCTTGGCCTACCTAATTTGCCCATTTCCTACCTACAGGATATTATTATTTATTATCTAATTTTAGTAACCAGTTGGCCCACTGAGACTTTGACAGTCCCTTTTCAGGGGCGACCTGGGATAAGCTGCAGATCCTAGTTAACCAACAGCCTATTTCTTCTACCCACAGAATAATTGCCTCATGTCTGTCCCATGCATTCTTGAATTCTCCCACAGTTTTAGACCCCACAACCTCCTCAGGAAGGCTGTTCCATGCGTCTCCACCCTCTCTGTGAAAAAATACTTCCTCACATTGCCCTGAGCCATCCTCCTCTGTCTTCAAATTGTGTCCCTTGTTCTTGCACATCTCTTTTCTGAAAGATGCTACCCTCTTGGCCTTTGTTGATTCTACTGAGGTACTTAAAGTTTCTATCATGTCCCCTTCTCCTCCTTTCCTCAAGGGTACATATTAAGCTCCTTTAGTCTCTCCTCGTATGGCTTCTCTTTTTTATTTTTTTATTTAGTTTTTGTTGACTGAGTAAGTGCACTAGACAAATCCTGCCTATTTTCAGGCACGACCGGGAAGGATACAGATGAATGCCAACTGACCTTGAACCAGATTAAGCTGTTGGTGGTATTTTTTTTTTTAGTGAATGAGGGAAATTTGGCCAGGACACCGGGAAATTCCCCTACTCTTTCGATAAGTGCCATGGGATCTTTAACATCCACCTGAACTACCACCAATCCAGGCAGATGGGACCTCGGTTTAACGTCTCATCCGAAGCGGCACCTCAAAATGCAGCACCCTCTCATGCTGCATTACAGTGTCAATACTGGGATATTAACCCAAGTGCCAGATGTGGGAACTGAACCCACAGCCCTCTGATCTCCCGGCCTCAGAGGCCAGTGTGCTACCTACTGAGCCACTGACACTGATCTTGCAGACCCTGCACCATTTTAGTTGCCCTCCTCTGGACTGCCTCCATCCTGTCTATGTCCTTACGGAGATGGGGTCTCCAGAACTGGACACAATACTCAGATGGGGTCTCACCAAGTGTCTGTACAGAGGGATAACAACTTCCTGTTTTCTGCTGGTGATGCCTCTCCTTATACATCCCAGTATCCCCAGCCCTTCCTACTCCCTTCTCACATCGATTGCTAACCTAAGGTCATCTGATATGATTACCCCCAGGTCCCTTTCCATTTTGTTGTTATTACTACCTTCCCTCACTGTGTAGCCTTCTGGGTTTTGTTTCCCAGGTTCATTATTTTGCACTTCTTTGCACTGAATCCAAGCTGACATACTTCTGACCATTTCTCCAACCTTGCCAAGTTCCTTCTCATCCTTTCCGCCTCCTTGTGTATCAACCTGTTGCCGATCTTTGTGTCATCTGCAAAGAGGCATACTTTTCCTTCAGTCCCTCTGCAATGTCACTTATAAAGACATTAAAAGGACTGGACCCAGTACTGAACCCTGCGGTGCTCCACTAGTAACCCCTCTTTCTATAGAGTGGACTCCATTTACAATTACCTTCTGTGTCCTGTTGTCCAGCCAATGTTTTACCCAGGCTACCACCCTAGGACCCACTCCCAGGCTGGTTAATTTGATTATTAGTCTTTAGTGTGGGACTGTGTCAAATGCCTTGCTAAAGTCTAGGTAGGCCATGTCACAGCTCCTCCTTGTCTACTACTTTGGTCACCCAGTCAAAGAAATCAATTAGCTGTGTCTGACATGACCTTCCCATTGTGAACCCATGCTGCCTTGGGTTCTGTGCCTCACCTGGCTTCTAGGTACTCAACAGTTCTTTCCTTCAGAAGTGATTCCATCACTTTCCCCTACCACAGAGGTCAAACTGACAGGTCTGTAGTTTCCTGTCTCTGTCTTGCTCTCACTTTGTGAAGGGAATCATATCTGCCTTCCTCCAGTCCTCAGATACCACACCATCCTCCCATGATTTGTTAAAAGGGTAGTCAGTGGTGTCACTAGTCCTCCTCTTAATTCTTTTCGAATTCTGGGGTGAATTCCATCAGGCCCCATTGCTTAGTCCACCTTCAGTTTTAGGGTTCTTTCAGAACCCTTTGAGAACATTTTCTGATATTTCTATAAAGTTTTAAAATCCTGTAGAAACTTTTTAAATTGAATACGGAAGTGGTGTCTGTGTCAGGACCATGTGGGTACCAAGTTTACCTGGGTATTCCACCCAGTTTTGTGGCGTTTCAAACACCATAGGTCTCTATGGAGCAGCAGGGGAGGGGCTTAAAATGCTTATTTTATTGCTTTCACGGGGTTCTTGATGCTTAAATTAGTATCTGCAACAGCGGCCTGTTACGGTGTTGCTGTAATATTAATGTAAGCATTAAGACCCCCAGTAAAAGTAAAGAAATAAGCATTTTAAACCCCGCTCTGCTCCATAGAGACCTGTGATTTAACGTCCAAGGTGGAATACCAGGTAAGACTTTGCCCGCTTCGATCTGACCACCACTCCGTGATTTCAAAAAGTTTCGGCAGGATTTTAAAACATGAGAAATATTTAGAAAAAATTCTCAAAGCAGCCCTAGACCCCACCACTGCTAACAAAGGTAGGTGGGATGGGAGCGGCTACAGGCATAAGTTTGCAGGTCACCCTTAATGTTAAAAGTAATTTTCATGAAATCATTTTACCAATGCTGAAATTAATTTTCATGTGATCCTTCTCTTTGCTTGCTCGTACCTCAAGGCAGTTGCAACTGAGTACAAAGCATTATCACATCAAACTGGACGAGTATACCCAGATATTTTAACTCATTCTGTTTTACTTAGGTCAACATGGTATTGAATAAACTGTATGAGAACAAGAAAATTGCAAGTGCCACCCACAATATCTATGCGTACAGGTAAAAGAGACCTCACCAGTATCAATATTTTAGCATGCTTTTGTGAAGTATGGTTTAGAAAAGAGGGTACATGTATGAAAAAGCTACAGTCCCAAGGGAACATCTGAAAGGCAAATGTCCATGTCCCTATTCCCTCGCCTTAATGCCTCAGTGTGGGGCACCCCAGTTAACAGTTTAACCCTGTGTTTACAATGTTTAGATACTTGTGTTTGTTGCAGTTATATTTTATCTGGTTGATCCTGTCGTCCTTCTATGCCCATTGTGACTCAAATGCCTCTGGCAGCACATTTCAGAATCTCCTGCAGCTGATGTCAGAGCTGGGGAGTAGCCAAGGAATGTGTATCGTGAAGCCTATGGAAGGAGCTGTTAATAGCTCCGGTTTGTGACTTAAGAGGTCTTGATGCCATGCACGAGACCAAGTATAGACTAGCAGTCAACTGTCAGGCTATACTTGGTCTTGTATAGCACCGAGACTTCTATGGCAAACTGAGCTATTAATAGCTCTGTCCATAAGCTTACACTACATATGCTCCGCAACTGCCTCCCGGCTCTGACGCCACCCATGGGAGATTGTGGGATGCACTGCCAGAGACGCCTGAGTCACAATGCCCGGAGGGACAGCAGGATCAACCAGATAAAATATAACTACAACAAACACAATTATCTAAAATTGTAAACACGGGCAAAATCAGGATTGAGGTGCTTCCCACACTGAGGTGGGGAACAGGGACAGGACATTTTCTTTAATGAACCTCTCACTGAGTGTAATAATCTTTCTATGTTACTGTATTTACAACATTTATGAAAATTATCTGCCAATGTACTGGCACCAGCGCTTTGAATTTTGCTTACTTCTTCAGCTGCCAGTCTTTTGATAACCCGATGACTATGCCACCTAGCCAGTACGATGAAAAATAAATTGGAAAGTACAAGGTCAGGATTTATTTTGGGGGGCCTGTGTCAGATCATGGAGAAAGTTGCATTCTAATAACAGGAATATTATGTTTGATATTACACTAATTGCAGCATCTCAAGCCTGATTATAGCAATGGTATCACAAATGGAGAAATCTGATTGGTCAGGTTCGCCTAGCAGGTTACCTTAATCTTAAATAAGATGTCTCCTGCAGCCTCTTTAGCTGCTTCTAGATTTCAGAAATGAAGTCCATGCTGAATGGTGGAATTTTACACAACATACAAATTCTAAAACATTTTCTTGTGGCGCCATTAGAGTCAGTGTTCTCTCCAGTGCAGTAGCAATTCACACAACACAGAAACCAAATAAAAATCTGTTTGTGCCTTTCTAATACAGTATTCAAAATAACGGAAGAACAATTTTCACATTCAGAACAGAGGTTTTTCCATCCATAACTTTCTCCTTTGCCATCGCGTAGATCAGCAGTTTGAGTATGACAGGGTGGTAACAGCTAACCTCTAGTGCTAGCTGATTTTGGCAGCTCAGTATTCCTGTATAATGAAAGACTCCTCCCTCAACCAAATAATCACAAATGTTAGAATATAGTCTACAGGAGTATGGGGTGAGGGGCAAAACAGGCAATTGAAATGCAGCCACTGACGTCAAATGCATTAGTGTTATACAATGCTTCCTCATGTGTGCCTCTTGCACTTAGTGACCACCCACTTGGAGCCAAGCTGGACATCAGTCAAGTTGAATGGCAGATGAACTATTTATTAAATGTATTTTTTCATCCATTGTTTATGCATATTGGCCAGGACAGGCTGGGGCTTCCCTCAGCTCTGCCCTGCTGACCCAAACCATCCTCGCTGCCCTGGTACACACCCAGACCTAATACCCCATGGATTGCCCGCATTGCAGGGTCAGGAGGGGGGCTGTCTCCCCCCCCAAGCCACCCATCCAGTTGTCGGACTCCAGTGGTCCTTTAGTGTATTGGGTGGGGTTGGTGGTCAGGCATCATTTGCACCTATACTGTCACCATTTTCCTCCTAATTTGGGTCCCCTTCCCCATGCTGGGCTGCATGTCAACATGCATGCGTGAGCACTTGCACACCGTGGAGTCCCGCAGCATTCTGTTCTTCTGCCCTCCTCAACCTGCAGTGACACATGGCCTCCACCAGGTGGCAGTCATTCAGCGGAGCCTGCAGATTCCTCCCACCGCCACCAGGAGGGGCGCTGCTGTCGGGCACTCAATCCTCTCCCACCCTAGCCCAACCCCAGAAACCCAGGCTCATTATCGAACCGGGTCACGGTGTGGCAGGAGGTAAGGCACTTATGGCACCTCAGCCCTCCACACCACTGGGCCAGCTATTTATTAAATTTATTAAAGACTGCCTGCCCCCGTGTCCACTGTCAGCTTGTTACCAGAATGATGCTACCAGTCTTTGACTATGCAGATGTGGTTTATGGTATTGATGCTCTCTTCTTTGCCAGACTGACACCCTGTTAACGCCTTCTGTCATTTTGCCACAAACTCACCCTCTCACACCTATCATTGCACACACTACTCCTCCCTCTTCCTCAGTCACTGCAACACTGTATCTTTCATCCCTAAAACCTGGTTTGAGGCTCTGCCCTCATACCTATCACCTCCCTCCACTCCAGGGATCTTTGCACCTTCTCCTCCCCACCCTCATTCCTCAGCTGGGCAGTCAGCCTTCTCCTATAGTCTCCCTCCCTCTGGAAGCCCCTCCCATCTCCCATCTGTCTCTCACCTTCCCAACTTCCCTTAAGCACCAGCTAAAACTCCTGCCCTCCCTTCCTGCTCCTGTCATCTCCTCGTGACTGCCCTTTATTCCTCCTCCTCCCTAGTTCATGCCCCCTCTCAGTGGTCCTTTTACATCCCTAATTTCATTGCACTATCTTCAACCAGTTGTTACGTGATATTTCGTGATGTAAAGCGTGTCTTATTCCTGTCACCTGCTTTTGTCACTCTGCACTTTTGCCATGTTCCTCTACATTTGTCTGCACCCTATGTATATGGTATATATCAATTCTATAATTTGCTTGATTGCTGCCCTGAGCCCCTCCCCCCCCCTCGGGTTGCACCTGAAACAAGCTTTGGCTCAGTCTGCCTTCCCTGGTTATCAGTTTTCAATAAATACATATTTTTCATTATATCTAAAACACTTTTTAAAATAAAATATAAGCGCTGTGTGGTACCAAACAGTGTGAAATTACTGTAAAAACAATAGGTATTCCCAGGAGTTACAGTAATTGTCAGTTAATCACCGTAAGGGGTATGTGGCATTCGACTGTGCCTTGTACCACATAGTGCCCCCAGGTGGTGATTATCTGGTGGTTTGTGTTAGCCCTAGTTGTACCTTATTGCTTAAGTCTTACCCTGAAGATAGTGGGGTGGGGGGGTAAGAGGAAGAGTAAGCTGTTGATTAACTAGAATCTGCAACTTATCCATCAGGTAGGAAATGGGCAGACTGGGTGGGCCAAGCAGTCCTTATCTGTTGTCAAATTCTATGTTTATATGTAATTATAGGAAGTCAAACCTTGCATTCTGCACACCAGTGGTCACTAAGCCCAATAACCTTCCAACAGCAGAGCTTTATCTCTGCTGAAAAGATCAGATGTACTGGAGTCACCGCCTCAATTTTGTTTTAGTTCTCTGTAATCGACACATTTTTATTTATGTTTTTGTTTATTCCTCAGTTTCCTTGTATTTCCAGAGAACTACTAAAACTGTAGTTCCTACAGATCCCTCCTGGGTTTCAGTTCTGTTTTGTTAATTGAGGTTACATTGGCTGTTGAGTGCTTCTTTTATGGCTGGGCACTAAAAATCTGTAATGAAAGGTTCTTCCAATTTTTCCTGTCTGAAAACTGTGTCAGAGAAATCTTGAGAAAGGAACATTCCACAGAATTCAAATGCTGATACGGTTGGCTCAGGCAGATGTCCTCTTACAGTGCCTTTCTTGTTTGGGGCCAGATCATGGTTTTGTAAACTGTGATCACTGAAAGAAGTTTTGTCAGAAAACTAGAGTTAAAAGTAGGGCTGGATTAACAATTTCTGGGGTCACGGGCAATGTGTAATGTGGGGTCCCCTGTGACTTCAACAGTAGGCTGGGGTTCAGCGGCAACCTAGGCCCCTGAAACCTGAAGAGTTTTTAATGCTTAAAATGCATTTGGAGGGGTTTCTAGCTACTCTGAATGCCCTTATCTGGTGGGAACTGAAGGTTAGAAGTTTGAAATTATATGGCTAGGTTATATTTACATTGAGTTGTCAGCAATCAACACAGGCTGCCCAACTTGGGTAAAATATATTCGGAGAACCACACAATCATACAAGATTAGATTTATGATAAGTGGTTAATCTGGCTCTGCCCAGGGTTTCATAGATGGCGTGTTTGAGCTCATGAATATGCACGAGTAGTGGTCCCTAGTTTTATTTCTTTTCTTTTCTTTTGATAACTGGGTAAGTGCACTAGACAGAAACCTGCCTATTTTAGGCCCAGCCCAGGAGAATACATTACAGGTAATAAGAACAATTACAGTAAAACAGGATTTTGAACATAGCAGGGAGATTCGGTGGTAAGAGGTTAAATACATTAGAGCAACTTCAGCTTTGTGAATAGAAGGTTACCTAGGTGTAACTTTGGTATATTACTTACAGTTAGGTAATCCAGAGCAGAGATTAAAATAAACAGTGCAACATCAAATACTTGCATGTAGTCAGGAATACCGAAATTAGGGCTGCAGTAATCATACAGGCAGTTCCAGTAGTTACAGAACAGTGTAGGCTAATATCAGGACGATCGTTAATGAAGTTGGATGACATGTTTGCCCAACAGTAAATTCATTTCCCAATGACAACCTTATGGTCCCTAGATGGATGACATGTTTGCCTAACAGTAGATTAATTTCCCCAAGACAACCTTAGAACTAACAGAAAATAAATTATGGTAAGTACTGTAGGGTAAAAAAATATTTTGTTCATAAAGAGCATACATATTTTTGCGGTGAAGAACTAAAGTAAGGGATTAGACATAAATGATTTCTAAAGGCTGCTGTAATTAAGTTGGAGAGAGCTGTTAATGTAAGAGGATAGTTATGGGGCCCAGCCCACCTTACACCTCATTGAGCGGTCGTGGATGTTGCGATGGCTTCTGGGTTCATGGATTGTTTCCACAATACTCTATATGCATGGTGCCTTCAACCAGAGATGCTTGGTAATGAGTTACCTGACAAATCAGTGTGACCCTCTGGAAAACCATGCCTACCCACTTCCCTCTAGTGTGGTTGCCTCCTCCAGTACCCCTCAGCAGGATATACTTGTTCAGACAGTGAAAATAACAGAATAATAGCAACACCCACTGTTACTACAGCACCAGCAAAATAAACAGGTTTGCACAGACACTCTCCGATCCATTTACCCCAAGTTGAGTGCCCACATAAGTGGGGTGCAAGCTAGCGACAAGCTGCTATTTATGCAAATCCTTTCTGGGCAAGTGACAGTGAAAACTCTTTAGCTGCAGTTAGCAAGGCCCTACAAGACGTAGCTCCCATTGCCACCAGATATGATAAGACCCAACCCAGTGGACCCCTGTACTGGAGATCGGTACCCTCTGTGACAATGTTGGGATAAGACCTTGTCCCATTTGTTATGCAGAGAGACTTAAAAGCAGGATTTATTCTGTACTGTACTATTCTGTCACTTGTCTGTCTCTTGTCTGCCTGATTGTGCAATCAAATTTTCTTTGTGGCACCTAGGAATTAGCCACTCCGATGGTCCCCACGTCATCTTCCTTCCTTCACTTACTGTTTCTATTTATTTCTTTCTCCCTTGCTTCTCTGTGGTTATAAAATATATATAAATCTATACGTGAAACTGGGATTTCTTGGTTTGCAAATGTGTAGTGTATAATGTCGAAATTATTACAGACAGCTATGGGGTGTTAGAGAAGTTTAACAGTTGGGAGCACAGGGGATGACCTTGAGAAACCTTTTGACATTTGACAATCTTATTAACAGAACTGTCAGCGGAAATTAGCCCTGGGACATGATGTCTTAATTAGTTGCACCTGTTAAGAACACTAATGTACTCTTCAGGCTGGTCACAGGAAGGTCAATGAAAAAAGTATTTTTGCATTTTGTGAAAAACAGGAGATGAAACTTACAAGAACAGGGTGCAGAGGTTAAACTGCCAGGCAAAGACATCTTATATATTAAGAGCAATGTTTTATCTAGATAGGGATTGAGACTGTAGAGAGAGATTCAGAAGGATTTTTTGTTTGTACTGCCTTTGTGAAGAACTGTAGATACATAGAAAGTGTCAGCAGAAGGAGACCATGCCTTTGTGAAGAGCTGTAGATATATAGAAAGTGTCAGCAGAAGGAGACCAGTGATCCATCTAGTCTGCCCATGAGTTACTCAGGACCTATTGATGAACCTGTCCTGGGGCATTTCTCCCACCCCCTAGCTATCCTGTACATCTTTATTTTTATTTTATTGTTATTGATAATAATAAATGCTACTTGTGAATCTTGTAGCTTCTCCTGGTATGCTTATGCTTCCTGCCTATGCCTCTATGACACTCTCTCCAACCTGGTGCGAGATTTTCAGTTAACACAGTGGGAGCTGCCTTTACGGCAGTCTTTCAGTACCAGTGCTGGAATGTTGCAAACCTGTAGATGTCACTATGGAATGGTCAGCTTTGGTGCACATGAATTTAAACATAATTGTTTAATTTACACAAACCCTACAGTTCAAAATAAAATGTGATGAATCTAGTGCAGCTTGTGAACCTAGGAATCTCTAATTAAAAATGCTGTACAAAGATATTATGCAGGTGGCAGTGTTTTGCTGTTGCAGAATTGAGTCATTAAAAGGGCAACATGCTGAGGTAGCGATTATACACATTCCAGCTATTGCTTAAAAACACATTTCCTTCACTTATATCAACTGTCCCCCAGACCACATACCTGGCCCCAAGACCAGTTCTGCATAATTTAGAATTTTTGGATGCTACCATTTTGGGAGGAAGGATTGTATTTTGGTTCTGTGGAGCTGAGAGCCAAGTTCGGACACCCCTCTCCCTAGCATGTTATGTGATAAAATAATATGGGGAATACAGGGCGCATTCCATAGACTATTATAGGGTCATTTTTAAAGTTCTTTTTTAATACTTTAGTATTTTTTAATACTTTAATGTTCTGTTTCTGACAAATCAGTGATACCACTCAACTAACAAAGGCCTTGTTAGATGAGCAGTTCCTTTGATTTGTCTCTGCACTCTACATATTATTGAATCACATAATGTGCTAGTGTGAGGTGTGTCTTCGAATTGGGATGTGAAAGGGATTGGGCTCTTGGCTCCAGGGAGCCAAAATGCTATCCGTCTGTCATCGAGGAATGGTCAGGAAGCACAGGAAAACCAGGAGCAATTATAACATTCATAAGTAACGTTTTATTATTTTCTATAGCAATAAAATAAAAAAATTGTGCAGGATAGCTTTTATACAGGCAGTTTAAACAAAACAAAGTTCTTCCTGTGAGGTTATCTCTAATTCTAAATTTCAATCTCTCTCCTCTCTCTCAAAGATTGCTCTCTCCATATATATTTTCCTGGCAATTGACGTCTGTAGCCTGAGTGCATTAAGATACCTCCTGTTTCACACAAATGCTAAGACCTTTGTCAGTTTCTTTCCTTTAGGTGCAACAAAATAGAACATTGTGTCCCAGAACTGATTTCCTCTTGACAACTCTGCAAATGAGTTTGTGTAGGTCAAACTGCAATACAAAGTTACCCCTGAGTTCCAAATAGTTTTTGAGTTTCACATAAACAATTTCACACATATTTTTATAATCACAGACAAGCAAGGGGAAAAAGAAACAGCATGGGTTTTCAAACCCGCTTAAATTCCTCTACATAAGGAGAGAGTTAATTTACAAAGCGATTGGAAAAAACAACTGCAGGAATTCTCGTGTTACTTGTGCACTGCCTCATCAGAGACTACAAAGCGCAACAGGTTGAAATTGAGGAACTGTTAAAAATTAAAGAGGCAGAGGTGATGAAGCATAGGGTGCACAAAGATTTTCTGAATTTGAGAGAGTGTTGAGCAAGGCTGTTCGGAGCAGGATATCCATACTAAGAAATACAAATGAACTAAATTTGAACATGACTGTAAAGACTATGCTTTGGATTGGGTCTTTAAGTGGAATCAAGACCTAATCGGCCTGATAATAATCCTGTGAGCTCCGCCAACACGAAGTGGAAAATAAGAACAAAAATAAGAATAAAACAAAAGGAAACATGGAAAGGGACAATCTGCTTCCAATACAACATTAAAGGCAATCCTAAAAAATCTCTAATCAAGCTCTGGATCATTTTACCTCCTCTGAAGCGGAATCTTCCAAAGATTCTTTAGGAAAGAGAGAGAGATGGAGGAACAAGGCCAATCAGAGAGAGGACAGATGGTGATGTCAACTCCATGCAGGAGCCAACGCATGGTACAGTTTCAGATGCCGACATGGACCTTAAAAGATCAGTAAGAGAACCCGACGGGAGGAAGAAAACATCGGTACTGCAGACAAAACACCCAGCCAGCAGCAGGAAGTGACAACGGTGGGCAAAAGAACATATCAGGAGGAAAAAAAAAAAGACAAATGTAGTCAACATCTCCAGCTTTATTTTGTCAGCAACACCTGGGCATTCTGGGTAAGGCCTGAATTTTATATCTACATGCAGGAATGACCCATAAGAACTATATATGACATTAAAGCGTTTAGCTGTAAATTGATTTTGAAGGCACTTTTTAGAAACAAGATGTCAAAGAGAAGAACTTACTAACACAGATTTAGAATATGTTCTAATGAAAGTATTAATTTAGATCTACAACCAATGTGGAAGCGTTTTGAGAGACCATCTAAGTACTTGCCTATGTAAACACCAGCAGTACTTACTTTTGAAAGAGGCGGTGTTGTCTGACATTGAAGCTGTAACGAATCATGATTGGGACTTACTTTCTAACATCTCTGAAGAACCAAAGATGGCATTAAATGAGTTACAACATAATCCACACATTATTGTTAAATCTGCAGACAAGGCGGCTCCATAGTCGTTATGAATCAGGAAGACTACAGGGGAAATATTAAGACAACTAACCAATACTGATTTCTATGCTGGGCTGAAAGAGATCCTACCATGGATTTTAAGATAGAAATAGATACATTTCTAAAAATATCCGCTGATAGGGCCTCATCTCACAAAGGGCTCTCGAATTTTGACAGTGGAGTATCCGATCAGACAAATTATGTTTACCAAAATCCATAAATCTATGACCAATCCCCAGGATGCCCAATTGTCTCAGGTTTGGGTTCCCTGGCGAACCCCTTCGAAATTTGTGGATGGCCATATAAACTTTCTGCTACCTTGTCTTCGGTCATACATCAGGGACACAACTGAGATTTTGGGCATCCTTGATGTGGAGTCACTTTATTCGAATGTACCGTACGAAGGGGGTTAGCTGCCATCATGCACTGGCTCATGACAGAGTCTACATATGATTCAGCATTCATTGATTTATTGTGCCAACTATCTAAATTTGTTCTCAAAATGGAATTGCTTAATTTTTCAGGGTCAATTTTCCTACAGACGAAGGGTACAGCAATGTGAGCAACGTTTGCCCCATATGCTAACCTATACCTTGGGTTGTGGGAAAATGAAGTTATCTATGACCAAGAGCAAAATTATTTTTTGGATGTATTGATTTATGGAAGCAATACATAGACGATGTGTTAATGGTGTGGCAGGGAGCGTGGAACAACTGCATGCTTTTGTGTCATATTTGGAGGCTTCAAATCCTAATTTAAGTTTCACAATGACATATTCTTTGGATAGTATACATTTTTGGACCTAAATATAATGAAGAATTTGGATGGAACTCTAACAACGGATATTTTTACAAACTTACAGACATAAACAGACTACTTTTGTCTACCAACCCCACTTCCTATCAAATAACTGAGGTCTGTGGCATAGGCTGGCAATCATGCTTGCCCCTAAGGCTGAACAGTAGCTTCTGCAACCATTCTCGATAAGATAGAGGAGTCTGGTCCTGCTAATGCCTGAGAACTAGCTTCTTCACAGAGAAAAAATTAAGGCAATATAATATTTTCTCTCTCTCACCTGAACAACACTGTAATTACCCCAAATACAGATTTCAGTTTGGAACAAGCCTTCCAAACTCTGCAAGGGTCTGCCTTAGCCTTAGTAAGACTCCATAAAGGTGCAACTTTGGAACACTTCCAAAAATATACAGGAGAGACCACCTCTTGCCCACATCTGATGCAAGTATCTGTCATCAACAAACCCATTTTAGCCAGTTTTTCAGGAGTATATAAAAGATTATGCAACATATTAAACTGAGTAATTCTAAGCCTGTCTTGAGAGACAAAGGTGTACAAGTCCTTCCAAATAGACTGCCATTTGGGGTGAGAGGGGAAAGATTGCATCCCAGTAGAGAGTTACCTACCACCTCTGGGACTAGCCAGGAGAAAGTAGAGAATATAAGTCGGCAACTGCATGAGGCTTACAGACCAGGTCCTTAATGGAATAGAGGAGCTCTGGTGATCAACCAACCAGGGGCCAGGCCCAAACAATTGTAACAAAACATGTCTTAGTTGCTAAATCTTAAAAACAGTAGAAACCCCAAATCGAATCCATGTATAATATCAACTGAAGTAAGCAGCACACCCTGAGAAACAAGATCACTGAGTTTAACATCAGAAAACTGTGGTAACCAAGCAGTAGATATCACTCACCCTCCAATTTTAAAATTATTATTACCTAAAAGGGGCTGGGAGATGTCTTTTGAAGGCTGGTATTTAAGTAAGGCATAAAATTGGGAGTATACCGTAGAATGTGCTGACCACAGAGCCTTTTAAGGCTCGGGAAGTAACCTCAGGGGTAAGAAAAGATGGCGCAGACAAACCCATTCTATTTATCAAGTCCGCTCCAACTCCAACCATATCGGGACATAGCCTGGGTCATGATCCATGGGATCGGAGAAAGACACTTAAAACATTTATTGATATAACTCGCTACATGGTAAATCATGAAATTAGTGAATCTGAGTCTTCCTTGCAATCTAGACACTGAAAGTTTCCTATAGGACCTCCTGGAGTCTTATCCACCCAAAGAAATTCGGAAATGAAGGAATGAATACGCTTGAAGAATGAGAGGGCAACCAAAAATTAAGCATATTTAAATGATAAAACAATCTTGGGAGGACATTCATTTTGATTATGCTAATTCTGCCCTATAAGGATAGGGAAGAGATTTCCATCATGACAGATCTTGTTGAAGTGTAAGTAATAGGTCATCTAAGTTAAGCTTCTTCATCAGAGCAACATCCTGGGAAAGGTAAAGCCCTAAATACTTGATGCATTGGGAGCCCATCACATGCCTAAAAGAGTAATATCCCAATTGAGGACAGTGGGAGTAAGGGAGTACCTCTGTTTACTCCAAATTAAGTCTGTAATTAGAAAAAGAACCAAATTCAGTAACAACTGTCAGGGCCACAGGGATCGAAACCGTCGAGTGGGGAGATGTAATAGAATATCATCTGCATAAACAGATAATGTTAGAACCCTTCCACTCATCGGAATCCTGATAAACCTGGACATAGCTTGAGTTGCCGGATAAGTGGTTACAAATATAAGTTGAAAAGTAGTGGGAATAAAGGACAGCCCTGGAGGTACCAGAAAACCTGGAGGAAAAAGCCCATTACAATAAATTTTAGTGGATGGAGAAGATACATCATCCTGATCCAGCGGAGGAAAGCAGGGGAAGCCAAACCTCTTCAAAGTAATAAACAAAAATTCCAATCTACCCAATCGAAGCTTTCTCTGCATCCAGGAGACAAGCATCATGGGGGTAACGAATCCCTGGACATGGAGAAACATGCTTCAGTTTGTGCAGGTGATCTACTGATGAGGGGCGGGAACAAAACCGACTTGCTCCGGACTAAGGAGTCTGGACGGACCAGACCTACCAATTCTTGAGGCCATGATCTTCGTCAAAATCTTTACATTATAATTCAATAATGAGATAGGCGGTAACTAGAGACCAGATTGGATGGCTTACCTGGCTTTAACAGATGCCGATAAGGACCTCAAGGATGGTCAGATCCATGGAATCAGTATCATAGATATAGAGGAAAATATTATACAGTAAGGGTGTCAGCTCCTAACAAATAGTTCATAGAAGTTTGAAGTAGAACCATCTGGGCCAAGGGCTTTGTCCAGGGCTAAATCATTAATCACAGAAGTAATTTCAAGGAGAAACAGGCTGTAATAAAGGGATGTGTTTGAAGGAAGTCTTATCCCTGGCTATCCCTTGGCTATCCTTTACTGTGTCTGCACTTTTCTTTCCTCACCACCTTTTCTGCTTCTCTCTGTTTAACTTTGTATGCCTCCCTGTTCTCCCTCCTCTGTGTTTCCTTATACCTCCTGAATGCCACCTTTTTCTTTCACCACCTTGCCCACTTCATTAGAGAACAATAACGGTCTCTTTTCCTTCTGCTTTTACCCACTTCCTTCATGAAGCTGGTTGCCATAATTATACCCTCCCTTATTTTTCCTCACTGTGCCTCTACCCTCTCTGGAAGTCCTCCCCCACAAGGTAGTTTTGAGGCTGCGCCCATTTCTTTTAATACCCATCCTCCTAAGACCAGGACCCTCATCCTACTGTGAATAATCTCTGCTCCTATCTTTGTTAAACCACACTGTATGGTGACCACTGGTGACTAAGGTGCAGCTCACTGCGATGTCTGCAGTGCTGTCCCTGTTGTAAGCAGCAAGTCCAGCACTGCCCTGTTCCTAGGGGTTCTTGGACTAGCTGCCTGAGAAAAAGCCCCTTGTCGGGAGTCAAGGATGGCCCTACTCTTTGCCTTAGTTGCAGTTTGAAGGCTGTACTTCTTGTCTGGCAGACTGAAGTCACCAACTTGCAGCACTTTCCCTTACTTGTCATTCTGATGATGGCTTCCCAAGTGCTTTATCCAACTCTCTTCTGTGTTAGAGGTCTGTACACTATAACTCCATGGTATGGATAGCAGCCCCATAACCTTTCTCCAGAATGACCCACAGCACCTCCAGTCCTTCCTTCTCATCCGGTGTTCCTGTTCCTCCATGGCCTTGATTCCTCCCTCACATTTAGTGCAGCCCTCCTCTCTGTTCTGTCTCTCCTGAACAGAGAGTAGCCAGATTGGTGATGTTTCAGTCATGGTGCTCAGTGCAGCACAACTTCATTATGGCCATCAGATTCAGGCTAGCCTCCACCATGATGATTTCAGGTCTGGAATATTGTTTCCTAGATGCCGTGATTTGCACACATGACTTCTATACCTTACTTCCTCCCTCCTGCCTGCTTCCATGCTTCCCACCCCTTCCTGCCTGTGCTGTTCCCTGAAGCATTCTTCTGAGCCACCTCTTCCCTTTTACCCTCTCTGTTCCCTGTCTCCTTTAATCCTTTACTTTTGTTTACCTGATTTATAACCCCCTTTCCTCTGTCTTGCCCCACCATCTTCTTGCACCCCTACCCTTGGGAGTTTATTTCCTTCTTGGCCCTCCCTCCTGATGCTCCATTGTCTTGGGGCAGTTGTTGCCTCCCTTGTTTTACAGTCCCCCCAGCTAGTTCCTCCCACCAAGGACTGTGATCCTGTTCCTGGAAGAATGCATACTATCTCCCCTATGAGGCTCCTATCCTTCAATGTTGGCTCCCAGTCCCCAGTGTAGCCAAAGTCCTCCTCCATGCACCATGCCTTCAGCCAGTCATTAAATGCTCTGGTGAGGCCGCCTGCTTGAGGCCCTTCTCCAGCTCCCTGAAATTGCTCTGCATTACCCCAGCCCTGTCCCTTGCCAGGTCTTTTGTCCACAGGTGAACAGTGACATCTGAGGTAGCTCCGTCCCTCGCACCTCCTGCTGCCCTAGCGATTCTCTGGATACCTTCTCCATCCCTCCATGCTGAAGCATGTCTTAGACAGTTACCTCCCTCTTCATCCCACCCACACTTCCTAGTCTTCCCCCTAACAATAGAGTCCCCACCTGTAGCTGTTTCTTTCGTGGATGGGGAATTATTCCTCCATTCCTCCTTGGTGCCTCCCTATTGAAGACCCTACTTCCTCCATTCCCAGTGCTACAGTTGCCTCCTCTTGGCTGCTCTGTCCTGCCAGTGTGGCGAAGGAATTCTGTAGTGGTATAGTCTGAGGAGCATGTACTGTTCCTTCTGCCCCCACCCTTCCAAAGCCCAGCAAGGTGCATCCACTCTGCCTCTGCCTAGGCATCCTGTAGGTAAATGATGTTAGACTTGGCCCTTGGCAAAAGGTTCTGTGATCCCTTGCCAGTTCAGCCTGGAGTCAGCAACCTTGCCTGCAACCCAGAAGGTGAGTGTGAATGGGCAACAACCAGAGTGGTGAGTACAAATTGGGCAGCACCTCAGTCTCCAGATGGCGTCCCGAAAGACTGCAGCCCCACACCTGTTGCACTGCACCACTCCCTTGATCCTTCCTTCTTTTCTTAGTGTCTATTGAAACTTCAGTGTACCCTGCTGCCTCCTTTCTATTCCCATTGTACTCCTACCTCGTACTTTGCTTGCCTGAAACTTATTTTATACCCTACCCTAGACTGGGTGTCTCTTTTTTCCCTCTACCCTCCCACCTGTACCTGCTTATCCTGGGTGCCTTCTACTCCTTTTCCACTTGTGGTTAGTCGATGACCTATAGCTACCTTAGATGTAGCTAGTTGTTCCAGTTAAACAATAAACTGTTTTATCCTGCAGATCACCTCGGACTCCTACAAACGCTATTAAAGCTGATGCGCTCTCTTCTGCTCTGTTCCACTCACATGGTGGGACATGCTGGGTGAGTCTCAAATTTATCCCCGAGCTAAAGCTCCTGCTTAGCCATGCCATGATGTTGGCTGGCTTTGGTCATTCCTTGTTTGGTCTCATGGAGGAGTTTCTCCCTTTGTTGCCAGCCGATAACCAGGTGGCAGCCATGGCTATTCAAGATAAAGCGTTGCATGTTGGCTAAGCACTAGCCTCAGATGAATTCGGACCTGGGCAGCTCCTTTGCCCAAGTAGTGGTTGTGACCATGTCCTCGCTGTAGGGCCTGGCTGAGGTTGTCCACCCACACAATGGACGCTGGCACAAGCAGCCTAGGTGCCCTTCCTGGACACTGACCTTTTGGCCCGGGTGGAGGGACACAAACCCATACTGAGAAGTCCAGCACCACCCTAGATTCTGTGACTTCATCCCATGAGGACCGTAAGATGGTCACACCTAAAAGAGCCACTGCTAGGGCGTGGATATGGTGCATTATCCACACTTCAGGCAGTCTTCCTTTCATGGGTTAACTTGCCAGATGTCTTTAGGTTAAACTCCTCCCACCCACCCGGTAGTATACTCCCAGCTCCATCCTGTGACGTCAGATCTTCCTTTCTGCTGGAAGTGTCAGGTCCCCTCCTTCACAGTTTCATGCGTGGTGTAGGCCTTTCCTAAGTGCACCATTGGCAAAAACTTTCACATTTTTCAGTGTTAATGAGTAAATTTCTTGGTTCCGCTGCAGTCGGTTGACATAAGCAATGGAACATGAGGATTCTAAGTTGGGTACAGGATTCAAGCTTTGCATTTAGTGCAACCAGGAGATGTCTCAAACTTATCCACATACCTCGTGCATTAACTGCCTGGTGACAGAGCACAATATTGCTGCCTGCAGCCTCTGCAAACCTTACTTCCTCGTCCCTTGAAACCACTACACCCATCTTCTACTTGGTCAGCCAGACAAACAGGACCCTCTGATAGAGTCTAAGGATGCCCATAATATGATCTCTGCAGCTGCAGGACCTGCAGCCCAGCTCACAGTGATAGAAGAAGTGGCAGCAAAAGCTGCAGCGGGTAAAGTGGTCTCAGCATTGCTCCCAACTGGGGCCAGTGTTAGGTATCTTTCTCAGGAGCGTTCCGTGACATGGGCAAGTCCCTACAGGTCTTCAGGGAGAGCCTTTCCCGCCATACAAGAGTCCCACTGTCAGTCATGAGACTGGAAAAGAGCATGCTCTTCCCGCTCCTGTGACTCCCTTGACTGTTCAGTGGCTGTTGAATGCTCAGCTTTGTCTGAGCTCTACTTGATCAGGGTCAGGCTGCTAGCTCCATGTGCTTCCGTGGGCTTGTTGGCTTCCACATGGGCAGACCTGGTGGCTGAGATTTTCTTGACCCACTCAACCTGTTTTCTCGGACCCCAGTCCATTCAGCCCTCACTCAGGAGGATCTGGAACAGTTGGGTGACCCAGCTGTTTCCTCCCAGAACTCTTCCTCCTGGGTCGAGCAGGAGAGGCCGGTCCATGTCACGTACATGACCCCTCCACATGCCTCTCCTTGCCATCAATGGCTGTATCATTGGCCTAAGTTGAGGTCAAGATTGAGGTGAGGATTCCTCATCATACTCTCGATTTCACTTGTCCGGGAGGTGCTGCTGCAGGTGCTTCTCGTCCTCTTTGCCATACGATGAGGAGGCTCCCTCACAGGTTGAGGCAGTGCTAAGAGGACATGCTGGGGTAGCAGTATGCCTTGGTTGGGCAGGTTAGAGTTCTACCCACGACCTTGGTGGTCCCTTGGTTGCCACTGGTCCAGCCCATTCCAGTCCTGCTGAGATAAATATCTCCGACACCTGTCCCTTCACTGAACTGGGCGGAACTACCATCACAGCAGCCATTGCAGGGAGGCCTACCAAGGACTCCCATCTAGCTACCAGCTTGCAGGACAGTTGTCTGTGGAGATCACACACTCATGAATCCTGAATGGCTGTGTCTGAAGAGTCTTCTGGGTCCTCCATGCAGCCCTTGAGGACCCATGGGCTCAACTGAGAATTGGTCAAAGAACTGACTGCTGACCATGGGCTGGTGTCTTTGGGGCTCTTTGCAAGTCCCTTTGTAACCAGTTCAAAGAGATAAATACTTTTACTGAAATTCTGGGCTGGGACAATTCCCCGGGGTCACCTTCCAGATGAATAAGGTCATCTGGGGACAGGCTTCAGAGCTTTGGCAGCGCCTTGGCCCATATCATCTGCAAGTATGTGGTCTCTAGTACCTTACTTGTTTTCTTGGACTATCTCTCAGCTGATGGATTGGTGGCTGATTCTGTCTTCAGGAAACTGACAATGTTGGGGACATGGATAAGCCCCTCACAAGGAGTCCAGAAAGCTTGACCGTGCAGCAAAAAGGTGTATGCTGTGTCTTCCCTGGGTCTGTGTCAGAAGAAATACTCCCCAGCGATGACCAACTTTAGGTCACTCCTTCATGAGAATGTTAGACCATATCTCCTTATCTACCTGCTGCATGCAGGTGACGATGAAGATGGTCAGAGACCAGGCTCAAGCACTGGTTAAACACCGGCTCTAGATGGCCTTAGATATTGGTGACTCTTCTGCTTATTTCAGGGCAGCGGCCATCGCAATGTGTCACAAGGCCTGGCTTCGGATTTCCGCCTTCACGATGGATGTCCAGCACAAATTGGCTGATGTTCTCTTCTTGGGCACTGACCTCTTCAACCCAGGGTGGAGGGGCATCTCATGAGGACTGAGGAGTCCAGAGCCAACCTGGATTCTGTGACTTCCTCACAGAAGAGCCAGAAAGGGCAGAAACAGAAAAAAGCCCTTTCAGTTTCAGTCCTTTCAGTCACAGCAGTCCAAACAACAGCAGCCCGAGCAGAGGCATTCTCAGGCTTGGCACCCCAAGACCAAGTTCACCATTTAGGGCCCCAAAAGTGTGAGGGAAGGAGTAGCGGTGCCCATCTAGCAGCAGGTGCTGGTGCCCTCACCAAAGCTGCCCAATGACTGGTCAGGAGGTGTGCCTCCTGTCCATCCAGTTCTTGCCTCAGCTCCTCATGGAGGGTTGGCTTCACCATTTCTGGCACAACTGGTCCATCATTACTTCAGATAGATGGGTGTTAGAAGTGGTGAGCAGAGGGTTGCCTCTCGATTTCAAGGTTCTCCTGGCTTAGTGGCCCCATGCACTAGAGTGTCCATGGTAGCCTAGGACATGCTGTCTGCCCTCAGGGAGGACATTGTTCAGCTCCTCAAGAAAGGAGCCATAGCCTGTGTCCCAGACTACATGGCAAGTTAGGGTTTCATGTCCATATACTTCCTGGTTATGAAGCGGATGGTAGGCTGGTGCCCCACTGGATCTTCACAATCTGAACCAGTTTCTGAGAAAGTGCAAGTTCAAGATTGTCACTCTGAACAGATAACACCATCTCTGGAGCCAGGCATGCAGTTCTGCTCCCTGGACCTCCAGGACACCTTCTTCCACATTCCAGTCCATCCATCCCACTGACGGTACCTCAGATTCTGCACAGAAGGGGTTCTATACCGGTTCCAGGTCATTTCTTTCGGCCTCTCATAAACTCTCATGGTCTTCACCAACTGTGTGGCAGTCGTGTCCCCATTCCTTAGGCATTGAGGGTGAAAGTCTACCCCTTCTTGGACAACTGATAGCCAGGCCATCTAAGGAGGCTGTGGAGCAGTCCAAGGACCTGGCCCTCCAGGTCTGCTGAGGCTTGGTCCTTCTGTGGCCAAGTATGAACTTAAACCCTGGGTGATTCACTTTATCGGAGCAGAGCTAGACTCCCTTTGGGCCAAGCCCAACTCCTGTGGACTGGGCTTTGGGTCTTAACCTCCTTTGCCTGATCATTTCAGGTTGGGTGCTCACGCCCTGCCTTGGACTTCCTGCAGCTGCTTGGGTAGATGGCATCCTGCACTAGTGTGGTCAGATGGGCCGGCTGGTGAATGCACCACCTGCAGTGGGAGTTGGGCTGCCATTGGTCTCAGTGCCTAGGTCACTTGGACTGGGACACTGTTGAGGATGACTTTGCAAGGCCCTGGACCCCAGGCCTCCTCAATAGCTTCTCTTCCTGTCCCCTGATCCACAAAATGTTGGTCAAGATGCAGAGGGACACAGCATGGATGATCCTGGTAGCCCCGGATTGGCCCTGCCGAGTATTGGTACCTGGATCTCCTCAGCCTGAGCAGCAGGACTCAGTGGTGATTGCCTTTGCACCCAGATCTGCTCTCTTGTCACAAGGGAAAGATCATGCACCCAGATCTTCAATGCCTGCACCTCACAGCCTGGTACCTGAGAGGCTAGAGTTCCAGGCTTTGGGTCTTTGGAAGATGTGCTCCACGTTATGGAGGCTTCTTGAAAAGAGTTGACCTGCCAGTGCTATGTCTTTAAATGGAAAAGATTTTCCATTTGGTACCAGGAGCAGGAAGCTTGACCTCCTGGCCTGCCGTTTGGCTAACATTCTGGGTTACTTGTGGTCTCTTACCCAAATTGAGACTGAGGTTGACAACCCTCAAGGTGCACCTGGCTGCCATCTCTGCATACAAGCTGGTATGCTGACAGTGGTGCAGGAGAAGGTGGTCAGGTCTTCATCAGAGTCCTTGGCCACCTGCTCCCACCGGGTGTGAACCACCACCACCTTGGGACTTGTTCGTGGTGTTGGCACTGCTCATGGACAAGCTATTACGAGCCAATGCACAGGTGTGAGATGTCACACCTGTCATGGAAGACTGCCTTCTTGGTGGCTGTCACCTCTGCCAGATGGATCAGTGAGCTCCAGGCACTCTCGATGGAGTCTCCATACCTGGTGTTCCACAGGCACAAGGTATTCCTTCAGCCCCATCCAAAGTTACTCCCAAAGATTGTGTCAGAGTTTCACCTTAATCAAGGGATTAACCTCCTGGTGTACTTCACCAGTCCAACATCAGAGGCCGAGCACAGGCTCGATATCTTAGACCACCATAGAGCACTCACTTGTTATAAAGAACGTGCAGCCAGAGTTCAGGAGAAATTCACCAGCTCTCTGTGACATATGCTGAAGCTACACCTGGCTGACCAGCAGCTAAATGGATGATTGGCAGGTGGCTAGTCTCCTGCAGTGATCTCTGCTATAGGATCACAGATAGGGAGCCTCCTGTAGAGCTTGGGCTCATTCCACCAGACATACTGCTGCATCAGTGGCTGCTTCCAGGGATATCCCTATCCAGGAAATCTGCAGGGCTGCTACCTGGAAGTCAGCACACACTTTCATCTCCCATTACAGCATCGATCTTAGGTCACGCAAGGATGCAGCCTTTGGGACCTTGGTTCTTCAGTCTCTGTTTGCCAAATAGGGATGTGCACCTTGCCCACTCCTCCTGGAGAACTGCTAAAGTCTGCCAGAGTGTGGATAGTGTACCATATCCACACCCCAAGAAATGAGGGTTACTCACCTGTAACTGTAGTTCTAGGAGTGGTGTATGTTGCACATCAAGATGACTCACCGACCTCCCTGGCAAGTGACAGACAGATCACTGCTTCCAGTGTGCAAGATCTGATGTCATGGGGCAAAAGCCAAGGAGTATACCACCCAGGTGGGTAGGAGGATCTTAGCTTAAAGATGTCTGGCAGATTTAAAGGGGAGAGGAAGACCACCAGAATGTGGATGTGCACCACATACCACTCCTAGAGTTACGGTTACAGATGAGTAAGCCTCATTTGCAGGTGAATAACCCTCTTTTCATGCCCAAGGTTCCAGTCACAGCAGCCCCAGGAGGAGCAGTTTCAGCACTGGTGCCTGAAGTAAGGTTTGGTGATCAGACTTGAAAGGGGTTATCCATTGGCCTGACAGACAGAGCCCTCCATGGCTGCAGAGTAATGGGCTGCAGGATGCCAGTCCCCATCTAGTCCCTTTCCCAGCTCCCAGCCAGTGTCAGCTCATACACTTCTTGCCATACTGGTCTGCATTTACTTTGGGTAAATGGGTTTTGGAAGTGGTGGGCAGTGTTGCTGCTAGACTTCAAGATTCTCCACTGTGCCGACTCCGAGTCCCTCGGAGACCAGGGTGCCCAAAGGCAAACTGCCTGCATTTTGGTGCTCTTCATGTATATGGCCATAGAATGGGTTCCAAATAACCTGGCTGCACAGTGATTCATCTCCTAGTACTTTCTAGTACCATAACGACGGAAGGTTGGTGCCCCTTATTGGATTTGCATGATCTGAACAAATTTGTGCGAAACCAGAAGTTTCTTATGGTCATGCTGACACCTGGAGCCAGGAAAATGGTTTTGTTTTCCTGAAGTAGCAGAGCTGTACCAGGCACCAGGCTTCAAACTGGAAACCTAGTCTACCCATAAAGTGGCTATCCTGCTTCAAAGCACCAGGAGATTCCTGGGATCTGACAGTGCATAGACAGGAATACTGTGTCACCTTAAAGGACTTATGTATAAAATATAGACATGAGTCACTAACCATATTCATCCTAACCCTGAATGGCAGAGGAGAGCTAGGGACAGGTTTTCTCCTAGAGGCATTCCTTGCTCACGGTAAGATTCCTGGTGCAGACTCCACACCACCCCATACCTGCCGTTAACCACTCTTGTGTCATTGTGAAGACTGCAAATTGTGACTGTGCCCTTGTCTTGTCCTCAAAATGCCTCCTTGTTACAATAGTTCCACAGAAAAGCCTGGATTAGGGTGTGCAAGAGCAGCAAGGAGGAGTGAATAGTGTAGGGCCATCTTACCCCAGCTCTCGTTAAGCAACAGAGTCATAAAAAGCTTATCTGCCTCATACATGTGGTGTGTAGGCTTCATGCACATGGCATTTACAGTGGTGCCACGCCATTTTCAATAGTTTTGAGCTGTGGTGCTGAGCATCGTACTCACAGTGTCATCTTTTTTTTTTTTTACTCTCGTTTTGTTCCGATATCAGAATTTTTCAAACACAGACATTCTTGCAGTAGCCTGCGGATGTTGCTGTTCTGTGTTTATACTGCACATGCATCACCCTTGAGCATGGTTTAGGGACAGTGGTGCAGAGGCACACCAAGTAATAGGTCATCTAGGTCGGTAAACACTAATACATATTTCGTAACAGAGCATTGATGTATGAAGAGAGTGGTCCATTTGAAACACTCTATGATACTGCCAGTAGAATATCTGAAGGGGTAGGCGATGGTGTGGTGTCCTTTGCAAACACTCCATACATTTGCAACTGAATACTAATGGTTCAGCAGGCTAGGGAATATAGATTCGACTGAGGTGAGGTGCATACCTCTCATTTTGCCACTCAGACTGATGTACAGTATAAGGGACGCCTCCTCTCACTGAGGTGCAGGAGCCTTTGAAACCCTTACACATTCCCAGCTGAGGAGAGGGTGCCCTGGGAAACAGTGTGTCATTCCCAGTTGAGGAGAGGTGCCTTGGAAACACTGTGTCACATTCCCTGCTGAGGAAAGGATGTCTTTGGAAACACTATGTCACATTCCCAGTTAAGGAGAGGGGCCCTTGGAAACACTCTGTCACATTACCTGTTTGGGGGTCTTTGGAAGCACTTGTCACATTCCCAGTTGAGGAGAGGGGACCTTGGAAACACTGTCACATTCCCAGCTGAATACATAACAAATCAGCGTACCATGGTTTTATTTATGAGAGGTGGTCCTTGGAAACAGTGGGCCTGATTTTAAACAGCCCTTAGAGTGATGCAAGTTACATCCTCTAGGGCTGTGGCAACCCCTGGTGTGTCAGGATCCTGCACCCAGTTGTATTAAAGGAGGTGGCTGTCCTTGTGCAAAAGACCCAGGAGTTGCCCCAGCTGCAGGCTTGCACTAAACATTTGGTGCACCTGGGGATTGCCGCAGGTATCTGGCCCCTCCACCTGGCACAACACTAGAGGGGTTGTGAGTGTTGAGAAGTGAATATGTAAGCCAGGAGGGCCGAGGCAGAAGGCGCATGGGAGTGCCCTAGGGGGCATCGGGAGACAGTGGCAATGACAGGGTTGTAATGTGGCACCTGACAGGGTTGCCATTTGCATATTCACACAGCCACTCAGATGGGACCGCTTAGAGTGTGTGGGGGTTAGTTTAGTAGGCATGGGCAGTGAAATTGCCCCAGGTTGGCACAGCCCTGGCACCTGACCCATAGCTGCAACAACTGACAAACCTATAGGCGGGAGGCAGCCTGACACAGTGCGGAGGGTGGGTACTAGGGAACTGTTGCGGTGCCCAGAGAATGTTCACCTCCACCACAGGAAGCCCTCAACCTTCAGCTAAAGCTTCCCACTATAGGGTTGTGAGTTGTTGCATCTATGGGTCAGGTGCCAGGATATGCCCACCTGGGCATGTCACTGTCCATGCCTGCCAACCCCCACAAAGCGTTCCATCTGATCGACTGTGTGGTTATGCAAATAGCAACTTGAGGGTGCCACATCACATTCCTGTTAATTCTGCTGTCTTCCTGATGCCCCATAGGGATCCCCAGGCTTATTCTGCCTCCAGCCACCTATTGTCAGGTCTCTCCCAATCGCCACAGTGTCTGGCAGTGGCACATGTCCCTTAGACCACTTCCTGGCTGTTCTAACTTGAGCCCCTGTTGCATCCATGGCGGGCTTCCAAAGTACAAATAAGGGGTGGTGCAGCCCCCCGTGGTGCAAACCCCTTCTGCACTGGCGCTAAGGGTGCTTCTCTTGCAAGGGTGGCACAGGGCAGCTTTGGCACAAAGCGTGCTGATTTCGATGCAGCCTGCATTCAAAAATCATGATTGCCACAAAGGTTGACGCAAGGTGCCACTTGTTTCGTACTCCATTTGGCGCAGGCACTTTGTGTCAAACATATGCTTTTAAAATCAGGCTTACTATGTCACATTCCCAGTTGAGGAGAGAGGCCCTTGGAAACACTCTGTCACATTCCCAGTTGATGGAAGGGGCCCTTGCAAACGCTTTGTCACATTCCCAGCTGAATGCAGTATAACAGACCTGGCAGGTGGCATGTCATCACCTTCCAGAATAAAATGAGACAGATGTAGTACCGTACATAGTTATTTATATAAAACAGCATTCTTGTCAACAGATGAACAAATTACTGGAGGACAAGTTACTGGAGGCCTAGTCTTCCCCTCCTCCTCCTCCTGTGAATCCTCACTCAAACCCCTGGGGGTGGCTTTGTCTCCCTCTCTGCCAACACCATCCTGCACAGAGGACTGTGATAGCACTGGAATGAGAAGAACACACATGACAGTCATGAGCTGGGTGTACTTGCTAGCCTACAGTTGTGTACAGCCAGACACAGTGCCCCCCACACCTTGTACATACCTTTTAATGGCTTTTCCAGGACCCACAACTCCCTCACATCATCTTTATAGTGGGAATCCCAGCTGCCCACCCTCCAGGACAGGAAGTCCAGAGTGTACTGTGGCCACAGCCATTGGTGCCTCCATGCCATCACCACAGATGTGGCCCTGTCAAGTTGGTCCTGCCTTTCCAGGACTAACCGTTCTGGATGTCCATGGAAATTCTTTGGAGACATAAAATGGAGAAAACGTCAGAGATGCCAGCCTGCCAATGCAGAGGCAGTGCATCCATCTGTGATGCCGATGACCCAGGTTCGAAACGGACTTGAGACTTTGGAGGACGGCCAGGGGAGAAGGATTGAGCATCCTTGGGACTGCTCTTCTTCTCTGGGGAGGGGTTAGTGTGTCCAGCATGTCACAGACCCTGGCAGAAGCTAGGGGATCCATTGTGCTGGCCCCATAACCTTTGGGAGTAGGGCAAAGCAGGTCATCATTGCATGTCCCTGCCCCCAGGTACAGCACACACAAAATCCTGGCCCCTAGCTTGAAGCCCACTCCGCTGCCACCCTGCTGCATTGCCAATAGTGTCCATTGGGTGGGGTACAGCTTCCATGGCCCCGCCCTGAGGGTAAGCCAGCACGCTACCGTGGACTATGGGAGGGCGCCCACCAGCTGCCCTGCCCAGGGAGGGCAAGTGGGCAGGGATGAGCTCCCTTCGGGAGTGGGGTAGATAGATGGATATTGTTATTTATAAAGTGCCCAATTCTTGAGTCTCGAGGGTCTCTGGGGTGCCAGGACAAAAAAAAAAAGAAAACATCAGTGACAACGCACACACATACATAAACAGGTAAATCACACACCATCAACCTGTGACAAGTGTATACATATGTCTGCAGGCTCAGTCACCTGCAAGATCACCCCCCAAGTTCTGTTTCTGGAGAGGGACACCCTCCACAACTTTCTATGGTATTCCCCAAGCCTCCCCACTCTCCTCACCAACACACCACGCACTTGCATAGCCATTTTGATGCAATGTAATGGCTCAGACTAAGCTAGCATACTGAATGTCAAAGGTCATACAGGTGAAATGTTCTGTGAAATGCATATTGTGGTGGTGACATTTCAGGGAAAGTGGTTTAAACAAAATTAAACACAGCTTTACATGTCAGGCACTCAATAAAGGCATCAACGTCCAGTAGAGTAGCACAGTAGGAGTGTATTTCAGTGCCTTTACCTCAGATGCAGTTAGTGTACAAGTGTGTTCCAGCATCCCTCTCCCACAGTACAGTAGGTTGAACCGGACTAAGCATCAGCAGCCAACAGGTACTATATCACTGGGTGTGGTGCTGTGTGATTATGTAGTATGCAAATGTGGGACATTGCTTCTACATCACAGCTAGAGTTCCTTCACCCCTGGGGCTGGTTTCCATATTACATTTACTACAGCACACTGCCACACATACCCCATTTAATTAGAAAGTAAGATGATAAATGTATAGAATTTCAGAGTTTAAATGGCTTACATGACAGGGATGTATTGAACTCCAAAAATTGATTAGCGTTTTGGTCATAAAAGTGCTAAAACATTGTGAAAATGCATAGCACTTACCTCACTGTATTTAACAAACATAATACTTCTAGAAAACCTATATAAATACTTTCTGTACAGTTAGCATTGTCCCAAGAAAAAACTGCTAATCAATTATTTAAAACCCTGTATGATGCCAGAGCTTTCATGGTAGAAGCTAGGAAGCTAACTGTATTTTTTAATGAGACCTCCACCTTCATAGGCAGGATTATGAAACCTGAAATCACACCTCAGAATGTTGCCGGGTAGGTGTTAGAACCTGACACTGCAACACATCATGGGTTACTATTCATTAGCTCTTCTTAATATTAAAAAAGTTTATGAAATAATCACACTCTTTGCTCAGAGAAGTGAACTGGTTTTATACTTATACAGTATGCAGGGACACAAATCCAAATGTAAAAGCAAATGGTATCCCTGCATACCCACTTTAGTACTGTATGCATGATACATTTTAGAATGATGATGTTGGATAAAAAGTACCCAGAACCTGTCCATCTTTACCTCTTATGAAGACTGCTCTACAGCAGGAATATACAGTGTTTTCTCTGTGTGAGCAGCACCTTTTACGTAATGATTAGCAGGTCAGGTGATACAGTTGTTACAGAAATCAAGGAAGCTTTTGCACAGGACATAACGTAAAGGTGCTAGAAACGCACTGCAAAAGTCATTTGAAAGCAGGAGGAATAGTCTGTTCTTTGATGCTGATGACATGGACATATTTCTTGCTAGACTTGTTCCTTCAGTCTCTGCCTCCTTCATAATGATGTCTACAACCTTTGTTTTCCCCACCTCCCATAGACAGGATTAGCAAACCTGAAATCACACCTGTGGATGCTGCCCTGGTAGGTGTTGGAACATGACACTGCAACACAACCTGGGTTACTGTTCAGGAGCCCCTCAGACTCTTTTGACACCCATCCCCACAAGTAAGACTTGCAAGCTTGAGATAAAATCTTAGGATACTGCCAGGTCAGGTGTTTGCCTAGAGTTGGAGTTACATCCTGATGTAGCAAAGATGAGAGATCCGAAAAACAAATTTGCATAACACTTACTGCTGGAAAAAGTTCAATTTTAGCATTATTATTATTTTACATTGCAGTGGCCCAACTGTTGCACGAACAATGGCTGGCATCATCTTATCCATGTGATCAATATATTTATTACAGTCTTCAGCTTTCAGCACTCTCATCCAAAAGTGTCTTATGCTCCATGGTAGCAAGCACTTTTGCTTGACTTAACATGCCTCCGAATAGTGCATCATCTGATGTCACACCATCTCTGTTGGGTTCAGATCTGTCGATTTGGGTGGTGTCCTGACCAATTCACTCCCTGGTCCCTTATATATACCCCAGATGCTGCATGCTTTGGGTCATTAGCTGTACAAGAGAAGGAACACACATGTAAGTAAACACATAAAATAATGTGTATATATCCTCCATCATAAGCACTGAGAAACTGTAAGTGCAGATTGCTCTGTCAGTATCATAGGTTTTACAACTTAATAAGGCTCTTTCCCATTCCAGCTTGCCCAAAAAGAGTTATGTCTAATATCCCTGAATACCATGAGCAAAATCCATCAAATTTATTTTTGAAATCAGTCATGATCTTACTTCGAGAGGGCTCTTGCAGTAGGTAATCACCTTGAGAACTGAGCCCCTGGTGTCAGGACCACACAGAAACTTTAGCCTGCAGTTTCTGATGGGGACTGCCCACTGGACGTCATGTGGCTGGCGTCCAGCGTGACCTATATAGTGGGCGGTCCCACGCCCACCTTCCAGCTCTTTCCTGTCATCGACCTGAACAGTCAGAACTCGGAAATTGTACATTGCATTTCAACCATTTCATCGGATGAGTATCCATTTTCTTTCTTTCAAATTCAGCATTTTTGTTTATTTTTGTGCATGTAAATGCGTCTTCAAGCGTCAAGCACAAGAATAAGTGATAACCGTCGCAACACAACTACCGCCTGAATTCATTTCCCTCTGCTTCTTCTGCTTAGGACCAGAACACAAGGTCGAGGACTCAGAGGCCTGTGCCAGCTTTAACCTGGCCACACAGACATGCCACCAGCAGGCCCTTGAGGCTTATTTACTTAAGCAGTGAATGGCCACCATGGAGAAAGAGCTCCAAAATTGCACAGCACATTCACCTCACCCACCAAGTCTAAGCATGAGTAGAAGAAAAGGAGCAGCATCAGGACCAGGACTGATCCCTGAGTGTCCAAAGCCACCTGCAAGCCCTTCAGATGAGTGGCGGTCTTCTTCCTCTGGGAAGTTGGCCGCTGTATCGCCTACCCCACCTAAGGAGCAGTCCCCAGGGCCCCCATTGCCACTGGTCCTAGAGGCCACACTTAGACCCATCTCCACAGGGAGGTTTACAGCTCTGAGGAGCCACTTGTGACAGGGTTGAATAGGACCTTGTCCCAGTTATCATACAGAGTTTAAATGCAGGAATCTGTTCTTGTCTTTCCTTTCCAGTCTCTTGTCTGTCTGGTTGCACAACCATATTTTCTCGTGAGACCTAGGACTTGATCACCCCAACAGTCTCACAGTTCTCTGCCTCTCACTGTCTCTCAGTTTTCCCTTGCTGTTTCTGTCTTTTCCTTCCTTGCAGGTCTGCTGGTGTAAAAATATATGCAAATCATTATGTGGAAATGTAACTGATATTGGGATCCTTTGGTAATTATATAGTGTTACTGTTGAAATGTATATAATTATAGATTAAGATGATTGCAAAAGCTTTTGGGAACTCAAGGGGTTAACATGAGAGCAGTTTTAAGTCCTTTTCAGAAGCTGTGTAGAAGGGGCCTCAGTTCTGGGACATTGTGTTCTTGCTTCACCTGCATGAAATTGACAAGAACATTGAAATTTACAAGAACATTCTGTGAGAAGCATGCTGTTTTCTTAACGAGCTCCTGGACAGACTTATAAAAAGGAGCTGAAATGTTTTGCAAAAAGACACACAGAGATTGAAGGAAAACTCAGATGGATCTTCTCTGTTTATTCTGCCTTTGTAAATTTACTTCTGAGCAATTTTATTTTTATGTTACTGCAAATTCTACAACTGCTCCTGTTTTTCCTATGCTTCATGACATGTGCCTCTATAAAAGATGGTGTCAGTTGTGGGATTTACTATGCATACTCTAAGCCAAGATTTCTGTGCATGGGTACTAGGCCTAGTACCAGGGATGCATAAAGAAAGGTATGGATTCTACAGCAGCAAGCCCATGGTGGTTACCAGGAGAATGGCAGCCAAACTAGCAGACAGAAATCCAAGATGAGACTGTACATATAGCACCAGTTATGGAAAAAGAACAGGCAGTGACAGAACCTGAAATCCTGACTGCCTTTTTCAAATTGTGGGCTATTGATGGAGAAAGCAGAGAGAAAAAGAGCTTCAACATTTAGAAGCACAGAAAAGAAGAAATGCAACAACATGAACAGCAGAGAAAAGAAGAGATGCTGCAACAGGAGCAGCAGAGGAGAGAAGAGATGCAGTGACAGGAGCAGCAGGGAGAAGAGATGCAGTGACATGAGCAGTAGATGAGAGAAGAGATGCAGTGACAAGAGCTGCGATGGCTGGATGCCTTGCAAGCTATAAAGGCAGAAGATCTGGCACAGATCCAGACAAGCAACAAAACACAAGCAACTTAAAAGCTTTTAAACTTACAAAATTGTGTCCCTCGGATGATATTGAGGCATACCTGACAACTTTTGAAAGAGTTGCCACAGCCTGCCAAAGCAGCAATGGACAATCAGACTGGTACCCTACCTGACAGGAAAGCCCAACTTGCCTACAGCAGTATGGACACTGCACAATCAGAAAACTATGACCTGTTGAAAAGTGAAATCCTGAAAAGGTATGACATCTCAGAGACCTACAGGCAGAGATTTCAGTCTGTGAAGTACAACTCAGTCGACAATCCTCAGAAGCCTTCACCTCACTCAGAGAACTCCTGATAAAATGGCTCCAACCAGAGGGTTAAACAGTCCCACAGATCATCAACACATTTGCAGTGGAGCAATTCATCAGCACCCTGCCTACAGATGTGCAGTTTTGGTAAAGGAACACTGACCAGAGAGTGGGAAAAGGCTGTTTCTTTGGCGAAACTATCAAATGGCCAGACAGATGCCACAACAGCAGTAACAGCTAAGCACTGGTAAGACACGCTTTTCCCATTTAAATCCAAGTCTGATAAGAACTCCGCTAGGGGTAACAAATCTGTGCCCATAAGCGTTATTTGCAATAACTGTAATAAGCCAGGTCATATTGCAAGTAATTACCATGAGAAAAGTGAGACTGGAGCAGATTTGTCCTTAGCAAATTGGGGCAAGTACTTGACAGATGTGAAGGTGGGGATAAGACTGTTAAGGGACTCATTGATTCGGGAAGCAGATAGACCCTAGTGCATGTTGAGGTACTGGGAAAACACTGTGCAAAAGAACCAGGTACTGGTGTCATCGCATCACAGGGACACTCAATGTATCCACTACCAAGTGACTCTGACCATTAAGGGTGATGCACCAAATGAAAGTGGGAGTAGTACTTAAGTTACCTGTACCCGTGATTATTGGAAATGACTGTCCAGGATTTACTGAGTTAATCTCAGAGAAACTGAACCTGAAGTTTCAGCAGCAGTGGTAACAAGAGCTCAGGAAAAGAAAATCTCAAATGGTGGGGACACTTTTCCTTTCAGTGACTTTGATTTGGACCTGTTTGAGCACAGCTCCAAGATCCAGAAATCCAAAAGAAAGATGATGCCTGCAGAAACTGTGGCAACAAATGACTGATAGACAGAAGGGGTTAACATATGAAAATGCTGAAACTAAACTGATCACTGACTGTGATTTTCTTTCAGAACAATCTTATAATGTTTCTCTCAGGATTATTTTAAGCAGTTGGGGTGAAACCAAAACAGGGTGGACCAATGTTTAAAAATGTAATGAGTTACTGTACAGAGTTTGGGTTAAACATCAGACACAGGAACAGACAGAACAATTGGTTATACCACAGAAGTATAGAACGGAGTTGTTATAGATAGCACATGATAGTCCTGTGGCTGGCCAATCAGGAGGGATCTCACCCTTACCAGATTGCTGTAAACATTTTACTGGCCTGGAATTCAGAAGATGTTGCTACCTATTGTAATTCCTGTGCTGAGTGTCAGAAAGTAGCCCCAGTCACTAGAAAATACAAAAAGTGCCCAGTGCCCCTACCATTGATAGATGTGCCTTTTGAGGGAATGCGATGGATATGGTTGGCTCTTTAGACAATAGTAAAAGGGTAATAGATGTATCGGTAGTATGCAACTATGTTACTTGATACCCAGAGGCTGTTCCAATGTATACTGTTACAGCCCCAAAGTTACATCAGAGCTTGCCAACATGTTCAGCAGGATGGGCATACCAAAGAGATTATTACTGATCAGGGAAGTAATTTTGGTGCTGCATTCCTTAAGGAGCTGTACAGACTACTAGACATCACTGCCATATGAACCTCCTCCTATTGCCTCAGATGGTCTTATTGAGCATTTTAACCAAACCCTAAAATACATGTTAAAAGCTTTGTAAAGGGAAGGAAAGATTGGGACCAATACTTGCCTTACCTACTTTTGCTGACAGAGAAGTGCCACAGGCATCTACATATTTTCACCATTTGAAATGCTGTATGGTAGCCAACCTAGAGGGCCACTAGATATAATAAAAGAAACATGGGAAGATAACTGCCATCAGAAACAATCTATAATGTCTTATGTGTGTGCCCTAAGAAAGGAGCTGGCAAAATATTTTGAAATTGCCCATAGTAATCGGGAAGAGACCCAAAACCAACAGAAGGTGTATTATGATCATGGGATAAAAAAAACTTTTTGAGCCAGGTGAAAAGGTTTTGCTACTGTTACCCACTACAGAAAATAAGCTGTTAATGAAGTGGCAAGGGCCTTATAAGAGTGCTTAGACGTACTGGCACTGTTAACTACTAGATTGAGACATCTGACAGGAAAAATCCTACTAAGCTATACCATGCTAACCTCCTCAGAAGTGGGTTGAAAAATGCCAAAAGCTGCTTTGCTAGTTTTACCAGAAACTGATAAAGAAGATATTGATATAGCTTATGATAGACTGAACAAACTGTAAATGCTGGTGCAGTAAAGGTGAATGTTTCTTTAACCCCGAACAAACCGCAGAAATTTGTAACTTTCTAAAGACATTTAACAGTACTTTTACCACAATAACAGGCCAAGTAAAAGGGTCGAGCATGTAATAGTGCCAAGGAATGCTCGCTCTAATTAGGCAAAAGACATACAGATTACCAGAGCAGTTAAGAGCTGATGCGGTTGAAATACAAAAATGAAAGAACTGGGTATCACACAGGAGGCGAGAAGTGCTTGGTCATCTCCAGTGGTAACTGTAAACAAAAAGAAAGGGTGTAAGAATCTGCCTTGATTTTTAGGAAACTTAATCAAGTGTCAGAATTTGACAGTTATTCTATGCCCAGAATAGATGATTTGGTGAACAAACTGGGGAGTACAAAGTATATCAGTACCCTCAATCTCACCAAGGGTTACTGGCAGATCCTTTTAGCTAAAGAATCCAGAGACAGAATTGCATTTCCACTTCTGTTGGATTCTATCAGTTCACCACCATGCCGTTTGGTTTACATGGTGCACGCTACATTGCAGTGGTACATGGATGTAATTTTATCCCTCACACTGATTATTGTGCTGCATACCTGGATGGTGTTGTGGTGTATAGTCCAGACTGGAAAAGCCAGCTGGAATGCCTACGAGCAGTTATCCAGTTGATCAAAGAGCAGATCTGACAATTAATCCTATCAAATGTGCAGTGGGATGCAGGAAACCAGATATTTGGGCTATGTTTTGGGAAATGGAGAAGTCAAGCCTGATGTTTCTAGAGAGAAACTATAACTAAAGCCCGTCTCTAAAACTAAGAAACATGTGAGGTTATTTTAGGGCTGTCTGGTTATTATTGAAATTTGTTCCCAACTCTGCAGAGTTAGCTACTCACTCACAGAACTCACGAAAAATGGTACCCGAATAATGCGAAATGGACCCTAGAGTGTGATGAAGCTTTTCAAGCCATTAAGGCTGCATTATGTTCAGTCCCTGTTTAAAGCCCAGACTCTGAGAAACTTTTTGTTACAAACAGATGCATCAGAGGTAGGTCTAGGTGCAGTCCTGAGTCAAAATATAGATGAGATGGAACATCCTATTCTGCACATAGATAGGAAGTTGTATGACAGAGAGAAATGGTACCCCTTTGAAAGGAATGCCTTACAGCAAAGTGGGCCATGGAGTCCCTTAAGTTTTATTTGCCTGAACTGACTTTGTACTTATAACAGATCACAATTCTCTGTTGACTTAACTAAATGAAAATAAAATGTCAGAATCACAAGGTGGTACCTAACACTACAGCCATTTAAATTCAAGGTGATAAACAGATCTGGTAAAGAGAATAGCAATGCTGATTTTCTGTCAAGATATGGATCAGGAATTGAGAATTTCAAAGGTTGAAGAAAATATATGAGTTTAAACTTCACTGTTTGGTGTACTGTTATAAAAAGATAGTGCACATGTGCTTAATTTCTGAACATTAGAAGCTAATATTATCAGAGAATTAATAGAAGGTTTGGAAACCTGTTTAATAAAACAGGTTCATTCTTAAGAGTAGGTGTATGTCACAGGGTTGAATAGGAACCTGTCTCAGTTGTTATGGAGAGTTTGAATGTAGGGATCTGTTCTGTTCTTTCCTTTCTGGTCTCTTGTCTATCTGGTTGCACAACCAGGTTTACATTGAGACCTAGGACTTGATCACCCTGACAGTCTCTGAGTTCTCTGTCTCACTGTCTCTCAGTCTTCCTTGCTGTTTCTGTCTTTTCCTCCCTTGCATATCTGCTGGTATAAAAATACATGCAAATCATTATGTGGAAATGTAACTGATATTGAGATTCCTTTGTTTGGAAATTATATAGCGTTACTGTTGAACTGTATATAATTATAGATTGAGATGATTGCAAAAAGCTATTGGGAACTCAAGGGGTTAACATGAGAGCAGTTTTTAAGCCTTTTTTCAGAAGCTATGGAGAAGGGGCCTCAGTTCTGGCACAGTGTGTTCTTTCTGCACCTGCATGAAATTGACAAGAACATTGGAAATTTGCAAGAACATTTGTGAGAAACACAGCTATTTTCTTAATGAGCTCCTCGACAGACTTATAAAAGGAGCTGCAATGTTTTGTAAAAGACACACGCGATTGAAGAAAAACTCATATGGATCTTCTCTTTTTATTCTTCCTTTGTAAATAGTTATTCTGAACAACTGTATTTTTTATGTTACTGCTAGTACTACGAAACACTTTTGCAAATTCTACAACTGTTCCTGGTTTTCCTATGCTTTCTGACCTGTGCCTCAACAACACTGCTAAGTTGTAGCGGCCCTCTGGCGACACCTGGTTCAGGCTGTTGTGTTGGGCTCTGGAGGTTCTAAAGCCCGCCTGGTTTCGACCCGATAAGTTGGCGTCGGCCAGTCCAACATCTACCGCTTTTTGGCCAATAGGTTGGGCGCTGGCTGTGCCAATGTTCGTGCCAACCGATCAGGCGTTCTGTTGGGTTATCCTCCATCGGGTACCCTCCATCAGGTCCTCCTCCAGGGTTCCTGCCATCAGGATACCCAACCCCTCAGGCACCGACGTACAACCCACCGAGTTACTCCCATCAGAGTTTCAGACACCAGGGTATGCTCTGGCCTACCCCCACCAGGTTACCTGTCACCGCATTTTCATGCAACGGGTTTCCTGCAGCTGGGTTTTCTATGGTCTATTGCCCAGCTTATCAGCCTCCTCCTCCACCTCCAGTGGACTTTAGGTCCATTTACAGTCTTGGTGGTCAGAGACCAAGGTTCAACTGGTAACAGAGTTGGACAGCTGTCAGTCCCCAGAGAGTCTCCTAGGAGCCCTGACGCTCAGCAACTGAGGCAGGTTCCAGCCCTTCACCTCTGCCGACGCCGGTCCCTTCAAGACCATGACACCAGGTCGCCTGTAGACTCAACCAACGCTGGAACCCTGATTCTTCCGACTTGTTCAAGGACTCTGACTGGATTCTTCAGAGTCAGTAGGTTGGGTTTTGAAACCCTACCTATAGGGAACCCCAACTCATGGAATCCCCAAGTCGCCTCCAGAGGACCCTTCCTTAAGGGACCTTCTCAGAAAATAGTGGAAGATTATGACTGGAAGTTGGATGCCCAGGATCCAGAAAAGGCATTGCCTTGCAGAACACCTGGACATGCAAGAGGTGGCCCGGTTCTTACCCACCCTGGCTTGAGCCACATGAGGACCTGGCATCAATAATCTGGATGATGTCATCCTCCATTCCAGCAGTGGCCAAGAAGGCGGACTGCACTTACTGTATGCCAGAGGGAAGGACCACCTCAGTGTGCAGACAAAGGCTGATTCAGTCATTATAGCAGCCACTCAGGGCGTTTTCAAAACCCTGGCATATGAGTACCTCACCACCATAAAAGGAGTCTCGGCAGCTGGACCAGTCTGGCAGGACATTTTATTCTTCCTCCACTCTGGCCATGAGGGCCCTCAGCTAAGTTAGCGATATGCTGGTATACCAAAAATCTTTGTTTGCCCAGCTAGAGCTGGCCATTGAAGCACTCCTGAACTTGGAATCAAAATCCTTTTGGCTGATTAGATCCATTCAGCCAGAGTAGCCTGTAGGCATTCACTTTGAGCGACTTATGATGCCGTAGACTCATCTGCAAGGAGTTGCCACAGCAGTCAGCCTCTGACATTTCTCCTTGCTGAGGGTGTCGGGTTTGGCCCAGGACATACAGACTGCCATCCAGGATGCTCCATTCCGGGATCTTTCCTGTTCGGGGTTGATGCAGGGGATATAATTTCACCCTGCAGGATAAGGGCAAAGCCCTTCAGTCAGTACAAACCATGTACTGACCAAACTTTCAAGGCAAAGAAACCTTTTCGTCTCCAAGGAAAATGGCAGCCGAAACCTCAGCAGACAACCTGACGTCAGAACAAATGTAGGGGTGGAGCCAGCCTCAATCGCCTCCCTCGGCTAAGTCCCAGAGGGCTTCACGCATAGCTCTCCCCAACCCCTCTTCTCACCCTCACACGACTCGTCATCCGCCTCCCCTCAAAAATCTTGCAGGGGAGCAGGTGGGTGGAAGAGTTGCTTGTCATCTGCTACGGTGGCATGCGGTGACAACTGACTCATGGGTTCTTTAGCTCATAGAACAAGACTACACTCTCAGATTCTTCACAAAGCTTCAGACAGGCCTCCAGCCCATTCTCATTACCTGAAGGAGCACATCCGTCTTCTCAGAGGAAATTCAGGCTCTATTACAGAAGAGAGCAATAGAACCTGTTCCTATGCACCAGGCAGGAAAGGGTACTACTTCCACTTCTTCCTGGTCCCAAAAACAGGAGATCTGTGTCCCATTCTGGAACTCAGCACTCTAAACCTGTACATATATTACAAAGGTTCCAGATGCTGACCCTCCCGGGTTTGCTGCCCCTCTTACACAAGGGTTAGTGGCTCTGTGCTCTGGATATAAAACCCACCAGGAAAGTACATTTCTTGAAATGTGTGAGTCTAATAGTCTAAATCAGTTAATCTCTGAACCAACCAGAAATTCTAATATTTTGGGCTTACTACTAATTAATATCTCTGGCAAAATTTACAATATTCATATAACCAACCCTTTAACTAACTCCGATCATAATAACTTTTGGTACCAATTTCACAGTCCATGAAATAGTTGGAAGACCACAGAGGCAGGCCTGGAACATTTCATTGCCTTGTACTGTACTATGGCTTGCTCAAGGTCACAGAGGCAGCCCAAAACATCTCTGAGGGTTGAGGCACTGAATGCCACAACTCGCGCCATGCTAGTGAACCGGTTCGGGAATGAACTCGAGTCACCAGGGGTTAACAGAAGGGAGGGAAGGATCAAGAATTAGATGGACTGCTCTCCTCTCCTGGGGAGGGTGGGGTTGTGACTCTCGAAGTCTGGCGGCTCCCAGTGAAGACTGGGAGCATCATAGCTAGAGGGTCACGTCAAGGCATATGGAGGCAACAGAAGGCGTCCTGCAGGTGGGTGCAACTGTGCACCTACCACTCACAGAATGTCATTGCTCGCCCTGCCTCCAGGACTGAAGAAAAGAGGAAACATCCTTCCACCGGAAGGCAAAGGCAGGTCCTGTGAACCAGCCACCATGCTCAGTGCGGACTAATCCCAGCTGACCTTTGGTTCTCCTTCTACGCTCTGGCTGCACTCTAGATTGTAGATAGAGCACCGGTTAGAGTTGGGGCCCCACCTTGGGAGGTTCAGAGCTGGGGAGATGATGAGTGGGGTGAGGTAGGGAGCACCCCAGGAACAGAGGTTCAGTTGGGGAGGGGTTTCAGGCGAGCGGGAGAAGGCTGGCGTCCCTGTGTCCTGCCAAAGAGAGACCTAAGGGGCCAGTGCAGGAGCATAAAGAGAGTTCACAAAAAAAATCCTGTATTGAGGCAGTTTATTACCTTGGCCAAAGAGACTGAAACAATGGGTGCAAGCAGAGATGCAAATTACCCCGTTCACCTAAATGGAACACTAGTTAAGCCTTTTGTGATTGGCAGGGTTAGTTTTCTATGGTCCACCAAATGAGATCACAGCCATACCAAACCAAGTGTTTTTCTCATACAGTTCCTTTTATTCAGTAGCCAAGTCTGTCGTCCACTGGCCTGATGTTTCACCTGTGTTGGTTTCATTAGGGAAATAGTGGTGCTTTAAAACACACAAATATAATTACTAACACAAACATCTTGTTAAATTAGTTCACCTAATTTCATAATCTTAAACTGTCCATTACATAAACATTATTATTCTCCTTACTTTTTCCTGTTCACTGCTGCTTTCTGTGGTGCTCCACATTGTCGGTGGGTATTCACAACAACTGGGTATAGTGCATTCTACCAGGGGAATGGCACAGCCCAGCGTTAGAATGCTGGGCATATGAGGATTCCAAGCAGCAGCAACTCCCCAATTCAGCTGTGCCTTTGAAAGGGAAACAGCTACCTTTGTCTTCTCTCAAGACTCTTCAAGATTTACAAGATTTATGTTGGAGCTGCAATTCTGCATAGCAGGTTGGGGCTGCCTGGTTCCAAGGCACCTAAATTAAAATACGTGCCTGTTAGCTGTAGCTTTCAAATTGGCTAACCTGTTTTACCCATTTCATTCGTGGACTAGAAGCCCTGCTGCCATCCTAAATTGTTCTAATGGTCTCGTTTAAAAAAGGGGGACCACAGATGGGTATATTTTACTTATTTCTTGGGTAGCGGAGGGCTCCTGGGTTTCCTGTGGCTCTTGTGTCAGTTGTCCTCCCCCAGCTTCTGGTTTCTGTGTGGCTAATTTTTGTTAAAAAGAAAGAAATTATAATCCTAGGAAACTTGTGCTTTGGGGTTTTGCCTGGCTTCTCCCTGGCAGTCTACAGACATGTTCCTTGGCCAGCATTTCATTGCTGAGCTGCTGGGGAATTCTTCAGCTGACTAAGTGCTTGTTATCTGTTACTGTTTTTTCTCACTTGTGTTGCGTTAAGAGTATTAGGAGGTTTCTCTACCTCAGCCCTCTGAACACTTTTGCATGGCTGCCGATAAGCCATGGTGATGGTTAGTGCGCATCTTCCTCAGTCAGCTTTCCCATGCTTGGTTTTCGTGCACCAGAGGGTGCACACAGATCGCGTATAGCACAGCGTGTTAGTGCATGCAATGCATATCTTTTCCATTGCACTGACATGCTTGCGATTGTAAGTGCACACACGCCTGTGCTAGACACACTAACATTACATAGGATGTTGTGACGCCGGCCCACGCCTCCCACCTTGAGCATGTATACTTGGTTAGCTCCATTTAGCTATGCTGATCCCTGCCTGCAGCTCCAGTTTGAGAGCCATCAGTGTAGACAAGCTAATGGGGCTATTATTTTTCTCTGGTAGTTATTGTACTTCAGTACTTTTGGCATTCACAATTATTTATTTATTTATTGTATAATCGGATTTACAACCTTTGAACCAGCGGCTCGCTTACAAAGTACCTCATCACAGAGAGGACACACATGGTTAACATAGTTATAGAGTACAGTCAAGACAGAGTAACAGAGTTGTACATGTTTACAGAATACAGACATACAGAGTCAACATAGTATTACGTAGGTTGCATGAACAGAGATACATATTATTACATACAATTGCTTGAACACGTGTAGATAAATAAACATTTCAAGTAGTACCCAGCAGGTACTGGCAGAGGAGAGAGAGGCTGGGGAGAATTGGGGTGGGGTGGGATGGTGGGTGTTCTGCCCAGTGGGCCATGTCAGTAGTGCCAGCGGAAACAGCAGAGTATCTTTAGTGACAGGTGCAGCAGTGGGTGTTGAACAGCAGCTCTCAGAAGGCATCTTTGAAGGGGCAATTTTATGTGTTGGAAATGGCTGTGGGGAGGAGTTGAACCAGGTAGGGCTCTGTAGCTGAATGACCTCTGAGCCCTGGAGGTCCTAGTTCTGGGCACTCAGTAGAGTGACCTTGTCCAAGTTCTGGTAGAGGCTCTGGGGTGTGTAAATTGGATGGAGGCAGACACTCCAGTGGGGAGAGCCCAAGTAGGATCTTCTTGGTTAGCAGGCCAGTTTGGTAGTGGATGTTTCACGAGTTTAGGATCTGGCCGGTTACAGAGTTGACAGGTGTGGTGAGTCTGGGAGCACTGGTCAGTAGCTTGCAAACCTTATTTAGCATGAGTCTAAACTTGCTGAGGGCAGTGGAGTCAGCAGCACAATATACTGGGAGGCTGTAATTAATTAGGACATTGCAGGCGTGATGGCGAGCCTGAGGGCATCAGGAGGAGGCAGTCCTTGTGCCAGTAGAGGATGCCAAGGCGTGTGTTTATGGGTGGAAACAAGGGCAGTAATGTGGGCATGAAAGGTGAGGGCTGAAGTCAAATGTGATTCCAAGCATATACCTGGCACCATGGCTTGTCGGAGACCATTAATTATGAAATATTATAAGATCTGCAAAGGATGATGAGGCCTGCCCATGGGTTCTTATTGCTCACATGTGTTGTACAGCATAATATTCTTCAAGGGTTCCCCAAGTCGGGCCTCTGAGCTGGGGGGTACCAGGTTCTTCAGTTGACAGTGGCAAGCAGAATTGTGAACATCACTTTTGTTGCTCCTGGGTGAGGTTTGGACCCCAGGGTTCCACAGGACATCCCAGTAGACACACCCACTCCCATACCGCACCCCTCAAAGGGGCCTCACATGAACATCCAGGTGTGTTGCAGTGAAAATGCTGCAGAGAGAGAGAGAGATGTGCAGGCAGACCCCAACCTGACTGCTTAGAAGGTCAGAATGAGGATTTGGGGATGTTGGGGAAGCTTCTGACTTCTCTGATAGCTGAGGTGTGTAGATCCTTACAGCTCAAGGAGGAACAGTTTGTGGAGACGGTGGATGTCAGTCCAGTTTTGTCTGCATCCTCCTCTGCTCCAAAGTGTTTCCCCAGTTTTATTCTCTGTGACTAAATTATTAAGCAGGAATGAGCTGATGTGGATCAGAAAGTATCTTCCAAAACTAAAGGCATTGTCTTTCCATTTTTAGAGGAAAAAATCTCGAGGTGGGAGCCACTCCACTGCCAGACAAGGCTGTTCACAATTCGTCAAACATACTGCCTCTTCTGGTGGCGTCACTCTCCAGATGCAAGCCTGAATTAACAGGCTGTCTCCGTAGCCTGAATAAACCTCAGTTTTACCACTAAAAACTGGGAATCTATGAGACCCGGAGGAAACAGCAATGTCTAAGCGAGGGAGAAAAGTCTGAAAAGCCCTCGTGACCACGATTACGGTGGATTCTGGTTCTGGTAGTGAAGCCTGAGGCCTCATCGACCTCGCGACAGAGTAACGGTGCTTCCGATCAGCCCCTCTTACTACCCTGCAACGACAAATGACCCTGGTCCTAGCAGAGCTCCGAGATTTCGAATTAATTCCGCTCTACCACCACTCGCTGAGAACCGACATTGGGAATCTGGAGAAACAGCAAGAGCATCTCGAACAACATGTCACTGAAGCAGACACACAGGATAGACAGAACAGAGTGGGCCATTGTTCAGCTGAATCAGTGTGTGCAGTCCTTGCAGGAGCGTGCTGGAGATGCTGAAAGTCGGACGGGCGTAATAACATCCGGATTTCTGGGATCCCAGAAGGAGAGGAGTGTACTGATCCTCACAAATTTATTTGCCTTCTTCTGAAGCAGATACTTGAAAGTTCCTAATGAAACTACTCTGGAGTTTGAGAGTCCACCACACGTTAGGGCCCTAAGCCCCTCCCGATGATGCGAGGCCTCGTGCTAAGTGTTAGCTGCTTCCTCCGCTTCGCTAGAAAAGAGTCAATACTCCACACAGCCTGGAAATGGGCCAGGTTAGCTACAAGGGCCAGCGGTTATACTTTTGAAAATGATTATGCACCAAAACTATGGCTAGGCATAGGGTCTGTATTCGATATTAAAGGAGCTGAAAAGGTGGGCCTCGCTTGCAACCCCTACCCTGCTAAGCTGATAGTTTTCCATCCTGATAGGCAGCTTACCTTTTCTTCAGCTGAAGAGGCAATAGAAGGTCTCCAAAAGCATCAAGTTGACGTACAGATCTCTTCGAAGACCCGCTAAAGGAACACTAGCGGCAAAGCTAGCCAGCAGGCTTGGCAATCTGGGCAGTGGGAGGTCAGAAAACATCAGGGGCTTAAGGCAATCCATAAGATCGTTGACTCCTCCAAGAACAGTCAAAAGGAATACCATGATTTATCTGTTGGAGGGCAAGGTGCCTTTGAAATTTTACAGACTTCAGTAATTCCACTAATGGGAACTGTCTTTCGGATCCTGCGTTCAGCCCGTGGACAGTGGGACAGTTGTAGCATCCCTTAGCAGGACTTTCAGGGTTATTCTTCTGTTTATTATTATGCTCGCTCCTTAAATCTGCTTGGCTAACAACTTTGCAGATTGTGCTCTCTACTGGCTAATATCTTGCTACCTTCTGATGTTATTATAACTATACTTGACTGCTCTCTAGTAGCACTAACATGCTGTGCTTATAATTCTGGTCTCACTCTCTCTCTCTCTCTCTCTCTCCTCTTTCACCGTTCTCTCTCTTTGTATATACCAGTTATTCACCTCCTTGAGGTTGCTCGCGATGGCAGATGTGGATAAGGTAATCGCCTGTTATTTTATCCTTTTCTTATAATATCTGCCCACATGTGCCTAGATGAGCCCCTAAGTCAGTATTTTCGCCTCTCAGTAAGTGTTGCTACAGACTTCTCTCCCTTAGATCAGTATCCCTGGCGTGGTGAGGGCTGGTCTAACAGTACCCAGTGATCTGCCACCACGTGAAATCAGGTGGTTCCTCTGGCTCTCACCGCCAATGTTAAATTTCAGACCATTCATCTCTGTAGCGGCATATAAAGCTCCCCAGGGAGATTAATCCTTGAACTGAACATATGGGTGGCCATGGAGTGCCAATGGGAACAGGTTAGAATGCACTGGATATCTTTATTTTGGCTGTTATGGGCCTGTCTGGGCCATTATGAACCTCAACCTTCTCTCCCCAGGTCTTGCCGGATCCACTAGCTGTGGAGGGCCTTTTTATTCTTGGGCGACTTACAGACTGATACTACATGTACCCCGGAGCTGGGTGGGCATAGGCCCAAAACAACCCCTCCCTTTTTTTTCTCTCAACCCCAACTCTTATTCAGAACTTTGTTTTGCCCCCATATTTTCTCCCCTAGGAACTACCCTCCTTTCTGGATATGGGCTGGCAGAGTGTGACTAGCCAATACCCACTACCCTTTATCCTTATACAGGCATTAGAAGTGCCTTGGGGTCTCTTCACCTGAGATTCCCCCTTTCAGTGAGGATTTCCTCTCGAAGGGCCTTGGTAGCTCTTGGTAGCTGGAAGTATTCATATATAGGTTTGTGCTTATATTATCTAATTGTTTGTATAAGCGGCTTCAGCCCTGTTGGCTCCAGCCAATCTCAGACTGGCTGCTTTACTTATGCATCCTCTGAATTTACTGAACATTGTTCTTATTGGATCGTTTATCTCTGCAGGTTACCAGTTTGAGGGTAACCAGTTATTAGCTGATGATTTTATGGTTAAGCCTTTGAAATGTATTCTGACATCCAGACTGTTATAGACTTACATTGTGTCCAGTTAATTGCTATATTTATGGCATGTTACGGTGTGGTGGGGCCCTCAGGCCCATGCAGCCTGTTATCTGTAATTCCACACTCAACAAAATCCCCTATGGAGGAAATGCCCTGAGATTAGCGCCTTGAACGTTAACGGCTCTCCACCCCAGTTAAGCGTGCCAGGTCCTCTCTCAGTTAAAAGAGCTAAAGCTGACATTGTTTACCTACAAGAGACCCATCTAAGTAATGCGGAGCACGCAAAGCTGGGGCGGATCTCGAGGGTGAGGTATACGGTTCTACCTTTAAGGGTGGCAGGAGGAGGGAGGGCTAAAATAATACCCCATCGAACTCCCTGGCAATTGCAGGCTAAGTGGACAGACCCATATGGTCGATTGGTTCTACTCTGAGGTCTGATGGGAGGGGCGGAGGTCACTCTAGCAAATGCTTACTTCTCACCAGACTCATTGGTGGGTGAAGTCAAGGACTTATTAGACAGAATTATGCAATTTATCAAGGGCATACTGTTGCTTCAGGAGACTTTAATATTTTTGCCTAACCCTGAGAGGGCACCTCTAGTCCTAAACTCCCAGGAAACCCCACAACAGAAACTCCTTAGTGGATTTCTGTCTGAGATGGGCCATGACACATGGTGTTACACTCATCCCCATACCAGGAATTACACACATTATTCGGCTGTTCACCAAACTTACTCCAGAATCGACTTGTGCTTCACTCAAGTAGAACACCTAGACCAGCTGGTTGACACTCAAATTGGAGATATCGCCTTATCAGATCATGCACATATTACAAGTACTTGGAAACTGGGACTGCAGAAAAGGAATACATTTTGCTTGCATCCCTTCCACTTAAAATCTAAACAGTTTAATGAATTCTTAGCAGACAAGATATCCGAGATACTAACTGACAACACGAATCCTGATATCTCCCAGGTATCCTATGGGATACCATATAAAACAGTTCTCCGGGCTACCTTATTAAATACACATCACAGCTTGCAGTGCTCGCAGACAGCACAAGATTCAACTGGAGGAAACTCTGCATTTCTTACAAACAGCACATAAGCAGGGTGACAAGTCCGTGCTTCCACAACTTAAGCAGATTAAACAAGATCTGGACAGGTTGGCACTACAACAGACAGAAATTACCCTAGCCTTCCTCTGAGAGGTACTATGAGGTGGGGCCCAGGGCTACAAGACTGTTGGCCTACCAAATTAGGGAAGCAGAGGAAGGCGGCCACTATCACTACTATACGCCACCCAGCAGGTGGTAGACCCCTGAACAAGCTCAATGACATTGTGGAGGCATTCATCACATATTATTCGGCCTTGTATATTCCAGAGCACCCCATACCTCCAGATCATATAAGGGGTCTTACGGACCTTGCTTCCTCAGATCTCGCGAACAGCTGCTGAGCCCTATCACGATGCAGGAGTTAGTCAGCGCCCTAGCCCGGCCAAAACTATGAAAGCTCCGGACCTGATAGCTCAGGGGCTGAATTCTACAAAGCCACAAAACAGCTTCTCCTGCCTCCCTTTGAACACCTGTAACTCTGTCTTGCAGGGGGATCCTCTGCCTCCCACCTGGGCATACGCCACAATTTCTGTCATCCCCAGGCCGGTAAAAATCCTCAGCTATGTGAATCATATTGGCCAATTTGGTTTTAAATTCAGACTATAAATTATTTATGGGGATTATGGCCCATAGGCTGAAGTTATTCTTTCACAAGTAGTTCATAGGGACCAAACGGGTTTGTAGGAGGACCACTCACTACTGATAGTATAAAAGAACCTATCATATAATCACGTAAGATGAACACCTCTGACCTCCCCAGGCCTTAGTGAGCCTGATGCAGAAGGCCTTTGATAGAGTGTACTGGCCTTTCTATACTCAGTTATGGGTTTATGGGCTTCCCTTGTCATTAATCGGGTAATCACAAACATTTACTCATCCCTAGAGCTTGGGTGCGGGACGCTGGGCACCACTCGAGTTCTTTCCCCTTTACAGGGGCACCAGGCAGGGTTGCCCCTGTCATCTCCTATTTGCCTTGTTTATGGAGCCATTGCACAATTAATCAGGCAATCTCAGGACATCTTCGGGATCGGGTAGAAGGTGAAGAGCACTGTATAGCTCTTTATGCGGATGACGTTCTCTATACCTATGAAACCGGCTAGTTCACTCCAAAGTTAACGAGCTATTGGAATCATTTGCCATCTTTCGGCTATAAAGTGAACATCTCAAAACCGAAATTTTGACCTTTCAGTATTCACCGATCAAGCTATTGGAACAATTCCCTGCAAGTGGGACTTGGGGAAGATAAAATATTTAGGGATAAATTTAACTAGGGACTTGAGTGATGCCTATAGGCAGAATTACATCCCTTTCACCACACGCCTTAAGGAGGACCTAGCCAACTGGAGTACACTCCCATTGAGCCTGTCTAAGAAGATAGAACTCATCCAAATGGTGACTTTGCCCAGAGCTTTGTACCTTTTAACAATATCCCCATTGTCCTTCCCGGTCTGTATTCCTGGAATGGGACAGAGCTATATCTTACTTTATTTGGGCTGGTTGCAGGCCATGAGTCAGGCTGAAACTCCTTACTATGCCAAGAGGCCTTGAGGACTGTCCTCCCTGACCTTTATCGGTATAACCAAGCTGCGCACTTCCATCATGCATTAGCTAGACAGCTATTTGAAAGTGAGATGCATTGGGCAGAGTTGGAACAGGCAGTTACTCAGATCTGGAATACTTTGCCATATTATATTGTGGGACAAGGCACTCAGCAGATTTCCAGAATTTGCCCATAGAGATACAGCACAGAGTGTCCACCTGGTATCAGGTTAGAGACAACTCTATTCCCTTTTATTCCATTAATCTGCCCAATTGTGGTCCTATCAGATTTTCAGCCCGGAGTCTGGATAATGCTTTTGTCAAAGGTCAAGGTATGGCCTAAGATACCTGTTCTAAATTATAACTGGAGGGAACTGTGGTCATTTCAGGAAATACAGACAAAATTTGGCTTGCCCAACTCCCACCATTATAGGTATTTACAGTTAAGACACTATTACGGTCTTTGCCGACCACAGTGCATAGTCCTGAATACTTGCCCACTTTGATTGCTAGTATGCAATCGTTGTTTTCCTCCCAAATCAGAGACACCTAATATCAGTCCCCATCGTGCCCTGATATCTTCTCACTGCAAATCTGGTCAATACCCATGAAAATGGCAGCATGAAATGGGCATACCCATAGGAAAAAACAGTGGAACAAGCCTGCAGGCAGGTGTCACGACATCTAGCTCACACCAATGGCGAGAGTACTCTTGGAAATTCCTTGTTACGATACTTCCTATACACCTGAGGTCACTAGTCACTACACCCGGGACGCTCAGCCGCCTGCTGGCGACTATGTGGTGAAGGCAAAGCTCATCTTACACATGTAATGTATGCGTCCTAAACTGTCTTCATTTATTCAAGCTTTACAATTGGAACTTCAAGAGATCTTTGATAGGCCTTTCCAGCTGACCGCAGGTATTTATCCTTTTAATTCTCCTGAAGACCTCGAGATCAGGGCACCTGCTATCTTTAGCCATTCTTTTGTCAGCAGGGAAAAAAGCCATCACCAAAGCGTGGTTGACCCCTGACATCCCAACCTCCGGGACTGGTGGTCCATATCTAAGCAAATCTATCAGATGGAAAAATTAACATATAGATTAAATGATAGAGAAGAAAAATTTACTCAAGGTTGAATAGATGGCTTCTATATTATATGCTTAAAGACCCAACGCTTGTCCCATAGTTTAATAAACCTCTCCTCCTTCTGGCTCTCCCCTCCCTGCCCCCTCCCCTCCTTCCCTCTGTTTTACAGTGTGGGTTTGGTTTGCGTGTGTGAGAGCCCCCACTCCCTATTCTTGAAGTTTGGTGCCTTTGGGTTGATTTATATGACAGCATAATGTTTGCCATTAATGATACTTTAACTACTAATGTTTTTCTCTGACATCTAGGACCTATTTTAGTATCCTCCAAGAAACTAATCACTTCAGGATTTGGGTCCTCTGAACTTCCTGGGCCTTTCTGGGCAATAATTTTAAATTCGTTGAGCTATCTTTTAGGATTTTCCCAGAACATTAACTGCTTTAATATGTATAGGAATACTCTGTGTACCCAGACCTGATTCCTAATTTTACCTGTGTATGGACACAATCGAATGGAATTCACTGTATGAAAATCAAATAAAGAAGAGAATAACAAAAAAAAACACACTGCCCTGCTTATCAGGTCTCTCTGGCCTTAACAGATTCCCACAACAGATGAGTGGAAACTGCATGTAGGAGGACTTTTCCTCAATGGCACAAACCTGTGTACTTTATGCCACTTTTGTTGTTGCCAGAGCCTTAAACTTGTGTGTCACCACTCTAGGCAGTCCTGATTTTGAAGGAGCGCATTTTGCAGTTGGTTGCCATGGTCTCCAGGTTTCTAGGTGATTCTACAGTGTAGAATTTGCAGCAGTTCTGCCATTATCGACCTACCGCACTGTATCAGCCATGCGGGGTGTATGGTTTCTCGCACTGGGCTGCTGATCAAGCTTCAGAATCAGAGCTGTTTAACCTCCCTTGAGGGAGGCTTGTGTACTGGGTTCCCTCCTGCATGCTTTTTAAGGGACTTTGGTAACCAGAGAATACAGAAATCTACTCAGGTAACAAGGGTTGCAGTAATAGAGGGCCCTGGCCAGACGCTGTGCAGGAGGCCCAACCCAAAAGCCTGGCACCTCGCTATGAGGGTACATGGGCCCATCCCTGCCCCTTTACTTGGTGGAAGACTACAGGACTATTACTGAAGATGGGCCTAAATAACGTTGGATGCCTGGGTTTTAGAAATTCTAGACCTGGGCTATACCATGGAGTTTTCAGCAGTCTCCTCAAGGGACGTTTCTGCAATCCCCAATCTCCAAGGATGCTGCAAGAGACAGGTGGTGTCAGAGACCCTGTACCACTGGTTCCATGTGATCATGGCGATCATGGAAAGGCAATCGCCATTTGGGCAGTGTACATTGATGAAAATAAATTTTGGTGATGTACACTCGTAGCAAACACAAGATGGCGCCGGAGACTTAGGTTTTGTTTTTATGGGGGTCCAGCCCCAAAAGGATTCTCAACTACAGGGGTGCATGTTGATGTGTGTATGTGTCTGGTAAAAGTGAAAAAAAGACCTAGCTAAAACCACAAGCACTCCAGAATCGAACTCCAGCACCCTCCCAACCCCAGCCTGCCACCAACCCACCACACCATACAGCCAGCCTGGCAGCCCACCATCAAGACTACACCACACAAACTTCCTCCCTTCTGCCCATCGATGGCGTGGTCCCCCAGCATGTGTATACATAGCACATCCTGTCACTATATTTGCCAAACCCCTATCCAGTTGCCCTCCCACCCCGTAGCCCTGTGCACAGGCACTGTGATTGAGTCACCTTTTGAAAGCGCTCAGTCATGAGTACGCCATCATCACAGACTACCGAACCACCTTATTCAGATTTGGGCCATTGTGCTGGTCCTGCCAAGCGGGCAAGGTCAGGCATTCTACTCAGTCTGTTTCGTGCCCTTATTGGGGCGGGGGGTTCAGGCCCCATCCTGGATCTGAAGCATGTGAACAAGTTTGTGGCCACACGACCTTCAAGCTGGAGTCCCTGAGGTCGATCACCTGAGCTTTTCAGCCAGGGGACTCTCTAGCTTCGATAGATCTGACAGATGCCTACCTCACATTTCCATCTGTCAGTCTCACCAGAAGATCTTAGATTCTCGATACTGGGGCCAATATTTCCAGTACAGTACACTTTCTTTTGGAGTTGCAGCAGCCCAAAGGTGCTGATAGTCCCAGTGGCTCAACTTCAACAGGAGGGCATGATGTCTATTCTTATCTGGATGACCTGCTTATTCATGCACGACATTGCCCTTAGCGAGGAAGTTGGTGCTCAGGACTCTAGAGAATCCAATCCACAGCTGGGTGGTGAACCGGAGAAATGCTGTCTTGAGCCATCCCAGATCTTGAACACCTGGGGCCATCTTCTTCATGAAACAAGGAAGGCATTCCTCTTGCCTTCCCGAAAGGAGACTTTATTGATAGAAGTTCAGTGGCTCCGGACTCGGTCATCAGCTTCTGCCCTCAGCCTGCATACATCTTGGGCCTCATGGCAGCAGCGATAGATCTAGTCCTGTGGGCTCACTTTATATGCAGCCGCTTCAAATACTGTAGATAGATAGATAGATAGATAGATAGTTACCTACCATATATACACTCGTGTATAAGCCGAGATTTTGTACCAAGTCAAGATTTCACTGTAGGGGGTCTAGCTTCACGCCGGGTCAGTCATTATGGCACAGTAATATTAAGGGCTCTGGTGCGATGGGTTGGCATAGCCTGCTAGGAGAGGAGTCTCCTTTAAAAAGAAATGGGAAAGGTAATGGATGTCAGAGGACCATGGCAGTGAATGGCAGTGCAGACTGCTCCAACAATGGAGAATTATCAAAAGAGAGAGAGCTAAGGAATGGAAAGAGAATGAGAAAGAGGATTAGGCATAGAGGGTAACAAATTACTCAGCAGGAGTAAGTAACACAGAGTGGGGCAGTAGCTGGGGTATTGCAGGTGCCTGCCAGCATATAAACCGTGAGGGGCTTTAGCATTTGACATAACTAGCAAGCCACTTGGATGAAGGGAAGCACAGCGGACTGGGAACATGGGCCGAGAGGGAGGGGTTGTGAAAAGGGAACATGGTTGGTGGGTATGGGTTGTTGAATGACTGGTGGTAAACAAACAAAAACAAAAAACAATTAGCCGAGACACCACACTTACTCAAACAACACTTCCTTGCCTGAGCTTCATGTAGATATTCTGTTGTAAAACTTGACATCAGTTTATACTGGGTTACTGCATTTTGTGAAATCAATACAGCATTTTGGGGGTCAGCTATACGTGGGTCCAGCTTATGCGTGAGTATATATCAGAGTTAATTAGTTAAAACTTTAATTTTGACAGGATATAAACTTTAGGTCCGAATGGACCTATTTACAAAGTTGTCCTGTGAAACATAAAACATCTACTAACATACGTAAATTTGCCAGCTGCTAAAGGCCTAGAGGTTTATCAAGTCTGCTTGAATGTGCAGCTAGCACCTCTTATCCTGCAGCTGCCCTCTCCCACCCTTCCTCCATTGACCCTCCCCTTGCCCTGTCCCAGCCCCTTTCGAATCAGTCTATTGTTCTACTAGATACCACATCTACCGTAACACATTCCACCCAGCTACCACTCCTCTGTAAAAGTGTCTCCTCATCTCCCTCCTGAACCTTCCGCCTCCATTCTCATATCATCACCCTGGGTGTCCCTCCCTCCTTACTTTGAACAGCCCTCTGTACCTGTCTTGTTTATTCCTTTAATGTACTTAAAGATTTCAGTCATGTCCCCTGTCCTTCCTCTCCTCCAGCGAGTACATGTTCAACTCCTCAGCCTCCTCTCGTATGGTAAGTCCTTCAGCCCTTGATCATCTTTGTCGCCCTGCGCTGCACCCCTCCAGTAAGTTAATGTCCCTCTTCAGATATCTGGTGCCAGTACTGCACGCAGTACTCCAGGTGTGGTCTAACCATGATCTATACAGTGGAGGAATCACCTCCCTCCTCGAGGATATACCCTTGCATGCAAGCCAGCATTTTGTTGGCCTTGCAGCTGTCTTCACATTGTGCTAAGTTGTTCATTGACCTTGTAATGAGCACCTCCTGATCCTTCTCCTCCTCTGTGTTGGCTAGCTGCACTCCCCGCTGGTAACTCCTCCTTGGGTTTTTCACCCAAAATGCAGCACCTACACTTTTTGCATTAAACCACAGTTGCCAGGTGTCTGACCAGGTTTCCAGCTTTGCCAGATCATCCTGCCATCCCTCTAGGTCATCCACCACCGCTCCCATCTTGGTGTCATCAGCAAACAGACTGATCTTGCTCTGATGCCCAATGATATGTCTGCAGTGAATATCCCAAACAGCACTGGTCCCAACATTGAGCCCTGCAGAACACCGCTCGTCCACTACCCTTGTGGATGAGGCTCCCACCCACCACCACCACCCCGTTGCCTTCCTGAAGCCAGTTCTACCGTCTCACCAACTTTTCACCCACTTTTGCGCCTTCTAACTTACTTTCTAGCCTCCCATGTGGCACGAGTCTAATGTCTTACTGAAATCCAGGTACCGGACATCCACTGTATGGGCCCCGATCCAATTGCCTACTTACCCAGTCATAGAACTCCACCAGGTTGGTTTGGCAGGATCTGCTATATGAAGACAAGACATCCTGTCTGCTGTCCTGTAGTCCTTGGCCTCCAGGAGGGCCACCAGCCTCTCCTTCAGGATAGTCTCCATCAGCTTACCCATGACGGAGGCTCACCAGTCTGTAGTTCCCCAGGACGCTCTTTGGAGGGCATCACATGAGCCATCCTTCAATCCTGAGGTACACACCCTGAGTGTAGTGAGGCATTAAATATGTTCGCCAAGGTCCTGCAAGGACCTCTGCCAGTCTCTTCAGTACCCTGTGGTGGATGCCATCTGGGCCTGGTATTTTGTCCACCTTCACTGGCCCTCAAACTCTCCAGAACCCTGCCTCCATGATTTCCCGCCTGTCACCCTCCCCTGTTTCTGTCCTTCCTTTCCCCTTAGGTATCACCCCCTTTTCTTCTTAGTAAGTACCAAGCAGCAGTAATCATTTAGCTCTTCTGCCTTATCACCCCTACTTCCACCAACCCCTTCCTAATCCATACTATATGGTCCTTAAGTTCCCTTTTCTTCCTGATGTACCTGAAGAAGTCTCCCCCCTTCTAATGCCTTACATCAGCCTGAGCTCCATAGATGCCTTGGCTCCTTACTACCCATGTCACTCCTTCAATTTCTTCAGGTACCTCCCTGTCCTCCCCTCCTGTTTTCTTTGTCCCTCCTAAAGGGAGCCCTTTCCTCCTTACCTTTTCCAAGACCTCCTTGCTCACCCAGCTAGGTTTATTTGCCCTAGCCTTATTGCTCTGGGTCTTGCTGCAGGTTCTGGTTGCCTCCACTATCCCCAGATTTATGAGCTCCCACCTCTGGTTAGTGCCCATACTAGGTTGAATTCTGGCCAGGTACCCTTTTACCACTTTTCCTATCCTTCCAAAGTCGCCTCCTGAAGTCCAGCACCCTTGTGCCAGATTCCACTACATCCTTACCTATATATCCAATGTGAGCCATAGTAGTGGTGGTCACTCCCTGCCAGCGGTTCTTCCACCCTAAGTTACCTCACAAACACCCCATTTGCCAGCACAAGGTCAAGGGTATTCCTCAACCTGGTTGGCTCACTGACCATTTGCATCAGGAAGCTGTCCTGGAAGGCATCCAGCAGTACCTTCTCCCTATTGTTCCTGGTTGTTGGGGTACTCTAGTCCACTCCTGGCATGTTGAAGTCCACCACAGTCACCACACTACCTCTTCTTGCAGGTCCTCCTTATCTGTCCCGCTAGTTCCCTGTCTAATTCCTCTGTCTGAGAGGGCAGCCTGTACACCACTCCCATTCTGAGAGTCCTATTCTTGGAATCCTGGATTTGCATCCATAGTGACTCCATACTACCCTCCTCCCTTCCTCCCTTACACACTTCAGTCCTTCCCTCACATATAGTGCCACCCTCCTCCTTTCCCAGTCACTCTGTCCATGCAAAATAACCTTGCAATTGCACGACAGGTCCCAGTCATTGCATTGGGTGGCCCGTTTTCTGTGATGGCTGCAGTGTCCACCTCTCCCTCTGCCATGAGAGTCTGTAGCTCTTCAGTTTTCTTCCCAAGGCTCCTAGCATTAGGGTGACCACCTTCCATCCCTCCCCTCTTCCATCTTGCCCTCCTTTTCTAGCATCACCAATAGTACTTGCCCTTTGTCCTTTGTCACTGTTGTATGGGGTAAGCTCCATGGCTTCCCAACCTGTGGTCTCTGCATGTCCCTTGCCCTTGCCACCCCCACCCCTGCTCTAGTTTAAATTCCAACTTACATAGATACAGAGACAATGTTGTCAGACTAAGCCCCAGCCCACCCAGTCTGCCCATTTGAGCTTGTAAGTTCACTTTATGTTTTCCTAGAAGTCTGTTGCCCCTCACCCTACCTTCAGAATTCCTTTATGTCTATCCCATGCATTCTTAAATCCTGTGATTGTTTCAGCCCCCACCACTTCCTCTGGCAGGGTGTTCCGCTTGTCCACCACCTGTTCTGTGAAGAAATTCTTCCTTATGTTTCCTCTGAATCATCCTCCTCCAACTTCATCCCATGCCCTCTGGTCCTGGAACATCTTTTTCACTTAAAAATAGTGTATTCCTGCACCCTGTTCCTCCTGTAAGATACTTGTATGTCTCTATCATATCCCTCTCCCTCCTCTCCTCCAGGGAGTACATATTCAAGTCCTTCAACCTTTCCCCACAGGACTTGTGATGGAATCCATGTACCATCTTTGTTGCCCTCCTCTGAACCTTCTCTACCCTGTCTATGTCCTTACATAGATAAGGTTTCAGAACTGTACTCTGTACTCCAGGTGGGGCCTCACTAGTGTCTTGTATAGTAAATTATGACCTCCTTTTCCTGCTGGTGATGCCCTGCCTATGCAACCAGCATCCTATTTGCTTTACCTGCTGCCTTGTCGCACTGTTTCTAACTTGAGGTCATCAGAGATGATAACCCCAGGATCCCTTTCCTGCTTGGTGCATGCTATATCCTCACCCCCAACTGATATATTGTGACAGGGTTTTGTGCCCCACATGCATTATCTTGCTCTTCTTGCATTGAATTTCAGCTGCCAACCCATGACCATTCTTCAAGTTTCTTCAGGTCCCTTCGCATTTGTCTACACCCTCTAGTGTATCTACTCTGTTACAGAGCTTTGTGTCATCAGCGAACAGGAAATTTGCCTTCTGGGTCCTCACGTAGTGTCACTGATGAAGATGTTGAATAGGACTGGTCCCAGCACTGATCCCACTTCCTCTGTGTACTCCTCCATCCTCTATTTTAACACTTTCTTCCCTCCTCGCTTAGTGTAGTCTGTCCTTGGCATAGAAACTACTGTCCTCACAGGTCCCTCCCCACCCCCCACTAGCCCATACCTTAGCATGACAATTAGTTCTTAGCCATCTGTTAAATTCCTTTATTCTCAGCTTTCTTGCTGTGCTTGTCTCTGGGCACTGGAAGTATTTATGAGAAACTTGCTGATCTTTCTGCCCCTCACATAATTGTCCTAGTTAATCAAACCACCTCTGACCATATCTATTGTCTTGTCAGCCAGGTCGTCTCGACCCCAAATGTATAACTAAATGAGGCTTGTCCCCACCCTTTTAGCATATTTTAGAACAGGTTGCCCCACCCTTTCCACTCTCATTCCTAGCATGGCCTCCACCCAAATTGTGACTGTGCCTCTCCCTTTGCTGCCCCCACCTGACTCCCTCTTAGTATTGAGTCCCCCAGCACTAAGATTCCACCCTCTTACTCACTGCTTGTTTCTGCTCCTCCTCACCTCTCACTCCCGGCTCCTTCTCTTCCTTCTGCACAGTAGTTCCCCTTCTGCCCCTGTTGTAATTCTCCCAGCAGAATTCCTCCAGTTTCATCCAGACGTCTATCAATTACTTCCTCCACTCACCTCCTTCCTCCTCCTTCCCTCTAGTACTGCAAAAATTTTCTGAAGACCCTTCAACCATGCCCTGCCATCTCTCCTCATAGTAACCCATTCCTTCCTTTCGAGTCCATGACTGTTACCACTACTCCTCCTCCCTCACAAGTCCCTTTCTCCTCTCTTCCGTTTTGTCTTTCTCCCTGACCTGGTTTCCCTGACATCTTTCTTCTTGGCCTGGGCCCCCTGTCTCTGCTCCTTCTTCTGACCTCTCCTCCCTCCCTGCTGTTGGCTCAAATTACCTCCCTCCTCCAGTGTTGGGCTATAACCTCCCAGTCTGCCTTGCCTGTCTTAATTCCTCCTACAGACCATCAAGCTCCTTTCTAAGTTTCTCTATTGGCTGCACACTAAACATCCCCCACCCTTCACACAATTTTTAGAAAGATTGGCTACGGCAGTTGTTGCAGCCTACCACCCTGCCTATGGCTCATTCATTGCCCACCAGTGATCCCCCACCCTTCGAGATGAAGGATACCCAACACTCCCCTAAGTCTCCCCTCTCCACCCTCTATCAGGCAAAATATTCTTCTCCTTTTCTCAATTTCCCTTACCCCCTTTGTCATGACACTTTAGATAGATTGAACAACTGCTTTTACATTCCTATCCCTCCTGTCCACACCCAAAAAGAAACTGTAAGCAACTATTGCACAGCCTCCTTCAAACTCCTACCTCCTTTCCACAAAGCAAACACAGTGCAAAAACAGGTATCAATAAAAGCTCCTTGTGTTGCTGTTACTTCCTTCCACTGAGATAGCAGTCACCTCTTCACTCGCTGTTGTTCCTTTCCTGGATGTCTGCTTTTGCTGTGACAGGTGCATGTACTTTGCCCTTCTGGGGAAGTGATGTCAGAACCCCGGTATAAAGACATTTTGTACCTGGGCGAGGCAGTGAGGGTCAGGAGGGAGGACCAGCCTGTGCCCTCCAGAAACAATCAGGTAACTGAGGCTCCTGGTCAGACAATTAGCACCCTTCCCCCACTATGCGCTAAACTTTGCAGCTAGTGAAGACAGCAAAAACAATCACAACTCAACTAAAAGCACAAAAAATAGGTTTGATACCAAAAGTCTCTAATTCAAACAGCCTCACCAACAACACACCAAAATAGGCTTGAAATTAGAAGATATAGGTTTCCATGTGTACATACTGTAACACAGCACTGGCAGAGTTGTGGAAGGGCGTTATCTCCAGCATGTCTGTTCCATTTTCTCTGCCAGGACTACAAAGCATGGTGCACACACTACATGCCCAGAAGGCATTGCACCACAGCCCAGCTAGCTGAGTGCTTGATTGAGAACAGGTGCAGGAGAGTGACTGCCTGCATACAAGAGAAGGCTCAAACAATTGCTCTCTCAGTACCTGATTAGGAAACAGGAGTGGAAGCTGGCTGGTGAGCATTTGTAGCAAGAAGGAAAAGAAAGAGAATTTTGAAACAACTGACTTCCCTGCTTTGACCTTTTGTTTATGGCAGGACTATGAATTGGATCTTGACTTTGGACTGGCTGAAAACCGGCACTGGTAAATGACTTTCATTTGAAACAAAGTCCAAGAGACTCTTTTCTGATTTGTTTGTTTGCCTCAGAAATAGCTTAGCTATCTGGGATATAGACAGGGAACTGAAAATTCACTGTGTAGGTAGCTCTCAACAAAGTGCCAGGTATTATTTTCTTTTTGTTTTGTTTGCATCCTGAGTTATTTTTGAATGTACCTCTCTCAGTATTTTTACTAATAAACATACAGGCATAGTGCTGTGTGACCCAGAATATCCTATGTCGTGGTGCAAAGTGCTCTATCCCCACCTACAAGATCCCAGTGCAACACAACCCCTCACTGTGTTACAGTGGTGGAGAATGCGGGCAAGGTGTGTGGATAACAACAACACTAACACAGTGAAACAGCCATGGAGAACCTGCTGCAGCAGCTTATGCAAGCAAATCTGGCCCAGCAGTCGCAAACCAACAACAGACAGAGACCAACAGACTGCTGCTGGAAGAGCAACGGAGGGACAACAAATGTTGAACTTGGAGCTACAGCCGACTTGCCGCAGAGGTAGCAAAAGGAAGGAAGCCTGACCAGCAGGTGTTTCCATTGTAGCTGGACATTTCCTGCAGAAGATGACAGCCAGCGATGATATGGAAGCTCATCTGAGAACTTTTGAAAGGACTGCAAACAGAGAAGAATGGCCTCAAAGCAAGTGGGCTGGCATTCTGGCCCCTTCCTCAGTGGTGATGCAAGAAGGCGATATGACCTTGAATCAGAGGACGCTGATGACTATGACAAGTTGAAAAGGAAACTTTTGCCGCCTTTGGAGTAATAATAGTAGTGAGGGCTCAGCGATTCCACTCATGGGCATTTCAACCAGAGAAAGCTCCCTGCTCACAGATGTTTGATCTGATTCACTTAGCCCAAAAATGGCTGCAACCTGAAACCCTGACGCCTACTGCAGTGGTGGAAAGAGTGGTGCTGGATCATTTCACCAGAGGGCTGCCCTATGATTTGAAAAAAACATCAGTCAAGGCAGCCCTAGCACAGCAGAGGGCCTAGTAGACCTTGTGGAAAGGTACCACGCCACGGCTGAGCTCTTAAAGACTACCAGACCTGAAAGGATCAGTTCTGACAAGAGAACTCACCGGGAGCAAGACAAAGAGCCATCCACTGCACAACACAGCCGGAAGAGAAAGAGAAGGAGCAGGGACCAGATGACTACAGCACCAGCAGAGGGCCAGAACTTGTTTGAAGCAAGAAGGGAGTGATGGACTGAGATACCAGAACCTGTTTCACATGTGGAGAACCAGGACACATTTCTTGGAAATGTCCTAAGAAAGATGAGCCAATGCAAGTAGAAGCAACCCTGTCCAAACAGTGTAATGTCATCACTGCCTCCTGGGGAATCATAGTCAACCTCCTCGCATCAGTCCAGTCTAAATACAGAACCAGGAAGTGGACGCATTGTTACTCCGCAGTATGGTGACACTAGTCAGACCCTCTTTAGCACCCATCAGCCAAGTGAGTGACAACAACCCCATTTCCATCACATGCATCCATGGGGACACCAAGACATATCCCACAGCACACCTTGAAATAAAAACAAAGGAAGGTGTGTTTACTGGAACAGTGGATTGGTGAAGCAGTTGCCTTTCCCTGTGTTGTTAGGACGAGATGTCCATTCTTCCAAAGACTTTGGAAATGAGAAAAGACAAAGACAAAGAGGAGGATAAAGACCATGAAGACAAAGACAAAGACAAAACAAAGATGAAGACAAAGAGGAAGACAAAGACAATGAGGACGACAAAGTGTATACAGTGTCCGACAAACCTGAAAGAAAAAAAATACGTCAACACTATGGTACAAGTCTTCATGGAGAAGACAATGATAAGGAAGACGGAGGAGCAGATGTCACAGAAGACACTCCAGAGGACTTAGAAGGGGCAATTTCTTCACACTAACATGCACACAGTACAGAGGAAGATTTGGGACAGCACAACTGGAAGATCCTACACTCCAGCACGCCAGAGGAAATGTGAAAGTGGTGGATGGGAGGCCTTCAACCCTGACCAGCCCCTCCCTACCCACACTTTGCTATGAAAACAACTTGCTGTATCAATTACACAAACAGTCGATATACTGACAGAGCAGCTGCTCGTGCCCCAGCCCTTTCGGGCACCGGTAATGCATTTGGCTCATAGCCACCTCTTGGAGGACATCTGGGAATGGATAAACAAAAGAGAGACTGCTGAATCGCTTCTTTGGCCGGGGTCCACGCTGAGGTGGAACAATATTGTCACTCCTGTCCAGAGTGCCAGCAGAGAGCTCCACAACCCTCTTTCCGAAATCCATTAGTTCCTCTGCCAATCATCAAACACCCTTTGAGCGGATTGCCATGGACCCTGGTAGACCCTTGGTGAAGTCTGCAAAGGGTTTCAGTACATCCTGGTGGTAGTAGACTATGCTACCAGATACCCTGAAGCCATTCCCTCATGGAACCCGACAACCAAGAGCATCGCCTCGAGAACTAGTGCAGATGTTTTCCAGTCGGATACCCAAGGAAATCCTCACTGACCAAGGAACACCCTTTATGTCCAGACTAATGAAGGATCTGTGCCGGCTTCCAAATCAAACAGCTGTGCACGCCCATGTATCGTCTCAGACGGATGGGCTCATGAAAGATTCAATAAAACATTAAAGAGTATGATTAAAAACCAAGGAGTCAGATGGATGGAAGTGGGACCAATTGTTGCCATATCTAATGTTTGCCATCCATGAAGTGCCCTGCCGCCTACAGGATTTTCCCCATTTGAACTGCTGTATGCCCACGCCCATGAGGTCTCCTTGACATAAAGGAAACATGGGAGCACCAACCCTTGCCCCCACCAAACCATCATTGAACACGTGGAAGGGATGAGAGAGCGATTAATGCCATAATGCCCATTGTGAAGGAACATATGCAAAAGACCCAAGAAGTTCAAAGTAGAGCCTATAACATCGTAGCACCCAGAGAGTTTCAGCCTGTGACAGAGTGTTGGTACTTGTCCCCACCTCCGAAAGTGCAAGTTCCTGGCCACCTGAGAGGACCCTACGAGGTACTTGAAAACCAATTCAATTATAAGGTAAAACAACCGGTAGATAAAGCCTGAACAAATATATCACATCAATTTGTTGAAAAATGGGTGGACCGTGATGTCTTCTGGAGTGAAACAAACTCCTGTCCAGATGAGGAAAACCCTCAGAGACGCAGTGACGGTTGGAGACCTGACACCAAGTCAGAAACAAGACATCTTCAATTCCTTGACAGAAATAAAGATGTTTCTCTGATTGGCCCGCAACACTTGACTTATCCACATGACATTGTGACCCTCCAGGAACGTGGTACACCTTAAGCCATATCGTGTTCCGAAGTATGCCAATTGCGATAAAGGAAGAGGTTAAAAGATGTTAGATCTGGGAGTAATTGAAGAATCTCACAGTGCCTGGTCTAGCCCTATAGTGCTTGTCCCAAACCTGATGGATCAATCAGGTTCTGCAATGATTTCAGAAAACTGAATGAGATTTCAGCTTTTGATGCATACCCAATGCCGCGAGTAGATGAACTCATCGAAAGACTGGTAACAGCCCGCTTCATCAGCACTCTTGACCTGACGAAAGTTACTGGCAAGTCCCCTTGACAAAGCGCAGAGAGAAGACTGCGTTTGCCACCACTGATGGCTTGTATCAATATACAATGTTTCCTTTTGGTTTACATGGAGCTCCAGCCACATTTCAACGCCTGATGGACCGTGTGCTGTGACCCCACCAGGAGTATGCTGCTACTTATTTAGATGATGTCATTATTCACAGTCACACCTGGGACAGCCACTTAAAGAAACTGCAAGCTGTGACGCAGTCCTCCGAGAAGCAGGGCTCACAGCCAACCCAAAAAATGTACCTTAGGGTGAGTAAGCACAGTACTTGGGTTATACAATAGGAAGAGGCCTTATTAAGTCATAAGAAAAAAGTTGCTGCCATTCAAGATTGGCCACAACCGTCAATAAAAACAAGTAAGGGCATTTTAGGGACTTACAGGCTATTACAGAAGGTTTATTCAAAACTTTGCTACTATAGCAGCCCCCTCAGTGACCTCACGTGTAACAGCCAACCTAACATGGTGAAATGGACTCCTGAAGTAGACAAAGCTTCTGTTGTTGAAACTGGCACTGTGTGCCTCTCCTGTCTTGAATTCCTGACTTCTCCAAACTCATGATTGTACAAACTGATGCATCTGAAACGGGTCTGGGTACAGTCCTGTCACAGGAGGTTAATGGTGAAGAACACCCGATCATATACTTGAGCCGTAGCTATTGCCACGTGAGGGTCACTTTGCCACGCTGAGAAGGAATGCCTCGCATCAAATGGGCACTTGAGTCTCTGAAGTATTACCTGCTGGGCTGTAAGTTTCTTCTTGTTACTGATCATGCCCCTGACGTGGATGAGACAGGCTAAGGAAAGAATGCGCGTTACCTGATGGTTTCTGAGTTTACAGCCCTTCGATTTTAGATTGTTCACTGTGGCGGTGCCAAGCATGCGAATGCAGATGCTCTTTCCCGATCCACTCTTTTTTTCTGTTGCTGCTCAGCCCGAGGGGGCTAAGCTGAGGGGAGGTATGTAACGCAGCACTGGGCAGAGTTTTGAAGGGTGTTATCTCCCAGCACGCTTGTTCCATTTTCTCTCTGCCAGGACTACAAAGCATGGTGCACACACTACAAGCCCCAGAAGGCATTGCACCACAGCTCCAATTAGCTGAGTGCTTGATTGAGAACAGGTGCAGGAGAGTGACTGCCTGTATACTAGAGAAGGCTCAAACAATTGCTGTCTCTAGTACCTGATTAGGAAACAGGCGTGGAGGCTGGCTGGTGAGCATTTGTAGCAAGAAGGAAAGGAAGAAAGAGAATTTTGAAACAACTGACTTCCCGGCTTTGACCTTTTGTTTGGCGTACTATGAATTGGATCTTGACTTTGGACTGGCTGAAAACCCGACACTGGTAAATGACTTTCATTTGAAACAAAGTCCAAGAGACTCTTTTCTGATTTTGTTTGTTTGCCCCAGGAAATAGCTTAGCTATCTGGGATATAGACAGGGAACTGAAAATTCACTGTGTAGGTAGTGCTCAACAAAGAGCCAGGTATTATTTTCTTTTGTTTTGTTTGCATCCTGAGTTATTTTTGAATGTACCTCTCTCAGTATTTTTACTAATAAACATACTAGAGCATAGTGCTGTGTGACCCTTGAATATCCTATGTCGTGATACAAAGTGTGCTCATATCCTCTCCACAAGATCCCAGTGCAACACAACCCTCACTGTGTTAGAATACTTACATATATTACATGTACTGTAGATACAAATTCACATATTAAATCACATTTCATCAGAAATTATACAGTTATAAGAAATAAACGTGATTGCATTACAGTGAACTTTGGCATCATAGGAATACAGTTTTGAACTAAGTACAAACTTCTTTAAGGACTCACTGATCACTGTTACAAAGAAGTAATCTTTAATTTCTTATTGGTGGGAACATTTCATTCCATACCTTGCAGCATTATTATACTGAAAGGTCATCTGAGCGATATCTATTTCTTATTCTTGGAATTTTAAGCTTCAGTGCAACCATCCCTAAATTCATATCTTGATCGTCCCTCTCATACTTCACAGATAGACTACCCTTGATTAGTCCATTTTTGCCTTGAATATCAGATACAACCACTGTTTCTTAAGTCGATTGCCAGGCTGTCCTAATTCAACGATGGTACATTACACAGTGATGGGTTGAAAAGGAACAGCCTAAGACAAATCTGGCCAGTCCGTTGTATGTGGCATTCACTCTCTCCAGTGATTTCAGATTAGCATACCCATAGACCAAACTTCCACTCTCCAAGACTGGTAAAATAAGCTGCATAGCTATCATATTTCTCATCTTAAATGTAACTGTTCAGGCTGCCCTCTTTAATGCTCCTATTCTTAAATTTACTTTACGTACAGTATTATCTATATGTTTTTGATATGACAAAACGCTGTCTGATAAAATTCTGAATATTTATAATTTTAGTGATTAATAGTTTTGGCCATCCAAAGTCACTATTTCAACATCTTGTGTGCCTTGTGATCCATTTTATTTTGTTTGGTTTGAAAAATCATAACTTGTTTTCTTAGTACTTAACTCTAAATTTGATCTATGAAACCAGTCCCTAGTAGGTGAAAATTAGCCTGGACCTACTCAGCATTGCTCTTTACATGTTTCCTGTTGCTAGTATCACAATGTCATGTGCATATAATCGTATATGAGTATTTTGTAAATGGGATTGTGACGGCCTGGATCTGACATTGAAAGATTATCAAGATGGAATCTCTTGCTCCCTCAGCTATGACACTCTCTGAGTTGGTGGGTGAGTGTGCAGAATCTGAGCAAGGGTTCCATTGGAACTCCCAGAATTGATTCTAACAATGGATGCCAGTCTGCACATTGGTGAGGGAGGAAGGCAGTTCAAACCAACTACCCAATCAGGGAACTTGGTCAATGCAGGAACAGCATCTCCACATAAATGTTCTAGAAATGAGGAGGTTCTCCTGGCTCCTCGTCAAATTCAAAATCTGCTGCAGACCAAAGTGAAAAAATAAGGTCAGACAGTGCTGTTACAGTGGCGCATATAAACAATCAAGGCACCACAAAGAACAGGGAGATGCTAAAAGAGGCCTCCAATCTTCTCAGATAGGCAGAGGAGAAACTTCTCTCTCTTGTTAGCAGTATCCTTGGCAGGGAGTTGAATATTCAAGCAGACTGGCTAAGTCATGAAAATGTTCATCCTGGGGAGTGAATTTTGAGCCCAGAGGTGTTTGACCTTCTGTGCAACAGGTTCAGTCAGCCACAGATCAGTCTATTCACATCCAGCTACACTGCTCAGACTCCAAGGTCATACAAAAATAAGACATTCAAGAGGAAGCTTCCTCCTAGTATTTCCAGAGTGGCCAAAGAGGACCGTGGATCTTGGACTTAGTGAACCTAAATCAGCAAGCACCTTTTCACTTTCCAGTGTGAGGAGACCTTCTGTCTCAGGGTTTCATTCTGCACCCAAATCCATGAGTGATGCAGTTCGCAGCCTGGCTCCTAGAAGGAGAAGGCTCCTAAAGCTGAGTTTGTCTAATAAAGTAGTGGATTCTTTGATGGCTGCCAGGAAACTTCACTTCTGCAGCTTATGCTCAAGTATATGGACCAACTTTTCATACTGGGCCAGGGGAAGGATCTTAAGCATTCCATAGCCTCAATTTCACAGTTTTTGGATTTCCTGCAAGAAGGTATAGAAAGGGTTGGCACGAGCACATTCAGAGGTCAGGTTTCCTCTGTCTGAGCTTTCTTGGGCTTTTCTCTAGGGACTACTGTAGAGGTTATTTGTTTTCTGTGTGTGGTTAGCAGGAGTTGTCCTGTGTTCCAATCCCCAGTTCCTCCATGGGATCTAAATCTGGTTCTGAATGCTCTTTGTAAAAAGCCTTTTGAATTACTGTCATCTATCTTGCTGGATGTGTTGCTTACAAAGTGTGGTTTTGTTACTGTATTCTCAGCCAGCAGGATTGGTGAGCTCAGGCCTTATGGAGCCATATCTTATGCATAACGACAAGATGATCCTCAGACCTGTCCCATCTTCTGTCCCAGAAGTACCCATGGCTTCCATGTGCTCCAGAAAATATGCCTTCAACCTTCTGTCTGCAATCATCTCACCCAAGAGAGAAGGAGTTGCACAAGTTGGATTTGCATTGGGCCATTAGGATATACCTTAAATAGGCACCTGAGTCCCGGAATTCAGATAGCTATGTTTGTTCTCTTGGAGCAGCCAAGCAGGGTCAGGAGCTTCATGGCTACCCTAGCTAGGTGGGTGATGGTCTGCATTGCTAAGGCTTAGGTCACGTGAAAAGAGGAGGCTCTGGCCTCATCAAGGCCCACTCCACCAGGGCTATGACCATGTCCTGGGTGGACAGAGGTGAAGCATTGGTTTTAAAATTATGCAAGGCAGCTACTTGGTCTTCCATCCACACATTCACAGAATATACAAACTGCATGTTCAGAGTTCTGCTGATGCAGTTTTGATCGAGAGTGTTGCAGGCTACAGTTCACAAGTAATTTCTTCAGTACTTATTTTGGGCGTGCAGGATAATATTCTCCCCTCCTGGCTGTTCTTGGTACTGCTTCTTAGAACCCAGTTATTTGAATACCCATTGACAGTGTGGAGCACTACAGAAAGAAGAAATTCTTCATTACCATCATTTCCTTTTCTGTTAGCTCCAACATTGTCAATGGGACCCACCCAGGAGCCTTCCTCCTGTGGGACAATATTATCCGGTATTCCAGTGGAGGATGTCCTTTGTTAATCAAAACCCTTATGACATTATCAGGGTGTCCCTCTATTTATCCTGCTGTAAAAAAGGATGTTTTCTAAACAGACAGCGACCTTGTATGTTAACAGGTTTAGTTGCCTATCACTGAAGTGTTTTCCTTGTTGCAGGTAGTCTCACTGCATACAGTTTTGCCTGCCAAAGTTCATCATTGTGTTTGCCAGTGTTAGATTTCATAAGATTGCTGGTGAAGGACGTTCTTGTTGGCTGTTGACCTCTTTTTCAATAAGAGGACCGACTCAACCAAGCCTTGTGTCCAGTACAGAGTATATCTTCTTTCAGAGGTCTGCCATAAGGTAAGGCAATTTTCTACTTAAAGTGTAGAAGGAAAGTTACACAAGTAATTAGATAATTGTTTCCTCTTATAAAATAGGAAAATATGGTAGCTTTTTGATGCACTCTGAGGTCAGTAGTGACTGGGAGTTGCTGCTGCTTGGAATCCTCACATGCCCAACATTCTAACTCTTGGCTGTGCCATTCCCTAGTAGGGATGCACTATACCCAGTTGTTGTGAATACCCTTTGACAATATTGGAGTTAACAGAAAAGTAAATTATAGTAAGTATGAAGAAATTTCTTCTTTCTAAGGTCTCTCCAAGAGTACTGGTGCATTGTAAATCAGTATCTGCAAATTCATAGAGTTATGATTATATTAAGCATAAAGATATATCAGAATACCCATATCCTTACTACATGCAAAGGGCAATATCCATATTAGCAGTGTGTAGCATTCTCCAGTGATTATCAGCCTCCTAAAATCATGAGCCACCATAAGTCCTGAGGCCTGCAACATGTATTCCCTTACACATCATTTCTAAACACCAAATGCTTCTGTTTCAGTGCTGAAAGTTAGAGATCTTCCAGGATTTCAGGGATTAAAGTTAGATATTTTCCAAGAATGAATCTTCCCTATTTATCCCCACTTATGGATCTGTGCCAGAGGCACTAAAACCCCATGGAGCAAAGTCTTTTGCAGTCTATAGCTTAGGGAACCGATGTTGATGCTGGCATTGCCCACATGGCAGGCGTAATGACGTGGTGTTTGTGGGTTGGTCACTATCCGATGCTGACCCACTACCTTCCTCAATTCTCTTTTCCTGCCATCAAGTGCACACTGTGGTAGTGTTAGTCATGATGTATTACTGTGTCACAACTCCTTCCTTGGTTCATTGCTGTCTGATCATAACCTGACCCCTTGTGCCTGCAGAACCTTTTCTTTCCAAGAGGCACAACAAAAGGCCTCCAAGCAAAAGAAGCTGCAGAAGGATGGCCCCAAATGTGTCAGTGCTCCTGTGGGGGCACATCACCATTCAGGACCAGCATGGCGTATGTTGGACCTGCTGCGTGAGAGCGTGACATGGATAGGTGCGATGCCTGGTTTTCCATGGACTATCATATCTTAGAAATCCGCATGCTAAAATGAGTTCACAGGGCCCCACTTTTGGAGGTAGGCATTGCACTAGGGACATCAAGGTACAATCCCTTGGCTCTTCCCTGATCCCCTTCCCAGTACTATACATACTAAGGCAGACCAGGCCTCTTCACGTGCTTGCCCACTGGAGATATGGAAAGACATGGGGGAGGGGTCAGATGGACAGTCGATCTCCCTGGGGACCGCTGAACACCCTCTCAATTGGTTTGCCCTCCAGAGCAGTGGACGTCCCTGGTGGTGAGGCCAAAGCGATTTGCTGTATTACACCAGTGAGTACCTTGGTGTTGTAGACCAGTGCTGCATCGGCTCCTCACACAGAGGCCAGTACTAGTGAGTGGGATGGTGCTGACCACAAGACCAGGCCCTCTTCTGGTACTGTTCACGGTGCCAGGAGAGGAAGCCTTCAGAGCCACTCCTTCTTGGGCCTTTGTGGTAGTTATCATTCCTTCTCCTGAGCTGTTGAATGACCCAGAAGAGGAAACTGGTGATGACCTTGGGCCTGTAGAGGACTGGTGGAGGATGGGGGCCTTCCTGGGTTTGGTTCCAGGCCTGGCTTGGTGGTGGAAGCTTCTGAAGGGTAGTTTCTATGATCAGTGCCGGGCGGTGCAGGATCACTTTCTGGTGCTGTTCATGGTACTGGTTCGGGTCCTGGTGCCATTCCCAGTGCTGGCTCTGTTCCTGGCACTGTCCATGGCACCAGGGACATAACCAACTTCATTGGCCGTGAAAGTTCTGACACTTGCTCCCTTGGAGGCTCTGGCCTAGAAGGCTCTGGTGAGTGGAGAATCTTGGGGTCTGGGTCTGCAGCCCTCTCTGCTTAGAGTAGGTGGTAACTCTAGCAGGAGTCATAGTGCTGGTTTGGACCCATCTTTCTCCCTGAACTGACTGGCATGTCCCTGGTGGAGATCAGGACTGCCCTGCGGGATGTACATGACTCCGCAGTCCCCACCTTGGGGCTTCTTCCCATGGGCACTGTCTTGACTGGTTCATTGTTGTTGATCGCTCACTGACAGGTGAGTATGGCGAGCTCTGCCCTGGGAGAGGTCCCTGAGCATTCTCGCAGCCCTGGCAGAGGACCTAAGCTAGTCTCCAATGACACTTCTCCTCCCTTTCAGGTATTTTGGTCCTCTTGGGCCTGTGACCTGGGATCAGTTGAATGATGGCTGGTGTATTTTACAGTACCACCTAGAGATGACTAGGCCATTTTCAGGCCTGGAAGCCCTGAACTGCCGCCTCCTGCACCCAGCTCCTCCTCTCTTCCCACCCTCCTCCGGAAGAGGATACTCTGCCCATCTCTCCTGTGACGCTGAGTACACCAGTAGTTCCTGGGGAGATTATGCAGGAGCTGAGCCTTCAATATTTTTCTAGTCAGACTGTGAGGGACCGTCTACCCTCCCTGCCCTGAACAAAAGTAAGTCAGAAGCCATACTGCTCGCCTCGGGATCACTTCTTTCAGAACAGGATCTGACCCAGTTAAAGCAGCAACTTCAGCAGCACCTTTAATTCTAAATTTTGTCCCCACACATGTGGAGATAGTTTTTGCCACTAGCATTACCAAGATTCTGGCATCATAACACTGTTTGTACTGAAGCTAGGAGTTAGGGCTTACAGCTTTGATTATAATTTGTGTGAACATCTGTAACAGCTGCCTGCTTGAAATCCAGGATCTAGGCCAAAATCCCAGTTTGAATGCTAGTACAAAGGGGCCTTAAGCTCGGGACATTACTTGCCATTCTGGGCTTGTTTGAAACCAGCTGGCGTGTGTAACTGCCGCAGCCAGGAAAGGCAGGCGAGATGCTTGCAGCCCAATTTGTACACTTAGGAAACGAAAAGAAAAACACAAAGAGGGGTTTTAAATTGTAACAGGGCAGAGATTTGAAACTGGAGCCCTTCCCTTACTGAAACGCCCATCCCTGCTGTACTTAAGTGTGCTCACTCACCCTTTTCTTGTCCACAGACCGGGACCGGGACCCAGGAGGTCATGAGGAGCTTTGCACAGCAACCCTCCCCAAGCCAGACTGTGAGGACCATCTTCCCTCCTGCCCTGAACAAAAGTAAGTCAGAAGCGTACTGCTCGCCTCGGGATCGCTCCTTTCAGAACAGGATTTGACCCTGCCGGCGCGCAGTGCCGCTCCCCTACTGCCCCTCACCACCCTTGGTCGACACTCCACTTTATAGTGGTGCTCACGTGAATGCAAAACCTATCAGCTCCTTTTCCATTAGTCGGTTATATGGAGCTAACCCTAGAGGGCACACCAATAATTAAGCACTTCTCAATTGACAAGCAACATGTTAAGCAGCCAAATGTCATTATTACAAGCTATGCTAATCCTGGCACTTGCTGCTCACTCCTCCCTCTTACAGAACACAGCAATAATCTGTCAAATAATCTCCTTAATGCCCACTACCCTTATTCCAACTTAACCAAATTCCTAAGCTGCAAGTGGACCTGCACAGGCTAGGCTACCACCCCAGCCCACCCCTCACCTCATGAACACACACAACCCCCTACTTCTACAAGCACTAATAGCCCAAGTAACCCAATCAATCCCCATACCGTGCAGTCCTCTAAAGAACCATATCAGCGCCACGTCACACCAAAAACTATTATAAGCGACTACACCTAGCTGCACTCAGGCATGCACTCCTATTCCTATTATTATTGGCGGAGATATACACCCAAATCCAGGGCCTTCTCTGGATAGCATAAAAAGAAGACAGGGTAACTGGTCTTCTACTATCCTCTTAAATATCCGCAGCCTGCCTAAAAAGCTAACACTACTACAAGGTTGGGTAGCACAACTCACCAGACATTCTTGCTCTATCCAAACATGGCTCACAAGAAATGTCCCAGATTCATCAGTTGCTCTAAACAACTACACAATTTTCAGAGATGACAGAGTGGACAAGAGGGGTGGAGGTTGTGCTATTTACGCAGACCGCACTTCAACCATTACTCATTCCCCTACCACCACCGCCCAAGGGCACAAGCCATTACAGTCAAAATAACGGTAGGATACCATGGAAACCGCTATACATAATGGTGGTCTACATACCCAACAACCAAAAACTAGCCTTTGACTCCATACTGGCCAGTATAGCGCTGCTCCCCTAGAAGTGAGCTCATAGTAATGGGTGACTTCAATATTAACTGGCTTACTACCTCAGCAGACCCTTTAAAGACTGCTACAGCACACGACCTTACCCAAGTTGTCCAGACCCTACACGGCTAGATCCCAGGACAGGAACTCAAACCCTCCTGGACCTAATATTAATAAATGCACCCAATCACCTCACTAATGTCAAGGTCCTCCCAGACGTCCTTAGTGACCACTCCTGCCTCTGGTCAAACAAGAGTCCCTGCATTACCCAAAATCTTGCTCCAGGCATATCAAAAAGGTGCGATAACCAAGATTCTTCACTCTCTTTCTACCACTGATTGGTCAGCTGTCCACACCGCACAATCAGCGGATGAGGCACTCCTCCTTTATCAAAATCTTCAACACAGCTTGTGACAAATATGCCCCACTTTCAAAAGATCCTAAAACCAGGGACACCCGTGGATCACACAGTCCCTGATTGACCAGATGCACCATAGAGACAACCTTTGGCACAAAGCACCCAACTCCAGATCATCCCACGACAGACAGATCTAAGAGAGGCAAGAAACAAATGCCCCAGGGCCATTTGGCTAGCCAAAACCAACCACTACAAGCAAGCCCTCACCTCAACCTGGGGCACAGAAACAAATTCTGGAGCAATGTCAAAGAACTCTGTGGGAAAACTGTTAACCAATCGCCTACCCAAATACTTACAAATGGTGCCCTCTCACAAAACCACTCCATAATAGCCAACGTCCTGAATAATTCCTTCACAGACCTTAGCCATCTCCCGTCAAATTTCTTTGACCCACCCCCAGTGTCCCACCGAACCCCATTCCCAGTCATACCTCCACACGCTTCGGCTCAAAACAATTTCCTGCAGTAAGGCCAAACACTACCTGGCAAATGCCTACAGAATAAAAGGTATAGCAGTGACTCTGTAGACCTCAAAATCCTCCGGCTAACACTTGACATGACCCTCCCACACATCCCCAAGATTTTCAACCTATCACTACGCTTAGGACAATTCCCGCTCTATGGAAGAGGAATTATTACACAATTTTAAAAAGGTGATCCAACGGACCCGGCAACTACAGGCCCATTCGATACTCCCCCACTCTCAAAAGCCCTCGAAAGAATAGTTTCAGAGCAACTCACAGAGTACCTCACCAGGCACTCCCTGCTATGCCAAGAACAACATGGCTTCAGATCAGGACACAGTACCACTTCGGCACTCCTCGAACTCACATCACACATACGAGGCGCTTGGACGGGGTGAAATTGCAGGAGCAATCTTCATCGACCTAACCAAAGCATTCGATACCGTCAGCCATGACCTACTATTATACCTACTCCCTCCCTCAACCTTGCACCAGATACACTAATCTGGTTTAAGAACTACCTAACAGGTCGAACACAACAGGGTAAAATCAATACCACTGTATCCTCTAAAACCCGATTCTATCAGGTGTACCCCAAGGATCAATCTTAGGCCCTTATTATTCACTCTCTTCCTGAACTCCATCTCTAGAGCATGCAATGGGAAACTTCTGCTCTATGCAGATGACGAGTAGTCAACTGGAAAGACAACTCCCTAAACTCCCTCCAACACAAGCTGCAAACCTACTTCCATGAACTAGAAGACTGGTTCACAGAGCAGGCTTATACTAAACTACACCAAAACAAAATCCATGATCTTTGCGCACCAGCAAAGCCCCATATAAAAGCCCAACTAAGCATCTCCAACTAGCAGGGCACCAAAATTGAACAGGTCTCTGACTTCAAATATCTTGGCACTTTAGAGTCATCTCTCACGTACACACACACATCAACCAACTGTCCTCCTCAGTAAACACTAGACTAGGGATCCTCTACAGGCATAGACAATGCCTCTCACTGCAGGCCCTTCGTCTGGCAGTGACCAGCCGGTCATATCCTTGAAGACTATGGAATAATAATATATGGGACGACTGACCCACAGCCCCTGAAGCGTATTGACCTTGCCCTCAACAAAGCCAGCTGGCTGATCAGAGAAAGTGACCACCTAACCCACACCTCGCGACCTCTACAAATTAAGCGGACTGGCTGACCTTAAAGGTAGGCTAAAATACCATACCTGCCTCCAGGCTAAGAAAATCCTACTGAAATCTGCACCCATGGGCCTTCACTCCCTAATACAAACTAACACCCACAGGAGCACCCCAAGGCACCTAGCAAATGTGCCCATCCATGTCCCTCATCGGAGGACCGCTAGGTCAAAAGTCTTTCAGCTATCGTGCACCCACCTGGCTCAACAAACTCCCTCCTACTATAGCATAGGCTCCAAGTTTAGGCCAATTTAAAACCAAATCAAGAGACACATCATTGCCTCAGAGAAGTGTAGCTGCAATTGAGCATCTAACCCCACCTCGATGCAGGGTTGTAATTCAACCCCTAGAACCTACCAGAACTACAAATGTAGTTTCAGACTGAGGATAAGGCTAACATTCCACCATTTGTGGCATGTTAAACAGGCCTAGAACTGCAAGACTAACCCTATTGTAACTTTATTCTGTATATGTTTATTGTCAACTTGTAAGCACCACTGTGTAACACTACGCAAAGAAGCTTGTTCACATTAATCTGTATACTGTGTTCTCATAAATCTGTTTGTTTGTCCAGATGTGGAGCCTTTGCAAAGGAGTCTTTGACTCAAAGGTTGTAATTCGAAAATTAATAAATAAATAAACAGTCACAGTACTGCTTCCCTGGTGGTGTTATTCCTTGAGGAATATAGCAGAGATACTACTGTCATCCCTCCTTGGCCTTTCATGGAGGCATCCAGGCATGTCTGGCTCTGTTCCTCTTCCCCTCTCCAGCCCGAGGGATATCCAGTGCAGATACTGTACTCCTGAGGGGTATCCAGTGTCCATGGTTCATCCGCTTCTGGGATTCTGGTAATGTAGACCACCTCTGGGCCTAGGCGTCTGGTGCACAAGTTCCCCGACACGGACTCTGCAGAGTCTGATGTCTGGGGAGCAGATTTTTTTTTTTAATAGGAGCACACACATGAGTGTATATGTATACACATCAAGCATACCAGGTGGCCTGTGGGCAACGCTGTGTCAGCTGTTAGCATCCTTGCCAGATGGCAAGGGAAGCAGGCAGGCCATATATACCTTTCTGCCCAGGGCCTGGAGCTGGCAAGGTACCAAGTAAGGGCATCATATGACACCAGTAAGGTGGGTTCCAGGCTAGTGGGAACTGCCAGTTTGCATTTGGCAATTGGCATGGCTTCACATTTACTGATTGGCACCCTAGCCCGGCATGGGGACTCAGCTCACACTACCAAGGGATTCTTTTTTCTCCCACAGGATCAGCCGTTAGTTGTGAAGGTGCCATCCTGTTTCTAGGCCATGGGTGCCTCCACCTGCCCCTGACCAATATCGGGTCCTGCTGGACCGTGGGAGTTCCTGCTCTCCTGTGGTTATCCCCACAGAGGGCTGAGGGAACAACCATTTCCGCCAGAGTGAGCCAACTCTGCCCTTGTGGGTGGAAAGCTTTGTGCTCTGACCCATAAGTGGAATAAACAGTGAAGACTGACTTTTGGAAGATATGAAAATTATGTGCTCACCGTAATTTTGATAATCCAGAACATCATCACTGTTTTTTCACACACACACCCACCCACCATCCCCTGCTCAGTTGGGAGCAGGGCCTCTGGGCAGCTCACCCTGTATCTTTCTTTCTTTTTTATATCCTCTTGCAACTTGCTTTCAGTTTTCTTGAGGTCACACCTGCTCCTTTGAATGGGACCGCTGCCCGCTTCCTTTTACAAATAAACAAAAAATGGGCCAGGGAGAATGACCCCATTTTGGGTTCTCTGTTCCTCAACAAAAGAAAGATCAAAAATGTTTTTTCTAATGGGAATTTTCATTCCCTCCTTTCTTTACCCTTCATCCTCCTCCTTTTGAGCTCTTTTCTGTCACCCAAGGGCTATTACCCTTAAACTTGATAAGCTCAGCAACCACTTTTCAGCCCTCTTGTGCATACACAGCCTTCAGCTGTCTTGCTTGTGTGCTCAAGCTCTGCCAGTGGTAGTCAGCCTACTGTGGGTGCTAACAGACTTAGCCTAGTGGGAGGACATAACAAGGATTCCTTGTTCCTTTTCCTTTTCTGCCACTCTCTTTTTAGGGCTGTGGATAGAGCCAGTAGCCCTATTGGGATCAGATTGTAGCTCTAAATGGCTGATCGTGGAACTCCTTTGGACTTTTGAAAGTATTCCTCCACAGCTGCAAAATAGTGCACACCTCTGATTTTTGCTATTTGCTGCTCTAAGTTAAAGACATTTGAGGGGTGCTACCGTATTGTACCTCAGAACTTCTCAGGATATTAACAAAAATAACTTTTAAACTGCTGTTTCTATCATCTGCCCAGCTTAGTCTAATAGATTTATTCTATTTCTTTCAGCACCCTGGGGTTAACTCATTATATGTTGTTCTGAAATTTACTGTACCTCTGAAAGTCAGACTACGGTGTCAGATTACAGACAGTGCAGTTGCAGCTTTCTCATTCCTAAGGGCATGGCAGTTTGCATGCTCACACACACACACACACACACACACCAGCAGCATGTACTCTGACTAAATAAATTCAAGAGGACTGAATTAACAGCTTGCCAGTTTTTGATAATTGTGACTAAACAGCACTATATGGCACCAACAAAGAAAATAACTTGGGTCATTTGGTAGCTCTTAAGCCCTATTGGCTCTGGCTAGAGTTTGTTTCTTAGGGGGTGGCAAAGGATATCTCTTGCCATATTCTATCTCTTCCAACCTCTCCTACTCTTATACGCTTGCACAAAGCCTTTCTTTTCAGAACCTTTTCAAGGAGATTCCTTTGGTCTTTCCTGTTTAACCAGAGCCCCATACTAGAGCTGCTCCACCTTTCTGTGCAGTTGACTTGTAGGCTCTGGCTCCTTTTACTTGCTACCCTTGTGCTCCTTAGTCCCACACCTCGTTTTCTTAAGCTGGTAGTCGGTATTATTGTTTTATGATTTTATATCCTATATTCTTTTCCTATCCCTTTGGGCTAAAACTTTAGTCCCACTCTCTTTTGTCTCCCACTAGTTTCTCTCCTGGCAACCAGAACGAAGGAAGGTAAGTAGGTGTCGGTTACAGGCCAGCCCATGAGCGCCACATCATTACAGCTGCCTCATGGGTAGCACTGGCATTGATGTCAGTCCTCTAAGCTGTAGATTGCAAAATACTTTGTTTCCATGGGGTACTAGTGCTTCTAGCACAGACCCATAAGTGGGAATAAATGATGAAGATATTCAAACAACATGAAGTCTTGATGTATTCTGACTAATGCAGTGATCTCCAACCTTTGAACTGCCCCAGAGAACAAAGAGTTAACTTTCCATGCAAGGCATGGAACGCTGAGCTCGAGCTCGGTTGAAGCCTCTGTCTGCTGTTGTTTGAACCCCAACCATCAGATTCTTTACTCCGCCTCACTGAACAGTCGCCCGAGATTTCTCCTTCTCGCCGTTCAAAAAGTTGGTTAAAGTGTCGTTTTTTCCAGTTTCAACCGAATTTCTGCTTCTAACCTGTCAGTTTAAGTCTCTGTCTGTGGTACCGTGAGTACTAGATAGGTTTTCTATATTAGTTCTGTGTGGAACTTGTAAACTTTGGATCGGTTCGGTTTGAACCGATCAGGTTGTAATATAAAACTTCTGTCTTTATTAGAGTGTGGTAACGGTCCGTATCGGTTCTGAAAAAGCAGTTTCATTACGGTTTTTCCAAGACCGTAACACGTCAGGAACCGATAGGGGTGTCTTGCCTGGTGGATTGCCAAAAAGGGTAAGTTTTGGTTAGGATTGGCCATGTCTGAGAAACCCAAGAAAAAACTGGCCCACTGGGTTTCAACACTGTAGTGTGTGTGTGGGAAGCCTTTGCTAAGTCTGGACCTCTACACCACCTGTGTTTATTGTCTGGGGTTTGACCACTCAATTCAGACTGCCAAATTTGTAAAGTTTTCCCAAAGCTACCCTGGATAAGAGAGTAGGTAGACTGAGAGAAAGGGAGGCCGAAGTCCGCTGACCGGATGGCCAGCCGGTTCGGTTCCAACCGAACCAGAAGGAGTGCCCCTGACCAGGGCGAAACTTCGGGCAAAAGGAGAACTGATTCTGAGGAGTCGGTTCCAGTTAAAAGAAAAGAAGGGATAAATCATCCGGTTCAGATCCACAAGTTCTTTCTCCGACCTCTGATGAGATAGCCAAAGCGATAAGGATAGTTCAGTTGCTAACTTCCGGTTCGAACCCGGCACCATCGGTCAGGTGCTGTTCGGTGCGGTTCCCGGTTCGGATCATACTTTAGAAGAATTTTATGAACCGGAGGAGGAGGAGGGAGAGTATGAAGATAATGATGATGATGGTGTTTATGAAAGTCTGGATGTGCCTATTGACCTGGACATCTCTCCAGACAGACCTTCAGGCGCTTCTCCTCCTAGGCTTTCTGAGTCCCCTCCCACTTTATGTTTTACAAGAAAGTGGCTGAAACCCTCCAGCTTCCTATGGAAGAAGCAGTAGAGGATCAGGAGGAGCCTGATTTTGTTGAGATGATGGATATCCCAGAGTCCAGGAGATTGTCTAGTCCCTCCATAAATCTTTTGGAAACAGACATTTAAAATTTAAAACTCCTAATTCCATACCTCCTGTGGACAGAAGAATGGACAAGAGTATACTCTTTCAGCTCAGACACGGAGTTCCTTTCCCAGCAATGCAGCCATGTTGGGAGTAGTGCAGGCTGCTGCCTGTGATAAGGCAAATATTCCCTTGGCTTCACACACCCCAGACAAGGACTCCAGGAGGATTGATGCCATGGCAAAGAAACAGTACATGGCAGCATCTTTGGGACTCAGGCAAGCTAATTATGTGGCCTACACAGCTAGATACTAGAAGTCCAGGTGGGACACTGTGATGGCTCTAGCTAAACAGGCCCTGACCAGCTTGCCAAGGAACGTGCTGCGGATGGGATTGAGGCATCCAAGGTGCAATTTCATGCTGTTGTGGACTCCAGTGATGTTTCATCTAGAGTCATGGCTACATCTGTGGCCCTTCGGAGGATGGCTTGGCTCAGATGTACTAGCCTGTCACAGGATACCCAGACTAAGGCCATGGATTTTCCTGTCATTGGTAATTCTCTGTTTGGGGAGCAGACAGAGAATTACATGAAGAAAATGGACGAGTACAGGACCACCTACAGGAGTGCTCGGCCAAAGAAAGGCAAGCCACTCCTCAGAGGCAGCATTCCAGGGGCAGGCAGGCCTTTTCATAGGCCTTTTATCAAACCCAGGCCTCCTCTTCTGCTTTTGCTCAGAGGGGTTCTTTAGAGGGACAGGCAGACGGGTATGAGCAGGCCTGCTTCACCCTCAGCCTAAAGCCCCTGCCAAGCAGACACCCTGATGGGTCTGCCGGCCGATTCTCCTCTAGCTGTAGGAGCAGGCTGGCTTACTTTGTCCAGGACTGGAAGTCTTTAACATCAGACAAGTGGGTCCTGGAAGTAGTAAGCCAGGTCTGGTTCTCAGCTTCAAAAATTCCCTAAGATGAGAACTAGATCCTTTCCACCTGCAAATCCTTCAGAGGCCCTTGCCCTAGAGGCAGAGGTTTCTTCCCTATTGGCTCTTGGAGCCATAGAAAGGGTTCCTACCTACACAGGGCAAAGGATTATACCCAGGTACTTCCTAACCCCCAAAAGACAGGAGAATGGCATCCCATCCTGGATCTGAGACACCTAAACAAGCACCTTTAAAGCCAAATTCAAAATGGTGACTCTGGGAATAATTCTGCTCTCTCTAAGGCCAGGGGACTGGCTAGCCTCCCTGGACCTCAAGGATGCCTATTTTCACATTCCCATCAAGTGCTCCCACAGAAAGTACCTCAGGTTCGAGTTGCCCTCAGGCCACTATCAATTCAGAGCAATGCCCTTTGGTCTAACATCAGCCCCAAGGGTGTTCACAAAGTGCCTGGCAGTGGTGGTTGCTTTCCTAAGGAGAAAAAGATCTCAATCTTTCCATACCTGGACGACTGGCTTATAGTAGGTCAGTCTCCAGACCAAATCAAGTCACATCTTCAGATAACTCAGCAACTGCTCGCTTCCTTAGGGTTCCTCCTAAACCTTCCCAAGTCACTTCTAGAGCCAGTGCAGCTCCTCACCTTTATAGGGGCGGAGCTGGATAAATAAGAGCAAGGTCTTCCTTGCCCTGGACAGGGCAAGGACACTAATGGAACTGGCCTCTTCTTTCACCCTTCAGGTGTGTCGACCAGCAGGGCACTTCTTGCAGCTGTGGTCCAGGGGCAAGATTTCAGATGAGGGACATTCAGTTCCACTTGAGAACTTTCTGGTCCCAGAGAAAGGATTCCCTGACCAAACTAGTCCCAGTGACTCAACCTGATCCAGGCTTTGCAGTGGTGGCAGGATCAGGACAATTTAAGGCAAGGAGTTCCTTTGCCACTCAGTCTCATTCTCTAATCCTCACCACAGACACCTCCCTCTTGGGCTGGGAGCCCACTTGGAGGATCTTACCACCCAAGGGCTGTGGTCACCTCAAGAATGTCTGCTTCACATCAATCTGTTGGAACTCAGAGCAGTGTTCCTGGCACTACAAGCTTTTTCCAAGTCTGTTCAGAACAAAGTAGTCCAGATCAGAACAGACAATACCACCACAATGTGGTACATCAACAAGCAAGGGGCACTCTGTCTGCTGCCCTTGCATTAGAAGCAATGAAGTTGTGGTCTCTGGCCTATTCCCTGCAAACTTCTCTCACAGCAGTTCATCTCCCGGGGAAGGACAATGTCATGGCAGATGTCTCAGCAGGATATCTCAGGGCCACCACGAATGGTCCTTAGATCCCCTAGTTTTGAAAGTGATTTTCTCCAGATGGGGCACTCTTCAGATGAATCTTTTGCAGCCCCAGACAATCACCAACTTCCTCTCTTTTGCTGCAGACCCCAGTATTGGGCTCAGTTCCCCTGGATGCTCTGGTACTCAATTGGGAAGGGAAGTTCCTGTATGCTTCCCCTTCCTCTCCTGTTCAAGGTACTAGTCAAGATCAGGTCTCAACCTGCAAAGTGATTCTGATCGCTCCAGACTGGGCCAGACAGCCCTGGTACCCACTGTTGCTGTCCTTAGCAATCCACCTTCCCTGTCTCTTCCCAGGAATTACAACCTGTTGACATCCTCTCAGGGGAGGGTTTGGTATTCGAATCTCAAATCTCTCAATCTCAAGGCTTGGCTCTTGAAGAGTTAGAGTTTGCTGATCTGCACCTCTCTCAAGGTGTCCTGGATATTCTAAAGGCTTCTTGAAAGCCTTCCACCAGAAAAGACTTACAACTCCAAATGGAAAGGTTCATTATTTGGTGCTCTGGTAACATATTTCTCCAGAATCTGCTGGGTTGCCTACAGTCCTGGACTATATGGTTCATCTCAATAGCTTGGGACTCAAACCAGCTACACTCAAAGTACATTTGGCAGCTGTTTCTGCTTTTTTGTCAGTAGGCAAGCCCTCTTCTCTTTCAGCCCATTCTGTATTTTGCAAATTCTTCAAGGAATTGTTGCACACCAATCCTGCCTTCAGGGACCCTGCTCCTGCTTGGGACCTTAATGTTTGCATTGCTCAGCTTATGCAACCCCTTTTAAGCCTTTGTCCTCTGCAGAGCTTAAGTACTTGACTTGGAAAACTGTGTTTTTGGTAGCCATTACCTCTGCCAGGCGCATCCGTGGATTGCAAGCCCTGTCAGTGGAGCCTGATTTCATCTCTTTCCATAGAGATAAAGTGGTCCTAAGAACTAAAAGGAAGTTTTGCCTAAGGTGGTTTCAGATTTCCACCTTAATCAGTCTATGTCTCTTCCTGTTTTCTTCACTGACCATTCCTCCTCTGGAGAGAGGAGGCTGCACAGCCTGGACGTAAAGGGCCCTTGGCTACTACATAGAGCGCACTAAGGGTCACAGGTTTGACTCCTCCAGTTGTTCCTCACTTATGGAGAGGTCGGTGAGGTAAACCTGCCACTAAAGATCTATTGCCAGGTGGATTGTCTCTTGTATACAATTCTGCTACAAGATTGGGTAGAATCCTACCCTCAGGCCTGAGGGCTCACTCTACTAGAGGTACAGCTGCTTCCTGGGTGCTACCAGGATATTCCTATCTTAGAGATTTGTCAAGCAGCCACCTGGAAAACAGTCCATACTTTCACCATGCATTACTGTCTGGATACCCAGGCTAGGAGTGATGCTCGGTTTGCTACAACAGTACTTCAGAGCCTATTCCCAAAGTAGGTTCTGTCCCTCCTCCATGGAGGTACTGCTTGGTAGTCTGCATTAGTCAGAATACATCAAGACTTTCATGTTGTTTGAAGAAAAATTACTCACCTTAGTAATGTTGTTTCTTCTAATGGAGTCTTGATGTATTCTGACCTCCCTCGCTTCCCTCTCAGAACCTGGTTTTGGGATGTGGGTGGGCAGGAGCAGTGTTGGCACCTAGAGGTGCCCTTTCTCACCCTCCTTTATTTTGGGTGTGTGTTGTGTTTTGTTTTTGGGTTTACTGAGTCCTTGCTTTGAAACCAAAACCCTTTTATCAAATTTAGTTGCCAGTTGGCTAGTGTGAGTTTATAGTTTCCACATAGAACTCCCAGTGAGTATAGCTCGTAAGATCTGAGGTTGGGGTTCAAACAACAGCAGACAGAGGCTTCAACCGAGCTCGAGCTCAGCGTTCCATGTCTTGCATGGAAAGTTAACTCTTTGTTCTCGGAGCAGTTCAAAGGTTGAGATCACTGCATTAGTCAGAATACATCAAGACTCCATTGGAAGAAACAACATTACTAAGGTGAGTAATTTTTTCTTCTGGAAGATCAACATTTTGTGGACTAAATTAAAACCTCTTTGCTATAGCCCTTGTATGTGTTCCTAGCCTGGAGGGTACTGCATTGTATCCTACTGTAAGAGATGTTGCAATGCGATATTTGATCCTATATGTACCTTTCGAGTATACTGTTTAAAACGGAATATTTAAACTTAATAAAAGAAAATAAAAAATTTACAGTGAGTATGTACTTTTGTATAAGTGACATATACACACAGTCTTACTAGATAAGTTCATTACTGGTTTATGCAAGCCAGGGTTTTCTTCCTGTGGCATAATTTTTTTTAAATGTTGTAGTATAAGGTATTATTGTTTTACTTTTTTAGAGCCAGTAATGATTTTGAGTGGTGTAGCATATCTAGTGGCTGTAGGGCAATCTTTTTTCTGAAGTGCCTCTGAGCCTTCTCAGTAGTTTCAAGAACAAAATAATCACTTTAGTCATTTCAGTGTTTGAGGAGGAGGAGGAGAAGAGGGTCAATGGGAGTACAGTGATGTGGAGTTTACTAGTGGGTGACTACCATGCCAGATGTTTGTGTACAGGTGGGAGGTGGGATATGAGAGGAAACCGAAAAACAATCCGACTTTGAAAACATAAACAGTGGTATGCACGTTTATTTATTTGGGTGGGTTGGTGTGTTGAATAGGCCTAATAGTAAAGGGAGGAAAATAAAGAGCTGTTTCTACTAAAAAAATATATATAAATTTTTACCTGTCGTCATCATTGTCTTTTATTTTAGAATGCATAGGATTGCCTGGAATGTGCAAGGAACAGTCCTGCTGTGTTGCAGAAAAGCGAGACTGCTTGCAATTGCCAGCATGCCCTGGTTACTAAAAGTAGCTTTATTAAACAAAATGAATGCATTTATTCAAGTAAAATTGGATTAAAAAGCATACCCTTGAAATGAATAGGACCTGCTCCAGCACCCTTTTTGTAGTGATATAATGTGGCATGTCAGCAGTAGCATCTGTCTGCAGGCCGTGGCGCTACAGACACATAGCAGTTTTGTTCCTAATAGGGTCAAGTTCACTGAGCAGTCTGAAACTCTTCCGGATCATCTTGAGCCATTCAGTGTGCACAACGCCTGGGCCTTACTCCCCAAATGTGGGTGAATTGTGACAGTGAAGTGATCATTATAGATATTTCTGTTGCAACATCTGACTTGTTTCTGAATGGGAGGCATAAACATTTCAAAGGTCCAGCCTGGAACCGTAATGATGTTAGGCGCATGTACCCAGCAATCGGTGATGCATCACAGTTCATGGCTTGTCTATGTACATTGATTTACCGGCAGCAGCAGAAGACTCTGCTATTGTGGCCCCTAGTCTTACTGTAACAGGTTAAGCAACCTATGCTGTCTGTTTGCAGACAACTATCTGCCCTGGAGGGAGGAAGTTGCCGTCTTCAGGCCGCACTGGACAGTGGCAGGAACCTCCCCATCCAGGGAGCACCAGAGCCACCACTACCTCAGAGGTTGCGAAGAAAGCACAGCAGTTGGACCACAGTGGGCTCAGGGAGGGTAAGGGTGGTGGAACAGAGGCACCCAGTCAGTTGTTCTACTCCACAATCCATACACCATTCTGGGGGAGCATAGTTCCCCTGGATGCCACCATGAGAGGAGACTAAGGAGGGTGCAGACAACTGTCACAAGGAGGCCCTCAGGAAGGAGGCAGAGGGCACCACAGGAAAGAAAGCAGCTCCTGGTGGGGACTCAATTATTAGGGATAGAACTGGGGGAGCAGGAAAACTGAAGTAAGGTGCCTGCCTGGTGCCATGGCTTGGAGGGACAGGGAGCGCATCCTTAGGATCACAAGAACAGTTGCACGGAGTCTGAGCTGGACGTCATTGTCCACCTAGGGACAAATGACTTAGCTCATCATGAGATTAAGCAGTGCAGAAGGACTTTGTAGAGTTGGGGAGGGGCTAAAGACAAGTAGCACACACAGTATCCTTCTCAGAGGTGCTGCCTGTCAGTGGCATGGGTGGTGATTACTTTGCACCATGCAGTTTAACAAATGGTTGAAAAAATGGTGTGGAGCACTGGGGTTTGGCTTCACTGGGGACTGGGGTTCCACCTGGAGGGACACCAGCCTATACTGGCAGGATGGTCTGCATCTGTCCAGGAAGGGAACAAGTATTTGGGCAATCAGTTTAAATGCTTCATTAGCAAGCCTTTAAACTAGTCAAGGGAGGCACTGATAAGCAGCAGGAAAATCCCAGCCTCCCCTACAAAACAGGGTACTAAATGAGAAAGACCAAGGTAGAAAGGTCAGTGGGGATGCCACTACAGAAGGTAAAGCCATCAAAAATGGAGAGCAATGAGTACCAATGCCTGTAGTCTGGGTAACAAGCTTCCTGAATTAGTGGCCTTGATGGAGGAGGAAGATCTGGATATCGTGGCAGTCACAGAAACATGGTACACAGAACCATGACTGGGACGTAAACATACCAGGATACACTATCTACAGGAGGGACAGGGAGGGTAAAGAGGAGGAGGAGTAGCTCTACATAAGAAAAGAAATCAAAGCAACAGAACAAAAGGGTAAACAGGGAGGAGAAGAAGCACTGTGGGTCAATTTGGAGGCAGGCAATGGCACCACAGTCCCATAGGGTTGTATACAGACCCCCTCAGGGGAGGAAATGGACAAGGAAATGATAGAAAGTATACTTAGAATGGCAGATAAAGGGGAGATATTGCTGATGGGTGATCTGAATATGCCAGATGTTAACTGGAATGCAGTTGCAGCAACCACTTCTAAAAGTGGGGTTATTCTAGATGCCCTACAGGGGCATGCCTTAGACAACTAGTATTGGAGCCCACTTCGAGAGGAGCAGTCTTAGACCTGGCTCTCTCAAATGGAGATGAAGAGAGGATCACAGATGTAGAGTGGGTAGCCATCTGGGAACTAGCGACCATCGAACAGTATGGTTCACGATAAACACAGAATAGAGCCAAGCCATACAAAGACAAAGGTACTGGATTTTAGGAGGCTGACTTTGCAAAATGGGTGAGTGCCTAAGGAATGCACTAGCAAATGGGCAGGAAGGAGAAGTGGAAGAACAATGGGGAATAATAAAACTGCCATCACAGAGGCAACAAGCCTTGTGTAAAGCAAATAAACAAAACAAAACAAGGTAAGAAACCACTATGGTTCTCAAAGGAAGTGGCAGTGAAGGTTCAGAGAAAAAAGCATTCAGGAAGTACAAGGAATCACAGAAGGAACAGGACAGAGAGAACTGTATCAGTTAAAGCAAAAGGAAGCTGGAAAGGCAGTCAGAACAGCAAAGGCCCAAACTGAGGAAAAGATAGCCAACTCAGTTAAGAAGGAGATAAAACCTTTTATAGGTACATCAGGGAGCAAGGAAGACCAAGGGAGGGATAGTGAGGCTTAATAAAGGGGAGGAGGGTGGGCAGAGGGTGACTGTGAAAGGCAGAGATACTAAACAAATATTTTGCTCAGTATTTACAAAGGAAGAGGGAGGTACCTAAAACAAACAGTAGAAACACTCTGGATACAGAAGTTGATACCAGCCCATTTACAGAAGAAAGGGTTCTGAAAGAGCTCTTAAAACTGAAGGTGGACAAGCAATGGGGCCTGATGGGATTCACCCAGAATTCTAAAGAACTAAGGGTAGAACTAGTGACACCACTGACTACCTCTTTAACAAATCATGGGAGGATGGGGTGGTACCTGAGGACTGAAGGAGGGCAGATGTGATTCCCCTTCACAAAGTGGGAGCAAGGCAGAAGCAGAAACTACAGACCTGTTAGTTTAACCTCAGTGGTAGGGAAAATGATGGAATCACTTCTGAAGGAAAGAATTGTTAAGTATCTAGAGGCCAGAGGGGCACAGGACCCAAGGCAGCATGGATTCACAGCGGGAAGGTCATGCCAGACAAATCTGATAGATTTCTTTGACTGGGTGACCAAAGTAGTTGATCAGGGAGGGCTGTGGACATGGCCACCTAGACTTTAGCAAGGCATTTGACACAGTCCCACACAAAGATTAATATACAAGTTAGCCAGCCTGGGAGTGGGTCCGAAGATGACAGCCTAGGTAAAGAATTGGCTGGAGAATAGGACACAGAGAGTAATAGTAAATGGAGTCCACTCTGAAAAAGGGGGGTTAGTAGTAGGATTCCGCGAGGGTTCAGTATTAGGACGGTCCTCTTCAATGTCTTTATAAGTGACATTGCAGAGGGACTGGAAGGAAAGTATGTCTCTTTGCAGATGACACAAAGATCTGCAACAGAGTTGATGCACAAGGTGGGTGGAAAGGATGAGAAGGGACTTGGCAAGGTTAGAGGAATGGTCAAATGTATGGCAGCTTAGATTCAATGCTAAGAAGTGCAAGGTAATGCACCTGGGAACCAAAAACCCAGGGAAGAGTACACAATGGAGGTGAGATACTAACAACAACAAAAATGGAAAGGGACCTGGGGTAGTCATATCAGATGACCTAAGGTGGGCAAGCAATGTGAGAGGGCAGCAAGGAGGGCTGGGGGATACTGGGATGCATAGGGAGAGGTATCACCAGTAGAAAACAAGAAGTTATTATCCTCTGTACAGACAGCTGGTGAGACCACATCTGGAGTACTGCATGCAGTTCTGGAGACCCAATCTCCTAAAGACATAGACAGGATGGAGCTGTCCAGAGGAGGGAACTAAAATGGTGCAGGGTCTGCACCAGAAGACATATGAAGAGAGACTTAAGGAGCTTAATATGTATAGCATCGAGGAAAGGAGGAGAGGGACATGATAGAAACTTTCAAGTACCTCAAGGAATCAACAAAGTCCAAGAGGGTAGCATCTTTCAAAAAGAGGTGTGCAAGAACAAGGGGCACAATTTGAAGATAGAAGGGCGGCTCAGAGGTAATTTAAGAGTATTTTTTCTAGAGAGGGTTGTGGATGTATGGAGCGGCCTTCCAGAGGAGGTTGTGGAGTCAAAAACAGTGGTGGAATTCAAGCATGCATGGGACAGTCATAAGGCAATTCTAGGAGTGGGGTAGGAAGAAGTAGGCTGCTGGTTAACTAGGATCTGCAGCTTATCCATCAGGTAGGGAAATGGGCAGACTGGGTGGGCCAGCGGTCCTTATCTGCCCAAATTCTATGTTTCTATGTTGTTAGTCACCTAGAGAGGGTGAAAGGTAGTCCTGAGGCGGTCAACTAAAATGGTGCAGGTGTGCACCAAAATCTCTGAGAGAGAGTGAGGGACCTCATACAGTATACACCCTGGAAGACAGGAGGACAAGAAGGGACATGATATAGACCTACAGGTACCACACAGGGGTGAACAGGGTGCAGAACGGGAGTCTCTTTCAAATGAAGAAGAGCACCAGAACCAGAGGGCATGCAAAGAAGCTGGAGGGAAGTTTAGGAGGGATATGAGGAAGTAGTACTTCCCTGAAAGAGTGGTGGAAGTCTGGAATAGATTGCCAGTGGAAGTTGAAGTGAAAACAGTGGGGTTTCAGGCAGGTGTGGGATGAACGGGAATATTAAGAAATGGGCAGGGAGGAGGTAAGGTTGCCAAAGACCATTTGGGGTCTCGTGGAGATAGACTGGGCATGGACCTTCTGGGCAGATTGGAAGGGCCAGGCAGTCCTTTCTGCCAACAAAGTTGAGGTTTCTGTGTTTCTCCCTGGACCGCCAGGATGCATTCTTCCACATTTCAGTCCCTTCATCCTACTGCGATACTTCCCATTTAGGGCAGAGGGAGTTCTGTACTAGTTCAGGGTCATGCTGTTCGATCTTTCATTGGTGCTGAGGGAATTCATCAAGTGCCTAGCGGTGATGGTGGCCTTCCTTTGGTGTGCAGTGTCAGAGTGTTTTGATACCTAGACAACTGGATCATAGAAGGCATATACAGGAGGCAGTGAAGAGGTCCAGGGACCTGGCCTCCAGATTTTTCATGATTTGGCACTCAGGTCTCTGAGTGCTCAGGCTGAAAAGTGCAAATGCTAGTTAATTTCTTACTAGAAGGACACAGGGCAACACACCAGATAGCTTCACAAAGGAGACAAAGTACCCAACCTGAGAGGTGTAGCTCAAAACCCCAGTGCTTCCTGTCTTACACATGACCTTTGAAAGGTCACGTTGGAGACCTGAGGTGCCAGGGATTCAAGGTACACCTCAAGTTGGCTGATAATAAACCATGAGTTCCTTTTGCATTAAAATTGGGTACTTTGTTTTCCTTTGGTGTGCAGCTGTCTGGTGCATTTTCATGACTTGCGCCTCCTGGTCAGCCTGACCAAGTTGCAGCTTTTCCCTATGCAGATGATCAGATTTTGATTGCAGAGTATCAGATCTTATCTCATTTGCCTGATCATTCCTGGTTTGGAAATTACACAACTTAGAATTCCTTTTGATGTACATGGCAGCTTTGACCAGCATGGTTTATTGGGCATGTTGGTGAATGTGCTCGGAGCTGGGCTGCCAGTGGTTTTAGTGCCACGGTCACCTCGTCAAGCCAATCCTGATTAATGACCAGCCAATGCAGGATGCCATCAAATGGTGGTTATATCCCCAGACCCTGCAGGAAAGAATTCCATTTGTCTGCCTGGAGCCATTCATCACTCTCACGATTGACATGTCTCTGGTGAGGTGGGGGACTCACCTGGGAGATCACAGGACCAATTGGTTGTGGTCCCCACGGGTGTCCGAATGCCAAACCATCCTATGTCTGGCCATAACAGAATTCACTTCTTTGATTTGGAATCAGGTCATCGAGGTCTAGATGAACGACATGACTGCCATGTTCTACCAGAACAAGCAGGGCAGGATGCACTCCCTTTGTTGTGTCAGAGTCTCCACACTTGGTCACTGTTGCACAGTTTGCAGGCCAACGTCTTAGTGACTCATTTTACAAGACAGGCCAGGTCAGAGAGACGTTGCAGGAGTGGTTCTTACCCAGGATTGGGTAGACTGTCTGTTCTTCCAGTAGGGCACCTACCTGGTTGATGTGTTTGCTTCATAGGAGAAAAAACTGAGCTGTTCTGTGTCCACCCCACTCAGACTGGGGCACTGCTGGGGATGCCTTTTTGGCCCTGGACCCAGGACTTTCTGTCTGCCTTTACTCCCTTTCCTTGCTCCACAAGTGGTGACCAAGGTCCAGAGGGACAAGGATGATTGATTCTGGTTGCTCCAGACTAACCTGGTGATTTCTGATCCTGTTTACTCCAGACCGGCACAGACAGTTCTGGTACCATGATCTCTTCAGCATCAGCGCAGATCCCCATGAAATACAAAATCACACATACCCCATAATGCAAAGCATTGTGGAATGTATATGCAAAAAGCACTAGGCAAGGGTTACCCAAATGGAAGTTGCCTATCCGCACAACCTTCTGATGAGACTACAAGAGCAGTCCGCATTCCTGTACCTTCAGTCCCTGCACCTCTTAACCTGGCTCATGAGTAGCCAGAGTTCAGGTGTTGGGAGTTTTGGAAGACATCCTCCATGTGTTAAAGCATTCTGAAAGGAACTGATTTGCAAAACATGCTTATTTAAATGGAAAAAAGTTTCGCGTGACCCTCACCTGCCCAGTAGCCATGATTCACAGCTGCCTTTGTTCCTTGTCTCATTCGGGACTGCGGTCATGACCCTAACGTGCGCTGGCAGCCATATCTGCATACCAGGCAGAGGCTGGTATGCTGATGGTGATGGTGATGGTGATGCAGAGATGGTGGTCAAGCACTTTTTCAAAGGCCTTGACCACTTGTCCCCTCTGGTGTCGAACCACCACCTCCATGAGTTATTGCTGGTGCAGGCTATGCTAATGGACAGGCCATTCTGGCCGGTGCACAAGTGTGAGCTTTCACACTTTTTGTGAAAGACCACCTTCTTGGTGTCCATTACGTCAAGATTTGGACCATAAAGACAAAACCAAACAAACCAGGATTTGGGGCATAGGAAAACAGGATCTTACTTAGTGATACCTATTAGCTACACAGATATCTATGACAAAACAAGACTCATGGTCCATCCAGTCTGCCCCTCGCCTACCTAGACCCTCACCAGTCTAGCACTGGCTGGGCCTCCTAGCAGCTCAGTCATTCCCTCAGTTCCACTTGGACAAACCCCTCCCCATTCGTCATAACCCCACCCCATCCTGATCAGTTTTATGTGTCTAATGCACCCTTCTTGAAACTTGCTATTGTATTACTATTGAACATTTCCTCTGGCAAACCAGTACCCTTTTCCACCACCCTTTTCATGAAGATGTATTTTCTCATGTCCCTCCTAAATTTCCCCTCTGCCAGCTTATAGTTGTGCTCACTTGTGATGGAACCCTTGCTAAGCTGAAACAGTTGCTGGCCATCCACTCTGTTTATGCCCTTTAAGTACTTGAAGGTTTCAACCATGTCTCTCCCTCTCTCTCTTCCTCCCTCCCTCCCGCCCTCCTAGCATCCAGTGAATGCATAGTGATGTCAGCTAGCCTTTCCTCATATAGTAAGTCCTCTCCTGCTTGGTATTCCATTGAATCAGTGTAAGTCAATTCTTGTCCTTTTTTTGGAGAGGGTTCCAGAACTGTGCATAGTATTCCAGGTGTGGCCTCACCGAGGACCTGTACAGGGATAGGTCATTTCCTTTCATCTGCTGAGAAGGCCGCATCCCACTGTATGCATCCCAGCTTCCTTCTAGCTTTTCCACATGCCTTGTTACACTGGGCTGAGGGGTTGAGGCTCTCTAATTATGACACCTGCTGTACCTGTCTGAATGTTGCAGTTTGGCAGTCCTCCCTCTTGACTGCGAAGAGGTATTAATTCAGAATATCAGCTTTCCACCCGCTCTCCAACCATGCCTTTTTCTTTCTCATTGTCTCTGTTCCCTCTTGTTCCTTCTCCTTTCCCAGACATACTTAATGAAGGCCTTGTCATTTTCACTCATCCCTTCTATAGTCTTGAGCTCCACCTCTGCCTTGGCCCTCCTCACTGCCTTGCTAGTTTCATTTTGTTTGTGAGGGTAGTGCTCCCTGCTTTTCTCTGTTTGGCCTTATACACTTTGAAGCCACCTTTTCTCCCTCACTACAATTCTATCCTCTGTAGAGATGTAGCCCTGGCACCATGTATCTGAAGGGCTACACTACCCTCTGCCTTAGCTGGCCACATCAAGGTTGAGGGGCTTGCGTTCCTAAGATAACTTTAAACTGGTTCCTTCCCAGGATAACATAAAATGTGCAGTGTCTCCCCAGAGTATACTTTTAACTGGGTTAGCTAATACCTGGTACAACCCTCTGGGGTGCTGTATCCACCCACAATACACTAAAAGCCACCCCAAGCATGACCCAATATATATGTTTCTACATTAGACATGGTTGTAATTGTAGCCCGGCCATATGCCAATGGACTATCCCCTTGCCAACTGTCTCTGGTAGTAGGCAAGGGCCAGAAATCCTACTACGGTGTCATTTGGGGTTCATTACCAGAAATATCGAAAATAGTGCAGTGCCTCCACCCAGAGTAAAGTATTAGTGGGCCAGATTTTGGCTTGGCACAGCCCCTTGGGATACTGTGCCTACTCACCTCCCTGACCAACCACTCTGTGCACTCTGTCCCCAGATACCTTGTTCCACCATAAACCATGTATCTCAGCAATAAGTGCATGCAATGAAGTTCACCACCACAGCAGTTTCAACAAACATATTCACAGCTTTATTCTGGGGTGGGGACTCTGGAAAGGGATACCTAGACATAGGGTATCTGTGAAGGCAAAAGTAAGGTTAAATGTTACATGCAATTTCAGCATTTGGGCCCACAGGCCAAGCCCTCCCCACTGTTACCAGTGTCCCTGTACTGTGCCTAGGAATACTCACTGGGTGCAGGCCTGATCAGTGCCACGAGTTGGCTGGCTGTTGAGGCCCTGTAATATTTTAGAAAACTTGCAGAATGAATAATAGTAATTCCCTTTCTCTCCCAGAAGCCAGGTCCTGGGTACTCAAGGTTTTGTAGATCTCAGCACAAGGGGAAGCGGGCTCCTCGAGTTAGTGCAGCAATAAACACAAGCTGGCCAGGACCTCTCCGTCTGGATGGAACTTGCTCGAGATCTTGCAGCTGGTCACCTTAATTGTAGTTCTGGCTGCTTGTCACCTTCTGCCGCTTCTGGACCATTGCAGAGTGCTGTGGAAGGACAGCACCATCCCCAGAAGCCCAGACCGGGAGTAGCTCCATAGCCTGGCCCCCAATGACAGGTCACAGATGCCCTAGCACCCCATCAAGGGCCGTGACCTCCTGAGACAGTGGAGTCCAACTTGAGAGGTTAGCAGGTTCCTCCCTAGGTCTGGATGAGTACCCCAAGCACTGGGGTCCTCGTACAGTCCCTGCACTGAGCTCTCAGACAAGAAAAGTTCTTTGGCAGTTTATCCACTAAAGTCCAGTGCCAATTAGTAGGGGTGCTAGCCTCAGATTCAGTAGCTAGTGCAATCCAGCAGGGATATCAAAAACAACCCCCTGCACACCAGTCCACACTTTCCAGTTTAACAGTGCCCACCTTTTCTTCTGCTGCATCTGGGACTCCATTCTCAGCCACTTTATCCAGTTCACACAGGACATACACAGCTTCTGCTAGCACCCTGACAACCAGAGATGCTCTGCCCTTCAGAATTCAAATTGCAGTCCCAAACTCAGACAAAATGTATTATCAGTCCTAGCTGTGACACTCTGCCACTCTGCACAGCCCTGTCAGCAAATTCGAATTTTTCAGTACAGGGTTTCTGCAGCATTCAGTCTCTCTCTCATTGATTACAAGCAACTTCTCTAAACCTGGTGAATCACAGTTCAGTCCTCTTTCCCTTCTCGATCAGTTCAGCAGCAAGAACCTCAGCACAAACACTCTTCCTGCTGTCCCTGTTCCAATCCACTTCTGTTTGACAAACAGCTCTCCAAATGGGGGTCTGAGGAAGCCTCTGAAGCGCGATGTCCACTTTCCCAGCACAGTCCTGACTCAGACCTAGCCCAACCACAGACTGACCAAATCCCAGTAAGTCCTCACTGTATTAGCTGAAATCCCAGTGCTCTGATTGTCTGTTGAGCCTTTCAATAATCAATAGCCATAGTGATCAATATTTCCTGCTCATTTATTGGGGCATGATCTAGGCGCCAGAATTAGTCCCCTCCTTTTACCAGGAGTCCCTTGGTGCTCAGTTTGGGCGCCTAAATCTTTGATTGGCTGTAGCACTGAGGTTAAATGTTATAAACATGTCCGCTCCCATTTGTTTACATGGAGTCCCATCATCTTATGCAGTCTATCCCTTTTAGATCTGGTGCAGCCCAACACAAGCCTCTCTGTGCACCAACACCCTACCACGACGATAGCCCCTGGCGGTCCTCTATCAAAGGCCACTTTCGTCCACTTTGCCCCAGTGTTCGTTTACTGTCGCTGCCGCCACAACACTATGCCCCTCAGTGGCAGGCAGCAACCTCATTAATATTCATGAGGGCTCATGAATAATTCACGAAACCTTGCTAAATGCCACATTCAAATTCTGTTTCTGGCCCCCCATGGTGGCTTCATGGTTGCATCCTCAGGTCACCGGCCCTCAAGTAGCATGGGAGAGGTGCCAGGACCACTGAGTCATCCTATTTCTGGACCGCAATGGTGATCGCAGAAACTTCAAAGCGCTGCTAGGCACTAATATGAGTGCTGGCTCGAAACACCATGCCAGCAGCTTGGCATAATGGATTTACACCCAGAGGGTAGAAGCAGCCTGCTGCAAAGGAAAACAGGACTAACGGTAAATACAGGTAAGCCCCCGGAGAGGGGTTACATAATTATTATCTGTCTACTAATAATATGCTCATGAGACAGGATTATGAAAAACAACAACAGTTTATTTACATGGGGAGGGATAGGAAGGGTGAATTGGAGCAGAGGTTAAGATATTTACAACATTAACAATTGGATTTAGGCAATTGGTTTAGATTGGTGGGACCATGCAACTATGGGGCATGCACTGAAACTGGTCTCTACTAACTCCACTAAATACTGTGCCTTCCTACATTTTGTGCGTCCTCCCTCTACCAGTTTTTAGCTCTAAAAGTGGTCGGCCTTAAAGTGCAGTTCTCTAAATCACCACCTCAAGGTGCACAAGATCTCCACGAGACTCTAAATAATGGAACTGATCTTCTGCTCTTCCTTTGCTCGGGCAATATAGAACTCAACCCTGGTCCAGCCCCCCATTTGCATGACCTGCTGACTTTGCTTCTGCCAAGGGCTAAAATAATGCTTATAAACATCTGCAGTTTACAAAGAAAATAACTGATGTTCAAGCCTGGGTATCCCATACTACCCCGGTATTCTGGTCCTAACAGAAACTTGGCTCAAGAGCACCACCATGGACCAAGCCCAGCCCTTCCATCTTATTCCATCTGTCGTGTTGACAGATCCACAAGGGAGGGATGGTCATTACATTAAAGATAGGCCATCTGCCTCTGTCCTACATAGCCGCTCCAAGTAAAGAATTTGAATGCCTGACATTAAAAATATCCATATCCTCTGCTGAATCCATTAACATACTAGGTTGCTGCAGACCACCCTCTGGGATCTAGATTTACTAATCCACCTACAAAACTTTCTAGACTTAAATACAAAGGAAACATTAATTATTGGTGACTTGAATCTGGACTGGTTCAGCTATAAATCGGACCCTTTAAAGAATCTTTGAGATGACCTTAGGTTAAGTCAGATAATTAACAGAATAAAATGGCCAAACCATAGAAACCACCTCACTGGTACATTACTGGACCTAGTCGTTACAAATAGACCACATAAAATAATATAGGAAGCTATCTTTCACAATGATCTCAGAGATCACAACATAGTGGTGTATGTCAGGAACCTCTTGAAATATACTCCTATCAGCAAATTTGTTACTAGGAGGAATTTCAAAGCGTTCAACCCAACCCACTTTCTGGCAGACCTAAGGGATATTAACTGGCAAAACATTTACCTAGCAGCTACTACCAATGAAGCCACACATATTCTCAAATCCACCCTTACTCACATCATAAACAAGCATGCCCGCTAATTAGCCATTGAGTTAAAACAGCCTGCTGTCCCTGGTTCAACGGAACATTAAAAAGCTTTATTAAAAGGACCAACTCTGGGCCACTGTGAGATGTACTAAATCCATTAGCGACTGGACAGCATTTAGGGCTTGTCACAGTGCCTACACTAGGCTGATAAAGGAACACAAAAGAAAATTACTATCTGAGCGTTATTGAATCAGTTAAAGGAACCCTGCAAAATCTGGCTCACCTTCAAATCAGTTGAAGGCTGTAAAGAACCTCTGTCACTACCTGACAAAATTTATTGTCAAGGCTCCTTTATTACTGCTAAGTCTGAAGTACTCACTAAACTTAATGAACACTTTGCAACAGCAGGCCTTGCCTTTGATCCTCCAGTGCTGTCGCCTGCACCCAACTATCCTACACTTAGCAATGGATACCAGACCTCCTATCAATGCCACCTTTAACTTCTCCAACAGTACATATAAACAAGTTGAGGATCAATTACTTAAACTGGATACCAAAAGAGTGCTGGTGCAGACCACAGTGACCCTTCTTCCTGAAGTTAGGTACCACTTCCTGACTGCAACAGTTACACACCTATTTAATTTATCATTAACAGAAGGAACAGAACCTCATGCATGGAATGTAGCCCACTTATTACTCCTGTTTAAATCTGGTAACTCTACTGACATGAATAACTATAGGTCCACATCGATTTTATCAGTCCTCTCAAAAGTCTTAGAAAAACTGGTTAGTATCTGTGACAGGGTAGAATAAGACCCTGTCCCATTTGTTTTGGAGAAAGTATTTAAATGCAAGGATCTATATTCTTTCCTTTTCTCTCTTCTCTGGCTGGTTGTGCAACCAAATTTTCCTATGAGACTTGGACTTGATCAACCCAAACAGTCTTGCAGTGCTTTGCCTCACTCTGTCTCTCTGTTTTCTCTTTGCTGTCTGCTTTCCTCCCTTGCATATCTAGATCTGGTAATATAAGAATATGTGCACATCAGTATATGGAAATGAAACTGATAGTGGGATCACTTTTGTTTAGAAAATATGGTGTTACTGTTGAAATGTATATATTTATGTATATATTTGAGATAACTAAAAGCTAGAGGTTACTTGGGTGCAAATGCCTGAGCCTTTTGCAGTTGCTGTGGGGACCTCAGGAAGTTCTCAGTGTTCTAGCAGCTCCTGAAATTTACAAAGAACAGAATGCTTGCAAAGGATGGGGTTGAAAAGACTTATAAAAACAGCTAAGCTGAGCTGCAAGAGATAATTTTTACAAGTGATTTTATTTTGCTTCTGTATATAGTTATTCTGAACAGGTTTATTTTATTTTATGTTACTGCAACTACAAATAAACAGTTTTGTGGAATTTTACAACTGCCCATGGGTTTTCTCTGTGTGCTTCCTGACCTGTGCCTCGGCGACAGTGTCCAGGTCAGGAATTCCTTGAGATTCACCATCTCCCAAACCCCTTACAATCCAGGTTTAGAAGTCAGCACAGCACCATATCTGCCTTATCTAAGGTAACAAATGACTGGTTAGAGGCCATGGACAATAAACATTGTACAGGTGCTGTTTCTCTGCACTTCAGTAAGGCCTTTGATACAGTCGATCATGATTGTCTCCTAGTCAGCCTGAAGGAACACGGGTTCACCGGCTCAGTATTAAAATGGTTTACCAGCTATCTGGCAGATAGACAGTAACAAATCAAGGCTAGTGGGACTTTCTCATTATTTCTCCCAGTGGCGAGAGGAATTCCCCAGGGCTCTATTCTGGGCCCTGCTTTTCTTGCTATCATCATCATTCTTTATTTTTAAAAGGCGCATTTCTCTAACCAAAGCGCCTGTACAATACATAAAACAATAAATAGACCGAATTTAAAACTAACATAAGTCTTTAAAAGCTATACTAAAAGATGTGTCTTCAAAGCTCCTTTAAAGCTTTGGACAGTCGGGCAATTTCGCACCTGATGAGGTAGAGAATTCCACAGGGTCGGGGACATATAAAGCTAAATGATCTAGCCCCTGAAGTTTTTAAATGAACCCTGGGAATCTCTAGCAATCCCTTGTCAGTGGATCGGAGAGGGCGGGAGGACAGTAGGGCACAGGAGCTCTTTCAGGTAAGTAGGTCCCTGATCATGTAGGGCTTTATAGGTCAGCAAACCGACCTTGAAGGTGATTCGCCAAAAACTGGCAGCCAGTGCAGTCCCGGAGCACAGGCATTATATGGCTGGATCTAGAAGATCCAGTCAACAACCTGTCACCGCATTCTGCACTAGCTGCAGATCGCGGTTCAACCTCTCGGTAGCCCCAGGTAAAGGGCGCTGCAATAGTCAAGGCGGAGGTAACGGAAGCGTGGATCAACGTTGGAAGATCCTCTGGAGGAACCAGGTGCTTCACCGGGCGATGTTCCTCAGATGGAAAAAGGAAGTTTTGACTACTGCTGACACCTGAGATTTAAACGTCAGACGGTCATCAAATACTACGCCCAGATTCCGCACCTGGTCTGAGGTCGTCAGCTGGATGCCCCTAAGCCATAAGCCTGAGGGCGATCCATCGAGCAGACCCGCCTCACAGCGACCCTTGTCCATGACCAACATCTCAGTTTTCTCCGGTTTAACCACAGCCAACTCCCATTCATCCAGTCTTGGATCTCAACAAGGCAGTTATTAAATACCAAAAGGCAGCATCCTGGCCAGGCACAAAAGACATATACAGCTGGGTATCATCTGCATAGCAATGAAAACCCAAACCGAATCATCTAATAATCGCTCCTAACGGCAGCATATACTCTGCAAACAACATGGGCGCTAGAATAGAACCCTGCAGTACCCCACAGGATAGGGAGACTGATGCCAAGAAAAATTCTCGACACCACCATCTGAGTCCCACCGAGGTAAGATCGAAACCACCTGAGGACCGTATCAGACAATCCACAGATGGACCGCAGATGCTCTAACAGCACACCATGATCAACAGTGTCAAATGTTGCAGAGAGATCGGAAGTACCAAGATAGAACAGGTCTTACGATCTCTCGCTATTAGGAGGTCATTTAGTACCCGAACAAGTGCTGTCTCGGTACTATGCCTTTTCCTAAATCCAGACTGGAGAGAATCATAGACATTGTTGTTGGTCAGATGACCATCCAACTGCACTGCAACCACCTTCTCAATAACTTTACCCACAAAGGGTAAATTAGAGACAGGTCTGTAATTTGCTAGACAATCTGGGTCTAAGGAGGGCTTCTTCAATAGAGGAAGCTTCTATAGCCTCCTTAAGAGGATCTGGAAAGATCCCTCTCCAAGACCTCCAGACTATCGAAGCCAGGACTAGGCGATTTTATCCACACAATCCACTAAGAGACGTGTGGGGCCAGGGTCCAAATCACAGTTGATCGGTCGCAGGCTCGGATGATCATCACAATGGCATTGATTGTGGGGGCTGAAGTCAGACCTTGCAAACTGGGTGTTCGACATCTCCTGCCGACCATCACCACTCCCACTGGCGAGGGAAGAACGGACGTCCAATCTGATTGTTGGCAACCTTAGCTGCTAAGAAGAGAACAAACTCCTCACACCGTTCTGGAGAAAAGGCTCTTCTGGGCTGAAGACAGACTGGATTGCATAGTCTGTCCACAGTCCGAAAGAGCTGAGCTGGTCTATTCTGTGCAGTCGCAATCTCTCTGACAGGAATTCTGCCTTCTTACGAGAGATTATGGATTGATAGGCCATATAATGGTCCATCAAACTAAGTTTGTCATCATCCAAACCGACCTCCAACGCCTCTCCAACCTTCGTCCAACTCTCCTCAACTCCTCTATATGACTGTATGTCAGTAATCTGAGCGATAATATTGTGGACTCAAAATACACCTTTTCGCTGATGACACAGTATTATATGTGTCTGGACCCTCGTCAGACAAGTCTACTCCGCCATACAGTCGGACTTTAATCAACTTCAGAATAACTTACTACAATCAAAACTACTACTGAATGCCAAGAAAACTAAAGTAATGTTCTTTTATCCACCCAATTCCCCAAATGCCCATCCTAATGGTTGCCCCCCACCTTGTGCGTCACAACCCTTTTTGGTGAGACGCCTTGAAGTGGGGGATAGGTTTAAATATCTGGGTTTCTGGCTCATCCACATCTTTCGTTTCTCATTCCACCATGAGGCACTAATAAAAATTGAAACTGAGGCTAGGCTTCTTTTCAGAAATAAATCTTTATTTTCCCAGACATCCAGGAAGAGACTAGTCCAGGCCAACTTCCTGCGTCTTCTGGATTACGCTGACATAATTTATAACAGTAGTGCAACCACCTATATCCACAAACTGGATACCTTACTGTATATCAACGTGCCATCCACTTTATTACCAATGCCCCAGCTAGAACCCATCATTGTACCTTATATAAAGATGTCAGTTGGACTTCCTGACCACCAGGTGAATCATGCATATCTACACCTGAGTATATAAAGCCCTCTTAAACAAACTGCCTCCTATATTACAGCCCTACTCCATCGATCACATAGTGTATACGCATTAAGGAAATGCTTGTATGTATCCCTAGATGTCCCTAAAACACACACACGCTGAGGCAAATCATGCATACTCCCCACAGCTTGGAATAAACTTCAGTCAGCTCTAAAGCTCCAATCCCTAATCCCATTAAGTAAGCATTAAGTCACTCGAGAAGAGGCATTTACAAGGAATTAATTCATATTTTTGGGGGTTGGTGCATGAGGCCGCAGGCGAGTGCTCCAACCACAACCATGCATTAATTCCCTTGTAAATGCTTCTCCTTTGAGTGGCTTAATGCGCTTGTAACATGGCAAGTGCAAGGTGACTATTGTTTCACTACTGTTTAACTTATAATGAAACAAATATGTGCAGAAACAATAATCTTACTTGACAAAACGTGTTTCACTTGTAAGCTGTATCTGTTTTAAACGCACGTTGTACAGCCCATATGCATTAATGTAGTGCCTGCTAAGCCTACCAATTTCTTACATGTTATAACTTTGTATTCTGTACCAAAATACACATTAAATACTCATAACACATTAAAAATCATACTTCCAATAAGCAGTTGTATTGTGTTCCCTCAATTCCTAACTCACATTCATGTACAGTATCTCACTACTGTATTGTGGTACAAATGTATAACATTCTTCTAATTTGGCAATAAATGTAGCCAATTCCGACAAATAGGTGGTAGCCAAACACATACTGTGACAGGCAAGGAGAGCGTTACACACTACTTCTTTATTCAGCTGCGAACTGTGTGGAAATTTAAATTGCACTTGATATCTGCAACAACGTGCACTTTTGCTGAATTCTGTGGAGGTGAAACTAACTACCATTGGTAATTGCTTTTTATTTACATATTTATTTAGTGTTTAACCAAGAAGGGCTTGCAAACTCTGTTTATCTTGTAAGTAACTTCAGAAGGATTTAAATACTGCATTTGGGTAGACCTTGAGGTAGCTAGATTGTCTACTAGGATTTTCTGATAGTTAAACTATTTTTAAATAAATTACAGGTGGCTGGGAGTGAATAAGGAGCTTGCAAACTCTGCTTATCTTGGAAGTAACTTCACAAGGGTTTCAATACTGCATTTTGTTGTTCCCTTGGGGGTAGCTGGATTGACTACTAGGATTTTGGGACATAAACTATTTTAAATAATTTCCTGGTGCATAGGATTTTGTGATAGTTAAACTATTGTTAAATAAGTTACTGGAGGTTAGTTGAATTACTATAAGGGCAGTACTCACCAGGGTGGTGGAGCAGTGGTGTATTTGATTGTTTTCTGTCACCTGTGGTTGTGGACTACCCACCCCCTTCCCACACACACAACCACCCCAGGCATGGCATTTCTTTGTAGCCAAAGTTCTGACATCACTCCTCAACAGGTCTTGGGGCAGAACTGTCATATTCTTGATAACCCATCACAGTGCATAAAGGGTAAGTACACCACCAAAAAACAAAACAAAAAAAACATTTATATATATATTACATACTGTATATTATAAGGGATAGGGACATGTGGGGAGTAGTGCAATGCACTGGTTGTGGGGCAGCAGTTTTCAGGAGACATTCTGGAAACTGCATTGCTGTCCTATTTGCAGGCAACTGTCAGCTCTGAGGGAGGAGACTGCCCACCTCCAGGCTGAACTGTCAAGGACTAAGGAGGCCTACCCCACCCAAAGAGCACCACTGCCACAACCACTGCCTCAGAGGTTGCTGGCATGAAGAGCAGTTGGACCACAGTGGGTTCTGGGAGGGTGCGGGTGGTGGAACAGAGGCAAAGACCCTAGTTGTACCTCTACACAAATCATATGCCAGTCTGGCAGAGCTAGGTTCCTCTATGATGGCACCCCCAGTGGAGACCAAGAAGAATGCTGAGGACGCCCACAAGGGAGACCACCAAACGGTGGCAAGGACACCACAGGGGAAGAAACATCTTCTGATAGGGGACTCAGTTGTTAGGGGGTGAACTGGGGAAGGGTAGGAGAAGGAAGTAAGGAGCCTGCCTGGTGCCATGGCTTGAGAGACAAGAAGCAGATCCTCCCGATTGCAGAAGCAGCATCACAGAGAGGGAACTAGATATCATTGTCCACCTTGGGACAAATGACCTAGCTAGGCACGGAATCAGTGCAGTGCAGGATGAATTTGTGGAGGGGCCTCAGACAGGTAGCAAGCACGTTACCTTCAGAGGTGCCACCAGTCCATGGCAGGGTGAAGTTAGGTACTGCACACCATGCAGTTTAATGAATGGTTGCAAAACTGGTGCAGAGCACAGGGCTTTGGCTTCATTGGGGACTGGGGACACCTAGAGAGATGAAGGTCTGTACTGGCACAGTGGTCTGTATCTGTACAGAAGGAACCAAGCTCCTAAGGACAGGTTTGAATGCTTCCTTGGCAAGCTTTAAACTAGCCAAGGGGAGGTGCTGATAAGAGGCAGGAAATTTCAAGCCTCCCCCACAAAAACATGACAGGTAGTAAGGTAAACACTGAGGTACAGAGCTCAACAGAGGGCAGGACAGGAGTAAATGGAAAAATAGACAAGGGCACAAGAACAGGGATGGGGGTAGGATAAAGCCAACATTAAATGGAGGCAATGAGTACCAATGCCCTGAGTCTGGGAAACAAGCTTCCTGAGCTAGTAGGCCTGATGGAAGATGAAAAATTGATATTGTGGCAGTCATGGAAACATGGTACACGGAGAACCATGACTGGGATGTCAACATACTGGGGTACACAGTCTACAGAAGGGACAGGGAGGGTAAAGAGGAGGTGGAGTAGCTCTATACATAAGGGAAGGGATCAAAGCTACAGAACTAAAAGTAAAGGGGAGGACAAGAGGCACCTGGGTCACCTGAGACAGGGAATGGCATCGAACCGCACAGGGGTTGTATACAAACCCCGTCTCAAGGGAGGAAACGGACAAGAAAATGATAGAGGACATTCTCAAAATGGCTGAAAAGGGAGATACTGTTGATGGGACCTGAATATGCCAGATGTTAACTGGATGACATGTACTGCAGCCACATCCAAGAGCAGGTTGTCATCTCGGAGTTCTGCAGGGGGCAGGCCTTAGACAGCTAGTGTTGAACCCACTGGGAGGGAGCAGTACTAGACCTTGTACTCTCAAATGGAGAGAGATCACAAATTTAGAAATCAGTAGACATCTGGGAACAAGTGACACTGCACAGTGTGCTTCACAATAAGCACAACCATGGAGACAAGCCATACAAAACAAGGATACTGGACTTTAGAAGGGCCGACTTTGACAAAATGGGTGAATACCTGAGGAATGCACTACCAAATGGCCAAAAAGGAGGGTGGAAGAACAATGGAGAAAATCAAACTGCCATCATAGAGGCAACAAGCCTTTGTGTGGGACAAATAAAGAAAACAAAGCGGAGTAAAAAACCCACAATGGTTCTCAAAAGAGGTGGCAGGAAGGTTAAGGAGAAAAGGCTGCATTCAGAAAGTATAAGGAATCACAGAAGGAGCATGCTAGGAACTGTATCAATTAAAACAGAAAGAAGTGGGAAGGCAGCAGAATAGCAAAAGGCTCAAACCGAGGAAAAATAGCCAACTCAGTTAAGAAGGGGGATAAAACCTTTATAGGTACATTAGGGAGCATAGAAAGGTTAAGGGAGGAATAGTGAAGATTAATAAAGAAGAGGGAAGGTGGGCAGAGGGAGACAGTGAAAAGACAGAGATACTGAATGAATACTTTTGCTCAGTATTCACAAAAGAAGATGAGGAGGAGTTACCTAAACCAGACAATAGAAGCACTCTGGGTAGGAGGGGTTGACACCAGTCCATTTACAGAAGAAAAGTCCTGAAGGAACTCCTAAAACTCAAGGTGGACAAAGCAATGGGGCCTGACGGATTCACCCCAGAATCCTAAAAGAACTAAGGAGGACCTAGTGACACCACTGACCACACTTTTTAACAAATCATGGGAGGATGGGGTGGTACCTGAGGACTGGAGGAGGCAGATTTGATTCCCCTTCACGAAAGTGGGAGCAAGGCAGAAGGAAACTACAGACCTGTAAGTTTGACCTCAGTGGTCGGAAAATGATGAAATCACTTCTGAAAGAAAGAATTGTTGAGTACCTAGAGGCCAGGGGGCACAGGACCCAAAGCAGCATGGATTTACAGCAGGAAGGTTATGTCAGACAGATCTAATTGATTTCTTTGACTGGGTGACCAAAGTAATAGACCAGGGAGGGGCTATGGATATGGCCTACCTAGACTTTAGCAAGGCATTTGACACAGTCCCGACAGAAGACTAATAATCAAGTTAGCCAGCCTGGGAGTAGGTTCAATCAATCAATCAAATTTTATTTATAATGCGCTTTTCAGCATATCAAAGTGCAAGTACAAACAGCATCTTACATAATAAATAATGACATAAAACAATAAAAGCAGCAATAAACCTAGCCAAATGCTAATTTGAATAAATAACTCTTCAGGGACACCTTAAATGGTTCCATGGACAGGCACTCTCTAATCTGACGAGGTAGAGAATTCCACAGGGTTGGGCCATGAAAGAAAAGCTCTGGCCCCAGATGACTGAAGGCGAACCCAGGGAATTCTAGCAATCCCTCATCAGCGGAGCGGAGAGGGCAGTAAGGTTGAAGGAGATCTTCCAGTAGCCCGTCCCTGACCGTAGGGGTCTTATAGGTCAGCAACGCGACCTTGAAGGTGATTCTCCACCGCACCGCAGCCAGTGCAGTTCACGCAACACAGGAGTGGGTTCCAGGTGGTAGCCTGGGTAGCAAACTGGCTGCACAACAGGACACAGAAGGTAATAGTGAATGGAACACATTCCAAGAAAGGGGGTTACTAGTGGAGTACCAGGGCTCGAGTACTGGGTCCAGTCCTCTTTAACATCTTTATAGGTGACATTGCAGAGAGTCTGGAGGGAAAGGTATGCCTTTTGTAGATGACACAAAGATCTGTAACAGAGTTGATACACAAGGGGGGTAGAAAAGGATGAGAAGGGACTTGTCAAGGTTGGAGGAATGGTCAGACATATGGCAACTTAGATTCAACGCAAAGAAGTGAAAGTAATTCACCTGGGAAACAAAACCCAGGAGAAGAGTACACAATAGCAGGGAGGTATTAACAACAACAAAAATGGAAAGGGACTTGGGGTAGTCATATCAAATGACTTAAAGGTGGGTAAGCAATGTGAGAAGTCAGTAAGGAGAGCTAGGGGATACTGGGATGCATAGGAAGGGCATCACAAGTAGAAAAAGGAAGTGGTTATCCCTCTGTACAGACAGTTGGTGAGACCCCATCTGGAATACTGTGTGCAGTTTTGAGACCCCATCTACGCAAGGACATAGACAGGATGGAAGCAGTCCAGAGGAGGGCAACTAAAATGGTGCAGGATCTGCATCAGAAACCACATGAAGAGAGACTGAGAGTGCTTAATACGATACCCTTGATGAAAGGAGGGACAGGGGACATGATAGAAACTTTCAAGTGCCTCAAGGGACTCAACAAAGTCAGGAGGGTAGCATCTTTCAGAAAAAGAGATGTGTAAGAACAAGTGGGCACAATTTAAAGATGGGGGCGGGATGGCTTAGGGGTAATGTTAGGAAATTTTTTCACGAGAGAGTGGTGGATGCGTGGAACCACCTTCCTGGGGAGGTTGTTGGGTCTAAAACAGTGGGGAAATTCAAACATGCATGGGACAGACATAAGGCATTTGTAGTGGGGGTTGCAGGAAGTAAGCTGTTGGTTAACTAGAATCTGCAGCTTATCCAATAGGAAGGAAATGGGCAGACTGGGTGGGCCAAGTGGTCTTATCTGCCGTCAAAGTCTATGTTTCTGTGTTTCTAAAAGTGGACACTGGACAGGTCTGTTTTGTACAATACGTTATGGAACAGGGACACCGCATAATGTTGCCACAATCCGTAATACCACATTCTCTACATCACTTACTGCTGCATTACTCCGTTGCACAGATTGGACTTTTGCAGCGATTACCACGGTATCAACCAGGTGGGTGGGAAACTACGATATTTTACTTTACGTTATGCACTGCACTAAGTACTTTCCATTTCAGTCGCCTGACATTATGCACTCACCGATGTTGGCTGTAATAGCTTCGCAGACACGCTACCTAATCACTGACATTATGCGCGACGCATGGTGCCTGTACTAGGTCCATGGACATTGCCACCATCGCGCCACCTATAGGTCGGACTGCTTCAACTATTTGGACAACCACTTACTAATGCACAAAATAAGCATTGCTACAAACCACTACTTCCCCAGCGCCACCTATAGGTAAGACACCTCAACAATTACAAGTAGCACACTGCTTGCTACTTCTGTCTGTCTAATAATGCGTGTCTCGATGTCAACTGTAGGCAGTTACCGCTTCCTTCATGCACTACACTACGCTGTCGTGTATACCTAAAGAATTAATGCACAGCTACGCTTCAGTCATCTGATCTCTTTGCCCCACTACTTCTCTACTATTTCTATACTAGTACAGTATTAATGCAATGTTACAAATGCTTTTAAAACCCTCATTAGCAAAACTTCTACTGACACCTGTCACTGCACTTAAGCTCCAGTCTCCCCACCTTCCCTACTTCATCCTCTCTTCCATACTCGTTTTCTAAGTTGTGACTGTTATGCCTGTTACTTACTTGACTCACATGCAATCTGTGTTACATTGCTGACACCTTACATTCAACCCTATACCAAAAGCTTGTATTTCAATAAGAAGTCTGTAACATTGCACTTACCTTGCATTATTTATTATTCATCGCTCTTCTGAAAACCTGCGTATATTGTAAATTTAATGTTTTGTCAATGTCTGAGGGAACTGACTGTTGGACTGTAAATAGTGTTTATATTGTAAATATTCATTTCTCTGTATACTGTTCATTTCTCTGTACACTGTTCTGTTTATTGCTTGTACAAGGACATCCCTGCAAATGAGCTTTTCAATACATCTTAATCCCTCCACAGTAAACCTGAAACTTGAATAGACTTGGTTTGTTTGGCATAAATCACATAATCACTAACATTTTACCCTCTGATCATAATTCACAGAGGCACCCACCAACCACTGACATAGTCAGCTCCCTAACTATCTAACTAGCTGCATTGAAAAAGCATCAACATATTTACAGTTTGCCTACATTTAATACCAGATCCCCAAACTGCTTAAGACACTGCAGTCTTACACATTACCCTGGGTACCCATCACTAGAGTCTTAACTGTTGCAGGCCTGTTTTACGATGCAGCTGCTATTGGTCACTATTGGGGCCCTTGAAGACAGAAAGAAGGTTAAACATATGCAACACTCTTGTAAACTCAAAGAAGTTGCATTCATGACTGGATGGCCCAGTCTGTTTTAGTCCTTTAACTATGTACATGTCCCTTTAGATTTAATGCAGGGCATCATGGGCCCTGTATACTCACAGATTAGAAGTCATCATCTGTTAGTCACAATTAGCTTGTAGAGGAAGATTTAGGGTGATTACAGCAGGCAGAAAGTCTGACTCTGGAGACAAGGAGGCTGGCAAAGACCTATAGCCGGGATGCCCAAACCAATTGCAAGATGGTGTAGCATTTGCAGATGGAAACAACACTCTTTGCTTCACTGGCAGTGCTCCTTTCTGGGCTGAAATCATTCTCTGGAAAGACCAGGCTGGGACCCGGCTGGCACGTTTCAGACTCCACGTCTATGTTGTTCTCCTTGGAGGAAGCGCATATGGCAGTGCCTAAGTGGCACATTACCAGGCTGTGTTCCAGACCTATTCTGATGGTTGCATAGCATTCAGCACATTTATCAGATTCAGCACATTTACAATTTCTCTCACAGTCCTTAAACCAGGGGCCATCGTGGTCACCGTGGTCCTTTACTTATCATATACAGGCTTTTACAAGGATGAGTGCTTTCCTCCTTAAGTCTAAAGCGACCCAAATGCTTACAGTCCTTACAAACAACTAGGAGCTTAGATGCATCTCTTGCACAACACCAGGCAGCTTGAAACTTTGCTTGTTACCACTTGAGACTCTTTCACTAGGCTGAGCTTGAGGCACGGCTCACTGCTCTTTAGCAGACTTTACTTGTTGGAAAAGCTGAAACTGTAGACCCTTTCAGACTTAGACACCTTACTTAGAAGCAACTGATTTCTGTAGCACTCTAGGCTCACAACATGTTACTTAGTAGTAAAACAGTTCTTAGTAGCTCTCTCAGGCTCACAATTACACAAACACAGTCCCCTGTGACTCTTACGGTGTTTGCAGCTCCCAGCTGGACATACAGACAGTTACTGGCCCACCAGGCACTGTCCAAAGAAATTCTCGTGAGTCAGGAACTCCCCATCCAGTCCTGTGGCACTTCTCATACCAGACACATTTATATACTATTATCATTCACTATGTCACTGTCAGTGTCAGTGGCTCAGTAGGTAGCACACTGCATTTGAGGCCGGAGATCAGAAGGCTGTGGGTTCAGTTCCCACATCTGGCACTTGGGTTAATATCCCAGTACTGACACTGTAGTGCAGCATGAGAGTGGTGGTGCACTTCTGAGGTGCCGCCTTCGATGAGACATTAAACTGAGGTCCCATCTGCCTGGATTGGTGGTAGTTCAGGTAGATGTTAAAGATCCCTTGGCACTTATCGAAAGAGTAGGGAATTTCCCCGTGTCCTGGTCAAATTCCTCATTTCATTAAAAATACCACCAACAACTTAATCTGGTTCAAGGTCAGTTGGCATTCATCTGTATCCCTCCCGGGTCGTAGCAGAAAATAGGCAGGATTTGTCTAGTGCACTTACCCAGTAACAAAAACTAAATAAAATATTATAATTAATAATAATAATAATAACTATTATTATTCACTAAAAATACCACCAACAGCTTAATCTGGTCAGTTTCAGTTGGTTACCATCTGTATCCCCCGCCCGGTGGCCCCTGAAAAGGGACTTCTAGTCTCAGTGTGCCTACCAGGTCAACAGAATTCAATCAATCAATAAATAAATATACTTTAAACTAGACCTTCTCTGGTCACTGAGCAAATGTCTGCCTTTCTGTGCTCTAGTTAAAATGCAGGGTGCAGACAGACAGTCGCATCCTAAACTTGCTGGGCTTCTCTGCCCTTGCAGACTTTTACAGACTTGTACTTGTTAGACACAATTTACTCACTCAGATTACTTGTAGAAAATGGCTTTCTTTTCTCTGAGGTTTTAGACTTTCTTAGTACTCTGCTGAGGTAGAATGTGCAAGCAGCTCTCCCTCACAACTGAAGTTTCAGGTTGCCCATGTTTCCCAAAACATGGAAAGGTGCTGACCAGCCCTGGAGGACAAGTCCTGGAACCCCCAGGCTAGCAACTTCTGTTGCCTGCAGCCACTTTGTCTCTCTGACAGAAGAAAAGCCCCCTCCCTGTGGAGGGTTGCACTGGATTGCTAGGACTATTCTGGAGCAAAGGGCCTGGGCCCCCACCCTGTGGTGGGCTCCGCTCAAACACACCTCAGCCTGGAAAACACTGTCTTTTATGTAGTCCTGAGGCTCCCAATTGGCTGAAGCTACTTGCTGCCCTCTTGATGACTGACTGAACCTGCTTGTCAGTCCACAAAATGAATATTTATTAACCTCACTTGAAAGCTCCATGCTTTGCACCTAAACTAGGTCCTTGCAGTTTCACCATAAGCACGGGTAAAGTCCCACAAGTCTCTGCCATTGTCCCAGTACTCCTTGCTAGAAATCCTGGCTTTCCGATTGGTTGTTGCTGCACAGAAATGGCTGCTGAATACACAGTCCCCTTGCAGATTTAACACAGTCCCAAATGAAAGTCCTGGTGCAGCCAGAAGAATTGGTTTATTTATTTACTTGCCTCACATTTTGCTGGTCCCTTTTGTGTCCTGTTGATTGCTGCCCTTTTTAAACAATTTTGTTTGGTTCTTAGCCTATCGCTGTTGCTGCAATGTAGTGCCCTAGGCAGCAGACAGGCTGTTATCTGAGTCCCAATGTTAACCTCTGGTGCAGCTAGTGTATTTATTTTATTTAAACCATTCCCCTTTTTACAATAGCCCCTTATGTGTACTTGTGGCTGCTGCACATGTATTACATTTATTTACAATGGATATGCTGCAGCAGCCCCCGAAACTTGCAAGGCGGACTCGTTCATGAATATTAATGAGGGCTCAATTATGCCCCAGCAACAAACTTTATTTTTGGGCTTCCCTGAGGCCTGCCATTTGCCTCATCTAGGTCCCGGTCCCCAGTCAGCCCCTTGTGGGCCAGGACCAATGGGAAGCTATTTCTTTGACCATGATCACGGTTGGGAGTTTGGCACAGCTGTGCACATGTAGTGCTTGCCAGCCGGCCATGAAGTGAAAGGAAAATGGCCGGCAGCTCCGCAGCACTCCCCAAACCCACAGAGGATGTTAAATCAAGAACAGGGCCACACAGGGACCTCCGGGCAAAATACTGGAGCTGGGCATGGTGGTGACATGGGGACAAAACTCTGGGGACCTGGCAGGCACTGGGAGGTGCTCCAATGATGGGAGCAAGACAGGAGACAGGCAAAGGTAAGCCCCATTGGGGAGTTACAGAGAAACCAAATAGATTTCTTGAGCCTCCTCTCTTTACCCACTTGTCTGAGGCAGCTTTGTTACAGCTCGGTTCCCTTCTTTGAAATGCTCCTCTTGCTTTCAGCCCCACCCAGTTGTTGATACCTTAAAAGCCTCTCCCTTAACTCCTCTTCCATCCTATCAAGTCTGTCCTTCAAAGTCCAGAACCGTTGTCGGGTCACCTGCCTCTGTGATATCAGAGCTTTGTACTTGTGTATGTTATCATTTATAAAATGGCTCTTATTTATGTGTAAAATAGGGTTTACACATGGTTAAAAAAATGACTGCTGAGCAGTGGAGAGTCTGCAACACACATCAATGGGCATTTGGAACACAGGCGTTTCAGTTAGCCCCTACAGCCAGAACTGATCTTCTACCACAAACATGGCTGCTACCTTTACACTGTAAAAAAACTTATAAAATGGGAAGGAAAAATCTAAAAGCTGATTGGTTGTTACTTGTGCATTAGATCTGTCTAATGCACAGGTAAAACAAGTGCTGACAACCTGGACATACCACAAAGAAAATCAGGTGACGGATTAGAACGTTGAGTTTTTGCCGAGTTTCAATGGCCACCATTTATTATTTTATTTTGTTTGTGTTAAATCTGAACAGCCCCAGTCTCCAGGAACATCCCAAGACACAGAACCAATGTACTGTAATCGGACACAGCTGAATTGTGAATCAGTTTTAACTACTTAGAATCTCTGTCCCTGAAGTTCGAAGTTTAATTGCAAGTCTAACTAGGTTTACTGATGATCTCAGCCCGCTGCCCCCCTCGCTGCCACAGGTTGGATCAGTTTCCAAAATGATCTCAGATCTGTGACACAGCACAGTGAAGAGGGAGTTGGGCGCACTGAATACTACATTTCTTGTCGCGGAAGACAGTAAACTTGTTCAGTTTTGTTTCAACATTTTAAAGATTAATAAATGCTGTGCTAGATTTCTCCCGCCAGCCTGTCCTCCGCTCCACTTGATCTGCTCACTCGTTGCCAGCATGCCTACCCGCCGACTCGCTTGCACCAGTTCTTTCCTTAGATCCTAATTATAAAATAACGCTCTATCAGAAGGCAGAACTTCATCTGCTATGAACTGTGATACTGATGCTTATCTATAGAACCTGACATTTGTTTTAAATAAAACTACCAGTACACTCAGTATTTCAGCTCGCATCTAAGGCTGCTATGCTTGTATCTTCCCTACTTTCCTGTCCGTTCGCTGTCCCGCTCACAGGTCTTAATAGGATTTATTGAAAATCCAAACATTTACTGAATTTGTTTGTTTTCCCAATCCATTTCTGTCCTCTTGCTGCTGCCCCATCACCGCGTGCTAACTCCCACTAACGACTACCTCACTCTGTCAAGCTACTGCAACTCCACGGTCCTCACATGCCATCCAAACTGTATCTGATCGATTTGTTTGCAGACGAGCAGAAGAGCCAAGCCAGATATATACCAACATACTGTGTATTCTACGCCTTATTGATCGCAATCTGCATACAAAATCAAATGTGAAGCTGTCAGTAGTTCCTTGTACTTTCACCTGGTATGTACTGTGGTTTGCACTTGCCACCACTTCCTCTACTAACGCCATGAGTTTACAAAAAAAAACAATATGAATTTAAACAAGAGGAAAGCGGCAATCTAATTTTAAATAACAGTGGATTTTGTGTGGATGGAGGCACTCCAAACTGTGTGGGAGGGAGATGCTATTAAAAACTACAGGTATGGTTGCCACAGTAGAGCAAAAGAAAAGATGACATCCCTCTCAAACAGGTGGAGGAATTATTTTAGGTCAAAATACATACAAGAGTTACCTATTTTAGTATTCAAAGCAACAAATATGAATTTTCATATACTGTATGTATATATATATATATATGTAAAATGAAGATCCCCATTTTATAGCACAGTAAGACACTCGGGTGTATAGACATTTTAACACACGGTCAGAGGCTAAACGACTCGTCCTGCAGCCTTCTGCCTTATTATGCCCCTGACCGGCATTAGAAATGTATGATACACACACTCGTGTCTTATTGCTGACTTCATCTGGGCCCTAAAAATAAAACTACCTTAAATAAAAACAAAAACAAATGAATTAAAACAAATGAATTAAATGCTGTTCCCCGATTATCACACTCTCCTTACATACATAAACACATTAGAAACAATAAGTACTGTTTATAGTTTTCACTACAACTATTTCTTTGCTGACAGTGACAAAATTCCCATTCTATCTTTACCTGCTCATCAGGGAACTCTCTTCTTCTTGCCCTGACAGTGAGATAACTGAGTCTCTGGCTGTAACAAAGGCCTTTGTTTGTGTGTACTGTGTGTTGAGAAAGAAACATTCTGCCAGTGGAACTGAGCAGAATTTTGAATCCATGTATTCTATGGTAAACATTCCATGATAAACATTCCATATCTTGAATGTGGAGAACAACAACAGAAAAAAAAACAGGAAGAAGAAAGTAGGCAATAAAACAATATAATGTATGTTAGAGCGCTGTTAACCTTAGAAATCATCATTTCCCTAAGGTTTGTTAACTCTCGATGTGACATAGATATGTTGTGTTAACCTATCGATGCTCACGTCACATCGATAGGTTACCCAGCAGTGATTAGTCTGCGCGTATGCCGCGCTCGGTGGGGAACCGACGCATGAACAGCAGCAGTTAGGGAAGGACTGAACGCCACGACGGTGACTACTAAAGAAAAGTAAGCAGCCTTTTGAGGTGGGACCATACACTATAAAAATAATGTCCTGGTCCTCTATCGTCAACGGTCAATTTTAACCGTCTCAAGGTTGCCATGGTAGCGTAAACCATCTCGAGCTTCGCCTCGAGGTTTACACGGTAGCCCTGGCAACCTCTTGACTGTTAACTGACTGGTTAACGATAGAGGACCATACATTATCCTCTATGATATCATAACCCATATTACTTGCAGTGGGCAGAACTATTTTATCACAAACGCACACAAGTAAATCTATTTTTCTACATATAAACATGCTTTTCTCAATAGGCAAAAGTAAAAAAAAAAAAAAAAGAACCACTTTTATAGTGGAATAAGGCACTCAGGGGCATGTATACCATATTTTACAGCACGGCCAGCAGCTGAAGTCACTGGCCTCATACCTTACTACGCCTCTGGTCATGTATATAAAATATGGCTCACACACCCCTTTGTGCCTTTATTGCTTACATATTGCATGTTTTATTTTATCCATTCCATTTAACTGGTGTGTTTCGCCTTGGTGGGACTTTTTATCTTTTTACAGTGGTAAAAGGGGTACTGAGGTGTCTGGGGCTTCCTACACTTGTATACAGCAGTGTACACACGGTGCTGTGTGTACGCTTCACTGTACCTTAAATGTTCTTGTCGCGTAGTGTCCTAGTACCGCCAATCCTGAGACCAACGAGTATGTCTCTATGGAGTAGATACTGTAAGACAGTGTTTTCTTAAATGAGGCCACTGTGGCCATAGAGTTCTTTAGAGGCCCAGGTCCAAAGGTATCAGAATGGAAATTTTTTACTTTTAAAGTGTGGGAGATGCATTTCACAAGAAAATACATCAGAGACTTAAAGGAGCACTACAGTCAGAATTTGCAAAAACATGTTGTGCAGAGTTTTTGATTTGTGTGCAATCCTGGTGTGTCCTTCCATTTGTGTGCTTTTAGGAGATCTGACTTGAGAGGGTTCCAGCAGTAGGTCATAACATGTAGAACTGCACCCCATGGCGTCAGGACCTCACGGCAAACTTTTTATAGCAGTGTCTGGGGGACTGCCCACCCGACATCATGTGATGGACATCAGCGTGACCTTTATATAGTGGGCGGTCACCACCAGACCTGCCTTCCGTTCTTTCCCACCATTGACCTGCACAAGAACTTTGTGGTAAACTTTGCTCAGTTGATCACTATTTTGTGCTTTTCTTTCATTTTATTTCTTGTTTTCCAGTAACATATTGGAGATGAGGACAGTCCTGTACACCCTTCAGGCCTTCCAGTCCATCCTATCGAAGGGAACACTGCTGGTCCAGACAGACATTATGTTGGTGGCCTGGTATATCAACAAGCAGGAAGGCATCCAGTCGTACCCCTGTGCAGGGAGGCAATGCGGGTGTGGAGCTGGGCAGTCCTGCACGCACCTGTTTCTCACAGCCGCACATCCCAGGTGTTCACAATGTCCAGGCAGACAACCTCAGTTGGATGTCATCTCAGGCTCACGAATGGGAACTAAATCAAGAAGTGATCAACCTATGGTTCCACCAATGGGTCACGACCAGAAATAGATTTCTTCGCCCTCCATACAACACAAAACTTCTTTTTTGCTTGCTCGCTCCAGAGCCTGGTGCTTTCTGGCACGACGCAGTGTCACTTTGCTGGACAGGGAAGTTCTTGTACCTTCCTCCCTTCCTATTCTGGAGAGAGTATTTCTCAGACTGCAGGCAGAGGGGCTCGGATGATCCTACAGCCTCCCTCTGGCCGAGGCAGATTGGTTTCCACTACTGCAGCAGCTCACAGTGGAACGCCCAGTTCCCTCCCACTTCAGCATGATTTATTGATGCAGGATCAGGGCAGACTGGTGCATCCGGGACTCAGGACCCTGCATCTTCTTGCGGCTCTTCAGATGTAATTAGGTCACGCTTTGGAGTCTCCCAGATGGTCACTCAGGTCCTGGTGGAAGCTAGAAAACCCTCCACCAGGTCCTCCCTACATGATAAAATGGAGCGTTTTTCCATCTGGGCTGCATCCAAGGGTTGAGACCCCTTTACTTGCTTGGCTCCACAGATCATGGAGTACCTGTTGCACCTGTCTGACTCCTGGCTTAAGCAATTCCTCTCTTAAAGTCCACTTGTCGGCTATTTCAGCCTACTATTCCTTAGTGGACTAGAAACCTGTCACCCAATTTGAGGTCTCGAAAACCTTTTGAAAGGGATCCTCCATCTGAAACCCCATTCGCAATCCCACCCCCTTGGGTCTTGAATTTTATTTTGGAAAAGCTTACCTTCCTCCTTTTGAACCAGCAGTAAGCTGTGAAATGCGCTACCTATCTTAGAAGGTGCTCCTTTTGGTTGCTATAACTTCTGCTCATAGAATTTCTGAGCTTCAGGCTTTGATGCATAAGGAGTCTTATTTGACTTTCCACAAGGACCGGACAGTCCTGTGTACAAATCCTAAGATCTTACTGAGAGAGTTCCTGCAGTAGGTTATCACATAAAGACTGCACCCTCTGGCATCAGGACTGCACTGCAAGCTTGTCCAGCAGAGTCTGGCGGGGACCGCCACCAGGCGTCACATGATGGACATCAGCGTGACCCTATATGGTGGGTGGTCCCCACACCTGCCTTCCAGTTCTTTCCCACCGTCGACCAGCGCTAGTACTTCACGGTAGCTCGGCTCAGTCAATCAGCATTTTTCTTATTTTGAACTGTTTTCTAGTATCGCTTTATGTCTTCTCCACCACCGCCTTCTAAGTCAAAGAAGAAGTGTACCAAGTGTGGCATAGATCCCACAAAGACGGCCACCGCTCTTTGCCTCTTTGTCTAGGCCCGGACTAACAACATCGCTGCCTGTTCTGACTGCCAGCCTTTCAAACAGGCTACTTGCAGGCATCGCCAGCAGGCTCTGAGGCCCATCTCTCAAATCTAGGATGGCTTCCGGAGAAGGAGATGTAAGGATCCAGGACTCGATTATTCCTCTTCAGATAAACAGAAAAGAAAAAGACAAAGAGAGGCACAAAGTAAAGAGGCGTCATGAGGACCGGGACCAATCCTCATCCAGCAAGCCGACCGGCAAGGCCCTTTCCAGCTGCAAGCCTTGTGGTGATTAAGGCAGCTTCCGGGACAACCTCCAGAGCCTCCGCTTTCAAACGATCACCGTGGTAAGTCACCCTCTGGCTTCTCCAGCAGATGCCTGGTACTTGCCAGTAAGTCGGACCCCGCTCCTCTGGGGCCCTGGCCACCGATTAGTCGGACTCCACCCAGAAGCAGCTAGTGATCTGCTCGGCTTTGAACGATAAGCCAGTTGAGGATCCTACCTCCACCGCCTGTTTCACCTGGTAAGTCAGCCATCTCCAACAACCACCCAGGCATTGTTCTCCTGTCGGGGCTCACGCCAATCACCCAACATCTGGCAGAGTGTCTGACTTCCTCTCCACCTCCCGGTGGTTCCCCAACCAGCAGTCTATGCCTGGGACAGAGAAGGAAGAAGGGCACCTGAAGTTGTTCTCTCCTCACCCACTTCTAAGGTGATCCTCAGGTCCTCCCAAGGACCCTAACCTTCGTCAACTATTCAGACGTCGGACCACCTCACGCCTGCTGCCCTCTTCTTATGACAGCAGCACTGTCAGGTACTTTATGTGAGCCCTCCATCAGGGCCTACCGATAGGCCTCTCTCACGCAGTCTGACTTCCTTGGGGTTCATAACGGCTACCCCCATGTCTGGGACCATGACGTTTGTACCTTTTTTGTCAGCTACCCTGGCGATGGTTATCCCAACATCCACGACCGTGGACGCCTGGTATCTGTCCTGGTCTGTCCAGGTCCTTGGGCCAAGAGCTACCATTCGGAATTTTTCTGGACATCAGGCATTCCACCCTCCGCCGTCAGGTCCATTGATACCCACTACTCTCAGGGCTACTTTCCTGGATACCAACAGGGTTACCCATATTACCAAGGGTATCCCTCCTCAATTTGCAGGTTCAGGAGCTAATTTTATTCACAAGACAGCTAACCCACCTCCTCCTTCTCCTCCTCCTCCTCCCAACCAAACTTCCAGGTGGTGATCCAGTCATGGTGGAAGGATGCGAGGTCCCAGCTTTTTCTGACCTGGAGGTAGGCTCTCCACTCTGGTGCAGGGCCCCCACCCCTGCCCCTTTGCAGACAGTGCATGTCTCGGTACTACCCCTCAGGACATTCCTTAGCCAGATTTTCAATGTCTGGAGGGTGAGGACCCACCCGACTTGGACGAGGATATGTCCAAATCTTCATAGGATGAGTTATCCACCCCACCTAGGGGCAAAGAGTCTCCCTGGAGGACCCTTCCTTACGGAACTCCTCCGTATATTCAGCAGGCCAGTGGCTGGCATGAGAGATCTGGACCTTATGCACTAGCATCTGGCAGAGCATCTTGATCTAGATACTGCCACTCCCATTCCAGTTCCTCCCTGGATAGCTCCTCATGAGACCTTATGTCCACTTTTGAAACTGCCACACTCCATCCCTGCTGTGCCAAAAGGCAGACAGGATCTGTCATTCCCTGAAGGTATTCCCTTCCTGAACTCGCACCAAAGGCAGATTCAGTAGTAATTACTGCCGCTCATGATCATTCGCTAACCCAAGCACAGGAGTACGCCTCCCAGACAAGGAGTCCAGACAGAAGGAGCAGTATGGCAAAAGGTCTAGTCCTCGGCCACCTATGCCCTATGCTCGATGAACTATGTGGCACAGATGGTGTCTTTTCAAAAAGCAACTTTGGCCAAGTTGGAGGACAAGATTTCCTCTTTGGTGGATTCAGACCTGAAGCGGCAATCACCAAGGATCTCCATCTTTCCAAAATTTCCTGTAGGCATACTCTTAGGGCAACCTATGATTCCATAGACTCTGTAGCCCACTCTTCAGCTACAGTCATTAGCCTCAGGAGGCAGCTTGGCTACAGATTTCTGGTCTTGCATCAGTGTCAGTGGCTCAGTAGGTAGCACACTTGCCTCTGAAGCCGGGAGATCAGAGGCCATGGGTTCAGTTCTCACACCTGGCACTTAGGTTAATATCCGGTACTGACACTGTAGTGCAGCATGAGAGGGTGCTGCACTTCTGAGGTGCTGTCTTTCAGATGAGACGTTAAACCGAGGTCCATCTTCCTGGATTGGTGGTAGTTCAGGTGGATGTTAAAGATCCCATGGCACTTATCGAAAGAGTAGGAAATTTCCCAGTGTCCTGGCCAGATTTCCTCATTCACTAAAATACCACCAACAGCTTAATCTGGTTTAAGGTCAGTTGGCATTCATCTGTATCCCCTCCCGGTCGTGCCTGAAAATAGGCAGGATTTGTCTAGTGCACTTACCCAGTCAACAAAACTAAATAAAATAAAATAAAAATAAAGATGTCCAGGCATCCATATTGGATGCCCTTTCAGGGATTAGTCCTCTCTGGAGGGGACACCAAGGACTTGATCACGGGCCTCCAAGACAGTGGTCAGGCCCTTAAGTCGATCTGCTCTATGTACAGAGCAGGTACCCCCAAGCAGTCCTTTCAGCATCAGTTCAAACACCAAGGAAGCAAGCAGCCCCCAAGAAGCAAAAATAAAAGCTGAACAGCTGGCTCTTCCTTTTCCTCACCACCGGCTGCCAAAAACAGAGACAGGCAGGGGCCTTTAACCCGCCACTCTGCCTCCTGCTTGCCCAATCTTCCTCCCTCCACAACAAAGTGTGGAGCCAATGGGGAAGATTCGCACATCACGTCCAGGCATGGGAGGACATGACCTCGGATGCGGATACTTCAGCTCGCTCTCACAAGGAGACACGCCGAGTTCCTGGAGCTCCTCCAGATTCTCCTCCCGGTCGCTTGCACTACTGTCACACCAAGCTCCTTTGGTTGAGGAGGAGATCAGGTCTCTAGTGTGAAAGGTCGCAATCGAATCCGTGCCTGTCCAGAGAGAAAGAGGTTCTCTCCACTTTTCCTGGTCCCAAAGAGGCGGTGACCTCAGACCAATCCTGGACCTCATTGAGTACAAGAGGTTCTGCATGTTGACTGTTCAGAGCCTTCTGTCCCTGCTACAGCAGAATCACTAGCTCTGTGCCCTGGATATGCAGGATGCCTACCTGCATATCCTGATCTTCCAGGCCACCGACTTTTCTGAGATTTCATTTTCAGGGGAGCACTTTCAGTTCACAGCCCCCATTTGGCCTTTCCTCGGCACCAGGGTTTTTACCAAGTGCCTATTGCGGTGGTGGCAGCGGCTTTATGCCACCAAGGTATAGTGGTGTTCTGCACTAGGCAATTGGCTAATTTCAGCTCGTTGAGGGACAGCCTTCAGGACTCTATCTTGTTTATTCCCAACATTTTTTCCCGACTCAGGATAACAGTAAATTTCCCAAGTCATCTTTAACTCCTTCAGAGCCTAAGGTTTATAGGGGTGGTTTTGGATATGGTCCAGAGCAGAGCATTTCTCCTCGGACAGAGCGGAGACTCTCCGGGAGCAGGTAAATTTGGTGATGTCATCCAGATCTCTTCCGCCAGAGCATTGCTACGCTTGCTGGGCCTGATGGCAGCCTCTATCTTCACATTTCCTTTGCATATATGGATTTCCCAGTGGACTCAGGGTCCAGTGGGATCAGCGTTGGATGATATGGACCACCCTATTCTGGTCCCCAGAGCGGTTCAGAGGATCTACAATGGTGACTATGCCCTCTCAGTTTGTCCAAGGGACTTCCATTCTGAAGTCCCCACCCCCACTATGGACCCTCACCACGGATGCTTCGTGCCTAGGTTAGAGGCGCACCTGGGGACCATCGGTCCCAGGGTTCATGGTCCCAAACCAAAGATGTCATTACACATCAACATTCTGGAAATGAGAGCAGTACTATATGCTCTACAGGCCTTTCAGACCATCCTTTCAAAGGGAGCACTGCTAATCCAGACAGACAATATGTTGGTAGTCTGCTATATCAACAAACAGGGGCACCTGATTGTACCCCTATGCAGGAGGCGATGGTGTGAAATTGGGCAGTCCAGCATGACCTGTTTCTCACAGCTGTAAACATTCCAGGCATTCATAACGCCCTGGTGAATGGCCTCAGTCAGACATCGCCCCTCACTCATGAATGGGAATTAAGTCAGAGGTAGCAGACGCTCTATTTCAGAGGTGGGATCGCCTAGAAATTGATCTGTTCACCTCCCATCCAACACAAAACTTCACAGATTTTTCTTGCTCATTCCAGAGCCTGGAGCTTTCTGGCACGATGCGTTGTCTCTGTATTGAACAGGGAAGTTCTTGTATGCCTTCCCTCCGCTTTCCCATTTTCAGAGGATTCTTCTCAAGTTACAGGCAGAGAGTGCTCAAATGATCCTAGTGGCTCCTCTCTGGCCAAGGCAAATTTGGTTTCACTACTGCAGCAGCTTTCAATGGAACTCCCAATTCTTTACCTCTCAAACATGACTTATTGACGTAGGATCAAGGCAGGCTGGTACATCCAGGACTTAGGACATTACATCTCTTCGAGGCTCCTTCAGACATAATCAGAGCTCGCTTTTGGGTCTCCCATAAGGTCACTCAGGTCCTGGTGGAAGCCAGAAAACCATCAACCAGATCCACCTCGCCATGAAATTAAAGCATTTTTCCATTTGGGCAACTTCTAAAGAGTTAAATCCTTTACATGCTCTGCTCCTCAGATCATGGAGTACCTCCTTCATCTTGTCTGATTCGGGTCTGTCGTACTTGCCCTTAATGTCCACTAGTCAGCATTTCAGCCTGCCATGTGCCGTGGAGGGAAAACAGAATTCAGTTGGAGGTCTCTAAGACCTTCTTGAAGGAGATCCTCCACCTACAGTAAACCTCCCATTCATAACCCCACCCCACCGTGGATTTGAATTTTGTTTTGGAGAAACTTACGCTCTTCTATTGAATCAGCAATGAGCTGTAACATGTGCTACCTTTCTTGGAAGGTGTCTTTTTAGTTGTCATTACTTCTGCTCATAGGATTTCCAAGCTTCAAGCCCTGATGCATATGAGCCTTATTTGATTTTTCACAAGGACCAGCGGTCCTGCACACAAATCCTAAGTATCTTCCTAAGGTGGTTTCTGAGTTCACGTTGATCCAAACTCTCAAACTCCCAGTTTATTACCCTAACCATTCAAATAGGGGCAGAATCTCCTTCACACTCTGGATGTTCACAGAGCCCTTAAATGCTGCGTTTCATCAGATTAAGGAGTGCAGAAATCTGATCAACTGCAGTAGGTCACATTTTCCTCCCTCCTCCTTCTCCCAGTTCTATTGCATTTTCTTCCATCCTTTCTCCTGTCTTATCCTCCTTGGATCTCCAGTGGAGATCTGGAAGTGGGCGTGGAGACCACCCAGTATATAGGGTCACGCTGATGTCCGTCACGCAAATCTGGTGGCGGTCCCTCACCAGACACCTCGAAAAGCTTGCCGTGGTGGTCCTGACGCCAGAGGGTGCAGTCCCATATGTGATGACCCCATTGCAGGAATCTCTCTCAAGATCTGCTGTTACAATGCTTCTTATGTAACTGTACTTTTCTTCCAGGTGGTTTCTGAGTTCACCTTAAATCAAATGGTTGAACTCCCAGTTTACTATCCGGTTTATTCGAACAGGGTGAGGCTCTCCTTCACACATTGGATGTACATAGGATTTTGAGGTACTATGTCCACGGACCAAAGAATCCAGAAAGTCTGATCAGCTTTTGTCTCCTTTGCTCCCAGATCCTTGGGGTGGCGGTTTCTATGCAAGTGTCTCCAAGTGGCTCGCTAACTGCATCCACTTCTGTTACCAGAAGTACAATAGACCTCTTCTGGGGAGGTCAGAGGTCACTCTACTAGAGGCATGGCTGCTTCTACAGCTTTCCTCATGAATGTTTCTGCAGCAGAGACTTGTTTACTGCAGCTACCTGAGTTTGGTCCATATCTTCATGAAGCATTACAGTCTGGACATTGCCTCTAGGCATAGGGCCGGGTTTGGTATTGCCATCCTGTAGGGCCTACTATCTTAGGCTGGTCCTGGTCTGTTTTCAGTTGTTTCCTCCTTCCTGACTCTCTCAGTCTTTCTGAGAGTGACTGCTTGGGATTCAGTCCTACATGTTATGACCTACTGCAGGAACTCTGTTGAAGTAAGATAGTACAGGTACATGAGAATCTCACTGTAACAGTAGATCTTCAAGAGAGGTTCCTGGTAGGTCACACTTTCCTCATTCCTTCCCACAGTTTCTGCATTTCTTACAGATCATTCTTAACTTGGCTGCAGGATTTCATCCTTTCTCCTGTCTCATCCTCCTTGGATCTCCGCGGGAACTAGAAGGCAGGGGCGTGTGACCGTCCACTATATAGGGTCATGCTGACATCTGTTATGTGACATTGGGTGGGTGGTCCCCACCAGGCATTGCTAGCAAAGTTTGACGTGCAGTCCTGACACCAGGGGTGCAGTCCTACATGTTATGACCTACTGCAGGAACCTCTCTCAAGATCTACTATTATGGTACGTTCTTACGTAACTGTACTTATTTTTCTAAATTAGCCTGCTAGTTTTATGGAATCTCCATCTTAGCATAGTTTATTGCTCTTCTTTTCCTATATTACCTCCTGTCCTGTATGGCAGTGATGTAGCGGGACCATTGATTCAGCAAGTACTGGTTTAGAGTCAATTTTACGACATCAGAGCTGTGATATTAAGTAACTTTCCTATCCAGTGAGCACTAAAGGCCAGATTTACAGTTCAGCAAATACTTGGGGCTAAATGAGCGGGTTAGTCTATATGAAAACAGCTGTCTTTACTAATTATAGCACTGATGATGTAAGGTGATTTGTGTGCTTTTACAGCTGTGTATAGTTTGATGAAATGGAAGGTTTTAAAAGCAAAATATTTACTCCTGCCAGCTAGATCTGACACACACATCGAAAACAAAACATAGAATTAGAGTTTTTAGTAGAGGCCAGAACATAGGGCTCCTAGCTCTAGTACTTGCTGAGTCAGTGGTCCTGAACGATCACTGTTACATGGAACAGGAGACACAGTAGGAAAAATCAATGAACCATGCTAAGATGGAGATCCCAGGAGCCATAAAACTATAAATAGCAGGCTAATTTGGTAAAAACTCTTCCTATCAAACAAAGGTGAGGACACACCAGGACTACATACGCACATCAAAACACTCTATGACAACGAACATTTTTGCTAATTTTGACTGTAGAACTCCTTTAATGTATACTTTCTGAAAAGAAATGTGGTATATCGGGGGTACAACCAGGGGTTTGTGGTGATGAAAATAAGGAGTGAAGCCAGTAGTAATTTCTGGCAGCCACTCATTGAGGCTGTGTGACATAAGATTTGGGGTTGAGAACCACTGCTCTAAAACACTAAGAGTTACAGGTAAGTGGCTTCTCTTCACTAGAAAAATACATGATGACATTTTTGATGATTGAAAAATACTTTGCTTTAAAGTTATCTATGTGCTGTATCTCCAAACGTCATAACCACAAAGCTACCAAACAGTTATCACTCCCTTCCAGAAAGATAACATATTTTGTTCCTCTTAGGGTGGCTGCCACTTGCTTATCACTCCTGGCAGGACATATGTCACAGTATCCATGTAAAATATGCTGCAGAGTTTTAAAAATGTCTTCTGTTCTGGGAGCTGCCCTGTTTTTGGACAGTATCAATCAATATTTGCTTTATTGTAATAGGAAAGGCTGTTGATGTCTATACAGTGCATTTTATCAAAAGGTTATATAAACGAGGACCTATACAAATGCATTAAGTACTGCACAGCACTTGGGCTTGCAAAGTCTACATATTGTACATGTCAGAAAACAAAGTTAAATATGAGATCAAACCTAGGAGCAGGAAGAGCATAAAGCCCAGTCCAATAAATGACCATACAGATACAAGCACTGCTGAGCCTCATAAATCCAAATTTTCTTAAAGGGACAGGACATTTTTATAATTGGCAGCAGTTAATAATATTACTGTGTACAGAAATGAAACTCATACCTCTAAGTGATCCATATTTAACTATTCCTGAATAAACACTGATGTGACAAAAAGAAAAATACCCTAGTAATTGTGTTTCTTCTAATGGAGTCTTGCTGTATTCTGTCACATGCAGTTAACCCCAGCTCTTGAACTGCCCCGGAGAGGAAAGAATTAACTCTGTGTCAGAGCATAGAACACTGGCTCGAGCTCGGTTCAAAACCTCTGTCTGCTGCACTTCAAAGTGTAACTGCCAGATTCTTATGAGCTAATACTAACTACCTATACCTCCTAAGTGGAAATTGTAAATAAACTAGCCAAATGGCAACCAATGTTTTGGGTCCCCAAAAGACTCAAGTCAAGAACCCCAAAATTAACCAGGTAGTAAACCAACATAACTACAGAAACAACATAACATAACCCACTCCCCTTTCTAAAAAGAGGGAGTGTCATACACCCCTCAGGTACAACACTGTACCTGCTAGCCCACTCCCAAAAAACAGGTTCTGAGAGGGAGGTAGGGAGGGAGGTCAGAATACAGCAAGACTCCATTAGAAGAAACACAGTTACTAAGGTGAGTAATTTTACTTCAAACAACATGAAGTCTTGCTGTATTCTGACATATGCAGACTACTAGCAGTACCTCCAAGGAGGAGGGTACCAAACCTATTTTGTGAATAGGCTCTGCAGTACTGCTGTACCAAACCTAGCATCACTCCTAGCCTGGATATCCAGAGAGTAATGCTTGGTGAAAGTATGAACTGTTTTCCAGGTGTCTGCTTTGCATATTTCTAACAAGGGTATATCTCTGGCAGCAGCCAGAGAAGCAGCTGTACCCTAGTCGAATGAGCCCTCAGGCCTGAAGGGGTATTTTGCCTAGCTTTCATAGCATAATTGTATACAGGACACGATCCACCTGACAATAGTTCTCTTAGTAGCAGGTTTACCCTTTCCCACTTCACCATAAGTGAGAAACAACTGAGAGCTGTCAGATCTAAGTGCCTTAGTGTACTCAATGAAGTAGCTAAGTGCCCTCTTAATATCCAAACTGTGTAACCTTCTTTCTCCTGAAGAAGAATGATCAGTGAAAACACAAGAAGAAACATGGACTGGTTCAGGTTTAAATCTGAAACCACCTTGGGTAAGAACCTCCTATTGGTTATCAGGACCACCTTATCTCTATGGAATGAGATAAAATCCTGCTCCACTGACAGAGCTTGTAACTCACTAATGTGCCTGGCAGACATGATAGCTACCAGGAACACAGTTTTCCAAGTTAAATACTTACATTCTGCTGAAGCCATTGGCTCAAAAAGGGTTGCATAAGCTGAGCAATGCAAACATTAAGATCCCAGGCAGGAGTGGTCCTTGAAAGGAAAGTTGGTATGAAGCAAACCTTTAAAGAACTTACAGAAAACAGGGTGAGATGCCAGGAGGAAGCTCTTCCTCACTGACAGCTGCTGAGACAGCTGCTAAGTGCACTCTCAGAGTGGCTGGCCTGAGACCTAGGCCATTGAGATGAACGATATAATCCAGAACAGTAGCCAGATCAGCAGTGTTTGTAAAACATCCTTATTGGAGCACCAAATGCTGAATCTCTTCCATTTGGAATTATAAGTTTTTTTGGTGGCATGCTTTTGAGAAGCTTTAAGAATATCCAGCACCTCCTGAGACAGATGCAGATTTGCATACTCTAACTCTTCAAGAGTCAAGCCTTGAGGTTGAGAGACTGAAGCCTGGGGTACCAGATTCTTCCCTGAGAGGAGGTTAACAGGTTGTGCCTCTTGGGAAGAGAGAGGGAAGATGGACTGCTAGGGACATCAACAGTGGATACCAAGGCTGTCTGGCCCAGTCTGGTGCAATCAGGATCACTTTGCACGGTGTGGACCTGATCTTAACTAGGACCTGAATAACAGGGGAAAAGGAGGGAAGGCATAAAGGAATTTGCCCCCCAATCCAGAACCAGAGCATCCAGGGGAACTGTGCCCTTGACTGGGGTCTGCAACAGAAGAGAGGAAATTAATGATTGTCTGGGGTTGCAAAGAGATCTATCTCTGGAGTGCCCCACCTGGAGAAGACTGCTTTCTTCGTGATGGCCCTGAGAGATCCTGCTCAGAGCATCAGCTAGCACATTGTCCTTCCCTGGAAGATGGACTGCTACCAGAGATGCCTGCAGGGCATATGTCAAGGACCAAATTTTCATGGCTTCCGTGCAAGCTTACAGACCAAGTGCCTCCCTGCATGTCAATGTACCACATGGTGGTGGTATTGTCTGTCCTGACCTGACCACTTACCACCTTGTTCCTCACTGAGTCCGAGAAAACTTGGAGAGCCAGGAATACTGCCCTGAGTTCCAGAAGATTGATATGAAGTAGAGACTCTGAGGGGACCACACCTTGTGCTTGAGGGAACCTAAGTGAGCTCCCAGCCCAAGAGAGAAGCGCCTGTGGTTAACACCACTGAATGAGTCTGACTGATGAATGGGACTCCTTGCCTGAGATTGTCCTGATATAGCCACCATTGGAGAGCTTGGATCAGAGTCTGAGTCACTGGAATTAATTTGGTTAGATGAAATTTTTTGAGACCAAAGGACCTCAGATGGAACTGAATGTCCTCATCTGAAATCTGGCTACTGTACCACCGCGAGGAAGCTGCCATGTGGCCCAGAGCCAAAGAAAATGTCTTGTTGGTCGAGAGACACCAGAAGGTGGAAAAGAAGAGGCCAGATCTGTGAGGGTCTTTGTCCTGCCAGAGGAAGAAAAGCCTTTGCTTAGACAGTATCCAACTCTATCCCTGTGAAGGCCAGGAGTTGCACTGGTTCGAGAACTGACTTCGTAGGTTTAGGAGGAATCTTAGGAAAGTGAGAAGTTGTTGTCTCACTTGCAAGTTTGACTTGACTTGGTCTGGAGACTACCCACAATGCGCCAGTCATCCAGGTATGGAAAATGGAGATGTTCTGTCTCCTGGAGAAAGGCTACTACTACTGCTAGGCATTTTGTGAATACTCTTGGAGCTGATGTTAGTCCGAAGGGCATTGTTCTGAACTGATAATGGCCTGAAGGCATTCAAACCTGAGGTACTTTCTGTAGAAGCACCTGATGGGAATGTGAAGTAGGCATCTTTGAGATCCAGGAGGCTAACCAATCCTGGCCTCAGAGAGGACAAATTATTCCCTGAGTCACCATTTTGAATTTTGGCTTGACAAGGTGCTTGTTTAGGTATTTTAAGTCTAGGATGGGCTATCTGAGTACAGACCCTTGCCCTGTGTGGAGTAGGAACTCTCTGGGGCTCTGAGAACCAGCTGAGAGGAAATTTCTGCCTCTAGGGCAATGGTTTCGAGATGTTCGCAGGTGGAAAAGACCTGACCCTCAGTTTTGGAAATTTTTTGAAGCTGAGGGCCAGTCCCAGGCTTACTACTCTAGGACCCACTTGTCTAAGGTAACAGACTTCCAGGCCTGGAGTAGTAAGCCAGCCTGCCTCCTACTGGAATAGGGGAGTCACTGGGCTGACCCATCAGGGTGTCTGCTTGGCAGGAGCCTTAGACTGGGAGGAGGATGCAACCCTGCTTATCTCCTTCTCTCTACCTCTGAAGATCCCCCTCTGAGGAAAAGGAGAGGAGGCCTGTGCCTGGTAGAAAGGCCTGTGAAAAGGCCTGCCCCTGCCCCTAGTCTGCTGCTTTTTAAGCAGTTGCCTGCCTTTCTTGGCCTGTGCACCCCTGTGGGTGGTCCTGTATTCATCCATTCTTTTCGTAATCCTCTGTCTGCTCCCCAGACAGAGAATTACCCACACAGAGAAATCCATGGCCTTAGCCTGAGTGTCCTGTGACAGGCTAGTACATCTGAGCCAAGCAAATCCCGAAGAGACACAGATGTAGCCATGACCGTGATGACACATCGCTTCAGTCCACAGCAGCATGAAATTGGATTTTAGATGCCCTCAGTCCCATCAGCAGCCACCTCCTCCAGCTCCTTGGCTTGTTCAGGGAAGCCTGTTTAGCCAGTTTCAGAACAGTATCCCATCTGGACTTCTGGTATCTGGCTGTGTAGGCCATATAATTTGCCTGGCTGAGTCCCAAGGAGGATGCCAAGTACTGTTTCTTGGCCATAGCATCTACCTGCCTAGAGTCTTTATCTGGGGTGTGAATCCAAAGGTATATTAGCCTTGTCACAGGCTGCAGCTTGCTCGACCCCAACATGGCTGCATTGTTGGAACAAGAACTCTGTACCTGAGCCTGACAACATATACCTCCTGCCCATTCTCTTATCCACAGGAGGCAAAGAATTTGGTGTTTGAAGGATTTTTTGTGTCTGTGTCCCAAAAGATTTATGGAGGGAATAGACAGCCTTTTGGACTCGGGATGTCCATCATTTTACAAAATCAGGCTCCTCTTGTTCCTCAATAGCTTCAACCAGAGGGAGCTGGAGGGTCTCTGCCACTTTTGTAAAACAAATAGTGGGATGGGGACTCGGAAAGCCTGGGAGGGAAACATTAGAAAACCTGTCTGAGGAGATGTCTGATTCACTGGGCTCATCCAGACCTTCCACACCATCATCATCATACGTCGTCATTGTCGTACCCTTCTTCCCCTCCAAATCAGGTTCATAATACTCATCCGGCAATATACCAGAACCGGGAACCGACCAACTAGTGTCTACCCGAGAGGTGCCAGATCGGAAGGAACTGAATGGGCGATTCTACAATATTTATCACCCTGGCTATCTCTTCACGGTTGGACGCTCGGTTCTGGATCAGACCGCCAATTTAATCTTCTTCTTAGCCGAACCGACCCCTCAGGATCGGCTCTCCTTTGCCGAAGAGTATCGCCCAGGTCAGTGGGCACTCCCTTAGGTTCGGTTGGAACCCAACCGGCTGGCTATCTGATTAACGGACTTCTCGCCTCCTTTCTCTAAGCCTACCCAATCTCTTATCCAGGTGGCCTTCAAAAATGTTTGCATATTTGGCAGTCTGAATCGAGGTGGTCAAACCCAGACAATAAAACATAGGTGGGTAAGGGTCTGCCTAGCAAATGCATCCCCACACTCACTACAGTGCTGAAACCCAGTGGGCCCATTTTTTTCTTGAGTTTCTCAGACATGGCCAGACTAACCACTTATCCTTTAGTGGCTTAAAGCCAGATAAGACCCCTATTGGTTACCAACTGTGTTACTGGTCATGGAACAAAACGTTTAAAATAACAGGTTTTGAAACCGATAGGGACGGTACTCACACTAAGAAATTAAGAATAACACAAACTAAAACACAATCAGTTCCAAACCGGACCGATAGACAGACTTTACAATTTCCACAGAAAATTAAACACTAAAACTAAGTCCACTACCTACAACATTTACTGTACAGTAGACAGGATCTGAACCGAAAGACAAAATAGCGAAAAACGGTATTTAAATCGACTGACTTGCCGAACCGAGCAAGTTTGTTTTTTTATTGTATTACTGGAGATTCGAAATACCTTTGAGTCAAAGACTCCATACAAAGGTTCCATGTTACAAATATTACATACTAGAAGAGAGGTTACATAGCAGTACAGCAGTACATAGGTAGTTACATTATCAGTTGTTACAGAGGCATTTGTGGGTCTCGTGAGAGAGAAACCTAGGTCAAGTTAGAACAAACATGCAAAACAAATGGCAGATCAGTGCAGAGCTAAACAAGTGGGATGTAGTTTGTGGCAGAGTTATAGGGAAGTGTCGGCCGCAGTCTCAAGCCGGTCGTTAGATGAAGGGATTGGTCAGAGGCAATCACAGAGGTTCAAGACTGTAGGTGGGCTCTGAGGGTGGTTTTGTATGATCCTAGTCTGTTCTCATTTGCAAGCGGAGTGGGCAGACTGTTCATCCAGGATGGGGCTCTGTAGCTGAAGGACCTCTGGTATAGGGATGCACGACAATGTGGGACAGAGGGGAGGTGCTACAATAGCTACGAGTGTGCTTGAAGTGACTGGGCCAGTCTTATTAGTGGAGTGAGACCTGATGGGAGAGACCAAGGGCAATTTTTTTGTCATGAGGCATGTGTGGAACCTAATCCTGTTGTCAAAGTTCAGCCAGTTGGTAGCATTGTACAGTGTGCATGTATGAGTTAGCTGGTCACAGCCAAGGTGAGGCGTGCAGGCTTTATTTAGGGAGACACGTAGTCTGCTGAGTGCAGATGAGTTAGCTTCCATAGATGACTAGGCCATAATCTAGTAGGGAGAGGGCTGAGGAGGAGCAGCAAGCCTCAATGCATTTGGGGTAAAGCAGTGTTTGAGGCGATACAGGAGCCCGAGCCGCATTTGAGGGCAGTAGATGGGAGGTGGATATGCTGGTGGAAAGTGAGTGCAGGGTCAGTGTTAAGCCAAGATATCTGAAGGAGTCCACCTGGTCAAGGGGGTATGGTTACAGTCATCAGTTGTGGACAACATACCTTTCTAGTATTAAATGGGTAGAAAAAGTACATAACCTTAGTCTTGGAATAGTTCAGACAAGACGATGGGAGGCTAGCCATTTTTTTATGGAGCTGAAGGAGGACTGGAGGGAGAGGTGGAGGTGTAAGGGATCAGTGTTGACGAGTAGAGTACGGCATCATCCGTGATAGAGGAGAAGGTTCCCGGAACAGGTCTTGGAGAGGGAATTTAGAAAGAGGCTGAATAGTAACGACCTAGGACGTATCCTTGCCGACACCTGAGAGGACAGGTAGCCTACTAGAGACTGTGTCTCCTATCTTTACCTGCTGGGAGCGATTTGACAGGTAGTCAGAGAACCAACCAAGGGCATTTTGAGAGAATCCAGTGCTGGTCAGAGCGATAGCAGGAGGGTGGTTAATGTGTCGACCACTTTTAGTAAGACCTTATGAATACAGTACCTGTGGATTTGTCCTCTTCATCTAAAGCGGAGTGGTTGTGCTAAGTGAAGGAGAGATCTCCGGAGCGACTGTTCAGTTAGGTGGAGTAAACAATCTGACGGTTCCACTTTGAAGTGCAGCAGACAGAGGTTTGAACCGAGCTCTAGCCCAATGTTTTATGCTCTGACATAGAGTTAACTCTTTCCTCTCATTGGCAGTTCAGTGCTGGGGCTAACTGCATATGTCAGAACACAGCAAGACTTCATGTTGTTTAAAATTATTTTTCTGTTTGTTTTCTTATGGACAACATTCTGCACAATTCTCTTCATGGAACCAGTAATTTGGAGTTCATAATATGTCACAGTCTGTGAGCAGAATGCTAAGCATTAGTTGTTGCTGATCATAGCCATGGTTGGAGTTCTGTACACAAACTGTGACATAGTTACAACTCCAGGTCCCTAGTTCCACAAAGAAAGTTATAACAGAATACTGTCCATACAAACAAAACAATGCAAAATATATGTGTTTATCACTTTTTCCCCAAGGACAGTTAAATATGGAGCATTTAGGAGTAACATCAGAAACAGCTTGCCTTAGAAATACTGTAATTTCCTTCCTCTTTAAACACCATGGGATGAAAATATTAGTTATTTCTATTATTTTCTTATCTGCCCAGTCAACAGTCGTCCCTTGGACTTACATTCTTGCCAGGCAGTGGCCCACAGTCTCCCGTTCCCCAAGCAGCAGGAGGAGTTTGGCTGGTGATTAGGCAGGCAGCTTGTAAGCTGTGCAGGGCCTGCAGGATGATGCCACTTCATACTGCCGCCAGGTAGTATGTTTCTTTTTCTGTCCCTCCTTCGGATGCCTTGTGGTCTGGGACTTCTTGGACATCACAGTCAGAAGGCTTCCACCCTCCCATCCTGGCTGTGGCTTATACTGCCACCTGTGGTCGCCAGGTGGTGGTAGTGCAGCAGAGCACACACTCCTCCCTCCCTGGAGGAGGAAAGCGTTCTCTGGGACACTCAGTCCTCCTCCTTCCTCCAGCTAGCTCTGACAATCAGCGCTTTTCTGAACCCGGTTACGGTAGTGTAGCAGAGCACACAGACCTCTCTTCCTGGAGGAAGAAAGCGCCCTCTGGGACATTTAGTCCTCTTCCTCCCTGCCAGCTCCAGCAGCTCGGGCTTGCTTGAACCTGAGTCACGTCATCACAAGCAGTAGTGTTACCGCCAGCCGACAAGCCGGACAAGATGCAACTGTTATTTACTGTAGCAAATTCAGTTCAGAATTATGAGAGGCAAGGATTATGACAAACTGCAAATTTACATTTTGATTTTTGAGGACACTCTTCACGTACATGTACAGTACAGTGTTAGAACAGAGGTTCTTACTTATGCTTCATACAAATGATTCAGCTGTTCAGTCATCAGCTCTGTGTCATAAATATAACCTTACAACAATGGCAGCCTTTCAGAACCTTAAGTACGTTATGTCTTTCTTTGACTGGTAGTATCCAGCCCTTACAACTGGATTTACAGAATGTGTATGATCCAGAGATGGTATAGGTAAAGTAAATTCTAACTACCTTGATATTCACTGTACTGTCCATACTTAGGGACTCTTCCACGGAGAATGCTCTGTCACTGGAACAGCCTGCATGCTTGACTCCTCCTACCACCCAGCCATGTGGTCCTCCAACTCTTCTCCCACTGCCTCTGATCTGTTCTTTTGCTAGAAGGAGCCTGTCTCCTCCTTCAAGCTCCTGCCAGAGAAATAGGATTCTGCTTAGTTTCCAGGTTAGTTTGTGAGAACTTCAAAGTTCTGCTTCTACTCAACTCATCATTTCCACTCTGTCTCTGACTCACTGCTCTGTTGACATTAAATGTGGAACCGAGGAGAAAGCTAGGGCTTAAGAGGTGCATGGATGCCTGTATTTCTTGGGCATTCACCACAATGTGGAGCATTGCTGTTGGTGCTAGTGACTCATCCACAGGTTCTGGTGGCCGATCCTGGCTCCAAATTCGGTCTTGCACAGTGTGTCTCTATTCCTGTCTCTGGCAACCACACAACTAGGACCTTTGCTGGTGAAGCCCTAGAGACACACCACCAGAGGCGCACGATGGGAAGTACTCCGCCAGGTCCAGGCTTCCCTCATCTCTTGTTTTTGGTCATTACCACAACAGAGAGGGTCATCCACACCCAGTGCTGGTAGTCAAGTCTGCTTTATCCAGATTCAGATGTGTTGCATGTCCCTCGACCCATTCCCCACCATGATGAGATGGCTGCCAACAAGTGACAGATCTTCTAAGGACTAACACTCCTCATTTGCTGCTCTTCTGGACATGTCCAAGTCTCTGGACATGCCCTGGGAGGTCAAGAAGAAGGAGACCTCCTTCTGTTGCACATCCTGAAATGGGATGTCTTCTAAAAATCTGTCTTCACCATTGATTCGACTTCTGGAATTGGGCTGGAGACACTAGGACCCCACAGGAGAAAAGCTTGTGGCCAGGTGGCGGCAACAGCTACTGGGCATGGCACCTGTGCCTGTCTAGATGGTATCATGTGGTAGCCAATAACTGCTGCCCTCTTCCTCACCAATCTCTTTTCTATTCTTCCCACTATCAGGTGCACATTGTGGAACATAGTGCCAATAAGCAGCACTAGGGGTTTAAAACATGGATCAGAGTAGACCCACTGGTGCCAAAAATATGGGTCAAAAGCTAATCTAAAGTACAAATTTCGCCAGTACAGAAGCTCAAATTTGTCAAGTAAAAAATACCTCTGGATCGTGGATATGTTATTCTGTCCACTATTTGTGCGTCCTTTCCCTTTAAGAATCTTGCCAGAAGGTCTTTAAGCGGATCCTCCCACCCACTCGGGTGGTTTATGCCTGACTCCGCCCTTGATGCCAGATCTTCCTTTCGCTGGAGATACAGGTTCCCTCCCCACTGCTCGTGCTTTGCCCAGGCCCTGGCTTTCAAGTCTACGGATTTACTCATAAAGTAGCAGCTAATCACTTCGCGATATCAACCACTATGGAGGATAAATCCTCACCCGGTTTCTGCGCTGCCCGTGTGGGCAAAAGATGTCGCACCGAGCTGCATGCCGCGTGCATGTACTGCCTGGTGTCTGCCATGACACTCAGGCCTGTGAGAATGTTCAGCGCATTTCACCCGAACCTTAGACGATTGTCTCACACGGTTTATTTTTTGGGCAGACTGGAGAAATGGAATTCACAGTCACCCAAAGTCTGATGGGCGGTCTCTGTGGCTGCGGGTCCGCTGAGCAGCTTGAACAAATAAAGACCTTCAAGGAAGAGGTGGCTCGGGCCACGACCAGTCCTCGAGGTCCTTCTTCCGTACTGCTCAACTTGGGCTGCACCTTCTCTGCTTCCTTTCGACAAATGTGTCAGTCCCTTCCCACCAAGGGTGAGGGGTTCTCAGGCATGCATGATTCTCAGTCCGTAAAAGGACAAGGAACCGAAGCAGACTTCATCTCTACTTCCAGCGTTTCTGGGATCGTAGAGATCTCAGTCCCAGGAATCCCCTGTCTCGACTTTGGTTGAGGTTGTGACCTCGACGCTGGCTTCATGGATTCCTCCATCAGGCCAGCCAACCTGAGCCGCAGGACAATGATCCGGTCGGGGCGGTCGAGATCATTCTCGGACCATTGCCTGTTGCTCCAATGAGGCCGACATAACTCCTTATTCAGGACTCTGGTCCTGACTGTCACCGAAGAGGAGACCCAGCCCGCTGGGAATCCCATCAGAGACCCTGTCCTTACCAGGAGGAGCCACGGTCCTCCCGGCACCTTCTCGGCCCTATCGGTCTCCCGAGTGATCAGTCGAGGTCTCAGACTCCTTCGACCCGATAGGCCAAAGAAGGTGCATAAACGCTCTAAAAGTGGCACTGCCGCCATTCTTCTTTTCATCCTCCTCGGATAAGGAGAGTCTTTGACAGAAACTCCGTTGACACTACAAAGACTTATTGTGGCAAAGCTGATCATGTCTGGCCAAAAGTCAGTGCGGCTTCTACTCTGACCATTACTTGGCTTTCACCACCTAGGCTGAAGCCGACTCCTCTGGAGCCAGCCTGCACGTTCCTCCTCCTTCAGAGCTGGTTAAGACCATTCCGCTTCACCAGAATACCTCTCCACTGATCCTGGTGGAGCACACAAAAACAGCCCCTTCGGGGCTCGCCAAGAGTCTCGGCCTGTTCCAGGCCTTCCACATAGGCTCTTTGTCATCCTCACTCCCGACCATCCCAAGGCGGTGGAGGGAGACTCCAGTGGCCAGCTGATTTATCCAGACTTGTAGGAGTCGGAGGACTCAGACCTTCTTTCCCATCCCTGGATGAGAATCAGTCAGTAGTCTCTCGACGGAGGAAGGTCCCGCTTCCTTTTGGGCATCCTCCGAATCCACGGGATGCCCTTGAACCCATTCAAAAACAGTCCAACTATCCCTCACTGATATTCTCAAACGGGGACTCACCGATGGAGGCCTTCCCAGTGGCCAAGGCCATTGTTGGTCCAGCCTTGGGCTGTGGCAGCACCCTGCCTCCTGCCCTCACCATCTGCCCGTATGGCCCAAATCGCGGTGCCCATCGGGTCCCTTCGGGATTCACAGAGCACCCTCTGTAGAAGGTCTGTAACCGAATCAGTGTTCAGGCGCTTGGGTAATTCAGGAGACACCAACAGACCCCGGAGAAGGAGTCCAAGAAAATGGACCATTCTGCCCGGAAAGTTTATGCCATCTCTTCGCTGGGCCTTCATCAGGCAAGCTCAGCTGTCATCATGGCACACTTCTCTCATGCCCTCCTGGGCTCTCTTGATGAGAGTTCTACCTCACCTCCTGCAGACCTCCAGACCACGGTCAAGCAGGTCTGGAACCAGGGTCGGGCTGTTGCAAGCAACAACTCCAGATGGCTCTGGATCTTGGGGACTCTTGCCCGCTTGGTGGTGGCTGCGGTTGCCATGCGCGCAGAGCTTGGTTAAGGGTCTCCACCTTCACAGCAAACACCCAACACAAGCTAACGGACATCCCTTTCCTGGGCACCGACCTTTTCAGTCCAGGTGAGGACGGTCACCTCCAGTGCATGGAGAAGTCCGGTGCCACCATGGACTCCATAACTTCTGTGAAGAAGGAATCCCAGGGTTCCAAAAGCAGAAGAAGAAGAAGCCATTTCGGCATTCTGCCCTTGCGGCCAAGTGGTCTCATTTCCAATTGGGGCAGCGACAGCAGGCACAACCTTGGTGCCCTTGGCCCAAGTCCGGGTTCCCAGCGGCCCATAAACTTGGAGGACGGGCTCAGGTGGTCCCCAGTCTGGATCCTCTTCCTCCAAACCTGCTCAGTGATGGGATGGGGTGGGCACCCCATATCTGTCATGCAAGCTCTGGGTCCTCCCAAGGGGCCGGCTCCACCACTTTCTTCCTGCCTGGTCCACTGTTACCATGGACAGGTGGGTTCTAGAAGTGGTAGGCCAAGGTCTGCCTCTGGAATTGAGCAGTACCATCCAAGCTGAGCCACGCCCCATGGGAGAAATGGTGTCTGTACACTCAGTTCGCTCTTGAGATGACATTGCCCAACTCTTCCACAAGGAGGTGGTGGTGAGAATTCAGGACCCCCTATCAACCCAAGGTTTGTTTCCAGATACTTCCTGGCCCTGAGTGGATGAGGGCCTGGCCCCATTCTAGATCTGCATGGCCTGAACCAGTTCCTCAGGTCACGCACATTCAGGTTGGTAACTCTATCCCAGATCATACCATCTCTCGAACAGGACATGTGGTTTTGCTCTCTGGATCTCCAGGATGCATTCTATCATGTCCCAATCCATCCATCTCATCAAAGGTTCCTTCAGCTTCTGAGCAGAAGGAGCCCTGTTTGAGTTCAAGCCATGTCGTTCAGCCTGTCATCGGCCCCACAGGTCTTCACCAAATGCATTGCAGTGGTGCCAGCCCATCTTCGACGTCCAAGGTCAGAGTTACCCATATCTTTATGACTGGCTCTTGCAGGTTCCTCCAAACAAGAGGTGGAGAGGTCCAGGGATCTGGCCCTCCAGACTACACTGCCCTTGGTCTCCTAGTCAATGAGACCAAGTTGGAACTCATACCTCACAGGTGATATGCTTCATCAGGGCAGAGCTTGACTCTTGCAGGCCAGAGCCTGGCTCCTGATGGACAGAGTGGAGGTTCTCTCCTCCTTTGCCCAATCATTTCTGGTTGGGCACTTGCGCCTGCCCGGGACTTTCTGCACCTTCTGGGATACATAGCGGCATGCACCACCATGGTCCAATGGGCATATGCGCCTCCAATGGGAGCTGGCCAGCCAGTGGTCTCAGCATCATGGTCACTTTGACCAGCTGATCACTGTGACCCAGAAGATGTGGGACGCTCCAGTGGTGGACCGTCCTAGAAAACACCTGCATGAAGGGATCCTGTTTGTCCGTCCTGAGCTATCGGTCATTCTTACGATCAGTGCCTCTCTCACAGGCTGGGTGCCCACATGTGGACTCACAGAGCCCACGGGTTCTGGACCCCCGAGGAATCCGGTATCATATTAACCTGTTGGACCTCAGAACAATCAGACTGGCACTGTCAGCATTCAGTCCGCTCCTTCAGGGTCAAGTGATGCAAGTCCAGATGGACAATACGCCATGTACTAGCTCAACAAACGGGTGGCACACACTCCTGGCTGCTGTGCAGGGAAGCGCGCCGCATCTGGACCCTGTGAGCTGACTGGAGGCAGATCTCCTAGCCATCCATGTGGCAGGAGCCTCAAACCAACTGGTGGATGCACTCAGCCATGTGGGTGAGATGTCCCATGAGTGTTCTCTCCATCCAGAGGTAGTACAAGTCTTTTCTCCCACTGGGGAAAACCTCAGGCGGATCTGTTCGCCTCCAGGAAGAATGGGAAGTTGAGGCTGTTTCATGCCCACCTTCTCTCAGCAGGGCTCGCTACAGGGGATGCCTTCTTGAGGTCGTGGACACTGAGCTTTCTATGCCTTCCCTCCACTTCCCTTGGTTCACGAGGTGATTCTCAAGGTCAGGAGGGACCAGGCACAGGTAATCCTGGTAGCCCCAGACTGGCCCCACCAGTTCTATTATCCAGATCTCCTCAGCCTTAGCCCCAGGCCTCTGAGGCATCTTCCAGTATGCCCGGACCTGTTATTAGTCAATCAGGGAAGGTATTCCATCTGGACCTTCAGTCCCTGCACCTGACAGCCTGGTTCCTGAGTGGCAAGAGTTCCAGGCTCTGGGTCTCTCTGAGGATGTGCTCACAGTAATGGAAGCATCCAGGAAGGAGTCGACCAGGAGGTGCTATGCCTTCAAATGGAAAAGGTTTTTCATTTGGTGTTAGGGCAAGGGTTTGGACCCTTTGTCCTGTCCTGTGGCTAGTATCTCGACTACCTTTGGCCCTTGTCCAAAGGCGGTCTTCAGTCCACAAGCCTTAAGGTACACCTGGCAGCCATCTCTGCTTACTGGGCGGGACAGTCAGCAGATGGTGGCACAGGAGAAGGTGGTCTGGCATTTCTTTAAAGGCCTTGACCACATATCCCCTCGGTGTGTGAACCTTCACCTCCGTGGGATCTACTGCTGGTACTGGCAAAGCTCTTGGGCAAGCCATTCGAACCAATGTACAGGTGTGAGATGTCACACCTGTCATGAAAGACTGCCTTCTTGGTGGCTATTACGCCAGCCAGAAGGACTGAGGAACTCAAGCACTCTCGTGGAGTTTCCTTACCTGGTCTTCCACAGGGACAAGGTAGTCCTGCGCCCACCAAGTTCTTCCAAAGGTGGTGCTGAAGTTTCACCTAACCAGGTGTTAACTCTGCATGTGTTCTATCCAAACTACACCTCGGATGCCAAGTACAGGCTCCATACTCTGGACCTGAGATAAGCGCCTCTTATTATAAAGAGCAGATGGCGGAAGTTGGGGAGAAGTTCGCCAGTTGTTTGTCACCTGCGCTGAAGCTGCACCTGGCAGACCTGCAGCAAAGCGGACGATTGGCAGATAGATTACATCCTGCATTGATCTTTGCTACTGGTTGGTGGGCAAGGAGCCTCCATAGGGATAAAGCTTACTCCACCTGCCATACTGCTGCATCAGTGGCTGCTTCCAGGACATCCCTATCCAGGAGGGTGCTACCTGGAAGACAGCAAACACCTTCATTACCCACTACCACATCGACCTAGAGTCACGCCGAGATACTGGTTTTGGGGCCTCAGTTCTCAATCTCTGTTCCCCAAGTAAGTATGGGGGTGCACCTTGCCTACCTCCTCCTGGAGAACTGCTTGGAGTCTGCCAAACAGTGTGGATGGAACAACATATCCATTATCCTAGAAAACAGGTTACTCACCTGTAACAGTAGTTCTAGGAGTGGTATATGTTATTCATCACATGAACCCACCAACCTCCCAGCTTTGACGCGCAACTATGCTTCCAGCGGCAAGATCTGGCATCAAGGGGCAGAGCTGAGGCGATACCACCGGGTAGGTGGGATGAGCCAGCTTAAAGACCTTCGGCAAGATTCTTAAAGGGAAAGGACATGCCAGTGTGGATGAACTACATATACCACTCCTAGAACTACTGTTACAGGTGAGTAACCTGTTTTTTCTGTTATTCACTTTTCTATCTTTCAGACATTGTTACAAACTGGGTGCTCCGCTGTGGACCCATAGTCAATTGGAAAATGGGTCATTTCTATGCAACCTAACTTTTTCCCTTTTGTCCTATCTAGCGCTGTCCTGGCAGCGCCTCAGTTCACCTAAGTCCGCTGCTTAATTCTTGCCTTCCTTTTGTCTTTGTTCACGGTGTCATCTGTGTTTGTTATTTTCCTTGATGCCCAAATCTGACAAGAAAGTCTGACAGCCACCCTTTATGTGTCGGTACCCCTATGGAAAACAATGGCTTGATGGATCGACATCTTGGACAGAGCATGACATAGATACATGTGATGTCTGCCTTTCCATTGACCACCTTACTCAAGAGAGCAGCACCTTAAAGTGGGGATACCACCTTGAAAGGCAGGCCTGCATGCATGCCCTAGACTAGGTCTTTAGTCCTTTTCCTGGGCATCTTCCTGGGACCTCTGGTTCTGTGGAAGCATGGAATTGTCCTTAACCTCATGGTGGAGACTTTGGTGGATGGGTCTGATGAACAGCTGACTCCTTCTGGGGGTGGCTGCAAACCCTCACAGTCTGCCTGCTTGAACATCAGACATCCACAGTGGTGAGGCCACAGCTGTATTCTCAGTCTACACTGGTGGACATCTCGAGTTGACTTCTGGAGTTGCCCTTGTTGTTATGTGATGACAAGGCAATGGTTGGCACCAAGGATGCCGCGGCCTCTTGCCGACACTGTTCAGGGTGTCAGGCGTAACTGGCACAAAGGCTGTTGCCTGTTCTGTCACCTGTTCAGATGTTGTCACTATCCAAGGTATCACCAGTGACACTGAGGAGGTGACATCTCTGGTCATGGTGACGGTGGTGATGATGGCAGTGGTGTCAACCCTGGGCCCGACTCTGAACAAGGTGTTGATGATGATGTAATCTCTGAGGTTGTTGCTGAAACCCATGACAACAGTGATGGTGACAGCACTGAGCACAACATCAATTCAGCACCGAGGAGGGTTTGAGGATGGTGGCTCCTGCAGTAACAGGAAGCTCTCTGTCTCCGAGGATATCGCCAGTCCTGTGTCTGATGTGAGGCAGCGCCAAATGAGAGTAGGATGATGGCCTTGAGATGGAGTTTTCTCCGGAGATATTGACCATCACTGGTAAGGACCATGGTCATCGGTCTCCTCACCTGGGGATTTCTGCCATGAGCACTGATTGGGTCACTCCTCAGATGTTTGGAGGACATCCTACAGGCGAATCTGCTAGGCTCTCCCTCATCGAGACCCTCACACAGTTTGCAGCCCAGGCTGAGTCCTTTCTGACCAGGGAGTCTCAACCGTCCCTAGATGGACCTCACTGTTTCCTTGAATTAATGCTCTTGTTCATAGGCCATAAGGTGCCATTAACATGAAAGCAACACCAGTTTTTTGTGCTTTAGAGAACTGGCATAGGGAAGCTGACAGTGCCTAGTTCAGACTCTTCTCCACAGCACCAATGATACTTGGAAGTGATGCCTCATCTCCATTACCATCCTTCTCCTCAGAGGGCAAGGAATCATCTGTCCACCTTAATTTTGCTGCTGAGCACACCCTGTACCAGTGATTTGTGTTGGAAGTGCTCCAGGCACTCAACCTACATGCTTTTAAGAGCCACGATCCAGCAGACCTGCCATTGGAACTCCTCGGGATTCCCAATATTGACACTGCTTTCATCCTCTGTGGCCTAGATCTCTAGTGGAGCAACCAGGGCAGTGTGGAGGCATTCTTTCTCCAAGCCAACCATACTCGGGACCACTTCACATGGTATCATGCATCCACAGGGTCTGCAGGTCATGTACTGTACCTCTTCCTCCTTAGGGCTTGAAGCACTGCAGACTACATCTGGGTCATAGCACACCATGTGTCAGTGACCTCGGGCAGATTCCACTCAGGCAGACTGTTGGAAGGAAGGCTTTGCCTCAGCACATGGCCTAATGTGCATTGTTGTTCAACACGCACGCATGATGACTTTAAACCAAGGCCTGTGGTTGCAGCCAAACACACTTTTAGCTGCATGGCTGTAGATCAAGACAGGCAGGTCATTGACTTTTCTACCCAGGACCTGAAAGTAACACAGTACCATTTGAGGGGATCCTGATACCAACAAGGTGGCCTCCAGGCTGGTAGGAGCCGCAATCTGCATCAGGTGGACTTCACCTCTCCAGCTGGTATCATTGGCCTGGCATAAGGTGCTTAACTCACACTGCCAGGGGCATACTTCTCCCTAGGCAGAAACTGCTGGAAACCTTCTGCTCCTATGCTATAAGAGTCCCCACTTGGCCCTGACCAATCTCAGGTTTCTCCAGACTGTGAGGAGCCCTTGCCCTCAGGTGTTCTCCTCCATGCAGTGGGATGAGGTATCTTTACCCTCAGAGTAAACCAGCTCCTCTATCAAGAAAGGGGAAACTTGGTACTCTGAGCCATAAGTGGGAATCAGTGATGAAGATTGGTTCATGGAAGATGTGAAGCTACGTGCTTATCATAATAGTTGATCTTCTAGAATGTCTTCATGATTGATTACCATACCCCTTCACCATCCTCCTCCTCTCTAGCAGAGCCAGGGCCTTTGGGCAGCTCACCCTGATTGTGCTGACCAGCACCATCTAGTGCCACATGTCTCTCCAATTGCTTCACCATGTGGGATCTTGGGACCGTTGTTTGGTTCCCATCGGTTGAGGATCCTTTTCAGGGCTCCGTACTAACCAACCTTTCTTTTTTTGCCCTTCTTCTTTCTACCTGGTTCATATAAAAACATAGCAATACAGAATTTGTTAGCAGAATGGGCCACTTGGTCTACCCAAATTGTCTCTGCCTAGTTTGTCTTCGCAGACCCCTAACTGGGCTCTGGTGACCCTTTCTCCTCCTCCTCCTGCCTATTCACTAATATTCCCCATGTCTAGCTCACGCATGCTTGAAACCCCTCACAGTTTTCACCTCCACCACTCCCGCTGGGAGTCTGCTTTAGGTTCCCACCACTCTTTCAGTGAAGTAGTTCTGCACATCCCTCTTTAACTTCTACCCTCCAGCTTCATCACATGCCATCTGGTCCTGGTGCTCATTCTTACTTGAAATAGATTCCCCATCTGCATATTGTTCACTCTATAAGATACTTGTAACGGCTCTATAATGTCCCTTTGCTCTTCTCTCTTCCAGGGTGTACATGTTGAGATCCCTCAGTTCCTTATAGGGCTTTTGATGCAACCCTGCACCATTTTAGTTGCCCTCCTCCAGACTGCCTCCACTATGTGTCCTTTCTGAGGTGCAGCTTCCAGACTGGGACTCAGTACTTCAGATGGGGTCTCAACCACAGGCAATACACTGGCAACACCACCTCCCTTCTCCTGCTAGAGATACTTCTCCCAAGCATCCCAGCATTGAACTAGACCTATTCACTGCTTTGTCACACTGCCCTGTCACTTTAGGGTCATCAGATATGATAACACCAAGGTCCCTTTTTTGCTTAGTGACTGGCATTACCTTCCTCCTATCCTGTACTCAGTTCCTGGGTTCCTATTCCTAGATATATTATTTTACACTTTTTGGCATTGAACCCCAACTGCCATGTCTTTGACCAGTTCTCAGTGTCCCAGAATCCCTACATTCATTCTACCTCCTATGTGACGAGTGTAGTGTTATGAAGACATTGAAGAGGACCTGTCCAAGTTCTAAACCCTGCAGCACCCTTCTGGTCACTGTACCATCCTTAACGTGAGTGCCATTAACCACCACCTTTTATCACCTATTCATTAACCAGTTTCTAACCCAGATCACCATTTTGGATCCCATATATCCCCTTCTATGTGATATGTATCAGTTGCTAAATGCAACCTGTGTGTCTAGGCACTGCAAATCTAGCTCCACCTGGCAACAACACTGTCTGTGTAGACTAGATTGGCATCAAGTTATAATAGCCTTTACATAGGGTACATCTCTGTTGTTGCAGGAGAAACAGATATCTTTCTTCATAGGTTGTTTCTTCAGGCTATGCCAGATTATTCCTCTATTGTTTCATTTCCATTTCTCTCTTCCTGTGCCAGCTGGGCTGTTAACCCACTACCTTCGAGGTAACTGGAGAGATGGACACATCTAGACTTCATTAGGCACTCAGCCTGCAACCCTACATGCATGAAAACCCATTCTCTTCTTGGTGGGGAAAAAGTCATAATTTACTGATTTGTAGTCTGTTTTCCTCTGGTCTCAGGAGATTGCTTTTATAGGAGTCTGTGTGGTTCATTTCTGAATTGACACATGGTGCCATCTCAGTTGCAGAGGGATCCCAACTTTTGTGTGATCTGCTCTTAGTTTATCTACCAGAACCACATGCTTCAGGGCTGCTGCGCTAGTATCACTAACCATCTGCTGTCTGGCTAGTGGTGTTGAGGCTCTTGTTCCATACCCAGCTACCTCTTTGTGTCACCTAGTCTGCCCCTCTTTCTGTCTAGAGATTGGTAGTTGGGTTTTATTTTGTTGTTTATTTTTCCTAGGATCTTTCCCTATCCCTTTGGGTAGGTAATCTCTTAACCCTCTCTTTTTCCCACTTTGTTTTCCTGGCAAACAGAATGAAAGTTGGTAAGGAACCAGCAAAAGTTATTCACCAGCACGCATTGCCACATAGGTGGTGCACCGTGTCACACCAGTAGCCATTGCCAGCTTCCTGAACTAAAGCTTTGCTCCTGCAGGTCCTTGTGCCTCAGTCCAGACCAGTAAGTGGTAATCAATGGTGTCAGTATTCTGGAAGATCAGTAGTAATAAGTACTGTATGTGACTTTCATTGCTCACCAGGGGTGGACTTCCTATTACATGGGCAGTGCTGAACCCTGTGATCAGTGTCTGGCAGTATCCAGCCTCCTTCAGGCCCTTTGCATCATATGGACAATAAATACAGTATGTAGTTCCTTTGGGCAACTTATCCAGTTTTCAAAACACGGTCACCGGAGGGGCTAGTGGCAGATGTGATGCGATGTTTGCAAGGTGAAGGTGCAGGGCGAGTCAGAGAAGTCACTGATCAAGTGTCAAGAAGCAGGGCCACCTTGGCCATAAAGTATATACAGCTGTGTCCCTAGATGTCTGCCAGGCCAGCTGTGTTCATGACAGACATAAGCTTTTGAGTGACTTTCCAACCTGACTCTGCTTCTTCCTTAGGAGAACTAGTAAAATCTCTTAGAGATCAGATCATGGGTTAGCAGTGACCAAACAACAGTTGCAGGTCACTTTTGATTTGGTAGAGCATATAGACTTGAGCAGTAACTGAGGTGTTCCCATGCTCCACCATGCCTGGTTGCAGCACTCATCCTGTATTCAAGAAATTCAGCAAAGGATGGCAAATCTTCCCTTTTCCTGGACTGATCTCTTTGTTCCAAGGGTGGAGGAACATCTTGCTCATATTGAGACTTCCAATGTCACCCTGGACTCAGTGACTTGGTCACTAGCCTGAAGCAACAATTAAAGTCACAACCACAAAGCATCAGTTAATTTTCTGCCCCTCGGCGTCATAAGGCCTGCAGCAACAGAAACAGCTGTTCCAGCAGCACCACCCAGCTAAGCATTTCGGTAAATCTGAAAGTCAAAGTACAGTGGAGCCTGCCAGTATGCAACCCAATACAGTAGAATTTTGCAGCAGAGTTGCTGTGGAAACAAGGCAGTTTCAATGGGAGTTAATCTCTTTGTCATTCAGGAGTCTGTGATGTTGTGTTGCACCCTGGTGGACTCCACTGAAGTGCAGTGGGGAAGGGCAGGTCCTCCAGTGGCCAGTTCTCAGATGTCGCCTCCAAACACAAAAGAGATGGGATTGAAGGCCCTATTCCTTTTCTTCCTGTACTCTGCTGCAACTTCTATTCAGGGGTCCACAGTCCAACTTCCTATCACAGGAGAGTTTTGTTCGTCTCCCTTCTGCTGGGAAACAGACTCTGTAATTCTGGATTCATGGATTCTAGGGACGTAGATATGTTCTTCATCCACACTTCTTGGCATGTCCTTTCCCTTTAATTTTTGCGGAAGGTCTTCAAGCTGGCTCCTCCCACCCACCGGGTGGTATAACCTGGCTCCGCCCATAGCCAGATCTTCCTTTCTGCTGGAAGATTCAGTTGCCTCTCTCCGCTACCGTGTTTGAGGCCCTGGCTTTGATTTCTTCAGATCTTCTGAAGATTAAACTCGTTCAAGCTAGTGATTGCATTTTTGCTATTTGATTATGGAAGATAAATCTTCCCTGGATTTGCAGTGCCCGTGCTGCCAGAAAATGTCATGCACAGACCACATACCATGTGTGTCTACTGCTGGGTGTCAACCGTGACACCCAGGCATGCAGATGTGTCGCCTTCCACCCGAATGTCTTGACGATCGTCTCACCTGCAGCTCAAGTTGGGCAGGCCGAGAAGCGGAATCCACCTGTGGGTGGTCTCCGAGGCTCGCGGGTCCACCAAGCAGTTAGAACAGATACAGACCTTGAGGAAGAAGTGGTGCAGGCCACAGAACTCTCCTCTCGGATGATTTTCGGTTCCACTCAACCTGAGCTCCACGTTGTCGGGTTCCTTTACGGTAGGTGTGCCTATCTCTCCCCACCAAGGACCTTCGAACTCCATACCTCCCGGTCCTGTAAAAGGACAAGGAACTAAGAGATTTTCATCTCGGTGAAGGCGTTCTTGGGATTGAGTGCGATCTCGGTCACAGGAATCTCCAGTCTCAACTTTGGTTGAGACTGCTTCTTCTACTGTCAGCTTCTCAGCTTTGCCGACTGGTCAGCCCGGCGAAGTCTCGTCGGCGATCACGGGTGGAGATGCTCTCAAACCTGTCGATCTGTTGGCCTGCACGAGGCCAACAACTCACTTACCAGGACCCAGGTCCTGAACTTTCTTGATGAGGAAACCCAGCCTGCTGGTAAACCCATCAAGGAACCGCCCTGATCCGGGTCAATCATCAGTTCCCCAGTGTTCCCTGAGCGACCTGCTTGGCCAGTCCGGTCAAGATCTCGGACACCCCTCGACCGAGGAGGCCGAGGAAGATGCATAAGCGCTCTAAAGAGGTGACACCACCGTTCATCTTCGTCCTTCTCGGATGAGGAGAAGCGTGTGGAAACTCCATCAACGCAGCAAAGATCTAATGTGGCAGCAGCTCATTCTGTCTGGGCAGAAGCCTTTTATAGTTTCAGCCCAGCCATTACCTGGTTTTCGCCTCCCAGGACGAGCCGACTCCATTGTAACGGTAAATTGGTTCCTCAGCCCGTGGAGCTGGTAAAACCTGCCCGGTTCGTCCAAATCAGTCTCTCCACAGATAGTGGTGGAGCTGCCACCTAAACAGCCTTCAGGAGGGGCTCCTACGAAGGAATCTTGGATGATTCCAGCTGTTCCTCGAGGTTATCGGTCACCCTCATGCCTGACTGCCCCAGGCATGTACAAGGGGACCTTGCGACTGATTTATCCGGATACCTCGATTCTGATGACACTGACCTCCACTCTAACCTGCTGGGTGATGAGTCAGTGGGTAGTCTGTTGACGGAGGAGGGCCCTTCGTCATTTTGGAATTCTCCGTCTTATCTCTGAATCCATGTGGATGTCCCTGGAACCTGTCCAGAAACAGGCAGAGTACCCTCTTACAGATATTCTTAAAGAGGAGTACCCCTACAAAGTCTTCCCAGTGTCTGAGGCCATTGTAGGCCCAGCTTTGGAGCTCTGGTAGCATTCTGCCTCCTGTCCAGTGCCATCACTTGGATGGCCGCAAGTATGCAGTGCCCATTGGGTCCCTCTCGGGGTTCACAGAACATCCCTTGGCGGAGGGGTTGTTAACTGCCTCTGTGTTCAGATGCACAGGCAGCTCTGCTGACACTGATAGACTTCAGACAAGGAGTCCAAAAAACTGGACCATTCTGCCAGGAAGGTCTATGCAGCCTCCTCTCTAGGCCTTTGTCAGGCAAGCTCAGCCGTCATCATGGTGCACTTCTCCCATGCCCTCCTGGGCTTCTTGGATGAAGTTCTCCACCTCCCCACGGACCTTCAGACTATGGACAAGCAGGTCCGAGACCAGGCCAAGCCGTTGCCAAGCAGCGACTTCAGATGGCCTTGGACCTTGGGGACTCTTGCGCCCGTCAGTGGTAGCCGTGGTTGCCATGTGTCGCAGGGCTTGGCTGAAGCTTTCCACCTTTACAGTAGATACCCAGCACAAACTCACTGATGTTCCTTTCCTGGGTACCGATCTCTTCGGCCTTGGTGTGGATGGTCACCTTCAGCGAATCAAGCAGTCCAGTGCCACCTTGGACTCTGCTGCTGTTGCTCAAAGTACACCCCTGGCTCAGAAACAGCAGAAGAAGAAGCCTTTTGGCACCCTGCTCTTGCGGCCAAGCAGCTCTCCTTCCAGAGTGGGCAGCAACAGCAGGCACAAGCTTGGTGCCCTTTGCCCAAGTCCGGGCCTCCAACAGCCCACAACAGGAGGTCAGGGTTCAGGTGGGTTCAATCTAGACCATCTTCCTCCAAGCCTACCCAGTGATGGGATAGGGGCTGCCACCCTATTCCCGTCACGCCAGCTCTGGGTCCTCCATGGGAGGCTGGCTCCACTACTTTCTTTCTGCCTGGTCCGCTGTTACCACGGACAGGTGGATCTTAGATGGTCAGCCAGAGTCTGCCTCTAGAGTTTGAGTAGTACCCTCCCTGCCCGAGGAGGAGAGTATCAGCCCACACTCGGTCGGCTCTGAGAGATGACATAGCCCAACTCCTCCTCAAGGAGGCAGTTGTTCAAGTGGCAGATCCTCCAGTCAACCCAGGGTTTATTTCCAGGAACTTCCTGGTCCTGAAGCGGATGGGGACTGGTGTCCCATTCTAGATCGGCATGACCTGAATCAGTTTCTCAGGCCATGCACCTTCAGGATGGTAACTCTTTCCCAGATCATACCATCCCTGGAGCAAAACATGTGGTTCTGCTCACTGGATCTCCAGGACGTGTTTTTCATGTCCAGATCCATCCATCTCACCAGCGGTTCCTCCACTTCAGAGCAGAGGGACCCCTATACGAGTTCTGAGCCATGCCATTTGGCCTCTCATCAGCCTCATGGGTCTTCACCAAATGTATTGCAGTGGTGGCAGCCCATCTCAGGCATCGAGAGGTCAAGTATACCCCTACCTCAACGACTTGCTCTTAGCAGGTTCCACCCAGCAAGAGGTGGGAGGTCCGAGGACCTGGCCCTCAGACCTGCTGTCAACTTGGCCTCCTGATCAAGCGAGACCAAGTCGAGCTCAAGCCATCACAGGCGATATGCTTCATTGGGGCAGAGCTCGACTCTTGCCAAACCAGAGCATGGCTCCGGTGGACAGGACAGAGGTTCTCTCCTCCTTTGCCCAGTCATTTCTGGTTGGGCACTTGCACCCTGCCCGGGACTTTCTGCATTTTCTGGGGTACATGGTGGCCTGCACCACTGTGGTCTGATGGGCCCAGTGACATGTCGCGCCCCTTCAATGGGAGCTGGCAGCCCAGTGGACTCAGCACCATGGTCACTTCGGCCAGCTGATCACTGTGACCCAGAGAATGTGGGATGCTCTCCAGTGGTGGACTGTCCTAAACCATCTGCAGGAAGGATCCCATTTGTCCGCCCTGAGCTGACGGTTGTCCTCATGACTGATGCCTTTTCACGGGCTGGGAGCCCACATGGGGAACAACGGGGCCCTACGGGTTCTGGACCCTTGAGGAATCCCGTTATCATATCAACCTGTTGGAGCTCAGAGCGGTCAGACTGGCGCGGGTCAACATTCTCTCAGCAGCTTTGGGGCAAGTGGTTCAAGTCCAGAGGGACAATACCATGACCATGTACTACTTCAACAAACAGTGCGACCGCACTCTGGCTGCTATGCAGGAAAGTGCTCCACATTAGGACACACATGAGCCAATTGGAGGCAGATCTCTTAGCCATCAATGTGACAGGAGCCTCAAACCAACTGGTGGATGCTCTCAGCTGCGTGGCGAGACATCCCACAGTAATGGTCTATCCATCCAGAGGTAGCTCACAACCTGTTCTCCACTGGGGCAAACCGATGGTGGACCTGTTTGCCTCAGGAAAACACCAAGCTGAGGCTGCTTCATGCCTGTCCCCCTTGGTGGGGCTCGCTGCAGGGGATGTCTTCTCAAGGCCGTGGACCCCAGGCCTCTTCCGCCTTCCCTCCATTTCCCTTGATCCACAAGGTGCTTCTTAAGGTGAGGAGGGACAGGGTGCACGTGATCCTGGTAGCCCCAGACTGACCTCACCAGTTTTGGTATCCAGATCTCCTCAGTCACAGCAACAGGCTCCCGAGGCATCTTCCAGCATACCTGGACCTGATCTCAGTCAGTCAGGGATGGTATTCCATCCAGACCTTAAATCCCTGCACCTGACATCCTGGTACCTGGCGGCTACAGTTCCAGGCTTTGGGTCACTCTGAGGATGTACTCACAGTAGTGGAAGCATCCAGAAAGGAGTCGACCAGGAAGTGTTACACCTTTAAATGGAAAAGGTTTTCCATTTGGTGTCAGGACCAGGGCCTGGACCCTCTGTCCTGTCCTGTGGATAGCATTTTAGACTACCCTTGGTCTCTGTCCAAGGTGGTCTTGACCTTCAACCCTTAAGGTGCATCTGGCAGCCCTCTCTGCTTACGGCGTGGGCGGTCAGAAGATGGTGGCACAAGAGAAGGTGGTCTGGCGCTTTTCAAGGGCCTAGATCACATATCCCTCCGTACATGAACCTCCACCTCTTAGGAATTTACTACTGGTTTGGCAAAACTCATGGGCAAGCCATTTGAACCAATGCACAAGTGTGAGCTATCACACTTGTCATGGAAAGATAGCCTTCCTGGTGACTATCACGTCAGCCAGAAGGACTGGGAGCTCAGGCACTTTCGGTGGAGTCTCCTTACCTGGTCTTCCACAGGGACAAGGTTGTCCTCTTCCCCACCTGAAATTCCTCCCCAAGGTGGTGTCAGAGTTCCACCTTAATCAGGTACTGACTCTGTGTTCAACCCAAACTACACCTTGGATGCTGAGTACAGGCTTCTTACCTTGGACCTGAGATGAGCTCTCTCTTATTACAAGGAGAGAATGGTGGAAATTTGGGGAGAGGGTCACCAGCTGTTTGTCACCCACGCTGAAGTCGCTTCTGGCAGACCTGCAGCAAAGTGGACGATTGGCAGATGGACTGCATCTTGCATTGATCTCTGCTATAGGTTGGTGGGTGGGATCCTCCCATGGGCTAAGAAGTCATTCCACCCGCCATACCACTGCATCAGTGGCTGCTTCCAGGGACATCCCTATCCCAGAAATCTGCAGGGCTGCTACCTGGAAGACAGCAAACACCTTCATCACCCATTACCACATCGACCTTGAGTCACACTGGGATGCTGGTTTTGGGGCCTCAGTGCTCAGTCTCTGTTCCCTAAGTAGGGGGTATGCGCCTTGCCTCTCTCCTCCCAGAGAACTGCTAGAGTCTGCCAAGAAGTGTGGATGAACAGCATATCCATGCCCTAGAAAACAAGTTACTCACCTGTAACAGTAGTTTTAGGAGTGGTATATGTTGTTCATCCACACTAACCCTAACCTCCCGGCTGTGGCCTCAAACCTGGCTTCCTGCAGGCTAAGGTGTGGCATCATGGGCGGAGCCAAGGGTTATACCACCCGGTGGATCGGAGAAGCCAGCTTGAAGACCTTCTGGCAAGAACTGAAGGGAGAGGGACATGCCAAGAAGTGTGGATGAAGAACATATACCACTCCTAGAACTACTGTTACATGTGAGTAACCTGGTTTTACTTGCCACATGGCTGTATAAGAAGGCACTCTAATTCCAGCTTCTGGCCAAATGTAAAATTTTATTTTGTTGTGAAAGAAAATATTTTTGTCACACTGGTCTAATGCTAAGACTGATTTCCCACTACAGCATTGACCTACAATACAGAGTTACTGGAATACTGCTCTTGGGTCCTCAGTACTCCAATCTGTTTTCACCTAAAACTGTTGGGTGATGCCCTTAGTCCTCTCCTCTCCTCTCCTCTTGGAGGACTGCTTGGAGTTGCCCAAGTGTTGATAGTGAACTTAGTCTAGGTTGTGTAGTTAGGAGAAGAAGCTACTTACCTGTAATCATAGATTTTTAGTTGATCAGTCTTCTCTATAGAGTCTCACTTTGGGATCTAAGCCAGAGGTGCTTGGACCTCACATGAGCAAATCTTTTGCCCAGGAGGCCAACGACAGGTACTGGTTTAAGGTGCCTGCCAATAACCATTGCTGGCTCCTCACCTACATTACCTCAGTTCTGTTAGCCTGGAGTAAGAAAGGTCACTATAAGCTAAACTTGTAGAACAGAGAGTATAGGAAGAACAGCAAAATGATGTACAGTATGAAAAGAAAAGAAACAATTGAATATGATCTGACCATCAACTTAGTGAAAAGAAACAGGAAAACAGGGATACATCCTTGGTGGGGGTAGTGGTGGTACCAAAACACAATCAGAGCCAGAGCCTCTGGTTTATACCCAAGAGTGGTACTCCGTAGAAGATATTCAGGAAGATCTTCAGTTATGGAGCACTATCAATTTCTTTCTATTACTAGTATTCAGATTACATCCATGACCTACCCAACCTCCCTTGGCAAGGCTTGCTTTGGTTTCTCTGTTCCAGTGGTCAAATGATCTTGTTTTTGTTTTTTTCCTCAACTCTCTCTGTCACCCCCAGAGCCGGAATTCTCTCAGGTCTCTCCACTGGCCAGTGTCACTCTACTGCCCACTGTGAGCCCCGCCATCCTCAAGGACATTGCTTTCTCCCCAAACCCCCGTAGGAACATAGGGCCTGAGGAGATCGAAGGGGTGGTGGAAGGGCTCCAGTGTTGGGCATGTGGTGGCACAGCTCTGGGAGAGCCATCACCTGTCTGGACCAGAGGGGTTTTTCTGTAGTGTTTACACCCCGCGTGGGACATGCAGTGCCGCCCAGCCAAGACATGGGTGCTCCACCCATGTCCGGAAGACAACCACCTGCGTCTACCCCTTGCTTGCTAGCGAGCCCATGTGTATAGCAGTGCAGCCGGTCTCACTGGGGGCCGCTGCCCAAACTACCCATGATCCCCCTCCGAGAGAGAGGAGAACAGTCCTCTGGACGCTCTCTCCCTGCCGACCCCCTGGCAGTCGGATTCGTTCCTGAACCTGGGTCACCGGCATAGCGCGAGGTGTGGCGTCAAGCACCTCAACCCTCAGCGCCACTGGGCTGGCTGGTCAAATGACCTTGATAATAGCAATCATCTTCAAGGATATCTCCTCCATTACACCACACTTTTGGAACAATAGCCATCAGGCATTAGGACCACACATAAACTTTTATGGCAGGAGCTGCCCATGCTGATGTCCCATGTCTTAGTCTACATAGCGTGGGCAGCCTAATCCTCCTCAGTTCTTTCCCATCATCGATCATCCTCATTAGACCTGCTGAAGGAAATGTTGTCAACTAGCGTTGCCTTGTATTCTTTACTTTAACAGTTTTTTGCTGTCTCTGTGTGCGTTGAAGTCAAAACAGCCTTTATTTTAGTACTGTAAGTCTGGAGATAAAATTTACAAAGGAGACACACAGCGGTTTCTAACCCCAGTAATATTTAGATATTCCTTACTTTATGCAGTGTCCCTTTAAGACAGACTGCCCGGAGATGGACCATATGCAAATGATGGAGTCTTTTGCATGAGCCACTTTTCAAATGCTACCTTCTACTAACTGCCTAGTTCTAAACCCCTCAGATTTCTCTCTCTCTCTCTCTCTCTCTCTCTGTCTGCCTGTCAAGACTAGGCGCTGGAGATCCTCTCCTCACCATCTTGTTCTGGACGTGAGAAAACTTATAAAATATATATAAGTATTCTTTATATTTCATTTGCTGCCTTTTACTTTTGTAATTTTAAGTTAAACAGTAGTTTTAATGTTTAAATTGTAAGTTTTCTTGGTTTCTTCCAGTTCGATATAACCAGTGGTAAACTGAGGTTTATTTTATATTTATCTGAGTTTTCTGACTAAAAACTCAGTTATGTTTAATTTTATTAAATTTAACTTGTTTAAGAACTGCTAATATCAGTTTCTGAACCGATAGCCTCGGTTCACTTTTACCTCGGTTCCCATGTTCGATTAGTTCCTCATCAGTTCTGAAACCGACCACAACCACTAAATAAACTTTAAATGAAAACATTTTTTAGCTGTTGCAACTTTAATCGGTTTACATTGAGAATGTCAGAAACAATGACAAGAACGGCTCCCTGTTTCAAACCATGTATTGAGTGTGGTGAAATTTTCTAAGACAAACATTCTTTTGTTTTGCCTGTCTGGGCATGAATATTTAAAAGCAGAAATGAAATCTGCATACATGTCCTAAGAAAATTATTGAAAAATGCCTGGATAAGGCTAAAGAAAACTAATACCACCTAAAGGTCCTCAAGCTCTGACCAGCTGACACCCTAAATTACTGTGGGTGAAACCACAACTACTGTAACTGCTACCCCTGAGACAGGTATACAAGAGTCTTGCTGAACATGCTAACTCCCGGTTCCCTCAAAGAAATCAAACAAAACTAAATACACACAACCCCTGCTGGACAGCATTTGGAACTTCTGTGCCTGCTATAAAGCCTGCCAACTCCTCCAGAAATTGCACAGGCCTTTAAGGTCATTCAGGCTTGCAAGGGCTGTCTGCTTCTCAGCAGCAGATCCCTTCAAAGCAGTCTGTCTCCTCTGCTCAGTGTTCTTATTATTTATGATGAAATAGAGGAAGGGAACCCATTGAACCTGAGGTTTCTCCTGAACAGGAGTTTGGCTCTCCCACAGAGCATCTGAGGATTATTCCTCACACCTCACATTTGTGAGAAATGATTGGACTGACACCCACTAAAAGCTTCTCCTTCCTGTAAATGCATTCTTCAACCTCAAATCTCAGTTCCCCTCTTGATAAGAGACTGGGTAAGAAATATCAGTTGGATAGGAGGAGCTGAATTTTATTCTCCCACCCTGTCCACCAGGGAGTAGTACGAGTGACAGCCCGTGACAAGGCAAAGATACCCCTGGCAAGGATTCCAGGAAAATTGACAACATGGCAAAAAGGGATATTTATCAGCTTCCTTGGCCATCAGGCAGGCAAACTTTCAAGCTTATGCTGCTCAATAACAGAAGTCACAATGGCAGTCTGTCCTTGCTATGGCAGTCAAGGCCCAGACTCCCTGTCAGATGATCTAGCTGAAACAACTAAATTTGGTCTGGGAGCAGCCAAATACCAGTTCAAATGGTTGCTGCCCCAGTGACACTGCTGCCAGATGGATAGCAAATACAGTGGTTCAGAGGAAGTTTGCCTGGCTACGAGTCACAAACCTCACTCAGGATACCCAAACCAAGGCTATGGATTCCCAGTTGAGGGTAATTCCTCTATGGAGAAAAGATAAAGGCTTACATGAAAAGGTGGATGAATACAAAACCACATGCAGTAGCAATTCTGCAAAGGGCTTCCCCATCCACTAAAACCTGTGGAAGGGAGGTAGAGGCAGATCATTTCACAGCAAGCCTTTTATATCGGCCATGGCTACACCTCAGTATCAGCAGTACCCACAGCAGGGGTACTTCAGGGACAGAGGCATAAGGGTTCCAGGCATGGTTCCCAGTCCCAGGCCCAGCCTCAAACAAAGCAGACACCTGACATGTCTCCCAGGCTGCCTACCCACCACCTGTGGGAGGCAGGCTGACTCACTTTTCCAGTCTTGGCAAAAGAAAAATCACCACAGACAAGTGGTCCTGGATGTAATGAGTCAGCAGTTGTCTCTAAGTTCAGATTCCTTCTAGCATTAAAATTAAAAGTTTTAAATCATCTACAAATGTAGGGAGAAAACTCCCGGACAAAGAGGTTCAAAACCTGTTACTGTCAATGCCAGTGGAGCCTGTCCTAGTACAGCCAAAGGTACCACAAAGAAAATGGGGGTGGAAGCCTATCTTAGACTTCAGGGTACTAAACAGACATCTGACAAAGCCAAAGTTCAGAATGATGACTTTGGCATTGATTCTGCCAATGCTCCAAGAAGGGACTGGTTGGCATCACTGGCCCTAAAAGACCCTATTTCCACATCCCCATAAAGGAGTCTCACAGAAAATACCTCAGGTTCATCCTCCCATCAGTTCACTACCAGTATTCAACCCTGCCTTTCGGTCTCACTGTAGCTCTAAGGGTGTTAACAAAGTGCTTGGCTGTGGTTGTGGTACACCTTCAAAGGCAAGGTGCCAGTTTTCCCATACCTAGATGACTGGCTAGTGGTTGGAAAATCATCCCAGCAAGTGAAGGAGCATCTGCAACTCACCCAGGGGCTCCAGGAGTCTCTAGGGTTCCTGATAAATCTAAAAAAGTCTGTTCTTCAGCCTGCTCAGGCACTACAGTTCATAGGAGCAGAGCAGAGCAGAATATCCTGCAGGGCAGGGCCTACCTGCCTCTGGGCAGGGAAGAAGTATTCCACTGATGGTGGACTCACTCCAGCCTCAACAAACCAAAAATTGCAAGACAGTTTCTTCAGCTACTGGCCACATGGCGGCTGCCACTGGCACAGTCCTGGAATCGGGTTATAGATGAGGGACAATCAATTTCACCTCAGGGCACACTGGAGTGAGAGAAAGGATCCTCTCTCCAAACTAATTCTAGTAACAGAAAATATTGTTACAGGCCCTCCAATGGTGGAAAGAGAAACAAACCTAAGGGAAGGGTTCCTTTTCAGTGAGAGTCCCCTCAGTTGTTCCAACAACAGATGCATCTCTACTAGGGTGGGGCGCCCATCTGAGGGTTCACACCAACCAAGGCACATGATCAAGTGCAGAGCCACTCCTGCACATATACCTGCTGGAGCTAAGAGCAGTGTTACTGGTACTAAAGGCTTTCACACAACAAGTACAGGGAAGGTGATACAGGTCAGAACAGACAGTACCACCACAATGTACTACATAAAAAGCAGGAGGGACAAGGTCAAGCCCTCCCTGCACAGAAGTCATGAAAATATGGAGTCTGGCATGCTTCTTGGGGGTTCCCTACAGGCTATTCATCTGCCAGGCAAGGACAATACCATGGCAGATCCTGACTCAAATCAGCCAGGCCCATCATGAATGGGCCTTGAACAGTCAGGTGGTGCAAGTGACCTTCAGGAGTAGGGCACCCCAGAGGTAGACTTGTTCACATCCCACCAGAACCACCACCTGTCACAGTAGTATGCTCGACCACCAGATCCAGGAACAATCCCCTGGATACTCTGGCTTGAATTGGTCAGGAAGCACCTGTATGCTTTTCCTTTCTTCCTTCTGATGTACAAAGCATCGCTGAAGCTCAGATCCTAGTAAACATCAATGATCTTGATAGCACCAGACTGGGCCAGAGAGCTATGGTACTCTCTATGTCTGTGGCTGAACCAATACATCTTCCTCGGATGCACAATCTACTAACTTCCAGCCAGGGGAGCTCCTGTACCTGAACCTTAAAACACTCGGCTCAAAGCATGGGTCTTGAGAACCTAGAATATGAAGGCTTGCATCTTTCTGAAAGTGCCTTGGACATTTTACGGGTTACAGGAAGCCATCCATTAAGAAAACCTATGCTGCAAAATGGAAAAGGTCCCCTTGTTGCACCTATGTCTTGAGCTCATTTGAAATATGTCACAAAAAAAGTTTTCCTCGCGTGTAATGACTTCTGCCAGAAGATCAGTGAGCTCAGTCTCTCTGCATTGAACAGGACTACATTTCATTCCACAAAGACAGTAGTCCTGAGAACAAACAGAAGTTTCTTCCTAAAGTGGTTTCTGATTTCCATTTGAATCAAACCGTTACCTTACCTGTCTTGTTCACTGAGCACTCTAGTTCTGGTGAAATGTCATAGGCAGGACAGAAAACAGCTGTTCCTGACCTATGGGAGGTAGGAAATAGTAACCCAGCATCAAAAGGTAAATTTCTCACTGGAGACTACGTATCCAGTTTTGTTACGGATGAAAAGGAGCCCTCAACAGGGTGAAGGCGCATTCCACAGGGACACAGCTGCTGCCATAGCAGCTGCCGGGATGTTCCCTGGTGGATATCTGTAAAGCAGCTACCTGGAAAACAGTACACACCTTTACAAAACATTACAGTCTGGATATTCTGTCCAGGGTGATGCCAGGTTCGCAAAACAGTCCTACAAAGTCTGTTCCCAAAATAAGATTCTGTGTCCACCTCCAAGGTACTGCTTAGTAGTCTGCATAAAGTTATGAATACCTGAGTATAACTGGGATTAGAAAGAAAATTACTACCATAGTAATCTTCCAGTGATACTCAGGTATTCCTCTTCCTCTACCTCCCCTTCTGGAACCTTTAGTCTCTGCACTCCTGAATAATGTGCTCTCGGTATAAATACCACTTCTGGCACATATATTGTGATTGTGTTTACTGTTGTTGTCCCCCACCCACCTTTTCAGGTGATACTGACATTCAAGTATTCTTTCATATGTTATGCCCTCCAGTTGGAGGCCTTTTTGGGTGTTAAAGGAGTTCCTACTATAATTATTATTATTATGATTAATATTGTTATTATTATTATTACACTTAGTCCTCATGGGCCTGTCTTTCCAGGCTTCCAGGAAATCTGAGGGGTTTCGAACTAAGGCAGTTAGTAGAAGGCAGCATTTGAAAAAGTGGATCACATAAAGATTCCATCATTGACTCTCAGGCTGTACTTGTGTCATTTTCAGAAATAATATGATGCATTCTGCCTGGCTTTCCTATGCAGGCAGTTATCCCATTGACAGGGCCTCTGGGCACCCAACCCCATCGACACCTTTGCCAGCATGCTGCAGATTCCCCTTGTCATCTGCCACTGATGTCACTGGTGCATTCTGCAGCTCCGTCGTTGATGGAGATGTTGGCGGCAGTGGGAATATAATCCTGACCTCGTGGTATTAGTGGAAGTATGAGGAGAACAATACGTTGCACCTCGCTCTAGTTCTACTGTCTCATCCTGCACTGAGGACTCAGTGATCTATATCGAGGTCTCCTCTTGAGGATCCTACTTTTCAAGTCATGATGCAGCAAATGCAAACTGCCACGGGCTTTGCTGTAGAAGACCTAAGATTCACAAAATAAATCTGATGGAATTTTTGGAGGTGCCTTGCTTGCACACCCTCCTTTATAATTCCACCTATATATCCTGCATTAGAGGATGCTACCTTTACTGCATGGTACATGCCAAACTTAGTGCCTGCACTTTCCAGAAAGGTTGGTAAACAGTATCCTGTCCCATCTGCTATGCCTTATTATGATAACCATCCAGAAACTAACTTTGTAGTTATCATAGCTGGTCGTGATAGGTTTAAAGCTCCTAGAAACATGAGTACTTTGCCTCCTGATAAAGAATCTAGCAGGCTGGATGTGATAGGCAAGCATACTTATGCCTCTGCCTCACTGGGCTTTAGGATTGCAAACTACGAGACCCTTTTGGTAAAATACCAGAACAGTCTGAAAGCTGCAGCCCAGGCTTTACTTGATGGCTGTGCCAAGACGAGTTATTTAAAACCATAACATCCGGTGTTGAGGTTGGCAAACATTGCTCAGCCTATAATGTATCTGATGCATCTGCCAGAGCTGCTGCTTCTGGCATTTGTATGAGAAGATATTCTTGGCTCAGAGTTGCTGGTTTTGCCAATGAATATGCAGCAAGCAGTTTTCAATGCCCTTGCAGAGGTCAAAACTGTCTGGTTATGATGTTAAAGAGGCCCTAAGAGGCTCTCAAACTTCAGATATTACTCTATGGTTTGTCAGATCACTGTATCCCACTCCTGCTAGGGATCATAGGAGGGCTCTTTAGTGCAGCCTGCTTCCACAGGTAGCCATGCCTACTGTCACCAAGGCTGAGGTAAGGAAATAGCCCCTGCTTGGTCCCCTCCCTCAGGTGCTCATACAGAGGCACCCAAAGCAGTCAGTCCAGTAGTACTGCCCCACTGGTTCCACATGACTGACTTTAGGCTAAGCCCCCACCCCACTCTAGAGGTGGTTGTCAGAGGCAGACTCTCCTGCATCTCAAACAGTAGAGCGAGATTATAATGGATGAGTGGGTCCTGAAGATACAGTAACTGCAAGGGGTCATGCTCTGGAGCTTAGAGCAACCCTTCCATAACATTTGTCTCTTTTTTTTTTTTTTTAAGGAAGTGAGACTTTATTTCAGACAATGAAAAAAATAACATTACAGTAAAGGTACAGAAAAAGGAAAGAAAAACAAAAACAACAGCAATGCGTAAAGACAGAAACATTTTCAACAAAAACTACAAACACATCTATATAATATTCAAATATAAACATATACATATGCTTCTTGTTCTTCAGCTATCGATAAACATTTCAACATCTTAAAGAACACTGTAAGAAATTTAGCTAATATTGAAAGATTTATGGCTGGGTTTTATGGTTTCCATTAAATAAAATGTAGCAAATGGAGCCCAAATTTTCTCCCAAACACTGTGAGATTTCCTAATGCTGTAATGAATCTTTTCTGTTTTGGTCAGTTCTATCATGAGACTTATTCATTGCTGGGTCGTCAGAGGTTTACAGGTTTACAGTTCAAAGTATATAGTCTTATAAAATGGGTACAAAATCTCCTAAACCTGATTGGCTGAAACACTGATCCAGCCGTGTTGTCGCTCATCAGGACATAACTTTGCAAACGGCACTACTTGTGCCAACCTGACCCCACAACAAAATATATCACTGTGCCACCTCAAGAAAAGTCGTGCCAGCCTAGACCTGATGGAGAGGCAGTTTTCCCATGTCATTTTAAAAGCCGTATCATGGTGGCACCCACGATGGTCACTGGACAAAAACTTTGATGCCCTTTTCCTTGATTTAAAAATAAAAATCTCACCTCTGCCACTTTTCTACAGAAACCTGCACCCGATCCAATGATTGTCATGCGTGCCTAGCGATGCTGTTTTAAAGACAACAGAAACCCGCTCCTCCATCAGTGAACCAGATGGTATGTCATGAAACATTTAACAGCCAAATTATGCTGCTTACAGAACCTGGGAAAAGTATAGTCTGGAGACCTCCTTGTGGCCTTTCCAGTGATTTGCTTGGAATGACTTATTTCTGCCCTCAAAAGTAGACCACGTTTCAGCATTGGCGAGGTTAGGACTATATTTTCAATAACAGTTGATGAATAGGGGTTTGTAGTCGACTTCCAAACAGTTAAAGATAACTTTAATCTGTCCAACTCGGACCATTGCACTTTTGCAGTTGAGCATGTATAATGACCCAGCTAGGGACTAAACGAGACTATTCCTGGACCACCTCCTTAACTAAAACACTAAAGGCAATCCTGAATCAGATTACTGTAAAAGGATAAATATCTGTTCTGTATAAAGCACTGTACCACCTTCACTAAACGAAGATGGGAGCAGGAGAATCATGTCCACCTGACTGCTGGGAAATGGGAGACAGTTTTAGATCAGCATGTAAAACAACCCATTGCCCTCTTTGGCAAGAATTTGCATGGAAGGTCCAAACACATTACTTTTACACCAGTGTTGCAAAGTAAATGGACCCTGCCCATTGCAGGCCTGCTGGAGACAATGTATGGAGAATTGGGCTGACCATTCACACATTTTCTGGCTCTGTCCAGCCTTGCAAGCTTACTGGCAGCAGATAATGGATCGGTCCGAGACCTGTTTACTATCCGCACCCTGCTAAATTTATCACATATGATCTTAGGTCTTCCACCACCAGAATCGTGGACAGGGCCGTACATACCTTTAGGAATGTATTCTTGCTGCTGCACATAAGGCTATCACATGTCAGTGGCTCAAAGAGGAGCCCCCACTCTTCCAGCATTGGCTGGACATCATAAGTGACATTCAGACTATGGAAGAATTAACTTATAAAGTTAACCTGCAACTCCTCACATTTGTGAGTAGATGAGCACGCTGGACTCTCTGGAAAGAGATCTTACTCCGAGGGTTCCTGCAGTAGGTCATAACATGTAGGACTGCGCCTCCTGGCATCATGACCGCACGGCAAACTTTTGCTAGCAGTGTCTAGTGGGGACCGCCCACCCGATGTCACATAGCGAATGTCAGTGGGACCCTATATGGTGGTGGTCTCACCCTGCCTTCCAGTTCTTTCCGCCGTTGACCTGCGCAAAAGAACTTCACGGTAAACTTTGCTCAGTCGATCGCAATTTTGTACCTATACTTACCTTTATTTCTTGATTGCCAGTCCATTCTTTGATTCTTTTATGTCTTCTCCACCTCTGACTTTGAAGGCCAAGGAGAAGTGCGGTGCAGAGATCCCTCATAAAGACAGCCATCATCACTGCTCTTCTGCCTAGGCCTGAACCACGATACTGCGGCCTGCTCTGATTGCAAACCCTACTGTCAGGCCACACACAAGCACCCAGACAGCAGGCTTTGGAGGCCCACTTACTAAAGTCCAGAATGGTCACCCTGGAAAGGAGATGCAGAGATTGAGGGATTTCATTTCTTCCCCTTCTTAGTCTAAGCAGAAGAAAAAAAAGGACAAAGAAAGAAGCACAGGAGCAGAGTGTCTGGAGGACGGGACAAGCTATCTCCAGCAACCTTCGACCAGCAAGGCTGTTTCCATGCCACCAACCCTTGTGGTTGTCCAGGACTTCTCCAGGTTCCTCTGCTTCTTTTCAGCCTATCTTCACCGATAAGTCATCCACCGGCCCTCAGAGAACAGCGGTCTCTACCAGTAAGTTAGACCCTGGCTTCTCCAGGGCCCACCTGGTAGTTGGTAAATCAGTTCTCAAAACCAGGTGGGAATCTGCATGACACTGACCAATATGTTGGTTGAGGGTCCTCCCTCCTCTGCCCAGTCCTTCTATCATCCAATAAGCTGGTCGCCCAAGCACCTGATGACCGCAGGCGTAGCTAACCCATTGAGGGGCTGACACGCTTCACCCGACGTCGGTCAAGGCCTCTTACCTCCCTTGGCGAGCCCTCTTCCCAGGTCCTCCTGGGCAGGGCCTTCCTCTCTACTTCCCCAGTGGAACCTCCTACCCCAGATGTCACGACTGGGCGAAGGAGGAAGAGGACCCCTGGGATGTGGTCTTTCTCTCCCACTCAGCGGTTGTGCCCCTCCTTGGATACCCTCCCAGGGATACTGGCCCAGAACCAATCTTACGTGGGCTCCTGACCTCTCTTCTTCTTATTAGTCCTATCCACGGCTGTGCCGTCAGGGCCTCTTCTGCCAGGTGCCCCACTCTTATGCATGGGGCACTGCCGGATCTGCCACAACCTTCCTCCATCAGGGCCCTTCGTTTGCCCCGGTGCAGGCTATCACTACACCAGGCCTGATGCCAGATCCTGGACATCGACTCACCCTTATGCCAGACCCTCTGATGTTGGCTATCCCGATGCGGATACCTCCAGGTCCTTGAGACTCCTGACAGACCAAGGTCATCCACCAGGGTATCATCCTTATCTGGGGTTCCAGATGCTGGCTTATCCACCATTAGGTCCAACAATGTGTTCTTTTCCCCAGGCTTACTTCCCTGGGTATCAGACCCCTAGCTACCCCTACTATCAGGGATATTCTCCTCCTCAGTACCCAGGGTGGGTGCCCCTTTTATCAGCCTCCACCCACCCTCGCCTCCCTGCCTCAACAGGACTGCCAAACTATGATCCAGTCCTGTAGGAAGGACACCAGATCCCAGCTGGTCTCTGACTTAGCATGACGCCTGGTAGCTTAGTGGTCTCTCCACCCTCATTCCATGTCACAAGCAAGGTCCCTCCACTGTGCCACGGTGCACATTTCTGGCACAACTCCACAGGAGCTCACCTTGCCGGAGATGGGAACCCCGAGGGAGAAGATTTCTTAGACTCTGAAAAGGATTCCTCAGAAGCCTCATCAGGTGAGCAGTTTTCTACAGTCAAGGGCAAAGAATCACCCAAATCCGCCCCCTCCCCGGAGGATCCTCATTTACTGAATACTCTGCAGAATCCAACAGACCAGTGGTTGGAACACGGAAGAGCAGGACCCAAAATGAAAACATGTAGTGGAACACCTAGACTTGGAGACAGTTCCCCTGTTACTGTCCCTCCTTGGACAGCCCTCATGAGGGACCTCAGCACTACCATTTGGCAGCTGCTCTCCATCCATCCCTAAAAAGCGGACCAGATATACCATTTGCTTGAGGGCATGGCATTTCCTTTCTGGACTCTCATCCAAGGTGGACTCTATTGTTATAGCGGCTGCTCACGACCGTTTGGCCATGCCGAAACACATGAGCACCACCTCTCCAGAAAAGGAATCTCAGCAGCTTGACCAATTTGGAAAGAAACTTTATTCCTCCTGTACAATAGAGTTCAGCACACTTTACCATCTTTTATTATTTATAATTGCTGGTTAGCAATTTTTCCAACCCTCTGTCTCATTCACACACACACACACACACACACAGACACACAAACATACATTCTGTCTCTGACCGTCTTTTTTCCACTGGGGTTTTTGTCGAGCTGTGTTTTTTGCTTTATTTCATCTTAGCTCGTGCTTTTCTCCAGAACAGTTAGAGTTTTGATCGCATTGCAATCACTGCTTTCCCACAGTCAGCCAGGTCAGAGCCATTCCCGGTGGCGGTTCTTGTGCGCTCGGCTGCCGAATGCAGGATCAACCAGATACATTTATTTTTCTTTTTAATGTTAAACTGATTATTAAAAAACACACACAATGAGGACTCTCAGTCTGGCAGCTCTCGCTTGGGATGAGTCACCATGTCTCCAAACACAGTTTGCCCACCCAATAGAGACAAACAGCCACTGAGGGAACAGCTGTTTTTGACTGACTGGGTGCATGCTCACTGTTATAACCCATGGGTTATAATGGCAAATTATAACTGGGTCAGCATATAGAAAAAATTGCTAACCAGTTATCATAATAATGTAATATAACAATGAGAAACAAAACATTTTAAGTGCAATCTAAAACTAGCCTAGGTGGATTAACCATACTACAAGAGCTAGAAAGAAAAGGTAAATGCCAGGCATGGATAACCAGGAGTAAGGGGAAAAGAGTGCAGAAGGGAGCTGGATTAGGGCTGCGGGCAGGTGCAGGTGGGAGAGAAATGTCTCCTGATATTGTGTTTGAAGGCATTTGTGGGGACAGAGTTTTAGTTCCGGTGGGAGAGAGTTGAAGACTTGGGTCCCATGAAAGAGAGTGTTTTCTGGCCTTGAGTGGTCTGGCAGAAAGGAACAGTGAAAGAGTGAGTGGGCAGTTTCGGTATCGTGTTGAGCACGGAACCAATGCAGGGCCTCTGTGAGCAGCAGGTTGTATTTGGAGAGGAATTCTGTGGTTTGCCTGTGGACCACTTTCTAAAATTTTGGAGAGAGAGGCAAGGAGGGAGATGGGACGGTGGTTGGATACTAGATCCTTGGAACCAGATTTGTGAAGAGGTTTAATAATGGTGCACTTCAAGCTTTTGGAAGGACCCGTTAAAGGGCTGTTTTCCCTGCCTCTTCTGTTGGTGCCAAAGGTCTGTTTCTTCTGGAAGCCCATTTGGTACTTGTACTTGACGGATCTCAGGACCTGGCCACTGTGCTGGAGCCCATGATAATATCTTTGGTGTCCTCAAGGAGGAACTAACCAAGGACTTGCACTTGTCCAAAATTTCTTGCAGACATGCGCTGCAAGCCACCTTTGATTAGGTGGGCGCGGTGGCTCATTCTTCCACCACAGCTGTTTGCCTCAGAAGACATGCTCGGCTATGTATTTCTGGACTTTCTGGAGATGTACAGGTGGCCATCCATGATGCTTTCTTCAGAGGATCAGTCCTTTTTGGGAGGCACCAAAGATATCATACGGGCCTCCAGAACAGTGGCCAGACCCTGAGATCCGTCAAGTCGATGTACCGAATGGGCTTCCAGAAGAAACAGCCTTTTCGGTGCCAACAGAAGAGCGAGGAAAACAGCACTTTAACAGGCATCAGAATAAAAAACAGCAGTATCTTCTTTCACTTCTCCCGCCTCAAAAACACAAGAAGCGGCCGGGAGGTCACTCCCCATCCCTCTGCTTCTTGACTCAGTACAGCTCCCCCCTCCTCCACCCCAAATGTGGAGCCAGTGGGAGGAAGGTTTGCCCTCCATGTGCAGGAGTGGAAGGGCATCACCTCAGATGCATGGGTCCTGCAACTCATTTCAAGAGGGCACGCCATAGAGTTTCTGGAGTTCCTCCAGACTCCCCTCAGGTCATTCCCAGTATTCCCAGAACCAGTTACCACTGGTCGAAGAGGAAATCCTGGCCCCAAGACAGAAGTCAACGTAGAGCCAGTTCCCCATCCCAGAGAGGAAAGGTTTTACTCCCATTTCTTCCTGGTCCCGAAAAAGGCGGGCAACCTCAGACCCATCCTGGGCGTTAGCCGGCTGAACCTTTTCGTGGAATAAAAGGTTCCACATGCCGACTGTACAGGATCTTCTGCCCTTAGCAGGAAGACCAGTGGCTTTGTGCACTGGATATGCAGGATGCCTACCAGCATATCCTAGTGTTCCCAGGCCACCGCTGGTTCCTGCTTTTCCTCTTCCAGGGCAGCACTTCCAGTTTACAGCCATCCCCTATGGCTTTTCCTCGGCACCCAGGGTTTCACCAAGTGCCTAGTGGTGGTGGCAGTGGCTTTCACGCCATCGGGGTTTCACAGTGTTCCCTTGCCTGGATGACTGGCTGTTAGAGGCCACATCCAGGACTAGCCTAGATGAATCTCTTTCCTTCACAGTGGACCTTTTTCCCCAACTGTGGATTACTGTCAACTTCCCCAAGTCGCCCTGATTCCTCCCAAAGACTTCAGTTCATCGGGTGGTCTTAGACACGGTCCAGTGCAGCGCCTTCCTGCCCCTGGACAGAGTGGATGCTCTCTGAGAGCAAGTCAGTCTAGTTCTCTTCTCCAGGCATATTCACACCAGAGTGTTCTTACGCCTTCTTGGCCTTATGGTAGCGACCATTTTATGGTTCCCTTGGCCAGATTACACATGAGAATCACCCAATGGACATTATGCATCCAATAGGATCAGTGCTCGGACAATTTGGACCATCCTGTCCTGGTGTCCAGCACACTCAAGAAAGACCTTTTATGGTGGCAGAATCCTCAGAATCTGTCTCGGAGTTACCTTTCAGGACACCCCTCCCTCATGGACCCTCACTACAGGCGCTTCCAGTCTGGGTTGGGGAACTCACCTGGGGAATTACCTAACACTGGGATTGTGGTCTCAGCTTGAGATGTCTCTCCACATAAACATATTGGAGATGAGGGCTGTCCTGTATGCCCTTCAGGCGTTTCAGCCCATCCTGTTAACCCTAACACTGCTAGTTCAGATGGACAACATGTCTGTGGTCTGGTACATTAACAAGCAGGGAGGCACCGATTGTACCTCGTGTGCAAGGAGGCAATGTGAGTGTGGTTCTGGGCACTCCAGCATGGCCTCTTTCTCACGGCCGCATGCCCAGGCATCCACAATGTCCTGGTGGACAGCCTCAGTCGGACATCGTCACAAGCTCATGTATAGGAACTGAATCAGGAAGTGGCTGATCTGTTGTTCCATCAATGGGGATGACCAAGTAGATCTCTTAGCCTCCCCATACAGCGCAAAACTTCCCAGTTTTGTTCACTCGTTCCAGAGCCTGGTGCATTCTGGCATGATGCCTTGTCACTTTGCTGGACAAGGAAGTACTTGTACACCTTCCTCCCTTTCCCATTCTACAGCGTGTCCTTCTAAAACTTCAAGCAGAGGGGCTTGGATGATCCTCATAGTCCCCTCTGACTGAGGCAGATATGGTTCTCTCTCCTGCAGCAGTTGGCAATGGAATCCCCAGTTCCCTCCCTCTTCAACACGATTTGTTGATGCTGGATCAGGGCAGACTAGTGCATCTGGGACTCTGGACCCTGCATCTTCATGCATGGCTCCTTTAGACATAATTGTGTCACACTTTGGAGTCTTCCAGAGGGTTGCTCAGGTCCTGGTGGAAGCTAGGAAACCCTCCACCAGGTCCACCTACATGATGAAATGGAGCGTTTTTCCATCTGGGCTGCATTTAAGGGCTGGGACCCCTTCAGTTGCTTGGCTCCACAGGTCATGAGTACCTGTTGCACCTGTCTGACTCTGGCAAGCTATTCCTCCCTTAAAGTCCACCTGTTGGCTATTTTAGCCTACCACTCCTTAGTGGACGGAAACCTGTCGATCAATTGGAGGTCTTGAAAACTTTTTCGCATCCCACCCCACCTTGGGATGAATTTTATTTTAGAAAAGCTTACTCTTCCTTCTTTTTGAACTGGGGTAAACTGTCACATGTGCTACCTTTCTTGGAAGGCACTCTTTGGTTGCTATAACTTCTGCTCATAAATTTCTGAGCTTCAAGCCCTGGCAGCATAGAAGCCTTACTTGATTTTTACGAGGACTGGGCTGTTCTGTGTACAAATCCTAAAATCAAGCGGTTGAGCTCCGGTCTGCTATCTGGTTCATTCGAATAGGGTGAGTCTCTCCTTCACACATTGGCTGTACATAGGATTTTGAGGTACTATGACTACCGGACCAAAGAGTCCCGAAAATCTTATCTGCTTTTTGTCTCCTTTGCCCCGTTTCTAAGCAGTGTCTGTCCAAATGGCTGGCTTAACTGCATCCACTTCTGCTACCAGAGTACAATAAACTTCTTCCGAGGGAGTGGCTGCTTCAACAGCTTTCCTCAGGAATGGTTCTGCAATAGAAATGTGCATGGCAGCAACCTGGAGTTCAGTCCATATCTTTCTGAAGCATTACAGTCTGGACATTGCCTCAGGTGAAGGGCCAGGTTTGGTCTCACCATTCTGCAGAGCCTACTGTCTTAAGGCCAGTCCTGTGTTGTTTCATTTGTTTCCTCCTCCCTGATTCTCTCTGTCTCTCTGAGAGTGACTGCTTGGGATTCAGTCCTACATGTTATGACCTACTGCAGGAACCTTCTCAAGTAAGGTAGTACAGTTATATAAGAACTTACGTAACAGTAGATCTTTGAGAGAGGTTCCTGCAATAGGTCACACTTTCCCTCCCTCCATCCCCATTTTCTGCATTTCTTACAGATCCTTCTGAACTGGGCTCCATGATATTCATCCTTTCTCCTGTCTCATCCTCCTTGGATCTCAGGCGGAAGAACTGGAAAGGGTGGTGCGGGGACCGCCCACTATATAGGGTCACGCTGACATCCATCCGTAATGTCAGGTGGGCGGTCTCCAGCCAGACACTGCTAGTAAAAGTTTGCCATGCGGTCCTGATGCCAGGGGTGCAGTCCAACATGTTATGACCTACTGCAGGAACCTCTCTCGAAGATCTACTATTACGGTAAGTTCTTACATAACTGTACTTTCCACGCAGTCCCAGCTATTTTGGAACCTACTTGTTTCTGCCCTTTGAACCTGTCCTGACCTTCTTCATGAACTGATGCTTTTCATTTCTTAGTAACTGCATAGGTTTTAAGTGTAGCTTATTGACTTGAACAGTAACCCCTTCAGTATTGTAATATTAACTATTGTGCCTTATACGAACCAGCCTAACATTCACTGTTAAATGATGTAAACTACTAAGGTCAAAAGGTTGCTATACTTTCTCTACCTGTATGGTTGCTCTTGTTGTATACGCTATACCCAAATTTTCAATAAACTTCAATTTAAAAAAAATAACAGCCATATTCCAGTTTTTAATACATTTGTTTACAAAACAGAGCAATCGCATTGCTCACACTGCAGCAGAAACTTCAGGGAAGCGGTAGTAAGAAACCAGCTAACTACAGTAGCTGATGTGAGCATCTTTCGCTCCGCTTGGTCTCAGTGAAATCGGTTGCTCACTCTGTCAGTCTTCACAAAATAGTGGGAAAGTAGAAATATCAAAAACAAACATACTTAATAAAAAAAAAAACAGTAAAATAAGCATATTGTGCAGCATTGTGTGTGTATGGGCGGGGGCACACTCCCTACTGCTCCAACGTTACTAAAACTGAAAACACAACCAAACTAACAAATATAAAAAACAATAAAAAAAATAAATAGATACCACAGTGTACAGTGTTTTCAGTGTTTGTGTGTGTTGGGGGTTGGGGGAGGTGGAGACAGACACCACTACCCTCTAGTGACTTTCTCCATTGCAATACAATGAAAAAGACTACTTCTTATTTTTCTGTTGATATGATCATATTTTACTGTATTTATTTACATTTTTTATGTGCTTTTTTAATTAACTTTTTACTGGGGGCCCATTTTATAAGTGTAATAAGGCGGCTCGAGGTGTGGCTTATTGCCTGATAAACACTTCCCAGTGCTAAAGGCAATTGGTGCAAGCATCTGGTGCCTCATAATGCACCTGGGGCAAGCTGTTATCAGGCTATAACCCACACCGCAGAGTGTCTTATTGCTTGCTTGTTTTGCTGTAATAAGTGCTAAATTAATAAATTCCTGTTGATATAGTTTCATAGTTTTGGTACAGATCTGCTGGCATTAGGACTTCCAGTGATGTCGCTCCTACTATGGCAGCCTAGCTCTCGAGCTCCCGTGCCCATGATATTCTCTTCATGAATATCTTACAAAGTGTTATAAAATTACTCCAAAATAACAAGAGGAAGCACTAGATACTTGCTATGGAACTTCAGAATCGGTTCGCCATTTTACACATGAGATTCTACTCAAAAGGCGAAGGTGCATCAGGCTCGGAAGCCTGCCACGTCTCAACACTCTAGGGACACTGCCACTATCTCCAGGCCGGTGGTTCTCGGGCCAAGGTGAAAATCAGCAGGATCAACAGAAACACACCAAATAAAAACTAGAACCTACAGTGGATTCTATTTTACACACCTTCTCTATTTTAGGCATAAGTTTCAATATTCATGTTACTGTTTGTCACTCCTGTTGGTTAGTGGAACATGGAATTAAACCCTGGGCCAAAATATCTAGGAGACTACAAATGCTCTACAAGAATGCATGCGGTTTAATAAATAAGACTGATTTAGTGAGAGTATGGGCAGAAAACATTAAGCCAGATATTATGGGCTTTTCTGAGTCTTGGCTCCAAAAGGCGTTTTGGACAGTGAAGTCCTGATAGAAGGGTTTGGTCTGGCAAGGCAGGACAGAGGAAACGGGAGGAGGAAAGGAGGAGTGATATATATAAGTAATAAATTAGGCCCCTTAAGAATTAGATGTTCTAAAAATATGGAGGGTATTAGCTGTTTTAGCATCTGAACTAGTTGTGAGTAAGCTCATGATAGGGATAGTATATTCACATCCTAAAACCAAATTGACCCTTTTGACAAATTGGTGGCCATACTTGTAGATATAATTCAGGATGCTGAATTGATTTTATTAGGGATTTCGATGCCGACTGGAACATGGGTAAGGGAAAAGACTAAAAGATAGTTTTGACATTCTGGGATTACAACAAGTAATACATGGGATAACCAGAAGTACAGGCAATATAAATAAGGGTTCTTTATTGGATTTAATATTTATATCTAAACACCTAATTGCAAGATCAGTAGATATATTGCCATTAAATCTAGCGACCACTGTCCTATGAGATGTGAAATTGAGTGGGCAAAACTCAGGAGAGTAGATACCGAGTTAGCTGGGTAACAAATTGGAAGGTCTTTACTGACAGTGCTTTTAGGGACAGTTTCGTAATGAAAATTGGACATGGATTACATTAATACCTGATTTGGACCTGGCTATACAAGATTTTACCAACACACTTGTTAGGATAATTAACAAACATGCCCCAAAGATTAGGAAAACATCAGGAAAATCAATTACTGTGGATTACTGAAAAAATTTCTAAGGATAAAAAATCGGTTATGGAAACAAACTAAGAGAACAAAATCTCCTGAAGATTGGGCTACCTTTAAAAATGGCGTAACAAATGCTTACATGGCCAAAGCAAAACACTATAAACTAGGTGTGGAGAATGCTACTGATCCCAGGAAGTTTTGGCACTATATAAAATTGCAGAACCCAGTAAATTGAAAAGACCCATCCAGTTAATTAATAATCATGTTATAGAAAGTGAGAACCTAGAAGCAGACTTGTTTAATGATTACTATATTGAGCTCCCTGACTTGGATCTACCTGATTTTAGGCAAGATCCCATTGATCCAACTAAACAAGTTTCGCATCAGATACAGGAGACTTTGGAATTTGAGGACAAAACCCAGGTTCGGGTTTCAGGCATTGAACATTTTAATGTTGAAAGGGAACTAAGTAGGCTAAATACTGGCAAGTCATGTGTTCTTGATGCAGTTGACTCTCAGTTCCTGAAGATAGGGGCTGATATATTAGCCCTTGTTGTTACACTTATTTAATTGGAGTTTGAGTACTGTAGTCTTTCCGACTTATGGAAAATAGGTAAAATAATTCTGATAGACAAAGGAGAATCCGCTGGTCTTGTCCACTATAGGCCCATTGCACTGCTTCTGGTCCTGTCGAAGTTGCTTGAGAGATTTGTCCACAGACAGCTCTCTGGATACCTGGAGCAGTATGATTTGCTCACAAATAGAAAATATGGGTTCAGAGCAGGAAGTCCACGAACCACGGCCCTCATAGATTTTAACAATCTTATAGCTGAGCCCATGAATCAGGGTTGCAGCACGGGGCCGTTCGTGGACCTCAGCAAAGCTTTTGACCTGGTTGACCAAGAGATTGCCTTGGAAAATTGTATGAATTGGACTTCATGAAGAACCTTCATGAAGTCCAAGCAACTATAAACAAAATATCTATCCTCTACCTCATGCAATTGGTCACAGAAGCCACAAGAATAAATTATAGGACTGGCTCAAGTACACTTATTGGTTGGCTCCTATCCACCTGCCCCAACCATATCACGGAGGTCTGGGTTCTGCCTGACTCCTAAGTGACCATTCCTCAGTTATGTGCACCTGGTCCAATAAGTTCACAAAGCATTCACCTCAGAACACCAGAACTCTTGCGCTAAGACCCAGTCTGCTGGAATATTTCAACAGCACCTAAGGTGAATTGATTGGTCACCTCGACACTGCCAGAGATAGTAACCAAGCCCTAGACTACTTCTGTTCAGTCTTTACAAATGCCTGTGATATTTTCACCCCTATAGCTCAAAAAGTAAGAAGGGTCAGTAACACTTGGCTCTCTGGACCCTAATCGACTTTATGCGACTCTGGGACAACCTCTGGCATAGGGCCAAAGCATCAGGGAATATAGTTGACCTCACTGCCTACAAAGCAGCCAGAAATAAATGCACAACTCTTATCAAGCAGGTCAAGGCCTCCTACTACAAAGACCTTCTAAACAGGATTTGGGAAATGGAAAGAATTCTGGAACTCAGTGAAATCCCTTGCAGGCAGGACCACCAAGGTACACCCTGATCATCTAGTTACCCCATCAGGGACACTCCAGGATCCAAGTAACATTGTGAATGCATTTAATACTGCTTTCATGGACCTAAGTGCTGTGCTCCCAGGAATACCTCCCTCCCCAGTCTGGACAGCCCCTAACTTGAGCCCGCCTCAACACCCAACAGCCACTTTTACTTCAGGCACCTCTCCAAAGCTGAAACCAAATAGTACGTCAAGTGGGTATTGCACAAGACCAGGATGGGAGTGATGCCATCGACATGAAGCTAGTAGCCTAACATTTAATGAGCTTGCTGGACCACTTACAAAATCTTTAACACATCCCTACAAGCGGGCATATTTCCAGACAAGTGGAAGGCAGCGCCGTCACGCACAAAAGTGGAGACCGAGCTTGCCTCTCTAACTATCGCCCCATCTCCATTCTGCCACCTCTCTCAAATCCCTGGAACATGCAGTGTCTGACCAACTTACTGAACATTTAGAAATACAACCTGCTAAATGCCCTGCAGCCGGTTTCGTAAACATCACTCCACCCAAACAGCCCTGATAAACTACACAGATCTGTGAGGCTCTGGATAATGGAATGGCCATAAGATCTATATACATTGACCTCAGCGAGGCATTTGACACCGTTAACCACCAATCCTACTACAGTGTCTCCTCTCCATAGGCCTCTCATCTAGCACTGTTACCTGTTTGGCTACCTCTCCGTGGAACACAATGTGTGAAGATCCTTAACATTCTCTCTGAGCCTAGGGAGGTCAGCCTTGGAGTCCCCAAGGCTCTATACTGGAGTCCACTCTTATTTAGTCTATTCATAAACTCACTACCTGTTGCCTTCCCAGCAAAAAATGGTGCTTTATACTGATGATGCGGTCATTTCTTCATCTGGTAGGAACATCACCACTATAACCACTGACCTACAGACCAGTTTTAAATGGCTAGAATCTTGGTTCTCCATCATAAACTGTTACTCAACTACAAAAAAACAAGTGTATGTCTTCATGGTGCCACAAAACAGGAAAAAGCGTAGGCCCCTACACATAACAAGTCAAAAGGTGAGCTGCTAGAGCAGGTCAGCACCTTCAAATATCTTGGGTATACCTTGATGACACACTGTCCTTCACAATACATTTTGAACTCATCGTCAAAACAGCTAACACCAAACTGGGAGTTCTCTGCTGTTATAGACACTCTATGCCCCTGGAGGCTCTTAAACTGGTTACATACAGCTGTGTGTTATCTACCATTGACTATGGTCTAGTGATCTATGGTGCTGGCTCTGACACCGCCCTAGAAGAGGATCATAACCCTCCTCAACAAGGCCTGTCACCTGGTCCTGAGTGCTGACTATCTGGCGCATACATCGCCATGTATTTGGACACTGGTTGGCTTCATCTTCATCACATAATCAAATACCAGGCTTGTCTACTTGAGAAAAAGCATTGCTTGGCCTTGTGCCTGAGTCCACCTCCAGACTATACAACTACACCCAACCAACTGAGAACACCAGCAGTGTTACCAAAGAGTGTTCCTAGTGCCTTTTAAATGTACCACAGTCGCTGTAATGATCCTCTCCTACAGGGGCCCTAAATGGAGCAATGACCTACCTACTGAACTCCTTGGAACATAGAAACAGAAACATAGACTTTGACGGCAGATAAGGACCACTTGGCCCACCCAGTCTGTCCATTTCCTACCGATTGGATAAGCTGCAGATTCTAGTTAACCAACAGCCTACTTTCTGCAACCGCTACTATAATTGCCTTATGTCTGTCCCATGCATGTTTGAATTCCCCACTGTTTTAGACCCCTCAGCCTCTCAGGAAGGCAGTTCCATCGTCCACCACTCTCTCCGTGAAAAATTTCTGCACATTACTCCTGAGCTGTCCCCCTCAACTTTAAATTGTGCCCCTTGTTCTTACACCTCTTTTCTGAAATATGCTACCTCCTGGACTTTGTTGATTCCTTGAGGTACTTGAAAGTTTCTATCATGTTCCTGTCCTCCTTTCATCAAGGGTATACATATTAAGGTCTCTCAGTCTCTCTTCATATGGTTTCTGATGTAGACCCTTCACCATTTTAGTTGCCCACCTCTGGACTGCTTTCATCCTGTCTATGTGCTTGCGTAGATGGGGTCTCAAAACTGCACACAGTACTCCAGATGGGGTCTCACCAACTGTCTGCATAGAGGATAACCACTTCCTTTTTCTACTTGTGATGCCCCCCTATGCATCCCAGTATCCCCCTGGCTCTTCTTACTGACTTCTCACATTGCTTACCCACCTTTAGGTCATCTGATATGACTACACCCAGATCCCTTTCCATTATTGTTGTCGTTAGTACCTCCCCTGCTATTGTGTACTCTTCTCCTGGATTTTTATTTCCCAGGTGCATTACTTTGCACTTCTTTGCATTGAATCTAAGTTGCCATATGTCTGACCATTCCTCCAGCCTTGCCAAGTCCCTTCTCATCCTTTCTACCCCCTTGTATATCAACTCTGTTACAGATCTTTGTGTCAGCAAAATCAGCCATTTCAAATATGGACTCTGCAACCTGTGGCACATGAGACCACTTGCAACTGTTAGCCCTTATCAATGCCAACTGAGGGCCTTCCACATTCCCAGCACCCCAACTACCCTGAACAGCTCCCCACCCTCTCCCACCCACCTCCCACCTGACAATGCCTTCCTGGCTGCACCCCCCAACTTCTATCGCCTTTGTCCTGGATCTGTCTAGACCCTCTAATTCCCCTCACGTGGCAATTCCTCACTACCACAGACAAGTGGTTGCTTTGCCATGCACTCTCTAATCGCTCTGCCTGTTTCTGCCCAATTGCACTTAGTAACCTGTATTTTGTTATGTAACCACCAGTTGTTTCACTTTCACATGTTTATTGTTGTCTAGTGTCACCCTTGTTCCTCTCTTTATACCCTGTTTTCATTGATGTAACTCAGTGGCTGTGTATTGTGTCACCTGACTTGGAACCTTTGTAAACAAGCCTCTGGCTCAAAGGTATTAATCTGAATCTTAAATTTAAAAAAAAAAAACCTTGTCCTGCTTCAGCTCTTACTTATTCAAAGAAAACAGTGTGTATCTGTAGGTAAATCTTATCAGGCTTAAAGAAGGTGAGGAGAGGGTGATACTGAGGCCCTTCTCTTCAATATTTATATTAATTATCTGCCGATGTGATAAAGAATAGAGTGGTGTTTGTCTGCGGATGACACTGTTTTGGTGGCGTCCCACAGCCAGCCATACCATCCTGTAGGCAAAACTGCAGGAAGATATACTTGCCATGGAACACTGGTTTTGTGAAGCCAGATTAATGATGAATCTCATGAAATAGTTATATTAATTATCTGCCTGATGTGATAAAGAATGGAGTGGTGCGTTTGTATGTGGTCGACACCGTTTTGGTGGCATCCATGGTCAACCATACTACATCCTGGAGGCAAAACTGCAGGAAGATGTACTTACTGGAACACTGGTTTTGTGAAGCCAGATTAGTGATGAACCTCAAGAAAACACAATGTATAACATTCTAAATTAATAATAGAAAAACAACGGGGGCGAATTAAATTTGTTTTCAAAAGCAAACAGAAGACACCGGAACGCACACATATAAGTATTTGGGGTAATGATTGACAGTAGCTTAACATATGAAGAACATGTTAAACTGACAGTTAAAAAATGCAGTCAGAAAGTGGGTGCCCTAAGGAGGACTTCTGGCCTCCTTGGGAAATCCACTAAGATTAAATTGGTGAAACAACATTTACTTCCAGTCTAAGGCCCTGTCCACACTACACCTGAAAAATCAAAAGCGTTTTGAAGCGTTACAGACTGAAAAGCGTTACAGTGCATCCACACTGTTTTTGAAAATGTTTTAAAAGCGTTACGGCTTGTCCATACTACAAACTAGTTGGTAACTGTTACCGACCTCTGTAGAGCTGGGCACATTCCATGATGCTGTGGTTTGTGACAGTACATATCCCACAGTCCCAAGTGGTTTCCATGCTGACAGTACACAATTCCTGACAGTTCACAGTAGTGACATGCTGATAGAACTGTTCAGAGCACCCCTTCTGCAGTATATTCCTCCCCGGCACAGTGTCACCACTGAGTCCCAAGCTTGTGAATGGGTGACATACTGCATGCATTCTGCATTCCGCTGTGCACCAAGAATGAAACGTGTAGTCATTATCAGTGTACAAAACCTATATTTATTGCTTATCTTACTTTTGTTTTGGAAGTCATTCTATTACACAGCAAAGGAAATACTACGTTTGTTGCATTCAGCTTTGTGCTTGTTATATATTCAAAACAGAACATCATTCAGTTCCCAAGTACTGAGTGTTTTGAAAGGCTTCATGTGCTGATAACACATTGGAAACAGTAATGACAAGTGTGCCCATAAAACTGCAGTAACACCATAGAAGACCATAGAACATGGCAGCAGCATTGTGCTATCTAGCTACATTCCTGTGAACAATCAAGTCCACTGACAGAATCAACAAAATGCTGATCAACACTTCCAAGTGGTTTCTCGCTCCCATTTAAGGGCTGTGGGCGAATATGGGTGGAAGATGCACAGTAGTAGGGGCTGGGGTGCAAGAGACATGGGGTGGGGACACAAAGGGGTGGGGCGGTGATTGTGAGAGACATAGCAATGGGTATGTGAGTGGAGAAACATCGGGGGTACAATCAAAATAGCAGCTTGTGGCTTAAAACTTTGCCACCAAAAGTGTTGCATCACAGTGAGGTTGTGCTAAGGCAAACACATTTCCCTGACCTCTAGGGTACAAACTGAACCCTCTTTCCCATTTGGGGCTGACACAGAGACACCTAACAGCATAACATAACATTATAGCTCATCAAGTTTTGGCACTAAACAATACCCCCAAAAAAGGTTAGATGCATGACATAGCATACCATCTTCCACATATGTTACACATCTGTTGCTTCACAGTGTGCTGTAGGTAAACATGACTACTTTTATTTCAAGTTTCATATAAAGTTTCAAACGTTTAGGCCAAAAACAACATCAGCATTAACATAAAATGATTACTCCTTAGTTGTATTTAAGTGGGTGAGTGCACGTACAAATTACAACTAGTGGTTTCAAAAGCATTGATATGTAAACACAGTGACATGTGTCACATGTCAACAGAATAACGTGTCACAGAAGTGAGGTTTCAAGACAGACACATCCCCAGGCTTCACAGCGATGTCCAACCAAAATCATCACTATAGAGATGTTGGGTGAAGCTGGGATGGGTTGATGGAGGTTGGTGCCATCATAGGTCTGCGTGTTCGATGGGGATGGCATGCTTGATGAGGTGGTTAGGGTGCACTACCCTGTTGGGAGTTGCACTAAGTGGCCGAGCCATTGGTGGACCCATAGTGCTTGTTAAGGCCTGCACTGCCATGATGCCCGCTGAGGGTTAATGGACTGGGTGGTGGAAGCATGGAAAAGGGGACATGCTAGGGTGCGGCCATGATACCATACTAGGAAGACAACACTGTTTGTTGTGGCAGAAAACAAACTGGCTGATACACCAGCAGCACTGCTTGCCAGTGGGGTATTAACCTGTGATGTTGGCATGGCAGTGGCAACTTGGAGAACTTAAAAGAAGTAGGAGCAGAGTGTTGTGGATGCATGGTTAATAAACTGAACATGTTAGTGAAAAATTGCACATTTTGTTCAGCTTCCTGCTTATAAAGTGCTCCTTCATCTCTCTTTCCTCACAGGCATGTTCTCTTTCTAATTCTAGCATCTACTGATGCCATGTGGACTACAGAAGTGGCCCAAGTAAGTCAGCCATTTATGTGACTTCTTTTCTTTCTGAGATTTACAAGAGGCTCCCGCTGGCTGGTACTGCTTTGGCAGCTCGGTCTCTTCCACTACTGGCTGTGTCAGAAGATGGTCCGGGGTCTCTTCCAGATGGGCAGATGAAGCAGATGACACCTCTGATTGTTCATTGTCATTGTCAGCTGATGTCGCCTCTCCTTTTTGGTCTCTGCAACAGGAGAGCAGACCAATGACCACACTGAACAAACTCAGAGTTTTAATACAGTACTTTTCAGACTTGCTTGAGCCTCCCTGGAACAGGTTGGGAGTCCCCAGGAGTCTGGCCTCACCATTGAGAAACCCTGATCTACAGAAAGGATGACAGCACCATCACACCTACGACCACAATGTGCAACTCTTACCATCCTTCTCTCCTGGTGCATTGAAAAGCCACATGAGAAGACAGCACCCCACCACCACCACAATATGACACAGTGTCAACATCAGTGTATCACCTTACCGCCCTTACTACCCAGTGCAGTGAAAGGCCACATGAGCACCTTCTTAACAATAATGTGCCACGGTGTAAGCATCAAGGTACCACCATTGTAACCTTGTGCAGAGTGTCGCAGTGTGACCTGTGATGAGTGAGGGTTTTAGAAAAATGTCAAACCCCCCCTCCCCATAAAGGATATAAAGTGCTTAGGTGATTTAATTATTTATAGTATAGGTATGGATGTAGCTTTGTAATGAAATGGGTCTGGAACATATTTGTTTGAAGTTCCTTTGGGGATTCGTTTTCCTAATAGGAATTATAGGTGTCCTGACAATACTGTGAAATAGTGAATGCCCGAGTTAGAATTTCCTGCTGCTTCTGGAATGTATTCGAATAATAGCAGATGCTGGTAAGCAATAGTGCACAAAATGGTGCTTTGAATTGTGCAGTGCTTTGCTGTTTGTCCCTGTATTTATAGTGGAACAGGGTGCTTGAATAGTGAAGGCAATTAGTGGAAACTGCCACCGAGGACATGCAGGTGGTAAATAAAGGCTATTCCTTGTGGTGGTGGGGGGGCTTCTCTAATTTCATGATTATGCAGGCTGCGTTTTTTGGGAGATAAAAGGTTTAAGCAGCGCTGTGAGTCTAGTAGTTTTTATTAATTATGCAGTCCTGGGAGATTGACAATAATAGGCTTGAAAGAATGTCTTTAAAAGAACACACAGTTTAGCGCTTTTTGCACTACGTGGGGTAAATATTTGAATGGGGAAAAGTAGACTGTTGTGAGTTGTAGGATGTTCTCCCCACCGAGCGAAAGTGTCAGATAGCCTTTGAGGAAAGTTGGTGCAAGGGTTTGAGCCTCCTATCTTTTTGGGAGGCTGTGTTTTGGCTTCTCGGCGTTGCCTGTGTTGCTATGACTTTGGTGAGGGAGCACAGGGTTGGGAGTAGTAAAGTCGCCACCCAGATAATTGCAAGGACACGGTGCAGTTGTCTCAAGTATGGTGCTTAATTTCTGGTGTGTTGTGTGTTCTGACTCCTGACTAGTTCCCTTTGCTTCGGGTGCTGGGTGTAGCGGACTGCCATGACTTTAGGCACATTTGTGCTGCTGGGGATAATGCTACTGGGGGTTGGTTTGTACTTCCTAGGTAATTTTTTCTTGTAGGGTGCTGCTAGCAAATGTGGTTTCTCAGGTAGGGAGCTGCCTTTCCTTGCCTTCGTGGACACTACTATTTAACTATGCTGTAAAAGGGTTACAAGGCATAGTAGTGTTAAGTTAGATTTAAAAATAGTTTAAGGATGTATCTTTTATATTTCCTCTTTTCTCAGCACAGAAAATAAAAGGTGTTGGGAATAAAATTGCTGTATTTGCACTTACTGTTGGTTTTTGGCTGGGGCTTGGTTAGAATGTGGTGGGAGGATAGTTTCCTGTTTCACTTCACCTGTGTGTAGTTTACTTAAAGAGCTTTAAAATGCTGAAATAGAAACTGCCCAAAGAAACTGAAGCAAGTGAGTTTTGTTACTACTTGTTCAAACGTTTACAGTTAGGTGAAACAATGGTCCTAAGGAAAGAACTCCATTTACCCCTCTCTCTGGTCTGCTCTTCCTGTGTAAATTCAGGACTCTTTAGGAGCCTGCTGGCCTGTAGCCACTACTTTTATACAGCCTAAGGCAGGACCGTTTGAATGAAGGTGGAGTCCTTTAATTATTCATGAAGTCTTTTGGGTTTTCTTGTAAAATACAAATTAAAAGCATTTGTTTCTAGTGTTATATAACTGTTATAACAATACTGTTGAATGAAGACTAAACTAACAAGCATTTGTCAATGCCGAATGTTTGCTTGCTGGCATTGGCACTGGTAGTGTAGAAGTTACAGAGCTGCATAATAGGAATGGTAGTGAAATATTGAACTGAAGCCAACCCCACCACCACCCTGCAGAGTGACGCATTAGGGTGTGCCTTTGGGTCGCCAGGCATAACGGCCACGCCATTTCACCACACCCTACCCTGCAGACACTGACAAGTGTCACGGGTGCCTTGGGGTTTTGGTCTTATGCACCCCATTCCATCAGGAAATACAGTGAGATGGGTGCGGTATAGGAGAATGGGGTGAAGTTTGGGCCGAAGAGTCCGAGGCACACCTTGATGCCTCTCACTGGCTGCAGAGGTGTGGGTGGGTGGAATGGTATGAGCATTACAGGCAAGAATCACAAGTCACACCCCTGATGCCTGTCATTCTCTCAAGGGTGGGCGTTATGAATGGAAACCCTAATGCCTCAGGCATTCATTGGTATTTTCACTCCAAATTTTCAACATGGTTTTTGTGGGAGCTCATAAAGCTGGGGATAGTGGAGGCAGCCAAAACCTGCTGCAAAGCCCAGAGCAAGAAGGCTAGGGCTAAGAAACCGATCTGGTTGAGCAAGGAGGTCATGGAAAAGGTAAGGAGGAAAGAGCTGCCTTTAGGAAGTACAAGAAACGGAGTGGGAGGACAGGAGGAGTACTTGACAGAATCGAAGGAGGTGACAAGGCAGTAAGGGAGCCAAAGCATCTACGAACTCAGGCTGGCACAAGGCATTAGAAAGGAGAAAGACTTCTTTAAGTACATCAGGGAGAAAAGGAGCTGTAAGGACCACATAGTAAGGATTAGGAAGGAGGAGGGTTGGGTGGAAGCAGGGTGCAATAAGGCAGAAGCACTAAATGAGTACTTCTGCTCAGTATTTACTAAAGAAGAGGGTGGCACCCAAGATGGGAGAAATGGCAGAAGCGGGGGTGGTAACAGATGGGGAAATCATGGAGAGCAGAGTTAGAGAGGGTTTGAAGGCACTGAGGGTGGACAAAGCGCCAGGCCCAGATGGCATCCACCCCAGGGTACTGAAAAAGGCTAGCAGAGGTCCTTGCAGGACCTTTGGCAGACCTATTTAATGCCTCACTACATTAAAGGGTGTGTACCTCAGGACTGGAGGATGGCTCATGTGGTGCCCCTCCACAAGAGTGGCCCAAGGATGAACCAGGAAACTACAGACCAGTGAGCCTCACATCCATCGTGGGTAAGCTAATGGAGACTATCCTGAAGGAGGCTGGTGGCCCTCCTAGAGGCCAAAGGACTACAGGACAGCAGACAGCATGGCTTCATATGTGGCAGATCCTGCCAAACCAACCTAGTCGAGTTCTGTGACTGGGTAACTGTCCTGTATCTGGACTTCAGTAAGGCATTCGACTCAGTGCCACATGGGAGGCTGGGAAGGAAGTTAGTAGGCACAGGGGTGGGTGCAAAGATGGTGAGATGGGTAGGAAACTGGCTGCAGGGAAGGCAACAGAGGGTGGTGGTGGGTGGGGAGCTCTCACACCCAAGGGCAGTGACGAGTGGTGTTCCACAGGGCTCAGTGTTGGGACCAGTGTTGTTTGGGATATTCATTGCAGACATATCATGGGACATCAAGAGTAAGATCAGTCTGTTTGCTGATGATACCAAGGTAGGCGCGGTGGTGGATGACTTAGGGGATGGCAGGGTTGCAGGATGATCTGGCAAAGCTTGAAACCTGGTCAGACACCTGGCAACTGGGCTTTAATGCCAAAAGTGCAAGATGCTGCATTTTGGGATGAAAGAACCAAGGAGGAGTTACCAGCTGAGGGGTAGCAGCTAGCCCAGACAGAGGAGGAGAAGGATCTGGGTGTGCTCATTACAGGGTCAATGAACAACTCGGCACAATGTGAGGAAGGCAGCTGCAAGGCCAACAAAGTGCTGGGTTGTGTTGCAAGAGGTATATCCTCGAGGAGGGAGGAGGTGATTCTGCCACTGTATAGGTCATGAGTTGAACCACACCTGGGTACTGCGTGCAGTACTGAGTCCGTATCTGAAGAGGGACATTAAGTTACTGGAGGGTGCAGCGCAGAGCGACAAAGATGATCAAGGGGCTGGGGGACTTATCATACGAGAGGAGGTTGAAGGAGTTGAACATGTACTCACTGGAGGAGAGGAGACAGGGTGACATGATTGAAACCTTCAAGTACATGAAAGGAATAAACAAGGCGGGTACAGAAGGGCTGTTCAAAGTAAGGGAGGGAGGGCCACCAAGGGCCATGATATGAGACTGGGCGAGGAAGGTTCAGGAGGAGATAAGGAGACACTTTTTACAGAGAGGGTGGTGGCTGGGTGGAATCGTTACCTGCTGAAGTGGTATGCAGTAGGACAGTGGACTGCTTCAAATGAGGATGGGACAGGACAAGGGAGGGTTAATGAAGGGGAAGAGTGGAAGGGAGGGCAGCTGCAGAATAAGGGGTGCTAGCTGCATTCAAGCAGACTTGATAGACCTCTAGGCCTTTATCTGCTGGCAAATTCGTATGTTCGTGTGAATAGCTACATGGGCGGAAACATGTTTTGGGTGAGATGTGAAAAATGACAGCTGTACTGCTCATAAGGAGGTGTGGTAAAAATGGCAATGTTGAAAATCTGGAGAAAATATTGAAAATTTGCGAACTACGAGCATCGTAGGAACTGCATAGCGCTGCGCTCGTAAAAGCAGTCATTTAGGAATTTTTCGCAAATTTTCAACATGGGCTTTGAGCCACCTTATGAACACTTGCAGTGTTGTTTCCATTAATGTGTCCCGAAGGTGATTTTTGCGCAGTGAGCTGTGAAATCGCCTTTCTGCCTGAACTTAAGTGACAGTGCAAGAATTCATGAGGAGGGGTCCCAAAACCCATGTTGAAAATTTGGCCCAAAATTCCCAAAATGCCTGAGATATGCAACAAAGTTGAAAAAACCCTATTTATTCCATTATACAGCTTACGGCATTTCCTCAGTTTGGATCGGCTTTGAAAGTGCAGACTGTTCCCGGTCCACCAATGATTGTGCGCTGAGCTCCAGAGGTAAGTATGGGGTGAGGGGTGGGGAAGCAGTGCGCAGTGGGTGGGTATGGAGTTGTGGGGGAGACTGCGAGAAGTTTTTTCTTCTTTACAGGTTTTTGAGCAGCGTGTGAAGTTTGCCATGCTGGGGTGGGCTCCCAGCGTGGCAGCTAGAAAAAGGCTGTTTGGGGGCTGGTCGACGGGGGATTGGGCACCCCATTGGCCATAACTTGCTTTGTGCCATGCTGGGGTGGGCTCCCAGCGTGGCACATGGAAAGCTTTTCTGGGGGCGTGCAGCCATGGAGCCGATGGGGACTGGGCACCCCGTTGGCTATAACAGTTCTTGCCACGCTGGGTGGGCTCCCAGTGTGGCACCTGGCAACTATTGGGGGCGTCGAGCCGACAGGAGTTGAGCATCCCCATCGGCCACCAGTGTGCGTGGGGAGGAGGGAGTGATCGCACTAACATGCATGCTTATGCGGTGTGTGTGTGTGTGTGTGTGTGTGGGAGCTGTGCTCACTCGGCGGAGCTCTCCTTTCAACTGTATGCCACTGCATTTTGCTGCTGTCATAGACAGCTGCAGCAGTACTGGCGCACTGCAACCGCACCTGCAAATACACTGACTGAATTGGAAGAGGCTGACACACCTCTAGAAAACTTGTATGATGGCATCTATGTTTCTTGCACATGCGTGCAAGCAAACATGAAAACAGTTGTATTATAAATAAAGTTGGAAATACTAGATGGGTGGGCTTAGAGTCACATGGGTTTGTAAGCATGTATATAAGGGCTGCTATTACAAGCCATTTCAGATAGGTGTTGGGTCTGGAGACAGACTTCAGCAGGAGTTCGAGCATTGCTCCCAGGTAGTAAAGTAGACCACCTGGGATGACTAGCTTTTCTGGCCATGAATTCCCAATGATTTCTATGCTTTGAAGTGGCCATTTATGTTTTATTTATGTCGTACCAGTTTGCTGTTTATATATGTCTTGCTAAAAAGAAGAAATATGCTGAAGTAAAATAAATTTGCTGATATGTTTTACCTGCCATTGTGTCACACTACTGTGCAGTCTGTTCAGTCCACGGTTACTTGCACCCTGCGACACAGAGAAAGGCCACTTGAGGGGATAGCCCCTAACTCATACCCTTACTACCTCATGCAGTGAAAGCCCACACTAGAAAGCAATACCCACCTCCTCCAAACACCACATTCTGGCACGGTAGCAACACCCACACCACAAGCACCACCAACTGCGACAATGACCAATCCCCATACCTGAGTTAGCAACACCATCTGTGTCGCCTGCTGCTCTGCCAGGCTGGCAAGACTCCACCATCTCATCCCCTTCATCTTCTGATTCCATCTGTGAATTTTCCAGGATGTGAGCTGGCTCTATGGCTGGCCTGGTGCCTAAATTTTATCCAGATCATCATAAAACGGGCATCCCACCTATCCTCCGCCTGACACTGTCACGAGTTTTGTGGTACTGGAACTTAATTTGTTTTATCTTATCGCAACACTGCTTCACGCTCCTTTCTGTTCCATGTTGGAAGAGATGGTCGGCCACCTTCTGGTATACTTTAGTGTTCCGGCGTGCGATGTTGAGCTCTGATTGCACCCATTCCTGTGACCAGAAATCAAGCAGTAGCTTTGTTTGCCTCATCTGACCAGGTGGCACCACAGTCAGTCATGGTTTCACTTTCAGTTCGCAGAGCCAATATAATAGCTGACTGGAGCAGAGCAACAAGTTGGGGATCCTATTGCTGGCACAGTTTACAGCAGTTTACCACTGGCTGTGTTGAGGTTTTGAGTGCAGATGGTGCAGGTTTAAATGCTTGCCTGCAGATCTTCAAGCACTTCTGCTCTGTGGGCTGCAAGGGTCAGTGCCCTACCTGTTCAGGAATCACAAAACACCACACAATGCCACAGGACGTCTTTGCAGCACAAAAGTTGTTATTCTCTAAAGTGCAGGCAACAAATAGACTGGTGCCCTTATGTGTTTGGGGCTACACTACTGTTTCTGGAAGATTTTCTCTGCCAAGCCCAGAAATGTTTTCTAATCCACACAGCTCCACCGTCCTAGGTCAACTGTATTTTGCTCCCAGAATGCAGTGTGGAGCAGCTGCAGTGCATCAAAGTATACTGGCAGACTGGAGACTAAATGGTTGTGCATTTACTCAGAGCTCTGTAATGTGACAGAACTGAAAACATTACAGAACCCATTACTGAAGACACCTAATATTAGTTTTCAACAACATTTTTGAAAGCAGCTGCTGTAATGTTACCAGTGTAGCAGAAACCATTTCTGTAACATTTTAGGCACTCTGTAATGTTACAGAGGCATTTTGAGTAACGTAATGTGAACAGGGCCTTAAACTATGTTTTTTTTGTGTACAGAAATGCCCCAGAAATGTGTTTAAAAAAAGCTGATCAAGCCTATTGTAGACTTGCAAGATTTGTCAGTGGAAGCAAGTTTGGTGAACACCACTGCAAAGTTTATGATAAAACTAAAATGGGTGGGTCCAGAACTAAAAAGGGTGATTCAGTGGTCAACTTGGTGCTGTAAATTAATGAATGTAGCTTATACTCATCCTCTGAAGGCCTTAATAACTGCATGTAATAGAGAGAGAACATACATGGTTTGAGAGATGCCTCTTTTGATATTTGTAGCCAGGGTAAAAATAGATTTGGTGATTTAACTTTGACTAGTACTTTAGCACATACATAAAATTAAATTCCAAGTTTTATTAAACAGAAAGTCACAGACATCATTCCAGTGTAACGCCTAGGTGGCGCTATCCAAAGGGCTAATACCCTGCCTGCTAGCTGGTTGCAGTATAAGGGACCTGGGTACTGAAGCGGGTGCCTCCACCGGAGGACAGGGTTGTTAGTAACAAGGCTAACCTGGGTACAGCCCTCTGGGACACTGTAACCACCCTCTTTCCCCTCTAGTGGCCTAGACAATATGCAACAAACACTTCATAGTAGCCGTATTCAGCATACAGTTTCCACACTGTTTGCACTTACCACCAGAGCTGGTTCCAGCAGTTTGACACTGGAGACCCCTGTAAAACAAGGTTAGGCACAGCAAATAACAGTACAGTGCTTTTGGTTTAAACTAGAACCACAGTCAGATTAAATGCAAAAACAGTTAGATCTGATTTATTCAGGGAATTGAACAAGGGAGGGTGTAATCAGGTTGATTGATTCGAAACTGATCTTGTCAGGCAATTATGCTTGCACTTTTAGTCCCCACACAGTCACACGCTCTGGGTACCCAGTTGGAAGTAAGGTGGGCTAGCCTGGAACGTTGTCTGGGTTAGCCAGCATCACAGCTGGTTGGGGCCCTGTGATGAAAAGAAAAGCACGCACAACCACACAGTTTGTAATCCAGAGCCTGAAGGCTCAGTTCGTGACAGGAAAAACAACAATGCAATCAGATGACAACACTTGAGATGTAGCTGTTGTTGCAGGAAGCTACCCTGATTGTTACTCATGCTATCCAATGCAAGACACAGGAGGGATAAAATGGAGACTGCAGGTTGACAGCTGGTATGCCAGGAGAAGCAGGGCCCTCACGAATCACAGGTGTCGTTCCTGTTCGAGATGTTGAGCAGAGGGCTGATCCCGGTGAGTCTCTTGTCGATGGTGTTCTCTCGCCTGAAGTAGCTGGCTGGGTCAGTGTGGCAGGAACCAGGCCGAGTAAAACAGTTCAGAAATTAGTCCGGGGAAGGCTGGATGCAGCTTTCAGCAAGCGTGGCACAGTTAAACAGTAGGGAACCAAATCGCACCCAATAACAACACACAGCACATTTATAGTAAAGCAATCACCATACCACAAAGCGGATAGCAGTCTAGCAGCAATATCAGTGTCTGAGCAAAGCTGGGAGTTCTGTGGTGAATGGATGTCCTGACAGGCTGATCGCATACAGCAAATCATTGGTCTTCTTCATGTTTAAACCTGGTCACACTTCAGTGGCTTTTCTGTCACTCAATTCGGATACAGCCGGTTATTAAGCCTTTCAAAGGATTCCTCTCGAGGGATTGCAGGCAGACAGGCCAGACTCAGCCTTTCCACCAATCTCCGTGCGAACTATGCAGGAGCTGCTGCTCAGATCACTTGAGCTGTTTACACTGCAAACTCTAACTCCAGACTGACTGACTCACTGCAGCAGGCAGCTTGGGAATTTCCCTTTGGTCCAAAAGGATCTGGTTGGTTGATCCATCGGTCTGTCAAAGCAAGGGCTCCCTTCAGGTCTGTTTTGGCTCCAAAATGTAAAACTACAATTCCTACAGAAATTTGCTCCCACAAGACCACTGGGGACAGGCTCCATTTTAGGGTCCCTAAAGGTCCTGATTTGCCCATTCTAGCAGTCCAGGACCAAGATGGTGGTGTTAAACATAACGGTCCATGCTGCAAAGAAGGCAGGTTAGACAAACTGTAATATCATTACTGTACAATAGGTAATCAACAAATAAGTACAGCTTCTAACAAAGCTCCCTCTGCGCAAATAGCGATGGCAGAACGGAGGTGATTATCTGGCAGTCCAGGCGGGACTGAGCATAGAACCACCAGCCCCTCCCAGACTAAATAAGCACCACGCTAAGGCAACTCTAAAGAGACATGCATGGAGGCTAACAGGACACCTGCATGCAAACGCTTTAAAAATGCTAAGACCCAGGATACTAGCCTGGCAGTGGGCATTTAGGCACACCCAAGGAAGACTTTTGGGAACCCCATTTGTAGGGGTTACACTAGCAAGAGATGAAATATTTTTTTACAAAGGACGCTAGTGTTATGCTTTTGCTTAATTGATTGTATTCCTTCCTATGTTTATGTATCTTGTTTTTGTTCAGTGTGTAAATTGAATGCTATTTGTATTTATGTTTTGTCTGAGTCTTAAGTCTTTCTGTACAGGGCACGATTTGTAAACAGGGCTTTGTCCCTAAATTGTGTCTCCTGGATAAAAATAAAATGTTGTCATCATCATCCTATACTTGACACTAGAGTTTATGTGCCCCAAGTACCATGACTTTGCACTTTTACGCATTTAGTTACAGTTGCCACTCTTCTGGCCAATCCTCAAGATTCCTTAGATCACTATTCATTCGCTCCACTCCCCTGAAGTGTCTACCATATTGAAGACCTTAGTGTCATCTGCAAAACACATATATTCCCTTCTGGCTCCTCTGCAATGCTACTAATAAAGATAGTAAAGATATTAAAGAGGACTGGACCCAATATTGATCACTGTGGCACTCCACTGGTCACTCCCTTCCTTGGAGTGAATTCCATTTACCACCACCCTCTGTCTTCTGTCCTCCAACCAATTTGTTATCCAGTTTAACACCTTTGGGCATATGCCCAGGCTACCCAGCTTGTTTACTAGTCTCTTATATAGAAAGGTGTCAAAGGCCTTACTGAAATCCAAGTAGACAACATCCATGGCTCCACCTGATCTACTTCCTGAGTTACCCAGTCAAACGAATCTATGAGATTTGTTTGACACAACTTCCTGTTGCGAATCCATGTTGCTTTGGGGCCTGTAAGTCCCTGGTTTCAAGATATTCCACAGTCCTTTCCTTTAGTGGTGATTCCATTAATTTCCCCACCACTGAAGTCAGGCTGACTGGTCTGTAATTACTCGCCTCCTCCCGCTGCCACTTTTATGAAGTGGAACTACATTAGCCCTTCTCCAGTCCTCCAAGACCGCCCCTGTCTCCAAGAGTGGTTGAACAAGACAGTCAAAGGTGCTGCCAGAACCATACCATGTGGTGGTCACTGGTCCCCAGGTGGTCACCTACTGTGATGTCTGCAACACTGTCCCCTAGTGAACACAAAGTCCAATATTGCTCCCAAGAGTAGATTCTCTACTAGTTGCTTCAGAATGCCTCCTGCAGGGAGTCCAGGATGTCCCTGCTCGAGCGCAAGCTGCAGCTGGGTTGCTGCAATCAATATCTGGCAGATTAAAGTCCCCACTAGCAGCATCTCCCCTTGTTAGCCATCCTTTGGACATCTTCCATCATAACTTTGTCTAATTTCACCCCTATGGTGGTGGTCTGTAGATCGACTCCTACAAATTGCTCCTTTATTTTCCGTCTCAGTGTGACCCACAGTAACTCCGCTCCTTCTTGCATTCTCTGTAACTCTGTTGCTTTAATGCTGTCCGTCACATAGAGGCCACTCCCACCTCTTTTTCCTTATCCTGTCCTTCCCGAACAGAGTATAAGGCTATACACCAGTTGTGACTATCACTGCACCATGACTCAGTAACTGCCACAATGTCCAGTTAAGCCCCTGCCACCATGGCCACCAGATCTGGGATCTTATTATCAGACTTCTAGCATTAGTACACATGGCCTCCAAATATTGTTTCTACCTCTCCTGCCAGCCCCTTCTTATCTTCATGCAACCTCCCATTAGTCTGTGTATCTACATTTCAATCCCCTTTATTTCCACTTTAGCAATTTTTTTCAAGGTGTCCATGGAATTCCCTTCCCTTAGGGTTCACTGTAGTGACTGCAGCAGCCTGTGTGTGCGTGTTGGGGAGCAGTCCAGGTCACCCGTTTGCATTCTGCCACCCCTCTTTGCTAGTTTAAATATGGTTTAGATATGCCTATCAAAATGTCATGCTAAAATTTTGATAACATGGGCGTGTTATAGACATGTGTCAAGAGACAGGAGAATTTTGCACCTTGGGCAGGAGTCAGTAATGTTAGGATTCATTTATTTAATTTAGCTGGAGTAAAATATGTCCGTGAACAATATTATACTGGATTTACTGTCATTTAGATGATATTAACGTTTTAAAGGGAGATTATACAGTTTCAAGCCCGTTTCCTGTGAAAATGAGGTATTTAAGTCCTGTTCCCATTTAGTCTTTAGGTTAGAAATGTCTTGTCTATAGAAGTTAATAAAAGTAATATGTAATCTGGAAATTAAGTTCTTAGTGGGAACTTCTAGAAATTAGATGGTTCAATATCAGTTAATTTTCGGTGGACTTAAACCAGTTATTTTAATCAAAAATCTCTCAGCTGGAGATAGCTAAAGAAATGTTGTTTTGAATTTTGAATATTTCTTGAATTTGTAGGAATGTAAAAAAACAAAAAACATGCCAATTACGATAACACTTTTTCACGTGGGCAGGCCTGAGATTTCCATTACGTAAAGAGCTAGTGTACTGCCTGGAAACTGTCTGCAATTAATTGTAACTTTCAGATGTAGTCAGTTATCACTTCATATATCTCAAGTATTTATTCTTTTCTGTTTGCTAATTAGAAGATTTTCTACCTGGCAGTACAGGGGTATAGTGGATGGTGGAGCGTCGTTTCTCCACGAAATCGATCGTTTTGAAACCTTGTAGTCACACACTAGTGGCGTTAGCAGTACAACAGAATGATGTTTACAGTGTCAGTGGCTCAGTAGGTAGCACTCTCGCCTCTGAGGCGGAGATCAGAGGGGCTGTGGGTTCCAGTTCCACGTCTGGCACTAGGTTAATATCCCAGTACTGACACTGCGGTGCAGCATAAGAGGGTGCTGCACTTCTGAGGTGCCGCCTTCGGATGAGGACGTTAAACCGAGGTCCCATCTGCCTGGATTGGTGGTAGTTCAGGTGGATGTTAAAGATCCCATGGCACTTATCGAAAAGAGTAGGGAATTTCCCGGTGTCCTGGCCAAATTTCCCTCATTCACTCAAAATACTACCAACAGCTTAATCTGGTTCAAGGTCAGTTGGCATTCATCTGTATCCCCTCCCCGGTCGTGCCTGAAAATAGGCAGGATTTGTCTAGTGCACTTACCCGGTCAACAAAACTAAATAAATAAAAATAAATAAATGTTTTCTACTGTACTGCGAGCGTCACACTGTGTGTCCTCGCGCGGCATTTGACAGTTAGGGCTTACTCCATAGACAGGACACATGGCAGCAGCAATATCGGGGCAGTATTAATGGTTAGTGTGAAAACGTTCACAATGTAAATTCTTTTTCCTTCTAGTAACTGGGTTTTTCCCCAAAAGCGGCTCCACCATACACTATAAAGAAAATGCATGGGGAACAGTTGACAACAGGGCACCTTTCACCTCTTTGGCACTATAACAACTGATTACCTCTCGAGGCTGCGCTCTCGGGGTAATCCGTCGATCATAGTGCCAACTCGTGAAGAATAGCCCTGTTGTCAACCGTTCCATGCACTATCTATATGTGTGGAGCAGCACTCTGTCTGGATGAAAAACAAAAGTCAGTTCTGTTCCTCCCACTATATCAACACTAAAACCACACTGACTATGACATCACTAGTAACCAATGAGAACCATTTCTCACTGCCAGGTTTCACTTTCATGAAGCAGCAGGGACTGGCTCTCCCTGGTTACTAGTGATGTCAATTCCTGCATTTTGATTGGTAGCTTGGAAAGTCTCTGCACAGGCTGCAAGGATTGTGGCACCTCAAGGTGTTTGGTCTCATTTTGGCGACTTAGTGGGAGGAACAGAACTAACTCCCCAGGCAGAATGCAGCTCACGCATCACCCCAGTACTGCCGGGTGGAAAATCTAATTAGCAAACAGAAAATAAAAAATACTTCAGATACTGGAAGTGATAGCTGACTGCATCTGAAAATTACCATCAATTGCAAGCAGTACACTAGCTCTTTAAATAGAAACATAGAAAGCGTGATGGCGGAAAAGGACCGCCTGTCACCCAGTCTACCAAGGTGCCTAGTTCATGGCTGAGGGCTTTCACTCTCCCCAATACCAGACCCACGTGTCTGTCCCATGCCTTCTTAAAGCCCCCACAGTAGCTTCCCTACCACCACCTCTGAAGTCTATTCCATTTCTCCACCACCCTTTCTGTGAAAAGTTCTTCCTGATGTTTCCTTGGAACCTGTCCCTCTCTATCTGTAATGCATGCCCCTGGTCCTCTTCTGCCCGACTCATTGTTGATGCCCTTAACATACGTAAAGGTCTCAATCATATCCCCATCCCTCCTCTGCTCAAGCAAGTACATACTCAGGTCACTTAGTCTCCTCCGTATTACCAGTGACCAAGCCCTATCACCATTTTGGTTGCCCTCTTCTGGACCCGCTGCAGCCTGTGCCGTCCCTCATTAGTAACGGCCTCCAGAACTGCACCCCATATTCCAGATGTGGTCTAACCAGCTGCTTATATGGTTGGATGATGACCTCCCTCCTCTCTTGCTAGTGAATCCTCACCCACTGTAGACCAACATCCTACCAGTCTTGGCACCCGCCTTCTCACACTGTTTAGATGGCTGAGGTCCCTGAAACAATGACTCACAGGTCCGCTCCTCCTCAGAGACCTCTGGGGCCTGACACCCCCCGTCAGTCTCTCTCAGTTTTCCTCCCTAAGTACATGATTTTGCACTTTTGTGTGTTAAAGGCCAGTCTCCATTCCTTAGACCAAAACCTCTAACCTCCTCAAGTCCCTATGCATTTTTCTACCCCTCTTGTCTATTCACCCTATTATAGACCTTCATATCATCCACAAAGAGACACACCTACCCCTCAGACCCTCTGCTGTATCTGCCACGGCTGTGTTAAAAACAGTGGTCCCAGCACCAACCCTGAGGAACCCCACTGGTAACCAGTCCTCTGTTGAGGTGACCCTGTTTACCACTACCCTCTGGCTTGTACCATTCAGCCAGCACACCCACCCTACCTTCCCCCAGGCCCAGACCACCCAACTTATAAACTAGCCCCCATGCAGAACAGTCGGGAAACATAATTACATGCTATAGGAGAATATAGTGAGTTTTTTTATTCCATTTGAGCAATTATTTGATTCTGCCAGATCTGAATTGAGGAAATAGTTGAAAGTAATAAGGACAAATTAGTACTTGTTGGAAAGAATTGCCAAACAAAATATATGTTAATTCTGCATGTCTAGTTTTATCAAGTTCTGTTTGGCAACAAGTTATATTAGAATTTCTAAACCGGCATTGTGATTGACTACGTTGCCCAGCTTAATAGTATAATTTAAAATCTGAAGTCCTAAACCTCCATTAGCTTTAGGTGACGCTAATTTTTCATAGCAATTCTGTTTTGTTTTTCATGTTTCCCAAAAATGTTAAATACGCTATTCAATAAAGTAAACATTGATTCAGGTATTTTAATTGGCATTGTCTAAAAATAGTAATTTAGATAGAATTGCCATTTTTATCACATTAACCCTACCAATTAGAGTAAACGGAAGAAGCATCCATTTTGCTAAGTCTTTAGTAATATTGTTCAACAGGGAGTAAAGTTAAGATCCTAGATTCATTGGGTGTCTTTTGGTATGATAACACCAAGGTATTTAATTTCATTTGCAATTTGGATAGTGTTCATGGAACTGTGGGAGAGTTTGGCAGAATTCAAGGGTAATAATTCAGTTTCTGCTGATTAATTTTGTATCCATAGGCAGCACTGAAACTAATGTGTACTGAATCAGTTGCATGGGCATCTCTGGCTCTGAAATCATCAGAAATATATCATGAGCATATAAATAATCTGTGTCCAGGGTATTTCATAGTATCATAGTAAAGCCAGCAGAATAGGCCCTGTGGTCTATCTTGTCTGCTTTCGGAAGCTAGCCCCTACTGAGGCTCGCTCCTCCACCTCCCATCCCCAGAGGTGGCCCTCTCTGGCCTCAGCTTCCCCTGTACCTGTCCTAACCCTTCTTGAATCCTTCCACTGTGGTCTCTTCTACCAGACTCCTGGGCAGTGCGTTCCATGGTTCCACCACCCTCTCTGTGAAGAAGCATCTCCTGCGCTCCCCTTGTACTCTTCCAGCTTCCTCGTGCCCCCTGGTAGTTCCCCCTTCTTAAGCCTGGACACTTCCCTGGCTCCACCCTTATTTATCCCTTTACATACTTGAAAGTCTCTATCATGTCCCTGTGTCCCTCCTCTCCTCCAGTGCATACAGATTGAGTTCATCCAATCTCTCCTCATAGGTTCTACCCTCCATGCCCTGAATCATCCTGGTTGCCCTCCTCTGGACCCTCTCCAGCAGCACTATGTCCCTCTTAAGATGGGATTTCCAGAACTGCACACAGTACTCAAGATGCGCCTAACCAGGGCATTATACAGAGGGAGGATCACCTCCCTCCTCCTGAGGTAATCTCCTGGTTATGTAGCCAAGTATCCTGTTTGCTTTTGCTGCAGCTCTTCGACAATTCTCTGTGTTATTCATTTTCCTGTCCACCACTATCCCTAAGTCCCTCTCGCTGATGTGTATATTTGTCTGATAGCAACGGCTAGTGGTTCAATTACCAGGCAAATATCAGGGGTAATGGCACCTTTGCCTTTGTACCTCTATGTAAGTTGAGAATTGGGGAGATTTCACACTTAGTTTTATCATATACTTGGGGGTATTGATAAAGCATCTCAGTCCATTTTCTGTATTTATTACTGAAACCCAGTTTTCTGGGCATGTATGTAATCCTATTCAGGCCTGTCAAATGCTTTTTCAGCATCAAGGGTTAAAAAAATTAGAATTAGTATTTCGTAGCATCAGTATAATTTATTACACATCTGATATTATGAGTTAATAGTTGACCACTTATAAACCCAGTTTAATCAGTATGAATTACATGAGGTAAGATAGTCTCTAATCTGATAACTAGTATTTTGCTAATATTTTGCAGTCTGTGTTTGTAAGGATATGGGTCTGTATGAAGAATATAAATGAGGATTCTTATTTTTCTTTAAAATAAGGGTATACTAGCTACTGAAAATGAATTGGGTAGTTTTCCAGTCTTAAAAGCTTGAGCGTATGTAACAAGTAATTGTTCGGTTATCAGTTTATCAAATTTTGTATAAAATTCAGTTAGAATACCATCTCGGGGTAGAACTTTTCAGAAGAGAGGTTCTTAATTGCTGACTGTATTTCTTGGTTACTTGGTAGTACAAGACCCAGTAGGCAATATACCCATCATGATTGTCTCCTACTCCGAGTGAGTGTATTATTTCAAGTGTTTTTAACCGTAGTAACTGTCTACCCTTTTGAAACAATTTATAGAAGGAAGGTCAGCTAAGTCTTGGGGCAATGTATTCCAGACCCTAGCTGCCCATAATGTAAAATAACTATATATATTTTTGAATGTACCATGGGTATCATAAGCTGCTTATTATGTGATCTCGGGTTGATACCCGATACAGTAAAAATAAACCACCACTGATGCATTAAATCAGGGTATTGAACAGGAGCCTTAATAGCTGTTTGTTTCTTTTGCCCGGAAAGAGGGTGTGCCAGTTTCTAAATTGTATCTGTCCAAATGATTGGCCAACTGTATTACATTTTGTTAAAGGAAGTCCAGTAAGGAACTTCCTGGGTTGTACGCTGTCATTTAACCAAAGGCATGGCCACTTTGGCCACTTCTGTTGCCTGTTTCAGGAATGTGTCAGCTGCTGAGATTTGTGTGGCTACCACTTGGACTACTGTCCACACTTTCACCAAGCACTACAGTCAGGACATTGTCTCGAGAAAGAGGCAGGCTTTGGTCTAGCTGTGCTCTAAGGTCTTCTTTTGTAGGCCTCTAGCCTCCAGCCTCCCAGACTGTCCCTTTGTCTAGAACTGCTTGGGACTTGTTCCACAGGTGTGACCTGATGAAGAGATGTCCCCAAAGAAGATAGAATAGTTATGTAAGAGCTTACTGTAGAGTAGATCTTACTTGAGAACTTTGCAGTAGGTACTCACATATAGGACTAAGCTGCCAGGTGCTAGGACCACATGGAAAACTTCTAGCTAGCAGTGCCTGGCGGGGGACATCATGTGACTGATGTCCAGCGTGGCACTACATAAGGAGCAGTCCTCATGCCTGCCCTCCAGTTCTTTTCACGCTGTTGATCTGCATACGTCGGACCTCGTGGAAGAAACGCTGCTACTGTGACACCATCTTTAGATGAGTATCACCATAAAACTTAACGTTTAAAATTCTGTTTACTTGTTGAGTCTTGTTTAAAAGTGTTTCTATTAATGATCATGCATGTTGTCTCTGGCGCCTTCAGAATTGCATAAGAGCAAGTGCAACTCCTGTGGAACTCAGCTCCCTCACAAGAATGCCCATTCCTCTGTCTTCTTTGCCTGGGCCTAGGCCATATATGATCGAGGGTGTGAGCATTGCTAGAAATTTAATCTGGCCACGGAAATGCTGTCAGCAGTCCTGGAAGCTCATCTTTTGAAGCAAAAGATGGCTAATATGGAAAAGGAGCTAAAGAAATTCAGGCACTCTTAATCTTCTCCAGAGGGCAATCACAAGAAAAAGGACAAGGGAGATGTCAGGACTGGGAAGGGTCCCCATCAATCCGCTACCTCCGGCCAGAGTCGGAGGCTCTGAAGTAACTTCTCCTCCAGGGGAACCACCTTCGATGACCGTCTTGGTGGCTACCAAGTGACCATCGGCTCACCTCTCTCCTTTAAGGCTGCAAAGATTCAGAGGCCTAGCAGTATGAGTGGGACTGGTAAGTCGATTCCCGACTCCTCCGGTCTCGCACGGATATGGCTGCTAAGTCACCTGCCAGCTCCTCTGATAGTTGCACACTCCAGATCCTCTGCCAGGTCCTAATAACAGGCTTGATGGTGGGTGACAGACCAGGTGATGTTGGATATACAGTTGATGACAGAGATTTCTCAGACTTCTCTCTTACCGCCGATTGAGATGATACTGTAGCTCCCCTGCAGGAGCAGGAGAACAGAGATCACCCACCATTGGGGGCCTTGCCTGCCCTTATGCCAGAGACTGAAATGCCTGAGTCACCGTTGAACCAGATAAAGGCCCCTCCGGCCCTCTCAGGCCTGTCAGTCCCTCAAGGACGGCATCGGGCCTGACGCCTGGCCCATCAGAACCCTCTGGACATCCCACTCTGATTCCGGATCCCCACTGGGGCCCTCTGTACCCTCATTGGGGCATTTTCCAGACCCTTCGATCCCACTGTCAGGACCGAGCGCGGGCCCTCGACCTCTCCAGTCAGGTCCTACACGGGACCATCCAGCAACCCCTTTGGACAACCGATGCGGGTTATCCATTGCCACATTACCCCATGCCAGGGTACCCGACACTGCACTACCCAACGCCGGGATTTCAGGCACTAGGTTACTCTCCGTCGGGTTTTAATTACCCTTACTCACGGTACCGATTTATAGTTTTCATAACCCGCTCCCACAACCACAAGTTGACTTGCAGGCTGTCTTTAAATCTTGGTGGATGGAAGCCAAGTCGCAGCTCACATCGGAGCTCAGAAAGCGCCAGCTGCCGCCGACTCTATGGTGGCTCCTAGACTTCTTTCTCTCAGGCCACCTCCGCTGTCTGGCCAGCGGATCCCGGCGTCTGACAGAAGACCTGAGGCATTGCCGGCTAATCTGCGGGCTCTGGAATTTTACCGGCCATCTGACTTATCAAGGCCAGTAGACATTGTGCTTCTACGATCAACTCACCAGAAGAAGCCAATCCTCAGACTCTGACAGTGATTCGGTCCACTCTGGCTCCAACTTTGGGTCCTCTATACTGGAGGACCCCAGACTTAAAGGTCTCCTAATCCCACACCTGAGGACTTTCTGGAGCTCCTCAAGAAGAGCCAAGTGACATATGACTGGCGTCACGGTCACCAGGATCCACAGAGACAGATTGACTACACACCTGGTTGTCAGACACCTCTCAACCCTCATTCCACCCTGGATAGAGCCACATGAGGACTTATTCACAACAATTTGGAGCAACTTTCCTCCCTGGCTCCAGTGGCTGGGAAGGCAGACAGGCTTTACCAGACCCCAGAAGGCAGACTACCTCAGCCTCCATCTGAAGGCTGATTCAGTGGTCATCAGTGCAGCCCAGTGATAGGTCTGCAAAACTGAAACACCTTAGTGCTTCTCCTCCCGACAAGGAGTCTAACATTCTGGACCAGTATGGAAAAAGAGCCTCTCTTCTTCCACTCTGGGGATCAGAGCATTGAATTATAGCCCACATGGGGGATTACCAAAAATCAGTCTTAGGACAGCTGGAGTCCAAAGTCGACTCTCCAAAACTCAGCCCTGAAAGGAGAAATGGCAGATCTAGTCAGGTCTGCTAGATCTGCATGCAAACATATGTTAAGAGCTACCTATGACGGTAGATGCTGCTGGTAGAGGCTCATCATCAGCTATTAGCCTCTGACACCATGCATGACTTAAGATCTCAGGCTTGGCACCTGAAGTCCAGACATTCATACAGGATGCCCTTTTAGAGGCTGAGTTCTGTCTGAGGAGATGTCAAAGAAATCATTACTGACTTACAGAGCTAGGGCAAAGCCTTGCACTCTGTTCAATTTATATCAGTCACCCCAAAACAAAAGCAGCCATTTCCGAGACAACAACGTCATCAGCAAAGACAACCTCAAAACCGATGCCAGAATAAAATGTTGGGTGCCTTCGGCTGGTAGAGCTCACCTGGCCAACCAAAGGCCTCGGCGCTGCAGCCTCCCTGCCCACTGCCTCCTGACTCTCTAACCCTTCCACCTCCACTGGATTGCATTCCAGAACCGGTGGTGGTGGAGGATGCTCCCACCATCTACCGGAGTGGAGAAAATCACAACAGACTCAGGTGCTACAATTGGTGGCAAAGGCCACAATAGAATTCACAGAAAGACCACCAGAAAATCACCCAGGTTACTCATTCTACCCACCCCACCACATAACCTTGATAAGAGAGAAATAAACTCCCTGCTGGTGAAGGCAGCAATAAAAGCCAGTTCCAAAACAACATCACGGAACGGGTACTACTCTCACTTCTTCCTAGTAACCAAGAAGACAGGCAATCTCTGACCCATTCTCAATCTGAGCTCTCTGAACCTCTTAAGAGTACAAAGGTTCAGAATGTTGTCTCTTCCAGCCTACTTCCTCTGTTGCAGAAGGGTCATAGGCTATGCATTCTGGACATGCAGGATGCCTACCTGCATATTCTGATTTTTCTGCCAAATACATTAAATTCCACCAGTTTGTTTTCAGAGAGCATTTTCAGTTTAAAGGTCTTCCTGTTGGCCTTTTCATTGGAACCGAGTGTTCACGGCGGTTTGAAGCGGTGATGGCAGCCTTTTCTATGCAAACGGGCTACAAGTATACCAATACCTTGATGATTATTGATTTCAGCTCCGTCAAGAGACACTCTGGCCAGCTCCTTGGCCCTTACCCTGGATATTTTCCAACAGGTGGGCATTACAGTCAACCATGCCAAATCCCACCTTTTCTTACTAACAGCTCCAATTTATTGGAGCAGTATTGGACACAGTCCAGGGCAAGACCTTCCTGCCACTGGACAGGATAGCAACATTGCAGCAACAGACATGCCTGGTGGCCGTGCAGAGAAGGTTACCAGCTAGGTCAATCCTTTGGCTACTCAGTCTCATGGCTGCGGCCATCCTTTGGTTCCTTAGCCAGGTTGCATATAAGAGTCACCAATGCACCCTCAGAGTGCAGTGAGACCAGAGATCTGATGATCTGGACTACAAGATCCTGGTCTCAGACCTGGTGGCTCGGGACCTTTATGGTGGCAGAAAGAAGATTACCCCTCCAGAGGTGTTCCATTCTGAACAGACATTTCCTCCCATTCCCTGATGACAGATGCCTCAGGTCTGGGGTGGGAGCATACCTGGAACCCACAGGACACAGGTTCCTTGGTCCCACAATGAACTGTCCCTTCATATCAATGTGCTCGAGATAGTGGCAACATTGAATGCCACAAGCTTTCAACACTTCACGGGACAGCTCATGATTCAGACATACAATGTGCGAGTCTGGTACACGAACAAACAAGGCGGAACCAGCTCTTATCCTGCCTGTCAGAGGCAGTGAGAGTATGGAATTGGGCAGCCAATCCCAACCTTCATTTAACAGCAGTCCACATGCCAGGCGGTCAAAATGTCCTGGCAGACACAGTCAGTTGCACTCAAGCCAGTGCACACAGTCGGAACTCAGTCAGTGGTGAAGACATCTTCAAAAGTGGGGAGAGACCACAGCTAGACCTGTTCACTGCCCACTCAAAAAAACTACAGCGAGATGCACTGTCTCTGTGTTGAAGGAGGTTCATATATGCCTTCCCCACTTCCATTTATTCAGAGAGTACTAATGAAGCTCAAGCAGAAGGAGCATGAATGATACTCATCGCTCCCTTCTGGCGAGACAAATATGATTCTCTCTGCTGGAACAACTGTCAGTGGATCCTCCAATTCCACTGCCAGTCTCTCAAGATCTCTTGACTTGGGAACAGGGGACTCTGGTACAGCCAGGTCACAGGTCCCTTCATCTACATTGTGGCACCTATTGACACAGCGCCGCACATTGGGGTTCTCTCGAGGGTAGCACAGCTTCTAACGGAGGCCAGAAAGCCATTCACTAGAGCCACGATGCTATGAAATGGAAAGGTTTTCCTTATGGGCAGACTCCAAGGGACTAGGACTCTTCTCCTGTTCAGTCACAGGTCTTAGATTACATGCTGCATCTCTATGACCTGGGTCTTAGTTAATAAACTTTAAAAGTCCAATTATCAGCCATTTCTGCCTACCATGTCACTGTGGGTAACAAGACTTTGACTCAGCTGGAGGTATCCAAAACCTTCCTGAAAAGGGATCCTACATTTAAAACCACCAGTACAGAAGCCTGACTCCATCCTGGGATTTAAATTTTATCCTGGAAAATTCACACTGCCTCCCTTTGAACCGCAGCAGATTCTGATATGTGGTACCTTTAAAGCACTCTTCTTGATGGCCATCACTTCAGCTTGAAGGATTGCTGAGCTTCAGGCCCTAATGTGTAAGGTGCCTTATTGATTTTTCTGAGACACGGTGGCTCTGCAAACTAATCAAAGTTCTCACCTAAGGTGGTCTTGGAATCTACCTGAAATCAGTTACTTAAGTTACCAGTGTACTACCTGAGCACTCCAACCAGGGTGAAGCAATTCTGCACACTCTAGATGTAAACTGAATTATCAGGTACTACATGAACAGAACAAAGCCTGTCCATAAAACCAACCGTTTGTGTCTCGCCCAAAAGAGAGGCGCGCAGTTTCGAAACAGTGTTTGTCCAAATGATTGGCGAACTGCATTCCTTCTGTTACCAGAAATACAATAAACCCTCCCAGGGAGGTCAAAGGACATTCAACCTGAGGCATGGCTGCTTCTACTGCTTGTTTCCGGAATGTCTCCAGCACAGACATTTGTGCGGCCGTGACTTGGACTTCAAGTCCATACTTTCACAAACACTACAGTTTGGACATTGCTTCAAAGGCGCAGAGTGGGCTTTGGCCTGGCACCCTGCAGAGCCTCTTGTCTTAGGTTCTTGTTATTGTAGACCCGTTCCTACCTCCCATGTCTCAGACTTGTCTCAGGTCATTGCTTGGGACTCAGCCCTATATGTGACTACCTACTGCAAGAGCCCTTTCAAAGTAAGATAGTACAGTTACATAAGAACTTACGTAACAGTAGCTCTTCAAGAGAGGCTCTTGCAGTAGGTACTGCTTTCCCTCCTACCTACCCCTGGGTTTCTTCTACTTTTCTCCTGTATTAGACTCTAGCTCCAGGAGCCCTCCTTATTTCCTGTTGTGCCTTTCTGAGTCTTCAGTGGCAGAACTGGAGGGTGAGTGTGGGACTGCTTCCTATATAGTGCCACGCTGGCGTTGGCCACGTGATGTCAAGGGTGGTCCCTCACCAGACACTGCTAGCTAGAAGTTTCTGTGTGCTCCCTAACACCTGGCGGCTTAGTCATATATGTGAGGACCTACTGCAAAACCCCTCTCAAAAATCTCTGATTAAGGTAATTTCTTATGTAACTGTACGATCTTTAAGAGAATCTCTTTCATCAGGTCATGCTGACCCACCCACTATCCCCTTGGGCGCATTTGCTCTGTGGTTTCTGCCTCCTCTTATGGTCAGTCCATTTGTTGTGCGGTCCTCTGGCAGATGGGCTGACTTTCCTCTGAGTTAGTACCTTGTGTTTCCTTCCTGGTCCCAGAAGGTGGTCCTCTGAGTGGCCTTCCTCAGGGTTCATAGGGTGTTCTAGAGTGGCCCTCTTTCCTTTAGGATCCTCTGCAGTTTCCTGCCTATCCTTTATAGGTGACACCTATTTTCCCTTTATCTTTGGGCCACATGCAGGGTGATCCTCTGCACATGCCCCTCTTGGGATAGTGGTGGTGCCTTTATTTCACCCTCCTTTTCTTCTTTTGGATTTTCCTGCTACTTTCTGTGTTTCCTTTAGGCAGACCTATTGTTCCTATTTTGGGTTCCTGAGGAAGTCCTCCAAGTGTGGACTCTGGTGGGTAACTGAGGGGGGGCCGCCCATGTTTACGTTGGGAGAGTAACGTCAGATGTCATCATGGGTGGCCACTAGTGGGTACCACTAGAAAAAGTTTCCGTGTGGTCCTACAGCCTGATAGCTAATGCTCCATAGGTGTGACCTGATGAAAGAGATTCCTTGAAGATCTACAGCTATGGTAAGTTCTTATGTAACTGGTCCTTCTTGGCACTGTAGACATTCTGCGGTAGTCCCCATTTGCTTACAGCAGGCGGCAACATAGGCCTGAGCCTAGCGTGAAACAGAACAACAGGAAGACCAGCAAAGATAACTCAGGATCCATGTTGCATCATTCTTTTACAATACTGAGAGGAAAAGCAAAAAAAATGCACCGTAACCAAACATTGAAGACTGTGGGTGGATCAGCTGCTGCTTGTGCACTTTACTGCATGTCATAAAGTATGTGATAGCACATCAACATCTGTCCATCGTGCATTTTTCTTCTCTCAGTGTTGTAAAAGAACAACATACCATGGATCCTGAGCTGCCTTCGCTGTTCTTCCTGATGTTTTTCCACTCAAGCTCAGCGTCAGCCCTCTTAAAGGGACCCTTTAACTTCCTCATCTTCACATCAAAAGACAAGACAGCAAAGGTCTTATTCTAGCTGCGGACGCTCCATTTCCAGTTCTCTGAAAATAAATACATAGAACTTGCCAGCATTTAGAGACCCAACGGTCCATCAAGTCTGCTCATATACCTGCCCAACTCCATGTACACCAGAATGCTGGACCATACTTACTGAGCTAATAGCCCTAATGACATCTCGCACCTTCCTCCCCAGACTCTCCACCCTTCCTATGGTCCTCACTATTCTCTTATATTTCTCCCATACATGTTTAAACCTTGCCATGGACTTTGCTTCAGCTGCCTTCCTGGGTAAACTATTCTATTTATCCATGACCTCTTCAGTGAAACTAACCGCGCATCCCTCCTGAATCCCTCCTTTTACCAGCTTCCACCTCTGCCCCCTGTTTGTTGTGCTTTCAGTCCTTGTGAACAGTTGAGAACATTCTGCTCTATTTATTGCCCTCAAGAACTTCTTTTACAAGATTGATGTTGTGGTCTGATTACTTTAGTAGTCTAAACTAAGGCATTACAGATAGGCTACCACAGTTGACTGCAAAGCAGGTGCTGATGGTAATTTTACACAAGATTTGAATCAATAATCACCAAATCAGATCCCCTTTCAGTGTATCTAATGCCGTTGCGACCCTTAAGAATCTGAAGAACATCCACACGCCTATAAACAGGAATAATCTGGATAATCTTTTGACTTTTCTGCATACAATAAAGTATGTGATAGCACATCAACATCTGGCCACAGATGCATTTTCTTCTCCTCTCAGTGTTGTAAAAGAACAACATACCATGGATCCTGAGCTGCCTTCGCTGTTCTTCCTGAAGGTTTACCCACTCAAGCTCAGCGTCCAGCCTCTTAAAGGGACCCTTACTTCCTCATCTTCACATCAGAAAAACAAGACAACATAGGTCTCATTCTAGTTATGGACACTCCCTTTCTAGGTCTCTGGCAGTATAGCCTAGAGGTTAGAGTAACAAGCTACGAATTAATTTGGTATTTCCAGCAGGCCAGGTTTCATTCCCACAACCTCCACTTGCATATTGTGTGACTCTGAACAAGTCCTTAACCTCTCTAGTACTCCTGGGTCACTCCTGAAAACAGACACTTGTCGTAGTGGGCCTTACCTGGTTACGAAAAGAGCAACAAAAAAAGAACTGGGAGGAAATGTAGCGGAGGCCAGAAAGAGGTTGAACAGATATGTCAGAGGGAGATAAATGGGGCATCAAAGAAATCAACAGTTTTCTCTCATCACAGTCTCCTCCCTTGTTTACATTTATGGACAACAATCCTTTTGAGTATGTTTTAGGGACTTAAAGCTGAGGTGAGAATCTATTTGACTAGTAAACAAGAATGACTGCATATCAGCAGCACTAACTGAATCTAGAGAGTCTCAGAGTTTAAAAATGTTATATGCCTCAGAAAAGTATAAACTGAAATCCTCAACAATTTTATTTAGATTGTCAGTATGACTACAATTGACCAAAGGGAATTAGGTAAATCAGATTTATGATTCAAGCCTTTTATAGTTTCCCTAATGGATCCAGATTGGTGTTAGGAACTTGCAAACTTATCCCTGAAAAGGAAGCTTTTCAAATGACAACATTGATATACTTCTTACGAAGATGCATACACAGTAAGTAGTTCTACCAGTAAATAAATAAGTAAACTTTATTTATATAGCGCCTTTCCAGAATCAAGCCTTCACAGTTAAAATACAACATACAAATACAAAATTTACACTAACAATAAATACATCAATAAATTAAAATGCTTCTGGGAAGGCTAAATTAAAAAGATATGTTTTAAGCTCAGTTTTAAATCTATCAACGTCACTTAATAAATGTTATTTTACCTTACTTCAAGCTCTGCCTGTGACTTTCTGAGATTTGCATAAGTCGAAAGAATACCACGGTGCATTGTGGAACTTAGTTTGTTTAGTGCGAATAGGCCATACCTGTTACCAATCAGAAATGCAGATTTCTAAAATTCTCAGGCCTAATTGATGGTTGAATTACCTCCAACCTATTCCATTTAACATTTTCTAGGTATGTAATAAAAGAAGTGTAACCAAAGCATTTAAAGGAGCAATAGGAGATATATCTAGGTAAACCAGATGGCTTTATCTGGACTAGTTGAACAGCAAATCTTTTCTGTTGTCACTTTCTATAAACGTTATATCATGTTATGAATGCAGCATCCTTGTATGAATACAGTGAATGTATAGTCAAGAAACATGCAGGTTTTTGTTTGGCTGTTCTACAGGGTTTGCTCTCTTCCTTAGCCCTATTGTTCCCAACCGCCCCTTTCCAGGGATTGATATTGCTGGTCTTTCAACCAAACTGTGGGACACTATGGAGGATTGATTGGTAAGATAAGAAAGTTACTTAGTTACTATTGATCTTATGGAATATCTTCACCATAGAGACACACTTGTCCGCCCGCTGTCCCCATGACTCAGCAATGTTCACTGTTTGTGTGTTTGTTGTTCTACCATTAACAGGTGTATGGGCTGTGAAGAGATTTATTTTTTGTCTCTTCTTACAGGGATATTTCCTTTAATTTTTTTTTTATTGTTTAGGCGAATCAATGAGCATCAAGTGCCCATTTATAAACAACCTTGGTCATTACTACAATACACATGAAATAATTTATACAATTAGTACATTGTTACAGAGGTATAAAAATACATTATAAAACAGAGGTTAAATTGGGCTGGAACTCCAGTCCACCTCCCTAACACCTTTCTCTATTGAATACTATTGGAGAGTTCCACCTCCTAGGGATAGCAGTTCCACCCCTACAAATGTAGAGATCACAGTTCCACCTTCTAAACATTTGCAATATAACCCTATATTTAAAAAAACAGCACACAGTTAAGTAAGCCTTAACTTACGTTATAAGATGTCTCATCTATCAAAACAGTTTCATCTCATAAAGCATTCTAAGTAATTTTCTTTGGTATCTTGAAAGGGGAATGACTTGCTTGAAAAGAAGGAAAGACTTTATGCTGCATGTGAGCTATCTTATACCTTTTCGTGTTTTCACTGTGCTTTGAAAAAATGTTTCATTGGGGCTTTCCACTGTTCTCAAAATAAAAGTTACTGAGGTGGTTGTTGCCAATGCCTCATGCTATGCTGTGGATGTGTACACTGTGCTGTATGTTGATGGCATGTACTAGCATCACTGACCCAAACATTTTGTTTCCACTGAGTCCTAGAGCCTGTGGCCCTAAGGCCAATTAATGTGACTCTTTAGAAGAGATGCTCAAGTTTCACTGCACATGTTAAGTACCTCTTGCACCTGCTTTACACAACTAGGCCATTAAAGAACTAGTACACTGCCAAAATTTAGCATTAACATTTGAAAGTAGTCAACTGTTACTGTTTATACCTGAAGTATTTTTTCACACAAACATATGATTTTAGGAAAGAAAAGACCATTGCACCACCAAGTTCTCTCCCTGCCAGCTCAGAGGGATACCACACCATTTTCTTCAAGTATCTATGAAATCTGAGTTTAAGGTAGATACAGTATCAGCTGATACCACTTGCTTTGGTAGCCTGTTCCAGATGTTCCCCTTCATTCCAGGAATAGTGCTTCCTGCTATTTTCCTTGAAGTTTCCTCCTTTTAGTGATGTTTTTCTTTTTGCCCTCTTGTTCTCTTCTTGGATATTCTGAAGAGCTGTGCTTGATCTGATGATGTTGTCCTTTTCAGATATTTGATTACAATGATCTTGTCTCCCCGAGTTTGCTCTTTTCAATGAGAAAGTCAGTCTTTCAATAGGTCTTCCTAGCTCATGTGCTAAGTTCTTGTCTACCTTAGTTGCTCTTCTTTGCACTTTCTGATCATGTCAATATCCATTGTCAGATATGGGGACCAGAAGTGCACACTGTACTTGAGATTGGGCCAAACCATGAACTGGTACAATTCATTATGCATAGAAATTCATTTTATTTATTTGTTTACCATGGTTAGCAAGTTGAGAGCAAGACTCATTTATGGTTCGATCAGAAAGTAATAAAAGTATTGAGTTTCAATTATGAACAAAAGTATGTACAAATAATACATAACAAAGTTAACCTAGGCAGTGCAAATTCAAAAATGATAAAAGTGTTGTGTAGAAGGAAAAATATAACAAGGGTCTAAATAGTTCATAAACCATGAGACCAAAAGCCAAGTGGCTTTATGAGCTCTTCTGCCCCAAGATTGTATTAGTTGCAAGTACCCAACATGTTTTTGTTGCTCGTTTATATAGTCTATTAGGTCAGCTGAAAGTAAGCAATACAGATTCAGATGTTTGCAGTATGGAGAAATACAGTAATGCATGTTTTTCTGTAGGGGAGAAAGATCTGACCATGCATTATAATATCTGTTGATCTGCTATGAAGTTAAACTCTTGATACATGCCATAATTATGTTTGCCTTGCTGTTGCCAGCCTACATTTACGGTCCCATTTGAATGTGCTACTAAGCACTACACCTGGATCTTTTCCTGTTGACTTTTGCTAATCTCTAAAGCACTTGAGTAGCATTTTGCTTTTAAATTCATATCAAAGTATATGACTTTGCATTTTCACAATAAAGCTCATCTGCCAGCTGTTTATGCAGTTGCTAATCTTGTTCAAATCTTTCTGCAGCTCATTTCTTTCATCCTGTGTTGCAGCCAGTGTACTCTGCTCATAGTTTCATCATCATCAAACTAGTGTTGCCCACCTCCAAGTCACTTAGAAATATATTGGGGATGTTTCTCTGAGCACAGTCCCAGTGGAATACCACTGGTCACGATTTCCATGCTGATGGATTGCCATTAATTTTAACTCTCTGTCCTGTAACTATTTATTAAGCCACAGTATTAATCAAACAGCTATACCTGGGATTTACATGTTGTGGCATCATGTGGTCGCTCTCAGTCCTCTGGTATATAGATAGATCTCATTGAATATCATTGTCAGTAGAATAGGCAGTTCTTTGGCCAACTCTCTTATGATTTTTGGGGACATTCCATCTCGTCCATTGCTTTGTTTGTATTAAACATCTTGAGCATTTGTTCAACTCCTTTGATTGTTATGATAGGTTCAGTAGTAGATCTTCTTGCCCTCCTTTGAATTAGATTTTGATGTCTGTTATTGTTCCATTTTCCTTTTCTGTAAATACTGATCTGAAAAACAGCTTTAGGTATTCTGCCATGAGTTCTCCATGTCTTATTGTCACACTTTTCATGATCTTTCAGGGGTCCCATTTAATGTCTGCCCATATGAACTTGAGTGTTTTCAGTTGTGCCATGCAACCTGCATGCTTTGTAAGTTCCCATCTGCTAATTAGAAAATGTTCTACCTTATGTACCACAGTAGATATGATGTGTGGAACAGCACTGTACCTGGAGGCTGACATATCTACAGTAGTTCTGTACCCCTTCATACCTCATCAGCACTATGACTTTGTTGACTATACCATCATATCCCACTATGAAGAGCCTCTGACCTGCTACCATATTTGTTACTTGTGATGTGACAATGACTGATGTCCCTGTGTTGATGAGGTATGAAAGGGATATCACTAGATACGAACATACAAAGAATCCAGCAAAGAAGGCCATTTGGTCTATCAAGTCTGCTTGTATTGCAGGAACCACAGCTTGAACTAATGTCCCTGCCCTCCCTCCCACTCCTCCCATCTTCCCTACCCATGATCTTTATTTTCCCTCTATGCCTATCCAGCCTCTCTTAAAGCTGCCCACTGTCTTTAATGAGATGACCTCTTCTGGCACTCATTCCAAGTGTCCACCCTCTCTGTGAAGAAGTGCTTCCTGACCTCCTCCTAAACATCCCACCCTCCAACTTAAGACTGTGCCCCTTGTGTTATGGTTGCCACCAGCTTAAAGAGACTTTCCTTATCAACCTTATTTATCCTTTCAAGTACTTGAAGGTCCCAATCATGTTCCTCTCTCTCTCTCTCTCCTGTCTTCCAGTGAGTACATGTTCAGTGCCCTCAACCTCTCCTCGTATGCCTTACCCTGCTGACCATCTGTCATCTTTGTAGCCCTCCTCTGGACATTCTCCAGCAGGTTAATGTCCTTTTGAGGTGTGGGCACCAGTACTGAATTCCATACTCTAGATATGGCCTTACCAGTGAGCAGATAAGTCAACTTCCAGGGCAAGTGCTGTTTTAGGTATCATGTGTAATACTATATAGTAGTTATTTATTTGTTTTTTAGCCAGCTAGGGTACAATAGTCAAGTGAATGCCAATTTTAAAATGTATGACCCAGGAGAGTACAGTGGAAGACAAGACACAGTTAGCAGCAACAGTTACATGGGTCATCATACAGTTCATAGGTTCATAGTTAAGTATAAGCTCAGGAGGCAAAGCCTATTAATGAGCTCGCCACTCTAGGGCATGATTTTTGTTATATATAATCAAATTTTGAATTACCCATGAATAGATCCAACTGATATTTAAACATATTGATGGTCTTACTTTCTACAACTATGGATAGTAATGTATTCCATAGAGTGACTATTCTTGAGAAAACCACTGACTTTCTTTTAGTTCAGCAATTAACTCCTATAAATTTGAGGTTATGAGATCTTGTTTGTGAAATATAAAAATTAGTTTCTATCCCCAAGGTTTCTGTAAGGCCTGGTTCTCTTCTGACTTTATAAGCTAAACAAAGGTCACCTCTAAGCTGTCTATATTGGACAGAGTATAGGTCAATTTTTAATCTTTCTCCGTAGTTAATATCTTCCATTCCTTTGATTAGTTTTGTCATTTTCTTTGAACCCTTCTATTTGTTTCTTACTCAATTGTAGTAGGTGTGCAAAGGAGCACAGTAATCCAGATGTGATCTTACTAAACTAATATAAAGTGGTAGGATAACCTGGGATTGTCTGCTTTTAATATTTTTCCATATACATCCTATAATTCTTTGCATTTCTAACTTTTAGTATTGTGTTATTCTCAAAGTTAAGCTTATTATCTATAGTTACTCTAAGGTCTTTTTCTCAAAATCTGTTTCTTGTAATTTTGAGTTATTAAGTAAATAATTATTTTCATGTTATTGTGACCTAAATGCATTACTTACATTTTAGTTCATTAAACATCATTTTACTTTTTGTGCCCATACTTTAGTCCTTTGAAAAGCTTTAATTGCCTCACTGGAGTTAATAATGCAGCCTATCTTGCAATCATCTGCGTATTTTGAAATCCAGACGTTATCAGTTGTTTGCATTGATTTACTCAAAACATTAAATAGTACAGGGCCCAACACAGAGCACTCCACTAGTCACCTCAGCCCATGTTGACTTGACACCTTTTATTGATGTACATTGACGTCGATTATACAGCCATGATTCAATCCATTTTATTAAAGTATACGGAAATTTTAGCTTAATTAGTTGATCTAATAATATTTTATGATAAACTTTGTTGAATGCTTTTGCTAAGTCTAGAAATACTATATCAACTGGAAGACCTGCATCCAGGGCTGCACTAACATTCTCAAAAAGTGTAATTGATTTGTCAGGCAGGACCTTCCCTTAATGAACCCATGCTGAGTTATATCTTGTAAGTTATTTTGTTTTATATGATGTTCTAATCTACTTAGGATTAACCTTTCTAGTATCTTTCCGATTACTGATGTTAAACTGACTGGTCGATAATTTGATGGTATAGTTTTGTCACCAGTTTTAAATATGGGGATAACCTCTGCTTCCTTCCAGGCTGAGGCACTTTCTCCTGTTTCCAGCGATAAGTTAAATAATTTACACAAGGGCCTGCCATATTATTTGCTATTTTCTTTAGAAATCTGGGGTGAATTCCATCTGGTCCAGCTGATGAATTAATTTAACATTTTGCACTTCCCATGACTTCTTCAGTTGTTATAGACTCAGTCTTATCATTATTGTAATCTGTAATTGAACTATTAAATTGTTCTTTATCAGTGAATGTTGTAAGAAAATAACTGTTAAATTCCTCAGCCATCTAAGTTTCATCATTAATAATACCTGTATTAGTCTTCAAAGGACTTATTGTAGTCTTGGAACCACGTAGTGAACCAACATAATTATAGAATTGCTTTCTTGTTATCAAGTGTATCTCTTGCTAATTTATTTTCTATATCTATCTTAGCTTTCCTAATATTTTGTTTAGCTTGGTAGGAATATTTTTTGTATTTATCCCATATATTTTGAGATGGTTGATTCTTATATTTCTTATAATATTTATATTTTTTTTATTAATCTTTTAATTTTGTTGTTCCACTATACTGATTTCTAATTCCATTTATATTTCTTCCTGTTTGGGACCCAATTATCCAAACAGTAGTTAATTTTGGCCATTATTAGTGACCACACTTGATCAACATCAAGGCTTGCTAGTTCTGCATTCCAGTCCCATGATGATAGATATTGATTTATTTCATCAGTATTTAGCTCTGTTATAATCCTTAATTTTAGTAATCCCTTGGTTTCTATAGATCTGGATTGTATATGGAACAGGATCATTTATGATCACTATTTCCAAGGGTCCTAGGACTTTGGGTTCATATACTGCTGACCTCATGTCTGTTAAAACAATATCCAAGACATTATTTTCTCTAGTCTGTTCCTGTATTATTTGATCCAGATCATGATTAACAACTAATTCCTGGAAATAATTTTCTATTGTTCCAGTAGCACTATGTTTTGCCCAATCAATATTAGGACAATTTAAATCCCCATTAATATGTAATTTTAGTAGGTACGAAATTATTAATTAATCTGAGAAATTCAATATTCTTTCATTACTTAGATTTGGTGGTCTATAGGCCAGACCTATATATAATTTTGTATTTGTTAAAACTGAAGTTAAATCTATTTCTACCCAAATCATTTCTTTGTCTCCTGTTTGGGGAGAAATGCAGTGTGATGTAAAATTCTCTGAAATATACAATGCTATCCCCCTTGTTTATCCTTCCTATTATTAGTTATTTTGTTAAAACCAGGAATGTTAGTATTCCAACTATCCTCACAAACTATGTTTCAGTTACCCGCAGATATCAATTTTGTTCTTTTTGATTATGTATTCTAACTCATCCATTTTATGGAGAAGACTTTGAACATTGAGTAATAAAACATTTATCTCCTTATTATTTTTTGGTTTAGTGAGGTTCATCTAAAGACACATTTTTAAAACATTTAAAGATGAACTTAATTCTAGATTTGTACCCTTTTCATATAAACAAACAGCCCTCTCCGTATTAGTTTAAATGTTTATCAAGGGAGGTGACAAAATGTTTCCTAAAAGATCATTCCCAGATTTGCTTAAATGCAGTCCATCGTTGGAATATAAATTATCTTGCAGGTAGAATTCTTCCCAGTGTGTTTACATTGGATATCCTGCCTTGCGGTCCATATTCTTAATCAGTTGTTAAATGTATGAATTTTCATATTAATTCCATGGGAAGCTTTTGAGATTGGCAGTATCTCAGAGATAATTACTTCACATCCCATATTATTTAGTCGATTGGAGAACCATGTCCTGCTTAATATTAGGGGATCTCTAAACATATTATTTGTTCCAGCCTGTATCAATGCAAGAGGTTTATCACCAAGATTTTTAACCATTGTTGTACACGTTGTTAAATCTGCTATTTTGCCCACTAAATGATGATAATGTCCGATTAGATTTATCTGGATTACATACGAGCCTGTCAAGTCTTCTCATCATTGAATCCTCATTACAGTAAGGCAAGACTAACAACAACAATAATTGATAGCGAGTTAGACCAAAGTAGCAAAATGTGTGTGAAATAACAAGATTTAGGCAACAACTTAGTTACATTTAGGCAAATATAACAAAACAGAAAGGTACAGTACAGTAAAGACAATTCTCGACTGAGTGTACAAGTAAATAGTTCTGTAGTGCCTTTCATAGGAGAGTTTAGTGGGGCACTTAGTTGTACTAGAAGGAATGGCGTTCCAGAGCCTAGAGCCAAAGGATGACTAGGCCTGTTCACCCATTTTGGTGGTGCATTTCTGAACAATGAGGGTGAGGTTCATCCCGGTTGATGAATCCCTGGACGTCCATGGCAGTATGGCCCAGTGAATTTCCTACAGGACCTCTATACCTGGTTGGTGGGATGAACTTGGCTTAAAGATGTCCAGCCAATCATTACATTCAGGTGGAACTGCCAGAGTGTGGATGTCAACCATATACCACGCCTAGAACTACAGTTACAGGTGAGTAACCTAGCCTTCAATTATATCAAGCCCAGTACTACGCTGAGGGACAGAGTCGAGGGAGGAGGATGAGTACTTTTCTTCTGGTGATAATTTTCATCAAAATGTGGGGTAGGACTGGGGCACCAGAAAGTCAGCTGTGATTACTGGGGCAGAGGGGCAGCCAGAAGAGTAAACAAAGACATGATCAATGTTTGTCATCTACTGAGTTATCTGCACTGAAAACCCAAAAGACCTGAAGGGGTGTGTGGCACTATCTTCCATCTGTTGCCAGTACCCGCTAGAGAGACTTTGGAGGTCATAAGTTTGGGAGTACAACAAGCCCCATGCATTAGCGATTTTACCAATATTGCTCTGCTGTTGCTGTTGAATAGTTTACTGCTATTTACTCCTGCTGCTGCTTGCTTATATATTCTACTGCTGCTGAATGAAACTCGCTCTGCTATGAACATTTGTAGTTGCTGCTAATTGTTTCTGCTGCCTGTGAACTGGAGCTAATGCCTGCTGCATGTATCTTTACTAGCCATTTGAATTCTGACAGCTTGGCACTCTGGCTGTGTGCTGTATATAAGCCTGTTTAGTATTCTGTTTCCACAGTTTCCTGGCTTGGTTTCCATAGTACCAGACACCTGCTCTGGCCCTGCTTGAAGCCACGCCCCTTCCCCTGTTGGTGGTAGCAGCCCAAGTATGTGGAGTTCAGGATTTAAAACACCAAGTTAGTAGGCAGCATGCGGTGTCTACATAACTGCTGCCAGTTGCAGCAAAGTGCATCAGAGTCAGTGGAGTCTGTGGAAGCTGTGGGAGTCTGGGTCAGAAGTCTTGTAATGTATTTGTAGGCTGAGCTTTGAGGCTTAAGTCATGGCTAGGTTTTTTATTTTGTTGAGTTGTATTAGTTTTCTGTATGGTGGGTTGGTATGAGGTGATTTATTAGGGGTTAAAGTTTCCATGGTGCTGCCAGAGACGAGTGGGCTGATTATGACTTTACAATGTCTAATCTGTGTATGGATTCTTGTAGATCATGGAACATCATTATTTATCAGGAGTTAAGATGTTTGAAATTAGAGGTGTGGTTAAATTTTGACAAATGCAACAACATTTATTTTATAGTCTGGTGTTTGGAGGACAGCCCTTATGTTTAAATGTCTTTTATTAATGCTTTTGGGGTATATTGAAACAAATCCGGGTCCCTTATCTACAAGTTATGTGTCATCTAGGTTAACCCCCATCAAAGTCATGGTTTTAAAATTGTGCATTTCAATGTTAGAAGTTTAATCCTAAACTAGCTGAACTTGAGCATTTTTCATTATCATCAGCCAGATATTATGGTTGTTTTGAAACCTGGCTGAAATCATCAACTTTAATGATGTGTATGTACAAAGTTATAATTTCTTTAGAGCTGATTAAGGGTAAAAAGAAGGGTGGGGTGCCGCTTAGTTTAAGGAGCACTTGCAGCTGAATGTCTTGGGTGCCGTAAGAGACTGATTGTTTAAATGATTGGTTACTTCTCCGACTCATGTTGGGTGGTAAGAACGTCCTAATAATTGGTTGTTTACATAATCCTCCTCAAAGTGATATTGATGGGCTTAAGTCATATTTAGAAATCTCTCCATATATCTCATTTAATGATGTGTTTTTGGTGCTATTAATTGAAATTGGCTTTTGAGAGATAGTTTGGGGCTTGACAATCTCACTGCAGTCTTACGGCTTAACTAAAAGCATGTGGGGCATAAGTAGGCGTAAGCCATCTAGAATACCCCACAAGTTTTTGTGGAACATTTGAAGGCTCAGTAAGTGATTAACCACGTGTCTAAACCCTTTTAAATGTTTCAAATGTTTTCCTATCAGCTAAATCTTGTGGGAGTTTGTTCAGCAGTCTTGGGGCCCTTATTGAGAAGTAGTTTAGCCTTTTAGTTGATTTTGCTTTTCCTACCTCAAGTTGTTTAGATTGGAGTCTTGGTACCAATTTTCTGTTAGAATAACATGCATTGTTGCATTAAGGACGGTGTTTGTAATGTTTGAAGAGGAATAAAAAGATCTCCTCTCTGGCTACATGGTTCAAGGGTACAGGCCAATTTCAAACATCTGTTGTGAAAGTCCAAGTGTGATAAGTGGGGAACCATTTTGGTGGCTCTTTTCTGTATTTGCTGTACCCCATCTATGTCTTTTCTTAGGCATGGGTTCCAAAATGGCGATACATAGTCGGAATATGGCCTGATGTAGGTTCTGTAAAGTGGGATTATACACTCTTAAGTCTTTATAATAAATGCACGGTCTATCCTTCCTAGAAGTGCTTTTGAGTTTTTTACTAACTTGTTACCATGATCAGTGGAAGTAAGTTTATTTTAACTGTGATACCAAGATCTTTTCACTGTTTGATACTTTGTTAATATTATTAAGTTGATAAATCTTCATTGGGTTATTTTTTCTGAGATGGAGTACGAGTGCATTTTCGGTGTTAAAGTCCATCTAGTTTATGCTGGCCCAATTCATGTTAGCAAGGTCATTGATTAGTTGATTTGTGTGGTTTACAGAATCTACACTCCCACCCAGTTTTGTCATCAGCAAATTTAGATAATATGTTATTTGAGCTAATTTGCATGTCGGATATGTATAGATTGAACAGTGTTAGTCCAAGGACAGAGCCCTGAGGATTCCACTAGTCACCTCCCCACTCTCAGATAGTACTCCATTAATTCTTATCCACTGGGCTCTACCAGTCAACCAATTGTCAACCCAGGTAACTAGGTTGGTGAGGAGTCCAAAATATAGAAGTTTGTTGATTAATTTGATATGTGACACTGGTCAAGGCCTTACTGTAATCTAAGAGGATAACATCCATTGGAATGTTGGGAGTCTAACCCATAGTTTATGTTATTGTAAAAAGCTGTGAGATTAGAAGTACATGAATCACCCTGTTTAAAGCCATGTTGTGTAGTGTCATTAATGTTAATAATTGAAGTTCGGATTCTAGTATGGTTGTGATTATTTTCTCTAGTAGTTTGCATGGAACTGAGGTCAGGCTGATGGGACAGTAATTTACTGGTTAGATCAGTATCCTTTTAAACATGGGTATTACATAGGCCTTTAACCAGTCAAGGGACACCGTGGATTCCTCCAGAGATTTATTAAATATTATGGTTAGTGGAAAGTTTATAGCTTGCAGTTTGATTAGAAATCTGGGACTAATACCGTCCGTCCTGCACTACTTATTCTGTTTAGTGTTTTTAATGCTTCTTCTATGTGTTTTTAGTTATTAGGAATGATTTAGATTTGTTTTTGTTATTGTAGGATTTGGGTGTGTACCCTTTTTGAAAATACCGAACAGAGTATTGATTGAGCTTGTCAGCTGTGTCTTTGTCAGTTGTAATTAGGGTATTGTTAATTTTAATGGGCCAACTTGTCTGGTATTTCCTTTTTTATTTTAATTTAAATATGCAAATAGTGATTTGTGTCCATCCTTAGTGTGTGCAATTTTAAATTCTAGGTTGCATTTGGCCAAGTGGATTGCTTGTTTAAGGTTTTTTACTGAAGCCGGAAGAGCAATAGAGATTTTTCTTTTTGTTGTGGAGACATTTCTTTAGTTTTTGAAAAATGCTTTTTTTGTGAGTGAGTAATTTCATTATATGATCATTTAGCCAAGTGGGTATCTGCTCTTTATTGTTGTATTTATTTTCATGGGAACATGCTTAGTCTCAAGGTTCAAAATAGTGTTTTGAAGTAATTCCAGAATTCCTCAGTCATGAGGGTGATATATATTTCCCATGGTTTATTATTTAGATATCTATTTATAGTTTTAAAGTTGGTTTTATCATAATTTTTAAGAATGTGTTATTGGTGGTGTGTTGTTGACAATGTGTTAGACTAAAGAATATTGATTTGTGGTCACTATTACCCAGGGGTCAGACAGGAAAGATTAGAAATGTTGTTGTCAGGGGTGATCATTAAGAGGTCTAATACATTGTTGCGCCTGGTGGTTCATTGATTAGTTGGTCAAGTCTGAGGTAAATTATAGCAGAAAGAAAATTTTTCTCAGATGTAGAACTCCTGATAGGGTTTCCAGTTTATAGAGGGTAGGTTAAGGTCACCCAGTATTAAGATGTTCCCTTTGTTTGCAACATTTTTAATTTCTTCTAGTAAGGTGTCAGTATAACCTGAATTTGCATTTGGAGGCCAATAGCATGTGCCTAGTGATATCTGAGGCGCCCTTGAGTTGGACATTAACCCATAAGCTTTCAGTAGAAGTCTGAATAGTGTCTTCATATGAGGGGATGTCATTTCTTATGTACATATAGACTCCACCGCCTTTGGTCTGTACTGTCTTTTGGTAAAGCTTAAACCCAGGGATGTTTTGACCATTCTGATTCGGTATCCACCAGATTTCTGTTATTGATATGATGTCTAAATTTAACAGGTGGCATTTAGCTTCTAAGTCTGCAATTTTGAGTGTATTTAATGATCTGGCGTTAAGTGAGGCACATTACATTGTTCTTGTGTATATGATCTGGATGTTAGAGACTTGGATCCAAGTCCATTCTCCCCTTTGCTGCTAGTTTAAATAATTTGTAATGAATGAGGCAATTCTTTTACCCAGGATGGTACTTCCTCTCCTGCTTAGATGTAGTCCATCCTAGCAGAAAAGGATGGCCTCTAATGGAAATTTTCCCAGTGGGTTAAGCATGAAATGTTCTGTTTGAGGCACCATTTTGAAGCCACTCATTCAGTGCCTTAATTTTATTTGTTTTATAGGGGTGGCTCTAGGTACTGGAAGGCCCTCTGAGAAACAGACATCACATCCCTTTTCCACTAGGATATTGTGTAGGGCTACAAAGTCATTTTAAGCTCAGTTAGAGTTGTCCTGTTGATGTCGTTTGTGCCGCTGTATGATCACTAATGCATTGTTTGTTTGTTCATTAAATAGCTTATTGGTCATTTTGTGATATCAGATATTCTAGCCCCCTGTAACTAGAGCAAGTGCGATTGTGTTTATCAGGGTTGCATATTAACCTGTCTGTGTGTTTAATGATGGCATCTCCTAACACAAATATAGGTTTTGGATTGCTGGTTGGTTTGTAGGTTTTATTTGTGGCTGGATTGTGCTGATTGCTAGTGTATGAGCAATATAAAAGGCTTTGTTTAGACATAGAAGTGATTGGTAGTGATTTGGGTCTGTTACTAGAGTTTGAGTGGGTGTTTGGCATTCCAATTGTTAAATCACTGACATCTGGTTCTGTATTTTGGTCTGTGGGGTCATCTTTAGTTTTAAGGGGTCAAATTTGTTGTGTAGGGAAGGATTGGTTTACTGGTGCATATCTGTCCTCCTTTCCTTTTTGTTTTGTGTTTGGGCACTATTGCCCAAGTGTCATCAACTGCTGTATGTTGAGGTAATATATCCTCATTGTGTATAGATTCTGAATTTATGGGAGGTGTTAACTCCAGATTGTATACCATTGAATCTATATATTTTCAAGGTCTGCTATGTCAGAGTTATCTGACACCCTGGTCTGGAGCCTCATTAGTTCTTGTTGTAGTGTGTCAATCAGCAGACACTTGTCACAGATAAATCCCTGGACCTGATCCCCAAGGTCAAACAGGGTACATATTTGGCAGCAGTTGCCAGGAATTTCATTACTTGAAGTCTTGGAGACCTCCGTTTATACAAGTTTGGTATAGACAAGATAATGCCTCCAGAAATGGTAATTTACTTACAGGCCCCGTGTCCCTGCTGCCCGGCTGGCCAGCGGCACGGCACGGAAATACTCGCAGGGTGTTGCAATATGTACCCGCCAACGGAAGTGACATCACAGATACTTCAGTTTTGCGTTATACTCGAGATGTAAATAGCACAGTTTAAACAGTCAAAGCAGTATATTTGGGCTGGGGTTCGTTGGTTCCCCGGTTTCGATTATTCTTTGGAAGAACATTATGAGCCGGAATGGGAGGAAGAAGAGTTTGACGATGATGAGGATGAGGACAGTGGAGAAGGTCTGGATGAGCCCATTGAACGGACATCTCCTCAGACAGACCTTCAGGAGTTTCCTCCCAGGCTTTCTGAGTCCCCTTCCCACTTTATATTTTACAGGAATGTGGCTGATACCCTCCAGCAACCTGGTGAAAATGCAAAGAAGATGTTTTACAGGGAGCAGTTTATGGCTAATTGGGCAGATCTCAGGAAGTTCTGGGATAACGTAAATTTGTTATTGTCTCCCAAAACTAAAAATGTGGTTGATATGTTGAAAGTAAATGATGATGTGGTAACTGATCTAGCCAAGATAGCTAATTTATTTAATGCTATGTTTACTGACTTATCAAGTAATAGGACAAATTTATCTATCTAAGATGTCTTTTACAAAGAGGATGTTCAGGTGGAGAGACCTAAATTTTACTTTAGGAAATTGAGTGTCAGGAAATTTTTAACTTTTGTGTACGCTTGCCTGATATGTTTAGTGATTGTGGGAGCAGATTGGATGCAAAGTTTCTAAAGTTAGAATTCCAGAAAGGAGGACAGATATGCACCAGTAAACCAATCCTTCCCTACTTGTAGACCTACTTTGCTTTATTTTTAATTTATCATTATCATTTGGTCAGTTTTGTCTGAGTGGAAGTGTAAGAGGTAGTTCCTATCCCTAAGAAATCACATGCTGTACTTTTGGACAATTTGGACTCATTTCAATTCTGAATCTATTGAGTAAATTATTGGAGAAGGCTGTGTCCAATCAGATTAAGGCATATTTGGATATTTAAAATTTACTTTGTCCACAACAGCATGGATTCCATGAGTCAGGTTCTACAAACACCATCCTGAGGGCTTTGAAGATGTCCTTATGACTGGGGCAGTATTGTGGACCTGACCCCAAGGCATTTGATTTGATTGCATGTGATTTGATTTCCTTTAAGTTAGATGCTATTGTTTTTAAAGAATATTGTTTCTTGGGTTAATGATTATTTGTTGAACCACAGACAGTATGTTAATATTAAGGCTTTGGATTCTCAGGTTTCCTCTATAAGTTGTGGTATAGCTCAGGGGTCCATTATGGGCCCTTTGCTTCGTTGCTTGTTAATCAACTACCTTCACAGTGTAAGGCCAGTGATACAATTTTATACGTGGATGATTTGATTATTCTTCTCAAGTTAGCTCACTATCTGTTTTATCTGTTACTCTTGAACATGACTTTGGGATGTTTGTGGTTTTGAATAATTCTATGATTTTGAATTCTAAAAACAAAATCAATTTTATTTGGTACATCTGCAGTGTTGAAAGATAGCCCAAGTTTGATGCATCAGGATTTGGAAGGTGCTGCAATAGAACAAGTGACTCAATTTAAATATTTAGCTGTATTGCTTGATTCTGGGCTAACTATTCTCTTCAAATTAAATATGTTAGTAATGTTATTATTCAGGAACTGGGAATTTTATAAATTTAGATCTTTTTTTTCATTGGAAATCAGAAAATCTGCCTTTGAGAAATGGTCATAACCAGAAATGCGTAGGTATATTATTTGTATAATAAATTACCTTTTTATACTGCAGTCAGTTTATCTGTGGTGGTGAGTGCCTGGTTTGCTTTGCACTAGTATTCTGATTTTACTAGTAGCACCTCAACCATGTGCAAGCCCTTGGTGTGTTTGACAAACCAGAAAATCAGTTGTTCTGGGTTCGTTGCTTCTGCATTTTGATTACGTGTCATATCTTTATTTAAATTTGAGTTGCAAAGGGTTTAATGTGTCTGTCATATACAAATAATACATATCAGTTTATTCTGTCTGCTCCATATCGAACTCATCATTGTGATCTTTATTTACAGTTAGGATGGTTGTCTTCTAGAGCTAGGATTGATTATTGTTTTGGTTTGGTTTATAAATCCATTTTCCTTTGGATTTATTTCTTTGATTTGATTTCTGTCCATCTAGTGCTTTCCAAACTCAGATCTGCTAATGGTATATTATTGAATTAAATTCCTCATAAACACAAGTATGTTTTATTTTCCTTTTCTATCATAGCACCCTCATTTTGAATGTTCTACCTGCATCTCTCACTCTACATCAACTCTTTCCTGTATTAAGTTTATTTTAAACAATTTTTATTACAAAATAATGTGTGTAAATGTGTTAATTTTATACTGTATATGTTGTTATAAGTTTTGCTGTTTGTTGTAAGTTTGTAATTTGTTGTTACTGGTTGTCTCTAGGTCAGACCTAAAAAAGGACTCGCCCAGTGTCCCAACCTGGTTAACAAATAAATAAATAAAAAAAATAAAAATGAAGTGATCATTGAAGGCATTGGCAATGGTGACATGGTTATTACATTGGACTGCATTAATTGTGATGTCACCTTGGGATGATTTGGTGTACCCACCAATAAGACCTTTGATTTGCCCCCAAAGCACCTTGAGTTGCCTGTGGAGGCCAGTATTCTCTTTGCAAAGGAGCTCTTGACAGAGTGGGTAGCTTTTTTGCATTGGTTTTGGAGATTTCTATAGGCTAACCTCAGCACCCTTAATGTCCAGCTAATCATAACATTGTTTTGTTAAACTTTAGGGAAAAAAAAAAAATAATAAATGGAAAGACAGTTGCGAAAAATTACAAGTGGGAGATTTTAATAGTATTAGAGAAGAACTGTCAAGATAGGACTGGGCCTCATGAAATCAAACTACTGAACAGCTCTGGACAAGGATTAAAGATAAAATACTAGCCGGGGGACAGATATGCACCAAATAAGACCCTATACAGCAAAAGGATAAACTACCGATATGGTTAACAGGGTCAGAAAACACCTAAATAATAAAAAGGGCATATAAAGCAATGAAGAAGGACAATAACTCATATAACATCAATAGGTACAAATAACAGTTGTGAGCAAGTAAGCAGTGTATCAAAGCAGAAAATACTGTAAAAGGGTAGAATTTAGGCTGGCACATATAAGGACAATGTAAATTGTTCTCTGCATATATTAATAACAAAACAATAGATAGGACAGTAGGGCCAATTAAGACAGGAGGTACAAAATGTATCAATCCAGCAGCACAGGCACAAATATTTAATGAGTATTTTTGTTCTGTGTATGAATAGAAAAAAGATACTTGATTTATTAAACCACCAGAGCCAGCTGGATCCATCCGTTAAAATCACTAAATCTGAGGTAAGTGAGAAATTAAAATATGTAAAAATAGACAAATCTGCAGGACCTGATAGATTACTCCCCAGGTTAATAAAGGAAATAGGTAAATGGTTGGTAGACCTGCTAGAAAAGATATACAATACGTCATTGGAGTCTGGAGATGTGCCTGAGGATTGAGGACTGCTGTGGTTGTCCCCATATTTAGAAAGGTAGATAAGGTGATGTGGGCAATTACAGGCCCATTAGCCTCACGGTGATCCTGGGCAAACTGCTGGAAGTAATCATTAAGGACAGGTTGGAACAGGAGATACAGGCAAATAATTTACACGATCATACACAACACGATTTAAAACATAGATCGATTTGACTAACACACTGGAGTTTTGAAACATGTTGACAATAAACTCTACAACAAACTACCAGTAGATGTCTTAAATACTTAGATTTTAAAACAGCATTTCACGGGTACCACATGCTATGTTAATAAACAAAATGCAGACTCTTGGTATCAACCCAACACTTGTCAAATGGGTTGATTCATGGTTCAACAGTAGGACACAGAAAGTTAAATTAGAGGTTACAAGTCTGAGATGGGGTTTATGATGGCGCTGTCCCCAGGGATCAGTGCTTGGACCTGTATTGTTTGACTATTTATCTCTGAAATGAATAAAGGTATCAATAACATTTGTATCAGGTTTGCAGATGATTCCAAGTTAGGAGCAGAGGTCAATATAACAACACAAGAGTAGACACTCTAAGAAATTACCTAAAATTATTGGAAAATTGGGCAGCAGATAACGGTACAGTATTTATGTTAATACCAGTAAATGTGTGGTAATGCACCAGGGGCTGATAATAAAAGAGCGCTTACACACTAGTTGGAGTTGCACTGAAGGCAGTAGAAAGTGAAAACATAAAACATAGGGATTTGACAGATAAGGACCGCTGGCCCACCCAGTCTGCCCATTTCCCTACCTACTGGATAAGCTGCAGATCCTAGTTAACCAGCAGCCTACTTCTTCCTACCCCCACCCCAGAATTGCCTTATGACTATCCCATGCATGCTTGAATTCCACCACTGATTTTGACTCCACAACCTCCTCCGAAGGCCGCTCCATGCATCCACAACCCTCTCTGTGAAAAAATACTTCCTTAAATTACCTCTGAGCCGCCCTCTCTATCTTCAAATTGTGCCCTCTTGTTCTTGCACACACCTCTTTTGAAAGATGCTACCCTCTTGGACTTTGTTGATTCCCTTGAGGTACTTGAAAGTTTCTATCATGTCCCCCTCTCCTCCTTTCCTCGGAGGCTATACATATTAAGCTCCTTAAGTCTCTTCATGTGTCTTCCGTGCAGACCCTGCACCATTTTAGTTGCCCTCCTCTGGACAGCTTCCATCCTGTCTATGTCTTTGCGGAGATTGGGTCTCCAGAGACTGCACACAGCCTGGGAATACTGATTATAGCGATCTCACTTTTAGCGGTCAGTGTAATGTGGTTATGCCACTATACAGGGCTTATGTGAAGCCACACATGGACTACTGTACACCATTGTGGAGCCCATACTTGAGGAGGGATGTAAATAACCTTGAAAGGGTCCAAAGAAAGGTGACCAAAATGATCGATTGGACTGGGAAATATGGACTATGATTCTAGATTACGCAGTCTAAATCTGTATTCCCTGGAACTAAGATGAACCAGGGTGATTTGCTACATATGTATAAGGTGTCCAGAGATGTAAGCTTTACAACCTAGGCCTAGTACTACATGGTAGGAATATATAGCTAAGAAGTCATACATTTTCAACTACAATTAACTACCCTAAGAATAATGCAGGAGGTATTTCTACACACAAAGGATCATTCGCTATGGAATGATCTCCCAAGGGATGTGGTAGAGGTAAATAACTTCCAGGCATTTAAGGTAAAACTGGAGAAGCACTTGCTTACTAATAATGGTGAACAATTGACCCATTAGAGCAGGAGATAGACGGTATGGGCTAATGCCTTCTGTCTATCTTATACTGTACTTCTAGTATTGAACCAGTCCTGAGGACTAGAGGTGACCATGTATGCTGCCCAGCAGTGATCTCTGTCTTTATAGAGGGAAAGTGGGTTACTGCAACCACTGGGTTACTATGCATTCTAACCTTCTCTTAGTTTGGGGGGACGAGCCAGTCCTGCAGGCTGGTAATAGATACTGTCTGGTAGAAAATCTTCTAGTAACAAAAGGAGAAATGAAAATACAAATGAAAAGTGACAGCTGGCTACATTTGAAAATTAGTAACAATTTATGTCTTCAGTTTTGGCAGTACTAGCTATTAAAGAGCATGTGGCATCTCTGGAAAAATCTTTGAATATAGATTATAAAATGGGCAATGGAAACCAAGAAATGTCATTGGTCAGATATGATCACATAACCATGTGTTAGTACCCACACCTGTACAGATCAGAAATGCTTACGTTTCTAAACCTCATTTCTAAGTTTTAGAATGAAAAGTTCAGGACAGTCATTTTACAATTTCAATAAGGCCCTCTAGGATGGGTTTAAATGTTGGATAACAGCACTTCTTTGCTACTCAGACCCTCGGACCTACCTCTTGTCTCACTTCTTAAGGTATGCCATTTTCCCCACAATAACATACCCTTTTAAGACTTATTGCTTGACTGACTTGTAATTCTTTTTATATTACAAATAAGGAAAATGTATGGATGACTATGCACAACAAGCCTGTGTTTTCATCGAGGGGTTGTGATAACTGCATACGGACCTCGAGGCAAAGATCAAGTGTGCCATGCTGTTATCATTATCTCAGCTCTGAGGTAGAAACACAGGACGAGTTGTGTATGTTCACCCTGTTTTGTTTGTTACAGTATGTGGTTTAAAAAATAATTACTATGCAGCACATTGAGTGCACCTCCCCCAAGTCAGGACTTTGTCTTTGCCCTTTTTTTTAAATCTGTTTCCTCTGATCCCTTTCTCCCACCCCTAGCCTACTAGTTGAGGAAATTGCCACTGATATTTTTTCATAAAAGCGGCAGGAGTGAGCACAATGGGAAGTGAGTGCAGTGAAACTTGATTAGAACTGTAGAGTGCTGTTAGAAACTGAAAGCAGCGGAGAGGGGAGCACAGGTGAGGTTGATGATAGCATGTTAGAACAACTTTTAGAATGTGCACAACAGCATTTGAGCAGTTGCTGATTTCCAAACATAATAAGGGCTAACCATATACTGTGTATGTTTTGTATTCATCTTCCCTCCTTATCTGTTTGCACATACAGTGTGATGTTTTTAGAAATAGTTAATCTTAACTGAACATTTAGAAACTTATGTGTAAATGTGCTATTGTGAAATGTTAAACTAACCATCCCCACAGGGATCAGTGCTGGGACGGTCCTATTCAGCATCTTTATCAGTGAAATGCAGGGGCCTAGAAGGCAGAATTTCCTGTTTGCTGATGACACGGAAGCTCTGTAACAGAGTGGACATGCGGAGGGTGTAGACAGAATGAGGAGGACCTGCAGAAGCTTGAAGAATGTTCAAGGGTTTGGCAGTTGAAATTTTCAATGCAAAGAAGTGCAAGATGATGCATATGGAGCACAAAACCCTATAACAACATATCAGTTGGGGATGATGATATATCATGCACCAAGCAGAAAAGGACCTTGGAGTTATCATCTCTGATGACCTCAAGGTAGGGAAATAGTGCGACAAGGTAGCAGGTAAAGCAAATAGGATGCTGGGATGCCTAGGCAGGGGCATCACCAGCAGGCAAAGGAGGTCATAATTCCACTATACAAGACACTAGTGAGGCCCCACCTGGAGACCTTACCTACATAAGGACATAGACAGGGTAGAGAATGTTCAGAGGAGGACAGCAAAGATAGTACTGGGATTGCATCACAAGTCCTATGAAGACAGGTTGAAGGACTTAAATATGTACTCCCTGGAGGAGAGAGGGATATGATAGAGACATACAAGTACCTTACAGGGAGGAGCAGGGTGCAGGAACACACTATTTTCCAGCGAAAAAGATGTTTCAGGACAAGAGGGCATGGGATGTAGTTGGAGGAGGGTGATTCAGAGGAAACATGAGGAAGAATTTCTTCACAGAAGGGGTGACGTACAAACAGAATGCCCTGCCAGAGGAAGTGGTGGGGGAAACAATCACAGGATTTAAGAATGCATGGAATAGACATATGGGAATTCTGGAGGTCAGGGGTAAGGGCAACAGACTTCTAGGAAAACATAAGTGAGCTTACAAGCTCAAATGGGCAGACTGGGTGGGCCATAGGCCCTTATCTGCCGACAGTGTCTACATATGTATGTATCCAGACCCTCCAACTGTGCCATTTGTGCCAGTACAATACCGCATTTTAAAGACTGGTACGAATCCTGCCTAGATCGTACCGTGTACCAAAGTTTTGCTGCTTCCTTAAATAATTTTAAATTTTCCCCAAAATCCTTATTTTGTTTCTTTTGTGTAAGCCAGCACAGTCTGAGGTGGGAGCATCTGACAGTCCCCGTAGTAACCAGTGCCCTTGCTGACCACGTATGACACGCTGGCAGAGTGCTCAATACTCACTGTGTGACCCTCAGGAAGCAGCTGAGAGTGCTGCAGACTTGCCCTTTCCCTGACAGTGACTTGACTTGGCGGGGCATACTGTCAATGTCAGAACAGAGAAAATAACTCCCTCAAGACCAGCCCATGCTACGGCAGAAGCGGCGCTTATTTGCAAATATAAAAACCATAATCGTTCACCGCCAAAAGTCAGAGAAACATCACGGAGTGTCTTAGTTACTTCAACTTGACTGCACTTCTCCTATCAGATCCATCTCTGCAGGTGACAGGATGGTGGGACAAATGCCGTGGGGGGTAGTGATGCTCTGGATGGGCAGTACTTGAGGAGCAATGATGACAGTACTGTCTAGGAGTAGTGATAGCAGTACTGCAGGGAAGAATAATAGTGGTACTGTGGGGGCATTGATGCCCTGGCTGGAGCAGTACTAGGGGGCAGTGGTGGCAGTACTGGGGAGACAGTGATGTTGTGGCTGGGCCAGTGCTGCAGAGGAGGGGTGGGAGCGGTGATGGCAGTACTTACACTCTGACAGTACATCACTGTTTCTGAATAAATAAACTTTTGAAGGTCAATGATCGTAGCACTGTGGGGCAGTGATGGCAGATAAGGACCGCTTGGCCCACCAGTCTTCCCATTTCCTACTTATTGGATAAGCTACAGATCCTAGTTAACCAACAGCCTACTTCCTCCTACCCCCACAAGAATTGCTATATGTCTGTTCCATGCATTCTTGAATTTCCCTACTGTTTTTGACCCACAACCTCCTCAGAAGGCCATTCCATGCATCCACTACTCTCTATGTGAAAAAATACCTTCCTTACATTGCCACTGAGCCGTTGCCCGCTACTTCAAATTGTACCCTGTCATAGGGCGTAACTAGTTTCCCATATCAAACTGAGACATTCTGGTTTTCTATTTTTTTTTTTATTGCATCTCTACCTAATCCTGTTTGGTTCTGTTCTCTTTTCAGTCTGTCCTGTAAACACACCTTGCATGTTCTGTTTTTTGTTTTTTTTGCGGACTAGCCATCTGCCATTTTCTTCTTTTCTCTGTTTAGTTTTTTCTTCCTCAACTGTGGATATCATTCTTAATTTAAGTATGGGAACAAGTTCCCCTAAGAGTTTGAGCAGTTAACGTAAAGGAGGTATCAGTATGTGATAAGACACCCTCTCCTCCAGTCTGTCTTACGGATGTGTTGCAGACTTGTGGTTTAAATATATAGCTGTACAGTTTGAAAATACAGAAAGGTAAACTCTGCTTGCACCAAGGCTTTACCAGGGACTGGTAGTATGCTGTAGGAAGCAGCTGGTGCATTTTGTTTATCCTGAGGCATTTATGAGCTATATGAAGGAGAACTCCAAAAGGCAGCCGCTCTCAGAGTCGGTGATGATATTCCAGTAGTAGCATGTATTTATATAGGTAATAACTATTGGGATCCTTTTTACTATTCATTTGGACACCAGAGTGTGTTGTTTCAAATATATCAACTAAAAAGCTTACTTGTGTTTGTGGTGCTTACGGCTCTAACGCCAGCTCCTACGTCTGCTTCATTTTCATCCTCGTTTGTCAGGGATCTCCACTCATTAACTGTTTGTGTCTCTAAGGGCACGCCAGCCAGTTTGTCTGGTTATTTATGGCACTAAATGTAGTGGGAGGAGTTCCTTGAACGAAAGGGGAATAAAGAGATCTTTATATATTCTATTTTATTTTATGATTCAGCTGTTGAATTGGTATATCTACAAGATATAGACATAAATAATAAATGTTGCTGATTATTTGTGTCATTATTCAAGATGTTAATTTGAAATTTTATATTGAAGGAGGAGCTTGCAGGTCACCTGGTGTGCTCTTCTGATTTAAGGTGATTCTGTGTGAGCATAGAAGTCAGTGGAGGTTGGACAGCACAAGGTCCAACAACTCTAGCCTTTTCTAGAGTAGTTATCATTATTTTGTTACTACCTTTGCAATATTTATTTTGTCGCTTTATTGTATGTTCAATTGCCATTTGAATTTTGTTTTCCTGTTAAATAAAAGTGGACAAGAAGTCCTTTTGATTTACTTCATTAAACTGGTGTCCGAGTCATCAATCCCACAAGCCTTCACAACTGGTGTTAGCAGTGGGATTGTGTTTGCTACAGTCTACTTGGCATATTTCAGGCAGCGGATGGACGGCCCAATGATGGAAGACAAGCACAGGCTTACTGAACCAGTGACAAGACCCAAAGGCATGCTGACTAGAAATATGGTGGATAAGCTGGGTGAACCCCTATTACCTGGTCTTATAGATACAAAAGAGAAACGATTAAAGGCAGAACAAGCTGCAGAGGATGACGATGAAGACCAACAGGGGTGCGGCAGGAATCCAGATGGAGGCTGAACCCCGGAACAGATACATGAACTATTGAGATGACTGTGTTTAAAGCAGTTAGCCATGGACAAGGAAAGGAAAAGGAACAAGAACGGAGTGAGCGAAGATGGCTATAACCTGGTATAAAGACTCTGGATCAAGTAATGGAAGCTGTCATTGTTGAACAATTTATAAGAGTGTTGCCTCAGGATGTTCAATTACGGATGAAAGAACACCTACCAGAGACAGCAGAGAAAGTCATTTCTCCGGCCAAAGACTATTTGACAGCCCGACCTTACAGGAAGAAAAACAACCAGACCTCAGCCCCTCGTCATCCACGGTAAGACCCTCCTCTTCTGCTACTACTATAAATAATATTACTGACATTGTTAAGGGTTTTTAGAGCTACACAGAGACCATTTAGACTGGTAAGCAGACATAATATGCGAAACTGCAGTGAGAAGGTCATATTGCCTGGTACTGCCCTAGAAGCGTACTGAGACTGTACATTTGGCCCAGGCTAACATGGGAAAACATATCATCCGGTACAGATTGAACAACAGACAGTCAAGGGATTAATTGACCCTGTGGTAGGCAGACATTGGTACAAGCAGAACTGGTAGAAGGGTGCGAAAGGAGGCTAACAAGACTGGGGTGGTGTGCATTCATGGAGATGTACATTATTATCCCAACAACCTCTGTGGAACTATGAACCTCAGTCGCAACAAGAGAACTTGAAGTGGGCTTAGTCCCACAGTTATCTATCCCTGTGGTATTAAGGCAAGACCATCTGGATTTTGCTTGTTTATCGACTAGCAATTTGACTGCTGTTACTACTAGGGCACAGAGTGAAAAAGAGACAGAATTCCTTATTTTCCTATGAAGAGGACATATTTGGAACCCCAGGAAACATAGAAACATAGTAACATAGTCGTTGACAGCAGATAAGGACCAATAAGGCATATCCAGTCTGCCCATTTCTTTTCTGCCTTATAAATGTGCCATCAGCCTTTGCTCTGTCAGTGGCCTATCTATTCATACTCATCTGTATGGCTCCCTTATGCCTATCCATGCCTGTTTGAAGCCCTGCACTGTATTCATAGCCACCACTTCCTGAGGTAGGCTGTTCCATGCATCCACCACTCTTTCTGTGAAAATAATTTCCTCACATTCCCCTTAATTGGCCTCCTCTAATCCCATGCTGTGTCCTCTTGTCCTGCTGTTTTCTTATATTTAAACATATTAGACTCTTTCACCTTGTTAATGCCCTTAAGGTGTTTGAATGTTTGATTATATCACCTCTCTCCCTCCTTTGCTCAAGGGTATACATATTGAGCTCCATTAATCTCGCCTCGTATGTCTTGGATGCAGTCCCTGTACCATTTGGTTGCCCTTCTCTGGACTGCCTCAATTTGGTTAATGTCCTTGTGAAGGTGTGGCCTCCAGTACTGCACGCAGTATTCAGATGTCGCCTAACCAGTGTCTTGTAAAGAGGATTATTACCTCCTTACAACTTGTGATACCCCTACTAATATACCTAACATCCCTCTAGCCTTACCTACTGCGTTAGAGGTCTGCTTGGATGATTTCAGGTCATCGGTGATGATGCCCAAGTCTCTTTCTTCCTTTGTGACTGCCAACAACTCCTCCCATCCTATAGGTGGTTTCAGGGTTTCTCTTCCCTATGTGCATGATCTTGCACTTCTTTGCATTAAATCCCAGTTGCCACTCTTCTGACCATTTTGCTAGTTTATCCAGATCTCTTCTCATTCTGCCCACCCCATCTAGATCATCTACTCTGTTGCAGATCTTGGTGTCATCTGCAAACAGACAAGCCTTACCCTCTAGTCCATCTGCAATCCCTGAGCCTACCCAGCTTATTTATCAATCTTCTATGTGGAACAGTGTCAAAACTTTGCTGAAGTCAAGGTAGGCGACATCAGCTGCTCCCCCTTGGTCCACCAATCTGGTTACCCAGTCAAAGAAATCTATGAGATTAGTTTGACAGGACCTTCCTTTGTAAACCCATGCTGTTTTGGATCCTGTGCCCTATGGATTCCAGGTGTTGACTATCCTTTCCTTAGGAGCGCCTCCATAATCTTGCCCACTACTGAGGCAAGACTGACTGGTCTGTAGTTCCCTGCCTCCTCCTTGCTGCCACTCTTGTGGAGCGGGATCACATGAGCCCTTCTCCAGTCTTCTGGGGCCTCTTCTGTGCTCAGAGACTCACTAAACAGTTCGGCTAATGGCTCTGCTAGTTCCACCCTTAAGCGCCTTAAGTACCCTGGGATGTATGCCATCAGGTCCCATTGCCTTGTCCACCCTGAGCTTAGCGAGCTCTTGTAGGACCCTTTCTTTTGTGAAGGGAGTAGTGCTCATCTCCCCCCGTGTCCATGGTGCTGAGCTGTGGGCCCTGCCTACCTTCTCTTCAGTAAATACTGAGCAAAAGTATCTATTTAGGATAGATGCTTTTACAGAGTCCTCCTCCTCCTCACATGCCTCCTTTTTCATTTGAGCTTAGCAATACCCCCTCTGGACTTTCTCCTTTCACTAATGTATCTATAGAAAGTCTTGTCACCTTCTTTACTGTTCATGCTGGTGTTTCCTCAGTTTGGGACTTTGCCTGCCTTACTGCCTTCCCTGCTTCCCTTAGGGCAGTTTGGTATGCCTCCCTATCTTCATCCTGCTGTGTTCCTTATATTTCCTGAAGGCCAACCTTTTGGCTCTGACCTTTTTGCTACTGTATTTGAGAACCAAAGTGGTTTCCTTCTTCTTTTGCACTTCCTTTTCTGTCTAACACAATGGGATGTTGCTTCAAGTATTGCATCATAATGCTTGCCCCTTTGCCTGTACCCCTCACCTGTGTTTCTTTTTGCCAAGGCTAGCTTAACTCTGTTGGCCATCTTATCAAAGTCAGCTCCTCTGAAGTCCCATATTTTGCCTTGGAATGGGATGATTTAGATGTAGAGGCCAAATTGAACCATACCATGTGATGGTCACTGACCCCAGGTGACCTTCTACCTGGAGATATGTGATCCCTTCCTGTTAGTCAGTACTAGATCTAGGATAGCCCTGTCTCTTGTGGGTTGTTGTACCAGTTGTTTGAGGCCCTCCCCTGCAGGGAATCCACCATGTGTCTAGTTCTGGCAGATGTTCCTGCTGGTATTGACCAATCTGTATCTGGCATGTTGAAGTCTCCCATTATCAGAACCTCCACTTTAGCTGTCATGTTTTGTATATCTTCTAACAGTAATGTGTCTGTGTCCTCCCCCTGGTCTGGGACTGTAGACAACCCGGTTCTTATGGCTGTCCCATTTCCTGTTTCCATGGTGACCAACAGTTCTTCTGGCTCCTTATGTGTATTCTGAATTTCTGTAGCTTTGATATCTTCAGTGACATACAGGAGCCCTCCACCCCCTTTTTATACCTCGGTCTCTTCTGAACAGTACATAGCCAGGTACTAAAGTCTCCCAAGTGTGGTTACTGGTAAACAACGTCTCACTATTTGCTACTATGTCCAGTTTAGCCTCTGACATTATTGCCTGCAGGTCTGGGATCTTATTTCCCAGGCTGTGAGCATTGTGTACATTGATTTTCCATTGGCCAGATTTTGGTGTGTTAGTTGTTGGGTGAGGAAAGATAGGAAAACAAAAGGGCGTCACCAGGATAAGTTGAAACTGACTTATAAGCATGTCCTGGACCCTGAGATTGTTGAGAAACTGATAATTGATATGTCCAACACTTGTGATTTTGAAAACAAACAAAAGGCTGATTGTACACAATTTTTTATTCACAGGTACTACTTGAATACAGGAAACAAAGGTGGTGGTCCATGGTACACACTAAAGAAAGGTTGTTGTATAGTGTGTACCAACCCAAGAACTGAGAACAAGTGGGTCAACTAATGATGCCTGAGATATAGAGCTCAAATATTACAAGTAGCTCATGATAACCCCATGGCTGGGCATTTGGGGGCAGATGCTAAGTAGAATACTCCATCAATTCTTTTGGCCAGGGATACATAAGCAGGTAGAGAAATATTGCTCAAGTTGTCCAGAGTGTTAGAGAATACCGAAGACAGGACTCAAAGACACTGTTCCCTTACAACCTCATCCCCTCATAAGTACATCTCTTGAATGAGTGGCGATGGTTATAGTGAGCCTGTTGCAGAAGACTAAGAAAGGTAATAGATTTATCTTAGTCTTATGTGACTATAGAACCAAGTACCCTGAGGCTATTCCCTTATGGACAACCACTGCAAATAAAACTGCAGAAGAACTTATTAAGCTCTTTAGCTGTCTAGGTATACCAAAAGAAATGATCACAGACCACGGTACTAATTTTGTTCCCAAATACTAAAATGACTGTATCAAGCTCTTGATATTCATGCCATCTGTACATCTCTTATCATCCACAGACTGATGGCCTTGTTGAAAGGTTCAATCAGACACTCAAGTGGATGTAAAGGAAATATGTTCAGGAAGGCGGTAAAGATTGGGATCTATATCTTCCTTTCCTAATGTGTGCTTGCTGGGAGGTCCTGCAGGCCTCAACAGAATATACCCCTTTGAGTTATTGTACGGTGGAATCCCAGAGGACCCCTGGACATAGGGGTAAGAGGGCAAGAAATAGGTCCCATTACCACTCTCGACTTTCTGACTCAGATGAGACAGGCTGATGAAATATGTAGAAGCAGCCCATAAGAAGGGGTACATCAACAGGAAACAGAAGACCCTATATGACAGAGGGTAGGACATAAAGAGTTTCAGGCAGGAGATGAAATTCTTTTGCTGTTGTCATCTTCTGACCAGAAATTAACCATGAAATGGCAAGGTCCATATACTATTATTAGACAGACTGGACCAGTGACTTATGAGTCGAATTGCCAGATAGATGAGTCAAAAGAAAATATATCCGTCACCCTCCTGAAACCATGGAAAGAAACCCCTAATATGAAACCTTATCATCTCCCTGAAAATCTCCAAGGAGAAGTTATAATTTAAATCCAAAAGATGCAACCGTTAAATGTCATAGAGCCTTCTAAAAGTTACTGGTCCTTCCCCATGGTAATAGTAAGCAAGAAAGAAGGAGGCATTCGACTCTGCCTCGATTTTAGGAAATTGAATATGGTATCTAGTTTTAAATTAGGTGACCACGGTACCGTGGGAGTCCTACTTCTGGAGTCGCGAGGGTACAAGTAGCTCGCGCTCTGCAAACTGATTTAGTTTAGCAGTTGATTGTATAAGCATTATCTAGTGCTGACACACTGCCTGTGACTACCACAAAACCATTTATTTTGTACATTATTTTTACTAATTGTATGTTGTCTGGACATTTGTATTGAGAATATCCTGATCCAGGAAGCAGCTGAGTGTGCTGTAGTTTTCTATGCCCTTGGGAGAAAGTACAGCACTCATGTCAACTGTTCTTTAATATCTGCTATATTTCTGTGTGAAGGGTTCTGTGTTAATTTATACTCACACTATAGTGCACATATTTTGCTGCCTATTTGAGCAGCTTTAAGTTTTAGATTCAGTGACCATGGTATATGTGGAGTCCTACTTCGAATTAGCGGGGTACAAAGTAACTCGTGCTCTGCGAGCAAGCTGACCACGTCTGTATAGTTAAATATAGCTTGAGGTGTAGTCTACCCTTGCCTGCTTCAGATGACTTGCTTTACGTCGTGTTCGTTTATAAAACTGCTTAACACATTAATTTGGATGGTTAGTTTAACTAAACAAATGGCTGACTCAGTTATTACATTGGATGAGGATGTTGGCATGAAATATTTCTAGTGCAATGTACATCATAATGCATTCTCAATTCCGCTACATCATATACTTGTAACAAATGTATTGAAGTTATAGAGTTGAAAGCAGAAATCACATTATTTAACAGCAGAATGTCACTTTTGGAAGAAAATCAAGACTCTATGTTGGAATGCTTCCATTGTCAGATGAGGGATAAATGTTAGCCCCCTCCCGCTATTAGTCTTTCAGTTGTTGATACTTCACCACATATTGATGTTTCTGCATTTTAAGAGTTACCACCAACCTACTCTCCTGTATCAGGTTTACTTAATATAAATGTAAGTTCTACAAATAAGCGAGCAAGAAATGACTTGGGAAAATGACATGTCTGAGAACTGTTTTTAGTACCTAATTCTAAAAATAGAAAGAAAAGTAGAAAGGCAGCTGTATTCTCCTTACCATTATGCAATAGTTTCAGCCCCTAGGTGACATATTTGGTGATATTGCATGTAGTCCTGAAACCTTGTTTATACCCCATACAACCTGTTAATATTTCCACCCATCCGATAATCAAATCCATTTCTTGCCAATTAAATGATTATCCTTTAGCTCCTGTGGATTCTGGCTCTCATGATACCTCCTCTGGTACTTTATCCATAGTGAACATTAATATGGATTTAGATCATGTTCGGAGAAGCAGCAACTTTATGTCGTAGGTGACTCAATGATCAAGCACCTGGATAGGGCTGTGTATATGCCGATAAGGAAAACTGTCGTGTTCTTCATTCAAGGGAGCCTCCATATCTGATATTACGAATATGGTTAATTGCATTATTCACATACTGATAAAACCCTATGGTAATTATACATGCAGGCACAAATAATTTGTATAGAAACTCTCTCCTTTCAATTAAACAGGACTATGTGGCCCTAACCAATAAATTAGTCTCCCTTGGATGTGACATCTGCATTTTGAAATCTTACCATGTCCTGCTGCTTTAAATTTCATTAATGACAACATTTAAATATGTGAATGAATGGTTGCTTAAATGGTGCCTGCGTCAAAACATCAAATGTATTACTTACTGGGAGGAATTCATTGATTGGTTTGAATTGTTTTGTAGTGATGGTTTACATTTGAGTAAAGGGAAATTCTCTTATGGGCAAATTTTTCCAACCTTATTGAGCATAATTTTAACTAAAACCGGGGGCAGGTTTTCCTATTATTAAGAATTATGTCAATACACAAGGAAAACATGGCAGGATTACCTTAACAAATCTAAATTTTATGAGTCTAAATGCAAGGAGTCTGAATAATAAGATGAGTGAACTCATTTCTAGAGTCACATTGTCTAGTACTGACATTGTTTCAATTACTGAAACTTGGTGGGACACTAAGGCAGAATGTGACCCTGTTATTCCTGGTTTTGATACTTATTCCTGTAAATGGGGTGATAGAAGGGAGGTGCCATATCTTTATATTTAAATAAACAGCTTAAGAGTCTCGATATATCTAGACAAATAAAGAAACATGACATTGTTACAGAAAGTATATGGGTCAACTTTAATAATTCCAAATCCTTACCCATTATTCTGGGAACTTGTTATAGGCCTCCAAATTCCTCTGCTGATTACGTAGAGGCTATATTATTAGAAATAGAAACTGCTTGTGATATAGGGGATATTATCCTACTTGGTGATTTAAATCTGCCAGATATTAACTGGTGTGATAATAATGCAAAAACCACTAATAGTAAAAACTTTTAGCTATTTGTGCCCAGCTTCATCTTAATCAGAGTGTCATCCTCCCAACTCAAGGGAATAATCTTTTGGATATAGTTTTACGTCAAGATAGGTTGGATGTGTTTGATGTTTTAAAGAAGCTCCTTTCGGTAATAGTGACCACTCGTCATTTCTTTCAAGTTACAATGTCCAATTGAAATTACGCCTGAGTCTTCATTTACTTATACTTATGAGAAAGCTAACATATCTGATATGAAACATGTATTTGGACAAGTTGATTGGGTGAAAGAACATGCAATACTTCCTTTAGAGGATTATTGTGAGTTATTGTACAATACCTTAACATCGATTAAGGATGAATTCATTCTGTGTAAAATTAAATGTGATAAAGGTAAATTACAGCCTAAATGGATGACAATATCCATAAAACTTATAAAACAAAAGAATAAGAAATATACTAAATTTCTAAAAAGTAAGACCTCTAAAACTGGACTGAATATGTTAAGGTTCAAAATGTTTGTAAGGCTGCTATAAAAAAAACAAAGATGAAATGCTAAATAATTTGGCTATAAAGCTACCAAATCTAATAGTAAGTAATTCTATTCTTATATTAACTCCTTAAAAAACAGTATGAAGTGGGTCCAATACAAGTAAATAATCAGATAATTCAAGATTCTAAGGCAATGGCTGATTTATTTAATTTAAATTTTTGTAAACAATATACACCTTTAGATACTTCATTTGCTAATTCAGGCGTTAATAATTCTGAACATATAACTTTTAAAATTATTGACATTGAAAATAAAATCAAATTACAAAAGGAAAACAAGCATGGAACCAGATCACATTTCTGGACATTTATTATATTTACTCTCTACCTGCTTATTGATTCCATTAAAATTATTGTTTGACTCCTGCTTGATCAGGGTTTTGTTTCTATGCAGTAGAAAAGTGCAAATGTTATTCCCATATATACAAAAGGTCTTAAATCTGATTCCTCTAATTACTGACCTGTTAGTCTTACTTCCCAATCTGTAAGTTATTGGAAAGTTTAATTAAAGACATATTGAATCCTATCTTGAATGATGCGGACTTGGAACAACATGGTTTTAGAAAAGGAAGAGGTTGTCACTCAAACTTGATGTGCTTTTATGATAACATCAGTTCCTTCATTGATTGTTGTCACAACCTCCACTCAGCAGGTCAGGCCCTCTGCTCCCACAGTGCCAACCTCCGAACACAGTGTTGTGAACAGTTAACAGAACAGGGTAACCCTCCTGTCTGTTTTATGGTTAGAATCAACCTTTGGTCTGAAGTTCTTGGAGGATTCAAACTGTAGACATCTTGCTAGCGTATCCACTGTACAGGCTCAGATAATTCTGCTTTTGGGGGATGCCAGATATCTTTTGCCTATGGGCACTTAACCAGGTGTACAAAATGAACCCTTAAAAATTCTATTAAAGACCCTCAGAATAAACGCTTACCTTTTCCCAGTTTGGTAAAACCAGTAAGCTTTGCACAGTGTCAGATTTAACCATATGTGCTTCACTTGTCAAAGAAAGAATTTCAAAGGTACACCAAGTTGTCTCTTAAAATGAGATGTTTACTTAAAATAGATAAAATGTAAAATGTAAAACACAGAACCATATGTCACAAAACATTACAATCACTTAAAAAAAAACAGGTTTAAAAGTGCAGTTTCCTACCAACCATACACTTAGCCTTGCCTAGCTAATGTATTCTTATATTCTTACAGTGCTGAAAGATGTTGTAGCTTCAGAGTCCAAACGTGTGTTTCTAAATGGAATACAGACTGCAGTTTGAAACTGGCTTTTCCAACCTCTTTGCATGAGGTCACCTAGCTCCTCCATGTCAGAATATAAAAAAAATATACAAAACAGGATGTCTCATCTTTCAGAAGGTGACATCAGCAAAACTTGTTTCCCATGTCCTTTTGATCTAGAGTGTCTTCCTGTCTCAAGGACATCAAATGACTTTTATGACTCTCTGCCAGATCTCACTGAGGTGTCATATGCTTTGTGACACCAGTCAATTAACTGGGTTTTCCTGAGGACATCATAAAATGGATATTCCACTTCCTAGGTTTCAAAGCAAACTGAGAAGTTATTTGCATACAGAGATCTGCTGTTTAACATATATCCTGTCTTTTGAACTTATACCTGGGGGGTTATCCCACAGGCTGACACTCAGTAACACATTTTTATATTACAAAAAAACAACATAGAGTAATCAGACCCAGCTGTACAAGCGTCACAATTGTTGCATTCCTTGTGATGTCATCTTTTTAGACTTCAGTAAGGCATTGATGTTATGCCACATTGGGCCTTAGAGGTAAAACTACAAAATTTAAAATAAATCAATACATTATTACATGGATTAAAAACTGGTTAACTGATTGCTGTCAAACAGTGAGTATTAACGGCAGTTTGTCCAATATTAGCTATGTCACTAGTGGAGTTCATGAGGTGATTGCTTGGACCTTGCTTATTTCAGGCTTTCATTTCTGACTCTGACTCAAATTGTTTGTCATCTGCTATAAAATATGCAGATGACATTAAGATCAGTGGTCTTTGCACCAACCTAGATGTTTCTAATATTATACAGCAGGATTTAAACCATATATATGATTGGGTTACTGTTTGGGGAATGAAGCTAAACTTTTCTAAGTGTAAGGTTATGCATTTGGTAATACCAATCCAAAGAAAACATGCATGTTGGGACAACACTTACTTAGTGAGACTACTGATGAAAGAGACCTAGGTATTACTGTCTCAAACAACTTGGATTTTTCAAATTATATAAATGATTCCATAAATAAGGCTAATAAAGTTCTTTGGTCTATTAAATGTAATATTATCTCCAAACATCCTAAAGTGTTAATGCCATTATTCAAGGCATATGTTAGGCCTCATTTGGAATATGTTTCACAGCTCTGGTGTCCCTATAAAAAGCTAATATATACCAACTAGAAAGAGTTCACCGTAGATTCACAAAAATCTTCAAGGTCTGCATCAACTATCATATGAAGAGATTAAGTAAACTTGGTCTGTTTTCCTTAGAAACTCGTAGATCGGGAGGGATCTATTGTTTCTATATGATGTAGTTCAAGATCCTGCCTTACTGGTAGATTTAAGTATAACTTTCAAGGAGTCATTTATAATATTAGAGGCCACCACTTCAATTAATGAGTCAACGTTTTAATAATAATGAAAGAAAATGTTTCTTTACATTAAGAGTGACTAAACCATGGAATAGATCGTCATTGTATGTCATCATAAGTAAAGACAAAGTACAGTTTAAGGCTAGATTAGATAAGTACTTATTATCTGGCAATCAACTGGCATATTATTGATTCTATAAAGCCTTCTTGCTCATTTCTCACCTTAGTATCTAAATTTGATAGCTACCCTATGCCAAGAATCAATGACATAATCGATCGTCTAGGACATGCTCACTGTCTTACTACTCTGGATTTGTCAAAGGGTATTGGCAAATACCCTTGGATGATAATTTCAAAGAAAAACAGCACTCAGCACAGCAATAGGGCTATTTCATTTCTTATGATGCCATTTGGTTTACATGGGGCGCCTGCTATGTTTCAGCAGTTGATGGACCGTATGTTACAACCACACATGGCTTACAGTGCAGCCTATTTAGATGATGTTATTGTTTTTAGTCCAACTTGGCAAGAGCATCTTAGTCATCTGACAGTGGTCTTTCAAGCCCTGAAACAAACCAGCCTTACCAATAATCCTGCAAAGTGTGCTGTAGCCAAGCAGGAAACAAAATACCTTGGATTTGTAATAGGAAAAGGGTATATCAAGCCAGACATAGGTAAAACAGATGCTGTGACTAATAGCCCAAGACCTCTCACCAAAAAGCATGTTAGGTCTTTTCTTGATTTGGCCAGCTACTATTCTGATTTATTCTAGACTTTGCCACATTAGCAAGTCCCTTACTGACCTCACCAAGAAAATAAACCCGACAAAAATAAAGTGGACCCATGAATGTGTGGAGGCTTTTGCAGCATTAAGGATCTATTATGTTCTTCCCCAGTATTGTATTTTCAGAACCTTTTTGGTGCAAGCAGAAGCATCCGCCACAGGTATAAGGGCAGTATTATCGCAGGTCTTGAATGATGAGGAACACCCCATTCCATATATTAGCAGGAAGTTGCATGTCCAGGAAACCAAATATGCAACTATTGAAAAGAATGCTTGGCAGTTTGTTGGGCAATTGAAGCCCTGAAGTTCTATTTATGGGTTCTCAATTTGAACTAATCACAGACCATAATCCGCTTTGTTGGCTCATGGTTATGAAAAATAAAATCCGTGAATCATGAGGTGGTACCTCACACTGAAACCTTATAAATTCACAGTCAGGCATAAAACTGGATCAGCACGTAAAAATGCTGATTTTATGTCTCACTATGGCACAGATGTGAGTGCAGAGAAATTGACCCAATCAGATCTCGAGGTACAGTATGTAGTTAGTAGAAAGAAATCAGGTGTAATGATGCCTGACTTCTCATTCGTTATGGGACCCAGGTGGAGCTTTGGGAGTGGGTAGGCTAAAGTTCCATCTCTTCTCTAGGAAGAGATCTGATTTGGGTCATTATAAGCAAGGGAATCTGAAAAGATGATCTACAAAATACTATTGGTGTATTTTGTGTCTTAAAAGGAGGCATGTCATAGGCGAACTAGTTTCCCATATGAAACTTTGGAGACATTCCGGGTTTCTATTTTTTTATTGCATCTCTACCTAATCCTGTTTGGTTCTGTTCTCTTTTCAGTCTGTTATTCAGCATCCTCTTTCTGTCCTGTAAACACACCTTGCATGTTCTGTTTTGTTTTTTCAGCGGACTGGCCATCTGCCGTTTCTTCTTTTCTCTATTTAGTTTCTTTTTTCCTCAACTGTGGATATCATTCTTAATTTAAATATGGGAATAAGTTCCTCTAAGAGTTGAAGCACTAACGTAAAAGAGGTATCGGGTATGTGATAAGTTCCGCTCCTCCAGTCTGTCCTGGTGTGCGGTGCAGACTTGCGGTTTAAGTATACTGCTGTGCAGTTTGAAAATACAGAAAGATAAACTCTGCTTGCACCAGGGCTTTACCAGGGACTGGTAGTATGCTGTAGGGGAAACTGCTGGTGCATTTTGTTTATCATGAGGCATTTATAAGTTATGAGAAGGAGAGAACTCCAAAAGACGCCCACTAGCAAAGCCGAAAGCAGCAAGCAATATTCCCAGCAGTAGCATGTATTTATATAGGTAATAACTATTGGGATCCTTTTACTATTCATTTGGAAACCTGAATGTGTTGTTTCAAATATATCAACTAAAAGCTTACTTGTGTTTGTCTGTAGCATGGCTGTAACTCCAGCTCCTCGTCTGCCTCGTTTTCCTCCTTGTTTGTCAGGGTATCTCCACTCATTAACTGTTTTGTGTCTCTAAGGCCGCCTGGCCAGTTTGTATAGTTATTTATGGCACCAAGCGTAGTGGGAGGAGTTCCTTGATCCGAAGGGGAATAAAGATGTCTTTATGTATTTTATTTTATGATTCAGCTGTTGAATTGGTATTGCTACAAGATATAGATATAGATAATAAATGTTGCTCATTATTTGTGGCATCATTTAAAATGTTAGTTGGAATATTATATTGAAGGAGGAGCTTGCAGGTCACCTGGTGTGCTCTTCTGATTTAAGGTGATTCTGTGTGAGAAGTCAGTGTAGGTTGGACAGCACAAGGTCTAACAACTCTAGCCTATTCTAGAGTGGTTATCATTATTTTATTACTACCTTTGGTGTATTTATTTTATTGCTTTATAGTATGTTCAGTTGCCGTTTGAATTTTGTTTTCCTGTTAAATAAAAGTGGACAAGGAAGTCCTTTTGATTTACTTTATTGAACTGGTGTCTGAGTCAGTCCCACAAGCCCTCACATACCCCTTGTTCTTGCACATCTCTTTTCTGAAAGATTGTATCTGTCAATTCCTTTAAGTTTCAGCTTTTCAACCATACTTCCCCGGAAAAAAGACTTTGGTTTTCGGAAGCTCCCTGGTGGGTCATGGGAATAACATGCCCGCATCGCTAGTCAGCATCGTTTATGGTTGGAACTACAATGGTATCTGATCGTCTTTGAACCTCTGACTTTCTTTCTTGATTAATGAAAACATTCTTGGCAAATCTTTCATTTTGTTCGTCTCTGCACGGTTCAAAATTTCACCTCTAGTAGCTGTCAGAATGCCCCAGCCATCCCTCTTAATCATGGACCCAGTTCTGAAAACCAACAAAATAGAACCGGGTCCTATTCGTTATTCCTAGCTGAAGTATTCAAGCGACTGGCCTGCTTAGACACACTAATTTTTCAAAGTAAATGTTTGGACCCCGACACTCAGTTAAGAGCATTAAGGAGCACAGGAGGCAGGGGCTAGAACAGGCAGTAGCTCACCTTGCGCGGACCGCTGAAGTCCAATCCCAAGATCCAACTACCAGCTTTTAACTGCAGCAACTTGAATTTATGCTATTGGAGCTGGAATTACCATAGCTGCTGGCACCAGACTTGCCCTCCAGTAGATCCTCATTAAAGGTTTAACGTGTACTCATTCCAATTACAGGGCCTCGAGAAGAGTCCTGTATTTTATTCATCACTACCTCCCGAGTTGGGAGTGGTAATTTCTTGTACTTGCTGCTTTCCTTGGGTTGGGTAGCCATTTTCAAGCTGTCTCTCTGGAATTGAACCCTGATTCCCCATTACCTGTGGTCACCATGGTAGGCCCAGATAGTACCATCGAAAGTTGATAGAACAGATATTCGAATGTCGGCACTGCCACGAGGGCATGCAATCGGCAGCACCCTGTTGGGTGGCAGTGATGTCTTGTTTGGGGCAGTATTGTGCGGGGGGTGATGTCAGTACTACGGGGACAGTGATGCCTTGGCTGAGGCAATATAGGGTATCTGCAGCTGAGCCAGCCTGCCGCCGGATGACTTGACTAACTGTAATGTTTCACCCAGTAAAATGTTGACTGTGCCCTTGGAATGCTCATTGGCAAATCTAGGAGGAGGGGACTCCCACACTCACTGCAACACAGTGTACCTACAGTATTTTGATCTGTGAAATGTTGGCGGGTCTGAATTAACTACAGCATGTGGAGTGTCTGAACTTGAACATTCTAAATTAAATCTGTTGCTTTCCCGGGACCTTCTTGGAAACTAAGTGGCTCACCCAGTGTGGCTTATTCCTAGTGATAAGAAATATTAAACAAATATGTATATGTATTTCAGTTCTTACATATGTATAAAACAATTTAGTTTCTTCTTAGATATTTTGGTCCACGATAGTACATGATTTTTTATGATTATGCTTCCAGGATATACTGTGAAGACAAACAGACTTTCTTGCAGGACTGTGAGGATGATGGTGAGACTGCAGCAGGGGCGCCTTCTACATCTCATGCAGGTAACGAAGTTTTTCTACTGTCAGTTTAAAGTAGCAGTACTAGTTAACAAACATTTAAATAATTTGGTTGGCAGTTATAACTAACAAAAATACCAATCTATCTAATTTTCTTGCTGCTGTATTTCATTCTTGTGGCAATATATAGGATTTTGAAGTTCTTAAAGAGGCCGTTAAACAGAGTTGCCCTGATGGGGATTTAACTGACAGATTTTTGTATTTACAGTCCTAACTGGCTGCCTCCACATACCCTCCTGTGCTGTAGGAGTCACTGTGTTCAAACCCCAGCAGTAACCCAACCACCCTGTGGCCACCCTTCATATTGTTTGCCAGCAGCTTGTACTAGCTTTTGATGGCCACCAGTGGCAGCCTCTGCCTCACCTCGTAATCCCATCTCAGTCCCTCCTGTCTTCCCTGACCCAGTCCTTGTCTCACACCTGTACATATCTTGCTGGCCCCTTGCCTATGCCTAGCCCATGCCTTTCTCATCCCAGTATCCTGGAGAGCTGCTAGTTGCCCCACAAACATATCAACTCTTGCCTTGAATGTGGCAACCAGTTGCAATGGTTTCAGACAAACCCATCCATGGCCATAGCTATGAAAGTGAACAGTCCACAACACCTACAATCCACCAGATGAACTACCATGGTTCTGAATTAATTCACATTGTACTCTGTTTGTAAAGAAAAATATGTTTGTCCTCTGCCAACTCCCACTAAGCTAAACTCCCATTTCACTGTTGTGACCATTTGTCACTAGCTAAATCAGCATCTGGTTTATATGTGATATGGTGTGATATGCCTTAGTTTTGTAATTTAAACAACCAGTTTTAACTGCATCTTTTAAGGACAATTAAATATGGCTTTTTACCTTGCTACCAATTAACAAATAATCCCGTATGTTTTTAGAGTAAGAGAATGCTTTGAAACTTATAGGTATTTTTTGTAATTAATATTTTATTTATTGATCACTAGGATTACAAAATACCTTTGAACCAACAGTTCTTTTACAAAGGTTACACCTCATACAGACACAGACTGGACAAATAAAATACAGGCAGTACATTTGAAATAACACACAAATAAGATAATTTGTAATTGGTTCAACTTGAAAAAGCAGGCTTGAGATATAAGTAGGAGGAGATGCAGTCCACTAAGTGATGTTGTGAAATAGAAGCAAACATTAGGCTAGGTTACTAGGTTTGTTCAGACACAAGAAGGCATAAGCCCATTGAGAGTGTCTCCACTGCTCAATGGGTGTTTGTTTAATATCTCATTATCCCCAAAAATGGGAGATGGGGGTTTAGAAGTGGCGATACGGAGACATGGGGTGCTAATCATCTCGAGCTATGGGGGACACGGGCATGGAGGAAAAGAGAGAGAGAGAGCTAATGGAGGGAGGGAGGGTGTGGAGGTAGGGTGAAGAGAGAAAGGGATACAAGATAGTTGATAGGCAGGAGGGTAAGACTGTATGACTGTATAAGGTGCGTGGAGTGGAGTCCCTGTTTAGAGAGCACAATCATAGCTACAAAGTGCAGTGAGGTGCTGGCATAGTTTAGCTTTAAGGGGCCCAATTTTGACTCAGCGGAGATGTCAGGAGAGGCCATTTAGCCATGTGGGTGACTGAGGCTGAAAGTGCATTGGGCCTGAGGTTCCAACAGAACAGGATGAGGAAGGCTTCTTAGAATGCACTGCGTGTGCATCGGAGGTTAAGTGTTGAGGTAAATAAGTACTGGGTGGTTGGAGGGTTAGGTGCAGGCTAATTTTTTCACGAGCAGACAGGGTTTGGTAGGTGATCCTACCCTTGAGGTGAAGCCAGTTTGTTTGCTTGTATAGTTCACACATGTGGGCATGTTTTCAGACCCAGATACAAGTCTATAAGACTTGTTTAGTGCAATTGTGATTCTTTTCAGAGTGGTTTCGGTGGCTGCTCCACATATCAGTAATCCATAGTTGACAGGATATAGCTGGTAAGAGCTAAGCGAAGAGCTTCTGTGGTCAAGCAGTGATGGTGATGACAAAGGATGACCATTCTGGTGTTTACTACCTGGAAATATGATTAACGTAGGGGCGTAAGATGAGTGGGCAGAATAGTGTTTCACCAAGGTATTTCAATTCCTAGACTTGTTGAAAAAGGGTGGTTTTGATTGTTCCAAATAGTCAGACTTGTGGACCGCTGCTTGTTTTGAGAGTTGAAGAAGAGCATCACCTTTGTTTTAGTAATTCATGAGTAATTTGTGCTGGGTGAACCAAGTTTCAACTGATGCAAAGCTGGCTTGTGAGGTCACTTGAGGAGGCGGGTCAGTGTGTCTTGAGTATAAGACAGCATTGTCTGCATAGAGGACCATATTGTTGTTACAGGCTTTAGGAAGGCTATTGAGAAATAGACTGAAAGTAATGATCAAGGATGGACCCTTGTGGGACCCCTGAGCGCGCAGGGGGTTGCGGAGGGTTTCACCAATTCTAACTTGTGTTCCACCTTCTAGGTAAGTCTAGGTAGTTCTGGAACCAACAGGTGACCCCTTGAGAGGCCAGAGGAGGGAAGCGAGGCAGCAGAAGGGAGTGGTTAACGGTGTCAAAGGAGTTGGTAAGGTCTATATATATTGACCCTACTATATGGCTTCAGTCAAGGCCTTGTGGACATAGTCTGTGTATTCAAGAAGGGCAGTAGTTGTACTGTGCCCTTCCTGAAACTGTGCTATTCAGGACAGTGAATGTTATATTTGGCTAAGTATTCTGACAACTGATCAGCAACGATGTTCTTCTAGGGCTTTAGAAAGTGGGGATGGATAGATATAGGGTGGTAGTTGGAGTGCAGTGTCCTGTTGCCATTCTTGTGTACAGGTGAGACTTTATTGAATTTTATTTTATTTAATGCTTTATTGAGTTTTAATATTAAACAAACAACAAATATTTCCATCAGCAACATCAACATTGTACCTAGCTGGAGTTACAGTCTAGTCGACACGGAAGACAATACACTGTACAAAAGTTGTACAAAAGTAAATCATGAAAATATACCCACCCCTTATCCATCCTGAAACTAGTGACACTCCATGAACAAGCAATAACCCATAATGTCATATTTAAGTAATAACTAATTAGATACCTGTCCAATGCATATTTGTAGTCTTCCCTTCAACTAGTATTGTGAAGCACACATTAAATATGGGCTTAATGTTTAGCTTCCCGCCCTTTAAAGATCACTTAGAACCTGCATATCTAATTGTTGCACTGCCTGGCAGTGCCATGTTGGTCTGTCAATCAGAAATTGTCAGTCTGGGGCTAGACCTCATGAAGAGAACATCTGCAGTACAGCAAATAAATCTGCCTTATTCTTTATTTTATGCGTCCGACTAGTCATTCATACGGTCCAGATGGGGTCCTCACCAGCAGCTCCTGCAGCAACCAAGGGTCTGGCAGATGACAGAGAAGGTAAGGAGTCTTTAGTGGTGGACCATACAAAAATGGCACAGTATTATTCTGCCAAGATCCAATACCTATATAGAAATGAAATGGTGTCCCTTACATGTAATTAAGTCAGAAAAAACTATCTCTGGCTAAATTCTACCAGAATTACAATATATTAATAACCAACTCCAGTAACTACAACTTGAAACCAAACAAATATGAACAAACAACAATAACATGACACTGTCTAAGAGCAGAAAAGGGGAAAACGGGGGGGAAGGCGGCCACAGTCCAATATCATATGAATTCATACCATCGTTTGCTCACTCCACATATAACTAATTCTTCAACAAAAAGGAAGTTATCCTGTGCGGGAGACAAAAGAAGCATCAAGGAATTACTTCAAGTACGAAAGTGCAATAGAAAAGGCTGCCATATCTGATAAAAGTGAACATACAGGTATTTTTAATTTTTGTCAGTGTTTGCCATTTTGTCTCAGCTAAATATGGCACAGAAAAGTCACAAGATGGCACTGACATCAAGATCAGTGACGATCATCAGAGCAAAACAGCTATGCTTCACCCAGGAATTCTTCAGCCTGTATTGACAGGTGCAGTATGCCAGCTGGGTTAAGCTGCTCCGAGAAGAAGGAGTCAGTGCAAATGAGGAAGGCATTGGCCAATCAGGATGGAGAGAGGAGGGAGAGGAGAGTGCTGCCTGCAGTCAGCCTGAAGGACCACGGAACTTTCTCCACTGAACTGGCAACACTGCCCCAGAGCTCTCCTTCTCCGAGTTCTTCCTGTGACATTTTCCTCTTTTGAGTGCTGCCTTAGAGGTATTTTCTTCATTTTATCACTTTGTACCGTGGCTGCATTTGGTTCCAAGAAGTGATTTTTTTCCATTTTTCCACTTCGGTGGTTTTTATGAGGTAAATGTTTATTGCATGTGTGGTAAATTGCATCGCTTTTGTTTTATTTGATAGTACTCAGTCTAAGTCTTTTTTTTTACTGCTTTGCACTGAAATCATTAGTTTTACTCACGCTTGAGTGCTAAAAATTATTTTGCGCATTTGCGTGAATTCATGGAACCTTTTTGTATTTTATATAGAAGTTATTATTATTTGAAGGGTAAACCCTCTCTCTGGGGTGGAACCCTCTTTACTGTGCAGTAGGCTATTGTTGGCAAGAGGCTGCAGGTGGTTACTGTTCCTTTCCACTGTGAAAAAATCTCTAGCAAGTTTAATTTGAATTGGTGTAGCTCTTTGCCAAACTCTCATTATTGTGGCCTCTCGGCCTGCCTCCTCTTCCTCTAAAAGTGCTGAGGAGTGTACCTCAAGTCAACACTAGTAATGACAAGTCCGCTTAGGGACTCTAATGAAAATAAGTTAGGTAGAAGTAAAAATTCTAGCCAGGCCTCTAAAAGACAAAATGAGCAGGGTTCTGATTCAGTCCCTACTAAAAGACTAAGAAGAACAACAACACCGCTGTCCCTCCCCGAAAGACCTAGGAAGTCAACAGTGGTTGATAAAGATATGCCCTCTGCAAAATGAATTAGCTAAAGCTTGGCAATTATATCAGACTTTACAATCTATGGGCGATATTTTTTGGCTCCTGTGAGATCGTACTCCTCTCCATGATGATACCTATGCCCAAGGCTTTTATTATGATGATGGAGAGGATGTTGGTGATGAACTGCCTCACGGGACCCTCTTGACCCTGCTGGCCACCCTGGGACTGATTTAAATGATGACAATGATGATGTTTCTTCCTTTTCACATTTTAAAGCAGATGGTGGACACCCTGGAAATTCCATTCCAGGACTACACCGATCAATAGATGGAGGACAACTACGTAGAAATCATGGGTTACACTCTTCAAAGAAATTAATACTACCCATCCACAACTCTTTGAAGAGAGCTATATTTAGGTTCTGAAACCCCTTCATCTTCCTTCAGGGTGGACAGAAGGGTGAGAGAAATACCAGCTCAGTAAGTGTACTGCTGATTTTCTCTATACACATCCAGGTCACAAAGGGTAGTGCAGGCAGCGGCTTGTGACAAAGTTAATGTGCCACTGTCTGCCCTCCCTCTAGAGAAAGACTCTAGAAAACTAGATACCATGGTAAGAAATCTTATACTACTGCTTCTCTGCCATTGCTCCTGTCTACCTGCATGGCATACACAGCCAGATATCAGAGGGCCTTAAATGAAATCTGTCTTTGTCCTAGTGCAACACGAGGGACACTATGCTTAAGGACATCTCTGAAACCATCAAGAGGGCCGTGGAAGCCACAAAGTACCAGTTTCACATGGCCATGGATAATGACACAGCCTCTAGTGTCATGGCACAGGCCATCTTCCTCAGGTGGTTTGCTTGGTTGAGAACTACCAGTGTCACTCAAGATGTCCAAGTGCAAGCATTGGATTGTCCCTATGGGAACAACTTCCTATTTGGGGACCAAACTAAAGCTTACATGAAGAGAATGGACGAGTTCAAAACTACTTACAGGAGTAACTCGGCTAAAGGAGGCAGTATAGCACAGTGGTTTAAGGCTCTGAGCTGCAAATCTGGTAACATCCAGCAGACCAGACCTGGTTTGAATCCCAAAGCTTCCACTTGCATACTGTGTGACCCTGAGCAAGTCACTTAACTTCCCTGTGCTCCCAGGCTGCGCCTGTAAAAGCTTTCAGCTAGTGTGTCTCCACCTAGTTAAATAGCTAAACAAAAAAAAGAAAAGCCCTCCTTCTCTCAGAAGTCCCAGAGCAGAGGAGGTAGGGGCAGGGTTATTTTCCTAGGACTTTCTCCCCTATGCCAATGCATATGGATTTCTCTCAAATGAGAGTTTTTTCAGAGGTAGAGGCAGAAGGGGTCAGAGAAGGCCAATCCCACTCTGTTACCTCTACACAGTCAAATAGCAGTCTCCTGACTCCTTTTGGTAACCTCCCCTCTCCCCATGGGTGGCAGACTCTCCCACTACCTCCACCGTTGGCACCAAATCACCTCAGACAAGTGGGTAGCTAGAGGTGTGGAGCACGCCTTCTCTTCAGTTGAAACAGTTTCCTTCAGCCACAAATGCTTGAATTCTCCAATAGAAAATCAGCTGTTGGAGTTAGAGGTCAAGAATCTCTTGGGGCCAAAGCTGTGAAAGGGTACCTCTTCCCCAATGGGGTAGGGGACTCTAGTCCAGGTATTTCCTGAGTTTAAAAGAAAATGGGGAACGGCTACCAATTCCTGGACCTAAGGTACCTGAACAAGCACCTACTGAAACCAAAGTTCAAGATGGTAACCTTGACTCAGGTCATTCATTCTAAAGCAAGGGGACTGGCTAGTCTCCTAGATCTAAAGGATGCCTACTTCCATGTGCCAATAAGGCAATCCCACAGAAAATTCCTCAGATTCCTGCTTCCGTCAGACCACTACCAGTTTGCAGCCATGCCATTTGGGCTCAACTCCACCCCCAGTATGTTCACCAAGTGTCTGGCAGTAGTTGTAGTTCATCTCAGAAGACAGGGAATTTCAGTTTTTCCTACCTAGACAATTGGCTGATCGTGGCCAACTCTCCTCAGTCTGACAAGTCACACTCTACAGTTATTATCAGCAAGGAAAAGGCTCACCTCCAGCCTGCCCAAATTCTGCAATTCATAGGGACAGAGCTCAACACTCTGCAGGGAAGGCTTTCTTTTCCTCAGAGTCCACCATTTTCTCACCCTGCTAAACTCGTTCAGTTCAGGTCAGCCAAGACCAGCCAGACACTTCCTCAGACTTCTAGGCCACATGGCCTTAATCCCATGGGCCAGATACCAGATGAGGAATATTCAGTGTCACCGCAGGTCTCATTGGTCCCAGAAAGAGATTCCTTCAAAGCTAGTACCAGTCACAGAAAATTTTCTCCAAGCTCTGGACTGGTGGAAGGAAGAGGCAATCTCAGGGTTGGGTTTCCTTTCAAATCCCTCAGCCCTCCCAAATTTTGACTATAGATTCTTCCTTCTGGGATAAAGCACTCACCTAGGGAGCCTGTCCATCAGTGGAACTTGGATGCCCAAAGAGTCCTTCCTCCACATCAGTTTCTTGGAACTCAGGCAGTGTTTCTCACCATCAAGGCCTTTGCCTCTCAGCAAAGGGTCAGTCAGTACAGATAAGAACAGACAACACAACTGCCATGTTCTACATCAGCAAGCAGGGGTGCAATGTCAACAAAACTCTGCACAGAGGCCATGAGAATTTGGTCCTGGCCTACTTTCTGGACATGTCACTGTCAGCCGTCCATCTCCGGGCAAGGTCAACACTTTGGCAGATGCTCTAAGCTGCATCAGTCAGGGTCACCACGAGTGGACCCTCAACAAAGGTTCTAGCCACAGTGTTCAGGATTTGGGGGTTCCCACTTGGACCTATTCGCTTCCAGTCTGAACCTCCGTTACCTCACTACTGTTGCAGGCCCCCAGCTCTGGGGACCATCCCAATGGACACTTTGACCCTGGACTGGGCAGGGAGGTTTCTTTATGCTTTCTCTCCTTTTCTCTGCTTTACAGAGTGCTTCTCAAGCTCAGGGCTCAGCCAGCCACCATGATCCTGGTGGCCCAGATTAGGCGAGACAGCCTTGGTGTACTCGTGATTCTCTCTCTTTCAGTCAAGAAGTCCAACAGACTGCCCTCATTCTACAGTCTCCTGACTTTCCCTCAGACAGTAGTGTGTTCCCAGAATCCAGTCCCTTCACTTCAAAGCCTGGTACATGAGGAGCTAGAGTTTCCAGAATCCCAGTATTGTGAGCAAGTTTTGAAAATTTTGCTGATGGCCAAGAGACCTAGCACTAACAAAACCTATGCTTCCAAGTGGAAACGGTTGTCTCTGTGGTGCAAGGTCAAGGACATAGAGCCTTTACAGGCTTCTTCCCCACCTTGCTGGACTATTTGGTTCATCTTCAGGTCGAAGGCTTGCAGGCCTTAAGAGTACATCTAGTGGCTATTTCGCCTTTCACGGAAAAGAGAAATCTGTCATTTCACAGCCCATTTTCAAGAAGTTCTTCAAGAGGCTTCTTCAGCTTCAACCACCTGTGAGGGAACCAGTTCTCCCTCGACCTAAACCTCTGCATAGCCAAGCTCATGAAACCTCCTTTGAGCCTGTGGCTACTGCTGACCTCAAAGTTTGTAATGTGGAAGACAGTCTTTCTGGTGGTCATCCCTCTGCAAGATGGATTTCAGAGTTGCAGGCCCTTTGTCAGACCCTAACTACATCATTCCCTAGAAGGACAAAGTAGTCCTTAGGATGAATAGGAAATTCCTGCCCAAGGTGGTCTCTGAATTCCACCTTAACCAGTCTATTTCTCTGCTGGTTTTGTTCACATACAAGTCCTCTCAGGTGAGCACAAGTTGCACAGCCTGTCTTAACTACTTAGATTGGACCAAACAGTTCAGAGACTGCCACTCTCTTTTTTTCTTACCTAAGGTGATGTGTGAGCAGAGGAAGCTGGCAACCAAGAGAACCATTTCCGCTGGATTGTCTCTTGTATTCAGTTCTGTTACAGCAAGGCTAGTAAACAGCCCCCTCTCCAGGCTCAGAGCCCACTCTACTAGGGAACAGCTGCTGGTGGCAGCTTTCAGGACATACCTTTGTTAGAAGTGTGCAAAGCAGCTACTTGGAAAATGGACCATATTCACAAAGCACTATTGCTTGGATGTGCAGTCCAGATCAGATGCCAGATTTGGCAGAGCAGTGCTACAGAGCCTCTTTCCTAAGTAGGTTTCTGTGCCATCCTCACAATTGCACTGCTTTAAAGTCTGCACCTGTCAATACATGCTGAAGAATTCCTAGGGTGAGAAGAAACAAATTACTCACCAAAGTAATATTATTTCTTCCAGAGTTCTTCAGCATTACTGACACTCCCACCCATCTTCCCCTGAGAAACCTGTCCGGGACAGCTCTGTTATGGGGTTTAGCCAAATTTACTGAGTTTTATTGGTTTTGCTTGATAAAATATTTTCATAATAGAGGTTTGGAATTGATAGTTTGTTGTTTGCTAACAGTTTTGCCCTGTTGGGCACAGTTTTGCTCTTTTACAGCTCTGAAAATAGTTCTGAGGACCTTCAGGCTGCCTGCTGGCAGCATCTCCTCTCTCCATCCTGATTGTCCAATGCCTTCCTCATTTGCATTGACGACTCCTCTCGGGCAGCTTAACCCAGCTGACATACTGCACCTGTCAATAATGCTGAAGAATCCTGAAGAAATAATATTACTCAGGTGAGTAATTTTTTATTCTTTAATACTGAATTCCTGTGGATCTGTTTTAAAATGATAGCATTTTGCACTGTGTGTTAAATCATATACATTCTTTTTTTTTGTTGGAAATTTAAGAGATTTTATTATATATCATTAATTACACCCAACCAAGGGGCAACCTTCCAGACATAAGAAAACAAATACATATATGAAACAAAGGATACATCCACCTTCAGACATAAGTCATTTAGCACCCCCAATCCCCAGCCCACCCCATCCCCCTAGGAGTGTGCCAAACAATAAGTAACAGAGGAGAGAGAGGGACAATCTAAATTAACGCATTTCTTGAGTACCCTATTCGGCATTCAGTTTACCCCCGTTAAGATAAATATAATGCATAAAGTTTACCCCATTTCTGTTAAAACTGGCCATATTGTTACAGAGTCCCGCAATTAGGCGCCCCTTCTGAAAAAACTGAAATATTATTTAACCATTCACTATAGGAAATGGTTAATTGATCCATCCAATGTTTTAAGACTAACTTTTGACAATAATCATATCAGCCATGTGAAATCTAAGCTCTTTGACTGGAATACCAGAGTAGATACCGTCAGACAGATTTCAGTTGTGAACAGGTCATCCAATCCCAAAAGGGATCAATTTAGAACAAATTTGTTGCCAAACGGGAAAACCTTTTCACAATACCAGAATATATGCACTATATTGCCTTCCATTTTACCTCAATGAGTACATTTAGAGTTCAGCAGTCTGCCAATTTTAGCCAATCTAATCGGAGTATAATACATTTTGCTCAAAATATGATATGGAGTGAACCTAAATCTATCCTGGAATGGTATATATAAGATCCTTCCAGATCTGTGCCCAGTCTAAACATACGTCCAGGAGTAAGGCATTCCAGATAGTGGAACCAGCAAGGGACTGGAACCAGCCATAGAAATCAGGAGGAATATATGGTAGATCGCCATGTGGCTTCAGAGCATAATCCGATATTTGAGCCAGAAAAGTTAGTCCCTGATGTTTTAGGCTTGAAACCAAAGAGAGCCCTATAAGCTGTCTTAACTGAAAGACCTTAAATATCTGATTCTGTGGAAAATCATGCATTCATTGATACCATACTTAAGGTGTGCACTGAATGCTAATACACAAGTTAAGGATCAATAGATGTCTTAATTAAACAAGTACAGCAACATTTTGTGGTTAACAGCAGCATAGAAATTTAGTATTACAGAAGGGACTTCACTTGATGACATAACTGTGCTTATGTCCTACATTCTCTGATCTGATCAGCTCGGTCCAAAGAGGAACTAGTAAGCATCTGTTTACATTTTCTGCCTCTTTCATCCGTGACAACATTGTATGAAAACAACTACTTAATGGTAAATATCTTTATTCTTTGAAGCACAGCCTTATTCTAAATTAAGGATTTGTTCATTTGTAGTGAAGTAAAAACCCATGTTATCCTTTAATCCCAGGACGTCTTTACAGTCACTTGAACTTATTCCTCATTAGAGTGAATTTAATTTGCTTGATCCCTTAAATTTAAAATGAATCATATATTATACACACATGAGGAAGTTGGATGACATTGCTGAAGGTGTTGTTTTGTGGGCATATATTTGGATATTAGGCTATGTGAATTACCATACAAAATCCCAAATTCACATTCTGTGGTATTTCATGGACCTTTTCTGGAATGTCATGGACCATCTGAAATTTACTTAGTTATAAACTGAGCCATCTATTCAGCTAGAGACCTGTAATATAATGTGGTTACTTGTTGTTAGGTGACCTAATGACATGCCAAATATTATGAGCAGCTTCAAATATGTAGAGGCTCAAGTCAGATATTTTATATTTGGGGAGAAATTTTGTGAAATGTTTATCTGCATATATCCCAACCACCTTTGGTGCTAGATAAGTGAAATATTAGCATGCATAACCATCTTGGAAGGTCATAGAAACTAGTAAATTTGGAGAAATTTGGTTTAGTAACTTTCCTACAGTTGCAGGTTTAGACCTTAATTTACCTTGTATATCCCATGTCAGTGGATCTTGATATCTAACAAATCTGAATAAATGTAGGTTAGTGCTTTTAAATTTTCAGTGAAAAGCAAGTTTACATTGGCAACATTTTCTCAGATATTCATGGTAGTGTAATAGGTAATGCCTCCACAGTTCTACATGTGGAATTAACATTCATGAGCAGTTATCACAGCTGCATCAGATGAGCTGACCTGATCCATTTGCAGTTCTATAGTTCCTTCCTGGGTGACTATTTGTCCACCTCCTTTTTTTTTTTCTCTTGTAGCGTGACCTGATAGACTGTCGAGAAGATATGCAGGGCTCCACCTGTGCCAAAGCACACACTTTCATCATCCACTACAGCTTGACATGCTAAGTCATTGTGATGCTGCTTGGGTATCCGCCCCCAGTCTCTGTTCACCAGTTAGGGTACCTTGTCCCTCCTTCCAGAAGACTGTTAGGGTCTGCCAAAGTATGGATAGTGAACTGAATTTCTGATGGTAGAAATGTAAGATCTTACTTTGAGAGTCAGCTCTTGCAGAAGGTAACAGATATAGGACTGTAGCTGGCAGGTGGCAGGACCCCAAGGAAGACTTCTAGCTAGCAGTCTATGCCCCCAATGTCATGTATGGTGTAAAGGTGGGCGGTCCTCAGTGTGCCCCAGTTCTTTCCTGCCATCAACTCATGTTCATCGGCTACACAGACTGCCTCTTGCTAGTATAACCACCGTATTTGCTATACTACTTAGACAAATTTCTTATTTTTCCTTCAGAAAAGTACAACTTTTCAACAATTCAGTCCTGTATGTCATCTTCTCCGACACCTTCTTCCAAGGGTACCCTCCAAGTGTGCCTGTGGCAAACAGATCCCACCAAGAACAGCCACTAGGCCTACCTGCCTGCCATGCTTGGGCCCAGACCGACACCCAGAACTGCCTGCACTGCAAAAATTTAATAGCTGGACGCGGATCAGATGCCAGAAAACCCTGCAGGCCTATCTCAATGTCTGGCCACCATGCAGAGGTTTCTCTTCAGAAAAAGCTCTTCCCACCATAAGAAATCTTCAGGGAAGCACAAAGAGAAGAGAAAGAAAGAGAAGGAGAGGTCCACGTCAAGATCCAGATTTTCTGGCTCCACTCTGTCTCCAGGGGCAGTTTGGACTCAGCCTTGCAGGTGACCCGTTCTCCCTCTCAGCTTACTGTAGTTAAGCCCCGCCCTGGTCAGGGAACTGGGCACTAAAGACCGCTCTGTGTCTTTGGGTCCAACCCTTCAGCTGCTGAAATTGGGCCATCAGACCTTCCTTCAGGCCATACTACTGGCGGTAAGGGTCAGACGCCAGTGCCTTTCCCAGTGCGGCCTCCGTATCTGGCACTGACTCCGGGACAGGCATAAGACCTCGAGGCACTCCTCAGGAAGATCCACTCCCCAGCCCTCGAGGCACTCCAAACTGTCATCGGACAAATATCCGTTGACCAAGCATACGTTGGGTGGGACCACCACTGACATCAGACTATCAACGTCACTACCTCGACTATTCAGATGCCGGCTTCACTGAACCAGTCACCATTGTCACTAGTTTCTCCCCTGCCACGGTGGATGATCGGTCAGGTCTCAGCCCTCGGAGGATGATCAGCTATTGGCACGGGTCCTTTAACACCGCTCCAACATCGCCTTCCATCTGCCCTTATTCCCAGGTCGTGGCACCACGCTGGATACAGGTGCCAGACTGGCATCTGGTCTAACTACAGACTCAGACCCAAAACTGAATCTGTCCCAGGTGAAGGACCTTTTAGCTACTGGTGGGAGACTGTACTGACCTCCTCCCACCTAAGCCCCAAAGAGTTGAGAATCCCACTCCAGATGCTGGGGCTCCAGCAAAGGTTCCCACCCACCTCTGGACAAAGGCACAGGCACAGAGCCTACCTCACCTTCGGGCATAAATAAAGGAAGGCTCCCATAAATGCCGTTCTAGATCCAGGTCATAGAGTCCAAGTTCCTCTGGCTCTCCCAACCGTCTACAGACATAAAATACCACCAACGGCTTAATCTGGTTCAAGATCAGCTGGCATTCATCTGTATCCCTCCCCATGTCGTGCCTGAAAATAGGCAGGATTTGTCTAGTGCACTTACCCGTCAACAAAACTAAATAAAAAAATAAATGACGGTGCCATCGGTCTCACTCCTCTTCCTTATCTATGGACTCCAGCTGGTCATCGGACATGTCCTATTTGGAACGTTCATCCATGCGGACTTGTCCGCCTGAGACCCAAGAGACACTCTGAAATCACCACCTAATGATCCCTCCTTCATGGGAGGCATGTACATACAGTCCAGTGTGGGGTGGGAGACAGAGGATTTAGACCCAGAAAGACTCTGCCTGGCTAAATATCTACTTCAGAAAGACCTAAGCCAGTGATCATCCCACCCTTAGTGGATACCTTTGCGGATGTTACTAAGGTGGCTTGGAAGTGCCCCCACATCTGCTGCAGTCCCCAAGAAAGTGGATCATCTCACAGGGCTCCTAAAGAGCAGCCCTTTGGCCGAACATTCCTTGGCAGACTCGGTTGTCATCTCGGCTGCCCACGACAGCTCCCAGAGGCCAAGGCACTTCAGCACTCAACCCCTGGATAAAGAATCCAAACAGCTGTATTCCATGGGTGTAAGATCTACTTGTCAGCCACCTGTAGTATAAGGAGTCTGAACTTTCTCATCCATATGGTTCAGTTCCAGAGCGCTCTATGGGAGCAGGGGATCGATAACGTAAAAGAGATCCCAGACTGTCCACAGAAAGCAGAACTAGTCAAGCTTCTGCAGACTGGTTCGGACATGGGTACACATGTTCTCCGGTCAGCCTATGATTCGGCGAGACATGGTGGCGAGGGCTGTGACCACAGGAGGTGTGTATGCAGACATTCCTGGCTCCGAGTCTCAGGGTTCACACAGGATGTCCAGATTAATCTCCTAGATGTGCCCTTCAGGGTGCAGTCCTCTTTGTTGAAGGTATGGAGAGAATTATTACCAAACATGTAGGACTTTAGTAAGGCTGTTCAGTTGGTACAGTCCATGTACAGACAAAACAAAGGCCTTTTGAAAGCCTCATTTTTGAGGCCGTGGGGACAGCAACATCAGTCTCACTTTCAGCATCAACAGCCACAGCAAGGTGGTTACAGTTGCAGAGGCACCCCTAGAAGTTCCACAGGGCCTGCCTCTCGATCCACCAATCGGCCCAAGCTGCTGTCCCCACATCCATCCACAGCCAGACTCCTTGTGGGACCCACAACCTCCTGTGACCCCTGCAGGGAACTGGTCAGAGGCTGTTTTCTCTCTGCACCAAGGATTGGTGGGATATCATGTCCAATCAGTGGATCCTTCAGCTAATCGACAGCGGACACTCCATAGCATTCATACAGTTTCTACGGGCAGGCTTCCCCTCCATTCCGCTACTCCCTGTGCATGCTGGGCTAATTAAAAAGCCATAGAGCCAGTTCCCCCAGTTCAGAGGGCACAGGCTTCTACTAACATTTTTCCTCATGCTAAATAAGCCAGGGATCTCGACCCATCCTGAACCTCAGCAACCTCAACCAATTTGTGGAATACAAGCAGTTTTGGATGGTCACCCTTCAGGGACTGCTCCACATGATGCATCAAGGGACTGGTTGGCATCACTGGACCGCTAAGATGCCTATCTCCACATCCTCGTGGCCAAGTCCCACAGGAGGTTCCTCAGATTCCACTTCTGGGAGGCATTACAAATTCAGGGGTTGCCCTTCGCCTGTCCTTGACCTCAAGGGTCTTTACCAAGTGCCTCATGGTGATCACAGCAGCCCTTCAAAGGAAAGGGCATTGTTTTTCCCCTACCTGGACGATTGACTCTTGATGGCCCTGTCCAATGAGCAGCTGCAATGGTCCATTTAGGACACCTTTTCTCTCTTTGGAGAACTGGGTATCACTGTAAGCATCCCAAAATCCTGCCTGGTCCCAACTCAAACCCTCCAGTTCATTGGAGCAGAACTCAGTACCACTCGAGGAAGGGCCTTTTGCCTCAGGACAGAGCTCTTTGGCTTTGTGTTTTAGCCCACCACATTTAATCCATGTCATCAGTCCCAGCCAGGACTCTGTTATGACTGTTTGGCCATATGGCAGCGTCCATTGCAAATGATGTCAAATTAGACTGCATTGTAAATGATTCAATTTCTGTTCAAAATCTTCAAACAAATTTAAATAATATATTAAATTGGGCTACTGATAACAACTTATCATTAAATATAGCCAAATGCAAAGTTATGCATTTTGGCAAAAATAACCAAATGTCACATTACATGTTAAAAATGCACCTCTGACTAAAGTCTCATCAGAAAGTGATCTGGGTGTTGTAATTAGCAATGACTTAATATTTACCAATCATAACAACTTAATAGTTAAAAATGCCAATCTAATAAATTGTATGCTTAGAAATTTAAAGAGTAGAGACCCAGAGGTACTTATTCCTTTATATAGTAGTTTGATAAGGTCTAAATTTGATTATTGTTCTCCCTTTTGTGCATCTACACTTACAAAGGATAAAATAAATAGAGAACCAGTACAAGCATGATTTACTAAAAATATTAAAAATCTTAAACATATTCCCTATCAGGAAAGACTAAAAACTTAATATTCATTAGAATACAGGTCTATGAGAGGTGACTTATGTCTAATTTTTCGTGCCTTAAAAATGAGTCTTTATTTGAAACTTTATGTCTAGAATGGGGAAATAGCCTAGGCTCTACTCGATCTCATAACATTAAAATCAAGACATTCAATGTGAAAACAAATAAAAGAAAAGTTTCATAACTCAGAGAGTAATTCCAGTATGGAACTCCTTGCCATAGGATGTAAATAGTCCTAGTTTTAATGTGTTCAAAAAAATTTGGACAATTATATGGGTGAAAATAAATATTAGTTCCATCCTAGTTAATGGGTGGCAAAGTCATAATGGGCTAGTTCCTCGACTTTGTATAATACCTATGAACCATCATTACAGTCTCTCTAAGCGAGACTGCATATGAGATGATTCAGTGGACTCTGCATGTCCTGTGGGACCAAAGATGGGATGATTTGGACCAACTGGTCTCCATTACGGACCCAGTCCATCAAGGACTCAATTAGTGGATGACATCCCCACTCTCAGGGAAGGAATGCTCTTTCAGAAAGGAGTTCTGGACCATGTTTGACATCTGATGCCTCAGGTAAGGGGTGAGGCGCACCTCAGTGTTCACAGAATGCAGGGCTCCTGATCAGCGAATGAGGAGGCTCTCCACATAAACGTTCTGGAGATGAGAGCAGTTCTCTATGCCCTATAGGCCTTCAACACAGTGCTCGCCCAGGACACCTTCTTGTATAGACAGACAGTATGTTTGTGGTGTTCTACCTCAACAAGCAAGAAGGCACTCACTTCTGTCCCTTTGCCAGGAAGTAATGCAGGTTTGGAATTGAGCCATATCCCACCATCTAGAGATCTCAGTGTTCCACATTCCAGGGATCCAGAATACTCTGGCTGATGCTATCAACCATACTCAGTCCAGAGCACATGAATGGTCCCTCCTTCAGTCTGTTATCGACACTTGCTCGACAGATGGGGCAGACCAGAGCTGGACCTCTTTGCCTCCCCTATCAATGCAAAGTTGCCCATTTTTCTCGCTAGATCTAGGGCCTGGAGTTTTCTGGCGAGGCGCATTGACCCACTCCTGGAGAGGAAGATACCTTTCTAGGATCGTAGATATGTTCTTTCCACACTTCTTGGCAGGTATCTTGCCACTTTAAGATGTGCCGGAAAGTCTTCAAGCTGGCTACTCCAACCCACCTGGGTGGTATAGTCCTCGGCTCTGCCCCATGATGCCAGATCTTCCTTTCCACTGGAAGGTTCAGGTGCCCTCCTTAGCGCTCCTGCATGTAGTAGGCCCTGGCTCTTGAATCTCAGGTTTGCTTCCTAAACTTATTCTAAAACTCTCTCGAGTTCAGTCTTCATCTTCTTCCCTCACTCCCGCGATGGAGGAAAAGTTGGCCTCTGGGTTTTGCCAGTGCCCCTGCGAATCAGAAGATGTCGCTAGATCCTCATACCACGTGCGTGTACACGCCTAGGACTGGACCAAAATTAGCTGGCCTGCAATTGCTGTCAGTCCTTTTTCTTTGCAAGTGCTTGAAGGTTGCGCTGCCCGACTTTAGCTGGGGCAACCAGAGAGCGTTACCCACTGGTCAAATCGAGAGGATGCCCGTTGGGTGGTCTCCGCATTTGGGGTCCACTGAGCAGTTGGAACAGCTCAAGGCCTTCAAGGAGGAGGTGGCTCCAGGCCACGGCGGGCTCCTCTTCAACTTCAGCCTTCATTCCACTGCATCTGGGATCTTCCTATTCTGCTTCATTCAAGGAGTTGTGCCAGTCTCTCTCTACCAAGGGAGAGGGCCCTTGAGGTCACATGTTTCACGCTCCAAAAGAAGGAGTCAAAGGACAAAGAGAAATTGATTCGTTGATGTTCTTGGAACTGAGAGCAGTCCGCTCACAGGAATCTCTGTCTGACTTGATCCGAATTCACGGCCAAGGCCGCTGGTTTCTGATACCCCGTTACTCCAGTCGTCTGAAAGCCTGTTGATGTGGCGAGATCTTTCTCGAGCTGATTGGTGGGTTGTTGCCGATCCAGTTGTCGATTCTCTTTGTCAGACACTGGTGCTCGGTGTCCTCGGATAGGATTAGCCCAGCCCGCTGGGCAGGACCCCTACCAAGGAACTGGACCAGGAGCTGAGGGTTTCCCTGCCTCCTGTTGAGGTCCCCTTCGGCCCGCTGATGGTCGTGGTCTTGGTCCTGCTCCTCAACCGATGTCAGGCAAGATTCGCTCCACCAGCCATCTCGTCTCGCCATCATAGTAAGCAGCAGCCGTTCCTCATCTTTGTCCTCCTCGGGTGAGGAGAGGCTTCAACCCAAGTTGTATCGGCGCTATGAGGATCTTGTGTGGTAGCAGTTGGTCTTATCTGAATCCAGACCGCTCGGTTTCAACTCCGTCCATTAAAGGATACCTAAACAACATTTTGACAACAAACTATTCAAAATCTGACTTCGTAGGTGACTAATTGAAAGGCTGCTGTATTCATTAAAGCTAAAACTACATTTATATAATTTACCTAAATGTGGTTCCAGAGCATTTCAATATTGTAAAATCAACCTTCTAATTTCAAAAAACTGTCTTACCTGCTTCCTAAAATGGTTGCCAAATGTGTTATGTGATGACATCATTGGAGCCAAAGTCAGAAAAATATATGGCTCTCTATAGTGCTAACTAGTTATTTTTCCCTTTGTATAGAATTGTTTCACCCAAATGGTCAAAACCATGTGCATTATTTTGCATAATACACATGTTAGGCTATAGTTCTGTTCATTTTGTTTATTTTAACATGCTAAAATTGTGTTTTAATCCAACCAACTTTCTCTGTGGCAAATCACAGTGCAGTAGAAATCATGAATAACCTGGTGGTCTAGTGGTTATGGTGGATCCAAGATGCTACAGTGGGGGTGCTAGGGTGGTATGCATGCTTAATATGCACTTTTAACATTTTATTAATCCTTTATATTTTCTGCTATTCTTTTCTAGTACATTTTGACAGGACCTACAAATGTGATCCATCATTTGAATGTAAATATTTTACAATCAATAAATCAGACTTCTTGAACAAAGTGAAATGCAGCAGCAACAACATGCTGGACCACCAGGGATATGTTCTTGGTGGGGGTTGAACTCTTTTCTGCCAGCGATTGGGCTAGTGGGGGTGGGGTTTTATTTTCACTTATGCCATAATCGGGCCAGTCGGGAAGTTTAAACATATGCCCGCGATCGGGCCAGTCGGGGGTGGGGGATTTGAAACTTATGCCCGCAATCGGCCAGCTGGGGTTACTGTATGCTCGCGATTGGGCTGCAGGGGCACAGGGAGTAGGTTGAGGGCCACCCACAGGTGGCAGCTGCTGTGTTGCGCCCTGCAATGCGGCAGCTCACCTGTGGGTGGCCTCGACTTACTCCTTTTTTTGCTCAAAGTTGTGCAGGCGCAGGTTGGGAGTTGCGCCTGCACAACTCTGCACACCCACTGAATATCGGGCTGTGCAGTTTATGCATGGTTCCTCCCTCTCCGGTTCAGCATGCCTTCATTAGCATTGTGCTGTTGCTCAGCTTGACTTGGGGCGCAACTGCCTCCTGCTGAATATGGCAGAATGGCGCAATTTCGGACTTGCGGGTGCAACCCTATTGCGCATGGTGCAACCCTTTTGAATATCCAGCCCACAAGTAAAGGAGTAGACTGACAATGGAAGTCGGATGGATTTGCTCAAGGTATTAGTATGCCTCTGCTGCTAATAATGTTGTTATCCATTGTAAGTGCAGCCCTTATGAGGCATGAACAGCAGTTTTCTGATGGGTCATGATGTATTGCTTGGCTGTCCAGGTAGGCCTAGTTGTTGGTTAATGAGGTGGGAAAAAACACAACAGGGAACTGTACATACTACCGTCACCGTGCAGAAGTGTGGTGATCCTCTCAATGTTTACTGTGGGAGCAAAAGTCAAACACTGAGAATGTGGACTGGAGAGTGATTTGGGAGGCATTTTTAACAGTGCCAGCTGATGATGCATATTGGTATAGGTGCCCAACTCTCTGAGGTACAAGATTACAATCTGAGGTATGATAATTCTCTTCATCAGACTGTAAGCACATATGCGGCACCAGGCAGTACTAAAGACAGGTATGGTTGGTGGGGTGTTCAACAGAAGGCAGGCTAGATGCAGGAGGTTCATATGGAAAAAAGCCTTATTTGTGGATTGACAAGAGAGCATGGGCTTTGGAACTGAACCAGACCAGTACTTTGCTCTGTGACCCTGAGCAAGTCATTACACTTCCTTGTGCTCCCAGGCCACACCTGTAAGCAAGCTTTCAGCTAAGTGTGTCTTTCCTGGTTAACAAAAATAAAATTCAGTGCATCACATAATCACTAGATCATCAGGAAACTGAAGTGTTGTACTGTAATGCAGTTTGCCAAGGAAAAAGTCAGCTGGATTGCAAAACATTTTCTGCAAGTTAAAGTAAACTAAATGAACAAAATCATAGCCTAACTTGTGTACTGATCAAAATAATCCACAAGTTAATACATGGTGTTGATCATGCTGGTACAACAATTCAAAACAAAGAGTGAAAGAAGAACTAGTAAGCACCATAGAAATATATGTAAGTCTCTGTCTTTGGCTCAGATGATGTCATCATGACTCATCACTTAACAGACTTGGCAGACATCTTAGGGAGAAACCCAGGCTGTTTTTGAAAGTGAAAGGCTGATGTTTACATTTTCAAAAGTTATGAAACTACATTTATATTATTTACATAAAAGCATGAATGTAAACAGTAGCCTCTACATTACCTTGTTATGAAGCCAGATTTTGGGTTTGCAGTTTTAAAAACTGCTTGTTTAGAATACCCTTTAAGTGGCTTCGTGGCTCAACCGACTTTGGCCTTGGCGCTGTCACTGAGGTGCTGGTTCAGGCCCTGCTGGCTCTACAAAGCTGGCTACTCCACCGATTCAGGTGGAGCCGCCACCGAGCAAATCGAAGTTTGGGGCTCTGACCAAGGATTCTCGGTTGACCCAAGGCTTGCCCCATCGGTTGTCGGTCACTATCACTCCCGACTGCCCAAAGGCGGGTGGAGAGCGACACGGTGAGTGCCTGCTCTACGAGGACTCTTCAGAGTCCAAGGATTCCTCCATTGTCTTCCATCCAGTGGACATTGTGTCCTTGGGGGTCTCCCTGTCAACGAGGGCTGTTCCTCGCTGATGGTTATTTGACGGCTCATTTGTGAATCGATGGGAATGGAGCTGGAGTCTGTGCAGAAACAGGCTAAGTATCCCTTACAGAGATTCTGGATAGAGGGACACTCCTGTGGAGGCATTCCCAGTGGCTGAGGCCATTGTGGGTCCAGCCTTGGAGCTGTGGCGTTCGACATCTTGTCCTGTGCCTTCTGCCGCATGGCCTGCAAGTCCACGGTGCCCATAGGGTCCCTGTTGGGCTTTTGGAGCACCTCTCTGCGGTGGGGTTGGTGGCTGACTCCGGTTTCGGTGCTCAGGCAACAAGGGAATGCGGACAGACCCCGGACAGGGAATACAAACAATTCTGGGAAGAAGGTCTGTGCAGCCTCCTCCTTGGCCTTAGTCAGGCCAGTTCAACCATTATCATGGCACATTTCTCCCATGCCCTGTTGGGCTCACTGACGAGGTGATACCTCATCTCCAGGCAGACCTCTAGACCACGGTCAAGCAGGTCCAGGAACAGGGTAGAGCAGTGGCGAGCAACAACTCCAGATTGCTCTGGATATTGCGATTCTTGTGCCCATTCAGTAGTGGCTGCAGTGGCCATGTGCCACAGGGCTTAGCTACACATCTTGACCTTTACAAGCGGATACACAGCATAAACTGGCAGATATCTCCTTCTTGGGTACTGACCTGTTTGGAGCGCGGTGTGTGAGTCACCTCAGCACATAGAGAGTCCAGTGCCACCTTGGACTCCACCATATCTGCCCAAAGGACAAGGGCTCCAGCGTCAAAACTGCAAGCCCTTTGCTTATCCGCTCCTGCGCCAGACCGCCCAGGATCAGCAGTAGGGCCAGCAGGCTCAAACTTGGCATCCTCATGCCAAGTCTGTTGCCTCAACATTTAGGAAGCCCGAGGAGCTGCAGCAGTCCTTCCGCTGACTTTCCGCCAAGTCTGCCCAGTGATGGTTTGGGGGTGCCTCCTCAATCCTGTCACGCCTTCCTTGGGACTCATTTCTGCCTGGTCCGCTATCACCATGGACTGTTGGGTTCTAGAAGTGGTAGGTCGAGGCCAGCCTTTGGAATTCAAGCAGGCCCTCCTTATTGAGCCCATGCACCATGGGGATCTGGTGTCTGCAGCTTCTCAGTTTCCTCTCAGAGATGATTTGGCTCAGCTTCTCCTCAAGGAGGTGGTGCACCCAGTATCAGACCTGCCTTCAGACCCAGGGTTCATCTTCAGGTAATTCCTGGTGCGGAAGTGGATGGGGGCTGGCGCCCATTCTAGATCTGCATGATCTGAACAAGTTCCTCAGGTCGCACCTTTTGGATGGTAACTCTAGCTCAATCATTCCATCCCTGAAGCAGGGAATGTGGTTCTGCTCCTAGATCTTCAGGATCGTTCTTTGCATCCAGTCCATCGATCCATCCATTGACAGTTCCTGCGCTTCAGAGCCGAGGGAACCCTTTACGAGTTCAAGCCATGCCCTTGGTTTATCTTCAGCCCTCAGGGTCTTCACCAAATGCATGGCAGTGATGGCGGCGTGCTTGAGGCGCCGAGGGGTCAGGTGTACCCTTACCTGGATGGCTGGCTGATAGCAGGTACCTCCAAGCTGGAGGTGGAGTGGTCCAGGATCTGGCCCTCCAGAGTTGCCTAGAACTTGGCCTTCTGATCAACGAAGCCAAGTTGGAACTCGTACATGTGCAGATGATCCAGTTCATCAGGGCAGAGCTCGACTCCCAGCGGATAGGCAGAGTTTCTCTCCTCCTTTACCTGATCATTTCTAGTTGGGCAATTGTGCCCTGCCTGGGACTTCCTGTGTCTTCTGGGCTACATAGCGGCCTGCACCAGCATGGTACAATGGGCCCACTGGCATATGTGTTCCCTTCAGTGGGAACTGGCCAGCCAGTGGTCTCAACGCTCAGGTCATCTTGACTAGCTGGTCTCTGTGACCCAGGGGATGTGGACAGCCTCCAATGGTGACTCGTCCTGTCCCACCTGCAGAAAGGGCTCCCATTTGTCCGTCTCAAGCCGACAGTCATCCTGACGACCAACACCTCTCTGATGGGTTGGGGTGCCCATCTGGGGAACACAGAGCCCATGGGCTCTGGTCTCCTCAGGAGTCCCGATGTCACGTCAACCTGCTGGAGCTGAGCAGTTCACCTAGCCCTAACCGCATTCGCTCTGTTTGTCTGGGGTCAAGTGGTTCAACACCATGACCATGTACTATCTCAACAGGCAGGGTGGGACACGCTCCTTGCCCCTCTGCAAGGAGGCTCCGCATTTGGTCACTTGAGCTCAGCCTGGGGTGGATCTCCTGGCCATCCATGTGGCAGGAGCCTCGAATCACTTGCCGATGCCTCAGCTGGATGGGCGGGCATCTCATGAGTAGTCTCCCCACCAGGAGGTAGTACAAGATCTGTTCTCCTATGGGGCACTCCTCAGGTGGACCTGTTCGCCTCCAGGGAGGCAGCTGAGGCTGTTTCATGCTCCGCCCCTCAGCAGGGGCTGTGGGGATGCCTTCTCGAGGCCATGGACCCCAGGCCTCTTCTGCACCTTCCCCCTCTCCTCTTGATTCACAAAGTGCTCATCAAGGTCAGGAGGGACAAGGCTAGAGTGATCCTAGGCCCCAGAATGGTTCCACCAGTTCTGGTATCCAGATCTCCTCAGCCTCATCTCCAGGCTCCCAAGCAGCTTGAGCATGCCTGGACTTGCTGTCAGTCAACCAGGGAAGGTACTCTCCCGGACCTTCAATCCCTGCACCTGGCCTGGTTCCTGAGCGGCTTGAGTTCCATGCCTGGGTCTCTCCGACGAGGTCCTCAGTGTTGTTGAGGCATCCTGTAAGGAATCGACTAGAAAATGCTATGCCTTTAAATGGAAAAGATTCTCCATCTGGTATCAGGGCAAGGATTGGACCCTCGTCCTGCCCAGTGGCTAGCATTTTGGATTATCTTTGGTCAGTCTTCCAGCAGTGGCTACGGTCAACAGCCCTAAAGATGCACCTGGCAGCCATCTCCGCTACCGGGCGCAGGCCAGTCAATGGTCAGTGGCACAGGAGAACGTTGTCTGGCACTTCTTCAAAGGCTTAGATCACATGTTCCCTCCGGTGCATGAACCTCCACCTCCATGGATCTACTGCTGGTCTGGGCAAAGCTCATGAGCAAGCCATTCAACCTTTGCACAAGTGTGACATGTCACATTTGTCGTGGAAGACTGCCTTCTTGGTGGCTATCACATCAGCCAGAAGGACTGGGGAGTAACAGGTGCTCTCCATTGAGTCTCCTTACCTGGTCTTCCACAGGGACGAGGTTGTCCTGCACCCCATCTGAAATTCCTTCCGAAGGTGGTGTCAAAGTTTCACCTTAACCAGGTGATTACTCTGCTGGTGTTCTACCCCAATCACACCTCTAAGGCCTAGTACAGGCTCCATACTCTGGACCTGAGACAAGCGCGCCTACTACAAAGAGCAGATGGCGGAAGTTTGGGAGAGGTTAGCAGCTGTTTATCACCTATGCTGAAACCGCACCTGGAAGACCTGCAGCCAAGCGGACAATAACTTGATGGATTGCATCTTGCATTGATCTCATTATAGGTGGGCGGTAGGGAGCCTCCGCAGGGTTTAAGGCTCATTCCATCTGCCATACCGCTGCATCAGTGGCTGCTTCTAGGATGTCCTTATCCAGGAAGTTTGCAATACTGCTACCTGGAAGTCAGCACACCTTCATTTCCCATTACCACATCGACCTTGAGTCACGCGAATGCTGGTTTTGGAACCTCAGTTCTCCAGTCCTGCTTTCCTAAGTAGGGGTGTGCGTCTCATCTCCTTCCTCCTGGAGAACTGCTAGAGTCTGCAATGAAGTATGGATAGAATAACATATCCATGTTCCTAGAAAACAGGTTACTCACCTGTAACAGTAGTTCTACAGTGGTATATGTTGTTCATCACACTGACCCACCCAACCTCCCGACTTTGATGCACAAACCTGGCTTCCAGCAGGCTAAGATCTGGCATCATGGGGCGGAGCTGAGATCTATACCACCCAGGTGGGTGGGAGGAGCCAACTGAAGATTTTCTGGCACATCTTAGGCGACAAGGTACCTGCCATGAAGTGTGGATGAACAACATATACCACTCCTAGAACTACTGTTACTGGTGAGTAACCTGTTTTATGCCTTCCTCCCTTCCCACTCCTTCAGAAGGTCCTTTTCAAGTTGCAAGCAGAAGGAGCAGCAATGATCCTCGTGGCCTCACTGTGGCCATGACATATTTGGTTCCCATTGCTGCAACAGCTGGCTACCAAACCTCTGATTCCCCTGTCACTGAGCACCCACCTGTTCTCCCAGGATGACAGGACCTTGGTTCATCTGAACCTGCCTCTGCACCTCTATGAATGGCTCCTGAGGACCTAGCCATGATCCATTTCGGGTCTTGGACAGGGTCACTAACATTCTGGTGACTGCCAGGAAACTCTTCCATAGCCACTTATGTCATGAAGTGAAAGCGCTTTTGTCTCTGGGCTATGGCCTGTTGCCTCGATCCCTTGGCCTGTCCAGTGAACTCACTCCTCTAGCACCTGTTGTCACTCTTGAACTCAGGTTGGGAATTCCTCCGTTAAAGTGCATTTATCAGCCATTTCTGCTTACCATATCCCTGTCCAAGGCAGAACTATAGCACTGATGGAGGTAATCCATACCTTTCTCAGGGGAATCCTGTATATGAAACCTCCATAAGGGACCCGTCCCTCCTTGGGACTTGCTTTTAGTGCTGGAAAAGCTGACCTTACCCATTTGAGCCAGTCAATGATCATGAACTCGCTTTCTTTCATGGAAAGTGTTATTTTTAGTTGCTGTTATTTCTGCTTGAAGAATTTCTGAACTTCAGGTCCTGTTGTGCAAGGAGCCTTATTCAGTGTTCCACAAGGACCTGGTGGTCTTGAGGACTAATTCTAAGTTTCTACCAAAGGTGGTGTCTGGGCTGACTCTAAATCAGGACATCCTTCTCCCAGTGTAGTACCCTGATCACTCAAGCGGGGAAGGCTCTTCCACACACTTGATGTTTATCGATTCTGCAGTTTTATATGTCTAGCACTAAAGATGTCAGACATTCTGATCAGCTTTTCATTTCTTTTGTCCCTAGGATGCAGAGGGCTCCTGCAGCCAAACAAACTATTTCAAATGGCTCATCAGTTGCATCTCCTTCAGTTACCAGAAGTACGATAAACCCTTTCTGGGCTCGGTGAAGGGTCACTCCATAAGGGAGTAGCAGCCTCTTCTGCTGCTCTCAGAAATGTGTCTGTGGCTGACATCATGCGGCAGCCATGTGGAATACAATCCATATGTTTATCAGACACTACAGTCTGGACATTGCATCTTGACCCAGAGCAGGCTTCTGCCTTGCAGTTCTGCAGGGACTCTTCTCATGAGGATACTTCCCTCTTCTTTTTTCATTTTCTCCACCTGACACTAGTCAGGTCTCCTGTACTGCTTGGGATTCAGTCATATGTGTTACCTGCTGCAAGAGCTGACTCTTGAAGTAAGATAGTATAAGTTCCATAAGAACTTACTGTAACAGTAGATCTTGAGAAGCTCTTACAGTAAGTATGCTTCGCCCACCTTTCCACCTAGAGGTTTCTCTCCTGCAATTGGTCTACATTGGCAACAATCTTACTGCTCTGTCTGGTATTGGCCTTGGGTCTCTGGTTCTGATCACCTTCCATCCTTGATACTGGAGTCTCCAGTGGGAGAACTGGAGTGCCAGGGACCACCCACCCTTTATACCATATGTGACATCAGAGCGGGCTGACTCCTGGGGTGGTCTCCACCATAGATTGCTAGCTAGTTTTCCATGGTGTCCTGCTGCCTGCCAGCTACAGTCCTATATGTATTACCTACTGCAAGAATTTTTCTCAAAGATCTACTATTACGGTAAGTTCTTGCGTAACTGTACTTTACTAACCTGTAAACATAGGTTTACTAAGGATATTCATTTCACATCCACAAGCCACCCAACCTCCCTGGCAGGTGGTACAAAATCCTGCTTCTGGCATCTGAGATCTGATGTTGAGGGTGGAGCCAGAGGATATTCACCACAGGTGATGGGAGGAGCTTAGCTTGAAGACATCTGGTGACTCAGCTGTATTCAGCAGACTGCCAAGTGAGACATGAACTGAGTATCTTTATTAGAAACATACTAACAGGCGAGTAACCTATATTTTTCCCCTTGGACGTAGCCAATTCCTTTAACCACTTTTTCTCTAACTGTGCCCGATTCTTCCTCCTCCCCAATTCTTCCTGCTGCCTTGCTTCTCTGCTCCTTTCCTCTGCCTAATTTCTGCTCCCCACTGTCTCAATTAACCTTTCTGACTGCACTCCTCTAAATCCTATTAAGGACTACAGCCTAGACAGTCTTGACACTAAACTCCTCCATGTCTTTACTCCTGCTGCTGCCTCCTAATTGATCTTTTTCTTTTTTGATAAAGGTTTTTCTCACCTGGTTGCTGACTGGTCCTTTTCAGGCTTTATTCCACACAGCCCCATCATCCCAGTATCCCAAGGACTGATTTCTACTCTGGTCAGTTCCCACAAAATTACCCTTCATGGTGGGGCCATTGGGGCTTGCCAGAGCACACTTCAGACTTTGCTGCAGAGCGGCACCAACCTCCAACTGCCTTAGTTCCTTTTTCCTGCCATCAAGTACAGCAGCATGCTGCTGTCCTTCTCAAGACCATAACGACACTGTCTATAAAACAACAACATTCATTTCTTTAGTTTTAGATTTAAATACACTGGAGACTATAATTTTGTCAGTTTATCAAAACAAATCTACAGTTTCTCTCACCCTACCTCGTGCAGTTGGTCGATGACCATGGAAGAAGGTATGGAGCCTGGAATGGTAAGTTGTTCGGCAACAGAGCTGTGTCTGGACACCACCTTTTTCTGGGCAAGTGCTCTGGCAGTGGGTAGTCTGGTACTCTGGAGAATGGGCAGTCCTCTTGCAGGTGCAAAAATAAATGGTCTAGATCTTGCACACGTTCAGTGTCGAGGTATTTGCACCACTCAGCCTCAACCTCTTCCTACAGAAAACATAAGAGGAAGAAAAGGCACTGGTTGAGGTATCTTCTGGTCATTCTGCTATGAGACACTCAACTCCTGCAGACCTGAGTACCCCACCATTGTGTCCGATGACACTAGGGACCTTGGGCCTGCAGGGTAGTGGTCTCCATCCCGGAAGCCCTCTCTCAGTACAGAGGACTTTTCTGTGGGCTGTTTTATCACTGGGCATCTATTATGGGCGGCGGATGTGGTGTATAAGTGTGGAGGTGCTGACTCCCAACCCTTTGGGGTTGGTTGAGCCAACATCATCTTGGTGCCATTGGACAAGGTGCATGACTGACTTTGACTCCAGCCTCGGCGCTGGGGTCCCAATGCCAGCCCCACCTGTGGTGTTGCCTGTGACCCTCCAGGGATGAAGCAGCAACAGTGCCGCTGCCAGTTTCTTGGAGGCCAGCGGGACCCTTGACATTGTTGTAGGTGATGCATCTGGTGCTGAGGCCAGGCCCTTTTGGGCCTGCCTCATTGCTGATGCTGGTGCTGCCCTTGGTGCCATATGGACCTTTAGTGCTGATCCCAGGGCCATCCTCGGTGTTGCTGATGGTGCTGTTCCGAGACCCTACCCAGGGCAGGATTTAGTGGTGCCTGTGTTGCCGAGGCCATGGCCTGTGCTGTCACCTTTCCGACCCCCTCCCTCTACCCTCCAGGATTTGAGGTGAATGAGTCAGATCTAGACCTCATTATCACCGATGGGAAGGACAAGGACTCATTCTACAGTCCACAGAACCCAGAACTGGTTCCTGTCATTGTACATCAGGAGGATAGCTCCTTTCAGGCCCTGCTCAAAAACATGGGTACTGCCTTAAATTTTGAGCCAGCAGCCATAGACCAGGTTAGGTGTCTCCAGCTAGAGTTTCTAAACATACCTAATTTTCTGGTCTAATTCTGCCAATCCAGCCCCAGTAGAAGAACAGAGCACTCCAAAACATAGGGAGGTTTGTGATACTGGCACAGCCCGTGTGTCCATGCACTTCATTTTGTACTGAATGCACAAGTTAAGTGTGCAGAATATGCACATGGTGCACCTAGATTGCTTTAACTAGAAGGAATGGTGTGTGCTATCTGTCTTGTTTTTCAGTTTGAGAGTGCTTACACAGAGCATTGACAGTAGCACGCTAAGACAAATGGTGTTCCAGCTTACTTTGTTATTTCTGCTCAAAAACATGCATACTGCCTTAATTTTGAGCCAATAGTCATAGATTAGGCTAGGCATCTCCAACTTGAGTTTCTAAATGTGCCTAATATCCCAGTCTCACTAATTCCTCCAAACCAGTCAGCCCTAGAGACATTCTTTGAGGTGGCTTAGAGGAGGCCTGCAATTGTTACATGTTTATCAATGCCCTCCCGTCAATAGTCTAAACTGCAGTGCACTCCTTTATGCAGACGACTTAATCCTGTACCACAGTGAAAAATCCCTTGACTCCATGTCCTCCACCCTCACTGACAACTATGGTGCTGCATGAGCTGGTTCTTATCTAGAAAACTCCTTGTCAGTGGAAAAATGACAAAGGCCATGCACTTTGAATCAAATCAAATCAAATTTTATTTACAAAGCGTTTTCCAATATCAAAGTCTGAATACAAAAACATATATAAATAATCAAATAAAGCATATTTAAATTTATAAAATAGGCAGCAGTCTCATAAATTAAATATCATCCCGAAGGCTAGACTAAATAAATATGTCTTCAGGGAAGACTTAAAAGTCTCCGTGGATAGGCACTCTCTGATCCGATGAGGTGAGAATTCCACAGGGTCGGGCTGCAAATGAAAATGCCCTAGTGCCTGAAGTCTGAAGATGGACCCTGGGAACCTCTAGCAGTCCCTCATCGGTGGAGCAGAGAGGCGGAGGGGACAATAGAGTCGAAGGAGGTCTTGCAAGTAACCCGGTCCCTGTCCGCTTAAGGCCTTATAGGTCAGTAACGCGATCTTGAAGGTGATCCTCCATTGCACAGGTAGCCAATGCAGTTCACGAGCACAGAGGTGACATGGCTAGTTCTAGACAGGCCAGTCAGTAACCTGGCTGCAGCATTCTGCACCATCTGCAGACGATGGAGGTCCACCCGGTAGCCCTAGGTATAGAGCATTGCAGTAGTCAAGGCGGAAAGACACACAGGCATGGACCAGCATAGGAAAGTCCTTGGGCAGAACAAGGTGTTTTATCTGGGCAGTGTTCCTCAGATGATAAAATGAGGACTTATCGACTGCCAATCAAGCCCTTCCTTAACAAGGCCACCAAATCAAACTTCTCCCTCACCGTATGTACACCTGCAGGCCTCCCACCGAGCAGGTCACCTCTTTCAAGACCCTCCTTACTTAAAATAATCATACAACTTTGACTGTAAGAAAATTCACCAAAAGCTAGGTGTGGCATACTGTGCTAATCACCTGCTATCACCTGAAGATCGCCTGGCCATCACGTAAGGTAGCCTTCTGCCACTCCTAGATTACTGCTCCTCCATTTACTCCTTATGTCCACCAATCAACACTCCCACCTTAACACTGCATATAATGCCATCTATCACTTTGTTCTTAAAGCCCTCTTTTCTACCCACCACTGTACACTCTACCAGTCCCTAGGATGGCTCCCCTCCAGGCCTACTTGACTATGCTACAGGCTGCCTGGTGGGTGGTGCTCTCAGAAGCAACCAGTTATCCCCTATGCTCCTCTATTCACTAATAGGGCCACCACTAGAGCCCTTAGGGCCTCCTCCTTCCCCCAGAGGTTCCTCGCGTCAGTATGGTGATGTGTAGTAAGATTTCTTTGTCACTTCCCCAGAACCGACTTCCCCATCCATTCGCATCCCCATCCCATGGGTCTTTCATATCTAACCTGAAGGCCTGGCTCCTGGCAGAGGCTATCTGCAACTGCTCACTAGGCCATGCAGAGCCTGTAAACCACCAGAACTTACCCCAGACAGTGATTTTGTGCCCATTTAGGTCTATTCCTCCTTTCCCTCCATTCTCCCTGCCCCATACTCTCTAGCGTATGCACCACACATTTGACTTTCTGACCTTTGCAATCACACACAGCCTGCCTGTCTGACTCCTCCTACATCTGGTACCCTATGTTAGCCAAGACTTAGCATGCACTTTGACTCTGCAGGGCATGTCCTTTCATGTCTACTGCACTGCAGCCTATGTTTCAAACAACATGAAGTCTTGCTGTATTCTGACAATATGCAGTTAGCCCCAGCACTTGAACTGCCCCAGAGGAAAGGATTAACTCTGTGCAGAAGCGTGAGAGCGTTGAGCTCGAGCTCAGTTTTCAAACTTCTGTCTCTGGTACTTATCAGTGTAACCATCAGATTCTTTACTCGCCTAACTGTGAAGTCGCTCCAGAGATTTCTCCTTACGCTAGGTTCAGTAAAGTTTCAAAAAGCGTTCAGTTCAACTGATTTATTATTTTATTATTTTCACGGTATTCAAGTCTCTGTCTATGGCACTTCGGTGATGTCACCTGGCTGCTGGCTGTATAGCTTGAGAGCTGTGCTGCCCACCGAAAACAAGATTCCTGACCTAGAGTAAAAATAACCAGAATCGCATTTAAACTCACCTGGATAGAGCGGGCAATGTCTATGAGGCATAAAGCGAAAAAGGCAGCCGCTAATGCTATGCAAAGTAGGAAAACAGTTAACTCTATGCTGGCAGGCATCTTCTATCTCAGCGGGACCCATGGTGACCTCCTCGGACAACTAGGCCATCAGCCTAAACTCATAAGAGGAGAGAGAGAGAGAGAGAGAGAGCAAGAATATGCAGTCACTTCCAAGCAGTTGATCGGACAACTAAACAAGATAGGAAATACCCTATCCAAGTTAGAATCCTTTGTGACTGAAAATAAAAGATATTCAGGTAGTTGAAAACAGAGCTGTGGCATTGGAGGAGACTACGTGGACCTCATGCACACCATTGGGTTACACAGTTCTGTGCTTTTGGATCTGCAATGCAGAAGTTGAACTACTGTAATCGCCAAAATGGAGGAATTAGAGAATCATAACCCCCATAATAACATACAGTTACACGGTCTGCCTGAGAAAAATGAAACAGTGGATATGATCATCTTTATGGAGGGGTTGCTGAAAGAAATACTTCTCCTACCTCCAAATATGCAGCTGAATTTGATTTGGGCACATAGGTCTCTCGTGGCTCCTCCCAGGGATATCAGTGCCAGGCCATGGTCCATCATAATGGCATTCCTTGATTTTCGTGTAAAGGAGCAGGTCCTGGGGCCAGCCCATCAGCGCAGTGGTTGGGGTTCGCTTGCAACGCCGGCGACCCGAGTTCGAGGAGCGAGCCTGGGTGCGTTGGAGGGCGACCAAGGGAGAAGGATTGAGCGTCTATGGACTGCTCTCCTTCTCGGGTGGGAGGTCTCTATGATCGGTGTGGGAGTGACACCTAGCTGAAGCTGGGTGTATTCACTTTGTGCACCGATGTGTGGTCGAGGAGGGAGGGCTGGGGCAGGACAGGCGAGTGTCGTACTGCGTCTCTGCCCCAGCCAGTAAAGGGGAACAAAACTTCTCACTGGGCGTCTCCATGGCCCTGCTTCCGTCTTTGATTAGCCGCCTGGCCAAGCACGCCCAACTAGATATATTCCACGGCGCCGATTCAAACAACATGAAGTCTTGCTATATTATGACAGTAGCAGTTTGATCCAGCTCTAGAACTGCTCCGGAGGTGAAATGGTTAAAACCATTCCAAAATAGAATTTTGGCCATGAGCTCTAAAGCAGCTCTATCTGTGTTATTTTAAACCTGAACTGTCAGATTCTTTACTCCGCCTCAGTGAACAGTCGCTCGAGATTTCTCCTACTGCTCGGTTCATTTCTCGGTTTAAAAGTGTTTTGGTTGGATTCAACTGAGAATAGTTTTATTTAACCATAAAACGTTCAGTTCAAGCTCTATCTGTGGTAACCGTAAGTAAATTTAAGGTTTTTGTCTGTGTGGAACTTGTAAGTTATCGGTTCGGTTTGAACCGATCAGCTGGGTTAAAACTCATTTAAAACTAAAATTAACATTTTAGAGTGCGGTTCCCGGTTCTTATCGGTTCTAAAAAAGCAGTTTATTACGCTTTTTTCCAATACCAGTGACACAGTTAGGAACCGATAAGGGTGTCTTGCCTGGCACTGCTGTTAAAAGGGCAAGTTTTTGGTTAGGCTGGCATTATGTCTGAGAAATCCAAAAGAAAAACCGGGCCCACTGGGTTTCAACACTGTGATGTTTGTGGGGAAGTCTTTGCCAGGCTGACCCACACACACATGTGTTTATTGTCTGGGGTTTGACCACCTCCAGTCAGACAGCCAGATATGCAAGAATTTCCTGCAGCCACCCTGGAAAAAGATTGGGCAGGCTCAGGGAGCGAGAGGCCAGAAAGTCCGCTGACCGGATGGCCAGCCGGTTCGGTGCAACCGAACCGGAGGAATCCCCTCTGACCAGGCGAGACTTCCTCGGGCAAAGAAAAGCTGGTTCTGAGGAACCACTTCCAGTAAAGAAAACAAGAAAATCAGCAGGTCTGAAGTCCAAAACCCTTCTCCAACTGCTGCAGAGATAGCAAAAGCCATACAAATTGTCCAGTCACTGTCTCAGGGTCCGTCCGAACCACCACTATCTGGCAAAAGGTCAGTTCATCGGTCCCAGTGGTTCAGGAATATGATATTGAGGAATTTTATGAACCAGAGGAGGGAGGATGATTATGAACAGTATGAATGTGGCTGGGAAGGTCTGGGTGCCCATTGAACCGGACATCTCTCCAGACAGACCTCTAGAATCTCCCCTATGCTGTCTGAGTCCCCATCTCATTTTATGTTTTACAAAAAGTTGCTGAAACCCTTCAGCTTCCTTAGAGGAAGCTGTGGATGAGCAAGAGGAGCCTGATTTTGTAGAAATGATGGATATTCCAGAGTCTAGGAGATTGTCTATTCCTTTACATAAGTCTTTTAGGAAGCAACCAATAAAAATTTTAAAAGCTCCTAATTCTGTGCCTCCTGTAGATAAAAAGATGGACAGAAGGTACACATTGTCAGGTCCTAATACAGAATTCCTTTCTCAGCAATGCAGTCATGCTGGGTAGTTCAGGCTGCAGCCTGTGATAAAGCTAATATTCCCTGGCTTCACATCCTCCTGACAAGGATTCCAGGAAAATTGATGCCATGGCAAAAAAGCAGTATATGGCAGCCTCTCTGGGACTCAGGCAAGCAAATTATATGGCTTATGTAGCTAGGTATCAGAAATCTAGATGGGATACTGTTATGCAGTTAGCCAAAGCAAGCCCATGGCCAGCTGGCTAGTGAACTAGAACAGGTGGCTGCTGATGGCATTGAGGCTTCTAAGGTTCAGTTTCATGCTGCTGTGGATGTTAATGATGTTTCCTCTAGGGTCATGGCCACATCTGTAGCTTTTCGTAGGTTGGCCTGGCTCAGGTGTACTAGTCTGTCACAGGATACCCAGACTAAGGCTATGGATTTTCCTGTGGTGGGAAATTCTCTGTTTGGGGAGCAGACAGAGAACTACATGAAAAGATGGATGAATATAGGACTACTTACAAGAGTGCCCAGGCTAAGGAGCGGCAAGCCACTCCTCAAAGGCATACCCCCAGGGGTAGGGGTGAGCCTTTTCACGAACCTTTTATCAGACTCAGGCCTCCTCTGCCTATGCTCAGAGGGGCTTCTTCAGAGGCAGAGGCAGGCGAGGGTGGGCAGACCTGCTCCCACTCCCCAGCCTAAAGCTCCTGCTAAGCAGGCACCCTGATGGGGTACCCAGGGCCGATTCTTCTGTACCGGTAGGGGGCAGGCTGGCTTACTTCAGTCAGAATTGGGCTTCTTTAACCTCAGACAAGTGGGTTCTGGAAGTAGTAAGCCAGGGTCTGGTTCTCAGCTTCAAAAGTTTCCCAAGTTGAGAAGCAGACTTTTCTACAAGTGCTTCAGAGACCCTTGCTCTGGAAGCAGAGGTCTCATCCTGTTAGCTCTCAGAGCAGTAGAAGGTTCCTCCCTGCACCAGGGCAGGGGTCTGTATTCAGATACTTCCTTACCCCAAAAGACAGGAGAATGGCGGCCCATATTAGATCTCGGATATCTGAACAAGCATCTTTTGAAACCAAAGTTCAAAATGGTAACTCTGGCAATGATTTTACCCTCCCTAAGGCCAGGGGACTCGCTAGCCTCCCTGGACCTCAAGGATGCCTATTTCCATGTCCTAATCAGAAGCTCCCATCAAAGTACCTCAGATTCGAACTGCCCTCAGGTCATTACCAGTTCAGAGCAATGCCCTTCAGCCTTACCTCTGCCCCAAGGGTATTCACAAAGTGTCTAGCAGTGGCAGTGGCTCACTTAAGGAGGCAAAGGATTGCTGTTTCCCCTATCTAGACAACTGGCTCATTGTAGGTCAGTCCCCAGAACAGGTAAAATCTCACCTGCAGGTCACCCAGCAGCTTCTCACCTCCCTGGGCTTTCTGCTAAATCTACCAAAGTCGGTTCTGGAACCAGTCCAGGTACTCACCTTTATAGGGGCAGAATTGGACACAAAGCTAGCCAGAGCCTTTCTTTCCTTAGAAAGGGTAAGAATTTAGTGGCTCTGGCCTCCTCCTTCACTCTGCAGGTCTCTCGACCAGCAAGACACTTTCTGCAGCTCCTGGGGCACATGGCTGCATCCACAGCTGTTGTGCAGGGAGCAAGATTTCAGATGAGAGACATTCAGTTTCACTTGAGAACCTATTGGTCTCAGAGAAGAGACCCCTTTCCAAGTTGGTCCCAGTGACTCGAACCTTGATCCTAGCCCTCCAGTGGTGGCAGGATCAGAGCAATTAAGATTGGGGTCCCTTCATTTCCTACTCACGACTTGACTCTCACTACAGATGCTTCCCTTCTGGGTTGGGAGCCCACATGGGCGACCTTTCCACTCAGGGAGTGTGGTCCCCAGGAATTTCTGCTCACATCAATTTTCTGGAACTCAGAGCTGTCTTTTTAGCTCTTCAAGCATTTCTGCATCTATCCACGACAAGGTGATACAAGTCAGAACAGACAACACCACAACAATGTGGTACATCAACAAACAGGGGCACTCGGTCTTGACCTTGTGCACCGAGGCAATAAGTTGTGGTCTCTGGCCTATTCCTGAACACTTCCCTCATAGCAGTTCATCTTCCAGGAAGGACAATGTCCTAGCGGATGCTCTCAGCAAGGATTTCCCAGGGCCATCACGAATGGTCCCTGGATCTTCAAGTGCTGGGGATAGTCTTTGCCAGATGGGGCACCCCTCAGATAGATCTTTTGCAGCCCCAGACAATCACAGACTTCCTCTGTTCTGTTGCAGGCTCCAGTGCTGGGCTCAGTTCCCCTGGATGCCTTCTTCTGGATTGGGAGGAAAATTTCTCTATGCTTCCCTCCTTCCCTCTCCTATTCAAAGTATTAGTCAAAATCAGATCTCAGCCTTGCAGGGTGATTCTGATTGCCCAGGTTGGGCCAGGCAGCTCTGGTACCCACTCCTTCTGTCACTGACAATCCATCTTCCCTTTGCCTCCCAGGAATCACAACCTGTTGACTTGTGCCCAGGAAGGGTTTGGTATCGGACCTCAAATCCCTCAACCTCAAGGCCTGGCTCTTGAGGAGTTAGAGATTGCTGATTTACACCTCTCTCAGAGTGTTCTTGAGATCCTAAAGGCTTCTAGAAAGCCTTCCACTAGGAGCTACTTATAGTTCTAAATGGAAAAGGTTTTCCATTTGGTGTGTGGAAAAATATTTCCCAGAATCTGCTGATTTGCCCACTGTGTTAGATTACATGGTACATCTTAATTCCTTGGGTCTCAGACCAGCTACCCTGAGAGTTCATTTGGCAGCTGTATCTGCTTTTGTGTCAGCAGGAAAGTCATCCCTCTTTCCTCTCATCCTGTGTTTTCCAAGTTTTTAAGGGATTACTCCATACTAATCCACCCTTTCGGAACCGGCCCTGCTTGGGACCTGAATGTTTGCATTGCCCAGTAAATGCAACCCCTTTTGAACCTCTGTCTTCTGCAGAGCTTAAGTACCTAACTTGAAAAACTGTTTTCTAGTGGCTATCACTTCTGCCAGGCCATAAGTGAGTTGCAAGCCTTGTCAGTGGAAACTGACTTTATTTCTTTCCACAGGGATAAGGTAGTCCTTAGGACTAATAGGAAGTAAGGTGGTTTCAGATTTCCATCTTAATCAATCTATCTCCCTTCCAGTATTTTCACTGATCACTCCTCGTCTGGTGAGAGGAGGTTGCACAACCTGGATGTTAAGAGAGCTCTTAGTTACTATATAGGCGTACAAAGGTCCAGAGTTGAATCCTCCAAGTTTTCCTTACCTATGGTGAAGTTGGGAAAGGCAAACCTGCCACTAAGAGATCAATTGCCAGGTGGATTGTCTCTTGTATCAATTTGCTATCAGAAACTGGGCAGAGTCCCCCACCCGGTTTGAGGCTCATTCTACCAGGGTACAGCTCGTCTCTAGCTGCTGCCAGAGACATCCCTATATTAGAGATTTGCCAGGCTGCTACTTGGAAAACGCACACTTTTACCAAGCATTACTCCTGGATGTCCAGGCCAGGAGATTTGCTCAGTTTGGCACAGCTGTTCTTCAGAGCCTATTCCTAAGTAGGTTCTGCCCTCCTCCATGGAGGTACTGCTGTGTATTCTGCTACTGTCATAATATAGCAAGACTTCATGTTGTTTGAAGAAAAAATTACTCACCTTAGTAATGTTGTTTCTTCTAATGGAGTCTTGCTATATTATTCTCCCCAACCTGCCCTCTCAGAACCTCTACTTGGGTGGGCTGCGGGCAACGTATGGGCACCTTTTATGCCCTGTTAGCATTTTGTCCCTTTGGGCTTTGGGTGTGTGTGTGTGTGTGTGTGTTCTGTTATACTATGTTTTATTCTCATATTATTAGAATTGTGTTAGTATTTCTGGTCCCTGACTTGAGTCTTGGGTGTTGGGACCAGCAATGGTTGTTATTATATAGGTAGCCATTTGGCTAGTGTAGTTACAGCTACCACACAGACCTTAGTGAGTTTTGGCTCGTAAAGATCTGACAGTTCAGGTTTGAAATAACACAGATAGAGCTGCTTCTTAGAGCTCGTGGCCAAAATTCTATTTTGGAATGGTTTTAACCATTTCACCTCCGAACAGTTCTAGAGCTGGATCAAACTGCTACTGTCATAATATAGCAAGACTCCATTAGAAGAAACAACATTACTAAGGTGAGTGATTTTTCTTCGGTGGTGATGCTGTGCCCTCCACCACCTGGAGTAGAATCTGGAGTGACGGGGAGAGTAGTGGCGATTAGGCGGTGGAAGCCATAGACACCGTGACTAGGGCAGACGAATGATGGAAGATGAGGAGACAAGAAAAAAGAGGGACAAATGAAAGGAGCAGGTCCTAAAGCAGCATGGGGCAAAAGGGAGTATTCTTTGGGGACAAATGTTTATTTCTAGAGCATGATTACACTCCAGGTACAGTGCAGAAAAGGAGCAGGGTCCTAGCGGTCCAAAGGCAACTAAAAGAAAAGGATTGAAAGCATTTTTAGAATACCTTAGCACTTGTGTGTGCTCACACTAGAAGGTACAAAAGATTTGCTGAGCTGGATGATGCTAAGAATTTCCTGAAATCTATAGGCATTTCAATCGAGGAAAATTACCAGGATTCCAGGGAAGCAGCTGCATCATGTACAGACTGGCAAAACCCAAAGATTGACACTCAAAGGGAAGAAGAGCTACAGCAATTTGGAAAACACTGCCAGATAATGTAACCACAAAGGCTCACAATCTCGGATGAGACGACTGCTTCGTGCCAGCTGATGAACAACAGAAAGCTTGAGTGAGATTTGGCGATTTTGGCTGGACTATGCCCCCATGGGAGATGTGGAGAAAGGCTCCTAATAAATCCAATGAGGTTAGGAAGTCTGGAATTACATATTTAAATGCTCAGATCAGAAGCAAATGATCTATAGTAATTGAAGAGGGATTCTCCTCTTTTTTCTTTCTCCTCCCTCTTTTTCTTCCCTTCCTTCCCCACCTTAGATAAAGAGTTTGAGTTCTGGGCTGTAAAATTCTGACTGCCTTCATAAGAAAGTGGGCAAGAGGCATCAGCAGCATTCAGAAGGCACATCGTTAAGAGCCATATTAAGGCCTATTGGTGGCGAACCTCCCCCTCCTTATGGGTAGCTCTCAACTACTGGGGGTGAGCAAAGCTCCATTTAAATCGGATCTCTCTCTGCCAGTTCGCACCTTAAATAAGGTGGTCAGAGAAAGAGGTACAAGGGTAATATTATACCTTGAAGTCATTTTCGTTGTGGTAGAGTTATACTCCCTTTACACCAATGCTATTGCTTTGGGACCCGTTATAAAAGGGGAAATTTAAACTAGATTCTCGTGTAAAGGGTCTTTTATGGTGTTGACTGATATGTTACAGTTGCAAATTCATATCAGTTTGTTAACAGTTGTTATGTTTGTGGTTATAGGTACTGTGCACATTGCAATGTGGTCAGAGTTATAGGGCATGTGTGAACTTCACAACAGAGATCTTTATGATGGGGTCACTTAGGGTTGTAACATATAATGTAAGAGGACTGCATAGTCCCATCAAACAGTCAAGGCTTTTACAATAGCTAAATAAACTTAAAGCGGAGATAGTTTTCCTTCAGATCATAAAGACTGAAGCGGTCTTGGGTTGGGGAGGTCCACGCATCCCATTTTGTTGAAAATAAATGGAAGAGAGAGTGGCCATACTGATAAGAAAGAACAGCTCCTTTAAGGTGGCCAGTGCTCTCTAGACCTGGAAGGTAGGTGTGTGAAGGTCTGGGGTGAATTTGGAGAACATAAAATCAACCTGCTAAATTTATATGCTCGAATGAAGAGCAATTACGACATGATTTTTATCATCATACTTTAACCAGGGAAACATTGACCCCAGTAGTATAAACATTATAGGGGATTTTAATACCATCCTGTCTCCGTCTCAAGATAGAACAGGACAGATATGCACAGGTAATAAATCCAAATCAACGTTACCATCCACAAAATCATGGCAGAATTTGGGTTGCTTGACATTTGGAGACATTTGAATCCCAAGGTAAAGACTACCCTGTTACTCCCTACACAAGGCACTTATTCCAGGTTAGATTTTTTCTCATATCTACGGATTGGGCTCACTTAGTGGAATCCTCAAAGACTGGCATTTCTACAGTCTCAAATCATGCTCCCGTTAGCTTGACTTTTCACTTGACCCGTGACCAGGGACTCTACCTGGAGACTGAGCATAAGACAACAGAATTATGCATTAAGCAGGTTAGAAGAGGAAAGAAAGAGGAGACCATTATGGTTTTCCAAAGAGGTAGCAAAGAAAGTGAAAGCCAAAAGATTGCATTCAGGCAATACAAAAGACACAGGCAGAAGGGATAGAGAAGTACCAGGAGAAACAAAGGGAGGCAGGGAAGTCAGTAAGGGAAGCCAAAGCTCAGACAGAAGAACACATTGCAAAATCAGTGGTTAAAGGGGACAAAACCTTTACAGGTACATAAGTGAAAAAAGGACAAAGGAGGATAGTGAGACTGAAGGGGAGGATGGGAGCGTGGAGGATGACAACAGTAAAGCTGACATATTGAACAGGTATTTCTGCTCAGTCTTTACTAAGGAAGAGGGGGTAATGGGTCTGAAGGGAGTACAAGGGTGAGAATGGTGCAGAAATGGACACAAGTCCCTTTACGAAAAGGGTCCTGAAGGAACTGGAAGTAATAAGAGCTGATAAAGCAATGGGGCCAGATGGGTGCACCCCAGGGTCCTTAAAGAACTAAGAGAGGTGGTGGCTGAACCTCTGGCTATCCTGTTCAGCCAATCACTGGAAACAGGAGAGTACCCAAAGACTGGAGGACAGCAGATGTAGTCCCCTTATACAAAAAGTGGGAACAAAGAGGAAGCAGGGAACTACAGACCAGTCAGCCTCACCTCGGTAGTGGGGAAGATCATGGAAGCACTACTGAAGGAGAGATTGGTGGAACATCTGGTTGTCAATGGACTACAGGACCCAAGGCAGCATGGTTTCACCAGGGAGAGTCATGTCAGACCAACCTCATTGAATTTTTGACTGGGTGACTAGGGAGGTGGATCAGGGAGGGCAGTGGACATGGCCTATCTGGACTTCAGCAAGGCCTTTGACACTGTGCCACATAGAAGACTATTACACAAACTGGGGAATATGGGTGTGGGCAGGACAGTAGTGTGGTGGGTAGGTAACTGGCTGGGTGGCAGGACACAGAGGGTGGTGGTAAATGGCTGTCACTCCACAGAGGAAGAGTGACCAGTGGGGTACCACAGGGATCAATGCTGGGACCGGTCCTATTCAACATCTTCATCAGTGACATTGCACAGGATATAGAAGGCAGAATTTCACTGTTGCTGATGACACAAAGCTCTGTAACAGAGTAGACACACCAGAGGTGTAGACAGAATGAGAAGGGACCTGCAGAAACTTGAAGAATGGTCAAGGGTTTGGCAGTTGAAATTCAATGCAAGAAGTGCAAGATAATGCATATGGGGCAAAAACCCTGGCACAATATATCAGTTGGGGGTGAGGATATAGCATGCACCAAGCAGGAAAGGGATCTTGGGGTTGTCATCTCTGATGACCTCAAGGTAGGAAACAGTGTGACAAGGCATCAGGTAAAGCAAATAGGATGCTGGGATGTATAGGCAGGGGCATCACCAGCAGGAAAAGGAGGTCATAATTCCGCTATACAAGACACTAGTGAGGCCCCACCTGGAGTACAGTGTACAGTTCTGGAGACCATACCTACGTAAGGACATAGACAGGGTAGAGAAGGTTCAGAGGAGGGCAACAAAGATGGTGCATGGGTTGCATCACAAGTCCTATGAAGACAGGTTGAAGGAACTGAACATGTACTCCCTGGAGGAGAGAGGAGAGAGAGGGGATATGATAGAGACATACAAGTATCTTACAGGGAGGAACAGGGTGCAGGAAAACACTATTTTTAAGCGAAAAAGATGTTTCAGGACTAGGGCATGGGATGAAGTTGGAGGGAGGGCGATTCAGAGGAAACATGAGAAAAGAATTTCTTCACAGAGCGGGTGGTGGACAAGTGGAACACCCTGCCAGAGGAAGTGGTGGGGCTGAAACAATCAGGATTTAAGAATGCATGGGATAGACATAAAGGAATTCTAGAGGTCAGGGGTAAGGAAATAGACTTCTAGGAAAACAAACTGAACTTACAAGCTCAAATGGGCAGACTAGGTGGGCCATAGGCCCTTATCTGCCGACACTGTCTATGTATCTATGTATCTATGTACTTTTAAACAGGGAAGACTTTAGGAAATGGTCTTGAAAGATCAGATCATTCATGGAGTTTAACACACAGGAGGAGACCACCATGCCAATCCTGTGGGACACGCTGAAAGCTTATTTAAGGGGAAGATAATTTCTTTCCTTCTCACCTTAAAAAAACAAAATTAAAACAACACATCCAGCTAGAGAAGGAGATAGCCTAGTTGGAACCCCTTCATAAACAAATTAGGGACACTGAAGTAGGGACAAGGCTACAGACAGCAAGAAGGGAGCTTGAAAGCTATTGGACCAAAAATAGAGGGCAAACTTAGGTATGTAAAGCAGCTAAATTACGAACAAGGCAACAGAGCAGGGACGTTATTGGTGGTCCAACTTAGGAAAGAAGCAGTAAACAGGACAATATTAAAATTACGAGTTGACCCCCAAGACCCCCATCAACTAAGCCAAGGGAGATAGTTCAGGGTTTTGCCGCATATTACGAGGTCCTGTATAGCCAAGAAAGAGGTCCAGCTCACTCACAGGAAGTGGAGGAGTATCCAGGATCTATAAAGCGACCTTCCCTGGATGACCCGGATAATGAGATTCTGGGAGCTCCTATCACCGAGAAAGAACATAGACAACACATAATGACCCAAAAATCATAAATCCCTGGATTAGATGGTCTTAGCATCTATTTTATAAAACTTTCATTCGGAACTTCTTCCCATTTTACAAAAAAAAAAAATCTTTTCAGAATCAGTCCTCCCCCGCCCCCATCCGGAAGTACTCTCAGATCACAGTACTCCCAAATCAGGAAAGGATCCTCAGGAATGTGGGTCATATAGACCCATTTCTTTGTTAAATAATGATCTCAAGATCTTCTCTGGTGTTTTGTCTAATAGACTACAGAATGTTATAGGTTCCTCATCCATTATAACCAAACAGGTTTTATTAAAGGTAGACTTATACAGGACAACATTAGACAATTCTTGAATATTATTTCATCCCAAAAAGTAAATAACAGTTCCAAATAGCGGTCGGGTGGATGTTGAAAAGTCTTTGACTGGGTCGATTGGTTCTTTCTTAACAAAGTCCTACAGAAATTGGACCTGGGGAAAAGGTTTATTGGGGCAGTCATGAGTTTGTATGATGGTTCTGAGGCCTTGGTAAGGTTTAATGGATGTATGTCTAAGAGGTTTAAATTAGGCAGGGGAACAAGACAGTGATGCCCTTTATCACCCTGGCTCTTTGCCTTATCTTTGGAGCCTCTGGCAGCCAATATTCGAGAGCGACCTGGGAATTAAAGGCATCAGGGTGGGTTGAGTAGAGCAGAAGATTGCCTTATATGCAGAAGTTGCTCTGCTGTTCTTGTCGGATTCCCTTGACTCACTCCCCGATGCGGCTCTTGAGCCATTTCCACCAATTAGGTTATAAAATTAATCAGAATAAATCAGAGGCCCTTTTGTTGAGTTGCTCTTCTCCCCTGGATTCAACTCACGGTTTCCCTTTTCCTAGCACACAAAATTACTTTTAGATATCTAGGAGTGCAGATTTGGTGGATACCTCAAAAGCTGTTTACAAACAACTACACAAAACTTTTCGGGTAGTGAAACAAGACCTGGCTAGATGGAAAATTCTACCTCATTCACTTTACGGGAGGGTACAGATTATAAAGATGAATGTGTTACCACAGTTTCTGTTTTATTTCAAACCCTACTGGTGCCAATTACAGGTAGTTTCTGCAAGAACTAAACACAGCCATTAAAAGATTTGTTTGGGGGCAGTGGCCTCAATTGTCCTGTTCTGAAAGCCCCTAGGAGGGGTCTGGGGCTTCCTGATATGGAGAAATGTTATTTGGCAGCACAAGGGCCATTGCTATGGTCTTGGCTTAAACAGAGGCAAGAGTCAGGTTGGTCGGAATGGAGAGACCAACTAAGGCGACCTTTGTGGACATTGGCTACGGGAAAATTCCATTAAACATTTGGTCAAAGACTGACAAGCCTTGGTCTAAGCATACTATTAAGTCTCTACTTAAACTCGACAATTACTAGATTCTCCTAATGATCTGGGTCCACTCTCACTGATAAGACATCACATTGATTTTGTACCCCTTTGGGGTTTTGCGTTTAGGAAAGCCAAGGACTGGTTTCGTCTCACAGTTTTTTCACAAGAGGATGTAAGAGTTTCACCCAAATTAGACAAAAATACATGCCACGAAATGGTGACTTTTTAGATTTTTACAAGTGAGAAACTTTATTTTGAAAGAAGCCAATCAAGGAAAGATCCTTAGACCCTGGTCAGAACTGGAGGACTTATTTTACTGGTGGGTACATTTGTCAGTTGAAATGAAGCCAATATCCCAAATATATAACCTTATTTCAAAAAGCCCTCCTTACTTAATGAACAGTTCGCTTAAGATGGGAATCGAGATACAAGGTCCAGTCCCTGGGCCAGGTTGGTCCCAGAGGTTGGAGAAAGGTTGGGCAGTAACATCACCCCTCACTGAGGGAATGCAATTGGAAAATATTAGTTAGGTTCTTTCTGACCCCCTCTCGTATGAGACACTTTAGTTCCTCCAGCTCTGACCATTGTTGGAGACAATGCACTCTTAAAGGTACGGACCATCATATATTTTGGGGATGTCCGATGTTGAAGACATTTTGGCAACAAGTTCATGCGCAGATTCAGGTCATCTTGGAATACCGTTATCCTTGGACCTTTCAGGCTTTGGTCTTGGAGGTGGGTGTGGTATTGTCTAAGGCAGGGGAAGTCATAAACTTTTCATATTTTCAGAGTGGCTGCATTAAAGTGCATTACTATTAAATGGCTCTCACCAGACCCACCGACCCTCTCTCAGTGGTTTGAGAAGATTGAGAAGTTCGGGAGATGGAGAGACTGACTGCCTCGATTCACCCTCGCTGGAAAGATTTTTATCAGATTGGGCACCATGGTTGTCCAGGGCCCACCCCATGAATAGAAGTGACCCCTGAGGTCTTGCAGGAAAAGAATCTGTAGTAGACCCCTTGCTAGAGGTTTAAGTTAACCCACAAATTGGGTTTAGATACATTTCGATACAAAGGATCAATTTGTAATGACCACGTATTGCACAGTTTTGGTTCAAATAAATGACAATTTATTTTATTGATGTTCACAATATTGTTTGTGTAACTGAAGGTTGTTTGGAAATTCAGTACTTATGGTTGTAACATTATTCCCAGGAAAGAAGTTAGGGCCCTTGGTGGACTAGGACTAGTTGGGACATTTGTAGAGGCAACGCTGCACCGTCCTCTGAGTCACTGATCTGGACCTTGCAGCTAAGAAAGTTTGCCACTCCTGGGAAAACAAGGACATTATTAAATCTTGGACTTGCATTTCTAAAGCAATTAATTTAACCTTTGTACTTCATACCTGTTAAGGAACCCGTGATGGGTAAATGTAATGATTTATTCCATGTTTAACAATGAGAAATAAAAATAAGTTAAAAAAAAATTATCTGTCTACGGTACAGGTAGTAGTGTTGTAGATAGGTAGTGATAATTTTCTGTGGAAATTGTTTTTCTTCGTTTCCGATCAGTCGATCCGGTTGGAAACGGACCTTTTGTTTGTGTTTGTATTTTCTGGGATTTAGTAGTGGTTTTAAAAAACGGACTTTTCTATTTTATTTCCACAGCCCGTAACACAGTTGGTAACCAATATGGGAGAATTACCTGGCTTGAAAGCTGTAAAGGATAATTTGTTAGTGTGGCCATGTCTGAGAAACCTAAGAAAAAAGGCCCCACTGGGTTTCAACACTGTTCTGAGTGTGGGAGGCCTTTGCTAAGGCTGACCCCACCTCATCTGTTTTATTGTCTGGGATTTGACCACCTCAAAACAGACTGCCAGATTTGTAAACATTTTCCTAAAGCCACTCTGGAAAAAAGGTTGAGTAGGCGCGAAGGAAAGAGAGGCTGAGAAGTCCGCTGATCTGAATGGCCAGCCTGATTCAGTTGCGGCTGAACCTGAGGATGTGCCCACTGACCTGGGCAATACCTCCTCGGGCAAAGGAGATCCGACTCCATGGGGTCAGTTCTGGCAAAAGGAAAAGATGTCAGCCAGTTCAGATCCAGCTCTGCACACTCCAACCGCTGATGAAATAGCCAAAGCGATCAGTATAGTTCAGTCGTTTGCGGTTCTGTTTGAACCGGCGCCATCAGTTAAGGCGATCGGTTTGGTGGGATCTGACTACTGGATTACGATCCGTATGCTTATTATGATGTGGAGTGGGAGGGAGATGAAGAGTATCCCGACGATGATGATGATCTTGAAGGCCTCGATGTGCCTATTGAACCGGACATCTCCCAGACAGGCCTTCCAGTGTCTTCCCCAGGCTTTCTGAGTCACCTTCTCACTGTTTGTTTTACAAGAAAGTGGCTGAAACCCTCCAGCTCCCAATGGTAGAAGCTGCTGAGGAGGAAGAAGAGCCTGATTTTGTTGAGATGATGAACATCCCAGAGTTCAAAAGATTGTCTATCCCTCTTCATAAATCCTTGGAAACAGACAAAAAGATATTACAAACACCTAACTCCTTACCTCCTGTAGATAAGAGAATGGACAGGAGGTATATGTTATCAGGCTCAGGTACGGAGTTTTATATAGTCATTGCAGCCATGTTGGGGTAGTGCAGGCTGTAGCCTGTGACAGGGCTAATATTCCTTTGACTTCACACACCCCAGACAAAGACTCCAGGAAGGTGGATGCCATGGTCAAAAACAATATTTGGCATCCTTCTTGGGACTCAGGCAGGCTAATTATATGGCCTACACAGCCAGGTACCAGAAGTCCATGTGGGATACAGTTCTGGAACTGGATAAACCCCCAGGTGGTCAAAATGCTGGAAGAGATGGCGCTGATGGAACTGAGATATCCAAGGTACAATTCCATGCTGCTGTGGACTCCAGTGATGTGGCATCAAGAGTCATGGCTACATCTGTGTCTCTCAGGAGATTTGCTTGACTCCAATGCACTAGCCTTTCTCAGGACACCCAGGCTAAGGCCTTGGATTTCCCTGTGGTGGGTAACTCTCTGTTTGGGGAGCAGACAGAGGCTTACATGAAGAAAATGGATGAGGATAGGACCACCTACAGGAGTGCACAGGCGAAAGAAAGGCAAGCCACTCCTCAGAACCGCAGTCCAGGGACAGGGCAGGCCTTTTACAGGCCTTTTTGAAGCCCAGGCTTCCTTTTTTTCCACAGAGGGTTCTTTCGAGGGAGAGGTAGGAGGATGATCAGGGCTGCATCCTCTTCCTAGTCAAAGGCTCCTGCCAGACAGACACCCTGATGTGTCAGCCCGGTCGACTCCTCTATTCCAGTAGGAGGCAGACTGGCTTACTACTGTCAGGCCTGGAAGGCTGTTACCTCAGACAAGTGGGTCCTGGAGGTACTAAGCGGGGATTGGCCCTCAGCTTCAAGGTTTCAAAAATGAGGTCAGGTCCTTTCCACCTGCAGCCATCACAGAAACCATTGCTCTAGAAGTAGAGGTTTCTTCTCTACTGGCTCTCAGAGCTGTAAGAAAGTTCCTACTCAACACAGGGGCAGAGGTTTATACTCCAGATATTTCCTTACCCAAAAAGACAGGGAGTGGCAACCATCCTAGACTTAAGGTATATGAACAAACACATCACAAAACCAAAATTCAAAATGGTGACTGGGAATAATTCTTCCCTCTCTAAGGTCAGGGTATTGGCTAGCATCCCTGGACATCAAGGATGCCTATTTTCACATTTCTATCAGGTGCTCCCACAGAAAATATCTCAGGCTTGAGTTGCCTTCAGGCCATTATCAGTTCAGGGCCATGCCCGTCGACTTATCAACTCCAAGGGTGTTTACAAAGTGCCTTGCAGTAGTAGTTGCCTTCCTTAGAAGGCAGGATACATCTATCTTCCCTACCTGGACAACTGGCTCATTGTATGTCAGTCCTCTTACCAGGCCAAGTCAGCTCTGAAAACCACTCAGAACTTGCTCAGTTCTCTGGGGTTCCTCCTCAGTCTTCCAAAGTCAATTCTCGAACCAGTACAACTTCTGACTTTCATATGAATAGAGTTAGATACTGTTCAGGCAAAGGCCTTCCTCCCACTAGCAAGGGTAAAGGCCCATACAGATCTCGCTTCCCATTTTGACCTCTGGTGTCTCGTCCAGCAAGACACTTTCTTCAACTCATAGGCCACATGGCATCTTCCACTGCGGTGGTACAAGGAGCCAGGTTTCAGATGAGGGACATTCAGTTCCACCTAAGGTCCTTTTGGTCTCAGAAAAAAGGATCACCAAATTGGTTCCAGTGACTCTGATGCTGGTCCAAGCTCTCCAGTGGTGGCTGGATCAGGACAATCTCAGACAAGGGGTTCCATTCCTCAGTCAAGCTCCCTCAGTGGTCCTTACCACAGATGCTTCTCTCCTAGGCTGGGAGCCCATTTGGGAGCCCTCACAGCTCAGGTGTTTGGTCCCCACAATAGTCTCTCCTTCATATCAATCTCCTGGAACTCAGGGCAGTTTTCCTAGCCCTTCAGGCTTTCTCTGACTCAGTCAGAGACAAGGTGGTGCAGGTCAAGACAGACAACACCACCACAATGTGGTACATCAACAAGCAAGGGTACTCGGTCCATGGCCTTGTGCACAGAGCTATGAAATGTGGTCTCTAACCTACCCCTTCAGGCTTCCCTGACAGTAGTTCATCTCCTGGGGAAGGACAGTGTGCTAGCAGATGCTTTAAGCATAATCTCCCAGGGCCATCATGAATGGGCCCTGGATTCTCTCATCTAATCTTTACCAGCTGGGGCACTCCAGAGATGGGAGCTCGTTGCAGCCCGGACAATCACCAACTCCCCTGTTCTGCTGCAGACCTCCAGTTCTAGGATTGTTCCTCTGGATGCTGTCATATTGGATTGGAAGGGCAGGTTTCTCTATGCCTTTCCTCCCTTCCCCTGTTGTTCAGAGTTCTAGTCAAGATCGCGGTCTCAACCCTGTACAGTGATACTGGTGGCTCCAGACTGGGCCAGGCAACCTTGGTACCCTCTGCTGTTGTCCCTGGCAGTGTCACTCCCAAGAGACACAAACTCGTAACTTCCTCTCGGAGAATTTGGTACCCCAATCTCCAGTCTCTCAATCTCAAGGCCTGGCTCTTGAAGAGTTAGAATATGCAGGCCTGCATCTTTCTCAGGGGTTCTGGATATTCTCAAGGTCTCAGGAAACATACCAGAAAACTTACAATTCCAAATGGAAAGGATTCAGTATTTGGTGTTCTCAGAAAGGCATTTTGCCAGATACTGCGGACATTGCTGCAGCCTTAGATTATCTGGTTCACCTTAATGGCCTAGGCCTTAGGTCTACAACTCTGAAGGTTCACCTAGCAGCTTTGTCTGCATTCCTTTCAGCAGGGAAGAGCTCTTCCTGGCATCTCATCCTGTTTTCAGTAAGTTCTTCAAAGGTCTGGTTTATATCAAACCTCCCTTCAGAGACCTACTCTGGCTTGGGATCTGAATGTCTGCATTGCTTAGTTTATGCAGCCACCCTTTGAACCTCTGGCTTCGGCCGAGCTTAAGTACTTGACCTAGAAAACTGTGTTCCTGGTAGCTATCACTTCTGCTAAGCGGATTAGTGAATTACAGGCCCTGTCAGTTGAACCTGACTTTATCTCCTTCCATAGAGATAAGGTGGTCCTGAGAACAAATAGAAGGTTCTTACCCAAAGTGGTATCAGATTTTCATCTGAACCAATCTATGTCTCTACCTGTATTTTCACTGATCATTCTTCTTTGGCAGAAAGATTACACAGTTGGATGTTAAAAGGGCTTAGGTACTACATAGAGAATACTAAGGCACACAGAAATTACTGTCTTCAATTATTTCTCACTGTGAAGTGAGAAAAGGTAAGCCTGCTACTAAAAGAACTATTGCCAGGTGGATTGTCTATTGTATATAGTTCTGCTATGACAAGTTGGGCAAAGCACCCCTTCAGGTCTGAGGGCTCTTTCGACTAGTGGTATAGCTGCTTCTCTGGCTGCTGCCATAGATATACCCTTGGTAGAAATCTGGAAAACAGTCCATAAATTCACCAAACCTTACTTTCTGGACATCAGGCTAGCATCCAGGCTAGGAGTGATGCTAGGTTTGGTACAGCAGTACTACAGACCCTGTTCTAAAGTAGGTTCTGTATTCCCTCCTCCTGGGAGTACTGCATGGTAATTTGCATATTGTCAGAATACAGCAAGACTTCATGTTGTCTGAAGAAAAATTACTTGCCATAGTAATGTTGTTTCTTCTAATGGAGTCTTGCTGTTTTCTGAACTCCTCTGCCTGCCCTCTCAGAATCTATTTTTGAGAAGTGGGCTGGCAGGTACAGTGTTGCATCTCAGGGATGTACCTCTTACCCTCCTCTTAAGGGTGGATTAGTTGTTTTATTGTTGTTGCTTTATGTTTATATATATATCTTCACAACCTTTTTCTTGGGTTCTCGACTTGAGTCTTCAAACCCAAGTTGTTGCCTTTTGTCTTAAGTTAAGCAATTTCCATAAGTAGTTAGTTTGCTCATAAGAATCTGACGGTTACACTGAGTACCAGAGACAGAGTTTTGAAAACCGAGCTCGAGCTCAACATTCTATACTTCTGCAAAGAGTTAACCCTTTCCTCGCTAGGGCTAACTGCATATTGTCAGAATACAACAAGACTCCATTAGAAGAAAGAACATTACTATGGTGAGTAATTATTTCTTCCTGCTCTCTGTGTATGGTGCTCTGGCTGTGGACCATGCTCTGTTTAGCACAGAGCTTTCTCAGGCTAGCCTGCTCTTCTTCTCCAGCATGCTTTGTTGCCTTGGCTAAATGTTTACAATATGTGATGTTTTAACTGCTCACTTGTTGGGTTGTACAAATGTACTGTTTTTTTTTACTAATGACTTGTAGTCTTACTATAATGTAATTTTAGAAGCCATGCCAGTATATTGTATGTACAGTGTGCTGTTGTTGGTTTGCTGTCTCACCACTTTGTGGCCCAGGTCATGACTGAAAATGGTCCTCTGGATTAGTGCACTTACCTGGTTACCAAAAACATAAATAAATAAATAAATAAATAAACTGTGGCAGCTGTCCCCAGACAGAAAATCATGATACACAAATCTCATACATGTATTTCAGCCATCCAATAACAGATGCCATTGTCATGTTGACTGAGAATGACAAAGCCATAATGCCCAAGGAGGCCACCACGCACCTAGTGAGTAATACAACGTAGATACCATGGACAAGTGGGTCTGTGCCTCAGCTACTCTTGTAATGAGGATAGCTAGTTACAGTGCCAGGGCCACTTTCTGAATATGAGTATACCGTCTGTTGCAAGGTGATATCAATGGCAGAGGCTCTGCTGGATAGCTGAACAGGAAATGCTGCTAGCTGTTAAACCGAGTATTAAATATAATAGTCACCAGCTAAAGGGAATAGACACCCTATACCCCAACTTTAGATAATTAGCAGCCTTACCACCCTCTCTAGCCCTCCATCAGTAAAGGCTAGAGCAACCAGTTCAGGAAAATACATATTTGTAACCTTTATATGCCCCCAGTACCCCGAACCATTATGCCATGTTGATGAAATGTCCTATTGCCCCCCACCACTACTCACCCACATGCCTGACACCAGGAAAGTCCAGCGTTAGGAATAACTCAAGTCTGAAAACTGGTCGTTGGTATAAGAACCACACTCCTGTGTCTCTCTGCTGTACACAGTGAGCATGTGCGTGCATGCCTACTCATGCACAGGCAGCCTGGGATATCTATTATATTACAGTTATTGCAAAAAGAAAAAACCGGCATAGTGAACTACTGTGCATTTCCTATAAAGAACACCTACACTTGCTGGTAGAATGATATATTCAGCTAAAATGAGCATTAAGTAGAATAATATTTCATTTTTAAATTGAGGACCGTGAGCACACATCACTCATCATGTGGTCACAGTCCTCTGTTTAAAACTGAAATATTACTTCCCATGCTTGTTTTTGCCAAAGACACCATTCTGCTAGCTAGTGGAGGTGTCCCACATGGAAATGTACAGTTAACACTATGTTGATTTTTTGGCAATAATTGTAATATATAGGTGTCCTGGACTGCCTGTATATGAATGGGCATGTGTGCACACACTGTGTACAGTGGAGAGACACGCAGTTCAGTTTTTATACCACCAACCAGTATTGGGAATTGGGACATGAGTTATTGCTAACTCTGGACTTTTCTAGTGCCAGGCACGGGTGGGTAGTGGTGGAGGGTGGGCAATTAAGTGCCTATGGACTTTGTACATACTATAGCTTTTGCTCCGGAGCCATGGCTCTTCTCTGGCTGCTAGATGTTCATGCTCTTACCTGCTGTTGAGGCATGGACATTGTCAGCAGAGACAGTCTTTGCTGTCTGTGCGACAGTATTTCATGAAGATGGTGTAGTGGTTTGGGGTACCGGGGAGCACATAGAAGATTAAAATGTATTTTGTTGTATTGGTTGCTCCAGCCTTTATTGATGGAGGGCTACATCGGGTGGTAAGAGTACTAATTATCTAAAGTTATGGTATAGGGTACACATTCCCTTTAAAGTCTCTATGAATGGCCTTTGATGCAGCAGCTCACTCTGTGGCTGCAGGTGTTTGCATCAGGTGGTACTCTTGACAGTGGGTGTCTGGCTCCACCCCAGATGTCCAACAACAGCAGGTAGAGCAGTCTCTTAAAGAATCTAATGAAACAGAACGACTCCTAAAACTTTCAGGCGGCTCTCTGCAACCTGCAGAGAGGTAGAGGACAAGCTCCTTCCATTAAAAAACAGTCCTTTCATGGTAAGGGCAGGAGAACACAACAATAGACCCCAGCCTTAGGCCCAAAGAAGGTACAGCTGAAGAAAGAAGTGCCAAAAGCACTCATTGCCACTATCTAAGCTCCAGCAACAGGACTGGTTCAGCTGCACAAACTAGATCACTCCTCCCAGATGGGAAGTGCCACTCCCAGTTTTACCATCAGTGGGATTCTGTATTGATGGACAAACAGGCTTAGGCTTGAAGGATCATCTGAGAGGGCACTCCCTGGAGTTCTTAGATCCCCCAACACAATCTGCCTTTGAGAATTCCCTTGTCAGCTCGTCCAGACTTCTGACTCAGGAGATTGTGGGCCTTCTGAGAAAGAGAGCAATGGAAATAGTGCCAAGTCAACGCAACAAAGGGTTCTCTGACTACTTTTTAGTGCCAAAGAAATCAGGGCATGTGCCCCATTCTCAATCTCAGAAAGTTGAAGAGACACTTGGATAAAGAAAATTCAAAATGATTTCTCTAGGTTCCTTACTAACTACCTGAAGCATCAGAATTGACTAGCATCTCTGGATATGTATGATGCATACCTGCACATACTGGTGCACCCCAGCCACCACAAGTACCTCGAAACTGCCTGAAGGGGTTACATTACCAGTTCAGAGTCCTACCCCTGGTTTTCCTTGGTGCTGCAAGTGTTTGCAAAGTGCTTTGCAATACTCACAGCACACTTCAGAAAGCTAGGACTTCAAGTCTTCCCATACCTGGACAGCTGGCTCTTAACAAGCCCATCGGGCAGGAGACAGAGCAGGTAAGTAGCCACTGCCTCTCAGTTTCTGATGTCCATTGGAGACCTGCTGAACCCTGCCAAGTGTCAGCTGGAGCCCTCCCACTAGTGCCAGGTATAGGAGATATTCTGGACATGACTCAGGTTTGGGCCTTCCTTCTGGACAGCAGATTACTAGCAGTCTTGCAGATGACATGCTTCATCATGGAATGCAAAACTGTGCCAACTCACTCCATGCAAGGCATGCTGGGACTCATGGCATCCTCTGTGTTCACAGTACCCTAGCAAGGCTGTACATGAGGACAACTTGTGGGTACTCAGTAACCAATGGTCTTGGGCATCTCACCCTCGGAACTACCCCATTCAGGTGATCAAACCTTTGTGAGGCTTAAATGTGGTGGTCAGTGGAGGACAACATCCTCCAGGGCTTCCCCTTCTCCACACTTCACTGAGCCAGAGGTGACTGTTGCTATAGATGCCTCCTTACTGGGCTGGAGAGCCCACTGCTAGGGTCTCCAAACACAGGGAGTCTGGGGTGTGTCAGAAACGCATCTGTGCATAAATATGCTGCAAATATGTGCAGTTTTTATAGTCTGAAAGTCCTAGTGGACTTGGTCAGCCAAAATACAGTCCTCCTTCAGATGGACAACAAGCCTGTCACATATTATGTCAACAGATAGTGGGGAGCATACTCCTACCTCTGCAGGGAAGCAGTGAGAGTGTAGGAATGGTGCCAGGCAGAGGACCCTCCTCCAAGCAATATGTCTGCCAGGAGTCCAGAACTCTCTGGCAGATGAACTAAGTCGAACAACAGCAGATCCTCATGAGTGGTCACTAGCACCAGACGTCATGAGATTGCTATTCAGTAAGTTTAATACCTCAGATTTGGACCGCTTTGCATCCCCACTCAGTGCCAAACTGCCTCGATTCTGCTTCAGAAATTGAGGACATGGCATTTTCTGTCCAAATGCATTCAGACTGCCTCGGCACAATCTGTTTCTGTATGCACTCCTCTAATCACTCTCATTCAGAGTGCTGTCAAGCTGAAGGCACACAGGGGTAGGATGGTACTAGTAGTCCCCTGCTGACCTAGGCAGACATGGTTTCCTCTGTTGAATCATTGTAAGTTAGCAAACTGAGGATTCTGCCACTCCAGATGGACCTACTGACCCAAGCTCAGGGTCAGCTAGTCTTCCCAACCTTCGTCCTTCACCTTCAAGCCTGGCTCCTGAAGAGATCACAGTGAACAGGTTTAAAGTTTTTTAGTGTCTCTGAAATACTTTGGGCTGCATGTAAACTTTCCACCAGGAAGCCATACACAGCCAAATGGAAATGATTTTCAGCTGGTGTTCCAAAACCCATAGACCCTTTCAAGTGTCCACCTAAAAAGGTTTTGGAGTATTTTGTTGATCTTTCTGTTGCTGGCCTGTAGTATTCTACAGTTCAGGTCCACGTGTGCTATATCAGCATACCAGAAGCCTGAAGGTACCCTGTCTTTGGCACAGCTGCCACTGTTCAAGAGGTTCCTTAGGGGTATCCTGCATACCAGGACCCCATCAGGAAGCCAGTAGCTCCTTGGGACCTTAATCATTGCTGGATATGCTTATTCACAAGCTCTTAACCCTTGCAGGGCTGCAGACTGATACATCGGTCTAAAATTCCTATATGTTCTAATTCTGTCAGCAGCCTAAGGGATAAAGCATATTTTGACTTGTGACATGAAATATCTGACTTGGAAAGCAGCATTTCTGGTGCGTATCACCTATCTGCTACAGGTTGTCTGAAATCCATGCTTTGGTCACAGGTGCTCTATATACTGTTTTCATAGTGACAAGGTAGTGCTTTGTACACACCGTAAGTTTCTACCTAGCGTGGTATAGGAGTTTCACTTCAATAGAGCCATGCTTCTACCTACCTACTTTGCCAACTTCCAGAATGAGGGAGAGGGACTCTCTATTTACTAGATGGTAGAGAGTTTTTAGATTTTACCTGGATGGGACTGAGGACTACAGACTGGCAAAGCAGCTCTTTGTATCTTGTGATGCCAGTCAAAGGGACTACCTGTCACAGTTTATTTCAGCCTGGATTATGAATTGCCCTTGCCACTGCTATGCCATGGCAAAGGAAAACTAGAGGGCAAAGTGTATGCCCACTCCATCAGAGCTGTAGCCACTTCTTTGGCAAAAATATGATCAGTGTCAGTTGGAGAGATTTTCAGGGCTGCAAGTTGGAGCACAGTGCATACCTTCACCAAGCACTGTGCCCTGGATATCCATACCAGGCAGCATGTCACCTTTGGCAGAATCGTTCTAAATGGATTACTATCCTGAATTGAGCCCTGACTCCAGACTTCCTAGTTTGGGGAACTTCTCTGAGCTTGACTCTAACTGTTTAGTAGAAATCTGTGAAGACTGATTCCTGGAAAATATGAAACTGTTGTACTTACGTAACTGTTCTGAATATTTTCTTCATAGATTACTACACCTAGCCACCATCCCTGGGCTCACTCCAGTATTGTTATGTTATGGTCTTCACCTCTTTCTACTTACTTTGGGCTGTGAAGACACTTTATTACTTATTTTTGGTGTCTTTTCTTAACATAAGCTACCAGGGCTATCTTATGCACTTAAGTGCAGAGGTTCCTTGCTAGGTTCCTGCTGCTCACCTCCTTGGTAAAGGATACTCGGGCAGTTGGGAGCTGGTGCCACTGCATACCAGTGGATGCATGTGGTGTCGTGTACACAGGCCTACTTGCATCACCAGTCCCCATCAGAAAATTTCTGGCCCCCACAAGGTCCTAGTGCCTCCCATTCAGACCCACTGATCGTAATCTATGGAGAAGATATTCGGAAGATCAACAGCTATATTAAGTATGTAACTTTTTATTTCTCTCAGCTCTCTACTTTCCTTGATTCTTCAGCCTTCACAGTCCACACCAGTCCCTTCTGTAAATTACACTCCTCCACCACCTCCTCCTTCTTCACCTCACTGTTGCAGTTCCTAAAGGAATGGATCAGAGTCCCATCACCTCTGCCATATTTATTGACCCTGCAGAGGCTTTTGACACTGTCTCCCAGTCTTTCCTCCTGGCTAAACTTGCTGATTTTGGTGTAAGTTTTCTAATGATAAGTTGGTTCCATTCATACCTGTGTGGCAAGTCCCAGTTTGTCTCATTTGGAGGACCTGCCCTCCCAATCAAGTCCAGGGTACTATAGGGTTCTGTTCTAAGCCCTATCCTGTTCTCAATCTTCCTAACTGACCTACCAAGCCTGTACCTCCTCCAGTGTTCAGCTGTGAGTAGATGATACAGTCCTATTTCCCTCTGACCCTCTGCCTCTGAGTTGACAGTACAGCTCCAGCTTGACTTCTCAAATGTCCAGTGCTGGTTCTGTAAAAAAAATCAACTCACTGTAAATGTCAAAAGAAAAGTTTTAATGACCTTAAGCACATGGCAGCACCTGGCAGACATCCAGTCCTAGTTCACATCATCACAACCCTGGATGGATCTTAGATGCTGTCCCCTTCTTTAAATACCTGTGTGTGTGTGTGTGTGTGTGTGTGTGTGTGTGTGTGTGTGTGTGTGTGGCTTGACAGTCATCTTGACTTCTCAGTTCACATCAGCTTCATCCATTCCAAGCTTCTTCTTAAACTGGAAGCACACTCCAGTATCAAAGCCTGCATCCTTCCCCTGCCAGAGTTTAGATCATCTCAACTATTCGATTTTGGTGATGTAATCTGTGTGGTTCCTAAATCCACCCTTGGCAGACTGGACTGTCCATCCCATTCCTTTTGTCCTTTGCATTGGACTGTCCTCCCGTACTCACTACTGCTCCTGTACTCATCACTTTCCTTCCCTTGCTTGAAGGCTGTTGTCTCTCTCATTGCACCTCCCTCATAGCTACATTTTTGTTTAGCTCCCTCTCCTGATAGCTCTCCTCTCTTCTATCCTGCTCTAATCCAACCTCTTATTTCCTCACTCTGATGACTCTCATTCAAACACCATGAAGTCTTGCTATATTATGACAGAAGCAGTTAGCCACAGCACTTGAACTGCCCGGAGAGAAACAGTTAACTCCAGGCAGACTGGAGTTCTAAAGCTAGCGCTGTACTAAAAGCTCTATCTGGCTAGTTTCAAACTGAAACTGTCAGATTCTTTACTCTGCTTCACTGAACAGTCGCTCCGGAGATCAGCTCCTTCATCTGGTTCATTTCTCGGTTAAAGCGAGTATTTTCGGTTCATTTGAACTGGCAATAAGTATTTTATTTTACCGCATTTCGGTTCAAAGCTCTATCTGGTAAACCGTAAGTACAGGATTTCAAAGTCTGTGTGGAAATTAATTATCGGTTCGGTTTTGAACCGATCGGTTTACTAAAAAAGTATTTTAAACATTATATTGGGCTTTTAGATACGGTTCCAGTTCTTATCGGTTCTAAGAAAACCTATTTATTTCAGTGGGTTTTCAAATACCCGTGACAGGTTAGGAACCAGTAAGGTTGTCTTGCCTGGCACTGCCATAAAAAGCAGAGTTTTTGGATAGGCTGGCATTATGTCTGAGAAACCAAAAGAAAACCGGGCCCACTGGGTTTCAACACTGTGATGTCTGTGGGAAAGCCTTGCCAAGGCTGACCCACACACCACTGTGTTTATTGTCTGGGGCTGACCACCTCCTGTCAGACTGCCAGGTGTGTAAAAATTTCCTGCAGCCACCCTGGAGAAGAGATTGGGCCGGCTCAGGGAACGAGAGGCCAAAAGTCCGCTGACCCGGATGGCCAGCCGGTCCAGCACCCACTGGACCAGAGGGGTGCCCTCTGACCAGGCGAGACTTCCTCGGGCAAAAGGAAGGCTGGTTCAGAGGAACCAGTCCCAGTAAAGTCAAAGAAATCAGCAGGTCTGGAGTCAAAATTGCCTCTCCAACTGCTGCAGAGATAGCTAAAGCCATATAGATTGTCCAGTCACTGTCTCAGGGACGGTCCAGACCACCAACAGTTGGCAAAGGTTGGTTGTTCGGTTCAGTGGTTCAAGAGTATGATGTTGAGGAATTTTATGAACCACAGGAGGGAGGAAGATTTTGATCATTATGTATGTGGCTGGGAGGGTCTGGACGTGCCCATTGAACGGACATTTCTCCAGACAGACTTTTAGAATCTCCCTATGCTGTCTGAGTCCCCTTCTCATTTTATGTTTTACAAAAGGTTGCAGAAACCCTCCAGCTTCCTTTAGAAGAGGCTGTGGATGAGCAAGAGGAGCCTGATTATGTAGAAATGATGGATATACCAGAGTCTAGGAGGTTGTCTATTCCTTTGCATAAGTCATTTAGAAGCAAACAACAAAAATTTTAAAAATCCTCATTCTGTCCCTCCTGTAGATAAAAAATGGACAGAAGGTATACTTTATCAGGCCCTGATATAGACTTCCTCACTGAGCAGTGTAGTCATGTAGGTGTGGTATAGCTGCAGCCTGTGACAAGACTAATATTCCCTGGCCTCACATCCTCCTGATAAGATTCCAGGAAGATTGATGCCATGGCGAAAAAACAATATATGGCAGCTTCTGTGGGACTCAGGCAGGCAAATTATATGGCTTATGTGGCTAGATATCAGAAATCTAGATGGGACACAGTATTGCAGTTAGCCAAGCAGGCCCATGGCCAGCTGGCTAGTGAGTTGGAACAGGTGGCTGCTGATGGCATTGAAGCCTCTAAAGTTCAATTTCATACTGCTGTGGATGTTAATGATGTTTCCGCTAGGGTCATGGCCACTTCTGTAGCTTTCCGTGAGGTTGGCATGGCTCAGATGCACTAATCTGTCCCAAGATACTCAGTCAAAAGCTATGGATTTTCCTGTAGTGGGAAATTCTCTGTTTGGAGAGCAAACAGAAAATTATATGAAAAAGATGGATGAGTGCAGAACTACCTACAAAGTGCCCAGGCTAAGGAGAGGCATGCCACTCCACAAAGGCACACTCCCAGAGGTAGGGGCAGGCCTTTCCACAGGCCTTTTATCAATCTCAAGCCTCCTCTGCTTTTGCACAGAGGGTTTTTTTCAGAGGCAGAGGTAGACGGGCGCAGGTAAACCTGGCCCCTCCCCTCAGCCTAAGGCTGCTGCTGCCAAGCAGGCATCCTGATGTGGTGCTCAGGGCCGATTCTCCTGTACCGGTGGGAGGCAGGTTGGCTTATTTCAGCCAGAACTGGGTGTCCCTAACTCTCGGACAAATGGGTTCTGAGGTAGTAAGCCAGGGTCTGGTTCTCAGCTTCAAACAGTTTCAAAGATGAGAACCAGACATTTTCCACCTGCAAATCCTTCAGAAACCCTTGCCTTGGAAGCAGAGGTTTCTTCTCTCTAGACTGCAAAGCAGTGGAAAGGTTCCTCCTTGTCACCAGGGCAAGGGCTGTACTCCAGATACTTTCTACCAAGACAGGAGAATGGCGGCCCATTCTAGATTTAAGGTACCTGAACAAGCATCTTATGAAACCAAAGTTCAAAATGTTAACTCTGGCAATGATTTTGCCTCCCTGAGGCCAGGGGACTGGCTAGCCTCCTGGACCTCAAGGATGCCATTTTCATGTCCTGATCAGGCCTTCTCAGCGAAAATACCTCAGGTTCGAACTGCCCTCAGGCCACTACCAGTTCAGAGCAATGCCCTCGCCTTACCTCTGCTCCAAGGGTATTCACAAAATGTCTAGCTGTGGTAGTGGCTCATTTAAGAAGGCAAGGGATTGTGTTTCCCTACCTGGACAATTGGCTCATTGTGGGTCAGTCTCCAGATCAGGTAAAATCCCACTTGCAAGTCACCCAGCAGCTTCTCACTTCCCTGGGATTCCTGCTGAATTTACCAAAGTCAGTTCTAGAACCAGTTCAGGTACTAACTTTCATAGGTGCGGAATTGAACACAAAGTTGGCCAGGGCATTTCTCCCCTCGGAAAGGGTAGAGACTCATTGCCCTGGCATCCTCTTTCACCCTCGGGTCTCTCGACCAGCAAGGCATTTTCTGCAACTCCTAGGACACATGGCTGCTTCCACAGCTGTGAGTGCAAGGAGCAAGATTCCAGATGAGGGACATTCAGTTCCATTTGAGGGCCTATTGGTCTCAAAGGAGGGACCCCTTTCAAATTGTTTCCAGTGACCCAAACTGATTCTGGCTCTCCAGTGGTGGCAGGATCAGAGCAACTAAGACAAGGGGTCCCCTATCTTGCTTTCCACTCTCTCACCCTCACCACGGATGCCTCCTTGCTAGGGTGGGGCTCACTTGGGCGACCTTTCCACTCAGGAGTGTGGTCCCTCAGGAATCTCTGCTCCACATCAACCTATTGGAACTCAGAGCTGTCTTTTTAGCTCTTCAGGTTTTCTCAGCATCTGTCCAGAACAAGGTAGTTCAGGTCAGGACAGACAACACCACGACAATGTGGTACATCAACAAGCGGGGGCACTCGGTCATCAGCCTTGTGCACGAAGCAATGAAGTTGTGGTCTCTGGCTTATTCCCTGAACACCTCCCTAATAGCAGTTCACCTTCCAGGGAAAGACAATGTCCTGGCGGATGCCCTCAGCAGGATTTCTCAAGGCCATCACGAATGGTCTCTGAATCCTCTGGTGCTGGGGTCAGTCTTTGCCAGATGGGGCACTCCTCAGATAGATCTTTACGCAGCCCCAGACAACCACCAACTTCCTCTATTTTGTTGCAGGCCTCCAGTGCTGGGCTCAGTCCCCTGGACGCCTTTCTGTTGGATTGGAAGGGAAGTTCCTATATGCCTTCCCTTCCCCTTCTCTTCAGGGTATTAATAAAAATCAGATCCCAGCCCTGCAAAGTGATCCTGATTGCCAGACTGAGCCAGACAGCCCTGGTACCCACTGCTTCTGTCCTTTCAGTCCACCCTCCCTGAGCCTGCCCAGGGTCCACAACTTGCTGGCCTGTGCCCAGGGGAGTGTGGTATCCGGACCTCAAATCCCTCCACCTCAAGGCTTGGCTCTTGAGGAGTTAGAATTTGCTGATTTACACCTTTCTCAAGGTGTCCTTGATATTTTAAAGGCTTCAAGGAAGCCTTCCACTAGGGCCACTTATAATTCCAAATGGAAGAGGTTTTCCATCTGGTGTTCTGGGAAGCAAATTGTCCCAGAATCTGCTGATTTGCCCATTTACTGGACTATTTGGTCCATCTAAATTCCTTAGGCCTTAGGCCAGCTACCTTAAAGGTTCATCTGGCAGCTGTCTCTGCTTTTGTATCAGCAGGAAGCCTGCCTCCTTTCTTCTCACCCTGTGTTTTCCAAGTTTTTAAGGGGTTACTTCACACTACCCTCCTTTTCGGACCCAGCTTCTGCCTGGGACCTGAATGTTTGCATTGCTCAGTTAATGCAACCCCTTTTGAACCTCTGTCTTCAGCAGATCTCAAGTTTCTAACTTGGAAAACTGTTTTCCTAGTGGCCATCACTTCTGCCAGGCGCATAAGTGAATTACAAGCCCTGTCAGTGGAAAAGGATTTTATTTCTTTTCACAGAGATAAGGTAGTCCTCAGGACTAACAGAAAGTTTTACCTAAAGTGGTTTCAGATTTCCATCTGAACCAATCCATCTCCTTCCAGTATTTTTACTGAGCACTCTTCCTCGGGTGAGAGAGATTGCACAGTTTGGACGTCAAAGAGCCTTAAGCTACTATTTGGAGCACCAAAGGGTCACAGGTTCGAATCCTCCAACTCTTCCTTACCTATGGCGTAGGTTGGCAAAGGAAACCTGCCACTAAGAGGACAATTGCAAGGTGGATTGTCTCTTGTATCCAGTTCTGTTACCAAAAACTAGGTAGAGAACCCCCTCAGGACTGAGGGCCCACTCCACGGGGTACAGCTGCATCTCTGCGGCTGCTAGGGATATTCCCATTCTGGAAATTTGTCAAGCTGCTGGAAGACAGTTCACACTTTTACCAAGCATTATTCCCTGGATGTCCAGTCCAGGAGAGATGCTCGGTTTGCACAGCTGTGCTTCAGAGCCTATTTCCTAAGTAGGTTCTGACCCTCCTCCATGGAGGTACTGCTGTGTAATCTGCTTCTGTCATAATATAGCAAGACTTCATGGTGTTTGAAGAAAAAATTACTCACCCTTAGTAATTGCTTTTCTTCTCATGGAGTCTTGCTATGTAACCACCCATCCTGCCCCTCTCAGAACTTCTACTTGGGTAAGGGGTTGGCAAATTAGTGCAAGCACTGTGTCATGCCATTTTAGTTCTTTTCCCTTTCCCCTTTTCTTTAGGGTTAGGGAACTAGGTATTTCTGTTTTGGGTAATATGTTGGCCCTCCTCCTGGACTTGAGTCTTTTGGGGAAGGGGCTAATAGTACTTGTTGGGGTGATATTATTATTATTATTATTATTATTATTATTATTATTATTGTTGTTGTTTCTGTTATTGTTTTTCCTACTAGTAGGTAGCCACTTGGCTGGTGTAGGGTTTTCCACACAGACTTGTTGCTTAGTGTTAGCTACGTAAAGATCTGACAGTTTCAGTTTGAAACTAGCCAGATAGAGCTTTGGGTACAGCGCTTGCGCTTTAGAACTCCAGTCTGCCTGGAGTTAACTGTTTCTCTCGGGGCAGTTCAAGTGCTGTGGCTAACTGCTTCTGTCATAATATAGCAAGACTCCATGAGAAGAAAAGCAATTACTAAGGTGAGTAATTTTTCTTCCTTGTCCATTCTACAAGCCAAAACCTCTGCTGCTCAGTCTGCTTTTTCTCACAGACTCCTCCTACTCTTCCCACTCAGTACCTGTACTACTTCCTTCCGAGCCTCCTTAAAGAATAAGCTTCTATTACAATAAGCCTAAAACTACTAGATTTACTCCAGTTATATGTTAACCTTATTTTTATTTTTTTACTTTTTCCTTTGTTGGTCTACTGAATATTACAGGTAATGCAGTACTTATTTTAGAGTCTTTCAAAATGTATCTGACTCTCCTCTACTAATCTCAGAATTGCTGTTTGTGACGTCAGACTCTTGTCATCGTGAGCACTATGATGTCCTAAACAAAAGTACTGTGAGGCTAAATGGGAGAGGCAAAGGCTTTTTTACAGGCTTTTAGGTAGACTACCAGAATGTGCTTAAACCTCAGAAAGGACATTGAAAATAAAATAAAAAGACTCTGTAGTAAATTGTAATAGCTGAAATATCATATTTACGGAACATGGAATTTGCTGGCAGATAAGGATCACTTGGCCCACCTAGTCTGCCCATTTTTCCCTGACTGTAGTGCAGTGTCACCTTAGATCCTACTTGATCTCCAGCCCATTAACCCCCACCCCTTTCACTAAGATTCCATTTTGCCTATCCCATGAATTCTTGAACTCCACTAAATTTTTCACTCCCACCACCTCTGCTGGAAAACTGTTCCAGGAATACCCCACTCTTTCTGTGAATAAGTACATTCTCACAGCTCTCCTGAATCTACCCTCTCTAGCTTCTTATTGTACCCCTTGTCCATGAACACCTTTTTCTAAAAATTATTTCCTTCCTGTACCTTATTTATCTACCCCATGAGGTATTTAAAGATCTCTATCTTCCCCCTCCCTTCGCTTTCAGGGTGTACATATTTAGGTCCTTAAGTCTCTCCTTATAGGGCTTCTGATGCAAACCCTGCACTATTTTACCTCCTCTGGACTGCCTGAAATCTGTTTATGTCCTTCCAGAGATATGGTCTCCAGAACTGGACACAGTACTCCAGGTGGGGTCTTACTAGTGATCTATACAGATCCAGTACCACTTCCTTCTTTCTGCTGATGATTCCCTTCCCTGTGCACCCCAGTATCCCACTACCCCCAACTGCCTTGTCACACTGCCTGGCCACCTTCAGGTCATCCAGTATGATCACCCCAGGTCTATTTCCTGCTTAGTTGTCCTCAGTGCCACTCATTTTATACTCCACCTGTGGGGTTTCTGAGCCCCAAGTGCATTACGTTGCACTTTTTCACTTTGAAACCTAGCTGCCATACCCTTGATCACTCCTTGAGTTTTCTCAGGTCTTTGCTCATCCTTTCAACCTCCCCACTTCATTGCAGATTATGGTATCATCTGCAAAGAGGCAGACCTCCTTCTAGCTCCTCTGCAATGTCACTTATAAAGACATTAAAGAGGACCGGTCCCAACACTAATCACTGAGGCACCCTGCTGGTCACCCTTCCTTCCTCACAGTGAACTCTATTTACCACCACCCTCTGTCACCTATCCCCAACCAGTTTTTTACACAGTTTACCACCTTTGGACCCATTCCTAAGTTACCTAGCTTGCTTACTAGTCTCCTATATGGAACAGTGTCAAACACCTTACTGAAATCTAAGTAGGCCACGCCTGCTGCTCCACCTTGCTCTATTTCCTTGGTCGTCCAGTCAAAAAATCTATCAGACTAGTTTGGTATGACTGACCCCCACACACACACACTGATACCGATCTAATTCCTTGGTCACCCAAAGAAATCTATCAGACATGTCACCCACCCCTGTGAATCCAGTCTTGTAAACCACTGGATTCCAGATGTTCCACAATCCTGTCCTTCGACAGTGATTCCATTAACTATCCCACCATTGAAGTCAGGCTGACTGGCCTATAATTGCCAGCCTCCTCCTGCTACTAATTTGTGCAGTGGAGTACATCTGCCATCCTCCAGTCCTCTGGAACCACTCCTGTTTCCAGTGAGCTGTTGAATGGGACTGTCAGAGGTGCAGCCAGTACATCCCTGAGATCCCTCAATACCCTTTGATGCAGCACATCTGGCCCCATTGTTTTGTCCACTTTCAGATTAATGAGTCCCTTCAGGATGCTGTCCCATGAAATTGGACTAGAGTTCACCTCCTTCCTATAATGCCCCTGTTAATTCTTCCTCTGGGAACATTGAGTGTCCTTTTACCTTCTATATGCTAAGTGCTGAGTTTTTTTTTTTAATCTCTCCAAAGACATACTGTTCATGCTTGTTCTTGCACTTAACTTTCTAGGCTTATCTTTCTGTCTGCTTTATTCTGATTTGTACTGCCCCATTGTCAAATCAAAATGCTGCTACTCAATGTGTAGAAATTACACAGCTGTGACATATGCTTATCTGTTCAGCCCTTGTTCACTTTGTACTACTTCCACTGCCTAAATCAGATAAGCTACTTATTTATTTGCATGCAGTTACTTACATACCTGTGGTTGTGTGTGATCTGTTTGCTAGTGATGCCACGTCTATGCCTGCTTTAAACTTACAATTTTTACCTTGTGTATGAATCTCTGTCCATTGTTGCTATATTGTTCCCTTATACCTCCCTTCCCCAAGGATGCCTCTGGAAACGAGCTGTTGTGGCTCAGTGGGCCTTGTCTGGTAAAGCTCTTACAACCAGTAAGTAAATAATTGAGAACTGTTAAATCTGTTAAATAAGGCAGTTTTGTTTAAACGTTTGGAAAAACTGGTGTGTAACTTCATTCTGAGTGTTCTCGATAACGGTGGCCTCGGTCCCTTTTACGCTGCTACAGGTGAGGTCTTAGGGTGGGATGGAACTTCACCTAGTGATTATGGGTAAGGTGGAGGTGGACTTCTGTGCCAGTGATTTCTGCAAACTCTGCTGAGATAACTGAAGGAGATCTGACATTCTGGGTCCCCGGAATCGGGTTCAAGTCTTTTGAACTGGAGATACAGACAGAGAATAGGTCTGTGAGTCCCTTTTGTGGCGGCTTCTGAGAATGATTGAATTGACAACAGAGAAGTAACCCCAATGCAGAAGAGCCAGAGCTGTCCAGATAAGATGACACCAGCAGGGAGCCTCAGGATTTGGGTGGAGGAGAAGACTTCAGATACAGTAATAGGTGTAAAGCAAACAGTTATGAGTATGTAGTCTACATGTGGGAAAAATGTTAACACACTGTGCTTCTTGTGGCAAATCAGGGCACAGCTACAGTTTTGTCTCAGTGGAGACAGTGACTGTGTGGTATGCAGCACTGCCACCTACAAAACTGGATCCCAGGTTAACAATCCAAGACTGTCCCTAGAGATTCCACGTGATAGTGGGATCTCAAAGGGTAGGTCAATCTTTTTTTTTACTTATATTTTATTAAATACATTTTTGTACCAGACAACTCAGTGCATTCAGGTAGGAAGATATATTCAAGAACATGATAATGTGTTGTTAAAAACATGCCAGCATTTTTACAAATAAGGATCAGTTAGTATCCCACTTCTGGTACCACACTGGGGAAAGGATTATGTTAACATAAATTCATATATGATTCTAAACGAGCTATCAAGTCACCATGAGCAAGTTCTAAATTCAGACACAAATGACTACCTCGTGTACCCTGAACAAAGGGTATAAGACCCTTAACCTACATCAGGGATAAACTGGAACATTGTAACACAGTCTGTTCAAAGTCTCTGAGGTTTAAACAATGAAGATCAACTGGCTTTTAGTATCTATAGAAATGGAAAACTTATCAAACATTAAACTTATTGGTTAATTTAATCCACAGGTAAGAAATAAGATCTTTGACAATAGAAATATGCACCCTCTGCAGTAGCAAGACTTATTACTCAGTATTACTCAGTTTATTAAGACACAAGAAGGTATCAGCCCATCATGAGTGTCTCCACTCCTAGTGGGAGTCCCATCCCAGTTGAGGTGTCTGTCTAATTTGGTCCTGAAGTTGCAGAAATTTCTTGATTCCACCACGTCCTGTGGCAGTGAGTTCCATGCTTTGCAGCCCTTTCCAGAAGAAGTTATCCCTTGTACAGGTGTTTGGTTTTGTATATGGAGTTGATTGTTTGGCTAAGTTAACAGTTCTTTTACGTACTTTAGTCCATATTGTTTAGTGAGGTCGGTATCAGTAAGTATTTCATAGAGCTGTAGCATGTCTCCTCAAGGTTGTTATACTTAACAGTGCTTAATATAGGTAAAACTCATGGTCTTTCCTATAATTTTTTAAAAGAACAAGCTTACATTAGTAGTCCATCCAGTACAACAGAGTTCAGTATGATTTTGGCTGTGGGAGCTAGCGGATAAAGGTCCATCGATTGGGCTGTGAATAGAGGCTCGCAACAAACTGCTGGCCATTTACATTGCTAGATCTTCCTACGTCTATTCCTTGCATACCTCATGATGTCTAGTAGTCGCCCACATACTATGAGGGTTAAAGCAGTGTGCCATGGGCTTATAGTCATGTCTAGTCTGTTTTCACATTTTTCTTCCCTTCATACTGAACTTGATGTCCAGAATTATAGAGCGACAGTCTATTACAATTATCCCAAACAAACAGGCATCAAACAAAACAGTCTTGGCTACTCGTGGCCCTTAAATATGTCCCAGCTTTATGTCAATATCCATTTGTTGTGCATAGTACCTGGCTCAATTCTCATCCTTGGTAGATTCTGACTCCTTTTGCGACAAGCAAATTCTGTCTCAGTTTTTGAAAGGGTTTCCAGCCTCAGCTGGGTCGGTGAACTTGTAGGTCCTGTCTTCATATACCACTTTCAGGCTTGCCAGCAGCAGCATTAAGTGGTGGACCCTCAGTTGCCTCAGCTTCACCTGAATGCTATCAGAACTTTTCTGACATTGGCGGGTAGCAAAGTTGAGGTCAGGGAAGAGGTGTATTGAAGCATGCTACCAGTGAATTGGGGTATGTTCTTTTGCTCACTTTAAAATGCAGTCTCAGTCTCTCACTGGACCCAACACTACCAGCATGGTCCTGGAGGAGCCGGTCCCACTCTTACATGACCCCACAGATCCCTAGCATTCACTGTGTATGCTCTTTGTATCGTAATGGGATCCTGCAGCTGGAAAACTTCATCAAACCAACTTTCCATAAAGTTTATTGGGGACTCCCTTCCACCTGCTCTGGAAGCCCCAATACTTGTACATTATTAGTGCTTGCAGGTTTTCTAAATTCTCTAGCCATTTCTGTAGCAATGTGTTTTCCATTACGAGGTCCACAGTTGCTGCAAGTGCTTTGTCAGCCATCTTCATGGAGTCTTTCACCTCAGTCTCTGGTTTAGACACTTTGCCATCCAAGTGCTGCATTTTTGATGAAAGCTCCATCTTTTAGCCTAGATTCTGAATAGTTCTCAACAAAGCTGGATTAATTGGCTTTGTGGAATCTGCTTCTGGTTCTCAGCCACTGGTGTCTCTGCTCAGGCCTGGCTTCCCTTCTTTCAGTTTCACACCTTCTCCAGCAGCCACCGATCTATTTCCATGCACCATGCCCTCAAATTAGCTCCAATTCAAAAAGGTTGGTATCAAACAGCAATCGCTTAACTTTCTGTTGCTTATAATTGTGAAGCTTTCTAAGCCAATAGTTGCTAATAAAATTCAGGTTATTAATTTTCAGCTCAGAGCTCCTGCTAACTTATCTAGGCTTTTCTGCAAATGCTGTAAATTGGTTTAGCAACTATTTATGCGACAGAATGCAAAGAGTTTATTTGAGCTCATATTATTCAGAATATAAGGAAATAAAACAAGGGTACTCAAGGCTCAATATTGGGGCCTATTCTTTTCAACTTGTACACAAACGATCTGGACTTTAATCAGCAAACTTAAATATCACTAGTATGCCAATGATACAATTTTGTACTTGTCAGGTTTCAATATAATTGGTATACAAAATGGTCTATAGGAGGCTTTTGATTATAGTCAGAATTATTACATCAATAATAAATTAATGCAGGAACAATGGTAAAACCAAAAATACGTTGTTTGGGCAAAATAATAGGAGTCATACATTGGGAAAACTCTGGGTATTAGAGTAAAAGAGGGCACATCTTTACATTCAGTTGAAGCATATACTTAGGACTATGGCTGGATACTAATTGTAAGTGGAGCATACATATAAATAAACTTGTGAAAAGATTGGGGCAACAGTTAGGGATGCTTCATAAAATAAAAAATATTCCCCAGAAGCTTAGGATGCACATTGTCAACACTATGTTGATACCATTAATAGACTACGCCGATGTGGTTTGTGGAGGGACATCAAAACAGAGTTGAGAAAAGTAGATTTATTGTACAATAGTATGACCAGATATGTATTAGATGCACAAAGACATCATTGTGACTTAAAAAGGAATTGAATTGGGCACATTTGGACATTAGATCACCCAACATACAGTGCATGTAAAATTATGTATAATACTCTTAAAAGTAAGGTACCTGATTATATTGTAAATGAATTAAAAATAAAACACCTAAACTGGAGATTAAAATCATCTCAATCAATTGAATTTGAAATTCCAAAAAGAGAACTCTAATTGGATACATAGATACATAGACAGTGTCGTGAGATAAGGGCCTATGGCCCTCATCTGCCCATTTGAGCTGTAAGTTCAGTTTGTTTTCCTAGAAGTCTGTTGCCTTACCTCTGACCTCCAGAATTCCTTTATGTCTATCCCATGCATTCTTAAATCCTGTGATTGTTTCAGCCCCCACCACTTCCTCTGGCAGGGTGTTCCACTTGTCCACCACCCGCTCTGTGAAGAAATTCTTTCTCATGTTTCCTCTGAATCGTCCTCCTCCAACTTCATCCCATGCCTCTAGTCCTGGAACATCTTTTTCGCTTAAAAATAGTGTTTTCCTGCACCCTGTTCCTCCCTGTAAGATACTTGTATGTCTCTATCATATCCCTCTCCTCCTCTCCTCCAGGGAGTACATGTTCAGTTCCTTCAACCTGTCTTCATAGGACTTGTGATGCAACCCATGCACCATCTTTGTTGCCCTCCTCTGAACCTTCTCTACCCTGTCTATGTCCTTACGTGAGGTATGGTCTCCAGAACTGTACACTGTACTCCAGGTGGGGCCTCACTAGTGTCTTGTATAGCGGAATTATGACCCCCTTTTCCTGCTGGTGATGCCCCCTGCCTATACAACCCAGCATCCTATTTGCTTTACCTGCTGCCTTGTCACACTATTTCCCTACCTTGAGGTCATCAGAGATGATAACCCCAAGATCCCTTTCCTGCTTGGTGCATGCTATATCCTCACCCCACAACTGATATGTTGTGCCAGGGTTTTGTGCCCCATATGCATTATCTTGCACTTCTTTGCATTGAATTTCAACTGCCAAACCCCTGACCATTCTTCAAGTTTCTGCAGGTCGCTTCTCATTCTGTCTACACCTCTGATGTGTCTACTCTGTTACAGAGCTTTGTGTTATCAGCGAACAGTGAAATTCTGCCTTCTAGGTCCTCTGCAATGTCACTGATTAAGATGTTGAATAGGACTGGTCCCAGCACTGATCCCTGTGGTACCCCACTGGTCACTCTTCCCTCTGTGGAGTGCCAGCCATTTACCACCACCCTCTGTGTCCTGCCACCCGCCAGTTACCTACCCAGCACACTACTGTCCTGCCCACACCCATATTCCCCAGTTTGTGTAATAGTCGTCTATGTGGCACAGTGTCAAAGGCCTTGCTGAAGTCCAGATAGGCCATGTCCACGGCCCTCCTGATCCACCTCCTAGTCACCCAGTCCAAAATTCAACGAGGTTGGTCTGACATGACCTCCCCTGGTGAAACCATGCTGCCTTGGGTCATGTAGTCCATTGACAACCAGATGTTCCACCAATCTTCCTTCAGTAGTGCTTCCATGATCTTTCCCACTACTGAGGTGAGGCTGACTGGTCTGTAGTTCCCTGCTTCCTCTTTGTTCCCACTTTGTATAAGGGGACTACATCTGCTGTCCTCCAGTCTTTGGGTACCTCCCTGTTTCCAGTGATCGGCTAAACAGGATAGCCAGAGGTACAGCCACCACCTCTCTTAGTTCTTCAGGACCCTGGGGTTGCACCCCATCTGGCCCCATTGCTTTATCAACTCTTATTACTTCCAGTTCCTTCAGGACCCTTTCTAGTGTAAAGGGACTTGTGTCCATTCTGCACCATTCTCACCCCTTGTACTCCGTTCAGACCCATTACCCTCCTCTTCCTCAGTAAAGACTGAGCAGAAATACCTGTTCAATATGTCAGCTTTACTGTTGTCATCCTCCACGTGCCCCATCCTCCCTTCAGTCTCACTATCCCTCCCTTTGTCTTTCTTTTTCCTTATGTACTTGTAAAGGTTTTGTCCCTCTACCCACTGATTTTACAATGTGCTCTTCTGTCTGAGCTTTGGCTTCCCTTACTGACCTCCTTCCTCCCTTTGCTTCTCCTGGTACTTCTCCCTATCCCATTCTGCCTGTGTCTTTTTGTATTGCCTGAATGCAATCTTTTTAGCTTTCACTTTCTTTGCTACCTCTTTGGAAAATCATAATGGTCTCTCTTCCTTTTCCTCTTGCTAACCTGCTTAATGCATAATTCTGTTGTTCTTGTAATCCCCATTTTAAATACTGCCCACTGTTCCTCAACCCCTGATTCCTGTCCCATTCCCTTAATGCCTCTTTCAAGTATCTCCCCATTTTCCCAAAGTCTCCCCCTAAAATCCAGGATCATGTTTTTGTGTGGTTTGGTTCTGCTCTTTCTGTGATTTCAAACCACAATGACTGGTGGTCACTGTTTCAGGTGCTCCCACTGTTACCCCCATCACACTGTCCCTGTTTGTGAGCACAAGGTCCAGTATTGCCTTCTGCCGAGTTGGTTCCATGACCAGTTGCTTGAGAAGGCACCCTGAAGGGAGTCAGGATAAATCTGCTAATAGTTGATGCTGCTGCTGGGATGCTTCAGTCCACGTCTGGAATGTTGAAGTCTCCAACCAGTACTACCTCACCCTTGTCTGCCATCCTTTGGATGGCTAGCATCAACTCCCTATCTGTTTCTTCCTCCTGGGCTGGTGGATCGCCTCCTTAGTCTACAGAGGGCTCAAGTATGGAATAGCCTGTCCACAAGTTTGAGATTATATGGTTCCAATATAACTTGGTATCAAATTGAGAAATGGTACCAAAACAACTACGGTACACCACAGATTGTTGTACCTTTGGAGGTCTTGGTTAATTATCAGATTAGGTATTAGTTAGTTACTAATGTATTGTTAAATGTTGTTGATTGAGATGCTCAATAAAATCATGTGTAATTTCCTTGTCTAGTTTGGGGACCTGTGGTTTGATATGTATGTTGATTGATAAACTGTGTTAGAATCTGTATGATTATGCATTTGTACTTCATGATTAGTAATGTGTATTGTATACATTTTAGTTTCCTTCCTTGTAACCAGGTACTGACTTTTTGTATGGTACCCTTGTAAATGAGTGTAATTTTGTACTGGTGGGTGTAAACCACGTTCATGTTATAATGAATAAATCATTACTACTACTACTCCTACATTGGGAGATTGTGGCTTGGAAGGGCATGATTAGATGATTAGCACTATGGGCTTTTAACGGGATCATGGCTTGGGGTGGGCATGATTAGATGATTAGCCCTGTGGGGCTTTATAACATACATTGACTGTATCGGGTTTGGGAGGCATGATTAGCCCTATGGGGCTTTAAACATACATCGGGGATGGTGGCTTGGGTGGCATTGCAGGGTTTGGGACAGGGCAGGCAGGCACTTGCGCCCTTCCATGTACTGTGCTGTGGTTTGCGACAGCCTGTTCAGGTACACCTCTGTTTGGTATACCTATACGGTTGGCGCAGAGTCACGGGACATAGCTGCGGGGACCCTACCCGATCAGAGAATTGGGTGCAGGGTCCCTGTGCAATGGTCTTTGGCATTGTTGCATTTGGTGCGACTTGCACCAACTACTAGAATCGCCCTTATGTCTATAATAGATACTCACTTTAGAAAAATGAAAACATTATAAATAATACTTATACTGTTAACTGCCTTTAAATCTACTGTTTGTCCTTGTAGTACATTAAAATAGTTGTCTGATTGTCTGGTGCATATACCTGGTTACCAAAAACAAAGAAATGAAAAGCACTAAAACATATTTTGAACTTACATATTAAAGAAGGCATACTCCTATCAGACTTACCATAATTAATTTTGTTATTTGGTTATTCTTAACTGTTAGGTAATTATGTCATTCTTTTAGGGTCATTCTACTAGGGACACTGACATAGTCACAAAGCTGTGGCATCAACACAGAACCCAGGATGTATCAGCATTCCACTGACAGTACCAGCCGGTTGTATGTCAGGTGAAGGGACAGAAGCAAGACCTGATCTATGCTTGGTCACTTCTATTGTTATTCTTCCATTCAGTAACTCACAGCAGTGAAATAGTGTTGGTCCTCAGCAAACAATATTTTAAACTTGGAACCTATCCGTTTGTTATTTATTTATTTTTTTAACTTTCTTTTTAACCTACCTTACTGCCCTCTCACCCTACTCCTTTGGACTTGATCATTCCCTATGGATTCCACCCACAGAGTCTGCCCCTAGAGTGCCTGGCTAACTCCTGTATCTCTTCTACTTTGTTCCTTCCTTCAGAGTGCCTGCACATTGGGGTCTTGCCCGTGGGTAGGCGGTTCAGGGGTCGGATCAGTCATCATCCAAGGTTGAGAGGGTGCTTCTTCCGTTTTCTCCCCTGTTGTCCCTACCCCTGAGACATCCAACACTTGGGACTGATGTCAGACGGATGGCGTGCTAATGCCGTTGTCAAATGCCCTCAATGTCCTCCCTCCCTCCCTGACTCAGAGCTTGTGCACCGGTGCCCGTGCTTCCACAGGCACCGGAGCATTGGTGCACGAAACACCCCAGGATCCCACCCTGGAGGAGGAAAGCATCCAGTGGGATACTTGATCCTCCTCTTCCCTCCAACCTCGGCGTACCTGAGTCCATTCACAAACCCGGTCACCGTGTGGTGCGAGGTGTGGCATCCAGCGTCTCAACCCTCAGCGCTACCGGGCCGTATTTTTATCATGATTTTTATACCCCTTACTCTGCCGGCCCCCATCTGCCCTGTGCTTACCCAGCCCCATCACCCACCATTACTTGGACTTACCTGGCTTTAAGCCTGTCACGGATAGCGCCCCTGCCCTGGCGGGAAGCCAGGGAAGGAGGTCCATCATCCCACTCCCGGTGACCATAGCCAGATGAGCCAGGGCCTGCTCAGTGGTGCGGGCCTCAACCAGTGGGGATAATACTGCTGGCAGGGTGCCCCATTTTCGTGTTTTATTTCTATTACTTTCTCATCTGCCTTGATGTTGGGCCTGTCCCATCAGACTTTACATGCAACTAGCATGTCCCTATGGAGGACAATCTCTGTCCTATCACAGGGTTGCTAGTGTGACAGATCCCACACCTCTCTCCCGACTGGGAGTGCTACCGCATGGCAGCGCCTTCCACACCCTCAGGACATGGGACCAGCTTCCAGGACTCGCTTCTGAACCCAAGTTGCCACCATGGGAAGCACACAGTGCTACCCACATAGACCATGGGGCTGCCACTTGCCAGTTTTTGACAGGTAATTGGATTCCTTATTCCTCTCGCCATGCTGGGAGCCAATTTCCTTTGGATTTCTACCACCATGGTGGGGGCCAGGAGGGGTGAGGGCCATCCTCCCCTCCCTTGGAGCATGCATATCCAGATGGCACACCAGCAGGAGTGGAAGGGTGGGTCCAGGTGTCTGAGCAGGCTTCATGAAGCCCTGGGTTGCTCCACTTTCCTACTCATATTTGTCCCCTGGAGCCACAGCAGCATGGGGATGATGCATGGGTGTGGAGGCCCACATGCAGTCTGGAAACATGGCTCTTTCTACCAACCCAGACTGACCTTTAACTCCCATGCATCGGCGTTACTACCAGGCCTCCACCGGTGGCAGCCAAGAGCCATGAAGGCACATCACCCCAATCTGAGAGAGGAGTACTGCCAGGCAGCCACTCAATCTTCTCCCTCCAGCTTCAGTGATTTGATCTTGTTCCCGAACTTAGGTCACCGGCGTGGGAAAAGGTAAGGCACTGAGAGTTTCTCAGCACTCTTCACCACTGAGCCAGCCTGCCTAAATAATTTAGGGATGTCAGTTAAGTATTATTATAAAAACATTGCTATTAATGGTCTGCCTTCTAGTCTGATGTCTGAGGTTAGTTGGGAATTTTTTCTCCCTCAGGACAGTCTCCTCCTTTCGGAGTTTCCAGAGTTGTATGCCCAGTGTGTTCCTAAAGCTGGGTTTGCTTTTTTGAGGTTCACATTTGTTTTGGGCCTCTTGGGGTTTGTTTATAGCTTAGCTAGATTTGGGGCAGTAGAACATTCTGTGGGCGTTTATTTTTATTGAATTTTGGTAACTGGGTAACAAAGTGTCCCTTTTTCAGGGGCGACCGAGGTTAGGACATGTAGCAGACACATTGTACATAGCTAGTGTATTTCATAACAGACAGAAACAAATCAAGGCATCAAACGGGGTCCATTCAGACAGTTACAGCAAATTCAAGGGTACAGAACATATTAGTTACAGAAGAAACATTTCAATAGATAAAAATCAGGATGATTGCATAAGAGTAGCAGAAATAACAACATTAACAAATGCAGACATTACATGAGGGATCAGTGAGAGGCACAAGGTTATGTGAGAAGCTAGCATGTCTGATGCAGACATCTATAAATGCAAGCATACAATTAGGTGGTTAGTCTTTACTGAATTAGGGTAATGTGCTTCCAGCGGTGCCGAGGGCAGGCTGTTACATTACTTTTGGTTACAACGGCAGTGTGCTGTCGCTAATGCACTGGCTTTTAGCTTGTTTTTGAATGTTGCAAGTGTGTTAGGGAATTGGGTGTCTTTCAGGAGAGAGTTCCATAGTGAGGGGCAGTGAGGGACACCCCACCTCACAGGTGTTACCTGGCTGCCCGGCGCCTTCCAGTCAAGCCTCAGACAGAGGCTTGGGTGTTCTGCCCTCAGGCAGTATAGACCATAGGCTCCCAATCCTGGTACCAAAGGCCTCTTTGCCCAGTAGGCCAGAATCATCTGAGTCAGATGAGGAATCTGATGTGGGGACCAGTCAGAGCCTCAACTGAAAGAATCCCCAAAATCTCCTATGGAGGACCCGTCCTTTGTGGAGCTCCTCCAGACCATTTAGAAATCCTGTGGATGGGCCTCCCAAGAATTGGATCCCAAACGCAGAAGATTGGCAAAACATCTGGACTTGGTCAATGCAGATCCCTCCCATTCCTCCTTGGATGGGGCCACATAAAGATCTTACGTCCACAATCTGATAGCAACCATCATCCATCCTGGCAGTTTCCAAGAAAGCTAATAGGACCTACCACCCCATGAGGGATTTCCCACCTCACTGTCCAACGAAGGCAGATTCTGTAGTAATCACGACTGCTCATGATAGAGCTTCCAACCCAAACATCTTAGTGCCTCCCTCCAGACAAGGAGTCAAAGCAGATGGACCAGTATGGTCGTAAGATCTATGCCTCATCCACTTGCCATTCACTCCTTAAATTACGTGGCCTTCCAGAAATCCTCTTTGTCAGATCTGGAAAAGAATCTTCAGGAGATTCCTGATGAGCAGCTCAGGAATAAGCTTCTGGAGAAGGTTAGGATGAACAAATTGTCCTGCTGCCATGCCCTCCGTGCCACCTCGACTCTCTGGACTTGGTGGCACAAGTTGCAACTATCGGCATCTGCCTTTGATGCCTTGCTTGGCTTCGCCTTGTGGGGCTGGCTCAAGATGTGCAGAGTTCCCTTCTGGATGCTCCTTCAGGGTCCAGTTCTGTTTGGCAGTGATGCCAAAGATATTATCACAGAGCTGCAAGAGAGCAGCAGATCCTTGAAGGATGTCTGTTCCTTTACCATTCAGGCCAAAACCACGACAGCAGCCCTTTCCCGCCAGCTGAAATTAAATAAGCAGAATCAGGGCAGATGACAGACCAAGCATCGCTCCCCGGTTCCAGCTCTCAAACCCCCATGCCAAGTTTCCAAAACTGCCTCTGGAGGAAGCACCCCTCCCTCTGTGTCCTGACTCCCAACTCCCCTCCTGCTACCTCCTATTCCCATGGTGGAACCGTGGGAGGAAATTTGACCTCCAGTTGGATGGGTAGAAGGCCATAACCGCAGATGCATGGGTTCTTCAACTCATAGAAAGAAGTCACTGATAGAATTCCTGAAGAGACCTCCCTCCAACCCTCCAGGAAGGTCGCACTACCCATCAGGCCAACTTCATCTGGTCTTCCAGGAAATTCAGACTGTACTGCAGAAAGCAGCCATAGAGAGAGTTCCACCAGAACGAACAGGAAGGGATTTTACTCCCATTTCTTCCTGGTTCCCAAAAGATAGGGGGCTCTAAGGCCTGTCCTAGATCTCAGCATGCTCAATCTGTTTGTAGAGTACAAGAGGTTTCGCATGCTCACCCTCCAGGGACTGTTACCCCTGCTCCAACCCAACAATTGGCTGTGCTCTCTGGATATGCAGGTTGCTTACCTCCATATCCCCATCCTACCAACCCACTGCCACTTCCTGAGGTTCTCCTTTCTGGAGGATCATTTCAGTTCAGAGCCCTTCCATTTGGCCTGTCCTCAGCACCTCAGGGGTTTACCAGGTGCCTAGGGGTGGTAGAGGCGTTCCTATGCTGCAGGGGCATTTATGTGTTCCTGTATCTAGATGACTGGCTTTTCTCAGCCCCTTCTCTGGACATTCTGAAGGAACTTTCCTTCACTCTGGACCTTTTTCCAGTCTGGGCATTTTAGTCAACTTCCCCAAGTCCCGGCTGATACCTCCCAGCACTTCCAATTTATTGGAGTGGTGCTGGATATGTTCCAGAGCCAGGCCTTTCTCCTGACAGACAGAGCAGAGACCTTAATCTCTCAAGTGGTGCTTGTGGCTTCATCCCGGTGGACCACGGCATGGTCAGTCCTACGACTGTTGGGGTTGATGTGACTGCCATACCCACAATCCCTTTGGCCAGACTGCACATGGGGGTTATCCAGTGGTCTCTTCGAGTCCAGTGGGACCAATGCCTGGACAACATGGACCTGAAAGTCCTAGTCACCAACAGCCTGCAAAAGGATCTCCTTTGGTGGCAGGACCCAGCCAACCTTTCAGTGGGGTCTCTTTCCACCTCCATCTCCCTCCATGATTCTCACCTCGGATGCCTCGAACTTGGGATGGGGAGTACATCTGGGAGACCATCGGACTCAAGGCTCTTGGTCACCCATGAAGGAGAACCTTCATATCAGCATTCTGGAGATGAGCGTGCACTACACTCTCCAGGCTTTTCAGTCACTTCTGGTTGGGGAACACTTCTCATCCAGACAGACAACATGGCCAGTGTCTGGTACTTGAACAAGCAGGGAGGCACCCGGTCTTACCCTCTTTGCAGGGAGGTGATCTGGGTGTGGTACTGGAGCTGTACAGCACCGTCTATCTTTGACAGCCAGTCCACGTGCCAGGTGTTCACAACATTCTGGCGGACTGCCTAAGCCGATCAGTCACCAGGGCTCACGGTGGGAACTAAAACAGGCAGTAGTAGAAGATCTGTTTCTTCAATGGGGTTGGCCAGACATGGATCTCTTCGGCGTCCCCATCCAGCATAAACACCCAGCTTTGCTCTCTCATTCCTGGGTGTGGTGCTTTTGGCGAAACGCACTGTCTCTTTCCTGGACAGGGAGATTTCTATATGCTTTCCCTCCCTTTCCTATCCTACAGAAGGTTCTGCTGAAGCTTCAGGCAGACAGGGCACACATGATTCTGATTGCCCCCTCTGGCCTCGGCAGATTTGTTTCCCGTTGCTACAGCAGTTGGTATTGGAACTCCCAGTACCACTTCCTCTCTCACAACCTTCTGTCCCAGGAGCATGACACCCTGGTACATCCGAGCTTCAAGACTCTTCATCTTCATCTTCATGCATGGCACCTGTGGACTTAGCGATTTCTGCTATGGTGTCTCTTCTGGAGTCACTCAGGTCTTAGTGGGCCATAAACCCTCCACCAGATCCACGATGCTATGAAGTGGAAGATATTTTCCATCAGAGCATCCGCTAAAGGCCTAGATCCCTTTTCCTGCTCAGCCTCCCAGGTTTTTGAGTACCTCTTGCATCTGTCAGAGTTGGGCCTCAGTTATTCCTCCCTGAAGGTTCATCTCTCTGTGGTTTGACCTACCACCTCTCAGTGGAGGAAAAAACCTAGCACAGCTAGAGGTTTCAGAACTTTCCTGAAGGGGATCCTTCACATCAAACCTCCGTTCGGAATCCTGTTCCCCACTGGATCTTAATTTTATGTTAGAAAAGTTTATTTGCCCCCCTTTGAATCAGCAGCAAGCTGTGTTTTTTAACATGGAAAACACTCTTTTTAGTTGCTATCACTTCAGCTTGAAGAGTTTCAGAGCTTCAGGCTCTAGTTTGTAGAGAGCCTTATTTAATTTTTCACAGAGACTGGGTGGTTCTGTGGACTAATCCATCCTTTCTTCCGAAAGTGGTTTCAGAATTCACTCTTAACCAGAATGTAGAACTGCTGGTGTTCTTCCCAGAACACTTCAACAGGGGAGTATCTTCTCCACACCTTGATGTGCACATGATTTTGAGATATTATGTCTCAAGGACTAAGGAGGTTCATAAATCGAACCAGCTCTTTGTAGCCTTTGCTCCCAAGTGCTAGGGCAAGGCTATCATGAAACAGACTTTGTCAAGGTGGCTGGCATATTGTATACACTACATTTACCTTCTTCGGGGATGGTTATGGGCCACTCTACTAGGAATGTATCCACTGTGGACATCTGTGCAGTGGCCACTTGGTCCTCCATCCACGCCTTCACTAAACATTACAGTCTGGACATTGGTTCTAGGCATAGGGCTGGCTTCGGCCTTGCGGTCTTGCAGGTCTTCTGTCTTGAAAGACCTACAGTTGGCAGACACTTTCCTCCTCCCGGATCCTCATTTCTGACTCCTCCATTTTTGTTTGACTGCTTGGTATTCAGTCCTATCTGTAGAAGAGGTACTGCACAAATCCTCTCAAGTAAGCTATAGCAGTTATGTAAGAACTACCATAACAGTAGATTTCAGAGAGGTTCCTGCAGTAGGTCTAGATTTCCACCCACCTTTCCCCCAGCTCCTGTATTTTTCTCTTTATTCCTTCCCAGGACTTTGTTTCATCAGGTCACAGGGTCCCAAGAGTTTTCCCTCCTTTTCTGCTTCCTCTTTGGAGGTCTCCAGTGGAAGAACTGGAGGCGGTGAGATCGCCGTTTTATAGTCACGTGACATCCATCACCTGACACAGGGTTGGTCCTGCAGATTGCTAGCTGCAAGTTTGCCGTGCAGTCCTGATGCCAGGGGTGCAGTCCTGTCTGTGAAGACCTATTGGGAACCTTTCTTGAAGATCTACTATTACGGTAAGTTCTTACTTAGCTGCTATTTCTAGGATGTAGATACAGTTCACTGTCCACACTCTGGCAGTTTCACTGGAACAGGCTTTCTATTGGAAGTCTTTAAGCTAAGCTCCTCCACCACCTGGGCAGTATATCGCCCGACTCTGTCCCGTGACATCAAATCTTTCTTTCCGCTGAAACAACAGGTCATCTCCTAGCAACTCCTGCTTTAGTTATTGCAACATCAGCGAACCTCTTTTTGAGGTTTTTAGAACCTTTCATCTAACTTCTCAGCTTTTTCAACTTCCCCTCATGATTAGTGATGTTGCCATGGTAGCTAGGGTTCAAATTTTGTGTGCAGTGCCAACAGAGTGTGTCAGCCACTGGCATGCATGGCATGTGCATGTACTGCCTGGGTGGGCAGCGACATGACTGGGTGTGGCTTTGCCTTTGATACTCCCTGAGTTGTAAGAAGACAGGAAGCACCAGCTTACCCTCAGTCGGCCTTTGATGCGGGATCCAAAAACCCTGCCAAGCTAGATCAGCATCACAGTTAGCAGTCTTTGAGGAGGAAGCAGCCAGCTGCTGCAGTAGGTACCTCCTCAGTCTCTGTGCTGCGCCCAGCTGGGGCCAGCATTGGAGGGTCATGGTCAGAGGGATCCCAGGAGATATGCATGGAGCTCCAGACCTTGAGGAAGCCCCTGCCCACCATGGCAGAAACACAAGCACCATCTGCGCTGATCATGGGACCAGGACTGATTGAGGTCCTCCCAAGCTCTCATATCCCCCTGACTGCTCAATGGTGGTCGAGACTACCCTTGTCGAGGGAAGGTCAAGAACTCCTCAGTACCTCTGTGGGCTTATGAGCCTTGACTCCAGTTGAGCAGCCCATGGAGATTTTGTTCGAGCCTGTTGATCGGCTGTTGGATGAGATAGAAGATTTGATTCCCCAGTCCCTGGTCCTCTCTATCGTCACTCAGGAGAATGTGACCCGCTTGGTGTCCCGGACGGATCACCTCAGCAGCAGCCTCCCCAGTGGTCAAACCTTCAAAGCCTCTCTTCTTGCTGAACATGGCGAGGGCATGTGGTCTACCATGACCAGCCAGAAGGCTGTTCTACATGTCGATGGTCGAGGTCTAGGGTCAGCGTCTCAATCAAGGCATTCTTGGTCTCAGTCCCGCTCAACTGAGAGGCATTATCATCGACACTTATCAGCTTTCTGTTCTTCTGATGAGGTGAGGCACTGGAAGATGATGTGCCAGGGCCTGAGGAACTTCTTTGGCACTAGTGCGACATTGCAGAGGTGGGTAGGGCTCTAGCCCTGGACCCTCGGTCACCTGGCTGCTGCCAGTTATGCCCTCACCAGTACAAGCAATGTAGGCGTTCCTCACAACTGCTTCTCCACCTCTAAGGAGAAACTGTCACCGCCATAGCCAAAGGTGGGCTGTTTGACCAAGGTCGCCTGATTGAGCCAGTTTGCCAGGCCAGTTGCTGGTAGAGATCATCCAATCCAAATTTACTCAGGTGGTCTGCAGCGAGAAACAGTCAAGGGCCATTTATCAGAAATCCTTGGATGACTCATCAATTGTCCATGGCCTCCTCCAGTACTCATATCTGTTTAGGACTGTAATCTGTTTCATATTGGAGTCCATGTATGTCCCTCTGAGTCTGTATAAAAGTGCCAAGTACCCTTTCATGGACACCTTGGCCATGGACAAATCCTGGGGGTTGCCCTTCCCATGACTGAGGCCAAATTGGGACTGGCCCTGGAGCTTTGGCGCATCCAGCATCCTGCCCGGAACCTTCCACCTGTATGGCCTGCAAGAATGCGGTCCCTACCCAGGCCCTTTCAGGGTTCTCCACCACCCTTGACCAAAGGACTGGTCTCTGACTTGGTCTTAGGTAAATCTGGAGCCAAGGGGACATGGACAAGCTTCTAGACAAGGACTCCAGAAAGGCTGACCATGCCACTAAAAGGTGTGCACTGTGGCATCCATGGCCTCTGTAAGGCAAATTTCTGCATCATGATGATCAACATCAGTCACTCCCTGTTGGGAGTCCTCAATGAAAATCCCCTCACCTCCCTGCTGACCAGCACTTGCTGGTGAAGTTGATCTGGGACCAAGATCACTTGCTGGTTAAACACCAGCTCCAGGTGGCCTTGGACATAGAAACATATAATTTGACAGCAGATAAAGACTGAAAGGCCATCTAGTCTGCCCTTTTTCCCCCACCTATTAAAAAATGCAGCAGATCCTACCTTATCTCTGGCTTTTACCTCCTCTTTTTGAATCAATAGTGTTCCCCTATATCTATCCCATGCAGTTTTGAATTCCTTCCCCACACCTCTGTTGGGAGGCTGTTCCATGCCCCACCACCCTTTCTATGAAGAGTACTTTCTCACATTGCCCTTAGGCTACCCCTTCCAATTTCATGCCATGCCTCTTGTTTTAAAGTATCTCCTTTTTCACAAGATGTTACCCTCCTGTACCTTATTTATTCCATTCAGGTATTTGAGGTCTCTGTCATGTTTCCCTCTCTCTCCTCCTCTCCTCCAAGGTATACATATAAGCGCCTTCAGTCTCTCCTCATATGACATTTGGTGCAGGCCCTGCACCATTTCATGCCTTTCTTTGAACTGCCTCTACCCTGTTTATGTCCTTTTGGAGATGCAGCCTCAGAACTGGACACAGTACCCTAAATGAGGTCTCACCAATGTTTTGTACAGTGGCATCACCAAAGATGGTGATACCTCTCCTTATGCACCCCAGCACCCACTGGCTTTCCCCACAGCCTTGGCACATTGTGTGACCACCTTTAGGTTGTCAGATCTGATCACCCTAGATCACCTTCCTGTTTGGTGGCCAATTAAAACTTCCCACCCATCATGTAATCCTCCCTGGGTTCCTGCACCCCAAGTGCATAATTTTGAACTTCTTGCATTGAATCTCAGCTGCCACATTCTGGCCCATTCCTCCAGTTTAGCTAGATCCTTCTTCATTTTTCCACCCCTCTGGAGTGTATACCCTATTGCAGATCTTAGTGTCATCTGCAGAGATGCATACCTTCCCTGCAGCCCCTCCGCCAATGTCACTAATGAAGATATTAAACAGGACTGATCCATGAACTGATCCTGTGCACCCCACTGGTCACACTCCTTCCTCAGATTTCACTCCGTTTACCACCACCTCTGTGTTCTGTCTTTCAACCAATTTGCAACTCAGTTCACCACCTTCTGACCCAATCCCAGGCTGCCAAGCTTGTTCATAAGCCTCCAGGTCCAGGTAGGCCCATCCACCACTTCACCTGATCCACTTCCCTGGCCACAGTCAAAGAAATCAGTCATATTTGTTTGCTTGACTTTCCTGACGTGAATCTGTGTTGCCTCGTTATTGTGCTCTGCCAGTTTCAAGGTGCTTACCATCCTTTCTTTTAGCAATGATTCCATAATTTTCCCACCACTGAGGTCAGGCTGACAGGTCTATAGTTACCAGCCTTGTCTCTGCTGCCACTGTTGTGGAGAGGACTACATCTGCCCTTCTCCAGTCCTCTGGAACCACTCCCGTATCCAGTGACTTGTTGAGCAGGGCTGCCAGTGGTGCTGCCAGCACCTCTCTTAACTCCTTTAATACTCTAGTGTGGATCCCGTCTGGTCCTATTGCCTTGTCCACCTTCAGTTTAGTGAGTTCCTTTAGGACTCTCTCCTCTGTAAATGGACTGGTGTCTCCTCCTGCCAATCCTGTTTCTTAACTGCGGTCCCTACCCTTCCCCTTCTTCTGTGAAAACTGAGCAGAAATATCTGTTCAGTATTGATGCTTTCTCCTGGTCTCCTTCTATGCTCTCTCCTTCCTTCCCTTTCATTCATTCAATCCCCCCTCCCTTGGTCTTCTTCATTCACTAATCTACCTGTAGAAAGTCTTGTCCCCTTTTCACTTCTTTTGCTATTTTTCCTCTGAGACTTTCTGCTCTGACGGTATTCCTGCCTCCCTTTGCTTCTGCAGAAACACTACCCTGTCCTCCTCCTCCTTCTTCTTTGTTTCCTTATATTTCTTGAAAGCCTACTTTTTGCTCTTACTTTCCCTGCCACTTCCTTTGAGAGCCATAGTGGATTTCTTCTTCTCTTCCCTTTGTTAATTTGCCAATTGCAAAGGCTAGTCACATCCATTATGGCTCCCTTTAGATGGGCCCACTGTTCCTCAACTCCCTGATTTCATCCCTCTGTTACGGCTTTCCTGAGACATACACCCATCCTAGCTGAAGTCTGCTGTTCTGAAGTCCAGGACTCTCGCTTTTGCGTAGCTTGACCCTGTCACAGTACTCATATTGAACCACACTGTGCGATGGTCACTGTACCCCAGGTGTTCACCCACCTTGACATCTGTGAATCTGTCCCCTTTGGTTAGTACCAGGTCCTGGGTTGGCTTCAACACTAGCTGCTTGAGGCATGCTCCTTGCAGGAGTCCAGGATGTCCCTGCCCTTGCTGTGGCAGCCTGGGAGGCTCCAATCAAAATCCAGCATATTGAAGTCACCTACCAGCAGCACTTCCCCTTTAGCTGTCATCATATGGATGGCTTTCAGTAGATCTCTGTCCATTTCCTCCCCTTGTGCTGGGGGTCTGTAGATCACACTTGTGCAGATGGCTGCTCCATTGCCCATCTTCAGGGTGACCCATAGTGCCACCGCCTCCCCTGCATTCTTTGCACCTCTGTCTCCTTTATACCCTCCTTGATGTAAGGGCCACCCCTCCTCCAGTTTCACCCTCTGTCTCTCCTGAACAAAGTATAACCTGTAATAGCTATGTCCCAGTCATGGTTTCCATTATACCATGTATTGGTATAGCTACAATGTCTAGATCAGCCTCCACCATCAAGGCTGCCAGGTGTGGGATTTTATTTCCCAGGCTGCTGGCATTTACATATGGCCCTCCATTTTCTGCAAACCCTCCTCCTAACCTTCCCTCTTTTCCCCGTGTGCCTCCTCTTCTCCCCATTTAGCCAAGACCAGACCTCATTGGCGATTTTGTAATGTTAAGGTCCTCCTTGCTGGTTACATTATCCTGTGGGGTGAGCAGTATGAGTTGCCCTGCTTCCTACCTCCAACCCCTTTGGCTATTTTAAATGTTTGCCAATGAAGCATCTAAACCATTCACTAAGGATGTCTATTCCTTCCTGGAAGGATGCAGACCACCACCCTTGTACACATCCACATCTCTCCAGGTGGGTCCCCAATCCCCAATGAAGCAAAACCCTGCTCTCTGCACCCGTTCTCAACCAAGCATTGAAGTCCTGTGTGGACCTCTCTATCCTTTCCCTTGCCGTGGACTGGCAACACCTCCGAGAAGGTCACAGAGTTTGCTATCTGCCCCAGGCCCCTACCCAGCTCTCTGAACTCTTCCTGCACCCTTCTTATCTCTACCTTGTCCCTAGCCAGGTCATTGGTCCCCAAATGGACTATGACATCCAGCTCCTCGCTACTACCTCTATTCACCTTAGCTGCCCTGGTGATTTCCAGCAGAAACAATCAGCTCACTCTAGGCACAAACTCCAGCAAATAACACAGTAATCAGGTCAAGCACAGAACTTCAGAAAGCCCAGAAACAACAGTATTTCGATGTTGAACACTAGCAAAAGACCCATACTATAGTTTAGCTCCGGTCTCCTGGCCCGTCAGAAGCACTGTGTCCTATGAAGGGAAAAATGTTTATGTGCTTGCAGCTGCACCATCAAGCCCTCCAATCCACTCTACTCAGATGATGTCTACTTCCCCATGGGGACTCTTGTACTTGTGCCATGGCAGCAGCTGTTTCCATGTGTCTCAGGACCTGGCTGCATCTGTCCACCATTACAGTGAACACCCAGTACAGGCTGGCTGATCCCTTTCTTGAGCACTGACCTCTTTATGCGTGGGGTGGAGGGACATATCATGGACATTTCACCTGCATAAAGATTTCCATCGCCACTATTGACTCTGTGGCATCTGCTTTTCATTGTCAGGCCCTTTCAGTCACAGCATCTTGTGTAGCAGCCCAGCAAAGGCAGTACCATGCCTGGCACCCAAAACCCAAGTTTAGTGGCCAGGGCCCCAAGAGAGGTGGGGCAAGGATGATGGCGCTCTTCAGTTGCAGCAGCTGGTGCCCTTGCAAATGTTGCACAGTGACTGTTTGGGGGTGTCATCCCACCACCTGTCCTGTCTGCACTCCCCATCAGGGGTCGGTTATGCCACTTCTTGCCACATTGGTCCACTTTCCAAAACAGACAAGTAGGTGTTCATAGTGGTAGGCAGAGGGCTGCTTCTGGATTTTGAGGCTCTCCTGCCTTACTAACCTCATGCCCTTGGGAGTCCAGGCTGTAGCAGGACATGCTGTTTGCCTTTTGGGAGAACAGCACTCAGCTCTTCCCGGACTCCCTTGCCAGTCAGAGTTACATGCCCAGGTACTTCCTGGTTCTGAAACAGATGGGGTGGGGCTGGCGCCCCATACTGGATCTGCATGGTCTAAATCAGTTCATGTGAAGCCAAGTTCCAGATGGTCACCCAGATCAGAGCATTCCATCACTGAGCGTGTAATATGTTTCTGCTCCCCAGACCTCCAGGATGCATTCTTCACATCCCAGTCTGTTTGTCCCACCACTGGTACTGATGATTCCATGTGGAAGGGGTACTGTGCACGGTTCCAGGTCATGCCCGTCTATCTCTCATTCACAAGGTAGTGGTGGCAGCCTTCCTGCTGCGCAAGGGCATCATGATGTGTTCTACATATGACTGGTGGCTGTCGGGCCATCAAAGAGACTGTCGGTCAGAGATCTGCTTTCTAGACCTGCCATGACTTAGGCCTTTGATCAACCTAGATGAGTCCAAACAGGTCCCTTACAAGTGATCAAGTTCACTGGGACAGAACTAGACTCCCTGTGGGTTAAGGCTCATCTCCCTGTGGACCAGGCACTGGGTCTTATATTCTTTGCCTGATCATTTGAGGTTGGGCTCTCATGCCCTGCCCAAGATTTCCCTCGCGGCTGCTGGGTATGTGGCATCCTGCACCAGTGTGGACCATTAAGCCTGCTGGCAGATGCATCACTTGTAGTGGGTGTTGGGCCATCACTGGTCCCAGCACCTAGGCCATTAGGTAACAAGTCACGGTGACCCACCTACACCTGAAACTGGCATCCCTGCACCTCTTGTCCTGGTTCCTCAGTGGCAAGCGTTCCAGGTCTTGGGTCTTCTTCATTTTTATACTTGTAAGCTGATGAGCATAAATGCCTGTTTTCTAGCGACAAGTACAATTAAATGGACTGAGATGAATAGGATAAACACTTAGAAAAGAGCAATAAGATAAAACAATATATAACAGACTTAAACATTGAGGAATAAAACATGTTTCAGTAACCATTTAGAGGCAAGAGCAGACACTTTTGTTAAATAACCATTTTTTTCAGTCTAACCTTGAATGTTTTCAGCTTTTGGCAGTTTGTGATTTCACTGGGGAGTGAGTTGTTAAAAAACAAAGGCTTTAAACAGAATGGATTTCTGACCAAAGGATTTTATGAACAGGAGTTTTAAAAACTATTCTGCTTTGGAGTCTGGTACCTTGATTGTTAACTGCTTTATAAAACTCCTTACTACCTACAGTGGCACTCAACAAACACGTAGTGCCCAGTCTCTAACCTTTCAGGTTCCCAGATGTTGTACCTCCATGGGTCAACGGTCTTTTATCTATAGAGCCGCTCAGTGGTTCAGTTCCCTCAATAAAGAAGCACTTTCCTCTACTACACTTGGACCCTTCAAAAGGAATCGTAAACTTTACCTCACCTCTACCACTCAATGTGACTGCTTCTCTGAACAGAGATCTCTAAACACCTCCCAGCTCACTCATGTCTCACAGCCCACCCTTTCCCAGTCTCATTCCCTCTGGCACCGGCCTTCCTTGTGACTCCTTTCCTGCTTCGCATCTCCACTGGTACAAGACATTTTCTACCACCATCAGACAGTGGCCCATTAGCCTGCCAACTTCCTCTCCCGGTCGCATGCCTCGCAATACTAACTGCCTATGGTGCCGTCTATCTCTTATTGCTACCACAGCCAGCTGCCTACTCAAGCTGCTCGTTATATGAATATTATCTCAAAGCATGTTATAACTGAGTATCTTTATTTTTTTTTAGTTGTTTTGGTTGTTTATTGTGCATTCTTTTACTACCTTTGTATGTATGTTGACCCTCATCCTTTGACATGGAACCTTTGTAAACGAGCAGTTTCTGCTCAAATGTATTTGTAATCCGAGAATTTAATAAATAAAACAATTAAAAAATAAAACAGATTGCTGAAGTTACTCAAGTACACCTTTCTGAGTAAAACTCCATTCTTTAAATTACACCTATCCTCCAGACAGATGTATTCTTAAGCCTGATAAAATGTACAATGATGGGTTAGTCTTGGTAGATTGTCAAAAATTGTCTGTTGCTGTCTTTGTCCTTGTACAACAAGATGCACAAACTAGGCGAATTGATACCTTTATTGGAACAACAGAGATTACAGAAAATCCTTAAGCTTTCAAACCTACATTCTCATTTTTCAAAAGGTAATGGCAGTTATCTTAAAAGAGCTTATTTTAGATGCTATTATACATGACCTTTAACTTGGATATAATTCATTAATTAGTTGCACTGTAGACCGTAGTCCACAGTCCACTACTGAGAATATCAGACTGGCAGGTTGTGGGACTGAGGCACCAAAACTGTGGATTCTGAATAAGAGCCCCAGTCTCTGATGTATTACTCCAGTTACATGTTTAACATTTGGCTCAAAAGAAAGGTTTCTATCTAAGATTACCCTTAAATATTTAAAATTATCAACAGTCTCTATTGGCTCTCCCTCAGGTCAGTCACTGCCAAACTAGCTTCTTGTTCTTTACGAATATCATTAACTTTTTTTTATTCAATATTTTTATTTTTTTATATTAACCACTTCTGGAATACAAAAATCCTCCTGAACACCTTTTAAAACATTGTTTAAAACCGGGCAATCCGTAATATGACCGCATTATCAGCATGCATAATGATTTCCGATGTTTTACACAGTTGAGCCAAATTTAAAAAGCAAAAACGTAAGGGACCTCAAATTAATCCTTGTGGATCCTGCACGTAATTAAACAAGACTGAGATAAACAACCAGCAGCTGTAGTTTTCTGGGACCTATCAGTTAAATAGCTAGAAAATGATCTTGTAACATCTAAGGAAAATTACAGTTGAACAAGGAGTCTAATAGCAAATCACAGTCTAAAGCTGAAAGTCTGGTGAGATCCACAAATACTGCTGTGGGACAGTGCCCTTTATCAGAGGCATTATGCATGCGGGTTGGTGAATCTCACCAAGGCTGTCTCTGTATTGTGTTTAGATCAAAATCCATGTTGGGCATTAGTTAAAGAGCAGCTGACACATTAGGGAAACATTGGAAAACATAATAAGTGGACACAATACAGCTTCTGTTTTATATATTTTCTATAGATTTCTCTTCTTCATCATTTAATACTGAAGAAATTCCTGCAAAACAAGATCTTTATTCCTTGAAGTTCATCTACCTCTATAGCTTACTCCCTACTTGAAAGCATAACACTCTGTTGTGACATCACAGTCTGTTGCCATGAGAATAACTATGATGTACAAGCATAGTATTATGCCATCAGGTTGGAAGCAGCAATAGGAGCTGATGAACCTCAAGAACAGCTATCCTGTTTACATACACATGACTTCAGTAATAAATAATGGGATAAGCAATACAAAGCTGCTTAGAAATATAATCTGCTTTGTGTCCAAATATATTGTTTTCAAAGTTCTTCTTGAGGCATCAGTGGCTCTTTAATACCTTATGTTGGTCCAGATGGGTCATCATCTGATCAGAAAAACAATTCACTCAAGGATTTTTTAGAGAAGGACCAAAGGAAGATGGGATGGTAGTTTAAACTACCTTCCTACTCCCATTTTGTGTATGGGTCAAATTATAGCTAATTTCCATTGTCTTGGGAAAATCCCAAAACACAATGAATAATTAAATATAGTAGCCATGAGTCAAGCTAACTCAGAGATTACAGTTTCAGAATTCTATAATCAGCATTATCGGGACCAGTATTTGGGCAGGGATTGTACTTTATAACATAATTCTTGACCAATTTGGTGTGACACTGAGAAAGTAGAATGCAGAGAAATTTTAGCAACCTTAGATACATCAGCTATCAGAGAGACAAACCCAAACTTTTCGAGAGTTTCAAAATTTTCAGTAAATATTTCTGCAACATTTCTGGGATCATCAGCAAGACCTGACTAATTTTTGAGCATAACGGACTTATTCTTAACTTCCTTACCTAACATGGAGTTCAGTGTCTGTCATGATTTCCCAAATCACCCAAGTCACTGAGTTGTTTAAATTTAAACATAGTGTATCTTGGTTGTTCTGACTGGCAATTTACATTTGTTATGCAATGTCTTAAGTCCTGCAGTGTCACAGGGTCCCTAGTATCCCTGAAATTCTTCCACACTTTGTCTCTTCTTGTCATTAGATTTAATAATTCTGAAGTTAACCATTTCTGTTTTGAGCCTTTATTCTCATTTTTCTCTTTGAGGCAGTTCTCTGTTCTATCACAGGTTTCAATAAATAGCTAACTAAACCGATCTAGAGCTGTTTCTATAGTATATCAGTGACCGAGTCCAAGAAGGACCAATCAGCCTCCCTAAAAGCATTTCCTAATGCCACAAACTAAGTTTTTTTCTAAATTCCTTATATAGATATTTTTTTGGGGGTTATTTGGACTCCTAGCTGCCCGTTCACAGTAGACTGGACAGTGGTCACTGATGGAATCAGATAATATTCCAGACCTTTCAATCTTTAAGGATGAGTGATGCTATCCAATCCAGAGTAGTACCTAAACCCGATTTATAATGTTGTCTAGTAATATCTGTGATAAGCTGGTGAACCCCAAGCTCAAAAAAGTTATTTGACTCCATTATGATGTTCTTGGCCCAAATTTAAATTAAAATTTCCAATTGAGATCCACTCTCGTTTTAAGTAGCTCATGCTTAACATCTGCTACCAACACAAAACCCTTATTCCTTACGCCTGGTGGATTATACACAGAACTTAGTAATGTACTTTTCGGTCCCCAGAAGAATGTCAACAGAGATTAAATCACATCCATTGGGACTTGAGTGGTGGTGCAATTCCTGAGTTTTAAATTTAGATGATACCTAGATTAGGGAGCTCCCGCCCCTTCGCCTCCATCTGTTCTGCTCTAAATCATTGAAAACCCCTTCAGTGTTATTTCAGAGTCCATTACTCTGTTATTCAGCCATGTTTCTGATAGTGCAGTTATATAAAATTGTGAGGTTCTCGCAGGCCTCAAAGAATCACATTTCGCATCTAAGGCTCTGGTTGTTTAAATGAACTATTCTTAATGTTAGGAAGCCAACGGACATAGATCAGGCACTGTTATTGGCATTATTTAATTGCATATCCAAGCCATCTTGGGCCTGGATGCAGATGTACTGTGCCTGATGTTAATAGAAGTAGTACTAACACTCTTCTAACTCTGACCTTATTGATATATTCCTTTCAGTGTTTGTATTACATTTAAAGAGCCAGTGGAGCCAAAACAGGCAGACAGGAAAATAACAAATTTTAAGAAGTAGTCAGCTGTAACTTTTTATTTCTAAAGTATTTTGCTTTTCCTTTTATCTCATTCAGTGGTGGCTCCAGCCCATTGGTTACCAGGGCACTGGGTGGGCACATTACAGTTGGCAGCTAGGGTACCTGTAGAAGCCAGAATGGAAAGTCTATGTCATACTTGTGTGCACCTGTTGGAATATTTGAACACATGATGAATGTTATGTTTCTAAAATAAAATGCCATTCTCATTTTATTTTGAAGAGCTTCAGTATTCAATAGTAAGTTTAAGTATGCAACATATACATAACTTTTAAGATGTTTTGCCTGGTTCATTGTCTCTGTTGGTATGTGCTGCTAAACAGCTATGTAGAAGATGCCACATATTTCCCACTGCAAGTTGCCATCTACCACATGTTGAACTGGATTATGTTTCTGTTTTGTGCTTCATAAACCAATTAGAGGGCTCGCAGCTTAGAATGTGAAACATTATTATGTATTTATTTATTTATTTATTTATTTAAGAATCAGTTTACAACCTTTGAGCCAGAGGCTCGTTTCCAAAGGTACTTCATCACATAAAGACATACATTGCATTTCGGTTACATAGCAAAGATTTGCAAAGAATCAATAGGCATTCACCAGAGGTGCCACGTCACATAGTGGTCAGACAAATACAATTGGGTACAGGGTACATGTAATTGATAACAGGTATTACACAAGTTGGTATCAAGTGAGCATTCTGGTAGATAAACATTGAAAACAGCTGGCACTGGCCAGGTTAAACCTAGGCATGGTGTACAGGGAAGTGGTGGAGGGATGGTAGGGTGGAGAGCTGACTGGGGGCATTGTCAAGAGAAAGAGGTGGAGGCTATGTTCAGAGACAGGAGCAGTTAACAGTGCTGAAGATGTGGTTCAGGTGCGGTTTTGAATGTGGAGATGGTGATGGCATTGGTGATGGTGGCAGTGAGAGAGTTAAACCAGGTTGGGGCTCTATAGCTGAAGGACCTCTGGCCACGGCTGGTTCTCGTTCTGGGGACCTTTAGAGTGGTCTTGTAGGAAGACCGTGTTGCAATGGTGGGAGGGCTCTGGTGGATGGATGCCGTTACTCCAGGGGAGAGCCCAGTAGGGTTTTTTGGTGAGGAGACAGGTCTGGTATCGGGGCTCATCCAGGGTAAGCAGGTTAGCATCACATATAGCTGACAGGTGTGTGTGAGCCTGGGGCACCAGTAATTAATCTGCACGCTTATTCAGGGTTAGGTGAATTTTTGTTGAGTGCAGTGGTGTCGGCAGCACTGTATACTGGTAGACCATAGTCTATAAGAGACAGAACGGAAGATGTAACAGCTAGCCAGAGAGCATTTGGTGGAAGGCAGGTTTATGGCGGAATAGGATGCCAAGCCGTGTGTTGGTGGCGGATGTTAGGCGTCCGATGGTTGTGAAATGTGAGGGCTGAATCGAAGGTAACCTCAAGGTATTTGTAGGAGCAGACTTGTTCCAGTGGTTGGTTGGTGCTTGAAGGATATAGAGGGTGGTTGCTAGCTTTGTTTTGGGGTGTGAAAGAGCATAGTTTTGGTTTTCTTAAGATTGATGATGAGTCTGCGCCCTTAAACCAAGCCTCGGCACTGTTGAAAGACTGCTGTAGGGAGTCCTGTAGGGAGATGGGATTACGGTGGGTGGCAAAAGGACAGCGTCGTCTGCATAAGCAGTATTTTGCCAGAGCATGCACTGGGCAGGGTGTTCAGATACAGCAAGAGAGAAGGGGCCCAGTATGGAGCCTTGGGGACCCCAGAGAATGGGATCGGTGGTCGGAGAGTGTGCTATTAATCTTGACACACTGGGATCGAAGTCAAGATAGCTAGCACACCATGCCAGGGGCCAGCCGAGACCAGTGAGGCAGAGTGCATTCAGCAGCAGTGAATGGGAGACAGTGTCAAAGCCTTTGAGAGGTCAATGAACACTGCACCAGCTAGGAGCTGGTATCCAAGGAGGAGTGTAGGAGTTGGAGAATTCAATAAGGGCAGTGCTGGTACTGTGACCCTCCGGAAGCCATGTTGCTCTGGGCATAGATGTTATGCTTAGCCAGATAATCAGTGATTTGAATGGCCACCACTTTCTCCAGGGCTTTAGAGAGGGAGGAGGATGGAGATTGGCGGTAGTTGTTGACCGCATGACCTGTCGCCTCCTTTATGAATAGGTGTGATAATGGCTGTTTTCAAGCTGTGGGGAATTGTCCCAGGCAGAGTGACTGGTTAATTAGGCTAGTGAGAGGTGCAAGGATTCATCTAGCACCAGCCTGAGGATGCTGGGGTCCAGTGAGTCACTGCCGGGATTGTTGCCATTGAGAGCTTTGATTAGGATGGGTCTGGCTTCCGGTGGAAATCTTTGCAGGACGGGTTGGGTGCTGGAGGACAGGGGAGTTTGGCTGGGGAGGGTCAAAGAAATTACTAGGAGGACTGAGCTAAGGTCAGTGAAAGTGGTGTTGAACCAGTTAGCTATGGTGGCAGGCTCGTGGAGGTTGTGCCATTTCTAGTGAGCTGGGATGGGGCAGGGGAGCAAGCTTTACCATTGAGTTGCTTAATATTATCCCAGAAGGTCGGGCTGAGCCCCAGGAGGAGGTAAGGAGGCCTGGTAATGGTCTGCCTTGGCTTTCCTGATGGCCCATGAGCATTTATTTCGGGCTGCATTGTATGTTTGCCTATCAGACAGACGACCTGTTTCAGTGGCAAGGTGCCAGAGGTTATCCCGGTTTCTAAGTAATTGTAGGAGGGCCAGGCTAACCCAGGGTGCGTTCTGTTTTTGGACCGGTTTTGTTAAGGGTGCAAAGAGATCACAGGCCATGTTGAAGGTGTGGGTGAAAAAGGTGAGGGCAGTATCAATGTTGGTTGCCTGCTGAATGGGGACCAGTCTATCTGGGTGAGGAGTGCCTTAAGTTTCTTCAGCCCACCAGGGCGGAGGCGCCATGGAGGGTGGTCTGGGCTTTGGGCTTGGGATTGGGGGCTACCCAGTGGAATAGGATAGGGTGGTCACCTCAGGAGTCCGGAGGACCTGGATGTTTTGGATTTTATGGGTCGGTTAGTTATAATAACATCCAGCAGGGTGCTGGTACCACTCTTAGGGCTAAGTCTCGTGGGCTGGGTGACGAGTTGTCTGTCAGATCTTGGCGTGCAAATGAGTCTCTGGTGGTGGATGAGGAGGTGCTGAGCCAATTTACATTAAGGTCCCCCACTAGGACTTGTTCTGCCTTATGGTGGAGGGTGGCTAGGTAGTCCGTTAAAGATATCAGGGCTGGGTGCTGGTTCTTTGGGGAAGTGAGGCTGTGGTGAGATAGAGAGGGCTCCTAGAGGGGTCTGGGGTGAGTCTGAGGGTAAGGGCCTGGGCCCCATTTATGAGGGTAGGGGTGGGAGTGCATGTCCAGGTATTGTGTCCCTGGTGTAGATTGCACAGCCTCTCCCTGCTTGCTTACTCGTCCTCCCGGTATAAGGTATAGCCTGGGAGGAGACAAATGAGTCAGGAGTTGATTTGGACAGCCAGGTTTCAAACCAGGGCTATGATGTCTGGTTGGTGAGCCATGGCCCAGCACTGTAGGGCGTCAGATTTCTTCAGCAGGCTGCATATGTTCATGGAGGCTACTCAAGACCAGTGGGCTGAGTGGGTGGATGGGAGGGCAGGGCCTGGGTTGGGTGGTGTTCCTGTTAGGAGCAGAAGGAGGAGAAGTGCTCTGGTCAGAGGGAGGCAGATGGAGAGTTTACGCTGGGAGCGATAGAATAAGGAATGGGGTTTGGTTGCACAAGGGGTGGGTAGGGTAGCACAGGCAGAGAGGCCTGAGTGATCAGAGTGCAAGGGGCTGTGGGGAGGACAGGTGATGTCTGGAAGGGGGTGAGGTGAGAGGAGCATATGGGATGTGTGGAGGAGGAGGGAGGGTAGGAGCAGTGGTAAGGAGGAGGGAGGACAGGAGGGTAGGTAGGAACACTGGAGTAGTGAGGCTGAGGGTTAATAGGGACACTAGGGTATGTGGAAGGCAGAGGGAGGAGGAGGAGGAGAAGAGATAGACTGGCGAGCAGGGATGCATGTGCATAGTTGGGAAGGCTGGTGGAGCTGAAGTGAGGAAAGAATGGGGGACTAGGATGAAAGAGGGAGATAGTAGTGAGATCACCTCTGAGTCTAGTTGCTGCTATGGTGTGGTGGTAGTGTATGTGCCTGAGGCATAGAGTACCAGGTTCAAGTCTTGATCAGGGTAATAGAGAGAGCTAGACTGGTGGCTGTAGCAGCAGGGAGTTGGGTTCAGGTTTGTAGAAGCACTTATGTAGCAAAGAGTGTTACACGTGTTGTTGGCAGCAGCCATGGCGGCTGACGAATGTGTTTTACCCAGAATAAAAAATGTCAATTACAAAGAAACTGAGAAAGCTGTGTCCACATAAAGTCTCTTTTTTATAAAGTCACAAATTTCAATGATGAATCAAATAACTCTAAGATAAAGTGAGAACCTTCAGAAACTGGGCAAAATGTGTTAAGGATATATTTCAGCAGTTACCACTTGTCTGATAAGAAAGTTTTCACTTATGTTTGTCTCAAACCAGAAGAGTTCAGCTTCACTGATCTCTTAGGAGATAAACTCAGAAAAAACACTCTTATCCTGCAATGAGTGGCTCCTACTGATAGTTGCCCACACATGCTTGAATTAATTAGAAATGATAACAATTTTAATGTAAAACATCAACGTGAGGGTTTATAACACTGAAACTTGAATGCTTTACTCATTTGCACTCACGCATTAGCATCTTTCATAACCAATCGCCATGCACTGGGCAAATCTATGCACTGATTTCTGAAGCAGAACTAATGATTTATCATTTAAACTTGAGTCATTCAGCCACCCCTAAACAAAATTACCTACCACTGTAGACTGTGTGGGTGGAAACTCGACAGCAAAATTGCTACAGTATCTCTGTGACTGACAGATATTTCTGAGCTAGAAGTAAGGCAATATAAACCCAAAGGTAGAACCTAGTAAATTTTGTTTATCTTGTTCTAACATAATGTAACCGCTAGATGGCGCTATCCCAGGGCTACTACCCCTGTCTGATTTGCCACTAACAGGTTGAGGGGCCTGGATCAATGGCGGGTGCCTCCACCCAGAGGTCAGGGTTTGCAATAGTTAAACTAACTTGGTCACAGCCCCTGGGACACTGCAACCCCTTTCTTCCCACCAGTGGCCCACACAATATATCAGAATTACCTTCACAGCATACACTTACCCCAGGACTGGTTCCGCACTGGGACCTCTCGTGAAATGAGATACAGTGCAACAATCACAGTACAGTACTTTAACATAGATAAATACCTCAGGCAGTATAACTTTGCTGAAACAAGCAGCTCTGATTTATTTAGGGGGATATAACAAGGACAGGGGAAATCAGGTTAATTAGCTTATCACTCTAATAATCTACTTTATGGCTCTGTGCACAGGCCTATCCCTATCAGTTACTGTCCCTGGGTACCCAAGCCCTAGTGGCTAGTCCAAACCGTGGCAGCTGGTAGGGGCCCTTTCACACAGAGAAAGGAAACTTAAACAGTCAGCAGTACAGTAATTCCATTTGGATTTAATGTGGCATTCAACAGGGAGCGACCTGAATTAGTACTCACGACCTCCAAATAAGATAGGGTCCTTCAATGTCAGCAGGGCTCACTTGAGGTACACAAACCTCTTCACACATCCATATAAAAGAAAGCACTATACCAGGCAGGCTGCATCTGTATCCCGATCGCAATTACTGCACAATACCCGGAGAACACACAGCAGATTCAGTTCCTGACAGACCGAGTAATTTTCAGCAATTCCTCCAGTCTTCTACAGGGTGAGCCTGGTTTCTACTCTCAGAGATCCTTTGATTCTTTTCACAGGACAGATTCAGTCCTAACAAGCTGTTACACAAGCTGCAGACCGGAACTCTGGGCCTTACACACGCTTTTGACTAAAACTGCACACTGAAAAAGCACAGGGCTCCTTCCTTCTTCACTGCCAAAGCTCAACTGAAACTCCAACCCACAAAACGGGCACTTCCTTTGAGTTCCTCCCAGTTCTTGACTGGATTGGCTGTCACTCACAATAGACTGCTGCTGTTGGTCCAAAAGGCACTGAAGTCTAAACTACATCTCCCAGAGTCACTGCCCATACAATCCTCTTGTGGCTGGCTCAGATTATGAGTCCAAGTTCTGATTCGTCCAAGGCACCATTTTAGAGCTAGCTTACTCCCACACTGATTGGTCCAGTTCAGCAGTTCAAAACTAGAATGGGGAACTAGGCAGACACTGTTCTGACTGCAAAAGAAAACAGGTTAGACAAACTGTAATTTCATTATCACTCTAAATGGTTTCTGGCAAACAGTTACATCTTTCAGGTAGGTTCCCTTGCACTCCTAGTGACTGCAAAATGAAGTGATTGGCAGCAGCTCGAGTGGTACTCAGAGAAGCACACAGTCCCCCATACAAACTAATTATGTCTGCAAGCAGACAGCTCTTAAAGAGACAGTACCAGAGGCTCTAAAAACACTCACTGATAAATGGCTTAAATGCCAAACACCATTCAGGCTTGGAGCATTCAAGCAAGCTCCTGGAAGTCTTTTTGGAACCCCATTTGCAGGGGGTTACAATAATTTTCATAATAATTTCTTTTTTTCCATCAGGGTTTACTGCATTGTTAATCAGCCACTACTAAACCAGAGGTTTCTATGCATGTTAATGTGGCGTATACTTTTTCATAGCTACAGGGCACTCAGTATGTGAATATGGCAAATATTCTTATACACATACTGAGATGCTGTAGACATTTGTAGTTGTATGATTAAAATGAGTTTTACACTGAAGAACGGTATACTTAATGTTATTCTAATATTCAAGGCCATAATACATTTTCCCAAGATATGCTGAATCATGCAAACTCGGGTTAGCAAATTCAGGGATCTTCTGGTTCTGGTATTGTTTTGCAAATCCACCTGATACTGACAATGATTTTATATTCCTAGCCAGTATGGGGCAAATATATTTTCCCCTTTTCTACCATTTTAAAGTTTAATAAAGAGTGATAAATAATAATGAAAAGCAAACAGGTAGACTGATAAAGCTGCTTAATGGAGTTAGCATTTGATTTAAGGCCTTAAAATTTCAAAGGGACTGGATAAGGTAGATCAAAGAAACATCTGGACTAACCCTATTACTTATCCTGAACTTCACCTGCAGCATATGTGGTCTCATTGTTTCAGCATCTTAAGCTACCCTCTATAAATCAAGATCTGAGTACCTAATCCAGTTTCCCCAGCAGAGTGCCACCATTGGGCACAAAGCAGGCAAACAACCCAAGAGAGCCACCAGGACTGTGGGGGTGTCACAGAGAACACAAAGTAATTATAAGAGAAAACCAGAAACTTACCTTACAGAGATTTGGAACAGAGTAGCACTGCTCAGTCTTAGGCTGGTCAAGTGCATGCTCTTTTTGTGACTCCCAACTCCTGTGGCTTAGCAGGTTGACTAGAACAGTCGCAATGGAAAGGCTGGGGCCGACTAGTAGTCTCCTCTTGTACTGTGTGAAGACTGACCTGGGGCGGGCAGGTAATAAATTAGGTGGTTTGGTGCTGGCGGAAACACATGTGCATTCCATAATTAAACTTTGTGGCAGCACCGCAAGAGCATGGGGGGTTGTCCTGAGGGGGACCGAATAGCTGGCTGTTGGGGCAGAGATGACAAAATGTAGAGGTCCATTTGTTTCTGTGAGTGCACCTGATTGGCTGTGTTGGTGCACTCATGTCACATGCAGTGTGTGTCTGTGTAACTAGAGAAGAAGTCCTACATTGAAATACATGGCCAGGTTTGAGATGGGAATTGGTGGTGGGCCACTCTTAAGTCTGTAATGGGCTTGTGGGCAGTGGCCTAAGGGCAGATTCAGGATATTCAGAGCACCAGAGCACAAGACAGGACACAGCATTTTGAATAGGGCACATACCCTGGTGTGCCCCGGTGTAACACTGCCTATGGGCTCATTAGAAAGTAGTCTGTGTGATAATATTGGGTTGATGGTGGAATAGCCTTGTCTGGCAGCTGACATATCTATCTCTGCCCCCGCCCCCACACACACACCACATCATCAGAATTGTGATCTCATTAACAATGACAACTCAGGTGACTGACCTGGCAGCCACCGAGGGGCTGTTCCTAAGCAGCAGTAATGTCACAGTCAGTGAGGTAACAGTACTGATGAGGTAGTGGGAGGGACTGAGATAGATATGTTAGCTGCCAGGCAGAGAGCAGTCTCGCATCACACTTACTAACATCAGGTAAACAATCTTCTAATTAAACAAAGGGAAAAAAAAGTATCCGGGTATAAAATGTAATGGTTGATTGCTTTCAAAAACTAATATTAGTTCTAGGTAGTACACTACTAGCTCTTTAACAGCAAAGAGTCTCATACTGCCACCTATACAGGTAGAGCATCTTTTATAGCTGACTTAAGAGAGAAATAATCTACATAGAAAACAATTGCGCCATTCTTAGCGCTAATAAATATGGCATATTGGCCAGCTCATCCTGACCACCATGAGCAAAACATGTGTCTTTTCGCAGTAATTTGCACTTCTCATGCCCCAAATGTTACTGGAGATATAAGCTAGGCTCTATACTGTGTTGTGCTGCACAACATTATGAAAAGGCTTGGCATAGCTAAGTGATGAGACATTCTGAAATTTGTAGTTAATACATGTAATAAAAAGTTAAAGGCAAATCTAGCCAATCTGTACAAAATAAGGAGAAACCACTTAAAAAGTTTGTTTGAAACAGTTTCAGTATGTGAACAAGTTGAATTAATATAGTTCAGAGTCCTGTCATGAAGAATGAGAAGGACCAGCTGCTGCCATCAGGCAGGACCTATCTGGAGTCATTTATGGTAACATACCAAATCAATTTTGTTTTCAAACTGTTTAAATATGGGGTGGTGATTGCCTTTTCTCATTTCCAATCACCTTATATTTATGAAACTAGATTTCAAACTTGAAAATCCCACCTAGAATCACTCTCCTAAACCTGGTTTTAGATAACAGCAAAACTCTCACTCTCACTGTTACTTAACTACCCTCGGACACCCCTTGCAGCGAATTAGATGCACTCCTGCATGTAAAGAATTCTTTCATTAATCGCTGTGAATAGGTCATTCTGGCAATTTCAACTTGAACTGGCTTACAAGCTGCTTGGAGACAGCCAGAGAGGCTGTTGCTGGCCTTGTCCTCATCAGAATCTCCTCGACTGGATTATTGTCTCTAACCCCAACCAGACCATCAATCCGTGTTCTCCTGACTGCACAAGCCACTGGTCAGCAAAGGTCTCAAAAGAGAATCAAAGTACATTCTCTCCAGACAGTTGAAAAAACTGAACACTAAGGACTTTGCTAAAGCCATATCAGCCGCAAACTGGTCCTTCACCAGTAAAATAGAGATATCGACGATGCTTTGTACTCCTTTAGTAGAACCTTCCTTAGCATCTGCAACTCTCTCATCCCTCTCAAAAGGCTCAGAGTCAAAGCCCAAAAATGATTGGATCACTACCGATCTTTTTAAACCATATCGGAAAAGGACAAGGCATGGCCTACATATAGAAAATTTTAACTCCTAATCCCTGCAACAATATAAAACCCTCCATAATAAATGTAAAACAGCTGTCCACACGACCAAAGTTAATTTCTTAGAGACAAGCAACCTCAGTAGTTCGGCAGTTCTAACCTCATCTGAAGACCATAAACCAGGTGCTGGTCAGGGGAGCAACGGAAGAGCAAATTACCCTCAGTCTGGATGGTAGACTCATAAGTGAGCCCAGAGAGGTTGCCAACCTATTTTACTCTCACTTTGGTGGCCTGGACAAATATAAGCCTATAGTTCCCCATTCCAGTGAGCACTGCTCAGTAGATCCCCCTTGCCCCTCAAGCGCTCTGCTTCAGCCACTAACTCCCCAAAAGTTCATTTTCGCTTCCTCACACGCACACACGCAGGTGACTGACTACATTAAAAATAACAATCCCATGCCCAGTCTTGGCTCTGATGCAACTTGACTACCGAATCCTTAAGCTGGTAGCAAAATACATAGCTCTCCCCTAACCAATATTCTCAACCACTCACTATGTACTCACTGGGAAATGGAAAAGTGCAACCATTAAACCCTTCCGCAAATCTGGGTCAAAAATGATGTCTGCAACTTTAGGCCTATCTCACTACTCGCTCCCTCTCAAAATTTTGGAAAAAATTGTTTCTCGATCAAACTGTTGAATTTCTGGAGAGCTATAACTTACTCACAGTCTCAGCATGGTTTCAGGGCTGGCCACAGTACAGAGACAGCACTAGTGAAACTTACTAACTTTATCAGCAAGGCCAGCGATGAAAGTTTTCACACTGGCTCAGTGTTCGTGAGACCTCACCAAGGCCTTTGATTTAGTAGACCACCAGTACTCTTAACACACTCTCCCACCTAGCATTTTCTAAAGAGGTACTAAATTGATTCAGGAACAATATAAGAGGAAGATCCACAGCATGATTATCAGGAACTATACTCAGATTCATGTCCATTAAATATGTGGTACCCCAGGTTCCATCTTAGGCCCCTTGCTCTTTTCCCTTGCCATAAATTCCCCTGATATATGCAGCCACACTAAGCAAATCCTCTGTGCGGCGACACTGCACTTTTCTATAAAGAGAAGAGTCCCTCAGCCCTCCTAAACGAAACTCCAGCACAATTTCAGCAGATTGCACTTCTGATTCTCCTCCCATGGACTGGTCCTCAACGCCAAAGGAACTAAGTCCATATTGTTCTTGGGTGTCTGAAAGACCTCTGATTTTGACTTCACTTTAACAGACAATGATGGCAACCCTATTGAAAGAGTCACAGAATGTAAATACCTTGGTGTTTTTCTTGATCCCCACTTGTCCTATGAATATCACATCAGTCAGCTTATCAAAAAGGTACACCAATGGCTCAGATTGCTCTTTCCATGAATCGATTCCTAATACCTCAAACAAGGGCACTGGCAGCCAACAGCTTCTTGCTGCCACTAATTGACTACGGGTCCATAGTATATGTCCTCTCTACTCCAGAAAAATCTCAGTAGGCTAAAGGCAACCTGTCATAACATTATTAGGTCTGTCACTGGCCTCTAACATGTACCCATCACTGTGACCTTTACAGGGTAGCAAATTGGTTATCATTTGAGGACAGGTTGAACAGTAAAATCCTGTCTTTTCTCTATAAAGCCCTTCTTGGCCATCTTTCTAATAGCATTGTCTCCATTTTCCAAAGGCCCACCAATGCTTGATTCACTAGAGTCCCGTCTGATCACGCCTTCACAGTTCCTTTCCACCACACTTCTCAAGGCCAACACTCCCTTTCCTTCAGGGTGCAAGCTTTTCAACAGCCTGTCCTACTCTCTGGTCCAATGTCCCTCCCTCCTTGGACTATTTGAACTTAAGCTTAAACAATACCTCTTGGACAGTTCTGTTTGTGATTGCACTTAAAAATGTTGATTTATCCATGACTGTCTGCTTGTTAGTCCCTTGACCTTGATATTCTTAGTTTTGTAATGTGTTTCTCCATGAATAAGTACCTGTATTACTCCTGTCACTGCTTAGTACCCAGTGTTGTGTTGTCACTGGGTGCTTGTGAAAATGTGCAGTATTGCTCACATGCCTTCCAGTATAAAACTAAAAATGAAAATGAAACGAAAGTATGAAAAAACTTTGTATAATGCAAAGTCTTGTCCTAAAAATGAAAGGATCTCTGCTGCCACCAGGCAAACCGCAATCTAGTGTCATTTGTAGTAAAAACAGAAACAAGTCAGTTGTATATACCTTTTGGAGCTGCTTGATAAATAACCTTAAATTTTATTGATACCTCCTTCAAACTGTCTTAACTGCATCTGAAGAAAGGACCCAGAACAATTCTCCACCACCTTTGATTCAGTAAATCTATGCAGGCTGTTACCAATAAAACAACAAACAAGAAAAGAAGCTCTTAGTCCGAAACCCAGTTCTTTCTCTTGCAGTATAGAATGTCTAACAGTTTTGTTGGTATTGAGAAAAATTATTTTCCAAGTGGCGCCATGCCCTTGCCCACACCAGAAGGCAGTGCAGGCTTTGAAACTGCCTAACCCTGTCCCCTGTCTCTCCACACACCTATCTACCTACTGGATTGCTGCCAAGCCCCCTGTCTACTATGCAGGAACTATGTCCACTGGAAATGGGAGATCTGTCTGGAACAAGCAGCTGGCTGATAGGTAGAACACTGGAAGGGAGGAGGTGGCTAATGGAGTCAGCACACAATAGCAGTCAAGCTTGCCTCTTGTCACGAGCTGCGATGGACCCTCTGGGAGCACATCACGGCTCTGCAAGTACTTGTAGCTGGTATGTTAAAGACTGTGGTAAACTGGTGGAGAGCAGCGAGGCTTTTGAAACTGACTAGCCAAACTGCCTCATCTCACTGCACAGCCGCCAGCCAGGAGATGTATCCTGAACAAGTAGCTGGCTGATCGGTAGAATACCAGGAGGAGGTGGCTAATGGAGGCAGCACACACTAGCAGTCAAGCCGCCTCCTTGTCATGAGCTGTGACGGACCCTCCGGAGCTGCTGTACATCACAGCTCTGTAGATGCTTGTAGCTGGTATGTTACATGGCTATTGTAACCTGGTGGAGGGCAATGCAGGCTTTTAAAATTGACTAGCCATACCCTATAGTCTCACCACACAGCCACCTGTTTGCCACCAAGTCCCATGCCTGCTATGTGGGATATATGTCCACTGGAAATGGGAGATGAAGCAAGCAGCTGGCTGATAGGTAGAATACTGGGAGGGAGGTGACTAACGGAGACAGCAGTCTCTTGGAAGATGTGCTCCATGTTGTGGAGGCCTCCTAAAAATAGTTGGCTCACAAATGCTATGCATTTAACTGGAAGAGATTCTCCATGTGGTGCCACAGTACGGAGCTTGATCCTCTGCTTGCCCTGTGGTGAGCATCTTGGAGTACCTCTGGTCTCTCTCTCAGTGGGGACTGCAAGGACAACCCTTAAGGTGCACCTGGCAGCCATCTCTGCCTACAGGGCATGGGCTGGTAAGTCGATGGTGGCCCAGGAAAGGTGGTTGGGTACTCTTTCAAAGACCTGGACCACCTGTCCCTGCTGATGTATGAACGACCACTACCATGGGACCTACTGCTGGTGCTGGCTGTGCCCATTTGCACACATGTGAGATGTCACATCTGTTGTGGAAGACTGCCTTCTTGGCGTCATGATGTCAGCCAGAAGGATTAGTGCTCTCCAGGCACTCTCGGTAGAGTCTCCCTGTCTGGTCTTCCACAAGGACAAAGTCGTCCTTCGCCCCCACCTGAAGTTCCTTTTGAAGGTAGTATTGAGTTTCACCTTAACCATGTGTTAAACCCTCTGGTATCCTTTACCAACCCATCTTTGTAGGCTGATCGCAGGCTCCATACAGGGACCTGCAGAGGGCACTTTCTTACTATAAGGAGCACATTGCCGGCATGTGGGTTGAGGCTACCAGTTGTTTGTAACTTATACTGAAGCTGTGCTTGGCACACTGGCAGCAAAGCAGATGACTGGTAGGTTGATCACATCCTGCATTGACCTCTGCTATAGGTTAGCTGGTAGAACCTCAGTTCTCCAGTCTCTGTTCACCATGGGAATGTGTGCCTTGCTCCCCTCCTTCCAGAGAACTACTAGGTGTCTGCAGAGTGTGGATAGTGAACTGTATCCATGCCCTAGAAAGATAGGTTACTTACCTGTAACGTTGTTCTAGGAGTGGTTTACAGTTCCCATTCACACAACCCTCCCAGCCTCCCTGGCAAGTGGTACACAGATCTCTGCTTCGGTGCTTCCAGCATAAAAGATCTGATGTTATAGGGCAGAGACGGGATATACTACCTGAGTGGTGGAAGGAGCTTAGCTTAGAGATGTTCAGTGGAAAGCCTGTTACAATGGAACTGCCAGAGTGTGGATGTGAACTGTATAGCACTCCTAGAAAACAGTTGCAGGTGAGTAACCTGTCTTTACTGTGGTTTGGAATGGTAAAAATTAGAGAAGATAATTAGCAGTTTGTAAAATACAAATCACTGTTTTTTTTTTGTCTGGCTCCACAACCAGAGATATGAGGCCCTATGTTCAGAGCCAGCCAGATATATGGGGCCCTTATTCAGAGCCAGCCATAAGTGCAACTTGGACAGGAGCGCAGCATGGCAGATAGTGTACTGATGGGACAGCTGTGAACTAGGCGCTAACTGCTAATCGAGCAGACTTGATAGTCCATATGGCCTGTTTCTGCTGGCAGATATGTACAATATGTATGTATGTATGACGGGGAGAGGGAGATATTCAAGCAGCACACCAGCTGTCTGAATATGGGGCTGTGTCAGTACAGCACATAGTAACTATGCAGTGTGTTACACAACCCAAACTGAATACAGCCCACAGGAGTGCAGTGGAGATAGCACATTTTAAATGGGATATCACCGGGCTCCTGTGAACCATATTTAGCCCTAACATGCTAATGAGCTCACTACATAGAAACACAGACTTTGCCAGCAGATAAGGACTGCTTTGGCCACCCAGTCTGTCCATTTTGTTCGCGGCTTATACTGTCACCTCAGACCCTACCTGATCTCTGGCTATTCCCCTGCCCCTCCCCCGCTTTCCTACCAAGATTCCTCTATGCCTATCCCACTAGCTTGAAGCTCCACCAATGATTTCACTCCTACCACCTCCACTGGAAGATTATTCCAGGTGTCAGCCACTGCTTAGTGAAGAAATTCTTCCCTACATCCTCCTAAATTTCTTCCTTTCCAGGTTCTTTGCATGTCCCTCTTCTTCTTGTGCACCTCTCTTCTAAAAATAAAATACTCCCCCATACTTTATTTACCCTCTGTGAAGTACATATGCTGTAGGTCTGTATCATGCCCCCACCCCCAGAGTGTACATATTGAGATCCTAGGTGTACATACTGAGCTCTTCCAGGAAACAGTCTTCACCATTGATTACCACTAATGAATCTGAGCTAGAGTGGCTTGGACCCAGTGGGAGCCAGAAGTTTTCAGAGGGCTGGCACTGAGGTAAGCAGTATGCATGCACGCTCTGTGTGAGCACATGTGACCACTTGCTTTGTTGATGCCAGTCCCCAACCACCTTAGTTCCTTTCTTCCACTGTCGAGTGTGCACCAGTGCTTAGTCACTGATCTGACAGGAGTTAGAACTATTCATCTGTACAACAGCAGCTTTCACTCTTAGTTTCAGTGTTTAAATGTAGAGTTTATTTTGTGCCAGTTTTGTGTGATGTAACAAATAATTTATTTAGTTTCTGTCAGCCTACAAAGTGTCAGTGGTCATCGGCCAAGCAGGACAGAGGGGCCTGAAACGCAGGTTCCTGTTGCAGCAGGGCAGTGTACAGTCCACTTTCCCTTCAGGAAGGGTTCTGATGATGGGTGGTCTGGTGCCTTGGAGGAAGACGGCCCTTCTGTGAGCACAAAGCAAGCAGTCTAAACAATCTCTGGAGACAGTGACTCACTTATCAAACAATATACTCCGCTTTTATCACATTTTGTTATACCCCAATCGGTGACAAGCTTTGTCTGAGTAGACTGTTCCCTGTTTGTTTTCACAGGAGGCAGGCCACACTGGACACAAAATAAGCAGTCCTGAGCCAGCATATGCTCTGCCTCAGGGACCAGACTTCAGAACAGCAGGGCAAGGAGTTAGAATCACAAACTGAAGACGCTGTGACTCTCCTCCCAACCGATCACTGGAGCAGCATTGCTGAGAGTTCTAGCTGGCGGGTAACTCCACCCCTTCACCACGCTCCTCCAATCACCCGCGTGGCCTACCCTTTCAAAAGGACATCTACCCTAGTGTTCCTCTGCTATGGGCCTTGCACTAAGGATGAGCACAAAGGACAGCACTGAGTTCGCCAGGAGGCAGCCATGAGACAGGCAGCAGTCAGGAACCCTGCCTGATGGAACCCAGGTACACCTGTATTGTTTGGAGAGAGAGATGTGTAGAAGCAAACTGCTAACCTGTCCTAACTGTATTCTAACTGGGTGGGTAATGAAGGTAAAGAGTACTCTGTCTTACACACAGTTAACACTATTACCAATGTAAGAAAGAAAAAGGAAAAAAAAAAGTGTGTGTGCTTATGTCATACCTCTTTCTATGAATACCTAGGAGTTTTAATTGCAGGTTGTTTTGTGCTGTAGTAACTCATACAGCATTGCCTTTGCTGGATTCTGAGAGAGGACTGCAGGTAACAAAGGGAAAGCAGGACTAGGGAATGTGGGGAGTGGTGCAGTGCAGTGGCTATGGGGCAGCAGTCTTTAGAGAGACCTTCTGTAGACTGCGATGCTCCTCATTTGTGTGAACCTCTCTGGGTTGACAGAGAGGGTCACTGGACTCGAGGACAAATTGGCTAGGAGTCGGGGGATTTTCTTGCCCACCCAGGAGCCACTAGGTCTGACACTGTTTCCTCAGAGGATGCCAGGAAGGAGGAGCAGCTGGACCATGGTGGGCTCAAGAAGGGTGGGGGTTCTGAAAGGCTGAGGGGTGGGTGGGCTGTATGCATATTTCTCAGCTTGTACCAGTACAGAATGCCTACACTGCTTTGGTGGGGCGGGACTGCCAGGAGGAGGCACCTGTGGTAGTGGCCAGGAGGATGTGGGAACCTCCATAGTGGAGACCAACAGGAGGGGGGGACCCAGAGGAGGAGGAAGCAACTTCTGGTTGGGGACTCAATTGTCAGGGGATAAAGTTGGGAATAGGGAAGGGGCAAAGAGGAAAGTCAGGTGCCTGCATGGTGGCATGGTCCAAAGGATGGGAAGCATAACCTACGGATCACTTGAGCAGCTGGAAGAAAGGGGGAGCCGGATGTCATTGTTCATCTGGAGACAAATGACCTGACTAGGAACGGGCTGGAATAATGCAGGGGAGCTTAGGGAATTGGGAATGGTCTTAGACAGGTAGCACACTTGTACCTTTTATGAGGTGCTGCCTGTCTACAACAGGGGAAGGAAAGGGATCTCAGACACAGCCTTCAACTTATCGCTGAAGGAGTGGTGAGATAGGATGGTATAGCTATACTGGGACTGGGGGCCCACCTGGGAGGATGTGGGCCATACAGAGGTGATGGCCTTGCAGAGGGGAGCCACAGTCCCCAGTGGACAGTTTAAGGAGATGGGAAAAGGCTGTAACTGATATTAATAAGGAGTGGTCCCAAGTCATTGTCTGCTGTGTTTTTTTATACTGTATGTGTCAGTACTCAGACTCAGGGCTGACACTTTCTGTTTTTCTCCAAGAGCTCATTGCATTTCAGCCGAGTTTGTCTGTACAGCGAGAAAGCTTAACTGACACTGTGTGTTCTAGCCAATAGTGTTTACGTCCATAACTCCCATGTAGGCAGCCTGAACAGCTGTAGACAGTTGAATCGGCGACAGGAAAACCTCCTCACTTCATTTAAAACATTTATTTTATGTAAACGTCTGTGACAGGGATTCACCGCTTGCGAGTACCTGGAAGCGAAAGTAAAATTTGCTTTTTTTTTCAACTGAACAATTTTAGTACAGTTACAAGAGGTGTCAGTTCAATAGAACCCAAATATATAACAGATATATAAAGACTGTGGTTTTGTTAAATAAACTTTCAAGGCACACTGTTTTTAACTGAGTGACATTTTCCTGCTATACAGATATCTAGCTTATCTGTTTGAATACTAAACCATGGTTTGGCTTTTTTTTGTTTTGTTTTTACTATAAAGGATGGTTTTAGTAAACTGTGGTGCTGTCAGATCAGTTGGAAACCATCAGCACATTAGAATCACACAAATACTGTTTCAGAGAAATAAAAATCATTCACCGATAACTTCATCTTGTAGGTTATTTACTAGCTGTACTGTGGTTTGGCATTTTTTCTTTCCTTCTTTTGCCTTTGGCTTTTTCCTTCCTTCACAGCAGAGGCTTGTACATATAAGGCTGTACGAGTCTCTCTACTATAATAAACAAAAAGTACCATCCTAACTTCATCAGCAGAAAGAATTTCAACATCATTTGAAACTTGCATACTTGTTGATGCCATGACGGACCAAACATGACTATCAACAGTGTTCAAGGAAAAAAAAAACTGCAAAATCACAATGCAGGTTGTAAATATCCTACAAGAAGAAAAGTTATCAATGAATGATTTTGTATCCCTTTGAAACAGCGCTTGTATGGTCCTAATGTGTGGATGGTTTCAAACGGATCTGACAGCTCCACATCTCGCTCAAACCACATTTAAAAGTAAAAAAAAGCCAAACCACAGTTTAGTATTTAAATGGATCACTAGATATCTGTATAGCCGGAAAATGTCACTCTGTCAAAAACAGTGCACCTTGAAAGTTTACTGTAACAAACATACACTCTTCATATATCTGTTACATGTTTAGGTGTCCCTATTGAACTGACACCTCCAGAATCAGAATCGCACTAAAACTGTTCAATCACACAAAAAGTGTGTTTTACTTTCATTTCTCTCTCAAAGCAGAGACAGCTCCAGTGCCACAATACTCACAACCAGTGAATCCTCTGTCAGAGACTTTACATAAAGTAAATGGTTTAAATGAACTGAGAGGTTTTCCTAGTGCCAGTTCAATTGCCCGTACTACAGCTACTCAAGCTGCATGTGTGGGAGTTATGGACATAATCGGTGATGTCGGCTGGAATGCACAGCGTGAGCTAAACTTACATGCTGTACAGACAAACTCAGCCAAAACACTATGAGCTCTTGGACAAAAAAGAGAAAGTGTTAGTCCTGAGTCACAGTACTGCCATATATTAAAAAAAAAAAAACACAAGCCAATTATTTGGGATCATACTTTATTAAAATCAGTCACAACCTTTCCCTGTCTTTTTAAGTGTTACTTTGATCAACGGTTAAATTAGCCTAGAGAGGTGGTGATAGAAATTGGGAGGCAGAAACTGCCCTCCTCATGGGCTGAGACAGAGAGTAGGGAGTTCCCGAGGGGAGATAGTCCTCCCAGGGTGCAAGTTAATCAGAGAAGCAGGGTGATAGGAAAGAGGGGAGGGGAGAAGCATTCAAAAGACCAGGGGAAGGAGGGGAGCAAAAAAAAGGGGGCAACAAGCAACACGCTAATAAAATCTGAGAAGGCCATGTGTACTAATGCTAGAAGTCTGGGATATAATACCCCAGATCTAGAGGCCATCATGGCGGAGGCCAGCCTGGATATTATGACTATTACCGAGTCATGGTGCACTGACTGCCATGACTAGGACATGGCCATACCAAGGTACATGCTGTTCAGAAAGGATGGGTGGGAGTGAGAAAAGGTGAGAGTGTGGTGCCTCAGTCAGGAAACAGAGCCACTATTCATACAGGTGTGATCTACAGGTCTCCAGTACAGAGGGAGGAGTTAGATAAGGAAGTGTTAGAAGCAACTGGCAAAATGACTGATAAGAGGGCGGTGCTGCTAGTGGGGAACTTCAGTCTACTAGAGGTAGACTGGAGTCTCCTAACTGCAGTGTCAGCTAGAAGTAGAGACATCCTAGACTCCTTGCAGGGGTATTCCTCAAGCAACTAGTCAGTGATCCCACTTGTGATGGGGCACTACTGGACCTGGTTCTCACAAACAGGGACAGTGTTGCAGACGCCAAAGTGGGAAACCACCTGGGGACCAGTGATCATCTGTTGTACAGTGTGGTACAACATAAGGATGGCTGCAGAAACAAACCACACAATGGTGAGAGTCCTGGACAGAGTTCTGAACTCAGAAGGGCAGATTTTATAAGGATGGGTGTATGCCTAGGGATGACCTGGGTAGGGTAGAAGAATGGTGAGCCAAACTAGAAAAGGCATAATGAAGGCAACAAACATCTGCGCCAAGCAAGTTAGCAAACATGAAAGGAAGGGGAGAACACTGTGGTTCTCGAAAGAAGTGGCAGAAGAGGTAAAGGCTAAAAGGATTGCATCTAGAAGGCAGAGGGAGGAGGATAGGGAGGTATATCTCAGGGGTGCAGGAAACCAGTAAGGAACACAAAGACACAAACTGAAGAAAGAAAAGCTTAGGCAGTATCAAAAGGGGACAAGGTATTTTTAGATATGTAAGAGAAAAAGGAAGACAAAGGATTGTAAGGATGAAAAGGAGGATACATTATGGTATCCCTAAACTCAGTATCCTGAGTCTCAGAATACCAACCCCACTTGCCCAAATTCCAGCTTGTCGAATCAATCAGATGCCTGAAAATATTTTGGGCATCTGATTGCAAAACCACAAGGCACATCGGGGCTTCCCCCGAGGCTCCCTTTGTGGGAGGCTTCACCTTCCACACCCCCATACTAGACATCTAACTCCGAGGGGAGCAGACCTCGGAGTTAGAAATAAATTAGTTACGGGTTATAAGTGGTAAAATTATTACTGCTCATGCACGGATAGAACCCACGCCCATAGCATCGCCGCTGGTTTGCGCCGCCGTGGTGTAGTCCTCCACACCACCAGGCAGCTCGCCAGCATCCAGATTCCTCAACGATTTTAATCCTAGGAACAGGGTAAGGTAGCAAGTCGTCACATCCAGTACCTTACCCTCTCAACGTCCCCTTGGGATTCCTTATGGCGGGATCCTCACTGTCCGGATATTGAACCTGTCAGGCAGTACTGCCTGGGCAGGTCAGTGTCAGGATAGTGAGCCTTAGCAAAATGTAAGGATACCAAAAGGAGAGGAGGGGGACCAAGAAAAGGCAGACATGTTGAAAATACTTGCTCAGTTTTCACAGAGGAAGGGAAGGCAAGGGACTGCAAAAGCATCAAGCGCTTTGATGGGAAGGAAGTAGACACTAGTCCATTTTCTGAGCTGAGAGTCCTGAAAACACTTGCTAACTACTGAAAGTGGACAAAGCTATGAGGCCAGATGGCGTGCCTCTAAGGGTGTTGCGGGAGGAAGGTATTAGCTGCACCTTTGACACTCCTGTTTGACAGATCACTGGAGACCAGAGTGGTCCTGGAGGACTGGAGAAGGCAGATGTAGTTCCACTTCACAAAAATGGTAGCAGGAAGAGGCTGGCAATTATAGGCCTGACAGCCTGACATCTGTGGTGGGAAGTTAATGGAAATACTGCTGAAGGAAAGCATTGTCGAATATCTTGAATCCAGTGGGTTACAAGACCCAAGGCAGCATGGGTTCACAGGGGAAGTTCTTTTTTTTTTTTTTATTTAACATATTTTATTGCAATTTCCAGTAAGTATAAACAGATAACAAATGGCATGTATCACGTTTATCAATCAAGGCAACAATTGTAAGCCACCTGTAGATCAACATCACAGTATGAGACCTATAACTTACTGATTCCTCCCTCCCTGCCACCCCTACCCCTCCCTGCTTCCCCAGTCTGCCACCGGCTTAATAATTAAAGCCTTATATAAACTAAATTATCTATGCTACTAAATCATTACTGAACTAAGAATTCCATCCTCGAATCATTAATTACTTATTAGCAAAGCGTAGAGAGGTCCATCTCTTTGCATACTTCTTTGTGCTTTTGGCCAATTTAGCAATAATGTACTCTGCTTGCAAAGCAAACATTATATCGTGAAACTATTCTAGGTAAGTAGGGACAGCAGGGTCCTTCCATTTCCTTAATATCACATTTTTCGGACATGTGTGAAATCAAGGCCATGTGAGCTCTGGTTGTCCCAGGTATCAATGTGTATTCTCCAATTATACATATTTCAACTCGAAAGAACTCTGTCAAGGCCAAAAGGAATTTAACCTGCTTTCTATGCTTCACCAAAAGATAATTATTTTCTCACATGACCATAACATGTGAATCATATCAGCGCCTCCTGTTGACATCTAGGACAACAACTGTTTTGCTGAAGACCAAATCGAAATAGTTTGAGTGGGGAATAATATAGGTTGTGAAGTATACGGAATTGCATATATCTATATTTATCCCATCTTAGGTACCTATAAAGATGTACCCAAACATGAGGCCAATCAATAGGACTAATACTGGTCCGAGAAATCTTGTCCCAATAGGTAAGACAGTGATTGTCCCTAGGCCCTATCATTGATCTGAGAAAATTATATGAAAATGATATTACATGTGAGAGAGAATGGTATCTAGATATGAAATTAGTTTCCTAGATAAGGCGTCATGCCACCCTTTGCTCCAAAATGCTGCCTCAATGAATGTACTAATTGCAAATATTTGAAAATTGTGGTTCCTCCCAGTGAAACCGGGTGCAACCATCTTGAAAAGAGATAATTCTCTGATCAAAAGTAACTGTTCCACCCTCTCCACACCTATCTGGGGCCAGGGCTTTTATTGGTTTACCAGTGATTCGAAATTGGGATTACCAATATAGGCTGTGCTATATCTTTCACTCTATTCACTTTAAGAAAAGCGCTAAGTTGTTGCTGGGTCCGAGCCAAGGAGAATAAGGGGTATCTCGCAAATTTTTAGGAAATTTCCTTTGTGGGATAAATGGTAGGGCCTCTGGTACCACCCCATGTCCTGGCAAAGATCTCGCCTATCTTAATCCAGGAAGGCGGTTGACAGTTATCTTGACTAGGCCGCAGCCAGTGTCGGATTTGAGCCAAGTGTATTACAATAATAAATATAAAGTTAGGTACCTGTAGACCACCTCTAGTTTCCTCGCTGTGAGTTTTAGATAACTTTTCCTATCCTTTTGTTTTGCCACATAAACTTACTCAGAACTCCATGCAGCGAGTAAACCATGAATATGGTAGTGTTAGATTCAACATTTGAAGTGGATATAACAGCCGTGGCAATACATTCATTTTAATAACATTCGCTCGACCCAAGGAGTTAATGGTAATTTATCCCACCGCTTAAAATCCTCTGTCAAGTTCTGAACCAGATTATCTAGGTTGAGTTGCCTCATAACCTTTGGGAAGGGTGAATATAAATACCGAGATATTTCATCTTGCTCTGACTTCATTGTACTCCCAGATGCATCACCTCGGCTTTCACAGTATGTTTATTTAGGGAAGAATCTCAGTTTTGTCCCGGTTTAACTTATAATTTGAGAAGGTCAAATTATGTTATAATTTGAATACCTTGGCAATGAACGTCCAGGATCAATAACATGTAGCAACAGGTCATCCGTGACACGCTGAGACCTTATATTCACATGACCTACACGTATACCCCTGACCATTGTGGAAAGATTAATCTTCCTGATAAGAGGTTCTAAAATAAATTAAATAAATAAGGTGACAGAGGGCAGCCTTGCCGTGTACCTTGTGTCAAGGTAAATGGGCAGGACATACTGCCGTTACATTGTATTCTGGCTGATGGGATGGTGTATAGTATCTTAATCCAGTTTATAAATTCCTCAGGTATTCGGTGTCTAGGAAGTAAAAGAAAAGATATTCCTATGATACTCTATCGAAAGCCTTCTCCGCATCCAGGGATACCAAGACTGTGGAAGTATCTAGGTCCCTGCTGGAGAGGAGATATGCCAACTTCCTAAGATGATCTGAAGAGTGTCTATTTTAACAAAGCCTACTTGTTCAGGACTAAGAAGATGTTCCACACCTGATGAGTCTTGTTTCGAGAGAATTTTACCTAAAATCTTAAAATCTACGTTAATAAGGAGATTGGTCTGTAGCTGGACATTCTGAGAGGGTCTCTATTCAGTTTGGGGATGAGAATTATAGTGGCCGATGATAATGAAGAGTCCGACAAACCATTTTGAAATAAATAGTTGAATGTATCAAGTAATATGGGTGCTATGGTGTCCTTTAAAGCTTTATAAAAGTTGGTTGTGAAGCCATCTGGCCCAGGAGATTTATCAATTGCAAGAGCGCCTATGGCCTTACAAACTTCAGATATTGTAATAGGGATTTTAATAAGTTTATCTGTGAGTCATTTAAAACAGGGAGTGTAATTTCTTGAAGAAATAAGTCCATCTGACATAAAGAGAACTGATTAGAGGGCTGTATAAAGCTCTTGGTAGTATTCTTGAAAGGCCTTTACAATGCTTGAGGGTGAATTAAGAAGAATACCTGAGAGGGAATAAACAGATGGGATTATTCTTTCAACTAATTGAGTGCGTAAGCGAGAGCTAATAGTTTACCTCCGCTTTTTCGCCTTGAACAAAATATTTGATCTTTGAGCGTGTAATCATAAATTCCACTTTTTCAGTAAGTAGTTTATTATATTGGGTTCGAAGAGATTCCAGTTTAACCCAGTCCTCGTCTGGGGAAATTGGAGAGGGACCTTTCTAATTCGGTGATCTGATGTATTTTAGAAGCTACTTCCGCTCTCCTTTGCTTGTTACGTATGGTTGATAGGCTGATTATTTCACCTCTCAGGGCACATTTGAGGGAGCCCCACAAAACATCTTTCCTGGACACAGAGGAAGCATTATTCTCCATATACCTTTGGATAAAATAATGTAGCGCTTCTATAAGTTTGTCCGAGTTTAGAATCTGGTTGTTAAATCTCCAAATTGGTCTCCACGATTATTTTGGAATAAATCAACTTGAGATAAACCAACCTATGATCTGAAATAGCCTGAGATGAATATTGGACTTCATTGACCCCAGGATTACAATCTATTGATAGAAGAAAGTAATCTATTCGGGAATAAGTATTGTGAGGAATAGAATGAAATGAATATTCCTCTCTTCTGGGTTCAATCCTCCAGGGATCTACTAGTCCCAGGGTGTAACTTAATTGCGTGTAGAGCTCTCTGACGGAGATAAACGGCCTAGTGGCCCCGATCTATCTAAGGTGTTTGAGAGCACTGTGTTCCAATCACCCCCAGTAAGGTTGGCAATTTGGTCCAAGACGTTAGTATGGTCGTTATGGAAGTAAAGAATTGTGGGTCATCCAATTTGGACCATAAACCGAGCCCATTATCACTTCTGTATGAATCAACAGACCCTCACTATGACATATCTACCATCAGGATCTGCTATAGATTGTAGTAATTGGAAGGGCACCCTACGAGCTATGAGAATAGCCACCCCACCTCTCTTAGTTTCTTTGCCCATAGCGTATACTTGCCCCACCCAGTTTCTCGAAAATAGTTTGAGTTTGTTAACTTAAGATGTGTCTCTTGGAGAAAGGCTATGTCAATCTGTAGATTCTTAAGATGAACTAAAATTTTGGAGCGTTTAGCGGGAGTCGCTCCTTTAATATTCAGGATCCGTATCTCAATCCCATTGTGGATCGTAATTAACATAAATTATAAATAGCCAGATAATTTTGCTAAGACAGTAGCAGTATGGTAAATCAGTGTATCGGTCCCTGGTGGCAGACAGCCCCCACCTGTTCTCCCCCCTCCCCCTCCCTCGCCCCCCATATAACATTAAAGACTAAATCTAAACCATAATAAAGTGGATATATCATCCATCCCCAAAATCGTAACAATGTAAACATTTCCAGTAACATGAATCAAAATCACTAAGTCGCATCCCGAAAAAGCGAAAATTACTTGTTATGCTAAATATAAAATATCCAAGAACCCTATACAAGCATAATTGCAGCAAATAACCATGCCATGGAGGGATTTGACTGTGATGCCCTCCCTATCGTCTGTAGCACATAATGCACTGTCAGTGTGCCATTTGCTGACCGACCACCCCACACACACTCTTATCCTCACCTTAGAGGCTTGTTATTACTCCAATCTATTCTGCACCCTCAGGTGTATGAGTAAGCAAACATAATGTAATACACAGAAATATATGCATTGATTAGGTGTTAAATTTCTAACCCAACTCTAGCATGGGTTAACCAGCACAACATGCTCCATCTAGCCACTAATATATTGGCACCCATGGCAGGACGTGAGACCCATTAAGTAACGAGGAAGAAAAAAAAACCCACACCCCCAAACCTCCAACTCTGTAGGGTGCAACCCCATTTAATCTTGGCCTTTGAATAAACCTGGGGAAATAAACACCCCAAGTCTAAATATACCAAGTGAAATTAAGATGAGAGTATCCCAACAAAAATTGTGATGACAGCCTTTCTTGGTAAAGTAAGGCCCATCTTGTACTCTGACCAAACTCCATGGGTTCAAAGCGAAGCGAAAGAAGAAAGGAAAAAAAAGGAAGTAGAAAAAAAAACGCCAGCGCAGGTTGAGCGATCCTTTGGGGTGCAGTGTCTTTAAAAGTCTAGCACGAAGAGCGGAGCAGAATGTTCAAGTCCGCCGTGCCCCTGCATGATGCAACTTGGCTTCCACTTGTGTTGATATAAGCAACAATTAGTCTGTCGTATCTAGCAGGTTTTTGAATTTTCTGCCAGAGCTGTAGTTAAATATAGCTCCAATCCTCAACACGTCATTACCAAAGTTAAGAGCACGCTGCTTGATCCTCTTGCACGTACTTGCCCCCAGACTCATCTCTGCCCAACTAGATGTCCTATCTCCGTGGAGCTCTGTTAATCAGCCGGGACCGTGCTTAAAAAGAAAAAAAGGGTAAACATAGAGCCCAATATACACAGCGACGAACCATTGCTCCCAACTGCTCAATAACACAAACTAACGTCGCAGGGTTCCATGGACTTGCTTCCCAGTGCATGAGATGTAGCTAGGTAAGAATACAAAAACAACTATAGTTAAATTAAATCATCACTGTGGAAATTAACTACAGCAACCTATCTTCATCCGCTGCTATTACGTTGTCATTCTAAATGTTTCCTACAGCAGTTCATCTCTATCCATTGTTAGTCCAGTACATTAGCCAGTCCTTCAGCTGATGTAATTTTCAACAATTGCAAAGAGGTCAGGCAGAGAGATTGCAGTGCTGGAAGTGCCTGCTGGGCACCTTCAAAATTATACCAAGAACCAGCTAGCTTTACTGAGAGGCGTGGCGGGTATGTAACTCTGTATTGGATCCCGCAGCAATTAATTTCGTTACAATTGGGTGGTATTCTGCTGCCCTCTGTCTAACAGTGACCGGTAGATTCTGTGTGAAACGGAGGTTGCCGACCTTCCCACGGCACTTGATGTGACTCCTGGTCTGCTTCAACACATGCCATTTTCTTGATAGTTCAAAAATTTTATTAAGAGTGGTCGAGGAGATTTTCCCATTTGGGTTTGGGCGCGGGACGATGCGCTCGCTCAATTACATATATGGAATTATTAGGAGATGGCCCAGCAACTTAACAAGTAGCTTTTGAAGGAAAGTAATGGGCATTGCACCCTCCGCATCCTCTGGCAGACCCATTATAAGAATGTTATTACATCTGTTTCTACCCTCTAAGTTTTCCAGCTTAGATTCCATTTTCTGCTGCTTCGCTCTGATACTCACTATATCGTTTTCAGTCACCTCTACCGTTTCTCTACCGATGTTATACGGACCAAATTATCTGATGTGGCTATTTTCATTTCTGCCAAGTCGCTTCTGAGTGATTTTAACTCCGCTGTCAGCTCATGTATGGCAGATTTAAAGGTTGCAGCTCTTCTAAAACACGTTTCTCCGTTAGTGGGGAAGCGTTTGATTGCGCATTGGAGGAGCCCCGACAGACTTCTGCATAACCCTGGCTGGGATTTCGATCTCTTGTCCCCCTTTTCCAGCGTGGATGGAGGTGTGTGGGGTGGAGGAGCCTGTCTCATTTCAGCTTCCATTGCGGCCTAGGCCAAGACACCTCTATGCTGCCACGAACCAAAGCTTCCCGTGGGTCAATTTCTCCTCCGGTAATTGTTGGATGGTGGGTCAGGCTGCGGTAACCACTTATCAGTTGTTGTGAGGATTAAGAATTTGTTATAAGTAAAACAGCTCTTCTGGGGAGGAGATCAGCCGAGCTGCTTCCACTACAGTGTCATCACGTGACTCCACAGGGGAAGTTCATGTCAATTGAATCTGATAGATTTCTTTGGCTGGGTGACCAAGGAACTAGATCAGGTTTAGCGGTGAGCGTGGCCTTCCTAGATTTCAGTAAGTTGTTCGACACTGTTCCACATAGGAGACTGGTAAGCAAGCTGGGTAGCTTAGGAGTGGGTCCAGAGGTGGTTAACTGGATAAAAATGAGTTAGGATAGGCGACAGAGGTTGGTGGTAAATAGGAGTTCACGCCAGGGAGGAAGGTGACCAGTGAGGTGCCTCAGGGATCAGTGCTGGAACTGGTCCTCTTTAATGTCTTTATAAGTGACATTGCAGAGGAGCCAGAAGGGAAGATCTGCCTCTTTGTGGATGATACCAAGATATGCAACAGGGTACACACTCTAGTGGTGGTGGGGTGGAACAGATGGGCAGAAATCTGAAAAAAATGGGTGGTGGTCAAGGGGTATGGCTGTTGGGTTTAAAGCAAAGAAGTGCAAAATAGTGCACTTGGGACAAAAGCAGAGAGGTGGGGTATTACTGAGCGGAGATCAAGCAGGAAAGACCTGGGGAATCATATCGGATGACCTAAAGTTGTCCAGGCAGTGAGACAAGGTAGTCCGTGGGCTAGTGGGATACTGGGGTGCATAGGAAGGGTCTCAACAGCAGAAAGCGGGAAGTGGTGTTGCCTTTACAGATCATTAGTAAGACTCCACCTTGAATACTATATTCAGTTCTGGTGACCACATCTCAGGAAGGACGTAGGCAGAGGTAGTGGGGGTGAAAACACTGATGGGGTTCAAAAATGCTTGGGATAGGCACAAATAAATGGTAGAGATAAGGGATGGGGAGAGAAAGTGCTGTAGATCAAGTAGGGTCTGCAGCAAAATAATGGGCAGACTGGGTGGGCCAAGCGATCCTTACCTGCCATCAAATTCTATGTTTCTGTGTTTCTAGACGCCACTGGGCCTCAAATTCTTCCTCTTCCCACACCAGATAGGGTCACCTCTGCGAGGTCTGCTATGAGATACTCCATTTCCGGAGTTGGAGGTCCTCACTGTCTTCATTGGTGTCACCAAGGACATCTGGTTCTGAAAGATTGTTGTCTTTGGCTTGGAGCCCCTTCTCTCTTTGAGGGCTTCAGTGGGCAGTTACACCACTTTGCAGCTCTTATGGAGGAGTGGGTGAAGCAGCTGTGGATCTGGTCCCTGAACCTTCAGGGCCAGCAGAACTGTTACCACAGGCAGTGCCACCAGATCAGATAGTGTGTTTGTATTCGGCAACAGTCTTGGCGTTCTTGTGGGTCAGCATTACCAACGTCTGTCCCACTATGGTCCACTACCTGTCCTGCACAGGGAGGGAACCAGAGACAAATTTATCAACAAATGTTTGTGTAGAAATTGCAGCATTACAAAACTTCACTTAAGTAGCAGTAGGAAAAATACAGAGATGTGTAACATTCACAGGTAATCTTGTATAAAGCAGCTGTAAACCATTTCTGGGTGAACTCAGATGTGTAGCAAGTGACTGCTATACATAAACAATTTTGTGCAGCAGTTGATGAAAATTGTGTCTGTTTTGCTACTCTATACCAGGTTAAATATTAGCTGAGCAGGGCCAGCCATGGTGCGTCGCTGATCACTTCAATGCCAGCTGGGTTGTCTGCATGGGTTCGAGAGTGCTGTGTAGAGCACGGGTTCAAACTCTTTGGTGCTTAGTCCAGCACTGATTTTATTACCACATGTGCTCACGGTACTGGGAATCTTCCCAGTGCTGGATCCAGTGCAGTTCCAGCTCTGCCTCTGGCACTGATCCCTCACCCATCAGTGCCAGAGCCAATGTGACCAGTGTTGCCGCACCTACACTCTGGGTTGTCAGGCCTGTGACTCCACCCTTTCCCTATCCTCCTTCCAAGGAGGATGTTGAGGGGATGAGTTAGTCTCCAACCTTATTATTGTGAAGGCAGTGATGATGACTCCTCCTATAGTCTAGAGATCTCAGACCCAGTCCTTGTGTCTGTGCCTCAGGAGAATCTCGCTTTACATGCTCTGCTCAGAAATATGCACTTGGCATTGAATTTTAAACCAGCAGCCATTGAACAGGCTAAGTGCTTCTATCTGGAATTCCTAAATGTGCCTAATAAGCCAGTCAATTTGATTCCTCCAGTCCCCCTATATTTGAGACCTTGTCCTGTGTGGTTTGGCAGATACCTGCTTTGGTGGCAGCTGTTTCCAAACAGGCAGACAGAAAATACACTGCTCGAACATACAGTAAGTCAGTGTACTGTATGTTTCTCAACTAGCTGATGCTGTTGTCACTCTCAGTAAGAATGATGAGGCCATTCTCCTCAAAGAGGTCACTGTACACCCATTAGTAGAGAGTCACATAAGTTTGACACTATAGGCAAACAAGCCTATATTTCAGCCTCCCAGGGCATAGAATAGCCAACTACCAAGGCATTTTCTAAGTATAGGTATACCCTTTGGAACAAGCTACAGATTCTGGCAGTCTTTGGTGATTCAAAGGCTAAACTCAGAAGAAAGTGCAGCTGAAGGTCAGGTGCGAAAGCATGAAGTGGAACTTTCTGAAGATCTGGCCCCAGTTCTGCCTCAGCTGCCTGAGGCAGACCTCTCTTCCCATTTTGGGGGGCACCTGACCCTGTTTTACTGTTAATGGGAATCCATCATAATTGGGTCCTCAAGATCGTTCGAGGGATATTCCTGGATTTTGCAGAATCCCTCTGGACTATCTGCTCTGAGGCAACCCTTTGTCAGCTCACACATCAGAGCTCCTGGAGCAGGAAACTGTAGACCTTCTACGCAACAGGATGGTAGAAGTAGTGCCAGAAGAGTCCTGCTCTTTCGACTTCCTCAGTGCCTCGAATCTTCCAAAGTGCTTTGCAATACTCACGCACACTTGAGAAAGCTAGGACTCCAAGTCTTTCCCTTACTTGGACGACTGGCTACTCTCAAGCCCTGTCCAGACAGGAGACAGAACAGGCAGATCTTACTTGAGAGGGTTCCTGCAGAAAGTCATAACCTGTAGGACTGCACACCTGGCATCAGGACCCGCAGCCAAATTTTGCAGGCAATGTCTGGCAGGGGACTGCCCACCCGGCGTCAGTGTGACCCTGTAAGTGGGTGGTCCCTGCGCCCTTCTTCCAGTTCTTTCCACCGATCGACCTGTGCAAGGACCTCACGGTGAACATTGCTCCAAGTCAATCGCCATTTTGATAAGTATTACTTGTTATTTCTACCGATAATAGTTTGTTCTTATTTAACTTTATGTCTTCTCCATCCGATCATCCAAAGACCAAGAAGTAGTGTGAGAAATGCGGCTTGCAGATCCCTCATAAAGACAGCCATATGCTCTGCCTCTTTTGCCTAGGCCGGCCCATGACATCGAGGCCTGCCCGGATTGCAAGCCCTTCATTCAGGCCGCATGCAGATGCAGGCAGCAGGCCCTAGAAGCCCCTCCTTTGAAATCCAGGATGGCCACCTTAGAGCAAGAGATTCAGAAGCTGAGGGACTCGCTTCTTCCCTTCTATGGAGAATAAAAAGAAAAGAAAGACAAAGAGAAGCACCAGGAACAGGGTGCCTGGAGGACCAAGCGGCCCTCTACCAGTAAGGCCACGGGGTTCAAGCCTGTGGACATCCGCTCCTCGGCCACCTCTCCTGATGATTGTCCAGGCCTCGTCGACTGGCTCCTCCACTTCTCTTAAGCCCATTAAGACAGGCTCCAAAACAGGATTCTTGACCGATAAGTCACCCACTGGGACCTCCAGCAGACACCCAGCCACCACCGGTATGTGGACTCTGATTCTTCCGAGCCCGCCTGGTCATTGATAAGTCAGTTTCTCGCCCTGAGGAAACCTGCCTGCCATCAACCAATAAGCCGGTCAGGAGCTCCTCCCCGCAACTGGCTCATTCTCCACTGACCAATAAGTTGGATACAGGAGACTCTAGCGTCCATGATCGAAACTCTCCCATCAGGGGCTGGCGCCAACACACCCAACGTCTGGCTGAGCTCACTGACCTCCAAGACAACCGTCCCTGCCAGGTTTCCCTGACAGGGAGCCTTTAAACAACATGAAGTCTTGCTATATTATGACAATTGCAGTTTGTCCCACCATTAGAACTGCTCCAGAGGTGAAAGAGTTAACTCCCATTCTAAGAATGGAACTTGAGTCTGAGACTCGGTTAGAAGCTCTGTCTGGGTTATTTCAAACCAAACTGTCAAATTCTTTACTCCGCCTCACTGAACAGTCGCTCCGGAATTTCTCCTACTGCTCGGTTCATTTCTCGGTTTAAACAGTGTTTTCTCGGTTCAGATCAACGAGAATATTATTATTTAACCGCAAAACCGATCAGGTTCAAGCTCTGTCTGTGGTATAGTAAGTAATTACAGTTTATTTTCTGTGGAACTTGTAAATGTTATCGGTTCGGTTTTGAACCGATCAGCTTATTTTAAAACTTGAATTTGAAGGTTTTAGAGTGCTTTTCCGGTTCTTATCGGTTCTAAAAAAGCGGATTTCATTACGGTTTTTCCAAGACCGTGACACGGTTAGGAACCGATAAAGGTGTCTTGCCTGGCACTGCCATTTAAAAAGGGCAAGTTTTTGGTTAGGCTGGCATTATGTCTGAGAAACCCAAAGAAAACCGGCCCACTGGGTTTCAACACTGTGATGTCTGTGGGGAAGTCTTTGCCAAGGCTGACCCACACACACATGTGTATTTTGTCTGAGGTTTGACCACCTCAATTCAGACTGCCAGATTTGTAAAATTTCCCTGCAGCCACCCTGGATAAGAGAGTTGGCAGGCTCAGGGGCGAGAGAGGCCAAAAGTCCGCTGCCGGATGGCCAGCCGGTTTGGTGCCAACCCGAACCGGAGGAATGCCCTCTGACCGAAGCGAGACTTCGGGCAAGCGTAAAGCTGGCTGGAGGGCCAGTTCCAGTAAAGAAAGCAAGAAAATCAGCAGGTGTGGAGCCCAAAATGCCTTCTCCAACTGCTGCAGAGATAGCAAGAGCTATTCAGATTGTCCAGTCACTTTCTCCGGTTCCGTCCGACCGACACTGTCTGGTAAAGGTCAGTTCAGTCGGTTCCACGGTTCAGAATATGATGTTGAAGAGTTTTATGAACCAGAGGAGGGAGGATGATTATGAACAGTATGAATGTGACTTGGAGGGTCTGGGTGTGCCCATTGAACCGGACATCTCCCCAGACAGACTTTTGAATCTCCCTTCGCTTTCTGAGTCCCCCTCTCACTTTATGTTTTACAAAAGTTGCTGAAACCCTCCAGCTCCCATTGGAGGAAGCTGTGGATGAGCAAGAGGAACCTGATTTTGTAGAAATGATGGATATTCCAGAGTCTGAGGAGGTTGTCTATTCCTTGCATAAATCATTTAGAAACAAACAATAAAAATTTTAAAAGCTCCTAATTCTGTGCCTCCTGTGGACAAAATGATGGACAGGAGGTACACTCTCAGGTCCTGATACAGAATTCCTTTCACAGCAATGCAGTCACGTTGGTGTGGTTCAGGCTGCAGCCTGTGATAAAGCTAATATTCCCTTGGCCACATCCTCCTGACAAGGATTCAGGAAGATTGATGCCATGGCTAAAAAACAATACATGGCAGCGTCCTTGGGACTCAGGCAAGCAAATTACATGGCTTATGTAGCAAGGTATCAAAAATCTAGATGGGACACTGTCACGGCTTTGGCCAAACAGGCCTCTGGCCAGCTTGCTAATGAGCTGGAACAGGTGGCTGCTGATGGCATTGAGGCATCTAAGGTGCAGTTTCATGCTGCTGTGATTTTAATGATGTATCCTCTAGAGTCATGAGCTACGTCTGTAGCTTTTAAGTAGGTTGGCCTGGCTCAGGTGTACTAGCTTGTCACGGATACCCAGACTAAGGCTATGGATTTTCCTGTGGTTGGAAATTCTCTTTTTGGGAGCAGACAGAGAATTATATGGAAAATGGATGAATATAGGACTACCTATAAGAGTGCTCAGGCTAAGGAGCGGCAAGTCACTCCTCAGAGGCAGACCCCAGGGCTAGAGGGAGGCCTTTTCACAGGCCTTTTTACCAAACCAGGCCTCCTCTGCTTATGCTCAGAGGGGTTCTTCAGAGGAGAGGCAGGCGGGATGTGGGCAGGCTTGCTCCCACCCTCAGCCTAAAGCACCTGCCAAGCAGACACCCTGATGGGTTGCCCAGGCCGATTCTCCTTTACCTGTGGGGGGCAGGTTGGCTTACTTCGTTCAGAACTGGGTGTCTCTAACTTCAGACAAGTGGGTCCTGGAAGTAGTAAGCCAGGGTCTGGTTCTCAGCTTCAAAAAGTTCCCAAAGATGAGAATCAGATCTTTCCACCTGCAAACTCTTTAGAGACCTTTACTTTAGAAACAGAAGTCTCAACCCTCCTGGCTCTCAGAGCTGTGAAAGGGTTTCTCCCTACACCAGGGCAAGGGTCTGTACTCCAGATATTTCCTTACCCCAAAAAGACAGGAGAATGGCGGCCCATTTTAGACCTGAGATATCTGAACAAACACCTGTTGAAACCAAAGTTCAGAATGGTAACTCTGGCAATGATTTTACCCTCTCTACGGTCAGGGGACTGGCTAGCCTCCCTGGACCTCAAGGATGCCTATTTTCACGTCCTAATCAGAAGCTCCCACCGAAAGTACCTCAGATTCGAGCTGCCCTCAGGTCACGACCAGTTCAGAGCAATGCCCTTCGGCCTCACCTCTGCCCCAAGGGTATCAACAAAATGTCTGGCAGTAGCAGTTGCTCATTTAAGAAGGCAAAGGATTGCTGTCTTTCCCTATCTGGACGACTGGCTCATTATAGGCCAGTCCCCAGAACAGGTAAATCTCACCTGCAAAGTTACCCAGCAGCTGCTCACCTCCTGGGCTTCTTGCTCAATCTTCCAAAGTCAGTTCTGGAACCAGTTCAGATGCTCACCTTCATAGGTGCAGAATTGGACACAAAGCAGGCCAGAGCCTTCCTACCCTTAGAGAGGGTAAGGAACTTGGTGGCTCTGGCCTCCTCCTTCACTCTGCAGGTCTCCGACCAGCAAGACACTTTTGCAGCTCCTGGGGCACATGGCGCGTCCACAGCTGTAGTGCAAGGAGCAAGATTTCAGATGAGGACATTCAGTTTCACTTGAGAGCCTTTTGGTCTCAGAGAAGAGACCCCTTTCCAAGTTGGTCCCAGTGACCCGAACCCTGATCCAGGCCCTCCAGTGGTGGCAGGATCAGAGCAATTTAAGACTGGGGGTCTCCTTCATTCCTCTGTCTCACTCCTTGACCCTCACTCCGGATGCTTCCCTCCTGGGGTGGGGAGCCACATGGGCGACCTCTCACTCAGGAGTGTGGTCCCCTCAGGAATCTCTGCTCCACATCAATTTGCTGGAACTCAGAGCTGTCTTTTAGCACTTCAAGTGTTTTCTGTGTCTGTTCAGAACAAAGTGGTACAAGTCAGAACAGACAACACCACAACAATGTGGTACATCAACAAGCAGGGGCACTCGGTCTTGACCTTGTGCACGAGGCAATGAAGTTGTGTTCTCTGGCCTATTCTCTGGACACTTCCCTCATAGCAGTTCACCTTCCAGGAAAGGACAATGTCTAGCAGATGCTCTCAGCAGGATTTCCCAGGGCCATCACGAATGGTCTCTGGATCCTCAGAAATACTGGGATAGTTTTTGCCAGATGGGGCACCCTCAGATAGATCTTTTGCAGCCCCAGACAATCACCAACTTCCACTGTTCTGTTGCAGGCCCCCAGTGTTGGGCTCAGTCCCCTGGATGCCTTTCTCCTAGATTGGGAAGGGAAGTTTCTTTATGCCTTTCCCCTTCCCTCTCCTATTCAAGGTGCTAGTCAAAATCAGATCCCAGCCTTGCAGGGTGATTCTGATTGCCCCAGATTGAGCCAGGCAGCCTGGTACCCACTCCTTCTGTCCCTAGCAGTCCATCTTCCCTGTGTGTCTCCCAGGAATCACAACCTGTTAACCTGTGCCCAGGGAGAGTTTGGTATCCAGACCTCAAATCCCTCAACCTCAAGGCCTGGCTCTCGAGGAGTTAGAATTTACTGACCTACACCTTTCTCAGGGTGTTCTTAAAATCCTAAAGGCTTCTAGGAAGCCTTCCACTAGGCTACTTATAATTCTAAGTGGAAAAGGTTTTCCATTTGGTGTTCTGGGAAACATATTTCCCGGAATCTGCTGATTTGCCCATTGTTTTGGACTATATGGTCCATCTTAATTCTTTGGGCCTGAGACCAGCTACCCTGAAAGTACATTTGGCAGCTGTCTCTGCTTTTGTGTCAGCAGGAAAGCCCTCCTCTTTCCGCCACCCTGTATTTTCCAAGTTTTTAAAGGATTACTTCATACTAATCCACCTTTTAGGATCCGGCCCTGCTTGGGACCTTAATGTTTGCATTGCCCAGTTAATGCAACCCTTTTGAACCTCTGTCTTCTGCAGAGCTTAAGTACTTAACTTGGAAAACTGTTTGCCTAGTGGCTATCACTTCTGCCAGGCGCATAAGTGAGTTGCAAGCCTTGTCAGTAGAAACTGACTTTATTTCTTTCCACAGGGATAAGGTAGTCCTCAGGACTAACAGGAAGTTTTGCCTAAGGTGGTTTCAGATTTCCATCTTAATCAATCTATCTCCCTTCCAGTGTTTTCACTGAACATTCCTCCTCTGGCAAGAGGAGATTGCATTTAGATGTTAAGAGGGCCTTAAGTTACTATGTAGAGAGCGTACCAAGGGTCACAGGTTCAATCCTCCAACTTTTCTCACTTATATGGTGAGGTTGGAAAAGGGAGACCTGCCACTAAGAGATCAATTGCCAGGTGGATTGTCTCTTGTATCCAATTTTGTTATCAGAAACTGGGAAAGTTCCCCCTCTGGCCTGAGGCTCATTCTACCAGAGGTACAGCAGCGTCTCTAGCTGCTGCCAGACATCCCTATCTTAGAGATATGTCAAGCAGCTACCTGGAAAGCAGTACACACTTTCACCAAGCATTACTCCTGGATGTCCAGGCCAGGAGAGATGCTCGGTTTGGCACAGCTGTGCTTCAGAGCCTATTCCTAAGTAGGTTCTGTCCCTCCTCCATGGAGGTACTGCTGTGTAGTCTGCAATTGTCATAATATAGCAAGACTTCATGTTGTTTGAAGAAAAATTACTCACCTTAGTAATGTTGTTTCTTCTAATGGATGCTATATTATAAACCTCCCAACCTGCCCCTCTCAGAACTTCTACTTGGGTATGGGGTGGGCAGCCTAGTGTATCGCTAGTTATGCCATTATATGTTTTCCACCCTTCTTGGGGTTTTGGGGTGTGGTGTTTTTATTTTTTATATTATTGCTTATATTATATTATACTTCTGGTCCCCTGACTTGAGTCTTTGTGTTGGGACCAGGAATATGTGTTAATAGTCAGGTAGCCAGTTGGCTAGTGTGAGTTACAGCTTCCACACAGACCTTAGTGAGTTTTGCTCGTAAAGATCTGACAGTTTGGGTTTGAAATAACCCAGACAGAGCTTCTCTAACCAGGCTCGTAAGTTCCATTCTTAGAATGGGAGTTAACTCTTTCACCTCCAGAGCAGTTCTAATGGTGGGACAAACTGCAATTGTCATAATATAGCAAGACTCCATTAGAAGAAACAACATTACTAAGGTGAGTAATTTTTTCTTCCCTCCACCTTTGCAGGTGGAACCTCCTGCCCTCGACCTCCAGGACAGAGGGGAGTTGGTCCCCTGGATGTGGTCTTTCTTCACCCACTCCAGCACTGGTAACCCTCCAGAACCCTGCGGATGACCCTCCCAGGGCTCTTATGCTGAGTCGGTTCCTTCACCATCTCCCAGGAACCTTCCTATTCCATCAGGCCCTCCTCCTCAGCAGCGCCGAGAGTCCCTCTGCTGCCTGGCTCCGGGCATCTGACCTCAGGTGCCCGTGTGATTCCTTGGGCCATCTCCCATCCGTCAGGCCCCTGAGTCTGATGCCATCTTTTCCGATGCCTGAGAACCAGATGCTAGGCTTCCCAGCGCCAGCCCTGATGGCAGCTATCCTGACGACGGACTCCTGATGCCAGATAATTTGCCAGGTCCCTCTGCTCCACCTCCTTTGAGGCCCCAGGGACCTCCTTGGACCATCAGGGTCTTCCCCATGGTCCACCCTTGGGCTATTCATCACCGGGCCTGCTGATGCCAGACTACCCACCGTCAGGCCCAACATCCCTCCTTTCACCCATGGCTTTTACCTGGATATCAGGTGCCAGGCTATGGCCCCCTTTTCAGGCTCCAGGTTACACTCCCCCATCCAGGGTGGGTTACCAGTACCTCCAGCCTCCACCTCAACTTTAGCCTCAGCCTCAGCAGGACCTCCAGGCCATCTTCCTGACCCAGTGGCAGGAGGCCAGATCTGAGTTGGTGGCGAATATAGATAAAGACTGCCGCCCAGGTGGTGACTCCCACCCTACACTCTTTGTCCACATGGGTTCACACAGGTCAGGCGCTCCACCACTGTGCACATTTCAGCAGGCACTACTGTAGAGGTCACTATGACCGAGACTAAGACCTCTGACAAGGAGGAATCCTCCGACTGGAGGCTGACTCCTCTGACTCGTCCTTCAGAAACCTTTCAGCTACAGTGTCCAGGGTAAGGAGTCTCCTCTTGAAGATCCCTCCTTCACCGAACTCCTTTGCATACTCCAACAAGCTAACAGTTGGAATGCAGAGAAGCAAGACCTGAAATGCAAATGCCTAGCAGAGCATTTGGACTTAACAGAGGCATCACCCATTCTGATCCCCGTGGATGGAGCCCCACAAGAATCTTACCTCCACTATCTGGCAGATGCCTCACTCCATCCCGGCTGTCCCCAGAACCATTCTCATGAGAGTGCACCTTATCTATGCTCTCACCTAAGGCAAATTCCATTGTGATTGCTGCAGCTCATGACCATACTGCCAAACCTAAACATATGAGTAGCTCCCTCCTGACAAGGAGTTGAGTCAGTTTGATCAGTTTGGCTGTAAGATCTACTCCTCATCTACATGTGCCTTATGTTTCTTGAACTATGTAGCACATATAATCTGATACCAAAAGCTACCATGGCTCAGCTCGAGGCTTGGCTGGAAATGGTGGAGGATTTGGACCTTCGTCGGAGCTCACCAAGGACCTGAGGCTGTCGAAGATTTCTTGTAGGCATGCATTGAGGGCTACCTATGACTCCCGTGAGATGCTGTGGCTCACTGTTCAGCAACAGCGGTCTGCCTCAGGTGCCATGCTTGGCTCTGTATTTCCAGGCTCTCCCAGGATGTTCAGGCAGCCATACAGGATGCCCCTTCGAGGATCTTTCCTCTTCGGAGGTGATACCAAGGACATCATCACGGGCCTCCAGGACAGTGGGCAAGACCTAGATCAGTTAAGTTCCTGTACAAGGGGCTTCAAGCCTACAGCCTTTTGGCACCAGCAAAGTGCCAAGGCAAACAGCCTTTAACAGGCATCAGAATAAAAGGAGAGCATCGGGACCTGCCATTACCTCTCCCCTGCCTCCAAGGCCCAACGAGCTGCAGGTGGTACCTCCTTGCCCCTGTTCCTCCACCTCCTGACTCCTTCAACCCCCTCCACCTCCACCTCCAAACAGTGTGGAGCCAGTGGGGAAGATTTGCCCTCCACCTAGCAGAGTGGCAGGACATCACTTCAGATTCCTGGGTCATTCAACTCATAGCAAGAGGGCACACCATCGAGTTTCTGGAAAAACCTCCAGACTGTCCTCCAAGGTGATCTCATTATCCCTCAGACCACGTAACACTGGTAAGGGACGAGATCCAGGCTCTGAAAATCCACAATAGTGCCAGTTTCTTAGGCACAGAGGAAAGCAGCATTACTCCCATTTCTTCCTCGTTCCCAAAAGATGGGTGATCTCAGGCCCATCTTAGATCTTAACCAGCTGAACCTTTATTTAGCGTGAAAGCGTTCCACATGCTGGTGCTCCAGGGACCCCTGTCCCTGCTTCAGACAGACCATCAGCTCTGTGCACTGGATATGCAGGATGCGTTCCTGCACATTCCAATTTCCCTGGCCACTGCCACTTCCTGCACTTTTCCTTCCGAGGGAGCACTTCCAGTTCAAAGCCCTCCCTTTGGCCTTTCCTTGGCACCCAGAGTCTTGCCAAGTGCCTAGTGGTGGTGGCAGCAGCACTTGTGCCAGGGAATTTATGTGTTCCTGTACCTAGATGATTGGCTCATAGCAGTGCCATCCAGCAGCAGCCTGGAGGATTCCCTGTCCTCCACTCTGGACCTTTTGCACAACTGGGTATTACTATCAATTACCCCAAGTCGTCTCTGGTCCCATACCAGCGCCTCAGGTCATTGGGTTGGTACTGGACATGGTCCAGGGCAAGGCCTTCTTCTCGTTGGACAGGCGGATGCTTTGCAGGAGCAGGCCAAGCTGGTAGCCTCCTCCAGCTGTGCCCCAGCCGGTGTTTTATGCCTCCTCAGCTTGATGGCTGCGGCCATTCCAACCGTACCTCTGGCAAGGCTGCATATAAAAGTCATCCAATGGACCTACTGGTCCAATGGGATCAGGTACAGGCGACCTGGATCATCCTATTCTGGTATACAGTGCGCTCAAGAAGGACCTCTCGTGGTGGCAGGACCTCGAACATGTCTCGGGTACACCGTTCAGATTCCTCACCATCTTGGGCGCTCACCACAGGCGCATCCAGTCTGGGTTGGAGAACTTACTTGGGAGACCACCAAACCCAGAGGAAATGGTCCCAGTTGGAATCCTTGCTCCACATAAACATGCTGGAGATGAGGGCAGTCCTGTACACCTTTCAGGCCTTCCAGTCCCTTCTGACAGTGGGAACACTGTTGGTACAGACCGACAGTATGTCCGTAGTCTGGTATATCAACAAGGAGGCACCCGATCATATCCCTGTTCAGGAAGCGATCCGGGTCTGGTACTGGGCAGTTCAGCATGGTCTCCATCTCACGGCCGTGCATATTGCAGGCAGGCACATTCATCCTGGTGGACAGCCTCAGCCGTACTTTAGCTCTGGCTCACGAGCAGGAACCACCGGAAGTGGCAGAAAATCACTTCACGCCGCTGGGCGTCCAGAATGAATCTGTTCACCTCCCATCAACGCAAAGCTTCCCAAGCTTTGCTCACTCATTCAAGGGCCTGGTGTTATCTGGCTAGACGTTATCTCTCTGTTGGACAGAGTGATACTTATACGCCTTCCTCCTTTCCCATTATGCAGAAGGTTCTGCTGAAACTTACATAGACACATAGAAGTTGATGGCAGATAAGGACCCCCAAGGCCCATCCAGTCTGCCCATTTTTTTTCAGGCAGAGGGACACAACTGTTGCTAATTGCCCCCTCTGGCCCAGGCAGATTTGGTTTCCACTCCTACAGCAGTTGGCTGTGGAACCCCAGCACCTCTGCCTCTTCGGTATGACCTGTTGACGCAGGATCAGGGCAGACTGGTGCATCCAGGCCTCAGGTCCCTACACACCTCTTTGCGTGGTTCCTTCAGACATAATCACCGACCGTTCTGGAGGTCTCTGACAGGTCACCCAAGTTTTGGTGGAGGCCAGAAAGCCTTCCACTAGAGGTACTTGTGCTATGAATGGAAATGGTTTTCCATTTGGGCGGCCTCAAAGAGTGGAACCCTCTTTCTTGTCTGGTGCCCCAGGTGATGGAGTATCTATTGCACCTGTCTGACTCAGGACTCAGTTGTTCTTCATTAAAGGTCCACTTATCTGCTATCTCCGCCTACCTCTCTTTGGTAGATGGGAAGACGATTGCTCAGTTGGAGGTATCAAAACTTTTCTGAGAGGGATCCTCCATCTGAAACCTCCTGTACATAACCCCGCCCCACCTTGGGATTTGAATTTTATTTTGAAAAGCTTACTTTGCCCTCTTCGAACCAGCAGTAAGCTGTGAGATGCACTGTCTGTCTTGGAAGGTGCTCTTTTTAGTTGCCATTACTTCTGCTCGAAGGATCTCCGTTCTCCAGGCCCTGATGTGTAAAAGGGCCTTATCTGATTTTCCACAGAGACCGGGTGGCTCTGCATACAAATCCTAAGTTTCTTTCCAAGGTGGTTTCTTAGTTCACTTTGAATCAGACTTGAACTGCCAGTCCGTTATTTGGATTACACTAATAGGGTGAGGCTCCTGCACACTTTAGATGTGTACATGTTATGGCTTCTACATTAGCAGGACTAAGGGCGTCCGTAAAGATGACCAGCTTTTTGTTTCCTTCACCCCCAAGACTCTCGGTGGGCAGTCTCCAAGCAGTGCTTGTCCAAATAGTTGGCTAATTATATTCATTTCTGCTCAAAGTATGACAAGCCTCTTTAGGAGAGGTCAAAGGTCATTCAACCAAAGGGGTGGGTGGCTGCCTCTGCTGCCTTTTCAGGAATGTGTCCACAGTGGAGATTTGTTCTGCTGCAACTTGGAGTTCAGTACACACCTTCACTAAATGTTACAGTCTGGACATTGCCCCTAGGGAGGGCAGGTTGCGGCCTAGCAGTCCTGTAGGCCTTCTGTCTTAGACCTGCTGTGGTCTTTCTGCAGACCTTCCTGCCTCCCATGCTTCAGTTTGTCCTAATCAGTTGACTGCTTGGGATTCAGTCCTACATGTTATGACCTTCTGCAGCAACCCTCTGTAACTAAAGTAGTACAGTTACGCAACAACTTACCATAACAGTAGATCTTCAAGAGAGTTCCTGCAGTAGGTCATTTTTTCCTTCCTCCTTCCCCAGTCTTCTGTTTACTCTTGCAGGCTTGTTTGGATTGGGCTCCAGGATCGATATCCTCTTCTCCTGTCGCATTCTCTTGGGTCTCCAGTGGGAGAACTGGAAGGCAGGCACAGGATCTGCCCACTTATAGGGTTGCACTGATGTCAGTCATGTGATGTTGAGTGGGCAGTCCTCCACCAGACATTGGTAGCAAAGTTTGCCGTGCAGTCCTCATGCCAGAGGGCCAGTCCTACATGTCATGACCTACTGCAGGAACCTCTCTAAGATCTATTGTTACTGTAAGTTCTTATGTAACTGTACTTTACCACTGCTTCTCAGTTCATAATTTTGATGGGGGTCTTGCAGAACCTTGAAAACTCTGAGCTTCAATCCTCTCAGCAGCCCAGCTTTGGCTTTCCTTCCAGAGAGCCGACGGCAAGTGATTGTGCAGATGGCATGCTACATTATGAAGCACAGAACTGTGCAAGCCCTCTTATGCAATGCATGGTAGGTCTGATAGCCACCTCTGTGTTCACAGTGTCCCTAGCATGTTTCCACATGAAGACAACCTAGTGGATGCTAAGTGCACAGTGGTCACAGGCATCACACCCTCAGACTTACCCCATTCAGGTGACCAAGTCCCTGGTTGGTCTCTCACTCAGTGGTCAGTGGAGGAAATCTCCTACAGGGCTTCTCCTTCTCCCACCTGGTGACTTTCACCACAGATGCTTCTCTGTCAGGATGGGGTCCACTGGCAGGGCCTCCAAACACGAGTGTCTGACCTGTCAGAAACTCATCTCCACACCAGAGTTATGGTGATGTGAGCTGTTTGTACAGTCTGAGAGCCCTAGTGTACCTAGTCAGCCATAAAACAGTCTTCCTCCAGACACACATCAAGTCTGCCATGTACTACATTAACAAACGAGCACACTCTTACCCACTCTGCAGGGAGGCGATGAGAGTGGGGAATGGTGCCTGGAGCAGGAATTCTGCTGTAAGCAATCTGTCTGCCAGGAGTCCAGAACTCTCTGGCAGGCAAGCTAATCGAACAGCATTTGATTATCATGAGTGGTCACTAGCTCTGAGATCATCATTCAACAAGTGGGTACCCCAGATGTGGAGCTTTTGAGTCCCCACTCAATGACAAACTACCTTGATTCTGCTCCAGAAATCCAGGACATGGTGTGTTCTGTCAGGATTCATTCAGACTGCAATGGCTAAAGCAGTTTCTGCATGCATTCCTCCAAGTGCTTCTCACACAAGAACTCCAACATAGCTTCAGGGCAATGGAAAAGTGATTCTGTCAGAACAAACTTATAATCAACTACAAGAAAACAAAAACCATGCTAACTGCTGGTCACCAAGCAAAGAGCCTTACCTCTCACCATATCAACTAGGAAGGGTGATATATTGGAACAAGTTACCTCATTTAAGTACCTAGAGGTTACGAGATGAGTCACCCAAATTCGCCTCTCATGTTGGCTCCATTGTGAAGCTAACCCACATAAAATTAGGGACACTGTACAGGCTTGGACTGTACCTCACACCTGAAGCTAAGCAAGCTATAGTAACCAGCTCCATCCTCCTCAACAGGGTCAGACTGGTACTAAATAAGGCCTGCCCATTCATATATTGGGAGCTGATAGCTAACATACCTGTACCCTATACTCCTAATCTAACTGGCTTCCTCTTCAAGAAAGTGCTCATGGATCTCTCCCACCCTTCCCCTCTCCCTGCCATACAGAACCTCTTGTTCCTGCCAAAATCAGTACTCAAACAGGAGTAGTGATAGACATGTACTGTTTGTACCATTCTGGAGAACTAGCTTGACTTAATGATCCTTTGTCTACAGAGCCCCACTCTGGTTAAATGAGCTGCTGGAAGCCATCCTGAGCCTCACTAGCATTCAAGATGGGTCTGAGAAAGACTCTCCCATGAAGCTCCAGATGTGACTGCACTCTGACCCTATAGAAATGCCTGCACTGAGCTACGTAAATCTTGACCACTTTCTGTAGTATCTATCAATCAGTCAGTCAAACAATCAAAATCTTTAACCAGGTGAACACCATTGAGCAATGCTCATTTCAAGATGGATCTGGACAGAATACATAGCCATTACATAGTAAGGGTTACATACACAACAGTTTACAACAGAACCATGATACAAATTTAAATTGAGCCAAAAGCAATGTGCAGTATACAAGGTGAGTAACAGAGACAAAGACAAGGAGTTGCCAGAATGGATAAAGGAGGTTAATATATACAAAATATACATGGATTATGCCAGAAGCATTAAAGAGATGATCCATAGATTAGGTGTGAAAGTAGAAGGTTATTGCCAGTAGGGGTGAGGGGTAGAAGGGTGGAAGCATAAGGAGGCAGGGGCTACCCATAAGAAGGCCACTGATTGCTGGGGACCGTGGCACAGCCAAATGGAGTGAGTACAGGGCTCCAAATTGCAGATGGTAAGGAGTCATACAAGAGCGAGTAGGTTCAGTGTTCAGTGATGTGGACTCTGTTGTCTGGTTCAAAGGCAACAGAGAGGAATACAGGTTTCAAAATGTAGTTGGAGGAACGGGAGTTAAGGGTAACAAAATATTAAGGGTTGGGGACAGTGTGTGGGAGACTCTGTTATATGGGGATAAGGAAAAGATCAGGGGAAACAATTACAGGATTTCTTGAAAGAACGAGCATAAAGTGTTTTGAATGCTGGTAATTTGATGGGTGGACCAATTTCAATGTTTTGCAGCTTGTTTCAGAGTAGGGGTGTGACAGGGTTGAATAGGACCCTGTCCCAGTTGTTATGGAGAGTTTGAATGCAGGGATCTGGTCTGTTCTTTCCTTTCCTGTCTCTTGTTTGTCTGGTTGCACAACCACATTTCCCTGTGAGAACTAGGATTTGATCACCCGACAGTCTTACAATTCTCTGCCTCTCGCTATCTCTCTACTTTCTCTTGCTGTTCTGTCTTTTCCTGCCTTGCATATCTGCTGATATAAAATATATGCAAATCATTATGTGGAAATGTCACTGATATTGGGATCCTTTGTTTAGAAATTATACAGTGTTACTGTTGAAATGTATATAATTATAGTTTGAGATGATTGAGAAAAGCTATGGGAACTCAAGGGGTTAACCTGAGAGTAGTTTGTAAGCCCTTTTCAGAAGCTGTGGAGAGGGGCCTCAGTTCTCGGACATTGTGTTCTTGCTGTACCTGCATGAAATTGACAAGAACATTTTAGAAAAACAGGATGCTTGTTAAGGAGGGGGTTGCAAAGACTTATAAGAGAGAGAGAACTGCAGTGTTTTGGGAGACACACAGAGATTGAAGGAAAACTTGGATGGATCTTCTCTGTTTATTCTGCCTTTGTAAATAGGTATACTGAACAAGTTTATTTTTGTTATGTTACTGCTGGTACTAATAAACACTTTTTGTGAATTCTACAACTGATCCTGTTTTTCCTATGTTTTCTGACCTGTGCCTCAATGACAGATGGTATTAGAAGTGGATTTACACTGTGCACTCTAAGCCAGGAGTTTTGTGTGTGGGTACTGGACCTAGTACCAGGAAACCATAGAGAAAGGTATGGATTCTGCAGCCAAGTCCATCCAGAAGTGGTTACCAGGCGAATGGCAGCCAAAATAGCAAAGACAGAAGTTCAAACGGAGATTGTAGAACCAGCTGAAGTTATGGAAAAAACAGGCAGTGACAGAACCTGAAAGCCTGATTGCCTTTTCAAATGGTAGGCTGTACAACAAAAAGAGATGAAGAAGAGAGAACAAGAAATTCAATGTGTAGAAGTACAGAGGAGATTAGAGATGCAGTGACAGGAGCAGCAGATGAGAGAAGAGATGCAGCGACATGAGCTATGATGGCTAGATGCCTTGCAAGCTATCAAAGCAGAGGATCTGCACAGATCCAGATGAGCAACAAACCACAAGCAACTAAAAGCCATTAAACTTACAAAGTTGTGTCCTCGGATGATATCGAGGCATACCTGACAACTTTGAAAGAGTTGCCACAGTCTGCCAAAGGCCAAAGCAGCAATGGACAATCTGACTGGTACCCTACCTAACAGGGAAAGCCCAACTTGCGTGCAGCAATATGGATACTGCACAGTCAGAAAACTATAACCTGGTGAAAATCAAATCCTGAAAAGGTATGACATCTTGGGAGAGACCTACAGGCAGAGATTTCGATCTCTGAAGTACAACTCCATCGACAATCCTTGAGAAGCCTTCACCCGACTCTGAGAATGCCTGATAAATGGTCCGACCAGAGTGCAAAACAGTCCCACAAATCATCGACACATTTGCAATGGAGCAATAAATCAACATCCTGCTTACAGATGTGCAACTCTGGGTAAAGGAACACCAACCAGAAAGTGGGGAAAAGCTGTTTTTGGCAGTACTACCAAATGACCAGACAGACGCCACAGCAGCGAGTTAACAGCCAAGCACTGGCAAGACACTCTTTCCCATTTAAACTCCAAGTCTGATAAGAACTCTGGTGGGGGTAACAAATCTGTGCCCAAAGACATTATTTGCTGTAACTATATTAAGCCGGTCAACGTGCAAGAAATTGCCATAAGAAGTGTGACATTGCAGCAGATTTGTCCTTAGCAAATTGGGGCAAGTACTTAACAGATGTGAAGGTGGGGGATAAGACTGTAAAAGAGACTCATTGATTCGGAAGCAGACAGGCCTAGTGCATGTTGAAGTGCTGGGAAAACACTGTGCAAAAGGACCAGGTACTGGTATCATCTGCATCCACAGAGACACTCAATACTATCCCACCACCCAAGTGACTCTGACCATTAAGGGTATGTCACACCAAATGAAAGTGGGGTAGTACCTAAGTTACCTATACCCATGATTATTGGAAATGACTGTCCAGGATTTACTGAGTTAATCTCAGAGGAACTGAACCCTGCAGTTTCAGTAGCAGTGGTAACAAGAGCTCAAGCAAAAAAATCTCAAGCGGTGGGGACACTTTTCTTTTCAGTGACTTTGATTCGGACTTATTTGAGCACAGCTCTAAGATCTGAAATCCAGTAAAGAAAGACGGTGCCTGAAGAAACTGTGGCAACAAATGACTGATGGACATAAGGGTTAACATATAAAAATGCTGAAATTAAACTGGTCTCTGATTGTGATTTTTTTTCAGAACAAGCTAACAATGTTTCTCTCAGGGTTATTTTAAGTAGCTGGAGGTGAAACCAAAACAGGGCGGACTAATGTTTAAAAATGTAATGGGTTACTTTACAGAGTTTGGGTTAAACTGCAGACACAGGAACAGACAGAACAATTGGTTATACAACAGAAGTATAGAACAGAGTTGTTACAGATAGCACATGATAGTCCTATGCTGGTCACTCAGGGAAGGATACGCCTTTGCCAGATTTGCTGTATAGATTTTACTGGCCTGGAATTCTTGAAGATGCTACCTATTATAATTCCTATGCTGAGTGTCAGAAAGTAGTCCCAGTCACTAGAAAGACAAGGTGCCCCTGGTGCCCTACCCTTGATAGAGGTACCTTTTGAGAGAATTGCAATGGATATGGTTGGTCCTTTAGACAAAAGTAAAAGGGTAATAGATTTATCCTGATAGTATGTGACTATGCTAATGATACCCAGAAGCAGTTCCAATGTGTACTGTCACAACTTCAAAAGTTGCAGCAGAGCTTGCAAATATATTTAAAGCAGAGTGGCATACCTAAAGAAATTATTACTGATCAAGGTAGTAATTTTGGTGCTGCATACTTAAGGAGCTGTACAGAATACTAGGTATCCCTGCTATAAGAACCTCACCCCATCACCCTCAGACAGACAGTCTTGTTGAGTGTTTTAACCAAACCCTAAACGCATGTTAAAAGGTTTGTAAAGGGAAGGAAAGATTGGGACCAATACTTGCCTTGCCCAATTTTGCTTACAGAGAAGTGCCACAGGCATCAACAGGGTTTCATCATTTGAAATGATGTATGGTAAGCAACCAAGAGGGCTACTGGATGTGATAAAAGAAACATGGGAAGATAACCCACTCAGAAGCAATCTATAATGTTTTATATGATAAGCTGGAAAATATGTTGAAATTGCCCATAGTAATCAGGAAGAGGCCCAAACCCAGCAGAAGGTATATTATGACCATGGGGTAAAAGAAAACATTTTTGAGCCAGGTGAAAAGATTTTGCCACTGTTACATACAACAGAAAATAAACTGTTAATGAAGTGGCAAGGGCCTTATAGAGTGCTTAGACATATTGGCACTGTTAAGTATGAGATTGAGACCCTTGACAGGAAAAAATCCTACTAAGCTATACCATGCTAACCTCCTCAAAAAATGGGTTGAAAATGCCAACGCTGCTTTGCTAGTTTTACCAGAAACTGATAAAGAATATATTGATGTAGCTTATGATAGACTGGAACAAACTGTAACTGCTGATGTTGTAAAGGTAAATGTTTCCTTAACCTCAGAACAAACTGCAGAAATTGTAACTTGCTAAAGACATTTAACAGTACTTTACCACAGTACCAGGCCGAGCAAAAGGGTCGAGAACGTAATAGTGCCTAAGAATGCAGCCCTATTAGGCAAAAGACATACAGGTTACCAGAGCAGTTGAGCTGCTGTGATTTAAGAAAATACAAAAATGAAAGAATTGGGTGTCATAGAAGAGTCAAAGAGTGGTTGGTCATCTCCAGTGGTAATGTAAACAAAAAGAAGAGTGTTAGAATCTGCCTTGATTTTAGGAAACTTAATCAAGTGTCAGAATTTGACAGTTATCCTATGCCCAGAATAGATAATTTGGTGGACTGACTGGGGAGTGCAAAGTATATCAGTACCCTTGATCTCACTAAGGGTTACTGGCAAATTCCTTTAGCTAAAGAATCCAGAGACAAAACTGCATTTGCCACTCCTGTTGGATTCTATCAGTACACCACCATGCCATTTGGTTTACATGGTCGCCAGCTACATTCCAGCGGTATATGGATGTAGTTTTATCCCCTCACACTGGTTACTGTGCTGCATACCTGGATGATGTTGTGGTGTACGGTCCAGACTGGAAAAGTCACCTAGAACACCTCTGAGCAGTTATCTGAACTATCAGAAATGCAGATCTATTAATCCTACCAAATGTGCATTGGGCATGCAGGAAACCAGATATTTGGGCTATGTGTTGGGAAATGGGACGTTAAGCCAGAAGTTTCTAAAATAGAAGCTATAGCTAACAGCCCTGTCCCTAAAACAAAGAAACATGTCAGGTCATTTTAGGGCTGGCTGGTTATTATCGAAGATTTGTTCTCAGCTTTGCTGAGTTAGCTGCTCCCCACTGAACTCATGAAAACGGTACTCAAATAATGTGAAATGGACCGAGAGTGTGATGAAGCTTTTGGGCCATTAAGACTGCATTATGTTCAGCCCCTGTTTTAAGAAGCCCAGACTTTGAGAATCCATTTTTCACAAACAGATGCATCAGAGGTAGGCCTAGGTGCAGTCCTGAGTCAAAATATAGATGGAACAAAACACCCTATTCTCTACATAAGTAGGAAGTTGCCACGACAGAGAAAAGGTATTCCACCATTGAAAAGAATGTTTAGCAGCAAAGTGGGCCATGGAGTCCCTTACATTTTATTTGCTAGGAACTGACTTTGTACTTGTAACAAATCACAGTCCTCTCTGTTGGCTTAACCAAATGAAAGATACAAATTCCAGAATCACAAGGTGGTACCTGGCACTACAGCCATTTAAATTCAAGGTGATACACAAATCTGGTAAAGAGACTAGCAGTGCTGATTTTCTGTCAAGATATGGATCAGGAATTGAGGGTTCTGAAGGTTGAAAAACAAATGTACAGTATGAGTTTAAGCTTTACTGTTTGCTGTACTGCTCTAGGAAAAGGATACTGCACATGTGCATAATTTCAGAATGTTAGAAGCTAATATTAGTGGAGAATTAATGGAAAGTTTTGGAAACCAGTTTGGTAAAACAGGTTCCCTCTTAAGAGGGGCGTGTATGTGACAAGGCTGAATAGGACCCTGTCCCAGTTGTTCTGGAGGTTTTGAATGCAGGGATTTGTTCTGTTCTGTCCTTGTCTGTCTGTCTAGTTGCACAACTAAATTTTCCTGTGAGACCTAGGATTTGATCACCCTGATAGTCTAGCAATTCTCTCTCTCGTATCTCTCTACTTTCTCCTTGTGTATGAGAGAGAGAGAGAGCTGCAATGTTTTGGAGACACACAGAGATTGAAGGAAAACTCAGATGGATCTTCTTGTTTATTCTGCCTTTGTAAATAGTTATACTGAACAAGTTTTTTTATGTTACTGCTAGTTCTAATAAACACTTTTGTGAATTCTACAACTGCTCCTGTTTTTCCTATGCTTCCTGACCTGTGCCTCAATGACAAGGAGTAGCGTGTAACTTAAGGATGTCCTACCAAAGCACGATTTGACCTTGGGTATAGTAGGAGATATAGGAGGCACTCCTCATCTAATAATGTTGCAACTCTCACTCTTATGCTGTATGCAACTGTATTTCTGTTACTTCTTTGCTGTATGATGTTGCATTTCTGTAATCTCTGTGACAAGGCTGCACTGGACCTGCTCTTTGTATCTGGTGCCTATCCCTTGTAAATCCCATCCATTTGATCGAGAACGTTTATAAATGAGCTAGCCAAAGGTGTAATTCCAATTAAATAAATAAATATAAATCCTTCTTATATTGCTCAAACTGTAGGCACTAGGGGAAGTATGATATTGGTGGCCTCCTGCTGGCCTCGACAGGTATGGTTTCGTCTGTTGAACAGTCTTTCAGTCAGCAAACCAAGGACTGTACCACTCAAGGTGGACTTCTTGACAGAAGGTCATCTGGTCCATCCCAGCTTGTGTTCCCTTCACCTTCAGGCCTGGCCCCTGAAGAGATAGAGCGTGAACAGGTACAAGGTATCTCAGAGGATCTCTGAAATACTTTTGACTATGCATAAGCCTTCCAAACAAAGACATAGACAGCCAAATGAAGAAGATTTTCCATCTGGTTTTGAAAACCCGCATGGACCCTTTGGTGCCCACCTGACTAGGTTATGGAGTACATGCTGGACCTTTCTGATGCTGGTCTGCAGTATCCTCAGTAAAAACCCACCTGTGTGCTATTTGGCATACCACTGTGCTGTTGGTACCCTGTACCACAGCTGCCACTGTTCAAGAGGTTTCTCAATATTTTTTACACACAAGGCTCAGGAGTTTCAGCCAGTGGAGGTGACTGAGGTCGCTAAGGTGATTTCGAGTTATGGTTCCCTTGTTGTGAACTGGACCCTGGCTCGACTTGTCTGCAAGTGGGATGTGTTGAATCTATTGGTCTAGTTTTCACCAGGATAGTCTGGTGCTCAGTCCCAGAGGGGTCTTCTCCGACATCTTGTAGGAGACATTGCTGAAGCTCCTTCTGAAAAGAACATCTCTTAACCCTGACATCCTGGCAAATTATAGACCTATTTCCAACCTCCGCTTTTAGGGAAGGTTGTAGAGAAGATAGTGGTTCTGCAGCTTGAGGCACTCCTGGTGACCTTTGACATCCACGAGCCATTCCAGTCTGGGTTTGGGGTATAGCAGAGCACAAAGACAGCACTAGTTCAAGTGCAAAATAACCTCCTCAGGGCAAGAGATAGAGGGGGATGGTCAGTTCTCATTCTCCTTGATCTGTCATCAGCATTTGATACCATGGACCACATCGTGCTGTTGGATGGCCTTTTTTCACTGCTATGCAGGTTACACTCAGCTGTACATGTCTTTTTTACCAGGAAAAATGGCACCATTGAAGTGCTGAATAAATGCCTTGCCAAAATCCAGGACTGGATGAGCTTTAACTGGCTGAGGCTAAACCCGACAAGACAGAGGTCCTGGTGATTGAGCTGGGTAGCAGGCGTGATGAGGGTGCTTCCAGGGTGATAACAGACTTGGTCCTGGGATCAACCCCATTGATGGCATCCTCTCGGTAGAAATCTGGGCATCATTCTTGACAACAGGCTGACAGTTGAGGCTCAGGTGTCAGCTGTCATCAAAAGTAATTTTACCATCTGGGAACATCACCCAGATTAAACCTTTAATTCCACCCAAAGATCTGCCTTCACTGGTACATGCCTGTGTGACATCCAGGCTTGACCACTGCAATACTCTTTATCTCAGGGTCAGTGGAGGAACCTCCGCCAGCTGCAGCTGGTGCAGAATGGAGTGGCCAGATTACTGATGGGGCTGTCAAGGTCCTGTCATGTGACATTGGTCCTGCAGGATCTGCAGTGGTTAGCAGTCAGATGGAGGATTCTCTTCAAGGTGGGCTTGCTCACCTATAAGGCCCTGTACGGATCAGACCCTTGCTACCAGTCAGACCTCCTTACTCCTGCCATTCCAGTGCGCTCCTTCCATTTCTCCGTAAGGGCTTCCTGGCAGTTCTGAGACCAGGCTGAAAACCTCAGGTGACTCATTGGGGTGGCTGGCGGTCCTCTGGAACTGCTGCGAGATCTTTGGGGAGGCCCCTTCGGTCAAGGTTTTTAAGAGGGCCTGAAGACCCATATTTAGTAAAAGCTTTTCTTTCTGATGTATTTTAACTTTAAATCTAACAAATTTTATTCTGATCTTAATTTGTTTACTTATTGCTTTTGTTGATTGTTTATTGTATATTTTATGTTATTCTTGTATTACCTGTCAAGTTTTTACTGTAAGGCACTTTCGGAGCCTCCAGGATTTGGCGTAGATGAATAAATTTACTTACTTACTTAGTGCCCCCACATGATGCAGGGCACTAGCCATTAACTGTTGCCGACTTCCTCACCAACCACAGTTCTTTTCTTCCTGCAATCAACAGCACACTGTGGGAGTGCTCCTTAGTTTGCCTCATTGCAATCAAAGTTCTGTTTGTGCCACGCATTTTTAATTTTAGTTCATTCACGTTATCTGACTTTTATTTATTTTACTGTAATTCTGAAATCTGAGAAAAAAGGGCGTTGTATAAAGAAAGTCCAACAGCTGCCCTTTATGCACTATTTCTCCTGTGGGAACAAAATGGCTATGACAGACTGGTATCAAACCTGTCGGCCTGCCTTGGTCTAGAGCACAATATGGATGCTTTTGGCATCACTTTCTCTATGGACCACTGAACTTTAGAGAACTGCATGTTGAAGTGAGGTAGTACAATCCCCACCTTCCGAGACAAGCATTTCACGCTTGTGTCAAGGTAAGGAATTAAACCTTTTCCCTGGGCCTTTGCTGGGATCTCTGGTTCTGTGGAAGTATGGAGTTCTCCTTGACCTCACCTCGCTGGGCGTTGAAGACTTTGGTGGATGGGTCTGGTGGATGAGTGGCTCCTTCCGGTCAGTCAACTGCAAACCTCCACAGTCTGCCTGCCTTGAGCTACAGATGTCCCTGGTGGTGAGGCTGAAGCTATATGTTCGGTCTATACCAGTGGACACTTCAACATCATCCTCTTGTGTCACTCATGCTGTTGTCAGCATTTGCAGTGACAACATGGAGATGACCCTGAGAGAATGACACTGGGACTCCCCCACAAAACTGCTTGTGGTGTTGGGGAGGAACCAACACCAAAGGCTGCTGTCTGTTCCAATGCCATTTGGAGATCGTCCTTGTCTATGGGTGTCACCAGTGACAGAGGATGGGAACAGCTCTGGATATGGTGATGGAGGCATTGCTAGCCATGGTGTTGATCCTGGGTCCAGCTCTGGCGAGGTGCTGACAATGATGTCATCTCATGGGTTGTCCCTGACTCTGATGTCACCCATGACACCAAGAAGGGTGATGACATAAAGCATGATGTCGAAGTCTGCACTGAGGCGAGGGTTCGAGATGGTGCTGACCCACGGTGATTGTGTCTGGCCTGTCTCGAGGCCTTTACTGAGCCTAAACCCAGTGCTGGAGATGTCACTGATTCAGGCTCTGAGGATGTCTTAAGCTGCTTTCTTCCTCCAGAACCGATGGACAACATCGTCACTAGTGAGGATCAGGGTCATTCCATTGGATCTGGATGGCTCTGGTCTCCCACACCTGGGGGTTCCCCTGTGGGCACCGATCATGTCACTCCTTGGATTTAGGATGATACTCTTGGGCAACTCTGTTAGGCCAGTCCCCTCAGGCAAGGCTCTCTATGCAGTTCCATGGCCCAGGGTGCACAAGAGACCTGGAGTCTTAACCCTTCAGAGGAGCCTCATCGATGTCTGGAAGGATGCCCTCATTGATGGACCCTGAGGGGCTTTTAACATAGGAACAACACCAGGCATGGTTCAGTGCCTTAGATGATTGGTAAAGAGAGTGAGACAGGGCCCAGTCCAGGCCCTTCTGTCTGGTACTGACCCTGCCCAGAGGCAGTGTTCATCTCAATTGACATCCTCTGGTGAGGACAACAAATTATCTGTCCACCTCCCGTCTGCTGCTGAATACACCCAGTACCAGTAATTCCTGGTGGATATGATCCAGATGCTTGACCTTGAGGCCTTTACATGGCATGATCTGTCAGCCTTGCCATTGGAACTCCTTGGGAGTTTCAGTGTCAGCACTGTGGTTGTTCCTCTGTGGCCCAGAGTCATGGAGGGACATTTAGGGCAGTGTGGGGGTGTCACAGCTCCAATCCAACCATCCTGAGGTACCACCTCACACAGTATTGTGGATCCACAGGGTCTGCACACAGGTACTTCATTCCATTTTGGGGCTTCCGGTACTGTAGACCCCATCAGTTCCATGGAGCCTCACACATGGTGAACCCCCAGATGCAGAATCGACTCACACGGATGCTCTTGGGAAGAAGGTTTTCACCTCAGCACATGCCCTCTTAAACATCTCTGCACATCAGGCACATATGGCGACCTATAACTATTGCCTGTGGTTGCACCTACAGAACCTGTTAGCTGCACTACTACCAAATGAGACAGGCAGGCAGGCTATTGACCTTTTCACCCAAGATCTGGAGGTAGCACAGTACCAATCAAGGGCATCTTGTGGCGTCACTGAGGTGGCATGCAGACTACTGGGAACAGCAGCATGTATCTGACAGACATCTTGGCTTTGCCTGCTCAGACCGGCATATTTAGCCTGGCATAAGGTGCTTAACTGGATTTTCAGGGGCTCACTTCCTCCCCAGGGTCAGGCAGGAACTGTCAGGAATCCTCCTGCTCCTATACCATAGGAGCCCCATCTGACACTGACCAGTCTTGGGTTTCACCAGATGTATAGCGTGCCCCTGCCATCAGGTGTTCTCACGCAGAGGGCTGAGGGTATCTTTTTACCCTCAGGGTGAACCAGCTTCTCCCTCAGGAAGACTGGAATGTTCAGTGCTCTGACCAATCAGTGGGAATCAGTGGTGCAGATTGATTCTTGGAAGATATGAAAGTTACATACCACCATAACTGTTGATCTTCCAGAATATCTTCACCATTATTTACCACCAGTCCATCAGCGTCTACTCTAGTAGAGCCAGGGTCTCTGAGCAGCTGCTGGTTGGCACCATCTAGTGCGACATATCTCTCCCCAGTTGTCCCTCTATGGTGTAGCTTATTGTAAAAACAAAACAAAAGACAAACAAAAAAGCAGGGGCTTGGGACCCATTGCTGAGTTCCCACCCTACAAAAAAAAAAGCTAGTGTGAGGGACCCTCTTCAGGGCCCCTATACCAACCAAAAATGGAATGTAGCTCCCTCCTTTTTCTTTTCCTCCTTCTCCTGCCCAGGGTATATCCCCTTTTCTTTCTTTTTTTTTTATTAAATATACTTTATTAGTTTCTTATAACAAAACACTCAGTACAAATTAGAACATGAATAACTCTAAAACACAAGGAAAAACAACAAACAATCTAACTCAGTCCCATTCTTCCATCCCCATAACAACCCTCCCACCCACCCCGGGCTCAGCCTATAATACCTTCAGGTGAAAAAAGAAAAGAAAAAAAAGAAAAGATAGCAAAATGGGTTCCATAAGCACAGTTAACACAATATATCAAAATTATAGGTCGACCTGGAAGTATTACAACAAAAGCTAGTTATGACCTTGTGGAGGATATTGATACTAAGGCATATAAGGATTCTCACCTAGAAAGAAACTATTCTGGACACTTTCAGAGAGAGGTTATGTGCTTCTCTACCATGAGAGACAAGAACATTTTTTGATGCCACTCCAGCAGTGTGGAATAGAAGAATCCCTCCAGTGTTGTAGTATGATGAGTTTTACTGTTATAGTTATGAGTGACGTGTGCTTTTTGGATAGTAGGAAGATCTGTGGGGAAAACAAAAAAACAAATCTCAGGTGAAAAGGTCTTGCAGGCCTAAGAGAGTATCCAGGAGTCTTTGATGGAATTCCAGTAGGAGGTCACTTTATCACAGCCCCACAACAAGTTTCAGCATGCCCTCCATAAGGCCACATCTGGTACACAGAGGAGAAGATAACCTACCCATTCTAAATAACTTAGACAGTGTGCAATATAAATTATGAAGAATATGAAATTGTGTGAAGCAGAGCCTGTCCTGCTTGATGTACTTGTAGAGTGCACACCAAACAAAGTGCCATGTTTTAGGGGTGGTCTACAGATCTAGCAACTGTGACCAATAGAAACAAACCTCCAATGGACTATTGAAATCCAGAGTTTAAAGTTTAGATACAGAGTGGGATTGTCGAGCAGCAGTGACCAGAGAGTCAGAGACCATTGAGTCCCACCATGTCCAGGGTCAAGGACCCAGGAAAGTCGATATGGCATGGGTCAGATGAAAATATTTGAAGCTGGTAGAGTTTGAAAGATGATATCTCTCCCTAATACTATGATATGGGAGAAAAGTATCTCCGTTTAATAAGGAGTCTATACTTAGATTGTGAAGTGGGGGGCAAATAGAGGGTGACAGGCTTACCAGCTATCTGAATATTAGGATTGCCTATTAAGGGTTGAAACGCTGATGTGACCCAGGAGAAACCCAAATATGCACTTATCTGATAGTGGGCTTTCAAGGACCAGTAAAGTGGTGAGGAATGAAAAGGCTTAGGCAGCAGAGATGGTTTGATATAAACTGTAAAACAGAATGCGTGGGTTTTACATAGGGAGCACTCCATTTCCAGCCAGAGGGGAGTATAGGAACGGACATGAAATCACCCTCAGGGACATGCCACAATAAGGTCTTACTGCTATGAAGGCCCCATAATATAAAGGAAATTAAGGAGCTGAAACCACCACTCACTCTGGGAATTGACAGTTTGAAATATGTGCATCAAATGGCATACCTTCCAAAGTAACCCATTAATTATTGTTTGCAGTCTAGTAAACCATACTTTTGGTAGGAAAACATTTAACGTTCCCAGAGGGTATAGAATGCAGGGTAAAACATTCATTTTAACAATGTTAGCACAGCCTCAGAAAAGAGAGAGGTAGAGAGACCACCTCTACAAGTCTTATTGAATAGAGAGCAACAGAGGAGTCATGCTATCTTTAATAAGGTGGAGGAAGAGCGCAATTAAAATTCCTGGATAAGTAATGATTTTTGCTCTCATAATAAGCCCATATGAACAATGTCTTGTTTATAAACATAATTGAGCGGGAGAACCTTTGTTTTATTCATTTTCAGTTTGTACTCTGAGATATATGAAAATGATGTACTCCCAATCACGGTCTGTAAAGAAACAAGAGAGCTCTACAATGTGCAATAATAAATTATCAACATAAGCTGAAAGGATGTACCTATGCTCCCCAACCTGAATACCCTTGATGCTGGGGTTATTCTGAAGATAATATATTAGGGATCAAGATAAGGTTGAAAAGAAATGGGAGAGTGGGCAACCTGCCTGGTACCCATTGCAAAGGAAAGAATCAGATAGCACCCATTACATCAGATGCGAGCTGACGGGTTGCTATACAACAATTTAATCCAATTTGAGAACTCCCAGGAAAACCAAACTTTCTTTAAACCACAGAAAGATAAGTCCATGCAACGATCAAATGCCTTTTCAGCATCCAGGAGACCAAAACTGTGGGGACTTGCCTCATCCCCTTTTCTTGGGTATATCCCTATTACCACAAAATACAACTTGTACCTATGGGCACTGTCGAAATCTTACTCCATTTGTCAGCAGCACTGTCTGTGCAGGGGTGCTGTACTAGATTGGACCAAGTTATACTAGCCTTTGTACAGGATACTTCCCTGTTGTTGCAGGAAAAGCAGGTCATTTTCTTCAGATTTTTTCTTATTCTTGGGCTATGCCAAGCTTATCCCTATATGTTGGTTGGGATGCCTTTTCTATCTTATGTCAGCTGGGCTGTTAGCCCAGTACCCTTAAGGGTAACTGAGGAAATGGACACAGCGTGACTCCCTTGGGCTGTTCAGCCCTGCAGCTCCACATGCAGAAATCCATTCCCATTTTCCTTTGGTGGAAAAAGAGATGAATGGACTGATTTTCAGTCAGTTCTGTCTCTGGTGGCATGAGATTGCCTTTTAAAAGTCTGTATGGTTCATTTCTGCTGTGGTCACATTGGGTCCTTGAATTTCAAAGGGTCCCAACTAGGGGTGGGTGAATACCTTATTTCAAAATTTGACTGAATATTCGTATTCAGGCCCCAACTATTCGGAAGTTCGATATTTATATTCATTATTTGTGTGCCTGTTGGGAGGGAGTAAAACAGCCCTCCACCCTCCCCACCTCAGTCATCTTAAACTACCACTCCATCCCCACCCTCTGCAACAAAGCCCAGTCTCACCCTTCCCACCAGCACCCACATTTTAAGGCTTATGGTTTAATAAAATTGGTCCCATGACAGGCAACTAGCACAACCAGCCTACCACAAAGCTGGCCACTGTCTCATCACATTTTTGTTGTAAAAAAAAATCATACTTCCACCCTGACAGCAGCCTCCAACTGGGTGGGAGTTGTGGTGCTGCTGCTAGGGACGGGGGATGATTTTTTTTTAACAGAAAAGGAGGAGGGTATGCATTGTCATGGTGGCAGGTGGATTGTGCTGTTATCCATTGTGGGACTCGGTTTTAATAATCCATGAATTGTGGGCACTGGGGTGCTGGAGGATGGGACTGGACTTTGTTGCAGAGGTGAGGGATGGGGTTATAGTTTAAGATGATTGGACTGGGAAGGAGGGTGGGGGATGATTCTTTTTTGTTTGTTTTCTGTTGTTGTTTTAGTGTAGTGTTTCCGAATACCATTAGGGCCAAATACTGCCACTGTTCATTATCTGTAGCCAAATAATAAATAGTACATTATTTGTGGTATTTGGGAAATACTATTCGTTACTACACTCCTAGTCCTAACTTTGGGCATACCACTCTTAATTCACCTGCAAGAGCTATAAGCTTCAAGGCTGCTGCCTTAGTATCACTACCAGTCTGATGTCTGGCTAGTGGTGTTGAGGTTCTGGTTCCATATCCAGTAGTCATTGCCGCCACCTGGCAGAATGTTTTGCTCCTGTGGGTCCCAGTACATGTGGCCCACACCCATAAGTGGTACTCAATGGTGAAGATCTTCTGGAAGATCAGCAGTTATGGTGATAATGCAACTTTCATTTCTAGACTCTAACTCTCTTCACCTCTAGGACTTTGCTCAGGTCCTGAGGTTTTTAGCAAAACTGCCTGTAGCAGAGGCACTGGATGCACTGTCTTAGCTGTGGAACTTGGAGAACTTACAGTACCTTTTTGTTGATTCCTTTACTCCCGCTGTTCTGTGTGTGTCTTTGAAGAATTCTCCTCTTAGCTCCATAGTGGCAAAGGAGGCCATGATGTTCTGCTCTAGTCATCCCTGCAGTTCAGGAACCATATTAGCTTTCAGTCCAGTAAGATCTCCTAAACCAAGGATCCACCCAAATCCCGCTCAGCTAAAGCAAGCCATCTGGCTCCTGAAGGAGGAGACTCCACAAGTTAGGACATTCAGAAAAGGTACAGTAGTTGACAGTTTCATGTCCTCCTGGAAATAGTCTATGTCCATAATGTACGCTAGAATATGGATGACTTTCCAGTGGGCCAGATAATAAAGGATCCATGATGGGCTTGATTGACAAGGATCTGACCAGCTGCTATGTTAAATATAGAAACATTAAGGGTCCCTTGGGAAATTGGAGGTTTGAACCTCCCTAGCAGAAAATTATAAGACTTTCCTGCTTAAATAAGCGAGATGTTTATTTGATCCTGTCGGTCCTCTAACTTCTTCATTATGAGCTGAGATAGAACATAAATTAATTGCCCAACATGGACCTTGTATTTTTTATTTGTGGATATTCCTGGAAATGTAGTTTCACACTTTACACCCTTCATTATACGGTACTCCTAAAACACTGACATCTGGGAAATAGACTAGTAATTGGAAATCATTCCCAGTGCAGCTCACCCATTATGGAATAACCCCGAACCTAGAAGCCTTAACCATAGACACAGACTTCTGAAAAAGTAAAGTTGTGAAACATCTCTGATCTTTCAGACCCCAAAACCAATGTTCTTCTAACATTTGATCAGATTATAGCCACACAGATTTCATTTTGTGACTATTTACAAAAATGATTAGTCCTACTGAACAAATTTCTAACTGCTAATAATGATCTTTCTGAAAATGGGGAATGGAATCAGTTCTGAAACTGATGGACTTAAGAAAGAGCATTAGTATTAGTATTATTTATAAAATGGTCTCAGGTATTGAACCCAGCCTCACATCTAATGCTAAACTGCAGTGGGAAACAGAATTACAAATGGTCATAACAGATGAGATTTGGAATTAATTCTGATTTAACACCTATAAAACAAGCAAAGATATATAGAGATGATCTATGCTTAAAAATCTTACATACAGTAGGTAATACTACAGCCCAACCAAATTAGAGTGTATGGGTATACTGGAAATGGTTCCTGCTGGAGGTGTAACTAGTTACATGCAACTTTTAACCCAAATGTTATAGTATTGTCCTCAGGTTAAAATGCAGACATCACCTGATGTGGTAGTGGTGCAGCTCTGGGACTAAAGACAAAAATTCTCAAGAACTGGAAAGACAAGTTTGATTGTTTAATAGTAGATTAGTGGTCACTTACAAATATTCAAAAGTAAATTAGAACACTAGCTATCAGACTCTATTTAAGTTACAGATCTTTCAAAAATGTGGTCATCATTTTATGTTAGCGCATGGATAAAGCAAACATATTGTTGCAATAATGGATTTCAGAGGTGTATCACTGTCAGGTCTAGTGCAGCCCAGACTGTAGGGCTCGCGGTAACAGACCAATGATCAGCAGGCTGATCATGACAGTGTTCTATGCTCATGAGGAATTAAACTTTGTGTATTTGAAAGAAGTGAGCTGCTTCTATCACAGAGAGGCTCAGTCCTTTTATCTGCATGACATCATCCAGCAAGGGGCTGAAGCGACATCGTGATCAGCTCGAGCTCCCTTCCCTCACCACTATGTAGAGAGGAAAAAACAACTCCCTCCCCACTGCCTGATGTCCTGACCACCTCCCAATCCTTTCCCAGGCCCTGTCCATAGAAAAGAAACGCCTTCCACTGCCAAGTATCCTGCTCACCTCCTGTTCAAACAACAATGAAGTCTTGCTATATTATAGACATTAGCAGTTTGTTCCAGCTCTAGAACTGCCCGGAGTGAAATGGTTAAAACCATTCCAAAATAGAATTTTGGCACGAGAGCAGCTCTATCTGTGTCATTTCAAACTTGAACTGTCAGATTCTTTACTCCTCGCCTCAGTGAACAGTCGCTCCGGAGATTTCTCCTTCTGCTCGGTTCATTTCTCGGTTTAAAAAGTGTTTTCTCAGTTGGTTTTAACCGAGAATAGTTTTATTTAACAAAAACCGTTGGTTCAAGCTCTATCTGTGGTAACCGTAAGTAAATGAAGGTTTTGTCTGTGTGGAACTTGTAAGTTATCGGTTCGGTTTTGAACTGATCAGTGGGTTTAAAATTCATTTAAAACTAAAAGTTACTATTTTAGAGTGCGGTTCCGGTTCTTATTGGTTCTAAAAACCGGATTTATTACGTTTTTTCTCATATTCGTGACACGTTAGGAACCGATAAGGTGTCTTGCCTGGCACCGCCGTTAAAGGCAAGTTTTTCGTTAGGCTGGCATTATGTCTGAGAAACCCAAAAGAAAAACTGCCCACTGGGTTTCAAATACTGTGATGTTTGTGGGAAGTCTTTGCCAAGGCTGACCCACACACCACATGTGTTTATTGTCTGGGGTTTGACCACCTCCAGTCAGACTGCCAGGTATGTAAGAATTTCCCTGCAGCCACCCTGGAAAAAGATTGGGCAGGCTCAGGGAGCGAGAGGCCAAAGTCCGCTGACCGGATGGCCAGCCCGGTTCAGTGCCAACCTAACCAGAGGGAGTGCCCTCTGACCAGGGCCAGACTTCTCGGCAAAGAAAAGCTGGTTCTGAGGAACCAATTCCAGTAAAGAAAACAAGAAAATCAGCAGGTCTGGAGTCCAAAATTCCTTCTCCAACTGCTGCAGAGATAACAAAAGCCATACAGATTGTCCAGTCACTGTCTCAGGGTCCGTCCGAACCACCACTATCTGGTAAAAGGTCGGTTCGTCCGGTCCCAGTGGTTCAGGATTATGATATTGAGGAATTTTATGAATCAGAGGAGGAGGAGGATTATGAACAGTATGAATGTGGCTGGGAAGGTCTGGGTGTGCCCATTGAACTGACATCTCCCCAGACAGACCTTTTAGAATCTCCCCTATGCTGTCTGAGTCCCCATCTCATTTTATGTTTTATAAAAAGTTGCTGAAACCCTGCAGCTTCCTTTAGAAGAGGCTGTGGATGAGCAAGAGGAGACTGATTTTGTAGAAATGATGGATATTCCAGAGTCTAGAAGATTGTCTATTCCTTTACATAAGTCTTTTAGGAAACAAACAATTAAAATTTTAAAAGCTCTAATTCTGTGCCTCCTGTAGATAAAAGATGGACAGAAGGTATACATTGCCAGGCCTGATACAGAATTCCTTTCTCAGCAATGCAGTCATGTTGGGGTAGTTCAGGCTGCTGCCTGTGATAAAACTAATATTCCTTGGCTTCACATCCTCCTGACAAGGATTCCAGGAAGATTGATGCCATGGCAAAAAACAGTATATGGCAGCCTCTCTGGGACTCTGACAAGCAAATTATATGGCTTATGTAGCTAGGTATCAGAAATCTAGATGGGATACTGTTATGCAATTGGCCAAGCAGGCCCATGGCCAGCTGGCTAGTGAACTAGAACAGGTGGCTGCTGATGGCATTGAAGCCTCTAGGTTCAGTTTCATGCTGCTGTGGGCGTTAATGATGTTTCCTCTAGGGTCATGGCCACATCTGTAGCTTTAAGTAGGTTGCCTGGCTCAGGTGTACTAGTTTGTCACAGGATACCCAGACTAAGGCTATGGATTTTCCTGTGGTGGGAAATTCTCTGTTTGGAGAGCAGACAGAGAATTACATGAAGAAGATAGATGAATATAGGACTACTTACAAGAGTGCCCAGGCTAAGGAGTGGCAAGCCACTCCTCAAAGGCATGCCCCCAGGGTAGGGGTAGGCCTTTTCACAGGCCTTTCTACACAGACTCAGGCCTCCTCTGCCTATGCTCAGAAGGGCTTCTTCAGAGGCAGGGGCAGGCCGAGGGGTGGGCAGACCTGCTCCCACCCCCAGCCTAAACTCCTGCGAAACAGGCACCCTGATGGGGTGCCCAGGGCCGATTCTCCTGTACCAGTGGGGGCAGGCTGGCTTACTTCAGTCAGAATTGGCTTCTTTAACCTCAGACAAGTGGGTTCTGGAAGTAGTAAGCCAGGGTCTGGTTCTCAGCTTCAAAAAGTTTCCCAAGTTGAGAAGCAGACTTTTCACTGCAAGTGCTTCAGAGACCCGCCTGGAAACAGAGGTCTCATCCCTGTTAGCTCTCAGAGCAGTAGAAAGGGTTCCTCGCATCAGGCAGGGGTCTGTATTCAGATACTTCCTTACCCCAAAAAGACAGGAGAATGGCGGCCCATTTTAGATCTCAGATATCTGAACAAACATCTTTTGAAACCAAAGTTCAAAATGGTAACTCTGGCAATGATTTTACCTTCCCTAAGGCCAGGGACTGGCTAGCCTCCCTGGACCTCAAGGATGCCTATTTCCATGTCCTAATCAGAAGATCCCATCGAAAGTACCTCAGATTCGAACTGCCCTCAGGTCATTACCAGTTCAGAGCAATGCCCTTGACCTTACCTCTGCTCAAGGAGTATTCACAAAGTGTCTAGCAGTGGCAGTGGCCCACTTAAGGAGGCAGAGGACTGCTGTTTTCCCTGTCTAGAGCGACTGGCTCATTGTAGGCCAGTCCCCAGAACAGGTAAAATCTCACCTGCAGGTCACCCAGCAGCTTCTCACCTCCCTGGGTTTTCTGCTAAACCTACCAAAGTCGGTTCTGGAACCAGTCCAGGTACTCACCTTTATAGGGGCAGAATTGGACACAAAGCTAGCCAGAGCCCTTTCTTCCCCAGAAAGGGTAAGAATTTAGTGGCTCTGGCCTCTTCCTTCCTCTGCAGGTCTCTCGACCAGCAAGACACTTCTGCAGCTCCTGGGGCACATGGCTGCATCCACAGCTGTTGTTCAGGAGCCAGATTTCAGATGAGAGACATTCAGTTTCACTTGAGAACCTTTTGGTCTCAGAGAAGAGACCCCTTTCCAAGTTGGTCCCAGTGACTCGAACCTTGATCCTAGCTCTCCAGTGGTGGCAGGATCAGAGCAATTTAAAGGGGAGTCCCTTCATTTACCCTTCTCACGACTTGACTCTCACTACAGATGCTTCCCTTTTGGGTTGGGGAGCCCACATGGGCGACCTTTCCCTCAGGAAGTTTGGTCCCCAGGAATCTCTGCTCCACATCAATTTGCTGGAACTCAGAGCTGTCTTTTAGCTCTTCAAGCTTTTTCTGCATCTGTCACGACAAGGTGATACAAGTCAGAACAGACAACACCACAACAATGTGGTACATCAACAAACAGGGGGGCACTCGGTCTTGACCTTGTGCACCGAGGCAATGAAGTTGTGGTCTCTGGCCTATTCCCTAGAACACTTCCCTCATAGCAGTTCATCTTCCAGGGAAGGACAATGTCCTAGCGGATGCCCTCAGCAGGATTTCCCAGGGCCATCACGAATGGTACCTGGATCCTCAGGTGCTGGGGATAGTTTTTGCCAGGTGGGGCATCCTCAGATAGATCTTTTGCAGCCCAGACAATCAAAAACTTCCTTTGTTCTGTTGCAGGCCTCCAGTGCTGGGCTCAGTTCCCTGGATGCCCTTCTTCTGGATTGGGAGGGAAGTTCCTCTATCTTCCCCTTTCCTCTCTATTCAAAGTACTAGTCAAAATCAGATCTCAGCCTTGCAGGGTGATTCTGATTGCCCGGATTGGGCCAGGCAGCCCTGGTACCCTCTCCTTCTGTCTCTGACAGTCCATCTTCCCTGTGCCTCCCCAGGAATCACAATCTGTTGACTTGTGCCCAGGGAAGGGTTTGGTATCCGGACCTCAAATCCCTTAACCTCAAGGCCTGGCTCTTGAGGAGGTTAAATTTGCTGATTTACACCTCTCTCAGGGTGTTCTTGAATCCTAAAGGCTTCCAGAAAGCCTTCCACTAGAGAGTACTTATAGTTCTAAATGGAAAAGGTTTTCCATTTGGTGTGCTGGAAAAATATTTCCCCAGAATCTGCTGAATTGCCCATTTTTGTTAGATTACATGGTACATCTTAATTCCTTGGGTCTCAGACCAGCTACTCTGAGAGTTCATTTGGCAGCTGTGTCTGCTTTTTGTGTCAACAGGAAAGTCATCCCCTCTTTCCTCTCATCCTGTGTTTTTCCAAGTTTTTGAGGGTTACTCCATACTAATCCTCCTTTCGGGAACCGCCCCTGCTTGGGACCTTAATGGTTGCATTGCCCAGTTAATGCAACCCCTTTGAACCTCTGTTTTCTGCAGAGCTTAAGTACCTAACTTGAAAACTGTTTTTCTAGTGGCTATCACTTCTGCCAGATGCATAAGTGAATTGCAAGCCTTGTCAGTGGAGACTGACTTTATTTCTTTCCACAGGGATAAGGTAGTCCTTAGGACTAATAGGAAGTTTTGCCTAAGGTGGTTTCAGATTTCCATCTTAATCAATCTATCTCCTTCCAGTATTTTTCACTGATCGCTCCTCTCGGGTGAGAGGAGGTTGCACAGCCTGGATGTTAAGAGAGCTCTTAGTTATTATATAGAGCATACCAAAGGTCACAGGTTGAATCCCTCCAACTTTTCCTTACCTATGGTGAAGTTGGGAAAGGTAAACCTGCCACTAAGAGATCAATAGCCAGGTGGATTGTCTCTTGTATCCAATTTTGTTATCAGAGAGTAGGCCAGAGCCCCAGTTTGAGGGCTCATTCTACCAGGGTACAGCTCGCCTCTAGCTGCTGCCAGAGATATCCCTTTATTAGAGATTTGTCAGGCTGCTACTTGGAAAACGGTACACACTTTTCCAAGCATTACTCCCTGGATGTCCAGGCCAGGAGAGATGCTCGGTTTGGCACAGCTGTTCTTCAGAGCCTATTCCCTAAGTAGGTTCTGCTCCTCCTCCATGGAGGTACTGCTGTGTATTCTGCTAATGTCTATAATATAGCAAGACTTCATGTTGTTTGAAGAAAAATTACTCACCTTAGTAATGTTGTTTCTTCTAATGGAGTCTTGCTATATTATAGACCTCCTCCAACCTGCCCCTCTCAGAACCTCTACTTGGTGGGGTGCAGGCAATTTAGTGTGGGCACTACTTATGTCCTGTTAGCATTTTGTCCCTTTGGGACTTTGGGGTGTATGTGTACAGCGTGTGTGTGTTTCATTATACTTATGTTCCATTTTCATATTATTAGAATGGTGTTAGTATTTCTGGTCCCCTGACTTGAGTCTTGGGTGTTGGGACCATCAATGGTTGTTATTATTTAGGTAGCCATTTGGCTAGTGTAGGTTACAGCTTCCACACAGACCTTAGTGAGTTTGGCTCGTAAAGATCTGACAGTTCAAGTTTGAAATGACACAGATAGAGCTGCTCGTGCCAAATTCTATTTTGGAATGGTTTAACCATTTCACTCCGGGCAGTTCTAGAGCTGGAACAAACTGCTAATGTCTATAATATAGCAAGACTCCATTAGAAGAAACAACATTACTAAGGTGAGTAATTTTTCATCCAGCCCCTGGTACCCCATCCATAAAAATAAAGATCCCACTGCAAAATATTCTGCCCATCTCTAGTCCTTCCCTGGTGCCCTATATATATAAAATAAAACACTCTGCACTCCAAGTATCCTGCCCACCTCCCAATCCTTCCCCATGCCCTTCAATAAAATAAATTACTCTCCCATGGGCAAGTATCCTGCCTACTTCCTGATCCTTCCTGTGCCCCGTCCATAGACAAAACACCCTCTAACTGACAAGTATCCCACCCACCTCTAATCCTTCTCCTGTGCCACATCGGTAAAGCTATAAAACAAGAACATGTCCAGCAACAAATTCTACCTCACCCCAACCCCTCTCAGCACTTACCACCCACACTTACTTGTCCAGTCTAGGGCTGCTGCTTCTCAAACATCCTGCTTCTTCTGAGCTCCACTGGGAAGTGACTTGAAAACAAGGAAGCTTGATTAGTAGCTTTTTAGTGCGTTTTGAACTCTAACTCATAACTTTGTCATTTCATAATATTTTTTACCCCACATTTACAGCATGTTCTTTTTTAACCCCATCTCATGAACTGGATAGGTGACATTTTAAGCCCTGAAATGCGTTTTCATAGTCACTTTGTAAAATCAAGTTCAGGCAGGTTAAAAAGTTCACTGTCTTGATCATAAGGTGGGGTAATAATATTCAAAATTTTGGGTCAGAATCTCAGAAAACAGCAGAGTTATGAAACAACATTGACATTCTTCAACATTTACTCGTAACTTTACTATTTTTCAGATTTTGACCCACATTTTCAACATAGTAATTTTTACCCCACTTCATGAACAAGGTTGGTGTCATTTTCAAATCCCTTCAGAAACATGTTTTCACAGTCAATTGGAAAATCACCTTTTGGATCAGATTGTCTTGATCATAAGGTGGGTTAATAAAAAGACTGTTGAAAATCTGGGATCAGAATTTAAAAAACAGAGTTATGAGGCAATGTTGAAATTTTTCAATGTTTTCTCATAACTTTGCTATTTTCTGGTTTTGTCACCATATTTTCAACATAGCCTTTTTTACCCCATCTCATTAATATTGCAGATGTAATTTTCAAATCTCCTCCAAAACATGCTTTTCAGTCGCTCTGCAAATCACCTTTCGGACAGGATTTCAGAAATTCCAGTTGTCTTTATCATTGGTGGGGTCATAATAAGACTATGTAAAAAATGCTGGGGCAAAATCTTCAAGAACAACAAAGTTATGAAGAAATGTTCAAATTCTTCAGTGTTTACACCTAGCTTTTGCTGTTTTACCAAATTGCAAATGAACATGGCAGGTGTCATTATCAAATCCCGTCTGAAACCTGATCTTCCCTTGTCAATCTTCACCATTCGTACTTCCTGGGTGTAAGCGGGCGGCGCACCCACGTCACGAGGAACTTTTTTTTTTAAAGTTGCCTACGCGGCCCGCCCTCGAGAAGCGGCGTCATGCGGGCGGCCGTTAATGGCGACGACTCCTCCTCCAACTCAGTTCTGTTCCTCCCATGCGTCCGAGGCAGCCACCTGTTCGGGCGTCCATATTTTGACTCGTCTGCGACTCTCTTTCCCTTTCGCGCCAATCGGTAAGACCGTTCTTTTTTATTTCTAAAGCGGCGCCGGGTGTGCTTTCCTACTGTTTTTCTTGTTGATTTAGCGTTATGTTGGTTCCGGGCTAAGCGTGTTTGAAGCAGACGCGCCCCTATCGTCGGTGAATACTGTGGCGGCATTTCTCCGTCTCGGACCGGCATAGCGTTTGTCTTCGTTGCCTGGGACCCAACCATGCACATGGATTCATCGGCGCCCTGTTTCTCCATGGACCGCCGTGTCTCTCGAAGTCCGCTCGCGTTCAAGCTCGGCAAAGCCCGCCGACCGCCGAGAGACGGCGTTACTCAAAGGATTCTCAGGTAAGGTCTCCAGGCCTTCCCGGGTCCCCTCCGGGCCTACTCTGATCTGAGGAGGAGGGTCTCCTCGTCTTTTTCTTGCAGAGGAGAGGCCCCTTCAGCGGTGTCGAGGCGTCGTAGTCCCTCCGGGGCGGCGCGGCGCCCGACACCACCTCGTGATCACCTCTTGGAGGTGCAGGCTCCCCCGTGGCGAGGCCCTCGACTTTTGGGCCTGGCTCGGGTGGACCCTCGGCCGCGCCCGCCGGTGCCGTTTGGATCCTGGCGCCGTTCGCGGTGCGGTGATCGATCGCACCGTTTCAATGCCGTTTGAGTCGGCGCGTTCGTGGCGCGCGGTGATCGGGCGAGCGCCCGTTAGCAGCCGCTTGGGATCGAGCGCCGTTGGCGCCCGGTGATCGGCGCGCCGTTAGCGATGCCGCTTTGGGCCTCGGTGCGTTCGCGGCGCCGATGGACAAAAGCCGTCGGCGGTGACCGCCTCGCTTTCCCGCCCGGCGCCGTGGGCGCTATCCTTCCCCTCCAGGCAGTGCCGGCCTTGCGGCGCCGTTGAGTGTGGAGCTAATCCGGCTGCTACCGGCGTGAAGGAGGCGGCGGCGCCTCGCGGTACCGGGGCCGTTGGCGGCCCGTGGCCTCAGGGACCCTGGGGTGGCCAGCATTGAGTCCTGCTGATCTCGTCCTCCTCGGAGGCGATGATTCAAGCGTGGACCCATCCACACGCCCCCACTCCCTCGAGTCTGGGTCCCCAGTGGCTAGAAGGTGCCAGGCGGCACAGCGGGCCCCTCCTCTGTCCCCTTCCCGTGCGTCTCCTGAGGGGTGCCCGGCTGGGGTGGCGGGAGCCCGGGGCAGGGGGGGTGGCGCGGGGGGCTCCCCTCTGGGCCCGGTGACGGCACCACGCCTGGGGTGCCATGCCCTCTCTGGGGACAGGGGGCGCTGCAGGTGAGGAGGAGGCCCTCTCGAGTCCGAGGGTTGAGGGCAGGGGTCTGCTGCTCGGTCTTCTTAGGCCACTCAGGGGGGTGGCCAGGAGCAGTGCAGAGCCTCACCCTCCACCAGGGTTCTAGGGTGTCCTCCGAGCGCTTTGTGGACTGCCCTTCTGGATCCATGCAGTCCAGGGCGCGTCATAGGGAGGTTCTCCCCAGGGCTCTTCCAGGCTCCGCTTCCCCAGAGTTCCGTTCTGCGGCTGGTCTGATATCGGGATCCCTCTTTCCAGGGCCCCTTTCCCGGATTCCAGAGCCCTCGCAGAGCAGTTACCTCCAGCGGAGGTGCCCTCTCCATCTCTCTGCCTTCACCACCCCGCTCCCAGGCCATGTCGGTCCCTCACGGGTCCGTTATCCTGGGGGGCAGTTCAGGGTTCTGCGGCCTTCCCTCATATGTGATACATGCATGAGGGTCTTTGACTCTCCCCACCGCCCAGGAATCTTCTGGGCATTCAGTTCCCCATCATCCTCGTCTCCCTCCTCTGAGGGAGAGGAACCCCTGCTCATCTGTCCTCCGATGCTGATTTACAGAATATCAGCGTTTCCTCGAGGATGGTGAGGGATCTCCGGATTTCCTACGTTCGAAGACAATACCAAGCGGAGAGCGTGAATTCCTTGGTGAATTCAGTGCCCAGCATCTAGTGGTACCTTCCTAGCCTGTCCCCTTCCAGGGCGTCTATCCGGTCATGGCAGTCCCTGCCGCTTCTTCCCCAGCCCCGGACTGCCAGCGTAGGTATTGTGCCCCTCTGAGTCTCTAGTTTCCTTCAACCCGTCCTCAGGTTTGGTATACCTGAGATACTCCTTCTGGGCGCCGTTGCCTGGCGCCACGACCGCCCACCAGTTGCGACTCTCTCCAGTTCGACCGTTGCAGGAGTGTTCTCTTCTTCGCGCGAGTGCATGTATTGCATCACATCAGGCTCACCACGCTGCCTACAACCGCATCTGTGGTCGATGATGTCCCAGCTGCTGGCATCTATGCCTGATACGGAGCAACCAGACAAGCCGCTGCCCCTCCGCTGTAGGCCTGGAGCTGGCAAGACACTGCAAGGGGCATCTTATGACGCCAATGAGGTGGCTTCCAGGCTTAGGGGACAGCGATCTGCATCAGGCGGACGGCATGGCTTCGCTCTTTCCAGGTTGTCACCCCTGGCCCGGCGTAGGGTGATTGCCCCGCCCGGGGACCCGTTTTTCTCTTCCAGAGCTAGGAGACTTTACAGGGCTCCCTCCGCCTCCTCGTCCTCGGGAGGCACCTCCTAGCTCTTCTCCCACTTAGGCTTTCTGAATAAGCTGGGTCTTCCTTCTGTTTCTCACCAACAGAAGGCTGGGGTCTTGTTCCCTCAGGGTATGGCCTCTTCCTCTCCAGGGAAGAGGAGCTTGGTATCACTTAGGAGGATGAATGGTGAAGATTGACAAGGAAGATAGGAAAATTACGCCTCACCGTAATTCTTGATCTTCTTTGTATCTTCACCATTCATTACTTACACCGCCCACCATCCCCTCAGTGGCCTCTTCCTGTGGCTTCTCCACCTCCGCCTCCTTCCTCTCTGCATTTATATAAAATATAGGAAAATTGCTTCATTTTCCAAAAAAAAAAGTAAAAAAATAAAAAAATCTTCTTGGGGGTTAAAATCCAGAAAATTATTTACTCTAAGATTCATGGGCCATCTCGTGGATTGCATTGGCGATCAGACTGCACAACTATCTCTTGCTATTCTTATGGCAAGATACCTCTGGGGTTGTTTGGCCTGGCTCAGGCTATTCAGTTTTGATCCTGCAATCCCGTGTTCAGATAGTTGCCCTGAAATCTAATCCCCCTCTATTCTTGCCTTGCAGAGCAGAGGAACGAGTACGCCTGTTCCTTTCTTCTAAAAAAAAAAAAAATGCTGAGGAACTCTCTCCGACTGCTATAGGCATCTTGGTATCTGGGTCATGCATCTAGTAAAAAAAATTTTTTTCTGTAAAAAAAAAAGGAAAAGGAGAAATCAAACAAGAAGGCAAATGAGAAGGTAGGCTATCCTTCTCGCTGTTTTGCTAAGGGTTCCCCTAAGTGTCCTCCTGACAATTTTTACAGTAGAGCTCTACTGACCATATCCAATCTTAGCCAGCCTAAGCCTTGGCCGGCCTTAGCCAGTCAGTCTGGGTCCCGTTTCTTTCTTGGAGCCTAAGAAGGCTTACATTTTCCATTTCTAAACCCCTGAGCAGCGCTCTCATGCTGCTGGGTTTTATTCTTCCCTCCTCGGCTGTCCTCCAGTTAAAGGCCTTCACTGCCAGGAGCCCGAGGTGGTGTCAAGAACAATGGCATGTTGAAGATGAGGACTATGCCCTTCTGAGTCTGTCTAGCGGGTTCGGTGAACCTTTCTTCAGCTCTATCTCCGGGATTCTTGCTTCCCTTTAGTCGAGCCTTCAGCTACAAGCTAACTATGCTCGTTGGGCATTCTGGTCCCTTCAACATCCCATCTCTCTTCTCTTTCTTCTTCTTCTATTTTTCATTTCCTACTCATCTCCTCCTAGAGTCGCCCAGGTAAGGAGGCCCTGCACTCCCTAGGCTAGGATGTTCTTATCTCCTCTGTCCTTCCTCCATCGGCTTATTCCTTTTCAGTTCATTCTTCCTTGCTTTGCTATCCCTCGGCTATCTTGCTCGCCTATCTATATTTTCTGCTTTCATTTTTGCCTCCGGCTCACAGAACTGAGGTTGGAGGAGGAGTCGTCGTTAACGGCCGCCGCATGACGCATGACGCCGCTTCTCGAGGGCGGGCCGTTAGGCAACTTAAAAAAAAAAAAAAGTTTCCCGTGACGGGCGCCCCAGCTTCACACCCAGTAAGTAATGAATGGTGAAGATGCAAGAGAAGATCAAGAATTACGGTAGGGTACGTAATTTTCCTTTTTGTGGTCCTTTTCGCAAAACAGTGTTTTGGGTTGAATTTTCTATGGCACCTGTCATGTTCATGTGCTGGGGAAGAAACTAGTATTTTGAAAATTAAAGGTCACAATCTAAGAAAATGGCAGCATTATGTGTCAACCTCTTCATTTCCCAGTCATGACAATTTCCCAATTATAACTCGTGTTATTAATTTGTTACTTATCACCTCTGCACTATCAATGCCAAATACCTATACAGCAAATACAAGTTAGTAAACATACAGCATTAAGAAATGCTTGGTATATTTATCCTCATCCAGTAGTTCTCATTCTCTACCACCCAACTCTCTAACTGAGAATGTTTAAGCACTTACAGAAAGAATGCAAAATATCTCTGCAGTCATTTCTTCTCATGTTAATTAAAAGAACCTGTTTTAGTCAAATGTGCTCTTTTTATTTTAGAGTTTTCTTGTATGTAGTTGCTATCTATTTATTTATTTGTTTTGGTAACCGGTAAGCACACTAGACAGCTGGTGCCTATTTTCAGGTGCGACCCGGGAGAGTTACAAGGCATACATGAGAGAAATACATAGTTACAAGGTATACATGAGAGAAATACATAGTTACATGGTATACATGAGAGAAATACATAGTTACACGGTACATGAGAGAAATACATAGTTACAAGGTATACATGAGAGAAATACATAGTTACAGGTATACATGAGAGAAATACTATAGTTACATGGTATACATGAGAAAAATACATAGTTACAAGGTATACATGAGAGAAATACATAGTTACAAGGTATACATGAGAGAAATACATAGTTACACGGTATACATGAGAGAAATATATAGTTACAAGGTATACATGCAGAAATACATAGTCACAGTACAAACCTGGAGCGGCATGCTCCAACACAGGAGTGAAACAACAATGGTCATTAAAGCAGTAGTACATAGCATAGGGATAAGCTATATGCAACACTAGTGGGTCGGGTATCATAGGGTACATACAGGCCTAGCAAGGTATAGGACCCCACAGGGTGATAATAGACAATACATAGCATAACCTCAGGTAAGGTGCCTCACCAAGGTGGCGGGCAGAAAGAGCCTAGCTGGGGTACCATTGAGGAGGGAGGGCTGTCAGACTAGGCGTAAGTGGCACACAGGCAAGGCGCAGCAGGTTTCAGGAAGTTCAGAGGGAGGTTTTGAAGGTGGAATGAGAAGGGGATGCACAAACTTGTAAGGGAAGGAGTTCCACAGCTTGGGGGCATGGGTGTGAACGCCCGATCACCTGAGAGGGTACGGGTCTTGGGGACCAGGCGGGTCTGGGACACGCAAGACCTGAGGTGGTAGACGGGGAGGCATGTTTAAGGGAGGGCAAGAGAGGCAGGAGTGCCTTTACTGTAATTATGTTGTCAATTAAGTTTCCCATGATATAGGTCCGATGTTTTCAGGGGGGAGCCATTCCAGTCGCGAGTAGAGTGTACATCGGTGTGAGACGGGGCCGAGAGGGCAAAGCGGCAGATATTGTTGTACGTGGTGTCCCACTTAGCGAGGCTTGAGGATGGGATGGCGGCAAAGGCAACAAGACCATATGAAAGGGTGGGAAGTAATATCCCCTGGCTATAGCCAACCGGGCGGGCGGGGGTAAGGCAGTTTCGCCCTATAAGCTAGGCCGAGTTTGCCATTGGTAGCATTACAAATGTTTCTGACATGTCCGGAGAGGTCAAGGAGAGGGTCGAGGGTGACCCCCAGGTACTTAGCTGAGTTGACTGTCGGCAAGAGGGAGTTGCTGGACCCATGGATTTCGAGGGCGTGGTGCAGGCGGAGATTTTGGCTGCTGTGCCAAATAGCATGGCCTGGGTTTTCTTCAAGTTGACTGTGAGTTTATGACCATCCAGCCATGCTCTGATATGCGAGAAGTCCGAGTTGAGCTGGTTATTGATGCTGCGGCATCAGGGGTGCCGCTAAGATGACCAGGTCATCAGCATACAGGGTTAGGTGCCCTTTGTGGCGACTGAGGGTAGCTCATTGATGAACATGGAGAACAGGATAGGTCCAAGGACAGATCCCTGTGGTACCCTACTGTTCACGGGTAAGAGGAGTGAGAGGGTCCAATTGAAACAGATTAGTTGCTTCCTGCCCCCGAGGTAGTTCGAGAGCCAGTCAAGGGCACGGAGGAGAAGCCAAGGGTCTGAAGTGTGGAGAGGAGGAGGAGGATGGTCCACCCGGTCAAAGGCTTTGGATAGGTAAACAATATAGCCCCCATCAGCTTGCCCCGATCCATTGCAGTCCTGATCCTAGTGGTGACCTCAGCAAGTGCCGCTGAGGTGCTGTGGCCTTTACGGAAGCCATGTTGAGATGAGGAGAGGACACCATATCCCTGTAGGTAGTGGGATATTTGTGATGCAACGGCTTTTTCCAACAGCTTGCAGGCAGCCGATAGTATTGCGAATGGGCGTAATTGTTTATATCCTTAGGGTCACCACTTTCAAGATGGGGACAACCCTGGCAACTTTCCATATGTCAGGATGACCCCTGAGATAAGCAATGCGTTGAATAAGGGGACGGGCGATGAAGGGGCACCCAGGCTGAGTAGTCTAGGGTTCCAGGTCGTCCTGACCCGCTCCTGTGTGGTGAGAAAGACCAGCAAGGAGAGCCTGGTCTCACCCACAGTGTTCTTTTGAGGTAGAAAGGAGGCGGAGGGTGGGGACCCGTAAAAGTGAGCTGGGGCGAGGACTGTGAGGGGTGGCAGCCGGCAGGTCAGTGAAGAGGTGGTTAAATGAGGAGGCAATGGTATGGGGTTATTGCAGTTGGCCTTACCAATGTTCATGTTGGTGACTTGTACTTTGGTAGAACCACCGACCAGATTTTTACTTTCTTCCAGAAACGTCGCTGGTCGCTTGCAGCAGCAACCAGTGCTGCACTACAGTACTCACTTTCCTGGCTCGTATGGTTCGCTTGCAGGAGTTCCTTAGCTGTCGGTACTCCTGAAGGTCTTTCTGGTTGCGGGATGCCCTGTATTTAGCCCAGGACTTGTCTCGCTGCTTCATAAGTGAGAGGAGCTCACTGTGAAGCTTATTTTGTGACCGAGCCTCTGACCCTCCTCTTAGATAGGGGAGCATGCCTATTTTGAAGCGGGCAAATGCTGCAATGAACAGGTCGAGGGCTCTACGGGGTCCCACGCCATGACGTGGGACCAGTCAGCTCGCTGTAGGTCTTCCAGGTAGTTTGGGACTACTAGTTTCGAGTAGTCCCTCATTTGTATCACTCTGCAGGAGCTTTGGCTAGGTTCGAACCCCAATGCAGTAGATTGGCAGTGGTCAGAGACAGAGTCAGGAAGGAGCCCTGTTGATGATTTTGTCAGGTCGGTTGCTCAGGACCTAGTCAATGAGCCGCCCCTTGTCACCACGATAGGAGAGCCTGGTGGGTTCCATGATAACCTGACTGAGGGAGAGGCCTGAGAGCGCTGGCTCAAACAATTTGGCACTGGGCCCCAGCCAATTAAGGTTTAGGTCACCAAGGATGAGGAGCTCGCTTGGCCCACTTTATCCCGGAGTAGCTCTATGAGTGTCATGAGTCCGGTAGACCCCTTGGGAGGATTGTATGCACACACTAGTGCACCTTCTTGGTGTTACCAAGAAGAAGCAGTGTGTGGAGAAACTCGCAGGGTGAGGGTCCCAGGGTTTGGTGCGGTACAGTGGTGACGTTTAATGGACCTTATGGTAATGAGTACACCCCGCCTTTTATTGCCGGCCCTGTCAGAGTCGGACCATGCCGTAGCCTCGGGAGGAGCAGGCAGAGTCAGGGTGCGAGGTTTGAGCCACGCTTCTGTGATGCACAGGATGTCAGGCTCGAGAGAAGGCAGTCCAGGCAGTTAGTTCCACATGATTTTGTAGGAGGCTGCGAATGTTTAATGGGCTATCTTTAGCCCTTTGGCCATCCCCAGGCAGGTGGAGGACTGAAAGAGACTGAGTGCGCCAGAGGACCCAGTCTGCTGGCCGTGGGACCAGCCTGGGCGAGGGAGCCATGACACCAGAAGTGTGCAGCCCTACTCAGGGACGGGGACCCCTATTAGAGCATCAAGTCAAGGGGGGGTCAGCAGGGGCAATCGAGGTAGACTCAGCTAGAGCTAGGGAGCGGGTAAACACGTGGTATATAGGGGAGGCTGCAGGTGGCACTGAGCTGGCAGAGCAGTGATTTAGAAGGCAGAAAGACCCTTTGGAAGAAGTCCCTAGTGGTATAAAAAGAACATGCAGCTTTGTGGATCTGTAGGGATATGGGAGAGAAGTTATGCAAGAAGGGATGAAACGCCTTAGTGGATGTATAATATAGCCTGCTTATGGAGAAGTGGGCTGATAGGTTATTCAGCAGCATGTGACCTCCACTATATCAACGAGTGACGACCAAGGGTGGTGGCGGGGTGGTGGGGCAGCAGCGGGACCGTGCTCCGCACAGCAGCAGGCAAGGAGCACAGGCGAGAGGAGCTCGGACTCTTCAGTCAAGATAGAGGCACCACTGTCCAGGTACAAATGGGCTGAAAATCCCGTCGTTACGATCAGCGCCTCTCTGGTTCAGGGGCAGAGTTACCTTCACAGTAGTCGGCGGGATCGTTCTCAGGGGTGGGGTAGGGGGCCAGATCTGTGCAGCTCAGTCGCGCATCAAGAGATCCTCCTACTCTTTCGCAGCACCCTGTGGGGATAAGGGAAAGAGTTCATGAGCCTTTATATGCAGCGCAGGGGAGTGCCTGAGTTTACTTGTTTATACTCTTGTTCTAGACACTCTGAATCATTTACTGTATGTGTGTTTTAGACGTAATGTTTACATTGTTTGAAACACTCCTTGTCGTGTATATTGAAAATTCAATATAAAGAATAATTGAAAAATAATCTGACCCAGAAAGCTTCAGTATTGCTAATCTTAGAATTTCTTCAGACAGGAGTAGACAAATGACTTTGCTAAGCACTCTGAAAGTTCAAGTTTTTCACATGGAGGACATTTCTGGAAGTGCTGGAAGGATCCTCCTGGGTCCCATGCAGATATACTGTAAATGGGTTTTTGAGCAGTCAGCTCAACAAACTGGCTTAGCTCCATGGGATTTCAGTGTGGGTCTTATGATTTGTGAGGCCTCCTTTGAACTTGTATCTAGGTCTTGGAAAATATCCTCTGTGTCAACCCACTTCCTATTAGTTATAGTATTTGTTCTGTGAGAAGGATTTGTGAGTTCCAGGCTTTTTTCATAAGTAGTCTTACCTTGTTTTTCATCAGTACAACCTTATTATTATCCTTTCTTTCTACTGCAGCTCCTTACAGCTTTTCCTGCTAACCAAGAGGTACTTTCTCCTGAATTTGTTGAAAGCCATCCAGTGACCAGGAGAAACAGCTCTACAATTTAGATGTTTGCAGGGCAGTCAAAATGTGTCTAGTAATAACTCAGCCACTTTGTTGGTCAGATAAGGAACGATCAGAAGTCTCCCAAGGCCACGTTGGCTAGAAGTGTCAGAGCATGTATAGCAAAGGTTTATATGGCAGCAAAATTATTATTTTGTATTTTTTTTGCTCACATCTCTGCTCTGTTGGCCACTATTCTACAGTGTCTTCCACATCCCTGTCACCCACCATCTCTGGGACTTACTTATCTGCCCTACAGTACCAGAGCTTGCTCCCTGTGGCGGAGCTCTCAGTTTCCCAAGCCTCTGGAGAGTTTCGCTTGGCTGGGTTGAGGCAGGAAGCCCAGCAGGTGAGGCAGGACCTGTGGAAGGGCACCACATCATACTGCCTCAGCCTGTAGTATTTTCTCCTTTTCTCTCTCCCCAAAGGCGCTCATAGCGTGGCAGCCAGCGACGCAAGCACATGCATATTCAGGATACAGTCAGAGATGTCCTTCCTCCCTTACAGCTCCCATTACACTGCCACCTGTGTTCACCCAGGTGGTGGTAATGCATTTGAGCATTGCCTCCCTCACAGAGGGAGAAGAGCATCCTTGGACACTTGATCCTTTCCCCTGGCTGGCCCCTGACCACTAAGATCACTTCCAATCCCAGGTTGCTGGCATTGCAAGTGGTAGCTCTACTGCTGTACCTATGTATTGGTTGTTATGTGGCAACAAAATTAAAGCCACCAGCAGTGCTCCTAGCATATTTAACTAGGCTCTTTAGCAGCTTCCTGATCGGAAAGACCAGAAGCCTTAGCGATAACAATTACTTGCTCTTTGCATACACTCAGGAAACACTGCAGATTACATTCAAAATCTTCACTGATGCAGCCTTTGGGGCAAAAGTGCTGCAAGTAGTAGTCAAAAGATAAATAAATTATGAAATTGGAAAAATATTTTTTCCTCCTGATGAAGATGTAGGTACAGCGATTCTCTCCCAGTAGTGTAGGGGATTGGGAATAGCAAGGAGGGTTAGGGCAGCTACTCCGCCTGTTGGGGAGTGGAGAGGAGTGGACTTGATTGGGATTGTGGAACAAGTAGATGCCCTGGGGCGAAATGGTCCAGGAAAGGGTTTTCCTGTCTGGTTCCCATACCCAAGGGCTCTGCTTATTGCAGACAAGAAACTCAGTCTTCCCCGTTGCTCATTGAACTCGGCGGTAGTTATGCAATGCCAGGTCGATTAAAAACAAGACCGCTATAATTGGGGATCTTGTTAATTCAACTGACCTGGCTTGCATCACAGAAGACCTGGTTGGATGGAAATGCTGGCCCTGTTTGGCTTCAAGCGGTTCCACCCAGGTACTTAGTGATACACGCCTGAGGATCAATCGAGGGGCGGGTGTGCCCATGTTTTAAATCAGAACTGAACCTGAGGAAAATTCCAGTGGAGCCACCAACTCCTTTGAATGTATCATGGGTGAGGGTGTGAGGTGCAGGATTCTTCTTGTCTACCGTCCACCAGGAGGCAGAATGTTTTCCTGTGGAAGTCGCGGACTTCATCGCCCGACCTAACATTGGGACCCATAGATGACTGATCCTTGGGGATTTCAGTGCTTGGGTCGACGATGAACTCTACGCAGTTTGGGCAAGACTTCCTCCAGTTAATGAGTTTACTGGGCCTCACACAGGTTGTTTCTCCCACCCACATTGGTGGTCATTCATTGGACTTGGTGTTCTCCTGGGATGGAGATACCCGACTTGGTGGTGGAACCAGTCGGGTGGTTGGGCCATCATCCATCAGCTTCAGTTTTGAGGCCCCTCTAAGAGGCCTGCCCCTATGGAGATGGTCCAGTACTGCACCTTGAGGGGTGTATCCCAGATGGTCTGATGGCGGTGCTGGACCTATTGGGCATGCCGAGGAATGTGCAGATCCAGGGATCTTGTACTTGCCTATAATAAGGTGGTGACAGAGGCCCTGGATTCTATTGCTCCTGTTCATATTCGCCCACTCTCCTTCGCCTCAGGTCTCCATGGTTTGATGGGGACTTGAGGAGTTGAGGAGAGTTGGATGAAGGCTAGAGAGGTGATGGCGGAGGTCCGCCTGGTGTGTGACGGCTTAGTTTGATGGACCATTATTTGGTCTATCAATCAACAATTTCCATAAGAAGGCAGAATTCCTGTCCAGGGACATTGCTGCTGTGCAGAATCGACCAGCTCAGCTTTTTCTAGACTGTGGACAGACTGTATAATCCACTCTGTCTTCAGCCCAGAAATGCTTTTTCACAAGAGCATTGTGAGGAGATTGCTCAATTCTTCGAGATAAGGTTGCCACAATCAGGTCTGATATCTGTCTGACCATTTCTGTAGGGAGTAGCAGTGGTCAGCAGGAGATGTTGGACTCCTGGTTTGAGTGGTGTGACTTTGGCCAGCCTACAATCAGTGATATTGTGATGGTTATCCAGACTTACGTCCTATCAACTGTAGTTTGGATCCAGGCCCCACGCACTTGCTTGTTGGCTGCGTTGATGTCATCGGCCTGGTCCTTGCTGAGATAGTCTGGTTATCCTTGAGGGGAATTTTCCAGCTTCTCTTAAGGAGGCCGTGGTTCGCCTCTTCTTAAGAAGCCCTCCTGGATCCCAACTGTCTAGCAACCACAGGTTAGTCTCCCTAACCTTCCTTTTAGGTAAGGTTATTGAGAAGGTGGGGTTTTACAGCTGGAGGACCATTTGACCAGCCGCAAGATCAATGATTCTCCAGTCCAGTTTCAGGAAGAGACATTGTACTGAGACGGCTCTTGTTCGGTACTAAATGACCTCCTGATAGCGTAGAGATTGAAAGACTTGTTCCATCTTGGTCCTTCTTGATCTCTGTGCAGCATTTGATACTGTGGACCATGATGCGCTGTTGGATCGCTTCATGGCTTATCTGTGGACTTTTGGGAGTTGTCCTCAGATGGTTTCGATCTTAGCTCACGGGTAGGGACTTAGAGTGGTGTCTGGGGTTTGTACCTCAGCTCCATTCTCCCTACCCTGTGGGGTTCCATGAGGATCCATTCTAGCACCCATGTTGTTTGCAGTGTATATGCTGTGATTGGGATCGATTATTAGACGGTATGGCTTGAGTTTTTACTGCTATGCAGATGATACTCAGTTATACATGTCTTTTGTCCCTGAACAAGATGATGCTGTCTCGGTGCTCAACAGCTGTCTGACTGAAATTCAGGCCTGGATGAATGTGAGCTGGCTAAGGTTGAACCCTGAAAAAACTGATGTGTTGGTTGTAGGTTCACCTTTGGGTTTGTGACTTGGAGGTGTCCAGCTAGCTACCCTCAGACCTGGTGCAGAACCTGGGCGTTATGTTTGATGACTGTCTGACCCTAAAATCACAGGTGTCAGCAGTTGTTAAAACTTTTTACCATCTGAGAAATATCACCCAGGTGAAACATCTGGTTCCTCCCGATGATCTTCCAACACTGGTTCACGCCTGCTTACCTCCCGCCTTGACTACTGTAATGCCCTTACCTAGGGCTGTCAGGGGTTGATATCCACCGCTCAGCTGGTGCAGAACATGGCAGCCAGGCTATTGACTGGTGCTTCAAAGCCAGTCATATAATGCCTGTGTCATGGGTCTGCACTGGCTGCCGATACAGTGGCGGATCACCTTTAAGGGTTGCTTTGTTAACCTATAAGGCCCTACACGACCAGGGACCGAGTTACCTGAAATGTCTCCTTTGTCCCTACTGTCCTCCATCCTCTCCGATCCACCGATGAGGGATTGCTAGAGGTTCCTAGAGTACGCTTGCAAACATCTGGAGTAAGGGTATTTAGCTTTGTTGCTCCATCCCTGTGAGCACTCTCTACCTCATCGGGTACGTTAGATTGCCTAACCGTCTAGAGTTTTAAACCACTTTAACAACTTATCTTTTTAGTCTGACATTTGTTGATTGACGGGGTTGTCTTAGTTTGTTATGCTGCTATTATATTGTCTTCTGCTGGAATTTATATGCTTGTTTATAATAATTTATTTTATTTTATGTATTTTATTGTACAGGCGCCTTGGTTTTAGAAAAGCGCCTTTTATAAATAAAACTGATTTGATTTGATAGTTGTGAATAACCCACTGACAATATGGAGGATAAGATATTCTGTAAGACTTAACCATAATTTATTTTTCTCTCCATTCCAATAGTGTTACTGGGACCCAGACAAGAGTTCCTTTCTTGAGCATGCTCTTCAAATACGCTTCGCTTTTATTGGGCATGATTTTGTTATAAGTTTACTATTTTCGATACAAAATTTTGTTATGCCATTGTTGTGTTCATACAGATATTTCTCATATAATGTTGAGTTGTTACTGTGCTGTTTGCAGAATTTAAACTCCTGAAAAATTCTCTTCCTGATGTGGAGCTTGTTTAACGAAAAACATGCAAAGCACTACAGTCGAGGGCGTGATAGATACTTGAAGCTCCACTAGTTAAGAAGGAATCTTTTATGGTATTAAGAAAATGTGAATGTTAAATGGGCAAGAATGCCACTGGCTGGTAACTGTCAATGGAATATTGCTGCAGGCAGGTTTCTGTGTGCTGTCCATGTCCCTAATAGGATGACATAACTACCAGTCAGTTATAAACAACCTAGTGACAAAATAATTTATAACAAGTTTGATAGAATTTCTTTAAAATGTAAGTTCACCTTGCTTTGCACACAGTACTCTGGGATGTTTAAGGGATGGTGTCATTTAAAGGATTGTGTTATTGTGTTACATTTTATAAAACACTTCCCATACCTTTAAATTGTCAGGTTAAGTAAAGTATAGTCATTTATGCCAGACACAGTTATAACGGACACTGCTTATCCTAGACATGAGTGGCTGCCAAAAATCTGCTCCTGTTGTAACAGTGCTGTACTGCAGTAAGGTTTTGTATGGCTGGCCCAGTTTGCAGTAGCTTTGGGAAACTATTTACCTATCATGTGTTTTCCAATATGATTGTTTATCCTTGCCTTTGTAAAAGTTTTCAATATGATTGTTTATCCTTGCCTTTGTAACAGTAGAAACTCTGTCTTTATTGTTGCTGTGTTTCTGTATGTTCCAGGAATGTGTAACCCCCGCAAATGGGGGTTCCCAAAAGACTCTAGGAGCTTGCTTGAATGCTCCAAGCCTGAATGGTGTTTGCATTTAAGCCATTTATCAGTGAGTGTTTTAGAGCCTCTGGTACTGTCTTTTAAGAGCTGTCTGCTTGCAGACATAATTAGTTTGTATAGGGGGACTGTGTGCTTCTCTGAGTACCACTCGAGCTGCTGCCAATTCACTTAATTTTGCAGTCACTAGAGTGCAAAGGAACCTATCTGAAAGATGTAACTGTTTACCAGAAATTATTTAGAGTAATAATGAAATTACAGTTTGTCTAACCTGCTTCTTGCAGTCAGAACTGTGTCTGCTAGTTCCCCATTCTAGTTTTGAACTGCTGAACTGGACCAATCAGTGTGGGTAAGCTAGCTCTAAAATGGTGCCTTGACGAATCAGAACTTGACTCATAATCTGAGCCAGCCACAAGAGGATTGTATGGGCAGTGACTCTGGGAGATGTAGTTTAGACTTCAGTGCCTTTTGGACCAACAGCAGCAGTCTATTGTGAGTGACAGCCAATCCAGTCAAGAACTGGGAGGAACTCAAAGGAAGTGCCCGTTTTGTCGGTTGGAGTTCAGTTGAGCTTTGGCAGTGAAGAAGGAAGGAGCCCTGTACTTTTTCAGTGTGCAGTTTTAGTCAAAACGTGTAAGGCCCAGAGTTCCGGTCTGCAGCTTGTTAGGACTGAATCTGCCCAAGAAAAGAATCAAAGGATCTCTGAAGAGTAGAAACCAGGCTCATCCTGTAGAAGACTGGAGGAATTGCTGAAAATTACACTCGGTCTGTCAGGAACTGAATCTGCTGTGTGTCTCCGGGTATTGTGCAGTAATTGCGATCGGGATACAGATGCAGCCTGCCTGGTATAGTGCTTTCTTTTATATGGATGTGTGAAGAGGTTTGTGTACCTCAAGTGAGCCCTGCTGACATTGAAGGACCCTATCTTATTTGGAGGTCGTGAGTACTAATTCAGGTCGCCCCTGTTGAATTGCCACATTAAATCCAAATGGAATTACTGTACTGCTGACTGTTTAATTCTCCTTTCTCTGTGTGAAAGGGCCCCTACCAGCTGCCACGGTTTGGACTAGCCACTAGGGCTTGGGTACCCAGGGACAGTAACTGATAGGGATAGGCCTGTGCACAGAGCCATAGGTAGATTATTAGAGTGATAAGCTAATTAACCTGATTTCCCTGTCCTTGTTATATCCCCTAAATAAATCAGAGCTGCTTGTTTCAGCAAAGTTATACTGCCTGAGGTATTTGTCTATGTTAAAGTACTGTACTGTGATTGTTGCACTGTATCTCATTTCACAGGAGGTCCCAGTGCGGAACCAGACCTGGGGGTAGGTGTATACTGTGAAGGTAATTCTGATATATTGTGTGGGCCACTAGTGGGAAGAAAGGGGTTGCAGTGTCCCAGAGGGCTGTGACCAAGTTAGTTTAACTATTGCAAACCCTGACCTCTGGGTGGAGGCACCGCCATTGGATCCAGGCCCTCAACCTGTTAGTGGCAAATCAGGCAGGGGTAGTAGCCCCTGGGATAGCGCCATCTAGGGGTTACATCTTGAGGCTCACCGCTGGGATTGTGTGTGTCCTCTAGTGGCCATATTTACTAACCACTGTTAAGAAAAAATGGGTACCCGACAGAAGTGGCTGTGCACCGGCTGGTGGAGTGGTGTACTGGGAGGAGATCGACCCCAAAATGCTATGCTTATCCTGGACATCCCCTGGGTATCAATACGGACACTGTGCAGGGAGTACTTTCCAAGGTGGAAGGTTTACAAACCCTGTGGTGGTGGGTGGCATGCTAATCTGCTCACCCACACTTTCCTGGCCCTAGTAGAGTTTAAGGATCCCATAGATAGCTCCAAAGTGCCACAGACCATTACCCCAGAGGGAGCCCTCACTGCTTGGAGAGTGATAACTAAGGACAGTAAAGACCTGGGGAATCAGCCCTCACCACTATCTGAAACTTTTGAGGAGAAATTTGCTGAATGGTTGCTGGGAGAGGGAAAACTGTGGAGGACTTGAAGAAACTATTCTTGCCACCTGGGGTGTTCCTCCCCAACACCCTCTCCTGCTCCAGTGCCCGTAATGGTGGCTGAACCAATGCAGACTCCTATTTCTGCACTGCCATTAGTCACGACTCTACCGAAGGTTGAGGATCTTCTGGCACCTCCCCACCCCCAAGGGAGGATGACTGGGAGACCTGGATAGACTATGTTGCCCCCAAGTGCTAGAATGGCAATGCTCGGAAGGCTGAAAAGCGAAAGAGGGTTAGTGAGAGCCTCCGAGGTCCTGCCCTGGCTACCATCCGTGCAAACGGGCCAGTAACCCTGAAGCGACTGCACAGGCCTATCTTGAGGCCTTGGAGAATGTGTATGGAGCCCAGATTCTGATGAGGACCTATGGTGGAGAGTAAGAAATGCAACAGTACCAAGGGAGTTGTTGTCTGTGTATGTCTCGGCTGGAAAATTGTTGCAAGAATGCCTCAGAAAGGGTAGTTTGCCAGCGATTGAACTGGACCGAACCAGACTGGACAGAATCCTTAAGTCTGCCCCTTCTCAGAACTGCTGTTGCTTCCAGTTACGCCTGGCAAATCGACTGGAATCCCCACCTCCCATGATGAGTTAATGAGAGAAATTCGAGGAGTTGAGAAAAGGCGACCCGGGAGGTACCTGCACCAACAGCTGTGGCTACGACCGAGTGACTGAGGTGACCCATCAAGTGAAGTTCAGGGGCAGAGGTTGACAGTCAATGAGTGCTCTGACAAGGAAAAGATATGCCACAATGGGGCTAACTGTTGAGAGAGATCCGAATTCAAAACAGTCCTTTATGAAGGCCACGCCTGCAAGTACGGGCCTGACCTATATCCGACTGCATTCAGCTATGGGGTGGGGGGTACCCACCCTGTATTCCTGCTGATAACAGCTCCAAACTCAATTCCTTGACCATGGAAGTGGAGAAACTGACGAGATGTCTCCAAATGCTTATCACGCCGCAGAACAGAGATGGCACCCAGGTTTCCAGTTAGTAATACCCCCGCCCTGGCTCCCAGTGTGGCGCCCGGCCAGCTCAAACTCCAGAAAGTATGTTTTGCTATAATTGTGGGAAAGATGGGCACATGAAAAGGGAATGCCAGTCCCCAAAAGACACACAAAGTTGCATATAGGCTACAAGGAGAGCTTCAGAGAAGAAATCAGTGGTTAAGAGGTGCATGACATGATCCCAGTGAGGGCACCAAAATGCTAATTCACGTCTTTGTGGCAAGGTCAGTTGCCCAGGCCCCCACTCACCGCCTCTCCAGACTGGTCCAGAATAGTGGGTCCCTCCATGGAGACCACTGTAAAGGTGAATGGAGTGTCTACAAGAGCTGTATTAGACAGTGGCCCCAAGTGACAATTATGTTCCAGGATTGGTATCAGAAGCATTTGTCAGACGTCACCTTACAACCATTAGAAGGACTGCATGTATGGGGGTTAAGTGAGAAGGCCTACCCTATTCCGGTATATCCGAATTTGGCTGTCTTTCCCCACCTCCGTGGCTGGAGTGGCCAAACAAGTAGAGACCCTAGCCTTAGTGTGTCCCCCACTGGACTGTATGATGGTGTCCCTTTGTTGATTGGAACAAATGCTCATATGTTCGGAAGGCTGGCACAGTTGTGTTATGAAAACAGGGTCAAAGACTAGTAGAGCTTTAAGAGTTCCGCTTTAATTAAGAAGGCCTATGAGGCAGCAGAGATGCTGAAAAACAGAACCAGAGGAACCGTCGGAAATGTATGGAAGAAGGATCCTGAGTCTCTGATCCTGGCGCCAAATGCCCAGTGTACCTTACAGGAGAGGTCCGTATCAGAAAGGATGTTAAGAATAAAATATTAATGTTGGATGCACCAGGCGATGGAAAATTGCCAGAGGGACTGCTGGTCAAGCCTAGTATTTTGCCCGCTAGAGCCCATGCTTATGCCAGAAGGGTAATGGTCCAAGTTCATAATGTGTCTGAAAGAGACATTCGAGTAAACAGAGGTTGCATCCTGGCTAATGTGCATTGTGCAGACACTGCAGTGCTACCCAGCAGCAAGAGTTCAAGGAAGAATGACAGAGTAACGCCTGACTTGTTTGATTTCGGCGCTCCCGCTGCCAGCTGAATGGAAAGTGAGGATCAGTGAGAAGCTTGCCCAGAGAGACCAGGTTGTTCTTTAAAGGAATGGGATGTAGGATGCGTGCAAGGAGCTGAGCACAATATCCGCTGCATGACGAAAGACCATTTCGTGAGGTCTCGACGCCTGGCACCTGCTGACATAGATGATGTGAGACGCATCTGCAAGAGATGTTAGCTGCTGGTGTAATACAAGAATCCAGAAGCCCTTATGCTTCCCATTGTGGTAGTGAGGAAAAGAATGGAACAGTAAGGATGTGTGTGGATTATCGCACCTTAAACCGCGGACTATCCCTGATCAGTACACAATGCCCGCATTCAGGATGCTTTGGACTGCCTAAGCGGGAGCAAGTGGTTCTCTGTGCTGGATCTCCGCAGTGGGTACTACCAGATCCCGATGGCCCCAGAGGACCGTGAGAAGACGGCCTTTATCTGTCCGCTGGCTTCTATGAATTCATGAGGATGCCTCAAGGGATTTCAGGTGCCCCAGCCACTTTTCAACGATTGATGGAGCGTGCAGTGGGGACATGAACTTACTAGAGTGCCTGGTATACCTAGATGATGTTATTGTGTTTGGCAGCTCACTGGAGGAACATGAGAGCAGATTATTTAAGGTATTGGACCGACTGGAGGACTTTGGCCTTAAACTGTCCATTGATAAGTGTCAATTCTTTCAAACATCAGTAAAGTATGTGGGACACATAGTATCCACCGAGGGAATAGAGACCGACCCAGTAAAGTTGAGGCCTTGACTACCTGGCCACAGCCCAAAAATCTAAAAAGAACTGCAAAGATTCCTGGGATTCTGTGGTTATTATCGGCGCTCATCAAGGACTATTCAAGAGTGATCCGCCTTTACTTAACCTTACTCAAGGGTATCCCCAACCCACAAAAATACCAAAAGTCAGCGTCCTCAAGACTGAAAGAGTGTATTTTCATCCGAGTGAAGTATTTGGGGCCGCTGGACTCCTGATTGTGAGACTGCTTTTCATGAGATCATATATCAACTTACCCATGCTCCAGTGCTGGCCTATGCCGATCCAAGAAAACCACGTCCTGCACACTGATGCTAGCTTGCAAGGGTTGGGGCTGTGTTGTACCAAGAGTACTAGAATGGCCTGAGACCAGTGGCCTTTGCCAGTAGAAGCCTGACCCCATCCGAAAAGAACTATCCTGTACATAAGTTAGAGTTCCTAGCTTTGAAGTGGGCTATTGTTGACCAATTCCATGAGTACTTGTATGAGCTAAAATACTAGTAAAACTGACAATAATCCTTTGACCTATGTGCAGACCTCAGCTAAGTTGGATGCCACTGGCCATAGGTGGCTTTCTGCATTATCTACATATGACTATGCTCGAATACCGAGCAGGTCTGAACCACATAGATGCTGATGCTCTCTCCCGAGGCCTGTTCCCAGAATGATTGGGTCCGATTGCAGAACCTGACATTCGGCACTCTGCCGGAAGTTTGACAGGGAGGAACAATGTCCACGGACGCAGTGGACTGCATGGTGGATTGCTTGGGACCTCTGAGAATTGCATACCTGCTGCTTATTGCCACTTTTCTGCAATAGACATTGGTGCACTGCCTCAGCTGGACAATGACAGTATTCGCGGCTCAATCTCACGATCCCATGATCAAAGCAGCTTTAGAAGCCCTCTATGCAGGAAAAGATGTGTCCAAATTACGCCCACTGATTTGAGAACTGCACTGTTATACAAAGAAGGTCCTAAGTTGAAACTGATCAATAAACTGTTATACAGAGAAACAGTAGACAGAGGGGACAAGTAGACAAACAACAACTAGTGCTGCCCACTGCCTTCGAGACTCAGTACTGAGGTCCTTGCACAACCACATGGGGCACCTTGGTATAGACAGAACACTTGACTTGGTGAGATCCAGATTCTATTGGCCTAAGATGGGGCTGATGTGGAGCAACACATTCGAACTTGTAGTCGCTACTTACAGAGGAAAGCTTTGCCCAGAGGGCTGCCCCTTGTTAACATCACCACCAGTGCACCCATGGAGCTGGTCTGTATTGATTTTCTGAGTTTGGAGTCAGATCAAAGAAATATCAGTAATGTGCTGGTGGTCACTGACCATTTCACGAGATATGCCAAGCTTTCCCCACCAAAGACCAGAAAGCATCCACTGTGGCCAAAGTACTTGTAGAAAACTTTTTGTTCACTATGGGCTCCACAAAGAATCCATTCTGATCAAGGAGAGACTTTGAGAGTCGCCTGATCAAAGAGATGCTTTTCTGGGGAGGCGAAACCAGAACCACTCCTTACCACCCCCAGGGGGACCCACAGCCTGAACGCTTCAACCAGACTTTGCTAGATATGCTAGGCACCCTGCACCCAAAGGACAAGCCTAGATGGAGCCAACAAATTAGCACCCTGGTACATGCTTATAACTGCACCAAAAGTGATGCCACTGGATTCTCCCTACCGCCTGATGTTTGGAAGAGAAGCTCGACTACCAGTAGATGTGTTGGGGTTCTCCTGATGGGGTTCAAGCTGACAACTATTTACAGTATGTGCAAAAGTTAAAGGCCCAGCTAACTCATGCGTACTAACTGGCTCAAACCATGGCTGCCAAAAGAAATCTGGCCAACAAAGAAAGGTATGATAAAAGGTGAAAGCACAGGAACTCCAGGAGGGAGATCGGGTATTGCTAAGAAATCTGGGACTGCATGGCAAGCACAAGATTGCTGACCGATGGCACCATCTCCCTCACATTGTAGTGGGCAAACTAGATGATCTGCCAGTGTACAAAGTAAGGCCTGAGAATAATTCAAAAGATGTAAAAACAATGCATAGAAATCATTTACTGCCCATTGGACAAATCTTAATTGAGTCTGAGCCTCAGAAGATGCCCCTCTGGACCAGTGACTGAGCTGCTAAGAAAAGATCAAGAAAGTCTGCACCTACAGAAGCAAAGTTAAAGTGTTCCCTCCACAAGTCCCAGTTGAGCATGACTGTCAGTCCATATCGGAAGAAAGTGAGAGTGACTTTGAATACTATCCTTCTTACTAACTGAGTCAATTGTTTCGGGGCAATCCCTAGTCAATACTGGAGACAAAGCTGGGCCTTCTGACTGTCTAAGCTCCCCAGCTTCATCCCTGGAGCCAATGCTCCCAGAAAGTGAAGTGCAAAGCATCAGATCAGATGAAATGGAATCATTGTGCATGGTTGAACTGTTTGAGCTTCGGGAGGAAAATGATAGATTGGGGCAGACTGGTGATACACCCGAACAAGAAGAGTATTTTGAGTGCCCTGACAGTCCACTGCCAGTGTCCCAAAGCTCTCCATGTGAGCCAAATGTTGTGGACTCAGAAACTGTAACTCCTGGAGCTGAAAGTGCCCCAAGTTCTAGCCTCTCTACCCCCATGGAGACTCCCTGACAAGTGAGGACAATGCTGAAAATGAGGCTCAGAGTGCAGAGACTATAACAGTTCCCCCTAGAAAGACTGGTCGAGCTGTAAAGCCTGTGGTGCACCTCAGTTATGATTCACTTGGGGCCTGTGGACTTGCCTCTCAATGTTGTCCATAAAGGAGTGTATGTGTCCCCGAGCTCACTGCCCAAACTGAGCATCAGTGCTAACTCCAAGTTACTTGTGTTGTCTTCATATGGTGCCTTGCCCCATCCAGCCCCAAGGTAACTGATAGGAAGGCCCCCCTCTTCAGGTTTCATGTACAAGAGGTAATAATCTGAGTTATGGTACAATGTGTATGTAATACTGTGTAAGAGTGACGACTGCAATGTTTCAGAAATGTGTTCTTGGTAAAATGATATATTGACTGATGATTACATGTGCGAGCCTAATGCAAATGTATATGGTTGCAGTTGAAACTTATGGGTACTTGCTTGACGCGACGCCAAGCTTTCCCAGGCCAGGAAGGGTGTAACCCTCTGCAAATGGGGGTTCCCAAAAGACTTCCAGGAGCTTGCTTGAATGCTCCAAGCCTGAATGGTGTTTGGCATTTAAGCCATTTATCAGTGAGTGTTTTTAGAGCCTCTGGTACTGTCTTTAAGAGCTGTCTGCTTGCAGACATAATTAGTTTGTATAGGGGACTGTGTGCTTCTCTGAGTACCACTCGAGCTGCTGCTAATTCACTTAATTTTTGCAGTCACTAGGAGTGCAAAGGAACCTATCTGAAAGATGTAACTGTTTACCAGAAATTATTTAGAGTAATAATGAAATTACAGTTTGTCTAACCTGCTTTCTTTGCAGTCAGAACTGTGTCTGCTAGTTCCCATTCTAGTTTTGAACTGCTGAACTGGACCAATCAGTGTGGGTAAGCTAGCTCTAAATTGGTGCCTTGGACGAATCAGAACTTGGACTCATAATCTGAGCCAGCCACAAGAGGATTGTATGGGCAGTGACTCTGGGAGATGTAGTTTAGACTTCAGTGCCTTTTGGACCAACAGCAGCAGTCTATTGTGAGTGACAGCCAATCCAGTCAAGAACTGGGAGGAACTCAAAGGAAGTGCCCGGTTTTGTCGGTTGGAGTTCAGTTGAGCTTTGGCAGTGAAGAAGGAAGGAGCCCTGTACTTTTCAGTGTGCAGTTTTAGTCAAAACGTGTGTAAGGCCCAGAGTTCCGGTCTGCAGCTTGTTAGGACTGAATCCGTCCTGTGAAAAGAATCAAAGGATCTCTGAAGAGTAGAAACCAGGCTCACCCTGTAGAAGACTGGAGGAATTGCTGAAAATTACACTTGGTCTGTCAGGAACTGAATCTGCTGTGTGTTCTCCTGGGTATTGTGCAGTAATTCGATCGGGATACAGATGCAGCCTGCCTGGTATAGTGCTTTCTTTTATATGGATGTGTGAAGAGGTTTGTGTACCTCAAGTGAGCCCTGCTGACATTGAAGGACCCTATCTTATTTGGAGGTCGTGAGTACTAATTCAGGGTCGCTCCTGTTGAATTGCCACATTAAACCAAATGGAATTACTGTACTGCTGACTGTTTAATTCTCCTTTTCTGTGTGAAAGGGCCCCTACCAGCTGCCACGGTTTGACTAGCCACTAGGGCTTGGGTACCCAGGGACAGTAACTGATAGGGATAGGCCTGTGCACAGAGCCATAGGTAGATTATTAGAGTGATAAGCTAATTAACCTGATTTCCCCTGTCCTTGTTATATCCCCTAAATAAATCAGAGCTGCTTGTTTCAGCAAAGTTATACTGCCTGAGGTATTTGTCTATGTTAAAGTACTGTACTGTGATTGTTGCACTGTATCTCATTTCACAGGAGGTCCCAGTGCCGGAACCAGACCTGGGGTAAGTGTATACTGTGAAGGTAATTCTGATATATTGTGTGGGCCACTAGTGGGAAGAAAGGGGTTGCAGTGTCCCAGAGGGCTGTGACCAAGTTAGTTTAACTATTGCAAACCCTGACCTCTGGGTGGAGGCACCGCCATTGGATCCAG